>CM060902.1:999971318-1004971318 GCA_030737815.1 Allium fistulosum | reverse complement strand
CTGGTCAAAAAGATCATCAATCCTAGGGAGTGGATATCGGTTCTTCTTGGTGAGCTTATTTAATTCCCTATAGTCCATGCAAAGTTGGAGAGAACCATCTGCCTTAGTGGCGAAGATGATTGGCGCTCCCCACTCTGATATGCTCCTTCTTATGAATCCCTTCTCCAAAAGCTCACGAATCTGCTTGCTCAATTCTTTCTTCTCCCTAGGTGCCATGTGCCTCACAGGTAATGCTACTGGCTTAGCATTCTCGGTCAAATAAATCATGAAGTCAATCTCTCTCTTAGGGGGTAGTCCCCTGACCTCCTCAAAGACGTCTGCAAAATCTCTGACGACGGGAATCGAATGCAACTTTGATGATAATTAATCGAGGGAATAGAGAAAACTCAACATGACTGACCCTTGCGGGTCGCAAGATACCTCTAGAGTCCTACCACTGCAAGTCTCAAGTCTAACGACTCTCCTCTCGCAGTCTAAGATAGCTCCGTATGTGGATAACCAATCCATCCCTAAGATCATCCCATACCCCGAGAATCCCAAAACATAGGCGTCGCAGTCAAACTCTACGCATAGGATAAAGATTTTAAAACCCCTACAAACCATAGATAAGTGTGCCGATCCTCCTATGGGTTTGAAACAATAATGGGGTCTACTACTAATGATATATCCAAGTGCAAACAATCTACTAGTGAACTAGAGATAAAAGAGTGTGATGCTCCAGAATCAAATAAAGTCCGAATAGGAAAATCAGATATAGAAATCGAACCTTCCACTGTGACTTTCCTACCTCTATCTGGAATGCTACAGGAAGGTGCTATGTCTAACGCCTGAATCTGCGCAACTGGTGCACTCGCTCCTTGGGGACAACTCGTACTCATATGACCGGGCTACTCACAAGTATAACACTTACACTTCATCTTCTCCTTCCAGCAATCCTTGGCCATATGTCCAACCTTCCCACAACCATGGCACTTTATTCCTTTCTTAATCTGCTTCTGAGGACCATCACCTTTCTTCTTCTTCTTATTCTTTTCCCACCACTTCTCCTTTGGACCTTCTGACTTAACCTCTTCTTTAGACTCTCCCTCCTTGACCGTATCCGACATAAGGGCCATCTCAACCAAAGACTCATAAGTAGCTCCCATCGGTACATGAGTCAGCAGTAATCCTTGAAGGAGTTGATTCAATCCCTTCGTAAACTTCACAGCTTTCTTATGTTGTGTGTTCACCAAATCCATACCAAACCTCGATAGCTCATTGAATTGATTGATGCATTCCTTCACAGAAAAACTCTCTTGCTTCAAATTAATAAACCTCTCCAACTGAACACTCTCTTCCGCCTGAGATAGAAACTTCCTATCGAATCGTTCCCGGAATCCATCCCAAGTAATATTCCTTCCCTCCAACTCGATCACCTCCCACCAATAAGATGCATCCTCCTTCAGCTGCCATGCGGCCAGCTGAACTCGCTGTTGTCCATCCAATCCCAAAAGACCAAAAATACTCTTTGTATCCCTAAGCCATGCTCTTGCCTCCACAAAAGTCTCCTTGCCGGAAAAAGTCTTTCCGTCCAAATTCGCAAAATCTTTACAAAGCTTAGAGAAATTGATGGCGGCAGGTATGTTGATAGAATTCTCACCCGCTGGTGCAGGATTAGGCGCAGGCCCGTGCACCTCTGGAGTTGGGGAATGCCCTCGGGAAGGTTCGTGGCATCAGCCATTCTATGAAAGGAAAAAGAGAGTTTAGGAAAGATTCAAAGGGAGATTGAACTGGACTTACGAGGGGATTTTTGTATAAAAATTATTTTATACTTAAAAATCATTTAAAAGTTCTTCTCTGAAAAGTACTTTTAAAACAAGTTATTTTGAAAAATACTCTTCTTTTAAAACAAATTTTTAGGAATCCTGTAACCTTAGGCTCTGATACCAAATGAAACACCCCACACCCCTTTAATATAACCAAAGGACACATTAAAAGGCATGGTGCGTTGTAGGTATAACTGAAACTAATAAAGACTATGATTCACAAGACAAAAATAGGTAAAAACAGCGGAAACTAAAATAATAACTTAATTAAAACAAATCTTCATAATTACTTCATAAATAAGTCAAATACCAAATACAACATCCATATCTCAAAACCCATTATGTCTTATGAAATAAAAATTCATAGTCTCAAAATCAGAGTACATAATATCCCTCATAATAAGCCAGTACACAAAAAGAACTAAAGCTGAAATAAAAGAAATACATAGTAGAGAACTCCTCCAAGAGTCCGCCAAGCAACAACAATCTACTGACTTCTCCCTTGATTGCCTATGGGGGGGAAAGGGAAAAATAAAAGAGTGGGTCAGAATAAAAGTCCAGTGAATGATAGTAATTACTAGAGACTTTGAGCAAGGTAAAAGTAATAGACTCTACAACAGTTCTAGCATAAATAAGGATAACAAAGAAAATAGAAAAGAGATAAACTGGAAATAAATACGATTAACTATTGCTCAATTTATAAGATAGGTTAACTTTGATTGCTTGCACTTGTCCTTGATTTCTACTTTGATTAGGCTGAACTCCTAATCCTAAAATTAGGATGTAACCCTAATTCTACCTTTTTTGATCGGCCTGCTACTCCATAGACCTTACTGCGGACCAGCCGCTATGTAACTCCCTATACAGCAGCCAATGGTATCTATGAAATATGCACAGAGCAACCACTGTGGATCCGGACGACATATATAGCTCCCTACACAGAAGGCAATGGTGTCTACGAAAGACACCCATACTAAGTGCTTGGAACTCGTAGCTATTACTGAGCACCCAAATGGAAGTCGCACGCGTAACTGCCACCATGCCCATGCTACCTTTTTCTCCACATATTGGGTCTTCTTATTACCTCAACATCCAGCATAAGCGTGCCCCTCATCCCACTTCAGGCTAACGTGAGATCACCGTGTGTCCATAGAATATATAGGTGAAATGCTGTTGGTACTGGCCCTTCATCCAAACAATATATAGTTTTGCCCCTTATCCAAATGCCCCGTGATTTCCACTTCTGTTTGACCAATTACTACCATTCTTAGCATAAGCGTGCCCTAGGCTCACCGTTTTGTCTAATAGGGAATGCTATTTGGTACAGGTCCTACTTTCAATTATTTAAATAAGCCTTTACAATTTTCTCTACTATCTGTGCTTATTAATTAATCCTAAGTCTTAAGATAAGCCTTATTATGTTCTTTTTCTTATTATAACCTACGTTATAATCATGCTTATTACTTAACCCAAGGTCTAAGTGTGAAAATAAGCTTTGTTGGGTGCGTTTCCACCACCACCACCGAGCCATGCACCGACGCACCTCCAAGTCATAGCTGAACCCCCCACTAACCGGACCATCTCATAGCCGAACCAACCATCCTCCAAGTCATAGCCGAACCACCCACTAACCGGACCATCTCATAGCCGAACCAACCATTCTCCAAGTCATAGCCGAACCAACCATTCTCCAAGGTATAGTCGGACCATCTCATAACCGAACCAAACATCCTCCATTACTTACCGAACCAGCTAACCACTCACCACCGGACCAAGCTATGCACCCACTCCCGAACCAAAGCCACTCACCTACCACCGAATCAAACCCCAAACCAACCACCACCGGACCACAATACTACCGAACCAAGTGATGCCGAACCAAAGCAATGCCGAACCAACGCTACCAGGCCTGACCACACCAGCCCAGGCCCACCAGCAGCTATATACATCCAAGACCCCTACCTCCAGCCTCTCTCTATAAATAGAGGGGAAGGGGTACAACAATAGGGGACGAGTTTGAGAGCTCAAGCACGGATAGGACTTTCAAACGACTTTCTTTTACTTGTATCAAAGCTTTGTACTTGTAATCAAAACAAGAGAAGAGAAATAACATATAAAGTGGACGTAGGCACATTCTGGCTGAACCACTATAAATCTGCGTGTCTTTTTACAGTTTAGCCCTTGCTTTTCATATATTTGCATAAATCTCCAAAATCACTAAGAACAACATAAGATCTACTAAATCATACAACTTTGAGGTGTTTGTCCATTTTTTGTGCAAACATTTTTGGTGCTTTCATTGAGAGTTGAACTCAAGCTTCAGCTTCATCCACTTAACATTTTTCCTAACAGCATCGTTCGCCGCTTAGAAAACATGCCTCCCAAGCAGAAAAAAGATGTTAACAAAGGAAAAAACATCGCATCCAGCAGTCTTCCAGATCTAGCTGTCACGGATCAAGTAAATCGTCCTCCTCTAGCAGCAGTACCAAATGAAGGACATGCTAATCCGACCACTCCTGCCACAGAACAGCTCGCAGCAATTACTAGGGCAGATTTAGACAGGGTTATGGTTGAAGTAACTAACCGCTTCACGTCCCAGCAGGAAGCCTTGGTGGATCATCTCATGTCACGCTTAAGGGATGCTGAAGAGTCCAACCGCAACACTGAATCATGGGGCGAGTCCCAGTCTGGAGGATCTCAGAGACAACAAAGATCTTCCTTCTTCGAAGGAGCTAACGGCAGAAGCAGCCATGGTAGGAGCCGAGATCGAGCACAACCCGAAGTTAGGCCTGAGGAAACGTTTGGAACCGAACCCAACGGGGGAGGTACCGGGCGAAGGTCAACTGTAGCTGAGCCTGTCATACCGCCTAACCACGGAAACGCCAATGAACGGGGCTGAGCTAGAGTCCAGCCCGAAGTTGGACCCGAGGAAGTGCTTAGATCAGAACCCAGCAGGGGAAGATCAAGGCAAGGGCCAACTATAGCTGACCCTAGCATGCTCCCAGAAGACCAAAGGCAGCCACTGGAAAATATGAGGAATGATAGACGATACCATCCCTACAGGTCATCTGGACGGAATCAATCCCACAGAACAGAACCAAACTCGTTTCTATCTGCTCCAAATTCTGATGAAAGGATGGCACGCTTATTCAGAGAGTGCGTCCAATGGGAGCAAAGGGATCGAGGGATAGGCGCTAGAGTAACCAGCCCTTTCGCCCGCAATATCGAAATTGCTATCACCCCCCGAGAATGGAAGATGCCAACAATGGAACCTTACAAAGGAACCTCCGACCCCGTTGTACACTTACAGAGATACACACAACATATGCTCATGAGTGGAGCAACAGAGGGAGTACTGTGAAAATGCTTTCCACTATTCTTAGCAGATCTCGCTACCTCCTGGTTCTGTCATGTACCCCAGGGATCCATCAGATCGTGGGAAATGTTGAAAGAAAAGTTTATCAGTCAGTTCCGCATTCATGTGGAACAACCTAAGGACGCTTATTCCTTATCCAGCATCAAACAGAAACCCGGAGAGAAACTGCAGCAATACCTTACCCGATTCAATGCCGCAGCCGATGAGAAGCTTATCCTAATGGCCCTCTGTAGTGGTGTGCATCCGGACACTAAATTTGCTAGAAGGTTGACGAAAGAAAAACCAGCTACTTTACCCGATTTCTTCCATGAAGCCGGGAAATATATGAGGCTTGAGGATGCTGTCGTTGAGGGGCAGTCAGGACAGCAAAATAAGGCAACTCATAGCAACGCCCCTGCTGTGGCAAGGGACGTTCGAAGAAATGATTCCAGAGACAATGCTGGGGGCAAGAAGGGAGAAAAGCGCCTATATCGGCCAGGACCGAGATTCGACACTTACACTCCTTTGAACGAGACCGTCGAAAATATCTTCCTTGCCACCCAAGGCGAAGTTAGATACAAACGCCCACCATACAAGAAGGAATCAGATAACGCACAGAAGTCTGGAAAGTTCTGCCGCTTCCACGAATCTCATGGGCATGATACCAATGAATGCCATCATCTCCGGGACTTGATTGAGGAACACATCAGAAGGAAGAAACTGGAACGCTATGTAAAAGGTCAGGACAGGACTCCAGCTCCTGCCAATGATAACCCAAGGCTACCCTCACCGAAGATCGGCAGAGGAAACCGCAACACTAGCGGCTCTAGTCAAGAGAAGATAGTGGTCCATACCATCTCGGGAGGACCACACATCGCAGACAGAAGCTGGAAAGAGATGGAAAGATATGGAAAGTCGCTTAGAGACAATAAAGACTGTGTCAATTCGGTTATAGAAGAGCGCCACCCGAAGCGGAAAGAAAGTGATGACATCACATTCGGTAAGCGTGACCTAGAAGGAAGGCAATACCCTCACATGGATCCCATGGTTATCTCTGCCCGGCTCGGTCCCGCCGAAGTTTACCGAATTCTAGTAGACACTGGAATAAATATCCTATTCAAACATGCATTCGACAAAATGAAACTATCAATGAAGGATGTATCTCCCTGCGATAAACCACTACACGGTTTCACTGGAGATGCGAAGATGCCCCTCGGGCAACTAGACCTCTTTGTTGAAATTGGAAGCCATCCCCGCTCCGTTGTACGGAGATAGACGTTTGTGCTAATAGAAAACCACTCGGCCTACAACGCCTTCTTAGGAAGGCCAGCCTTGTCTGACTTCCAAATTGTCCTATCCCCATGGTGCCTAAAGATGAAATTTCCAACGGACAATGGAGTAGGGGAAGTAGAAGGAGACCAGGACGTTGCTCGAGACTGCTATGTGACTGAACTTCGCAACAACCACAGGAAGGATAGAGGGAAGGGTGTAGAGGTTGCCCTCTGCACGAAAAGTCTAGAAGCATAGCAACTAAAGAAAGCCCCTCCTCTTCGGTATACCAGCGACCCTTTCAATGAATTAGACCCCAGGGACAAAGAGGAGGAGCCAACCACCGAGCTTGCAGAGGCTATGGAGTTTGTATCTGTAGACAAGCACGACTCGAGTAGACTGTTGAAAATTGGGTCCCAACTAAAAGCAGAGTTGAAGGAGCAACTCATCGACTTTCTCCGCCACAACTTGGATGTATTCGCATGGTCACACGCTGACATGACCGGAATCTCCCTCGACGTAGCATGCCACGTTCTAAACATTGATCCTACCAAGGCGCCCGTAAAACAAAGAAAGAGAAGTATGGGGGCAGAGCGATCAGCAGCCCTCGATGAAGAAGTAAAGAATCTACTCGCCAATGACTTCATACGAGAAGCCATCTACCCAGAATGGATCGCTAACCCGGTGCTGGTAAAGAAGGCTAATGGGAAGTGGCGAACATGCATTGACTTCTCTAACCTAAACGACGCCTGCCCAAAGGATTGCTTCCCACTTCCCCGGATCGACCAACTTGTAGACAGCACAGCCGGGCACGAGCTCTTATCTTTTATGGACGCATACTCAGGATATAACCAAATTCCTATGCATGCTCCCGATCAAGACCACACTAGTTTCATCACTGACCGGGGTTTATACTGCTATAAGGTAATGCCTTTCGGACTTAAAAATGCAGGAGCCACCTACCAACGCCTCATCAACAAGATGTTTGCAGGGCTAATAGGGCAAACTATGGAAGTATGCGTGGATGACATGCTGGTAAAGTCAAGGAAAGCCAACGATCACGTAAGCCACCTAGGCGAGATGTTTCAAGTACTTCGCCAATATGGAATGAAGTTGAATCCTCTAAAATGCTCCTTCGGAGTATCATCAGGAAAGTTCTTAGGATTCATCGTCCATGCCAGAGGGATTGAAGCAAACCTTGAACAAGTCCGAGCGCTAAGGGATATTAAGATACCTTCCACTCGAAAGGAAATGCAAAGCCTGAATGGAAAAGTGGTCGCCCTAAGCCGATTCATCTCCAAAGCAACGGACAAGTGCGTCCCCTTTTTCGAAGCTCTAAAGAAAGACAAAGGAAAGTTCGAATGGACTGACGAATGCTTAACCGCTTTCCTTAACTTAATCGAACACCTCCAGAAACCACTGGTACTCTCGACTCCAAGCGAAGGCGAAGAGTTATACCTATACCTTACTGTGTCATCTCACGCCCTAAGCGCTGCCTTGGTAAGGGAAGACAACCGCACGCAGCGGCCAGTTTACTTCGTAAGTAAGAGGTTTAAGGGAGCAGAAGTCAGATATCCTAAACTTGAGAAGCTAGCATACTGTTTACTAATCACATCACGGAAACTGCGTCACTACTTCCAGTCCCATTCCATCAAAGTTCTGACCGATCAACCACTGAGGCAGGTACTCCATCGTCCCGACACTTCTGGGCGACTACTTAAATGGTGCATTGAACTAAGTCAGTATGATATCACCTATCACCCTCGCACCGCCATCAAGGGACAAGCCATGGCTGATTTCATTGCAGAATTCACTACCAACAAAGATAAGGAGCAATTGGAAATAGCATAAGACATCAAGTGGAATCTCTTTGTGGATGGTGCATCAAACAAACAAGGCTCGGGGGCAGGTGTGGTAATAATCACTCCCAGGGGAAATAAGCTGCACTATGATATAAGGTTGGAGTTCGCTGCCACCAACAACGATGCAGAGTATGAAGCAGTGATAGCTGGATTAGAACTTGCCTTGGAGATCGGAGCCAATTCTTTGTGTCTTCATAGCGATTCTCAACTTATTGTTAATCAAATACTAGGAGAATTCCAAGCTCGAGAAGAACGACTCATAGCGTATTTAAAGAAGACCAAGTTACTTCTCAGCCGATTGGACCACTACTTAGTCAAACACATCCCTCGGGAAGAGAACCAAGAGGCCGACGAATTGGCAAAGCAAGCAAGTGTGAGAGACAGCGCCATCTTCGGAGCAGTAACCATCTCAAAGCAACTGACCCCAAGTTTTGAGCAAGTGAATCTGATAGCTGCAACCGAAGAAGCAAATTGGATGACTCCCATCCGAGACTACTTACAAAGCGGCACACTACCCAACGGGCGTAACGAAGTCAAGAAAATCTTGAGGAAAGCTTCTCGCTACACAATACAAGAAGACATCCTCTATCGACGCGGGTTCTCTAACCCGTTATTAAGGTGTGTCGCTGGGAGGGAAGCCAAGGAAATCTTATCCAACATTCATCAAGGAAGCTGCGGAGATCACACCGGAGGGCAAACTTTAGCAAAAAGATACTCCGATATGGATATTTCTGGCCCACCTTAAGCAAGGACGCCTTAGATTTCGTCAAAAAATGTGACAGATGCTAGAAGTTTGCTAAGATTCCGCGGCTACCAACAACTGAGATTACACAAATGACCAGCCCTTGGCCCTTTGCAGTATGGGGAATTGACTTAATCGGCGAACTACCAATGGGCCGAGGCGGGGCCAAATATGCTATAGTGGCAGTCGACTATTTCACCAAATGGGTGGAAGCAGAACTTCTGAATAAAGTATCTTCAGCAAAAGTTATTAACTTCTTGATCAAAAATGTTCTGTGCAGGTACGGAGTCCCACTCAAAATCATATCAGACAATGGACTTCAGTTTGACAGCGAGGAATTCGCCAACTGGTGCCGAGAGCACGGAATTCACAAAAGCTTCTCATCCGTAGCGTATCCCCAGGCAAACGGACAAGTCGAAGCCATCAACAAAATTCTGAAAACTCTAATAAAAAAAACTCGAAAAGTCAAAGGGCGCTTGGGTGGATGAACTCCCTACGACACTGTGGGCCTATCGCACATCTTTCAGAACATCAACAGGGCATACTCCTTTCTCTTTGGCATACGGATCGGAGGCTATGCTCCCAGTCGAAACCATCGTGCCTTCCCACCGTAGGATCCACTATAACCCGGAAGAGAACGAAGAACTCCTTCACATGTCTTTGGATCTAGTTGAGGAGAGAAGAAATGATGCAGTCCTTAAAGCAGCGGCCCACAAGCAAAAAGTGGCAGCACAATACAACTCCAAAGTCAAGCACCGTACCTTACTAGAAGGGGATCTTGTCCTCAAGCAAATCTTCCCTCGCCCCGGAGCACTAGATCCAATCTGGGATGGACCATATGTAATTCATAAAGATCTCCACAATGGAGCTTATATTTTGTCAACAGTGGACGGAGAGGTGTTCCAGAGGGCATGGAACATCCAACACCTCCGTCGATACTTTTCTGAACTTGTACTGCCCATATGCAGTGAATTAATAAAGAGAATCAGTGGACGTAGGCCTTTTCGTGCCAAACCACTTTAAAAAAAACCTTGTCTCTTTTTTAACTTGTTCCTTTATATCTTGGCTGCTTATTAACTTTATCCTTTTCTGCTGAACAAAATCCTATGCGCATAGCATTTCCACTCAAAGCACTCCATAGCGCAACTTCACCTGGACAAGACCTAACAGGTACTATGCGAATCTATGCCCTCGCCAATGAGACACTTTTGCTCCGGCATCCCTCTGCCGTGGGTTAACTCATTGCTCACGACGGCCCTTAAAGCCAACTGTAATGAGCCGATTATAAGCCACCGAGAAGGCTGACTATAGCCGAGGCAGCTCATTACGGCGTTCGGCTCGCCGGCAACTGTGAACCGACTATAAGCTCCAACATAAGGTGTGGCCAGCCTGGGGCAGTTCACGGTTGACGATCGGCACCCACGCTAGCCGGCCACAGTAAATCGAATAATACCCACGAGTATGGGCCATAATGGCCCGGGTAGTTACTGTGCGCGATCTCGGCTTCGATGTGTCTTAAGTGCGGCTGTGGTAAAAAAGAATTAACTCCCCGCGGAGGCGTAAGATGGGTGACAAATGTCTCCAAGACCCACAGCTAGGGAAAGTGACTACAAAGCCCGTTTGCCACGAACTTAAGCACATCGACGGCCTTCCGTGATTGGAAGTTTTACTTTTTCACATATTTCAATTTTACTTAAGAAACTTTTCTCCTATCCTCTGTAACAATCCCTGAAGTACAGGACACAGAACAGGAGACACTCACTAATAGAAGCGGATACTCACAGCAAGATACTGGACCGCATCCCTTACTCGGTCACACAGGATATTCAAAGCTGCCATCTACAAGCAAAATATAAAGGGCGGTATTTCCTTCTTTCATATGTAAACACATGGCTATAATTTATTCACACCTCACGCTAACATTGCAAGTCATGAAATTATGTTTTAAACAAGAACCTGACATCAAACACAATTTGATTACAAGAATATGCATAGCTATATTTCTCATACAACATGTCAAAATAGCAAAAAAAAACATTCAAAAGACGACAAAATCAGCTTAAGTTAAAGAATTACACGTCAAGAATAGAGCTATTTATTACAAGTAGCAAAAATTACAACCTAAGAGTTACTTTACTGTTTTAAGACTAACATATACAACCATGTCAAGTCCACAAAAAGAATTTTCCAGGTCTAATCAAGGAGCCGGCTGCGTCGGAGTCTTATCCTTGTCCTGTTGCCCACCTGTCCGGTCAGAAAAAGAATTCGTTAGTGATAAGCAACCAAGTTAACGGAAAGACTAGAAAGGAAGACTTACCAACATCTGCTCCTTGATCAACTTGATCATCATCCTCCGCCTGCACACCTGTCTCCTCAGCTGCAAGCAACCGCATGCCCTCCTTCACCGCCACCTTCTCCTCCTTGGTAAACTGGGAGGTAACAGCATCCATCCTAAAGGCCACGCCACCCTCCTTATCTGCCTCAGCCTGGGCCTCCTCTAGAGTCCTGAGATAGATCCTAGCCATAACCCGAGGGTAATCATCCATCCAGGACAAGTTACCCTGCCTCCAAGTACGGAAGTACATATCCTGGAGCATCCCCTCCATCAGCCCCTCGTTCTCTTCAAACTCCCTCGCCCAGGCCTCGGAATCTGACAACCTTACGACGGCGGCATCTCTCTCCAATTGGTATCTCGAGCAGTCAGCCTGAAGGGATTTCCGCATCGCCTCCATCTCCTCCCTCAACTTGGCTTGAGCAAGCTCTGCAGCCTCAAGCTTCCCAGATAACTCCTCTATCTGCTCAAGATCCGCTTTCCGAACCTCGTCCACCGTGGCAATGGCCATATCGATCCGTTCCTTGCAAGTAGCCTCCATTTTCCGCAGTTCGGCCCAACTGGCCTCTTCCATAGTTTTCTTTAGACGTCCGGAGGCGGCCTCGTGCTGAGAGATCTAGATGGCCTGATCAGCGAGTTGCTTGGCCTGGTCGGAAACCACTAACCGCAGTCTTATGTTGGCAATCCCAATTTCCTCCCCGGCCTTGACCAATCGGGCATGATGCCCCATCAACTTCCTGGTCTCCTCAGCAACCCGATCGATATTTGCTTTAGCTTCGTTCCCCATAGCGACAACCCGAGTAGTAAGCAAATCAAGGTCCAGGGATTTGGCCTCATCAAGCACCTTTACCATAGGGTTGCGAGGAAGAAGGTGCTCACCGGTAACCTCGTCGAAGGAAATATCATGAGAACTTGGATCCAGATCAGGATGACCCGCAAATGGATTACGAGCCAAGCCAGGATGATCAATCTGAGTAACGGTAGGATTTACAGACGAGTGCGGAGAGGGTGTGAACTCAGTATCCTCCTCCGTGATATCATGAAGAGGCTGAATTGGGGGCTGAGGACTAGGTGAAGGCTCGGATAGGGAGCGACTCCTTTTTCTCTTTTGAATATCCTCACCAATAACCCCGAGAAGAGGACGGTAGCCGACTACATCCCCGGAACGGTGGGTCGGAGGCTTCGGCTTGACGGAAGCTTTGGAGAGCTTGTATTGTTCAAGCCTGTGCCGAAGATCTGAGGTCTTGGCCGTTTTACCTGCTCCTGATATGGAAACCAAGTGTCACCAACATGTATTGAGCCATCATTCAAGAATTAAAAGAGTAAAGTGGAATTCACCTGGAACCGCCGAAGTTGCTTCAGTAGAGGCGCTCCCGGAAGATAAATCAATGCCGGTCCCAACTTTATCGGCTCTCTTAGATTTCTCCATCCCCTCCAGACATTCGAAGGCTTGGCGGAAAGCGTCATCCGTCCACTCTTGCATCTCGCCTACTTGCCCAGAAGACAAAGCCCCGACACCGTCGCCACCTTCGGCGCCTTCTCCTCCATCTTCGCCTTGCTCCTCCTCCACCTCTCCCTCCTCTGGGATATATGGACATGTGCTGGGAGAGGGATCGTCAGACTTTTTGAGATTCTTCCCCCCGGCAACCGGATGTTTCAGAAAGGGCCTCCTTTTACTGCTCTTCGACTCAGCCCCTTCTTTAGCTTGGGCAGCCTTCTCTTCAGCCGTGTCCCTCTGCTTGACCACGGACTGCCGTGGAAGGATCAAGCTGTACTCCAAGAGTGTAGCGTTCCTGATCAGGTAGGCAGCCGACCTATCTCTCCCAGTAATAGCTTCTATTTCTGCTGTCGTCTGGACCAGGCGGTCATTCTCCACGACCGCAAAACCACCTGTCGCTAGCAAAAAATAAAAACACATAACAAAGAGTATTGCAACCAGAACGGGAATTAAAAATAAAGCTTTGACTTACATCCGGAGGTGAAGCGCCGAATAGAAACGGAGTCATCCCTACCAAAGAACCATTCCTTCTTGAACATGCTGTACTTGGAGTATAAATCCAGGACCGGCTTAAAGGTTACGGCCGATTCCAAGCTGATGTAGGGAGACCCCTTCTTGTAACCTCTCAAGTTGTACAAATACCGGATCTCCCGGTTGGAAGGAGGACGCCCATATCTCCTCTGGAAGATGACAAAGAGACTCACCAGAATGGCATAATCATACAATATCATACCTATTGTTATTTACCTTATTGATAAAATATGCAAGTACAAAATTTATTTAGACATTACTGCGATTAAATATTTTTTTATGCTTTGCTGCAGGTGCGCATGAATTCACAGTTGAAATGGTTTACCCGGCTAAACTGCAAAGGTTAACAACAAGATAAGAGCTGGCCGTTGATAGAATTCGGGTATAGCATAAGATAGCAGCATCATAAACCGAGGATACAGAAAATCTCCGGTGAATCAATACCGATTGTAAAGAAGTTTCACCCCAGTACAAATTATTCGAAGATTGGCGAGACCGCCGATTTATTATAGAGATCATTCGAAGTGGAGTTATGGGATACTCCAGAATCAAAAGACACGAATGGGAAGATACGAATGGACTTTGGAACCGAAGTGAACGTCCCAAAATTCAAAGGAACCGAGCCAAAGAAGAAGAAATTCAAGCTCGAACGAAAGTGATTTTGTAATTGAATTTACTACATATGCTGAGTTTTGCCTAAAACCAGAGCTCTGATACCACATGTAACGACCCAGTATTTTCAACCATTCGTATCCATTATAAGTGTATAGGTAGACACTCATGCCGGAGTTGAATTGCTCAAAATACTGCGTTGTAAATAAAATTTGGCAAAACTCAGCATATACAGTAAATAAAATAATTACAGATCACAGACACAGAGTAATATAACAATACTGCAGCGGAAACAAAGGATAGTAGTTCATGAAGCTACTATATATATATATAACAGAGTTAAACAAGATACAACAGAGGTCTCGAATACAATAGATGCCTCAATACAATAATCAAATACCAGATCTGAATACATCACTGGATCGACGGAATAACTGAAAGCAGGATCGATAGATAGCTGGATCTCCAAGCGAAGCTCCAACCCCAAAGGTGAGTCTCCAATGCTGTATCACTCAGTCTGACCCGAGCGTAAAGCAAAACACAAAACACTCGAGTCAGGATTAACATTCTTATATTAATAAATCCAACTCAAGTGAAATATCAACTGAAATACAAGTAACTTAAAGGATGTTGGGATAACCATCCCCTAAGGATACGTTAAACTATTTACTATGTAGTAATATTCGCTATTATAATAGTGTCTAAATAAGTAAAGTATAATCATATCGGAAAATAGCGTTAAGGGGATGGAGAACCTTAACGCGGTCGGATCTTAAAATCATAATCGTAGTAAAGCTCGATATGGTAGGTGACACGGCACAACTAGGCAATACCAGGGTAGATATACCAATTACGCACACGGACTGATGGATACGCATAGCAGCCACTACCGTTCCACCTCGAACAACATTCCCAAATCGGAGGATGGCCATCTAGTCAAATCACAAGTAAGAGTATAATATCGAAGAAATGCGTCCGAGAAGAGGTGCTACCTCACTGGTCCGAGATCGCTCCTGTTTTAGCCACCTTATTGCCAACTCACGGGAGTTGGGTCCACGTAACATACCTTAAGAACGTCGCCACCATCCTACTTCATTCTGGAATCTCCACCGCGTACACGGTTGTCAAAGTGGTTTTCGGTATCGACAAAGAGTATGTCCATATCTGATCCCGGTCTCTTTGCCAACCAATCGTTATTATAACACCGTGGTCATTTCACAATAGTTTATACTTCAAAACCAAAATATATCATTTTCATTTCAAAACCCAATTTAATACGATATCATTTCATTTCAAATATATCCATTTTCAAAAATCATATTACCTTCCAAAGTTATAATGCCTTCGAAATCACAGTCTGGAAATCACAGTATTTTGGAAATCATAGCACTTTCCTTTTAAACAGTTTAGATATTAAAATTTCGCTATAAGATAAATTAATTTCCTCAAATTTCACAAATCGATTCAAATTAACTTGAATTCCAAAAATTTAATTAAATCAAATCTCAAATCATTAATTTCAACTCGATTCAGCTTCTAAATAAACCATTTCAATTTATCGATTTCAAATACATATCTGAACCATAAAATAAGTCATTTCAATTTTAATATATTTCAAAGCTTTAAATATTCAACATTTCAAAACTAAATTCGATAAATTTATATACATATCAGATTCCCTTTACAATTATTTAGTTTTAACTTAATCATTTCCATAACATTTAAATTCCATTTCAATTTACAATTTAAATAAACAAAATATCTCATTCAAATATTTATACGTTTGAAATATCCATTTAAGTCACCTTTTCAAATTCCAAGTTGTAGATCACTTCTTTAAATTTCAAATTCAATACATTTCAAATCAAACTTATTTAAGTATAATTCTTAAATAAATACCATTTCAATCAATTTCAAATCATTTTAAATCCTATATTTAAAAATATAGATATTAAATAAATACTTAAACATATTATTTATCAACTTTATTAAATCAACTTTAATAAATCTTTAAAATCAATATTTATCAAAACCATATATTTCTTTTCAAAACCATAGAAATCCTTTTCAAAACGTTTATATATAGACCAACGGTGCCTGTATATAATTTTCTATCTTATGGTCAAGTGATACGGATATTTATCATTTCAATCCGCAATTTAAAATATATATACGGGTATATATCTTTTCAACCCGAAATCCCAAATTCAATTCAATTGAAAATCGCTTGGGTCTATCATTTCAACCCATAACGATTTTCTCCTATTCTACAGATCGTTCGGGTATGTATCATTTCAACCCATAGTGATTCTATACTAACAGGGAACTTGCAGAGTGATAACAGATATGAAAATAAAATAACAACAGTAACAGGCATATATCAACAATATAAATAACAGATAATGGTGTCAGATGTCACAGGTGAACAGATACAGATAATGACATATATAACAATGTAAATAACTAACATCAGCATATTTCAATTGACATTTCAATTGAAATCAAATTTAATAAATATAAAACGTTAATCGTGAGTGATTGCTCACCTTCCGAGGCTAGAGAGAACAGGAGATGACATGGATACGCTCAGAGAAACATATACTGAAATTGAGTTACGAATCCAAGCAAAGCAAAATTGGCACGAATCAGAAGAGCAAAGCTGATAAATAAAGATGTTGATGGGAACAAATCAGAATCAACACGATAGAAGCAACAATGATATATATTATTATTATTATTATCGATGAATTAAATTTTAAATTTTAAAATAATATATAAATATACTTTATTATAAAATTAATGCTGTATTCAAAACCGCATATACATATATACGAACATACATATTATATATAACTACAGACAAATACAAACAAAATGTTATAAAACCAACATAACTCAACCGACAAAACATATAAGCTAATTATTATTTATATAAACCGACTAAACCATGAATCCATATACTTTATACAATCAATACATATATTGACACAACTGTCATACAAACTAAATAATATACACTATGCAGACACTTAACGTATACCTCCTCTATGAAAAAGATTGTATTCAAACCTATCTAACTTTATATATATAGAGTTTTGTATATAAAATCTTACATAACAATAGATGGAACTTATACTGTATAAGGCATTTAACTGTAATATATACCATATATATATGTAGACTAAGTTTTAAAATATGTACTATAAAATGAGGTTAAATGGACCCAAACTAATATCTCTACAAATGCAGACCTAACTGATATACTACCTAAAATATGCATCTAAATGAACAGCAAAACATGCCTCGACACGTACAGACAACGAACACACCCAACAATATATACTTTTATATACACTAATATAACCAAAAAAAAAAATGTTTTACAACCTACTAAGCCTTTACCCAAGTTTATATAAATATACAACAACCAGGTAGGCTAGTATAACATATACACTTTAATGTATTTTAATATCTATTACAGAATATATTATAAAATATTTATAAAGTGAATAGGACATAACTTTATAAACTTTGGTAACTATATATATCTACAATACTGTCATACCAATATGTATAAGCTTAAATAAAACTTAATATATATAAACACCACTACTAAGACTTGCGTGACCAGGTTTATGAATAGTTTGAAAAAATCAAACAGTATATATAAAATTCCAGCATACTTACGCGTATCATCTAAATACAATATAACTCATAACTAAAATTTTATAACTAACAGGTATAAATACACTAACTCATATATTAAAATATATATATTATAATATATATATATACAGTTATATAAACGATACAATAAGATATATATAGAGTCATCACGATATATTTTGGTATACAATAAGACACATATAAGATTATATAAACAGTTATATCAGAGTCATCACGGTATATCCTTTATATTATACAGCTATAAACAGTTATACTTTTAAACTTACATTATACAGTAAACTTATTTTTATATTATACAGTAAGACTTATATTATAAATACTTTATAACCTTTATATATAACATATAACTAACATGATAAAATATATATAATACCTTCATACGAGTAAAGAAGTGAAGGAGGATGACAGGGACGGCTGGAAAGTAGGAGACGTGGCCATGGCTTCTGGTTGGAGGAGGGAACGCCGGCGACATAGGGTCTGGGCTCAGTCGGAGCATGCGAGACGGGCTGTGAAGGTGTTGCGTGGTGATGGGTTCGGAGAGGAAGCCTCGGGTTTGCTTTCGGTGGTCGGTTTCTGGGCACTGCCCAAGTGGGGTGATGGTTTGAGGGTAGTGGCCGCGCGGAGGAGCTTTGGCGTGGCTGAGAGCAAGGGGAGCCGGCTGTTGAGGGTAAGGAAGAGAGATGGAAGCGGTGGAGTTTGGCCAGAAGAGGGTGGAGGTGAGTCAGAGGCGTAAGGAGATTGCTTGTGGCACTGCAGTAGGCGAAGGCTTCGGTGGGGTTTGGCAAAGCTGCCTGGAGTGGCTGTGAATTGGAGGATCTGTGATGAGCGAAGTGATGATCTGGGTGGAGGGAGGTACGCATGATTATGAGAAGCCAAAAAGAAGTTGTTCTCAAATTATATCAGAGAGAGAAGAATATGGAACGCTAAAAAAATGGAATGAAATGAAATAGAAATGGTCTAAAGCTTTGATTCCGGGGAAAATCAATTGATATTTGGTTTGGGTAGCACGTTTAAAATTTGAAACCGAAGGAACGTTAAAAGTCATAGCTAATGGTACCGCTACAACGGACCGTTTCATCGCTTTCTATCGCTTACCGACCTCAAAATACAGAAATAAATATACCGCTGAGATCAGCACGACGAGACGATCAATACGGTATACAAATATTGGTGGTATGATCATCCGATCAAAAGTCGATAATCGGTACCGAAAATGCCGCTATTTTACCAAAAATAAGATCGACGGAGCAATAGAATTTCAAATTTGACGAAACGAAAGATGACGTCTTACTCAGAAGATGATTTACAAATTTTCTATGTA
Source organism: Allium fistulosum (assembly GCA_030737815.1). NCBI lineage: Eukaryota > Viridiplantae > Streptophyta > Magnoliopsida > Asparagales > Amaryllidaceae > Allium > Allium fistulosum. Next base: position 1,004,952,304 of record CM060902.1, on the reverse strand, counting down.
AAAATATTTAGGTTTGGAAAACATTTTATCATCATCAATTTTAACTGATTAAATTGAAGTAAATTTACGCGCGAAATAAATTTTCATATTTTCGGACGAAAATTTACCAGTTGCTATCTTTAATTAGACGCATTCCAAATATCAAATTTAAATTTCAAAATTTTATTGTTTAAACTTTCACAAAATTTAACTAATTACGTTATTTAACAGTTAAAATTTACGGGTCGTTACACAAACAGAACTGCAGCAGGACTGAAGGCGGAGACCGAATGATCTAACCTAAACAGAATTGTGCAAAATTGAAACAGGGCTGAATCAAATGCTAAATGAAGTGATAATGTCTAAGACAGGGAGGCTGGGTTCTGGAATGGACGGTAGATGGAGCAAAAATTTATAAACTAAAACAAGCACAGTTTGAAGCATAGTTTGTGCAAATTTATAAACTTGTTAGCTTATAAAAATTAAACTTTGGTAAACCTTCTTTTGAATGCCATACACCAACTACCATAAATATCAAAGGTACATGTGGGAAAATTTCTATATTCTATTCGTTTCCATACTTATATATAAGAGAAAAATTATTGTAACAATACATAAGAGCAAAAATAGGTAATAGTCCATCAATTTATCAAAAAAGTAACAAGAACTTACCATTTGAGGCTTGCTTGCTGGCTATATGGGAATGCCTCAATGTACACTCCTACCTGAGAACCACACATCAACATCTTGCCAAACATGCTGCAACCAACCAAACTCATGCAACAACAGTCCGTAGGAGCACACATCTCTCTGCCTCGGTCCTTGCAGCAGCTACGCTCCCTAATCGCCTTCATGAAGTCAGAATACAACCTCAGTTCATAACAGCAGCTACCCTCTATCCCACCTCAGTTGAGATGCAACCCTAGTCTCCTCATGCTACCCACTATGAAGTCCATTTTCTCATAACTAAGGAGCAGATATTATATTAGCAAAGCATATTCTTCTTGCATTTTTAAGTCTTGCAAAATATTGTTGTAACTCAAAACCTTTTTACTTAATAAAATATATAAGGCAGACTAATTTACATAACAGATGGCTATTCGGTTCAAAAATAAAATGCAGTATATGTAATGCGTGTGTAACAGAAGAAAAATTTCCATGTGAAGGGAACATGATCCACAATTTGAATGAATGATTTAATTGTACTTGGGTTACATGCTAAGATTCACCAATGTATGTAAACATGACAGAGTCCTTGTAATTTCGATAGGAATAAATAAAAATTGCAAATTTAAATTGAAAGACAAACGCCGTCAAAAAATTAGTAAGAATAGGAAGGAATGTCATTTTGTAACAGAAGTTGATAAGATGATAAAATGAATACCATTTCCTTGTCCACCAATCTTTCCAGGCAACAATACATATCCACATGAAAATTAAGCTGATAAGATATGAACATTTTGAGTCAACAGTAAGAAGTAACGTAGCAATGTCTGAGGGAAATTGACATCTCTGAGCTAAAATTAAGTTTCCACCCACAGATGCAGTGTTTTGCAAATTGAGAAGCGATTTTATTCATATGATCAGCTATTTTAGTAAACACCATTCTCATATCAGGAAGGATAAACCACTTTTTCCTTCTTTTAAATCAGAGATTACTCTTAAAATTGTTATGGCGGCACCAACTTCAAGACCTTTGTTGTCCCATTCTATCACAGAAAGCCCCGGAATACCTCTGAGATCTATGCATTTTAAATTTAGGTCTTGTTCTTTATAAACACCTGCTCAGGTGTTTCCAACAACCATTTTCACACTGTTTTCGGAAAATTTGCTAGAATTTAACATATTATAAAGCTCCTCTATAGAAGTAGGAGTATACCACTGATTCCATGCCTAATCGGACTTGATAACAAATTTTAAGAAATCAGGAAAAGTGCAAATTTCATTGCGCTTATAAGATGGTAACTTCTTTATGCCAGCATTTCCTTTTCTCCAAAACACATTGAGGCCTAAATCTTCTAAATCGACATATGATGTGAAACTCTTGCAAACATCAAGAATGGGTCGATACCCTATGCACCTACATAAATTTCCAGATATTACCCTTTCTGCTTCGGATTCAGTAAGCTTTGAAAATCCTTCAGGCGGTTCGGGTCTTTCTGATTTATCTGTATTATTGATTGCTGAGAAAACAGACATACACATGCCAGGAGTGCAAAAACCACATTGTGAAGCATGAAATCCAGAAAACCTTTGGTGGATTGAATGGAATCCTTCTTTAGTATTACCGAGTCCTTCAGTTGTAATAATTGAGCATAGGTTTATACTACATAGAAGAGTTAGGCATGAACTAATTGTGAAATCTTTAACTTTATCGGTCTATGGATTGTATATTGATAACAGCACCACACAAGCTCCATATCCACCTATGTGAATAATATTATAAAACAATGTTATGAACTAGTACCATAGATGCAAGTGTATATGTTTCAAATTTTGGAAATATAATAATTTGCATTGTTAAAACGATTTATTACAATAACCTGCTGTAAGTCTTCATGTAATATAAAGCTTTGAATTCACTAGGGATTCTTGTATTGGAAGTTGCCATAGCTACATAAAGATACTGCAAAATTTGTATACAGAAAGCTTTGAAAATGTTCATTTTCATTTTTGAAGCAAAAACATGAACTCGCAAACAGAACCGACTCCCGGGTATTTGCATGTTAACTTGATAATTAGTCTAACATTAGATATGCTCAGGTTTATTTAAGAACTACAAATATAAAGAAAATAATTTGAATTATGTGCATGACAAATGACCAACACGAAGGAAATCATTGTTTCAGTGGGCAAATTTATCCAAAACTGCATCTGCAAACTCAAGAACTTTATTATATGCTGTATAAGAAAAGGAACAGAAATAAATTAGTTTTATTTTGATGATCGTTACCTGCAAAATTTTCTTCGACTTGCATTGAATTGTCTTAAAGTGCATGTGGGTTGTCTTCGTTTTGAACATTATTGTCTTCTATATGCTTGTTCAGTACATTAGACTCCTTGAGTAATTCAGATTCTTTGGTTTTTTCCATTTTCGAGTAATTATCTTCATTTCCTGTATTAAACATTAAAAAAACAAACATGTATTAGATAATAAAAAAATAGGTATAAGATTCTTAGGTTGTTACTTGAAGTCCTACACATCAATATAAGTAACATAATCGAATATACAAAAATAAAATTCATTTTCAGCACTAAATTCACATGTTTTTTTTAAACAGAAACTTTGCATGTTTAATTTGCTATTTTCAAAATTTTAGCAACTTCCTATTTCGATTCAGAACCATGTCGCAACTGTGATGCTGAATCAAATTATAAGCAAGTATGATGCATTATGATGTTTAATTTAAAGGCATATGAAGAAATATCCACAAAATTTTTGTCCAAAGGTATTTTTATCCACATTAAAAGTAATATATGTAAATAAACACAGTGCAACAGTACATTGAGTTTAACTCAGTGCAGCTACACTGACTCGCTATTACGTTGAGTTTAACTTTGGGAAATCTATCTCGGATCATATTTGTGTCTTACGTTCTCATTCTATACCATTAATACAATTAAATAACTATATAAATTAAAATGATCAATGGAATGGACGATGGAAGGCAGACCACACATTATTCAGGAGGATGTGATCTCATTTGCATTTCTTGCTTGCATTGTGTTTGCTTGTTTAAAGGCTGGACAAATCAAAATCCTAGGTTAACAATATAAACTTATAATATAGGAAGCTTTCTAGTTTGTAAAATTACTAATGTATTTCTAGCATATTTATCATGATCTAACCGTGGCGATTCAAGAACGTTCAAATGGTCAGATTTTATGGTTCGACCATACAAAAACACTATCAAATATCGCAAAATGCAATTCCATGTTTAATTAGGTTCCCCCTCTTTGTAGACCTCAGAATGCAAGCAATAAGCACTTCTATAAAATTTTAAAATAACGTAAAATACCTCTTCAGTGAATTAACTAACGAAAATCTTCAGCCTATATAAATTTCTTTCTTCCATTACATCCACTGAACTTCAATCTTTACAATAGTCAATTAACATCCATTAGGCCAAAATAACATGAATTAGATAATAATTAGAAAAGGGAGAAAAAATAATTAGAGTGAAAGTGTGTTGTTGTTCAGATTTCCCATAGCTTTCTTTTAGAACCGTGCCAACAATTATCTTTCCAATAATATTTGCATCGCCGACTATATTTTTGCATCCAAAATTTGTAATGTCAGGTTTGTTTTAAATTTTTCATTCATAAATGAAATCTGTAGTATAGGACAGGTTCCAATTTCCATATTTTTGAAGTTTTTTCTCACGTAATAGAATTAGTGTATTTGTTTGTTAATTTATCAGAAATGATAGTGTTTGTGATATATAAAAGAGTTTTAGACAATGATATGTTTATTTTTTTTGTTTAAGCGTTCTTTATGGTTATGAATTAGAATAATATATTCTATATAAAACTTTATGTTCTACAAAGATATTGATTTTTTACTCATACACACATTTAATCAATCGGTTACTGTATTTTACAAATTTCGTCAATAGAGCATTTGATTACGAATTAACAAAAAGAACTTTGGTAAATTAGAACTAATATGTATGACAAAAAAGAATAGCGTGACCATAAATAAAACAATATGAATACATCCCTCCTCCTTGCTCGATATGCTAGATTTTTAGACATAAGGATGTCCTACATGCCAATCAAACATAACCTAGATGGATGCCTAAAAATGCAGGTGCTACATTTGCTACTAAACCTTAAAAGGAAGAGAACAAAGAAGTGGGTTGGAAGGACTCGGTTGATTCAAACTGCTAGCCATGGTTATTGATGTTTGGATTAGGAATGGAAGATGAATTCAGGAAGATGAAGACAGGTTAATGTTTGTACGTGTACACAGAGATACGGCACACTTTAAAGTAAAAGAAATTGATATTAGTGATAACAACAAGAAGGGAATTCAAGAATCAGTCATAAGGGAAGAAACTCGAAGGAAGGTTCGGGAAAGGACTGGAATTTCTCGAAGGGAACAATTAACAGAATTCACTTGGGTAAAAATTAGTTAGTCTATACATCTGAACATAGGAATACTGCAAGAATCAAGAAGTTACTTGAACAAACTTGTTTCTCAAGACAAAAAAAACAGTTTTGGAAAATTATTAAGTCTGGAAACAGGGTCTTTCAGCATAAAGTTGAAATCCAATCAACTAGAAAATTACAGTAATAGAGAAGAACAAGCACAATTATATCAACTAAAATTGGTAAACAATATGATTAGAAGGAATTGCAGATTCAAGAACAGTTACAAAAATTTGAATAGAAACTTAAGATTTTACTGCAAAGAGGAAGTGAACAGAAAAAAATGTGCTAACTACAACTTAGAAAATGAGTTGAACAAAAGATACAATTTCAAGAACAGACATTACAAAATACAACTGGGAGAAGAAGATAAAAAAACAAGAAGCAGAATTTTATTTCATTTCTTTCCATTCTCCTTTCAGTAACATATACAATCTTCTATTTATACAATCATATTAGTTCATGGACCAGACTTTAACAAGTATCCAATCCACCTTCCATACAGATTTACAGCATTTATTTGGCCCATTTAACAATGCTCAGATCCAAGAACAGTGCGTGCACGTGCAAACATGCACACTCCTCCAGCCTTCTCTTAGCTCATAATCTCCACTGTTGATGCTTCTGTCAACTGTTCAACTTCGATTGTCCTTTGGCCAACACCGATGAACCTGACTGTAGTTTGTCAACTTCTTCCTTTTCTATCTTGTAGCAGCAGTCTCTTTCTTCACAGTCATGGCTACCAAGTTTTGGATTGTTACATCTCCATTCCACTTAAAACGGACCTTGTCCTCAAGGTCGAGTTGTAGCAAAGGAGGTGGCCATGGTGGTTTATATGATTGGTGTGGGTTCTCATTGAAATTGACAACTTCAAATGTTAAGAATGTTATCTTGTCTTCCTCAATATAAATTGTGTTAGCAGCCTCAATGTGCAAAATAATTTCACTTAAACCAGTAATGGAATCACTTGATTTCATCATTGTTATATTATCAGTCTTGAGAATAGGCCTTGACGATTGAATATATACATCGTGTGAATTAGATGCATGTGAATCCTTAGCTACTTCATTGCTTGTATCATGTTCAGTCTCAACACTGGGCTTACCACTCACATCATCAAATTTAATAGCTAAAGGAATAGGAAATTTTGGCTCTGAACGATGAACTGTTGGCATACGAACTGGATTGACAGTGGTATATGGATTAGATGGGAGAGGTTCTAGTTGATGATCAGCTGCAGTCTCATCATCTTTGGATTCGCCAACTCCCTCTTCTTCATTTCCAATCAAGTTTTCTAAGTCCACAGCCCCGCCCTGTATGTAAACCTGGTTTTTACATGGATGCTCCATATGCATTTTTTCATTATAGCAGCAACTTAGTTCATCCCTTCTCCTTTCCATCTCTTCAGGGTTGAATCTGATCACAATTTCTTCCTTGAATACTTGTCACGATCTATGATTTTGCACATTCTTTGTATACCAGATATACCATCGCATTGGCTCCTTCTTGAGATAAAAGGAATATCCACCCAAAATCTTTCATCTGTTTGATGAAATCTGAAGTACTGCTCCACCTGTATGATCCAATCAGTCACACTCTCCTCATTATCAAACGCAGGAAAATCAAGCTTGCAGGTGGTCATTGGTGTATTTCTTGGATCTGGGTAGTAGTGATTTTGGTAAGGTGGTCTATACTCATAGGGCAGTGGAGGTTCTTGAGGGTAGTTTAAGGAGTTTTGATGATTTCTTGATGGTATCGTCATTCGTGGTGGTGTTAGTGGTGGTGGGGAAGCGGGTTGTGGATTTGGTGGATATGAAGGTGGAGGACATCCAGGTATTTGGGGAGACCACGAATTTCGATGATTGTGGAAATAATGAGGTTCTTGATATGGATTTGAAGGTGGTATGTGTGGTGGTTGATTCTTGATCTGTTGAATGTCTCGAGAAAGAACAGTCAACACATTATGGAACCCTTCAAATTTAGTGCTTAATTCTTGTTGAACTTGTTCAATTCGTCGATTGAACTCCTCGTGCCTCGTCCATGACGGATCTTGATGGTGGAAAGATTGATGGAACGAGTTACTGGTGATTGGTGGATCGAGTTGAGGATTTGCTGGCGCCTCAGGAGATGGCTTTGATACCAAATTGGAAGGACTCGGTTGATTCAAACTGCTAGCCATGGTTATTGATGTTTGGATTAGGAATGGAAGATGAATTCAGGAAGATGAAGACAGGTTAATGTTTGTACGTGTACACAGAGATACGGCACACTTTAAAGTAAAAGAAATTGATATTAGTGATAACAACAAGAAGGGAATTCAAGAATCAGTCATAAGGGAAGAAACTCGAAGGAAGGTTCGGGAAAGGACTGGAATTTCTCGAAGGGAACAATTAACAGAATTCACTTGGGTAAAAATTAGTTAGTCTATACATCTGAACATAGGAATACTGCAAGAATCAAGAAGTTACTTGAACAAACTTGTTTCTCAAGACAAAAAAAACAGTTTTGGAAAATTATTAAGTCTGGAAACAGGGTCTTTCAGCATAAAGTTGAAATCCAATCAACTAGAAAATTACAGTAATAGAGAAGAACAAGCACAATTATATCAACTAAAATTGGTAAACAATATGATTAGAAGGAATTGCAGATTCAAGAACAGTTACAAAAATTTGAATAGAAATTTAAGATTTTACTGCAAAGAGGAAGTGAACAGAAAAAAATGTGCTAACTACAACTTAGAAAATGAGTTGAACAAAAGATACAATTTCAAGAACAGACATTACAAAATACAACTGGGAGAAGAAGATAAAAAAACAAGAAGCAGAATTTTATTTCATTTCTTTCCATTATCCTTTCAGTAACATATACAATCTTCTGTTTATACAATCATATTAGTTCATGGACCAGACTTTAACAAGTATCCAATCCACCTTCCATACAGATTTACAGCATTTATTTGGCCCATTTAACAATGCTCAGATCCAAGAACAGTGCGTGCACGTGCAAACATGCACACTCCTCCAGCCTTCTCTTAGCTCATAATCTCCACTGTTGATGCTTCTGTCAACTGTTCAACTTCGATTGTCCTTTGGCCAACACCGATGAACCTGACTGTAGTTTGTCAACTTCTTCCTTTTCTGTCTTGTAGCAGCAGTCTCTTTCTTCACAGTCATGGCTACCAAGTTTTGGATTGTTACATGGGTCATCAAAAATTCACCCAAACTACTGAATAGTATGATGAAGTACAACAATCTACTAACACTATTAGCCATAATGAAGAAGAACAGACAATAAAAGGAAAGGTGTCCAATTTTCAAATTCAGGAAATCTAACAACAGCAAAACTCACTCAAATTCTTTGACGTTGAATTACCTTCAGAGGTTCTTTTGAAAGATACTCCTGACAATGTTGCTGGTATTATTCACCTCAGCAAGGACTCGATAACTGACCAAACGAGAGAAGAATGAGGGTTTCTAAAGATCGCGTATTCTGGAGTTGACAGTGGAGAGAGGGAAAGAGATTGATAACGGAGAGAGGGAGAGAGATCGACAGTTCTCAGAGTGAGCGCGTTGGAGAGTTTTAGGGATAGGAATAGGAATATGTGCAGAAAGAGGGAGAGAGAGGAAGAGAGGGAGAGAGGTCGATGTTGAGTGGTGAACGAGCGTAGCATATTTTTACTTTCCCTCCTTTTTCACGTTGACCTAGAGCAGCGTTTTGGAGATTGTTTTTTTTTTGGTTTTTGAATAATCCATCTACATAATAACAACATTTTCATTAAAACGCTGCTTCATCGTGCTGCGAAAAATAGATTTTGCTGTAGTGTGTCGATGCGTTTCAAGCTCTAGTTGACTACTTAGAAAGACCTCCCATCTTATCCATGCCACTGGATCATGAAGACTTATATATCTATTTAGCAGTGTCAGTACACGCCATAAGTGCTGCACTGTTGCACGGAGAGAATCAGATCTATAGGCCGGTGTATTATGTAAGCAAGGGATTGACATGAGCCGATAGAAATTACCCAAAGCTGGAAAAGCTCGCATACTACCTATAGATTGCATAATGAAAGCTCCGCTCTTATTTCCAGGCTTACCCTATCAACGTCTACACCGACCAGCCATTACGACAGGTCCTACAGCGACCTGAGACGTTTGGAAGGTTGCTCAAATGGAATATCGAATTGAGCCAATTTGACATCACTTATCTCCCACGGACAGTCATCCAGGGAAAAACATTGGCGGACTTCATAGTTGAGTTCACGGTACAAGATGGCTCTCCAGAGAGCAGTGAAGAGCCGTCGTTTGATGGAAGATGTATACGGATGAATCATCCAATGATCGGTGTTTTGGCGTCGGAATTGTGTTATTGACTCCTGAGGAACGATCGATCTGCTACGCTTTAAAACTCGACTTCCCTGCAATGAATGATGAAGCTGAATACAAAGCCTTGATTGCCGGGCTCAAACTGCCAGAGATCTGGGAGTGAAATTCATGCAAATCTTTTGTGACTCCCAGTTGGTTGTATGCCAAGTCTGATGAACTATTAGGCTAAGGGGCAGCGGCTTACTCCTTATCTCGGCCAAGTCCAAGAGCTGTTGACTGATTTCAAGTATTATACCATCACACGCATTCCCAGAGAGCAAAAGGAGAAAGCCGACTAGCGGGCCAAGCTGTCCAGTTCCGGGGATGCACAGCTAATGGGCTTAGTCCCAATTGAAGTACTTAACGCTCCAAGTATCGACCGGATGAAGATTGACTGGGTCTTGGAAACGGAGCCGGAATAGGAGTCGTGGATGAATCTTATCAAATACTATCTACAACAAAGGGTCCTTCCCGAATGGAGGAATGGAAAACAACAAGTCCTCCGCAAGGCTTCGTGCTACATCATCCATGAAGGAGTCATGTATAGAAATGGTTTCTCTTTTCCCCTGCTTCGATGTATCAGCCACGAAGAAATTCAACGAGTACTGAGAGAATTGCATGATGGAGAATGTGGCGATCACAGTGGGGGTAAACCCTAGCAAAAAAGATACTCCAGTATGGGTATTAATGGCCGACTATTAATCAAGATGCAACTGATTACGCTAGTTGATGTGACAAATGCCAGACATTTGCAAAAATTAGGAGAGCCCCACTGATGGAAATCACATAAATGGTCAGTCCATGGCCACTTTCCACTTAGGGCATTGACATCATTGGCTCCTTATTGGTCCCCAAAGGTGGTGTAGAGTACGCCATCATAGCAGTTGATTACTTCACTAAATGGGCTGAAGTCGAACCTTTAACCATGATCACAACGAAAATAGTAATCAAACTTATTGTCTGGAACATCATCTGTCTTTCTGGTCTTCCTCGTCAATTGTGACCGACCATGGGACCTAATTCGATAGTGCTTAATTTAAAGACTTCTACCGTTAGCATCGCATGAGAAAAGATTTAAGGCAATTGCTCGCCCTCAAGATAATGGATATGTCAAAGGTGTTAACAAAATCATAAAATCCATAAGGCTATAGGCAAGTGGGTTGATGAACTCCCAACATCATTATGGGCCTATAGAACCACTCACAAGTCCGCGACTGGCCATACTCCATTTGCCTTTATGTACGGTTTCGAAATCGTAATTCCAGTAGAACTTGAAGTCCCTTCTCATCGAGTGACTCATTATTACCCCGGAACAAATAGAGATCTTCTTTTGGAATCTCTAGACATGGTTGATGGAAGCGTGAAGAAGCTGCACACCGACACCGAGTCACCCGATACTACAACACCAAAGTTCAACCTAGGACCTTTGAAATTGGTGACCTTGTCTTGAAGATGGTCTTTCCTACCCCTGCATACATAGGTCCGACATGGGAAGGACCATATGTCATTGAACAGAAGCTTGGAGATTGAATTTTCAAGCTAGCGACTGTTGATCGCATCACACTCCCGAGAGCATGGAATTGTGAACATTTACGATGCTATTTCACTTGGTTTATTTTTTCATTCAATGGTATTTATTTTCCGAATTTGCATTTGAAATCCAAGTTATGTAATTAATAGATCTTGTCGAATCTTTTCAATTAGCAATAAAATTTGAAGATTCCTCCATATCTATGAATTGCCAGTGCATTATGTAATAGTTGTGATATACGACCAACTTACACTAACATGTTCGAGCAGGTACCCATGGTTTAGTGCCGACCAATTACTCAAGTTCATCATAGAAATAAGCAATATGAATGCAATTCGACCATTCATCCATCAACCAACTCATTCCCACTTGTTGATGGGACAAACATGAATTAATGGTGATCATGATATGACCGATCACCCATCAAATATAACCCAAGACTTGGGGGCAAAACCATCAACTAAGGAAAATGTGGTTTGACAATTTTTCATAATAACTCTAAGTCCCCAGAGCGTGGACTGGAGTATAAACATTAAACGGGTGTGATCAAGTGCTCGTCAACTAACTCTAATCCCTAGAGTGTGGATGTGAGTATAAACAAATAAAGTTATGTGATTTGACCACTCGACAACTAACTCTGGTCTGGATTCAATAGGAGGGGTATAAACTCATTAAGGATGGAATCCGACTATCCACTAATTAACTCTGTTAACCCAAGACTAGGGACAGGAGTATAATTGCTTCATCGTTGGATTCGACAGCGTAACACTAAGACTCGAACTTAGTGTTTGGTACGACTCGAGGCCGCCACCGTATGAAGGCCTAAAGATGAATCTATCGGACCAACACCCGAATCGACGGGTGGTTGAATCACATTACAATTCACATAACAGGTAGAGAACTACAAGTACACCGAGTAGAAAACGTAACATCTCAAACACTTAAACAAATTCACATAGATCCGGCGTCGAAGCAAAAAAGTTTTTATTTACACTAAACTTGGAAGTGAAAGTATAAGTTTACTTAAAGTTAGAGACCAAAAGCGGGGGCCGTACCCGCAGAAACACGGCCAATAAAAATTAGCGACCTAAGCTATTTACAACCTAAGCCAATACAATGGCTATTTCTTCCTATCCCTCCTGGGCTTCTTGGGGGTTTCTCCGGAGCTTTCCCCTTTGTTTTTCCACTTTGACTTTCCACTGCCCCTGTCGCCTTTAAGAGGGGTGCTTTCAGATGCTGAAGGGAGTTCTTCCTCAGGAATTGACCCACCGGGTGGAATGACTTGCAATGGAGTAAGGTCAATGTCGGTGACTTCCCCGTCGGCTGGCTTAGTCTTAGCCTTTTTTTAGCAACTCCTCCTTCTCGATACGCTCCTTCAGGCAGAGCTCATCAATGTTCTTGGAGGCATGTGTAATTGCGACATCATCAGATTTGTCATGAGCTGTCTGATCATTGGCCTTCTCATTGGTAAGGAACCAATCTTTTGTGCGTCTATGCCTTGAGTCTCGGTTGAAGGAGCATCTATAACTACTTGTGATGTGGTGACCACTGCAGAACTAGTGATCGACGGCCGTTGCCCTAAAGAAACATCATCACCTGGGGTTTAAGCAGGAGCAGACGAACCTGCGAGTTTACGAGAACAAGCAAATATGTCTAGAACTATCGGGCATGGAGTATAAACCTTCTCAAGCACTGAAGAAGTAAGTGGTATACCTTCTTCTGACTAGCTTTCAGTTGTGGCCAGAGTGCTGCCTTCTCGAATTGGAGTTAGCATAGCAGACTTGAAGTTGGGCTGCTCTAGATCGTAGCCCGCGTCCTTTCTCGAACCAAGAGAGATCGAGGCACCAGTTGGCAGAATAGTATGAGGATATTTGGATCGGATCCTGAAGCTTCGGCATCATCTTTCCCTTTACCGAAGGTTGCCAAGACATCAAACAAACTAAGCCTAGCAGTGACGAGATCTAAAGATTCTTCATCACATAGAATCTCTCACATGAGCTGATCCTTATCCACATCAGCACCATCAAGAGCTCTCCTCCTCATTTCAACAACATAGTCGTAGGCCTCAACCAAAGATTCATGATACCCTTCTTCGAGGAAGTGAAGGTTGCGGTAGATGAGAACCTTTGCACTATTCTCTACTATCAAAGGATCAAATTGGTCCTTGATCTCATTCCTACCAGCTTCCTTCGCCTAATCCTTAAGTGCTTCAAACCGTCCTCTTTTCTCATTCATGTCGGCTTCCTGCGCCTCTTCCTTAAGGGCTTCGATCTAAGTAAGCTCCTTATCGGCGTTAATCTTCACCTCACGGGCATCAACAATCTCTTCGCAATATTTTCAAGACTCCATTTGAGCCTCAAGCTTTTCATCCTTTTCCTTCTGAAGTTGTCCCTCGAGCTGCTTAACAAGAAGGGCTAGAGCATCTTTGGCTTTCTAGAGGGCATCTTTCTTCAAAGAAAGTGCACTGCTGCGGTGAACGGCGGCGTCCAATTCTTTCTTATGCGCCACTTCTAGGCAGTCGACGGCTTCAGAAGCCTCTTTAGCCCTCTTTTCTGCCTCGGTTGCTCTTATGGTTAGTCGCTTGACATCTTCGTGCAGATGTCTGATTATATATCCTTGTTGTGAATAGCCTCAATTTTAGGCGATCAATTTCATGCTGTCTTTCCTCCGACACCTTAGAAATTTTCTCAGCCAAATGTTGAAATGCCTCGCGTTGAATATGAACTTCATTGACGCAGGCGAGTTTGCCTCAGGATCTCCTGGAATCGGGTGAATATAGGAACAAAATTTAATCCGTCAAAGCATATCTTCAAGAACTTCGGCGTTCCAAAGATCATCGAGAATCGAAAGATCCCTAGCGATGCTTGGGCGGAACGACTGAGGTAGAGGCGTAGTATGACGCATGTCACCACTATATATGGTAGGATAGATACGAGCATCCTGGCGATGAGGCAATTGGGATTTTGAGTTATCTATGGACGATGTACCTCTCGAGTGATAGCTTCTTTTACGATCATCGCCCATGTCAAAGTGCCTATCGGAATTCGAGCAAAGGCAGGGCCTATAATATGGAGCATGGAGTGTTGATGAACCTCTCAGGTGATCTAATATGCGAGAGCATACCATGGCACATGAAAATCAAACAAAGGTGTATCAGTAAAACTTGAGTGGAAAATCAACAAATGTTGTGCGGTGAAGTGCATGTAAATGTGAGTGTCCTAGTGTTCCCTCGACGGACCAGTTCGTGGAACTTTACTCGCTGGTGTAATTTATCCTCTGCTAGTAGAAGAAATATCAGCATGAACTCTAATAGGGGATTCTAATACCTTAAGATTAATATTAGGAAAATTATCAGTCTTGACATCTGTTGTTATCAAAATGTTTGACAATCCCTCAAGTATGTCTTCTGTAGGCAAAGAGGTAGATTGATCGTTGATAAAAATGGTTGACTTTGGCTTCTTGGAAACCAACCCTTTGCAAAGATTAACAAAGAGCCTCTTTCTTCTCTTCTACTCTAAGGCAGTTAACTATAGGCCTTGGGAGGATCCTACCGCAGGTTCATGACTTGAACTCACATCATCTCGACCAGGCTCATCAGCACCGACCCTTATTTCACCCTCCTCAACGCCATCCTAAGCCTCCTCGACTGGGGGCATGATAGGATTAACATCAACTAGGGGACAACGGGGCTAACTCGCCCATCGACATTCATTAATAACCCGGTACTTAACCCTTTCTCTAGCAGGCCAAAAGCGAAAAGGCGCTCTTTAGTGAGGAGAGATTTGATATCCCTATCTATCATCGGTATATCTCTAAGCACTAAAACTACTGCTGGGTGATGATTGTTGTCGGGCCTTTTAAGGATGCCTGTAAGATTCAAAATACGGCTTAGTCCAAAGTACGGTTTGAATACAAGCACTTAAAGTTGAGAAAAATGAAACTTACGTCCTTCCAACCATCGTCCTACGAAGCCGGACGGGTACCGCATAAAACCACTCATTTTTGAAAGCACCGAGCTTATTCCAAGCGCCCGTTATGACCTGCAATTGGGGGCTGCTTTAAGGAAACTATAGAAGAGGCTTCCTTTCCATCATTTGAAATTGTAGATGAATCTGACATCTTCTGAAATCGGCTCATGAAATAAAAACTGAAGAAATAACATGTATGTACAGTGCAGAAACACATAGCCATTCGGATGTAATTGGGTTTGTGCTATTCTCGAGTAATTCAACATCTTTCGAATGAACGGGTTGAAGGGTAGTATGGCTCCTACCCAGAACATAAATTTGTTACATGTAGTATATCCCTCTGGGGGCAAGTGAGCTCTTCCATGGCAAGATGGGACTCGTACATCCTCGAACGAGAGCCCATGTTTGATGCAAAACTTATGGAGAGAGGCCGCTTCGACCTTCGAAACTAAGGAATATTCCATATCATTCAAAAATATTACATCTTCTAAAGTGTTAGGTGCCGGCTCTACGATTTCTTCTTCGGGTTTACGAGAACTTTTGGCACTCATTGAGAAGTTCCAGGTTGTTCTGAATGATGGCTTTAGGTATGTCTATCATAAATTATAGCGAAGCTCGATTCAGCATCAGATCCGTCGTTTGCAGTAGTTTGCTATGAAGACATTGCAGCCAAATGCCCCGAGCATTTGGATTCCATAGCTATCACACTCAGCAGATAAGCATTGTTAGAAACAAAACCTGCACCCCCATGTGAAGTGTAAACTAGTGCAGTATGGTACGGTGTTATGCGATGCAGTGATAAATGATTCAGAATTAAAAACGGCAGCAGTGACGAGATACTGGGATTTGACCGGAATGACCATCATCGCTGACCATCTCAACCGACATTCACATTGATCGGTTGTGGATTTCACATAGGGACCAGGATCGAACATTAGCATATTGGAGTGTAACATTTGCAATTCAATTTTGAGTTGAATTCCAGTTCATACGTTATACAATTCATATAAAAGTTTATGTTTATGCTTGAATGTGCATTAAGTACAAGATCATGTGCCAAGTCCCGATTTATATGCATTCGAATTCAAGTCTAGATGTTCAAAGTTTAATGATGTGTATTCAATTTCACATCTCAAGTTCGATTTCGATTATGCTTATATGCAAATGCAAGTTCATGTTCATAGGTGCTTTTTTGAGTTCATGTGTCCAGGTATGCTAATGTCCAAGGTCGAATTGGTCGAAATGTGCAAGTGTGCTTGAGCTAGGCCAAGAAACGGCTAAGTAGGCCTAGACGTAGGGATTGCATATGATCCCTCATCAAGAGAGCTTTGTCACGTGACTATCAATCCCTCAACCTCATTCAATGGGCAATCCATCGCACTATGTTCCCTCCACGCCTGCTGCGACCGATCCTTCTCCTCCAAACATTGCAACCAATCCCTATGGTATGTCAATCCACAGTCGAACCCCTGTTTAACTGATCCCTTTGTTTAATCAACCCCAAGCATTACAACCGTGCCTCACTTCACCTTCTCTGATTCACCACCGAACCATAGGTTTGTGACTAGCATCACAAATGACCCCAAATTGCATGCCAAATTCATTATTAAATCGCCATTACATCTTGTCGTTCATGCATATAGCGAAAGCAAAACCCTATTTTTAATCGCATACTACAAAGTTGAATCGCATACAAATCAAAATCGAGATCCACCTACATAATTCAGAAACGTAAGGAGAATGCCATTGGCCTTGGTTGATTCAAAAGTTCCGAATCAAATCTGGACTATAAATTAGGGGTTGATGCGATAGGGTTTGAATTAATGGCGAGTCAATCAAGGATAGTGGTAAGCGTGGAGGCATAGGCTTTCAGGAGATTTAGGGTGTTAGAAATGATGCTAAGATCGAAGGAATGATTTGTGAGTTCATGATTTTTAATGGCAAAAGAAAGGGAGGAAAGTTCAGGTCGACTGAAATGAAATGAAGCAAGATGAAGGAAGAGAAGTTAAGGCCTTAGCTTATATATTGAAGTGGGTCGCATTACTGTAACTTGAAGCAGTTAAGTACACATAGCCAAAAGGGATTGGGTATGATCCCTCCTACACGGGATTGATTCTGATCCCTAATTAAAAAAAACTCATTAAACATGAACGTGTGCATCATGAAAATGCAATTTCTTGATATCGACATAAACTGGATTTAACCTGTAGTTGTCAGAAAAAGAACTAGATCAGATTTTCGAGGCCTACGAGCTCAATGGAACTGGGCCCAGATAATGATTGACAGATTACAATCCAGAATTTATACCGACATATATCGATCAAACGTCGCAATGGACAAAGAGGGATATGACTTCTTGGAAAAACAATGAATAACTCGACGAAATGATAACGACTGTTCAGAAAACTAAATGGAATCTTCTCGACAACTCCGATTTGCTTCGATTCAAAGCACGTCATGTTCAAAAACAGAACGTACTTTAGGAGGCAAATATTATCCAGCTTTTGGCCTGGCTACGTTCAGACTAATTTGGCAAGGCAGAGAGTCTGAGATCGAGCGCAGATGGCAATATGAAGTAACGATCATGCGAAACCAAGAGATGGGTTATACAACATTCTAAGTATGAATGTGTCTCACCTAGGCAAGGGATTGGGTATGATCCCTCTCCCTAGGCAAGGGATCGGATCATATTAATCCAACGGTTCAACTCAATGTAAATCGATCGATATCTCAAAATTCAAAAGGCGAATATGCACACAATTTTGGGAATAAGAAGCTAACAAGCAGAGGGATCCACCAGAGGGCTTACAGAGTGCCATGTGGCCTCTAGGAGAGGTCGGGGTCGACCCCTATTTAAGGGGAATTGGGCCTTGCGATTTCTGATGTGGCCTCATCTACATCTCGAGAGTCTGCTACCAAAATTTCAGAAAGATATTTATTCATCTACACCTTTAAATACAGGGTGGATTGTTCATTTTAAGGATATTTAGACTGTTGTTTCCTTTGTACTCCTTTGTAATCTTGGATTTCTATCTGACCCCTCTTGTACTCAGAATTCAAAGTGATTAATAAAGTTATTTCATCAAAGTGGATGTAGGCAATCAATGCCGAACCATTATAAATCGCCGTGTCTCTGTTTTTTACTTATTTGCTATTCGTTTATTGCTATTTTCCTTTATTTTCATTTAATTTTATTCATTTATTTCTCTACAAATTCTCTGTTGGATGTTTGTGCTAATTTCTGGTGCAAATGGTACCTGTAGTTAGAGATTTCCCAGATGTTTTTGCTGAGGTTATCGGTCTCTCGCAACAGAGAGAGATCAAATTTAAAATCTATCTTGTTGGGAATGTCAGACCCGTTGCCTTACTACTAAGGCATATGGCTCTAAAGGAAAGATGCGAGTTGAACAAATAAGTTAATGAGTGGAGAGCACCAGTCGTTTTTGCCACCAAAGCGGATGGTTCTCTGAGACTCTACGTTGATTATAGGGAGCTGAATAAACTAACAAAGAAGAATCATTATCCACTGCCCTATATAGACGATCCCTTTGATTAGTTAGTTGGAGCTAAGGTATTCTCACAGCTTTACTTGGCTATCAAATTCTATCAATTGCGGATAGCTGAGGACAGTATCAAAAAGAAGGCGTTTCGTACACCCAACGGATTGTATAAGTGGTTAGTCATGCCTTTCGGACTGACCAATGCACCCGCCTACTTTTTTGATTTGATGAACTGAGTATTTATGGGGTTGCTAAACAAATTCGTCGTGGTATTTGTTGTGATATTCTTGTATATTCGAGGAGCGAGGAGGAGCATGCATTGCATTTAGGAGAAGTTCTTAGTACACTCCATGCACATAAGCTAAATGCAAAGTTTTCAAGATGCCACTTTTAGAGAAAGGATATACACTTTTTGGGACACATCATCTCAAAAAGGGGATTAGCGGTTGATCCTAGTATGGTAGCAGCAGTTTAGGATTAGCATGTGCCAAAGAATGTCCAGGAGGTGAGAAGTTTTCTTAGTTTGGAGGGCTATTATTGAAAGTACATTAAGGAATTCATAAAGTTCTCTACCCCTATGACCCGTCTTACCAGGAAGAATCTAGTTTTCTCGTGGGATGCTAAATGCGAAGATGCTTTTATCAAATTGAAGGAGGCGTTGACTAGTGCACCAGTTTTGGTTTTACCTGATGGGACAAAGCCATTTAAAGTTTATACCGACGCTTGTGGTACGAGGTTAGGCGTGGTTTTGATGCAAGAAGGAAGGGTGGTGAAATATGCTAATAGGCAGTTGAAGACGCATGAGAGGAACTACCCTACCCATGATCTTGAATTAGCGGCCATTGTCTTTGTGCTCAAGTCATGGAGGAATTACCTTTTAGGAGAGCATTTTGAGCTATATATGGATTACAAATCCTTAAAGTAGTTTTTCTCCCAAAAGAACTTGAATTCGAGGTAGCAAAGGTGGACGGAGTTCTTGGCATCATATGACTTTGATATCTCTTATATCCCGGCAAGGGTAACATACTGGCAGATGCTTTGAGTAGATAGCATATAGTGTTGAGTCCCTTATTTTTGGAGTGGAGGATTTATAGTACATTTCTACCTTTTATTTCCGACCATCATCATATATTACTCCGAAATTGCTAGCAGCTTTAGATGTGCAACCTATATTGATGGAGCGTATTGGGTCTAGACAGAAGGAGGATAAGGAGCTAGTAGACATTATTGAGAGGATTGGTAGGGAGAGGCATCGAGTCATTTGAGGTGTTATGCCATTGACTCGAGAGGATGGTTACTAAGGGATGATAGGCTTTGTGTTCCTTGTAGTATGGACTTGGTAGATGTGGTACTGGCTAAGTCTCACCATTCTAGGATGACCATTCATCCCCGGAGTGAAAAGATGTATTGTGACATGAAAAGACTCTTCTATTGGCCCGGTATGAAGAAGCAAGTAGCGAAGTATGTAGCTAGATGTATGACTTTCTAGAGGGTAAAGGCGGAATAGAAGAAGCTGGGAAGATTGTTGCAGCCATTGGATATTCCTTAATGGAAGTGGGAGAGTATTTCTATTGATTTCGTAGATGGATTACCAAGGAGATGGAGAAGGAATGAGAGTATATGGGGCATATTAGATCATTTAACCAAATGCATTCATTTCATACTAGTGATGAGTACCAGGACAGTGGCATCATTGGCGACTTTATACGTGAGAGAAGTCTTAGGTTACATGGTGTTCCTATTAGCATAGTTAGTGACCAAGATCCGCTTTTCACCAGTGAGTTCTAAAGGAGTCTACAAGAGGCTTTTGGGAACAAGTTGAGCTTGAGCACTGCATATCATCTGTAGACAGATGGAAATACGGAGAGAGTAAATCGGGTTTTAGAAGACTTTCTATGGATATGCATTATAGACTTTGGAGATTCTTAAGAAGATCACTTGCCGTTGGGAGTTTACCTATAACAATAGTTATCAGGCTAGCATTAAGATGACACCATTCAAGGCATTGTACGGTAGAGCCTATAGATCACCGTCGTGTTGGTAGGGCACTACGTATAGGATTATTCTTGGGTCGGATATAATGAGGGAGACATTGGAGAAGGTGGGCTTGATCCATAGAAGAACGAAGACCGCTCAGGATAGATAGAAATTTTATGTTGATAGGAGACATACGGAGTTAGAGTTTGCAGTGTGTGACATGGTGCTTGTGAAAGTTTCACCCCTTAGGCATGTTGTGAGATTTGGTAGATCGGGGAAGCTAGCACCGAGGTTTATAGAGCCTTTCCCGATAGTTGCTAGAGTTGGGAAGTTAGCATATAGGGTAGAGTTTCTAGAGAAGTTAGCTGGGGTGCATAATGTTTTCCATGTGTCACACTTGCGAAAGTGCTTATACGATACAGCTACCGTGGTTGAGCCGAGTCAGTTGGAGGAGGTTAAGATAGAGCAAGAGTCACTTGTTCGCCATGCACCCACTCGTATATTAGAGCATGGTACCAAGCGACTCTGCAACAAGGAGATCAGACTTGTTAAAGTCCAATGGGGAGACGATCCAGCGGAGAGTACATGGGATCTCGAGGAGAAGATCCGCGCTACCCTCCCACAACTCTTTTCTGGTACATTTCCAATTTAGGTTTAATAGGTATAGACTACTTATGTAGGACTTAGCTTGGTATACCCTTTAGGTAGAGACCATTGGATGGTAGGAATGGTTGTAAACATATCAGTAGGACATGTTATAGATGATGGATGTTAATGGATGTATTGTTTGAATTGTTCTCTTTTGCACATTTAGGATAGTATATCCTTTAGGTATACAAACACTCACACTTGATTGGATATTATCTCTTGAATATTTTCGTGCTAGTGGATGTTATGCATATGGATGTTGCATATGAGTTATATGGTTGCACATACATATAGAATTTCAAGTATATTTGCTTAGGATGCATCATACATTTGGATGCATGGCATGAGCATTTTCATGACAAGAGGTCGACTGGATCAGTAGACCGCCAACTCTTTTGCATTAGAATAGGTTCACATGCATTTCATGTTGCATATATAAGTACACAATGCATTAGAAAACTTCTAAGAACATAATGTATGAGTTACATTTTTCCATCCTTTAAGATTTCCAGGACAAAATCCTTTTAGGAGGAGAGAAGGTAACACCCCAAAAATTTAATTCAAGAAATTTACCAAGAAAATTAAATTAAAGTAAAACAAGGACTAAAACTAAAATTTTCACAGACGTCCGAATTGGCTGCGAAACTTGCACCATTATGTTCATGGCGATTTTCTAGACATCGCATATATAACACTTCATAATCGTAGTTGATACGTGAATGTTACAGGCGTTGGAAGAATTGAAAATAGAATAGGAAAAAACTTCATAAATCAACACAGTGATCGGTTGACTCGAGGGGGTCGAAGGTCGATCGGTAGCAGTTGACCTAGGGAGATAGGCAATCGGCCGTGGCAATGTAAATTAGGCGATTAATGATAATTGATGACGTGTTTGAAGGGTTATGATAGCTTGCTTGGGTCCAAAGGTTTTGGCAAGTGAACGTGATTACAGTAAAGATTCTCCAACCTAAATCTAACAGTCTAAACTATTTTGCAAACCCTATAATTCTAGCCTAATCTAACCCTCACTTTAACAATTCTTAAAGACTAAATAAAATCAACTTAGAAGAACATAAGCGTTTTATTCAAGGCAGAGCATGCTGAGATAACACACGGAGGGGCGATTCTCAGGCAAAAGTGGATACGAAGAGCTTAGGCTTGAGGTGAGTGAGAACAATTTTAGTAAGAGGATTGTTACAGCTAGATTAATCTATTCTAATTGATTTAGGTGCTAGAAACCTAATTTGAAACATGCAAAACTCTAAATTTAAATTTGTGAACTAGATTAGAGATGAGCCACTATAAATTTTTAAACCTGATTAGATGCTAGTACACCCCTCTTATGATTATATTGCAAAACCCCAAATTTATAAATCCATAAATTGGACAGTTGGACATTGAAATTAGAATCTACATCGATCAATTAGTAATTAGGGTTCAACCAAAATAGCGAGTGACATCGATTAAATACAAATAATCAATCGACAGTTAAAATTAGCGAAACCCTAATTTTTAGTACGCGAGGGCTCAATCCTGACCCTTAGCGATCGACTGGTTAGGGTTAGCGATCGGCCGGTAGACGTGTAAAATACGCAGTTTGAACCTCGGCTTAAGGCCCAAATTTACAAATAAAAATTTATATAAACGTCAACTATTTGTGGGCCTACATAAGGGAATTTAGATGTATGTTAGGACTTGTAGGGAAACTAGTTCTCTAGGAGCAGACGCTAGGTCGTTACGGTGTTGGGTAAGCGAGTAATGGACTAGAGGTGATGTATTTTTTTCAAAGGGTACTCATAAGAGGTTCCACGGTGGCGCAGCACTAACGAGGATGCCTGATGGGAGTGGTCCGGCACAACGAGAGTCCTAGTACGCATGAATACCGATGTGATGTGATACAGATAGAATTGAGGATCTCAGCACATGTGATAAGAGGCCAACTCTACTATCGAGAGGTGGATACGGAGGCGGACGATGCGACACTTCGACAAGTCGGCACTATGGGTTCCCCATCGATGCATAGTGGAGTTACGTGTAATTAGGGGGAAAATCAATTTCCTAGTAGCTTAGAGGTGGTGATATTAATGGGCGTAGTTCCCCAGTTGCCAAGAGGATGTTGTTTCCATAGTTAGTAGCCAAGAGGGTGGTGTTTTACATATTGAATAGCTCTAGGAGCTGTGACCGATCGTTAGATAGGAGATTCGATCCTTAGTTCGATCCATTGTAGTAGCCTACACAAATTGTAGTTTAGGAATGTATTTGACAAGAACCCTTAGGTAATAGACATTAGGAATTCACGGACACTTGTATCACACCCTATATCATCTAGAGCAGTATTGAAGTAACTGCACATGATCATCAAATATTAAACTTGTATTCATTCACCAGACTTTTGTTTGACCCATTCATAGTAGTAGGTGATCAGTCCATTCTTGATACTTGGAGAGTCGAGCTTATCTTTAGAGACTGCTTTTTACCATATTTACTCTCCATGTATTTATCCGTACAGTTTGTCTCTTTTGTCAGACTCGGAATGATATTTTCTGTGTACTTTGTATTGGACCACGTATTGATTTTCTGAGACTGTGATTTGGATATTTTCCGAGATGGATATTTTTTTATGTTAGATATTTTGTTCCTTCCACTATGAGTTCTGAAAGTGTAGTGTATCTTAGATTATATCTGCTTTTATTAGTCTCTGTGATGTAAAATGTTACATAAACCCCAACGATCTGCATTTCTCGGCATGGCGTTAGTCCGAAAGTCACATTAGGCTTTGGATGGGCGTGTTGGGAGGTGCAGGTTTCCATATTAGGAAAGGTAGTATCAAAGGATTGGGTTTGGGTAATCAAGTACTCTGCCCTACCTAGCTACCGGCCTGGCCCAAACATATATGTGAGCCCAAAAGGTTGCCCCTAATAGAAGAGGCCAAATTTAAGTTAGGTCTTGGGATAATTTTAAAATTGTTTTGAAATTACAAATAAAAGTTTTAAATTTAAAAGTTAAAGTTGAAAATAAGAGAAATATTATAAATGTTATAATATATATTTTCAAAATGTTTGGAAAACTGAAAATATAAGATATTTAAATTTAAAATATAATATATACATATTATAAATGTTATAATATACTAAATTTTTTCAAAATTTTTGAAAATTAATATAATTAATTTTGAAATTTATAAAATTTATTAATACGATTAACAAAATATATTAATTAAATAAGTTAATTAATTAATAAATATATACATGTATCGTATATTTTGATGTATGTTATGTTGCTTTAAAATGTTAAATTAACTTAACTATACATGTATGTATATAAATGATTTTCAAAATTAATATAAATTTAATTAAAATTGGTTAATTAGATAAATTAATTAAAGATTAATTAAATAATATACACATATATGATATATGTGTTATACTATAGTGGATATAGTATATAATAATATTCAGTACAAATGTTATATTAAATTAATTAAAATGTTAATTGATTAACATTAATTAATTAAGATTTAATTAATATAATATTACACATAAGACTATTATATAAGTAATATGAAATATAAAAGATATATAATAATAAAACTTATATAATATGAATGTGTGAATTAAAGATGGAACATTAAAGAAACCTAAGCAGACTTAAGGAAGAAATGCATGCGTAAATATACGTATACCATGATTTTTGATGTGTCCGACACTTGAATCACATGGGTATTTCATAAGAAATACATTATCCCATAAGTCAATATTAATGTACTGAAGATAATGTTGTCCTTTACTATATATATTTTAATAAATTACTTGTATACTCCTTTGTTGTTGAGCAAACTTAAGTTAGGGATGTTATATGTTGTATTATTAATATATTGAAAGACGAGGTAAGAAAACTGTATGTATTTGTTGAACAAATGCAAGGTACATATACTATATTTAGGCCGTAGCGATATGGTATGTAGTGAATAATTTCATTTCGATTTGTTGAGCAAACTCAAGGTCGAAGTGAAATTAAGACAAGGTACAAATGGTTAGGAATTGTATATGATACAAACAACGAGGAGTTCTTCATCGTCTATGGAGCTATGATTTATTGAGCAAACTCAATGTCAGAATCGCAAGACGGGCAAGTCCTAACACCCACTAGTTAACTCAAAAGACTTCTACGTTTAGACTTAGGATAGCAAAACATAAAAGACTAGTGGGAGCTTTATTAGAAAAATGAAATGATAACATTTATCCTTTGTAATATTAGAAGAAAATATTCTATATAATGTTATAATAATCTACGATGATAAATTTGTGCATTTAATATGATTGATAAAATATTTATCAATTTAGATATACAATTGAACTGAATTGAAGATTGACAAATAGAAATATAATATATACTTACTATTAAATACTTCTTGCATGTTAATGTTTTCTGTACACATGTAAGTTTCTAATTTTACAACTACTTAATACATTCGTAATTTGGTCGCTTACATGTTTATTTGGTCGAGACCATGTATTGCATTCTATGTGTTTCGAACTAAAAATCAATATAAGACAATGGATATTTGATCCATATAAAATCACATATAAATGCTATATGATGAACGTTCACAGTTCATAGTGTATGATATTTCGATGAAATTAGTTCATCCGAAATAAAAAATTAACTATAATGTGAGATCGAGTATTCAATTTGATTGATTACAATAAAGATCATATTGTGTTAAATATAACACAAGACCAAAACTACAATCTAAGAACTCAATCGTTTATATGTCAGTTTGATCAGTTTACGCTAGGTGCAACATATTTGATGTCCTTAAATGTTCAGAATGATCGAGTGCGCTATTGTAAAGAGTTTGTTATGATGTTGTAGTAAGAGTGTTCTTTTGAATGGTTTGACCATTTAAAAAATAAAAATGAATGTATAAGAATAGATGTGGTTTAAAGTACAATTGGGATGAAGAGAGTGAATAGTCACTTCTACTTCATAAAGAAACATTGGAAATGAGAATTGTAATAAAAATATTTGATACTTAACATCAACATAAGAAATATGATTTCTATTCTGAGACGTATTTTCATATAGAATATTGTTTTCTATGAGATTTATTTCTTTGAATTCAAGATATTTGATCAAAGAACTCTTCATTGTAAACTAGTTGCAGTATATGAAATAAATATCCTACATTAAGTAAATGATGGACCTCCTAATTTAGTATGCTATTATAGTAATAGCGGAAATAGTGGGAGCATGCCATATAGCATTTATTGATTGCATCAAGTTACGAAAATTGTTTTCGTAAAACATACCGAACATTATTTATGAAATAATGACTATGTTTCGGTGTCAACTGAAAAATAGATATAGTTATATTTCAATATGAATATTTGTTATGAAATGTAATGACCCCGAAAATTTTGTCATTTGATTTTGAATATTTAATTAATTTAAGTATTTAATAATTGGTTTTATAAGTTTAATAACTGGAGTTCAAAACTTATTTAAATTATTTGAATGGTGAATTTGATAATGGAATAGTGATTTAAAAATATGGATTTTTAATTGAATGGATTAAATGGTCTTATTTAACTCCTTTTAATTTATAAACAATAACGATGAATCCATTTTGTAAATTTATTGGCATAATAACTGGTTTGAATAAATAATAAGAAAATAAAATTTTATTATAACGATCAATTTTTATTTACGTATTTTTAATTTAATTTATTTGATTTTTCTACAATTTTTAATTTGGAAAATATTCAAAATTATCGTTTGAAAATTTTTCGCAAATGACAATGTTTTCTGATTTTACAGAGTCGGTTAACCAGTGTATATTATTATTGTTTTGAGGCCGCGTTGTTGTTTTGAGCGTGACCATATTTTTGTTTTGTTGTTCGCCTTTCATACGCGAATGAAAATCTAATGAAAATCTGTTCGGCGAGATGCCAAAAAGTTCAATGTATAGTAAACTAAAATACTAACCTATCAAAACACATCTACCTCTCTCCCTTTTGTACTGTTCAATCCATTTCATTAAAGAAAGAGAAAAAGAAAATCGACTTCCTTGTAAAATCTATAACAATTCATATAAAAATCATAAAAATTAAAAGATGTGATCTTTGCATTTAAATTTGTGAGATCTACAAGATGGTATAAGTTTTGTGGAGCTCGAATGAAGTTTAAGTTGCTCAACGTTTTGAGCATGGTGGGTTTTAAGCTAGGGTTTGATCTTTCTCTTGCTTGGGTGGTCGATTGGAGAGTTGGAGAGTTCGGGAGTGATTGTTGTGGCAAAGGGCATCTCAAGGTGGAATTTGGGGGTGAGTGGCGTACCATGGAAGAATGCGTCATTTGCAGGTCGTGGAGGATGGGTATTGGTCAGAATCCAGGGCGGTCGATCGAGTTCAACGTGGGTGTGTGGGTTTAGGTGCTTGTGTGGAGAGAAGCTCGTCGGTAAAGGCGGTGAGTGGTTTCATGGTCCGAGGTGGTAGGGAGAGTGCACGGCTGTGCACTGTGTATAACATGTATGGAAATGGGGATATGTAGGTTGGAGAAGAAGATGTGGGATGGGTAGTTAATACGGTAATCAAGGGTTTAGAAATGTAGTTAGTGTATTTTATATAATTAATTAACTCCAAACTCATAAAATTGTATATCTTGCTCGTACAAGGTCCAAATCGAATGCGGCCAGTTGCATTGTACTCGTGGGATCATTAACTCCGCGATGGAACTGGTTTGATTGAATTTGGAGCAAGTGAAAATTTAGGTTAAAATCGGACATCGTTCGATTTTAGTCCAAACCGGAACGCTTCAGCACCAACTGGAATTTCGATGAGTTAAACTCACCTCTTTGGATAAATCAGTATATTATATAATAGATAGAATTTTACTGTTTGTGTTTGGTTGAAATTATTAGCTAATTGGTTAACATATCTGCTTTGAAAAGCAATTAGTATTTAAAATTGAAATACAGGAAAAATTTGTAGAGAAATCCGGATTTCCCAAAATTGTGATTATTAATTTCCAGTTAAATTCATGTTGTTTTATTTTAGTTATATTCCTATTAAATAGATTGTTAAATTTTGAAATTTGACTGTGTGGCCATATTAGATGTGATACCGACATATGTGAAAAATTGAACCATTTTAGTAGAAAATGTAGTTATAGTACTGGTTAAGTGCTATAGTAACTATTGGCCTCGATATAGTATTTTGAAATACAATTAATTGTTGATTTGGTTTGGGAATGATTTTTGATTTGAAAAAGATTTTAAATCTGACTGTTTGGAATTTCTGTGATATTTTAATTTAAATGAGTTTTAAAAAATTTTCTATTTTAATTCAACTTCTTTATTTATTCTTTTAATATATATATATATATATACAAGTAAATATTTTAAATAATTATTTTAGAAGTATT
The DNA here is from genome assembly GCA_030737815.1 of Allium fistulosum. Taxonomy (NCBI): domain Eukaryota; kingdom Viridiplantae; phylum Streptophyta; class Magnoliopsida; order Asparagales; family Amaryllidaceae; genus Allium; species Allium fistulosum. The sequence continues at coordinate 1,004,923,767 of CM060902.1, read as the reverse complement.
GGTCTTTATAGAAAAAAATTATAATAGTAAATGTTTATTTTACAAAGGAGAATAAGAAGGGTTATCTTTTATTTTAAAAAGGATTTTCTATTTTAAAGAAGATAGAAATATTCAAAATAAATATTTGAGAACCGTTGTATAAAATGTTGTATAAAGGGAGAGATTTATAAATATTATTTTATAAGTGGAGCAAGATTTATAAAAATGTTTTTTATAAATAAAAGGAAATCAATATCATTTTGATAAATTGGAGAAATAAATTCATTTAGGAATTAATGGAAATATATGAAATGATCGTGTTATGGAAAGTCTATGAGTTTTATAATGATATTTTGAAATTTGTCTATATTTGGAGTTTGGTGTTATATTTAGAGTTTTGTTTTATAAAGGAGTTTTGGTAATTTTATTTAGAAAATTTATAAAAGGGATTTTATAGAATTTGGAGTTTTATAAAAGAGTTGCAAATAAGTGAGGAATATATAAAATAAGTTTATAAATGATATTTTATAAAAAGAAGTTTTATAAAAGATCAAATAAATAATATAAAAGATGTTTATAAATGAGACTTTAATTAAAATTTGGAAATTTATAAAGGAGGCTGTAATTATGATATATATATATATAAAGGAATTTATAAATGATATGTTATGAAAGGAATTTTAAAATGAATTTAAAAGGGTTTTATAAATTGTTTTAGAAATTAATAAGGGAGTTTTATAACTTGAAAAGAGAAATTGAAATTTGGAAAAAAATTTATAAATGATTTTGGAAATTTATAAAAGAAGTTTTACAAATGATTTTGGATATTTACAAAAATAAATTTATAAATAATTTTGGATATTTGTAAAAGAGTTTTATAAATTTCTTTGGATATTTATAAAAGAGTTTTATAAATAAACTTAGAGATTTATTAATAGTTTTATAAATTGATTTGGAATTTTAGTAAAGCTGATATTCATAAATGAAAGAAATTTATTAAATAGGATTTATTGAAGAAAATTACAAAAGAAATCGAAATTAGATTTCCCCAAATTGACCTTCTTAATGTTAGTGGTGTGGACATTCTTCCATGCTTAACACCGAAGGAATAGCATTTGGGTTTATCCTTAACTCCCTTTATTTTAAAAAAATATTTGTTTTAATACTTTTGATATGATTATGAAATAAGAAATCTTTCATAATGTTTTGTAAATATACTTATACTGTTGAGATAAGTATATGAATAATTTTCTAGGTATTGAAAGGAGTATAAAGGGTTTGTGAATATATCTTTGTAAAAATATTTTGATACAAGTATTTACAAAGTGATTTTAGTTAATGAAAAGATTAACTAAAAAGGTTAGTGGTTGCTTATGTGCTTAACCAATGTTGGTTTCCCTATGGAAATAAATCCCTGATTTGATTGTTGTTTTTATTTGATAGTTAAATAACCAACTATCAAACCTTGGTCAGTTTTAAAAACTATCATTGTCAGTTCGGAGACCAGGATCAGATATATTAGTCAAAAACCACTTCAAACCAGCATAAGCGTTTCGAATTGGAATATCTTAAAGATAATTGAAGATGGAGCTCTTTGAAGTGCAAGGGCCAGTTGCTACTAATATTGAGGGTGATTCCAAAATGGATGTAGTAGAGGTAGGGCCTTCGATTTGTTCACATGCAGAACAACTTGTATGGAGAATGTTGGCACTGCATTTCTTCCTTGTGAGCAGTGTTAGCATTCCAAGTGGGATTGCTATTAAAACGGTAAAACGTAGCATCTAGCCTCCTCAATCGGGAATGACAAAAACATGGGATATGCACCAGGGCTAAGTGGGTTGCACCCATTAGGGTATTGTCATCACCTTTCTAGATATATACTTTTATGGATTTGGTTGTGCATGAGAGCTCTCGGAAAGGTTGCAAAAGCAACCGGGGTAATGAAATATTCGGTACTATCCAGTAAGGGGTAAGCCGTTCCAGTGTTGGTAGAAGTCCATGTATGGCTCTTGATACATTTTCTAAAGGTGTATTGTGGTAGGTGGTACCCTGATTCCTTGTCATTGTATGAAATCCTTTCTCCAATAAGTGCGAGACGACGGGCATGACGCGAATGCGAAACCTCCAAAGAACTTCATATTAGAAGATTAAATGCCCTTGAATGATACACTGGAGAATATATATCTTGCCACTCAAGGAACCGAGCAATATAAGAATTAGTTGCCTATTAGGAAGGCAACAGAGCAGGATAAATGTTCTGAAAAGTATTGTCGCTTCCAAGAAACCCATGAGCATAACACTAATCAATGCCAACACTAGAGGAATCTAATTGAGGAGCTGATAAAGAATAACAAGCTCTAGCGTATGTTAAGGAACCATAGAACGGCTGAGAAACTACAATACCTTAGGGTCTACCTACTCAAGGAAGACTGCCTGGACCCAACAGAGAGAGGCTCGGCGACCTGACAGAAGACTAGTTATCAAGTAACACCTTGACTAGCCAATCACCAAGGAATGGAGCAGTAGCCTAAAGCGATGCTGCTTCATTCAGCCTTACTCATTTCCCTTTCGCAAAAAAGCCATCCAGGGACATTGGGGGCATTGTAAATAGGCAGGACTTGCCTTTTCTTCTATTTCATCAATAAAGTTTGCTTCTTGAGCTAATGGAACTGTGTTCTTGAAAGTAAAACTCTTATGCTGCACGACTGAAAGAACAGTTGAGAAAACACCACCCTATCCTCAAATGATGGACAGGGAGAATGGACTCACAAACCGCCAAATCGATGGATCGTATCGATCCAAACCTTCTGAGAACCAGTGTTGTCCTAAGTCTATCAACGTCGGGAAGGTCCAAGTCGCCAGATCGATAGGTCATATCAATCCCCAACTTTTTTAGAACCGGTGTTGTGCTAAGACTGGCAACGTTGGAAAGGTCATAACCGCCGAATCGACGGGGAAAATTGATCTCTGGCTTCTGAAAACCGGCCTTGCTCCGGCAACATCGGGAAGGCCCAAATAACCAAGTCAATGGGGACAATTGACTCAAACTGTTGGATCAATGGGTCGTATCGATCCCAAACCTTCTAAGAACTTCCATTGTCCCAAGACTAGCAAGGTCGGAAAGGTTAAAACCACCAGGTCGATGGTCACATCGATCCCCAACCTTCTGAGAATCGACGTTGCCCCGACAACGTTAGGAAGGTCCAAACCACCGAGTCGATGAGGAAAATCGACTCTAACCGTCGGGTCGATGTGTCATATCGATCCCCAAACCTTTTGAGAACCGGCGTTGCCCTAAGACTGGCAACGTCGGGAAGGTCAAAATCACCGAATTGACGGGCCGTATTGCTCCCAAACCTTTTGAGAACCAATCCAAACCGTCGGGTCGACGACTACATCGATTTCTACCATTTTAATAACCGGCGTTGCTCCAGTAATGTTGGGAAGGTCCAAACCACCGGGTCGATGGGTCATATCGACCCCCAACATTCTAAGAACCGACGTTACCCCTGCGACGTCGAGAAGGTCCAAATCGTCGGGTCGACGGGTCATATCGACCCAAAACCATCTAAGAACCGGTGTTGCTCAAAGATTGGCAACGTCGAGAAGATCTTAACCGCTGAGTCAACGGTCACATCGAAGCCTTATATTCTGAGAACCGACTTTGCCCTGGCAACATCGGGAAGGTCCAAAATTGACGGGTTGACGGTCAAATCGATCACTGCCTTTTGAGAACCAGCGTTGCTCCTGCAATATCGGGAAGGTCCAACCAATAGATCGATGGTCGCATCGATCCCCTACTTTATAAGAACCGGCGTTGCTTCGGCAACGCCGGGAACCTCCAAACCAATGGATCGACGATCACATCGATCCCCAACATTTTGAAAATCGACATTTCCCTGGTAACTTCAGAGAAAGAAACAAATTTTCAAGAAATCGTTGCTGCTCGAAAACTGGTAGGAGCACACCATCGCCCAGAGATAGGTGATGATGGAATGCATTTCCAAAATCCAATCATTGATGCACTAGTTTCCAATAAAAGAAGCAGGTGCTCGATTGAGTTTTCAACTTTAACTTGTAGGAATCAGCAGTTGCTCAGAGATATGAAACGCAAAGGAAAATATATGGAATTGAACCGCTCGTGTGCGAGTTTTCAATGATAGAAATTGAAAAACGATTGGATCCTCAACCCTGAACACTGGAAGAATTTGCTACAATGAAAGGTGATGACGTATCTTTACGATACATGCACCCAGAATGACGTTGGCTGAAGATATCAACTTTAAAGAGTTCGATCGCAGCCCAGAGACATCAAAAATATAACGCTTGGAATTAGGAGGTAAAAGTACCAGTTCCTAGAGATAGGAATACTATTGCAGGTAAAACCTTTGAGATAACGCTAGCAGCCAAGCAGCATGCACACGGTCGAATATAAGCAAGGAAAATCACAGAAAGTTAGGACCCTATCCCGGAGCAAGATTGGGAATTAGACTAGGGCAATTAGATAATTTTACCCATAAATTCAGCTACTACTAGTGCACAGTGTCAGGCATTTTGAAAAATAAGTTCCATGAACAGGATTTAGTTCGCGGCAAAGATCATACAAAGAAAGAATGGACATCCCAACTGCTGCTCCAAGACAGTCAGGAGTGGCTGGGATTCTTCATGACTAATAGTTGGTCGAAAGGAACACGACCTATTTAAAGTGAAAGAAAAGAGAACAGACTATATGATCAAAAGGAAGACCGATAGGCCAACAAGATTCGGGAGATCCCTACTTTCTCTTCCCTCTTCGTCCAAGACCCACAAGCCATGTACTCATTTAGAGAAGGAGGTGGATTTAGCAACAGCTTCGTAAGAGCAACTGTGCCTTGTAATCTAGTAGTGAACGATCGTCTAGGCATAATAGGAGTAGAAGGTGAAGCCTGAGCTATGGAAGACCCAATTTAAGGAGGAGTAGACGTACCATCACTGGACTTGAAGCGAGGTAATCGACGAGTCATTTTAGAAAAGGGAACTTGACGTTCAATATGATCAGGTATGTTTTATTTTGAAAAATAAAACTCGCATGACCAACATCTGAAGTCCAAAGTCGACCAATCTGATTCTGAGCCTTGGCTGAAGCAAGTGAGAAGTGGTCACTCTATGCAGTATGAGTCACGTGTCCTGTATGTGACAAACGAACAATCCTGTGTAGATAGCTCGCTCGTGCTAGAAAAATAAGCTGTGTCGTACAACGATATTATATGTCAGAACTTACCCTTTGTCGATGAATATTTGATAACGGAGCCGCTGTCCGGAGCGACACGGAAAGCTTTTCTTTTCCAAGAATACGAGGAGTGCAGCAATAGAAAAAGCATAGCAATGGAATCATCCAACATGACCGTTTCTAGAGCGAACTGTCACATTGGAATTCAAATGGCGATGCGAGAATAGTCATGCATTGATAGGAATTAGCCGAAGATAGAGAATCGAATGCACCCCTAAAGCAGCATGAACATGAACTAGGATTAGCTTGAAATCCATCATAGGTCAAGCGCAATCCAAACTTCGACTATCTCCACTAATAAGCAATCGGTTACACCACCCCATCATCACCATTGCTATAACAATCACCATTCCCCCGACCTTAGAAGAATTTCACTCGATAACTAGTAGGAATTAGGAGCTAAGAATTCTCGGCAATGACTTGGAGGACTTGGCATTGGAATGTCCCGAAGCCAAAATCTCTTGGGAGAAACAGAAAAGCAAAATGAAAACAATTCATAGCAAAGAGGTGTTGATTCATGAGTTTTGATTCATGACACAAGCTTCAGAGATCATACGACGAAATACAAAGAGAATACTATATGAAAGCGACAAAAAGAGAATAAACGTATATTGTGAACTACAAAGGAGACAAGACTACAATCCAGAGATTAGTATGAATATTTTATTCTATTGAGTCTTAGAATATTGTTAAAATCATTCCTCAAGTAGTCACACACACACAAATTGATCCATGTTAATTTATACATATATAAGTGTACACTGTGCAAATAACATCAGGTCGGCTGACCGACCAGGATCCTCGGTCGACCGACCCTGTGTTATGTGCACAGGTACTCTCTGTTTTGTGTACGATTTCGAACTCAGCTGACCGGCCAGATTTTCCGGTCGACCGACCCGAGAATAACGGCTAGTTTACTGAAGAGATGCGATCATTTCATGAAGAGGAATGTCCTCTATTTCAAGAGATATGGACACAACTGTTGACTGAAACTCTTCATGAAAGATTATAACTCTTCTACAACTATATAAACATATTCAATTCACTTCTACATCATCGATTCTTGTTTATATTTCTGAAATCTAATCTCTATTCATTTCTGCAAATAAAAGCATTCATTCTTATTTAATATCACTAGAATCCTTGATTTAATTTATATACTTCGATTCTATGTGATTATCTTCCTTCTAAATCTTCTCACACATATATACTCTTGAGGATTTGATTATAGGAAAGTTGTACTATCAAAAGACTATCAGTGTTATTTAGAACACATTCGTCAACAAACAATTTGTATTAGGTTGAAGTCCTCTTCGGTTGTTGAGGCAGAAAAATTCCTGTTCGGCTGCTCAAGTGTCGTATACCTATTCCTCCGGGTTAAGTGAGGGGTTAGTTTAAATCCAGAGGGTATTCTGGGACTGGACGTAGAACGGAAAGTTCGAACCAGTATAAAAATTCCTGGTGTGCTTACTTTAATTTTTATTTTACTGTTATTACCAGTTTCCGCATTTATATACCATATTACACGATCCTTAGTACTACACGTACACTTTCATTTGGTATCAGAGCAAGGTCATCCTATAACCATCACAAAGTTATTTGATATTTATTTCTAGTAATATGGCAACCACACAAATTAACGATGTTAACACTCAAACTAATTCTAGTTTCACAGAAGGTCAATCGACTTCACGACCTCCACTTTTCAATGGTATAAATTACAATTATTGGTCAACTAGAATGAGAATCTATATGCAATCAAGTGGATTTGGTATCTGGAATATTATACAAAGTGAGTACACAACTCCTACTGGAGAATACTCAACTTGGAGTAACACACAAAAACTAGATGCTACATCAAATGCTAAGGCTATGAATATTTTGTTTTGTGCATTAGATAGAAATGAATTCAATAAAGTTAGCATGTGCACTTCCAGTTATGAAATTTGGAGAACTCTTAAAGTTTCACATGAAGGAACGAACAAAGTTAAATTAAGCAAAATTTCTATGTTGAAACATCAATTTGAAAATTTTAAAATGAGGCTAAATGAATCTATAAATGACATGTACTCTAGATTTCAGGATATTTATCATTCTTTATTATCATTAGAACAAAAGTTTACTGATTTTGATGTTGTTACAAAAATCTTAAATTCTTTAACGGACGAATGGGAACGAAAAGTCCTAGCTATTGAAGAAGCAACTGATTTGTCAACATTAAAACCGGAAGAATTGATAGGTAATTTAATGTCCTACGAAGTAAATTTGCAGGCAAAACGAAATGGAGCACAAGAAAAGAAAAATGTGGCATTCCAAGCAGAAAAAGATGATTCCGACTCAGATAATGAAGATATGGTAATGATCGCTAAAAATTTCAAAAAGTTTTTGAAATTCAACAGAAACAAATTCAAGGGAAACAAAAATAATTCCAACAACAATTCCAATAGCAGCAAACCATCATCTTCAACAATGGAATGTTATGAATGTCATAAGAAAGGACACATGAAGAAGGATTGTCCAGATCGTAAAAAGAATAACTTCAAGAAGGATAAAACCAAACGAAAAGCTTTTTCAGTCACTTGGGACGACACTGACTCATCATCCTCATCAGAGAGTGAAAGTGATAATGAACAAGCAAATGTATGCTTCATGGCTTCGTCGGACGAAGTAAGTGATTTTACTTTTAAAGATTTAATTGAAATAAATTCTGAATTAGTAAATTTAACAAAACAACTTAAAAAGAAAAATAAGGAGTTGCAAAGAAAGTTAGATAGAACAGTTTTAGAAGTAGATATGTTGAAAGATGAGAAGATAATATTGGAAGAAGAACTTGAAATTTCTCAACAATCGAATTCTAACTTATCTTCTCAAATTACGTCAATATCTGAAGAACTAGAAATTCAGAAAAATAAAAATGATGTTTTACTTTTCGAAAATAATAGTTTAAAATCTAAGATTAAGGATTTAGAGTTAGAAAAATCTAGTCTTAAAATAAAATTTGATGATATCTCTAAAAATGTTTCTAATTTCAATAAAGGAAGAGAAAATCTTTCTAGTATACTAGAAAACTCTCAATCCTTTAACAATAAATCTGGACTAGGATTTAAGAAACAAAATAATTTTGCTAAAAGTAGGATTAATAATAAAATTAAGAAAGATATTAAGAAAACAGTTTATTCAAATACTAAAACCATTAAGATATGGATTCCAAAAACAAATAATGTATTGATAAAGAATAAACATATCGAAATGTTTATGGAAACTGTTCATAATAACAAAAATTATGTTTATAAAGGGAATTCTGAACCCGTATGGGTTTGGCTTCCTAAGATCTAACTCTTAGGACCCTAAAAAGATTGGGTACCAACTTTTTATAAACTTTTTGCAGGTACCACATAAGAAGAGAGGAAAATGGATTTTAGATAGCGGTTGCTCAAAACACATGACTGGAAACAAAGAAATGTTGTCAAACATTATAGACTCAAATGGAGGAGCAGTCACTTTTGGAGATAACTCAAAAGGATATATCATCGGCAAAGGCAATGTCAATAGCAATGGTACATCTAATTTACCTCGCATTACTGATGTTTTATTAGTTAAAAATTTAAAACATAATTTATTAAGTATTAGTCAACTATGCGATAAAGGTTTTAATATAAATTTTTCAGAAAATAAATGTAACATTTTTGATAAAAATCATAACATTATTTTCGAAGGAAAAAGAGATAAAAATATTTACATCTTAAATACGAACGTTAATAATGATTCAAATTTGTGTCTAGTGGCTAAAGAAAACGATTCTTGTCTTTGGCACAAAAGATTTTGTCACATCAATTTTAATACCATCAACAAACTAGTTAAAAATAAATTAGTTAAAGGTTTACCCAATATAAAATTCGAAACTAACATATTTTGTGATGCATGTAAATTAGGAAAATTAACAAAATCTTCTTTTAAATCAAAGAAAGTAATATCTACAGAACAACCACTTGAACTTTTACACATGATCTTTTTGGTCCAACTCAAGTGCAGTCTATTAATCATAATAGATATGTTTTTGTTATTGTAGATGATTTCTCTAGATATACTTGGATTTTCTTTTTGAAAAATAAAAGTGATACTTTTGATAATTTTAAAGTTTTTGTTAAAAGAATTAAAAATATTAAAACATTGAAAATTAAAAATATAAGAAGTGATCATGGAGGCGAATTTGAAAATGAAGTTTTTGAACAATTTTGTAACAAGAAAGGTATTAACCATAATTTTTCATTTCCTAGAACACCACAACAAAATGGAGTTGTAGAAAGGAAAAATAGAACGTTACAAGAATGTGCAAGAACTTTACTAAATGGAACCACTTTTGGGCAGAAGCTGTAGCTACTGCTTGTTATGTATTGAATCGCGTTTCTATTCGACCATTAACTAAGAATACCCCATATGAACTTCTAAATGGAAGAAAACCAAATATTTCATATCTTAAAGTTTTTGGTTCTAAATGTTTTATTTTAAATACTAAAGATCAACTAGGCAAATTCGATCCAAAATCCGATGAAGGAATATTCGTTGGATATTCGGAACGAAGCAAGGCTTATCGAATCTATAATAAACGAACTCAAATTATTGAAGAAAGCTTACATGTTTCTTTCAACGAAAATTTTAAAAATATAAATCCAATTGCTACTGTTGATTCTGATGATGAAACTACTCAGAATGAAAATAGTAATACAAATGAAAATTTTGATATTCATGAAACCAATAAAAACGTTACTCCTAATATAATAAAATCTCCACCTAGAATTTTAAGAGATCATCCTGTGCAAAATATAATTGGAGAAGTTAATACGAATGTTAAAACCAAACATCAACTAAATCAAGTTGGTCATGTAGCTTTTCTCTCTAACATAGAACCTAAGAATATAAAAGAAGCTTCAACTGATGACTACTGGATTCTTGCCATGCAAGAAGAACTAAATCAATTCGAACGAAACGAAGTTTGGGAACTCGTTCCTAGACCCAGTGATCAATCAGTCATCGGTACTAAATGGGTTTTCAAAAATAAAGCAGATGAACTAGGAAATATAACGAGGAATAAAGCTAGATTAGTTGCACAAGGATATAATCAAGAAGAAGGAATTGATTACGAAGAGACGTTTGCTCCGGTCGCCCGACTTGAAGCAATACGAATATTATTAGCTTACGCATGTTTTCATAATTTTAAACTGTATCAAATGGATGTTAAAAGTGCATTTTTTAATGGATTCATAAAAGAAAATGTTTTCGTTGAACAACCACCTTTGTTTAATCATGAAAAATTTCCGGATCATGTATATAAACTCAAAAAGGCGTTATACGGTTTAAAACAAGCACCACGTGCTTGGTATGATCGTCTTAAAGGCTATTTATTAGAATCTGGTTTTGAAATCGGTAAAGTAGATCAAACGCTTTTTATTAAGAAAACTAATAAAGATATTTTAATAATTCAAATATATGTTGACGATATTATTTTCGGCTCGACAAATGAAAAACTATGTCAAGAATTTTCAACTATAATGACGAATGAATTTGAAATGTCTCATATGGGAGAATTGTCATATTTTCTTGGATTACAAATTAAACAAATTGAAAATGGAATTTTTATTAATCAAGAAAAATATTGTTATAATTTAATCAAACGTTTCGGTCTGGAAAACACTGCTGCCAAACCAACTCCTATGAGCACAACAATTCATCTCGATAGAGATGAAGATGGCAAAAGTGTTGATCAGAAGCTATATCGTAGTATGATAGGTTCTTTACTTTATTTAACAGCAAGTCGACCCGATATTATGATGAGTGTTTGTTTATGTGCTCGATTTCAAGCAAATCCCAAAGAATCACATATGAGAGCAGCTAAACGCATTATTCGTTATCTAACTAAAACCAAAGATTTCGGACTATTTTATCCAAAAGAATGTCCTTTCGAATTAGTTTCCTATAGTGATGCTGATTTTGGAGGAAGTCGGACGGATCGAAAAAGTACGAGCGGAACGTGTCATTTCATTGGATGTTCCTTAGTTTCTTGGTTTAGTAAGAAACAAAACTGTGTTTCTTTATCAACGTGTGAAGCAGAATATATATCTGCTGCTTTGGCATGTGCACAAGTCGTATATATGCAACAAACACTACAAGATTTTAATTGTCATCTTGAAAAATCAATAATTTATTGTGATAATACTAGTGCAATAAATCTTTCTAAAAATCCGGTCAATCACTCACGAACAAAACACATTGATATTCATCATCACTTTCTTCGTGATTGTTTGGAAAAAGGATTAATAAATTTAGAATTTATCAACACTGAAAATCAAATAGCTGACATTTTTACTAAACCGCTAAATGAAAATATTTTTATAAAACTAAGACGTGATTTAGGTATAATGTCGTTTAAAGATTTATGAATAAAAATATGCAAAAATATCGAAAAACAAAAATTATTTTATTTCTGACCAAAGCGGAACTCGAACTCATGACCTCTGACTTATTTGTTAGATGTTGTATTATAGCTACTTGAGCTATGGGTGTTTCTTGTTTCAGTTCTATTTACAATCTGTACCATTAACTTTAATTTCAGAAACAAACTATTTTTAGCTCTAAAGCTTATATATCATACAATAACGAACAGTTTTTGCTATAAAGTTCTGTGATTATAGTAAAAATTTGTTTTAAACCACTAATTTTTCAGAAAATAGATGGTTATATATATGTACTATGTTTATTGATTAAGAACATATACCACAAAAATTTTACAAAACAAAACTTGAAAAAATGTCTTCTAACAATGATTACTATAACTCTGAAAATTCTCATCTTTCATACACATCTCCGGACGACGATTGTTCTGATCGCATCCCCGAAAATGGTCCCTATCCTACTTTTCCAATGCCTAACCGTGTTCTAGACTTCTCCTCTCCAGATAAAGACCCCCGACACGGGTGGAAACCATGGGAAGACTCCCATACAGGCTATACACCTGAAAAGAAGAAAGGGAAGAATACAATGGTAGTATCTCCATCAACCAAACAAAAAATTGATGAAATACATCACTACCAACAACAGCAAATGAATATGCAACGGGAACTCTACTACAAACAAAAAGTCACGGCAAGACGTTTAAGTTTTCTTGAAAATATTGCCATGAAAATTTGTTCATCTAAGAAGGATGATGTTGCTGAACCTTCTTACAGATCTCCATCACCTTCAAACCCCGTTCAAACTCCAATAGCTCCAAGATGGTCACCAATAGAAAATGTTCCATCTCCAAACTCATGGGAAACGTAGATGCTGATGAACCATGACTATAATTTAATATATATATATGTTATTATTTTCAATAAGATGTATAGATATAAATGATGTTATAATATAATTTATATTTCTATAATTTTTTGTTGAAAAACAACAGAAATTTGTTTGTTCACATGCCTCGGTCGACCGGAGAGCCTGAGTCGGTCAGCCGAAGCTATCCCGAGAAGTTTTTAAAAACATATTTCTGCCAGGTCGGTCGACCGAACCCCCTGAGTCGGTCAGCCGAACCTGTATCCCGAAAAGCAACTATAACATTTTTTTGAGTCGGTCAACCGAGTACCCTGCACCGGTCGACCGAAGCTCTTCCCGAAAGATTAAGCACTAACCTGAAACTCAAGTCGGTCGACCGACCCAGGTAACTCAGCCGACCGAGCGTGCTTTCTGTTGCAATAGTCTACATATTTTAACCCATCCACTCACCTTTTCCATCTCACCTCTTCACTTTTACTCTCCCAAAACAGATTTTAACCCTAGCCCCCATTACAACCTCCCCAAACTTCTTCAAACAAAAAATGGCCCCTAAGAAGAAATCTAAGACTAATGCTGGCTCATCTTCATCAACTCCTGTAGACTCTCAAATTGCTTCTTGGCTAGTAAGTGACAAAGCTTTAGAAAGATGGATAAGGCTTCAAGATGCCAAAATCTTTGAGGAGTCATTTGTAAGTTATCCTGATTTTACCTCCTACGGTATTGAAAATGCCGCCCTTGAAAGTGGTCTTGATACATTTCTTGACCATAGGAAAAATAACTTGAAAATTAATCATATAATGGTCAAGTTATTTCTAGCAAATCTCAACCTTGTAAATCCACCGAGAAACACTGAAAATTGTGTTTGGACATCGGTTTGTGGCACTTCGATTTTTCTTTCCATTGATCGAATTAACCACATTTTTAATGCTCGACCGGGTGGAATTTCGTTACATGATGTAGATTGTAATACATCGACTCGTGACCGTCTAAGTCATCTATTTTTTGAAGATGACGCTACTGATTTAAGGCAAACTTCATCCCTTCGACCTAAAGCCCGACTCTTTCATCGATTCATGATGAAGTCTATTGTTCCAAGAGGAGGATCATACCACTTAGTATATCCCGAAAACTTCAAAGCATTGTATGCTATGTGCAGAAATATTCGAGTAAATTGGACACAACTTCTTATGGATGAATTTCTCTCTTTCAACCAAGGAAAGATGCTCCATATTTATTATGGAGAATACATAATGATGTTGATTAATAACTTTGTCACCCATGCTCCGAAATCCGAAACATCCAAAGTTCGTACTTTTGACTCACGAACCATAAAACTAATGAAGATACCCGATGCACCATCCCAAATTACAACTTTTCAGCAATGGCGTACTACTCCTCGAGAACAACTACGTCGCAGCTATTCTACACCTCAACCATCTACTCATTCTACGGAACGTATAACTCGTCAAACCTCAATTCAACGACCAACTCCCAGTACTAGTACGGAGGCTGCCATTGATATTTTGGCTCGAAATCAACTAGCTTTGGATTCTCGACTTCGAAAAATTGATGGGCGGTTCAAGAAGATCAAAGGCTTCTTCGTAAATTTATGGGATGCCTTATCATGTACTTCCGAAGCCGGTGCTTCATTTGTTGCTCCTGAAAAAAGACCAGCGCCAAATTTCTCTTGGTCTACATCCGATAACACAAGTTTCAGCACATCGGCAACTCACGTTCCTCACACACAAAGACGGGGTAAGGAACCAGCTCCACTGGATGATAATACTCGTCCAGAATTCTGGGATTCTGATGATGATGAGGAGTAATTGTAGTATTTTACAATTTAATTTCAAGAATTTCTTTATGAGCACAATATATTTTTCCTTCATTATTGTTATGTACTAAGCAAACATCCTTAATTGCTCCTATTTTGGTTTGAATATTTAATATTTAAATTTCAATGATTCGCATTACTTTAACATATTACTTCTGGTAAGTATTCCTTTTTTTCGATGACAAAGGGGGAGAAAAATGTATGAAAGCTAACATATTTTTTGCAGAAAAGTCGCCATATATTCAGGGGGAGAATTATAATATAGATAAGTTTTACTTCATCACATAAGTATTGTCATCAATCAAAAAGAGGGAGAATGTTGATTCATGAGTTTTGATTCATGACACAAGCTTCAGAGATCATACGACGAAATACAAAGAGAATACTATATGAAAACGACAAAAAGAGAATAAACGTATATTGTGAACTACAAAGGAGACAAGACTACAATCCAGAGATTAGTATGAATATTTTATTTTATTGAGTCTTAGAATATTGTTAAAATCATTCCTCAAGTAGTCACACACACACACAAATTGATCCATGTTAATTTATACATATATAAGTGTACACTGTGCAAATAACATCAGGTCGGCTGACCGACCAGGATCCTCGGTCGACCGACCCTGTGTTATGTGCACAGGTACTCTCTGTTTTGTGTACGATTTCGAACTCAGCTGACCGGCCAGATTTTCCGGTCAACCGACCAGAGAATAACGGCTAGTTTACTGAAGAGATGCGATCATTTCATGAAGAGAAATGTCCTCTATTTCAAGAGATATGGACACAACTGTTGACTGAAACTCTTCATGAAAGATTATAACTCTTCTACAACTATATAAACTTATTCAATTCACTTCTACATCATCGATTCTTGTTTATATTTCTGAAATCTAATCTCTATTCATTTCTGCAAATAAAAGCATTCATTCTTATTTAATATCACTAGAATCCTTGATTTAATTTATATACTTCGATTCTACGTGATTATCTTCCTTCTAAATCTTCTCACACATATATACTCTTGAGGATTTGATTATAGGAAAGTTGTACTATCAAAAGACTATCAGTGTTATTTAGAACACATTCGTCAACAAACAATTTGTATTAGGTTGAAGTCCTCTTCGGTTGTTGAGGCGGAAAAATTCCTATTCGGCTGCTCAGGTGTCGTATACCTATTCCTCCGGGTTAAGTGAGGGGTTAGTTTAAATCCAGAGGGTATTCTGGGACTGGACGTAGAACGGGAAGTTCGAACCAGTATAAAAATTCCTGGTGTGCTTACTTTAATTTTTATTTTACTGTTATTACCAGTTTCCGCATTTATATACCATATTACACGATCCTTAGTACTACACGTACACTTTCAAGAGGGAGCTACTCGTTTAAGGCATGGAACGACTACCAAGTGTAGATCTTGTCCGTAGCACGAAGAATGAAGAATGGAACTCTAACTATTCAAAATGGTTGAAGGAATGTTCTACCACACAAAAGCAATCCTTTGAAGCAGTTTCTGAACAACCATCCAGAATCAAGGGATAGCAAATCAGAACTTGTCTTGATCCATAGCATGCTCTACTTTCAACGAAAACATTCTTTGAGGGGGCAAGTGTTAACCGGGTTTTTAACCAAACCGATTTCAACTGGAAGTTAGAACATCAAAATAAAGACAAAATGATTCAAGGACTTAGGAAACATCATAAAAAGACAAGAAAAAGGAATCAAAGAATGAGCAAAAAAAAGTTGACTTGAGTTTTTCAACTTGGCGCTTGGGGTCGAACCTAAGTCATACCTGAGCTAAACCTAGGAAAAATGAAGGAAAACCTAAGTTGAAAAACAACTCGATACCGAATTGTTTTTCTCATGTCTGACTCACAAAACTCTCAGATTAGACTCCAAGCAATGGTCACTAAGTATAACTCGGGTCTAACATAACTCTCGGTCAGACTCCAAGCAAGTATAACCGGGTCTGACACATAAAACTCTCAGGTCAGACTCCAAGCACTCCAACCTTTGGATGACCCCAAGCAAGACGAAGACGAAATGACTCAAAATCCTAAGAGTACACTTAGAAGAGCTAGAGAAATGACTTCGGAAATTTTCTTCCTAAAATGAGCCAAGGAGATAAGTCGACATCGACCTATTTAGCTCAGGGCCGAGTTATTTCTACCATTCAATTCTTTACTCCAACTTCACACGAGTTATTATCTACCTCTTTCATATGCGACCAAATGATTTTCCAAAGTCTTGGACGACCAATTCCAAGAGTTGGAGAGATGACAGATAAAATGGCAGAATAAACCAAGCGATGAAGGAACAATCACCAAAATCAACCAACAATCGATGAGAACAACATGAGACACATCAACATAGAATTAGAAGAATGATGCAAAAGAGTTGGAGTTATTTCCAACTAAGAAAATATCTTGGTACCAAGTTAAATAACTCGGTACCGAGTTATTTTGATAATTCGGGGGGCTTTACAATTTCACGTATGATCTTGGGCCGATGTCTGGACTCTGCTGCAAGTGGACTTCTGACCCATCAACTTTTTCCCAATAATACAAACCATAAAGCAACAAAAAGAGGAACTTCTCCCTACACTTCCTTCTTCACTCTAGATCTAGTACTCCATTGCTCTTTACCTTCTTCCTCCCTCACAATAGTCACCAAGGCAGCTACTCTTAGCAGTTTTAGTCCTTGGATCCTGTCAACTTCTTATACTTGTGACTTTAATTCCTTGTAATCTCATACAAACTATCTCAGATCCATAATCAATAAAACTATAAAGTGGACGTAGGTCAAAGAGTGCCATACCCCTATAAAAATCTTGTGTCTCTTTGTTTTATTTCTGTTGTTTTCTTTACTATCTGTTGATCTAGGTCTCACAGGTTCCATACAATGCATTCTTAGGTGTTGATCCATTTTTGGCATCAACAAGTATATTTAATAAAATTTATTCCTCAAATCAATTAGAATTTTATAATTAATATTTTATAAATGTTAATTAGTTTAATTAATTTATAACAATTATAAACTAATTAAATCATTTGGTCAAAAGAGAATTCATCTTTTCGTTTGTGTGACTCATCGGATGTAAATTTGGTTAACGATTAATATCGAGCTGTTCGAATATTTGCGTTCACACGTTTCTTAGCATGTGGTTTGATATTTTGGTCAAATGTATCATTTACTTAGTTTCAGTAAAATCCAATTTCACTAAGCGTTACCCGGTTGTGACTTTTATTTACACCAATTCTTTTCATCAAAAGTATATTGCTTTGAACTTATGGAATTTGGTAATGGTCAAAATTCCAATACCATTCATATTCAACTCTATAGTCCAAACACAAAGTCCTTGGTTCAATAATAATAATAATTATTAACTGAACTGCTCTGGCTAGAGACTTTGACTTTGAGTTGACTTGAGTTGATTTTGATACTAAACCCATGTAACTCAAGAGACGAATCCTCTCTTAAATAGTGCTTCACTTCCAATACTTTCACTCGATCCAACCGTAGTCACTTTATGAACGTCATGCCATGATTTGACTATAGTCAAAGTGGAGCTTTCATATTGAAGATCCACGGTATTCTCAAGTTGAGAGAACTATGTAAATCGGTCACATCAATATTTTCTATTTGACCTTAGTTATATTAATCAACAGAAAACTATCATGTGAATCATTCCATCGTTATCAAATAATTATCAATAGGTAACCCCTAGGTGCCTCCCAGCAGTTATGAGTAATACACTGCCCAACATTTGAAGAGCGTTCGGTACACTAGTCTCAGCAGATACATCGATATCCAATCTCGATGCATCTTGACTAGAAGCATTTAAAATGGTATATTTGTTTTCATTGTGCTAATTACTCAAGGTTACAATACTTTGTAACCACTATCACAAAACATACCATTTATGGAGTATCTATTAAATATACTTTTGATTAAATTAATTAACTAATATAACACATTGTATCAAGTACATAATAGAAAGAAAAAATCTTTTTATTTCGAATAATGTTGGTTATAGAGTTAGATATATGTAACAAATTACATAATTTTTCCAATGACATACCCATAACTCTATCAAAAATTACTGATAAATCAAAAGTAGCCAACCGTTAGTAACGGTTATAGTTGACTTTCTATTTTGTAACCGTAATAACCGTTACAATTTTCTATTTTATAACGGCAATAAGCGTTACAAATTTTTTGTTTTGTACAGGTGATAACCACTATAATTTCCATTACAAAATTTTGCCACGCACGTGGTACTAACGGGTATAACCGTTACAAAATCCATATTTGTGTTTCATAAGTGATATTAAGTATAGTATGTCAATAATACATTCAAGTTAAGAATTTTTAACTTGAAAATGTTCTAAATGAAGGACTGTGGCCGATTTAATGAAAAATGCTAAGTACATCGTCTTGAATAGTGTCGCAATAAAAACAATGTATATAAATGTACAAATTTATAACTAAGCTGAGGTGCTTTCAAATGTTGAGAATCCCATAACGTTGTTATATGGTTACAATGTCATGATATAGTTTATAATAGAACTTAGAGCTCATTGGAAGTTGACATACTCCAAATTGTTCCACATGATAAAGATGGTTTATCAACGTCGGAGAAGGTTGATTGACAGAGTAGGTAATTAAAACATGACAACATACACGTTCATCGAGGGACAGACCCGATTGGTTTTGAGGTAACCGATTAGAGAAGTTAGAATAAGATTTCATAATTGACCCCAGGTGCAAGTGAGATTGATAGAGTTAGGGGTATGTCATAGAGCCAATTATGTAATTTGTTACATATATCTAACTTGATAGCCAATCTTGTTTGAAATAAAAGGTGTTTTCTCTCTATTATATGCTTGATATAATGTGTTATATTAATTAATTTAATCTAAAGTATATTTAATAGAAAATCCTTAAATGGTATGTTTTGTGATAGTAGTTACAAAGTGCTGTAAATGTGAGAAATTTATCACGATGAAAATAAATATATCATTTTAAATATTCCCAGTCAAGGTGTATCAAGACCGAATATTGATACATCCATTGAAGCTGGATATGTAACGCTCTCCAAAATTATATACAGAATTATATTTATGTTTATATATATATACACAAAATTATATATATGTTTATATTTACATGTATATATTTATACAAAATTATATCATGATGAAAAACATACATACATACATACATGCATACACACACACACACACACACACACACACATATATATATATATATATATATTTGCAACATTTTATTAATAAAAGAAAAAGTGTATACACACATACATACATTTAGACAATATATTTGCATATTGGATGAGGTAACGTGGCTGTTGTGATGCGAATCCCAACATTTATACACAGACAAGTTATATCTTGCAAGGATCGATATGTTTCACATGCGTACGCTTATATATATATATATGAGATACATGTATATATTTAATATATAAATTAAATAATACAATATCATTTTATAAATTTAAATAAAATAAAGGATTTTATTTAAATAAAATTTTGAAATGCTAAATTATTTAGGCTTCATAAGCCCAACAAAGATCCAATGGGGTAAAAAAAATTAAAATTTACTCATAACTATCGCTGAGAGCTTTCTCAATTCCAACAATTTAGACAGAGAAGTAGATGAATAAGACAACGGAGGGTCAAGTAGGAAGGGTGGTGGTAGGATGGATGGCAAAGGCTTGGAAGGGAAGAGGGGTGGGGGTAGGACGAATAGATGAGAAGTATGCAAATGGGTTGAACGGGCTGATGTAAAGTGGGACGTGGTAAGAAGATGAAATAATGTGATGGGTGGATTAGATAGGAGGGAGAGGGGATGGAAGGAGAGGAGGACATAACAATAGAAAAGGTAGGTATTAATTTTAGCGTTCCCTTTTTTTGCATTCTCGGTTTGTACCCAATTCAGTTTTTGATAAATACAACCGTCGGAATTCAATAATTTTTTGCATGTACGATCTACATACCATCAATATTATCTCGGTAAAAGTCACTTCATTTGATATTTCTAGCTAGTAAAAGTCAGTACTTTAAAACCAATGGTTATAAGGTCACGAGTTCAAACCTCAAAACTGACAATTCTGTAACAAGTATCGGGAGTATGTGTTTAACAGACAGAGTATTTGTTTAATAGACACATACTTCTGTATAGTTACAAACTAAGCTTTCTTCTTTAAGTAATTCAAAAATATACCTACATATTCGACAGATCGTTGCTCAGACCACTTTTATTATCAATTTTTTTTGTTTTTTGTGCTTTCATGATTGAACAATTTTATACTAAACATATCTGTTTGTTTATATCTAAAAATTTGTTACATTCAGTGGATATAATAATATAATATGCAAAAATGGTTTCGGAAATGGTCAATAATCTTTAGCCCAAGTGATTAAAGGTACGATGTTTTAAACAAAAGTTCTATATCATGAGTTCGAGTTTTTGAAACATCATAATAAATGTTATGCTTCAATAAATATCGCTTCTACTGGGAGGGAAAAAAGATTTTGGAAATGATCGTGAAACTGTCGTTCAACTTCCCTTGTTTGACTAGGATGAGACCCGTGTTTTTCACAAGGACAGCCGTTGGATTTATAATGTCATTTGCTAATTTAAGGTTGATGGCAGTAATGTATAAATGTTTGTGTTGTCATTGAAAGATAGTGACATCATTTGTTACCAAATGGAAGTTGGATTTAGGTCAAAAGTGAATAAAATAACTTACAAGTCTGGACAGCAAACATACGTGTTTGAATGTAGCAATCAGACACGGTCCAAATATGAAATGTTTGAAATGCGTAAAGTAGCATAAAAAGGCAGATTGTTGTTCTGTTTGAAATGAATTCAACGTTTTGAACCCCTATTGGTGAAAATAAGAACATCGATTAGAAAAGGTTGCCAGATTGTTTTTCCAGTATAGGAGCAACACAACGAACTTACTGCATCAGCAGCAAAAAAGTTTCAAAAGAAAACAGTTGGATGACAAAAATCATTTTAACGGCAATAAAGTTAATTTTACATGTTTCGTGCATCAGATGGTGGTTATGAAATTTATAATTTTATTGAATATTGACGTAGAATTACATCATAAATTTTGTAGTATACCGCAAAGACCTTCAAAAAGTATTCAGAGTTCCAATTTTCATCGATAGCTTTTGAAGTATAGTCTAGATGACAAAAAGTATCCTGAGTCTTAATTTTCACTCTGCATTTTCATACATAAGTTGTTGCTAAAATTTATATACAAAAATGACGGTCACAGTTAGTGGAAAACAACAAAGCAAATAAAAGTTGGTGCAGCAATGCAAAATGCATATGTATAGAACTAAGGAACTTACTGAAGGACCCTACTTGCAAAAAAGTATGATTCGCATTACATGAAATTAAGTAACTTGGATGCCACTTCACTTCTAGTTAAGATGGTTGATTGAGATAAAAATCATACTTCTAAAACTATCAGACACCTCTTGTCGTGTGTGGCAATTTGTTGTGTTTTTCAAAATTAAGGGAAAAGAATAAAATGATTATGTTGAGACCGAGGTTCTTATATTCTGGCTTCATGGAAGTACACCTTTGAGAAACTGACATTCAAGATAGAAACTGGACAGTGTAATAGCTTTAATGCTACTACAGTGGAACTTTGATAAATGGGATCTATATTTCTAGTGCAACATATTAATACTCTGAGGACGTTATAGTGGTTATTCTACTACATGTACGTTATAGACCTGTCTAGATTGCAATAGACAGTTGCAACTATCACTCACTAACCAAAACTTTACACACAAAACTCTATGATAACAAACACACTATGACCACGGAGCACTAAGCAAGGATACTTGAATTCTAACTGAAACATCATTACACATAAAATCATAAGCATTCAATGACATCAATGCAAAGCACAAAACTGAACAATCGTACACTATATCTTCCATCACATAAGCACTCGTGAACACAAAATATAAAAAGGAAATCATATTTGCATTAATTATTAAGTTGCATATATAAAAGGAAAACTATGTATGACAAAATAAAAAGGAAATCATATGATATTATAACTACTATTGCATGTGTTGAAGCATACAAGTAAGAAAATAATTTTACCTCTATATATTATAATATTTTATACACACAAGCGCGCCCGTACACTCAAAGTTTTATACATGGACATCATGTAAGCATTTATATAAATGGAAGTAAAATAATTTCTCTATATTAAATTGTGAATTACAGACAAATACGCACACACATGACCCCATGTGCATGCACAGTGCATGAATGTGTGTGCGTGAATGCGTGTGTATGTGTGTGGTAGAAAAATATAAAACTTTATATTTGATATTGAGGGTTAACAAAAATTTCCTTGTAAAATATTATTATTCTACTATCAAATCTTCATTATTTGTTAGTGTACAAACATCTTTTATAAAAATAATAGCAATTAAGGAAGTGTTTTCAAAGATCAGGTATTGTTATTTGAAGAATATTATTCTTCTAAAGCAAGTATTTATGCTTAATTAATAATTTATGGCCTTTTTTATGAAATAAGGCAATAACTATATTTCATCCCCAACATTTGCATAATTTATAATAAACAAATTTTCCATACTTGTTGTTGGGTTTTGCTTTGGCTGATTCAACATAAAAGGAGACAGCCTAGCGCTACCATTCCCCCCTAACTCTAGATCGCATATCACCTACCTAATTATTCCAAGGATCGTTAACTTCGAGTTAGTATACATAGATCTTGTGTTGCTAGATCCCAAAGCCCAACTAATCCTGGCTTGAGCTCATATCTAAATAAAAAGCGATACTATTTACGCTCACTTAAACATTCATTAATGCCATTTAAACATTTAATAACCTTAAACTTAAAAGAGAGTTTAGATTTAAACACGTAGAAATAAAACCAAATGTAAAAGTCAAACACATTTATTTTTCATCCACTCAACCGTTAGCTAGTGGTAAAAAAGAAATTGAACAACATAAGTAAATATTTTATCAATTCATACAAGGAGTTGATGAGTCAAGGTATATAATTATATTTAGACCATGCACGTAAATCAATATTTTTATGACTCGGTTAATGTTATAGGGAATGATAATAATAATTAAATATATGTGACTATATCATACTTCTTTCTGTTATAATTGATTTCACTGTTCTTTTTTTCTGTTCTATTAAAAATAACAACAATTAAAAGTATTAACGTTTAGATATTTTTGATTGAAATATTAATAAAGTTTCTTTACTATATTCTATAGTAACATCAAACTGGAGCTGCAAATTTTTCTTTACTATGTTAGTCTTGGTTAGGGTTGCATAATTTATGAAAAAATGAAAATCTACATACGATTAAAGTTAATAACACCATTGTCATAACCAAATTAGTTGAATTCACATTTACAGATGGACCATTAGATGGAAAAAAAGAATGTTCACGAAAACTTGGATGAATAAATTTTTATTTCATCGTTTGAAGACGAAGTGAGTGGAAAAGTTAAGGCCCCGTTTGGTTTGCTATTTTTAGTTTTGTGTTTTCGTCTAAAGAAAAATTCACATTTATTATGTATTGTTGAAAAACATACAATTTTGAAAAATGAAACTAACATAGAAAATAGAAAACAAGTTTATTTGATTTTTCATGTTTTGAGACATAACAAAATAATGGAAAACAATCCATCTCCCTCGTTTTCCGTCCATCGTCGCGATGGCTAAGAATTGTAAAAAAAATTCCCACATTTTCTTGTATTTTGTAGTGTATGTTGAAAACACAAAACACAAAACTCAAAACGAAACCAAACGGGGCCTAAGTTATTTTAATGAGAAAATTTAAAAAATAAGAAAAGGTTGGGGTGAGTGGGTGAGGTATTTGAGTGGGTGAGAGAATTAATGAGTGAGAGAAGTATTTAAGTGGATGTAAATAGTATGACCCTAAATAAATTCCACATGGAGACCAAGTGCCAGTCCTTTGTCACTTCAGCAATATAGAAAATTTGATTTCTTTATTTGGTAACTTCCTAGAATCAACTGTTGAGGCATGAATATTCTATGAATTTTTTTACTTATGTATGAAAGAAATAATGGAAGGCCTCAAAATACCTTCAGAGCATGCAAGGTAGTAATGTTCCCTTATGTCTTCACTACTGAAAGAGTTTTATTCTCTTCACAGGATTAACATAATTTGCATCCTAGAAAATCAAATGCTCTGAATATGTATTGTCGACACAATATTAGCATAAATTCATTCCGGAAAGTGGAAAGTTGATTTGTTTGACTTTTACAATCAGACCTTGCAGTTCAATGGTATTGCTTTTGCTCTGTGTAACTTCTTCAGTGGGCAAACACATAAAAAAATCAATGTATAAACATCCTTAGCTAACATAAATAAAATATTAATTAATATGGCAAAAAAATCATATTAGACACAAGTACATAAACATATCCATGACTGGTAAGGCACTTAGCATTTATGAAAATTATATCTAAAAAACTTGATTTAATCCTGTAAAATACTCACATAGTTGGCATATATGACTGGCATATGCACAAAATCCTAGAAAAGAATAACTCTGAATTCTGGAAATAATTAAGCATTTTGTTAGTTAACACCCCAGGCATCATTTTTTTTTTTTTTCCCAAAAAGAATATATATAAATATAAAAGGAGAAAAAACGCCTTTCTCCGGTGGCTCACAAAAGTAGGCGAAGCATATGAAGACCATATACCTCCCAGACAGTAAAAACCGAACAGCAGTACAAAGATCAACAAAAGGAAAAAGCCAGCAGAAAATAAAGACAGCTAGCCAGGGAGGACCAGATACAACCACCAACAAACAACCCACCAACCCGCCTGAGCTCAGAAGAGTAGGCCAGACCTCCAAACCAAACCACAGTAACAGAGACGAGACCTCAAGGAAAATCCGAATAAAGATGGAAATCTGGGATAACAACGGCTCACCAACAAAGACGAAAACCTCATCGATCACAGGCAAAGCCAAACAATAAAAGAAGAAGACCCAAGCGCCTCAAGAAGAAGTCAATGCGGAAAAGAAAAGTCGGATATCCCTCAACCAACCCAACACCCCAGGCATCATCCTTCATAGTCTGTCGAACATATATGCATGTCCTTGAATTTCAACTCCTTAACACCACCACTACAAATTTAATTCCCATTCCCTAAGAAATTGGCTGCAGTCTTTATTGTAGACGTCACTGGCCATGATGTTGGAGGATCCAAACATATTATAAAGTTTCCACTTTTCCAACGATTCAGAAAGGTGGATACAAAGTGAAATTCGTCTTTTAGAACACGGAGGATAGAAATTCATGAAAATTGAATATGTTAGTAACACAGGCCATGGAAAATTTTGGCAAATATTAACAGATCATAGTTATATTTTATTGAATTTTTAGTGTTTTTCTTGATAAGAACATGATGTCTGCCAAGAAAAAATTATTCTGCATCTAATGTAATTTGTGTGCAAAATAAAAATAAAACGACATGAGAATGAGGAGCATTAATTTTATCATATATAAATCCATTTGTAAACGGTGGTTGCTTTATTTGCTTAAAAAAAAAAATCAGGAAATCCTGCTTTAAAAATTAAACTTCACAAATAATGCTTTCTAGTCCTAAAATCAATTGAGATGCATTTAAGGTATCTACGGTAAAACTAAAAAACAATCGCATAATAAACATATATTGATAAGTCAATAAGGTCATAAATAAAGTTATAAACTAAATTTATATCTTATCATGTCCTAAACAACTGTTAACTCAAAGTAAAAGACATATTTAGATAGTGAACAGTAAGATCGTTGTTGTAAAGAAATTTAAAATCCTACGATTTAGAACTCTTTCTAGAACGACTCTCTTCCTTTATGATTCAATTTACATTCCAATTCAAAATCAATTAAATATGCAGTAAAAAAAATTCATTAAAAAATATTGATAAATTCAATATACGTATTTGAGTCTACTTCTAAGTTTTTCTAAGCAGAATAAAAATGGAACAAAATATAGAGAAAAAAAATCGAGTTTTAAGGTTAGATGTAGAAGTTCAAACATCAAAATCAATTTCAAAGTGAACTTTCTAATATGACTTTTTTAAATCTACTATTTACGATTTAAATCTTATTTTGATTTAAAGTTTAAACATTACGATTTAAATCTATTTTGGATAACGTTGGTAAGGATTTTGATCCACAAACTTTAATTGCTATGTTACAACAACACAATTTTTCTAAATTTGATCTACAAACTATGCATTTGCCATTAGTTTATGAGATGTAGCACTATTAAGTATATAGAAAAACCTATGCTGGTACATATTACATCAAGTAGTATGAACACTCTTCAAACTTGAATGCCTATTTTGCAATCATAGTTGCTTTATATATTTATTATCCATTCAATCTTCATGTTCATATAAATCAACTCAAATCATCAAAAGTATTGCAAAAAAGTAATACTCACTGGCATATATCTTAACTCAAAATTTTATCTATAATGGTTTGCTTGTGGTTACATATCACTTATCAAACTACGTAAAGATTTTAAACCTTAAATAGTTAGTAAAAAGTATACATGATATTCAGCATGACTTGTAACTAATTTATATAAGATTCAAATGCAACTATAAACACTTGCATATCTAATACCTTAAATAAAAGATAGCTTATCATAATGTAAACACTATACGAACATAGAATTTCAAGGGCAGCAAAAGCAATAAACCAGTAAATAGGTAATCACGGGTTAATTTTTTTTTATGCTGTCTTTAGATTGTAACCAACACAATTATCTTTAAAATAAACAATTGCATATTGCATGTCCAGACACTACTAAAATGGCTTCGTATAGCGGCAGGCGTTTGCGACGGCTAAAAAATGCGGCCGTCGCTATACGAAATATACAGGCTGCTTCCCGCGAGCAGAACTTTCATTTCTTTTCCACCAAAATTAAACCCTCCTTCCCCCAATCCGCCGCCCCCTGTCACCGCAGCCGCCGCCCCGCCTTCCGCCGCCTCCAAATCACCCAAATTCGCTTAGGTATGCTTCTAATCTCTATTTTGAATGTAAATTTGATGTTTTTTAGGTTTAGTTTAAACCCTAATTAAATTAGAATTTGTTGTTAAATTAGGATTTGTTGTTAAATTAGGTATTAGTAGTGTTGTTAAATTAAGTATTAGTAGTGTTGTATGTTGATTTGGTAGATTAATTAGTTTATTATCATGAAATTAAATTAGGTATTAGATTAATTAGTTTATCATGAAGTTGAATAAATGGTTGATGTAGATAATTAGTGTTGGCGATTAACATGGTTAGTTGTGTTATGTGAAAAATTAGTGTATATTAATGATTAACTTGGTTATTGATAAATTTACATGAAAGTATTTCATGGTTAGTCCACGTTGACTCTGACGACATGGACGTTTTCTTAAATCACTGGAACAAAAGAATGAGGAAAAATTACAGGGATACATTGTCCAAGGCTAAGAATTCAGGCAAAAAGCCGAACTGGATGGGTGACGGTGTATGGACTGATCTTCTTCGGCTTTGGGACACTCCGACAGCAAAAGTAAGTAATATATGTTTGCTTTGTTATTTAAATCTAATATAAATCTCGCAAGATATATACGTGATAATTTATCTTAATTTGTAGGAATTATCTGCGCGGAACCGGGCTAACAGGAATAAAAATCCTGCATTGCACCGTGGTGGCTCCAAATCCTTCCAGGAGCATAAGAGAGAGCTGGTAATTAAATTTATAAACTGTGTTTACATTTTATTAAAATATTTTATAATCAGATTAGCAATAATATTTATATATTTTCAGGCCGCGAGATACAACCGCGAGCCCACTATGGCCGAGTTGTTCAAGGTGACGCATGCCGTGGAGAGGACTGATGAAGAAGGCAATGTTTCGTACGAGTGGACGGATGATAAATCCCAATCCGTAATGGTAAACTTATTTATTGTTAATAACAATATTTTGTCTTATTTTATTTTTAAAAACTTGAAATTCGGTTTTTATCGTGTAAAACAATTGTTTGTAATCGCAAGAGAGGTACGAAGCTGAGCGGGCTCGGGTAGCACAGTCCACTGGTCGGGAAGAGCTTACGCTAGAGGAGGCGAACAATATCTGGGATGCTATTATTGACCCGCCTTCTCGGACCAAGTGCGGTATAGCTATGAAAATCTGGAGGTAAATTTTGACATGTACTAATATATAAATTTACACATGCATATGAATAGTTAAATAATTTTAATAATATTATATATATATACTAATATATAAATAATTATGAACTATTTTACAGGTGATGAGATCGCAGAGTGCATACAGGAGGTCCCAGCAAGAAGAGAAGATTGCTCAGTTGAAGAAAACAATGGATGAAATAAATGATTAGAGGAAGAGTTTCTTCGAGCAACAGCTGGATGAGTGGATTGCAGGTTATTTGCAACAGCATGGGAGGATGCCTGGAGAGGATGGCAGCGATGGTGAGGAGTAGGTATGCTTGTTTGCTCATGTTACAGTTTGGTATATACACATTTTGGTTAGTTTGGTGTATATATATTTCAAGATATTATGTACATATTCTGATGACTTGTAGTTGTGTTAACGATTTGTTTGGGTTAACGGTTTGTAGCTGTGGTTGGAAAACTATGTACACATTTTGGTTGGGAAACTATGTACATATTTTGATGACTTGTATTGGTTGACATGATATGTATTGTTGTTGGGATTGTATATGATTTTGTTTGGTTTTGTTGGATTTTATATTGTTTGAATGTATAGTGATGTTATATGATGGATATATGATGGTTATAGTTGAAGAATATAGTATATAGTGGCTATGATGATGGTATTTGATGGTTATTGTTTGAAGTGTATATGGGCTGTGCAAGTGCACATAATTTTGTTCAGATTAGTGACGGCTAGCGACGGCCAAAGTGCAAAAGGTTTGTGTCGCTTAGCGACGGCTAGTGACGCCAATTAGACGTTGGAAAATTTCCACGTGGCACATTTGCAGTCGCGAGCCGTTGCTATTTAGGTGACGGAGCCGTCGCGATTCTATTGGGCGACGAGGTAAATAGCGACGGCATTTAGCGTCGGCTAGCGACGGCTAGCGATGGCTAAAAGCCGTCGCTATCAGGTTCCGTTCTTATAATGAGACTAATAAGAAGGTTGAAACTTGAAGGATATTACCATCAATATTAAACCATCTTATGAACCAACATGATAAAAAGTTCATCTAATTTATTTACTGATTTAAACTTAACCATGATCGTTTTATTTCTCTTAAGATTTATTATTGTGAAACAGTTGGAACGCTACTATTCATTCAATTGCTTTTTGCGTTGAGTTTGATGTTTAGGTAAAAAGCACTACAGCACTATTATTTGAAATCCGGCACGATTAATATATTATACAATCATTGACTTTCAGCACAAGTAATATAACATATGTTTGTTTCTTTTCTATATGTCAAATGTTAAAAAAATGTCTCCATACAATATGGATAATTATGACTAGTTAATTTGACAAATCTTATGGGTAAGAACTATGTAGCTATGAAAAATTGACAGAAGTGTTGGCTAAACAAAGGTTTGTGCCTCATCTTTACTACTAATAATGAAAGTTCATTCAATTAATTTCAACCGCGTCTTTTGGAAATACCCAAAATACCCTCATCCTCCGCATTTCGTTTCCTGTTCGATTGAACCTAATATGTTATTTCTCCCCCAATTCGTCATGTTTTCAAATTTACTTCCTCAAACCCCTAAATCATCTCCCTCAACATTTCAGATTAACCACTTTTGCCTAATCCTAGAAATCACGACTGTGCAGGAAACAAACGCATGTACGCATCAAAAAAAAAAACGTGAAGGCAAGCGATCGACGATCACTGGAAGCGGAAGCGACGACCTGTAGTGCAACCGCGGTGACAGTGTCAGGAGATTGATGGATGGAGTCGCGATCAGGAACCTAATCGAATCCGTGAAGGGTCGATCGTGAGGGTGGCATTTCGGGTTCGAGTGGTTGTTGATGACGAATTGGGCGAGGCTTCTGGCGATTGGAGGTGACAGATAGTTCTTATAGCATTTTTTTCGAGCTCTTCGATTTTTTCTGAAACTGATACTGAGTTTTCATACACTTCAGGTTTGTCAACGTCCATCGTTTTTGTGTTTTTTTGGGTTTCTCGATGCTTAATTGCAATTTGCATTCATGATAAAAGTCGTTGTATGTTGTCTTATGGAAACTAAACATGCATTTTAAAGGGACATGAGATGTTACTTAAGATTTGTTATAAAAGTCTGCTTTAAAATTTAACAATTAGGACTTTTGTAATGAAAGAGGAGTATCATATTAATAGTTTGGTGAAGAGATGGAAGTCCATTGTTGTCTCTGTAGTGTAAAAGCAAGAAATCGAGAAAAAGTTTCTTAACATAGGATAGGTGCAAAATAGTTACTTATATTTTGCATATTGTAACTACAGAGATACACACAACCAGTTCAAATTATAGGTGAGCATGCAAAATGCATGTGGTGCATTTGCATCAGGTTTGTCTTGGCAGCCATAAAAACGATGTTCGTTATGGATGGGGCCAATAAGGAGAGGCCACCTTGGACCTGTCATCTATATTACTTACATAAGGTACTGAAGCTTCTCACTTTTGTACTAGCCTTTTTGAATATGGTGACTTAGCGAAGTACTTTTTAATTCATGGAGCACAGTTCTTACTTGAGATAGTCAACTTTTATTTCCATATGTAACACAATTCTTAGATATTTCCATCTCCACCCACTTTTATTTTTACTGTGTCAATGTTGACATGTCGCTTTCAACTTATGGAATTTTTTTATATTCATGCAATTAAGTAGAGAACATACACTATTATTGTGTGCTTAGCTGTACGTAGTAAGTTGGTATTTGGTTTGGATCAGTGTACGATTACATTTGAAAATCAAATTGTCATTGCATTGACCTTAAATATTGGTGAAAATGACTCTAGAATGTGTGCTTAGCTATAGTAATTAATGTGCATGACTTTTAATTTGAAGCTAAGATAGGTTTGAAGAAATATAGTCAATGAGAGTCTACACTTAAAAGTTGGATAAATAATTCTTTTGCTATTCTTTTTCTTTCTGTATCACGCATGCACGTATTGAGTTTTCTGTGCTATATTTGATGAATATTGTATTCTATACAAAGCTTTGATGTGTATGTACTGACCGTTCATCGTAATTGTAGGAAGCTTGCATTAAAATATCATCATGATAAAAACCAAGGAAATGAGGATGCAAATAAAAAATTCGTAGAGACCGACGATGGTACATTTTGTTATGCTTTTTATGTTATTTATATCAAATATGATTGGAACAACAAGGATTGATACATCAACTCTATACCAAAAATTGTAAAATTAGTGTAACTATTTAGCTTATATGATAGAACACCTGTAATCTTCCTTTATTAAAGACAAATCTTTGCTGATTAAAATCATGTACATGTGAATAAAATGACATAAAGATTCATTTTCATATCAATAATCTGTATGTTGTTATTTGTTTTAAGGAAAGTGATTGATGAATTAAACTTTTACAACGCCTGTAGACCAAGAAAGTATCTAACAAAAGCGGTCATGCACTAGCAAAAGTTTTAACTGTTTATAATGATAATTCATTGAATAAGGATTCAACTGTGTATTTCTGAAGTACCGAAAATGCCCTTTTATTTTCCGTTCTGTTTCTACATGATGTCCTCTCATTCTTGCAATGGAAAAAACCTAAATCTGCTCAAGCACATTTATCTGTGAACGGACTCATAAAATAAATCCAAAGACTGATCCGAAAACATGCCATCAAAGTTCACAAAACAAAACGATACCCGTAATAAAGTCTACAGTCTTTATTTTCTCAAACACACACTGTAGTCCTACTAAGATTAAAGACTATCAACGGTACGAAGGAACACTTCAAAATTAGCATCATTCAGATTTTATACCTAATCTGACAAAATCAAAAGCCAAAAGCAGCTTCTAAATTTAATTCTCCCTCGGCATCATCTATCGTTATCCCTAAAAAACAAAACTACTCAGTAAGTTGCAGCTTATCACCATAAGCAGTTCCACTTATAAGTGTTTCGGGGGATTTTCTTTTCGTTTTTTCGAAGCATATTTGGATGAGACTGAATGCTATTATTTCTCATGAAAATTTAATTCAGGAGCACACCACATTTTAACTTTCTTATCATTGCATGTTGTAGCTAGAACCATTACTTTTTTGTTGCCTGCAAATGACGAAGTTCTATTATGAACAACTAAAAAATGCACCAACTTTAAAATGAAGTTAAAAAGTGTAGAAGAAAAAAAAAGTTACCCATTGGTATAGACTGAGGAGACCATGCAATGCCAGCAATATCACATGTATATCTCTACTACTAATAATGATAACTCGGTGAACTAATTTCAACCGCGTCTTTCTGGATTTCCAAAAATGCCCTTTGCCTACAATTCATCCTCCAAGGCATTAAATGCCTTCACATCTACAATGTTCATTCATTTCTAACATATTCATGTGTTGATTATTACTTATGAACCAAAACAATGTTTCCAAAGAGCTTTCTATTGGTTTTGCTATAAAAATCAGCATTGGCAATGGACAAAGCATGCGTAAAATAGGTTGTCAGAAGATATTGGAAGGATGGGTGCTAAAGGAATTGATGAGGGAAGAGATCTGTATGGGCTCACAAGCAATTTTATGCATTGGAGTTATGGCCCCATAAGTCAATGGAATTACCATGAATGTGTTGGGGATTTCATTTGCAAATTGAAGACTCTACTGAGTTCGAGGGGCCTTCAACTATGTTATACAATTTCCGATTTGGTCGATGATGATGATGATAATAATAATAATAATAATAATAATAATAATAATAATAATCTCTACTCGCTGCTACTAATAATGATAACTCTGTGAACTAATTTCAACCGCTTCTTTCTGGATTTTCGAAAATGCCCTTTGCCTACTACCGTACCTTTATATACATTAGGCTAACTCTGATTTAGTCGCCGATATGGGACAAAATCCAAATGGGTTTAACACAATCCAGTATTCATTTCAATTCGTTGTCGTCAACTTCTATATGATTAGATTTAGAACAACATTTTAGACACGGTCAACGATTGGATCTCCATTTCTCTGACGACGGCTCCTACTTCAAATTACGGAAGTTTCAGATCCAAGTAACAATAATACACTCGAAGTTCAAAAATATATTATACCCTTCATCGTTTATGCTTTACGTTAGAAGTAGGAAACCCCAATCTGGGAATTTTTAATAATACGATCATATTAATATCTAAAGCAACCAATAATTAAAATATTTAAGAAATTTTTTATAGAGTAGC
The DNA here is from genome assembly GCA_030737815.1 of Allium fistulosum. Taxonomy (NCBI): domain Eukaryota; kingdom Viridiplantae; phylum Streptophyta; class Magnoliopsida; order Asparagales; family Amaryllidaceae; genus Allium; species Allium fistulosum. The sequence goes on along the minus strand of CM060902.1, from coordinate 1,004,889,898 downwards.
GTTCACTGTAACAAAATACTAAACGTCCGTTTGGTTTATTTTGTGTTTTAGATTTTTAACATTCATTATAAAATATGAGAATGGCGGAGAGACGACGAAGGAGGTGGAAGAAAGATAGAGGAAATGGCGTAGAGAATGAAGGAAGACGGAAAAATAGATTGTTTCTCATTCTTTCATTATCTTCCAAAAGACGAAGAATAACAAAAAATTGTTATTTTATATGTTCTTTGTTTTCTAAATTGGCCTTTTTTTACAATATACATGCGTCGTGCATATTTTTATATGGAAGAAAACTAAAAACTAAAAATGGTAAACCAACCGCAATTTAAGCTTTTGTTCACTTGGCAAGATGCGTCTAACATCCTTCGTTCGTTTCTCATACCAATTAGAGTAAAGAAATTTGGCACATTAACGCCAAAAACTTTTTACACATCAGTCTCCAATATAATTAGTTAAAATTTAAAGTATTTACATGATTATAATAGTGTTTTTTCAAACTATTTAAATGTTGTTACTTAAGTGAATTTAAATGTAACCGAAGTATTTGTAACAGATAAATGATTTTTCTTTTATTTTAATTAATTAAAGGTAAAATGTTTAAATGAATTTTTAAATGTTTATGATATTACTTTTAACAAGATTATTTTTAACAAGAAAACGTTATTACTTTATTATATAATCTTAAAATTCATTTTATGCACAAAGTTAAAATAAAAGAGTGCCAAAATGTTAATTTTTTAAAAGTATTTTTTAAGCATGTAACTTGAATTTTTTGGCTTACTGAATGAATCGTTGTAATTCACTATTTATTCTAACCATGTTATTTAAAATTATAATTTAACGACGACAATTTACAAAATGAATAATTTATCTTAAATACTTCGCTTGCAGCTCAAAAATGTATATCCGCCTAAATGATTGTATGTACGTACATATTTATGTATAATACATGCTCTTAAGTTGTTTTTCATAAAGCCTACATATGAAAATTAGTAGACAGAAGTAATATCATAACTTTGAAAAATATATCTTCAAATATTTTCAAATTATTTACAAATACGAATAACAAATGTCATCAAAGATTTTACAACTAACAAATAAACATAAAAGCATTGTTCGAACAAATTTGTTTTTTGAAGCTGGACAACAAAAATAAAAGTCAACCGTAGAATGTCCATACTGAGCAAAGGCACACATAAGCGTGCATATATACTAGTATTGTAACGACCCGTAAAATTTCAAATGTTGATAACGTAATTAGTTGAAATTTTGTGAAATTTTAAACGATAAAATTTTGAAATAAAAATTTAATATTTGGAATACGTCTAGTTAAATATAGCAACTGGTAAATTTTCGTCCGAAAATACGAAAGTTTATTTCACGCGTAAATTCACTTCAATTTAATCAGTTAAAAAGAAATGAAAATAAAATGTTTTCGAAACAAAAATATTTTTACATAGAAAAATTCTAAACCATCTTCTGAGCAAAATATCAGTTCGTCATTTTTCCAAATTCGGACATCTATTGCTCCGTCGTTCTTATTTTTTGCAAAATAACAGTATTCTGGTGCCGATATCGATTTTATCGGATGATCGTACCACTGATATTTGTATATCGTTTTGACCGTCTCGTCGTGCTGATCTCTGCAGTATATTCAATTGACAAATTTCGATGTCCGGTGCACGGCGAAATTTGTGTAACGATTTAACCGCACCGGTATACAGTCTCAATCTTTTGGGATTCTTGTCCTTTCATCTACCTAACTGTGGATTCCCAACAGACGTTAGAAATTATTATTTTTGGAAAATGAATTGTCATCAGTGGATAATAAATGTGCCATTCATTTTAGACGTGCATCCTTTCATTTGCCTATTCATTCTTATTTCATTCCACTACTCTCTCTCCTCTTATTTCTTTTCTTCCTCCCTGTTGAAACTTTTCCCTTCACATTACAACATCCCTCCCTTCACGGCAACCCACTCCCTGTCCATTTCCAAAGCCTCCCGCCTCCTTTGCCTTGTTCGGCCCCGCCCCACGCGAGCCACCATCAACCCGAAGCTCCACCCCCTCCTTACGCCACCAACTCTTGCCATGGCTAACAGCAAAGCCCACCTCCTCCCTGTAGCCTACACGAACCGCACCTCCTCCTCCTTCGACCACTGCCCATCCGCCATCTTCGACCATCGCCTACCCCAACAGCCACCTAGGCCGAGCACCCACTCTAGAACCGACCTACCACCTTCCTCTACCCTCCGACCCAAACATCAAGACAACCAACACCATACGCCTCGTGCTCCTCCCCTACAAATGCCAAGACCCCTCCACTGTCCACGCGTGCAGCCTGGTACCACCTGACCGCCTCCATGTGACAGCCCTTCGACCTCCTGACCTCCACGCCACCGCTAACAACTCCAGATCCGACAGCTACCCATCAACCATCACCTGCCGCACTCTCCCTCCACACGCCAGCGCCCACCATCCCATGTCACTCGAGCACCTCGCCTTGCTCCTAAGGCCGTACCTAGCAGCCTCACCCGAAGTCGCCACTGCCGTCCTTTCACCAGCCTGTCACCTTTCTCAACTCAGCTGCACTCTCCGCCATCTCCAGCCTTTCCATAGCCATGCGGCCGTGCTTGCTTCTCTAATAGTATATGAGGTTCTGATCTTGTTATATTTCCTTTAACAGTTTTACATGTTAAGGTGTAATATTTAGGTGTTATATATAGGGTCAGTTGAGTGATAAGGTATATTTATATAAATATTCTATTTTCGTTATATATAAGACTGTAGATAGGTTATTTTCTTTTTTTCGAAAACTATGCTCTGTATGTTATGTTTATAAAGTATGCGGTAATTACGTTTATATTAAACATTTTGGAAAGTGTTTATAGGTCTGTTATGTAGGTTGTCATATGAGTGTAGAGAAGATACATAATTATTGGACGGTTGTCTATGAGTGTATGTATTTGTTGTTATTTTAATATACGGCAGTTTATATATTTTGTTATTTAAATTATTGTTTAAGTATTCTAGTTACAGTATTTAACAGATGTTGTAATAATAATATGTATGTTTATTGTATATGTACTATTTTATGTCTACAGTATGAAAGTTTTATCTATAAGGTTGTTTATAAATTTATTTTACCTGTCTGCATACATTATTTTAGTGTCTGCATTAATATATGGTCGGTTATATGAGTTGTTGTTTAAAGTATAATTTATGGGAGTTGTACATATATATGTTATATACAATATGTTTTAATAAGTTGTTCAAGATATAAAAATATACAAAGTTGCTTAGGATATAGTTTGCATAATAAACTAGTTTATGTATGTTTATATAAGTTGGGTATAGTCCACAGTTGCATACACAGATATATATATTATGTATGTAAAGTATATAGATGGTTTGTTAATATAGTTATGTATAAATAAGTTCACCTATACCAATTATCTTCATCGACGCTAGTCTGATTTGTTCCATCTATTCTTATTATCAGCTTGATCGTTGCGTGCCAATTTTGCCTTGCTTCAATTCGTCATTAAAATTTCAACGTCCGTATCATTGTACGTCGTGTCATCTTCTGTATCCTGTAGACTCGAAAGGTGAGCACTCACTCACGATTAACGTTCTTTTATTTATTAGATTTGATTTCAATTGAAACGACAATTGAAATATGCAACTGTTAGTTAATTACACTGTTATATATGTTATTACCTGTATCAGTTCACCTGTGACATCTGACACCATTATCTGTTAATTATTTATGCGATGATAATACAGTTTGGCTGATAATTGATTAATTGTTGATGTTTATATTGGACGTTAAATTGTTAATGTTAAAATGATAAATAGTATGAAATTGAACTTGATATAGGATAGTTAAATGTTAAATTTGATTAACTGACATTTATATAATATGACCCCTTTAAACTGTTAAATTTATTGACACGTAGGATTTGTTTAATCACACCTTGAACCACTGAATGTAGGTTGTTAAATTGATGATGGTTGAAATTGTAATAGATGACAAGTGAAAACCGTGATGTAATAATCTTTAATCTACATGAAATGATAGTGTAGATTCTAGAAATAATTATATTAATTCGTACAAATAACAATGCGAATTAATACGGTTATTTCGGGATTATTTGAATTGATTATTGGATTGTTATTGATTGTCGTTATTGCTTGTTTATTTACTTCGACACCATCCCAGTTATCACACTGCAAGTTCCTTTTGTATGTTTTGATTATGAATTGAATTTGGAATCGGGTTGAAATGATAAATACCCAAAAATTGAAATTTTGACCTAGGATAGGAAATTAAATAAAAACCCGATTGGTCAATAATTTGATTTAAAAATAAAATGAATATTTTATTTGAATAAATAATATTGTTTTGAAATGAAGTTGAAATCGGAATTTTATGAAAAGAAAATGTTAATATATAATAATCTGAAACAAATTATTAACAATGTAATTGATGAAAGAATGTTGTTTAATTTGAGAAATTATTGAATTAAGTTTGAAATTATTAAACTTTGGAATGATTTAATAATTAAGTTTAAAAATTTTAATTAAGTTTGAAATTATTAAATTTGAAATGATTTAATAATTAAGTTTGAAATTATAATTAAGTTTGAAATTATAATTAAGTTGAAATTATTAAACTTTGAAATTATTTAATAATTAAGTTTTAATTATTTAATACTTAAATAAGATTGAATTATTTAATGATTAAATTGAATTGAAATCCTTTAATAAGAAAATTGAACTTTTGAATAAGCGGATTTTTACTTCATAATTGAGTTTTCTTTATTAAGTGAGTTTTGGAAAATTATTTAAGTAAGTAAATAAATGTAATTGAATTTCTTTAACAAGAAATGAAATTGTGATATTTTTGGAATTGATGTAAGACTTGTAATTGAAAGAAATGATTTGACGAATTTAGTTTAATTCAAATTGTAAGTTTTGAAATAAGGAAGTTGAATTTTAAATATTGATTTAATGAATTGAAAGTTTGATAGAAATTGTTTTGAATGATAAAGTAACTTAACGAATATTGAATGAAATCGGTAAATGAATTTGAATTGATTTGAATGTTAAAATAAATTGATTTAAATGATTTCGGGATGAAAATTATATACGAATTTGAATCAATATTTGAATGGTTTTAAATAAAGATTGAAATTGAATTATAAGATTTTGAAACAGGAAATTGGAAGTTTTGAAACGAAAATTTGGAAATTGTTTTAGAAAGACAAGTGAAATGTTGATTTACGAATTCTATTTGAAATTGAAATTGATTTGTTTTTTTTTTGAAATATATTAAACGACCAATCGGTGTAATAATTACGAAAGTTATTAAAGAGACCGGGATCGGTAATGGATATACTCTCTATCTGAACCGAAACCACTTTAATAACTATACGCGGAGTGTTGATCCAGAACGAAGTGGATGGTTTTGATGAACGCGTTGACTGAAGAAAGAGAACGATTTTGGATGACCCTTGACATGACTAAAACAGGAGCCGCGCCGGGCCATTGAGGATCGCCATCTCTAGCGGACACACTTCTTCGATACCATATCTATTACTTTTGTGATTCGATTTGGGTGCACCCCTCGATTTGGGAGTGTTGTTCGCGGTGTTGGGGTGGTAGCTGCTATGCCCAACATCAGTCCGGATCAGGCAACTACTAGTATCCTAGTTGGTATCGCCTCATGTACCTTGTCATACTGATTATCCTATTCGCGACCACTACGATTTTGATTTGTACCTTTAGTATATGGATTGCCCTCTGGTGACTTCCGGTTTTGGGGAAACTACGGTCTTGTATATGCTTTTGGGAATAAACAGGTTAAGAGGTGTATGGGCCCTGCTTAACCCTACCTTGATATCTTTATATTACTGATAGACATTATCTACTTAGCGTACATTACTACCTAGTAGATAGTTTAACGGATCCTTAAAGGATGGTTATTCCAAACATCCTTTGAGTTACTTGTATTTCAATTGCTATTTCACTTGAGTTGGATTTATTAATATAAGAATGTTAATCCTGACTCGAGTGTCTTGTGTTTTGCTTTACGCTCGGGTCAGACTGAGTGTACCAGTATTCGATGCTCACCTTTGGAGTTGGAGCTTTGCTTGAAGATCCAGCCATCTATTCTGCTTCCAGTATTCGATGATTCCAGTGATGTATTCTGATTTGTATCTGATGTATCATATTACTCTTCCGTTGTATCTGGTTTAACTCTGATGTATCGTATTACTCTTCTGTTGTAAACTCTGTTGTATCTTATACATTTATATAGTAGCTTCATGAACTACTATCTTTTTATTTCCGCTGCACTTATTACTCTGTGTCTGTGATCTGTGATTATTTATTTATTTTATATGTTCAGTTTTGCCAAATTTAAATTAACAACGCGGTATTTTGAGCAATTCAACTCCGGCATGAGTGTCTACCTATACACTTATAATGGACGCGAATGGTCCAAAATATCCGGTCGTTACAGTTGGTATCAGAGCTTTGGTAGCTCTAGGCAAAACTTAACATATAGGGTAAATGTATTTACAGAATCACTCTCATTCGAGTTCCATCTCTTCTTTTGACTCAATTCCTTTGAGTTTTGGAACGTTCCCCTCGGTTCCGAAATTCATTGGTGTCCTTCACTATTCGTCTTCTTTCAATTCTGGAGCACCCCATAACTCCATTTTGAATGATATCTATAATAGATCGGCGGTCTCGCCAATCTTCGAATGATTCGTAAAGGAGCAAAACTCCTTTATAATAGGCATCGATTTACCGGAGATTTCTGTATCCTCGGTTTACGATGCTATCTATCTCCTGCTATACCTGAATTTTATTTCTTGAGATCGAATGTCGATTTGCCTCAAATTTCTACATCGATCTTATTCTTGAAGTTACGGACGATCCGGTTAAGATTTCCCGTAAATTAAATAAGCTTATCCAACCCGATTCTGTCAATTGAATCATCTTATCTTTTCTTTCAAACTTGTATTTAAATCAGAATTCTCTTTAACTTGAGTCCATAAAATTTGAAACCCTATCCTTATTTTGAAAATTCATTCCTGTACCGTCGAGCAAAGAAGTGTATTTGTAAATTAATTTTAAAAATGTTTTATATATTATGTTGTTTGAGTTGTTGATGTTGATTTGGGTTTCCGATCGATTCGTCTGATCAGCGCTATCGATAGGATTTCCAAAACACTTGAACAGAGCAAACTGACACAATATTATTTTCAAATTTGGAAAATGAAATAAATTTGTTTGATTATATTGTAAAAATATAAGTAAAAATTTTCTGGAATTTAATTGGTTAATTAAATTGGTTGTTTGAAATGATAATATTTGATTATCATTTATTATTCTAAATAAATTTATAAATACGGTTTATAAATTGATTTGGAATTTGAAATGAATTTAATTCAGAAATTTGAGAATTTAATTTCCAATGATTTCCGAACTATGGTTTTAAAGGTTTAAAATGCACATTATTTAAAGGTATTCTGACTATAATTTGTTTCCAAAGAATTCTAGTATATATTATTGAAAGTATTTTCGAATAGAAATCATTTTCAAAGAATTTTAAATCAGTGCTCTTCTCTTTGTCGCTGGGAAATAATTTCGGTGATGGCGGCCGCATCATCGACGTTCATTTTCGAGTTTCGAAGTGAAGATACTATTCTGTAGCTTTGCTACGGTTTTGTTTTGAAAAATATTTTGATTTGAATTTCTTCAGTATATTTTGATTTACCTATATATAGGTATCTTATTTTAAGATTTAATTTGATTTGGTATAAATATATTGTATATATCTCTAAATTGTTTAAGGTTAATCGGAAATCTAATTCTTAAATTTTGTTAAAGGATGATTTTAATTATAAATAAAACCAAAATTTGGAATTAATATTTAAACTTGAATAATTGAATTGGGAAAATTTTATTTGTATATTGTTCAACTGCATTCTAATACAACTTACCTAAATCATTCAGAAGTTGAATATGTAATTGGATAATATATAAGATAAATTGAATTTATAAATAAAATTTGAGTGTTTATAATAAATGTTATACACTAAATTTTGATTATTAAGATGTTAATAGAGTTAGATAGGATAATAAGTAAACTCAGTTAATAATGAAATAAAATTTGTTTTGAAGAATTAATAAATTTGTTTTGAAAGAATTAATAAATTGAAATTTGATCAACTTATGAAAATACCTTGAATTTAAAATCAATTAATGAATATAAATTAATTTAAATCGAAACTTTTATGGTTTAAATTAATTTATATGGGTTAAATATAGGTGATTAGATATATTAGGTAGAATAAACTTAACAGTAATTTGGAATAAAGAAGAATTTAAAATTGTTGAAGAAATATGATTATAATAAAAGACTATTCAAAATTATGATTTTTAAACTGTAAATTTAAGAAAATGGGATAATAAAATAATGAATCTAGAAATAGTTGAGATTGATTTTAGTGAAATTAAATGTATTAAATCAATTATTGAATATCAATTAATTTAAATTTGAATTTATATGGTTTAAATTAATTGTTATTTTGTATTTCAAATCTGTTTTCTTTCTGGTTATTTCCATTCTTCTACCTCGTTCCTTTTCGGGGACGAAAAGTTTTGAGTGGGGGAGAATGTAACGACCCGTAAAATTTCAACTGTTGATAACGTAATTAGTTGAAATTTTGTGAAATTTTAAACGATAAAATTTTGAAATAAAAATTTAATATTTGGAATACGTCTAGTTAAATATAGCAACTGGTAAATTTTCGTCCGAAAATACGAAAGTTTATTTCACGCGTAAATTCACTTCAATTTAATCAGTTAAAAAGAAATGAAAATAAAATGTTTTCGAAACAAAAATATTTTTACATAGAAAAATTCTAAACCATCTTCTGAGCAAAATATCAGTTCGTCATTTTTCCAAATTCGGACATCTATTGCTCCGTCGTTCTTATTTTTTGCAAAATAACAGTATTCTGGTGCCGATATCGATTTTATCGGATGATCGTACCACTGATATTTGTATATCGTTTTGAACGTCTCGTCGTGCTGATCTCTGCAGTATATTCAATTGACAAATTTCGATGTCCGGTGCACGGCGAAATTTGTGTAACGATTTAACCGCACCGGTATACAGTCTCAATCTTTTGGGATTCTTGTCCTTTCATCTACCTAACTGTGGATTCCCAACAGACGTTAGAAATTATTATTTTTGGAAAATGAATTGTCATCAGTGGATAATAAATGTGCCATTCATTTTAGACGTGCATCCTTTCATTTGCCTGTTCATTCTTATTTCATTCCACTACTCTCTCTCCTCTTATTTCTTTTCTTCCTCCCTGTTGAAACTTTTCCCTTCACATTACAACATCCCTCCCTTCACGGCAACCCACTCCCTGTCCATTTCCAAAGCCTCCCGCCTCCTTTGCCTTGTTCGGCCCCGCCCCACGCGAGCCACCATCAACCCGAAGCTCCACCCCCTCCTTACGCCACCAACTCTTGCCATGGCTAACAGCAAAGCCCACCTCCTCCCTGTAGCCTACACGAACCGCACCTCCTCCTCCTTCGACCACTGCCCATCCGCCATCTTCGACCATCGCCTACCCCAACAGCCACCTAGGCCGAGCACCCACTCTAGAACCGACCTACCACCTTCCTCTACCCTCCGACCCAAACATCAAGACAACCAACACCATACGCCTCGTGCTCCTCCCCTACAAATGCCAAGACCCCTCCACTGTCCACGCGTGCAGCCTGGTACCACCTGACCGCCTCCATGTGACAGCCCTTCGACCTCCTGACCTCCACGCCACCGCTAACAACTCCAGATCCGACAGCTACCCATCAACCATCACCTGCCGCACTCTCCCTCCACACGCCAGCGCCCACCATCCCATGTCACTCGAGCACCTCGCCTTGCTCCTAAGGCCGTACCTAGCAGCCTCACCCGAAGTCGCCACTGCCGTCCTTTCACCAGCCTGTCACCTTTCTCAACTCAGCTGCACTCTCCGCCATCTCCAGCCTTTCCATAGCCATGCGGCCGTGCTTGCTTCTCTAATAGTATATGAGGTTCTGATCTTGTTATATTTCCTTTAACAGTTTTACATGTTAAGGTGTAATATTTAGGTGTTATATATAGGGTCAGTTGAGTGATAAGGTATATTTATATAAATATTCTATTTTCGTTATATATAAGACTGTAGATAGGTTATTTTCTTTTTTTCGAAAACTATGCTCTGTATGTTATGTTTATAAAGTATGCGGTAATTACGTTTATATTGAACATTTTGGAAAGTGTTTATAGGTCTGTTATGTAGGTTGTCATATGAGTGTAGAGAAGATACATAATTATTGGACGGTTGTCTATGAGTGTATGTATTTGTTGTTATTTTAATATACGTCAGTTTATATATTTTGTTATTTAAATTATTGTTTAAGTATTCTAGTTACAGTATTTAACAGATGTTGTAATAATAATATGTATGTTTATTGTATATGTACTATTTTATGTCTACAGTATGAAAGTTTTATCTATAAGGTTGTTTATAAATTTATTTTACCTGTCTGCATACATTATTTTAGTGTCTGCATTAATATATGGTCGGTTATATGAGTTGTTGTTTAAAGTATAATTTATGGGAGTTGTACATATATATGTTATATACAATATGTTTTAATAAGTTGTTCAAGATATAAAAATATACAAAGTTGCTTAGGATATAGTTTGCATAATAAACTAGTTTATGTATGTTTATATAAGTTGGGTATAGTCCACAGTTGCATACACAGATATATATATTATGTATGTAAAGTATATAGATGGTTTGTTAATATAGTTATGTATAAATAAGTTCACCTATACCAATTATCTTCATCGACGCTAGTCTGATTTGTTCCATCTATTCTTATTATCAGCTTGATCGTTGCGTGCCAATTTTGCCTTGCTTCAATTCGTCATTAAAATTTCAACGTCCGTATCATTGTACGTCGTGTCATCTTCTGTATCCTGTAGACTCGAAAGGTGAGCACTCACTCACGATTAACGTTCTTTTATTTATTAGATTTGATTTCAATTGAAACGACAATTGAAATATGCAACTGTTAGTTAATTACACTGTTATATATGTTATTACCTGTATCAGTTCACCTGTGACATCTGACACCATTATCTGTTAATTATTTATGCGATGATAATACAGTTTGGCTGATAATTGATTGATTGTTGATGTTTATATTGGACGTTAAATTGTTAATGTTAAAATGATAAATAGTATGAAATTGAACTTGATATAGGATAGTTAAATGTTAAATTTGATTAACTGACATTTATATAATATGACCCCTTTAAACTGTTAAATTTATTGACACGTAGGATTTGTTTAATCACACCTTGAACCACTGAATGTAGGTTGTTAAATTGATGATGGTTGAAATTGTAATAGATGACAAGTGAAAACCGTGATGTAATAATCTTTAATCTACATGAAATGATAGTGTAGATTGTAGAAATAATTATATTAATTCGTACAAATAACAATGCGAATTAATACGGTTATTTCGGGATTATTTGAATTGATTATTGGATTGTTATTGATTGTCGTTATTGCTTGTTTATTTACTTCGACACCATCCCAGTTATCACACTGCAAGTTCCCTTTGTATGTTTTGATTATGAATTGAATTTGGAATCGGGTTGAAATGATAAATACCCAAAAATTGAAATTTTGACCTAGGATAGGAAATTAAATAAAAACCCGATTGGTCAATAATTTGATTTAAAAATAAAATGAATATTTTATTTGAATAAATAATATTGTTTTGAAATGAAGTTGAAATCGGAATTTTATGAAAAGAAAATGTTAATATATAATAATCTGAAACAAATTATTAACAATGTAATTGATGAAAGAATGTTGTTTAATTTGAGAAATTATTGAATTAAGTTTGAAATTATTAAACTTTGGAATGATTTAATAATTAAGTTTAAAAATTTTAATTAAGTTTGAAATTATTAAATTTGAAATGATTTAATAATTAAGTTTGAAATTATAATTAAGTTTGAAATTATAATTAAGTTGAAATTATTAAACTTTGAAATTATTTAATAATTAAGTTTTAATTATTTAATACTTAAATAAGATTGAATTATTTAATGATTAAATTGAATTGAAATCCTTTAATAAGAAAATTGAACTTTTGAATAAGTGGATTTTTACTTCATAATTGAGTTTTCTTTATTAAGTGAGTTTTGGAAAATTATTTAAGTAAGTAAATAAATGTAATTGAATTTCTTTAACAAGAAATGAAATTGTGATATTTTTGGAATTGATGTAAGACTTGTAATTGAAAGAAATGATTTGACGAATTTAGTTTAATTCAAATTGTAAGTTTTGAAATAAGGAAGTTGAATTTTAAATATTGATTTAATGAATTGAAAGTTTGATAGAAATTGTTTTGAATGATAAAGTAACTTAACGAATATTGAATGAAATCGGTAAATGAATTTGAATTGATTTGAATGTTAAAATAAATTGATTTAAATGATTTCGGGATGAAAATTATATACGAATTTGAATCAATATTTGAATGGTTTTAAATAAAGATTGAAATTGAATTATAAGATTTTGAAACGGGAAATTGGAAGTTTTGAAACGAAAATTTGGAAATTGTTTTAGAAAGACAAGTGAAATGTTGATTTACGAATTCTATTTGAAATTGAAATTGATTTGTTTTTTTTTTGAAATATATTAAACGACCAATCGGTGTAATAATTACGAAAGTTATTAAAGAGACCGGGATCGGTAATGGATATACTCTCTATCTGAACCGAAACCACTTTAATAACTATACGCGGAGTGTTGATCCAGAACGAAGTGGATGGTTTTGATGAACGCGTTGACTGAAGAAAGAGAACGATTTTGGATGACCCTTGACATGACTAAAACAGGAGCCGCGCTGGGCCATTGAGGATCGCCATCTCTAGCGGACACACTTCTTCGATACCATATCTATTACTTTTGTGATTCGATTTGGGTGCACCCCTCGATTTGGGAGTGTTGTTCGCGGTGTTGGGGTGGTAGCTGCTATGCCCAACATCAGTCCGGATCAGGCAACTACTAGTATCCTAGTTGGTATCGCCTCATGTACCTTGTCATACTGATTATCCTATTCGCGACCACTACGATTTTGATTTGTACCTTTAGTATATGGATTGCCCTCTGGTGACTTCCGGTTTTGGGGAAACTACGGTCTTGTATATGCTTTTGGGAATAAACAGGTTAAGAGGTGTATGGGCCCTGCTTAACCCTACCTTGATATCTTTATATTACTGATAGACATTATCTACTTAGCGTACATTACTACCTAGTAGATAGTTTAACGGATCCTTAAAGGATGGTTATTCCAAACATCCTTTGAGTTACTTGTATTTCAATTGCTATTTCACTTGAGTTGGATTTATTAATATAAGAATGTTAATCCTGACTCGAGTGTCTTGTGTTTTGCTTTACGCTCGGGTCAGACTGAGTGTACCAGTATTCGATGCTCACCTTTGGAGTTGGAGCTTTGCTTGAAGATCCAGCCATCTATTCTGCTTCCAGTATTCGATGATTCCAGTGATGTATTCTGATTTGTATCTGATGTATCATATTACTCTTCCGTTGTATCTGGTTTAACTCTGATGTATCGTATTACTCTTCTGTTGTAAACTCTGTTGTATCTTATACATTTATATAGTAGCTTCATGAACTACTATCTTTTTATTTCCGCTGCACTTATTACTCTGTGTCTGTGATCTGTGATTATTTATTTATTTTATATGTTCAGTTTTGCCAAATTTAAATTAACAACGCGGTATTTTGAGCAATTCAACTCCGGCATGAGTGTCTACCTATACACTTATAATGGACGCGAATGGTCCAAAATATCCGGTCGTTACAAGTATAGAATGGGTAGTTTACACAAACAGATTAAGTGCAACATCGAATTCCATATATGGTAAAAAAACAATGATACCCGATCACTTAATCATACAGATAGAGTTGAAAAAATAGTAATAACATAAAAGAATAATAAAGAGATTACGTTCACAACCAACAATAGGAGTCATTGGCAAAACAACAACGGGTCCAATATTAGGAAGAAAGGGAGGGAGTATGCTGGCGTCAATGACAGAATAGCGGACGATTTCTAAACTAATCGATGTCATAGGGATAGAGAAGGGAAAAACAACAGCTGCTGGGTTAAATGAGGTTAGGCTGTAAAATCGTGGAAATGGTAATCGTCAGAGACGGAATAATAGGTGCATATTTTGGGAAATTCCACGGAGGAGATACCTAAAAATCAGCATAGAGCAGTTGAGTTATAGATCTGGCTGTGAATACCCAAAAACCAACATCGTAATGGTGGATGTGAAGTTTTTTGTCGATTACGATGTCGTCCATCGAAGTTACTGTTGAATTTCGATGACACTCAATTTTGAATTAAAGGGGTCGAGAATAGCTGGATTAAGGTGAAAACGGCGTGTGGATCAAAATTCGGATGCTCAAGTTATCGCGATTTGAAGATGCACAGACTGAAAGTTGTGTCAGACGTCTGGTAGCAGATTTACTGTAGCCCGAGAATTGCGACAGACGTCTGGGAGGTTGTGACAGACGTCTAACGCGGTACTGTTTTGGTTTTTGGGCCCAGAGTTTGTGAATTTTCTTGTAGGGCTTCAAGGGGGCAAATCAGGTATATGTTATGGAAGAATGGTTCACTATATAAGCTATTTTCAGAATTCAAAGCAAGGTGACTTAATCACTCCAGGGGTTTTAATCAAGGGTTTGGTCCTCCATTTTAACTAAGGTTTAGCAAAACCTAGCTTTCTTCAATTCTCTTCTCCAGAAATCTATTCTATTTGAATATTGATCATTATAATCAATCTCTTGTACTCTTCTTATTGGTATTAATAAAGGCGCTCTCTCTTCCAAAGTGGATGTACACTAACAAGACGTTAGTGGAACCACTATAAATCGGTGTGTGATTTATTTTATCATTATTGACACTATATGGTGAATTGAAGAGGTCGAGAATAGCTTGATAACGGTGAAAACGGCGTGAATCGGAGCTCGGATGCTCAAGTTATCGCAATTTGAAAATGCATAGGCTGAAAGTTGTGTCAGGCGTCTGATAGGAATCCTCAAATGTCTGACAGCAGGTTTACTGCAGCCCGAACGTTGCGACATATGTCTGAGAGGTTGTGACAGACGTCTGACGCGGTGCAGTTTTGTTTTTCCGGCCCAGAATATGTGAATTCGCTTGTAGGGCTTCAAGGGGAAAATCGGGTATTTGTCATGGAAGGATGGTTCGCTATATAAGCTATTTTAAAGGATTCAAAGCAAGATGACGTAAGGATTCCAAGGGTTTAATCAAGGGTTTTATCCTCCATTATCTAGGGTTTAGCAAAACCTAGTTTTCTTCAATTCTCTTCTCCATAAATCTATTCTATTTGAATATTGATCATTGTAATCAATCTCTTGTACTCTTCTCATTGGTATTAATAAAGAGTCTCTCTCAAAGTGGATGTACACTAACAATACGTTAGTAGAACCACTATAAATCGGCATGTAATTTATTTTATCGTTATTGCTTTGGTTTTCTATTACTTGTTTGGTGATTATGATTGATTTTGGATTGGATTGAGATATTGATTGGTTGTTTTTGCAATTCATACCACGATCTCGTTTTTCGCTATGCTTTGGGGTTTTGATTTGAGTGGTCTTGATTTAGAATTCTCATAACATTTGGTATCAGAGCTCCATGGCTCAAGGGACCAGTATGATGCAGCATGAACGAAGCATGGCTCCAAAAGGGGCTTGAGCATGGAATGCTCGTCAAGATGGAGATATGGTTAAGCAGCCGCCTTCCCAGCTTATGAGAACTCAGTGCAACAGCCGCCTTCCCTGCGATGAGGACTCAGTATAACTCCAAGGTGACTTGAGCAATACTCGCCAAGGTGGAAATTGTTAGGTGTGGCTCGCATTGTAAATGAAGTGGGTGCATGGATTGAATGGGTTAAAGTTCTACATCGCAAGATATTTGGAATAATCGTGGCATATATATGAGATTGGTGATACGTAACATCGGGGATTATTTTGTTACAATGTGTTGCCAAGACCATATTATATGCCCGATCGGAGGCAATGAAGGGTGTTCAATCGGGATGCCAGCATAGAAGACTTCGACTAGACACGGTGAAGCGTACGTGTACGGAACGCGGCAATGCTGAAACTCAGCATGGTATCAAAGCTTTGGTGTTGGTAAGTAGTTGTGGAAATGCCAGAATCAGATAATACCTCTGGTAATCTCTCAATGGTTAGTCCAAGTGGTGTGGCGCCGTATGTACATGGATCGTACGCGGCTTCGAGATCACAATTGGTTATAGACAAGTGGAATGACGATAATGATTTTGAAAAATGGCAATGGAAGATGAAAGCGATTCCATTGCGAAATTGAGTGCATCGGGTAGTGTTTGGTACACATTTTTTGCCGGCGGACATTTTAGATGTTGAGAAAGAGGAAATGGAAGAGTGAGCATTCACTACACTTCAACTTGCTATGGGGGAGAATGTTCTCCGAAATAAGTGGTGAGACTACCGCTAAGGATATATGGGACAAGTTGGAGGAGTTGTATATGAAGAAGTCACTAACTAATCATTTGATCTTGTTGCAAACGTTCTTCACCTATAAAATGAAGGAGGGTACTTCGCTAAAGGCGTGCTTGAATGTCTTTGATGATTTTCTAATGAAGATGAAGGCGGTAGATTTGAAGATTGAGTAAGAGCAAAAGGCGATGATAGTGTTGTGTTCGTTGCTGGACCGTTATACGAGTTTCTCAAATAGTTTGATCTATAGCCGGGATACTTTGACTCTTGATGATGTCAAAACGGGTCTTCTTAGCAAGAAGTTGCTGGATCAAATGAAGGAGTTGGATGATGGAAGTAGTGGTGCTAGTAGTGGTCACAGTTTATTTATGGAGAAGGAGAGATATGAGAAGAAAGGGAACCATGAGCGTTCTAGATCAAGGAAGCCTGGTTGGAGAAGAAAGTCAAAGGAAAGAAATGCAAGTGCTTTATTTGTAAGAAACCTATCATTGGAAGAATGAGTGTCCGAACAAGAAGAATGCAAAGAAGGAAGTAGCATCTTCATCCGTAGCGGTGGAGAGTGGAGTTGGTGAAGGAGACATAGATGTTTTGATGGTGGTAGTATCAGATGTTTTGGGTAGTGAATAGCTACTCGATTCGAGGGCGTCTTATCATATGACGCCGAATAAGAATTGTTTTTCTTCTTAGGTCGATAAAGAAGGAAATTCAATTGTTATGGGTAATGGTGTTATTTGTAAGTCGAATGGCATTAGTTCCGTGCAAATTCAGATGTTTGACGGAGTGGTTCATACTCTCACTAATGTACGCTATGTTCCGGAACTTCGGAAGTCTCTTATCTTTTTGGGGTAGCTGAATTCTTTAGGATTTAAGATCACTTTTGAGAGTGATAGCTTGAGGGTTTCGAAAAGTGCGCTTGTGGTGATGAAGGGTGCTAGGACTCATGGTGTTTATTTGCTTCAAGGTGTGACTATATAAGGTGAAACTTGTGTGGGAGTTGATAGTTCTCATGGCTTGGATACAACTAGGTTGTGGCATTTGAGGTTAGGTCATGTCTCGGAGAGGAGTTTGAATATACTTCGGAAGAGGGAGATGATCGATGGAGAGAGTTTCAACAAGCTTGTGTTTTGCGAGGAATGTGTCATGGGTAAGCAAATTAAAGTATCATTCGGTGAGGGAAAACATGATTCGAGAAGGGTTCTTGAGTATGTTCACATGGATGTTTGGGGACCGGCGCTGGTAGCTTCTTTGGGGGGAGCTCGCTATTATATTTCTTTTATTAATGACTTTTCTCGGAAGGTATGAGTGTATGTAATGAAAGCCAAGTCGGAGTCATTTGCAAAGTTCAAAGCATGGAAAGCTCTTGTTGAGATTGAGAGTGGCAAGTGTTTGAAGGTTCTAAGATCCGACAATGGCAGAGAGTATGTTTCCGGAGAGTTCTTAGAGTTTTGCAAGCATCATGGTATTCAGAGGCATTTTACTACACCCGGAGATCCACAGTCGAATGGTGTTGCGGAGAGGATGAAGTGTACTCTACCAGATAAAGCTCGATGCTTGAGATTGACATCGGGTTTGTCTAAGGGATTTTGGGCCGAAGCTTTGTCAACCGCAGTGCATATTACTAATCGAATTTCATGCTCGGTTATTGGTAACAAATTTCCAAAGGAAATGTGGGAGGGAAAGAGCATTGACTTGAGTTATCTTCGCTTGTTTGGTAGTTTGCTTTTTTTGCGTGATCCGGAAAATGATAAGCTTGAGCCTAGAGCTTTCAAGAGGATTTTGGTTGGTTATACGGACGGTGTAAAAGGCTATTGGATATGGAATTCGAAAATGAAGAAGGTTGTCAATTCTCGTCATGTTACTTTTGATGAGTCGGCTTTGTTCAAGGAGAATGAGAGCTCATCGGATGTTCCGGATTTGGTTCATGGTAAATCAAAGGAGAAGGAAGTTATTCCCACCTTTCGTCCAAGGAATAGAGTAGTTGAAAATGCTTGTAAGGAAGAAGCGGTTGATGTAACATCACATAGTCCATAGGGTTCCTCTAATAGTGTTGGTGATGTACATGATTCTAGAGAGGATTCGGTTCAAGGTGGAGCAAAAAGGAGTTTGGATGATGGTATTGCTACTCGGGTGGGTCGTCGTGCTATAAGGCTACCCGATATATATGGTGATTGGAACTATCTTAGCTTTTGTGATAATTTTGACTATGCTCTTCATGTAGTCCAAGATGAGCCGATGGACCTTGATGACGACATGGAGTCGAGTGATAGCTCGAAGTGGATTTGTGCCATGGAGGAAGAGATGCAATCATTAATGAAGAATCAAACTTTGGATTCGGTTCCACTTCATAAAGGAAACCATGCTATTGGAGATATACAAGGTGAATGATGGTGCAGTTTTGTTTTTCCGGTCCAGAATTTGTGAATTTTCTTGTAGGGCTTCAAGGGGAAAATCGGGTATTTGTCATTGGAAGGATGGTTCACTATATAAGCTATTTTCAGGATTCAAAGCAAGATGATTTAAGAATTACAAGGGTTTAATCCTCCATTATCTAGGGTTGAGCAAAACCTAGTTTTCTTTAATTCACTTCTCCATAAATCTATTCAATTTGAATATTGATCATTGTAATTAATCTTTTGTACTCTTCTCATTGGTATTAATAAAGGCTCTCTCTCAGAGTGGATATGCACTAACAAGACGTTAGTGGAACCATTATAAATCGATGTATGATTTATTTTATCGCTTTGCTTTTCTATTACTTGTTTGAAGATTGTGACTGATTTTGGATTGGATTGAGATTTGGATTGAGACATTGATTGGTTGTTTTTGCACTTCTTACCACGATCTCGTTTTCCGCTGTGCTCTGAGGTTTTGGTTTGAGTGGTCTCGAGTTAGAATTTCCATAATAGTTATTAATTACCCACGTAACGAAGATTTGCGAAGTAGAACTTAATTTTATTTTGAGGGAAAGCAAGTAAATCGAAATGGTGTAGTAATAAAATTTGGGAAATTAAGGTGCAGTTGAAGGTAGTTGGGCATGGGAGGGAAAATTAGAAATGAGTAACGGTGGGTAAGGGAAAAAAATAAAGGACGCATAGAGATGGTATTTTGAAATGGAGGACGCAGGCAGTACATCTAGGCATGGTTTAGTTCCTATTTTCGTGTTTAAAAAATAGGTAATATATTTGATGAACTTAGGCTATGGGTGCGGCTGCGACGAAAAGAAACAAAGCATTTGAATGAGACATTTGAATGGGGTATTTGAGTGAACAAGGAATGCGTTTGGAGATACGAACGGGGTATTTATGTTGTGACTATTTATTTAATTATTTGTTTTGAATAGTGTAATATGCATTTAATAAATGCAAATAACATGAAATAAATTGTGGAATTTCATTAAAATAAACAAAAACATTTTTAAATTCAAATAATAAATTGTAAAATTTTAAAGTTTTCGGATTTAGTTCAAACCAACTTCATAATGTAGAGCACCTCGATATGATCGCAACACAAAAAACCATGTCTCAGACAGACCTCATTTGCAAAAGCTATTAATCTATGAAATTTATAAAATTTTAAATTATTAATTAACATTATTAATTACGAGTATATATGCACGACCATATGGACATGCATTTGTCCACTTGGAGCATGTGAACTGCTTCACACATAAGCAATGTGGTTAATTGTTTGCTTCATCTTAGGACTGTGAATAAGTATCCGAAAAATTGAAATCCGTATCTGAAATTTGAGAAATTATCCGATATCTAAAAATTGGATGCGGATGCGAATATGCCAATATCCGTATTCGATAATTATCAATTCGGATTTTATCAAGATTATAGTTATTTGTATATTTTAGTATATAAAATGATTGTCTTTACTATTCTATCTGGGTAAACAAATTAATATGTACATAAAAATCAATATTTGCTGCTTAAAATTATTTTTCTTAGCGTATTTATTATTTTTTATATTTTTAGTACTGAAATGAATTTAAAATAAATCAAAATTTTGTATTTATGTGTTTAGATTTATTGGTTATGAACAGGTCAAAGAATATCCATAACTATCTGATATCTGTCCACATCTGCGGTTACTGATATCCGATATCCGAATTGATTTCGGATACGGATAAGATATAGCACTATCTGAATCTGTATCTAACCGTTTGTAGGCCTTACTTCATCTAAAGAAGTAAAAGGTGAAAACACTTATCATTATGAAAATCAGAGTTGGAGTATAGTAATTTCCTAAAAATTGCTTTAGAATAGCATATGAACTATTGTAAAAGTAAAATAACATTGGATTCAATTGCAGCCATTATTATTGAGGTGTGAAGAAACAGATATGCTAAGGACACAACCATGGGATTCAACTATAGATGATAATTATTGGAAATGTTGACATTGGTTCAATTTTTGCAAGTTAAAATGTGTAATACCGTTATGTTCTCCTATAGCTTAACTGCTTGACTTGGTTGTAACTGATCATTAAAGTTGAAATATAACATATCTTCAACCCAGTGTAGAAAATACATCTTTGCTTTGCGTTTTTGTATTAATGCAATATTTTGTTTGTGCTTCATTACGATACATTATATGAGAAGATGCATTTGAAACAACTTCAACCTGCAATTATAATTTGGTAGAAAAAAAACATATATTCATGACTTACACCGCAAATGTTATATATAAGCAAATCTAAAGACTGATTCTAATATTCATGACTTACATCACAAATTTCCAACACTGTATAAAGACGGTAATAGCGTGATATGAGCACATGGTTAAAACTGATAAATAAATCACCATAACCAAACTCAAAGTGTTTCTCATGTAAATGTCTCAACATTACAGTTGATAAACAATCAAACATACCAATATTACACAGTACTGAAACTGATAAACAAACAAACGACAATAGTCGATAACCAAATTCAAATATTTTTCATGTATTCTCAAATCATAGTTGACAAACAATCAAATGTACTGCTAATGCAACAACAGAAGTTGCTCAAATTCGTATTTAGGCCATCAAATATAAACAAAATGTTCAAATTTCATTGGATCCTAGTTCTCGAGCAGCCTTGCCCATGGACCTGCATTTACATTAATAGTAAACTGTGAAGAATGGACTATCCTCATAATTCTTTACTGTTCATACCTACTCAAACTACAAACTTAAAAAAACGCCAAAAGAAATAAAATATATGTCTGATCTTTGTAGAAAAAAAGTATTTTGAGCATAGCATTGGTGCAAAACTCTGATGGGATTTTCCTTTATCAATAGAAGTATGCTCAGGATGTTAGAAATCTGCTATTAGAAACTGCAATTGTTTCATTTACTTTTAACGTTATGCAGTTTCTAATCTTAATGTGACCCTATTAATTAGGTCATAAATAGAACGTTTCATTTACCTTTAACGTTATGCAGTTTCTAATCTTAATGTGACCTGATTAATTAAGTCATAAATAGACCGTTCTATAATTAGAACATTAGGTCTGTGATTAATCTTAAGCGTTGAATTGGTATATGATTGACGTACCAGATTTAGAGTTAAATGTTATATAAAGGATTGGGTCCTCTCTCTCCCAGCCAACAGATGTATTCTTCTCCATCAAGAAACACATAAAGAAATAGGGTTAGAGAGAGAAACCGAATTCTAAGAAGAAGAGTAATTATTAGAAAAGAGTAATTATTAGAAGTCAGAAGAAGAAGATGACAGCCATTACATCTTCCGTTGTTAATCAAGGTATGTCATCTTAAACAATAAACCATACTAAGTTTTGTTTGTGAAATATTCGGTATTGGTGATCCTTGGGCTATTACTTGAATTGTTCATCATTAATCATGAAAGATCGAACATTAAAGAATTTCTGACATTTGGTATCAGAGCGACCAATCAATAATTGAATATTTCCTATGATTGCAATTGATCTGTTCTATGCTTTACTCATGACGTTTAATCAAGTATGTGTTATAAGTCATTTATGCACATGAGATTTATGATTTTGTTAATCACCAAAGTGGTCAAAATCAGAATAATCATTTAGTGCATAAGTGACATAATGATTATTGATAGAAATTGCCAGTATAATAATACCAATTAAAAACTGGCGTCACTAATGATAGAACCTGAGAACTTACCCAAAGGAAAGTCTTATTCTATAACTAGTTGACATGATGAGGTTTAATAGATATCTTGATTAAATAAATATTGATCATCCAAAGATGTTAGTTCTATTTAATTGAATATATTTATTACTTACTTATGTTTTGGTATTTAATTATGTTAAGTATAAGATAGTATCTACCCAAAGGAGTGCTATATTATACTATTATGTACATATCTGAATCGCATTAGCTACGAGCTTATAGTTATTTCAATTTTTTATTTATTTAAGTTGCAGTAGTTCCCATGAATACACATGCTTCATCTGTTACATTGTTCACTGGTGTTAATTTTTCTGAATGGAGAGAACAAGTCAATTTCCATTTAGGTGTTCAGGATCTTGACTTGGCACTCCTTGAGGATAAACCTGTTGCTCTTACAACAGCTAGTACTGAGACAGAAAAATCACACCATAAAGCATGGGAACGCAGTAACAGATTGAGCCTTATGTTTATTAAGATGACTGTTGCTAACAACATCAAGTCAACAATTCCACAAACAGAAAGTGCTAAGGAATATTTGCAGTTTGTGGAAGAGCGTTTTCGTTCAGCTGATAAGTCACTCGATGGTACTCTTATGGCAGAACTTACGACCATGAAGTTTGATGGGTCGCGAACTATGCAAGAGCACATTATAGAGATGACTAATTTTGCAGCAAGGTTAAACTCCCTTGGACTTACAGTAGAGGATTCTTTTCTTGTCCAGTTTATCCTGAACTCGCTACCTTCTGAATATGGACCTTTTCAAATTAACTATAACACTATAAAGGATAAGTGGAATGTTAATGAATTGGCCAGTAGACTTATTCAGGAAGAAGGACATTTGAAAAATCAAGTGAATCACTCAGTAAGTTTTGTGAGTAATAAAGCTGGTAAAGAAAAGAATGGAAAATCAAGTCATTTCAAGAAGAAAAAGGCACCTGCAAAGAATGGGCAGGATAAGGAAAAGAAGGAACTAAAGGATGTTCGATGTCATTTCTGTAAAAGGAAAGGACATTACCAAAATGACTGTCCGAAAAGGATAGCTTGGTTCGAAAAGAAAGGGATTTCTTATGATCCGAACCATAAATCCAAATGAAGATCATTATCTCTTTATGGGAAACGGAATGAAATCCACAATAGAAGGCATTGGGACTTATCGTCTAATTCTAGAAAGTGGATATGTATTGGACTTATATAGTACCCTTTATGTACCTTCATTATCTAGAAACCTTATTTCCGTAAGTAAGTTGGATATTTCTGGTTTTAGATGTACGTTTGGATCTGGTTGTTTTGATTTATATAAGAATACTGATAATGTTGGTTCTGGTATTCTAATTGATGGTTTATATAAATTGAAACTGAATAACACTTATGCGAATTCCTTGCTGAATGTAATGAATAATGTTGGAGGAAAACGTAGCATGTTGAATGAAAATTCTGCTTTCTTATGGCATAAAAGACTAGGTCACATATCCAAAGAAAGAATGATGAGATTAGTAAGTAATGAAATTTTGTCAAATTTGAACTTTAGTGATCTAGAATTATGTGTGGATTGTATTAAAGGAAAACAAACCAACCATAATAAGAAAGGAGCCACTAGAAGCAGCCAGCTTCTTGAAATAATACATGCTGATATTTGCGGACCTATGGACACTCCAGTCTTTAATGGAGAAAAGTATTTCATCACTTTTATTGACAATTTTTCCCGCTATGGTTATGTCTATTTGTTTCATGAAAAATCTCAATCTGTGAATGTCCTTGAGACGTTTGTAAAGGAAGTTGAGAGGCAATTAGATAAAAAGGTGAAAATCATAAGGTCTGATAGAGGTGGTGAATATTATGGCAAATATAATGAGTCAGGCCAGTGTCCAGGTCCATTTGCAAAATTCCTCGAAAGTCATGGCATATGTGCGCAATACACAATGCCAGGTACACCACAGCAAAATGGTGTAGCAGAAAGGTGCAATAGGACGTTAATAGATATGATTAGGAGTATGATGTCAGATTCTACACTACCTAAGAATTTGTGGTCGTATGCTCTCAAAAACGCTAATTATTTGTTGAATAGGGTTCCTAGTAAAGCTGTTCAAAAGATTCCTTTTGAATTATGGACTAACATGAAACCTAGCTTAAGACACCTGCATGTTTGGGGTTGTCCAGCGGAAGCGAGAATTTATAATCCACATGAAAAGAAGTTAGATTCTCGAATGATTAGTGGGTATTTTTTAGGTTACGCTGAAAAATCTAAAGGATATGTGTTTTACTGTCCTAATCATAGTCCAAGAATTGTAGAAACTGGTAATGCAAGATTCATTGAGATTGGTGAAGTCAGTGGGAGTACTAGAAGAGAAATAGTGGAAATAAAGGAAACAAGGGTAAATGTTACATTGCATAGAATAGTTCCTCCATCTACTATTACTCCAAATGTTGTTCCAGCTGTTGGATAACAACATGATGATGAACAACATATAAATGAAGAAGTACTTCCTGAAGGAAATGACTTACATAATGCTGATATGCATGAACCACAACAAGTAGCATTAAGAAGATCTCAAAGAGATCGTAGGTCAGCTATTTCTAATGATTATATGGTTTATATGCAAGAATCAGATTATGATATAGGAATCAATAAGGACCCAGTTTCGTTTTCACATGCTGTAGAAAGTAAAGAGTCAAAGGAATGGATTAATGCCATGAAAGAAGAACTAAAATCCATGCAACAGAATGAAGTTTGGGATCTCGTTGAGTTACCACATGGTTGTAAAAGAGTCGGATGCAAATGGGTTTTTAAAACCAAACACGACTCTAGTGGTAATATCGAACGGTATAAAGCTAGACTTGTTGCTAAGGGTTACACTCAGAAAGATGATGTTGATTACAAGGAGACATTTTCTCCTGTTTCGAAAAAGGACTCACTAAGAATAATAATGGCATTAGTAGCACATTATGATTTGGAATTGCATCAAATGGATGTGAAAACAGCCTTTCTGAATGGAGATCTTGATGAGGATGTTTATATGGATCAACCTGAGGGTTTTCTGTAAAAGGTAAAGAACAATTGGTGTGTAAACTTAAGAAGTCAATATATTGGCTTAAACAAGCATCCCGGCAATGGTATATTAAGTTCAATACCATTATTACATCTTTTGGTTTTAAGGAAAATACAGTTGATCACTGTTTATACCAAAAGATCAGTGGGAGCAAGTTTATTTATCTAGTCCTTTATGTTGATGACATCTTGCTTGCTGTAAATAATTTAAGCATATTGCATGAGACTAAGGAATTTCTCTCAACGAACTTTGAAATGAAAGATACGGGAGAGGCATCCTATGTGATTGGAATAGAAATATTTCATGATCAATCACAAGGAATATTGGGATTGTCTCAGAAAGGATATATCGAAAGGATTCTAGAGAGATTTGGAATGAGTAAGTGTTCACCTGGGAAAGTTCTTGTACAGAAAGGTGATAAATTCAATCTCATGAAATGTCCTAAGAATGATGTTGAACGAAAGGAAATGGAATCAATTCCATATGCATCTGTAGTTGGTAGCCTAATGTATGCTCAAACCTGTACTAGACCGGATATCAGTTTTGCGGTCGGTATGTTAGGGAGGTATCAAAGTAATCCAGGAAGGGAACATTGGCAAGCTGCAAAGAAAGTGTTGAGGTACTTACAAGGCACGAAAGATTACATGCTCATGTATAGTAGATCCAATGAATTGGAGGTGATTGGATATAGCGATTCAGATTTTGCTTGATGCATCGATACTAGAAAATCGACTTTTGGTTACCTGTTTATGTTTGCTCAAGGAGCCATATCATGGAAAAGTGCGAAACAAACTATCGTTGCTTCATCTACTATGGAGGCAGAATTTGTGGCATGTTATGAAGCCACAATTCATGCATTATGGTTGCGGAACTTTATTTCAGGACTTGCGGTTGTCGACAGCATTAGCAAGCCGCTGAAAATTTATTGTGATAACTCTGCAGCACTGTTTTTCTCAAAAAACAACAAGTACTCTAAAGGTGCCAAACATATGGAACTGAAGTATCTTGTTGTGAAAGATGAGGTTCAGAAACAAAGAGTGTCAATCATGCACATCAGGACAGAACTTATGATTGCAGACCCTTTGACGAAAGGGTTACAGCCAAGACAATTT
The DNA here is from genome assembly GCA_030737815.1 of Allium fistulosum. Lineage (NCBI taxonomy): Eukaryota > Viridiplantae > Streptophyta > Magnoliopsida > Asparagales > Amaryllidaceae > Allium > Allium fistulosum. The sequence continues at coordinate 1,004,862,880 of CM060902.1, read as the reverse complement.
AAGGAACATGTTCAAAGAATGGGTCTTGGTTGTATTAATAATAATTGATGTGTGATATTCTGAGCTCCTTTTGTGTGTTTCTGATATACAATTATGTGTCTCTTGTTTTTATATGGTAGTACGTACTTTATGTAATTTTAAACAAGAAAGAGTCTTATAAAGATATTATGTTTAATCATTATGATATAAGACATTATGTGGACCATTATGCTGTTTTATATAAATTATGAGTATAAAATGATGGATTGCTGGTATTGTAGTATATGGAAGGGAATGCATTGAATTAATAATGCACAACCGCCATAACTCTCAGCAATTTATCATAGTATGATGTTCAACACTTGATATTATGAATAATCGGGTCAAGTGGGAGAATGTTAGAAATCTGCTATTAGAAACTGCAATCGTTTCATTTACTTTTAACGTTATGCAGTTTCTAATCTTAATGTGACCCTATTAATTAGGTCATAAATAGAACGTTTCATTTACCTTTAATGTTATGCGATTTCTAATCTTAATGTGACCCGATTAATTAAGTCATAAATAGATCGTTCTATAATTAGAACATTAGGTCTGTGATTAATCTTAAACATTGAATTGGTATATGATGGATGTACCAGATTTAGAGTTAAATGTTATATAAAGGATTGGGTCCTCCTTCTCCCAACCAACAGATGTATTCTTCTACATCAAGAAACACATAAAGAAATAGGGTTAGAGAGAGAAACCGAATTCTGAGAAGAAGAGTAATTATTAGAAGTCAGAAGAAGAAGATGGCAGCCATTACATCTTCCGCTGTTAATCAAGGTATGTCATCTTAAACAATAAATCATATTAAGTTTTGTTTGTAAAATATTCGGTATTGGTGTTCCTTGGGCTATTACTTGAATTGTTCATCATTAATCATGAAAGATCGAACAGTAAAGAATTTCTAACACAGGAGGCACTTGAAAGATTTGGTACGGAGAGGAGTAACCCTGTGCATAATCTAATTATAACACTGCTTTTTCATTTACTTGTTTTCTTGACAATGGCCTGATTCACAACGATAATGAGATAAGTGTACATACTTGGAATAGTTAAGGATGTTTATTATGTTATCTTGCAATTTTCATGCCATTAACAGTCTATTTCAGCAGTATCACTTTGTGCCAATTCATTTTTACCCACATAGATTCTTCATTTTGATTTGAAAATCAAGTAACATTTACAAATGTGAATGGTCGTGTCTTGCAATTCTCGATAGACCATGTTATTTTTGTGAATGCTAAAGTAATCCCATACAAAAATGATGCATTTATTCAAAATGGTATAAGTTAATTTCAATCAGTTATATAATTAGCAAGTAAACACTTGCCACTTACTAACCAAATAATAAGTCATTATTATAGTGCAACGACCTATTATCAAATATATCAAACATGGCGATGAGGTTTGGAGATTTTCAAGAATAGTTTACTAACACAATTATTAGAAGGATTAAGTACAGCTACAAACTTCTTATCATAATAAGATGATGACTAATAAAAATTAAATCATGACAATCCTTATGTTCTTTTATCTTTGTTTACCAAACCGTGTGTGTGTGAAAAAGTACTAAACGATTGTATGTACCAAACTTGTATAAAATGTATAATTATGCTTCTTTATTTGAAAGCATTATATCATAGTTTCTTTTATGATTTCTTTCTCTTGATTTACTTCTTGACAAATAAGAAGTCAAATTTGAAATTCTAGTATGATATTGGTTCGTTAACATGTAAATTTTTAGACAACAAAGATAACATATTCATCAAAGTGGAACATAGATATTAAGTTAAATAAGATGTGAAATGAATGAAACTTATGATTGAACAATTACAGCAAGTGGCTTCCCTATATAACATTTTTTCTGTTTAAATTTTATTTGATAATTTTAATATTATAACCGAAAGGGGAAGAAAATATAACATGTAAAGTCAATTTCTAAATCATGTATATTTTGTTCAGTAACAACTATATTATTTTCCTTTTATATATATATATATAATATGAATATCTGATAAAAAAAGAAATAACTCTTTTGAACAATGATAAAAAGCGCATAAGTATTATTAATAGAATAATTGATGCATGAGACTAATATGCAGCAAAAATGAATAGCATGAACTAATATATAAATATATCAACACATTTTTTTGCATACCTGGTATCTATTTCCCAGTCATCGAAATATTCTTACATATATATAGTCTCGTGTAGGTGCCCGTCAATGTAAAACTGCATCAATAAAAATGTTACCGACGAATAAGAATGCCATAAAACCATCTTCAAACAATGAAAAATAAATAGTGCAATATTTATTATCATCAATGCTTTTGCAAGTTAACGAACTTTCTTGCGAGTTTAATAAAATGCGGTAATACAGAACATCTGAGCCTATAATGATTTTTTTACTGCTAATGTCAAGCTCTATTTCATTGAACAACGTGACACTCGATTAAATTTATCATACCGAACTTTCAATATATGCATTGACTTAAACATGCATCCTCAATGGATTTACCCGAAACACTCAAAAATAAAATATAAATTCTTGAACAAAAAAAGTCTAAAGTTCATGTATCAGAAACAGCTACACCGTTGCATAAGAAACAAAATTTTGGTATATCATCTCCCATCTTATTAAAATATAGAGAAAAGTTGGCATTAAGTTCACAACAACATGAAACAGTATTAGTAGTAAGATCATGTTTTCATAGCAAAGCAATAAACATTCTGCCATTTATAGAGACTAAGCAAATATTAATTTCATGAGTAAATAGCTATTTTGCGTAAATCTGAAATAGCTACATCGTTGCATAATAAACAAAATTCAATAAACAAAATTTTGGTGTATCATCTCACATCTCATGCAAGTATATAAAAAACTTGGCATTGAGTTTACAGTAGCAACATGAAATAGTATTAGAAGTAAGATCATGTCTCGTGAGTAAACAACTATTTACATGAAACACTCAAAAAGAAAAGTTGGCATTAAGTTCATATAGCAACATGAAATTCAAAAGTTGATATATCAGAAACAGCCACACCATTGCAGAATAAACAAAATTTTGGTATATCATCTCACATCTCATACAAATATAGAGAAAGCTTGCATTAAGTTCACAGAAAAACATGAAATAGTATTAGCAGTAAATCATGTCTCCTGAGTAAATAGCTATTTTGCATAAATAGCTATTAAGTATACCCTGTTGGAAATTAAGAGAGAGAGAAAGATAGTAATGTAAAAAAACTACTACATTCAATTAATCATTTGAAATAGAACTAAGGCATATTTAGTGGATGACGTGAGCTACTTTCACGAATCTAGTTAGGTGTCTAGCTACCACCCTTGAAACAACCAAGACAACACTTAGGCAAATTAGGAATCATGCTCATCCTCTCTTCCCTTCCTCCATCCCCCTTGTGGCATAGGCCTCCTCCCCATACACCACATCATTGCCTACGTTCAGATTGTCATCGTCATCCTCAGAGGCACCACCTTGCTTATCATTAGACATATAAAACTCGTCCCCGGCATGTTCCATACTGCGATGAATATGGCGCCAAGCAGCTGCACCTCGACCTGCCATAGGCCCTTATGGAGGTACATTTTCAATTTCCATATGTTATATGCTAGGATATATTAGGTGTGTGATGTGTTGTGTGGGTACAGGAGGTCGATCGGTTTGAGGTTGGCGAGGAGAGCCCAGCGAGGAGGCCGCCTAGCCCACTCGTGACTGCGTGGGTGTGGAAGACGCCGAGGATGCCGTCCACTACATATTTCATCATTATTAGCTTGTAGTGGTCTGGTCCATGCTCATAGATGAGCATTTTTATTTTATATATATTTCATACTAATAGTGATGAAAAATATTTCGAAATTTGAAGGTCCGTATGATATGTCGTTCACTGGTTCACTTTTTGGAGAATAGCCGTGCTTCTTAAATTGCAAACATGGGATCCAATTTAAACCTCTTAAGTCAACACAAACTATATTTTTTGATGTATAAAATGCATAGGTAGGAAAACACATTATTTAACGTACCAATTAAGCAACAACTTTCAACATTTGCTTAGATACAATTAAACATCAAATGGCAGTAGTAAAGTTCATCTCTGACAGCTTTTGGAAACCTGTAAGCTAAATATAGTGGTGCATAGAATGGAAAACCGATGACTTAATAGTAATAAAACTAGTACAAAACCAACAGCAATAAACAAAATACAGCTACAACAATAAGTAATATATGCAAAATATGTGAGCTAAAGTTAAAACGCAATGTGTAATATATGATTACTATAGCACATAATTTGTCGATGGGTAGAAAAAACATAAGAAGTTCAATGTTAAATTAAAATTATAAAAAGTTAAATCAAAACCTAATTCTTGACTCTAAATTCTTCATAAAGGCTAAAATTGCAAACTCACTCTATGATAAGGTTTTTGATTTCAGTTTACTACCCTCAAAAGATACTTTAATATATGAATTTTTAAGGTGAAATGAACATGGAATAAGATCAATTCAAATTAATTTTAAACATTAAGAAAGTAGCCGAAGGAGTATAGGGAAAATGTTAAATAAAGGAATCGAATAATAAACTCACCTTAATGAAGCAAATAACAGAAAACATATATAAACATTGGAAGAGATCTCCAACATCATCACTTGAATAAAGTAAATAACAATAAACTAAGTAAGTAATTATGTTATATTAATAACCATTTTGGTAAAGTAACTTTTTCTTAGTATTCATTATGTATCTAAAATTGCTATCATTATAGGCCAAAATATTTATTTCTTTAATAATCTTGAAGACAGATAGATATGGCATCAATATGTTTCTCTTTCATAAATATATTTAGCAAATAATTTCAGCTGCTCCTCCTTTGATGGATCATATTGCATTGATTCATTGGAAAAGTGTAATAAATGTTGTAAGTTAAAATTTATTTGCTTCTTTTGGTAGCACAAACAGCAAATCAGCAGCAGTAACATTCGTACAAAGATATAAAAACCAACATCAAACTAACAATAGTGAGAGATAATTGATGAACGATGCTAACATAACAACAGTAACAATCAACAACAGTAACATTGATCAGAATAATAACCAACCACAAAAGCAGCGGTAGGTTGATATAAGTTACAGGGAAAAAAATGAGTGATGAAAGATACCTAAAAATACCTAAAAGCACTCAAAGATTGGCATCTAAGGAGCAGCAGTTGAGGATTCGAAGCACAATAAGCCAGCTAAGTTGCAGAATAATAACCTCTAATCAAGAGTAAGGCAGGTAAGTTGAGGATTCAGAGTAGTTGATTGCAAGGTCAATCGATTGAGAAGTGCGACGTGGTGTAGCAGCTATAATTTCTGGCAATTAGATAGATTCGATGATGAGGAGAAGGTGTATGCTTTGCATGGACAGCGGACTGTCGACGATGAGGTAAGTAACAGTTGGGTGGTTAGGGTTTTCTCGAAGCGATTGTAGATTGTAGACGTGAGATGTGAGGCAGAATGAAAGACGAAATGACAGAGGTTAGGTAAATGACAGTTTCGGAAATCTCAAAAGACACAGTTGAAAAATAGATATTGAATTATCATTATTAATAGTAGAGATTAAAATTATTAAAATGGCCAAACGGAGGACACGTACGACGCGTTCGATATCAACGACCTCATTTCAGCATTCGTCAAACGGGAGGTTGAGAAAGAAGTGAACCACATTTGAAGGTCCTACGCTTCGGAGGCGTCACAAACATAAGCGGTCCGCACCAAGCTTGTCTAAAACTCGCGCTTCAGACACGTAGCAAAACCACGGGTCCATTCCGTCAAAACCCACCCAAACCCAGACAATTCCAGAAAACACTTGTAGGTTTTTAAAATTACCCAATTCGCTCTCCTTTCCCTTCGAGCTTCATCCTTCTCAAAAATTGATTATCCAGTATCATGTCAATGGTTATAAAACTTGTCCACTCCAGCGACCCTAATCGCGTTTTCGACTTCCGGATATCATCATCATCATCTGGAGTAGACATAGGCGAAATTGGAAGGCGATTGGGAGTGGACCCTGCCACCATCCGGCTCAACGGTCATTTTCTGTCGACCACCGATGGGACCCATCGCTTTGTGTCAACGGTCACTTGGGACTCTCTTCTTTCCTTCTTCTCTACTCGCGGTTTCTCAACCGGAACCTCCGACTGCGACGCCATCGTCGTTCAGGGAAAGCCTGCCTCCTCCTCTTCTGCGGCTTCAGGTCTCTCTCTTAATTATTTTCAATCTTTAATTTCTTTTTTTTTTCTATCAGTCCCACCTGAGCTCAGTGGTCCTTAATATCTTGTGTGAATTTCTCAAAAACTACTGAGCGCAGTTAAGTTTGTGAAAAGTTTGGAGTTTCAGAAGCTGTATCCAAGCTACAGCTTAGAGTGAACTGTATAGATGGTTGGGCATAGTTCTGTCCTTAGAAAGAACAAATGTTATTGAATATAATTATTTGATCACATTTGCATCTCAATGGCAAGTGTGGGAATGAATTTTTGTGGACTGGTATAATTATAACATCTCCTTGTGAAAATGCATATTTTAGAGGACATTATACATAGTTTGAAAATGCATATTTTAGACGACTTCAAGCAAAGTTTGAAGTTGAATGAATGTGCGTGTCACTGAAATAGTCACTTGGTAAGTGTATCAAGAAGTAATTGCATGTACATGTATTTAGCTGTGACATATCTAGTTAAGTATCTGAACAACATTGATTAGTAACAGTACGTAACATGTCTAACTAACTGTTTGTATCGCATTGATCAGCTACAGCATCATTGGTAACTAAAGCCGCTTTTAAGTTCGGTTCATGTGTATCATAAACTACAAAAATGTAAATCAAGTTAAATAACATCGCTTAAGACCCCTTCAGCATGAACATATGCCTGGTTGTTGGACAAATTAGTGTAAGTAATATCAAAATCACCAGGTTTGGGAGCACAAAAGTGAATTACTTGTAGCTCTCAGTTGACCCTTACCACAAACCTGAGCTTGAGAGAAGTGGCTTTTACTCCTTGTTTTAATACTGGAAATGAATATTGGAACAGTTTAATACAAAGTATGATTGCTAAGTTGATTATGGTTCCAGACTCTGAAATCTTCATTGTTCTCTTCTATTTTTGTTTCCATTTTGTCTGCTTGACCTGATTCTTTTTCATGCTGGTTCATTTACTGGATAGGTGAAAGTGTACAAGTAGTATGATACACCCCATTCATAAGTACCTTTAACAAAACAATGCATTTGCAGCTTACAATGTATTTCAGGCTGACATTGATAACTGTATCCAATGCAGATTCGGAAGCTAATGGTCATCTCTCTTCCAAAAGGAAGATGAAACTAGAAGATGAAAGCCCAGTTAAAAGGAATAGAGTGTCTGGAAGTTTCTCCAGTGCATGTAAAACTAAGAACGAAGTGGATGTTGATAGCATTAGCATTGATAGAAGGTTGAAACTTGATGATAATGTTACAGCAAAGCGGCCTAAAATTGGTCATGTTAATTCAGGTGAGTTACGTGAAATATTAAAAACGGTTGAAACTGTTTTTTCTCATGTTCTGTGGCTTCTGTAGCTTATTCGTTTTTGTTCTCAGGTTTTGTTGAAGAAGCATCGAAGATTTTCACCACTCCATCTTTGTACAGTGTCAATGCTACCTGTAATTGCACAGATGGTCTGAGAAAGAGATATAGAGATGAGGAATTGGTGTTGCCAATATCTTGTAAAAAGATAAAATGACTGTGTAGTATATGAGAGTTGCAATATTTTATGTTAAAATTTACGTGATTTTACGATTAAAACCATGAAGTAGAGAAGTATAGTGCTATTTGATCTTTTCATCTCTTTTGTGGCATATATCATGGTAGTAACTTACTTTGTGCCTTGCATAGTTGGAGGTGCGAGGAAAATCTTGTGTAATATGCGAGGGCATCTCGATGATGGATTCTAGTTGTACACGGGGTCGTGGATACCAAACCGTAAATAATTAAAATTGGATGTTTCTAAAGTTGCAGTTTTGTTGAGCATAGGCATGGAACTACGTTTGTGTGTACAAGCAAATTTATTGATCGCAACTTACTACTGGTAAATTTTAGGAAAGTATACATTGTATGACCACGCATGCTTTGGGTAAACGAACAATTCTACAAGGGCCGGCTCTGTTGCATAGACTATAATGTGGGTGGAGACAAATTTTCAGACGGAAACCGAGGAACTCAGAGGTGCATTCGGTTTTTTCTCTCATGGTCGGTTAAAAATGAGGCACTATATCCTGGTTTGAATAGCAATTTCATAATAAGATCAGCTTGTACTTTTGATCACGCCGCTTCCTCAATCAACTGCACTTGCGACCGGTGTTTGTGACATTTTCCTTTTCCTGTATGCTTGCCTAAGAAAATGCAATGTTTTAGTGTTAAGCAAACTTGTTATTTCGTAACAATTGTTTATGGAAAAACTTAAAACAAACTAACAGGATTATAATTCATATGAATCTATCTAGCATATATAAAGTGGTTCCAAGTTGTACGCTACATCACAAATGCGCAAATGCACGCGTTATATTTTCATGGTTTTCCCAAAATTATTATTATTAATAATCATGGTTTCCCCAAAATTATTATTATTAATAATAAATGAGCTTACGGAGGGAAATCACTAAGTGATCATATGCTCAAATATCCGCAAGTGATATCCATATTTTATTGCTATCTATCTATTAAATAATAGTAAAGCGGAAGAAATTAAAGCTCTCTCGTTAATTCTAGGAATTTCCTCCTCTCTCTCCTTAATTCTCTCTAGATATTTTATTCTTGCATTCCACAATATATTGTTATTATAATTATTACAATGTTTCTACTGGTTCTCTCTTCTATCATTAACATTTAATACAAATTTTAACAATTATTTACAGATTTCTTCCATATTTTTTTTGTTATTTTACATTTAAGTCCATATACATTAAATTTAGTTTGCTGATCTTAAATTTAAGCTCTTTAAATAAATACAATTAACGAGTATCCATTAATTGATCTAATAAATTTTAAAAATGACAATTCAATATGTATACCGCATGCATATTGATAAAAATAGTAAAATTAATTTTTCATTCAAGTCCAGAAAGTTTTAAATTTCCATAATTATATACAAACTATTACAATGTTCTACTAATATTCTCTCTTATCATTATGCATTTAAATGCCAACATTCAATAATTTTCACAATTATTTATGGATTTCTCTGAAGTTTTCTATATTATTTTAAGTCCATATATTTGAATTTATTAATTGATCTTGAATTTAAATTTTTTAACTAAATCCAATTAATAAATATGTATTAATTGATCTATTAAATCATAAAAAATGATAATTTAATGTGTACACCGTATTTGTACTGACATAAACGGTAAAACTATATTTTCATTCAAGTCCATATAATTTAATATTTTCATAATCATATACAAAATTATCTTTGATACTTTTACATTTTTCTACATTTAAGTTCATAAAATTTCTTTATTTCTAAAATTAGTTATTTAGTACAAACAAATATATACATAAGTTTTTCTTTCTAAAGTTGGTATTTCATTACAAACAAATATATACATAAAATTGGTTTTCAAAATTGGTACATCATTACAAAAATATATAACATTTTTCCTTCATAACATTGGTACGTCAAATGTATTCTTATCATTATTAAATTATATTGTTTGAAGAATAACATTACAATTAATGATAAGTGATGAATGTTTATATTCTGTAATATTGAAAAAAGAATAGTTTTTTTTAAATAGTACGTTTTTGTATAAAAAGTTACATTTTAATTATTTAGATTCGTAATCTGAGTTAATGAATGGGCAAAAATTATACCATATTTTGATTAGAAATATTTTTCTTCTATATTTTATTATCTTTTTTACATAAATGTTAAATAATTTTTGAAATGTTTTATAATAAAATAATAGTAGAAATGTATGAAATCATGGATTAAAAAACATTTTTTTACATAATTCTAATGACAATGTGATTTATAACGTTTCAGGTCTTATTTTCACTTGATATATCTTTTAGTAGTTAAATAAATATTATTTATCACTATGGTAATATCATATAATTATTTTGATAAATATGTGTTGCGAGAACTATAAATGCATACAAATACATTGAGTCTTTGGTATTACACTTCTATTTTTAGGTATTTGTCGTCATTCTTTCAAGTAATATTTGAAATTAGTTTAATGTATACATCGTATATCTTTTAGTCAAATGTATCAGAACCTAAATGTCAATTTCATAATATATGCACATAAATATTTATTTATGAAATTTTATAAAAATATTAATTTCAAAATTTATTAAGAATAATTATTTTCATTTATTTGATTGATAAATAATGAATCCTCAAAAATAATAAATCGATATATAACTCATTTTTACAACAAAAATGATAATTTAATTTTTATTTAAATATAAAAACATACGAATCTCAGAACAAAAATGCACAGTTATAAATATAGTAATTTCAATTTATAACTCATTTATCCTAACAAAATTCATCAAATATTGCATAATAAATTATATTCTTCAAAAATAATTATAATATTATTTTTCTATAATATACCGTGTGCAACGCACGGGTTACACACCAGTTAAATAATAGTAAAACAGAAAAATTTGAAGCTCTCTCCTTAATTCTAGGAGTTATTTGTGTTATCCTTATTTCTCTAAGTGAATATTTTATTTTCAAAATCATATGGTTACTACTTTACAATTATTCTACTAAACTTTTTGCATTATTTTACAATTGAGTATCTATTATTAAAAGAATCTACAATTATTTACAAATATTTCTTGATTCTTTCTCAAAATTTTACATTATAATCTACACATTTATATTAATTAAATAATCTAAAATTTAAACTAATTGATAAACTTAATCAACTAATATTTATTAACAAATCTTAAAAGATGAAATTTTCAGTATGTATATTATAGGGGCATAACAAATTGGTAAAATAAAATTGATTTAGATGCAAATATGTATAAGTTACATAATAAAAACCATACACGTTAATTAATAACACTAACAAATTTATTCTATAATTTATTTACTAAATGAATTTATCATACATTTCACTGTAAATTTCTATTAATTTCAAATACCTAAAAATTTAATTTTTTTACAACTACTTAGAAACCTTTCTCAATTATCTTTTAATATTTTACATTTAAGTCTATATATTTAACTAATTGTGTAATCTAAAATTTAAACTATTGAAAAAAATATGATTAACTAATATTTATTAATCCATCTAATAAATCCTAAAAATAAGAGGATTTCAATATATACAGTATTCCTGTATAAATTTATTTCTTCTTTATTCGGATATATGAAGATATATAAATCACATAACATAAATGTATACATAAATAATAATAACTCTTTTACTCTAATTCATTTATCTCAAAAAAAAATCATACATTACATAACACAATTTCATTTTTAACAACCTTTAAAGGATAAATTTATATTTTACAAAATTATGATGTGAACGCACAGATTACACCGATAAAAATTAGATTATATAAACATTCCCACCTTCAACATGTTATCAAACCATACCCAACTCATAACTCAACTAAATGCTACATAATATTATTTTGCAACTATCAAAGTTGTAAGTATGACCCTTCTACAAGAACATGAAATTTATGGTTAACTACAAGAGCACCAAGGGCTAAAAGAACAAGAACAAGAACAAGAACAAAAACTTTAAATTAGTATGTTATCCTTTTGTAAAATTGGCATATTCTAAAGCATTACTGACAAAAAATGTTTGTACGCTCTCTCTTTTATAAAACGCACGGTGAACATAATTTAGTTCTGATATTTATTCAAGTGTTGGAAGGGGGAGTTTTTGCAAACACATTTCGTAACATTCAAAATTTACTGCTGCCTCTTTCCAAAACTCTTTTACCAAAAACACTTTAATTATTTTCAATTAAAACTTACAGTTTATACTACTAATATTTATAGTTTTGAATATAAAATGTTTACTTTATCGAAATTTGCAGTTACATCGATGAGTATTTACAGTAAATGTTTTTACTTAAACCACAAATATATACAGTATAATACATATTTTTTGTGAAAATATTTACATTGGCGTTTCATGTTTGCTTTTTCAGAAGAGTATTTTGTTAAAGCATTTCTTTTTAATATATGTAAAATTAATAGGAAATTATTGTCAAGGACAAAATTTCTCAACGTTTTATCCTCAAAGATAGACTTTCAGCATTTTAGTCTGAAAGACAACTTTCTTTAGGTATCAGTTTTTAGTTATTGATAGCAGTTTTTAGGTATCAGTTTGTAGTTATCGGTAGCAGTTTTGAAAAAATGTTTGTGCTTATGAATAATTTTGGAAGAATGTTTGTTCTTATGAATAATTTTTAGAAAAATATTTGTCCTTGTAGTTATAATATTGAGGTCGTGTTCTTGAGGCTAAAAATATATAAATTTTTGTCCTTTAAATTAATTTTCCCTAAAATTAATACCAAACAAATTTTGCCATTAAGTTTTGAAAATGCTGCAATGCTCAAAATCTGGCCCATTCAATCGAGTCTTTAATTAGATGGCCCCCATTCAATTGTTTTTTCTTACTCCAAAAATTCCTCGTGGGGACTTCAACTGCGTTTAGCATTTTTGTTAAGTTATAAACTCAATGCTTATACATCTATTAAATAATAGTAAAGTAGAAGAAATTCAAGCTCTCTTATTAATTGTAGGAGCTTTCTCTACCCTCCTTAATTCTCTCTCTAGATATTTTAGTTTTAAATTTTTATAATTCATCAATTTATAGTTATTCTACTAAACTTCTAATGCCAATTTATAATCAAATACATACTTTTAAAAATTTCCTATGATTATTCACAAATGTATTCTTAGTTCTCTTCTAATATTTTACATTTAAGTCCATACATTTAAATTAATTACGTAATTCAAAATTTAAATCATTTGATAAATTCAGTTAACTAATAGATACGTCGTGTAAATCTTAAAATACCAAAAGTAGCATCAACAAACCGGTAAAACAAAATTTCCATTTGCGTACAAAGATATGTAAATCACATGGCACAAATTATATTCATCAACAATAATAACAAATTTATTTTCTAATTCGTTTATCTCAATGAAGTTATCATGCATTGCACTGAAAAATTATATTTTTAGCTTTAAACACCTATATTTTAAATTTGTATAGTTACTTACAAACTCTTCTCAATTCTCTCCTAATATTTTTTACTCATATCCATGTATTAACCAATTATATAATCTTTATTTTAAATCATTCAAATAAATTCAATTAACTAATATTTATTAATTCATCCAATAAATCTTAAAATATATCGATTTAAGTAGGTATACAACACTCATATATATAAGTGAAGATGATAAAATTATTATTTTTATTCATATATAACATTATATATGAATCGCATAACATAAAATGTAAACATAAACGGTAATATATTTTTAATTCATAATTCATTTATCTTAAAAAAAATCAAACATTGTAGTACAAAATTTCGTTTTTTACAACTTTTAAAGGATAAATTTATAATTTACAACATTGGGATATGAAAGCACATATTACTCTAATACAATTAAGTTATGCACACATTCTCATTTTCAACATGATGATATATATTACAAATTTTAAAGGATAAATTTATATTTTACAACATTGGGATGTGAAAGCATGGATTACTCTAATACAAATTAAGTTATGTAGATATTCTCATTTTCAACATGATATTAAAACTCACCAAACTTATAACTCAAATTAACGCTACAGACTTCTTTTTCTTTCAAATATTGAAGTTGTAAACATGACACTCATACAACAACGTGAAATTTATGATTAACTACTAAGTTAAAAAAAAGGTTTACTAATTGAAATCTCAAATAATGAATAAAAGTTCATGCACAGATAAGTTGATCGTAAGATGTTTTTCTCAACTACAGCTACATACAAAGCACTTCTCATTTTTTACCCTACTTTCTAACATTCAACTACATATATTTAATTAGTTAAGTTGATAATTAATTTAAAATATTTAAATACATTCAATTACGTAATATTCATTATTTCATTATAAATCCTTAAAAATATATATACAATATTCATATTAATAGAAATGGAAAATTCATTTTTTTCATCCATTTATATAAAAAATACATGTATCACATAACATCAACTATTTACATATATATAGTAATAGAAACACGCGCGCGCGCACACACATATATTGCTATTACTGAGTTAAGACAATAATTCCGACAAGAGTATGTGGTTGGCACCCGCCGTTCGTAGCTCGGTTGGTTTGGGAGCTGGGAGATGGGAACCAAAGGACTGTGTCCGGGCAGGTTCGAATCCCAGCGCCAAACCATCAGTGGGAGTTTCAACGTTACGCATCCGTGTGCGACGACTAAATAAAAGCGGGGTAGACACACGGCGTGGGGTTTACTTAAATGAGTATCAATGAATACCATGATCTTAAGGTTCCCCATGATCTCAAAAAAAAAAAAAAAGAGTATGTGGTTGGCGACCCACTACCTTACATCTGAGTGTTGCATGTCATTTTAAATTATAAATTTCTTTATTTCAATAAATTTATCATATACTGCTTAAAAATATTCAATTTTTAACAATAACTAAATTTAAAAATTAATTTTTAATAACATTACCGTGTGCAACGCACGGGGTACACACTAGTTAAAAAGGAAAGCTGCACATAAAAAATTCTCTAATGGCAGTCAATGATTAGATCTTGAAGGGCTCTTCTCTCAGCCCACACCTCTCTCAAACCCTTTCTCTTCCTTTTACTCAAAGTAGGCCTGTCAAACAGGTTGGGTTAGGTCAAAATGGGTTGGGTCGAGTTTGACCCAATCCATTTATGACCCATTTTTTTACCCATTTATGACCCAACCCACTTAATAAACAGGTTACCCATTTAACCCATTTAAAGATTTAAATTTAATTTGACTAATAAAAAACAAATAAATATAAAATAATTCTAATTCTAATTTTTATGTATTGAGTTCCGATAAAAATTTAAAATTCTAATTTTCATCAAAATTCAAATACGGGGATGCGGTAGCTTATTATTTTCTAAGTACAACTGTCAGTCCTCTTGGAGAACTACAGTGTGCATTCACACAATAAAGTATCTGAGTGTTCCATACTGTCCGTAATTTAGGTGTAAGTTAATCAGTCGACGTCCTGCCTAATTCTGAGTTAGAACAAAGGAGTTATTGCAGTTTGAACAAAAAAAATAGCCACTTCTGCACTAGGCGGAGTTCAAATATGTGGATGTGGTAGCATGTTATTTTCTAAGTACAAACTATCGGTCCCCTTGGAGAACTATAGTGTGCGTTCACATGATGAAGTATCCGAGTGTTACATACTGTCCGTAATTTAGGTGGGAGTTAATCGGTCGAAGTCTCGTCTGATTCCGAGTTATAACGAATGAGTTGTTGCAGTCCGAACAAAAAAATAGCGGCTTCTGCACTAGGCGGAGTTCAAATATGGGGATGTGGTAGCATATTATTTTCTAAGTACAACTGTCAATCCCCTTAGAGAACTACAGTGTGCGTACACACGATGAAGTATCTGAGTGTTCCATGTTGTCCGTAATTTAGGTGGGAATTAATCGGTCGAAATCCTGCCTGATTCCGAGTTAGAACGGAGGAGTTATTGCAGTCCGAACAAAAAAAATAGCGGCTGCTGCACTAGGCGGAGTTCAAATATGGGGATGTGGTAGCCTGTTATTTTCTAAGTACAACTGTCAGTCCCCTTGGAGAACTACAGCGTGCGTTCACACGATGAAGTATCCAAGTGTTCCATACTGTACATAATTTAGGTGGGAGTTCATCGGTCGAAGTCTCGCCTGATTCCGAGTTAGAACGAAGGAGTTATTGCAGTCTGAACAAAAAAAATAGCGGCTTCTGCACTAGGCAGAATTCAAATATGAGGAGGCGGTAGCCTGTTATTTTCTAAGTACAACTGTCAGTCTCTATGAAAAACTATAATGTATGTTCAAAATTCTTATTTTTCAAATTTATATTAAAATTTAATGCTTTTAATAAATGGGTAAACGGGTTACCCATTTATAACCCTTTTAAAAATGGATCAACCCAACCCATAACCCATTTAATAATATTCATAAATGGATTGACCCAACCCATTTATAAGTAGGGTAAATGGGTTGGGTCATATTTTGACAGG
The DNA here is from genome assembly GCA_030737815.1 of Allium fistulosum. Taxonomy (NCBI): domain Eukaryota; kingdom Viridiplantae; phylum Streptophyta; class Magnoliopsida; order Asparagales; family Amaryllidaceae; genus Allium; species Allium fistulosum. Next base: position 1,004,846,535 of record CM060902.1, on the reverse strand, counting down.
TCTAACTCAAAGGAGAAGCCACCAAATATCGACAATGGGGTTCCACACAGTTAGGAACCACCGTAGAAAGACATTCTATCATCAGTAAATGAATCCAACCCAAGAAACTATCAAAACTCAGCCACAATACAACAATTTCAATCAAAAGGATTCAAGAATTACAGGAAACAGACCATTTTATTACAATACAAATCAGAAAAATCAGAATTCAATTGGGTCTAGGTCAATGCAATTCTAGAACCAAAGCAAGAGAACTGATGCTAAATGGACCGGTTCAATAATCGCATTTGTATTCAAAAATCGACCCTATTATCATCATTTCAAAGACTTCGTACAAAAAACTTGGAATCCTACCGGTAACTTTGAAATATTTACTAGAAACAATGGTTTTTTATAATTAGATTTGCAGTTGCAAGTGATTGTGAGAAGACCATTAACGGAGAGCCATATTTTATCAATGGAAAACTTATTATCTTAAAGAAATGTAATAATAAACTGTCATTCGACATAAACTTATTATCCACTCTTCCTATTTGGATAAGACTTTCAGAGTTAAGTCTAAAACTATGGGACAAGAGGCTTTTGGACCATTGCAAGTGTTGTAGGGATCCCTTTAAAGTTGAATGAACCAATAACAAAGAAAATAAGGTTGAGTTTTGTAAGAATACTAGTAGAAATAAAAGTAAATGCAGAGCTTTCAGAAGAAGCATACACCTGTGCAGTTAAAGCGCCTTGCCGCTCCATAGCATTTGAGATGCGAAAAGTTGTAGCGGAGATATATCAGAGATATAGCAGGATATAGCGGAATACTTTAAAAGGAGGAATGACGAACATTCTACATTAAAAAGAGGAACTAGTATTACTTATTATTTCCCACCAAGAAAAACAAGTTATAACAAAGTAAAGATAAACAAAGTTGACACTTAAAAAGTTAGAACTAGTTATAATAACCAACCACGTATATCATTGTTACATCAACTTTGTAGTTACCATAAAACATAAAAGCAAGACATCAAACAAAATGCTTATTTATAGGAAAAGGGATATAGCGGGGCAAAAAAATCGGGGATATAGCGGATTATTGCCGCAATATCGAGGATAATAGCGGATCCGCTATATTGGGCCGCTTTATAGGAATATCGTTGCCCCAAAAGTCCGCTACGGGATATATCGAGGATATATCGGGGCAATATCGGGGAATTGACTGCATAGGCATACACTACTATGCACGATGGAGAAAATATAGTGCAGAAAATTGAATGTGAATGGGTTCCACCTAGACGTACGATTTGTACTTTTTTTGAGCATTCCACTAATTCTTGCTCGACAAAAAAAGTGTGGAGGGAAAAAGAAAACTTGGTTAATAAAAAAAGGAATCTTTTGCTCAAGAAACATGTTCAGGTAATCAAAATATTCCAAAGAATGTTTCAGAGAAAAATTCAACAGTTCTGGGTCTAATATAGTAAGTGATAAAAAACATTTCTTTGAAAGAATGAGTAATGAAACTATTCCTGAAAACATAGAAATTAATGTGCAAAGTCAAAGAGTCGAGCAAATGGATATTACTCAAAATCAAGTTCAATCAGAAATTAATGTTCAATAATCCTCTACTTATAGGATCGATTTCACCCTAGAGGGGGAGATGGGTGAATTGGGTGATACTAATAATTATAAAAATTTAATGCGGAAGTATATAGAATAATCGCAGCACTGATAATAGCAGAATAGCAGCAGCACAGATAATTGCAGAATATTAAAAGCAGAAATAGAACAACAAAGAATTTACCCAGCTTCGGCAAAACCCTGCCTACGTGCTGCCCCTAAGGTTTCTACTAGAAATTAAGTAGTCAAACGCTTACACACGTAAACTCGCGACACCCGCTATCGACTAACCTAACTCTACGCTCAAAACCCTGCCACAACTCAGCCACTGAGTTGCGAATTCTTGAACTACACCACCGTAGTTCGTTCCCTAGTCACACGACTAGAATTTACAACGTTTAAAAGAAAATTACAAATTAAAAAAACAATTAAAAACAAAAACCCTAATTTAAATAAACTAAAGCCCAAAATAATTGCCGGCCCAAAATAAAATAGAAGTGAATTCCCTTTTTCCTTTTGTATTATATCGGCCTGTATTCTTTTCCTTTTGCAAAAGAAAATGGCTGCTTCACTTGTTTTGCTCGTTCGTTCCTCTCTGAGAAAATTAGGGCTTTGGAAATTCGAAGAAGTTGACTTCAGTTGCTCGATCGAAATAGATGATTTATCGTTCCTTGCTTTGCCGATCAAGTGTTTCTTTGAATTTCAAACGGCTACTTCAGATTGTCGAGTTCGGTTTGAATGATCTGGTATGCGATTTCCTTTTTATTTATTCTTGTTTATATGCTCGAACTCGATTGAGTTGGTAGCCGATGATGAGATGGGTTTAAATAGGGTTCGAACCCCTTAATTTTCGTTCGTATAATATCGTCTGATAATTCTTCTCGGTCATTGATTATTACTTGAATGCTTGTGATGTTTTCTGACTTCTTCAATTCGTATAATTTCTGTTTACTTGATTATCACGGCTTTGAATTGCTTTGTTCGACTCCTTGGCCACCACAGTTCTGACTTTGGTTTGAAACTGCTGTTGACACCGGTTTCTTAATTTTTGATTTGTTCGAACTTGCTACCACCTAGGTCACAACAGCTTTGATTTTGGCTTGACATTGACTTTGTTTAATTTTGTGTCACCTACTACATGTTTTGACCCACGACTTTTTTTATGATATTCGAATTTGTTATCACCTGACTTGTTGGCATTTGACTTTGGGAAGTGCTTTACTGTTGCCTCTGGTTCGTTGCTGGTAGCCTGACTTGTTTCACTTGATATATGTATAGTTGTTTGCAGTTTTCTCTGTTGTATCCATTTTGAAGTCTGGTGATATTCTGATTTTTCATTTGCTGTTACATGATGGACTTGTTCCTTGAGTTGCACTGTCTACATGAGTTCATATGCATTTAGTCCAGACATTGTTGTTTGTGTTGCTGTAGTGTTGTAGTCTGATATGTTATGCACTGCATGTATGGTTCACTTGATCTTTGTTGCTTGACCATATGCATTTTGCTGTTGAACTTGGTAGCCTTGCACTTGTTATATTGTGTGTTGTTTCATGGGCTTGTTCCTTCGAGTCAATTTGCATCTGAATTGAGTCAGTGCATATGATATTTGATTCCATTTGCTCATAGAAGCTGCTGTCTTCTTGTTGAGGCTGCACTTGTACCATTCTATTTTCACTTGAAGTTTACATGCGAGTATTGCTTTGAGTTTGAAATGCTTGCAGACTTGGAGTCTTTGTACATTTGAGTCTTGAGTTTGTATTCATATGTTTGCATTGGAACTCGACCGTGCCATCTACACTTGTATTCAGTTTAGCTGCTGTCTCATTGTGATATTGTGTACTTGTAGTCTTTGGTTCAGGTTGCATAGCTTCGAGTCATGTTTCAATGTGTATGCACACATCTATGTTGAACTTCATGTGTGCTCGAGTCTGGGTTGCTCCTGGCCATTTTGTTGCATTCATGTTGTTGAGCTTCTGTTTTACTGTTGATCTTCATTGTAGTACTTGTTCATTTTTGATTTTGGACTGGTCGAGTTGTTTTAGTTGTCTTGACCATTTTATTGAACTTGTACATTTGGATTGCACCTGTGTTGAATCCAGCTTATAGCTCGGGTTTGACCTTGTGCTCGTGTTGTGACTTTATTTGTATTTCACTTGAGTTGAACCCGGCTTTTGATTGGGTTTGACCTTGTGCTCACCTGCCCCTACAATTTTATCAAGTGTATATCGGTGTGCACGGCCTTTTGGCATGTACAGTGATACACCGTGCATGTCACAAGTTGTTCGTGTACGATGAATTCAAAATAAATGATGACGAACAACCCAAATAGGCGAGGCAAATAATATTTTCAAAAATACATTTTATTTTACACTGCAAAAATATTTCTTTTTCAATTTTACTGCTTCAGTGTTTATTTTGTAGATCGCTCAGATGCAGGATTCAGTCTGAAATAAAGTTGAAGATAAATACGAGTGAATGAGTGATATGTAGTGAGGTGCAAATGTAAATTGAAAATTGTATAGTAATCGAATTTGTATTGTAATTGAAATTGTGTATATGTAGTGAGAGATCAAATTTGTACTATTCAAAATTGTAATAAAATATTTGTTTGAATAAAATATTTGTTTGAATTTAAATCCTGTGTTATTTATTTTATCCAGCAAATATTTATTTAATTATATGAAAAATAAAATAGTTCAATAACAAATACATTTAAATGAATATATATATATATATGTTTATTATCATCAAACAAAAATCATATACTAACATATTCAACACTATTGAGAATCATCTTGATCCACAATAGAATGTTATGCAGGACTCTTCTGAGAAAGAAACAAAGGAAAAACCATTCAATAATTGTTAGCACCAAAATTGGTCACTAACCTCGTTCAGAAAGATTGTGTAGAGATATAAGTGATGAAAGCAAATTAAACAGAGAAGACAATCCTAATTCAAGTGCAGAAAGTAAGAACACCAAATTTATAGTGGTTCGGCGTAATTGCCTACGTCCACTTTGCTCAACTTTATTGATTTCCTTTATGGTTGATTACAAATACAATTCGTGAATCAAATGCTTGAATGAAGTTGTTTAAGTAGAGAAGATGAGTCTTGAAAATGGCAGAGTCTCCCCGTATTTTCTCCCCAAAAAAGGATCCCTTTCACTGTGACCCTGCCCCTCTATTTATAGGCAAAGATGGGCTGGACTTCCCAAGTGGGCTGATTGCCGAACGTTCCAGCCCGAGTACAGTGGTCGCCGTACGCCGAGCAAGGTTCGCCGAACGATCTGCGCCGAACCATTCCTTCTATGCCGAACGGTACGCTGGTTAGTTGTGTTGAATGTCTCCTGGATGTCGAGTATTACGCCGAACACCATGGGATGCCGAGTACTCTGGTATGCCGAGCGACCTTGTATGCCGAGCAGTCTTGATGCCGAACAGCCTTGATGCCGAGCAGTCTTGATGCCGAACAGCCTTGATGCCGAGCAGTCTTGATGCCGAACAGCCTTGATGCCGAGCACTCTGGTATGCCGAGCAGTCTTGGTGCCGAGTACTTATGGGATGCCGAACACTAGTTGACGCTGAGCATAGGTTGTTGCCGAGTGCCAGTTGATGCCGAACACTACTTGGCGCCGAGTACCCTTGTTGCCGAGTACTACGCCGAGTAGTCTCGATGCCGAGTGCTTTTGATGTCGAGTGCTCTCGTATGCCGAACACTGCTGAGTACTACGCCGAACACTCCTGGATGCCGGACACTCTCTGATGCCGAGAACTTATTGCCGAGTACTAGTTGCCTGGTCAAATCCCCAGGAAACACTTGCCCCCCAAAGTGTATCTCGTGGCCAAACGTGGTGCGCTTTGAATCTGGTACAATCTACCTCGGAGGTACCCTCTCGAGAATGCTAGCGAAGGGAGGTGCAAGACGAACAAGCTTGGGATGCCGAACGACACGTTCTGAGCCGAACGTTCCTAGCGTGCCGAACGTCATTCCACCTTAATGCCGAGCGCTCCGGTATTGACCGGTTCTACCGGGTATAGCCCCTTCGACTCCCTCCATTCCCCTCTATAAAACCAGGTCCTTCTCTTCTTCTCTCCTTTTACTTGCCTCATTTTACTTCTTATTTCCTCCGTTCTCACAATTCTGTTCAATCGTCCGAATTTGAGACTTAACTACACCATCTCAATCTTTGATCTGCAAACTTAGGTATTTTTCATCGTATATTCAAACGAGATGTTCGAACGATGTCGTGTAGAGGGTTTTTGTATAGCTTGTCTGCATTGCCGAACGACATAGCGTGGAGGAGTTAGGAGTATGTCCGCTTATTGTCTTAGTTTCCTCGTGTTGGATCGAGGTCAAAGGGAAGAAAAAGAAAGAAAGGTGTTGGAGGGGGTAATGGTGCCGTTCGCTGCTCCGGCGCATGTGGTCATGTGCCGGACGGTGTAATGGTTAGTTGCCGAACGGTACCTTGGCCGGACAATGCCAGGCCGAACGCTCACTAACATGTCAAACTATAATTGAGCCGAACGAACTAAAGCCGAACAATGCCCAAATGCCGAACGACTGACACGCCGAACATTGACTTCAGACCGAACATTGAATCCAGCCGAACAATCCTTAGGTCGAACCGTGACTTTTAGCCGGACAAAACAATCACCGAACACCTTACATGCCGAACAATACAATTGCCGAACACTTGACATGCCGAACAATATAATTGCCGAACAACTGACATGCCGAACAATACAATTGCCGAACACTTTACATGCCGAACAATACCATTGCCGAACACCTTACATGCCGAACAATACAATTGCCGAACAACTGACATGCCGAACAATACAATTGCCGAACAACTGACATGCCGAACAATACAATTGCCGAACACTATACTTAGGACGATGAACATTACTTAAATGCCGATCAGTATAAATGTTAAACTACACTTAGGCCGGTTACTCTAGAAATCATATGTCTTTTGAACCTGGAACTGTAATCACCTCAAGGCGGGCTTTTGAGACGGTTAGCGATGACGGTCTTCGAAGGCGATGATTCGAAGCTAATTATTATATCTTTAAAACCTTTAGACTCTTATTGTCTGTACACAATTGCTTGCACTAGTTCACACACCACGTGGGGGGAAAACTCGTGTTGCTAATTCTAACGCTCAACGTTTTTCAAGTATAGCTTTCTCAAGCATTTAGCCAGGTTCATTATTTATTCGGGATGTCAGGAAAATCTAGTTCTGCCACCATATCTGACAGGCCTGGGCCGTCAACAAAGCAAGGAGCCGCAGATGCTTCCAACCCGTCAATCTCTCCCGCTCATAATTTGGCGCCCGATGCTCTGGAGTCAACCATCTTACTGGACAATCCGGTCGATTCTCAAGCCTCGAGGATCAATGAGGCCGCTCTGCGACGGATATGTTCCATTCACGGAATTCCCTTTACTGACGTGTTAGTTCCTTCGAGACACGACCGTCCTCATTTGCCCCCAGTCGGGTACACGGCCTGCAACAAGTTCATGTGCTGGATGGGCAGCGTGCCTCCGTTTAACCTATTTCTCCGGGATGTGCTGCAGTATATAGACATCGCTCCGTCGCAGCTGCACCCGAATGGTCATGCGTTCCTATATGGGACTTATTTACTCTTCATGGCTGTCTTCTCCAGACCTCCAACCCCCGGTGATATTCGATACATTTATATGTTCAAGAGACGGAAAGATAGCCCTTCCTTCATTTTCCTCGAGCCGTATCACAAGTGCCAGATCTTGACTGGGGCCTGCAGCAAGTTCGCCCTGTACAAACAGGAATGGTTCTATGTGCGATGCCCGTCTGGTTTTGCTAGGAGATGGGTTGAAGGCAGTAAGTCTCTCTGCTAAACCGTTATTCGTACCTAATGGGAGTCATGTTTTTCCTAACTCTTCATTTCATCTTTTCAGGTATTAACCCGCGTCCGGAAGGCCGAGGATATTCTGACGCTGTCGACGCGATTAGAGCTCTTCCGGCCGAGGATCGAGATATTCGAGCTATCATTTCAAATGAATCGCTGTCGGGGTTCGGCTTGCTAGCTCCTGATCGTCGGGTCAGCCTTCCAGAAGGTGTTACAATTCCCAAACCTCCATCTGGTAAAGGGAAAAAACTTGCCGGCCCGTCGTCGCGTCGCGCTCCCGACGCGCACGAAGAAGGCGAGCGTAGAGAGGATGATGCACCTGACACTCAGGGTGAGAACGTGGGTCCTGCTTGGAATCCGGCAATCGAAGTTCAGGACATTGAGACGTCATCCTCCCATTCGAAGGGTAAGAAAAAGCTGAAATACACGGTTCAGAAAGAGAAAGTTGGCGACACTTCAAAATCTACGCCTATCCCTCCTGAAAAAGAGGCTTCTTCGCAGCGTCTGGAGAGTTCTCTGAGGGGTCTCTCGAACCTCTCTATTCCCGAAGACATACTTAATTACGGGTTCGATGATCCTAAAGCTCTCAAATTCTCCTCGCCCGCTAGAGGCAATGTAGGAGTTCAACTCCCGGCTCACAGAGACAATACTCCGATTAGCAAAGATAAACGAACGGGTCCGTCGGGGGGAACACTTAGGACACACACGCACATGCGCATTCCCTAACATACTTCAAGTCTTTTTAGTTCGTGAATTTTCCTTAATTCGTTGTTATCTTCCTTCTTTGCAGGTGATATGGGCCGCTCCCACGGACTTGATCGCCTTCAGGGGTCTTCAATATTTCATCACTCCGGACGGGATTCCGGTTCAGGCAGGCGCCGGGACCGAGGTGATTACGAAGATAGGGACAATCGTCCGCGCGAGTCGTCTCACCGCAAGAAAGCGCACTATCAATCTTCTCAGTCCCGTGATCTTCCTCCTACAACTGAGCCGGATAAAGAGAAGTCTCTGCAGAAGGGTTATCAGTCTGATGCTGCTCGAGAACAACATTCCAGTTCATCGAGTACGAGGCAAGTTCGAGAGCCGCGTAAAAGAACGGAATTCTCTAAGCCTCCTCCTCCTGCTCCTACCGTGGACCCAACCGTTGCGGAAAAGATGGTCGACCTTAAGGCCAAGTTTCCGAAGATTTGTTTTGACGGTTTGAAATTCCTCCCGGCCATCCATCACATTCCTGGGCACGTGAAGCAAAGTGCGATTGCCTGCAACAATGACGTCTATGTTCAACATGACGCATTCGTGCACTTGGTGGAGAAGATCTCAGAAGTATCTGTTGAGCGTCAACACGAGATTGGCCGTCTGAATCTGGAGGCTGACAGCGATAAGAAAATCATCAAACTCCAAGACGAAGAACTCGCCTCTTATAAGTTAAAGCTAGAAGCCACTGAACAAGGCGCAAAAGATACTGCCGAGGCAGTTACTCGCTTAGAGGTGGCTCACAAAAAGGAGCTTGACGAAGCAGTTCAGCGCAGCGGCGCCCTTGCCCTAGAAAAAGACTCTGTCCAAAAAGAAAGGGACGCGCTCGCTACTCAAGTCAAAGAGCTGAAAGAACAACTCTCCAAGGAGAAAGAAGACAAAATAGCCGCTCAGGAAGAATCACAGCGGTATTGCGATGAGATTGTTGCTACCCGGCTCCTAAAGGCAAAGCTCGACGGTGAACTTGCCGGGGTCGAGAAAATGAAGGATGAGGCCCGTGAGGAGGGTAAAAGAATGGCTGAGGAGGAGCTTGATTCTCGCCTTGAGGCGGCCGCAGAGGCTGGCAGGGAAGAGGTCAAAAGTATGTTTGACCCGTTGATTGCCGAGTACGGAGCCCGCGTCCTTATGCACCGCGACCTAACATTCTTGGGTGACGGCTACCATGAATCCCTGGCTGAGGCATGGGAGACTCTGATAAAGATCAAGAAAGTCGAATCAGGCTCCGAAGAAATCGACGAAGATGCACTGGTGAAGGAGTTCCTAAGGGGGAATGAGCCATCGGATTTATCCGTAGCATTGGCTCTCTATGGAAAAGGCTCTTCCCCTTCGAAAGAGAAGAATAACGAGGCTGGCCCGTCAGAGGCCGACACTACTACTCCTCACATTGCCGCTCCTTATGCTGCTCAATCGGCTGGTCGGTCGACGCTTGATCCATTCGAGCAACATGCCAGTTATGATCCCGAAGATCCCGGGCTTGGCGTTCATGTGCTGTCACCTATCCTGGAGGGTGAAACCCCGCGCGCCACCGACAGTCAACCTGATCCTGGTAGGAGATTCTTCTTTCTCTAGAAATCGAAGTGATCCCGTCATTTTTTAGCAGTGGTTATTCGTTCTAATGCCCACTTCTTATATTTCTCACAGGTTGTTCTGACACTGAGCTAACTCCGAGGAGCGATGACGCCAAGGAGGAAGCGGGGAAAACAAGCGACGTTGCTCACGCAGGGGTAACTCCCGGCCCAGACGCTCAAGTGATCGGGGCGCTTGACGATGACAAACTTGATACCTCGTCTCCTGCCGAAGGAAGCGACGAAGTTAAAATCACTGGCGCCTCTGAACATACTTCAGAGATGAGCATGAAGGATCGTCTTGCCGACGAGGAGAAGAGAAAAGTCAAAGTCAAAGTTGAATCTGAAGTCCTGGAACTTACTGACCCGCGGAATAGACCTTTGAAAATCATTCTCCCGGGCAGGTCCAAACCATTAGATGTTCCGTCTCCTACTCCTGACTCCGTCTCTCTAGCAAGCAAAAAGTCCAAGAAGAAACGTGAGGGAGAGGAGTCGTCGGAAACACCAAAGGCAGACAAGAAGAAGAAGTCGAAGAAATGATCGATGCACTTGTTCAACAAGTTTTTGCTTAAGTTTGTAACACTTTCTATCTTCCATAACTTGTAGTTTGTATAGGCCCGAATTTTGTAGGAGTGATCTTGTATCCCCATTTTGGACTTATCGAATAAAATTTTAGTTTCTTCCTGTTTGAATGATTCTCTTGTCTTTATTTGGTTTGCTGACACTGTGCTCCGGGGACTTGGAGACTTGAGACTGTTCATACTCTAGTCCGCGCTCTGGGGACTTAGAGTACTCCGCTCCGCACTCTGGGGGTTCGGAGATTGGAAATTGTTTATACTCTAGTCCGCGCTCTGGGGACTTAGAGTACTTCGCTCCGCACTCTGGGGATTCGGAGATTGGAAATCGTTTATACTCTAGTCCGCGCTCTGGGGACTTAGAGTACTCCGCTCCGCACTCTGGGGGTTCGGAGATTGGAAATCGTTTATACTCTAGTCCGCGCTTTGGGGACTTAGAGTACTCCGCTCCGCACTCTGGGGATTCGGAGATTGGAAATCGTTTATACTCTAGTCCGCGCTCTGGGGACTTAGAGTACTCCGCTCCGCACTCTGGGGATTCGGAGATTGGAAATCGTTTATACTCTAGTCCGCGCTCTGGGGACTTAGAGTACTCCGCTCCGCGCTCTGGGGATTCGGAGATTGGAAATCGTTTATACTCTAGTCCGCGCTCTGGGGACTTAGAGTACTCCGCTCCGCACTCTGGGGATTCGGAGATTGGAAATCGTTTATACTCTAGTCCGCGCTCCGGGGACTTAGAGTACTCCGCTCCGCACTCTGGGGATTCGGAGATTGGAAGTCGTTTGTATGAGTCTGTACGTCGCGCAGAATAATGTAATTTATCATCCGATTAAGAGATACAGAAACTTCATAGAAAATGTGGCTTCAAGCCTTTATTAATGAAAATCAACTAAATTGCTCGGTTACAACTTCAAAAGGAAACTAAGTCATTATTGAATGGAAACATGCAGAAAACAATAGTGCCTATAACAAGAAAGGGAAACATGCTAAACGTAATAGTGCCGCAAATGTTCACTGTTCCATGCTCGGGGGAGTGTCGCGCCATCAACAGTCGCTAGCTTGAATGTTCCTTCTCCAAGCTTCCGTTCAATGGCGTATGGACCTTCCTAGCTGGGATTCATGCGTGATGGTACTGGGAAGACTCGTTTCAGAACGAGATCACCCAGATCAAAGCTTCTTGGGCGGACTCTGCCATCGTAGTAGCGCTTGACTCGATGTCTGTGCGCTGCTGCCCTTAACTCAGCTTCTTCACGCTTTTCGTCGATGCAGTCCAGTGATTCCAGCAAGAGGTTTTGGTTCGTCTTGGGGTCATAGTATGTCACTCGGTGCGATGGAACTTCAAGTTCCACGGGTATTACGGCTTCAGAGCCGTATGCCAAGGCGAACGGAGTGTGGCCGGTCGCGGACTTGTGGGTAGTCCTATATGCCCATAATGCTGTCGGGAGTTCATCTACCCACTTGCCTCCAACCTTCTCCAGACGCTTCTTTAGTATGGACTTGATTATTTTGTTAACGGCCTCGACTTGTCCGTTAGCTTTTGGGTGTGCAACGGCAGCGAACTTTTTCTCGATGCCGTACTTTAAACAGAACTCTTTGAACTCTCTACTTTCGAATTGCGTTCCGTTGTCTGTAATGATGGTGCGTGGAAGACCGAAGCGGCATATAATGTTTCGTACAACGAAGTTAATGACTTTCTTAGAGGTGATAGTGGCCAAAGGTTCTGCCTCAGCCCATTTCGTGAAATAGTCGACTGCAACTATCGCGTATTTCGCACCACCTTTGGATAGAGGCAAAGAGCCGATTATGTCGATTCCCCAGATCGCGAATGGCCAAGGGCTGATCATTTGTGTGAGTTCCGTTGACGGAGCCCTCGGGATTTTTGCATATCTTTGACACTTGTCGCATTTTCTTGCGTAGTCCGCGGCATCCCGGTTTACGGTGGGCCAGTAATACCCATAGCGGAGGATCTTCTTTGCTAGCGTTTGCCCCCCAGTATGGTCGCCGCATTCCCCTTCGTGGACTTCCCTCAAGACTCGCTTTGTTTCATCATGAGCGATGCATCGTAACAATGGGACTGAGAATCCTTTCCGGTACATGGATCCATCCTGCATTACGTACCGCGCAGCCTTTCGAAGGACCTGTCGTCTTTCGCTTCTTCTTTCTGGTAAAGCCCCGGTTGTCAGGTACAGTTTGAATGGGGTTATCCACGAGTCCTTCTCGATCTCTGTTTCCAACACAAGATCGATTTTCATCTCGTCTGCACTCGGGGCATGCAAGACTTCCACGGGATACAATCCCATTTGTTGAACATCGTCGGTACTCGCGAACTTAGCCAACAAGTCGGCTTCTTTGTTTTGTTCTCGCGGGATATGCGAAATGTCATAACGCTCAAGATTTGATAGTAGTTCCTGGACCTGAACGAGGTACGAAGCAAGCTTTCGTCCTTTTGCTTGGTAGTCTCTTCGTACTTGGTAAACCACTAACTGCGAGTCACAAAAGATTTCGATTGATTTGATTCCGAGTTCTTTGATAAGCTTCAAGCCAGCGATCAATGCTTCATATTCAGCTTCGTTGTTCGTAGCCGGAAAATCGAGCTTCAGGGCATAACAGATTGATCGGTTTTCCGGAGTTATAAGAACTACGCCCGCGCCGGAGCAACGGTCGTTTGATGCACCGTCAGTGTATAATTTCCATCGAATGGGGGGAATGATGTCGTGATCGTCCGATTTGATGGGTATGGTAAATTCAGCGATGAAGTCTGCTAACGCTTGCCCTCGGATAGCTCTCCGTGGTAAGTACGCGATATCGAATTGGCTCAACTCGATGTTCCATTTTAGCAATCTTCCAGAAGTTTCCGGTCGCTGAAGTACCTGCCCCAGGGGTTGGTCGGTATAAACGCCGATTGAATGCGCTTGAAAGTACGGGCGTAGCTTGCGTGATGCAATCACCAAGCAATAAGCCAATTTCTCAATTTTAGGGTAATTCTTCTCTGCCCCCGTTAAACGCTTGCTAACATAATATACCGGCTTCTGGACTCGATCCTCCTCACGGACCAAAGCTGCGCTTATCGCATGAGGGGATATAGCCAAGTAAACGTACAGCATCTCATGGTCAACTGGTTTAGATAGCATCGGTGGGCTCTCCAGATGCCTTACCAGGTTCTGGAAAGCTTCCTCGCAGCTAGACGTCCATTCAAAATTCCTCTTTCCTTTCTTTATTATGTCGAAGAATGGGATGCACTTGTCAGTTGCCTTGGATATAAATCGACTTAGCGCAGCCACTTTTCCGTTCAAGCTCTGTACCTGCTTTATAGTCCTGGGTGCTTGTACGTCTCGAATGGCTTGGATCTTTTCTGGGTTGGCTTCGATTCCCCTAGCGTTGACGATGAATCCTAAAAACTTCCCTGATGCAACGCCGAAAGAACACTTCAGCGGGTTGATCTTCATTCCATAGGACCTGAGTATGTTAAACATTTCAGCTAAGTCTTGAATGTGTTCGTTTGACTGCCGTGACTTCACGAGCATGTCATCCACATAGACTTCCATGGTTTTGCCCAGCTGGTCCTTGAACATTCGATTCACCAGACGTTGGTAAGTTGCTCCAGCATTCTTTAATCCAAAGGGCATCACTACATAGCAATACGGCCCGACATTTGTAACGAAGCTGGTGTGTTCTTGGTCCGGAATATGCATTGGGATTTGGTTGTATCCCGAGTACGCATCCATGAATGACAATAATTCGTGTCCTGCCGTGGAATCGACCAACTGATCGATCCTAGGCAACGGGAAACTGTCCTTTGGGCATGCTTTGTTCAAGTCGGAATAATCTACGCAAGTCCTCCATTTCCCATTTGCCTTTTTTACTAGCACGGGGTTGGAGACCCACTCCGGGTAGAGGGCGTCGCGGACGAACCCATTTGCTTTGAGTTTGTCCACCTCCTCTCCAAGAGCGGCGGATCTCTCTGGATCCATTCCTCTCCTCTTTTGTTTGACTGGGACGTATTTCGGGTCTACGTTCAACATATGACTTGTGATGGCGGGAGAAATCCCACACATATCAGAATGTGTCCAGGCAAAAACATCAAGGTTTGCTCGGAGGAAGTCGCTAAGGTCTTCTGTCATTGCGGGGCCTAACTGTGATCCGATCTTCAGTATTCGCGAAGGGTCGTCACGGCTAACCGAAATGTCAATTGTTAATTCAGCCGGTGCCGCCTTCTCTTCCCTGGGTTTCTCATCGTCATCTCTCGGATCTATATCTCCGTAGATCCGAGAACTATGCCCGAGCCAGGGCTCGGGCACTACTTGTCAATTATTCGCGTTGAGGATGCGGACAGGATTGTCCGCACCCTTTCCTTTTTCCCTCCGGTGGGCTTCTCGGAGCTCGGCCACATAACAAGAACGACCAGCTGCTTGGTCTCCGTGAACAATGCCTACTCCTTTGTCAGTTGGGAACTTCAAAGTCAAGCACCACGGGGCTAGTGCCGCCCTAAATTCAGCCAGGGCCGGCCGACCCAAGAAAACATTATATGGAGAGTCCACATCCAAAACTACAAAGGGTAGAATTCGTACCCTCCGACGCTCGCCTTGTCCCAGCTCAACTGGTAACTCGACATATCCCACTGCATCAGTCGCAGCGCCGTTAAAACCGTGGATACGAGCTTTGGATGGTTTCAAGTCTTTTGTCTCTAGCTTCATCTGATCATATGCCTTCTTGAAGATGATGTTGACTGAACTTCCACAATCAATCAAAATTCTTTTTACATATGCTGGTCCGATTGTTGCAGATATGACCATGGGATCGATGGTCGGAGCCTCTACGTTCGAACAGCACTCGAAATCCGCATGCTTCAAGGAGCTCGCGTATCGTTCCATCTCTTGCCAGTTCTTATCTGCGGGATGAGGTCCGCCGATAATTGTATTTATAACCAGTCTTCCAACAGTCCGGGCAGGTTCCTCTGGATGACGTGGAACCGGTGCACGACCTGGGTCGGACGTTCCCTGTCCTCCTTCCTGCGGATCCTTCACAAATTCTTGCAACTTCTTTTGTCTGATCAATTTCTCGATAGCGTCATGTAGGTGTCTGCATTCTTCCGTGTTGTGTCCATAGGTTTCATGGAAGCGGCAATATTTCCCAGTCCGTTTCTGTTCTTCAGTTGATTCTTTCGGACGTGGTTTTCTGTACTGAAAAGTATTGCATGTGGATAGGTAAATGTTCTCAAGTGGGGCGTTTAGCGGAGTGTACTCGCTGTAGCTTGGAATTCTCGACTTCCACTTTCCCGCTTCTTTCCTCTTTCCTTGACTCCTTCCTCCGGACTCTTTGGGCTGCACAGGCTTATTCTGGACGTTGACTTGGACCTTTCCTGAATTGTCTCCAGATTGCTTCACAGCAATGTTGCTCTTAATTGACTCTTGGGCAGGTCCCGGTGCCTTGTCTCGTCGTACCCACCTAGCTTCCTCTCTTCTTATGAACTGGTGCGCCTTGGAGTAGAAACGCTCTAGCGTAGTCGGAGGTTTTCCTGCCAGCCAATCTCCGAATTCAGAATCCGGATCTACACCTCTCATCACAGCCATTAGAATTGCATGGTCGTTGGGATTACTGACTTCAGTTGCCGCAACGTGGAATCTTTGTAAGTACTCCTTCAGCGACTCTCTGGGACTTTGGATTACACTTGACAGAGACATCACGTCCTTCGGGCGTGTAGTGTGTATCCTGAATTGCTCAATAAACTTCTTTGCCAACTCCTCGAAATTTGATACGGATCGCGGAGGAAGTCGGGTGAACCACATAGTAGCGATCCCAGATAGAGTAATCGGAAAGCACCTACACTTGGTGGCATCATTTGCTCTGGCTGAATCCATCATCCATTCATACCTCATTACATGTTGTCTGGGGTCAGTCTTTCCTTCGTATGCAGGAATGGTTGGCATGCTAAACTTCTTGGGGTAGGACGCTTGCAGCACAACATCCGTGAACGGAGTATGACTTCTTGACACTCCCCAATCGTCATTTGATAAGCCCTGATTTTCTTTCATCAGTTGCCTGATCATGGCTGTCAGATCGGGTGTCTGTATGGAAGCTGGGAGGTTGGAGTCAGTTCTACGTGCCTGTCCATGCTGATGCCTCCTTTCCTGGCGATCTGCCAATCGTGCGTCATGAGGTTCAACATTGTTAACATCTTGATGATCTGGAGCTCCCTCCTCCACCTGTACTCCGGTTCGGAAGTTTCCAGTTCTGGCTTGGTCGCGGTCTCCTGCTGTTCGAACAGCAGCATCTGCCCTTGCAGTTTCAGTCTTACGGCGTCTGCGCCTGGGTGGCTCATCAGAAGAAGTTGAGCTGTCAGAAGAGGAATAAGCAGCTGGGTTGCCCCCAGCATTCTGTTGCTGCTGTTGAGTGAGTTGTGCCATCAGGTTGGCATTAGCCTGCATCTGTTCTCCCAGTTGTCTCCTGCTTTCCCTAAGTTCTCTCATCAAGTCGTTGAACTCCACTCTGGTGACAACTGGAGCCTGTTCTTGAGCGGCAATCCCTGCACTCGGGATTGCTGGTTGATTGCTAGGTCCTGCTTGTTGCACGCTAGCAGTCTCTCGGGCATCCGCATTAAGAGAAGCTGACCTGGTACGTGGTCTTGCCATTGTAGAGTTATTGGTATGAACTCTGAGTAGGATCAGCGGATGTTCTATAAGTAAGTCGGATCTTCTTTGGGGGATTTGCTCAATCCAGTAGCTTCAAAGCAGATCCTTGAGGTCTGAGAATTCGATTCTCAGTGAAAGCACCAAAGTGTTAGCACCAAAATTGGTCACTAACCTCGTTCAGAAAGATTGTGTAGAGATATAAGTGATGAAAGCAAATTAAACAGAGAAGACAATCCTAATTCAAGTGCAGAAAGTAAGAACACCAAATTTATAGTGGTTCGGCGTAATTGCCTACGTCCACTTTGCTCAACTTTATTGATTTCCTTTATGGTTGATTACAAATACAATTCGTGAATCAAATGCTTGAATGAAGTTGTTTAAGTAGAGAAGATGAGTCTTGAAAATGGCAGAGTCTCCCCGTATTTTCTCCCCAAAAAAGGATCCCTTTCACTGTGACCCTGCCCCTCTATTTATAGGCAAAGATGGGCTGGACTTCCCAAGTGGGCTGATTGCCGAACGTTCCAGCCCGAGTACAGTGGTCGCCGTACGCCGAGCAAGGTTCGCCGAACGATCTGCGCCGAACCATTCCTTCTATGCCGAACGGTACGCTGGTTAGTTGTGTTGAATGTCTCCTGGATGTCGAGTATTACGCCGAACACCATGGGATGCCGAGTACTCTGGTATGCCGAGCGACCTTGTATGCCGAGCAGTCTTGATGCCGAACAGCCTTGATGCCGAGCAGTCTTGATGCCGAACAACCTTGATGCCGAGCAGTCTTGATGCCGAACAGCCTTGATGCCGAACAGCCTTGATGCCGAGCACTCTGGTATGCCGAGCAGTCTTGGTGCCGAGTACTTATGGGATGCCGAACACTAGTTGACGCTGAGCATAGGTTGTTGCCGAGTGCCAGTTGATGCCGAACACTACTTGGCGCCGAGTACCCTTGTTGCCGAGTACTACGCCGAGTAGTCTCGATGCCGAGTGCTTTTGATGTCGAGTGCTCTCGTATGCCGAACACTGCTGAGTACTACGCCGAACACTCCTGGACGCCGGACACTATGGACGCCGAGTACTCATGGATGACGGTTGCTTCGCCGAACACTCCTGGATGCCGGACACTCTCTGATGCCGAGCACTTATTGCCGAGTACTAGTTGCCTGGTCAAATCCCCAGGAAACAATAATCAAGAAGTGAATCGGCAGCAACTCACAAAGGATCATGGCATTCAGTCTACTAAACACTACCCACTTGAGATAACTTCAGAAGGTAACCCAAAAATTAATATGGAAATTTGTGAAAACTCAAAAATCATAAACAGCGCAACTCAGAAATCACGTAGCAATGGGGTGGATATAAATTCCTCTTCTCAAAGCATTCCAGAAATCTTGTTTCAAAATGTAGTAAAACTTTTACCAAATTCCTCCTCTCCTATCAGAAACGGGAGGAAAAAGAGTTGAATAAAAAATATTCAGGATATATTGTACAAAAACACAAAAGAGAATAAGGAGAAAAATGAATTTTAGGAAAAATGTATCATCAAAAACCCAAGGTGGGAAGATCAGCTCAAAATGCATGACACAAAATTGCTCAAAAGAAAAGGATTAAAAAACTCAAAATCCATGGAAGTGAGGAAAAAAGTTGAGACTCTAGAAGATAGTAATCCCAGACTCTCTGTGTAGCTACTGTGATATCCTTTCAGTACCCTTTAGTTTTATTTCTTTTATAATGTCAATTATCTCATGGAACGTTAGGGGACTAAACTCCCCAGAAAGAAAGTTACATTTGGTTAACTTATTGATTACTATTAAGCCAAATATTATAGGTATTCTAGAACATAAACTTGATAGTGATAAAAGAAATGAATACCAAATTAGGTCTCTAAGAGATTGGGGTATTGTAAATAATAATGATATGGGGAATATTGGGTGATAAATTTGCAATTTATACACTGCAAATTTATAAACAAAGGCAGTCTTCAAATAGAAGTTGCTTTTGTGTATGCTTCTAATAGTGAAAAGGAAAGAACTATACTTTGGAGTAATTTAGAGCAACTAAACAGAAATATTTCTCAGCCTTGGATAATAATTGGTAACTTTAACACTATTTTTCACTTATTTGAAAAAGAGGGGAATAATAATATCTTTTAAAAAATTAGAATGTCCCAATAAAAATTTTCTAAAAATAAAGCAAATAGAACTTTTGATAAAGGGTAATAAATTTACATGGAAATCAGGTGAATATAGATATATTCACTGTAAATTGGATGAGATTTTAGTAAATCATAAAGTTTTAAATGTATTTTTTGAATTTCAATGTTTTACATTACCATAGGCCTCTAGTGACCATATACCCCTATTCAAATTGTTCTTTCAAATAAAAGAAAAATATCCCTTTCATATTTGTAAATGGTTGGACTCTAGATGAAAATTACAAAGAAATGGTAAGGGATAGTTTTGTAATTGAAAATCATGGAACTTCACAATACAAATTCAATAAAATTCTTAAAAATACAAAGGAAAATTCAAAAGCATGGAATAAAAATAGAAATAAAACTGGCATTAAGATTATAAGAAAGGTATGTGAGTCTCTACAAAATAGAATAGATTTTGATAGCTCAGACAAAACTTTGGTCAATAAATTTTTCCAAATGCAAGATAAGTTAAGTTAAGAATTGCATGTGCAAGCAATCAACATGAAACAAAAGCCAAAATTGACTCGCTCTCTAGTGGTGATGAAGCTAGCAAGTTCTTCTATGCCAAAATGTCAATTAGAAAATCCAAAATGACGTAGGAAAATTGCTAGATGATAATGGAGCTATATTAAATGATGCTTCACAAATAGAGAGTAGTGCTATCAAGTACTTTACTGAGCTATATAACTCTAATTCATACAGGAGGGAATTTTCAAGTATTGACACTAAATACTTACTTAGTAGCAACAGTGAAGAAAATCTTCTTACCTCTATTTGAGGATGCCAAAAAATAGTTTTTAACTCCAATATAGATAACAACCCAAGACCAAATGGGTTTGGGCTAAGTTTTATAAAACTTATTGGGAGGAAATCAAAATTTTATTACATGAAGTAGTTAATAAATTTTTTATTTCTAGTAAATTATTGAAAAGTTTAAATCTTACATTTATTACACTAATACTAGAGGTTAAAATCCCAAATGCTTTAGGTGATTACAGGCCAATGGCCTGCTGTAATTTTGTTTACAAAATTATAGCCACTATACCGTGTGATACAATTAAAAAATTTCTAAAATATTTGATATCTAAAACCAGAGTGCCTTTCTAAAATATGTGCATGTGTAACATCATAATCCGTGAAGGGCATAATGTGCCCGTATATAGACGTTGGGTTTTACATTGTAACGGACACATTAGCTCATTTTGTGTGTACTGTAATTTGTTCAAATATGTGCTTGTATAGTATGTCAAAACATGATATTAATATATGTATATGAATACACATACACACAAATTATTGAATAAAACAGTTTCTACCATACTAAATTAATGTAAAATAATCACATGATAAAAATACAAGTCTTATAATTTTTAAAATCTGGAAACACATTTTGGGCTTAATATTAATTTATGGAATTTTTTTAATTAAAATAATATTTATTAGTTGATAATATCCCTTAATCAAATTAATTCTTAAAAATATGAAATCAAGTTGAAAAATTCTGAAACTTTTTCTTAAGGTAGATGAGACATATTTTGGACATAGAACGATTTTCTAGAATTTTCTCAATTAAATTAATATTTTTAATTAAATAATTAACTATAGTTCGAAAATAAATTAATTTTAAAATTTTTGAATTAAATTTTAAAATCCAAATTTTTTTCTAAAGGTACCTGTGAAACATCTAATGGTAATGAAAATTTTCCAGAATTTTTTTGATTGAAAATTTATTTTTAGTTAAATAATTGATTGCAGGCCAAAAATAAATTAATTTTAAAAAATGTTAAATTAAGTTCAAAAAATCTTAAATTTTACAGTAAGCATATTACATAGTTCAACAAATAATAAAAATATAAAATTGAAATTTTGGACCAATTATTATTTTATATATAATAATAAATTCACAAAATCATTAAATAATAATAAAATATGTATATTCATATTTAATAAAATAATTTTATATTTTATGATTCAAAATTAGTATAAAACGTTAGAAGAAATTTTTTATATTAAATATATACAAGATATAAACATATATATACAATTATACATATAGACAAATTTCAAATTGTATACATTTAATCTATATATATATATATATATATATTAGTATAAATCAAAATTAAAAAAATTGTTTTCTAGAAAAAGATTCAACAATAAATCAGTAATAAAAATACAACAACAAGCACATAACCAATCCGACTGTAACAAACACATGTACCCACAAAAATCTCACCTAATCTAAACGGTAAACAGATCTGAATACAAAAAGTGATTTGAATGTAAATCAACATTCATATGATAAAATTGAAATCAAAACTATAATAATAAATAAAATTTCACCTCCTAATGAAGCCTTTGAGTCCATGTTGAACAATGAATTCTCTTTTAAGAATAATTCCCAATCCATCAGGTTGCTAATCCAGGATTGGAGACCTTCTACTACAAATTAGTATTTTTTTTAATTTGAATTGGATTTGAGAATTTTTGGGATGATTTTAGAGGAGAGTTGCCACCATTAAAATGAGAAAGAATAAGAAGAAAGTGGCGGCTCAAAAATGAATTAGCTTTTAACTAGGGTTTTGAGATTAGCTTTTATATGGGTAGGATAAAAGACCAAATAATGATCTCAACCACACATCTCAAAACCCTAATCTCATGCATAATAGATGCCCCCTTCCTCTAACAAAACCAATGATTTTCACCTCTAAAATTCATGGATTGTGAGCCCATTTAATCCAATTTAAATATATATAATTATATTCAACTAAATTTGTTGTAGATATCTCATATCGATCAACATATTTATAACTTCTTGTAAATACATGCAACAAATTTATTTCTCAAATAATATCCAAATTTTATAATTAATATTCATAAATATTAATTAATTTAATCAATTTATAATAATTATAAACTAATTAAATCATTCGGTCTTAAGAGAATTCATCGATTCGATTGTCTGACCTTGGGTGTAAATTCGGTCAGTGATTAACGTCGAACTATTCGAACGTTAACATTCACTCTTCACTTAGTAGGCGGTGTGACATTATAGCAGAATTTATTGCTTACTCATTTTCGAAAAAAATCTTATTTTAATTTAATAAGCATTACCCTGTTGTGACAATTATTTACACCAATTCTCTTCGTTAAAACTATATCACTTTGAACTTATTGAATTTGGTAATGGTCAAAATTCCAACATTGTCCACATTCAACTCTATAGTCCAAACACAAAGTGCTTGGTTCAATAATAACAATTATTATTAACCGAAATACTCTGACCAGAGATTTTGACTTTGGGTTGACTTGAATTGACCGTGATACTAACCCCATATAACCGAGAAAACAAATCCTCTCTTGAATAGTGCTTCACTTCCAATACTTCCGCTCGACCCAACTATAGTCACTCGATGGACGCCGTACCATGATTTGACTATAATCAAAGCAAAGCTTTCATGTTGAAGATTCACAGTATCCTCAAGTTGAAGGAATTGTGTAAATTGTTTACATCGATATTTTCTGTTTGACCTTAATTATATTAACCAACAGAAAACTATAGAATGAGTCGTTCCATAGTTATCCAATAACTATTAGTATGTAACCCGTAGGTGCCCCCACCAGTCATGAGTAATACACTGCCTAATGTTTGGAGAGCGTTACATACTCTAGTCTCAATGTATACATTGATATCCAGTCTCGAAGCATCTTGATTAGGAACATTTAAAATGGTATATTTATTTTTATTGTGATAAATTACTCACGGTTATAACACTTTGTAACTACTATCACAAAACATACCATTTATGGATTTTCAATTAAATATACTTTTAATTAATTAATTAATATAGCTACATTATATCGAGTATATAATAGAAAGGAAACACCTTTATTTCGAACAAGATTAGTCAAAGAGTTAGATATATGTAACAAATTACATAACTGCGCCTAGAGCATACCCTAAACTCTATCATCTTCAAGGTTAATGATCCTTTGTTCGAATTATTTTGTGAATGTAAATAACAAAGCCAGCATATTATTCAGGAATTATACATCATTAATAAAAAAATCATGTTTGATTGATTTTATGTTGCTATTGTTTTGACTGTCATATAGGAATGCATTAAAGATAAGAATGATGTCCTTGTGAATACACAAGACTATATCTTACTAGTTTATATGAGTGTTGTCATACGATGTTCTATTTTTAGGACACCCTATATACTAACATATAAAACAAGGTAGAATTTTGACTAGTATATTTGGAAGTGCTTCCCTCGAGTGAGACCATCAAAAGTAAACATGAGTTAAAAGATCCACTACCCACCTATATCCTATAAGACCTTCAAAATGGTATCAAATTTGTTTGGTCATCTCACTATGTCCAATAAATGGAACTAAGATTCAATGGCATGTGATGAACAACATTTGCACTTGGATGCAATGACTATATTGAATTTTTGAATATTATTGTCAAGTGGAAGGCCATTGTGGAAAAGCTTCCACGTGAAAATGGAGATTTTAGATGAAATGTGCTTGTTTTAAATTATTGAAAAATGAAATTGTATAGCATTTTTTTGAATGATTTCTCAGGCTCGGTTGAGCTTAAAAACCCATTCTGGCCATCGATTATCTTGTTGGGATTGTGTGATTTCATCATAAGTTGGTTCGGTTTTTTGCATCCCTTTCCATGTTTCACTCGAATAGGCGAGGATTCCTTTATTATCATGGGCTGCAAGTCGTCTATATTTAGAGTGCAGGAAGTTGGACCATAAGGAGTTATTTTTGAAGAATCTAGCCTATAGTTTTAGAAAATAAACTAAAAAATATCTCTAAGTGAATGAATGTCCAAGCCCCTTCCAGTTTCGGATGGCACGTATTATCCCATAATACCCAATAATGTTTCCCTACGTTATTATGTGAGCCCTAAAATAAGTGGCGTATAGTCTTGAGAAGGCATGAAAAAAGGAGTAGGTGGGTATGATGGCAGTGAAGATACGAGAGCCTAGTTAGTATAGCATTGAGAGAGTTAGTGCTATGTCCTAGGAGAAATTATGCAGTTTGTTGTACATATCTAACTCTGTAATCAATCTTCTTTGTTATAAAAATTATTTTGGTTTTTCCCTTTCTTTTATACTATGACGACCACCTTACACCTTTGGCATCCAATCTACCAATATAGTGCGCTGCTACGGTGCCCGATCGATGTAGGATGATTGTCAAGGTTGACATTGTAACTAAACAATCACGGAACATGTCGAATATCTCATAGCATGTCGAATAAAATGTAACAGTCATTACAAATACCAAATAGGTAAGACAATAATAACTGAATGAACCATAAAAATCACAGTGCACAAAGCCATACAGCCATATAGCATACATGGCAGAGTCCGTACAACTGATAATAAACTCAGTAGATAATTTGTCTTTAAATAATATAAGTAGACACCATTTAGGCTCCACTGTGTCGTACAATGGAATAAGCAATAACGAGTCAAGATATAAGTAATAGATCGCATATCCTCATGCTCTTCCATCTGTACGGCTCCACGTTTCGCCTACAACTGCTATTTGGTCTGCTCATTTATAAGTACCCAAGATAATAAGGAGAAAAACATAAAATCCAAAGTCAAACAATAGTTTGGTGTGAGTGATAGAAAATCTCAAATACTATAAAATCAATATACTAGGACATAAGGTATGGAGAATCATACTTGACATGTCCCTGCGTCCAAAGAGTTAGCACTTAATATAGGGTATATGCTACTCTATATCATAATCATCACGTGTTTGCTATACATTAATGTACAAATAGGTGCTCGAGTATCTACATCAAAGATAGTTACGTCATGTGACATAACCTAATTAAACAAAGAAAACACAGCTTCCGTCATCTATCCTCACATCACTCACTTAGTGTGTTGGATATATGATTACTCGTGGTCAATGACCAGACCACCCATCTGATGTCAATGTCCTGGTTTTTTAGTACTCGAATCCATGCCACTTAGTAAGCTTGGAACTATACTGGCCGTCATGGCCGATCCAAGGTAAGAAGGATCTTCCATTATGAAGATCGGCAACCATCATGGTCTAAGTGGATGCCTCCACATACCCCTGCTTTACGAGTATACTTCAAAACCTCCAAATGATCCCTTTGCATGTTCCACTCATGGTAGAGCACGTTTTAGAACTTGTCTTTTGGATCACTATACAAATCTCATCATTGAGTTGTTAAATTCGAGACAACTCTTGACTACCATCATTCTTCATAGAGTGCCATCATAATGTCCCAAAAACATCTTCTAGTAACCCCTTAGGTCTGACCTGAAGCTCTACGCTCTAAGTCTCGAAGTGTAGCTACCCATCACGAGAGCCATCACGTCCCATCATTAAGTCGTAACTCGCCAAAGTTCACAACTTGGCACTCGAGTCATGCATAACTCAGTACCCGAGTTGACTTTCCATGCTTAGCCAAATTTTGGCTTATTGTTTGGGTCGGCGTTGGGCTTTTTCTTTACCCAAATCTATCCTAAGTTGCCTCCATCCTTCCATGTGCATGCTCCAAGTCTAACTCCACAGCTCGTCCCCCTTCACAACTCGATGCTGACTTGTGGTACCGAGTCATATACTTAGCCAATTCTTGCCTAAGTTCTCCAACCTCAATCATAGTAGCCATCTCCCAAGTTGACCCGGAGCATCCCTCTTCATGACTCAAAGACTAAAACTCGAAGCAATAGCCCACCGATCCAACACTTCACGTCAAAACTAATCCAACTTTGCTTGTCCATATCTCATGCAAATTAACTCTAATTGACTTGAAATTTGAAACGTGGCTTCATTAGGCCTTTCTTGTTACCTCCTTCAACTCGCATCCATTTTGACCACAATTCCCTTTCTCAAGTCAGTGATGACTTGTAATGCCACCTCCCCTATTTCTACGTCATCATTCAATCATCATTTTCAACCAAACGCACAACATACATACAAGCATTCAACATATATCATACATTCAAACATAACCAATGTACATTCATAGCAAATCATAGCCTAAATCTGAATGTAAAGAAGATGGGATAGTCATAAGAACACATGAATGAGTTTGGATCCTACTTTACATGAAATCTTATAAAATCGTTTGTAAATAATAAAGGTGTTTAGTTTTGGCTTAAAGCATATTTTAAAGTCCAAAAATCATTTTAGAAACATCATTTGAAGCATATGATGACTATTAGTAATTGTGAAGTTCTAAGTGCTCACCTAAATCTAAAACAATACAAAATGATCCATATCCCGAGATGGATAGTAGTAGCTTGGAATCTAAGAAGCTCAAAACAGCAAATATCCAAAATAAGTGCTAATCCCACTAGTCTCCTTCTTAATGATAAGATTTGGCTAAGTGAAGTAAGGTTGGAGTGGTTTATGGCTTGTAGAAGATTAATAGTGATTTCTCTAACTTTTTGGGAAGTGTGAAATGAATAGAGAAAGTCCTGTCGACCCCAACTTGGATTAGTTCTGAAACGAGCCTTTGGGCTTAGCCATTAATCCACTAGTTACCTACTAAGCTTTCCAAAATCAATCAAAACTTCAAACAACCATATCCTCTAAATTGTAAGACCGTTTTCTTTTTATGACCACTCTATGAAAAGAGAAACCATCGTTCTGATCTAATGAAAAATGTTTCAGACTCTAATTCATCTTTTATCAAAAGTACTAGGATTTAAAAAAAAATTGGATTCAAAATTGTTCGGTAAAAATTCTAATGGTAGAAAATGTCCATAATAGACATTTGCTGGAGTTATAAAGTCATACAATCTCAAATGAATAAAATAATATTTTACAATCCTCCGATATGTAAAATACGGGATGTTACATATATACTGAGTTATATTCTGACATGAACAATTATAAATTAGTTTAAAGTATATAAACACAAAAATCATTGAATAAAATATTATTTGATCATAGTTGCAAATAATTACAACCATGAGTAATTAATCATAATAGAGAACAATATTTTATTTTAAATATTAATGATAAAGATGTTTCGAGGAAGGACATCGATACATCTGTTAAGACCACAGTACGTAACGTTCTCCGAAGATTGGGCAGTGTATTACTTATCACGGCTGAGAGTAACAAGGGGTTACATACTTATAATGATTGGCTAACTATAGAATGACTCACTCGAGAGTTTTTTGTTGGTTAACACATCTAAGGTCAAATAGGAAATTTCGAATTAATGATATTACACAACCATCTCAACTTGAGCTCTACCGAGAAAAGGATATCGATACATCTGAGACTAGTGTACGTAATGCTCTTCATACGTTTGATGGTAAATTACCCATGGCCATTAAGATACTAAGGGAATATACATTTGTGATGTTTGGAACAGTCACAAAATGACTCAACGAGAGTCTCTTATAGGTTAATACAACTAAGTCAAAATAGAATATCTCATACAACGACCTACAATAGCCTAAAGACTTGATAGTACTATTGACCTTAAGTAACCAACTGTACTTTGATATGGATAATCATATGACATATGATCATTTTATGATCATAGTTGGGTATACGTTGAACTACTTGAAGCGAAACACTACTTAAGTAAGGATTTATCTTTGTAGTTATGGAAGGTTAGCATCACTATAATTGATAGTCAAATCAAAGTCAAAATCTATGGTCAGAGTAATATGTTAATCGATGGTGTCATCAGATTGAACCAAGGACATTAAAGTGGTACTATACAATTAACTATGAATATTATTGGATTTTTTGACCATTGATATAATGACTCGTATTTTACATATCGGATGATCATAAAATATTATTTTTAAATTCATATTTGGTCGTATGATGATGTAGCTTTGGATGGCGTTGAGTAGTGATATTTTGGAACCTTATAAATTGTAACAACCTGGATTTTTCTATCGTTTAATTTTGAATATTTAAATGGTTTAAATATTGGATTTGGAATTATAATTGAGTTAGAAAGTTTTTAAAACTGAAATTTTAAGCGATTTCAGGAAAAAAATAGAAATCGTCGATTTAATCGACGCGTTAAAATAGCAATTCGGGACATAGTCTCGAAATTCGACAAAACTAGTTCCATTGGATCATTAATAGTGTATTATTATCGGATTCCAAATTTTGTAGCGTTTGGAGTTATCATTTGGGTCGTACGGTATAGAAACGCGTTGAAATTAATATCGAAATTTAATATAATAATTGGGTTCAAAAAGCTATCTTCTCCATACGATCGAACTAAGACTCGAAACTTTTTCCATTACGATCGAAATAGGGGTATAACATTATGAACGCCTAGCGGCATGCCTCGATAGGGGTTCGAGATTTTAAGTTACGCAAACGAGATGATTTGAAAATTTAAATATATATAATTGACTTGACATTTTTAATTCACATCAGTTGTTATTCTTCCTTTTCAAATCACTATACATCTATCCTTACATAATACCTTTCCCTTCCATCTTTTCCCTCCTTCTCTTTTTAAAATGCCAACTGAACAACAGAAAAGAAAAAAAAGAGAAGTTTGATCAAAAGTTAAATCCATCTTCCCCTTTTAATCTTCCAGTTCAAAATCAATAGAAATAAGAAAAAAATCGCGTACGAGCCTTCCTCCTTGTTTATATTGCGATTTCACTTCCCTCTTTCCAATTCAAAATCGAATCCGTTCGATTATAAAAAATACAAAATTAAAATCATTCGATAGAAGAATAAGGGGAGGGGCTTGCTTATTGCTCATCGCGATGTAGTTCTACGTGCGTGGACCTGGAATTCGATGGTAGTGGGAAGTGGCTCAACTTGAGCACGACAACAAAGTGGGCTAGGGTTTGGGTCGGTTTAGGTAGCGCACGAGGGCTAGTGTTCGATGGCGGCTCGACTTGATAGTTGTGTGTGGTGGAGTCGTCGTCGAAGCAACGAGGTACGTTCGAAGATGGCGATTTAGATCTAGGGCTGAACGCGACTAAAGGTGGGGGATAATGGGTGGAGGTTCGTTCCAGGTGGCAGTTGTGTGCATGGGGTCGTTCAAGTGGGATTGGGTTTAACGAAGTCAATGTCAGGGGAGGAGTCGAGAGTCCGTGCGTGAACTGTTAAAGGTAAAGTTTTTATTGAAAATAAATTTAAATTAAATTAATTAGTCAACTTATATGTTAATTAGGATATTAATTTGAGTAATTAGGATATGTATATATACCCTATTATAAAATTAAATATTTATAATTTGTATCTCTCATTCGTACGAGGTTCGGTCGGAACGGACAAGCGACAACAGATTCGTATAGACAAGTTCTATGCAACATTTTGATTTGGGATTTTCGGAGTCAGTTGGAAATTTAGGAAATTTAAAATCCGAATGTCGGCCAAATTAAAAAAAATCAAGGTGAGTAAATCTCACTCAATTTGGTTGATTGGATAAATTTATAGCAATTAAAAATTATTTATTGGTTGATTGGATGATGTTGATAATTTTATTATCAGTTGGATGTTTATTATATATATGTATATATATTGGTAGTTGGATAGATTCCCGCCTATTAGAGCGGATGAGACCCTATGCGCCCCGCATAATAGCGGATGACCCTATATACCGCGATATCTCCCTCAAAGTGGGATTGGTATTTTATATTGTCTAACATCTGTGGATGCAGGGAAACAGGTTGGAGGGATCCAAATGGATTCCTCAAATATATTTAGTGTTTTTCATATATATAAAAATATACGATGTGATTGAATAATCTGCTGGATTATTGTGTGTTGTAAATTTTTAAATGTTATAATAGCATGGAAATTAACTTTGGTATATTAAATACCATCAATATTATTTTGAATTTTTAAGGAATTAAAAGGAGATTTTTAATATAAAAATATGTATATCGAAATTTGGATTATTTAAAAAGATTGATTTGAATAAGCAATAATTGGTTTTTGATCGTACTAAAAAATGCGGAAAAAATATTTTAAATAGAGATTTTAAAATAAATTATATAAAGGAATTTTTAATACCGGATTTTAAAATGATATTCGAGAAATATGGAAAGGAGTTGAAATCGATATTAAAAATAGATTGGCAAAAATAAATGGAATTTATAAGAAATTGAATTTATAAAATGGAATTTTATAAATGAGATTATTTTTAGTGCAACTCAAAGGAGTTATAAAAATTTATAAACGATGTTTATAAATAAAGGAAATTGATATCATATGATAAATTGGAAATATAAATTTACGGAGAAAATTTATATTGGAATATGGGAATAGGATGAGAGAAAAATAGTGGATACTATTTGTTTGAAGTTGAAATGGTTATGGAGATCGAAATAAAAGCGATGTGTTGGAAATCGAGAGGAACTTATAAAACTGAATTGGTTACTGATATTTAAAAAATATATTCAATTTTTTTACGAAGTTAAGTGTTTTTAAAAGGAAAATTTTATTTATGAAAACTATGAATTTTAAACTAGTAGAATTGGAATACATCTAAAAGTGGATTCTTTAAATATTTCATATTTATTTTAATAAATTCTAATTCTTAAAAATCAGCTTTGAAGATTGGTTTGTTTACCTAAAAATGAGCATTGATGTTTATAAAAAGCGTTTCGATATTTTATAAAATTACTTGAATATGTCTTAAAAAATATTATTATTCTTTTAAATACTTATTATATATATATATATATATAGAGTTTTTGTAATGTTTTTGTAACGACCCTGAATTTTGAACAAATTAAATTGAAAATATTTAATTAATTTTAAATATTTGAATGATGGTTTGACTTGAATTTCTAATTATCAGAATAATTTGGCGATTAGATTATAAAATTTAATCTATTGAATGCTGAATAAAATTTAAATCTTCAATTTTAAGTTGAAGAAAAATATTTCGGAAGCTTTTAAAATTCGTATTGATAATACTGAAGATAATAGAAGCTTCAGAATTGAGTTTGGAAACAATTTGTTCAGTTTGAAATTTTATCGTTCGTATCGATATTTAAAAATAGTCATTTTTCAAACAGTCTCGGAATTCAACGAAACCAGTTCCATTGGGTCCGTAATATTGAATTATTATAGGATTTCAAATTTCGTAATTATCGAAGCTATTCTGTGAACATACGACACATAAACGCGTTGAATCTTTATTGAATTCAATTTGAATTTAAATCTGTAATTGGTCAACGAGAGCACGTTCTCCCCTTTTTTCACGCCAAATATCACGGGATAAAATCGTGCAAAGGCATGCTTCAATCAATTTTAAATATCTCGTCTCCTCCCTCCTTATTTCAAGACGAAGCCCTTTCCTCAGAAAGAAAAAAAAATCGAGAGCTTATTTCCATTCAGTTCAAATCCTTCCTCAAATCGAAATGATTGAAATCAATTCGTATTTGTCCAAATTTAAGAGAAGAGATATTCACGGCTTCTTCAGATTTACTTCTTTTTCCCTAATTCGCATCTCATTTCCCTAAATCAAAATCGGAGCCTCGCTCGAAAAAATTGGATGAACGCATCATGTCGCGTTCGATCAAGTCTGGAGGGGCACGGCGGTGAGGTGCGGTACGTGGTGGGGCTGCGAATCAAGTTCAAAGGGAGATCGCGACCTGGTCACAGGGCCATTCTCAAGCGTACAACGAGCGAAGGCGGCGCGTTACTCGATGGCGAGGCTCGCGTGAGGGTGGCGAATGTAGGTGGTACCGGGTGGTGTCTGCTCGCGTACGCGTAGATGGAAGTGGCTATTCGGGGTCGCGAGCAAGCGGAGTCGAAGTGGTCGCGGTGGTGTCGTGCAAGTCGAAGGCGACTCGTTCGAAAAGGTGGGGTTCGACTGGTCGGATGGGTGATGCTCGGTTCTCAGATTCGCTGTGAGGTATATCATCCCATTTTCTTTTCGATTTAAATTTAATATGTATATATATGAAAAGTGGGAATTTTGAAATAGCTAGAAGTGTATATATATATAGGTAAACAGAAATAATTTTATATATATATAGATAGATTTTAATTTGCAAATTTATTTAAAAGGAAAAAAATTAGTTAAATAAATATGTATTTAAAAGAAATTGATTTAAAAATAAAGATATTAATCTAAAGAAAAATCTTGGTTAGATAGATTTTTAAAAGAAAATCAGTTTAAAACTTAATTTATTGTTCGAATTTAAATCAAATAAATTATTAGTTAGTTAAATTTATCAAATAGAAATGTATTATTCGATTTAATTCGAATATTAATAGATTGTATAATTGTTTATACAAGATCGGATACAATGAAGAAATGATCAAAATGGAAATGGATTTCGAAATAAATGCTAAGGTGAGATCTTCTCACTCAGATTTATGATTGAATTGCAGTTATTGATTGATTTGTTTGAATGTGCTATTAGATATAGTAGGATATATATCTATATATAGCAGTATATACATATTGGCATATGTATATATTGGAATGATTGATTCCCGCCTCGTATAGCGGATGAGACCCTATTGCGCCGTTAGTAAGCGGATTTTTATAAAACCTATATACCGCGATATTCCACCTCGAAGTGGAATGGTATTGTGCTAACGTCTTTGGATGCAGGGAAACAGGTTGGAGGGATCCAACTGGATTCCTCACCAGTATTTATTTATTTACAGATATATTGATATAGATCTGTTATCATATTGATATATGATATTGACTGTTGTGATGGACTAATTGATGCGTTGCATCATTGGATTCAAAATTTTGAAGTTTAAAAATAACAATTTTAACTTTAAAAGAGATGTTTTTAAAGTGATTATTTGTAAGTATACGATTTATTAAATTTTTGGGATTATTTATCTTGAATAAATGAATGTTATAAATTTAAAGTTATGGAAATTATAATGTTCGTGAAATATAACCAAAAGATGATTTTTGAAATTAATAATTAAGTAATTTATAAAATAGTTTAAATAGTGATTTTTGAATTTATTATGAAAGCTCTATATCTAAGATTTATAAAATTTGATTTTTATAAATCAAAGTGATGAAATTATAAAGGAGTTTTAAAGACGTTTTAAATGATGTTAAAATGGGTTTTATAAAGGACAGAATAAATGATTTGTGAAGTCCTAAAAGAACGATTTTTGTAAATAAACGAATTATAAGTGTTTAACTTATAGAATGGACTTTTGGTAGAAAATTGAGTTATAAATTGAATTGGATAAAAAAAGGAATTTATAAGTTGAAGTAGTTATAAAATATAAAATTGTGATTTATAAACGTTGTTTATAAATCCGAAATCACTTATTTTGATAAGTGAATTGTAGAAGTTAATTAAAGGAATTATATCCACGATTTTGGACAGTGGATAAGCCTTTAAACAAAACGTGTAGAAATGTTGAATTTGGATAACGAACTATATTCACGATTTTGGACAGTGAATATATTACTAAATAAAATGGTTATGTTTTTGGGAAGTTAATATTATGAAATGAAGTAATTGTTTTAAAAGATGTTTTAAAACGTGTTAAAATATCGAAATCATAGATTTCAACATTTATTGTTGAAATAGACGTTTTCGAGGAATAAGGAAATGATGGACTATAACACTGTTGTTATAGTAAATGATTTTCGAAAGAAAATGTTTTATGTAGTATTGGGATTTATATATCTATCTTAAATCCGAATCCCTATACTAGTGATTTTGAGTCGTCGTAACGATGTTTTACGCAACATTCGTTTTGACTCAAATAGATGTTAAAATTAATGATTTCCTTAAAGAATGAATATATACTTAATATTGATTTAAGTATATCGAATATTTTCAAGCGTTGGAAATAAATAAATTTGTAAAATACTTATTATTAAATAAGTAGGGAAATGCATTTCCAAAATGAAATGAAATGTTTTTGAGAATTTATCCTCTTAAAGATAAATTGAAATGGAATATTGAAAACGATTTGAAAATCGTATATCAGAAGATATTTTGAAATATAAATTCACTATGGAATTTATAAAAGAAAGGGAAGATGTTTAAAAATAAATGTTGATTTATTTTTGGAAGTGTGGAAATTTTATATCTAGTAAAGATATTTTTTTGAAGATAAATAATTTGGAAAATTATTTGGAATCTGATGATGTTGCGCATCTTTATTGATAGTTAAATAACCGACTATCAATAATTACCTTTAGATAGGTATTTGTTGTGAATTGGATGAATTTGAATGCCACACTTATTTTTGAATAATCGCTCACTATTCGGGTTAGCCGGGAAAGGACCATGGGGTCGTATAACCCATTCCGAATATGTGATACGTCGTTATGAATTGCATTTGAAGACCGGTGTTGAAGACCGGATATTTTTGAAAACGGAAGGATTACCGTCGAGTTACTCTACATCGGCTGATCTCCGGTTTAGAGGTTTTATCACCCTTAGTGACGGGAAGTCCGGACGTGATTAGAAAATTATCCGGAAATGCAAGGGCTTCGTGAGAAGTGCCTTCGGTTCTGTTCGATCCCGGAACAGACTTGTATGGATTGTGTGTCTGACGTTACAATTTGAGATATAAAGCTGATTCCTTTCAAATACATTTCTGTTGGTGGCGGAGAATTTATTCTCTTAGCTTAACATCCTTCTCTAAGACGTACGAGCTCAGAGGTTATGTAGTTGAAATTTATCAGCGATATATCCCAATTTGGTAACGTGGCATACTGAGTGTTGCTGTGAAATGATCAGTGTTTGATCATTTGTGATATGATCATTTGTTTGATCTTATATCTTTGTGATCATAGGTTGATCATTTTGTTTGACCCGAAGCAGGGCTTTGTAGAAAGCGTAGCTTTGTGGACGAGACTTCGTCGAGCCTCACACCCCGGAAATGGTCGAAACAGGAAGGATGCGGCAAGGTTCTAGGGAGTAGCGCCCCTTAGTGTATGTCATTCCTTCTGGATAGAGGTGGTATCATGGTATGGAGCCCAGATACTTAACCTATGTGGTTGCTGCATTATTATCTATGTGGTTTGTTGGAAATCGGGGATCCTCGGGAAGATCGGTGACGATCGGGGGATGGCATACGCATGTCAGTAGTTACCTATTTTTGCAGAGGTAACCCGGCCTTGTGTTGGCAGAGATCCGGTTAGGTTCTCGGGTCGTCTATTCCAGGGACGTACCCATCGTGGAAGAGGAAGTTCCTTAGCCTGACCATTTGTTGGAAATCCAAAGAAACAATATGACACTTGTACGGTTTTAGTTGTAGAACCTATCATTCACTTATGGTGGTCACCACTGTTTGGATGGTAGCTATAGTAGGCATAAGTGCGGAATGCCTATGCTGGCTAAGATTTATATTATACTTTCGAAATGATTTCTACACTATGCACTAATAATAATATCAGAAATGATTTGATGTTGCGTATCAAGCATCTTTGACTATCATAAGAAGAAATCTCCTCCAATTCTGCGTTTGCATTGTGTGTGTGGTGGGAGGTCTTATGTTAGTCTCATTTTCCAAAAAGCATTGCGAATTTACTTTAAAATTTTTCTGTTGATTATTTTAAAGAATAACTGTTTTACGATCTCACACCAGTCACCATGACTGACTCGGAGTTTATTGTTCCCTTCTAAACTCTGGGTGCCCACAAATTTTCCACACGGGCAGCCTAGAGTTAGATTATCAGGATATTCTGGAGCTTGGAGATAAGCTGGATGACGAGGCGTAGTATTTGTATCTGATAGTATTTATTCCGCTGTGTATTCTGTATGAGGACAAGTTATATAACTGTCCATTGTTGTATATTGACTCTGATGATTGATGTATGTATAAAATGATATAGTCCTTTGTTTTAAAGATTATTCATTTACCTATTATATATTGTTCCGCTGCGATATGTGAGATTCTGATATTGTTCGATTTCTGTTCTGTGTTGTTCTTCTTTCTTTCTTCTCTTTTTCT
This sequence comes from Allium fistulosum, assembly GCA_030737815.1. NCBI lineage: Eukaryota > Viridiplantae > Streptophyta > Magnoliopsida > Asparagales > Amaryllidaceae > Allium > Allium fistulosum. Next base: position 1,004,810,397 of record CM060902.1, on the reverse strand, counting down.
TCTATCTTCTTCTTCTTCTACTTTTTCTTTTTCTTAAAACCCTCACTATTGGAGTTTCCGGCACTCGATTGCTCGGCAGTCGATAAAGTGAGTATCGATGTCGAATTTTCGAAAGTCGAAAATTTCGGTATGTGACAGTTTTAAATTGATTTATAAACCTTCTCGAAAGTCTGGAAATGGGATTATTCGGTATATGAGATTTATAAGAAAATTCTCAAATGGAATTGGGGAAAAGTAAGAAAATTTCCGAAGTAGTTAAATAAAAGTGAACTTCGAAAAAATGAAATAGAATTCATAAAAGAAGTAGAAAGGGAATTTGGAATTATAAGTAGGTATATTAGACTTTGGAAATATTGAAGGGAATTAATTAAAGAAATTCCAGAATTTATAGAATTCGTACAAACTAGTCAAGGAATTTACAAATAAATTGTAAATGATTTTGAGAAAAATAAATAGGGAATAAATGGAATATTTCCTAAGTGTTGAATATAAAATGAAGCGGGGAAAATATTCTAAGTATTGGGATGGGTGGAAATATTCCATTGAAAATATAAGAATTTGAAACTGTTTTCAAATGTTGAAGTACTGGAAGTAATATCTTATAAAGATATTTTGAAATAAATTTTGGAAAAATTGAAATAAGGCCTGATGTCTGCTTTTGGATGTTTATTGATAGTTAAATAACCGACTATCAATTTTGGCCAATTTCGTTAATCGTTTCGAAGAGACCAGGATCAGATTTTATTATCCAAAAACCACTTCGGCCCGATTTGAACGTTATAAATGAATACCGGGAAGATGATGAAGACGGTGATTCGGTTTGTCCAGACCCAGGACAACTTGTATGGGTGAATGCTATCGGAACATCGTCATTGGAGGACGATGAGCATTCTAAGTGAAATTATTCTTGAAAGGTAATCGTAGCCTCTAGCCTCATCAACCAGAATGGCTGAAAATCAAGGGATATGCAGCAAGGCTAAGTGGGTCATACCCAATTAGGGTATGTTATCACCTTTCTAGATACCCTCGGATATATTATATGGATACGGTGCATGCAAAAGAGCTCTCGATAAGGGTGGGAACACCCAGGGTGATAACATATTCAGTTCTATCCAGGTTAGGGATATGGTCAGTCTTGTGTTGTAGGGGATCCCGGCGAGGTCCTCGGTACATTTTTTCTAGATGTGTACCGTGATAGGTGGTACCCCAGTGCCTAGTCATTGTATGGAATCCATTCTCCAATAAGCACCGTACGGTTTTTATTGTGCCCAACTATGCTGAAACGTGAGATGCAAGCTTTCAGCTATTTTCTATTTACTTGATTTAGACATTATTCTAATATCAGACGATGATGTATTGATTGTTGTACTCTGATGATTGTAAGTATTAAACAGTTATAGATTCCTTTGTATAAAAATCTGTTATTATATATTGTATTTTGTTCCGCTGCGATTGTGAGATTCTGTGTTGATTGTTTCCAATTTTCTTCTATCCTTTTCTTCTTCACCCCTAATGAATTGGTGTTTTCGGCATTCGATTACTCGGCATTCTATACAGTGGACGTATTGATGTCGATTTTCGAGGGTCGAAAATCCTCGTTCATTATAGAAATTTTATTAGAATATTCTACCCCCAAAATCATTTAATGGCTATAAATTCTGATAGCAGCAGAATTAGGATCCAAGGCCACTTCCATTGAAAAGATACGATGTTTTCTCTTCCTCTAGAGTGGTCATAAGAGCTTTTTGGACTTACTATATGAAAAATATGGTTGTTTGAAGTCAGATCATTTTTCGGATAGCTTATTGAATAATTAGTGGTGTCTGGGTGAGGCTCAATAACCCATTTTGGGTTGTAGGGTTATATTAGCTGTCATAGCCTCCCCAAATTATTTATCTGTCATCCCAAAATAGATCTAAACCTCCATTACACTTCTCTTTAGACAGAATCTTCTCTAACGTCTTCCAGATTAAACCAAATTCATAGATTGAGGGTAGATTAAAAAAGGGGATTTGTTAGAGACTTCTAAATCTAAATTTCTGAAGAGGGAATTTTGGGGCTTTATTGTCTATTCTTAGATTTACCCCGTTTTGCATGCAAATCTTCCATTTTTGGGTGCTTGGTGACCTCACAACTTACTATTAATGTACATGTATGTTTTAACATGTTTTAAACCACATATAAAGTCAAAAATATGTTTTGGGACTGTTCAACCTGAAGTAAAAGTGAAACTTAAATGATTTAAAGTGATTTCATCATGTCGTTCTGATGTGTAGTTAATCGTATGGATGTTAGGTTATGTTATGGACGTGTTTTAAGATGATTTGTTATGATTTGATGTATGGTGTATGTTTGGACGATGAGTTGAATGTGTTTGATGCTAGTTTGGATATTGTTTATATGTTTGAATGGTCGTAAACACTCATTAGAGAAAAATAGAGGTGATGATTGATTCTATAGTTGAGGATCTTCGTGTAGAAGGTGTGGAAATGTTCTCTTTGATTTGATACTCTAAGGATAAGAGATCTGTAAATGTAGAATCAAACTTCGATAGATCAACTCTAGAGAGTTTAAGGTCGTATCGATGCATATGGGATGCATGCGTGTTGAAGTGTTAAGTGTGGCGTTGGAATCGATGAGGAATGGAAGCATCATAATGCTATAGGATTTTGGCTCGGCATGGGTTGATCTGATAGTGGCTGGCTTTGGGCTAAGGAAGCTATGATGCAATAGTAGCTTTGGTCCAATAATGTAGCACAGTCGTTGGTGGAAGTGCCGAATAGGAATCCTTTTTTGGTGGTCGATAGCTTCAGGTCCATAGAGAAAAATCACCAAGCAAGATAAGGTACCGGATAGGGGAGTGTGTTCAAGGGTTCGGGCACCAGGTAGGGAAATTGGTTCAGGTCTTTGCTTTGGGCTGGGGGTTGATGGGCTTCAGGCCGGTAATGTGAGGAACTAGACAGAGTATGGGAGATCGTATCTTGGTTGTTGGATTCAAGCATGGCATGAGGTTTCTTTGTGGCAACCTAGGGATCACTTCGAGGTTGTTGAGCAATAGCTTGGAGCAAAGGTGAGTGACTCCAGGACGACTCAAGGTGACTCTGGAGTTTGTATGGCAACCAATGAAATGATGACATGACGCTTCGACACGATGACTTTGGAACTTTGGCATATAACTCTACAACTTATGAAGGGTGTCTAAAAGTGTTCTGATGACGACAACTCAATAATAGGAGCTATGATGGTGATCCATAAGGGCAAGTTTAACGATGATAACTTGTGAATAGAATAACGAATGTGTTCTACTATGAAGGTAAACGATATGGACTAACGATTGGGTTCTCTTATGGAGACATGTGCAATGGGATTGTTGATGACTAAAAAAGTTTCTATAGTGCTAGTACATAAGGGTATTTGCTGATGCGTACTTGGATTACGACTGCGTCTAGATCTTACCATCATGGAATACTATGGACTTTATGATTATAAGTCTGCTTTCTAGCCTTATGAAGTGGCATGGATTCGAGCACTAGGAAGCCGAGACATTGATTGAGTTTATAGCTAATGGTTGGGCCATATGAGTTATCATATATCCAATGAAAAGTGATGTGAGGATTGCTTGATGGATGTCATGTTTTGCTATAACTGTTTATCACTCTAAGGTGTCATACGACGTAGGTATTATCGACTTGCATATCTAGACACCAGATGTTGTACTTTGATTTGTAGTACATTTACACGATGATGATGACAATAGATTAGCATATATCGATTATTATGTTCTAACTCTTTGGATGTAGGGATAGGTCGGGTATGATTCTAACCCCATGTCCTTAATACTATATATCATTTTTATAGTATTTTGAGATGATGTGTTGCTCACCCCAGACTGTTGTCTGGGCTGATGTTTTATGCTCTGCTTATTACTATCTCAGGTACTCTTAAATGAGCAGATTAGGGGTAACAGATCTGGACAGAGCATGGATGATAGAGTTAAGGTCATGCCTTAGGGGTGATTATGTAATTTGTTAAATATATCTCACTTGATAACCAATCTTGTTCAAAATAAAAGGTATTTTCTTTCTATTATATACTTGATATAATGAGTTATATTAATTAATTTAACTAAAAATATATTTAATAGAAAATCCATAAATGTTTTATTTTGTGATGGTAGTTACAAAGTTTTGTAACCGGAGTAATTTATCATAATGAAAAATAATATATCACTTTAAACTATTCCTAGTCAAGATGTATCGAGATTGGATATCGATACATCCGTTGAGACTAGAGTACGCAACGCTCTCCAAATGTTGGACAGTGTATTACTCATGGCTGCTGAGGGCACTAAAGGGTTACCTACATATAATTATTGAATAATTATGGAATGACTCACTCGATAGTTTTATGTTGGTCAATATAACTAAGTCAAATAGAAAATATTGATGCGACAGAATTACACAGTTCTCTTGACTTGAAATACTATTGACCTTCAATGTGGAAGCTCCACTTTGATTATACTTAAATCGTGGCACGATGTCCATCGAACGACTATAGTTGGCTCGAGTGGAAGTATTGGAAGTGGAACACCATTTAATAAACGATTCGTCTCCTCAATTATATGAGGTTAGTATCACGGCCAACTGAAGTCAATTCAAAGAAAAAATCTTTAGCCAGAGCATTTCAGTTAATAATAATTGTTATTATTGAACCAAAGATTTTGTGTTTGGACTGTAGAGTTGAATATGGATGACATTGGAATTTTGACCGTTGTCAAATTCCATAAGTCCAAAGAAATATAGTTTTGACGAAGAGAATTGGTGTGCATGATTATCACTACCAAGTAATGCTTAAATAAGTAAAATTAGATTTTTTCCGAAGCTAAGTAAATGATAAATTTGGTCAAAATGTCACATTACCTGCTAAGTGATATGTAAACGTTAATATTCGAATCGTTTGAAATTAATCGCTAACCAAATTTACACCTAAGCATCACACAACCAAAGCATTAAATGCTCCTTTGAACACCTGATTTAACTAATTTGTCATTTTTAAAATTAATTAAATTAACTAAAATTTATTAAATATTCATTATAAAATTTTATTTAATGTATTGAACATGATTAAAGAGTGCATATATAATAGTTGTAAATGTATTGAATGATATATGATATCAATATGCATTTAAATTAGATTCAAATGCTGGAATTTTGGTACGGACTTAAATGTGTTTAAATCCCATAAGAAAACAACAAATAGTCAGCCATTAATTGGCTTAAGTGTGGCAGGCCATGACAAAAAAAATAGGGGAGTTCTGTTTTTGAACATGAAATGAAAAAGCAAGTGTTAAAGGAGATTCATGACCTCATTTATCATACCTTAATTCCATTCCTTTAACAAAAAGATGACCTCGTCATTTTCATTACGTGAGATTCTCTCAAAATGACATTCTAACATCACAAAATAATTTAGCCATGGCTTGCAAAATGCAATTGAAAATTCCAAGTTTGATTTTACATTAAATTCTTTATTATTCGATAGTTGGTGGTCTGCAGTTTGGGAGTTAACAACTCCAGAACCGAGGATTCAATTTACGAAGCAAATTCATAGTTTCAAGGTGCGAATTTAAGGCATTGGTCAAATGTTTATCTCTTATCCATTGATAAATAATTTTGTTGTTATGTTATATTTCTATTCGATAACTTGATTATGAAGAATCTTGTATATCGATTTGTCGTCACATAATGGATGGTTGTATGTTCAAGTGCATAATAATAATATTATTATTTTTTGCTTTCAATAGCTATGATGCTCATGATATTAAAAAGAATTTTTTTTCTTTTTTTCCAATTTCAAATTTAGTATTATTTAATTGACTTTAATTGTAAAAATTTACAATTAAATGATTTACATTTTTATAAACTTACGTTTAAAAAAAATCTTTTTGTTTGAGCCTAAAAGACATTCGAAAAAAACTTATAAATATATATATGTATATATTGAATTTGTACATAAACTTCTTTGTTAATTAATTTAAAATTGATTAAGTAGATTAAATTTTTATATGTATTTCTGGAAATAATAAATATGTACATTGTATAAGATTTCTAAAACATCAATACTTTTTTTATTTTCGAAAATCATATGTTATTACTTTTCACTTAAAACCATACCGTTTCAACTAATTAATTAATAATGAAAAAAAATTAAACTAAACTTTTATTTAATGGCTGAGAGCATCATTTTATGTTATAAAAATTTATTTATCATTATAAGATATATTCATTTATTAAACAATCACCACATTTTGAATATATTCATTTTCTTTTTAATTTTGAAATGAAACGGTTCTATTAAAGGAGATTAATGTCCTTATTAATCACCACATTAATTCTCTCTCTTTAATATAACTTAACCTTTCATCTCAAAACCTACATTCATTCCAAATTAATTTTCAGGCCATGAGCCCTTTTTTAATAAATGAATATATTTTATAAAATTCATTCTTAATTTTATTTGAATATAAGTATACAAATATCTTTATTTAGAAATAAAGAGGCTATGTAAGTTATAAAGAGCATTAATCCCTACATTAATTTATCTTTCTTTAATATGACTTGGCTTTTCATTTCCCAAACTTTCACACTCCAAAACTTAAATAATTGCCTTATTTGTGTTATATAAACCTCATTCATATTTAGATTTATACGTGCATTTTATATATACATAAATTATATAGACTATTTGATATAATGACTTTTGGTATACATACATCTATTTTCCATATGTTCATACCACTTTAATGCACTTATACGTACATTTAGACGGTATAATCGAATGCAAAAGGGGATAACATGTTTGTAACGGTGTAAATCCCAATACCTAAATGCAAGCATGTTAAACCATGTACATATTATTATGTTGCACGTGCATGTTTACACATATGTGTGTATGATACACATGTTTAAAACATAATATAAGATAAAAAATAAAACTTTATTTATATATCTAAATAAAATATTTATTTTATTTAAAAGAAATTTTAGAAATGTTCTAAATATATTAGACTTCGTAGGCCCAATATAGATCTAAATGGTAAAAATTCTGAAATTCACCCATTTCTTCTGCTGCGGGGTAGCCTAGTTCCTTCAATGGTATCATAGCCCAATAGCCTATGAAGTTTTAATTAGTATTGTTAGAGCTAACTAATTAAGCTTTCCCACTTAGTACGATATCTAGAAAGGTAATGTCTAAAATTGGAACTGGGTTATCAAGTACCCTGTCCTACCTGGTTACTGGCTTAGCCTGAAAGGTAAAGTGAGCCTAAAGGTTGCCCCTAATAGAAAAGACCCAATTTGAATTTGGCCTTAGGCTAATTTTCAATTTTTTTTAAAATTAAAGTAAAAATTTTAAATTTAAAAGTTGAATTTAAAATGAAACATGTTTATTTCAAAAGGTTATAATACAACATAAGTTTTCTAATGTTTGAAAAGATAATGATATTTTCAAAATGTTTGAAAATATTTAAATACTAATTTCATAATTTATAATTTAGTAATAAGATTAATAAAATAAATTAATCAAATAATTAACACTTATATGCATGTATTATATATTTCAATATATGTTATGTTATTTTAAAGGTGTGTAGGATAACATAAGTATACATGTGTGTGTGTGTAATCAAAATTAATATAGTTTTCCTAAAATTGTTTAATTCAATAAATTAATTAAAGGTTAATTAAATAAATAAATAAATTAAAAATTAATTAATTAAAGGTTAATTAAATAAAAATACACATATAAAGGATATATGTGTTATACTATAAAGATTATAGTATGTATGTATGTATATGATATATAGGTATTAATATAAATGTTATAGTATACATTACAAAGGTTATAGTAGACATGTCAAAAATAAAAGTTGTATTGGAATACTAATATAAAATTAATTAAAGAGTTAATTAATTAAAATTAATTAAATAAGATTTAATTGTTATAATATTATACATAAGACTATTATAAAAGTAATATGAAATATAAAAGTTATGCAATAATAAAACATATATGATATGAACGTATAAACTAAAGGTGGAACTTTAAAGAAACCCAAACGGATTTAAGTAATAAATACATACGTAAATGTAAGTATACCGTGATTTTCGATGTGTCCCACGCTTGAATCATGGGGATATTTCATAAGAAATACATTATTCCATAAGTCGATATCACTCAATATAATATATTGAAGATTATGAATCTTCAATATAATGTTGTCCTCTACCATATATATATATATTAAATACTTGCATACTCCTTAGTTGTTAAACAAACTCAAGCTAGGGATGTTATGTGTAGTATTATTGATATATTAAATAGATGAGGTAAGATAATTATATGTATTTGTTGAGCAAACTCAAGGTACATATACTATACTTAGGCTGTTGCAATATGGTAGGAATGAGTGAATAATCTCTTTTAATTTGTTGAACAAACTCAAGGTCGAATAAGATTAGGACAAGGAACCATTGGTTAGAAGTTTGATGTAATAAAACCGATAAGGGGTTATCCTTCATTTATGGGGCTATGATTTGTTGAGCAAACTCAAGGTCAGAATCCCAAGATAGGCAGGTCCTGACAACCACTAGTAAAGTCGAAAGACTTTTATGTTTCAACTTAGAGTTTGGTGAAACATAAAAGACCAGTGGGAACCTTACTTGAAAAATGAAATGATAACATTTAACCTTTCTAATATTGTAAGAATATATGCTATATAATGTTATGGTAATCTATTTGATAAATTTGTGCATTTAATATGATTAATAAAGTGTTTATCAATTAAGATATACAAATGAACCGAGTTGAAGATTGATAAATAGAAATATGACATATACTTACTAATAATTGGTTGTTGCATGTGAACATTTCTATACCCATGCAAATACCTACTTTTACAACTACTTGATATGTTCGTGATTTGGTCGCTTACGTGTTTATTTGCTCGAGACCGTGTATTGCATTCTATAAGTTTCGAACTCTGAAAGCAATATAAAACTATGGATATTTGATCCATATACTATGGCATATAAGCACTAAATGAGAAATGATCACAGTTCGTAATGTACGATACTTCGATGAAGTTAGTTTATTCGAAATAAGCTAATAAATAGTACTATAAGATTGAGTATTCATTTTGATTGATTACAATAGGATCATATTATGTTAAATGTAACATTAGACTAAAACTACAAGACAGATCTAAGAACTTGATTGTTGAAATGTCAGTTCGATCAGTTTACGCAATGTGCAACATATTTGTTGTTCTTAAATGTTAAAGATAATCGAGTGCAGTTTTGTAAAGAGTTTGTTATTATGTTGTAGTAAGGGTATTTTTTGAATGGTTCAACCATTTAGAAAGAAAAACGAAGGTATATGAGTAGATGTAATTTAAGTACAGTTGAAATGAAGAGAGTGAATAGTCACTTTCACATCATAAAGAACACCGAAAACTGGAATTGTAATAATAATAATTGGTACTTAACATTGGAATAGAAATATGATTTCTATTCTGAAATATATTTTCATATAGAAAATTATTTTCTGTGGGATTTATCTCTTTGAGTTTAAGATATTTGACCAAAGAACTCTCCGCTGTAAACTAGTTGCAGTATATGAAATAAATAATCTATATTAAGTGAATAATGGACCTCCGAATTTAGTACGCAGTTATAGTAATGGCAGAAATAGTGGGGGCATGTTGTGCAACGCTTATTGATTGCATCAAGTAACGAAAATTGTTTTCGTAAAACATACCGAACATTATTTATGAAATAATGATTATTTTTCGACGTCGATTGAAAAATAGACATAGTTATATTTCAATGTGAATATTATGAATATAGTTATGAAATAAAACTATAATGTGGTATTTGATTTTATTACAAAATGATGCGTTGGAAAATAATAAAGTATCTAAATTATTTATAACCATATTGGAATTATAGACTCGGTCGTAGTTTTGAGAAATAATTTTATTATATGATCATGAATCATATGATAATGGTTAGTTATATCTCAAAAATTAAGGGTTATGCACCCATTTAGTGGGAGCATCATAAGAGTTGATGAACTCTTCAGATGATACATAAAGATATATGCAATCGTTGGTCTATTGGTACCAAAACAGTTCCACATACTTCATTATATTCATTGATGAGTTATCATAGACATGGACATGTGTATTTGATACGCATGTATAAGTCTATGATAAGCTCATAAAATATAAAACGAAAGTAAATAATATAACATGTAGAAGAACTAATTCGATTTGATCAAATGTGTGAGTATATTGGAAAGAGTTCCATGTATACCTAATAAAAATAAAGATTCAATCTCAAAAGTACTTCTGCCTATAATACATGATGATGTATTGATAATGGGTAATCAAACTTTATTGGACAAAGAATGATTAATGATGAGTGAAGTTGATTTAAATTCTTTCTATAAGGTGTGATTTTAGGAATAATACATAAGGTTAAAATCATTATTATATGAAGCATAGTTTACAAAACCATACAAGATACGAGTATATAAGAAACCCCTACATTTCCCAGGCTAAGGAGTTGATGGGTTGTGTGAGTTGAAAGACTGCACATAATATGTAACAACCTGCATTTTCAATCCTCAGAAGTCGACACTAATACATCCTCGGTATTCATGTGCCGAACATCCAAGTGCTGGAAGAACGGACCATTGGAGTGAAAGAAAGAAAAGACAGAACAAAAACAAACGTGATAAGTAAGTTAAGTAACATATAATAAACAAATGGTCTTTACATAAAGAAAAATCTGAATTTTAATATACATGCATCAATTAGAGTACACTTACCCTATCAATAGACCTGGACAGTTATAACAATCTGCCTTTACAATTTCTAATAAATACTATAAGAACAAACATCGGAAGATAAAAGAAAATACGAAAGTACGTCTTGGAGGCATCCAGCTCCTGAAAGCTCTAAGTTGTTCAGCTAAATATGAAAAATACGCTTGGTCTGACCCGTGCATTATAGGAAAACAACGCCCGGGTCAAACCAACGTGAGAAACACAATCAAATGGATTACTTAATATTACAAAACCTTTCAAAAATAAAGATATCTCATAATACTACGTTGCATATAAACGTGAACTGGTTTTAACCTTACGATATCATTTTTATTGGAAAATCCAATGATATTATAATGATGTTTAGGGGTTGAAAAAATAATAATCAAGTAGCTGTGATGTTTGTCAGTGTACATCACAGCAATAATAGGTATACAACCAAAAACTGCTAAGGTGCGTTCGGTAATTGTGTAGGATTCCATGGAGGGGCCCTCAGAACCTCTAGGGATGGTCCTTTGGCACAAGGATTAGAGTTGTCCTTTCGAAGCATCATGCATCGCTAGTGATGTACCATAGGAAAAACATAGCTGGTCTGCTAAGACCGTGCAATGCCCCTACATGCACATCCATATAAGTATCTCTAGGAGGGAGTCGCACGCACTCTATGGGTTTGCCAACCCTACTGGTTGTGCCTCCTATCTCTAGTTTTAGTCATTACCACTGGTGAGGCTACGTTTGGCATTCCAACACACAAGTCGCCACTTGAAGAGATCTTGGAACCCACATGGATTCATATACCTCAATAGGTCATGGAATCACACATGGATTCCCACATCTCAATAGATCTCGAAATCACACATGGATTACCACACCTCAACAGGTCTTGGAATCACATATGAACTCCTACGTCTCAATAAATCATGAAACTCCTCAATTAACAATCAATAATTAATTCACTATTTATTAAATATTAATTAATCCATATATTAACTATTTCCATAAATTAACATTTTGCTTAGCAAGTATAGAACAAGGATCTATTCTGCTCAATAAGTGTCCCAAATAATCTACTCAATTTAATTTAACTTAATGATGTTTTATTTGGCCAAATAGATGTCTCCACTAAGGTATAAAAAATTTAACGATGCTTTAAATTAGATAACGTAATTAAGTTCTATCCTTATTATCATGTCATAATTTTATACATTACCAAAACTATCAACAAATCAGACTACAGCTTTGAACTCATCAATACGAGTCCAATGCAAAAATCCACGTGTAAAACGGATGTCATATGAGCAAGTTATCACTTTTTAACTATAACACACATAAATTAAATAATTAAATTAATTATCAAAACAATTTTTCTCACCCCCAAAGCATATAGGCTCTGCCTATCTATATAGAACTTGACCCGCACCATTTCCCTCCTCTTCTTCCTCCTCAATCGATTTCCCTCCTTTCCCCTTTTCAAACTAACAGTCATTAACGTACACGGTATGCACGTGCACACCTCATCCATCGCCTAAATCGACAACTCAACCCCACCATCGACTCTCTCTCTTTGCCTCAACATCACCTCGGACCCACCCATAAGCAGTCTGATCCACTCCACTGCCCTGTGCCCTGAAGTCGCTTCCCCCCATATTCCTAAAAGTCGCAATCCTCCATGACTGGTCATGCCTCCCTAAACTCGACTGCCAGCAACTATTTACCACCCCAAACCCACATCCGCACTCCAATCCACCGAACAATGTCCATACCAAGAGCAAAACCGAACCTTGGTCGGTAGCTCAACTATGGCCTTGACCAAAACATGACCGCAGCCCATGAAACCTATATGGGTTTAAAGATCTAGTCCTAACAATCAAAACACAACTTGTTTCACAATTTTTACACACTTTGATTTTGATTTTTACATTTCACTGCTTTTTCCTGCTTTTGAATAAATGAAGTATATGGACATGAGAGTAATGGGAAAGGAAGTGAATGAATTTGGCTTTTGATTTTCTTTTATAACCAAAATCTATCTTCATTCCTAAGCTAACCTAATTTTAGAAGTAATACAACAATCTCAAGATAAACATAAGAAAACATGTTATGTAATAGGGTATTTCATGTACTAAATCCAATTTTAAACTTAAGGTTCCAAATCAATTTCACATCATCGTTCCTTTCCATTTTAACTAAAATTTACTTTTAAATACTTCCTTATTATATTATTCAATTCAAAATAAAAGTGTGCTACAAATTTAAATGTTGTTTAAACATAACTAGAATGTTACAACTTCTAATAACTTGTCGTTCCATAAAGACTGAAAATTCAAACAGTGTGTTTTGGTCACAGTTTTCCAGCGTCGAACTACCTATTTATGTAACAAAGCTTAAAAATGAATTTTCCATCATTGGTTATAAAAAAGGGTTATTAAATTATTAAAACCATCAATTGAATGTTTAAAATAAATTAAATATTTCACAAATTAAAGTGGTAAAATTTCGAATTGTTACATTCTTCCCCCCTTGAAAGAATTTTGACCCCGAAATTTCATCACTATCAAACCCAGAAAGAAATAAGCCCTTACGACATTCCGAACATTTTCCATGAGACCGTATGATGTATATAGATCATCTGTACATAATATCCAATTCGATCCCTTACTCGAATACATAACTTCTCTTTCGGACTAGCATCGCTCACCCGACCGCTCTAGTGCGGACTCCGATAAGTCTCCTAGATTAGGAATCTATGTTCTTCTTACATAGTGATATACTATGATAGAAAAATTTGGTTTCATACCAAGAACCCTCACCAAGTGTTAAGAATCGAGCGATAAATCCTTATCCGAGTCGGTGTGAGTCCTCAAAGTTGTGTACTCGAATCTCGGATCGAGAACAGTCATGTGAACAAAATGGTTTACGTACAACCTACATATTTATTCTTATTGGTTCTTACTTATACCAATTTTCCTTTTTACTTCTAAAGTTATTTATGAAAATATTCCATAAAGACTTAACTTGAGTTTATTAACATTTTCTAACTCGAGTTCATGTTCATATAATACTCTTTTAAATCCTAAGTGTATGTATACAATTTCAAATTTGTTTTGTTTAATTAGAATATTTAACAAATTTTAAATTTGTTTTACTTACTATCACTCCAATTTTTAAGTTATAAGACTTATTCTCTTACATTTTCACAAAACGGTTAGTTTCAATCTTTATATCAATCCGGAAGTTTCGACTATCGAAGCTCGTCAAAAATTCCATTTCAATTTATTTAATGAAAACTACAAAACATTTTATTACAACAAGATACACAACCAACCTACCCTAATGCATAGTATACATCAGTCCATATAATAACTTAACTAAAATTTTAAGATCTAAACACCCGAGTTTTTTTAAGAATGTTTGTATTTATAAATACCGTCAAATAATACTATTATTATCTTCTCAAAACTTTGAAAAACAAATTTTCAAAAGTATCGCGATTTAAGTTCTCAAATTCTTAGTTTAAATCCATTTTTCTTTATAAACTATATTTATAAATCATACTTATATAAGTTCACTTTCTTATATAAAAGCACTTCACAATTTGATATCCTTGTTTATTATATAATAAACAATTTTTATTAAAATTAAAATTTAACCCAACATTGTCACCGAACGTATTATGTTAAATTGTGAAACTGAATTCACAAAGTGTTCGTCTCAATGTTCCCAAAATTACTGCCTACCCAACCTATGCAGTAAAAAGGCAAAACTGGCCATAAACTGGCTAAGCAAAAATAATCAATAAATAAATGATAATAATTGAATATTATCATTCCCTAACACTCCATAAATCTATATAATAATTTTATAAATTATTCCTTTGCATATAAACTATAATTCTTGGTAAAATTATTTCATTTACCCATTTAAAACAATATTGTATCAGTTTTCTTGTTCAAGCGTTTAGAAACTCCTATCGATAATGCCGACCAAGCGCATCGACCAAAATTCACAAGCCACTCAACAGACCAATCAATGCAATATAAAACATTTTATAACACTAACAAATGTGCTCTCATAGACACACACACACACAAACTCATTCTATGGTATCACTTACCCTATCTCTAATGCGTTTACCCCACCAAAGCCAAGATTCTCGCTTAACCTTCAACTCTGATACCAAATGTAATGTAACGACCCCGATTTTTATATAAATTTAAATTGATAATTAAATTTATTTTTGAATGAAAATTTGTGAAATAGATGGTTAAAATGGATGCGAGTATCCCCGAACTCAAGTAAATTCTGTATGAATCATTTAAATTTAAGGATATTGTATATATATATATATATATATATATGTGTGTATGAGAATATATATATAATAATAAAGCATAAACTGTAAAGTCAAACAACGTGTTAATATATTATGTAAAATATTAAGTGAATACATTAGAGAATTTTAACTACCTAATAATTATAGAAATTCATTTGAATTACAAAGTAAATAAATAAGCGAACGCTAAATAAACAAACAACATTTTCAACTACATTTCAAAATATAAAATAACGTCTATTACCTTTATAAATCTGCATAATCAAAATTTACAAAAGTAAGCATAATCAACTAATGGTTCGAATAGGAGATGCAAGCCTGAGAAACAAAAAGAATTAAAAAGCAAAGTAAAATATGTGTGCATGTGGCTTGTAGGTGAAGTCTCAGGTAAGTGTAAAGAGAAAATAGGATAAGTATAAATGAAACATAAGTACAATAGCATTAAATGCTCCATATCTTAACAGCATAACAAAGTCATTTCGAGTTGTATACAAATTTCTTCCAGCCTCCATCCTTTAAAAAAAAATCTCTGATAAATTGTACAAACTTGTACACTGTTGCATAAGAGAATTATAACCTGTAAGCTATTTTTCTCACATCACTTTCCATTGCCAGTTCGAGCCAAACAAAACTAAGTTGAAACTCCATTAAAACCTAAACAAAACTTCATTTAAACATCATCAACCAGCAACAACAACTCAATACAACAGAAACAAGATGATTGGCAGGATGGTCAAAGTAGAAAACACTTTCCAGTTTTTGAAGTACAAACAGGGTCTCTGTTCTTCTTCTCCATAAAACTGTGAGTAACTTTTAAAACTTTAAATAAAAGAATGGTTGCATGCTTGTATACTGAAATAATTAGGTATTGCATGTGTGAATGTTGATGTGAAGTTGTATTTGTGAGCATGATATTTGAATGTCCTCTGTTATGTTTTCCAGTAACCCTGTATTGATTTAAATACATACTCTTTTGATCCAATCTCTGTAGGATTTAAATTACAGACAATAATTGTTTGTTTAAGTTATTAAGTAAATTAAAATTTAATTAAGTTAATAATAAACTGGGATGGGCTCTGGAAAACCAAATAAGTGAGCAAGTTCAAAGATAACTGAAAATTTAATCATCATGTTTTCTTGATTCATGAATATAGGTTGGATACTAAAATCATAATGTGATTTTTAAAACAAAAACTAAATTCTTTAGTGAAGAGGTTTAGGAGTAGGTAAAGGTTGAAATGAATATGAACTACAGGGTTTCTCTGGTGATTCATGAATCTGGAGTGGATGGGTTCCTGCATGGTGATGGAGAATTGATCAGAGAAGCTAGGAAAAATATTGGTTGGTGCTAAATTCCATTGTGGAAGTTGCGGTAGAGTTTTTCTTTTTAAAACCCTAGTTTGTAAATGGTTTGAAGAATCGAACAGTTTGGGATGAAGGATGGATCGAGTGTTGTGATATTTTGGAAATTGGTAGTTTGGTCGTAGGCGAATGCGTGGCCGGTGGTGGAGGTTCTCTGGTGGTCGGTGGAGGGAGCAGTTGCCGTTGACAGGTTTGGGAGGATGGACGAGTGCGTGTTTTCCAGGTTTGAATGGAGTGCTCGAATTTTGATAGCATAATGGTGCGAGAGTTCTGGGGGTTAGCCTGGCACGAGTTCGTCGAAGGTGACTTGCTGGAGGGATCGATGGTGGTCGGAGGGCGCCTGAGCTCGAGTGCATGTGCACGCAATGGGTTCGTGTATCTGGGAATAAATCATTTTGGGGAAGAAAGGTTTTCTCGGGGTTTCATTCGAATTTTCCTAGGTTTGACTCGAAGTAGGAACGAACGTGAATTACTCGAAGTGTTACTCGAGATTTATAGGAGAAGGCTCGGGTATAACCTGTTTTCTGTTTTGAACTTTAAGAACCTGATTTCAAATTTATAAACAAAGCTTAAGTTTTAAATCAAAGTTTTAAACTGATAAATTCAAGTTTGTCTAGAAACTTGGGTGTGAATTATACAAGTTTTAAAAACAGAAGTTTAAATACAAACTTAAGTTCGTTTACAACATAGTTTGGGCATAACGAAGTTTTTAAGTTTAAATTTTTAATTAACCAAAATTTGTAGTTTATTCATAAGTAATTAACCTGGTATAAATTAATTAAAATCAGATATTAACTGATCTTACTTATGAATGTTTGGATTCTATTGAATATTGAATTGTTTGTTATCCCTTCGAACTGACCGATGCCATTGTATATTTCGTAGATCTGGATAACCCGAGTATTTTGTGAAAAATTCAACAGATTCGTTCTTGGTATTCTGATTTGGTAAGCCAAATGCAGAATAGATGTTCAGTTTGATTTGATGAAATATTCTTCATATATCTTTGTGTCTCCCTGGAAAATTTCGAGGACGAAATTCTTTTAAGGGGGGAATATCTGTAACGACCCCGAATTTTATATAAATTTAAATTGATAATTAAATTAATTTTTGAATAAAAATTATGGAATTAACTAATAGATTGATTTTAGTGATGCGAGTTTCCCCGAATTTAAATAAAAATGTATTAAATCATTTTAAATTTAGAAATTGTATATATATATATATGTGAATCTATATATGTATATGTGTATATATGAGTAAATTTGACTTTAAAATTTAAACTTGAATATTGAATTTGTATTTGAATTTAAAATTTAAATAAATGACTTGGAAAATATTTGATAGTTGAACTCTAAAACAAAGAAGAAAAAAATAAGCATATATGTTAGAATAGAACTAAATACTTAAGTTAAGAATTTGTAACAAAAGAAATGTTATGCAGGCAAGAATAGAAAAGAAGACAAGTATGAAAACATAAAGTAAAAGTAAACCAGGCTTTGTATATTTGTATGTTGACTGTAAAGCTTAGAGATGAAGGCAAGATCAAAGTAAATAAAATATCTAATGTACATGCTAGACATAAGGTACCATTGCATTTAATGCTTTTCATCCTAGCACAAAACAAGGTCTGTTTGAAAACACTTTCAGCCCAAAGAAGATAAAAATCTCTGATTTGTTGTGTACTTGTATAATAAACAATTCTCTTTACTTGGTTATTTATCAACTTATCTCCTTTCACTCGTTACAAAAGTCTTAAACAAATACAAACCTAAGAAAAGAAAGAATAGAAGAAATATACAAACCTGAAAACAACTAGAAAGCCAAACACTTCAGTTTCAAGATTTCCAGCATTCATGTTCAAGTTCAAAGCCATTTCAAAACTTTCTGGAATCAACAACAAAAATATGCAAGTTTCAAAATCCCAGTTTCAAGCTTCTTGTTTTCAAGCAAAAGATCAAGCTTCCTGTTTAAAAAGACAGGTGAGTAAACACCAACTTTAAAATCCTAAGTGATATCTGACCTGTTGATTGTTAGATTTCTTTAATAGTTAATGCTTGCATGTTTAGATATATAGTTGTATTATCTATGTATACGAATATGTATGACTGTGCATGTTCATTTTGATAGTTCTTCTCTGTTTTTAAACTACAGAGTGTAGAAAAAAAAAGGGGAAATTCGAATCTTCTTAACAGATCATTGTCAGGTTTTAAGCTTCAAACATGATATGTTGTTTTAAACAAAAAATTTGAGTCTAAAATTTTATTTAAGTAAAATAAATGAGAAAATCTCCTGGAAATTAAAAGAATACAGTAGGAATTCTTTTATCATGATAAAATCAATCAATTAAATTTGCTGTTTCAAGTTTACATCTTGAATCATCATTAAAAGATAGGATTTTTAATATCAAAACCTCAATTTTAAGTGAAGTATTGAATGAGAATTCTGGGGTTGACTGAAATTTGATTTCTGGTCGATTTTTGAGGATCGGCTAACTTTTGAAAATCGAATTTTTGCATGGTGATACTAGGGTGATCATGATTATTGGAAAAATACTAGATGGTGTTGAATTTCATGGTGGAAGTTGCGGCAGTGAAATCTCTTCTAGAACCCTAGTTTTAACTAGAAATGTTGAATCGATCACTACGGGTTCTACCATGGATCGAGTGTTTCAAGTTTTTGGGAAATGGAAGTTTGGTCATAGATGAAGTCGAGGCCGGAGTTGCAGGCTTTCAGATGGTCAGAGACGTGGGGACGGCACGTTGACAGGTTTCGTGGAGGTGGACCTGATTGCGTTTCCAGGTTTTGTTTTTCCTGGTAATTGTATCGAGTTGAATGCTCGATTTTGTTTTGATGATTTCGTCAGCGATCTTATGATCGGAAAGGAACTGAGGGGAGATCGCCGATGTGGGAGGGCGGTCAACATTGGCCGGAGGTGGCTCTGGTAGAGGTGCACGTGCACGGGCCTTAGCGTTTGCCTGAGTGTTGTTGTCATCTGGGAAGAACAGGAGTGATGCACGCGTTTTACTCGAGTAACTCGAGTCGTTGCTCGAAGTGCCACTGCGATCGACTCGAAGTAAAAGGGGGAGGATTTCGAGTCAAGCTTTGTTCAAAGATTTGAACCAGAGGTTGTTTTCTGTTTTGAAATCTGGAAACCAAAAATTTAAATCTTTAGTCAATGTTTATAACTGAGTTCAGATCAAAATGCAATTATATATCAAGTTGAATTGGAATTTACTAGAAATAAAGTTTTGAAATTAAATTTTAAATTCAAATGACTTGGAAATATAATTAAGTTACAATTAATACTTAATAAATTAAATAATTAGGATAAATTGATTAAAGGTTGATAAATCAAGTGATTGAACAATAATTAATTAAAGGATAATTAATTAATGTGATAAATTAATTAAGGTGATTAATTTAAGAATAATTAATTAAAGGTTAATTAATCAAAATAATTTGTAATTAACCAGTAATTAACCAGGATTAGTGACTAATCTGATTTAAGTTAGTCAGATAATTAATTGACCTTACTTATGATGTTTGGATTTCATTGAATGCTGCATATTGGACTGATATCTCTATTATGTGATTATGATGCTATGAATTACTTTATGCTGAATTATGATACCTGTGATGAATATATTGTTATATGAATATGAAAACCCTTGACTCGTAAAACGGCACTTGAATTTCGATGCGACAGGGAGTCGGATTCCAGTTGGTTATCCGAAACCCACATCGAATCGTAATAGTGAATCTTTGTGACTGATAAATTTATTTTATCTATGAATCTGTGAATGAAGATAAGCGTTATCGATTATACCGCTTATCGATATATCTGTGATGATTGATGTTGTTGCACTATTGTGTGTGAAAACCCCTGGACTACACCATACACACACAAATATTGATTTCACGTGGAAATCGATTAAATCATAGATGATGTAAATTTGATGTTTTTGAAATTGAAATTTTAATTTCAATTGATTTTGAAATTGGAAATTCGGGTTTAAAGTGAAAAGCTTTTGAAATGGAATTTCAAAGATAAAAGTTATTTTGAATAACTTAATCGAGTTTTAAAATTTAAATAATTTGATTTAAATTTGAATTCAAGTTGAAATTGAATTCTATGATTTGAAACTAGGGATTGAAGATGCTGTACAAGTTATATATGGGTTAAACCATTTTAAAGGTATTGATTTGGGAATTTGAATTTAATTCAGGGTTTTTGTAACGACTCGGATTTTTCGCGTTCGAAAATCGACATCCATACTTCACATCGTACTCGAATGCCGTAGATTCGATCGTTCAAATCCGATTCGCCGGAGCTATAACAACATTAAGTATACAACACAGCGGAAAAAGAATATATCAATTACATAACATTGATACAATGACAGATACAAAATCTGATACAATATGATACAACAGAATGATACAACATATATCAATATACATCAGAGATATGATACAAGAAATAGCAGCGGAAAAGAAAACGATAACAACAGCAGCGGATATAATATCTCCAATAAAGTGCTCCAAGATAAGCAACGTCAATCCATGAACTCCAAGAACTGACTAGCTCCAGATAATCTACCAAACCTGAATATCTGAGAAAACCCAACTCTAGACTGCCCGTGTGGAAAATAGTGGGCACCCAGAGTTTAGGAAGGGAACAATAAACTCCGGATCAGTCATGGGACTGGTGTGAGCAACAAAAACAGTTTATCTTTAAACAAACACAAAAGGCTTTTAAACATTGAAATCCGCAATGCTTTTGGAAAATGAAACTACCATAAGACCTCCCACCACACACATAATGCAAACGCAGAATTGGAGGAGATTTCTTCTTATGATAGTCAAAAATGCTTACTACGCAAAATCATTCGATATTATTACTAGTGCATAGTGTCGAAAACCATTTCGAAAATATAATATTAATCTTAGCCAGCATACAACCATTGTTGTATGCCTACTATAGCTACTACGTTCAATAGCAGGTTACCGCCACATTCCATAGCAGGTAATACAACTAAAACCGTACAGGGTTCGTATTGTTTCTTTGGATTTCCAACAAATGATCAGGCAAAGGAACTTCCTTACCGAAATAGAAACGCCTCTGGAAAGACGCCCCGGATCCTAACCGGATCTCTGCAAACAAAAGGCCGACGCTACCTCACGCTGTACAGCTGTAACTAGGTAACTAACACACTGACGCTACCTCACGCTGTACAGCTGTAACTAGGTAACTAACACACGAGTCATGTCATCCCCCGGTCGTTACCGACCTTTATCCGAGCGCTCGATAACCAACATCACACATAATAAATAAAGTGTATCCACATGAGTAAGTATCCGGGCTCCATACCATGATACCACCCTTTATCCAGAAGGAAATGACATACCCTAGGGGCGCTACCCCTACAAACCTTTGTCGCAACATTCCTGTTTCGACCATTACCGGGTTGTGAGGCTCGACGAAGTCTCGTCCACAAAGCCACGCATTTTCACAAAGCCACGCTTCGATCAACAAATGATCAGCAGCACTTCGTATGCCACATTACCAAATTGGGAATGTATCACTAGTAACCATCAACTACATAACCTCTGAGCTCGTACGTCTCAGAGAAGGGTGTTACGCTAAGAGAATAAATTCTCCGCCACCAACAGAAATGTATTTGATAGAAACCAGCTTTACATCTCAAAGTGTAACGTCAGACACACATCCATACAAGTCTGTTCCGGGTTCGAACAGAACCGAAGGCACTTCCAAAGAAGCCCTTGCAAATCCGGGTATTCACAATCTCGATCGGACTTCCCATCACTTAGGGAATCTCTATACCGGAGCCATGATGTAGAGAAAATCGATAGGTCATCATATCGCTCTCGCAAATACCCGGTCTTCACCACCGGTCTTCAAATGCTATCCATATCGTCGTATCACTATTCGGAATGGGTTATATGACACAAAGGTCCTCTCCCGGCTAAACCGAATAACGAGCGCAATTAAAAATCATATGGATACTGGGGTCTCAGTTAAATCACAGCTTAAAACCCAAACTTTTCATTCGAATGGTTAAAACAATTTACCATTTCCAATCTTTTAAACAAAAAGATTCATTTCAAAAACCTTCAATGGTTTAAACAATTTCCACACTTTTAATCTTTTAAACAAAAAGATTCAATTCACAAAGTTTACCCCGTTCACAAAGATTCATTCATGGATTTTCAAATCGATTTCCATTTCAACTTGATTAACTCGTTAAATCTTTAAATCAAGATTTAACTTATAGCTTTCAAAACTTGTTTCCAAAGATTCATTCATAGCCTTTCAAAACAATTCCATTTCAAGTTAGATTAACTCGTTCGGTCTTTGAAATCAAAGACTCATTTCATAGTTTCAAAACATTTCAATTTTATTTCAAACTTGAAACCATTCAACACAAATTTGGAAATCCTTTCTTCAAATGAAAGCTATTATTATTTGAAAACAAGTAGTTTTCGTTTCAGAAAAATCCAGTTATATTTATACGAGTTAAAACTCTTGAATTAAATTCAAATTCCCAAATCAATACTTTTAAAATGGTTTAACCCATATATAACCTGTACAGCATCTTTAATCCCAAGTTTCAAATCATAGAATTCAATTTCAAACTTGAATTCAAATTTAAATCAAATTATTTAAATTTCCAAAACTCGATTAAGTTATTCAAAATAACTTTTATCTTTGAAATCCCATTTCAAAAGCTTTTCACTTTAAACCCCAATTTCCAATTTCAAAATCAATTGAAATTAAAATTTCAATTTCAAAATCATCAAATTTAAATTATCTGTGACTTAACTGATTTCCACGTGAAATCCATATTGGTGTGTGTAACAGTGTGGTCCAGGGGTTTTACACACAATAGTGCAACATCAATCATCCCAGATATATCGATAAGCGGTATAACCCATAACGCTTATCTTCATTCACAGAATCGTAGATAAAGTAAATTTATCAGTCACAACGATTCATCATTACAATTCGATGTAGGTTTCGGATAACCAACTGGAATCCGACTCCCTGTCGCATCGAAATTCAAGTGTCGTTTACGGGTCAAGGGTTTCATATTCACATAGTAATATATCACAGAAATAGAAATTTCAGATCACAACATAAATCAGGGTGTATCACAAAGCATCATATATCAGGGATGTCAAATAATTCAACCATCCAATATAATCCAACCATTCATAAGTTAGATCAGTTAATTGTCTGATTAATTCAAGTCGGATTAATTTCTTATGAATAAATTTCTAGTCATGGTGAATTAATAATCAATTAATTACAAAACATTTAATAATTATCCTTTAATTAATCATTGATTAACCCTTAATCAATTAATTAACATTTAATTAATTACTCTTAGGTAATTACATTTATTAATTAATCACTTTAATTAATTAACTTTTAAATCAATTAATTATCCTTTAATTCATTGCATCAAGTAATAAATCCTTAATTAAGTAATTAACTACCCTTTAATTACTCATATTAATTTAACTTTAATTAATCACATTAATTTATCACATTATCTTAAACACTCGCTTAATTCAACATTATTAAGTTCCATTTGAACATTCACTATTTACAAAAGAACTGGGTATAACAAAATTGTTTTAAAAAAACTTGATTTGTTTAAAGGTTAAAAACTGTTTTTATATCAATTTTTCCAGACCCGAGTCAAAACTGCAAAAATCCCGAGCTTACTGTTGGAATACCCGAGTCCAACTCCGAGTTCGACCCCGAGAGTTCACGCTCTTCTTCTTTTCTTCTTTCTTTTTTTAACTTTGTTTTTAAATTATAAAACTATTATACTCAAGCGAACTAACCCGGTGCCACTCAAATTTCTACGAGTAAAAACTCAAGCCAGAACCCCAAAATCACGAGACCTCCTTCGAGTCTAACTTCTTCCTCCCAAAACTGGAACGACCAGAAAATGAAACGTGCACGTGCACGTTGCTCAATGCTCTGGCCGCCTCCGGTCAGTCCTACGACTGTCGACAAGTCATCGGCAGCCAACTCTACCTACCAGACTACCCAAATCCACGAGTCGGCAACCAATTCGAAATTTAGCCGATCAACTCTTGCTTGGAACCCACACTGGAATCGACTCTACCCACTAATTCGCCTCGCCCCGCCGCCTGATGCCACCAGAACCCAAGCAACTTCGTCCATAGTTGCCTCAGTGACCCCTAAACCTTTCCCCCTAGGACCGATCACCTCAGACCCCTCGACGACGATGCGGTTTGCTAGAGAATGCGAGCACCTCAAACATGCCCATAAACCTAAATTCGAGTCGACTTAAAAAAATTTGCATTAGGAAAATCTTTCAACATTTTTCCTGTATTCCTGAATCAATAATCTAACTTCACGACAAATTTCAACATCAATTTGTGATTAAATCAAAAGGAATTGATGAAAAAGCATTTTGGGTTCTTTAATGAACTGCACTTTGAACCCATGCCTAAAAATTATCATCTTTGTTTTAAAAATCGTACCTATATATGTATATTCAAGAAATGAAATCAAATCAACACTTTAAGATATTCGAATTTTACATATTTATTTGCTTTCTACGGTAAATTTGGATTTACAGTACTTATATCTCACTGCCAACCTTCAAGCAGTTTTCCAAGCCCTGATCTTTAGTTTAAACAAATTTATTCAGTTAAATTTCTAAGTTAAAATGTTTTTATATGAAAAGTATAAACCATTCCCTGGCTTCTTTTGCCTCAGAAACATGAAAAATTTAAAGAACATCATAAAGCAGAGCATCTAGTAATTAGCAAACATCACAGAACAGTTTATATCAAACATAATATTTTCATGAACCCATTATTAAGATTTAAATTTCAAAAAAAATGTTTACTCACATTTACAACAGATTTATCACAGGCATCAAAGATTAGAACAGATTTAAGCTTTTTAAATCAAAAGTTTGCTCACCTTGGTTTGAAAATGAACAGAGCTACTACTTGAAACAGACTGAAGAAATGCAAACTGAAATCTTCTTTGATTCTTCGATTGATCTGGTTTGAGTTGGGTAGATTGTTGTTGTTGTTTAAGTTTGAAGTTTTAAAGATGTTGCTTTTGTTCTTCTCAGTTTTGAAATGGAACGAAAATGAAATGAAGTGAGAAGAGCTGATATACAATTGAGTTTACAAGTGAAAAATATTGTACAGGTGATAATTACTTTGTACAAGTAATATTATATAATTTTTTCTTTGTACCATCATTCAGAGATTTCTTTTAATTTTGGAGGCTGAACATTAATTGACTTGTACAAAGTATATACACATATCTTCTCTTGCAGCCAAAGATATCTTATTTTTCTTTTGTTTATGTCCTCACCACTTGCCTTGCATTGATGATCTTGTACCATATTACCTTATTGTATACATTGCATTTCGGCTGTACAAGTTGAAGAAATTTGGGTGGCTTCATTTATTAGCTTGTACAATATAACTTTTTATTTCCTTCGGCAGTACCAACATATGAGATAGCTAAAGATATTTGCATATATATATATAATGTTGTCTTTATTTTCATGAGTACATACTTAACTATGTATAGATGTTTGTTAGAATTTAATTTATATGTTTATTTCTATTTTACAAATCTATATAATTTATTTATTTCGTAACATAAAGGAATATCTAGAGTTTAATTTGTTGTTAGAATTTAGCTATCGGGTTATTTTTATATTTTTAAACCATTTATTTACAATTTAAATCCAAATTAAATATATATACACATATATGTTCACATACATACAATATTGTTAAATTCAAATGATTTATACAGAATTTATCTGTATTCAGGGAAACTCGCTTCCATTTATCGATTTATTTTACTATTTTTATTCAAAATTCAAATTAATTATCAATTTAAATGAATTTAAATCTGGGGTCGTTACAAACTTCCCCCCTTAAAAGAATTTCGTCCTCGAAATTACCAAGGAGACACAAAGATAGATGAAAAATATTTCATCGAATCAAACTGAATATCTATTCTGCATTTGGCTTACCAAATCAGAATATCAATAACAGATACAAGAACGAATTGGTTTTAATACTTCACAAAATACTCGGGTTATCCAGATCTACGAAATATGCAGGGGCATCGGTCAGTTCGAAGGATTAACTAACCATTCGTAGAATATATTGGAATCCAAAGAATAGATAGATATATGGATACAATTTCAAAAATTTTAGTTTAAAGACTAAGTATACCTATCAACCATAGCAAACAATGCAACCAATACACCCAAACAAACAATTTTGACTCAGCTGGAGTTTATGTCCCATTTTTATATATCGAATCTTCTTTCTGGATCTACCAGAAACTATCGAAGAATTGAGAAAAGATGACGAACAATAGAGATTGATAGAGAAAAGATCGTTTCCTCGTTGTTCAGAGTATCGACCATTTGTAGTCGTATTCCCCTGTCCCCTATCTCATCCTCTTCTTGCGCTCATACTCACTATCAGTAGATAGTAAGAGAATTTACTGAGACATTTAGACGGATATCTTAGAGATATATACTCATTCTAGAGTTTACTTCACTCTATCTCTAATGAGCTACTTAACGTGTTATACTCCTGAGCTAAAGTTCAACCTTAGCTCTGATACCACATGTAACGACTCGGATTTTTCGCGTTCGAAAATCGACATCCATACTTCACATCGTACTCGAATGCCGTAGATTCGATCGTTCAAATCCGATTCCCCGGAGCTATAACAACATTAAGTATACAACACAGCGGAAAAAGAATATATCAATTACATAACATTGATACAATGACAGATACAAAATCTGATACAATATGATACAACAGAATGATACAACATATATCAATATACATCAGAGATATGATACAAGAAATAGCAGCGGAAAAGAAAACGATAACAACAACAGCGGATAGAATATCTCCAATAGAGTGCTCCAAGATAAGCAACGTCAATCCATGAACTCCAAGAACTGACTAGCTCCAGATAATCTACCAAACCTGAATATCTGAGAAAACCCAACTCTAGACTGCCCGTGTGGAAAATAGTGGGCACCCAGAGTTTAGGAAGGGAACAATAAACTCCGGATCAGTCATGGGACTGGTGTGAGCAACAAAAACAGTTTATCTTTAAACAAACACAAAAGGCTTTTAAACATTGAAATCCGCAATGCTTTTGGAAAATGAAACTACCATAAGACCTCCCACCACACACACAATGCAAACGCAGAATTGGAGGAGATTTCTTCTTATGATAGTCAAAAATGCTTACTACGCAAAATCATTCGATATTATTACTAGTGCATAGTGTCGAAAACCATTTCGAAAATATAATATTAATCTTAGCCAGCATAAAACCATTGTTGTATGCCTACTATAGCTACTACGTTCAATAGCAGGTTACCGCCACATTCCATAGCAGGTAATACAACTAAAACCGTACAGGGTTCGTATTGTTTCTTTGGATTTCCAACAAATGATCAGGCAAAGGAACTTCCTTACCGAAATAGAAACGCCTCTGGAAAGACGCCCCGGATCCTAACCGGATCTCTGCAAACAAAAGGCCGACGCTACCTCACGCTGTACAGCTGTAACTAGGTAACTAACACACTGACGCTACCTCACGCTGTACAGTTGTAACTAGGTAACTAACACACGAGTCATGTCATCCCCCGGTCGTTACCGACCTTTATCCGAGCGCTCGATAACCAACATCACACATAATAAATAAAGTGTATCCACATGAGTAAGTATCTGGGCTCCATACCATGATACCACCCTTTATCCAGAAGGAAATGACATACCCTAGGGGCGCTACCCCTACAAACCTTTGTCGCAACATTCCTGTTTCGACCATTACCGGGTTGTGAGGCTCGACGAAGTCTCGTCCACAAAGCCACGCTTTTTCACAAAGCCACGCTTCGATCAACAAATGATCAGCAGCACTTCGTATGCCACATTACCAAATTGGGAATGTATCACTAGTAACCATCAACTACATAACCTCTGAGCTCGTACGTCTCAGAGAAGGGTGTTAAGCTAAGAGAATAAATTCTCCGCCACCAACAGAAATGTATTTGATAGAAACCAGCTTTACATCTCAAAGTGTAACGTCAGACACACATCCATACAAGTCTGTTCCGGGTTCGAACAGAACCGAAGGCACTTCCAAAGAAGCCCTTGCAAATCCGGGTATTCACAATCTCGATCGGACTTCCCATCACTTAGGGAATCTCTATACCGGAGCCATGATGTAGAGAAAATCGATAGGTCATCATATCGCTCTCGCAAATACCCGGTCTTCACCACCGGTCTTCAAATGCTATCCATATCGTCGTATCACTATTCGGAATGGGTTATATGACACAAAGGTCCTCTCCCGGCTAAACCGAATAACGAGCGCAATTAAAAATCATATGGATACTGGGGTCTCAGTTAAATCACAGCTTAAAACCCAAACTTTTCATTCGAATGGTTAAAACAATTTACCATTTCCAATCTTTTAAACAAAAAGATTCATTTCAAAAACCTTCAATGGTTTAAACAATTTCCACACTTTTAATCTTTTAAACAAAAAGATTCAATTCACAAAGTTTACCCCGTTCACAAAGATTCATTCATGGATTTTCAAATCGATTTCCATTTCAACTTGATTAACTCGTTAAATCTTTAAATCAAGATTTAACTTATAGCTTTCAAAACTTGTTTCCAAAGATTCATTCATAGCCTTTCAAAACAATTCCATTTCAAGTTAGATTAACTCGTTCGGTCTTTGAAATCAAAGACTCATTTCATAGTTTCAAAACATTTCAATTTTATTTCAAACTTGAAACCGTTCAACACAAATTTGGAAATACTTTCTTCAAATGAAAGCTATTATTATTTGAAAACAAGTAGTTTTCGTTTCAGAAAAATCCAGTTATATTTATACGAGTTAAAACTCTTGAATTAAATTCAAATTCCCAAATCAATACTTTTAAAATGGTTTAACCCATATATAACTTGTACAGCATCTTTAATCCCTAGTTTCAAATCATAGAATTCAATTTCAAACTTGAATTCAAATTTAAATCAAATTATTTAAATTTCCAAAACTCGATTAAGTTATTCAAAATAACTTTTATCTTTGAAATCCCATTTCAAAAGCTTTTCACTTTAAACCCCAATTTCCAATTTCAAAATCAATTGAAATTAAAATTTCAATTTCAAAATCATCAAATTTAAATTATCTGTGACTTAACTGATTTCCACGTGAAATCCATATTGGTGTGTGTAACAGTGTGGTCCAGGGGTTTTACACACAATAGTGCAACATCAATCATCCCAGATATATCGATAAGCGGTATAACCCATAACGCTTATCTTCATTCACAGATTCGTAGATAAAGTAAATTTACCAGTCACAACGATTCATCATTACAATTCGATGTGGGTTTCGGATAACCAACTGGAATCCGACTCCCTGTCGCATCGAAATTCAAGTGTCGTTTACGGGTCAAGGGTTTCATATTCACATAGTAATATATCACAGAAATAGAAATTTCAGATCACAACATAAATCAGGGTGTATCACAAAGCATCATATATCAGGGATGTCAAATAATTCAACCATCCAATATAATCCAACCATTCATAAGTTAGATCAGTTAATTGTCTGATTAATTCAAGTCGGATTAATTTATTATGAATAAATTTCTAGTCATGGTGAATTAATAATCAATTAATTACAAAACATTTAATAATTATCCTTTAATTAATCATTGATTAACCCTTAATCAATTAATTAACATTTAATTAATTACTCTTAGGTAATTACATTTATTAATTAATCACTTTAATTAATTAACTTTTAAATCAATTAATTATCCTTTAATTCATTGCATCAAGTAATAAATCCTTAATTAAGTAATTAACTACCCTTTAATTACTCATATTAATTTAACTTTAATTAATCACATTAATTTATCACATTATCTTAAACACTCACTTAATTCAACATTATTAAGTTCCATTTGAACATTCACTATTTACAAAAGAACTGGGTATAACAAAATTGTTTTAAAAAAACTTGATTTGTTTAAAGGTTAAAAACTGTTTTTATATCAATTTTTCCAGACCCGAGTCAAAACTGCAAAAA
Organism: Allium fistulosum; assembly: GCA_030737815.1. Taxonomy (NCBI): domain Eukaryota; kingdom Viridiplantae; phylum Streptophyta; class Magnoliopsida; order Asparagales; family Amaryllidaceae; genus Allium; species Allium fistulosum. The sequence goes on along the minus strand of CM060902.1, from coordinate 1,004,779,621 downwards.
TCCCGAGCTTACTGTTGGAATACCCGAGTCCAACTCCGAGTTCGACCCCGAGAGTTCACGCTCTTCTTCTTTTCTTCTTTCTTTTTTTAACTTTGTTTTTAAATTATAAAACTATTATACTCAAGCGAACTAACCCGGTGCCACTCAAATTTCTACGAGTAAAAACTCGAGCCAGAACCCCAAAATCACGAGACCTCCTTCGAGTCTAACTTCTTCCTCCCAAAACTGGAACGACCAGAAAATGAAACGTGCACGTGCACGTTGCTCAATGCTCTGGCCGCCTCCGGTCAGTCCTACGACTGTCGATAAGTCATCGGCAGCCAACTCTACCTACCAGACTACCCAAATCCACGAGTCGGCAACCAATTCGAAATTTAGCCGATCAACTCTTGCTTGGAACCCACACTGGAATCGACTCTACCCACTAATTCGCCTCGCCCCGCCGCCTGACGCCACCAGAACCCAAGCAACTTCGTCCATAGTTGCCTCAGTGACCCCTAAACCTTTCCCCCCAGGACCGATCACCTCAGACCCCTCGACGACGATGCGGTTTGCTAGAGAATGCGAGCACCTCAAACATGCCCATAAACCTAAATTCGAGTCGACTTAAAAAATTTTGCATTAGGAAAATCTTTCAACATTTTTCCTGTATTCCTGAATCAATAATCTAACTTCACGACAAATTTCAACATCAATTTGTGATTAAATCAAAAGGAATTGATGAAAAAGCATTTTGGGTTCTTTAATGAACTGCACTTTGAACCCATGCCTAAAAATTATCATCTTTGTTTTAAAAATCCTACCTATATATGTATATTCAAGAAATGAAATCAAATCAACACTTTAAGATATTCGAATTTTACATATTTATTTGCTTTCTACGGTAAATTTGGATTTACAGTACTTATATCTCACTGCCAACCTTCAAGCAGTTTTCCAAGCCCTGATCTTTAGTTTAAACAAATTTATTCAGTTAAATTTCTAAGTTAAAATGTTTTTATATGAAAAGTATAAACCATTCCTTGGCTTCTTTTGCCTCAGAAACATGAAAAATTTAAAGAACATCATAAAGCAGAGCATCTAGTAATTAGCAAACATCACAGAACAGTTTATATCAAACATAATATTTTCATGAACCCATTATTAAGATTTAAATTTCAAAAAAAATGTTTACTCACATTTACAACAGATTTATCACAGGCATTAAAGATTAGAACAGATTTAAGCTTTTTAAATCAAAAGTTTGCTCACCTTGGTTTGAAAATGAACAGAGCTACTACTTGAAACAGACTGAAGAAATGCAAACTGAAATCTTCTTTGATTCTTCGATTGATCTGGTTTGAGTTGGGTAGATTGTTGTTGTTGTTTAAGTTTGAAGTTTTAAAGATGTTGCTTTTGTTTTTCTCAGTTTTGAAATGGAACGAAAATGAAATGAAGTGAGAAGAGCTGATATACAATTGAGTTTACAAGTGAAAAATATTGTACAGGTGATAATTACTTTGTACAAGTAATGTTATATAATTTTTTCTTTGTACCATCATTCAGAGATTTCTTTTAATTTTGGAGGCTGAACATTAATTGACTTGTACAAAGTATATACACATATCTTCTCTTGCAGCCAAAGATATCTTATTTTTCTTTTGTTTATGTCCTCACCACTTGCCTTGCATTGATGATCTTGTACCATATTACCTTATTGTATACATTGCATTTCGGCTGTACAAGTTGAAGAAATTTGGGTGGCTTCATTTATTAGCTTGTACAATATAACTTTTTATTTCCTTCGGCAGTACCAACATATGAGATAGCTAAAGATATTTGCATATATATATATATATAATGTTGTCTTTATTTTCATGAGTACATACTTAACTATGTATAGATGTTTGTTAGAATTTAATTTATATGTTTATTTCTATTTTACAAATCTATATAATTTATTTATTTCGTAACATAAAGGAATATCTAGAGTTTAATTTGTTGTTAGAATTTAGCTATCGGGTTATTTTTATATTTTTAAACCATTTATTTACAATTTAAATCCAAATTAAATATATATACACATATATGTTCACATACATACAATATTGTTAAATTCAAATGATTTATGCAGAATTTATCTGTATTCAGGGAAACTCGCTTCCATTTATCGATTTATTTTACTATTTTTATTCAAAATTCAAATTAATTATCAATTTAAATGAATTTAAATCTGGGGTCGTTACAGTTTTAACTCGTGTAAATATAACTGGATTTTTCCGAAACGGAAACTACTTGTTTTCAAATAATAATAGCTTTCATTTTAAGAAAGGATTTCCAAATTGTGTTGAACGGTTTCAAGTTTGAAATAGAATTGAAATATTTTGAAAACTATGAAATGAGTCTTTGATTTCAAAGACCGGACGAGTTAATCAAATAAAAATGGAAATTGTTTTGAAATCCATGAATGAATCTTTGTGAATGGGGTGAACTTTGTGAATTAAATCCTTTGTTTAAAAGATTAAAGTGTGGAAATTGTTTAAACCATTGAAGATTTTTGAAATGAATCTTTTTGTTTAAAAGATTGGAAATGGTAAATTGTTTAACCATTCGAATGAAAAGTTTTGGGCTTTAAAGCTGTGATTTAACTGAGACCCCAGTATCCATATGATTTTTAATTGCGCTCGTTATTCGGTTTAGCCGGGAGAGGACATTTGTGTCATATATCCCATTCCGAATAGTGATACGACGATATGGATCGCATTTGAAGACTGGTGGTGAAGACCGGGTATTTGCGAGAACGATAGGATGACCTATCGATTGTCTCTGCACTGAGTCACGCCGGTATAGAGATTCCCTAAGTGATGGGAAGTCCGATCGAGATTGTGAATACCCGGATTTGCAAGGGCTTCTTTGGAAGTGCCTTCGGTTCTGTTCGAACCCGGAACAGACTTGTATGGATGTGTGTCTGACGTTACACTTTGAGATGTAAAGCTGGTTTCTATCAAATACATTTCTGTTGGTGGCGGAGAATTTATTCTCTTAGCTTAACACCCTTCTCTGAGACGTACGAGCTCAGAGGTTATGTAGTTGATGGTTACTAGTGATACATTCCCAATTTGGTAATGTGGCATACGAAGTGCTGATGATCATTTGTTGGTCGAAGCATGGCTTTGTGAAAAAGCGTGGCTTTGTGAAAAAGCGTGGCTTTGTGAAAAAGCGTAGCTTTGTGGACGAGACTTCGTCGAGCCTCACAACCCGGTAATGGTCGAAACAGGAATGTTGCGACAAAGGTTTGTAGGGGTAGCGCCCCTAGGGTATGTCATTTCTTTCTGGATAAAAGGTGATATTATGGTATGGAGCCCAGATATTTTACCTATGTTGATTATACTTTGTGGTTGTTGCTTTGCGATTGAGGATCCTCGGATAAAGGTTGGTTACGATCGGGGGATGACATGACTCGTGTGTTAGTTACCTAGTTACAGCTGTACAGCGTGAGGTAGCATCAGTGTGTTAGTTACCTAGTTACAACTGTACATCGTGAGGTAGCGTCGGCCTTTTGTTTGCAGAGATCCGGTTAGGATCTGAGGCGTCTTTCCAGAGGCGTTTCTATTTCGGTAAGGAAGTTCCTTAGCCTGATCATTTGTTGGAAATCCAAAGAAACAATACGAACCCTGTACGGTTTTAGTTGTATTACCTGCTATGGAATTTGGCGGTAACCTGCTATTGAACGTAGTAGCTATAGTAGGCATACAACAATGGTTGTATGCTGGCTAAGATTTATATTGTATTTTCGAAAGGATTTTCACACTATGCACTAGTAATAATATCAACTGATTTTGCGTAGTAAGCATATTTGACTATCATAAGGAGAAATCTCCTCCAAGTCTGCGATTGCATTGTGTGTGTGGCGGGAGGCCTTATGGTAGTTTCATTTTCGAAAAGTATTTCGGATTTCAATGTTTAAAAGCCTTTTGTGTTTGTTTAAAGATAAACTATTTTTGTTGCTCACACCAGTCCCATGACTGATCCGGAGTTTATTGTTCCCTTCCTAAACTCTGGTTGCCCACTATTTTCCACACGGGCAGTCTAGAGTTGGGTTTTCTCAGATATTCAGGTTTGGTAGATTATCTGGAGCTAGTCAGTTCTTGGAGTTCATGGATTGACGTTGCTTATCTTGGAGCATTCTATTGGGGATATTCTATCCGCTGCTGGTGTTATCTATTTTCATTCCGCTGCTATTTCTTGTATCATATCTCTGATGTATATAGATATTCATTGTATCATCATTGTATCTGGATATTGTATCAGATGTTGTATATCTATATTCTTTTTCTTTCTTCCGCTGTGTTGTTTACTTAATGTTGTTATAAGCTCCGGCGAATCGGATTTGAACGGTCGAATCTATGACATTCGAATACGATATGAAGTATGGATGTAGATTTTCGAACGTGAAAAATTCGAGTCGTTACATGTAACAACCCGCCTTTTCGATCCTCAGAAGTCGACACTAATACATCCTCGGTATTCATGTGCCAAACATCCAAGCGCCGAAAGAACGGATCATTGGGGGTGATAGAAAGAAAAGACAAAACAGAATCTCACAAACATGATGAGTAACATATAATATACAAATGGCCTTTACCTAAAGAAAAAACTAAACTTTAATATACATGCACCAATCAGAGTACACGTATCCTATCAACAACCCTGGACAGTTATAATAATCTTCCCTTATAATTGCTGATAAATACAACAAGAACAAACAACAGAAGGTAAAAGAAAATACGAAGGTACATCCTAAAGGCATGCAACTCATCTCTTGAAAGTTCCAAAGTGTCCAACTAAATTGGGGAAATATGCTCGGGCAGACCCGAGCATTGTAGGAAAACAACGCTCGAGTTAGTTTGGTAAAACCAGCATGGGAAACACAATCAAATAGATTACTTAATGTTATAAATCTTTCAAAAATAAAGGTATCTCATAAGACCACGCTGCACATAAACACAAACGGGTTTTTACCTTACGATAACCAAAGCATTTTTATTAGAAATTCCAGTGATCTTATAATAATGTATAGGGGTTGAAAATATAATAACCAAGTAGCTGTGATGTCTGTGAGTGTACATCACAACAATAATAGGTATACAATCAAAGATCGCTAAGGCACGTTCGATAATTGTGTAGGATTACATGGAGGGGCCCTTAGAACCTCTGGGGATGGTCCTCATGCACAAGGATCAGTGTTATCCTTCCAACGAAGCATACATCCCCGATGTAGCATAGGAAAAACATAGCTGGTCTGGATAAGACTGAATGCCTCGCTCCCACATGCACATCCATGTACCTTTAGGAGGGAGTCACACACATCCTATGGGTTTGCCAACCCTACTGGCTTTGCCTCCTATATTTGGTTTTAGTCATTACCACTGGTGAAGCTACGTCTAGCATTACAACATACGAGTCATCACTTGAACAAATCTTAGAACCCACATGGATTCCCATACCTCAACAGGTCTCGGGATCACACATGGATTCCCACATCTCAATAAGTCTTGAAATCACACATGGATTACCACACCTCAACATGTCTCAGAATCACATATGGATTCACACATCTCAATAGATCACGAAAGTCCTTTATAGAACACGTATGTGATTTTGGAGTGGTTACACTTTCGAGTCATCACATATAAGTGCATTCTCCCGCTTATCGGGTGCTCCAAAAACCAATCGATGATTTTCCTGATAAACTAAACTCCGATTCTTTTGAAAATATACAGACAATACATTCGAGCGAGAATCACCTCTTAACCGTTTAAGTGGAATGATCTCCCTATCATTTGTCTTAGGAGAACAAAATAAGATTTATACGCATAGTACAACATCATCGAAGATGATTGTGCCATATAACTAAAGTGTTTATCTTATATATGTCCCAAGTTATGTCCTTTGGTGTTAAGTATGGAAAGAGAGTTTCCATACTACCAAATTAAGAAGGATTATTTTAGGTTAAGATTTGATAGTCGGTTATTTAACTATCAAATAAAAGCTAACAAACAAATTAAGGATTTAATTTGATAAGAAGCTAAACTCGATTAAGCACATCAGTAATCGCTAAGCCTCTTTAATTAATATTTCATTAATCAAAACACTTTCAAATCTTTCATTCAAGATATCTTTACAAAAAATAATTTTCACAAACCTCTTAAATTCCTTCCAATACTCGGAGAACATTTATATACTTATTTCAACGGTATAAGTATATTACCAAAACTTAAGGAAAATTACCTCCTTTCCAAGTTCATATATAAATACGCTAAACAAATTTCACTTGAAACGTTGCTTACTATAAAACCTAACCATTTATCCTTTTATAAATATCCAAATAAATTTATAAAACTTCTTTTATAAATCTCTGGAATGATTTATAAAATTTCCTTACATTTTTAAAACTCTTTACTATTTTTGAAACTCCTTTCTATTAAGAAAACTCTTTTATAAATCTCCCTTTTAAAATTCCTTTATACAATCCTTTATAACGGTCCTTTTTATAAATCCAAAACCCCTTTTATAGATCTTATATATTTAACATAATCTACACTATTTTTTTAAAATATCACCTATAAATCCATTCTTTTACTTATAAATTACCATTTATAAATCTCTTTCTAAATATCACATATAAAATCCTTTATAATTTTTTTATAAACCCCCTTTACACCATATCATTTGTAAATCTCCTTTATTTAAACTAATTAATTACCTTTAAACATCATAAATAAAATAATTAATTAACTTAAAATCATCATTAATAAAGTAATTAAATATCCTTAAACAAATCATTAGTAAAATAATTAATTAATTTAATCTACAATTAAATCAATTAAGTAACTTAAAACAACATTGATAACATAATTAAAAAATTTAAACAACATTAATAATATAATTAAATAACTTTAAGCCATTTAAATGAAATAATCAATTTCTTTAAAATAATTAAATAACTTTAAAACCATTATTCATAAAATAATTATTTAACTTTTTTAAAATATTATTAATTAAAAATTAATTAAGTTTAAAACATCCTTAATTAAAATAATAAATTAAGTTTACAAATTCGTAAAGAGGCATAGCGATCACTATGATACTTAAGCAAGTTACCATTTGTTTTCATATCTCAAAGGGGTTCAACTTTTAACATATGTCAATGTCATATTCAATACGATCAGGTTACCAAGCTTCTGACACTCAGCATTTAACAATCAATAGTTGATTCACTATTTATTGAATATTAATTAATTCATATATTAATTAATTCTATAAATTAACATTTTACGTAGAAATCATAGAACGAAGATTTATTCTGCTCAATAAGTATCCCTATTAATCTACTAAATTTAATTTAATCTAATGGTGTTTTATTTGGCCAAATAGATGTCACCACTAAGGTCAATAAATTTAACGACATTATTAAATTAAATAATGCAATTAAAATCTTTCTGTATTATTATGTCAAAATTTTATACATTATCAAAACTGTCGATAAATCACAGTACATCGTTTTTCTCATCAATACGAATCCAATGCAAAAATCCGCGTGTTAAATAGATGTCATATGAGCAAGTTATCACATTTTAACTATAACACACATAAATTAAATAATTAAATTAATTATCAAAACAATATTTCTCACCCCTAAAGCACATAGGCTCGGCCAATCCACATGAAACTTGATCTACACCATTTCCCTCCTCTTCTTCTTCCTCTATCAATTTCCCTCCTTTCCCCTTTTCAAACTCATAGCCATTAACGTACAGGGTGTGCACGTGCACACCGCATCCATTACCTAAATTGATGACCCAACCCCACCATGGACTCTCTCTCAGCCTCAACATCACCTTGAACCCACTCCTAAGCAGTTCGATCCACTCCATCGCCATGTGCCCTGAAGCCGCTTCCCCTCGTTGTCCTAAAAGTCGTCATCCTCCATGACTTGTCATGCCTCTCCAAAACTGGCTGCCGGTAGCTATTCACCACCCCAAACCCACATCTGCATTCCAATCCACCCAACAACGTCCATACCACGAGCAAAACCGAACCCTAGGTCGGCAGCTCAACTACAGTCTTGACCAATACACGACCTCAGCCCATGAAACCTATATGGGTTTGAAGATCTGGTCCTAACAATTCCAATACAACTTGTTTCACAATTTTTAATTCACTACACACTTTGATTTTGATTTTTACATTTCACTGCTTGCTTTTGAATAAATGAAGTACATGGAGATAAGAGTAATGGGAAAGGAAGTGAATGAGTTTGGCTTTTGTAACGACCTAGAATTTTGGTTATTGGAAATTAGAATATTTAATTTATTTTTAAATATTTAAAAGTTAATTTTATAGATTTAACAACTTGAATTTCAAATATAACGATTTATTGGGTAATTTAATTTTTAAATTTAATAATTAGAATTTGCTTAAATAATTGAATCTTGGGTTTTAAGCATGATAAAAATAATTTAAAGGCTTATTAAATTTATATTAATAAGAATGAAGGTAATAGAACTTTTAAATTGAATTTAAAAGCGATTTAATCGATTTTAAAAAATAACTCGTTTAAATTAACATATAAAATAGCTTTCCAGGGCACAATCTCGGATTTCGACGAAACCAGTTTCATTGGATCCATAATAGTGTATTATTATCGAATTTCAAATTTCATAGTGTAACGACCCAGAATTTTGAACAAATTAAATTTGAAATATTTAATTAATTTTAAATATTTGAACGATGATTTAATTTGAATCCCCGTTATAACTTTGAATTTGGCGATTAAATTATAAAATTTAATCTATTGTAAGTTGGACGAAAATTTGAATCTTCAAATTATAGCTGATTAAAATATTTCAAAAGCTTTTAAAATTCGTATTGATATTACTGAAGATAATAGAAGCTTTGGAATCAAATTTGAAACTGCTCTGTTCAGTTTTGAAATTTATATCATTCAATCGATATTTAAAAATAGCCGTCCGAGGCGCAGTCTCGGAATTCGACGAAACCAGTTCCATTGGGTCCGTAATATTGTATTATTACCGGATTTCAAATTTCGTATTGATCGGAGTTATTATGTAACCGTGCGGAGAGTAAACGCATTGAAATAAAATCAAATTCAATTTAATTTTAAAAAATTTAAAATTAGTCAACCCAGCCGAGATTCTTTCTTCAGCCTGCCTTCTTTCAACATCGACACTTTTTCCTCTTCATCTGTTCAGACCTTGTCTCCCCATTTCTCTACAAATCTCATACGAGATCAGTTCGTTCAGAAAGAATAAAAAATGTTTTCAAACAAAACCAATGGCCGCTGTTTATTTATCAATACAAATCGATCTCCTCTTCATTTTCAGAGAATTAAAATTCGAACTCATTCCTCTGCCTTCAGTTCAAATCTCACGAAAGAAATGGCCGCGTGCCCTTATGTTTTCAAATCGAGCAGTTCAAAATTTTCAAGTAGAGAAAGAATGAATAAATAGCAACGATGTGTTTCGATCACCTTCCATCTCTCTGTTCAAAGGAATCTCGTATGTCTTCCTTTCTTCGTTTCAAATGGGGATCGCGGCTGTTCGAAAAAAAAAAAATTTGAATCACGAAATCGAATTCGACAGGAAGTCGAAGGAAGTTGATTTAGGGTTTCGCGCGGTGGAAGTATAATCGCGACTGCGACTTGAAGGTGGCTGGGAATCGAAACGCGACGTAGTCGCGATCGCGAGCACGGCCTTGTTCGTGCGAGGAGGCGGCACTGGAGTTCATGGCGTCGATCGACGCGATGGTGCAGCGGCGACTTGGTGGAATCTGGGCACGGCTTAGGGTTGCTCGCAGGTCATGGGCTCGTAGTCGAGACCGTGACGTTGTTCTGGTGTTCGTATGGGGAAGCTCGTGGAGTAGTTTTGGGGATGTTCGCCAGTAAATGCTAAGTGAGATTTTCAGTGAGGTAGTTTATTTATTTATTTTTGGAGTATAGATATAGATGAAATTAAATTGAAGCATTAAAGAGTTTTGTTCCAGGAAGCAAGAAAATATAAACTTTGAAGTACTGTTAATTTTTAAAATATATATAGGTATATTTAAAAATGTTTGAATGTAAATAATTAGTTTAATTTATTTATTTAAATTTTTGGTTACCAAGGATTTTTGGAAAAGAAAATTTAGTTTTAAAGTTAATCTTTAGTTAAACAGATTTTTTAAAAAGAAAATTTGTTAGAAATTCAATTTATTAGGTGAAACGATATATTGAAGGAAATTTTTAGTTTAAAAATTAAATCTTTAAATTCGTTGGATAATTAGGATTACCAAATGAAAATTCGAATTGTTCGATTTAATTCAAATATTAATAGAACTGTATAATTGTTTATACAAGGTCGAATACAACGAAGAAAAATAAATCTGGATTTGGAATGGATTGCAAAATAAAAAGCTAAGGTGAGATCTTCTCACTCAAAAAATTGAAAAGTGGAATTTTCAGTTATTGATTTGATTGCTATTGGATTGTTGATATTAGATATAGTAGGATATATATCTATATATAGCAATATATACATATTGGCATATGTATATATTGGATTGATGATTTCCCGCCTCGTATAGCGGATGAGACCCTATTGCGCCGTTAGTAAGCGGATTATTTTTATAAAACCCATATACCGCGATAATTCCGTACTGGAGCGGAATTGGTATTGTGCTAACGTCTGTGGATGCAGGGAAACAGGTTGGAGGGATCCAACTGGGTTCCTCACCAGTATTTATTTATTTACAGATATTGATGTATATTCTGTATTATATGATGTTTGATGTTGTGATTGACTAATTGGTGCTGTTGCATCATCGGATTCAAGTTTTAAAAATAACGACTTTTTAATTTAAAAAGATTTTTTAAAGTGATCTTTGAAATTATACGTTTTATTGAATTTTTGAAGTGATTTATTTTAAATAAATAAACGTTCAAATCTTAAAGTTATAAAAGTTAAGATCTTTGTGAAATATAATCGAAAAGTGATTTTTGGAAGAAAAAGTCGATTGATTTATAAAATGGTTTAAGTTGAGATTTTTAAAATATTATAAACGGTTTACTTAAAAGGTTTATAAAGTTGACATTTTATAAATTAAAATGTTGGTATTATAAAACGAGTTTTTATAAGCGTTAAAATGAATTTTTAAGAATTTATAAATAAATGAAATTTATAAATTGTGAACTTACAAATGGAAATGATTTTGTAAAATAAAGGAATTATAAGTATTTAACTTATAATTATGGATTGTTGGTATAAGATTTGAGTTATGAATCGAATTGTTAATAAAGGAGATTTATTAAATTGAAGTTGTTAGAAAATAGAAATAGAATTTATAAACGTTGTTTTATAAATTCGAAATCAATTGGATTTGATAAATTAAAGATAGGAGGTTGTTAAAGGAGATATATTCGCGATTTTGGATAGCGAATTATTATTGAAATAAAATGTGTAGAAAATATTGAAATGGGGTTAGTAAAGTATATTCACGATTTTGGACAGTGAATATATTGTTAAGTAAAATGGATTTATTTTTGAAGAAGTGATATTAAAAATGAAGTTAAACATTTTAAAGATGTTTTAAAAATGTGTTAAATATCGAAATCATAGATTTCAACATTTATTGTTGAAATAGACGTTTTCGAGAAATATAAGGAAATGGTGGACTATAACATTGTTGTTATAGTAAATGATTTCCGAAAGGAAATGTTTTATGTAGTATGGGGATTTATATATCTATCTAAATTTCGAATCCCTATACTAGTGATTTTGAGTTGTCGTAACGATGTTTTACGTAACATTCGTTTTGACTCAAATAAAGGTGTTAAAAGAATGATTTCCTTAAAGAATGAATTTATACTTAATTTTGATTTAAGTATAACGAATATTTTCAAATGTTGAAAATAAATAGATTTGTGAAATACTTATTTTTAAATAAGTATGGAAATGCTTTTCCAATATGAAATGAACTATTTTGAGATTTTATCTTTTAAAGATAAATTGAAATGTGGAAGTTGATTTGAAATTGTTTTCAAATGATTGAAGTGTGGAAATGATATATCTAGTAAAGATATTTTGGAAAATAAATAATTTGGAAAATTATTTGGAATCTGATGATGTTGCGCATCTTTATTGATAGTTAAATAACCGACTATCAATAATTACCTTGAGTAGGTATTTGTTGTGAATTGGATGAATTTGAATGCCACACTTATTTTTGAATAAGCGCTCACTATTCGGGTTAGCCGGGAAGGGACCATGGGGTCGTATAACCCATTCCGAATATGTGATACGTCGTTATGAACTGCATTCGAAGACCGGTGTTGAAGACCGGATATTTTTGAAAACGGAAGGATTACCGTCGAGTTACTCTACATCGGCTGATCTCCGGTTTAGAGGTTTTTATCACCCTTAGTGACGGGAAGTCCGGACGTGATTAGAAATTTATCCGGATATGCAAGGGCTTCGTGAGAAGTGCCTTCGGTTCTGTTCGATCCCGGAACAGACTTGTATGGATTGTGTGTCTGAGGTTACAATTTGAGATATTGAGCTGATTTCTTTCAAATACATTTCTGTTGGTGGCGGAAAATTTATTCTCTTAGCTTAACACCCTTCTCTGAGACGTACGAGCTCAGAGGTTATGTAGTTGAAATTTATCAGCGATATACTCCCAATTTGGTAACGTGGCATACTGAGTGTTGCTGTGAAATGATCAGTGTTTGATCATTTGCGATATGATCATTTGTTTGATCTTATATCTTTGTGATCATAGGTTGATCATTTTGTTTGACCCGAAGCATGGCTTTGTAGAAAGCGTAGCTTTGTGGACGAGACTTCGTCGAGCCTCACACCCCGGAAATGGTCGAAACAGGAAGGATGCAGCAAGGTTCTAGGGAGTAGCGCCCCTTAGTGTATGTCATTCCTTCTGGATAAAGGTGGTATCATGGTATGGAGCCCAGATACTTAACCTCTGTGGTTGCTGCAAATTTATTACTTTGTGGTTTGTTGGAAATCGGGGATCCTCGGGAAGATCGGTGACGATCGGGGGATGACATACGCGTGTCAGTAGTTACCTATTTTTGCAGAGGTAACCCGGCCTTGTGTTGGCAGAGATCCGGTTAGGTTCTCGGGTCGTCTATTCCAGGGACGTACCCATCGTGGATAGGAAGTTCCTTGGCCTGACCATTTGTTGGAAATCCAAACTCCAATACGAACCTTGTACGGTATTAGTTGTAGAACCTGCCATTTACGTACGGTGGTCACCACTGTTTAGATGGTAGCTATAGTAGGCATACGATACTGGTCGTATATTGGCTAAGATTAATATTATACTTTCGAAATGTTTTCTACACTATGCACTAATAATAATATCAAAAAGAATTTGATTTTGCGTAGTAAGCATCTTTGACTATCATAAGAAGAAATCTCCTCCAATTCTGCGTTTGCATTGTGTGTGTGGTGGGAGGTCTTATGGTAGTTTCATTTTCCAAAAGCATTGCGAATTGACTCTAAAAATATTCCTTTGTTTATTTTAAAGATAAACTGTTTTACGATCTCACACCAGTCACCATGACTGACTCGGAGTTTATTGTTCCCTTCTAAACTCTGGGTGCCCACAAAATTTCCACACGGGCAGCCTAGAGTTATATTATCAGGATATTCTGGATATTCTGGAGCTTGGAGATAAGCTGGATGGCGAGACGTAGTATTTGTATCTGATAGTATTTATTCCGCTGTGTATTCTGTATGAGGACAAGTTTATATAACTGTCCATTGTTGTATATTGACTCTGATGATTGATGTATGTATAAAATGATATAGTTCTTTGTTTTAGAGATTATTCATTTATCTATTATATATTGTTCCGCTGCGATATGTGAGATTCTGATATTGTTTTCTGCTTCTGCTCATGTTCTGTTGTCCTTCTTCTCTATTTTCTTCTTCTCTTCTTCTGCTTTCTTCTTCTTCTACCTTTTCTTTCTTTCTAAAACCCTCACTATTGGAGTTTCCGGCACTCGATTGCTCGGCAGTCGATAAAGCGAGTATCGATGTCGAATTTTCGAAAGTCGAAAATTTCGGTATGTGACAGCGTGGTATCAGAGCATATGGTTAAGCGACAACCCTGCTCTGTTGGGTGTTACTCATTAGAGATAAAGTCAGTAGTACTCTAGAATGAGTTGAGTGTAATAATAGATATGAGCGCGTATTTGTTAGTGAATATAAAAATGTTTTATATTGTGTTTGCTTATCCGTTGAGATGTTTGTGAATTTTGGTCGGTATGTGGGACGCCATATTATCGATAGGGATTTCTAAACACTTAAACGAGGCAAGACGACATAGTATTGTTTTAAAATAGGGTAAATGAAATAATTTTACCCAAAACTATTTTTGTATAGAAAAGAAATCATTTTCTATAAATTATTATAGTATATGGTTGCATGGTTGTTAGGAAAGTGATAACATTGAATTATTATCATTATTATTGAAATTGAATAAGAAGTAAAGTAATAACCAAAGATTTAAGAAATAAAATTCACATACAAATGAAATTAAAGAATGTAAATTATAAATGTGATTTGTAATTTAAAACGGGATTCCAGAGAAGTATTTGGAAATGTTTGAAAAGAATTTGAAAATTTTGGAGATTTGGAAAGTTTAAATCTTTTTGAATTTGAAAATGATTTTTCAAAGGATTTGATATTATGGAAAATTGTTTTAGAGAGAATGAAAAGCTCTAAACTCTTTTAGGTCGCTGGAAAATAATCCTGATGATGGTGGCCACATCATTAGAATTCATTTTCGGGTTTCCAAAAGAGAAATTGCTGCCAAATTGTTTTAAATAGAAGTTGTTTGAAAATTTGGGTTTTTGGAAATTCAAATGGAATTTGAATTGTTTTCAAAATGGCTTTGAAATGTTGGTAAACTCTGGAATGCTATATAAAGATATTTATGAAATATTACTAAGTTGATAACTTATACCAATTGAATTTTGGTAGAATAAATTTAACTTAAAAGAATGAAGTTAAATCAAAGCAAGTATAAGTGAATCAATTAAATGAAAATGAAATTGAAAGTTGAAATTCATTTCGAATTCGTAAGCAAACGAATTGAATTGAATAATTGTAAATGAAAGATGAATTAAAATTCGTATGGAATATTTACATTGAACTTAAGAAATGAAGTGTGAAATTCTTAAGTAAAATTTGATGATTGAACAAAAGAATAAAACTGGAATTAAAACTGAATCCAATTAGATTGGAATTGTGAATTGAATTCAAATGAATGTGAAATGTAAAATTGAATCATAATGGATATATAACTTCAATAGCGAACTTAAAGATGATATAAGCAGTTATATTGAAAATTTTGTAATTGAATGTACGAAATGGTTTGAATATATGTAACTAGATATTATGGCTAGTAGGATATACAGGTGTTATAAAGGGATTGGAAAATTTATTTCAAAGATGAATTTGAATTGCTCGACAAAAGGTATGTATTTGAATTATAATATGAGTTTTTGATGATTTCTTGTCTAGCCGCTTGGCTGTTTCTTTTTCTTTTTGAAATCTGAGAGTCCGTAGGGACGTTTTGTAGTCGTACCGTATTAGCCGCGCAAAGGAGACGCTGGCGAAATTTTTTGAAAATTTCGAGTGTTAGAAAATTTTTGAGAAAATTTTGAAAGATTAAAGTTTAAATTTGAATTTAAATTTGAATTGAGAGGTAAAACAATGTTGTTTGAAACTTATAATTTGAGTTGGAAAATTTAGTTGAATTGATAACGAATCTTTAATAGAAAGATTTGTTTTGATGAATTGATAAAACTATTTAGATTGTGAAAAATAGTAGACGAGTTAAGAACCATTTTTCCTAACTTGTAATTTCGAGGACGAAATTCTTTTAAGGGGGGAAGTCTGTAACGACCCAGAATTTTGAACAAATTAAATTTGAAATATTTAATTAATTTTAAATATTTGAACGATGATTTAATTTGAATCCCCGTTATAACTTTGAATTTGGCGATTAAATTATAAAATTTAATCTATTGTAAGTTGGACGAAAATTTGAATCTTCAAATTATAGCTGATTAAAATATTTCAAAAGCTTTTAAAATTCGTATTGATATTACTGAAGATAATAGAAGCTTTGGAATCAAATTTGAAACTGCTCTGTTCAGTTTTGAAATTTATATCGTTCAATCGATATTTAAAAATAGCCGTCCGAGGCGCAGTCTCGGAATTCGACGAAACCAGTTCCATTGGGTCCGTAATATTGTATTATTACCGGATTTCAAATTTCGTATTGATCGGAGTTGTTATGTAACCGTGCGGAGAGTAAACGCGTTGAAATAAAATCAAATTCAATTTAATTTTAAAAAATTTAAAATTAGTCAACCCAGCCGAGATTCTTTCTTCAGCCCGCCTTCTTTCAACATCGACACTTTTTCCTCTTCATCTGTTCAGACCTTGTCTCCCCATTTCTCTACAAATCTCATACGAGATCAGTTCGTTCAGAAAGAAAAAAAATGTTTTCAAACAAAAACAATGGCCGCTGTTTATTTATCAATACAAATCGATCTCCTCTTCATTTTCAGAGAATTAAAATTCGAACTCATTCCTCTGCCTTCAGTTCAAATCTCACGAAAGAAATGGCCGCGTGCCCTTATGTTTTCAAATCGAGCAGTTCAAAATTTTCAAGTAGAGAAAGAATGAATAAATAGCAACGACGTGTTTCGATCACCTTCCATCTCTCTGTTCAAAGGAATCTCGTATGTCTTCCTTTCTTCGTTTCAAATGGGGATCGCGGCTGTTCGAAAAAAAAAAAAATTTGAATCACGAAATCGAATTCGACAGGAAGTCGAAGGAAGTTGATTTAGGGTTTCGCGCGGTGGAAGTATAATCGCGACTGCGACTTGAAGGTGGCTGGGAATCGAAACGCGACGTAGTCGCGATCGCGAGCACGGCCTTGTTCGTGCGAGGAGGCGGCACTGGAGTTCATGGCGTCGATCGACGCGATGGTGCAGCGGCGACTTGGTGGAATCTGGGCACGGCTTAGGGTTGCTCGCAGGTCATGGGCTCGTAGTCGAGACCGTGACGTTGTTCTGGTGTTCGTATGGGGAAGCTCGTGGAGTAGTTCTGGGGATGTTCGCCAGTAAATGCTAAGTGAGATTTTCAGTGAGGTAGTTTATTTATTTATTTTTGGAGTATAGATATAGATGAAATTAAATTGAAGCATTAAAGAGTTTTGTTCCAGGAAGCAAGAAAATATAAACTTTGAAGTACTGTTAATTTTTAAAATATATATAGGTATATTTAAAAATGTTTGAATGTAAATAATTAGTTTAATTTATTTATTTAAATTTTTGGTTACCAAGGATTTTTGGAAAAGAAAATTTAGTTTTAAAGTTAATCTTTAGTTAAACAGATTTTTTAAAAAGAAAATTTGTTAGAAATTCAATTTATTAGGTGAAACGATATATTGAAGGAAATTTTTATTTTAAAAATTAAATCTTTAAATTCGTTGGATAATTAGGATTACCAAATGAAAATTCGAATTGTTCGATTTAATTCAAATATTAATAGAACTGTATAATTGTTTATACAAGGTCGAATACAACGAAGAAAAATAAATCTGGATTTGGAATGGATTGCAAAATAAAAAGCTAAGGTGAGATCTTCTCACTCAAAAAATTGAAAAGTGGAATTTTCAGTTATTGATTTGATTGCTATTGGATTGTTGATATTAGATATAGTAGGATATATATCTATATATAGCAATATATACATATTGGCATATGTATATATTGGATTGATGATTTCCCGCCTCGTATAGCGGATGAGACCCTATTGCGCCGTTAGTAAGCGGATTATTTTTATAAAACCCATATACCGCGATAATTCCGTACTGGAGCGGAATTGGTATTGTGCTAACGTCTGTGGATGCAGGGAAACAGGTTGGAGGGATCCAACTGGGTTCCTCACTAGTATTTATTTATTTACAGATATTGATGTATATTCTGTATTATATGATGTTTGATGTTGTGATTGACTAATTGGTGCTGTTGCATCATCGGATTCAAGTTTTAAAAATAACGACTTTTTAATTTAAAAAGATTTTTTAAAGTGATCTTTGAAATTATACGTTTTATTGAATTTTTGAAGTGATTTATTTTAAATAAATAAACGTTCAAATCTTAAAGTTATAAAAGTTAAGATCTTTGTGAAATATAATCGAAAAGTGATTTTTGGAAGAAAAAGTCGATTGATTTATAAAATGGTTTAAGTTGAGATTTTTAAAATATTATAAACGGTTTACTTAAAAGGTTTATAAAGTTGACATTTTATAAATTAAAATGTTGGTATTATAAAACGAGTTTTTATAAGCGTTAAAATGAATTTTTAAGAATTTATAAATAAATGAAATTTACAAATTGTGAACTTACAAATGGAAATGATTTTGTAAAATAAAGGAATTATAAGTATTTAACTTATAATTATGGATTGTTGGTATAAGATTTGAGTTATGAATCGAATTGTTAATAAAGGAGATTTATTAAATTGAAGTTGTTAGAAAATAGAAATAGAATTTATAAACGTTGTTTTATAAATTCGAAATCAATTGGATTTGATAAATTAACGATAGGAGGTTGTTAAAGGAGATATATTCGTGATTTTGGATAGCGAATTATTATTGAAAAATGTGTAGAAAATATTGAAATGGGGTTAGTAAAGTATATTCACGATTTTGGACAGTGAATATATTGTTAAGTAAAATGGATTTATTTTTGAAGAAGTGATATTAAAAATGAAGTTAAACATTTTAAAGATGTTTTAAAAATGTGTTAAATAACGAAATCATAGATTTCAACATTTATTGTTGAAATAGACGTTTTCGAGAAATATAAGGAAATGGTGGACTATAACATTGTTGTTATAGTAAATGATTTCCGAAAGGAAATGTTTTATGTAGTATGGGGATTTATATATCTATCTAAATTTCGAATCCCTATACTAGTGATTTTGAGTTGTCGTAACGATGTTTTACGTAACATTCGTTTTGACTCAAATAAAGGTGTTAAAAGAATGATTTCCTTAAAGAATGAATTTATACTTAATTTTGATTTAAGTATAACGAATATTTTCAAATGTTGAAAATAAATAGATTTGTGAAATACTTATTTTTAAATAAGTATGGAAATGCTTTTCCAATATGAAATGAACTGTTTTGAGATTTTATCTTTTAAAGATAAATTGAAATGTGGAAGTTGATTTGAAATTGTTTTCAAATGATTGAAGTGTGGAAATGATATATCTAGTAAAGATATTTTGGAAAATAAATAATTTGGAAAATTATTTGGAATCTGATGATGTTGCGCATCTTTATTGATAGTTAAATAACCGACTATCAATAATTACCTTGAGTAGGTATTTGTTGTGAATTGGATGAATTTGAATGCCACACTTATTTTTGAATAAGCGCTCACTATTCGGGTTAGCCGGGAAGGGACCATGGGGTCGTATAACCCATTCCGAATATGTGATACGTCGTTATGAACTGCATTCGAAGACCGGTGTTGAAGACCGGATATTTTTGAAAACGGAAGGATTACCGTCGAGTTACTCTACATCGGCTGATCTCCGGTTTAGAGGTTTTTATCACCCTTAGTGACGGGAAGTCCGGCCGTGATTAGAAATTTATCCGGATATGCAAGGGCTTCGTGAGAAGTGCCTTCGGTTCTGTTCGATCCCGGAACAGACTTGTATGGATTGTGTGTCTGACGTTACAATTTGAGATATTGAGCTGATTTCTTTCAAATACATTTCTGTTGGTGGCGGAAAATTTATTCTCTTAGCTTAACACCCTTCTCTGAGACGTACGAGCTCAGAGGTTATGTAGTTGAAATTTATCAGCGATATACTCCCAATTTGGTAACGTGGCATACTGAGTGTTGCTGTGAAATGATCAGTGTTTGATCATTTGCGATATGATCATTTGTTTGATCTTATATCTTTGTGATCATAGGTTGATCATTTTGTTTGACCCGAAGCATGGCTTTGTAGAAAGCGTAGCTTTGTGGACGAGACTTCGTCGAGCCTCACACCCCGGAAATGGTCGAAACAGGAAGGATGCAGCAAGGTTCTAGGGAGTAGCGCCCCTTAGTGTATGTCATTCCTTCTGGATAAAGGTGGTATCATGGTATGGAGCCCAGATACTTAACCTCTGTGGTTGCTGCAAATTTATTACTTTGTGGTTTGTTGGAAATCGGGGATCCTCGGGAAGATCGGTGACGATCGAGGGATGACATACGCGTGTCAGTAGTTACCTATTTTTGCAGAGGTAACCCGGCCTTGTGTTGGCAGAGATCCGGTTAGGTTCTCGAGTCGTCTATTCCAGGGACGTACCCATCGTGGATAGGAAGTTCCTTGGCCTGACCATTTGTTGGAAATCCAAACTCCAATACGAACCTTGTACGGTATTAGTTGTAGAACCTGCCATTTACGTACGGTGGTCACCACTGTTTAGATGGTAGCTATAGTAGGCATACGATACTGGTCGTATGTTGGCTAAGATTAATATTATACTTTCGAAATGTTTTCTACACTATGCACTAATAATAATATCAAAAAGAATTTTATTTTGCGTAGTAAGCATCTTTGACTATCATAAGAAGAAATCTCCTCCAATTCTGCGTTTGCATTGTGTGTGTGGTGGGAGGTCTTATGGTAGTTTCATTTTCCAAAAGCATTGCGAATTGACTCTAAAAATATTCCTTTGTTTATTTTAAAGATAAACTGTTTTACGATCTCACACCAGTCACCATGACTGACTCGGAGTTTATTGTTCCCTTCTAAACTCTGGGTGCCCACAAAATTTCCACACGGGCAGCCTAGAGTTATATTATCAGGATATTCTGGATATTCTGGAGCTTGGAGATAAGCTGGATGGCGAGACGTAGTATTTGTATCTGATAGTATTTATTCCGCTGTGTATTCTGTATAAGGACAAGTTTATATAACTGTCCATTGTTGTATATTGACTCTGATGATTGATGTATGTATAAAATGATATAGTTCTTTGTTTTAGAGATTACTCATTTATCTATTATATATTGTTCCGCTGCGATATGTGAGATTCTGATATTGTTTTCTGCTTCTTCTCTTGTTCTGTTGTCCTTCTTCTCTATTTTCTTCTTCTCTTCTTCTGCTTTCTTCTTCTTCTACCTTTTATTTCTTTCTAAAACCCTCACTATTGGAGTTTCCGGCACTCGATTGCTCGGCAGTCGATAAAGCGAGTATCGATGTCGAATTTTCGAAAGTCGAAAATTTCGGTATGTGACACATAGCGTTTGGATTCATCATTTGGTCATACGGGATAGAAACGCGTTGAAATTAATATCGAAAATTTAATATTTTAATTGGGTTCAAAATGCTATCTTCTCCATACGATCGAATTGGGTTTCAAAGTTCCGTTGCGTTCGGAATAGGGGTATAATATTATGAACGCCTGGCAGCACACCTCGATTGGAGTCCGTAATTTACAGTCAGATAATTAGGAAATTTAAATAATATATTTCAATTCGATTTAACCCTATGTTCCTTTTAACCGTTTAAACTTCTCCATCTCAGCCACCCTATGTGTACATGCCTACACCTATCTCCTGTATAAAATCACATCTTCCCTTTTCATTCTTTTTAAAACCCAGAAGAAAAAAATCTAAGTTCGAAATTTTTTATCTAAATTTATACTTAGCAGACAATTCCCAAACGAATTTTAAAAATCATAGTTCACTAAGATCAAAGCTCTAATATTGTTATTTGTAAGGATCAGCTTCTCGGGTGAAGTTTTGGCAAGCTCGGCTGCTTGGAAGTGGTCGCGACATTTGTAGAGTCGTGCACTATTTCATTTATTGCGATGAAGGCGAGGGTCTCGAGTGCTACTGTGTGGGGACGAAAGAGTAGAGGATGTGATGGCGAGTTAAAACGGTGGGGTCAGGTGGTGATTTCATAGAGCGGAGATGAGGGACGACAATGATGGAATGCACGACATGTCTGTATCTCGTGCACGAGTTTGCTCAGAAAAATTTGAAAGAGGGAAGAAGAAGGAAGTGGGCCGGGCTTTTTGCTTGGGTATTATAAAAAAAGAAGAAGAGGAAGAAGCAATATTAGTGGGCCAGAACATGATGGGCTGAGTTTGGTTGTGGGTAATGAAATTTATATGTGATTAAGTAATATAAATTGTTTAAATAAATTCAAATTCGTAGAAATATCATATCTCGTTCGTTTTAGGTCCAATCGAGATGCGGTTAGTTGTGTTGCATTCGTATTGACGAATGCGATGCATAGGAATTGGATTGACTGAATTTAGAGCTTGCTGAATTTTCAGTTAAATTCGAACGCGTTCGAATTTAATCGAAACGAGAACGCGAAGGCGACAACTAGAATCAAGGTGAGTGTTTTATACGCTCAAGAAGTACTAGAATATTTTTATGCTAGTTAAATTTGAAATTATGAAGTGATATAAATATATTGATCGTTGTTTGATAAAATTTAATTGTCATCTAAATTGTCATTTGAATTAACTGTTAAAAATTAAAATTGACAGTTAAATTTGAAATTGGAATTTAATTGCCAGTAAATACCTGATATTAATAACTATGAAATTGTTGTGAATTATTTTGACTATTTGGATGATTGATTGTGATGTAGGCCAATTGATTGATATTTGGATGATCAGATGTTTATTTATTTTTATATATATCCTGTTATCACCTGGTAAATTACTTACAGTATATAAAACTGTAAATTTAATTATTTCGAATAAGTTAAGAAATATGTTAAAATGATATATACCATGACATTTATTTTGGATTGAAATGATATATATCCATCCCTGAATTAAATTGGAATAACTGATTCACTTGGCTATAGGATATAAAACTATATACGGACACCAGATTGGTTAAATTAAA
The DNA here is from genome assembly GCA_030737815.1 of Allium fistulosum. Classification (NCBI taxonomy): domain Eukaryota; kingdom Viridiplantae; phylum Streptophyta; class Magnoliopsida; order Asparagales; family Amaryllidaceae; genus Allium; species Allium fistulosum. The sequence goes on along the minus strand of CM060902.1, from coordinate 1,004,756,607 downwards.
AGATTTTTTTTTTGAAATTATTTAAAGGATTTAATTTATATAAAAAAATCGAGTTTATGGAAATCAAACTATTTTCGAACTTTGAATATTGCTAAGTAAAAGTGATATAAAACGATATTTCGAAATTGAGCTCGGAATTGTATTTTATTTGAAGATTTGGATTTTTAAATTGGATATTGAAGGTCAGTTGGATTTAAGTGTTTTGAATCGATATTTTGAAAATCGAACTCGAAATTGATATAATTCGAAATGGTTTTAATTTGAAATTGAAATTGAAATTAAGTTGAGATTGAAATTAAATTGGGATTTAAATGAAATTTATTCAAGTCGAAATTTGGTCTGAAATTGGAATTGAAAGCGAAATTGAATTATTTCGAAATCGAAATCGAATTTATTTGAATTGGAATCGAAGTAAAATTCAACTTGAAATCGGAATTGAATCGATTAAATCGAAATAGAAATTGATTTGAATTGGAAAATTTGGATTTGAATCAGTTTGATTTTGAAACTATTTTCAAATAAATTATTTTAATATAAACTGTTTAAAATCTATCTTCTTAAATATACAAATTATTTTGATTTTCCAAATTATTTTACTATATAAACCATTTTCAATACTCAAACTATTTTATATTAAACTATTTTAAAATTTTCAAACTATTTTCTAAAATTCAATCTAGTCAGAGTGGGAATCGTTATATTTAAATCATGGATTTAAATACGAATTGGGTTAAATTGAAGTTATAACCTAACTTGAAATTCAAAGCAATGTTGAATTAGAACTGAAATCGAGATATTAAGACGAACATTATTTTGAAATTGAAATAGTATATTTTGAGTAAATATGATGATTTCGAAATGAATTTGATTTTGAAGTGAATATGATATTTTGATATCAAGTATGAATTGTTTTCGAAATATAAAAGTATCAACCGGCGTGTAAAACGACGTTTGGATGTTAAAGAGACTGGGGCCTCTTATTGGCATACTCTCTGTCAATATTGGAATCACTTTAACAACTGCGTACGCAGAGGAGACTGCAGAACAAAGTGGTTGGATTTGGCATCGTTTGCTGGATTTGAAGAAAGAGAACAATGATGGATTGGCTTGACACTTGTGTCAATTTGAAATAACTAAAACAGGAGCCGTACCGGTCAATGAGGCTAGATACCTCTAGCGGCCACACTTCTTCGTATTTTCATCATTTACATTGTGATTGATTGGTGCGCACCCTCGGATTTTGGGAGTGTTGGACGTGGTGGGCCGTTAGGGGTTACCACCAGCCGGGAAGGGTAAATTGGTAGTATCCTACCTTGTGCATTGCTTCACGTGCCTTGTCATACTTTTATCCCTATACGAGACCACTACAATTTTGGTTTAGTGTTGTCGTATCACGGCGCATCCCTATCCACCGAAGGTTTACTGGTGTTTTATATGCAAACTGTACGACAATGCTTAAAAACGCGTTAAGGGGGATGAATGTAAAACCTTAACGCTATTTTGATATCTTATATTACCGGTAGACATTATATATGTAGTGTATTCTACTACATATAAATATTTTGACGGATCCTTAAGAGATGGAAAATACCGTAACATCTCTTGAGTTATTGCACGCACGTTATACACTAGATAGGAGATGTGAAACCCCGTAAATATCTCTGATGCCACGGCACTCATATTATATGCGATATCGATTTGACACACATAAAAACATTTTAGTCCTGACTCGAGTGTTTTGTCTTTTCATCACGCTCGGGTTAGCCCTGAGTTTTTTAGCGCATTGAAGATTATTCTAGAGGACGAAGACGAAGCTTTGGTATATTATTACTATTATTATTCCCGCATCATGTTGTCTGCTGCATTATATTTTATTCTATTGCATATGTATAAATCTAATAAATGTTGTATAAATTATAATAAAATGTATAGTAAACAACTTCATGAACTGTTTATTTGATTATTATATTTTATCGTTCTGCTGCGAGATTCTATGTTTGTTTTCTTCTTCTTTTCTTATTTTTCTTAATTAACCCTAATGATTATCTATGTTCCGGATTGTTTAAGTTGGACATGTATGGATTATTGTCTATTTAAACCTTCCAAAATGTGGGTCGTCGCAGCTTTTGATTTTCTTTTAGAACCAAAATTTATCTTCATTCCTAAGCTAACCCAATTTCGCAAGTAATACAAAAATCTCAAGGAATCATCCTATCAAGATCTATCAACTAAACATAAGAAAACATGTTGTGTAATAAGGTGTTTCATGTACTAAATCCAAATTTATAGTTAAGGTTCCAAATCAATTTCACATCTATCATTCCTTTCCATTTTAAATAAAATTTACTTTTAAATACTTCCTTATTATATTATTCAATTCAAAATAAAAGTGTTCTACAAATTTAAATATTGTTTAAAACATAATCATAATATTACAACTTCTAACAACTTGTCGTTCGATAAAAACTGAAAATTCAAAGAGTGTGTTTCGGTCGCATTTTCCATTTTCCGTCGAACTACCTATTTATGTAACAAAATTCAAAAATGAATTTTCCATCATTTGTTATAAATAAAAAGGGTTATTAAATTATTAAAACCATTAATTGAATATTTAAATAAATTAAATATTTCATAGATTAAAGTGCTAAAATTCTGGGTCATTACATAATAATTGTATGTATGAGATCTTGTATGAATCGTCCTAGGAGAATTTTGGAATTGATAATCATTAAATGACTAATTTATGTTGTGAACATAAATTATATGGTGAACTAATGAAAAATCATCTTTATATAAGGCAATTCATAAAATTTTTATGAATGCTTCTTCCGTTGTACTAAGAAACAACTGATATTTTAAGAAATACCAACTTCGTAATGAAATAATTTCTTTAAGAAATTATTGGTATAAAATTAATTTGGATACGATCAAAGCATAAAACCGATTACAAGGAACGAAATGAAATTTACTGAAGCTAAATGACCATAATACAGTAGAATGTCTAATGGATATTCTTGTACATTAAAGAGAAACTACGAGTTTCTCGTCACTGTCAAAAATAAATAATCTTCGACTATTTAATTAAACCATTAAGAATATTGATTTTATAATATGGTGCCATGTGTAGATCCAAAATAAATTCTAAGTATATTATCAAAATATGATTTTGATAGTTGTACCCAAAGGAATATGATTCATTGGCTGCAAATGTGTCTTTAAGAGAAAAAATTGCAATTGGAATATAGTGAGCCACATTGATAAGAATAATACCGTGAATTTCAAATTGTTGGAATTAATGTAATAGATTCACCATTCAATGTGCTCAAGTTGGTTCGGATTTTACTCATAAAAGTATAGCCTAGTATGACTTTATGTTTTGGTATATATGTGTTGAAGCAGAAAATTCTAAATATAGATTAGACTAGACTGTTTGCACATAACAACCGACTGTTTGCACATAACAACCAAAGTGGCTCGAAGTCAGTAGGAACGATATTGAGTTAGCAGGTTTTTCGGATATGATCTGAGAACGGGTACGAAAGTATCATTCAGAAAAGCATTAGAATTGAACAAGTGTTTTGATAGAAATATCAAATAATTTGATTATCAGTCAAAATGCAGAGGAAGCGTGTATTTATAAGAAAGAATATTTAAAAGGTACATAGATATTTCTTAGCCATAAGTGCATAACACACTAGTAATTGTTAACGATGTACTTGTGTTAAAATCAGCTTTAGCTATTTTAATACTCAACGTTGGATTTGTGAATGATGTCTTTTATAGTAAGTATAAAAGATACCGGGAATGTCCCAAATGATATGCAAGGCACCTTATTAAAATGTTTAATATGAAACATGTTAGATGATTCCTTATGTTTTGGAAATAGGAAATATCATACATGTAATGTTGTCCATGGTATCATGATTTGTTTATGTATTTGATACATAAAGAAAATATCAAATCCAAATTGATATCACTAAATGGTTGTTTGAGATGTTCTCGTGCATTTATAAAATACTGGAGAATTTGTGACGACCTGGAATTTTGGATATTTGAAATGGGAATATTTAATTGATTTTAAATATTCAAAAGGGTAATTTTGACTTGAATTTCAAGTATCACTATTTATTGGGTGATTTAATTATTGAATTTAAATAATTGGAAATTGGGAAAATTGTTGAAGCTTGGGTTTTAAGTTTGTTAAAAATATTTCAAAGGCTTATAAAATGTGTATTAACAATGCTGAAGGTAATAGGACTTTTAAAATCGAATTTAAAAGTGATTTGTTAAGTTTTAAAAATATATCGTTTAAATTGATATTTAAAAATAGCCTTCCGAGGCACAGTCTCGGATTTCGACGAAACCGGTTCCATTGGATCCGTAATATTGTGTTATTATCGGATTTCAATTTACGTAGTAATTGGAGTTGTTGTGTGAGTGTACGGTGTATAAACGTGCTGAAATTTATATCGAAATTCAATATAATAACTAGGTCCAAAAAAAGTGATCTTCTCCATACGATCGAATTAGGACTCGAAACCTTTTCCATTGCGTTTGGAATAGGCGTATAACATTATAAACGCCTAGTAGCATGCCTCGATAGGCGTTCGAAAATTTAAGTTGCATTTATCGAGATAATTTGAATTTGAATTTAAATTAAATATATATATATATATACACCAGTCAACCATCAGCTGAGATTATTTCACATCAGCTGTATTTTTATTCAGTTCGTATCACTGTAGCCTTCTTCTGCACGCCACCTTCTGTTCAACATCACGTCTTGCCTCTTCCTCTTTTATATCACGCAACCCTTCTTTCCCTTTCAGTTTCAAATGAAAACAAATCAGAGAAAAAATATATACAGCTTTCTCAAATCAAAAAAAAAATGAAGTGCTGAATCGTTTTCTTCTCAAGCAAGAACGAAATCGAATTGATTTCGTTTGTAAACTAGGGCGACGGTAAGGGGGTAAACCAATCGAGGCCGAAGAGAAGGATTGCACACGCGAAACTAGGGTTTCGTTCGAGTGAGAGGTTTGTGTGCGTGCGATGGTAGCGCGGGTGTGCGACGATAGTGCAGGTGAGTCAGCAATGGGATGTCGCGATGTTCTCGGCAAGGCCAGGGATTAGAGCGATGACAAGGTTCCCCAGGCGCACGCTCGAAGCGACAGACATCGGCGATGCGACGTCGGAGGTCGGGGCGGTTGCTTCGCAGGTTCCAGTGAGATATTTTTCTTTATTTATATATATATGTATTAAATTTTTTACAGTAAAGTAAATCATTGTTATTATTTTCAGAAAAGCAGAGAAGTTTATAAATAGGATAAGCTTTGAAAAAGAAATAACAATGATAGGGATTTTAAATGCTTTAGAGCTTATGTGAAAATAGATTTTGAAATCTATAATTTATTTTCTAAGTATATATATATATATATATAGTTCCAAAAGAAAAATATATATATACTTGTCATAACAGTACGTTTAAAATTTAAAGTAGTAAGATATAAAATGATCTTGTTTTATTTAGTAAATAAATAAATATATATATATATATCCACATGCATATATTTTGATTTATTAAGTTATGTTAAAAATAATTTATTAAGGTAATAAATTTATTCAATTAACCTATTTATTTTTTAGTTACTGAGAAAAATCTATTTATTATAGGAAGGTTAGTTTAAAATTAATTTAATAAGTTCAAACCAAATCTTTAGTTTAAAATTAAAAAAATAAATGGAAATTTAATTGTTTGATTTATTTGAATATTAATAAATGATATAATCATTTATACAAGGTCAATATCTGAAAGAAATCTAGCTGGTTTGGTTTGGACTGCAAATTAAAAATCAAAGGTGAGTTAATCTCACTCATCTGGATTAATATTTAAATTTAAATAGTCAAATTTAAATATTTGGTTGAATGATTGAATTGACTGGATGTGATATTATATATAGTAGTATATAGTATATATTGGAGTGATTGATTTCCTGCATTATATAGCGGATGAGACCCTATGCGCCGCATAATAGCAGATGATATTTTATAAACCTATATACCGTGATATTCCATCTCGAAGTGGAATTGGTATTGTGCTAACATCTGTGGATGCAGGGAAACAGGTTGGAGGGATCCAACTGGATTCCTCAAAATTATTTAGATTTGTTTAATATTCTGTGATATGGTATATGTGATAATCTGTGATAGATTACATTGGTAATTAGAATGTTGGATGCTATGTTTGATTGAATATATTTGGGTATACTGAGTTACCAAAAATATATAGATTGGATTTTTGAAAAGAAAATAAAAAAAGAGAATTTTTAAGTAAAATAATTTTAGAGAATTTGAATAAATTAAAGAATTAATTGGAAAGAATAAAAGTGATATTTAAATTCTAGTAAATAAATTCCGAGTATGGAAAGGAGATTTTGAATAAAAGGGGAAATAATGAATTTTAAAACTTAAGTGATATTATTTAAAAGAATAAAGAATTCATTTTAAATCAAGGTTTGAATTTAATTAAAAGGAAAAAGAAGGAATTCGGGGAATCTGGAATTTAAATTTTCAGTTTAAAATTTTTAAATCATAGTAAAGAAATAAAAATCTGAAATTTAATGGATTTTGAAATAAATGGAGTAAGTAAGGAAATTTATTTCAAAGTGAAGTAAATTGGAAATCAATTGTAAATTGATTTAAGTGTTTGGAATTGGAATTTAAAAGAGAAGTGAGATTTTGGAATTTATAAACTGGGTTTATAAAGTGAAGTAAAATATCAGTGGATATTTGGAAACATAAATTCAAGGTGGGGATTTATAAAGGAATGTGAATTTGTTTAAGAGAAAAAAATAAATAAATAGTGATTTTTTTAAAAGGATGTGAAAGAGAAGCATATTTCCTTGAATAGCCGAGTACGTTTCCAAAGCAAAGTTTTAAGTATAAGTTAAAGGTTTTAAAGTGTTTCAAAGTGTGTTTTAGTAAATTTATTAATTTTCAAATGATTAAATTTTAAAGTAAGTATTTCTCAAATTTATTATGGTAGTAATTATTAAAAGTGACGTAGTATTTTGTTTTAGAAAGGATAAAATTTAGTGTTATATTAAGTAGCTTTATTTTAAATATTCTTTAAGCATATATCTTTGAATAAAGTATTAAAGTAATTTTTTAATTTAAATGTTTAAAGCATATTTCATAATATAGTGTTTTAAATTATTGTACTTGGTGATTTCAGTGGAAATAGAAAATATTTGGGAATTTATTCCATGAGAGAAGATGGTTTGAAACTGTTTTCAAAGGGTTGAAAAGTGGGAATATATCTTGCGAAGATATTTTGAGATTAATAAATAATTTGGGAAATTATTTATGTTTGTTGGATGTTTTGCGGATGTTAATTGATAGTTAAATAACCGACTATCAATATTGGCCAATGCGCTGATCGTTTCGAAGAGACCGGGATCGGGATTAATTTCTCGAAAACCACTTTGATCCGGTTTGTACGTTTTCATGGGAAAACGAGTTTGGAATCGAAGATGGAGCAGTAAAGTGCAAGGGCTAGTCGCTACTAATCCAGAGGATGATTCCAAAATGGATGTAGTAGGAATAGTGCCTTCGGTTCCGTTCGAACCCGGGACGGACTTGTATGGATGAATGCTTCCAGAACATCGTCAGGCGGACGGTGAGCATTCTAAGTGAAATTTCCTAAAAAGGTAACGCTTAGCCTCAAGCCTCATCAACCGGGAATGACTGAAAATCAGGGGTAGCGCCCATTAGGGTGAGGTCATCCCTGTCTAGATGTCCCTTTTTTATTTTGGCTTAGTGGGCGGTTGGTGATCCTTACCGTGGGGTGATCTTACTCGGAATTATCCAGTAAGGGGTAGTTCCGGTCTTGTGTTGCAAGGGATTGGGCGTAATCCTCGGTACGCTGATCTAGACCAGGTACTGTGACAGGTGGTACCCCAGTGCCTAGCCATTAGTTGGAAATCCATTCTCCCTATGCTCCTGTACGGTTTTGATTGTGCCCAACTATTGCTGAAACGTGAGATGTAAGCATTGTTGGATCATGGGTTTTGATTGCTGACAAGACACAACAATTCACGAATCTACGACTATGACAACATCCGGACTCAACGACTCAAAGTATGGTTCATATAGTTATATATTTTAACAAGAGTCATCAAATATGTATATAGAGTCTAGTTTAGTGCTTTGTTAAAATCTTTCCTCAAGAATCATCATTCACATTCAAATAAACTTGCATGCATATTTTAATCAAAATCAAGTTTTCAAAAAATGCATGGAGCGGGGCTCGAACCCATGTCACTAGCTTGGAAGGCAAGTACTCTAACCAAATGAGCTACTGTAGTTTTTGTTTAACAACAGAATTCAGTCGACTGAATACAGTCAGTCGGTCGACTGAATCTGTGCATTTTAACATACATGCACATCTGTACACGAATTTTTTACATGATTTTACTTTTCAGTCGACTGACCATTTTCGACCAGTCGACTGACCTGAACCCAACTGTCATATTTTGAATAGACATCTTCATTCTGCGAAGAGTTGTGATCCTTCTCTGAACGGAAATAGATGATCCTCTTGGTCAGAACTCTTCACCAATGGCAGTAACTCTCTGACTACTATAAATACATGTCCCAAACACTTCACATTTACCGAAAATCATTCTAACTTTCTTATACTCTTATTATGCTCTCATACTTACATTCAAACAACATATAAGCATTTTATTGCTTTGAATCTCCAAATTAACTTTCATAATCTTTGATTCTTAGCAACACCTTCCTTGCATATCTTCACATACACATCATACACTTGAGGATTTGATTATAGGAAGTTTGTACTATCAGAGACAAATCAGTGTTTTCAAGAACACACAGTGTCAGATATTCTTTTGTATTAGCAAAGTCCTGTTCTGCTGCTCAGGCGTGTGAAGTCCTCTTCGGCTGTTGAGGCAAAATCTTGTTCTGCTGCTCAGGTCCCTATTCAGCTGCTCAGGGGTTGTATAGACCTGTTCCTCCGGGTTAAGTGAGGGTATTGTTAGTTAAAGCCAGAAGTTAGTTTGGGACTGGACGTAGGACGGTGCTCCGAACCAGTATAAAAATTCCTGGTGTGCTTACTCTTATTTACTTTACTGCTATTAACTGCTTCCGCACTTAGATTAATATATATTCCATATATGTCGATCCACACATACTTTCATTTGGTATCAGAGCCTTGTATTCTAGAGATCGTAACAACATCCTAGAATAAATGGATACAAAGAGATCTAGTCAAGGAAATAAGAAGAGGAAAAGCAATAAAGAAAAATCAAAGGAGCAAACAAACAAATGCTTCATGGCAAAAGATAATGAGGTTAGTGATCTAACTTTTGATGATATGATAGAAATAAATTCAGAACTTCTAGACACTTTAAAAAGTCTCAAAAGAAAATATAAGGAAGCTCTAGAAAATTAGAAGAAAGCGGAATTCGAAAGAGATATGCTTAAAGACGAGAAGAAAATTTTAGAAGAAGAACTTGAGAAAATTCAAGATTCAAACAATTCTCAACTCGCTCTATTAAGTCAACAAATAGAAGCTCAAAAAGAAAAGAATAATGCTCTAGCTTCTGAGAATTATGAGTTAAAAACAAAAATTAAAATTGTTGAGTTAGATAACACTAGTCTCAAAATTAAGCTTGATGACATTACTAAAAATATTTCCAATTTTAATAAAGGGAGAGAAAATTTATCCAGGATTATTGAAAATTCTCAAACTGCTTCAAATAAGAAGGGATTAGGTTATGTTAAGAATTCAAAAGCTCACAATGATAAAAGTGGTATAGGATATAATATAACTGATCGTAGAAATAGCACTAGATATGCTTCATGTATAGTAAAAATATTAGTTGTAACGACCCACCTTTTTGGACAGTTTAAATCGACAATCAAACACTCTTGTCAACTCAAACCATTCAAAAGGGAGGATTGTTAATGGGGTAAATAAGAAAAGAAGAGAAAAGAAACAAGAAACAATCACAGAATCTCGCAGCGGAAAGATAAAATATAATAATCAAATAAACAGTTCATGAAGCTGTTTAATATACTTTTGATTATCATTTACATTATTTATTAGAGTTATACATATACAACATAATAAATAAAATAATGCAGCAGACAACATGATGCAAGGATAATAATAGTAATAGTATACCAAATCTTCGTCTTCATCCTCCAGAATAGATCTTCAATAAGCTGAAAAACTCAGAACTGACCCGAGCGTAATGAAAAAACAAAACACTCGAGTCAGGACTAAAATATCCTTATGTAAGTTAAATCAATCGTAAATAAAGATGAGTGTAACGGCGTCAGAGACGTTTACGGGGTTTGCCATCTCCTATCCAGTGTCGACGTGCGTGCAATAACTCAAGAGATGTTACGGGATTTTCCATCTCTTAAGGATCCGTTAAACTATCTACTATGTAGTACAATACGCTATTATAATATGTCTACAGTAAAGTAAAAGTATTAAAATAGCGTTAAGGCGTTACCCATATCCCCCTTAACACATTTTATATATTCCCATAGTCTATACAGTACCGTACGCTCCTCCGAAAGGTTTACGCAGAGGGCACCCCATAGGTATGGTACAAAACAAACTCGTAGAAGGCACGCTAGGGCATGTGAACACGACACACGAGGAGATGCCAGGGTAGATATACCAATTGCACTCCCGGACTGGTGGTGACGCATAGCAGCTACTACCGCCCACCTCGGACACACTCCCAAACAATCGAGGGGTGGCCACCAAAACAATCACAAAAGCAATAGAATGGTATCGAAGAAATATGCCCGATAAGAGGAATGACCTCACATTGGCCCGGTATAGCTCCTGATTTTAGTCACATCTAAGCTGACTCACGGGAGTCAGGGTCACGTCATACCATATAGAATCGTCGCCAAACCATCCTACTTCATTTCTGGAATCTCCACCACGTACATAGTTGTTAAAGTGGTTTTCGGTATCGACAGAGAGTATGCCCATATCCGATCCCGGTCTCTTTAACAACCAAACGCTTATTACACACCGGATGGTTCTTTTACATTTTCAAAATCAATTCATAATTGATATCAAAATATCAAGTTCGCTTCAAAATCAAATTCATTTCAAAATCATCGTATCTACTCAAAATATACGATTCCATTTCAAAAATCATTTTTCACCTCAATATCTCATTCCAATTTCAAAATCGTTTCGAATCTCAATTTAGGATATAATTTCAATTTAACCAAATTCGTATTTAAATCCAAGATTTAAATATAAACATTTCACCTTAGTGACCAGCTGGAAATTTTGGAAAATAGTTTGAATAATTTAAAAATAGCTTAAATAATTAAAAATAGTTAAAATACTCTAAAATATTAAAGATAGATTTCAAAATAGTTTAAATTGATTTAATATAGTTAACTAGATTTAAAATAGATTAAATATAATTAAATAGGTTAAATAGCTTTAAAATAGATAAAAATAAAATTAAAATAAATTGAAACAGTTAATTAGTTTAAAATAAATTAAATTGGGTTAAGTAGATTTAAAATAGATTAAAATAAGTTAATATGTTTGAAATAAGTTAAAATAAATTTAATATAGTTAATATAGGTTAAAATAGTTTACTATAAAATAGTTTAAGTATTTAAAATAGTTTGCACAGTAGAATAACTTAAGAAAACCAAATTTGAAATAGCTTCAAAGTCAACCATTTTAATTTCCAACTTACCAATCTGAATCAAATTCAAATTTCCATTCCGTCGATTAAATCTCAATTTCAATTCAAATCAAATTTTGATTTCAAATTAATTCAATTCTATCCCAAATCCAATTTCCTCAAATTTCAAAATGTTGTCTTTATCACACTTTTACTTAATAATATTCAAAATCCGAATAAAAGTTGAATCCTTTAAAATCAAATCAATTTACGAAATTCAATTATCACAATTTTAATTTCAAAGTCTTAACTTCAATTATTAACCAATTTGTTTAACAAAAATTTATTTCAACATCTCAACCTCAAATTCGCGATAAATTCAATTTCTATAAAAATTGATTTTTAAATTCCTTTAAATCAGACCATTTAAAATAATTCCAAATCAAAGATTTTACAAATTATTTAATTTAACCAATCCGGTGCCCATACATAATTTTCTATCCTATGGCCAAGTGATCAGTTATTTCAATTAAATTTCAGGAATAGATATATCACTTCAATTCAAATCATAGTGTCATAGGTATATATCATTTCAACATATTTCTCAATTTATTTACAATGATTAAATTTACAACTGTAAATAATGGTGATGACAGGATATATACAACAAATAAACATCCAAACATTCAAACATCAATCAATAGCATCCATCGCAACCAATCATCCAAACAGACAATATAAATCACGAAAATTTCATAGTTATAAATGTTCGGTAATTTAATTGCGATTAAATTTCAATTCTAATATGACTGTCAATTTCAATTTCTAACATTAATTTGATGACAATCTAGATGATAGTTAAATTTTATCAACAACGACAAATAAAAATTATATCACTTCACAATATTAAATTTAACTAGCATCAGAATATTCTAGTACGTTGTGAGCGTTATAAAACACTCACCTTGATTTTTCAATTTCAAATCAAATCGAACGACGTTCGATTTAACCTGAAATTTTAGTTAGCTCCAAATGTCCCCAAATCAATTCTAGAATATAGTGGTCGTCACCACGATTCCAACGCATCTTGTTTCATCCAATTCTGATAAAGAATGAAGGAGTTACACCATTTTCAAGTTTGAATACAATTTAAATAACAATTCTTTTTTTTTATACCAACGAAATCCTGGCCGTTGATCAAATTCAAAAGCCGAGAGCAGCTTCCCTCTTCCAAAACGCGTACAGGAAGTCGAACCCAACGCCGCCGTTCAACCCTAGATGTCGCTCGTCCCTCGGGCCACTAGAGGATGATCCATGCCCACCAAATCGAAGCCCGTTGCGAACCCCACCACCGGCCAGAAGCTCGTCGAGCTCGGTCATCACCATCACCCAGAATACGTGCGCGAACGCGCTGCCTTCAAGTGTACATTCCGGCCATCTCGCCCCATCATCAACGATCGTAGCCATCCACCCCGTAGATCACGCTGTCCCCTATAATTTTGTAGTTGAGAAATCTTGGCAAAGGTCGATGGATTTGAAGAAAATCGAGGGGGAACGTCGCAAAGTTTCGGCCATCGAAATTATCACTGGCGGCCACGAGATAGAAGCTAGGATTACGGGGTGAATGCGTATATATACGCGTATAACTAATATTATTTTAATATTAATCTCACAAATTTCATGATTTCCGAACGAACTCCAAATAACACGTGCCGACAGACGTTCGTAAGGTTCTACCCGCCTTCCAAACACAATGGAACGTGTTTCGGAGGCTAATTCGATCATCTGTGAGAGTTATGGAAATAAACGATCGATTTTAAATTAAACCGATTAAATGAATTTCTAAACGTTTTCAGCTGCCACGGTCAAATGATAACTCCGATTGCTCCGAAATTTGAAATCCGATAATAATACACTATTACGGATCCAATGGAACTAGTTTCGTCGAATTCCGAGACTGTGCCTCGGAAGGCTATTTTTACTCGTCGATTAAATCGACGACTTTTCAAAATTTACAGAATTTCTTAAAATTCAAATTTTAAAATCTTATTAACTTTGTAAAAAATCCAAATATAACTTATATTCATTTTGGAAACTAATTTGAATCATATTAAATCAAATTTCAGTTATTCACTTTATTTTCATATATTAAATTTCAATAACAAATAAATCATATTAAATTCAAAATTTTACTTTTGAAACAAATACAAATTATAGAACAACCATTTCCATTAAACAGTTATTCAATTCCCGTTATTCAATCATTCAGTAAATTTCAAATATTGAATTTAAATAATTTAAATTGTTCAATATTCAACAAATTCCAATATTACATTTTAATTGAATTTTAGCTATCACTCAATCACCTTATTCACATCCAAAGCATCCAACATTTATTATTCGACTTCAGTTATTGATTATACACCCAGCTAATATATAAAATTTCATTTCATTTACATTTGGTTTCTAAATTCGATTCGACTGACAAATAAACAAGTAACTTATAATAATTATCACCATTTACTTTTAATCACACTTAAGTTTATTATTTACTACAAGTGTCACCATTACCTATACAATACCAATTTGATTCCATTTCCGATGACTACATCTTATTTCATTAGTTAACCCAATATTTACATTTGTTTTTCTTATATTTCCATTAGAACTAAGTTATAATATTTAAGTCATTTCAATTTATGGTAATTTCATTCAATTCATTAATAATTAACTTAGATAAATATTGTTATAATTCATTCTAGTTATTATCATCATAAATAAATTACAAAATTTTAAATCTTCCAACATTAAACCATGAAATCTTATTAAATTAACTATTTTAATTATCGAAAATTTACGGGTTGTTACATTAGTGCTAATACTAAATTTCGAGTAAAGTCTAAATCCAATTTTAATAGAAATTCAAATACTGCTATGACCAATAATGTTTATAATTTCTCTAGAAGTACAAAATCATTGACGGGAAATATGAATAAAAATTATCTAAGTATTTGGGTTCCTGTTAATTGGAAAAATAGAGAAAAATACATTGATGATTATTTTGATATGGTAATTAATAATGAAAATTATATTTTTAAAGGTTTAGCCACAGCCAAATGGGTATGGTTTCCTAAAAATTAGGAAATTATAAGAACCTTGGGTATCGCATGCTTTAAATGTTAAATTTTTTTTGATACCTTACATTATAAGTAGTAGTTATTTTGTTTTATATTGTTCTATGTTAACACTTATGTGGAATATAATTTATATCATCATATAAACTCTCCTTTTTGCCGATGACAAAGGGGGAGAAAGATATTGCTCTAACACTATTTGCAGGAATAAACGATGCAAGCACAGATTAAGGGGAAGAAAAGATTAATTATTTACAGGAATATATAGCATAGATTCAAAGGGAGAAATCTATAGCACAATTACAGGAATATATTTAGGGGGAGAGATAAGTCAACAAAGCTTGTCGAAGATTCGTCCGTAGAAAATGGAGTTGTCATCATCAAAAAAGGGGAGAATGTTGGATCATGGGTTTTGATTGCTGACAAGACACAACAATTCACGAATCTACAACTACGACAACATCCGGACTCAACGACTCAAAGTATGGTTCATATAGTTATATATTTTAACAAGAGTCATCAAATATGTATATAGAGTCTAGTTTAGTGCTTTGTTAAAATCTTTCCTCAAGAATCATCATTCACATTCAAATAAACTTGCATGCATATTTTAATCAAAATCAAGTTTTCAAAAAAGGCATGGAGCATATTTTAATCAAAATCAAGTTTTCAAAAAATGCATGGAGCGGGGCTCGAACCCATGTCACAAGCTTGGAAGGCAAGTACTCTAACCAAATGAGCTACTGTAGTTTTTGTTTAACAACAGAATTCAGTCGACTGAATACAGTCAGTCAGTCGACTAAATCTGTGCATTTTAACATACATGCACATTTGTACACGAATTTTTTACATGATTTTACTTTTCAGTCGACTGACCATTTTCGACCAGTCGACTGACCTGAACCCAACTGTCATATTTTGAATAGATATCTTCATTCTGCGAAGAGTTGTGATCCTTCTCTGAACGGAAATAGATGCTCCTCTTGGTCAGAACTCTTCACCAATGGCAGTAACTCTCTGACTACTATAAATACATGTCCCAAACACTTCACATTTACCGAAAATCATTCTAACTTTCCTATACTCTTATTGTGCTCTCATACTCACATTCAAACAACATATAAGCATTTTATTGCTTTGAATCTCCAAATTAACTTTCATAATCTTTGATTCTTAGCAACACCTTCCTTGCATATCTTCACATACACATCATACACTTGAGGATTTGATTATAGGAAGTTTGTACTATCAGAGACAAATCAGTGTTTTCAAGAACACACAGTGTCAGATATTCTTTTGTATTAGCAAAGTCCTGTTCTGCTGCTCAGGCGTGTGAAGTCCTCTTCGGCTGCTGAGGCAAAATCTTGTTCTGCTGCTCAGGTCCCTGTTCGGCTACTTAGGGGTTGTATAGACCTGTTCCTCCAGGTTAAGTGAGGGTATTGTTAGTTAAAGCCAGAAGTTAGTCTGGGACTGGACGTAGGACGGTGCTCCGAACCAGTATAAAAATTCTTGGTGTGCTTACTCTTATTTACTTTACTGCTATTAACTGCTTCCGCACTTAGTTTAATATATATTCCATATCTGTCGATCCACACATACTTTCAAGCATTTCAGCTAGATTCTATTTTACTTTCAATAGACACTACTATAATATCAGACGGATTTGATAAAAAGTGTTTTGGCTATCGTAAGGTAAAAACCCGACATGTTTATTTGTGGCGTGGTCTTACGAGATGCTTTTGATTTCAAAGGATTTGGAAACATTTAATAGTCCAATTGAGTGTGTTTTCTCACGCTGGTTTTCCAGACTGACTCGGGTGTTATTTTATTATAATGCTCGGGTCAGACTGAGTATTATAGATTACAGGATAGGATGCTGTGGAGCTCGGGTGTGGAGCTGGAGTCCGAGACGTATCACCCGTACTTGTTTATTTCGCTGTGTATCTTAAGTTGTATAGTCAGCTTTGTGAGGACAAGTTATTATAACTGTCCTGAATTGTGATGTTGATTTTATTGTGCTCTGATGTTGTATTCTGATGATGTATGTATAAACAGATATAGTTTCTTTATGTAAAGATTAGTTTTTATCTATTATATTTTATTCCGCTGCGATGTAAGATTCTGTTGTGTTGTTTTCTTTTCTTCTACCTCCTTCTTCTTTTAGCCCTTATGGTTCGATTTTTCGGGTATGAAAAATCGGGTCGTTACAGAATTGTTTATAGAAACAACAAATTCCTTAGAAAGGAGTGTTCGGACTCAAACTTTATAAGTGATATTGAGTATAACATGTCAATAATAAATTCAAGTTAAGAATATTTATGTTGGAAATATTCCAAATTAATGAATGTGGCTGATTCAATGAAAAGGCTTACTAAGTCACCTTAAGTAGCACCATGATAAAAGCGATGAATATATAATAAATGCACAAATTTATAACTGTGACGATGATGATTGCAAATGTTGGGAATATCATAACATTGTTATATGATAACAATGTCATGATATAGTTCATAACAAAACTTAGAGCTCACTAGAAGTCAAGAGAAATACTCTGAATTGTTTCATGTGATAAATGGAGTTTATCAACGTAGGAGAAAGTTAATTAACAGAGCGGATAATTGAAATATAATACCATACCCATTCACTAAGGGACCGACCCGATTGGGTTTTGAGAAAACCGATTGGGGAAGTTAGAATAAGATTCCATAATTGACCTCTAAGTGCAAGTGGGAGATTGATAGAGTTATGGGTATGCCTTATGGGCGATTATATAATTTGTTACACATATCTCACTCGATAACCAATCTCGTTCGAAATAAAAGGCATTTTCTTTCTATTATATACATGAAATAATGTGTTATATTGATTAATTTAGTTAAAAGTATATTTAATAGAAAATCCATAAATGGTATGTTTTGTGATTGTAGTTACAAAGTGTAATTTATCACACTGAAAATAAATATACAATTTTAAATATTCCTAGTTAAGATGTATTAAGATCGGATATCGATACATTCATTGAGACTATAGTTCGTAATGCTCTTTAAATGTTATGCAACATATTTCTCATGGTTGTTGGGGGCACCAAGGGGTTACACACTGATAGTTATTGGATAACTATGTGACGCAGCAGCGGATAACAAAATGATGAAACTATGAAAGTAGCGATCGATGGAATAGAAGATACCGAATGGCCCAAATCCGTTGATCCAAAGATACCGGATTCTAGCTATCCCAAACACGTTGATCGCGCACGATACCGTGTTTAAAGATCTACGATTCTTCGTACATTGATCTAGCACATTAGATACCATGAATCGGCTTCAGCAGTCGTTGAATCAACACTCGATTACCGAAAGTGGAGATAGGAGATCACACTCAACTACCATTTGGAGAAGTGGCATAAAGCACACAAACAAGTTTTTATTCAAAATCAACTAAACTATTACAAATGACTCAACCCCGCTATTTATAGAGTTTTACAACACACACGACTCAACATTTGACAACACTTAGGTCGTCCACGACCTAACATCACAACCTACGACCTACGACCTAAGGAATTTACACCACAACGACCTAACAAAATACAACATCATACGACCTATTTACAACGCACACGACCTAAGCAACAAACAGTACAAACGACCTTACAACAATGCGACTCAACATATATACAACACAACACATAGGTCGGCAGCGACCTAACAATAAATGCGACCTAAACAAACATGACCCAAAACTGTAGCGACCTAGTACATAAGCTTCAGCATCCAGCAGCGACTTAATGGAACTTGGCAGCGACTTAAGAATCAGCGACCTTCAAGAATTAGCGACTTAACGTTAGGTCGTTCGCGACCTAAAGGAACGGTATGCGAGTTAGGTCGTTCGCGACCTACTGAAGCGGCATGTGAATTAGGTCGTTCACGACCTAAAGAAGCGATATGTGATTTAGGTCGCTCGAACTTCTTAAACCACAACTCGTTACCCCTTAGCTCGTAAGTCGCTAGGTCGTTCGCGACCTAAAGCATGTGACTTATTATAGCCTATTGCATCTTCCCCCTCTTGACTCTGGTTAGGTCGTACTTCCTTATCTCGCGACCCGTTAGGTCGTTCTCGACTCAAGAATTGGTTAGGTCGCTCGCGACCTATCACTTCACCATTCTGGGCTGCATCATCCTCCCCCTGTTGGAAGAAATTCGTCCTCGAATTTAACAACTCTTCGTCTTCGATACTCTGATCCTCGTGAAATGGAACCAAGTGTTTGATATTGTCAATATTAGCCATAGGACGATGATCCGGCAAGCTCATCTTACAATCATTCTCACAAATTGTCTTCATAATTTCCAAACGACTCATTCCTCCGGCATCTAGTTTATTGTACGTACCAACAAGAAATCGTTCAACCATCAAGTAGATAGATTCGTTGTCACTTTGTGTCTTCATCAAATCCAATACAGAGTCCATATTTACGTTCACCCATGACCTAGTATGTATAGGTAATGACATACATAATCCTGACTTCGTCGCGGTCTCTTTTGAAATTTGATAACTCTGACTCTTCTGAACAAGCCTTTCAACCCCTTTCCTTATTAATGGCCCAAAACAAAACATTGTCACCATCTTCATGGTATGGTCACTGTCCACGTGTCTTTCTACACGCTCATCTTTGATAACTTTTATTTGCCAACTGCGTTCAGGAGTATACAATTGCCTTCCTTTGAACAGAAACCCATCAACCAATCTTCTCAATTCTACCTGCTCTATCGAACACATATGGTTACGTGGCATATACGGTACAATAGCACTTGACACTTGATTAACATGATGTACATTTCCCTTTGGTAGTAATTCCTTGGACAACTCCGCAGGAATTACATCTTCACATTCATTCAACATTGACTTATCCTCTTCGATAATTTCAACACTTTCACTGGTTTCATTTTCATTTAACAGGAACATTTCTGCACTACCCTCCACTTCTTTAACAAGCTCTTTTGTAGATTGTAGACTAGTCGAATCCACCTCCTTTATCAACAAATTACCCTCTTCATTTCCTGACTTGCTTTCTTCACCATCACCCAACTTTGCTGATTGTGAGTTTTCAACCTCATGTTCAATAGATTTCATTGGTTGAAACTCATCAACTTCATTTTTATCAAACTTTGATGATTGACAACAATCGACTTCATCTTCCACATCAACAAATTCCTTTAAAGACAACAAAGTTTTTAGCTCCTCGATTTCCTCCAATTTGTTTTCACTCTGTTGACACTTCTTAGGAACCAAAACGATTCGTGTATCCTCGAACATAAACTGTAGCTGTTTGTGCGTCCATCATGTTGCACAGCTCTATCGTATTGCCATGGCCTTCCCAACAACAAATGGCAAACATCCATATCAACTACATCACACCAAATTTCGTCTTTGTATTTCTTCCCAATGGAAAAATTAACACAAGCTCTTCGAATAACCTTCACCTCCCCTCCTTTCCTCAACCAAGCTAATTTGTAGGGGTGTGGATGCTTTTCTGTTTTCAATGACAACTTCTTTACAGCTTCCGAAGAAATGATATTATCACAGCTTCCTGCATCGATGATAAATTTACAAACCCTTCCCAAGATCGTGCACGTTGACTGGAAAATGTTACTCCTCAACCAACTTGAATCATCTTCTTGCTTTGGTGTCAAACACGATCTTCTCATCAACAAACTACAACCCTCATCTCCAGACAATAATTCTTCTTCTTCAATTGGTATTGAATTGACATACGCTACCTCTGCATCTTCATTCTCAATCCCCGCAATCATTGCCCGCTTCTTTGGCTTTGTACATTCATTGCTTTTATGGCCAAACTCTTGACAATTAAAACATTTGAGATTACTATTGGCCTTTGCTTTGCTGGCTTCATTCACAATCGGTTTACTGATGACTTTGGAAACATCCACACTATTACTAACATCCTTGTTCTGGTTGTTGGAATTTGTAAACACACCACCTCCTCTCCTCCCTTGCTTCTCCCAAGCCAATGCTTTCTGGTGTGCTTCAGTAATAGATCTGGGATCAAACATATTCACCATGTCTTGAATCTGTGTTCGCAACCCTCCAACATACCTAGCTGTTAGCTGTTCCTCTGTTTCCATAATGTCATTCCTCGCAATCAATTGATAAAATTCATCCGCATATTCATTCGCTGTCCTCGTCCCTTGCCTTAGATTCTGCAATCGTTGATACATAAGGGACTGATAATTGTGCGGCAAGAAAGTTGCTTTCATCATCTTTCTCATCTTATCCCATGTGACAATCTTTGACTTCCCCATCCTCTCCCGTGTAAGTTTTGTTTGCTGCCACCATGCCATAGCTCTCCCTCTTAATCTCGTAGCAACTAACTTCACTCTTCGATCCGCGGGAACTTCTTTGAAGTCAAAAATTTCCTCAACATTTGAAACCCAATCCAGAAATTCCTCCGTTACCATTCCTCCCTTGAATTCTGGAATTTCAGTTTTCATCCCCGACTCCCATCGGCAATCATCTTCTACAACCCGATATGCACTTCGTACTTGGCCTCGATCTCGAGAATGAACACTACATCTACCACCATCTTCATCAAAAACAGATGTACTTCGATAACGATCTCGACCACCCACATCTCTATGATCCCGCATATCTCTTCTACTTTGTCTGTCATCATCATGGTATGGTTCATGTTCAAACTCACGTGGAGTTCTTCTCTCTTCATCTCTATACTCATGATGTTCTCTTCTCACTGAAACTGAAGATTCTCTTCTTCCTCGATAAGGTTGTGGCGACACCCTCCTCGCTTCCGCAACCGATGGCGAAACTCTATTTCCTCCATGGTTCGAAATTGGCGACCTCCTCCGTTGATTTTGATTCATATCATTCATCAGTTTCTCTAACTTCTCAATGCCTTCCTCAAACTTTTCATTGATGCGTTGTTCCATTTGCTCGGCTTCTTCTCTTCTATACAACGCTTCAACATTTTGATGACGGTTAGCTCTTCTCGGCGGCATTGTTGATTCTTCAAACACACTTCAATTCTCGATCTACAAAATGAACTTCAAATGATGCACGGCTTCCCTAGCTCTCGGCTCTAACTCCACTTAGCTCAGCTTTGCTTGATGTAGCTCGGCTTCACTAACTCCTCAAACTCTTCGATAAAAATTGGCTCCAAGACTCGGCTTAGCTATGATTGGCTAAGTCTAGCTCTGATACCAAATGATGCAGCAGCGGATAACAAAATGATGAAACTGTGAAAGTAGCGATCGATGGAATAGAAGATACCGAATGGCCCAAATCCGTTGATCCAAAGATACCGGATTCTAGCTATCCCAAACACGTTGATCGCGCACGATACCGTGTTTAAAGATCTACGATTCTTCGTACGTTGATCTAGCGCACTAGATACCGTGAATCGGCTTCAGCAGTCGTTGAATCGAGCGCACTCGATTACCGAAAGTGGAGATAGGAGATCACACTCAACTACCAATTGGAGAAGTGGCACAAAGCACACAAACAAGTTTTTATTCAAAATCAACTAAACTATTACAAATGACTCAACCCCGCTATTTATAGAGTTTTACAATACACACGACTCAACATTTGACAACACTTAGGTCGTCCACGACCTAACATCACAACCTACGACCTACGACCTAAGGAATTTACACCACAACGACCTAACAAAATACAACATCATACGACCTATTTACAACGCACACGACCTAAGCAACAAACAGTACAAACGACCTTACAACAATGCGACTCAACATATATACAACACAACACATAGGTCGGCAGCGACCTAACAATAAATGCGACCTAAACAAACACGACCCAAAACTGTAGCGACCTAGTACATAAGCTTCAGCATCCAGCAGCGACTTAATGGAACTTGGCAGCGACTTAAGAATCAGCAACCTTCAAGAATTAGCGACTTAACGTTAGGTCGTTCGCGACCTAAAGGAACGGTATGCGAGTTAGGTCGTTCGCGACCTACTGAAGCGACATGTGAATTAGGTCGTTCGCAACCTAAAGAAGCGATATGTGATTTAGGTCGCTCGAACTTCTTAAACCATAACTCGTTACCCCTTAGCTCGTTAGCTCGTATGTCGCTAGGTCGTTCGCGACCTAAAGCATGTGACTTATTACAGCCTATTGCAGCTTCCCCTTTTTGACTCTGGTTAGGTCGTACTTCCTTATCTCGCGACCCGTTAGGTCATTCTCGACTCAAGAATTGGTTAGGTCGCTCGCGACCTATCACTTCACCATTCTGGGCTGCATCACTATGGAATGACTCACTTAATTATTTTCTGTTGGTTAATATAACTAAGGTCAAATAGAAAATATCGATGTGATAAAATTACACAGTTCTTTTGACTTGAGAATACTATTGATCTTCAATATGGAAGATCCTCTTTGATTATAGTTAAATTGTGGCACGATGTCCATCGAACAACTATAGTTGGATCGAGTGGAAGTATTGGAAGTGAAAAACTATTCAAGAGAGGATTCTTCTCCTCGGTTATATGAGGTTAGTATCATAGTCAACCGAAGTCAACTTAAAGTCAAAATCTTTGGCCAGAGCATTTTGGTTAATTATGATTGTTATTCTTGAAGTAAGGACTTTGTGTTTGGACAATAGAGTTGAATATGGACGATATTGGAATTTTAACCATTACCAAATTCCATAAGTCCAAAGCGACATAGTTTTGATGAAGAGAGTTGTTGTAAATGATTATCACTACTAGATAATGCTTAAATAAGTAAAATTAGATTTTCCCAAAACAAGGTAAGCGATAAATTTGGCCAAAATGTCACATCACCTGCTATGTGATGTGTGAATGTTAATATTCGAAATGTTCGATATTAATTGCTGACTAAATTTACAATTAAGAGTCACACAATTGAAGCATTGGTGCTCCTTTGACCACTTAATTTAATTAATTTATAATTGTTATAAATTAATTAAATTAACTAATATTTATGAAATATAAATTATAAAATTTTATTTGATGTATTAAACATGATTAAATGGTGTATTTATAACAAATATAAATATACTGAATGATATATGATAATAATACGCGTTTAAATTAGATTTAAATGTGGGAATTTTTTTACGGACTTAAATGTGTTGAAAGTACATAAGCAAACACCACATAGTCAGCCATTAATTGGCTTAAGTTTTGCAGGCCATGACAAAAAAGGGGAGTTTTGTTTTGGTCTTCAAAATGAAAATGCAAGTGTTAAAACGGATTAATGACCTCATTTATCATGCATTAGTTCCATTCCTTTAACAAAAAATGGCCTCTTAATTTTCATTATGTGAAATTATCTCAAAATAACATTCCAACATCATATAATTTGGCCATGCCTTACAAAATGCGATAGAAATTTCCAAGTTCAATTTTACATCAACTTCTTTATTATTCGATAGTTGGTGGTCTGTAATTTGAGAGCCAGCAACTGCAGGATTCGATTTATGGAGTAAATTCATAGTTTCAAGATGCAAATTCAAGGTATTGGTGAAAGGTTTATCTCTTATCCATTGATAAATAATTTTGTTGTTATTTTGTATTTCTATTAGATAGCTTGATTATGACGAATCTTGTATGCTGATTTATCGTCACATAATGGATGGTTGTATGTTCAAATGCATAATATTATTATTATCATTTTGTTTGTTTGTCATAGCTATGACACTCATGATATTAAAATGATTTTTTTCTTATTTTTTTCCAATTTTAAATTTAGTATTGTTTAACTGACTTTAATCGCACAAATTTAAATTGAATGATTTACATTTTATAAACATACATTTTTTGAAATTTTTTTTGTTTAAGCCTACAAGACATTTGAAAAAATTATATATATATATATATATATATATTTAATTTGTACATAAACTCCTTTATTAATTAATTTGAAATTGATTAAGTAGATTATATATATATATATATATATATTTTTAAATAATAAATATGCATATTGTGCAAGATTTCTAAAACATCAATACATTTTTATTTTCAAAAATCATTTGTTATTACTTTTCTCTCAAAACCATATCATTTTAATTAATTAATAATGAAAAAAAATTAAACTAAAATTTTAGATGGCTAAGAGCATTTTTTGATGTTATAAAAATATATTTGTAATTATAAGATATATTCATTTATTAAACAATCACCACATTATGAATACATTCATTCACTTTTGAATTTTGAAATGTAATGGTTCTATTAAAGGAGACTAATGTCCCTATTAATCACCACATTAACTTTCTCTCCTTAATATAACTTAACCTTTCATTTCAAAACCTACATCCATTCCAAATTTAATTTTCAGGCCATGAGCCAATATTTAATAAATGAATATATTTTACAAAATTCATCCTTAATTTTATTAGCGTATAAGTATACAAATATCTTTCTTTAGAAATAAAGAGGCTATGTAAATTATAAAGAGCATTAATGACCACATTAATTTCTCTTCCTTTAATATGACTTAGCTTTTCATTTCTCAAATTTTCACACTCCAAAACTTGAATAATTTCCTCATTTTTATTATATAAACCTCATTCATATTTGTACGTGCATTTTATATATACATAAATTATACATATTATTTGATATAATAATTTTTAGTATACATACATATATTTTCAATATATTCATACCACTTTGATGCACTTGTAGTACATTTAGATGGTTTAATCGAATGCAAGAAGGGATAACATGTCTGTAGCAGTATAAATCCCAACACCTAAACATGGGCATGTTAAACAATGTACATATTATAATGTTGCATGTGCATATTTACACATATATGTATATGGTACACAAGCTCAAAACATAATATGAAATAAATAAAATAAAATATTGATTTTATTTAAAAGAAAATTTAGAAAAGGTCTAAATATATTTAGACTTTGTATGCCAATATAGATTTAAATGGTAAATTTTTTAAAATTCACCTATTTTTCTATCGCGGGCTGGCTCAGTTCCTTCAATGGAACTATACACAGAGTACGAGCAGGAGGCCGTGCTTTCATATATCAATAATTTGGAGCTTACTATCGCTTATATTCCACTTTGTAGTACTGTAGAGCTATGTCAGTACTTATATTATTTAAGAGACAATTTTAAGAGTTTATTTGGAGATTTATGGTGTATAACTGCAATATTTTTATTTTTTTATAATCTACGAACCTGTTACACTCTTATGTTTTTATTTATGGTTCATTTGATTATATTATTGTATCGTCTATTGTATATCTATTTGATAATTATATTTTATCTATGCGCTATGAGATGTTCTATAGGTTCTGTGGTTTGAATTCTTGTTACTTTAGACCCTTGGCTATCATCCTACATCGGTCAGGTACCATTACAGGGTACCATGGCAGCACACTCTACAGGTCATATTGGGGTATCGAAGGTGTAGGTCAATTGTTACAATTGACCAAACTCTAGATATCTCAATGATATAGTTATGACGAGAAAACATACACAAAATATCGTAAAAAATATGCGGCTTAATAAACATTAGAAATTGGATTTCACCTAAATGATCTATAAGCGACCGAACTCTTGCCCAATACTGTACTTCAGCAAAGTCAATGCAGGCTTTAGTATTTAAATTATTTAAATATTACCATGGACCGAGTTCACAACAGCGTTGTTAGCTTTTTTTTAGTTCAACTAGTTTAAACTAATTTCTAAATGTTATAAATTAATAATAAAAAATATTAGAAATGCAATTTTTTTATGACATTTGATTATTGGTCTAAGCCTTAAAATTAATTAAAATAACATATAATTTTTATATGGTAGTCTATTTAACAATATGAGCTTAATTTATTAAATAATTAATATATATTTTATATTAATTAGGTCCAATATCATGGAAGTCCATTATAAAGGAGGGGGAGGAGGAGGCTATACATGGAGAAATTGGTGTATTGACTAAGCCTTTTGCTCTATATTAGGTTTAGATTTAAAGGACAAAAAATGGTTGGAATATTATATTTTCTGATGACTATAAATAGTTACATTTTCACTCATTCAAAACAAACACAAATTATACAAGCATAGCCTCCATTAAAAATTAGTTGATGCCTTTAAGTAGGATTTACACAACAAGCTTGAAAACAGAAAGGAGCAATGATTCGATGAGGAAGAGCTAACACACAACATGCCAACAACCAGCGGATCTAAGGTACATTTTCGTTATTAAAACCATGCAAATACATGTATATATATATTGTATTTATATTTGTAGCCAAAATAAATTATTTTCGAAAATAAATTTATATTTACAATACATATACTAAAATAATATATTTTTGCTCATGTCCTATACATATACAAGGAAAAAGATTATATTATTTTTAAGTTTTAAAAAAGGATATGTTTCTTTTAGGTTTTTAATATATATATATATATATTTGTTTTAGTAAAAAAAATCAAGTTTACTTTTTTGATATATGTTAATATATTTGAATTATTCAAATTTAAGATTTTAATTTCAAATTTTAGATACACACATATACATACATATATACATATTATATAAACTTATATATATACATAAAAATATATTTTGGCTATTAGATAATATATATATATATATTTAATCTTAAAAGTTATATGTAAATTTATTTAAATATTCATAGCCAAAAGTAATAATAAAAAATAAAAAAAATTCTACATTGCCGAATATTTTTTCTAAATACATTTATGACCGAAAATAAATTATTATATATTTATTTATTCATTCATCTATCTTTATGAAGCTACTTACTTATATTATGGAGATATTTCTAATAGTTAACCCGCCATTTGGCAAGGCCGTATATAGGCGGATTTAACTCAATCGACTTCACGGTTATCGAGGCTAGAATATTATGGATTTGGTTCAAATGGATGGATGATCAATTACGGATAATAAATATAAATATGAAGCCGGGATTAAGCATGGTCTATGGGCGAACGACGCAGGGTACTTGGAATATGGATTTTGGCAAGAGATGAGTTGCTTAGGGTCTACTTCGAGTCGCTAAAGGGATTGCTTCGGGTCATCCAAGGGTTTGCTTCGGGTCAGGGAAGGGTTCACTTTGGGTCAGCATTTTATTGGCTTGGGGTCAGCATTTTACATGAGATCAGTGTTTACTTCGGGTCGGCGTAGCCTCTACCTTGGGTTGGCATTGAGATGGAGTCATATCACAAGGGGTTGTAGAATATGCTAGTATATGATTTTTGTTTGACGATAATAAACATATATATATATATATATTCGTTTAAATGTATTTTTTATTGTACTATTTTATTTTTCACATAATTAAATAAATATTTGATGAATAAAATAAATAACGTAGAATTCATATTCAAACAAATATTTTATTACAAATTCGAATAGTACAAATTTAAGCTCTCACTATACATTTACACATTGTCATTTTACAATAGAGTTTTGATTACATTACAAATTTCAATTTACAATTTATCATCTCACTACATATCACTGATTCACTCGTATTTGTTCTTCAACTCTATTCCAGTTTTGTATCCAGCATCTGAATTATCTTCAATATAAATGCTGATGCAGTAAAATTAAAAAAGAAATATTTTTCGCAATATGCAATGAAGTGTGTGTTTTGAAAATGTTATTTGCCTCAGTTATTTGGGTTGTTCGTCATCATTTTCGTTTGAATCCATTCATACACGAACAACTTGTGACATGCATAGTGTATCACTGTACATACCACAAGGCCGTGCACACCAATATACACTTGATAAACTTGCAGGGACATATGAGCACAAGGTCAAACCCAACCAAATGATGGATTCAACTCAGGTGCAATACAAAACTAAAATAGGATGGTCAAGTACGAGAGTCAATGGTTAGCCAACATGAATAAAAGTCCAATGCAATGGCCGGACTCAAATGTACACAACCAGATCGCACATGACAGTTGAACCAAACTTGAAGAAATGAATGAGCATGACCAACATGAAGTCTCTAAATCAACACAGTAAAATGTTCAGGCATGAACATGATTACCAGAACAAACTCAAATGTACACAATCAGGGAGTAAGTTATATCACAATGAACAAGTCAATAGAGCCAAGGCATTATAACTCACAGCAATGATCGCAGCGGTGACAACAAGACTTCAAGTATATATGGTGGTCAGGGAAAACAAAGAACAGACCCAACAAACCATCACAAGTCCAGACTGCAAAATGCACAAGGCAACAAAACTTCGAATGAAAACAAAATGTTAAGTGAAAACAAAGTGGTGAACTGAATGGTTATAACAAAGTGAAGCACAAGGACCGTACAAGCAAGTGCAACCAGATCAGTAACACACAGCAGGAACCATATAACATACATGTGAAGATCAAAACAATGTAACATGCAACAGAACTTCAAGTAGAAGGATGAATGCAAATCCACATACTAAATCAGTTCCAAAACTACCAAGCAAGCCAGAGAATGCAAGTTACAATGCAACAGTAAACATACATGAAGATACACATGTATGCATATATATACATATATACATACACATGTCAGCCTCAAAATGAACTACAGACCAGACTCAAGCTCAACAACTAAATGCAACCAAACAGTCCAGGCAACCTCATATACAAATTTTAAGGCTGCACACATATGTACAAAGCGGACAACATATATGGCAATACAAGCATATGAAGATGATCAATAGAAAACAGATTTTAGATGCAGGCAGGTTCAAATACAATGGTCATGTTAAAAACAACACCCCACAAGGCCAGTGTAATTAAAAGAAAGTGATGAAACAGACCTCACATATATATTTCAGAGAATACAAAGCCAACCACATTCAAGAAAACAAAGCAACCTGACATGTAACAAGGCTAGAAAATCAAAGTACATCCAGATCAATGGCATAACCTGACCAAAACCAAACAAGTGATCAAGTTTCAAATGCATTCATGGGTCAGCAAGCTTAAACAGGGTCACCAAAACACATATATACATACGTATATGTATGAAGACAACAGACCATCAAAACTGCATTAACACAGAGACAGGCATGGCCAAATAAGATGAACTCAACAAGCAAATGGGTCAAAGACAACATTCAGGCATGAACACAATGAAGCAGTGGACTAACTGGCCAAAGCTACAAACTTATATGATCACAAACTCGAAGAAAATCAAACTTGATGAGTAGCAGTTTCAAACCAAGTCAAGGCCGAGATGAACAAGTTCAACAAAAGTCAAAAATATTTGAAAACGGAAAGAGCTCGATGAACAAGCATCACAAATTCGAAAATTGAATGCCAGCAAAGAATGTTGCAGTAAAGTCATAAGCCAAATCATCTAAAATTCAAAATACCGAAGTCATAGGAGAAAGAACGCAAAACAAATTCGAATATATCAGAGATGGAACAAGTCAGAGTTATCACAAGCATTCAATCGAAAATCAAGGGTCGAGCATAGTAAATCGAAGCAAGTGATAAAATCATGAATAATTCAAAGGAAAATATACGAACATAATTTTAGGGATTTTATCCCTATAAATTACCCCATATCATCATCAGCTTAAGGCATCGAGTTCGAAAGAAAAATTGAGTTAAGCTTAATCATAAACTAAAAAGGGAAATCGCATACCAGTATTGGAACTCGATCGAGAAGCGGCCACGAAGGAACGAAACCAACCGACGATTCAAGCCTCAATTCTTACAAGCGTGCAACATTCAATTCGATCAACTACAAGGCGACAAATTCAATTCTAGAACCCTAATTTCCAGAACGAAGAGAAAGAAGGTGGCATAAAAATAAGAAAAAGGAAACGCATATTCTATTTAGGCTGAAGAATAGAAAGGAAGACTTTCTCTTCATTTAATTATTTAATGGGCCGGTGCTTTTAATTCTATTGGGCTTCAAATTATTTAATTAGGGTTTTGTTTTGTTTTATTTATTATTTCATTTGTAATTTCTTTTTAAATTGAGTAAGTTTCTAGTCGTGTGACTAGGTACGAACTACAGGTCGTAGTTTGAGAATTCGCAACTCGGTGGCTAAGTTATGACAGGGTTTTGAGCGTAGAGTTAGGTTAGTCATTAGCGGGTGTCACAAGTTTACATGTGTAAGCGTCTGACTACTTGATTTCTAGTAGAAACCTTGGGGGCAACACGTAGGCAGGGTTTTGCCAAAGCTGGGTAAATCCGTGTCGTTCTATTTTTTCTTTTATTATTCTGCTATTATCTGTGCTGCAATTACTATACTTATTTCCACATTAATTTTTATTATTAGTAGTATCACCCTTTTCACCCTCCTCTAGAGTGAAATCTATCCTACAAGTGGTATCAGAGCTAGGAACAAAAACCATTTTTTGTTTTAAAAATTTGATTTTTCAAAAACCGATTTTTGTTTTAAAAATTTGATTTTTTAAATGGCTTCTTTTAATAATACTTTTGCCGAGGGTTAGTCCATAGTTAGACCACCCATGTTCAATGGTGAATATGCTTACTGGAAAAATAGAATGAAAATTTTTCTGAAAACCTTAGATGGATGGAATATTGTTGAGACAGGATATAGGACACCAACTATAGTGGTAGATAATCAAGAAATTGAAAAATCGATGGAATAATGGACAGATCTTGAAAATAAAATGCAGAGTGCTAACGCTAAAGCTATGAATTCTATTATTTGTTCATTAGATCAAATTGAATTTAATCGTGTCTCACATTGTCTAACTGCGTAGGAAATTTGGCACACACTTAAAGTGACTCACGAAGGAACCTCTCAAGTCAAAGAATCTCGCCTTGCCATGCTCAGTAGAAAATACAAGAACTTCACAATGGACAAGGATGAAAATGTCAAAGAGATGTATGGACGAATTTCTAATCTTGTATACAAATCAAAAACTCTTGGAAAACCATACACAGAATTGGAAATAGTCCGAAAAATCCTTAGAGTCCTTCCATGGAATTTTGAAGCGAAAGTTACTGCCATTTAAGAATCAAAAGATCTGAAACAAATCAAAGTGAAGAACTCATCGAAAATCTCACCACTTATGAGCTAGAAATCAAATTCAAGGAAGAATGCGAAGGAGGTGATATGTGAAAGAAATCAATAGCTCTCAAAGGAACAACTGAAAGTGAAGATGACGACGATGATGATGGAGCAACCGAACTGGCACTATTAATAAATAGATTCAAAAGGTGAAACCACAAATACGGAAATCCACTCTAAATCAACAATTGAAAAGCAGAATAGTCAAAGTACTAGACAACTCAGAAGAGCAAGAGATCATTTGTCATAAGTGCAATAAACCTGGTCACATCAAGCCCAATTGTCCTCAGAATCGACTTGACCAAGCAAAGAAACCGAAAAGGAGAAGTTTTGCAGCTACTTGGGATGAAACTGATGAAAGCACTGGTAGTGAAAATGAAAAAGAAAAACCGTGTCTTCAAGGAGAAACAACTGACAGTGATGATGACGAGCCAAGCGAGGTATCAAAACTTACTCATTCGGAATTACTTATATATTTTCATGAAGTAAATGGCTGTTTTGAAAGACTTAGGGAGAAGTACGCTAAAATCGAATCACAAAGAGATATTTTGATAGAATCAAATAAACAGCTCGATCAATTGGTTAAAAACTATCGAAATAAGAGCCCTAAGTGTGATAAGTTTCCATCACTTGAATAAGAAATTAAGAAATCAGAAATTAATATTAAATCACTTGAAAATGAAATTCTGATTTTGAAAGAAAGTGAAAACACTAGGAGAGAAAATTCTATTAAAAAGTGCACTGTTATTGAATGAAAATGAATCACTCAAAACACAAGTCCAACAATTGTCTACAACCTTAGGAAAATTCTCCAGAGGAGAAAAATCACTAAATATGCTAATAGGGAAACAAACTGTCAATACTGTTAGACAAGGACTTGGGTATAATCAATCCGAAAGTGTTAGAAGCGAAATTAACCAAGCCAATTCTAAGTACACGATTTGTGGAAAAAATGGACACAATCACAATAATTGCTGGTGTAGGCCCAAACATGTGAAAACCATACCAATTTGGGTTCTAAAAGGCACGAATATAAAATCCCTTAAAGTTAAACAAATCTGGGTGCCAAAAGGAACAAATATAAATTGTTTTGGGTCTACACAAATTTATTTTTCAAAATTGTTTGTCACTAACAATCATGGACCTATAAAAACAAATAGGTCACAAAAATCTTTCCTCGTGCAGGTATGGTGGCAGGCTAAGGAACAACAACAGTGTTACCTGGATTCTGGCTATTCCAAGCACACGACGGGCGACAAATCAAACTTCCTTAGCCTAGTAAAAAGGTGGTAGAGTCACAATGGGTAACAACGAAAAATTATTAGTAAAAATAAAATAGGTAATGATACATTTATCTTGAACGATATATTAAATGTTGAAAATCTGCACCATAATCTGATGTAAATCAGCTAGTTATGCGATAAGGAAGGAAGGTTGATTTTGATTCTGATTTATGCAAAATTGTTGGCCAATTATTTTTTTATGACGAGAACACTATAAGTACCTCTAGAGTCTTTGAACTAGTTCATATAGATTTGTTTGGACTAATGATGTTGTTTTATTGGTTGATGATTATTCTAGATACACGTGGATATATTTGACCTAACATTATATTTTGTGTTTGCTTGTATACACTATTTCAATTCAAATCCAAAAGAATTTCATTTAAAAGCTATAAAAAGGATTTTAAGGTATCTGTTGCACACTTCATGGTATGGTCTATGATATCTATCTAATGATAACTTTGAGTCAAAGGGGAATTCAGATGCATATTACACTGGTAGTATAGTTGATAGAAAAATTACTAGTGGAAAGCGTTTTATGTTGGGACATTCATAAGTTGCATCACATTTCCAAAGAAAATATATGCATATTTTTCATTTCAACTGATTTTCACAGACATTTTTTTTAAAACCCCTTCCAGAAAATTGTTTTTGTTGACTTCGTTTCAGATTAGACATTTTAGAAATTTGATTTTATATTTACTTTTGGATTTGTTCTTAAATGAATACATTAACTAATCTGACTCCCTACTGATTATCGAAAAGATAAAGAGTGATTGTTGATATTAATCATATATTATGACTTGAGACAATATATTTAGTAAATTTCTTTAAAAATTTAAACAAGATTTATAATAACTTTTGTTGGTAAAAATTCCATGACCATCTCTATTTCTATCATATTTCTAACGACCATCACTCTTTAAAATTCAATATAGTATGTCAAAATGTGGTATTTTAAACGGAAAATTATTCGTTTTTATTTTATTTTTTAGCAGCAAAAACATCCACAGTATCCACTCTCATTTAAAAGTCCTCACGGTTATGCATGGGTGAATTACTTGGAATATTTTTTTATGTGCTTTCATGTTCATTTAAAAGTCCTCACGGTTATGCATGTATGGGACACATATCAAAATTGATTATTAAATAGACGAGTTGATTCTAATCCCATTTAAAAGTCCTCACGGTTATGCGTGGTTAGAAGATACTTGAAATTCGTTTTTTTTTTGTTTTTTTATAAAAATTATGAATACTACTAATCTCATTTAAAAGTCCTATCGGTTATGCATGGTTTGTAAGTATTCAAATTCGTGATATAAATATACCACAAATATACACAACTATATGGTTTTATATGCCGACATCACCCCTATCACTCTAAAGTGGAATATGCGCCCAACAGGGTATTTATGATTTTTGTTTGATTTTTTATTGAAATTTAATATTTATATTCGATTGGGTATTAATATTGTATTAATGTCTATCACTTTACCTCTATTTTTCTAACACTATTACTCTTTTGCTGATAACAAAAGGGGGAGAGAAAAGTTAAGATTTTGGCAAATAAAGTTCAAATATTTTATTTTTTATTTGCGTATTACCATCTAGGTTCATTTGCATATTTTTATTTATTTTCATGCATATATGAAGGGGGAGCTTTGTTAAAGAGAGGGAGCATTCAAATAGGGGAGCACATAGATTTCATCAATGACCAAATACATTTAACAAATTCAAAATCTTAATATATGTTAGTTATCATCAAAAGGAGGATATTGTAGAATATGCTAGTATATGATTTTTGTTTGATGATAATAAACATATATATATATATTCGTTTAAATGTATTTGTTATTGTACTATTTTATTTTTCACATAATTAATAAATATTTGATGAATAAAATAAATAACACAGAATTCATATTCAAACAAAACTTTTATTCAAACAAAATTTTTATTACAAATTCGAATAGTACAAATTTAAGCTCTCACTATACATTTACACATTGTCATTTTACAATACAATTTCGATTACATTACAAATTTCAATTTACAATTTATCATCTCACTACATATCACTGATTCACTCGTATTTGTTCTTCAACTCTATTCCAGTTTGTATCCAGCATCTGAATTATCTGCAATATAAACACTGACGCAGTAAAATTGAAAAAGAAATATTTTTTGCAGTGTACAATGAAGTGTGTGTTTTGAAAATGTTATTTGCCTCGGTTATTTGGGTTGTTCGTCATCATTTTTGTTTGAATCCATTCATACGCGAACAACTTGTGACATGCACAGTGTATCACTGTACATGCCACAAGGCCGTGCACACCGATATACACTTGATAAAATTGCAGGGACAAGTGAGCACAAGGTCAAACCCAACCAAATGATGGATTCAACTCAGGTGCAATACAAAACTAAAATAGGATGGTCAAGTACGATAGTCAATGGTCAGCGAACATGAATAAAAGTCCAATGCAATGGCCGAACTCAAATGTACACAACCAGATCACACATGACACTTGAACCAGACATGAAGAAATGAATGAGCAAGACCAACATGAAGTCTCTAAATCAACACAGTAAAATGTTCAGGCATGAACATGATTACCAGAGCAAACTCAAATGTACACAATCAGGGAGTAAGTTATATCACAATGAACAAGTCAATAGAGCCAAGGCATTATAACTCACAGCAATGATCGCAGCGGTGACAACAAGACTTCAAGTATATATAGTGGTCAAGGAAAACAAAGAACAGACCCAACAAACCATCACAAGTCCAGACTGCAAAATGCACAAGGCAACAAAACTTCGAATGAAAACAAAATGGTCAAGTGAAAACAAAGTGGTGAACTGAATGGTTATATCAAAGTGAAGCACAAGGACCGTACAAGCAAGTAACACACAGCAAGAACCATATAACATACATGTGAAGATCAAAACAATGTAACATGCAACAGAACTTCAAGTACAAGGATGAATGCAAATCCAGATACTAAATCAGTTCCAAAACAACCAAGCAAGCCAGAGAATGCAAGTTACAATGCAACAGTAAACGTACATGAAGATACACATGTATGCATATATATATATATATATATACACATATATACATACACATGTCAGCCTCAAAATGAACTACAGACCAGACTCAAGATCAACAACTAAATGCAACCAAACAGTCCAGGCAACCTCATATACAAAGTTTAGGGATGCACACATATGTACAAAGAGGACGGCATATATGGCAACACAAGCATATGGAGATGATCAACAGAAAACAGAGTTCAGATGCAGGCAAGTTCAAATACAATGGCCATGTTCAAAACAACACCCCACAAGGCCAGTGCAATTAAAAGAAAGTGGTGAAACAGACCTCACATATATATTTCAGAGAATACAAAGCCAACCACATTCAAGAAAACAAAGCAACCTGACATGTAACAAGGCCAAAAAATCAAAGTACATCCAGATCAATGGCATAACCTGGCCAAAACCAAACAAGTGATCAAGTTTCAAATGCATTCATGGGTCAGCAAGCTTAAACAGGGTCACCAAAACACATATATACATACGTATATGTATGAAGACAACAGACCATCAAAACTGCAACAACATAGAGACAGGCATGGCCAAATAAGATGAACTCAACAAGCAAATGGGTCAAAGACAACATTCAGGCATGAACACAATGAAGCAGTGGACTAACTGGCCAGAGCTACAAACTTATATAATCACAAACTCAAAGAAAATCAAACTTGATGAGTAGCAGTTTCAAACCAAGTCAAGGCCGAGATGAACAAATTCAACAAAAGTAAAAAATATTTTAAAATGGAAAGAGCTTGATGAACAAGCATCACAAATTCGAAAATTGAATGCCAGCAAAGAATGTTGCAGTAAAGTCATAAGCCATATCATCTAAAATTCAAAATACCGAAGTCATGGGAGAAAGAACACAAAACAAATTTGAATATATCAGAGATGGAACAAGTTAGAGTTATCACAAGCATTCAATCGAAAATCAAGGGCCGAGCATAGTAAATCAAAGTAAGTGATAAAATCGTGAATAATTCAAAGGAAAATATACGAACGTAATTTTAGGGATTTTATCCCTATAAATTACCCCATATCATCATCGGCTTAAGGCATCGAGTTCGAAAGCAAAATTGAGTCAAGCTTAATCATAAACCAAAAAGGAAAACCGCATACCAGTATTGGAACTCGATCGAGAAGCGGCCGCAAAGGAACGAAACCAACAGACGATTCGAGCCTCAATTCTTACAAGCGTGCAATATTCAATTCGATCAACTACAAGGCGGCAACTTCAATTCCAGAACCCTAATTTCCAGAATGAAGAGAAAGAAGGTGGCACAAAAATAAGAAAAGGGAAACACATATTCTATTTAGGCCGAAGAATAGAAAGGAAGACTTTCTCTTCATTTAATTATCTAGTGGGTCGGTGCTTTTAATTCTATTAGGCTTCAAATTATTTAATTAGGGTTTTGTTTTGTTTTAGTTATTATTTCATTTGTAATTTCTTTTTAAATTGAGTAACTTTCTAGTCGTGTGACTAGATACAAACTACGGGGCGTAGTTTGAGAATTCGCAACTCAGTGGCTGGCAGGGTTTTGAGCGTAGAGTTAGGTTAGTCGTTAGCGGGTGTTGCAAGTTTACGTGTGTAAGCATCCGACTACTTAATTTCTAGTAGAAACCTTGGGGGCAGCACGTAGGTAGGGTTTTTTCGAAGCTGGGTAAATCTGTATTGTTCTGTTTCTGCTTTTATTATTCTGCTATTATCTGTGCTGTAATTATTATATTTATTTCCGCATTAATTTGTATTATTATTAGTATCACCTTATTCACACCCCTTTAGGGTGAAATCGATCCTATAGTCGACATTGAGGAGAAGCACTTCGGGTCGACTACAGATGCACTACGGGTCAGCATTAGTAGCAACTTTGGGTTGGCATTTAGTTGAAGGATGTACTACTTTGAGGAGTCAGCATATGGGGAGCGCTTCAGGTCGGATCGACATTGTCTTCGGGTCGGCATTTGGTTGAAGGTCGTATGACTTTGAGGAATCGACATATGGGGAGTGCTTCGGGTCGGCAGAGATTTAACTTCGGGTCGGTAAGGACTTGGCTTCGAGTCGGCATAGCTTCATCTTCGGGTCGGCATTGATGGATCAAGCTTGGGGTCAGCTATATTTTACTTCGGGTCGGCTACGAGCTTACTTCAGGTTCTACTTCGGTTTTTACTTCAGATCGACATAGATGGACGAGTTAGGCTTAATGGTCGCCTTGGTTGGCCCATGTAGGTTAGGAGGTCCTGTAGCCTGAGTTTCGCCTATAAATACAGCAGGTGTGGCTTCAGAAAAGGGGATCTTCTTCTTTATTTTTGTTTCTCTTCATCTTCTACTCAAAGTCTACTCTACCATTTTTTATTTCGGGAATTCTTGATTTTAACTGTATTCAAATTTTTGATAATAAAAAGGATTGTTTTGGAGTGGACGTGGGCCGGAGTTAGCCAAACCACTATAAATCTTGTCTCTTTTACTTGCTTTTATTTTAAATTTGGTATTCTTCATATTATACTCCCTATATATACTCTATCTATGATCTGTGACTGGATATTGGTGCTTTCACTTATAA
The DNA here is from genome assembly GCA_030737815.1 of Allium fistulosum. NCBI lineage: Eukaryota > Viridiplantae > Streptophyta > Magnoliopsida > Asparagales > Amaryllidaceae > Allium > Allium fistulosum. Next base: position 1,004,717,744 of record CM060902.1, on the reverse strand, counting down.
TTGGGTGTTGGTGGCCAATTTTGACGCCAACATTTTGGTGCTTTCACTGAGAAAGCTGGCACTGAGGAATTTGGAAGTTAGGATCTTGGATTTAAAAGCTTAGGAACTTGGATTTGGGAAGCAATGGCTAGGCAATCAATAAGAAGACAAAGAACATAGAAGAGCCATCATGAAGGAAGTTAGGAGGCTTCCTCAGGAGCTAATCAGACCTCAATCTATATTACCAGGGATGAGATGGAAACGATGATGGATGCTATGCAGGAAAGGATGCTCAAAATGTAGGAGGAAATGATGCAAGACCTATTCCAATAGATTGGACAAGCTGCAGCGCAAAACCAAGGGAATAGAGTTGCAGGGAATGTTGGAAATGTGGATCACGAAGCTGGAGTAGCAGGAATAGAGGAAGTGTAGAATCAAAACTAAGGAAATGAAGCAAACAGGATACATGATAGAGTGGAACCACTGGGAGCTACCCCTGATCGTTCCACACTCGGGGGCATGCCCCCGGATCATATTGGCTCGATTCCAGGCAGGATACCAGGCAGTGCTATGTATTTTGGCATTTATCGGGATATGGATGCTTTTCCAGAAGGGCAGGTTTTAGGATTCCCTCATGGACTTGGGGGGCAGGTTGGAGACAACGGACAAAGACAACCCCTTGATGATAATGACAGGATAGTGGACATGATCAGATAGGCTATGAGGGGAGGATTGGTAAATAGAGATTTGGAGAATGTGAATAGAAGCCCCTTCGCTTCTACGATTAGGCAAGCTAGGAATCCACCAAAATTCAAACTACCAACGCTGGAGACATGTGATAAAAGGACGGATCCCGCTGTTCACCTGACAAGGTATATAAGGCATATAGAAGTACTGGGAGCATCGAAGGAGGTCATGGCACGGTGCTTCCCTTTGTATTTAACAGATATAGCAGCACTATGGTTTAGACAATTAGAAAGCGGTTCTATTGGCACATGGACGGAGTTGATTGAAAGGTTTACGAGGCAATTTCAGGTCCACATCGCGAAACCCAAGAGTGTGATGACTTTAACATCGATGAAGTAGTGGAAAGGAGAATCACTTAGAGATTTCTTAACCAGGTTCAATGTGGCAGTGGCTTCGGTGGATCGACTCGATCTGTCGATTGTTCTAATGGCAGCAGTTTCGGGGATTGCGGATAATTCAGATTTCAAGATTTCATTGGAATGGGATCCATCGACGGATCTCATCAGAATTTTACCATGAAGTAGAAAGATTTCTACGACAGGAAGATGTGAAGCCTAATAGAGAAGGGAGAGAGGAAGCTGAAGTTTATGCGGTAAGAGGTGGAGGTCCGCTCAGGGAAGATTCAAACAAGAACGATAAAGGCAAACGGAAAATGAATGACAACAGTAATATCTCTAAAAGGAAATGAAGAGAACCAAAATTCTCTTCTTACACGGGCTTGACTGAAACTTTGGAAAAGATCTATTTGGATACTCGAGTGCGCCTCCAATATCGAAGGCCGGTAAAAAGGGAACCCTCCGAATACGAAAGGGCATTAGGAAAGCATCGCCTATTCCATGAGCTGATGGGCATAACACGAATGACTGTAGGCATTTGAAGGATATCATTGAGGAACATGTGATGAATGGTCATTTGCAACAATATATAAGGAATCAAGCTATGGCAGTGGAACAGGAGCAGCCATCACCCTAGGCATGCTCTGAGATGACGATGAACCATGATGCTCGGGTTTATGAAATCTTGTTTTTCCTGTTTTCTACAAACTCTAGTTTCTTTCTTGGTACTGTAGCTATTTAGTTTTCTTGGTTGTACAGACTTTTATTTTGTATTTCATCAGTTGAAATCTGGAATGATTGGATTTAGATTAATGTAATAAATAACGCAGGTCACGGTTATGGCCCCGACCGGAGAGACGGGGCAATAACCGCCAGTTACGAGTCTTTTCGCCAGAGAGCGACAGGATGGACTCGAATACGGATTAAGTCCTCGACTGGGGATCGAGGTTGGAGTAGGATACCCCATGGATTAAGTCCTCGATTGGGGAGTCAAGGCCGGAGAAGGATATTCACGGAATAAGTCCTCGACTGGGGATCGAGGCCGGAGTAGGATACCCCATGGATTAAGTCCTTGACTGGAGAGTCGAGGCCGGAGAAGGATATTCATGGATTAAATCCTCGACTGGGGATCAAGGCTGGAGTAGGATACCCCACAGATTAAGCCCTCGACTGGGGATCGAGGCCGGAGTAGGATACCCCACGGATTAAGTCCTCGACTAGGGATCGAGGCTGGAGTAGGATATGCCACAAATTATGTCCTCGACCGGAGAGTCAAGGCCGAAGAAGGATATTCATGGATTAAGTCCTTGGTTGGGGATCGAGGCTGAAGTAGGATGCCCCATGGATTAAGTCCTCGACCGAAGAGTCGAGGCCGGAGAAGGAAAACCATGGATAAGCCCCCGACCGGAGAGTCGAGGTCGAAGAAGGATAAAATGTCTCAAAGAGGTCAAAGGATTTGGATATGGACCCGGAGAGGTCCCGGCTTTGGATATGGACCCAGAGAGGTCCCGAATTTGGATATGGACTCGGCAAGGTCCCAGATTGGGATTACAGGACCCGGAGTAGTCCCGGACTTGGATAAAAGGATCCGAAGAGATCGTGGATTTGGTTAATGGATTTGGAATGGATTCAGAATTTGATATCGACTCAAAATCGTCATGGATTTCACTAACGATCTGGAGAGATCAAGGAATTGGATTGGCAATGGATTGGACTCTAGGTTGGGTGATATGGCGATCAATGGATTATGAACTTCAGATTTTTGGACTTATAGCAATTCAAAACACACCTTCCAATAGCAAGGCATGTTTTAGGGGGCAAGTGTTAACCCGCCTTTTGGCAAGGCCGTATACAGGCGAATTTAACTCAATCGACTTCACGGTTATCAAAGCTGGAATATTATGGATTTGGTTCGAATGGATGGATGATCAGTTATGGATAATAAATATAAATATGAAGCCGAGATTCAGCATGGTCGATGGGCGAACGATGCAAGGTACTTGGAATATGGATTTTGGCAAGAGATGAGTTGCTTAGGGTCTACTTCGAGTCGTTGATGGGATTGCTTCGGGTCATCCAAGGGTTTGCTTCGGATTAGGGAAGGGTTCACTCCGGGTCGGCATTTGATTGGCTTGGGGTTGGCATTTTACTTGGGATCCATGTTTACTTCGGGTCAGCGTAACCCCTGCTTCGGGTCGACATTGAGATGGAGTCGTATCACATGGGGTCGGCATTGAGGAGAAGCACTTTGGGTTGGATGTAGATGGACTTCGGGTCGGCATTGGTAGCAACTTTGGGTCGACATTTGGTTGAAAGGTGTATTACTTTGAGGGATCGACATATGGGGAGCACTTCGGGTCGGATCGGCATTGTCTTCAGGTCGGCATTAGGTTGGAGGTCGTATGAATTTGAGGGATCAGCATATGGGGTGCTTCAGGTCGGTAGAGATTTAACTTCGGATCGGCAAGGACTTGGCTTTGGGTCGTCATAGCTTCATCTTTGGGTCGGCATTGATGGATCAAGCTTGGGGTCGGCTGTGTTTTACTTCGGGTTGGCTACGAGCTTACTTCGGGTATTACTTCAGGTCGGGGTAGATGGACGAGTTGGGCTTGACGGTCGCCATGGTTGGCCCTTGTAGGTGAGGAGGCCTTGTAGCCAGAGTTTTGCCTATAAATACAGCAGGTGTGGCTTCAGAAAAGGGGATCTTCTTCTTCATTTTTGTTTCTCTTCATCTTCTAGTCAAGGGCTACTCTACTATTTTTATTTCGAGAATTCTGGATTATAACTGTAATCAAATTTCTGATAATAAAAAGGATTGTTTTGGAGTGGACGTAGGCCGGAGTTAACCGAACCACTATAAATCTTGTCTCTTTTACTTGCTTTTATTTTAACTTTGGTTATTCTTTATATTATACTCCCCACATATACTCTATCTATGATCTGTGACTGAATATTGGTGCTTTCACTAATAATTGGGTGTTGGTGGCCAATTTTGACGCCAACGCTAATATTTTGTTCCCACTTATAAACATAAAGCACAATTGTCATACAGATATACTTATTCTATATTGAATTCACAAAAATATACTAGATTAGCTTATGGCACTAATGATGTTCATGTTACGAATATGAATTTATGTTAAATAAAATATAATAAGCTAAATTAAATTGAATTATAATTACAAGATATAAATAGATTTAAATCATTACACATACACACACATATATATTGAAGCTTTAAAGATAAAATAATTTTAGCACCACTATCCCAGTGGTTTGGCACTCCGACTTTGGTTGTAGAGGCCATAGGCTCGAATCATGCATAGGGTGATTTGAACTATTGGCAAATATAGACATGTGGTGTACTGTATACTAACTAAGACCCGTAGTACACTATGTACTATCATCTAAGTACCCAATTTCAAAAATGAATAAAATAACATAACTAAATTAAAATAATAAACTCCTTTTTGCTGGTATTCATTGAATATGGTTTAGTGTAAATAAATTATTCATGCAAACACAAAATAAGATCTACTACAAAATTAATAAAATAAGATTTTTTTTAAATTTTCCACTTCAACGCACTTGATCCAACAATGGAATAAGAATCCACATTATCAAAATGAATTGTTGAACAACATGTAGGGTAGTTGTGATAATCCGCACATCCCGCCATGCCGATCTAAATCACAATGTGACTTTCGAACTCGCGCCATGTCGAGAAATACGGATTGTTCGAGTTTATAACATTTCACATCACGGAAACTAATACATGCACATATAATCTAAAATATACTATACTTTTAGACCTCATAGCGGAAGGAATAAAACATATAACACAAAAAATATCCATCTTAGAAAATATCCAAATCACGGTCTCAAAAACCAATACATGATCAATACAGAGTACATAGATAATATCACTCGAAGTCTGACAAGAGAGATAAATTGTACTGATAAGATAGATAAATACATGGAGAGTAGAAATGGTAAAAGCAGTCTCTAAAGATAAGCTAGCCTTTTCAAGTGTAACGACCTGTATTTTTAACACTTTAAAAATACGAATTAAAATAAAAAATTTGGATAAAAATCCGAAGGAAATAAAATTTTGTGTTGTTAAATGTGAATTACAAGTTAAAATGCAAAACTGAATTCTAAAATAACTTATTTGTAAATTAAATATGGATGTTAACCTGTATTGAATGTAAGCAATAAATTGAGTTTGATTGTAAACCAAATTGGTTATGATTGTAAACAAAGAATAAATAAAACGGTAGATTTAATAGTGGAAGTTTATGTTATTGAAACTAATATAAATAAATGTAACTTAATATTACAGTTGATTGAAATCAAATAATAACCGAAACTGTAATTTGATAAAGATGTTAACTGGTAATTGAACGCAAGTAAAGATTTAAATTTGAATGTAACAAGTAATTGAATTGAATTGAATTTGATTATAAACAACGAAATAAATAAAATGTACATTTAATATTGAAGTTATAATATGGAAATCAACGTAAATGAATGTAATTTAATATTACTGTGAATTTAAATAAGATGATAGCTGAAGAAAATGAAAGTAAATGAATTATAAACTATTGATAATAATGTATAAGTAAATGGTTGATTCAATAATGAAAGTGTAAATCGAAATAAAAAAATTCATTTGGAATTAAATAACTTGAATTTGAATTACAATATAATTGAACGCTGAATCTAATATAATCTTTTATATTGGATTTATAATGGAAAATTGCATTGTAAAAGATTGTTAATTACTATGAAATTAAAAATGAAATTTGTGAACAATTGAAATTTGATTTAAAAGTTAATAATTTAAAATTGGGAATTTTATATTGAAATTAAACAGTAAAAATAGCCATTTTTACAACTGTCTCGGATTTCGACGAAACCAGTTTCATCGGATCAGTGAATTATTGTAAGGTTTCAATTTTCGTAGCAATCAGACTTGTCGTTTGATCGTACGGACTCGAAACGCCTTGAAATAAATGCAATTATAATCAATTAAAATCAATTTGAAATTTTGATTTTAGCATAACTTCTTCATACGATGGAATTTGGACTTGAAACCTTTTCCATTGCGTTTAAAATATTTTAAAACACCTATTTTGATATATGAGTTTACCCAATTTCGTTCCGGGGTCAGAGCGGGCTTTTCGGGCCATAGTTTGTTCCGCACGTTCATCTATCCAGTCTATCTACTCTATCTCTAACATACCTATATAAACACAGTTATAAACCCTAGCCTCCCTAATTTTTTTTGTCTGTACGTACAATTCATCTTCTTCTTAGCTTCTCATTCCAATGGCAGACAAAACCTAATTCCCAAATTCCAAAATCTAAAAAAAAAAAAAAAAAAAATTCGAGATTTACGCGCTTCGGGTCGCGCTTGGGGTTTCAGGGGGAAAAACCCTGGAGCTACTTCGAGTCGGGAAGAAAACTACTCGGGTCATCGGGTCGTTTTCGCAAAAACTCCAAGCAGGCATCGGGTATTTGAGGTGGGAACTCGAAGTCGACTCAGCACCAGAATTTTCCAATATTCAAATTTTCATAACTTTTGCATACAGACTCGGATTTGGACGAGGTTTCTTTTGTTAGGATCGTATCGAAATTCCGGACACTTTGACGCTGGTTTGGATGGATTTGGAGACTGTCAAAATTTTGGGTTTAAATTGAATTTAAATTCAATTTAAATTCAAAAGGTGAGTGTTTTATAACGCTCACAATGTACTGAATATTTTTATGGTAGTTAAATTTGACATTATGAAGTGATATGAATTTATTTGTCGTTGTTTGATAAATTTTAATTGTCATATAGATTGTCGTGTGAATTCACCGTTGAAAATTTAAATTGACAGTAAATTGAAATTAGGATTTAATTGAAATCAAATTTCCCGATATTGAAAACTATGAAATTGCCGTGAATTGTATTGACTATTGGATGATTTATTTCGATGGATGCTATTGGTTGATATTTAAATGTTTGGATGTTTATTTTCTTATATATATCCTGTTATACATGCACATGACACTGTGATTGGTTTAAGTAATATATATTCATCCCTGACATTTAATTGAAATAACTAACCACTTGGCCATAGGTTAGAGAATTATATACGGACACCGGGTTGGTTAAATTAAATGATTTTAAAGTTGTTTTGAAATTATTTAAATGAATTGATTTTAAGAATAAAAATCCAATTTATGGAAATTGAATTATTTTGAATTGAAGCTCAAGATGTTGGAATTTAAACTTGGTAAATGAAATTGTTTAATTATTTGAAGTTTAGATTTTTTTTAAAAAGAATTTTTTTTTTGAAATACAGCGTAAATTTTCGAAGGTTGATTTGTTTTAAAAGATTGGACTTTTAATCGAACTCTGAATATTTCTAAGAAATTTTTATGAAATGATATTTCAAGTTTGAGTTTGGAATTGAAAATTTATTTAAAATTGAGATTTAATTAATTTGGAATTTAATTGAAATTCAAAGAAATTTGTGAATTGGACTAAATTGAAACTATTGAATTATTTAATAATTAAATAAGGTTAAATTATTTAATGATTAAATTGAATTGAAATTCTTTAATAAGAAAAAATTTGAACTTTTGAATAAGTGAATTTTTACTTCGTAAATAATTGAAATTGAGTTTCTTTATTAGTTAAGTTTTGGAAAATTATTTAAGAAAGTAAATAAGTGAAATTGAATTTTTTTAACAAGAAATGAAAATGTGATATTTTTGGAATTAATGTAAGACTTGTAATTGAAAGAATTGATTTGACGAATTTAATTTAATTCAAAATTGTAAGTTTTGATTTAATGAAGTTGAACTTAAAAAGGTAGTGTAATGGATTTGAAATTTAATAGAAATTGTTTTGAATGATAAAGTACCTTAACGGATATTAAATGAAATCGATAAATGAATTTAAATTGATTTGAATGTTGAATTAAATTAATTTACATGATTTCGGAATGAAACTTATATACGAACTTGAATCAATATTTGAATTGTTTAAATTGAAATTGAAATTGAATTATAAGATTTTGAAATTTTGATTTGGAAGTTTTGAAACGTAAATTGTGGAAATTGATTTAGAAAGACAAATGAAATGTTGATTTATAAATTCTAATTGAATTGAAATTGATTTGGTTTTGAAATAAATAAATGACCAATCGGTGAAATAATTATGGAAGTTATTAAAGAGACCGGAATTCGGTTATGGATATACTCTCTATCTAAACCGAAAACCACTTTAATAACTATACGCGGAGTGATGATCCAGAATGAAGTGGTTGGAATGATGTTCGTTGATGACTGAAGAAAGTGAACGATGATGGATAGCCTTGACACTTGTGTCAAATTGGAAATGACTAAAACAGGAGCTGTGCCGGGCCAATGGAGGATTTGCTACCTCAAGTGGACACACTTCTTCGAACTACTCATTATATGTTGTCGATTGGTGCACCCTTGATTTTGGGAGTGTTGTTTCACGGTGTTGCGGGCGCGGCGGCGTTGCGTTCTCACCAGTCCGGATCAGGCGAACGGTAGTATCACTACCTTGGGTATTGCCTCATGTGCCTTGTCATACTTGTATTCCATTTATACGCGACCACTACGATTTTGATTTGTACCTTTAGTATATGGATTGGCCCTCTGGTGACTTCCGGTTTTGGGGAAACTACGGTCTTGTATATGCTTTTGGGAATAAAAATGTGTTAAGGGTGGAATGGGCCATGGCTTAACGCTATTTTAATACTTTTACTTTAATGTAGACATATTATAATAGCGTATTGTACTACATAGTAGATAGTTTAACGGATCCTTGAGAGATGGAAAATCCCGTAACATCTCTTAAGTTATTGCACTCACGTTGACACTGGATAGGAGATGTCAAAACCCGTAAACATCTCTGACGCCGTCACACTCATATTTTCTTATTCGATTTGACTTACATGAGATATTTTAGTCCTGACTCGAGTGTTTTTCCTTTTCATTACGCTCGGGTCAGCCTGAGCATTTCAGATAAGGTTGAAGATCTATTCTGGAGGACGAAGACGGAGTTTGGTATTACATCATTTGTATTCTACTACTGTATTATTTTTCCGCTGCATTGTTGTATTATCTCTGATATGTATGTAACTCTGATTTATGATGTATAATAATAATCAAATTTATTTATTTAACAGCTTCATGAACTGTTATTTTATTATTATATCTTGTTCCTTCCGCTGCGAGATTCTGAGTTTGTTTCTGTTCTTCTTTTCTTTCTTTTCTTATTTACCCCAATAACTATCTGTATTTCGGATTGTTTGAGTCGGCATGTGTGTATGTTTTGTCGACTTGAACGGTCAAAAATGCGGGTTGTTACATCAAGTATCAAGAATGGCCGATCACTTGCTGCCCTGTCCACCTGTGATGGGGAAAAAGAAGGAAGGAGAATGGGTCAGATGAAAGTATGGTGAATGAGTATAAGTTCAATATGTGATGATTATATGTAGTTATTTTAATACTACAAATGATAGATGGTGTGATACAAGTGTCCATGAAGTCCTAAGATCTGTTATCTAAGGGTTCTTGTCTATACATCCTACACTACAATCTGTGTAGGCTAATACAATGGATCAAATCTCATGTCTAACGATCAATCACCGCTCCTAGAGCTACTTAATGTGTAAGACTGTCCTTTTGGCTACTAACTATGGAAAACAACACCACTAGGCTACTTATGGAAACAAACTCCCACTACTATCACCGCTACTAGGTTACTAAGAACGATTTCCCCTCTCTATGCTTGGAGAGAAAGAACCCGAGGTGCCGACTCGTCGGAATGTCTCATCGTCTGCATTTGCTTCCACCTCTTGATAGTAGTGTTATCCTCTTATTGCACGCTCTATGTCTTCCTTTTTAACAGTATCACACGCGTCAGAATTTCATGCATATACTAGTATCTCCCATTGCGCCGAACCACTCCATCAGGCATCATTTTCAGTACCGCACGTCCACCGTGGAACCTCCTATAAGTACCATTTATGAAAATACATCGCCTCGAATCGGTAGATCCTAAATTAGGTAAACAATATTTATCCAATGCCGACATGATCTAGCGTCTGCTCCTAGAGAACTAGCTTTACCGCAAATTCTAACATTCATCTAGTTGCCCTTAAATAGGCTCACAACAGTTAGCATTTATTATGTATTTTTATTAATAAACTTGGGCCTTAGGCCGGGGTTTAATATCCATATTTTCATTATGAAGGGTTGACCACTGTTTCCTTACGGTCGACCGCTATCGGTCGATCGTTGGGAGTTCAGGGTTGACCGTTCATAAGCAAAATTTAGGGTTTCCATATGTAATAAACCGCACCCCAGCGGGCCTGAATTTCCACTAAATCTGAAATCCAATATTTGCTTATCTTTTCAAATATATTAATCATATATTTTTCTCAACTTTTAAAACTATTTTTTGTAGGGTTGGACTCAAAGTGAATTTCTAATGGTTCTTTCTCTAGAACTTCTGCTCTTCAACCTACTGACTTATCATCTTTCCAATATTGGAAATACGGCTATTAATTTGGAGTGACTACTTCACATCATCCTCCAGGAAACCAACCGATTCTGGATATCTACAACATATGGATTCCTATTTTCCCCTTATTTAGACCTACTGTAAATCATCAATCGGCTATCATACAAGGATCTACAATCACTGGGCTATCTGGGCTCAACTAGGGAGTCATGTACTATCCAGCTTCAAGGACCTTCCGTATGCAACTACCCTATAATGGGAATTCTAATGATTAAGCGTGTAATATATTTATATTTGGGCAAAATATAAATACGTTCACTCAGTGTTTACTAATTTTTAAAGATCGACTAGCTTAAGCTCTGATACCAAATGCAACAAGCTCTGATACCCCAGTGGGCTTGAATTTTCGCTAAATAAAAAACCTAAGTCCATCATAATACGGATCGTTTGTTTGGTATCCTACAAATAAAGCAATGAATGTATATCAGAGAACTAATGATATAAGCCACAACGGAATAAACAAAATATAAGAAGTCACATAACTACCGATCAAGATTTGACACTTGCAAGGTCTACTATCCTTGTCAGGACCGAATACGCCAAGTACTAATACCCATCCTTCAAGATATCATGTGGATTGTAATGAGGAGGGGTCAGAACAACGTTTTAGTAACTGACAAATTATACACTTTATATATAACACTAGTTTATGCCGATTGTTCTCTATTTCATGTTATGTCTTTTAATATTTAATTAGTCATATTGACTCCACGTTCGAGTATGGTACGTCCTATCTACCCATTGTAGGTTATAACTAGTATATACATATAAATACAAGTACCACGGTCTCCCATTGAACCTAGATACTATCCCCGCTAGCATCTCTCTATCAGCATCGCTTCAGGATCCATCGCTCTCGCCATATCACGATCTCATCGTTGCGCATATCGAGGGACTCCCATAGGGCCTAATGATGGCTCCAAATATTTTGTCATACTCTATCCCGCTTTGGGATTTACTACTTTGACTTCTTCCTATTGTGAACTCGGCACCACAGACCATCCCATCCATTTTGAAAGATCTCTTTATGGATTAATTAACTAGCCTTTCCCTAACAAACAAATTAGCAAATAACTATGGTGGTGCATTATCTATCTTGGCATATCCTGGTCGGAGGCGAAGACCAGTTAGGTGTAATCATGTATTTCCCGTTGACCGTTCACTATAAAAAAAGTTGATTTTTAGAACGCCAACCGATAATAGTTTATTCCATAGTGTTATTGTTTAGCTTAATTTGTTTTATTTAGAATAACTATAGCTTATAACACGTTTACAAAGGAACTTACCCAGTAATTTTTGTGCTCGCCTGCTCTCTAAATTTTTCCCTCTTCCCTCTTCTTTTTTGTTCCAAAATTTTACTTCCGTTCTCACTTTCTTTCACTTTTCTCCATTGGAACGCAGATCCTCAACCAGCAAATCCACCGCCTCTCGACCATCGACCCATGCTGCCCCCTCCTCATGTTGTTCTGCTTCAAATCGCACTACCCAAATCGAGCTGCCCTAAATCAGAAAATCAGCATCGACTCAACAGCTTGCTGCATGCTTAGTACTTAATCATGTGAGTATTTCTTCTTAAATAAGTTAGCGATAATTAATTCGCTGGTTAACTTGCTTTATAGCTTCTGTTTGAATAAGAATTTATATGCTTTATGTTTTTGCTATTTATAACTTCAGTGATGTTTTATGTTTAAATAAGAATCTATAAGAATTTATCTTCCAATTTTCATATAGGTTACCACCTCAGGGTTGCATTTTAATTATTGCTGCCAGTTGTTCAGTTGGTTGTAGGCATTAGTCACCCCTCTTATCTTGGATACCTTTGCCATTCTTTATTGGTAATTGTGTTGGTCTTGTAGATTGGTCCCTTACAAGCAATTTCCTCAGTCTTTTCCAGTAAATTCATTATTTTATAAATTGAATTTCTTATACAAATGTTTAAGTTTCTTTGGCTAATTCTAAAATTCTTCCTTGATATTTGCCATTTGCTTTGAAAGCCCTCTAAATTTGTCTAATGTTGAGACTGTAAGCAAAAGAAATGCCATTATTTTAGTGCTTTAATGTTGAAGATATTATAGTTATTTTCTGCTTCATCTTTCCTTAATTTTCTACAATGCTAATATGCCAATCTTACTTTAATTATAAATAACGTATGAAGATCCATATACATATGGCTGTATACTTTTGCATTATACTCTTAGCTATGTTAGAAGAGTACTCCAAAAATAGATTTGAGTTGTTGAAATTCCATTTTGATGTTGCTGCTGGCAGTGAGATTCAAAAAGTTTCTAATGGTATTATATTAAACTTTTGACGATCCAATGAATAAAACCTCAAACTATCTTATATTGTGAATAATGTGCTTTACTTTTAATTTGGATGCTTAGTCTAGTTTTTGAATTTACAATCATTTGGATACGTAAAGATATTTTCTACAATATATGAAACAACTTCAAAATCTTTATGTCCAATAACTTTCAATGTTAGTCCATGTGCCAACTGTTGCATTGTGCATCTTTTAGTGTGTTCCGACTAAGATTATAAAAATTAATTAAGTTTATAATAATAATATTAACAACAACATCAAGAAGTTTATAAAGAATAAACCAAGTTAACTAAGTTTATAGTAGTAATAATAATACTAATAACAATAGTAATTCGAATAGCCGTGCGGCTTCCTGCTGCCTGCTGCCGCTACCTGCCGCCGCTGCCGGCTGCCGCCGCTGCCGCCGTTGCCGCCGTTGCCGCCGTTGCCGTTGCTGAATTTGTTTAAAAACCCGAATTTGAAAATTGATTTAAAATGTTTAAAAATATGAAATAAATCTTATAAATCATTTAAAGTGTTTTAAAAGTGGTTTGAGTTGGAAAAATGAACGTATGTGAAGTAAAAATGTTGTTTTGATCAAAGAAGCTTTAATACACTGTTCGTAGCACTTTTTACAACAGTTTCAATAACTTTTGAAATATGGTTTTAATCTTAACGATTCTTTTCCAAATCTTTTATAAATGTTTTTAAATGAATAATAAAGTATTTAAAGATGATTTGAGGATTTTATAATTTATTATAAAGAGTTTAAATAAATGATTTAAAGAAAAGCTGTCAAACTCAAGTAATTTAATCTTGGCTCTATAAGCCGACGAGTAGACTAGATTTTTCTATTTGTGAGATTGGAATGATGTGCTTAAACTAAGGAGATGTTCAGGAGCAACTAGTGCCCTCCTCACCTGGCCTCTCCTGGGCGAGGGATAGATAAGGTCGAAATGTCGAAAACGTGTTAGGTATAAAAGATTAAATTTTCCAAATTTAAACAACTTGGATTACATGAAGATAATCTTCTTGTTAAATTCCAAGGAGGGAACCCGTGCTATCCGTAGGAATTTAAAAGGTGATTTCACCGCTATTCGACGGATAGTAAAGGTTGAATACAGAAATTGATATTGAGTAGAGTTAGTATAATTTCCATGATCCTTTTTACCCAATAATGTTTTCCAATATGAGATTTAAATAAATAATTTGGAAATTTTTTCCTAAGTAAAAAGTGAAACGATTTTGAATTATTACAAGGGTTAAAAAAGGATTTTAATTAACTAAAGGATTTGATAAATGAGGCTTAATAATTCCATATACTGTTAAGAAGATAAATGGAATAATTTAAAATAATATGTCTCTCTGAGATATTTATGAATAAAAAGATGAATTAAATTGAATGGTGATTGATAATCACATATGAACTTAACTTTTTTTAATCGATGATTGGTGCGGAGAAACCGAGGTTGGATTTGGGTAATTCCTTTTTGAAAACCACTTCGAACCAATGTATACATTCGGAAGTGAAGACGTGTTAAAGACGATGATTTTGAAGACTGGAGATCTTTAGAATATAAGGACTACTGTCACGAGTCCTAGGGGTTTACTCCATATTATATTTATATGGCAGTGGTGTCTGCATTCTGAAATCTACGTTGTATTGAAGACCGAAGATCTTTATAGTGGAAGTACTGCTTATTGACATTCGCTGGGTCGCTCTCAACATAGAGATATTTATTATAGCAGTGGTCCTGTCGTGTTTTGAAATCTTCGTAATGCAAGGACTACTCGCTACTGATCCTAGGGGTTATTCCCAAAGATGTGGTTGGAGGAGCGCCTTCGGTTTCGTTCAGTCCTACAACGAACTTGTATCGACTGATGTCTGACATTGCATTTCTTAGATCATAACATTGACTTTTAGAAACATACATCTATTTAATGATGGAGAAGGCAACTTCTCTTAGCTTAACACCCTTCTCTGAGACATACGAGCTCAGAGGTTGTATGTTTGTATGAGTCAATATTGATCGAAGGAATGACAATGTAGCATTCAAAGTGGAACCTGATATGATCAAAGCGTAGCTTTGTGTGAAATAAAGCGTGGCTTTGTAGAAGTTAAGCGTAGCCTCACGAGCTTTACATCCTGGAGATGATACAGGTAATTATGTGGTATGTAGGACATATATTTCAGGCTATCGATTGTATGAGTATGGAGGAGTCCAGTGGAATCTGGAATCTGGGTGGACAGGAACTGCACACGGCGCTCGCTCTGTGGGTTCTCTATTAGGATTAAGCTGGCTTGTCCCTTTGCATGAAGATACCAACAGAACCAAATCAAGACGTTCATGCCAGGAATCTTAACCACATCACCTGAGCCTGAATCGCTCATTTTCTATCTGTGATTTAGGAATTTATTAGCAACATTCCACATATACTATAGGCAAGAATAAGCAAAAGAGACCATGGTTGAATAAAATCTTTGGTAAACTTTTTGAAAACTTATATATACACTTTTGGAAACCCATTTTGATAACACTTTTGAAAAACATTCAGGAAACCTTTTCTTTTAGAATTTTTTTTACGTTCTCTCAATACACCCCCAATCCTTATGAATTTTAAACCTAAGCTCTGATATCAACTGTAACCACCCGCACCTGCTGACATACCAATCCAAAGCCGAGTGTGACTTTTGGATTCGTGTTGGTGTCGGGAAATATAGGCTATGAGGGTTTTTAACACATTACAGAGACTAAAGATACACATATACAATTTAAGACATTCTACACTTTCAGATCTCACATCAGAAGGTAACAAAATATAAATATAGAAAATAACTATCTCAGAAAATATCTCAAAACACAGTCTAAGAAAACAGTATATAGTCAAATCATGAGTACACAAAAACACGATACGTAGTCTGATAAATACTAAGTACCGGATAAGATAAATAGTTACATAGAGAGCAATATAAAATAAAAAGCAACTCCAATGATAAGCTCGCCTTTCCACATACTAATCTAGTCCTATCACCTGCTGCCTTGTCCTCCTGTAGTAGGGAAAATGAAAGGAAAAGGGATGGGTCAGGCATAAATCTGGTGAATGAGTACATCATTAATATATGGTGATCATATGAAGTTAACTTTAATAATACTCCATGTCACCTATGGTGTCCTACAAGTTTCCATAAATTACTAGATTTCTTACTTAAGGGGTTTTAACTTAATACATACCTATACTAACAACTTGTGCATGCTCATGCATGGATCGAACCACTAATCGTACCTCAAACAACTAATGATCGACTAATAGCTTCTAGAACTTCTCCTTTATAGGATTATCCTACAATTTCCCTTATGGGACTTCATCGCTCATATTTTGACTATGCGTAACTAATGCACATAGGTTTCCTACAATTTCCACATGAGACTAAATTTTCCACAACCATGACTACACGTACTATTTCACATAGGTTTCCCTATTCCACATGGGATTAAATTTTCTACTACTATGACTACACGTACCCTAGCTACGCATTGAGGGGGAGCCCATAATGCCGACTCGCGGAAATATATCATCGTATGCATCTATGTCCACCTCTCAATTATAGCATACACTTCGTATTGCACACGCCAGGATCAACAACAACACAACATCACATTATCCATGAATACCAAGGAATTCCCATTATGTCGAGCCTACACACTTTATCAGGATTCAGTTGGTGTTGTGTGTCCACTGCAGAACCTCCTATGACTGCCATTTGCGATAGAATCACCCCTAGTTAAATATCGACCCCTGCTGGATAAATAGCATTTACCCAATCCTACAACATCCTAGTGTCGCCTCATAGGGAACTAGCTTCCTTACTCCTAACATCCATATATATAACATACATACACCACTTCTAATATATTTATAACCTAGGCCTTAGGCTGAGGTTTGTATTGCGCTTTTGGAACGCCAACCGGTCGACCGTCTACTCCTAGAGCGGTCAACCGCTCTAGATAGTGTGGTCGATCAGTAGCGGTGAATTATTTTGATAAATTTATTTGTTCTTCTGTTTTGATTAATTGCTATTTAATTTTCTTTATCTTTGTTCTCAAACCTCAATAGTAAATCTACATTTTTTATGTTTCAATTTCTATGAAATCAAAGTGATATTTGCCTAAATTCCTAATCGATTTAATTTACAATAATCAGTTTAATTTAGGGTTTAACATCAATAATATTAGGTTATATTTACAAACTATAAGTATTTCTACTTGATTAGAAAGGGGTCTGACCTAGATCAATTCTTATTTTAACAAGTTTACACCAACTTAATTTATAATTCAATATCAAATTTAAGCAATATGATTCTCAAACTTAGTTTCTAACAGCCTAGATCAGATAGGGTATACAAAAATTATCTGCATATAAATCATCTTATAAAAAATATACCCACTCACCATAAACTTAAGTTTTCCTTTGAATCTTGACTGGAATCGTCCCCCTTCCCATTGTTAGTAATTTGCTTGATTTTTCCTCCTTAACCCTCTACTTTTATTTTAGTTTTGAAGAATTTTGGTTTGTAGAGGAAAGAATTTGGTAGTGTTTCAGTACATGGACAAATTTTTAATGAATTAGGGTTTAACTTGGCTGTGTATTTATTGCGGTTTTAAACTAATACGGACCATTGATCATCCCTTGGATACTCTTCGTTCATCCTATACGCTAATTGTTTACTTCGTCACCAAGTAAAAATATTTGATTAAATTTGGTTCATTGGTCGACCAATTTTTTTGATTTGAAGCTTCTACTGATCGACCGCTAGGTCATGACTGGTCTAACACTACATGTCGACCAGCGACCCCCAGGGTGTCGACCGTTGGTTTTATTATTATTTTTTAATTAATGTCTTAACGTTTATTTCTTGCTAAATTTACATATTTAATTATTTCTAACTGTGAATTTTCAAACGTTTGCAACTTCTTCATATTAGCTTCGATTTCAAAGTGTTATATATGAAAATCCTCTAGAATAATCGCTATAAATTTAATTATGTAAGTTTCATAGCCAAATTTAGATGTTTGTAAAAATTTCAGTTTTGCCCTTGTTATATTCTTTTATTAAATTTTTGGGGTGTTACAGTAGTGGTCGAATAGCGTTACGTGCTTTAGTGAAGATTTAACGAGGCTTTAGCAAGGCTTTAACTGCATAAAGATAAAAATAATACGCTCAGACAAATATCCTCGTATGAGTCATGGTCAATATCTGTGAACTTGTTCATTGTTACAAATTATCAACAATGAGCACCGAGTTATATAGGCAACATGTTACAACCTAGAATTTTCAGTGTTGTTTAAATAGAATAAATTAAGACTTAAACAGGGAATTTAAAATGAGAAATTTGATTTCTTATTAATTATAGTTGGAGAATTAGTTTTAAGTATCTTAATTAAATAATAATTGAAATTAGAATTTGACATGGGGATTTTATAATGTGTATTTATTAAATAAGCAATATATGGAATTTAATGATATTAAATTCTTGTTTTGAAAACTTATAAACAATGTGTAATTTTATTTTAATGGAAAATGAGAATTTTTGGAGTTAAGTTGATTTATTTGTTATGTTGTTTTATTTTAGAAAAATATAATATATCTTATTTTCAATAATAAAATTAAGGGTTTAAATATTATTAAAAAATTTGTTTATTAATTAATTATGAAGATTAGGCAATGAACTTAATTTTAATATATTAACTTGAATTTTTCTATGTTGTAATCTATGAGATATTAGAGTTTTAAAATGGTAGAAAAGTGAGTTTTCAAAAAATAAAAGAAATAAGAATTTCTTTCTTATTGGGTCTATTAGTATCTTGAGGCCCAAATAGAGTTAGTAGGGAAAGCTTCTCTTCATTCTCTCATTTACAGTACGTTCATAATTTCAAAAAGAAAGCAAAACTAGGGTTTGCATTCCCTTTCTTATTCAATCAAAGATCTTCTTTTTAATATAGAAATAAATTGCTAAATTCCAAATCTTCATATCTAGCTTCTCTACAACCTTCTCCATCATTTAGACCCAAGAAACTGAAGTTTTGGCCATGATTAGAGATCAAAATTGGTTGAATAGCTAGGAGGAAAAGTGAAATCTGGGCTGAAAAACGCAAGTCGGTGTAAAAATCATAACTAATTCTAGAAAAATCGAAAAAAACAGTTGGTATGTTGTTCTCAACTCATATGTGTACCTTCAGTAAAAATTTCGTGGGAACATATTTAGGTTTGCTATGTTAAATTGGCTCTACACCAAGGAAGAAAATCTAGGCTGTTTTGTTGTTTTGGCTTGAGGTTGGCGCTTGTAGCTACGAGGTTTTTGGATATTAAAGTGAGTTAATCACTCATAGCTTCCTCTATTTCATTACAAGTTACTGAATTATTGTTTGAATGAATCAATGATTGAATTGATTTTAAGGTAGTGGTAATAAATTGCATATTTTGTTGCCTATTTGCTGTTTGCTATAAACTCTTGTCATATGATCCTTAAACCATCAAATTAAAGTTAGATATATGTTTCATGCTGCTAAAATTAATTCTCTAGAGGTTAGAAGTATTCACCACTAGAAAACACCCACTATCGGGCCACTGGAAGGCGTGAAAATTACCTGGGGCTTCGCCCAGACGACGCAACCGGTGGACCGGTTCTAAAGATTTGGTGCACTGGTTATGCACCTGAGCAGAGCCCCAGGTGATGATATAGTGCCTTCCGTTAGCCCTTTCGACCTCTTGTTGTGTTGCTTGGTTACCTTGCTTATTTGCCTTGATGTTTGCTATGATTGTAGCGTCATTTTGAAGCTTGGTCGTGATGAATTACTTGTGCATTTCCGGGTGCTTGAATCTAATTTTGTTGAACTTGTTGGCATGGAAGTCTTGCTTTATGATTGTTGTTGAGCACACAATTGAATTGCACGTGTTTGCGAAGTTAATTACGGAGGAAACTATTTTGGAAGTAAATCGATTTCTATTATATATGTATGGAAAATATAGGTGGTTTGAATAGGAAGGATTTTGGAGAATATATATTTATAAATACTTTAAATTTCAAAGTGATTTTAAAGCCAGTTTTCTATAAGTACAAGTATGAATTAAATCGTAGTTTCTAGTATATAGTATTATTAATCTTTTTGGCTCAATATTCTTAAGTAAGATTTCAAAGCAAAACTATTTTAGTATAAAAACTATTTTCATATATAAATGAATGTTTTATTTAAACGAGTGGAATTTACTAGCTTTTAGTAATTATTTGAGCATCATCAAGTGGTCATGGAACATTAGTCTACACTCTTATAATAACTAATTGAAAGCGGATGACACTTATCTATTTGTCGAGTTTTCGGACTCAATCTTGGAGAATTTCATTTAGGATGATTAAATGGGTTTTTAGGCCCACTTGTGATACTCGCTTTCGAGCGAGTTATATTTGCGAAGTGCAACTTCTTATGTGTGCATGATGTGTGTGCATATTGTGTCAACTTGTGAAGTACAAGTGTAGTGCTTGCATATTTTGATGTGATTATTTATACTCTTATTGTTGTGGTTACTTTGACTTTGATGAATGTTGTAAATGAGCATAAACTTAGTTAAAATCCATGAATTATCAAATGAAGTATAATTATGTTAGTGAAGTATAACCTATGGATATTTATCCTTGACATTATGCGAGTTTATTATTATTAATATCTCACCTTTTATGATAATTAGAGATAGCCTGACCCGGGTGTTATTTTAATGCTCGGATTAGACCAAGACTTAGAAAGTATAGGGACTTAGCGGCTTTGGATGAGAGCTATCTTTAGAAATCTATTCTGACGTTGGCATTATTTATGATGTACTATTTGAGCCTTGTATATATGTTTGGTGATGTTGTAATCCTTTGTAGTCGTGTATATTTGAGGCTTGTCATTATTTATAGTTGGATATATATGTATACAAATGTGAGTTTAGTGTTTTCTTTTACAGACTCATATTTTTTAGAAGATATTGATGTATGTTATTTCCATTGTGACGTTTGGTTCAATGTCGTATATTATGTATTGTTCTAAATTAGATTAAACCATTGTATTATTGTTTTGCACTTGGATCGGATATGTCGAATTACCACTTGTTAGCAAAGAAAAATATAATCATATTATTCGATGTATTCGATACTCGCCCAAAGCAATTTTACAAATGGTCGCCTCTAATCAGTCCTATTCTTTACACTAACGGGCAATGTTACCCATTAATATTCTTTTTAGTGTGGGTCTCGAGATGGGGCATTACACAAAATCAGGATATGGATGTCTGATCCGTATTTCAACGGCTAAAAAGTTGTATGGTGGATAGTTTTGTACCCCAAGTTAAAAGATATCATGGAAACCATTTCATATGAAAATGAGCAAAGGAACTCTTAACCAAGATCACGTACTCAATATGACTGGGTACATAGAGAAACTGGCCGAATCGAGAACGATCACTAATATGGAGTTATAGACTGACTTGATTCTTGGATCACTAACTTCGAAATTTGATCCATTTATTTTAAACTTTGATATAAATCCATTTAAGTGTACTATAGTTGATCTCCTTAATATGTTAAAGATGGCTGAGAGTACATTCATGAATAAACCAAGAGTGGTACTCATAGTCAAGGGCACGTCTTCTTCGAATAGTATAAAGAAGAAAAGTTATAGGTCGAAAGGTGGCATGGGTAAAGCTAAGGCCAAAGAAGAGAACGGTGAATGTCAACGTTACTCTAAAAAGGGCATTGGAGAAGGACCTATCTAAATTACTAAAAGATGCTCAAATGGTAAGGATATGATTCCGCTCCGAAACGTATTTTCCTTATAGAAAGTAATTTACCTATAAGTGCTTCATCTTGGGTTCTAGATACTAGATCTGAAATTCATATCTGTAATTTGTTACAAGGACTTAGGAGCAAGATGATTATAGCAATAAGGGCCATAGAATTCCAAGTTATATATAGAGATACTTTAGCTGCCGTAACAGTAGGGAATCACCATGTAAAATTTTCTAGTGGACATGATTTAGTTTTATATAATTGTTATTTTGTACCGAACTTTTTTACTGCAATGATCTTATTTTCCTGTTTGATGAAATATGATCATAGTTTAATTTATAATGACAACGTTATGATATTTGTTATTATAATAAAACTGTTTGCTTTTGTACTCTTAAAATGAGATATATATATACTTAATTATAATCATGCATTTTTTTTGAAAATAATAATGCATCTAAAATAAATGACAACTAACTTTGGCATTGTGTACTCATATAAGTAAGAAGCAACCGAACAATTTAAAAAAACTAACAGTTTCTACCATCTTTTGACTCTGAACAATTGATATTTATACATCATGTCTTTAAGTTAAAATGAGAATGCACCTATTTAGTAGGAGCAACGAAAGAGTTATTAAACTCTTAGACTAGTACATACACTATATGTTGTCCTATGTCTATAGTTACCAAACGTGGATCCTTATACTTTGTTACATTCACTGATGGTTTATCCAGATATGGATATCTGTATCTTATGAAACACAAATAAGAAGTCTGCGATAAATTCACAGAATATAAGAACAAAATTGAAAATCATGTATGAAAATTAAAATACTCTAACCTAATCAAGACGGTGAGTACATTAGATATGAGCTCTAAGAGGACCTAAAAGAGAATGGGATTGTCTCTCAAGTAAATCCTCCCTATACTCCTCAAAACAACGGTGTTTCAGAAAGGAAAAATCAAACTTTATTAGACAAGATTCGATTGATGATTATTTTTTTTGAAAATAATAATGCATCTAAAATAAATGACAGCTAACTTTGGCATTGTGTACTCATATAAGTAAGAAGCAACCGAAAAATTTAAAAAACTAACAGTTTCTACCGTCTTTTGACTCTAAACAATTGATATTTATACATCATGTCTTTAAGTTAAAATGAGAATGCACCCATTTAGTAGGAGCAACGAAAGAGTTATTAAACTCTTAGACTAGTAAATACACTATATGTGGTCCTATGTCTATAGTTACCAAACGTGGATCCTTATACTTTGTTACATTCACTGATGGTTTATCCAGATATGGATATCTGTATCTTATGAAACACAAATAAGAAGTCTGCGATAAATTCACAGAATATAAGAAAAAAATTGAAAATCATCTACGAAAATTAAAATACTTTGACCTTATCAAGATGGTGAGTACATTAGATATGATCTCTAAGAGGACCTAAAAGAGAATGGGACTGTCTCTCAAGTAAATCCTCCCTATACTCCTCAAAACAGCGGTGTTTCAGAAAGGAGAAATCAAACTTTATTAGACAAGATTTGATTGATGATTAGTGATATTGAGTTTCCACTTTCCTTTTGGAGATATGTGCTGGAAACCACAACATATATGTTGAATTACTTACCATCTAAGTCTATGCCAATGACCACAAATGAGTTATGAACTTGTGGGAGAACCCCACCTTAATTATGTTAAGGTATGGGGTCACCCAGCTTTTGTTAAGAATGTAAACTCCGGTAAACTTAAGGCAAGATCAGTTTTATGCAAGTTTATAGGATATCCTATAAATACGCATGGATAAATATTGCATCATATCAAGGAACAACAATGACATGCCACCTTTTTGGAAAATAAATTTCTATCTCGCGAAATACTATAAGATTCGGGAAACTCCCATAAAGACCAAATATTTATATAGTAATTCAACACTCGCAGAAGACACGCGACCTATTAGAAGGTTTAGTAGAGAATCTCATGTGCCAGAGAGATACCATGGGTTTTTAATTAGCGATGAGAAAGAGGATTGCAACGCCTATAATGATGATCCCCTTACATACCGGTAAGCATTGGAGAGTACAAAGTTTACCTTGTGGTTTGATTCGATAAAATTCGAAATGGATTTCTTGTACAAGAACAAAGTTTGGACCGTTGAAAATGTTTCCGAATGGGTAAAACCCATCGTGTAACGATCTCCTTTCATAACACCTAAAATTCCACATACAAGCAACTAAATTCGCTATAATGTCATGGATGATGTTCCTTTAAGTATAGAATATATGATACAACAAA
Organism: Allium fistulosum; assembly: GCA_030737815.1. Taxonomy (NCBI): domain Eukaryota; kingdom Viridiplantae; phylum Streptophyta; class Magnoliopsida; order Asparagales; family Amaryllidaceae; genus Allium; species Allium fistulosum. Next base: position 1,004,693,646 of record CM060902.1, on the reverse strand, counting down.
TACATAGCATTTCTATACCAAACATCAAAATACTAACCCTTACGGCGGACGAAATGAAATACAATATCAACATAAATATGTAAAAGACTAAATGCATATCATATTAAGAGAAAAAAGATTCAATATTATAATAAAACTATAAGTGGTACTTTAAATCACTTATACAACACATCTCAAAGTGATTTTATAGTCTACATGTTAATATCCTAAACACTAAATAGACAATCATAGTGATAAGATAGATATGGCCTTATAAGTCACCTCCAGCTAGCATAAATCCACATCTCTGGTCAACCTATTCAAAGAATAGATAACAAAAGAGCCAACAAGAGAGGTTAGACATAAAATTAGGTGAAAAGGAAATATCGCTAATCTGCTTGAATACCAATATGCTACTATATCATGAATAATACCAAATAGTAATTATCGAGATTATGAAACCATACATCAATGACATCTTCACTTGCATCCGTCAAGTTAGTACATTTATACTATAGTGCTATTTTATACGTGATAAGCACATCATATCCACCATAACACCGATCGTGACTCAACCATCACACACTAGACTATGGGCCTCAAGTCTTATGTTAAGGCCAAGACCCATTAAGTGTAATCATTAATGCAAAACTAAACTATGACACTTCAATGCATCTCCCAACACCTACGATCATATTGAACCTAAGTCGATATACATAAGCCTAACCAGTATCATTAGTTTAATCGATATGCATGTGCCTAACTGCTATCACCTTCCTCAACCGTCACATAGAGTCTTTTTGTTTGCCTTTCTATCTCTTGTCTTTGATGTATGGCTTCATGTCATCGAGACACTTTGCATTAATGTCAACTGACACTGATTCACACCTTTGTTAGAAGTCGTTCGTCATTCAGACGAATGAAACTTCAAACTCGACAAATAACTTTGAGGCGATGAACTGGTCTTACAAGAATTCAAGTTCAACTCCATTCACCATTCCAAGTCTATATTTCATTCGCAATTACGACTACAAGTGTCATAGAGTATCTCTTAACCATTCCATCAATTCTTAAACCAATAATCAATGCATTAATTAAACCAAACATAATATGATTCATATCTACTAAACACATTTATGTTGTCTTGTTTGATGATAATAAATATATTTTTATATTTGATATTTTTTCGAAGTGTGTTACAGTTAAAAATCAACTAAGCATGATTTTGTTTTCAGTTAACTTGCCATATATTATTTTTCAATCAATGTGTCACGTACCAAACACATCTACTTTTTATATGTAAATTTTTAACATATGTTTAATATTATCAAAAGAGAGAAATTATGAGATATTACAACTAATTTCTATTTGATGTTAATAAACATATGGTGCATTTAATATTTTGTTTAGTGTTGTGTTTTTGTGGGATATACAAAATTCAGTAACAAATATTTGTTACATATATATGTGTAAAAGAAATATCTACGTATTTCAATTTAACTTTAATAAGAGAAAAGGAGGAAAATAATTTGGAGTAGAGGAGAAAATATTTGAGAATAACCCAAAATGGGGAAATATCAAACAGAGGTCATCACAAAGATATTTTATTCAAAACCAAATCTCTTATATTATTTCTTCCTTATATAAAAAACCTCTCATACCACATTCCCTATCTAATATCAAATCAACAAAATCTCCATTATTCGTCCGATCAAAAAAGAAAGTTTCACTACAACTTCTATATTAGATCATCATTTTTATCCTATATCTGATCATTACTCCTATATGACCATCAATAAGTCAACCCTGTGAATCTACATAGCTCAACTACATGTATTCATCATGAAACCACTTCCACAATAGCATGAAAATTCAAATAGCCATCTCTAACAACCACATCCAAATATCTCAAAAACAACAAGTGATAGTATTTCAATATCAAGCAAACCTTCGTCAATCCTAAAAAAGCTCTCCATCAACAACCAAAACAAAGCCAAGATCCCAACATTAGAAAAATGAAAACTAGATAGTGAAGTAGGCTTTAATTGGTTCACGCCTCGTCCTCACCATTAATCAGATCTCGATCTAACCAAAATTCATATAACATCACCGGTGATTTTTTAGACACCATTCAACATCCTTGTGCGATCAATTTTAGATTCAACTCCAAAACTAAAAGCAAGCGACAAATTTGAGGGCGCCTTTATCCCAAGCTTGATATCTCCGCATTGTAATCAGAAAATCACTTACAACTAGTCAGCTTCATTAAGGCAACAGTTTTCATAGGAGGAGCTCAGTAACTCTAATGGCAATGTTTTTAATAAGGCGGTGTCCTTAAGATAAACTCAACAACTTCACGGAGGTGTTAGAGTCTACAATATTAGAGAAGAAACAGAGATTTAGAGAGGGAGAAGAGAGGCTTGAAGAAGAAAAGAAACCATGAAGAGAGAAAATAACAAACGCATCATGCATTTTCATTAGTCATACCACTATTTAAAGATTCATACAACTATTTTCTTGAAACAAATTAAAGGACACGTGGTCCACTACAATTCTAGGATCATGCATAGCCATGTATCCATACTGAATAAGACAATAAAGTTTGTTATTCTGCTGCTATTATATTTGCTGAAAATAAAAAAGTGCATTGTTTTTCCATTCTATCATCAGATGCCGCCGTTAGTCATTATGACATGTAGGTCTGATTATGTTGTGTTTAGGTCAAGCCGCATCATTGCCTCCTCCTTGAGAGGCGACCTTGTCCTTAAGGTCTTCGTCATCCATAGCAATAGCTGGTGGCAGTAGGGATGGAGTAGCATTATGTGGGTTGGGGCAAAGCTTGAGTTTAGAGATATGAAAACGGGATGAATTTGTGCATTTTGTGTCAAAAGTAGTTTGTATGCAACTGGTCCGATGCATTTGACTATTTGGAAGGGGCTAAAATATATTTTGGATAGTTTATGATGATGTGGACGAAGTGAGTGTCGACGATATAGTCAGAGCTTGACGAAAACCCAAGCGCCAATAGGAAATTCTTTGTCCCTTCAGTGTTGATCGGCATGACTCTTCATACGAGCTTGTGCTTTTTTAAGATTGGTTTTCAAAGTTTGGAGTAGTTGATCACGAGTGAGCGCCCAATCCTCGATTTCTTTGGATGTAGACTTGCTTAATATATAATTGGAGATTATCGGCGATGCATGATCGTAAATGGCTTGAAATGGGGACATTCTGATAGACAAATGCTTGCATGTGTTACACAAATATTCCACCCATGGTAAACATTTGGTCCAATGTGAAGGTAAATCTCCGGTGATTGCTCTCAAGTAAGACTCAAGGCAACAGTTGACGACTTCCGTTGGTCCTTCGGTTTATGGATGATATGCACTACTCATCCGAAGATCTGTGCCACGTAAACGAAAAGGCTCTTTCCAAAATTGGCTAATGAACAATCTATCTCAATCGAAAACGATAGATCGTGGAAATCCATAAAGCCGCATATATTATTGAACAAAGTAACTTGCTAATTGCATTGCCGTGATGGATGTAGGAAGTGCAATGAAGTGTGCATATTTGGAGAGGCGATCTACGATGACCAAAATACATGTTTTCCCCGAGGAAGGTGGTTAGTGATAAAATCCATTAAAATATCCTCCTAAATTTGTTGAAGAATAGGCAGAGTCTATAGTCACCCCTTTCGCAGTGATGATTTCGATTTTGATTGAAGACAAATGGAGCATTGGCTAACAAAGTCACGTACAGATTGCGGAAGGCCTAGCCAATAAAAGTTACTAGCCACTCTTGCTATCATCCCCTTTATGCCTGAGTGGCCTCCATACTTGGATGCATGGTCTGCTTGAATGGTAAACTGCTGTAGTGCCAGTTCATCTGGAATATATAGTCTATTTTTCCAAAATAGTAAACCATTGTGGTTCAGAGAGCTTAGTAGGTGCATTGTGGCCTAATTGAGGTAGTAGCTGTTGGATGCGTTTGTCAGTTAGCATGCTCGTGCAAACTTTGTCTGCAATCTAAAAGTGTAGGGAAGAGAATGCCTTCATTGTTGCTTCAGATGACCAATGGGATAACCCATTGGCGACGACTTTTTCGGTACCTGGTTTGTAAACAATATTGAAGTCAAACCCAAGTAATTTCGACAACCACTTTTGCTGTTCTAGCATTTGGATAGTCTGTATGAGCATCTCCCATAAGCTCTGGTGATTGGTTGTTATAGTGAATAGGCAGCCAAGGAGATAGTGTCGCCATTTCTTAACAGCTGAAGTGATGGCAAATATTTCCCTTGCGTAAGTTGAAGATCACTGGAGGAGATGTGGTAGTCGCTTGTTGAAATAGGCCAAGGGGCGTCGGTTTTCGAAGAAAGCGGCTCCGATAGCCGTGGTGGAAGCATTGGTAGTGACATGAATGTTTGGGTGAAATTGAGCAAGGCAAGGATGGATGATTAGGTGAGGGCTGCTTTGAGTATGAGAAAGGCTGAGTGGGCCGAATTGGGCCAATGGAAGGGCTGTTGCTCTTTTTTCAGTAAATCGGTTAAAGGGCTGACTAAATAAGCATAATTCTTGATAAAACAGGGATAACAGCCCGCGAGGCCCAAGAGACCGTGAATGGTTGTAGTTGAAGTGAGAGTAGGCCACTTAGTTATAGCTTCAATTTTGGTTGGGTCAACCCGAACGTCGTGACCGAAAATGATATATCCCAAATAGTATAGTTCGGTAAGGACGAAAACACATTTGGAAAAGTTGGCGTAAAATTGGTGTTTTAGTAAAATAGAGAGTGTGATGTGCAAGTGGGAGGGATGCAATTCCCATGAGCTACTATAAAATAATATATCTTCAAAAAATACTACAATGAATTTGTGGAGGTGCGGTTAGAAAATCATGTTCATGGTGGCTTGAAATGTAGAGGGGTCATTAGTGAGGCCAAATGGCATGACTTGGAATTCATAGTGGCCTTCATGAGTTCGAAAAGCTGTTTTAGGTGCGTCGAAGCGGTGTACTCTTATTCGAAAATAAGTAAGTGGAATCATGTAACTCGTCTAATAATTCATCAACGGTGGGGATAGGAAAACGATCTTTGATGGTGATAGCGTTTAGGGCTTTATAGTCAATGCAAAATCGCCATAATCCGTCTTTCTTTTTAACAAGGAGGACAGGGGTTGATAAGGGGTTTGTTGATGGTTTTATTATTTTGGATTGGAGCATTTCTTTTACTTGGGTTTCGATTTCAACTTTTTGAAAATGTGGGTAGTGATATGGCTTTACGTTTATTGGTTGTGCATTAGTTTAGAGATTTATGTAGTGGTCTAATTCTTGGTAAAGAGGAAGTGATGCAGCTCAGGCCAGAGGTGAAGATCTAAGTCGCACACGACTTAAGGGTCTAAGTCGCACACGACTTAAGGAAGAAGCTATAAGTCGTCCACGACCTATAGAGTCACGTGAGGGGGAGCTGCGACTTAATTCCAGGGGGTTACGACTTAACCAAGCTCTGGGAAAAGGGCTCCGACCTAACAAGGTTTTTAAGTCGTTGGAACGACTTAGTGAAGATAGGCGAGTTAACGAGCAGTTAGATCGTGTGGACAAGGTACGACCTATTGGTGATGCAGTAAAACAGGAGGTAGCGTCTGGGATATGCCATAGGTCGGTGACGAGTTACGACCTAACGAAGCCACGACCTACCATAGGTTGCTGAAGATTCTTAACTCGTGAAGTTTTTAGGTCGTAAGTCGCGAGAAACTGGTTATCTCTTAAGTCGTCTGCATGGTAAGTCGTTGCATGTTTTAGGTCATTACCGACCTAAGTTAAGTCGCTGAAGATTGAAGTCGTGGATTCCTATGCCGCTTTACTCTATGTCGTTGATTGTTTTAAGTCGCGAAGAATGTTAGGTCGCTGCTGTTGAGTCGTTGGGTCTGTTAAGTCATAAGTCGCAGGTTATAGGTCGGAAACGACCTAAGTGTTGTAAATTTGTGATGTGTTGTATGTGTTGCTTTGTTAAGTCGCTATGTACTACTTGTTGTGTCTTTTAAGTCGTAAGTCATCTGATTTTTAAGTCGTGGGATGTTAGGTCGGAGACGACTTATGTGTTGTACAATTTTGTTAGTGGCGTGAGTTGTAGCCTATAAATAGGCAAGTTGAGTCATTTGTAAAAGTTTAGTTGATTGGAAATAAAACTCTTGTTTTATTAGCTTTGTGCTTTCACCCAATTGGTAGTTGAGTGTAATCTCCTATCTCCTCTTTCGGTTAATCGAGTGCGCTCGATTCAACGACTGCAGAAGCCGATTCACGGAATCTAGTGCGCTAGATCAACGTGCGAAGAATCGCAGATCTCTCCTCATGGTATCGTGCGCGATCAACGTGTCAGAGATAGCTAGAATTCGGTATCTTCGGATCAACGAATTTGGGCATTTCAGTATTCATCAATCCACCGATTGCTACTTTCATCGATCTACCTTGTTTTTGTTAATCCGCTGCGTCAGTTTGGTATCAGAGCTTGTTTTAGCCAATCATAGCTAGATCGAGTCTTGGAGCCAATTCTTTTGAAGAATTTCGAAGTTGAAGTGTTAGCCGAGTTTGAAGTGTGGAAGCCGAGCTAAGAAGAGTGTAGATCGAGCATCATTTCCTTGTCTAGCCGAGAAGTTATTGTTCATCGTGTTCATCGCAAATTGCAACAAAGTGGGAATTTCGATCCATTTCATTTTGGATCTAAGTTCGAAAGGTGTTTGAAACTTGAAGTGTGAATTTGTGAAGTGTTTGAGAAAAATTTGAATCATGCCACCAGGGAGAGCTAATCGTCATCAAAACGTAGAAGCATTGTATCGAAGAGAAGAAGCTGATGAGATGGAGCAAATGATTAATGAAAACTTTAGTGAAAAGCTTAATGAAGGGATTGGACGATTAGAGAAGATGATGTTAGAGATGAATCAAAATCGGAGAAGGATTTCACCTGAATCCAACCATGGGGGAAGTAGAGTCTCACCACATTCCAATCGAGAAAGAAGTGTTGATAATGATCGAAGACGTGACAGGAATATGAATGATCGTGAACGGAGGAATGTTGACAGAAGGGATGTTGGTGGAAAACGTGATGGTAGTAGAGATGTTGGTGGTCAGGATCGACATCGATATACATCTGATTTTGAAGAGGAGTATGATGGTGGAAGTGTTCATGGACAAGGACGTGGACAAGGAAGAAATCAGTCGGAGTATGATCACAAGTGGGAATCTGGGATGAAGACTGAAATTCCAGAGTTCAAAGGAGGTATGCAAGCTGAAGAGTTTTTGGACTGGTTGTCTAATGTGGAGGAGATTTTTGACTTCAAGGAAGTTCCAGAACATCGTAAAGTGAAGTTGGTTGCTACAAGGTTGAGGGGTAGAGCTTTGGCGTGGTGGCAGCAAACCAAACTTACACGTGAACGGATGGGGAAGTCAAAGGTTGAATCATGGGAAAAAATGAGGAAAATGATGAAAGCCACATTCTTACCTTATAACTATCAGTCGCTTATGTATCAGAGGTTGCAAAACTTGAGACAAGGGACGAAATCTGTGAATGACTATGGTGACGAATTTTATCAACTGATTGCAAGGAATGATATTATGGAGACAGAAGAACAATTGATAGCTAGATTTGTTAGGGGGTTGCGAATGCAGATTCAGGATATGGTTAACATGTTTGATCCCAGATCTGTAGCGGAAGCACACCAGAAGGCGTTAGCTTGGGAGAAACAGGGAAGACAAGGAGGTGGTGTGTTTACAAATTCCAACAATCCAGTGAAGGGTGTTAGTGGAAGTTCTAATGTTTCAAAAGCTGTTGCAAAACCAGTTGTGAATGAGGTTGGGAAGACGAAAGTCAATAATGGTTTCAAGTGTTATAATTGCCAAGAAATGGGCCACAAAAGTAGCGAATGTCCAAAGCCGAAGAAGAGAGCTATGAAAGCGGAGGTCGAGGATGAGGATGAAGAAGCTGAATGTTCCAATTCACCACCTGATGAGGAGGAAGAAGAAGTGTCGGGAGACGAAGGTTATAATCTAATGATGAAGAGGTCCTGATTAACACCAAAGCAAGAGGAGGATTGTAGTTGGTTGAGGAGCAATATTTTTCAGTCAACATGTACTATTCTGGGGAAAGTTTGCAAATTTGTTATTGATGCTGGAAGCTGTGATAATATAATTTCTTCAGAAGCTGTGAGGAAGTTGGCATTGAAGACTGAGAAACATCTGAAACCGTACAAGCTAGCTTGGTTGAGAAAAGGCGGGGAAGTGAAGGTTGGACTAAGGGCTTGTGTGAATTTTTCAATTGGGAAGAAATATAAAGACGAAATCTGGTGCGATGTGGTAGATATGGATGTCTGTCATTTGTTGCTGGGGAGACCGTGGCAGTATGATAGGGCAGTGCAACATGATGGGCGTACCAACAGTTACAGTTTTATGTTTGAAGGCACAAAGATTACTCTAGTTCCAAAGAAGCGACAACAAGAAGAAAACAAACTGGAGGAGATTGAAGAGCTGAAAACTTTATTATCTTTGAAGGAGTTTGTTAAGGAGGTTGAGGAAGAACCGGAAGTATTCTTGTTGATTGGGCGAGAGAGCAATGAAGTGGTTGAGATACCTGAAGAAGTTAAACCAGTATTGAAAGAATTTGAGGATGTATTTCCAGAAGAGTTACCAAAGGAGTTACCGCCACTAAGAGACATTCAACATCAAATTGATCTTGTTCCGGGAGCAATGTTACCACATAGACCACATTATCGAATGAGTCCGAAGGAACATGAAGAATTGAGGAGGCAAGTGGAAGAATTGCTTGAACAGGGGCGTGTGCAGGAAAGCTTGAGTCCGTGTGCGATTCCAGCTTTGTTAGTACCGAAGAAGGACGGGACGTGGAGAATGTGCACTGACAGTCGAGCATTGAATAAGATTACTGTGAGATATAGATTTCCAATGCCGAGGTTGGATGACTTGCTAGATCAATTGAGCGGAGCTTCTATCTTTTCGAAGATTGATTTGAAGAGCGGATATCATCAAATTCGTATCAGGCCAGGTGATGAGTGGAAGACTGCTTTTAAAACCAGGGAGGGTCTATACGAATGGTTGGTAATGCCATTTGGCTTATCAAATGCGCCGAGTACATTTATGCGAGTGATGAATCAAGTTTTTAGACCATTCATTGGAAAGTTTGTGGTGGTGTATTTTGATGATATTCTGATATACAGTGGAAGTGTAGAGGAACACTTGCAACATCTGAGAGAAGTGTTGATGGTATTGCGACAAGAACAATTTTATGCTGCAACAAAGAAATGCGTGTTCAGGACGCATAGTGTTTTATTTCCGGGGTATGTTGTATCGAAAGAAGGAATACAAGTGGACCAATGTAAAGTTGAAGCTATCAGAGATTGGCCGCAACCCAAGACGATAACGGAAGTTCGTAGTTTTCACGGGTTGGCTTCATTTTATCGAAGGTTTATTCCACACTTTAGTAGTGTGATGGCGCCTGTGACTGATTGTATGAAGGGTAAACAGTTTGCATGGACGGCGGAAGCAGGGGTTGCTTTTGAGCGAATCAAAGAACTCTTGACGTCTGCACCAATTCTAGTATTACCAGATTTTCAGTTAGTGTTTGAACTACATACTAATGCATCCAAGGTTGGGATTGGAGTAGTGTTGAGTCAGAGGGGACGTCCGATTGCATATTTAAGTGAGAAGTTATCAGGAGCGAAGATGAGATATAGTACGTATGATGTGGAATTTTATGCTGTTGTACAAGCTATTAAACACTGGAGACACTATCTATTTCAGAAAGAGTTTGTTCTTTACACTGATCATGAGGCGTTGAAGCATTTACAAGGGCAAGACAAGATTTCAGCGAGACATGCATCATGGATTGCATATCTGCAGCAATTTACGTTTGTTGTGAAACACAAATCGGGAGTGACGAATCGTGTTGCGGATGCGTTGAGCAGAAGGAACCATTTGTTAACTACAATGAAGGTTGAAGTGACAGGGTTTGATGTGCTACCAGAAGTAATTGTTGAAGATCCTTACTTTATGAAGCTTGTAGATAAAGTCAAGGATGGGGAGACGGATGAGTTTATGATGGTGGATGGTTTTCTGTTCAAGGGAAATCGATTATGTATATCGGATTGCAGTTTACGGTTGAAGATTGTGAAAGAATTGCATGAGGAAGGTCACATGGGTAGAGACCGTGCATTACAGTTGATTTCTCAATCTTATTTTTGGCCATCGATGAGGAAAGAAGTGGAAAGGTTTGTGGAGAGATGTCATATCTATCAGGTTTCGAAAGGAACTACGACCAACGCTGGATTATATATGCCGTTACCTGTACCAACTAAGCCTTGGGTTGATGTGAGTATGGACTTTGTGTTGGGGTTGCCGAGAACGCAGCGTGGTAATGATTCCATTTATGTGGTGGTTGACCGATTTTCGAAAATGGCACATTTTATTGCTTGTAAGAAGACGACGGATGTTGTTCATGTTGCTCAATTATTTTTCAAAGAGATATATCGAATTCATGGATTGCCAGAATCTATTGTGTCGGATAGGGATACTCGTTTTCTGAGTCATTTTTGGCTAAGTTTATGGAAGATGGTGGGAACGAAGCTGAACTTTAGCAGCGCTTATCATCCGCAAACGGATGGACAGACCGAGGTTGTGAACAGATCATTGGGAAATTTGTTGAGATTTCTTGTGCAAGACAATCTGAAGAGTTGGGATGTGAAGTTATGTCAAGCGGAGTTTGCCCATAATCATGCTGTGAACCGTAGTACGGGTTTCAGTCCATTTCAGATTGTATATTCTAGTATGCCAAAGGGACCGTTGGAGTTAACAGTCATACCACAACAAAAGAAGACAGTCAAGCGAGCTGCTGATTTTGTTGATGGATTGGCAGAATGTCATAAAATCGTTCAGCAACGATTGGAGAAAGCAAATGAAAAGTATAAACGATCTGCAGATCTGAAGCGAATAAATGTTGAGTTTAACGAAGGAGATATGGTATATGCTGTGTTAACAAGAGATCGTTTCCCAGTGGGCGCTTATAACAAGTTGAAAGCCAGGAAAATTGGTCCTGTAGAAGTCGTGAAGCGAATTAATGAAAATGCTTATAAGTTGAAGCTGCCGAAGGATGTGTACACTTCTAACGTGTTCAATGTTAAGCATCTCGTGCCATATTATGGGAATGAACAATCTGATGTGGGAGAATTTACAAATTCGAGGACGAATTTTTCTCAACCTGGGGAGGATGATGCAGCTCAGGCCAGAGGTGAAGGTCTAAGTCGCACACGACTTAAGGGTCTAAGTCGCACACGACTTAAGGAAGAAGCTATAAGTCGTCCACGACCTATAGAGTCACGTGAGGGGGAGCTGCGACTTAATTCCAGGGGGTTACGACTTAACCAAACTCAGGGAAAAGGGCTCCGACCTAACAAGGTTTTTAAGTCGTTGGAACGACTTAGTGAAGATAGGCGAGTTAACGAGCAGTTAGATCGTGTGGACAAGATACGACCTACTGGTGATGCAGTAAAACAGGAGGTAGCGTCTGGGATATGCCATAGGTCGGTGACGAGTTACGACCTAACGAAGCCACGACCTACCATAGGTCGCTGAAGATTCTTAACTCGTGAAGTCTTTAGGTCGTAAGTCGCGAGAAACTGGTTATCTCTTAAGTCGTCTGCATGGTAAGTCGTTGCATGTTTTAGGTCGTTACCGACCTAAGTTAAGTCGCTGAAGATTGAAGCCGTGGATTCCTATGCCGCTTTACTCTATGCCGTTGATTGTTTTAAGTCGCGAAGAATGTTAGGTCGCTGTTGTTGAGTCGTTGGGCCTGTTAAGTCATAAGTCGCAGGTTATAGGTCGGAAACGACCTAAGTGTTGTAAATTCGTGATGTGTTGTATGTGTTGCTTTGTTAAGTCGCTATGTACTACTTGTTGTGTCTTTTAAGTCGTAAGTCGTCTGATTTTTAAGTCGTGGGATGTTAGGTCGGAGACGACTTATGTGTTGTACAATTTTGTTAGTGGCGTGAGTTATAGCCTATAAATAGGCAAGTTGAGTCATTTGTAAAAGTTTAGTTGATTGGAAATAAAACTCTTGTTTTGTTAGCTTTGTGCTTTCACCCAATTGGTAGTTGAGTGTAATCTCCTATCTCCTCTTTTGGTTAATCGAGTGCGCTCGATTCAACGACTGCAGAAGCCGATTCACGGAATCTAGTGCGTTAGATCAACGTGCGAAGAATCGCAGATCTCTCCTCACGGTATCGTGCACGATCAACGTGTCAGAGATAGCTAGAATTCAGTATCTTCGGATCAACGAATTTGGGCATTTCAGTATTCATCAATCCACCGATTGCTACTTTCATCGATCTACCTTGTTTTTGTTAATCCGCTGCGTCAGGAAGGCTGGTAGGATGGGAAAAAATAGAGGAAAATTGGGCTAGCAATTGTTGGATTTTGGGGTGTGTGTTGTCGATTGGGCTGAGAAGTGATGGGGTTGGGCTGGAAGTGGTTTCAATGTGCAAGAATAAACAGAGTGCGAAGGTAGAGGTTAGCCTTTTTAATCGATGTAAGGAAATCTTAGCTGGGCTATTGGGTGCATATAGGCCTGTAAGAGTAATGGGCTTGTGATTAAATTGGAAGGATATGGTCATTAGTTTGTGGTCTATGGTAACATGATCTAAAGTTTCAAGCCACGTACCCCGAAAACTGCATCTGCTCCAGCAAGTACCAAAAGATGAACAGTAAATATATTATCATCAATTGAAACTGGTGCCTCCCTACAAACTCTGTGGCATCGAAGTTTTTCGCCATTGCCAACGGTTACCTAAAAGTTACTGCTCGAATCGACTTGCAATTGGAGGAACCATGTAGCCCGTGGGTGGATATAGTTATGAGTGCTTCCTGTATCGATGAGGATGACAAGCGGGTGGTTATTAATGCGAGCAGCGAGTCAAAACGATTTGGGGTGGTTGGAGCCAATCAGGGCTCGAAATGAGATCTCTGGAGGTGGTTGTTGTTCGAGTTGTTGCTGATCCCGATCCGAGTCATCATGGGCAATAAAAGAAGTATGCACTGCATTTTGCACTTGTGATCGGGATAGTATCTCTCTTCACCATTAAAGCAGAGACCCTATGCTTTTCCAGTTTGGATTTCGGTTAGGTGAGTTTTTAATTGGAAGAGGAAGGCTGATTTGGAGATGATATTGGTGGTAAGGACATAAGTGGTGGGGGTTGAGTTTTGGTGAAATTGAGACGGTTTTGCTGTAGTTTAGCATCGACAATTTTGGTTTCAATTATTTTTGGCAAGGCCGATGGCATCGGCGAGTGTGGTTGGACGAAAGTTTGAATAAGGTGCCTTGGGAATTGATGAAGGTCGAAGGGCCAAAACAGGTTTTGATGGCTTGGGTTAGTGCTTGAGAAGAGGTAAGTTGGTTGTTTCTATACATCCATTGAAACCACACGAGGGCTTGGCCAAACATATAGAAACTTGATAGGTGGATGCATTGATCTTCCGAGGTTGAGTGGTAGGCAAAGAATTGTTCCGCTTCGAAGATCCAAGCATGCGGGTTAGTACCATCAAAGTGGGATAATTGGAATTTGGGTGCATGGATAGGGATTGGGTTATTTGGGTTAGCCGAGTGGAGTGGTGTTGTAAGGACGGGTGGGGGTGGTGGAGGCCGAACCAATGGTGCATGTTGTGGTGATGGTGGGTTGGATGAAAGTTTAGAGGATATTTCAGCATGTTGTTATATGGCTTGTTGTTGTGAAGCAAGCATGGTTTTAATATTGGTTATATCCGATTGTTGTGTGGGTTGGTTGTTTGAGCGGCTAAGGTTGTACGGAGTTCATCGGTGGAGGCTTGGTGGTGGTGTAAGGTGTCGTCGATCTGGCGGTTACGGGTGGTGGTGGTTTCAACCATGGTTCGGATCCAGTGAAAGCACCAATTTGTTAGAGTCTGCAATATTGGAGAAAAAGCAGAGATTTAGAGAGGAAGAAGAGAGGCTTGAAGAAGAAGAAAAGAAATCATAAAGAGAGAAAATAACAAACGCAACATGCTTTTTCATTACTCATACCACTATTTAAAGATTTATACAACTATTTTCTTGTAACAAATTAAAGGACACGTGGTCCACTACAATTCTAGGATCATTCGTAGCCATGTATTCATACTGAATAAGACAAGAAAGTTTGTTATTCTACTGCTATTATATTTGCTAAAAATAAAAAAGTGCAGGTCTGATTATTTTGCATTTAGGTCGAGCCGCATCAGGTAGTGTAGTGAGATGTCCTTCATAGCGACATTTTTCAAATGAAGCAAGGCATAACTTCATCTTAAAGACCTTTAGACTCTGATTATCAGTACACAAATGAAATCAAAAGTGAAGCACGAAGCAAGAACATCATGGTAGGAAACTCAAAATTGATGCAGCAAGCTCACTTTCAAATAGTTAGGTCGTTCATCTTTACATGAATCGATGACTGTTCATCCAAGTGAAGATCAAAAGAAGTAGCAACATCGGTTCCCACTGGAATAAAATAAAATAAAAATTGAATGTTTGAAAGAATTTTCTTTCTGGATATGAAATAGAGGAAGAAAGGGAAAGGTTCGGTCTTGAACGAGGAAGAAGAGTGCTTGGTGGTTAAAGTTTAAAGTAGCATTAAAAGGAAAATGTTCCTTTAATGATTCTACCCATTTTTTATTTATTAGCATAGATATATGTATAATTTAGGGGCATTTGTTTATTTTTTTTATTTTCTTTTATAGGTAAGAAACTCTATATTTATATAGGATTGAGCTACGGTTTGTAGGTCAGGAATTCTCGATTAAGGGTTGGTTAGAGGTAGGGTGACTAGGCATAAGATTAGTATATTCATGTTAGCAGGTATTACAAGTTTACAAGAGTTGTAAGTGGTCAAATATTTTTAAAACATTCATTTAACAAGATTCTCATCTTTGAAACTCAATTTAAGTTCATTACTAAAAACCCAATTAACATTGTACGTTGACACGATTTCTTAGCATAATTATGGTAATACATCATAGAGTATAAATCACACTCACCCAATATCAGGAAACCCAGGCTCTAATGAAACACAATTTGAATTTCTCCTTTGATTTTCAAAATCTAGCTCCAATCTTGTCCAAAATGTGAACTTAAAGGTATGGATTTATAGAGAATCCTTTAACTCGAATTTAGTTATTTAATTTGTAATTTTCATTGAGAATCATGAAAGTTATGAAGATTTAAAGTTAGAAATTATTACCTAGAAAAAATGGAGAAGAAGAAGAGAGTGAAGAATGAAGGAGAAAGTTTCTCATTTTGGAATTGTAAAGGCAACTATGGCCAAAAGACCATTATGCACACATCTTCTCTTTTCTTCCCATTTTAGCAATCTTATCCGATTTTAACAAACTATATATTTTTTCACATATAAACGACATTACAAATAAAACAGAATAGATTTTGAGTCGTAATTCATTAATCTTACCTAGTTTTTAAGGCCATTAATTCACTTAAATTCGATTAAAATGATTAATTACATTCAATTACTAATAGATAAAAATATTGCTTGTTAGGTTCTTGTGACGACCACCCTACACCTTTGATACCCAAATACCAAAAATAGCATGTTGCAATGGTATCAGATCGATGTAAAGCAGTAGTCAAGGGTAAAATTATGCAATCCAAAGCAGATCCTGTCGTATATTAACTCATAAATTAATGGGCCTGATATTCTGACTTAATCGTAAAACCAAAGTGTAACATCCCCCTACTTGGAGGCCCAAAACTAATGGCTACATATGTTGTGGTCATCCATAGTTATTAATCCTCGGCGACCAAATACGGCGTTGTTAGATTCATTGATACACAGAAACACATGAATATGGAAAAAAATTTAAACTTCAAACAAAATCACATTCCATACCAAAACATTTCCAATTCATTACATAATCCCATGTTCACAAACCATGTTCAAAGAAAATATATTTATTACAACATATGCCCAGAGCGACATATGAAGATGCCCTTTGGGATGATCAGAGTATATATACGCAATATAACAACTTTGTCAGTACAATCAACACAGCGAAATCAATCAAAAGAAAAGAGAACTCTAAATAGCTATCACACCTCCTGCATGTCTTCAGAAGCTTATTCGTCTTAAGACGTACCTGAAAACCTCAACTCTCAAACTCAAAATCAATTGAGTACCCGAGAGTTTAAGGGGAAAACATAAACTTCGAGTCAAACATAAAGTCTGGTATGAATAATAACCTATCATCTCAAATCAATTAGATATCTAGTGAGACCACGCCGCTTAGCAGACGGGTTTCCCCTCACTAGTATCTCAATTTTTTTTATAAAACCATATACTGTGCTCCTACATCCACAATGGTTAAAACATTTCAAAACAGTATAATATGATGACATGAAAAATAATTGAATTAGTTCTGGATTACCCATCCCCATTAAATTTAGACTATCTGTCTCAATTATAGTTTTTAGGATTACTATTAACCTATTAGTTTTCATGGACTGACTACTAACCAGTTAAACATTTAAGCACTCCCTGTCCATTTACATAGTTTTCATGGGATCACTATAAACCTATTGGTAACTCCAATATTGCTCTTATCCTAGTTTTCATGGGTTGACTAGGAACCTATTGATAACTCCAACATCCTTTCTTCTTGCCCTAGTTTTCATGGGTTGACTAGCAACCTATTGACATCTGTCAATATTTCATCCGGATATAGTTTTCATAGGCTAACTACAAACCTACTGGCCTTGCTAGTATCCAATCATAAATTTCATAGGATTACTATGAACCTGTCTATCTAACATCTTCCTTTACACATGGTTTTTATGGGCTAATTATGAACCTGTCTATCTAACATCTTCTTTTATACATGGTTTTCATGGGCTAACTATGAACCTGTCTATCTGACATCTTCTTTTATACATAGTTTTCATAAGCTAACTATGAACCTATTGGCGCCTGCCAATATCTTTCCTTTATATTTTAGCATCCTATATCCTAGTCTTCCTGACCTCCTGGATGAAATTCTACTCATTCAGGAGTTTCAATCAATTTATATTCACTACTGGGTTAACCTAACTGGTTCTCCTACCCTTTATCCCCAAATGCAGTTATGGGTCCATTATAAAGTGAATATATTCATATTAGAAGAAACAATATAACAACATAGCAATACCACTCCTATGGGTTTATATAACTTGGTTAATCCCTTTAACCTATTTCTTTATCAAAGATAGCTTCTAATCTTTAAATTCTACCTTTCGAAACCTTTCGAATATATTAAAGTATTAGCATTTAATCTTTAGAAGCTTTAGCTTCAAAATCAGTTAAAAGTATGTAACGACCCAAGAATTTTAACGATTTTTATAAATTAATTAACTAAATTTTCTTGAAATTAAAACAATAAAAATTTTGAAATGAAAATTTGATATTTGAAATACGTCTATTTAAATATAGCAAATGGTAAACTTTTATTTGAAAATTTGAAAGTTGGTTATTTGTGAAATTTCAAGTTTTGAATTTAAATCCGTTAAATTGTTGAAAAATAAATATTTTCCAAATCCGAATATTTTTATATAATAAAAATGTAAATCATTTTCTGAGTGAGATGTCGTAATTCGTTTCGTCAAATTTGGACTGCTATAGCTCTGTTTATTTTATTTTCAACGTTTTAGTAGCATTTTCAGTAGCGAAAAGTCGAGTTTTTATAACTTGTTCGTATCGCTGATATCTATGTACCATTCTGTTCGTCTCTTCGTGCTGATCTCTACAGTATATTCATTCCTGTAATTCGGTGTCCGATGCGCGACGGAAACGACAAAACAGTTTGTCGTATTGGTACCGTATTTCTGTCTTTTATTTTTCCTGTGCCTTTCCAAATTTCCAGCCGAGTAAAACAATCAGTCATTGCTTTAATAAAGTCAGAAAACAACGTTTGACCCTTTATATTTCATTGATTATCAAATATATCTGTGTGCCTTTTCATTTTTACCTCATTTGTTCATTCTGAAAAAAAGGTAAGCTTTTCGTTCGTCTCTGTAGCATGTTCTTCTTCTCCAAAATTCTCCCGAGTCCTACCATGTTTTCTCCTATTTTCCCCAGAGCTTGACTCCAAGCTGCTCCAAGACCCCTCCCCTCATTTTCCACGTCCATGTTCCTTCCCAAAATTCAAAGCCGCCTCCGTGCCTTCCACCACCATGACTCGAAGCACCATGCCAAACGACCCCAAACCCACACGTCAGATCCAAACCCGAGACCAACCCCGAGTTATTCGCCTCCCTGACACGAAGCAGACCTAGGCACGGCCTGTAACAGCCATCCACTAGCCCGATCTCTCGAGACACCCCGCCTCACCACGTCATCGCCTCGACCTGATTCAGACCCAAACACCACCCAGACCCAAAGTGTCACCCCTCCTGACTCGAAGCTCCACTCAGAGCAACAACCACCATCACTTTTCCCCTCTCTGGCCCGTGTCCCCCTCCAAAAACCTGAAGCCAAACCCGAGAAAACCTTCCCCTGACTCGAAGCATAACCGCAAGCAACTCCATTCACAGCCTTCTCTTCTTGTTTCACACACACACACACACACGCTATATATGCTATGTCATATATATATCTGCTTATATATATGCCCAGTTTCCCTTTTCTCTTTATTTTGCCGTGATCTGAATTTCCTCCTCTCTTGTTTATATTTAAAAATAGATATATGCAATGGTGCCACAAAAATATATATATATATATATCTGTGTGTGTGTGTACTTTACTTTGAGCTTGTTGATTTCTGGCATATTCATATGTATAATGGTCGTACGCATATGCTCTGTAATTTTGCTGGCAGAAGCTTATATATATTAATTGATATATATATATATATATATATATATATATATATATATATATATATATGTTGCACAGTTTGCCTTACTGCCGTGCCCATATATTATTTGTTTATATGTTGCACATACATGACTGTGTATGCAAGCCATACGAAATATATATATACACACAGAATTATATATATATATATATATATATATATATATATATATGATGTATTTATCTTTGTCCCATCTAATATTATAAAACAAATGTGTGTGTGTGTGTATCATATATGTATATATATTTGTCTCCATCGAATTATCGTGCTAAATCTGTTTTTGCTTGTCGCGGCTGTTTGAACTATCGTGCAATGTCCGTGTCCGTATCCGTGTCAGTTGCTTGTCAATTCCATTATTCTGTAGCCACGAAAGGTGAGAAATCACTCATGATTAATGTTCATATGCTTAGTTAATTGATTTCATATGAAATGAAAATTTAAATGTAGTTAATTTGGAATTATTTGTTATTTAACTGTTAAATATGATAGGTTGACATTTAAAAATTGTTCACTTGTGAAATTTGACCCCATAACATGTTAAATAATATATTTAAATTTTAAAATATTGTATATGCCTGAAATATACGTTATGATGTTTTATTTATTGTTATAACTCTGCAAGTTCCCTGTTAGCTTAAGAAATCCCTATGGGTTGAAATGATACATACCCAAACGATCTTATAGGATAAAGGAAAATCGTTATGGGTTGAAATGATAAACCCAAGCGATATTCAATTATTTTGAAATTTTAGGATTGCGGATTTAAATTGTATAAACCCGTAAAATCTAAAATATCGTGGATTGAAGTGACAAATATCCGTATCACTTGACTATAGGTTAGAAAATTATATACGGACACTGTTGGTCTATTTTGTGAAAAATGATTTCCAAGGTTTTGAAAGGAAATATAGGAGTTTTGATTTTTAAATATCATAAATATTTTATTTTAATATGTGAAAATTTAGAATTTTAAAATTATATGTTTTGGAAATTTTAAAATTATAAGTTTAGTTTAAAATGCTAATTATAAATTTTTACTTATAATTTTATTATTTTTAATTATATAAATAAGATTTAAATAAAAAGGTTCAATTTAATTTAATTTTATAAAAATTTATTTTTAATTAATATATATATATATATAATATTTGTAAATGTTTATTTAAAATTTATATTAATATTTAAATAGATTTTTTATAATTTTAATCAATTAAAAGTGGAAAGGTATATTGAAATTGAGTTGTAATTTAAATTGGTTAATAATTGAATTTAAATAAGGATTTATTTGGAACTTAATGATTTTGGAAATTTAAAAGTATGATTTATAATTTGATTTGATTAAAGGTGATTAAATGATATTTTCAAATTTAAATGAAATTAAAATTGAATATTTATTTTTGATTTAAATTGGTGAATTGAGATTTGTTTAGAAATTTATAAAAGTGATTTTATAAATGACCACATTGTGAAATAAGCGATTGGTTGTTAAAGAGACCGGGATCGGATATTGTCATACTCCCTACCAATACCGAAAACCACTTTAACAACTGTGCACGTGGTGGAGATTCCAGAATGAAGTTGGATGGTTTGGTGACGTCTATATGAGGTATGAACGCAGCCCTAATTCCCATGAGTCAGTTTGATGTGACTAAAACATGAGCCATGCCGGGCCAAGTGAGGTCGCACCTTCTATCAGGCACATTTCTTCGAAACCCTATCTATTGATTTTGTGATTTGATTGTGGTGTGCACACCTTTGATTGGGAGTGTGTCTCGAGGTGGGCGGTACTAAATGATATGCGCTACAACCAATCCGGATCCAAAAAACGGTAGTATACTACCCTGGGCATTGTCTTCGTGCCTTGTCACATGCCTTATCGCGCCCTCTACGAGTTTGGTTTGTACCGTACCTATGGAGTGCCCTCTGGGTAAACCACCAGTTTGGTGGAGCTTACGATACTGTATGGACTACAGGAATATATAAATGTGTTAAGGGGGATATAGGTAATGCCTTAACGTTATTTTAATATTTTACCTTACTATAGACATTATATATGTAGCATATTGTACTATGTATGTAGATAGTTTATCGGATCCTTAAAGGATGGAATCCCAACATCCTTTAAGTTATATTGCATTTCACTTGACATTTCACTTGAGTTTGATTTACTTGCATAAGAATGTTAATCCTGACTCGAGTGTTTTGTGTTTTGCTTTACGCTCGGGTCAGCCTGAATGTCACAGCTTTTGAAACTCATCTTTTGGAGCTTGGAGTTCACTTGGAAGATCTATCTTATCTATTTCAGCTTTTAGTTTATTTCTATTATTTCAGTTATATGTTTCAGACTAGTCAGTTGTTCTGTGTTAGAGACTTCTATGTACTGGGATTTCTGTTGTATTCTGTGTTGGACTTTGTTATTTCTGTAGTAGCTTCATGAACTACTGGTTATTTTTTTCCGCTGCTTCTTGTTGTAAAACTCCGTGTCTGTGATTCTGTGATTGATTTATTTACTGTATATGCTAAGTTTTGCCAATTATAAATTAACAACCTGTTATTTGGAACAATTCAAGTCTGACATGTGTGGATTATTGTTGATTTGAATGGTTCGAAATAGCGGGTCGTTACGGTTGGTATCGGAGCTCTGGTTTAGGCAAAACTTAGCATATGGAGTGAAACTCATTAGAGATAGGGTAGTAGTGCCCTAGAATGAGTAGAATTGATTACTAAATCATATTCGTTCGTACTTGAAATTATGAGTTAGAATTCTCTTTAATTAGGATTTCCTTTGAATTTTTGGAACTTTATGCTTGTTCTAAAATCAATTCTTGTCTTTTCTAGATGAGTAACCGAGGAAATGTCCAGGGTAGAGGTCGTGGGAAGGCTCCTGCACCACCAGTTGCCCCTGTACCACCCGTTGCTCTTGTTCCACCTGTCCAGCCTGTTAGGTTCACTCAGCTTTGTAAGGAGTATTCTCAGCTTGGTGGTAGCAAGTTCACTGGAGCAGAGAGTATCATCGAGGCTCAGCAGTGGTTGAAGAATCTTGAGAGGATTTTCAACGGACTTGAGATCATTGATGCTCAGAAGCGTCATTTAGCTACTTGGCAGTTATAGGAGTCCGCCCAGGATTGGTGGGAATCTGTTACCACTCAGACTGTCGAGGCTAACATCACTTGGCAGTAGTTCAGGTGAGATTCTTTGTTATCTTTTCAAGCTTATCTCTATTGAATCTATCTCTTTGAAATTCATCTTTTTATCTTTATCTGATCTTGGATTCATCTTTCCAGGGATACTTTTGTGGCCAAATGGATGCCCGAAGCTGGGAAATCTCAGTTGTATAGAGCATTCATGGATCTTGAGCAGGGAGATATGACTTTTGCTGAGTATGAGAGGAAGTTCAATGAGCTTTCCCAGTTCGGTCCCAGCTTGATTGACACCCCGCTCAAGAAGAACGAGAAGTTTATTCATGGTTCTCGCTCAGAGTATTATGACCGCTTGATTAGTCATGTTCATGGCACCTTTACTTCTCTTATGGATATGGCCACCAGATTTGAGAGCCCTAGTTCCAAGAATAAGCAGGCAGTTTCAGCACCTCAGGGTTGTTCCAGAAGTTCTAAAAAGAGGAAACCCAACTTCCAGCAGCAGAAGAAGAAGTGGCAGGATACTCATGGTATTGGATATGCTCCTCAGAAGCGATCTCTTAACCTATCTTCCATCACTTGTTTCAAGTGCGACCAGCAGGGTTACTATGTCAACAGCTGTCCATCTCCCGCTAGAGCCTCTATTCCTCCACCTCAGGCAACCAGGAAAATCCTTTGCCATATATGTTTGCAGCCTGGCCATTTCAAGAACGATTGTTCCTTGCATCAGAGAGGCAAGACATCTGGAGTCTTTGCCATGACTTCTTCTACTCCTCCTCCTACTCCTACTAGTGATAACCAAGGTACCCTTCATCATTATGTGTGACTAATCCCATCGGCGGTCCTGCCAATCTTAGTATGATTTGTAAAGAGGTGACACTCCTTTACAGGAAGCGTCGATTCACCGGAGATTTCTATGTTTTAGGTTTCGATGCATTTGATATTATATTTGGAGGTGATTGGTTAAAGCATTATGATGCTGTCATTTCTTGTAAGGCCCGTACTGTTTCCTTAGTCGGTGAGCGAGGCGAGCCTTTGGTTATTGAAGTTGAATGCCTCAGGATTATGCAGGCAGCTTTATCTTTTCTCTTGATGCTCAGCCTAGTGATCATGACTCCACCCATATTGTCCAACTCTTTCCTGATGTTTTTGGTGAAGTCACTTCTTTTGATCCCAAGCGGGAAATTGAATTCCGCATTGATCTTATTCCTGGTGCTCGACCTATTGTTCTCCTTCCCAGATGGATGGCACCCAGAGAGAAAGATGAGTTGAAGAAGCAGATTGAGGATTTGTTTTCTAAGGGTTTGATTAGGTAGAGTTTTTTTGAATGGGAAACTGTTGTGGTCTTTGTCACTAAATCTGATGGTTCTTTGAGAATGTGTGTTGATTATAGAGAGCTGAACAAGCTTACTCTCAAGAACTAATATCCGATGTCTCGCATCAATGACATGTTCGATCAGCTCTACGGAGCTAAAGTATTCTCTCAGCTTGATCTTGCCACCGGTTTTCACCAGCTTCGTGTTGTAGAGGATAGCATTCCCAAGACTACTTTTCGAACAGAGAATGGTTTCTATGAATGGTTAGCCATGCCTTCTGGATTAACCAATGCTCCCGCCTTCTTTGTCGATCTCATGAATTGCGTTTTCCGCGATGTTCTCAACAAGTTTGTTCTGGTTTTCATTGATAATATCCTCGTCTTTTCTAAGTCAAAGAAGGAGCATAGGGTACATTTGGATTATATTCTCAAAACTCTTAGGAGTCATCAGTTGAAAGCTAAATTTTCTAAATGCCATTTCTGGAGAGATGAAGTCTGATTCCTTGGGCACATTGTTTTAGAGAATGGAGAATCGGTTGACCCGGTTAATGTCGCCACGATTAATGTAAGTTTATCCACCTTTTCTCTTTTGAATTCATTTATCATATATATATATATATATATCTTTGAACTTATCCACCTTATCCATTTCCAAGATTGGGAGACACGTAAGACTCCGTCTGATATTCGTAGCTTTCTGGGCCTTATCGGTTATTATCGGAGATTCATAGAGAACTTTGCCCGTATAGCTGCACCTCTCACTGCTTTGACTCGTAAGAATGCGAAGTTTGTTTGGAGTGATAAGTATGAAGCCACATTTAATAAGTTAAAGCAAAAGCTTACTTCTGCTCCTGTTCTCACTGTTCCGAATGGGAGTGAAGGATTATCGATTTACACCAATGCTAGTCATGAAGGTTTGGGTGCTGTGTTGATGCAGAGTGGGAAGGTCATTGCTTATGCTAGTCATCAGTTGAAGCCCCATGAAGCTAATTATGCCACCCATGATCTTGAATTGCTTGCTGTTGTGTTTGCTTTGAAGTTGTGGAGGCATCACCTTTTGGGAACCAAGTTCGAGCTTTTCACCGATCATCAGTCTCTTAAGTATATCTTCACCCAAAAGGATTTGAACCAGAGGCAGGTTCGATGGCTTGAGTTCTTAGCATCTTATGGCCTCGACATCAACTATACTCCAAGGAAAGCCAATGTTATAGCCGATGCTTTGAGTCGAAAGAAAGCCTTATTGTACCAGATTGTAGCTTCTCCATCTCTTTTTGATCGTATTGCAGCTAAGCAGGATGAGGATGCGATGCTTAGGCTTATGAAGGAGAATATTCAAAGTAAGGAAGGTGATGATCAGAGTGAGTTAGGAGCACAGATTGATCAGAATGGAGTTTTGAGGATTAATAACCGGATTTGTGTTCCAAATGTCGATGGTTTGAGGCAAGAAGTTCTTAGAGAGAATCATCAGTCCAGACTCTCTATCCACCCAGGTGTCACAAAGATGTTTCAGGATATGAAGAAGTTGTATTGGTAGAACGGTATAAAGTGGGATATCTCTATCTATGCCAGTAGACGTGCCACTTGTCAGCAGGTTAAGGTTAATCACCAAAAGACCGCTGGTTTGCTGTAACCCCGTGAGATTCCTATTTAGAAGTGGGATCTGGTTTCTATGGATTTTATTGATGGTTTACCGAGGACTAGAAGGGGTAATGAGAGCATTTGGGTAGTTGTTGATCGATTGACCAAGTCCGCCCATTTTATTCTGGTCAAGTCGAATCGAACTGCTTCGAGCTTAGCTGAGATCTATATGGGGGAGATTGCCCGTCTCCCTGGTGTTCCTCTAGCATTGTTTATGATCGTGATCCTATCTTTACCAACAAGTTCTGGAAATCTTTTCAGAAAGCTCTAGGTACTCGTTTTATCCTTAGTACGGCTTATCATTCTCAGACTGATGGTCATACGAAAAAGGTGAATCAGATTCTGGAAGATCTCCTTCGTGCTTGTGTTCTTGATTATGGAGGATCTTGGGAAGATCATCTTCATCTCATTGAGTTCACCTATAATAAAAGTTATCAGGTATAACTCTATCTTTGAATTTGAATCATCTTAAGCTTAATCAATCTGTTAATCCCATTCTTTTGAAATCAGGAATGTATCGAGATGTCTCCATTTGTTGCTCTTTACGGACGATCCTGCAAATCTCCATCTTGCTGGATTGAGTCCGGTGATCGCTTTGTTCTTGGGCCTGATATGATCCTGGAAGCATCTGCGAAGGTTGAGGAGATTAGAAGGAAGATGAGGATTGCCCAGGATAGGCAGAAGAAGTATGTTGATAGGCTAGAAGGGATTTGGAGTTTTCAGTGGGTGATTAGGTCTTTCTTAAGATCTCGCTGCTGAAGAATGTGGTTCGATTTGGTCGGAGCGGGAAGCTTGATCCCAGGTTCATTGGTCCTTTCCGCATCCTGGAAAGAGTTGGTCCTTTGGCTTATAGAGTTTATTTGCCGGAGAAACTGGCGGGTGTGCACAACGTGTTTCACGTATCTCACCTATGCAAGTATCTCCATAATCCTTCCTTGATTGTTCAGCCTGCTTTGTTAGAGAATTTGGACGTTGTGCAAAATCTCACAATCGAGAAGAAACCATTTCATATTGTCGACAGAGTTACGAAGCAGCTTAGGAGGAAATATATTAGTCTGGTCAAGGTACAGTGGAGTACAGATGATCGAGATTGCACTTGGGAAACTGAGGTATCCATGCATGCTACGAATCCGAAATTATTTGACTTAGGTACTATTCATTTGATTTAACTTATCTTTCTGTTTGATTTTGTTCTCCTATCTCCTTGCTTTTTGGGGACGAAAAGTTTTGAGTGGGGGAGAGTGTAATGACCCAAGAATTTTAACGATTTTTATAACATAATTAACTAAATTTTTCTGAAATTTAAAGAATAAAAATTTTGAAATGAAAATTTGATATTTGAAATACGTCAATTTAAACATAACAAATAGTAAGCTTTTGTTTGAAAATTTGAAAGTTAGTTATTTGTGAAATTTCAAGTTTTGAATTTAAATCAGTTAAATTGTTGAAAAATAAATATTTTCCAAATTTGAATATTTTATATAATAAAAATGTAAATCATTTTCTAAGTGAGTCGTCATAATTGGTTTTGTCAAATTTGGACTGTTATAGCTCCGTTTATCTTATTTTCGGCGTTTTAGCAGCATTTTCAGCAACGAAAAGTCGAGTTTTTATAACTTGATCGTATCGCTGATATCAGTGTACCATTCAGTTCGTCTCATCGTGCTGATCTCCGCAGTATATTCATTCCTGTAATTCGGTATCCGGTACGCGACAGAAACGATAAAATAGTTTGTCATATCGATATTGTATTTGTGTCTTTTATTTTTCTTGTGCCTTTCCAAATTTCCAGCCGAGTAAAACAATCAGTCATTGATTTAATAAAGTATGAAAACAATGTTTGATCCTTCATATTTCATTGATTATCATCTATATTTGTGTGCCTTTTCATTTTTACCTCATTTGTTCATTCTGAAAAAAAAGGGTAAGCTTTTCGTTCATCCCTGTAGCATGTTCTTCTTCTCCAAAATTCTCCCGAGTCCTACCGTGTTTTCTCCTATTTTCCCCAGAGCTTGACTCCAAGATGCTCCAAGTCCTCTCCCCTCATTTTCCACGCCTACGTTCCTTCCCAAAATTCCAAGCCGCCTCCGTGCCTTCCACCGCCATGACTCAAAGCACCATGCCAAACGACCCCAAACCCACATGTCAGAATCAAACTCGAGACCAACCCTGAGTTATTCGCCTCCTTGACACGAAGCAGACCTAGGTACGACCCACAACAGCCATCCACTGACCCGATCCCCCGAGACACCCTGCCTCACCACGCCATCGCCTCGACCCAATCCAGACCCAAACACCACCCAGACTCGAAGTGCCACCCTTCCTGATCCGAAGCTCCACTCAGAGCAACAACCACCATCACTTTTCCCCTCTCTGTCCCGTGTCCCCCTCCAAAAACCCGAAGCCAAACTCGAGGAAACCTTCCCCTAAATCGAAGAATGACCGCAAGCAACTCCACTCACAGCCTTCTCTTCTTGATTTACATATATATACACGCTATATATGCTATGTCATATATATATATATATATATGTGTGTGTGTGTGTGTGTGTGTGTGTACTTTACTTTGAGATTGCTGATTTTTGGCATATTCATACGTATAATGGTCGTACTCATATGCTTTGTAATTTTATTGGTAGGAGCTTAAATATATATATATATATATATATATATATATATATATATATGTATGTATATGTATATATATAAATATATGTATGTTGCCGAGTTTGCCTTACTGCCGTGCCCATATATTGTTTGTATGTATGTTGCACATACATGACTATGTACGCAAGCCATACGAAACATATATATATATATATATATATACAAAGAATTATATATATATATATGATGTATATATCTTTGTCCCTTCTAATATTATAAATCAAATGTATATATATATATATCATATATGTACATATATTTGTCTCCATCAAATTATCGTGCTAAATCTGTTTTTGCTTGTCGCAGCAATTTGAAGTATCGTGCTTTGTCCGTGTCTGTATCCGTGTCAGTTGCTTGTCAATTCCATCGTTCTATAGCCACGAAAGGTGAAAAATCACTCACGATTAATGTTCTTATGCTTAGTTAATTGATTTCATGTGAAATGAAAATTTAAGTGTAGTTAATTTGGAATTATTTGTTATTTAACTGTTAAATATGATAGGTTGACATTTAAAAATTGTTCACTTGTGAAATTTGACCCCATAACATGTTAAATAATATATTTAAATTTGTAAATGATTGTATATGCCTGAAATATATGTTATGATGTTTTATTTATTGTTATAACTCTGCAAGTTCCCTGTTAGCTTAAGAAATCCTTATGGGTTGAAATGATACATACCCGAACGATCTTATAGGATAGGGAAAAATTGTTATGGGTTGAAATAAAAAACCCAAGTAATTTTCAATTATTTTGAAATTTTAGGATTGCAGATTTTAATTGTATAAACCCGTAAAATCTATAATATCGCAGATTGAAATGATAAATATCTGTATCACTTGACCATAGGTTAGAAAATTATACACGGACACCGTTGGTCTATTTTGTGAAAAATGATTTTCAAGGTTTTGAAAGGAAATATAGGAGTTTTGATTTTTAAATATCATAAATATTTTATTTTAATATGTGAAAATTTAGAATTTTAAAATTATATGTTTTGGAAAATTTAAAATTATAAGTCTAGTTTAAAATGTTAATTATAAAATTTTACTTATAATTTTATTATTTTTAATTATATAAATAAGATTTAAATAAAAAGGTTCGATTTACTTTAATTTTATAAATTTTTTTTAATTAATATATATATATATATAATATTTGTAAATGTTTGTTTAAAATTTATATTACTATTTAAATAGATTTTTTTTATAACTTTAATCAATTAAAAGTGGAAAGGTAGATTGAAATTGATTTGTAATTTATATTGGTTAATAATTGAATTTAAGTAAGGATTTATTTGGAACTTAATGATTTTGGAAATTTAAAAGTATGATTTATAGTTTGATTTGATTAAAGGTGATTAAATGATATTTTCAAATTTAAACGAAATTAAAATTGAATATTTAATTTTGAATTAAATGGCTAAATTGAGATTTTTTTAGAAATTTATAAAAGTGATTTTATAAATGACCACAATGTTAAATAAGCGATTGGTTGTTAAAGAGACGGGATCAGATATTGTCATACTCTCTACCAATACCGAAAACCACTTTAACAACTGTGCACGTGGTAAAGATTCCAAAATGAATTAGGATGGTTTGGCGACGTCTATATGAGGTATGAACGCAACCCTGATTCCCGCAAGTCAGTTTGATGTGACTAGAACAGGAGCCACGCCGGGCCAAGTGAGGTCGCACCTCCTATCGGGCACATTTCTTCGAAACCATATCTATTGCTTTTGTGATTTGATTGTGGTGTGCACACCTTTGATTGGGAGTGTGTCTCGAGTTGGGAGGTAGTAGCTGCTCTGCGTTACCACCTGTCCGGATCCACAAAACGGTAGTATCATATCCTGGGCATTGCCTCACGTGCCTTGTCACATGCCTTATCGCGCCCTCTACGAGTTTGGTTTGTACCGTACCTATGGAGTGCCTTCTGGGTAAAACAAAAGTTTAGTGGAGCTTACGGTACTATATAGACTACGGGAATATATAAATGTGTTAAGGGGGATATGGGTAGCGCCTTAACGCTATTTTAATATTTTACCTTACCGTAGACATTATATATGTAGCGTATTGTACTATGTATGTTGATAGTTTATCGGATCCTTAAAGGATGGAATCCCAACATCCTTTAAGTTATATTGCATTTCACTTGAGTTTGATTTACTTGCATAAGAATGTTAATCCTGACTCAAGTGTTTTGTGTTTTGCTTTACGCTCGGGTCAGCCTGAGTGTCACAGCTTTTGAAACTCATCTTTTGGAGCTTGGAGTTCACATTGAAGATCTATCTTATCTATTTCAGCTTTCAGTTTATTTCTGTTATTTCAGTTATATGTTTCAGACTAGTCAGTTGTTCAGTGTACTGGGATTTCTGTTGTATTTTGTGTTGGACTTTGTTATTTCTGTAGTAGCTTCATGAACTACTGGTTATTTTATTCCGCTGCTTGTTGTTGTAAAACTCTATGTCTGTGATTCTATGATTGATTTATTTACTGTATATGCTAAGTTTTGCCAATTATAAATTACCAATCTGTTATTTGGAACAATTCAAGTCTGACATGTGTGGATTATTGTCGATTCGAATGGTTCGAAATAGTGGGTCATTACAAAGTTCCCCTTTCGACGCTCTTGGAAATAACCCCTCGCTCAGAAATTATTGAAAGTACCTCTTTCAAAAGCATTGGGTTTATACTTAAAACATTATTTGGGTCAAAGTGAATATAGTCGAAAGCATCTGTTTTGAAACCATCCTTTATCATATAAAATATTGGGGAAAAACTTGATGCCGTCAGCACCATCTCTTCCGAAAGCATAAAACATCTTGGTAAAGCATTAGAAGGTTGGTGTCGAAACCTCTTTCGAAACCATCACCTTCGAAACCCCTAACCCCTTTCGAAAGCTATAGGAAGTGGCTTAAACCTTATAAAACAAAGTACCTTCCGACAACATTGATATCTTCAACACCATCGAAAGGCTATAGAGCGACAGCAGGGTATCGACTAGGTCGAAACCTCTTCTTTCAAAACATTCTTTCGTAAGTAAGTAACCTAGTCGAAAGCAATTATATGTTAATGGCAACCCATTTCGAAACCCTTTAAAACCTCTTTCGAAACCTTATGCTTCGACCCCGTCGAAAGCTTAAAACAAAACATAGGCAGGCGCTTTCCTTCTGAAAACAAACCAAGGTTTCGACCCCTTTAGAAGCTACGATTTTGACACCTTACCTTCCTCCTATCTTCAATCCACTGCATACCATCATAGTGATACCTTGTGTATTGGTTTTGGCCTAGTTGGTTTCGACAAGAATGAAGGCGAAAGCTTCTGTGTCGAAAGGCGCTTTCCTAAGTAGGCGGAACAACTTTTCTGAGCAAACCAGGTTTAATTCTTGTTTAAGTAAACTTTTCCCTAACTAACCTACCACGAGTCAACACCGAATTGGTTGCCTTAACTTTTTCAAATTCTTTTTTTTTTCAAAAATAACTGCTGCTAATCCGGATCAAAATCATGGTTAAGTTAATCAAACAAGCCCTTCCAATTTTTGCAAAGAAGTCCCTCTTCTAAAACAATTTATTTTGCATAGCAAATCACTTTGGAAAAATCCTCAAAAATTCAATAAATTCACATTAATCATGTTATCTAACATATCAAAATTCCTGACCCAAATTCTCAGTATATTTTCCAAAATAAATTATAAACCCAAATAACCATATTTTCCTTTGAAAATTCATAATAATCTTTCAATAGCTTGGAAAATTCTCAAAATTGAAACCCAACTCCAAAACCATGTTTGCCATAACGTAAAATTTTCCCATGGCATTTAAACATCTTTAAATCTCGGTTTTGATCTAAAACCGTGCTAAATCTCCTTTAAACAACCTTGTTTAAATCAATAAATCATGAATCAAGCATATCATCATCCAATATATCATAAAGACGAATTTATCCCTTAAATTCAAAAATATATGATTTAAAACAAAATTAGAGATGGAATTATTATTCACATTGCTCTAGATAAGGAGACTGGATTGAGATTGATTTCCCTTAAGCTTGATTTTCTAGCTTTAATTTGATTTCCTCTTGATCTCTTAATGGCCGGCCGTTCCTCTATAATTTTTTTTTACGTTTTAGATTTTAAAATGACGTAAATGAGAAGAATAAGGTAGGGACGAAATATATGTATAAGGGTGGAAGCCAGGGGTGGCATATTCCAATAATACCCTTATGTGACTTAATTAACCAAAACCCATTCTTAAGCCCATTAATTAGTTCATTAGGCACGACCCTTATTTAATTAATTCAAGTCTCAATCCCCTTATCACTTGCATTTTACATTATTCTATTTAATTTATCTAATTAAATTTCCTGAATAATGTTATCAAAAATTAGGGGTGATACAGGCTCCCCTCCTTAAAGAATTTCGTCTTTGAAATTCAGTAAAGACTAATACTAAACATAGCAATCATCTGTAATGACTCCTAACAACCATACTAGTCCACCTAACTAGAAAATATCTATATAAATCTAATATAGACATACCCTCAAAGCAGATTAGGATAAGTATCTCGAATCTTGTCCTATGTCTCCCAAGTACAGTCCTTCTCATTGTCGCTCCACTGAACTTTCACAAAATTGACTGTCTTGTTTCTCAATCTTTTCTCATCTCTTGCAACAACCCGAACTGGTTGTCTAACAAAAGTCAAATCAGGCTCTACTACCAAGTCCTCCTACTCTGTCTGAGGAATGGTAGCCTCTGGATCATGCACATACTTGCAAAGATGAGACACATGAAACACATTATGGACACCTACCATATTGCTCGGTAACTCAACTCTATATGCGAGCTTTCTAATCCTCTCTATAATCTGAAATGGACCAACATATCTCAGGGCTAACTTTCCCGATTTCTCGAACCGTATCACACCCTTCATCGGTGATACCTTAATGAAAACCCTATCTCCCACTGAGAACTCTAGGTCTTTACGCCTTTTATCTGCGTAACTGTTCTGTCTGGATTGAGCTTCCTTCATCCGTTCTCGGATTAACTCAATCTTCACTGACACCTACCTTACTAAATCTGGACCTAAGACCAATCTGTCTCCAGGCTCCAACCAACATGTAGGGGATTTGCATGGCCTTCCATACAAAGCTTCAAAAGGCGCAATTCCTATACTAGTCTAGTAACTATTATTATAGGAAAACTCAAACAAATGCAGATGATTGTAACGACCCAGATTTTTTGATATTTAATTTGGAATTTTAATTTAGTTAATAAGTTTTTAAAACTGAAATTCAAGCGATTTCGTAAATTTTGGAAATCATCGATTTAATCGACGTGTTGAAATAGCGATCTGGGGCATAGTCTCGGAAGTCGACGAAACTAGTTCCATTGGGTCCATAATAGTGAATTATTATCATATTTCAAATTTCATAGCATTTGAAGTTATTGTTTGGTCGTACGGGATACAAATGTGTTGAATTTAATATCGAAAATTCAATATAATAATTGGGTCCAAAAAGCTATCTTCTCCATACGATCGAATTAGGACTCGAAACCTTTTCCATTGCGTTCAGAATAGGGGTATAACATTATAAATGCCTAGCAGCATGCCTCGATAGGGATTCGAGATTTTGAGTTGCGTAGATCGAGATATTTTAAAATTTTAAACAATTTATTTTTATTTGATTGGATTAGGCTGTCCCTTCTTTCATTCAGTCATTATACCCCATTCCTTGTCAAACACGCCGCACCCTTTCTTTCATATATCACGTCTTCTCCTTTAAAAAATAAAATCAATTCGACAGCATAAAAAAAATTGCGTGGGCTTTCTCAGTCGCGTGCGATGCCTGAAGGGTCGATTGAGTGGAGGGAGGGGGCTTTGGTGAGGTCTGTCGATCTATGGTGGTGGATTTCACGGTGGAAGTAGGCGACTTAGAACTGAGGATGTCGAATATGAAAATAAAAAAAATATGATGAAAGCAACGGCCAGGATTCATGGTAAAATTCATTTTTATAAATTTAGTAGTTAATTAGACTAATTTTAGTTTGTAAACCGATAATTAAAAAAATTCAATAACTTTGTTATACGAGGTCCAAAATGAATAAATCAGTCGTGTGGAATTCGTAGCTGGAAAATCTACGCAATGGAATTAAAATTGGAATGGATTGCAAATAAAATCAAGGTGAGAAATTCTCACCCATTTGGATTGCCGGAATTAATTTTAAATAGTTAAAATTTATTCTAGATGTTTGGTTGAATTTATTAATTACTATATGTTGAATGATATTATATATATATTAGTAGTTGGATATATACCTGCTGTTGGAGCAGATGAGACCCTATGCGCCCCGCATAATAGCGGATGACCCTATATACCGTGATATCCCCCTCGAATTGGGATTGATATTTTTATGTTGTATTAACATCTGTGGATGCAGGGAAACAGGTTGGAGGGATCCAATTGGATTCCTTAAATTAATATTGATGGTTTTCATATATAATAATATATGATGTGTTAGAATAATCTGTTATAGATTATTGTTGTGATGTGAATTATTGGATGCTATAGTAGCATTGGCCTAACTTTTGGTATTTTAAATACCATAAATATTATTTTTGACATTTGAAAAGATTGAAAAGGAGATTTGAATATAAAAATATTCATATAGAAATTTGGATTATTTTTAAGAAATTGATTTGGATAAAAAGAATAATTGATTTTGGCTGTATTTAACTATTCGTAAAAAATATTTTAAATGGTGATTTTATATAATTTATATAGAAGATTTTTAAACGATGGTTTTTTAAATGATATTTCTAGAAAATATGAAAAGGAGTGAAATCAATATATTAAATAGATTTGTGAAATAAATGTAATTTATTAAGAAATGGATTTATAAAATGAGATTTTATAAATGAGATTAGTTTTATAAACAAGTGAAACTCAAAGGAGTTATAAAATTATAAACAATTTTTATAAACAAGAGAAAATGAAAATTAATTGACAAATTTGGATATAATTTCACAGGGTGGATTTATATCGAGATATGAAAAATAGATTTTGGGAAAAAAATAGTGAATTCTATTTTTGAAAAGTGAGGATGGTTAGAAAAATCAGAATGGGATCGACGTGCGGTAAATCGAGAGGATTTATAAATTGAATTGGTTATTGGGATTTTAAAAATATATTTTATTAGGAGGTTAAGTTTTGATGTAAAAAGATAAATTCTATTTATTTAACTATGAAATTTTAAGCTAGTTAGTATTGGAATACTTCGAAAGTGAATATTTTTTTTCAAATATCTAATATTAATTGAAATTAAATTCTAATTTTTATAATCGGCTAATGAAAATTGATTTGTTGTCTAATAATGGATTACCGATGTTTATATAAAGTGTTCAATATTTTTAAAAAATTACTTGAACATGTTTTGAAAATAAATTATTATTCTTTAAATACTTATATATATATATAGAGTTTTGTAATGATTGAAATTTAATTATAAATCTTCTTAAGAATATGGAAACTTGGTTTATGCAGTAGATGGGATTTATAGGAGAAACTCTCAAAAATGGAATTTGGGAAGAAGTAAGAAAATTTCTGAAATAGTTAAATAAAAGTGAACTTCGAAAAATGAATTAGAATTCATAAAAGAAGTTAGAAATGGATATTTGGAATTTTAGACAAGTGTTGACTTGGAAAATATAAAAGGAAATTAATTAAGAAAACCAAAACTTGTAGAATTCATTCTAAACGAGTTAAAGAATTTACAAATAAATTTGTAAATGATTTTGAGAAAATAAGAAATAAATGGAATACTTCCTAAGTGTTGAACATAAAAATAGAGTTGGAAAAATATTCTAAGTATTGGAAAGGTTTGGGAATATTCCGTTGAAGATATAAGGATTTGAAATCGTTTCAAATGTTGGAAATTTTGGAAGGAATTTGAATATATATCATATAAAGATATTTTGAAATAAATTTTTTGGAAAATTTATAATAAGGCCTGATGTTTTCTTATGGATGTTTTATTGATAGTTAAGTTACCGACTATCAATTTTGGCCAAATTCATTGATCGTTTCGAAGAGACCAGGATCAGATTTAATTATCCGAAAACCACTTCGATCCGGTTTGAACATTACGAATGGATATTGTGAAGATAGTGCAGACGGTTATTCGGTTTGTCCAGACCCAGGACAACTTGTGTAGACGAATGCTATCAGAACATCTTTATTGGAGGACGATGAGCATTCTAAGTGAAATTGTTCTTGAAAGGTAATCGTAGCCTCAAGCCTCATCGACCGAAATGACTGAAAATCAGGGGAGATGCGATAAGGCTAAGTGGGTCGCACCCAATTAGGGTATGTTATCACCTTTCTAGATGCCCTCAGATATAATATAAATTATGGATACAGTGGTGCATGGAAAAGGAGCTCTCGATAAGGGTGGGAACACCCGGGGTGATGACATATTCGGTTCTATCTAGGTTAGGGATAAGGCCGGTCTTGTGTTGTAGGGGATCCCGACGAGGACCTCGGTACATTTTTCTAGGTGTGTACCATGATAGGTGGTACCCCAGTGCCTAGTCATTGTATGGAATCCATTCTCCAATAAACACCGTACTGTTTTGATTGTGCCCAACTATGCTGACACGTGAGATGCAAGCATTTCAGCTATTTTCTATTTACTTTCTATAGACACTATTATAATATCAGATGATTTTGATAAAAATTGTTTGGTTATCGTAAGGTAAAACCCGTCGTGTTTATGTGTGACGTGGTCTTACGATGTAACGACCCACTATTTTGGACCATTCAAATCGACAATAAATCCACACATGTCGGACTTGAATAATTCAAAACAATAGACTGTTAATTTAAATTTGGCAAAACTCAGCATATGCAGTAAATAAATCAATCACAGAATCACAGACACAGAGAATACAATAATACGCAGGGGAATAAATAAATAGTAGTTCATGAAGCTACTATATAAACATCAGAGTTAGAAATAAAATACAACAGAATATCTCAAATGCAGTGAAGTCTTTAGTACAAATAGATGACCACTCTGTACAAATCAATTGGAAAAGCTGAAAGCTGAATCGATAGTTGGATCTCCAAAAGAAGCTCCAAACTCCAAGGTGTAACAACCCTGTATTTTGTGATTATTTTAATTATTTATTTTGGTTATTTTAATTGATTTCCTGATTTAAAAACTTTATTTTTTTTATTAAAATGAATAAATTTTGTTATTTTAAATATAAATTTTGATTTTGATGTGAATTAGAATTTCAAACATGACTAAAAAGGATATTTTCCAGAAAAGTGAATTTTGGTCAATATGGTCAAACTTTGACTTTTAATTTAGAAATTTTAAAGTTTGAAAATTTGAATTTTATCTTTTATTATGAAAGTAAATAAAATTTTAAGAATAATGCTTTTCGTTTCGTTAAAATCTGATTTATAAGGTGAAAGTTATACCCTTTTAAATATTGTGTGTAATTTGTTGTATTTAACAAAATTATTTATTTTAAATTATAAAAAAAATATATTTTATTTGGTCATGTAATATTATAATTTATATTTATATGGGTGAAATAACATGTTATGTATATATTTTGGTTTTAAAACATTTTAAAGATATAATTGGCATTTTCCAGTGTTAGCTGTATTTTGTTTAAAATTCTAATTTCCAGTTTCAATTAATTAAAGTAATTCTTTATTTGTTTTTCTATTTTTTTCTTAAAATCTTATTTTATTCTCATTCCCACTTTATTTTGTTCCTCATTTATTTTATTTATTTGACCTTTTATTTGTTTAAAGTGAAATAGAAATTTTATAAGGCTAGTGATATTTATTTGTAATTTTCATGTCTTATTTCCAATTTTTAAACATTTTTCTTTAGTTTTTTTTCTATTTTTTTCTAAATTAAATTATTTATTTCACTTTGAAAATACTTTAGAAATTATTTTATTTCAAAATTTTTCTTTAGAATATTTTTAAAATGAAGTAGATAATTTTCCAAAGACAATCGTGATTTATTTGTAATTTCTGGACCCTGTTTTCAATTTTTAAGCAATTTCTTATATTCTTTTTCCATTTTCTTTAAAATTAATTATTTATTTCTATTTATAATATTTTGTTTCAGTTGTTAGAGCTTATTTCTGAGTTTATTTTTGTTTTATTGGAATTAAAAAGAAAAAGAAATATGAAGGGTTTAAAATTGCTTAGAAACCGATGTCCTTTCACCTCCTTAAGTCTTTTCAATTGCCATAACCCCTCCTTTATGCTTTGGCCATGACTTTTACTTTTGTTTTCACGTGAAAACTCTCATTTTTCATTTCACCATTCGACCACTTCAGATCTGAAGCAAAAGCTTTTGGTAATGGTTTCATTTTTCTTCTTTTCTCCTTATTTTTCTATGAAAATTGCCTTGTTTTCTCTTGTTTTTGGATAGGCCTCTCCTCCACATCCATGGCCACAAACTCCTACATCTCTTCCCTGCCATCAACACCAGCTACTCCTCTGGTCTTGACCAAGGCCGAGCCACCATGATGCCAAAACTCCACAAAAATTGCAAAACAAGCCATAAAAACATGATTGTTTACCACTATTGCTTCACCACTCCATTTTCCACCACCACCACCACCTTAGGCCGCCTCCACCACCTCTGGCCATACCACCACACACCTTTCCTTCCACTGACCTGATCCATACCCCTCTGACCTGACCACACAAGCCCATGGCCGAGCCATTTTTGTGAACAAAACCCACTTATTTTGCCTTAAACTCTTCATATTCCTTTGTATAAACTTCCTCCTCATATTCTACTACCTAGGCCATGCATACACATGACCAAACCTGAGCCAAACTTGTTCAAACCAGAGCCAAAACCATCCCTAGGCCATGAAAAAGAATAGAGAAAGCATGGCAAAAGATTTGGCATTCGTATCTCTCTTTATTTAAAAGTTATTTCATTTCTAGTGTATTGAAATTTATGGTTTGCTTTGATTTTTGTTTGGGTTGTAACACTAGATCTATATCATTGGATTTGCTCTCCACACTCAAATTGTATTAGAGTTGTCGTGCCTTCGTAATCTTTGTGTTGTGTGCTTGTTGGCAAATCTCCAGCTTAACAGGTGAGTTATTCTCACCAGACAATATGTACATATATAACTAGTGAATTGACCCCTTTTGAATCTGTAAAATGCATTATCATGTTACACTTGCTATGTTATGATTTTATGATGTTCACCTATGCTTAAACACCTATTATATTATATGTTACTGTTATATTATGCTGTTTTATTATTTTTATCAGTTTATCACACTGCAAGTTCCCTTTAGATTAGAATCACTATGGGTTGAAATGATACATACCCGAACGGACTTTAGAATAGGAGAAAATCATTATGGGCTGAAATGATAGGCCTGAATGATTTTCAATTATTTTTCATTTCCTTGGGATTGCGGGTTTGAAATGATCAAACCCGGGTTTTCTTTGTAAATTACGGGTTGAAATGATATATTACCCGTATCACTTTACCTAGACTAGAAATGAAATACAGACCCGTTGTTAAAATATGTTTTTTATAAAAATCTTAAAAATATTTTTGAAATGTAAATATTATAATATTTGATTTAAACGAAATAAAAAAATGATTTATGTAAGCATTATTGATTTTTTTGAAAATTTATAAGTGAAATAAATTATTGGTAAAACTAGAAAATTTGAAATGTAAGTTATTTTGGGAAATTTTAATTGGGTGATAATTGGAATTTAAATTAAATATGAAATGTGATAACTTCATGATAATTTGGATTAAAGTGAATTTAAATGATTTTTATATTATATTAATGATTTTGAATAAAGTTAAAATGTGAAATGAATGAATATTTAAGTTCAAATTTTGAAATATAACTAAAATTGGAAATTTGTGAATTTGGCTTAAGAGTGAATTTTAAGTTAAGTAAATAAAAATGGAATTAAGTTATATTTGAAAATTTAAAATTAAGTGTTAAGTTAATTTAATTTAATGAATTTATAATTTAAAATTGGAATTTAATAAGTGAATTATTATTAAATTTTGATTTTTGAATGAAGGTTTAACTTTATAAAATCATGAATATAAGGGTATTTGAATGATTATATATGATTTTATAAGTTAAAAATGATTTATATAAAAATATAATTGTTTGTGAAATTATACTGAATATTTGAAGTTAATTAACTGCATCTCTGAAATGCTATTAATTCTAATGTAAATGATAATACAACATTTGTAAATGCTGTAGTTGATAATAATGAACCAAATGGCTAAATTTAATTAAAGGCTATTATAGCATTTTTGTAATGTTATAATGGTTGAATTTAACTAAGTTTATTTGAAACTAATGTAACCCTATTACAGCATTTTAAATGCTGTCTTTTGTTAAATTGAACTGTTTTAAATGTGACTTTTCGTAGCATTTTCTAAATGCTTCAAAAGTTGAATTTTCATTGTTTTAATTAATTTCAGTGAACGAATGAAAGATTAAAATTTTGGAAATTTAATAATTTAATTATTAATAATAACTTTATTTTTATGATTTAAAATAAAGTAATTTGTTTCGAAATATAAACTATTTTGAAATATGATATTTTGATATT
Organism: Allium fistulosum; assembly: GCA_030737815.1. NCBI lineage: Eukaryota > Viridiplantae > Streptophyta > Magnoliopsida > Asparagales > Amaryllidaceae > Allium > Allium fistulosum. Next base: position 1,004,653,322 of record CM060902.1, on the reverse strand, counting down.
TTGAAATGGATTTTTGAAGGATATTGAATTTTGAAATGATATTTGATTTCGAAGTATAAAATACCATTTTGAAATTTTAACCACGGGGTGTATTTAATTTATAGTTTAACTGATCCTTGAAGGATGGGCGATCCCAAGCATCCTTTGAGTTATTGTGCAATTCTACTACAGTTCACTTGAGTTGGTTTACATTATATAAGTATATATTGTCCTGACTCGAGTGTTTTGTGTTTTACTTTACGCTCGGGTCAGCCTGAGTATTTACAGCTTAGCTTTGGATCTCATTCTGGAGCTAGGAATCGCTGGAGATTCTGCTTTTCTAGTTATCTGTTCCTTTCAGTTCAGTTGTTCTATTCTAGTTCTGGTATTTATAAACTTCTATGTATTTGGGATTTCTATTGTATATGTTTTCAGAATGATATTATGTATTATGTTTTGAGAGTTTGTATATAGTAGCTTCATGAACTACTATGGTATTTTATTTCCGCTGTGAGTTATTCTGATATGTTCTGTGTCTGTGATTCTGTGTATTTGATTTCATTTGCTCCAAACTTATTTACAATCTGTTATTTTGAATTATTCAAGTCAGACATGTGTGGATTATTGTCGATTTGAATGGTCCAAAATAGTGGGTCGTTACACAAGGTGTGTCTCAAATGCTGTATCACTCGGTCTGACCCGAGCGTAAAGCAAAACACAAAACACTCGAGTCAGGATTAACATTCTTATACTAATAAATCCAACTCAAGTGAAATATCAACTGAAATACAAGTAACTTAAAGGATGTTTGGGATAACCATCATCTAAGGATCTGTGGAACTATCTACAAGGTGGAAATATACACTATAACACCATGGTCATTCCAAATTAATTTATACTTCAAAACCAAAATATCATTTCATTTCAAATATATCTATTTTCCAAAATAGTATATATATATAGGTTAAATAATTTAAAAGTAAAGTATTTATAATTTCCTCAAGTCTCACAAATTGCTTCACATCAACTTCAAATTCCAAATTCAAATTTTATTCAAAGCTCAATTCATCAATTCAATTCAGTTCTAAATATACCATTTAAATTTTCAATATATTTCAAAGCTTTAATATTCAACATTTTCAAAGTTAAATTTAACAGTTTCATATAGCTCTTGATTTAACTTTATTATTATTTAATCAGGGAATATTCACTTAATAAATTCAATATCATTTAACTAGCCTTAAATTTCATTTTTACTAAATATTTCCTTAAATTTATTTAAACAAGAAATATTCATTAAATTATTTAAATCAAACTCAAGTTATAAATCATATCTTAAATCCCAATTTCAATAAGTTTTAAATCGGTTTAATTAAATAAAATTATCTTCTCAACCTTAACTTATTCAAATTATTACCAATATCTAGTTTGAAATATAATTTAAATATTTAACCATATTATATGTATTAAATCAATCTTAATTAAATTAAATATTATTATTAAATCTATATATATCATTACCATTTATATACAATATTTTAAGAATCAACATTTATTAAAAACCATATATTTCTTCCCAAATTCATAGAATTTATTTTCAGAATATTTATATATATGGACCAACGGTGTCTGTATATATATCGATCATATGGTTAAGTGATACAGATATTTATCATTTCAATCCGAAATTTAAATATATACGGGTAGATATCATTTCAACCCGTAATCCCAATTTCAATTCAAATGAAAATCGCTTGGGTTTATCATTTCAACCCATAACGATTTTCTCCTATTCTAAAGTCCGTTCGGGTATGTATCATTTCAACCCATAGTGAATTCTATACTAACAGGGAACTTGCAGAGTGATAACAGATAATATAAAATACAACAACAGGCATATATCATAAATAACAATAAAATATAAACAACAGGATATGGTGTCATATCCCACAGGTGAACAGTTACAGATAATAGCGTATATAACAATTAAATAACTACGACAGCATATTTCAATTGTCGTTTCAATTGAAATCAAATTTAATAAATATAAGAACGTAAATCGTGAGTGATTGCTCACCTTTCGGAGATAGAGAAGATAGACACAGAATGAGATGAGATATGAATCCAAGCACGGATTTTGAGGCAAAGCAAAATTGGCACGAATTCGACGGACAACTGATAAATTAGAAATCAAGAATCGAAATCAGTTTTGATATAACAAAACAAAATGTATATTATATTATTATTATTATTTCTTTAAAAAAAAATTCAACAACATTAGAATAAATATATATGTGATTCAACTTATTATACTTAAAACAAATTAAGACTCAAAATATAAACAACTTAGATAAACTCATATATACAAAATTTTAGTTTAAAGTCTATATATGTTTCAGAATTAAAATTACTGTATATGTACAGTTTAAGATCAATAATTAAAACAAATACACTATGCACATATTATAGTATGAATGCAGACCTCAAGTATGTCATATAAATGTAAATCAACATAAACATTTATATAGACCACAATCGAACTATAAATACAAGTTAAAAATACTGTCATCAACCTATAACCTATACGTGGATGTGACATAAATTTACACATTGCTTAGAAAAGAACAACTACATGAATGACTCGCAACATATTACACATACAGCCATTATATACCTGCATACCCTTTTTATATAACATAATATAAAATCAACTGATTATAAACTAGTACACTTCTTTAAATATCCTTACCATGAACATATATGCAGACTGTCCTATGATATACTTCATATATATATACGTATGATTTGAAACCCAAACTCAGTTCACTTTAAAATAAAACATAATATAGTACGGTAGACTTTAAAATACTGAAACAACCGTAAATATATATATATAAGACACCCATATAACAACTAACAGACCATATAAATGAATAGTTATACATAACTTACTGTAAACAATGTATATATATAACCTTTTAAACATATTATAAAACATGTAACTTACATATATATACACAATAACATTAAATATATATAGTTAACATATATAACAATATCACACATATTATAAACTGGTCCAATGCATACTATATAGAAAACAACAACGTATTATAACTTAGAAAACTATTTGTATTATAAATAATCAACACTTTAAACATGCATATATACATACAATACTAAGATAATGTAAACCAGGTTATGCAGATGCAGCGACCTATGCAGACACTTAGTTTATAACTGTATAGATATATACATAAATAGTTGCCATAAAATAATTATATACTGAGAAAATAAAATACGTATTATATATATATATATATATATAAATATTAACATATATACAATTCGTACCCAAAGTTCATGCGGCTGATGGCAACAAAAGTTAGGCAAGGATGTAGAGCGGAGGGGCACAAGGAGGTAGGTCGGTCAGGGAAGAGGGACGCGCGGGGTGCTAGCGAGGTGGAGGAGGCTTGTGGTGGGCAGATCCAGGAAGGTTGGAGGTGGGCTTCGGCCAGCATGTGATGTGATAGGAGCTGCGATTGGTGAAGAGGGAGGGGCAGTGGTTGCCGAGGCTGGTGGTGATGGAGTCTTGGCCGAGGGCTAAGTTCGGTGAAGAGTCTGGGGTTGATGACGTGGAGGGACTCGGCGAATGGATGATGGTTTGCAAGCATGGTTTCGGCCATGGGAAAATGGAGTTGATCGAAAAGAAGAAAGGGAGTAGATGTACAGGAAGATATATAGACTTTTATATATATATTAATTATAATCATAAAACTGTTCGCAGTGAACAAGGAATGAACAGTCACCTAATATACAAAATGATATCGCAACGGTCAGATCCTTTGATTTAGCTGAAAAGTTATTAAAGAAATTTATTGTTGCGTGGCCGTCACGGGTAAAATTTTGAAATCAAAAGAAAACAAAAGGTCACGGAACCGGTACTGATACAGTTACCGGTTTCGCGGATTCTGCTGTTTATCGGACTTCAAAACACAGAATTGAATATACTGCAGAGATCAGCACGGCGAGACGATCAAAACGGTATACAGATACAAGTGGTGCGATCATCCGATCAAAAGTCGATAATCAATACCGAAAATGCTGCTATTTTGAACGAAAAAATAAATCCAAATGGAGCTAGAAACGTCCGAATTTCGTGAAACGAATTTCGCAATCTGATTCAGAGTGTTCTAAATAAATTTTCTCATGTTGACATATTTAGGTTTCGGAACACTTTTAATTTCAACTGTTATTAACCGATTTAAATTGAAATAAAATTTCACAAGAAAATAAACTTCAATATTATCAGATGAAAATTTACCAATTGCTATGTTTAAATAGACGTATTCCAAATAATAAATTTTTAATTTCAAATTTTATTGTTTAAAATTTTACAAAATTTCAGTTAAATATACTATTAAAACTATTAAAATTTACGGGTCGTTACACTCTCCCCCACTCAAAACTTTTCGTCCCCAAAAAGAAAGGAGGTAGAAGAATAGAAACAACCAGAAAGAAAAATAGATTGAAAGTTAAGATTAAACAAATAATTTAAAACTATATAAATTTTACTTGAAATATTCATTCTTTTCAAAACCCATTTGTAAAATTTCTTGCTTCCTTCATAAATACCATCTATATGTTTAAATAACACCTTTATAAATATATGTAAACTATTTGAAAACAATTATTTATCATTACTTATATTTACAAAGAAGCTATTTGGAAACATTCAATCCATAATTCATAAATTTATTAATTTTTTTCTAAAGATACTTTTCAAATATTATTAATGAATCAATAATCATTTACCGTAAATATGTTTTATTTAATTAATAACTTCTAAAATATTTATAACACTAAATTTTCCTATTAAACCATATAGTATATAAATAACCAATATTAAAAAAAGGATATAGTCAACAAGGAAAAGAAGGAGGACTTGGAAAAACAGAATATAGGTGAATAAATAAAGTTGAGCAGATAAGGTCGATTCAAAAGGATAGTATCGGGCATGAATAATTAATTCAAACCATAAGGATTTCAATTTCAAATATTAATACAAACTTTCCTTGTTGGAAATACTTTTATAATAAAATACTTTTATAACTCGATGTTTCAACAAGTTTATCCTCGTTCCTGCAGACTCTGGTAGTGCGTTGATCAGGCGCAAAGCTAGAATTCTCCAGGTGCTTAGTAGACTTGTTTCAACACCCAGTGAAAATACTGGAAAAGTTTTAAAAACAGATATGGAAAGTACAATCCAAACAAAAACAAACAAAACATGGATTGCAGATACACAATGGTTACGCCTGGGTCCCCCAGGAAACATCCGTACCTTTTAAGCATTCACTGCCTTGCGAATTTCGCCATGATAACAAAAATGTGGACCGCAGGATACATAACAATGGTTACGCTTGGATCCCCCAGGAAACATCCATACCCTTTAAGCAATCTCTGCCTTGCGGATTACGACACTAACACGACCATAGATCGCAGATACACAATGGTTACGCCTGGATCCCCCAGGAAACATCCGTACCTTTTAAGCAATCACTGCCTTGCGAATTACGCTATGCAGTCGAGTTCGTAAGACCATGGGTAACGCCATGGAATTAGAAGGACACTCGAGTATCATATCCGGAAAACCAAAAATCAGAGAGAATAATATCGATAGAATGAATCCAAGATGTGGCCACAAATCGGATATCAAGCAGAAGGCACTTTCCATATCTTTACTTCGAAAATATGTATCATATAGTACCTTTCAAATTAATTTCAAATATCATACTTATATAAAGTCCATTATATATAAGATTAAATTTTCAAATCAAAAACTTTCCAAAATCAATAGTATATCAAATCATACTTATATAGACTTCAATTATATAAGATTTCACTTTTCAAATTGAGTTTCTTTTCAAATCTATAGTCTTCGAATCAATATCAGACTTATACAAACCAAATTTTATGTAAGTTCGATAACTCCCAAATCAAGTATTTAGTAACACAAGGTTCTTAAATTTCAATTTGTTTCAATATCAGTTCAGTTTCAAAATCATATACAATCCCCCCAAATTATTTCTTCTCAAATTAAATATCTTCAGTTTAAAGTTTCCAACATAATAAATTTAGAAAATAAATCCAAATTTCCAAATCAATATAATTTAAGTCAACCAATTCATTTCCAAAATCAAATGTTTTCAAAATCATCTTATACTTACATAAGGTCCATCTTATATAAGGATCAAATCTTTACAAAATAAATTTCGCTGTATGAAGAGCCATATGGGATTGAATATCTTTGCTTTTATGGGTTATATATCTTTGTAATTTAAATTGGAAATTTTCTTTTAGTAAGCAAAGATATTCTAACCCGACAGCTTTCAATTTCAGCATCAAAATATATCAATGATATTAGAATATAAGATGTACATACGTCATCATTTCGCAAAATCACATTTGATCGCTTGCTCGATCACACAAGTTCGCTTTCGAACTAGTATTGTCCATTCGACTTCCCTAATGCGGATTTCGATATGGTTTCTCGACTAGAAGCCATCAGTCTCCTTGCATAGCCATATACTATGATAGAGAATTCTAGAATCAAGCCCAAAATCCATATCAAATATTCGCCATTAAGAATCGAATGAAAAATCCTAACACGAAATGGTGTAATTCACCTCGAACTTGTGTACTCAAACCTGGATCAAATTAATTATGCGAATAAAATAGCATATGTATCACTTATATATTTATCCCAACTTGCTAAATATATAGTTTCATAAAGATGTTACTAAGTTAAAACATTTAAACTAAAGTTTATTCAAAATATTTTGAAGACCAAATTATTTTCAAAACATTTCAAATCTAAATTTCATGTTAGAAAATTCAAAATAGCCTTATGTATTTACTTAACAAAACAGTTTCAACTTATTTAAATCATATTACTACATACTTTAACATACATACCAAACTTATATACTTTACTTTATACTTTTTCAAAATTTCTTAGCTTTGAAAAGTTAACCTTGATTTGGAAGTGCTCAAACCTTCGAAATAGTTGAAGAAATCATTTTCAAATTCAAGAGTTGGAAACCAACAATCAGTAAATCAGTTTCAAAAGATAGGTTTCAAATCCGAAACTAAAGGACTGAACACCGGCTTACTTCAAATCATTTCAAATATATATACATATATCTTTCGAATATCAAATCTTACTTCGGAATTTGAAATCAAAATGGTTTCACAAAATCACTCGCATAGCAAAGCTACTGAAGTGGCTTATCCCCCACTCTGAAACTCGAAAATCAATGTCGATGATGCGTGCACTCATCACCAAAATTATTTTCCAGCAACATAAGTGAGTTCTGGACTTCTATTTTCTCAAACTTCTTTTGAAATTTCTTTGAAATCATTCGAAACTCATTAAAATCATTTGAAACATTTCTTAATCGGAAAAATACTTTTAAATCATATTATTATTATATATTTCAAAATCTTAAAACCTATTTCAAAACATCGGGGTTCAATTCTCGAATTTCAAATGTAAAATCCTTCAGTTATAAATCATTTTTAGATAAATCAAATTTCTTATATAATTTTTCAAAATTACAAATCCTTTCGAAACCTCAAATTCTCATTTTAAAAAGGGTATATAATCTTTATCGAAAACATTTCACTTTTATATATAGAATATAATCATACTTATCAAAATAATAATTTCGGTTTAGAAAACAATTTCTAGAATACAAACAAACCCGATTTTCAAAGGATGATTTAAGAATGGATTTCAAACAAAGATAGAGATTCAAATTAGAGGAACTCTTAATCAAATAGAATTATGATTCGAAGATAAGCTCGGACGAAGATGAGATAATTAAATTTCAAAATAGAAGATGAATATACTTATATAAATCGCGAACGACCTTAACTGGATCAACCGTGACTTCAGGAACAAGATCGATGCAGAATTCCAAGAAAAATCAACATTCGTTCGCAAGAGATAGCGGCATCTAAACCAAAGATATAGGAATCTCCGGTGAATCAATGCCAATTGTGAAGGAGTTTCACCCCTTCACAAATCATTCAAAGATTGGTGGGATCCTATTCTTATAGAGATCATTCAAAGTGGAGTTATGGGATACTCCAGGATAAAAAGAATACAAATAGGGAGAGACAAGAATGAATTTTGGAACCGCAAGGAACGTTCCAAAGTTCAAAGGAAATCGAGCCAAACGGAAGAGATTCAAACTCGAATGAAAGTGATTCTATAAATAAATTTACTATATATGCTAAGTTTTGCCTAGAGCCAAAGCTCTGATACCAACTGTAACGACCCACTATTTTGGACCATTCAAATCGATAATAAATCCACACATGTCGGACTTGAATAATTCAAAACAATAGACTGTTAATTTAAATTTGGCAAAACTCAGTATATGCAGTAAATAAATCAATCACAGAATCACAGACACAGAGAATACAATAATACGCAGCGGAATAAATAAATAGTAGTTCATGAAGCTACTATATAAACATCAGAGTTAGAAATAAAATACAACAGAATATCTCAAATGCAGTGAAGTCTTCAGTACAAATAGATGACCTCTCTGTACAAATCAACTGGAAAAGTTGAAAGCTGAATCGATAGTTGGATCTCCAAAAGAAGCTCCAAACTCCAAGGTGAGTCTCAAATGCTGTATCACTCGGTCTGACCCGAGCGTAAAGCAAAACACAAAACACTCGAGTCAGGATTAACATTCTTATACTAATAAATCCAACTCAAGTGAAATATCAACTGAAATACAAGTAACTTAAAGGATGTTTGGGATAACCATCATCTAAGGATCTGTGGAACTATCTACAAGGTGGAAATATACACTATAACACCGTGGTCATTCCAAATTAATTTATACTTCAAAACCAAAATATCATTTCATTTCAAATATATCTATTTTCCAAAATAGTATATATATAGGTTAAATAATTTAAAAGTAAAGTATTTATAATTTCCTCAAGTCTCACAAATTGCTTCACATCAACTTCAAATTCCAAATTCAAATTTTATTCAAAGCTCAATTCATCAATTCAATTCAGTTCTAAATATACCATTTAAATTTTCAATATATTTCAAAGCTTTAATATTCAACATTTTCAAAGTTAAATTTAACAGTTTCATATAGCTCTTGATTTAACTTTATTATTATTTAATCAGGGGATATTCACTTAATAAATTCAATATCATTTAACTAGCCTTAAATTTCATTTTTACTAAATATTTCCTTAAATTTATTTAAACAAGAAATATTCATTAAATTATTTAAATCAAACTCAAGTTATAAATCATATCTTAAATCCCAATTTCAATAAGTTTTAAATCGGTTTAATTAAATAAAATTATCTTCCCAACCTTAACTTATTCAAATTATTACCAATATCTATTTTGAAATATAATTTAAATATTTAACCATATTATATGTATTAAATCAATCTTAATTAAATTAAATATTATTATTAAATCTATATATATCATTACCATTTATATACAATATTTTAAGAATCAACATTTATTAAAAACCACATATTTCTTCCCAAATTCGTAGAATTTATTTTCAGAATATTTATATATATGGACCAACGGTGTCTGTATATATATCGACCATATGGTTAAGTGATACGGATATTTATCATTTCAATCCAAAATTTAAATATATACGGGTAGATATCATTTCAACCCGTAATCCCAATTTCAATTCAAATGAAAATCGCTTGGGTTTATCATTTCAACCCATAACGATTTTCTCCTATTTTAAAGTCCGTTCGGGTATGTATCATTTCAACCCATAGTGAATTCTATACTAACAGGGAACTTGCAGAGTGATAACAGATAATATAAAATACAACAATAGGCATATATCATAAATAACAATAAAATATAAACAACAGGATATGGAGTCATATCCCACAGGTGAACAGTTACAGATAATAGCGTATATAACAATTTAAATAACTACGGCAGCATATTTCAATTGTCGTTTCAATTGAAATCAAATTTAATAAATATAAGAACGTAAATCATGAGTGATTGCTCACCTTTCGAGGATAGAGAAGATAGACACGGAATGAGATGAGATATGAATCCAAGCACGGATTTCGAGGCAAATCAAAATTGGCACGAATTCGACGGACAACTGATAAATTGGAAATCAAGAATCAAAATCAGTTTTGATATAACAAAACAAAATGTATATTGTATTATTATTATTATTTCTTTAAAAAAAATCAATACAACAACATTAGAATAAATATATATGTGATTCAACTTATTATACTTAAAACAAATTAAGACTCAAAATATAAACAACTTAGATAAACTCATATATACAAAATTTTAGTTTAAAGTCTATATATGTTTCAGAATTAAAATTACTGTATATGTACAGTTTAAGATCAATAATTAAAACAAATACACTATGCACATATTATAGTATGAATGCAGACCTCAAGTATGTCATATAAATGTAAATCAACATAAACATTTATATAGACCACAATCGAACTATAAATACAAGTTAAAAATACTGTCATCAACCTATAACCTATACGTGGATGTGACATAAATTTACACATTGCTTAAAAAAGAACTACTACATGAATGACTCGCAACATATTACACATACAGCCATTATATACCTGCATACCCTTTTTATATAACATAATATAAAATCAACTGATTATAAACTAGTACACTTCTTTAAATATCCTTACCATGAACATATATGCAGACTGTCCTATGATATACTTCATATATATACGTATGATTTGAAACCCAAACTCAGTTCACTTTAAAATAAAACATAATATAGTACGGTAGACTATAAAATACTGAAACAACCGTAAATATATAAATATATATAAATTCTAATTTTATAAATTCTAATTTAGAACATACTATATGCTTTTAAGAAGTTGATATTTTAGTTTACCTAAAAACATATTTTTAAAAGTAAACCATTATTCTTATTTCATATATATAATTTTAAATGTCTTAAAATTCAATTATGAATCCTCTCGAGATGGGAAGTGAAGTTAATTAAAATTAAATAAGATTTTAGGGAAAATATCTTATAATGGTATTGTGGAATTTGAATAAATTTCTAAAGCATAAGATAAGCGAACTTCGAAAGGTGAAATAAAATTCACAAGGGAAGTAGAAGTGAAACTGGAATTTTAAATAAGCATAAATGGCTTTGGAAATATTAAAGGAAATTCGTGTGAAACGAGTTTGAAAATTTACAAATAAAGTTGTAAATGGTTTTTGAGAAAAGAAATAATGAATAAAATGAATATTTTCCAAGTGTTGAGTAACAAATGAAGTGGGAAAAATATTCTAACTATTGGGCAAGGGTTGAAATTTGTTCCGTGAGAATAAAAAGGGATTTGAAAACTATTTTCAAAATGTTGAAGTATGGAAATAATATCTTGTGTAGATATTTTGAAATAAATAATTTGGGAAATTATTTAAGGCCTGATGGTTGCTTGTGGATGTTATATGATAGTTAAATAACCGACTATCAATATTGGCCAATGCGCTGATCGTTTCGAAGATACCGGGGTCAGATTTAATTATACGAAAACCACTTCGATCCGGTTTGAACGTTTACGAATGAATACCGTGAAGATTGAAGACGGTGATTCGGTTTGTCCAGACCCAGGGCACCTTGTATGGACGAATGCTATCAGATCATCGTAATTGGAGGACTGCGAGCATTCTAAGTGGATATGTGCCAAAAAGGTAATCGTAGCCTCAAGCCTCATCAACCGAGAATGGCTAAAACAGGGGAGGTGCAGCAAGGCTGAGTGGGTAGCACCCAATTAGGGTAAGATTTCCCGTGTCTAGAGTCCCTTTATTTTGGCTGTGTGGCGGTTGTTAGCTCCAACCGCAGGGTGATCTTATTCAGACTATCCAGTAAGGGGTTGCTCGGGTCTTGTGTTGCAGCGGATCGGGAGTGGTCCTCGGTACTCTGATCTAGACCAGGTACTATGACGGGCAGTACCCCAGTAGCCCTGCCATTGTATGAAACCCAATCTCTAATAAGCGCCAATACGGTTTTGATTGTGCCCAACTATGCTGGAACGTGAGATGCAAGCATTTCAGCTATATTCTACTTACTTTCTATAGACACTATTATAATATCAGAGAATTGATAAAAATCATTTTGGTTACTGTAAGGTAAAACCCCGACATATTTATTTGTGGCGTGGTCTTACGAGATACCTTTGTTTTCAAAGGATTTTCAAAAAAATATAATAATCCAATTGAGTGTGGTTTCCTCACGCTGGTTTTCCAGACTGACTCGGGTGTTGTTTTTTTATGATGCTCGGGTCAGACCGAGTTGAACAGATCTAGATAATATGCTATGGAGCTCAAGAGACAAGCTGGATGACAGAGACATATCTCCGTACTAGGTTATTATTTCCGCTGTAAGGTCAAGCATTGAGCTGTCCAAATAAATGGATGATTGTTGTACTCTAATAATGGTATGTATATATAACAATACAGATTTCTTTGTATTTAAAAGCTGTTATAATATATTGTATTTTCTTCCACTGCGATTGTGAGACTCTGATGTTGTTTTTCTTTTCTTCTTCTACCTCTTTCTTCTTTAACCTTAATGTCCTGGTATTTTTGGCACTTGAATATTCGGCAGATTATATAGTGGACGTATAAATGTCGATTTTCGAGGGTCGAAAATCCCCGGCCATTACATTTGGTATCAGAGCTGAAGGTTAAGCGAGAACCATCGCTCTGGTGGGAATTAATCATTAGAGATAGAGTCAATAATACTCTAGAAATGAGTTTGAGAGTATTAATAGATATGAGTGCGTATTTGTTAGTGAATATAAATTGTTTTAAATATTGTGTTGACTTATTGGTTGAGTGGAATATGAATTCTGATCTAGTAGTAGGCCGCTAATTCGATAAGAATTTATAAACACTTGAACACGATAAACTGACACGGTATTGTTTTAATAGCGGGTAAGTGAGATAATTTTACCCAAAAATAATATTTTTGAGATAAAAGAAATAATTTTTTGAAATAATTATATAAAAAAATATTGAAGTGTTTGGATGATAATATTATAGTCAAACAAGATTATAAAATTTGAAATAGTTCATATAACTAATATGGGAAAATTGTATAAGTATAAATTATACAAAAGAAAATAAAATAAAATTTAGCTTGGATTAAGTTGAAAGAAATTAAAATTTTGAAATTAAATTAATGGTGATTTAAAAGAAATAAATTAGTAAAGTAGATTAGTTAAATGGATTAAATTTTAGTTAAATGGATTAAATTTTGGATGTGATTGAATTGAAAAATAAAAATTAAGTTGGATTTGAGAAATAATAATTGAATTGAAATTAACTTGAACTAAATGAAGTTGAGCTGAAAAGGAATTAAATTGAAATAAAATTCGGTTGAATTATAGATGATGTTGAATGAAATTAAATTCTTACTTAAATAAATAAAAGTAAGTTGAATAAGAATTGGATTGGAATAAATGAATTGGAATAGCTCATAAAAGATGGATTGAATAAAGATATGCTTGGGCTATAAATAAATGTATAGTCTTGGGTTAATAATGAAATGTGAATGTGCTTGATTATAACTTGATGGAAATATGAAATATAAGTGGGTGACTTATAAAAATGGAACCTAATTTAGTTGAATTGTGAGTTAGTAATGGAGTTTGGAAATGAACTCGAGTTATAAATAAAATTCAACTTAGATTGTTAGTGAATTAAATATAAGTGCAAATGTTGTCAAATAAAATAGAATTGGATTAAAATAGAAATGATTTGAGTAGCAAATAAATCCAATTAGAGTGCAAAATGGCCTCGATATTAAATGAGCTCGGGAATGAATTAAGTTTGGAAGTTAAAATTGTGAAGTGGAATAAGTGAATGGACTAATCAAATAAATTAGTAAAATGGATGGGATTTGATTAAATAAAAATCAAATCAAGGATTTAAATTGGAAGTTGGTTACAAGGAAAATAAACATAAGTTATAAGGTTGAAATAACTTGAAGAAAATAAATAACTTAAGTAAATATTTGAATGAAAGCTCGACTTAAGTGAATATGTGAAATGGCCATAGTATGGAATGTTTTCGAGCTTAATAAAATGGTTTTGGATAAAACAAATACAGATATAAAATGTAATGCAAATGGATTGTGAATAAATTAGAATGGAATGAAATTATATTGGTTAAGAATAAGTTAAAATTAAAATGGAATGGAATTAAATATAAAATTAGTTGGAATTAATTTAAAATAGTTATAAACCAAAGTGATTGTTTATTTGCATGAATATCGTCGAATTCGCATAGAAAAAGTTGTTGTTTGACGTAAACGAAAGTAAATAAAATTCTATGAATTGATAGAAGCAAATAAAATTGATTTTGGAATCAATTGAAATGATTATGAGTTCGTTTGGTTTAAAAATGAATTGAATGTAAGCAATTGAGTTGTAAACCATTTAAATTGAATGAAGTAGTATATGAATTGGTTGAAAGCAATTAAAATTAATGTCGGAATCTTAATTGCTTATGAGAATTGTTTAGTATGCATTGCTTATAAAAAAATTCATATGTTTTGCTAGTTAAATATGTAAGATGTTATTAAGTTACATAATTTGATACTTACATGTTTAAATTGAGTAAGTACAGGTACATGGAGGTCGATTGGCTGGATTTTGATCGCGCTAATTACTAAATAAATAAGCCGCTTGCTTAAAAATGATAAATAAAGGTACGCCTACGCAATAAAAGAAAGAAAAATATGAAATATTGTTATATTTTTGTTTTTCTGACCGTGTGGGTCGATGTATATATATTTATCTCTCTTGTCATATTGCAAAAGCTCCTCCATACAAGGGAGACTCTGCCAAAATTTTCCAGAAATTTTGGGAGTTAGGAAATTTTTGAATTTTTTTTGTTCACGACGAATTGATTTCAAATTGAAATAAAGGATTCTGGAATTAAAATTTGAAAACAAATTGTTTTTGGGGGAAACAAAGGATTAGAAAAGTGAATAACAAGTTTTCACTAAGTGGGTTTTAATAAGTTAGTGGGTTTGGAGCATTCTTTCTGCCTTAGCAATTTCGGGGACGAAATTCTTTTTAAGGGGAAAGAATGTAACAACCCAGATTTTTCGACATTGGGTTTGTAATATTTAAATGCTTTTAAACATTGAATTTGGATTACAAATTGATTTTTAATAGAAAAAGTTTGGTTTTTATTTATAAAATAAAATTCAGAATTTGAATATAGCGGTTTATTGGATAACTAAATTTAATAACGGGGGATTGGTTAAAATATTGAATCTTGAGTTTTAAGCTCGATAAAAATAATTTAAAGGCTTGTAAAATTTATATTAATGATACTGAAGACAATGCAACTTTTAAAATTGAATTTGGAAGTGATCTGTTCAATTGTAAAAATAGATCGTTTAAAATGACACTTAAAAATACCCTTCCGAGGCACAGTCTTGGAATTTGACGAAACCAGTTTCATTGGATCTGTAATATTGTATTATTATCGGATTTCAATTCTCGTAGTATTTGGAGTTATCATTTGATCGTACGGGATATAAACACCTAGAAATAATTAATCGAATTTAATTTGAATAGTCGATTCAAAAAGCTATCTTCCCCATACGATCGAATTAGGACTCGGAACCTTTTCCATTGCGTTTGAAATAGGGGTAAACATTATAAATGCCTAGCGCCAGGACTCGATAGGATGTCAAGATTTTAAGCTACGAATTCAAGACGATTTAAATTTAAATTTAAATATGAATATATATATATATATATATATTTCAATTCTTCACATCGGCTTTTACCTTTCATCTCAGTGTCACTGTAGCAAGGCATATTCTGTACGCAAAGCAATTCAAACACGCTAACATCAAATCGTGTCTCCCTCCCCTTTTTCTTTTTATAATCACGTTCCTTTCCAGGCCTCAATTCAAAATCACATTCTCCTTCCTCTGTAAAATCTCGACCCTTAGAACGAATTAGATCAAGAAAAAAAATAAAAAAAATATATAGGCATTTGCGAAGACATTTTAAATCACGACTTCCATTTTTAAATCCTCTGACCAAATCGAAGGAACTAAGGCGAGCGAGCAGCGATCGAGCGAGGCAACTTGGGGGAAGTCATCGTGAGGAGGAGAATAATGGCGGCGCTCTTGCGCGCGGCATTTCATATTAAAGGAGGAAAGCTTGGAGATGGCGATGGCGTCGAGGATGCGGTCATGATCTGGAGAAGCTTGGTGGGTTTTGCGAGCAGGTGGGAGGGCGCTCACGAGTTGGATTGGCAAGGCTTGGAGGCATTGGTCAACG
Source organism: Allium fistulosum (assembly GCA_030737815.1). Lineage (NCBI taxonomy): Eukaryota > Viridiplantae > Streptophyta > Magnoliopsida > Asparagales > Amaryllidaceae > Allium > Allium fistulosum. Next base: position 1,004,636,924 of record CM060902.1, on the reverse strand, counting down.
CAAAAACAGGGGGACAATAGTCAAGTGTCTCGACTGCGATTGGCGGCGTAGTAGACGGAGAGGGAGCGTGGGGGCAGTGTGTCAGTCATAGTCTTGAGCGTGACGTAGATGGTCGGCGGTTTCGGTATGGCTTCTTTTTATTCGAATTTGTATTTAAAGAGAAGAGAAAAAAAACTGATGCAGATAGAAAAATATTTTATAGTTAGATATATAAAAGAATTCTGTTTTAATTTAATAAAAAATAATAATATATATATATAGGTAAAACAACAAACATATATATATAGGAAATAGTAATATATATATATAAATATATATATAAGGTTTGGAAAATATAGGGATTTTAAAATGTTGTAAAGTTTATATAAAAAATTAGATTTTTAAACCTATATAGATTATTTTTATAAGTATATATATGTAGTTTCAAAGGAAAAATAAATATACATATTTACATTTTAAATTTACTAGTTTATTATAGAATAATGTATTATGATGATTAACTTGTTTAATTAACCTATTTAATTATTTTAGTTACTAAAAGTTTTAAATTTTTTTTATTAGTTTAGAACTAAATCATTAGTTAATTAAATTTATTAAATGGTAATTAATTGTTTGGTTATCTCAAATGTAAATAAACCGTATAATGTTTATACAAGGTCAAAAACCGTGAAATCAAGTCGAGATTGAAGTGGATTGTAAACAAAAATAAAGGTGAGATCTTCTCACTCATTTGGATTACCATAATTAGATTTAAATGTTTAAATTTAATCATTGGATGCTTGGTTGAATTAAATAATTATTGTATGTTGAATGTTATATATATATATATGTATATATATATTGGAGTGATTAATATTCCCGCATTATATAGCGGATGAGACCTTATGCGCCCCGCATAATAGCGGATGACCTTATATACCGGGATAGCCTCCTCGAAGTGGGATTGGTATTTTATTTGTTGACTAACATATGTGGATTCATGGAAAACAGGTTGGAGGGATCCAACAGGATTCCTCAAAAATATTTATTGTTCATATATATATATATATATTGATATATGTTATGATGGATAAATTGATATGGTTTGTGTGAATTGAATTATTAAATGTTAAATAGCATGGGAATTAAAATAGGCATTTCAAATACCAGAAATAATTAAATTGAAGGAATTTAAAAGGGAATTTGAATAGTAAGTATTTATCTTATAAATTGGATTTATTTAAAGGGAATTAAGTAGAATAAAAATATATCAACTAACTTGAGTTATACTTAACTATTTGAAAATTAGCTTCAGTAGAGATTTGAAATTAAATTATATATTAAGGGCTAGACAAGATTTGGAATCGATAAATAGATTTGAAATAAAATGGAATTTTATTGAAGGGTAAAATTTTAAAATGGAATTATAAATAGAATTGGTTTTTATAAATAGATGGAAAACTCAAGGGAGTTTATAAATTTATAAACAAGGTTATCAATGAGAAAAATTGATACAGTGGATATGTTAAAAATATAAGTTATGGCGTGAACTTATACCAAGTTATGAAAATTGTTTTGAAAAAAAACAGCGGGATATATTTCGAATGTGAGAAATGGTGATATAAGCGATGTGATACGAATCAAGAGGAACTTATGAATTGAATTGGTGAATATTGGATTTTCTAAAAAAAGACTTTTGTTGAGTAAACTAAAATTGTTTTAAACGGGATTTTAAATTACCATACTATATGACTTTTAAAGCTATTATCTGGATTTAGAACATTCCGAAGTTAGTTATTTTAATACTTAATATTTATTGAAATAAATTCTAATTTTATAAATCAACTTTGTAAATTAATTAGTAACTGAATATGAACTTTTAATGCTTTTAGGAAGTTGATATTTTAGTTTACCTAAAAACATATTTTTAAAAGTAAACCATTATTCTTATTTCATATATATAATTTTAAATGTCTTAAAATTCAATTATGAATCCTCTCGAGATGGGAAGCGAAGTTAACTAAAATTGAATAAGATTTTATGGAAAAGATCTTATAATCGTATTATGGAATTTAAATAAATTTCTAAAGCATAAGATAAGCGAACTTCGAAAGGTGAAATAAAATTCACAAGGGAAGTAGAAGTGAAACTGGAATTTTAAATAAGCATAAATGGCTTTGGAAATATTAAAGGAAATTAACTAAGGAGTTCTGGAATTTATAGAATTCATGTGCAACGAGTTTGAAAATTTACAAATAAAGTTGTAAATAATTTTTGAGAAATGAAATAGGGAATAAAATGAATATTTTCCAAGTGTTGAGTAACAAATGAAGTTGGAAAAATATTCTAAGTATTGGGCATGGGTTGAAATTTGTTCCATGAGAATAAAAAGGGATTTGAAAACTATTTTCAAAATGTTGAAGTATGGAAATAATATCTTGTGTATATATTTTGAAAGAAATAATTTAAGGCTTGATGGTTGCTTGTGGATGTTATATGATAGTTAAATAATCGACTATCAATATTGGCCAATGCGCTGATCGTTTCGAAGAGATCGGGATCAGATTTAATTATCCGAAAACCACTTCGATCCGATTTGAACGTTTACGAATGAGTACCGTGAAGATTGAAGACGGTGATTTGGTTTGTCCAGGCCCAGAGCAACTTGTATGGACGAATGCTATCAGACCATCGTCATTGGAGGACGGCGAGCATTCTAAGTGGATGTGTGCCAAAAAGGTAATCGTAGCCTCAAGCCTCATCGGGAATGGCTAAAACAGGGGAGGTGCAGCAAGGCTAAGTGGGTAGCACCCAATTAGGGTAAGATTTCCCCTGTCTAGAGTCCCTTTATTTCGGCTATGTGGCGGTTGTTAGCTCCAACCGCGGGGTGATCTTATTCGGACTATCCAGTAAGGGGTAGCTCCGGTCTTGTGTTGCAGCGGATCGGGAGTGGTCCTCGGTACTCTGATCAAGACCAGGTATTGTGACGGGCGGTACCCCAGTAGCCCTGCCATTGTATGGAACCCAATCTCCAATAAGCGCCCATACGGTTTTGATTGTGCCCAACTATGCTGGAACGTGAGATGCAAACATTTCAACTATATTCTACTTACTTTCTATAGACACTATTATAATATCAGAGAATTGATAAAAATCGTTTTGGTTATCGTAAGGTAAAAACCTGACATATTTATTTGTGGCGTGGTCTTATAAGATACCTTTGTTTTCAAAGGATTTTCAAAAAATATAATAATCCATTTGAGTGTGGTTTCCTCACGCTAGTTTCCAGACTGACTCGGGTGTTGTTTTATTATGATGCTCGGGTCAAACCGAGTTGAACACATCTAGGATAATTTGCTATGGAGCTCAAGAGACAAGTTGGATGACAGAGACGTATCTCTGTACTTGGTTATTATTTCCGCTGTGTAAGGACAAGCATTGAGCTGTCCAAATAAATGGATGATTGTTGTACTCTAATAATGGTATGTATATATAACAATACAGATTTCTTTGTATTTAAAAGCTGTTATTGTATATTGTATTTTCTTCCGCTGCGATTGTGAGACTCTGATGTTGTTTTTCGTCTTCTTCTTCTACCTCTTTCTTCTTTAACCCTAATGACCTGGTATTTCCGGCACTTGAATATTCGGCAGATTATATTGTGGACGTATAAATGTCGATTTTCGAGGGTCGAAAATCCCCTACCATTACATTAACTTGGTTTTATAAATTTGGATTGTGGATTAAAAGTGGATTTTGGAAATGGAACTTGAGTTATAAATAAAATTCGACTTAAATTTTAAGCGAATTAAATATAATTGGAAATATTGTCGAATGAGGTGGAAATGGTTTGAAATAGTGATGATTTAAGTTATAAATAAATTCAATGTAAGTAAAAATAAATTGAATATGACCTTGGATATCATTTAAATGAATTTGAAAATGAATTTGAGTATGGGACTAAAATTTGAAGTGGATTGAGTGAATGAACTAATTAAATAAATTAGGAAATGGAATGGAATTTGATTGAATAAGAATCAATCTAAAATTGATATGGGATTTGATTGCCATAGAAATGAGCTTAAATATATGAATGAACTAATTGGAAATAAAATGAATTAACTTAAGTTAATATGGAAGCTTGGCTTAAATAAATTTGTGAAATGGCTATTTAATAAATTAGCATGGAATGATTCCGAGCCAAATAAAATGGATTTGAATATAATGAATTTAGATGTGAATGGAATGTAAATAAATTGATTGAGAATCAATTTGAAATGGAATAGAATTGAATAAAAATTGATTTGGAATCAACTTAAAATAGCTATAAACTGAAATGGTTATTTTATTAAATGAATATCGCCGAATTTGCACAGAAAAATTGTCGTTTAACATAAACAGAAGTAAATAAAATTCTATGAATTAATAGAAAGTGAATAAATTGATTTTTAAATCAATTTGAAATGGATATGAGTTTGTTTGGTATAAATATGAAGTGAATGCAAGTAAATTGAGTTGTAAATCATTCGAATTGAATATGAAACGATTAAAAGCAATTAAATTAGTATCAGAACCTTATAATTGCTTATAATATATGTTTAACATGATTGGGTTATGAAGATTATGTGTTTTAACTATTTAAATAAATGAAATGTTATTAAATTTCATGTTTTTGGTACTTACATGTTTAAATTGAGTAAGTACAGGTATATGGAGCTGTTTTGCTTGATTTTGGTCATGCAAACTGCATATAAGATAAGCCGCTCGCTAAAAACGCTGAAATAAGGTACGTTTTCGGATTAAATACCACAAAATATAAATATTGATATATATTTTTTGTTTTTCGACCGTATGGGTTGATGTATATATTTTTATCTCTCTTATCATATTGCAAAAGGCTCTCCGTATAAAGGAGGCTGCCAAAAATTTTCAGAAATTTAAGGTGTTAGAAAAATTTTGAAAATTTTTGGAAAATTTTTGTTAACGATAATTTGATTTCGAATTGTAATTGGAATAAAGGGTTTTGGAGTTAGAACTGAAAACTAGTTGTTTGGTTGGAACTTAAAGATTAGAAAAGTGAAATATCGAGTTTTCACTAAGTGGGTTTTGAATAAGTTAATGGATTTGGAACATTTTTCTACCTTAGCAATTTCGAGCACGAAATTCTTTTAAAGGAGGAGGAATGTAACGATCCGGATTTTTCGATATTTAATTTGGAATTTTAGTTTAGGTAATAAGTTTTTAAAACTAAAATTCAAGCGATTTCGTAAATTTTGGAAATCGTCGATTTAATCGACGTGTTGAAATAGCGAACCGGGGCACAGTCTTGGAATTCGACGAAACCAGTTCCATTGGATCTGTAATAGTGTACTATTATTGGATTTCAAACTTCACAGCGTTTGTTGTTATCGTTTGGTCGTACGGGATACAAACGCATTGAATTTAATATCGAAAATTCAATATAATAATTGGGTCCAAAAAGCTATCTTCTCCATACGATCGAATTAGGACTCGAAACCTTTTCCATTGTGTTTGAAATACGGGTATAATGTTATAAACGCCTAGCGGCATGCCTCGATAGGGATTCGAGATTTTGAGTTGCGTAGATCGAGATATTTTGAAAATTTAAACAATTTATTTTTATTTGATTGGACTAGGCCGTCCCTTCTTTCATTCAGTCATTGTACCCCCTTCCTTGTCAAACATGTCGCACCCTTTCCCTTATAAATCACGTCTTCTCTTTTCAAAAGTAAAATCAATTCGACAGCATAAAAAAATCATGTGGGGTTTCTCAGTCGCGTGCGAAGCCTGGAGGGTCGATCGAGTGAAGGGAGGGGGCTCTGGTGAGGTCTGTCGATCTGTGGCGGTTGGTTTCACGGTGGTAGCATGCGACTTAGAGCTAAGGATGTCGAACACAAAATAAAATATGATGAAAGCAGCGGCCAGGATTCATGGTAAAATTCATTTTTATACATTTAGTAATTAATTAGACAAATTTTAGTTTGTAAACCGATAATTAAAAAAATTCAATAACTTTGTTATACAAGGTCCAAAATGAATAAATCAGTCGTATGGAATTCGTAGCTGGAAAATCTATGCAATGGAATTAAAATTGGAATGGATTGCAAATAAAATCAAGGTGAGAAATTCTCACTCATTTGGATTGCCGGAATTAATTTTAAATAGTTAAAATTTATTCTAGATGTTTGGTTGAATTTATTAATAATTATTTGTTGAATGATATTAGATATAGTGTATATATATAGTAATATATATTAGTAGTTGGATATATACATGCCGTTGGAGCGAATGAGACCCTATGAGCCCCGCATATTAGCGGATGACTCTATATACCACGATATCCCCTCGAAGTGGGATTGGTATTTTTATGTTGTATTAAAATCTGTGGATGTAGGGAAACTGGTTGGAGGGATCCAACTGGATTCCTCAATTTTATATTGATGGTTTTCATATAATAATATATGATGTGTTAGAATAATCTATTATAGATTATTGTTGTGATGTGAATTATTGGATGCTATAGTAGCACTGGCCTAACATTTGGTATTTCAAATACCATAAATATTATTTTTGAAATTTGAAAATATTTAAAAGGAGATTTGAATAGAAAAATATTCATATAGAAATTTGGATTATTTTTAAGAAATTGATTTGGATAAAAACAATAATTGATTTTGGTTTGTATTTAACTATTCGTAAAATATATTTTAAATAGAGATTTTAAATAATTTATATAGAAGATTTTTAAATGATGGGTTGATAAATGATATTTCTGGAAAATATGAAAAGGAGTGAAATCGATATTTTAAATAGATTTGTGAAATAAATGGAATTTATTAAGAAATTGATTTATAAAATGAGATTTTATAAATGTGATTAGTTTTATAAACAAGTGAAACTCAAAGGTGCTATAAAATTATAAATGATGTTTATAAACAAAGGGAAATGAAAATTAATTGATAAATTTGGATATAATTTCACAGGGTGAATTTATATCGAGATATGAAAAATAAATTTTGGGAAAAAATAGTGAATTCTATTTTTGAAAAGTGAGGATGGTTAGAAAATCGAAATGGGATCGATGTTTGGTAAATCGAGAGGATTTATAAGTTGAATTGGTTATTGGTATTTTAAAAATATATTTTATTAGGAGGTTAAGTTTTGATTTAAAAAGGGAAATTCTATTTATTTGACTATGAAATTTTAAGCTAGTTAGTAATGGAATACTTCGGAAGTGAATTTTTTTTCAAATATCTAATATTAATTGAAACTAAATTCTAATTTTTATAATCGGCTTTGAAAATTGATTTGTTGTCTAAAAATGGATTATTGATGTTTATATAAAGTGTTCGATATTTTTAAATAATTACTTGAACATGTTTTGAAAATAAATTATTATTCTTTTAAATACTTATTTATATATATATATATAGAGTTTTTTATTGATTGAAATTTAATTATAAATCTTCTCGAGAATTTGGCAACGGGGTTTATGTAGTAGATGGGATTTATAGGAGAAACTCTCAAAAATGGAATTTGGGAAGAAGTAAGAAAATTTCCGAAATAGTTAAATAAAAGTGAACTTTGAAAAATGAATTAGAATTCATAAAAGAAAAATGGATATTTGGAATTTTAGACAAGTGTTGACTTGGAAAATATAAAAGGAAATTAATTAAGGAAACCGGAACTTATAGAATTCGTTCTAAACGAGTTAAAGAATTTACAAATAAATTTGTAAATGATTTTGAGAAAATAAGAAATAAATGGAATAATTACTAAGTGTTGAACATAAAAATGGAGTTGGAAAAATATTCTAAGTATTGGAAAGGTTTGGGAATATTCCGTTGAAGTTATAAGGATTTGAAATCGTTTCAAATGTTGGAAATTTTGGAAGGAATTTGAATATATATCTTATAAAGATATTTTGAAATAAATTTTTTGGAAAATTTGTAATAAGGCTTGATGTCTACTTATGGATGTTTTATTGATAGTTAAGTAACCGACTATCAATTTTGGCGAAATTCGTTGATCGTTTTGAAGAGACCAGGATTAGATTTAATTATTCGAAAACCACTTCGATCCGTTTTGAACGTTACGAATGGATATCATGCAGATAGTGAAGATGGTGATTCGGTTTGTCTAGACCCAGGACAACTTGTATGGACGAATGCTCTCAGAACATCTTCATTGGAGGACGATGAGCATTCTAAGTGAAATTGTTCTTGAAAGGTAATCATAGCCTAAAGCCTCATCAACCGGAATGATTGAAAATCAAGGGAGATGCAACAAGGCTAAGTGGGTCGCATCCAATTATGGTATGTTATCACCTTTCTAGATACCCTCGGATATATTATAAATTATGGATACGGTGGTGCATGGAAAAGGAGCTCTCGATAAGGGGGGAACACTCGGGGTGATGACATATTTGGTTCTATCCAGGTTAGGGAAAGGGCCGGTCTTGTGTTGTAGGGGATCCCGGCGAGGTCCTCGGTACATTTTTCTAGGTGTGTACCGTGATAGGTGGTACCCCAGTGCCTAGTCATTGCATGGAATCCATTCTCCAATAAGCACCGTACGGTTTTGATTGTGCCCAACTATGCTGAAACGTGAGATGCAAGCATTTCAGCTATTTTCTATTTACTTTCTATAAACACTATTATAATATCAGATGATTTTGATAAAAATTGTTTGGTTATCGTAAGGTAAAAACCCGTCGTGTTTATGTGTGACGTGGTCTTACGAGATACCTTTGTGTTCAAAGGATTTGTTAAAAGTTAATAATTCAAATTGAGTGTGTTTTCTCATGCTGGTTTTCCAGACTGAGTCGGGTGTTATTTTATTATAATGCTCGGGTCGGACTGAGTATTACAGATTCAAGATAGGACGCTATGGAGCTCAGGAGACGAGCTGGATGACAAAGACATATTCCCATGCTTGATTTGTTATTCCACAGTGTGAGGACAAGTTATTAAACTGTCCAGATTGATTGTTGTCTATTGTACTTTGATAATGGTATGTATATTAACAGTACAGTCCTTGTATTTAAAATATGTTATTATATATTATATTTTGTTCCGCTGCGATTGTGAGATTCTGTGTTGTTGTCCTTTTTTCTGTTTCTTCTTTTACCATTTCATCTTAACCCCTAATGAACTGGTGTTTCTGGCACTCGATTGCTCGACATTCTATACAATGTACGTATTGATATCGATTTTTGAGGATTGAAAATCGCCCATTCGTTACAGTGATCCTTCTAAGATCCACCAAAATCCAACACACAAGCTCCCAACAAATCTTCGAGCACCTTATTGACTCTCTCTGTCTACCCATCCATCTGTGGGTGATATGCGGTTCTCATCTTGAGCTTCGTGCCTAGCACATCCTGTAGACTCTTCCAGAATTCACTAGTAAATAAAGCATCTCTGTCACTGACTATGTTACTAGGAACTCCATGAAGTCTAACCATCCTCTCTGGTCAAGACCAAAATATTTCAAATCATCGACCTCGGTTCTAGCCTCGAGCCTTCTGATCCTTTCAGCTAATACTGGATCCTTCCTCTGTTTAGAAGAAATTCTCTCGATCAACACTGTCGAACTTCTAAACAGGACAACATGGAAATACTCTGACTAGAACTAGCAGTCGATCTTAATTGCACACCACAACTAGACAAAGCTTCTAGATCTTTCCATTCTACCAACATAGCCAACACCACATTCTGATGTCTTTTGTTGAGTGCATCAGCTACTTTATTACCTTTCGCTGGGGTATACTCTATACCAAAATCATAAGCAACCAAAAAATTCCAACCATCTCTGCTGTTGCATATTCAACACCTTCTGAGAGAATAGATATCTTAAAGACTTATGATCGGTATATTACTCAAATCTCTCCCCCAAGAGATATTGCCTCCAAATCTTCAAGGCAAAAATCACCGCGGCCAACTCCAAGTCATGATTAGGATATCTTACTTCGTGCGGTCTAAGCTGCCTAGATGCGCAAGTAATAACTTTGCCCTTTTGCATCAATACTGCTCCCAATCCAGTCCCACACGCATTTGTGTATACTACCAATTCTTGATTACCATTTGGCACTACTAACACTGGAGCATTGGTCAACAAATGCTTTAACTTAAGGAATGCTTCCTCACATTTGTCGGACCAAATAAACTTTACTTCCTTCCTAGTAAGCTTAGTCAAAGGCCTTGCTATCCGCGAGAAATCTTTCATGAATCTTCGATAATAGCCAGCAAGTCCAAGAAAACTTCCGATCTCGGTCACCGTCTCTGGTCTCTTCCAATTATTCACAGCTTCGATCTTATCTGGATCGACTGACAATCCTTTCTCGAAAACCACATGACCAAGAAAATTAAACCTCTTTCTTTCAAAAATGACACTTGGAAAACTTCGCCTTTAGCTGATCTGCCTCAGCGTCTCTAGCACAACCCTAAAATGATCTTCATGCTCTCTCTCATCCTTAGAATATACCAAAATGTCATCTATAAACACTAACACGAATCTATCTAAATACTCTCGGAAGACTCGATTCATCAAATTCACAAAGAAAGCAGGTGCATTCGTCAACCCGAACGGCACCACTAACCATTCATACGAACTATACCTAGTCCGAAATGCAGTCAAATGAATACCGTCCTCTGCCACTCTCAGTTGATGGAACCCCATCGCCTAATCTAACTGGGAAAACACCTTGGCTCCACTCAACTAATCAAACAGATCATCAATTCTTGGCAAAGGATACTTATTCTTTATCGTCCTTTCATTTAGCTTACATAGTCGATACACATCCTCAACGACCCATCTGGTTTCTTCACGAATATCGCGGCCGCTCCCCAAGGCAAACTGCTTGGTCTAATAAAATTCCTTCCTTCTAGATCCACTATCTACACCTTCAATTCCTTCATCTCAGTCAGTGTCATCCTGCTAGGTGATCTACTCACAGATTCAGCTCATGTCACAAGATCTATCCGAAACTCAACAGCTCATTTCGGTGGTAGTCCTGTAACTGGCTCAAACACATCTGCAAACTCTCTTGTAATTCGAACCTGACTTAGCTCTTCACCCACTTCCATTGCACTTAACAAAGCACAACAACTCCGGTCAGAATTCTCTACTAAGAATATAATTCAGTTATGACTATTAGGGTGCCTCAAAGATATCTCCCCATCCTGGCAGAATATCCTGGCGTCATACCACCTCAACCAATCCATATCCAAAATGATTCCGAAATCTACAAAATCGTAAATATACAAACTGCATGCAAACTTATGACCTAACAAATCAAGTTCTAGCTAGTCACATCTTATTCCCAAAGCTGCATACCCTCCTTTTGGATTTGCAACCCTTAAAGAAGTAACAAGGTATGTGGGTTCTAAGCATAACCTATCAACCAAACACTGGGATATAAATGAATGTGATGCATCGGTATCAAAAAGTATCCTAACTGGTATACCCTGTATCAAAAACATATCTTCCGTCACAGTCTTTCCCTTATCAGTTGCAGTAGGCCTAGCTGATGTTCCAACAGCAAAACCTTTCCCCTTGTCCGCCCTGGCTGGCTCTGGACACCGGTTCTTGTAATGCCCAACTTGATCACAGTTAAAGCATTTCACATTCTTCTTGTCTGCATCCTTCTTCCCCTTGCACGACCGGCACTCATTCGCATAATGACCTTGCTTGTCACATTTGTAGCAAACCAAATCAGCCTTTGCCTTCTTGGCAACATCCCTTTTATGGGCTCCCTTCTTCTTAAAGAATTTCCTCTTCTTTCCCCGAGGACCATGGGATTCAACGGGCTTCTCTCTAGCTGAAATAGCAAGTATCTCTTCATGGCGAATGGCCATCTCCACCACCACATTAGAAGGATCTCGGATATGGGTCATGGTCATTCTGGCAAGCTCAAGTCTTAATCCTCGAATGAACCTTTCATTCCTTCTAACATCAGTGTCAACCAAAGCATATCCATTTCTAGACAGCTCATTAAACTTAGAAGCGTACTCGACCACTGACATCTCTCCCTGAATCAGATCGATGAACTTCCTCATCAATGCAGACTTAGCAACTTCAGACAGAAACCTATGCTCAAATCCTCTCCTGAAATCAGCTCATGTTAGATATTCCTCCGAAAATCCGGCGGTCACACTATTCCACCAGTGAAGCGCTGCCCTTGCAAATGTCTAGAGGCTAGCCTTCTCTTTTTCCCATCATCCAAGCCTAAATCAGTACAGATCCTTTGACAACTCAGTAGCCAATTTTCAACTCCAATAGCATCCTCTGTTCCAACAAACGGCTTTCCACCCAAACCGGTGTAGTCTCTGCTTAGCTTAACATAGTTATTCCCAATTGGAGTTATAGGATTAGCTCCTCCAACATTACCGGTAACTCCAGCGTGCAAAAGATGGGCCAACAACTGATAAACCATCCCCGCATCAACTAGCGGATTTCCAGCACCTACATTAGCTTCAGCATTTGGATTAGCATTAGCCTGTCGACCTTGGTTCCTCCTGGTATTGGGTTGAGCATTTCCATTTATTGTGGTGCTTCCTCCACCTAGATTTCCTCTACCGTTTCCTGCTTCCATATCTTCTTTCTCATAAATCTGCATACGAGCCTTAGTAACATATGGAAGAACAGTCTAAGAGAGAGGGGAATATGTACTTATATATATATATCAAATACAAGTACGTTACTATAACATTAACCCAAACCCCGATCATATTTTCAAATTCATTGGATTATGTTTGAAAATCTTTTAGGTTTAACTTTCTTTTAAAGTTTCATAAAACTATGCTCTGATACCAACTTGTAACAACCCCATACTTGGAGGCCCAAAACTAACGGCTACAGATACTGCAGTCATCCATAGTTGTTAATCCTCGGCGATCAAATACGGCGGTGTTAGATTCATTGGTACACAAAAACACATGAATATAGAAAATAATTTAAACTTCAAACAAAATCACATTCCATACCAAAACATTTCCAATTCATTACATAATCCCATGTTTGCAAACCACGTTTAGGGAAAATATATTTATTACAACATACGCCCAGAGTGACATAAGAAGATTCCCCTTGGGGTGATCAGAGATTATGTAGGCAATATAATAAATTTGCCATTATAATCAACAAAGCGGAATTAATCAAAAGACAAGAGAACTCTAAATAGCTATCATGCCTTCTGCATATCTTTGGAAGCTTATTCGTCTTAAGAGGTACCTGAAAACCTCAACTCTCAAACTACACAAAATCAATTGAGTATCTGATAGTTTAAGAGGAAAACATAAACTTCGAGTCAGACATGAAGCCTGGTATGAATTATAACCTACCATCTCAAATCATTTAGATATCTACTGAGATCACGCCGCTTAGCGGAACGGGTTTCCCCTCACAAGTATCTCAAAACTTTTATAAAACCATATACTGTGCTCCTACATCCATAATGGTTAAAACATTTCAAAACAGTATAATATGATGACATGCAAAACAATTGAATTAATTCTGGATTACCCATCCCCATTCAATTTAGACTATCTATCTCAAATATAGTTTCTAGGATTATCATTAACCTACTAGTTATCATGGGCTGACTAATTACCAGTTAAACATTTAAGGACTCGCTATCCATTTACATAGTTTTCATGTGATCACTATAAACCTATTGGTAACTCCAATATTGCTCTTATCCTAGTTTTCATGGGTTGACTAGGAACCTATTGGTAACCCCAATATCCTTTCTTCTTGCCCTAATTTTCATGGGTTGACAAGGAACCTATTGACACATGTAAATATTTCATCCAGATGTAGTTTTCATGGGCTAACTACAAACCTACTGGCCCTGCCAGTGTCCAATCATCGTTTTCATGGACTTACTATGAACCTGTCTATCTGATATCTTCCTTTACACATAGTTTTCATGGACTACCTATGAACCTGTCTATCTGACATCTTCTTTTATACATAGTTTTCATGGGCTAACTATGAACCTATTGGCCTCTGCCAATATCATACAGTTTTCATGGGCTTACTGTAAACGTATTGGCCCTTGCCAATATCTTTCCTTTATATTTTAGCAATATATATCCTGGTCTTTCTGACCTTCTGGATGTAATTCTACTCATTTAGGAGTTTCAATCAATTTATATTCACTACTGGGTGAACCGAACTGGTTCTCCTACCCTTTATCCCCAAAATGCAATTATGGGTCAATTATAAAGTGAATATATTCATATTAGAAGAAACAATATAACAACATAGCAATACCACTCTGGTGGGTTTATAAAACTTGGTTAATCCCTTTAACCTATTTCTTTATCAAAGATAGCTTCTTCTTAAAACCATAATAAAAACTCCTTTAATATGGCCATGGGTTTTTCCTTTTAAAAATAGAGTTTAGGTCATAAAACCTTTCGATACCTTCGAAACCTAGCTTTCGACTTCATAGGATAACCTCCTTCGAAAGCTCTTAAAAACATTAGGCTCCTGCCTTATAATACTTTAAATTCTACCTTTTGAAACCTTTCGAATATATTAAAGTATTAGCATTTAATCTTTAGAAGCTTTAGCTTCGAAACCAGTTGAAAGTACCCCTTTCGACGCTGTTGGAATTAACCCTTTCGAAATTTAAAGTACCCCTTTCAAAAGCATTGGGTTTATACTTAAAACATTATTTGGGTCAAAGTGAATATAGTCGAAAGCATCTGTTTCAAAACCATCCTTTGTCATATAAAATATTGGGGAAAAACTTGATGGCGTCGACACCATCTCTTTCGAAAGCATAAAACATCTAGGTAATACATTAGAAGGTTGGTGTCAAAACCCCTTTCGAAATCATCACCTTCGGAACCCCTAACCCCTTTCGAAAGCTATAGGAAGTGGCTTAAACTTATAAAACAAAGTACCTTCCGATAGCATTGATATCTTCAACACCATCGAAAGGCTATAGAATGGCAGCAGGGTATCGACTAGGTTGGAACCTCTTCTTTCAAAACTTTCTTTCATAAGTAAGTAACCCAGTCGAAAGCAATTATAAGTTAATGGCAACCCCTTTCGAAACCCTTTAATACCTCTTTTGAAACCTTATGCTTTGACCCTGTCGAAGGCTTAAAACAAAACATAGGCAGGCGCTATCCTTCTCAAAATAAACCAAGGTTTCGACCCTTCGGAAGTTATGCTTTCGACACCTTACCTTGCGCCTATCTCCAATCCACTGCGTACCATCATAGTGGTACCTTGTGTATTGGTTTCGACATTGTTGGTTTTGACAAGAATGGAGGTGAAAGCTACTATGTCGAAAGGCGCTTTCCTAAGTAGGCGGAACCACTTTTCTCAACAAACAAGGTTTAATTCTTGTTTAAGTAAAATTTTCTCTAACTAACCTGCTACGTCTCAACACCGGATTGGTTGCCTTAACTTTTTTAAATTCTTTTTTTTAAATAACTGCCGCTAATCCAGATCTAAACCATGGTTAAGTTAATCAAACAAGCCATTCCAATTTTTGCAAGAAGTCCTTCTTCTAAAACAATTTATTTTGCATAGCAAATCACTTTGGAAAAATCCCCAAAATTTCCAAAAATTCACTTTAATCATGTTATCTAACATATCAGAATTCCTGACCCAAATTCTCATTATATTTTTCAAAATAAATTATAAACCCAAATAACCATATTTTCCTTTGAAAATTCATAATGATCTTTCCATAGCTTGAAAAATTCTCAAAATTGAAACCCAACTCCAAAATCATGTTTCTCATAACATAAAATTTTCCCATGGTATTTAAACATCATTAAATCTCGGTTTTGATCTAAAACCGTGCTAAATCTTCTTTAGACAACCTTGTTTACATCAATAAATCATGAATCAAGCATATCATCATCCAATATATCATAAAAATAAATTATCCCTTAAATCCGAAAATATATGTTTCAAAACAAAATTAGAGTTGGAATTATTATTCACCTTGCTCTAGATAAGGAGATTGGATTGAGATTGATTTCCCTTAAGCTTGATTTTCTAGCTTTAATTTGATTTCCTCTTGATCTCTTAATGGTCGGTCGTTCCTCTACATTTTTTGTTTGCATTTTAGATTTTAAAATGACGTGAATGAGAAGAATAAGGTAGGGACGAAATATATGTATAAGGGTATAAGCTAGGGGCTGCAAATTCCAATAATACCCTTATGTGACTTAATTAACCAAAACCCATTCTTAAGCCCATTAATTAGTTCATTAGGCATGGCCCTTATTTAACTAATTCAAGTCTCAATCCCCTTATCACTTACATTTTACATTATACAATTTAATTTATGTAATTAAATCTCTTGAATAATGTTATTAAAAATTAGGGGTGTTACACAAAGTCTATTAGGGTATGGATCAATTGGTGTTGGTATCCTGTAATAAACATAAGTATATCAGAGAGCTATCTATGTGAACTCATAGTGGAATAATAAAATATAATAAAACATACACATATTGTCTAAGGCTAATACCTTGGAAACAATAACATTCTTTGAATATCTAGTGCCCTTATCAGTACAGAGCATAAATTAGAGAATCTTTCTACTCACCGTTCTCACCTTGTACTGATACCTGCCTTCTAAATCTATAATATGGGTTGTAATGAGGAGGTGGTCAGAACAACATTATGTTTATTGGTTAATTACATACTTTATCCATAACACTAGTTTATGCCGATTGGTTTCCATCACATGTTATGTTTATTATTTAGAACATATTTATTTTGGCTTTATATACATGTACGATATGCTCAACCTACCCCGAGGTATAAAATAGATATATACGTGTGTGTGTGTAAGCATCGCTGTCACTAATGGACAAGGATAAATTCCCCTCTAGTATCCATAACTATACAATGCACCCCCACGTTCTCTAAGGAACCTTCCGTTGGTGCCTAATAATGGCATTACAACTAATTAGACATATTATTAACTCATCTCAAAGACTTATTTAAGGGTTAACTAGTCCGCCTCTTAACAGAAAACAACAAACAAACTTGGTGGCAATTGCATATCTCATATGATACCCACACTAGTAGGAAGTGTATTCTGTCTTTAGGCGTAAACAAAGTTTCTAATGACCGCATAGGATTGATAGCGCTCTCAACCTAATATGTACAGCACTACTTCTCAAATATAGTTCACCAACAGTACTAACATAGTGTCGAGCTTTTGACCACTATCCAATTTATATTGTCTAATGCAAATCAACTAAATGCCTACCTGGTTAGTTAGTATCTCATGTCATAATTGAAGCAAAACCCAGTTGGCCATTTAAGACTTCAAATTCGTGGCGACCCCAGTTTGGTATAACACCATGGATCCTACAGTTGGAGATGTCCCACATCAGTATAATGTATACACAACTACTAGTAGCCTTTTACGAAGGGTAAACTTCCATTGTGTAACATTACTAGCCTCGCATCTCAAACCATACTATTGACCATGTTATATATAATTAATCTAAATATTAAACTAGACCAAATAATCCACAGTCATCATTTATATTCTTAAGGCGATATAATTTCAATTGGAAAATTATTATGCCCCCTAAGTTCAATTTTTAGTATTCATTTACTTGCCATGAACTTACTTCTTATTTCATTAATGTCTTTAAATATCTTTTACTTCTTCTTTCCAATTATGTATTGAGTATCATTTACTGCTTCTTTTCAAATAATACAATTAAGAATAATTTACCGCACTTTTTCAATTAACATCATTAAGTATCATTCACTGCTCCTTTCAATTTATACAATTAAGTATCATATGCTGCTTCTTTTCAATTAATACCCATTTTAACTTGATCACTAAAACTTCTCTAATTCTTCACTTTGTTGTCTTATTCATGTTTAGTGATTACTATTTATTTTCTAACTTATATTTAATCACATATATTTAATCGGTACGGGATTACTATTATTTCTATTAAAAACACTTTAGTTCTACATTTAGTGATTTCTACATTTTAGTGCATTGGAACTGTATCCTCCCCAAGAAGGAAATGTTATCACTGTAATTTCCCATAAATTATCTAAAAAGAGGAATTGCGTTGTTTTTGGAATTACAAGGAATTTCCTTTACTGTTTTTATTCAAACAAACAATACAAAATATGGTAAACATCCCTATTTTGCACATCTCTTTCCTTTGGGCATATTCCTTATTATTTCAAACGAGACACTTTCATATATAATTGGAAAGTTGAATAATTTATACAAATTCATATAGAAACATTCTTCATTCCAATGGATTAAAATATAAACCCAATCCTAATCAAATTAGAAACATCTTCAATTCAATTTTAACAACTTATAACATTCAAATAATGAAATCTGGAATTAATACACAATCTTATAAATAACGTATTTCCTAACTTTTAGGGACTATTATTCCAGATCCAAGTGTATACAACATTTAATTAAAATTAAAAATCTACTTAATATGTAGGCAAGAATCTCAAGTTCATTTTATATATAGATTTAAGCCTACAATTCCATGATTTATATATGGGCATAAAAGAAACAGATTCACAAACGATATAAATCCAATATTATGTAAAACACATAATTTTCCACTAACCTCCTAGCTTCCAAATCTCTAGATCGAAATTCGTTCTTCTTACTTGACTTCGTTGCTTCCTACTGAAATACATATCAAAAGAGAATACATAGTTATTGGAATTGTAAATCTGCGAAGAGATTTGAATTAAACGTAGTCTAAATTTATAAATCTAGAAATTATCACTTTTCATAGAGTCGATTCAACCCTATTCTTCTTCTCTTTTATTTCCAATATTATCCATACACACACACATACACACACACACAATATTTTATAATTCCTAGAATTAGCGGAGAAAAGAAAATGATAGAGCTTCGCTGCTCGATTCAGAAAATATGAGAAGAAAAGTGGGGCTGGGCCTGTATTTATAGGCGCCCGAATCTATTTTATCCTTTAGATTAACTTATATTAAATCTAAGGCTATAGGTCGAGGTTCATTCTAAGCCGCCACAGCAGCAACCGATCGACCACTCCTTCTGAGGCGGTCGACTGCTAGTAGTCGATCAACACGAGGAAGGTATCGACTAGATCGCTATTTATGTTAAATTTTGTTTATTTCCTATAAATGCTGATTTAATTAGATTTAAAGCAGATGATTACTTTAATAGTAAGATTCATATTTAACGTTAACTTATTGATATTTATTACCTTAAAACATTTTAAATTATTTTCAATCTGAAATCTTCCAACTGCAATAACTTCTTCGTTTGAACTCCGATCGTAAAACTTTATATATAAAAGTTGATCGGTAAATCACTGCGAACACAATGATGCAAGTTTCGTAGCCAAATTCTGACATTTATAAAAATTCTATTTTTGAGCTTTAATAATTATTTATTAATTCTTTTTAATAAACTACTGTTTATTTTGCAGGGTGTTATATTCTTTTCACTTAAAAGAATTTCATCCTCGAAATTTCCCAAGGACAGAATCATGCAACATAGCATGCAATCATTTCTAAACTTTCCATCCAATTAGTGTGCAACAAATTTTACAACCAATCGTGTATAAGTGCAGGGTGTATCACAACTCATATGATATGTATGTTGAATAATACTAAACCGACACTTCCTATATGAATGCATTGTATAAAACCATTTTGAAAATATGGTGCAAACAACCTATATATACCGGCAGTTTTATATGTATGAAAGTTTTCAAAAATCAAAATCCTTCTTTACACAAAACAATTTCCATACTTCTATGAATAGGAGTATGGTTCAACCAATTTTACATCAAATCCCTACCATCCAATATTAACATACAATTTCTAACATTCAAATATTAGAAAATCCAGTTTTCTTAAATCTTTACTCTTATGCCGAAAAAGGAATTTAGATGGATAATTTTATATTTCTACCCTTCTTTTATGTACCCATTCCACTATACCTCGGAATCTTTCCTATTACCCACATATTGTTTTCAACTTTTCCAAGTACAGTTCCCATAAGGAAGTTTATTTTTAAATTTTAAAGAAAAAGTTTTTTATAAACAAGTTCTGTTTTACAACCAACAAGGTATGGAGAAAGAAATTCCAAAGCTAAGACTGCTTTTCCCCTATCATTATCTATGTTTTACATACTTTGCACTTACTAAACGGTAAAATTCAAATTTGCTAACTTGTTGGCTTTGCATTTTCTAAGCATGCAGTAGTTTTTAAATTAGAAATTTTCTTGTTTTCTGTTCCAATCCCCATTTCAATTAAATTTGTTAAATAGTTAAAAAAAATTAAAATTAACTCACTTTTCAAATATTTTCAAAAGAATTTTATATTTTAAAAATAAGATATTTTTGGACAAATTTTTTCAAAAGCATTTGTTTTTACATTTTTCAAAACAAATCAAGCCAAATCCCAACATAATTGGGATTCAATTAAAGAGTTAACACATATGATTTACTATAGCCTATTACATAGGTAATATTTAAGTTTTGAAAACCTTTTCTTTTATATTTTAGAAAACAAATAACATACAAGTTCATTTATACATTTCAGCTTTTAAGACATAGGGATAGTGACCTGTGGTTCTGCAACAACCTTTCCTTGTCCTTTGCTAGCTAAATTTTTTTTTTCCAAAATTTTAATTCTTCTAGGACTTAACATTATTTACATTTAGTAGCTAAATCAATCGATTTCCTAATTGATTTTATAAACTTCCAGTCTTACTTTGCATTCATCGTTTGTTAAGTGTCCTTATGAGATTTCTTTATTTATACTATTTTCCAATCTATATAGAGGTCAATCTAGAAAATCAACATAGTAATAAAGATGAACATTTTTCATAAAATATCATACGCATTTTTATACCTAAGAGACAACTAACATTTATATTCCAAAGCCTAATAGAAAATGCTGGCAAAAAGGTAGCAACTGCCACTACTACACTAATACTAACTACTACCTACGAGCTATGGGATGGTCCTGATCCCTTACGGAAGGTCGAGTCATTACCGAGACCACTAAATGGATACGGTATGGTAGTTATGCACCCGAGCTCACGACCTTGGTGCTGCTGCTCGGCTCGTATCTCCCATAGCTCGACATCGATTTGGAGTTGAGAGTCTCGAATCGCTATAAGCTTAGGGCATTGTGGTCCTGCAACATCCCGACCTGGCCCTACGGCCTCCTATGCTCCAACCTCCGGTAGCGCCTCTCTAATTCTCATTCTTCTAAGGTAGGACCTATCCAAAAAGGCAGGGGCCTTTTTTTTGCACCTACTCTCCTTGGAGGTTCACCTGAAACTGTCTAAAAACACAAGCGAAGAGGTGATGGTACGAGATGTAGCTACTAGGAGTCCTAACCCCTGGGCTTATATGCTAATCATAATAGCCTTGGCCTAATACACTGCAATATTGCATATAATAGCATAAGTGGCCTTTTGCACTAATGGATATATCTAGTTGAAGCTTCCTGTCTTGGGAATGATCTTGTGTTGGATGATGCAGATGATGATATAGGCTTGGTCCAGCATATTGTCTGCTCTCCAAACACCACTCCCATATGGAATATCCACCGCATAATCTCTAGGTTAGTGTTCTCAACCTCATCCAAAATATTCCTAAAGTCCTCATCTGTCATGATGATCCCCATCCCCTTCACCACTGAGGTGAAATTGTTGATATCTCCATCGAACATGTACTCTTGATTAGCGTTAAACAACCTCATACATCATGGGTAGCATTCCCACTCAAAAATCCCATGGCTCAAGATTGGTGCTAATCATGAGGCTTTGAGTAGATCTCCCAATTCGTACATGGCGAAGTCCTCGAACTTCACAGGTCTTCCTTGCAAAAACACAAAATTCGCTGATGCCTTGCAGCTTGAAATCTTCTCTTCTTTGCTTTGGAGCTAAGTTATCTCTTAAGGAGTAAGATTTGGGTGCCAGGAGGAAGTGCTGCCTTGACGAGGGGGTGCCATAGTCTAATTTGTTGGGGACTTGGGTTTTAGATATGTTTTGAGGGGGGTGCTGAATTTGGTTTGTGTTAGGGCCTATTGCCTTCAGTGTGTTATCGTGTGCAATAGAGCTTTATGGTGGCGGTGTTTGTGGGTTTTGAGTGTGGGGAGGAGAGATCAAAAGAGGAAAGAGAAGAAAATAGGAGGAAATGGAGAGAAGAAAGGTCTGAACATGACTATATGTCACATTCGAGGTTCGAGTCATGCCTGAAACTCGACAACAAGTCAACCGGCTTAATCTGGGATGGTCGACCTGTTGATCCCAAGCGGTCGATCGCTTCTCGCGTATTAGGCATAAGTTGAACCTGGACCTATTTCGGGTCGGGTTGAATATAAACCTAATATAATCACTAAATGTTCTTTTGTTCCGTTTTCGCCTTCTTCATCTTCATCCGTGATTGTTTCGCAAAACCCATATCCGCTCATAGTGGCGCACTAGCCTACTGCATTGGTTTCGGGTCCTTGTCTCTTTCCATTAATTTTTTTTCAAGTTCCACTCAAGTGTGCCTTATTCTCTATAACAAAGTATTACTATTACGTTCTCCATTGGATGCTTTCACCCTTCATTACTTTTACCATGTTTAAATCCAGTATCACTTCCTACTGTCCACCCCTTAAAAGAATTTTTTATATAGTGAAAATTTTAATATTTACTTACTTTTCAAAAGTAGGGTTTGTTTTTTTTAATTAAAACTTTTGAAAACTGTTTCAAATAGTTTTAAGGAAATTCAAAACCTTTTTATTAAATTCTTTCACATGGAATCGGACCCAGGAATGAATTTTATTTGTCCTTTATTTTAGACTTATCGTCTTTTCCACTTATTCTTGACTTATATTCATTAGAAATATATTAAAAATTCAACTATCATCTTAGGGTGACTATTACACCTTCCTTTGAAAACTTGATCAATCATACTTCCAGATATCTATAATATACATTCTTTACCCTCCATCTGTCTGGATAAGATGTTTGTCACCAATCGACAATCTAGTGGGGATCCACAACCACGTGGCAATTTTAGCCCAATAAGGGAGTCAAGTACCATCCAGCTTCGGGGACCCTTCTATATGTCACACTCATGCTCTCTCAAGTCAGCGCCTTTTGGTACGGCCTACGTCCCCTGGGGTGATCGGAATAGGCGTATACTTCTAACTCCATTTACTATTCTAACTCATAGTCTCCTTGTCTATCTTTTCAGAATATGGTTGCAACTACTTCTTATTGTTGGGATTTGTAGCGTTTGGCTTGTAATATATATATATATATATATATATAGGTAAAAATAAAAATAAATTCACTCAGAGTATCCTAATTCTTATGATTGACTAACCTAAGCTCTGATATAATATGTAACCACCCATACCTTAATGGATTGATATTCCGACTAAATCGAAAAACCAAAGTCCATTAGGGTATGGATCGATGGTGTTGGTATCCTATAATAAACTTAAGTACATCAGACAGCTATCTATATGAGCTCACAATGGAATAATAAAATATAATAAAACTTATACATACTAACTAAGGCTAATTCCATGGAACCAATTACATTCCTCGGATATCTAGTGCCCTTGTTAGTGAAGAGCACGAATGAGGGAATATGCCTTCTCACCATTCCCGTCTTATACCAGTACTTGTCCTTCTAAATCTATCATGTGGGTTGTAATGAGGAGGGGGTCAGAATAATGTTCCAGTGACTGGTAAATTACATACATTATCTATAACACTAGTTTTTGCCGATTGGTTTCCATTACGTGTTATGTCTATTTTTCATAAATTAGTCATTTTGGCTTCATATACTCGTACGATACATTCAACCTTCCCTGAGGAATAAATAGATATATATGTGTGTATGAGTATATATATGTGTGTATACACACACAAACACACATGTGTGTGTATAAGCATTGTTCACGCCAATGGAAAATGATGCATTCCTTGGTAGTATTTGTAACTATACATCGCACCCCGCGTTCTCCAAGGAACCTTCCATTGGTGCCTAATAATAGCATTACGACTAATTAGCTGTATTACTAACTCGTCTCAAAGACTTATCTAAGGTTTAACTAGCCCACCTCCTAACAAACAACAATTTTTTTTGAGGAAATTGCATATTCCATACGAAACGTACACTGTAAGAAGTGTAGTCTGTCTCTGGGCATAGCCTAAATCTTTCTAATGGCCGCTCAGGATCGATGGTGCTCTCAACCTAATGTGTATTGCCATACTCCTTTAATATATGGTACCAACATTACTGACATAGGACCGAGCTTTCGCCACCGTCTAATTTAGATTGCTTAACGCAAATTAAGGAAATGCTCACCTGGTTACTTAGTACCTCATGTTAGAATTGAAGCATACTCCAATTGGCAATATAAGACTTCAAATCTGAGGCGAACCCCACTTTGGTATATTATCCAAGCCTATAAGTGAACGTATATGCCCACGGGTCCTACACTTAAAGGTGTCCCGCATCAGTATAATGTATACACAACTGCTGGTAGCCTCTTTCAGAGGGTAAACTTCCATTGTGTAACATTATAGGCTTAGCTTCCCAACCCATACTATTGACCACATTATTTATAATTAATCTAAATATTGGGCTGGACCAAATAATCCACAATCGTCATAAATGTATACTTGAGGTGGTATCATTTCAATTGGAAAATTATTACACCCCCTAATTTCAATTATTAGTGTTCATTTACTTGCGATGAACTTACTTCTTATATCATCAATGTCATTAAATATCATTTGCTACTTTTTTCCAATTATGCATAGAGTATCGTTTACTGCTTCTTTCAGTTAATACAATTAAGTATAATTTACCGCTCCTTTTCAATTAATGTCATTAAGTATCATTCACTCTTCTTTCAGCTAAAACAATTAAGTATCATTTGTTGCTTCTTTTCAATTAATACCCATTTTAACTTGATCACTAAAACTTCTCTAATTCTTCAATTCGTTGTAATGTTTAGCAATTATTATTTATTTTCTAGCTTATATTTAATCACATATATATAATCGATGCCAAATTGTTATTATTTCTATTAATAACACTTTAGTTCTACATTTAGGGATTTCTACATTTTAATGTATTTGAACTATATCCTCCCTAGGAAGGAAATGTTATTACCGTTATTTCCCAAAAATTATTTAAAAAGGGGAATTGCGCTGGGTTTGGAATTACAAGGAATTGCCATTTCTGTTTTTATTGAAATGGACAATACAAAATATTGTAAACATCCCTATTTTGCACATCTCTTTCCTTTACGCATATTCCTTGTTATTTCAAATGACACACTTTCATATATAATTGGAAAGTTGGATAATTTATACAAATTCAAAAATTCTCCATTCCAATGAATTAAAATATGAACTTAAATCCCAATCAAATTAGAAACATCTCCAATTCAAGTTTGACAACTTATAACATTCAAACAACGAAATATGAAATTTAACACATAATCTTATATATACATAACCTTTTTTATAATTCTTAGGGACTATTTCACCCTTACATTCCAAATCAAGGTGTATGGAACATTTAATCATAATTAACAATCTACTAAATATGTAGGCAAGAATATTAAGCTTATTATATACACATACATACATACATATATAAGCCTATAATCCCATGATTTATATACAGGCATAAAAGAAACAAATCCACAAACAATATAAATCCAGTATTATGTAAACCACATTACTTTCACTTACCTCTTACCTTACAAATCTCTATCGAAATATGTATTAAAAGCGCATAAATATTTTTTAGAATTATATATCTACGAAGAGATTTGAATTAAATGTAGTCTAAATTTATAAATCTAGCATTTACCTCTTTTGCGGAATCGATTCAACATGTTCTTCTTCTCTTTTATTTTTCACTATTCTCTACACACACACACACACACACACATATATATATATATATATATATATATAATATTTTGTAATTTCTATAATTCCTAGAATTAGTGGAGAAAAGAAAATGGTAGAACTTTGGTGCAGGATTCAGAAAATATGAGAAGAAAAGTGAGGGGCTGGGTCTGTATTCATAGGCGCTCGAATCAATTCTATCTGTTAGATTAAATTATTAAATCCGGGCCGTTAGCCCAAGGTTCATTTATTCTCAGCCATTACAGTAGCAACCGGTCAACCGCTCCTTCTGAGGTAGTTAACTAGCCCAAGAGTGGTGTCGACCAGACCCTGTTTATGTTATAAACTGTTTATTTGCTTTAAATGTTGATTTAATTAGATTTAACACTGACGATTACTTTAATGTTAAGATTTCTATTTAACATTAACTTATTGAAGTTTATTAGCGTAATACATTTTTAATCATTTCTAATCGAAATTTTCTAATGTTAATAAATTCTTAACTCCGATCGTAAAACTTTATATATGAAAGTTGATCAGAAAACCGTCACGAACACAATGGTGCAAGTTTCGTAGCCAAATTCTAATATTTATAAAAAAAATATTTTTGAGCTTTAATAATTATTTATTAATTCTTTTTAAACTATTGTTTATTTTATAGGGTGTTACATATATCTCACAGCGCATATAATTAAATATAATAATCAACATAGATATAAAACAACTAGGACAACATTATAACAAAATAAACTAAGTTAAGTTAGACTACATCGGTTCATCGTAGTTATATAAAACAAAGTGTCAACAACATTTATACGTTAAATCAAATAAACTCTAAATAGAAAGCCATCTATAATAAATAAGTATGGATAATAGTTCTGAATAGTGGAATAACAATAATCACTTCAAAATATAGTATATGAAAGTGCTAGCCACCTGTTCATCCACTGTATAACTCCATGCGCTATCTCAGATCTATTATCTCTAATCTACTCATTTAAGAGTACCCAATACAAGAAGAAGCATAGCAAAAACCTCAAGTTGGACAACATTCTTATATAAACAATCTATAATCTAAATATACTATAAAGATCGCTATAGTAAATTGGAACATGAGGTACGAAGAATCATACCTGACATGTCCCTGCATCCAACAAGTTTGCACATAACATTAATATATGCCAATCTCCTATCATATGGGTGTACTACTACTCAAGGTAAAATATATGGTGCCTATGTATACTATATAATAATACCTACATCGTGTTGCATCGACGTCAAATATAGCAAATGCTGTAAATATAGCAACCATTAAACAATCTTGCATCCCTAAACTAAAATGCTATTGGATATAAAATAACTCATATGATCTCTCATATTGATTAGAAATTTTTTAACATCATGGTCCCCTCGATGCTAAATCCATGCCACACCGTAAGGCTAGGAAACTAGACTACCTCGTGTAGTCCTAGGGTTAAACAGATCTTCCTGCATCGATTTACAATGAGCATCCCCACCGACCCCTTCTTCTTGAGTAAATATTAAGACCTTTGAGTTATCTACAATCCCTTTGGCATACGTCCTAAAAGTAGAAACCCCCATATGTTTTACTCCATAAGTTCACTCTATATCGAACTTGTCTCGTTGTAAGATTTTAGTAGAAACCCTCGTTCTACTCAGCATGTTCACTCCTTATTGAACTTGTCTCCTTGGACAATCCTGTAGATACTCAGAGTGCTTTTTGCTTAAAGCATTTGATCTAAATGACTTACATCCTTCACTCGTCGAAGTCATTTCAGCCAATTCATTGCCTCCAAGAATCCCGAAGTCACCCATGCCTTGCTTCGAAGCAACCTCATTAAAATCTCAAACCTGGCATACATAAATCTTTACTCCTTAAACTTAAGTCATCTTTCCCACACCTAAAGCCTACACTACCTAGTCCCAATCCCGAATATGTGCCAAATCCTAATTGCCGAACCCAAAATCATGTTTGGTACCTAGTTGCCGAGCACCTTCACCACCGGCCTGAAGCAAGCACCGAGCATCTCCGCAATCACACCGAAGTCACCCCCGAGTACACTTTCTTGTTCGGTATCAAACACCAAACCAACCTCCTACCAGTAGATCGAAGTTGCTCCATGTCCTACCTGTAGCTTTCCTACCATTGACCCAAAGCTTCCATATGACAACATTTCTTGTCCGGTATTTCTCGTACCACCAAACGAATATCAAGCTGGACCGAAGTAGGGGCATTCCCAACCTGAATTCCACCATCCATCATGCCTATGCCAAACACCACTTGCCGACAACTTTCCCTATAGCATTTCCAACACTTCAACTTTTGCGCTGATTTGATCGCTGCACTCACCATTTTGACCCGTGTGCAACACTAATGCATTGATACGACCCCAATAACTTTAGAGCCGATCCATTAAAGTTCAATTCTATGTTTATGGATCTCCTACCCTTTGGGTATCAAATCAGAGAGTATATCTGTTACCCGACACTTTGGCCCGGCTATAAGGCGATAGTTGCAAAGGCTATGGTTGGGCCTAGACGAGATTCAAGCCAAAAGAGATGTAGAAATATGAGGGTCCAGTGTAACTAAATTAGTATGATAGGCCCATGGTTTGGCCTACATGTATGGTTTGGCATGTTTGAGTGGCTCGGTACATTTAAGTAGATCGACCTTTAAACGTGGCTCAATCAAGGAAGTTATGGTAGGTCGGCATGCCTCGCTCGGTCAAGGAAGTCATGGTAGGTCGGCATGCATCACTTGATCAAGGAAGTCATGGTAGGTCGGCATGCATCGCTCGATCAAGGAAGTCATAGTAGGTCGGCATGTATCGCTTGGTCAAGGAAGGAAAGCCAAGACGGGTCGGTCGATTTGGTTCGGCATTCGTGGTTCGGCCTTAATGGTTCGGTATGTGTGGGTCGGAATATCTGGATCAGTGCACCTTGAGGAGGTTAATATGTTCTTTGACCTACAACAGAGTGACGCGATCGGCATTTCTTTGCTTCGAGTCATCAGCCGCTTGCTTCAAGTTCCTTGAGGGCCTGCTTCGAGTCGGCAACGAGACAACCCCTGGATCGGCAACAGGTGGATCGGTGGTAGTGGATCGGCGTGACTAGTTCGGTATACCTAACAGATATGGGCCGAGCTACCTTGGTAATAGGCTTGCATGAGGGGTCCAACCTATCTTCATCTATAAATAGAGGGGAAGGGGTACAGTTGAAGGGACCTTTTTTCGAGAACTCCAGGGATACTCTGCCATTTTCTGTACTCACTTCTTTTTAGTTCAAACTTATATTCAAGTTGTTTGTTTAGGATTGTATCCGTACTCAAGTGATTAGAAAAGTAATAAAGATTATATTCAAAGTGGACGTAGGCAGTTACGTTGAACCACTATAAATATGATGTTCTTGTTTTTGTTGTTCCTTTTACATTCAACTGTGTTACTTCTCTATTTTAATTTAATTTCTTCATCAATCTCTCTACACAATTCTATTCAAGGGTGTTGGTGACCAATTTTGGTACTAACATTTTGGTGCTTTCACTGAGAACGTCCATTCTCAGGCTGTTAGGATCTGCTTTGTTGCTACTGGATTGAGGAAATCCCCCGAAGGAGATCCAAGTTCGTTCTCAAGAGTTCATAGATACTACTCAAAGTTCCCACAGATAACTCTAAGATGGTAAGACCACGTACCAGATCCGCCTCTCACAACGCGCATGTTAATAAGACCGCCAGCATCCAGCATGAGGGACCTAGTAATCAGCAAGCTAATGCAGGTGCAGAGCCCACCACCATCCCAAACCAACCAGAAGCCATCACCAAGGCAGAGTTCAATGAGCTGATGAGGGAGCTCGTGGAAAGCAGGAGGCAGCTTAACGAGCAGATTTAAACGAATGCCAACCTGATGACCCAGATCGCTCAACAGCAGCGTCAGAACGCTGGAGGAAGCCCAGCTTCCTACTCATCATTCGAAAGCTCTACTTCGTCAGATGAACACCACAGGCATATACGTCGTAGGATTGAAATGGCACAAACTGGTGCAACAGAGCAATTGGTGACGACTCGCCAAGAGCAAACCAACCGAAATGGTCCAAATTCCCTACATGGAACCGTGGCTCCTCATTTGTACCTGGGGAGTTGCTCCCAACCTGGAGGGGGAAACTTAGGATCTAGAGCACGCTTGGGAGCTGGCCCACCGCCTCGCCAGGGTCGTAGTGAAGCAGGTCCTTGGGATGTGCACTTAGATGATTGCCTGCCGAGGAGGCACTAGCCAGAACGATCACGGAGGAAGGATACCAACTTGTCACCTCCCATCCAGACTTCGAATTTATCAACTATGGTCAGACAACTGATGAGAGAGAATCAGGGCTTAACCAACGATGACTGGGGCATATCTAGGAGCCATACTCCATTTATAGATACCACCCTACAAGCTGAGTACCCCCGAAAATTCAGCATGCCTACTATTCCAACTTATGAAGGGAAAACCGATCCCTGACAACACGTAATGAGATACGAGTGGATGATGAACTCGGCTAGGGCAAATGATGTGACCAAATGCAAATGCTTCCTAATAACCCTATCCGGAATCGCTACCATGTGGTTCACCAGACTTCCCCCGCGATCGATCTCCAGGTTTGATGAGTTAGCAGCGAAATTTATGGAGCAATTTAGGATCAATGCCACTCGCCCAAAGGACGTAATGTCATTGTCCAGTGTGATCCAAGCTCCGGGAGAGTCGTTGAAGGATTATTTGTAAAGATTTCATGTTGCTGCTACTGAAGTTAGTAATCTGAATGACCACTCTACCCTTATGGCCGTGATGCGAGGAGTAGATCCGGACTCGGAGTTTGGTGATTGGCTGGTAGGCAAACAACCGACCACCCTGGAACGCTTCTATTCAAAGGCGAACCAATTCATAAGGAGGGAAGAGGCCAGGTGGCCAAGACGAAGCAGTACGCCAGGACCCAGCAAGGAAGCAGTGCAAAGCAACATTGCGGTAAAGCAATCTGGTGAAAACTCTGGAAAGGCCCAAGTCAATGTTAAAAATAAGTCGGAGTAGTCTAAAGGATCTGGAGGAGGAAATTCCGGGCGAAAGAGGTAAGCGGGAAAGTGGAAAGCCAAAATCCCGACCTATAACGAATATACTCCTCTGAATACGTCTTTGGAGAATATTTATCTATCAACTTGTAGTACATTCCAATATCGAAAGCCGCGCCCAAAGGAATCCACTGAGGAACAAAAGCAGACTGGGAAGTATTGTCGGTTTCACGAGACCTATGGGCACAATACTGAAGAGTGTAGACACCTCCATGATGCTAAAGAAAAGCTGATTCGCCAGAAGAAGTTACAGTAGTTTGTTAAGAACCCGCAGGAAGGCAGACTGGGGACATCCGACCCCAATCATAGGCAGGCTTCACATCGACCTGAGGAGCCCGCTCGGACCAGAGGAAGGCTGGTCATAAACACGATAATCGATGGACCTCATATGGCAGACAAGAGTTGGCAAGAAATGGAACGCTATGCTAGCTCCCTGAAACATGCAGGTTTTGAATGTTGCTTGAACATGGAAGACGGCGCTCCAGCGAAGCAGCAGCGAATGATGACCAATGATATAGTGTTCAGAAGCAGGGATGCCGATCAGGTGGAAGCACCTACCATTGACCCGATGGTTATCTCAGCTACGATTGGACCGGCGCTTGTGAGAAGGATACTAATTGATTGTGGGAGTTCCGTTAATATTATCTTCAAAAAGGCATATGACCAAATGAAGATGGAGGCGAAGGATCTGAAACCATCTAAAGCCCGCATTCACGGCTTTAATGGTGCAGCTACTCATGTGATAGGTTTTGTTGAATTGCTAGTCGAACTAGGAGAAGGTGAACGCAGGAGGGTACGAATCCTACCATTCATTGTTTTGGATGTTGATTCCCTGTATAATGTTTTTTTGGGCCGACCGGCCCTGGCAGAGTTTAGGGCAACTTTGGTCTCGTAGTGTTTGACCTTAAAATTTCCAACAGACAGAGGAGTTGGTGTAGTGCATGACGATCAAGCGACTGGTCGTGCTTGCTATGTGGCTGAGCTAAGGGAGGCCCATCGAAGAGAGAAAGGAAAGGGTGCGGACAACGCTATCCGCATCCACGTTGCTGAAAATTGACAAGTAATGCCCGAGCCTTGGCTTGGGCAACACAGTCGGATGTTTAAAGATATAGATCCAAGAGATGATGATGAAGAACCCAAGGAGGCCAAGGTGGCACCAGCTGAACTGACGATTGACATTCCAATCGGCCATGACGACCCATCACGGGTGCTTAAAATTGGATCACAACTCAACCCCTCGATAATAGAGGATCTTACCAATTTCCTCCGAGCGAATCTAGATGTTTTCACTTGGACCCATTCTGA
This sequence comes from Allium fistulosum, assembly GCA_030737815.1. NCBI lineage: Eukaryota > Viridiplantae > Streptophyta > Magnoliopsida > Asparagales > Amaryllidaceae > Allium > Allium fistulosum. Next base: position 1,004,604,572 of record CM060902.1, on the reverse strand, counting down.
TATGTGTGGGATTTCTCCCGCCATCGCAAGTCATATGTTGAATATTGACCCGAAGTATGTGCCGGTGAAGCAAAAGAGGAGAGGCATGGACCCGGAGAGGTCCGCTACTCTCATAGAGGAGGTGGATAAACTCAAGGCCAATGGGTTCGTCCGCGATGCCCTCTTCCCTGAATGGGTATGAAATCCTGTACTGGTGAGGAAGGCAAACGGGGAAGTGGAGGACCTGTGTTGATTACTCGGACTTGAACAAGGCGTGCCCTAAGGATAGTTTTCCTTTGCCCAGAATTAATCAGCTGGTCGACTCGGCAGCATGACATGAATTGTTGTCATTTATGGATGCGTATTCAGGGTATAATCAGATCCCGATGCACATTCCAGATCAGGAGCATACCAGTTTTTTCATGAACTTTGGGCTGTGCTGTTATGTAGTGAGGCATTTCGCGTTGAAGAACGTAGGGGCGACTTACCAGCGTTTGGTGAATCGAATGTTTAAAGAGCAAATTGGTAGAACGATGGAAGTCTATATGGATGATATGCTTATGAAGTCACGACAGCCAAACGACCACATTCGAGACTTAGCTGAGATATTTGATGTACTCAAATTTTACGGAATGAAAATCAATCCACTGAAATGTTCCTTTGGTGTTGCGTCGGGGAAGTTTTTGGGTTTCATTGTCAACGCACGGGGAATCGAAGCCAATCTGGAAAAGGTTCAAGCTATTCGGGACATACAGGCACCCAGAACTATAAAACAAGTGCAAAGCCTGAATGGGAAAACCACCGCGTTGACTCGATTTATATCCAGAGCAACCGACAAGTGTATTCATTTCTTTGATGTGATAAGGAAAGGGAAAAGAAATTTTGAATGGGCGCCGAATTGTGAGGATGCGTTCCGAGGTCTGGTGAGACACTTGGAGAGGCCCTCGGTTTTGTCAAAGCTCGTAGACCATGAAGAATTGTAGGTTTACTTGGTCGTATCTCAACATGCCATCAGTGCAGCTTTGATTCGTGAAGATGACCGAATCCAAAAGCCAGTGTACTGTGTTAGTAAGCGCTTAATGGGGGCAGAGAGAAATTATCCTAAGATTGAGAAGCAAGCCTACTGCTTGGTGATCGCATCACGCAAGCTCCGCCCGTATTTCCAGGCACATCCGATCAGTATTTATACCAATCAACCCCTGCGACAGGTGCTCCAACGATCGGAGACTTATGGAAGGCTACTCAAATGGAACATTGAGCTGAGTCAGTTCGATATCACTTACCTGCCATGGAGGATGATCTAAGGGCAAGCGCTAGTAGATTTCATTGCAGAGTTCACGATATCAGATGAGTCTAGTGGCAGTGATGTAGTTCCCACCGTTCGATGGAAGCTATATACCGATGAAGCATCCAACGACCGTTGTTCTAGGGCTGGTGTCATTCTTGGAACTCCCGAGAACTGATCAATTTGTTGTGCTTTGAAACTTGATTTCCTCGCTACGAACAATGAAGCTGAGTATGAAGCATTGATTGCGGGCTTAAAGCATACCAAAGAACTTGGAGTGAAATCGATCGAAACCTTTTGTGACTCACAGTTGGTGGTGTACTGGGTACGGGGGGACTATCAGGCAAAGAGGCAAAGGCTTGCCCAATACCTCGTTCGGGTTCAAGAATTGTTGGAGGACCTCGAATACTATGATATTTCGCACATTCTGCGTGAACAAAATGGGGGAGTTGACTCCTTGGCAAAATTTGCAAGTATTGGTGATGCACAACAGATGGGCTTGGTTCCCTTCGAAACCTTACATGCCCCGAGTATAAATGAGATGGAAGTAGATCTTGTGTTAGAGACGGAAACTAAAAGGGAGTCATGGATGACCCCGTTTAAAGAATATCTGCTACATGGAACCCTACCCGAGAAAAAGAATGAGAGACGACAAGTTGTCTGCAAGTCTTCCCGGTATATAATGCAGGATGGAGTGATGTATCGGAAGGGATTCTCCATCCCCTTGCTTAGGTGCATCGCTCACAACGAGATAAAGCAGATCTTAGGAGAAGTCCATGAAGGAGAACGTAGCGACCACACTGGGGGGAAAACATTAGCAAAAAAGATCCTCCGATATGGATACTATTGGCCGACCGTTAATCGGGATGCTGCGGAATATGTAAGAAGATGCGACAAATGTCAAAAGTATGCAAAGATCCCGAGGGCACCGCCGACAGAACTCATGCAAATGGTTAGTCCATTGGCCGTTTGCAATATGGGGGATCGATATAATCGGTTCCCTGCCAATCTCCAAGGTGGTGTGAAACACGAAATCGTCGCAGTCGATTACTTCATTAAGTGAGCAGAAGCGGATCCACTAGCTACAATCACCACCAAAAAGGTTATTAACTTTGTTGTGCGAAACATTATAGGCTGCTTCAGTCTCCCACGGACTATCACTACCGACAAAGGAACTCAATTTGAGAGTAAAGAATTCTAAGAGTTCTGCCAAAAATATTGCATTGAGAAAAGGTTTGCAGCAGTTGCTCACCCTAAAGCGAATGGGCAAGTTGAAGCCATAAATAAGATAATCAAGTCCATCTTGAAAAAAGTTTGGAGAAGGCTAGAGGCAGGTGGGTAGATGAGCTTCCAACAACACTATGGGCCTATAGAACCACCCATAAGTCCATGACTTGCCATACTCCATTCGCCTTGGCATACGACACTGAAGCTGTTATACCCATGGAACTTGAAGTTCCCTCTCACCGGGTGACTCGGTATGATCCTAGAATGAATCAAGATCTTTTACTGGAGTCGTTGGACTTGGTCGACGAGAAACGTGAAGAATCTGATTTAAGGGCGGCTGCATATCAGCACCGAGTCGCCCGATATTATAATGAAAAAGTTCGACCGAGAACTTTCGATGTAGGCGACCTTGTTTTAAAGCGAGTTTTTCCAGTCCCGTCATATATGAAGCCCACATGGGAAGTTCCCTACATCATCGAACGGAAGCTTGGAGAAGGAACCTTCAAGCTAGCGACTGTTGATGGCGTAATGCTCCCTAGAGCATGGAATAACGAGCATTTGCGTCGTTATTACACTTAGTTTATTTCTTTTTCATTTTAGTAGCATTTGTTTCCAGAATATGTTTCTTTTGTTGTTCTCTGTTTCCGACATGTAATAAGACAATTCAGTTTGTCCTTATTTTCTATAATTAATAAAGGCCTGAAGCTGTTTTTCTATGAACTATTAGTGTTTTGTGCTTTATAATTTCATGGAAAAATAAAAGTGCATCAATGTGTCTGGCGTATAAGCGTGCACAAAAAAAATCTCTAAGTTCCCGGAGCGGACTAGAGTACCCTGAGTCCCCGGAGTGCGGACTAGAGTATAAATGATTCAAAATATCTCTAAGTCCCCGGAGTGCGGACTAGAGTACTCTGAGTCCCCGGAGTGTGGACTAGAGTATAAACAATTCAAAAATCTCTAAGTCCCCGGAGCGTGGACTAGAGTACTCTGAGTCCCCAGAGTGCGGACTTGAGTATAAATGATTTGAAAATCTCTAAGTCCCCGGAGCGCGGACTAAAGTACTCTAAGTCCCCGAAGTGCGGACCAGAGTATAAATGATTCAAAAAATCTTTAAGTCCCCAGAGTATGGACTAGAGTACTCTGAGTCCCCGGAGTGTGGACCAAAGTATAAATGATTCGAAAATCTCTAAGTCCCCGGAGCGTGGACTAGAGTACTCTGAATCTATAGAGTGCGGACTAGAGTATAAACGATTTGAAAATCTCTAAGTCCCCATAGTGCGGACTAGAGTACTCTGAGTCTCCAGAGTGCAAATCTTTAAGTCCCTAGAGTGCGGACTTGAGTACTCTGAGTCCCTAGAGTGGGGACTAAAGCATAAACGATTCGAAAATCTCTAAGTCCCCAGAGTGCGGATTTGAGTACTCTGAGTCCCCGGAGTGTGGACTAAAGTATAAATGATTCAAAAAAATCTCTAAGTCCCCAGAGTGCGGACTAGAGTACTCTGAGTCCCCGGAGTGTGGACTAAAGTATTAATGATTCAAAAAATCTCTAAGTCCCCGGAGTGTGGACCAGAGTATAAATGATTCAAAAAATCTCTAAGTCCCCGGAGCGCGGACTAGAGTACTACTCAAAGTCCCCAAAGTGCGGATTAGAGTATAAACGATTCAGAAGTCTCCAAGTCTTGTGAAAATGGGCTGGAGTTCGCATGACCCACAAAACTCTGGATTTCGATCACAGATTAAATTATAAGCTAAGAGATGAAAATCTAAAAATACAAAGAAGCAAAACTTTATTCACTAATCAAAAAAGAAGTTTCATTACAACTTCTGCGAAGTCCGGAGCCAAAATCTATCTACAAAAAAAGAGAAGGGGAGGAAAACAACTATATGGTACTGTTTGTACCAAAAATGGGCACAACACTCTTCGGGAGTTGTTTGAAGAGATAAAGTGAAGATTATAAATGTAAAACAGAGGTTATCTAACAAAAACTCCAACAAACAGAAATGTAAAATGCACAGACAAGCAATTTAGAGTGGTTCGGCGTATAGCCTACGTCCACTATGAAGTTTTGATGATTTTATTGATTCTCTTTCAATGATTACAAGCGGTTACAGCAATGAACAGCGGATTACAGATTAGAATTCGAAATTGACAGCAAAAGTAGGATGCAAATCTCAATCCGGCAGAGTCTGGACGCTTCAGAGAAAAAAGATCCCTCTTTCTGTTGATTCTTGGGCTCTATTTATAGGCGTAGGAGGCTCAGAATTCGCTCAAACTCCGGGAGACTTGGTCTGGCACGTGAGGGGACCCATTCGACTATTTCCAGAAAGTTTCGAGTCGATCTGCGATCGATACGAAGTCATTTCGTATCGATCAAGATTACCTCCAAATGAGCTCAAATTTGGTGGAGACGTTCCTCGGTATGTGTGCAACCTTCAGTTAAAATTTCATGGTATTTGGATCAGTGGATTGAGAGATATCATCGATACGAGGCGGTGTTCTTTGCTAGGCTGTCTGGTTCGAATCCATCTCTCCGAACTGAGAGCTTCGATCCGATGGTGTCACGCGCCTCTGTGAAGACGTGGAACGCACACTTCGCCTCGATCCGGTCTTTACTCCGAGTCGACCACGTCGACTCCATATATCTCGGCGCATTCACATCGAGGGATGACGTGGTGCGCGCGCTTCGCCTCGATCCGGTCTCTGCGCCGTATTGACTGCTTCGACTCCACATATCTCGCCTCGTTTACTTCGATGGGCAACACGTCATTCTAGTTGGTTGACTCGCTGGATGCGAACAAGTTGTTGGGCACGTATTCGAAGCAAGGTTCTCAGATGGATACGAAGTAGACACTGAATGATGGATACGAAGCAAGCACTGACTGATGGATACGAAGTAGACACTGAATGATGGATACGAAGCAAGCACTGACAGATGGATACGAAGTAGACACTGAATGATGGATACGAAGCAAGCACTGACTGATGGATACGAAGTAGACACTGAATGATGGTTGCGAGGCACGCCATCTGTTGGGGGGATATGAGTCTGGTTGACACGAATTCGATGGGTACGAAACGCGGCTAACTCCATCGATACGAGACGACGTCCCATGGTGGATACGAAATGGAAACCCTTGATGGATACGAAAACATGCTTCTCCTTCCAACTTGTATCCATCACATCTCGAGCATACGAACTCGGATTGACTTGAAACTTGGGACGTTGGCTTCCTTCATTTTTCCAGTCATGTCCTATCAATTGTAGCTTGATCCGGACTCAGACAAAATTCAGCGACATTCATGACAAGCCATACTTGTTTTCTAGTTGGTTCCTTGGTGTCCTGGCCTTGCCAAAATGCGGGATAACATTTGCCCCCCAAAGTACGTCTTGTGAAAACACGACGTGCTTTGAAAAGCTGCAAGTTCGCAACCCGTCTGTGGTTTAGGTCGTTGTTGAATTTTGTAGTGACTCTCTCATGGCGCCATGGTAAAAGGCCAGGATGTATTCCTTCGAATCGATGCGGGGCATCATTGATGGATACGAAGTGTCCATCCGTATTTGAGGGTCGCATCTTGTGGTGAATTCTGATTCGCACCGACGACCTTTGTTGGATACGAAATAACTTCTCGTATCGATGGATTTTAACAGACGCGATTATCGAATTCGTATCGATAAACCTGACTTGCTGTGAATCGATGGTTCGCGAAAAGGATGTATCGAATCGATGGCATCCGATGAATATTTCGACTCGATGAAAGTACAGTCTGACGGATTCGAAGAGGGCGCTTGCATAGATCCATCGCTTGACCGCTTGCGACCGGTTACGTTGACTGGGAGATGAATCGTCCCGGTTCGACTCCATGCTTCATATAAATACCTGGGACTTAGCCCATTTCTCACTTTTACTTACTCTCTTTTTCTACCCTCGTATCGATAGACTGAGAGACATAATCGTCTTCGAATCGAACCAAACCTCTGATCCTTTGAGTGTTAATCGCAAAAATCAGGTAATTAATGGGTAGATCCTTGTTAATAATGACGAAACTCGAGATCTCTACCACTCCCTTAGCTTCTACGACCAGTTTCGACAAATTTGAGATCTGGATGATGGAAGACAAGATTGGGGGATACGGAGCGTGGCCATGGAGTTGAGGTCCTTTTGGGAAGAAGGAGAGACGGAGTAAATCACTCTAACCTGATTTCGTATCGACTTGAACTGGGAACATTCGAATCGGTGCAGACGACATACGCTCGTATCGGCTTGGGGACGAGAGCGGCGATGGATGTGAAGCCATTGTTCTCTGATCGATGCGAAATCGGCAACACTGATCGATGCGGATTGGCTTGCCTCTGATCGATACGACATGTATCGATTCGAATTTGATCGATATGAAGTGCTCTCACTCCAGCTCGATCGATACAAACGTATCAATTCGAATCTGACCGATATGAAGCAGTGTTACTCCAGCCTGATCGATGCGAAACACCTCCATTCCCAAACGATCGATACGAACGTATCGATTCGAACATGGCCAGGCTGCGTAGTGTGACCTCCCCTGGCTCGATACGAAAACAGAGTGCAGCGACCGGTCCTTAACCCAAATTTTTGATGAACTTAGAGAACTGTCGAATACTTGAACACTTGACTCCGACGAGCTTCTGCCTTGCATAATAGAACTTGGTCACAGGACTGCATATTTGACTGACTTTCGAAGCTCGTTGATGGAACTGCCATTTAACAGAAAAATACAACGAACTTTTTAATCTTGAATCGATCGCTGTCATCTGGATGGCGCGGTCGTGACGGTCAGCGATGACGGTCATGCCTGTCTGATTTCCAGAATTTCGTCGCTTGCATGTTTTCTTTAACTCTGTAGAATTTGCTCAAGTCACGCATAACACTTGTACTGCACAACACACACTCTACACTGGGGAATGCACGGGCCGTTTATCGTCTAACGATGATTTCTCATGAGTTAGCTAGCTATGGAACCTTCAAGTTCACAGCAGCAAGAAACTCCCAGACTCGAGATCCCAGACATCGAGGCTGAAGTCATCGGTCCAGCTCCGGACGAGTTACCTAACGCATCTTTCATCAATAGCCCACCTGATTCTGTCCCGTCCAATATCTCGGAAGACATGTTAGGGAGAATATGCTTAAGGCATGGCTTATCCTTGGATGAAGTATTGTTGCCTGGACCGGACGACAGACCACATAATCCCCCAGAGGGGTACACTGCTTTTAATCGACATGCGTGCGCAGCCGGCACACTTCCTCCGTTCAATGATTACATAAGAGAAGTGTTGGCTTACCTGGATATCGCTCCGTCTCAGTTACATCCAAATGGATATGCTTCACTCAATGGCTTGTTCATCGCATTTATGGAATACCTTTACCGACCTCCCCGCCCGACCGAGATAAGATACCTCTTCAACTTCAAGAGTCGAACTGACAGCCCATCTTTTACATTCTTGGAGTCTGTGAGAAACTGCCAAGTTGTCACGGGGTCGTGGACTAGGCTGAGCTACTTCAAGTCAGAGTGGTTTTATGTCCGTTGTCCACCGGGGTTTTCCAGAAGATGGCTGTTTAGACGTAAGCATTGCCTTTTTCTCAAGTAATTGACGGGGCAATTTTTGAATGAAACTAAACTCATATCTCCTACTCTCTTTCTTTCAGCGATAATCCAGAGACCTGATGGCGGCTACTATAAAGAGATAGTTTGCGTCCTTCAAGAGGTCCCTAGCGAAGAAAGGAATATCGAGTTGCTACTGACGGACCAGAACCTTAGAGTTCTTGGGTTGATCGGGCGGAAGCAGAGCATAAGGCTCGACGGTGCACTAAAGACCGTCTCCAGGGAAAAGGTCAAGCGGAAGAAACCCAGGGTTGTGATAATTGAGGAACCCGATTCCGAGAAAACTCATACCGACGAGGAACCGTTGGTCGGACCCGCTAATGCAACCCCGGAATCCGATGCAAAGAGGAAAGGCAAAGCAGTGGCCTCAAAACAGCCTAAGTCCGGGAGGCGGAAGTCTGTGGTTTTGCACCGTCCTTTGCCAGGAGTTAGGATTACGGAAGCATCCTCCCTGCAAGCTGAAAATCAATTCGAAGGGCCTGCTGACCCTTCAATCCCGGACATCGAGCCTGAGCAACACGACGTTGAATCGGGTGGACCGCGACATATCGTCGATGTTAGCGAGTCTATTCCTGCCAGTGCGATTGACACTTCTGGTTGGTCCGGGGGGTTACACATTCACACACTCTTCACGGCACAACACATTTTCCTAACCGTAAACAACATATTGCAAACGGTTACTGATTCTTCGTGGTTTTCTTTTCAGGTACGATGTCTGGGCAAGGTTCCGTGCTTGGTAGTTTGCGCAACAAGCGCCGTTATCATGAGCCACGCAGGAGAGAGGGCGAGAGGGATTACGACTCAGGACATTCTGGTCAGGAGAAGTTTAACAGAGATAGGGGATACGTTCGCCGATCCCGATCTCGCTCTCCTCCCCCCAGGACCTCTGCACCTCCTACGGCCGCAGTTACTCGTCCTCCTGAAACTTCACGGCCTAGGCCACCTTCTCAAGCTTCGAGGTCCGATCCTCCGTGCAGGACTGAAATAGCCACCTCCTCGGCTACTGTACCGGTCCCGACTGAAGCGTCTAGTGAAGGAGCACTTAAATTGACACAGATGAGGAAGGAATTTCCCGACATCTGTTTTGATGGTTATGTCTTCCCTCCGCACTTGAAGAGAATTCCGCCAACCGCTGAAACCACTATTCATGATTATGTTGCGGACATCTTTTTCCAGTACAGGGAATGGGGACGGGCCACGAGGAAAGCGTCCAAAGTGGCATTCGATCGGGGCGTCATTATTGAGAAGCTCGAGAAGGAGTTGGGTCACAACGACCAAATCATAAAAGCGCTCAACTAGGAGGCTGAGTCTTCCCGTAAATCTGAAATGGAGGCTCTAAAGAAGGTTGATGAGGTGAACGCTGCCATGACTAGGATGAAGCAAGAGCATTATACCGCCATCGAGGACATGGGTCATAGGAACACTACCATTACCGCCGAGAGGGATGCCGCTCTTAAGGAGCTTAATGAGCTGAAATCAAAGTTTTCCGAGATGGCGAAGGAGAAAGACGCAGCTAATGTCTCTGCGCAGGAGGCCTGTGACCAAGCAGTGACACTCCGAAAGGAGAAAGAAGCGGCTATGCAACAAGCTCACGAAGCTGAGGCTGGGGTTGACGAGAAGGTACGGCAGGCGGAGGCCAGGATTGAGGCCGAGGTGGAAGAGCTGCTCGTCACGTACAACGCCAATGTGCTAAGGCACCGAGATTTGACATGGCTTGACGATTACCCCACGCATCTCTACAATGCCTGGAACTTACTAGTTGATGAGGAGAAGTCCGGGCACCCTGATGAAGCCCTTGATGAATTCGAGCTGGAGAACCGCATCCTCAATGATGACGAAAAGAAGGTTCTCCATGACTCCATGATTTCCCACGACAAGGTGAGGCTTGGTGCCCAGACCCAGGAAGTCGGAGAGAGCTCTGGTGCAGAACACCATGTTATGAGTTCTGAGATAATCGTGTCATCTCAATCTGAGCCAACTCCGATGATCTACCCCCAGCCTATCCCGGCATATGATCCAGATCAACCGCATCTATCTCCTATTAAGGAACATCCTTCCGAAGTTGTTCAGACGACCTCGAGCCAAACCGAGGAAGGTACTCTGAACTAACTTCTTGTATATTTGGATTGAAGAGTCTGTGTTGAAATGTTGCTAATGACATGTCCTTTTCCTTTGATCAGCGACAGAAGTTGCACCAGCCGCGCCTCTTACCACCCAAGAATCAGGCCAAGCGCCAGGAGCCATCATCTCTGAGGCGACCTCCGTCGCGGCAATGGCACCAGTTGGAGTAATGCAGGGGAGCTCACTTTCTTTCGATGAACAGATGATAAACGAGCTCCTTGGCCGTCAGAGTGATGCTTTTGCGGACTTGCCATTCGGCTTGGGTGGATTCACGGCTACTTCTGACACCTCATCTCAGACTACTACGGCTCCTAGCGAAGCCAGAGCACAGCGGGAAGCAACGATGCTCGCAGAGATTAATGCCGAGATGGCAGCCGCGGCGCATGGTGGCAGTGTAGATGGTGGAGCAGCAGCACAGTGCCCCACTCCCCTTATGATCGTATCTCCCGGGGCTCGCTCGTCGATGCTGGCACACCAGTCCCGCCCCCAGCTGTCGACCCTGTTCCCCCAACTCCTCCTGTGGGAAGCATTCCCATAGAGTCCAGCTCGGACGAGGATGTTGACATCATGCCTTCATCCGAAGGGAGCCTGCCTAAGGAGAAAGGTTCCAAGCGAAAGGGTACTGGTGGTTCCAGTAGCTCCTCGAGGAAGAAGAAGTTGAGGAAGCAGGAGGATTAGACACTCCTTTCATAGGCAGTTAGGGATTTTTGTTATTTTCTCTTTTTTCCCTTTTGTAGGCCGTGTTTAGATGCGGGTTTGGCCCCTGCTAGTAGGAATATTTTGGAAAAAACTCATGTATGAACCATTGTTTTTGAGTTAGTTGAAATAAAATTTTGTCTTCCAGTTTCAGCTTATGTTCCTTTCTATGCTTGAATATTGCAGTGTTCGAACTTTGGTCCGGTGTACTTGCATTATCTTATTGTTTCAAGAATAGCTCATTTTACTTGTTAAGTATGGAAATCTCGGACTTGAGTTGTGATAGGGGATCGCATCGAAGCTGGGCATCGCATAGTTTCGGGTAATGACTAACATTTGCCTCTGCCCCCAGTTCCAGGGTTAAGTTGTGATGATCAGCTTGTGATTGCATCAAGCGAGGACCGAGTGGTCGAACGACACTTGTTCTCTTATGAATCGTTTCATCCACACTCCGGGGATATATGTCATCTCGTAAGCGGTTGTTCGCACTCTGGGAACACGGAGTTGACTGATGTTTGTACTTCGTCTCGCACTTTGGGAGCACAGAGTTGGTTGTTTATACTCTGCTTCGCACTCTGGGAACACGGAGTTAGTTGTTTATACTCCGTTTCGCACTCCGGGAACATGGAGTTGATTGATGTTTATACTCCGCTTCGCACTCTGGGAATACGGAGTTAGATGTTTATACTCCGCTTCGCACTCTGGGAATACGGAGTTGGTTGTTTATACTCCGTTTCGCACTCCGGGAACACGGAGTTGATTGATGTTTATACTCCGCTTCGCACTCTGGGAATACGGAGTTAGATGTTTATACTCCGCTTCGCACTCTGGGAATACAGAGTTGGTTGTTTATACTCCGTTTCGCACTCCGGGAACACGGAGTTGATTGATGTTTATACTCCGCTTCGCACTCTGGGAATACGGAGTTAGATGTTTATACTCCGCTTCGCACTCTGGGAATACGGAGTTGGTTGTTTATACTCCGTTTCGCACTCCGGGAACACGGAGTTGATTAATGTTTATACTCTGCTTCGCACTCTGGGAATACGGAGTTAGATGTTTATACTCCGCTTTGCACTCTGGGAATACGGAGTTGGAATGTTTATACTCCGCTTCGCACTCTGGGAATACGGAGTCGAATGTTTATACTCCGCTTCGCACTCTGGGAATACGGAGTTGGAATGTTTATACTCCGCTTCGCACTCTGGGAATACGAAGTCGAATGTTTATACTCCGCTTCGCACTCTGGGAATACGGAGTTAATTGCAGGATTGTCGTGTGTCAACCCTGTCAATATCGGTGTCATAGCTTGTCCCCGAGCTCGGGTTTCACCTAGTGAGTGGCCGGTCGTATCACAGCCACTCTCCATTTGAATAAGTCCCATTGCATGATGGGATTTAGCTCTTCGTGCATCGTGATGTTGTATATCGTACTTAATGAATCACAGCTCTAGCTCGAAGAAGTGGCATTTTATTGCTGAAATAAGAAAATGCGGCAAAGTCAGTTGCCTTATTACAAAATTCAAATTTCGAAATGCAGAAACAAATTGTTAAATAGAATGAAATAGATAAAGCCTATCATATGTAATAGCGGCGGAGACTTTCGCTGTTCCAAGCCCTTGGTAAATCGAGACCGTCAACAGTCGACAGCTTGAATGTACCATCTCCGAGCTTTCGTGTAATCACATACGGTCCTCCCCAGTTCGGTTTCATGTGTGAAGGAACTGGGTAGATTCTCTTGAGCACGAGGTCGCCGAGTTCAAAGGTTCGAGGTCGAACTTTGGTGTTGTACAGCCGGGAGACCCGACTTCGATGTGCGGCTGCTCTCAAATCGGCCTCTTCCCATTTTTCATCCAATAGATCCAAAGATTCGGCCAGGAGTATAGCGTTTGTTTTTGGATCATAATAAGTCACGCGATGAGAGAACACTTCTGTCTCGACCGGAATAACGGCCTCTGAGCCATAAGATAGGGAAAACGGAGTGTGTCCGGTCGCGGTTTTGTGGGTCGTTCGATAGGCCCATAACGCCATAGGAAGTTCATCGACCCACTTGCCCCCAGCCTTCTCCAATCGTTTCTTCAGGATCGATTTTATAACTTTATTGACGGCTTCAACCTGTCCATTCGCTTGGGGGTGTGCGACAGCCGAGAACTTTTTGCGGATATGAAACCGTTGACAGAAATTCTTGAATTCCACACTCTCGAATTGGGCTCCGTTATCAGTGATGATAGTATGCGGGAGTCCAAATCGACAGATGATGTTGCGAACCACGAAATTTATCACTTTCTTTGTCGTAATGGTTGCAAGGGCTTCGGCCTCAGCCCACTTTGTGAAGTAGTCAACGGCGACGATGGCGTATTTCGCACCGCCTTTTGCTAAAGGTAAAGCGCCGATGATGTCGATGCCCCACATTGCAAATGGCCAGGGACTGACCATTTGGGTTATTTCAGTAGGCGGAGCTCTCGGAATTCGGGCATGTATCTGGCATTTATCGCACTTCCGGGCATAGTTTGCCGCATCTCGGTTCACTGTCGGCCAGTAGTACCCATATCGGAGTATCTTCTTAGCGAGAACTTGTCCTCCAGTATGATCGCCACACTCTCCTTCGTGCACGTCATGTAACACTCGTTTGATTTCCTCGTGGGCGATACACCTGAGGAGAGGAACGGAATAACCTCTCCTGTACATGACTCCGTTTTAGATGACGAACCGCGAAGCTTTTCGCTGAATTTGTCTCTTCTCATTTCTATGTTCAGGCAGCGCCCCATTCTCAATGTAATTCCGATACGGAGTCATCCAAGATTCTCTACTGGGAGCGGTTTCAAACACAGAGTTCATTTCTATCCAATCGATGCTCGGGGAGGCCAAAGTTTCAACGGGGACAAGTCCCATTTGTTGCGCTTCACCTGTGCTAGCTAACTTTGCCAGTGAATCGGCTTTCTGATTGTGCTCCCGAGGCACATAATAGATGGCATAATAATCAAACTGGTTTAGTATTTCCTGAACTCGAACCAAGTAAGCAGTCAGTCTTCGGTCTCTTGCCTGGTATTCTCCTCGTACTTGACATACTACTAATTGTGAATCGCAATAAATTTCCACACCGATAACCCTCAAGTCTCTGGCAAGTCTTAAGCCAGTTAGGAGGGCTTCATATTCGGCTTCATTATTAGTTGCACGAAAGTCGAATTTAAGAGCATAACATATGGATCGGCCCTCGGGAGTCTCAAGTACAACCCCAGCGCCCGAACACCGGTCATTTGATGCACCATCAGTATACAGCTTCCAGATGTATTCGGGAGATTTACTAGTCTCGGGCAAGTCTTCTGGAACGGTGAATTCAGCTATGAAATCTGCCAGGACTTGTCCTTGAATGGCTCTCCGCGGAGCGTATGCGATATCAAATTGGCTTAGCTCAATGTTCCACTTGAGTAACCTACCGGACGTCTTAGGCCGCGTGAGGACCTGTCGTAACGGCTGGTCGGTGTACACAGTAAGCGGATGAGCTTGGAAGTAAGGACGGAGCTTTCTTGAGGCAATGACCAAGCAATAGGCCAGTTTCTCCAGTCTCGGATAATTTCTTTTAGCTCCTGTTAGTCGCTTACTAACATAGTAGACCGGGTTTTGCACTTTGTCTTCTTCCCGGACTAGAGCAGCACTGATCGCATGTTCTGATACTGCCAGGTAGAGATATAGCTGCTCGTAGTCAACCGGTTTTGATAAGATCGGAGGTGTGGAGAGATGTTGAACTAATGATCGGAACGCGCCTTCACACTCCATGGTCCATTCAAAGTTCCGTTTGCCCTTCCGGATCAGGTCGAAGAAAGGAATGCATTTATCGGTGGACTTTGAAATGAACCTGCTCAATGCTGCGACCTTCCCGTTAAGACTCTGGACTTGCTTTATAGTTCTAGGGGTTTGCAAATTTCTAATAGCCCAGATCTTCTCAGGATTCGCCTCTATTCCTCGAGCGTTGACGATGAACCCAAGGAATTTTCCGGATGCAACGCCAAAGTGACACTTGAGTGGGTTGAGCTTCATTCCGTACTCCCGGAGGATGCTGAACATTGAATTCAGATCTCCGACGTGATCTGTGGAGAATCGGGACTTCACCAGCATGTCATCCACGTAAACCTCCATGGTCTTCCCGATCTGATCAGCGAACATTCGGTTGACTAAGCGTTGGTATGTTGCTCCAGCGTTCTTTAGACCAAACGGCATGACTTTGTAATAATAGAGTCCCAGATCGGTCACGAAGCTGGTATGTTCCTGATCAGGTAAATGCATGGGTATCTGGTTGTAGCCGGAATAAGCGTCCATAAAGGATAGTAGTTCATGTCCGGCCGTTGAATCCACGAGCTGATCGATTCGCGGAAGTGGGAAGCTATCTTTTGGACAGGCCTTGTTTAGGTCAGAGTAATCAACGCAGGTTCTCCACTTCCCGTTTGGTTTCCGAACTAGTACAGGGTTGGACACCCATTCTGGATACAAAGCATCTCGAATGAACCCGTTCGATTGTAGTTTATCAACTTCCTCCTTAAGGGCGGCAGATCTCTCTGGATCCATACCGCGCCTTTTCTGCTTTATTGGGACATGTCGCGGATCTATATTCAGGGAGTGACTTGCAATGCTCGGCGAGATCCCGCACATGTCAGAGTGTGTCCAGGCGAAGACGTCGAGATTCGCCCGAAGAAATTCGACCAATTCCTGCTGTGTCTGCTTGTTTAGTTGAGACCCAACTTTCAACATCTTTGAATCATCATCCTCACTGATTGGGACGTCCACAGTCAGTTCGGCTGGAGAAGCTTGACTCTCCGTTGATTCGTCTTTATCCTCGTTGTCCCTAGGGTCCAGATCTTTCAAGAATTGGTCGTGGTGCCCGAACCGAGACCCAGGCATCAATTGTCAATTATCAATAGAGCGGACGCAGAGAGATTCCTCTACGCCCTTTCCCTTCTCTTTACGCTGTGCCCCGCGCAGCTCAGCAACATAACAGGCCCTTCCTGTGGCCTGATCTCCTTGAACAACTCCAATCCCATGATCAGTGGGAAATTTCAAAGTCAGACACCATGGGGCAATCGCCGCCCTGAACTCAGCTAGGGCTGGTCGACCCAGAAACGCATTATATGGTGAATCGATTTCTAGCACAACAAATTGTAACATTCGGACCCTTCGGCGTTCTCCAATGCCTAACTCGACTGGGAGTTCAGTTATTCCAATGGGTATCGTGGCACTTCCGTTGAAACCATGGATTCTGGATAAACAGGGTTCAAATCCTTTGTCTCCATCTTCATTAGATCGTAAGCTCGTTTAAGCAAGATGTTCACAGAGCTCCCACTGTCAACCAGGATCCTCTTCATCCAAGCAGGACCTACCTGGGCAGATATGACTAGTGGGTCGATTGTAGGGGCTTCGACTTTATCGGCGTCTCGGCTCCTGAACATGATATCATCGGATATTATCTTTTGTTGCTTCGCCGGGGTTCCGTCCTCGCAATTACTATAACACTCGAAGTCCGCATGCCTGATAGAACTAGCATACGACTCCATTTCCCCCCAGCTTCTGTCTGCCGGATGGGGACCACCACTTATTGTGTTGATAACTAATCTCCCGCCCGCACGGGCGGGTTCCTCCTCTCTTTCCTGATTTTGAGAACGATTTTGATTCGAGGGGCCTGCTCCGCCAGACTTCGGCGCCCGTACAAACTGATCTAGCTTCCTCTCTTTAATCAGCTTCTCGATGAGGTCCTGTAAGTGCCGACACTCATTGGTATTGTGCCCATAGCTTTCATGGAACCTACAGAATTTCCCTGTCTGAACCTGCCTCTCCGACGAGGGCTTCGGAGCAGGGTTCTTATACTGTACAGTGTTACAAGTCTGCAAGTATACGTTTTCCAATGATGTGTTTAGCGGTGTATAACTGTCGAACATCTGAGCTCTACGTCGTGGACCCCGGTTCTCATCTCTCTTCTTATTCTGGCCATTGCTTCCTCTCTGCTGGGTTTGCTTGTTTTGTATATTCAGTTGAACTTTCCCGGAACTCTCGCCGGACTGTTTAACTGCCACATTGCTCTGTATTCCCTCAATGTTGGGCCTCGCATCGTCCTGCTTCCTAGACTGTTTTGCGTCCTCCTGCCGCAGGAATTGAGCGGCCTTGGAGTAAAAACGGTCCAACGATGTGGGCGGTTTTCCAGCTAGCCAGTTTCCGAATTCAGAATCAGGATCAATCCCCTTGGTCAGAGCCATCAAGATTGAATTATCGTTAGGATTGGTGATCTCGACGCATGCTGCATGGAACCTCTCCAGGTAATGCCTGAGTGTTTCTCCAGGAGCTTGAGTGACGCTGGACAGGGTGTTGACGTCTTTTGGCCTAGCAACATGCATACGGAATTGCTCCACAAACCTCTTGGCCAATTGATCGAACGAAGAAATTGATCTAGGTGGTAGGCGGGTAAACCACATTGTCGCGATTCCCCCCAAAGAGATGGAGAAACTCCGACACTTCACTGCATCGTCGGCCCTTGCAGCGCTCATCGACCATTCATATTTCAGAATATGCTGGTTGGGGTCACTATTTCCTTCATACATCGGGAGAGTTGGCATTCTGAATCGCCTAGGGGGTTCAGCGTGTAACACTTCGTCTATGAAAGGGGTATGACTACGAGAAATCCCCCAATCATCATTAGTGAGCCCCTGGCTCTCGCGGATCATCTGGCGTATCATGGTCGATATATCCGACACTGGCAGATTCTGAGCGTGATGAGCTAAGGCGTGGTCGGGTTCCACGGTGCGAGTTGGGATCGGGCGCTGTCGACGATCCGTATCTCGCCTCCTTGGCTCAGCGTCTTCTGGGACATAAGGTTCAAGAGTATGTCCACGCTGTTGATTGATCGGCTCTGATTGATTTCGGGTATCAACCCTTGTCTCTGCTGCGGCGGTTGTGGCGCGGTTATCCGTGGTGTACTGTGGGGCAGTAGTGTACTGTGGGGCGGTACCTCCTCGTGTTGAGGGACCCGTTTGGAAGCTGGCCGATGGTCCTACCTTCAGTTGCCCAACAGTTAGGGCGGGCTGATATTCAGCAGCTTGAGCGCGACTCCCCTCTAGCCGAGGACGAGTAGTTCGGTGGTGATAATCAGATGAAGCTGAGCTTTCGGTAGACGCTCTGGAGGCATCATCTCTCCTGGACCTTCTGTGCCCCCTGCGGTTTAGCTGGTTGGTCAGCTCGATATTGGCGCGCAACTGTTCCGCCAACTGCTGACGGCTTTGGGTCAGCTCCTGGAGCAATACTTGAAACTCCTGTCGGGTGACTAGCCCCGTTGAGTCTGAGTGAGTGGTATTGTCTTGATTGGAAGAAGGCGGCTGTGTGGGATTCTGCCTATCTCGGCCTTCTTGCTCTACAGCGGTAGCGCTAGTTCTTGTGCTGACCATTCTCGGTGGTGGAGTCCTCTCCTAGATTTTGAGCAAATCTGAATAGAATGGAAGGATTCCGGACTGGATATCTGGATCTTCCTCTTGGATTTGTGCAATCCGGTATCGACGGCAGATCCAATGAGCGGGAGAAAAAACTGGTTTTCTCAGTGAAAGCACCAAAGTGTTTGTACCAAAAATGGGCACAACACTCTTCGGGAGTTGTTTGAAGAGATAAAGTGAAGATTATAAATGTAAAACAGAGGTTATCTAACAAAAACTCCAACAAACAGAAATGTAAAATGCACAGACAAGCAATTTAGAGTGGTTCGGCGTATAGCCTACGTCCACTATGAAGTTTTGATGATTTTATTGATTCTATTTCAATGATTACAAGCGGTTACAGCAATGAACAGCGGATTACAGATTAGAATTCGAAATTGACAGCAAAAGTAGGATGCAAATCTCAATCCGGCAGAGTCTGGACGCTTCAGAGAAAAAAGATCCCTCTTTCTGTTGATTCTGGGGCTCTATTTATAGGCGTAGGAGGCTCAGAATTCGCTCAAACTCCGGGAGACTTGGTCTGGCACGTGAGGGGACCCATTCGACTATTTCCAGAAAGTTTCGAGTCGATCTGCGATCGATACGAAGTCATTTCGTATCGATCAAGATTACCTCCAATTGAGCTCAAATTTGGTGGAGACGTTCCTCGGTATGTGTGCAACCTTCAGTTAAAATTTCATGGTATTTGGATCAGTGGATTGAGAGATATCATCGATACGAGGCGATGTTCTTTGCTAGGCTGTCTGGTTCGAATCCATCTCTCCGAACTGAGAGCTTCGATCCGATGGTGTCACGCGCCTCTGTGAAGACGTGGAACGCACACTTCGCCTCGATCCGGTCTTTACTCCGAGTCGACCGCGTCGACTCCATATATCTCGGTGCATTCGCATCGAGGGATGACGTGGTGCACGCGCTTCGCCTCGATCCGGTCTCTACGCCGTATTGACTGCTTCGACTCCACATATCTCGCCTCGTTTACTTCGATGGGAAACACGTCATTCTAGTTGGTTGACTCGCTGGATGCGAACAAGTTGTTGGGCACGTATTCGAAGCAAGGTTCTCAGATGGATACGAAGTAGACACTGAATGATGGATACGAAGCAAGCACTGACAGATGGATACGAAGTAGACACTGAATGATGGATACGAAGCAAGCACTGACTGATGGATACGAAGTAGACACTGAATGATGGATACGAAGCAAGCACTGACTGATGGATACGAAGTAGACACTGAATGATGGTTGCGAGGCACGCCATCTGTTGGGGGGATATGAGTCTGGTTGACACGAATTCGATGGGTACGAAACGCGGCTAACTCCATCGATATGAGACGACGTCCCATGGTGGATACGAAATGGATACCCCTGATGGATACGAAAACATGCTTCTCCTTCCAACTTGTATCCATCACATCTCGAGCATACGAACTCGGATTGACTTGAAACTTGGGACGTTGGCTTCCTTCATTTTTCCAGTCATGTCCTATCAATTGTAGCTTGATCCGGACTCAGACAAAATTCAGCGACATTCATGACAAGCCATACTTGTTTTCTAGTTGGTTCCTTGGTGTCCTGGCCTTGCCAAAAGGCGGGATAACAGGTACTACGTTAAGTTGAGCAAAATGTAGCGAGGCAACAACTACTTCTTCGGTTTTCTTTCCTTTTTTGGTTTCTCTGAAGTTTCGTCATCCGAGTGCCTCTTTTTGGACCCTTTGCTTCCTAGCAACGAAGTACTCGAGGGAGTAGGAGGGATTTCCAAAGGTGTGATCCCACCGGGAAGAATGACCTTCAAGGGCCTATTTAAAGGATCATCGAGTTCCACCACCTAAGATTCTGTCTTAACTTTGTTTTTCTTTTTATCCTCATCCTCGATTTGCTCTTTCATGCTAAGCTTGGAAGTGTTCTCGGAAGCGCCTGTGATTTCGACCTCCTCGTGTTCATCTACGGGTGAGGGATCTTACTGTTGATCCTCATCTAGCGCCCCGATCACTTGAGCATCGGGACCAGGGGTATCTCCAACGTGGGGTGCCTCAGCCTTCTTCTCTTCCCGCTCCGAGGCGACATCGCTTCTTGGAATCGGCTCGGGTTAATAGTGACCTATATGAGTTTGTGAGAAACAAATGTTAAAACACATTCATCACTCGCCAAAATCAATGAATTCCAAAACTCTAGAAAGTGAAGCTACATACCAGCTTCTAACTGACTCTCAGTGGTCTTCGGAGTATCACCCTCAGGGATTGGAGATAAAATGTGAATGCCTTCATCGTTTCTCACGGGCGAATTGAATCCCATAGCCTCAGGGTTATTGAAACCGTAATTCAATATGTTGTCAGGAATGGTCAAGTCAGATAGGCCTTTTAATGAGCCTTCTAAATTTTGGGAAGACGACTTCTTTTCGATCGGAGTTATCGTAACCTTAGAAGTTCCGCCAACCTTTTTCTTTTTCAGCTTGTAAGCCAAGCTCTTTTTCTTTTTCGAAGGAGGCGGCAGTTCATCGGAGTCGGGTGCATCAGTTATTGGCGGTTGGCCGCAACTTATATTTTCGTCAGTCGCAACCGGCACCTCAGTTTCTTTAATCTCGCCTTCCTCGATGGTATCGAAGGCCCCTTCGATAGGGGACACTGAAGGTTCGGCTTGTTCTTTGCCCGTTTTCGCGGTCGTTCTTACTATAGTAGCTCCAATTGGAAGGCTAGTCTGGTGGCCTTCTTCCAGTAATCCAAACTTTGAGAGCTGTTCGTTAGCAATTACGGATTTAATATCTCGGTCTCCTACGGGAATAGCTCAGATAGCCTCGACGGCCTCGGAATACCTGGAACCTTCGGGTCGTGGACGGATATCTGTAAGAGTTGAAATAAGTTTAGAAAAGATGCACTTCGAGCCTTAAGATGAAGATTGGAATAAAAATGAGACTTACTCCCTTCTAGCCATCTTCTTGCAAAACCGAGAGGACAGCATACATAAAACCACTCTTGTTTCTATTGAAAAATTTACTCCACGCACCCATCAGAACTTGACATTTGGGGTGTGGCTCGAGGAATATGTAAGACGGACCGTCGGTAAGTCTCTTGAAGCGGTAGATATAACGGATACCCTCAGGAGTTGGAAGTCTGACTAAGATGCTCATGAAAAGAACGCATGTACCGTGGATAAATGCGTGACTATTAGGGTGTAGTTGTGTTGGAGCAATTCCTATATACTGTAACACTTCACGGATGAATGAATTGAAAGGTGGCACACTTGTAGCCCAGCACATAAATTTGTTGCAAGCGGTATATTCGGCTAGGGGCAAGTGAGGCCGATCTTGAGCCGAAGGAACCAGAACGTCTTCAAAGAGGATTCCATGAATAGAACATAATCAACGGAGGGAAGATTCATCGATCTTCGAGGCTTGAGAATCGATAGGGTCATCCAGAACGACGACCCTGCCTACAGCATCAGGAGCCGGGCCTATAACTACGGCAGGTGAATCCGGAATGCCAGGTGTGGAGGTTAACCATGGGTTTAGAGTCCCTCTACCTCCTGCCGGGAGCTTGGCTCAGGCTTGTCGGAAACAGTAGCGGAGCTTGACCTTTTGGACATCTTCAATAAGCGATTAGTATGAATAGATACCTGTTTAAACTATACTTGAAAGACAATCAATATTAGATATAACGACAATGTATTCCTCTGTGTGGTGTGTGAACTAGTGCGACGACTCAAACATGAGTGCAGAGAAACTAAAGTTTTAAAGACAAATGTGGCGTGATGGAACTTTAAGTTGCTGTCCTTGGAGACCGTCTCCGGCAGTTTATCATATGATCGGTAGTGGAAGTCTTGGAATCAAGCATTGGCATCATGGAGTGTGAAGGCTGTTATTTGCATTTGTTAAGTTAAATTCATGTTTAGAGTTACTTAAGCTGTGGAGTTGTTAATCCGAATTAGGTCCATATGATTATATGCTTTGGTCCCTGTCATTGTTCACTATTTTATGCTCAGACGTGGAAATGTGTAGTCTTGATGTATGTGATGTTCAAATTGAGATGGTCTTGATTGCCAATGCTGACTCTCAAGACTTAATGCTGATCCAAACGCTTAACCACCTATACCGATCGCCCCTCTAAATAGAGATGACCGATCCGCCCTCCTATAGAACACCGACCCACTCTCTCAAAAATCACCTCCCCAGATAACCTACCGAACGACTTCCTCTCAAGTTGCCGACCCACTCCACTGCTAGAACCCTACCGACACACTCCAGTTCTAGAACCCTACCGACCCATTAAACTGGTACAATCCTACCGAACCCTATATTTCACCAAACATCGAACTCCTTTCTTCTCCAAAACATTGACCTCAAAATTATGATACGAGTGATTACTTCTCCTAGTGATCCATGTTTTAATCCATCAAGGCCGAGTCGAATCCCTAACCTAAGGCATGCACCTACTCCTAACTCATCTATCTCTCTTCCTCATATCCCCTATTAGTTCCTATCCAAGAGACCATTTACCCATGCACTCGAAATTCACACAAGATTTCGGGTTTGGGGAGATGAATTAAGGGAGAGATTCATACCTATATGGAGAGTTTAAGGCATATGAAGGCTGTAGTGTTTCAGAATGAGGTTTATTTAGGTTCATTGGCAGTTGGAGTTGCGAGGTAGGCGGCCTAGGTTTGAGAGAGAGAAGGAAGGGCTGAGTGGCAAACGAGGCTTGAAGGGAAGTAGGTTAGCAGACTTGTGAGAATAAAGTAGAAGTGAGAAGAAAGAAATGAGAGCGTGAGTTTTTATATGGAGGATGAACAAATGAACGGGCGTTCTCCTGTAGACCCAGTCATCATGCTTTGGGAGGTCGGTTAGTAGACATGCCGACCACAGCTCAAGTAAACCGACCGTGTGGGTCGGCCTTCGTATGTCGATCTTCCCCTTATTCTTAATATATATATATATATATATATAGGATAATAAAATAAAATGTATATATATGAAAAATATACACATATGATGGTAATTGAGGATGGGTGATAAAGAGACAGATACCACCGGATAAGTAGAGAAGCATGGGTTTAGAAAACCCACTGTGATTCAGCCTTCGAAAGGTCGCATACATTTAGCTTTGGAAAAGTTAAAAAAGGATTTCAAGGATCTCTTTGAGACTGAACTAATACGTTCAGACAACGCGAAGATTCGTCAGAGGCCAGTGAAAAAGCGACAATCAGTTATCATTTCAAACGAACTAGCCTCTGGAAACAGGGATTACTCGCTAATTCAAAGCGCGTCATGTTGATTCATAAGACAGGCTTTGTGGGGCAAATGTTACCCGGCACTTTGGCCTGGCTACAAGGTGATAGTTTCAGAGGCTATGGTTGGGACTAGACAGGATTCAAGCCAAAAGAGAGGTAGAAATATGAGGGTCCGGTGTAACCCAATTAGTATGATAGGTGCATGGTTCGGCCTACATGTATGGTTCGACGTGTTTGAGTGGCTCGGTACATTTAAGTGGATCGGCCTTTAAAGGTGGCTCGGACAAGGAAGTTATGGTAGGTCGGCATGCCTCGCTCGGTCAAGGAAGTCATGTTAGGTCGGCATGCATCACTCGGTCAAGGAAGTCATGGTAGGTCGGCATGCATCGCTCGGTCAAGGAAGTCATCGTAGGTCGGCATGTATCGCTCGGTCAAGGAAGAAAAGCCAATATGGGTCGGTAGATTGTGGTTCGGCATTCGTGGTTCGGCCTTAATGGTTTGGCATACCTGGATCGGTGCACCTTGAGGAGGTTAATTAGTTCTTTGACCTACAACAGAGTGACGTGACCAGCATTTCTTTGATTCGAGTCATCCACCGCTTGCTTCGAGTTCCTTGAGGGCCTGCTTCGAGTCAGCAACGAGACAACCCCTGGATCGGCAACAGGTGGATCGGTGGTAGTGGATCGGCATGACTGGTTCGGTCTACCTAACAGCTATGGGCCGAGCTACCTTGGTAATGGGCTTGCACGAGGGTCCAATCTATCTTCATCTATAAATAGAGGGGCAGGGGTACAGTTGATGGGACCTTTTTTTGAGAACTCTAAGGATACTCTGCCATTTTCTGTACTCGCTTCTTTTCAGTCCAAACTTGTATTTAAGTTATTTGTTTACGGATTGTATCTGTACTCAAGTGATTGGAAAAGTAGTAAAGATTATATTCAAAGTGGACGTAGGCAGTTATGCTGAACCACTATAAATTTGGTGTTCTCGTTTTTGTTGTTCCTTTTGCATTCAATTGTGTTACCTCTCTGTTTTAGTTTAATTTCTTCAATAATCTCTCTAGACAAATCTATTCAAGGGTGTTGGTGACCAATTTTGGTGCTAACAATATCCCTTCTCCTTCTATACGATAAAAAAATCGATTACAACCACTTATTCGTTGCGATGAGTATTTTCAAGCATTCAAACATACAAGTAACATTTAAACATGCAAGCACAACCTATAAACATACAACAATGACAATTAACCATCATTCAAGAATGTAAATATACATAAAATCATAGAATTTATCTAAAAACATGTTTATAGTCTAACTTACAATTCATACGAACAAGCATACATCAAAACAATATGTTTAAATCATTTTAAATCACTTTAAATTGATCTCTTTTCTAGTTTTAATTTCAAAATAGCGACAAAGTATATTTTTTACTTGAAAAATGGATTAAAATCTTGTCAAAACTAATAAATACATATATAGTATGCCTAGATACGATAAATCGGTCACTAATCACCCTAAAATCAATGAAAATGCACAAATCGAGGTAAATCCGAAATAGGTAGAAAATACCCAAATTAAAAATTATATTTTCAATTTGAAAACATTTTAAAAACAATTTAAAACCATATATTAACATTATAATAAAGTGAGAGAATAAAATCACTTACGTGGGGGTGTAGAATCGAAAAAAATCATAAATTTAGCGTCGATTCACCAAAATAAGGGTAGATTCGAATTTGGATAGCAGCTACACACTTCCCTAAGCATAAATTTCGAAATATAAGAATCCCCTTGGAAATATATTGTCAAATCCCCTCTTAATTAGATGATTTAGGCTAATTTTATTAAAAGAATAGTGGAATTTAAATAGTAGAAAGTAATTGAAGGCTAAGAAGGGTTAGGCGATGTTCTGAGATGTATTTATAGTGATTAATGGCTACGTTAGAGGCCGCTCTAGGATTAATGAGCTACACTATTCACCCCACAATTACCCACTAATCTACTTAAAAGTCGTCAAAGCTTCAAATAGCCATCTCCTAAACGGTATGTCCAAAAATCAATTATGACAATTTATGAAATGGAAAACCATCATATATTTCATTTAGAAGTGGTCTGAGACCCTAGTTTGGCATCTATCAAAAGTTATAGGTCTTACAAGATTATTTAGGATTAAATCCGTTAAATAAAAATTCTACTGGTGGAAAATGTCACTAGTTAATATTCTTCAAAGTTATATTGAATTTGGATCCAATTTGATATTAATAATAATATTTTTACAATACGACGATACATAAAAATTTGAGTTGTTACATCCCCTTTTTAGACTTTCGCCTTCGAAAATCCAACCAAACAAACACAATCAATCAATATAGATACCAAGCATGCCTCATAATTGAACAAGGATATCAATCATCAAACATGCACACATAGTAGACAATAAATCCTATGCAAACCCTAACATGAAAGGTACTAACCTAAACATAATAAACTAGCAAACGTGAAAGCTAATGATAAAAATGGAATCTGACCAAGTAAAGAGTTCCGAATAAGTGGTCCTTATGCTCTTCTCGGTCTCTAAGTACTATCGCCTTCACTTTTACCCCACTGAACCTTTACCAACTGCAATGTCTTGTTATTAAGCTACTTCATACTCCTATTGACTATACGAATCGGCTTTTGAGGTCTTAACGGATCAGGTTCAAATACAACTTCATCCAGTTGATTAGTGTCATAGTCACGCCTGAGTCACGCACTAAGTTTCCAAAAGGAGAAAGATGGAATATGTTGTGCACACCCATCATATTCCAAGGTAAGTCGAATCTATATGTTATATTCCTTATCCTATCTAATGTAGAAAAAGGACCTACAATTCTCGATGCCAACTTCCTTTTATCACCGAGCCGAACCATATTTTTCAATGGAGAAATATTAACAAACACCATATGACTAAAGGAGAACTCCAAACCTTAGCATCTCTTATCAACATAGCTATTTTTTCTGCCCTATGTAGTTTTCATTCATTGCCGAAGGATCTCAATCTCCTCTAAAGTATCTCTTATGCCTCTTGTAAGCTCTCCCAAAATCCACTCGTGAATGATGGGTCTTGATCGCTTACAATGCTTTTCATTATACCATGGAGTCATACAATCCATTACACTTAAAACATAGCCAACTTAGATGTCGTTCTTTTGGACTTTATGGGTATGAATATAACATTCTCCACCAATCTATTGATTGTTGCCTAAATGCCATCTCACCACTACAGTCCTTGGTAATCCAATAATCAAATCCATTGACGCCTATTCCCACTTCCATTGGGGATCAAATGGTTGTAGAAAACCACTTAGCTTCTTCTGCTATGCCTTCACCAACTAGAAATTATTACACTTCAAAATAAATGTCTCGATGTTCTTCTTCATCCCTCAATCCAAATACCAAGTAAAAAAAATATACAATCCTAATAGAGTGAATTATCTTTGTCGAGTTTAACTAGTTTATGTCCTCACATCCATAACAATCTTAGGTCTTCCTCATTCTTGGACCGTCGGTAACTTGGAAGGACCCACTACGATGCTCTTCCTTAAAACAAAAGGGCTAAGAATCACACTTCCCTCCTCTAGAAGTAATACTTTGAAGACATCATCTTTAATTAGCACTTCATCTACACTCTAGTACAATCCTTAAGTGCATCTTGTGTTCCTCTTTTGTTTGTGAATAGACAAAAATACCACTAATGAGCATAAGTACCAACTCATTTAGTTGATCTCTGAAAATAAGGTTCATCGGACCAACAAAGTAGTCGGTGCATTGGTTGGCCTGACTGGCTTAACCAACCACTCATCAAATCCCAATAGCATATGGGATGAAATAATCGATCCATTCTAGGGTATTCTACTTGCCCCATCTCTATTGGATCTAAGTATGAACTTAGGTCAATCACTCAACCTAAGCTCCAATACCAAGTGTGATGACCACCCTACACCTCCGATAACCAAACTCCATAAATAGTGTGTTGTAACGGTATCTGGTCGATGTAGAGTTGAATCTGAGGTAAAATAAACAATTCAAAATAGAACATGTCATACAAATCATAGTGCATAGGGTAAAATATAATAATCAACATAGATATAAAACAGGCGAGATAGGAATATAAAAAAATGACTTAAGATAAATTAGAGTACATCGACCCATCAAAGTTATACAAAATAAAATGGAAATAGAGTTTATAAATCGAATCAAATAACCTCTAAATAGAAAGATGTCTCTCATAAATAGCTCTACAGTACCGCATTGCAGAATAACAATAATAGCTCCAAAATGTAGTATATGAAAGTGCTAGCCACCTACTCATCCTCCGTACAACGACATGTGCTATCTCATGCATGTTATCTCTAATCTACTCATTTAAGAGTACTCGAGATAACAAAAGGAAAAACGTAAAACCTTGAGTCAGATAACAATTTGGTATGAGCAATCTATAATCTCAAAATACTATAAAAATAGATATAGAAATAGGAACATAAGGTAGAAAGAATCATACCTAACTTGTCCTTACATCCAATAAGTTTGCACATAATATCGATATGCTAATATACTATTATATGGGTGTATTACTACTTAAGACACAACATAAGATGCCTAGGTAAACTAAGTAATAATACCTACATCATGTGGCATCCATGTTAAACATAGCAACCATCAACCAATCTCGCATCTCTCAACTCAAATACAATCGGATATAAGATAACTCACATGATCCCTTATATTGATTAGTGACTTTTTAACATCACGGTTCCCACGATGCTCAAATCCAAATGTCACTCCATAAGGCAGGGAAACTAGACTGCCTCGTATAGGTCCAGGGTAAAAAGATCTCCCCGTATCGATCTGTAGTAAAGTCCAAACCGACCCCTTCTTCTCAAGCATACATCAAGACCTAAGTTATCTACGATCAATTTGTCATACGTCCCAGTAGTAGAAACCCTCGTATTTTCTACTCTACAAGACCTCTGAGTTATCTAGATACCTTGGCATATGTCCCAATAGTAGAAATCCCCATTGTTCTAACCTATAAGTTCATTTCGTATCAAACTTGTCTCCTTATACGATTCTACCAGAAACCCCCGTATATTCTACTATGCAAGTTCACTCGTATTGAACTTGTCTCCTTGGACGATCCCCTGGATGTTACGAACACTTTATGCTTAAAGCATTCGATCGAACCAACTTACGTCATCATGTCATCGAAGCCTTATCATCTCATTCATTACCTTCAAGAATCTTGAAGTCACAAATGCCCTTCCTTAAAGCAACCTTGTTAAAATCCCGAAGCAGCCAAAAAATACCTTGGCTCCTTAAACCAAATTCATCATGCCCGATCATCTTGCTTGGTCCAAAAGCCTACACTGCCCAGTTCCAAAGCCAAACACGTGCAATCCTCGAAGACTCCCAACTATCGAACATGAAATCATGTCCAATACCTAGTTATCAAATAAATTTACCACTGGATCGAAGCAAGCACCGTGCATCTCCACAATCGGATCGATGTCACCCTTGAACAAACTTTCTTATCCGATATCAAACACTGAACCAACCTCCTACCACCGGATTGAAGTCGCTCCATGCCCTACCCAAACCATTTCTAACACTGACACAAAGCTTCCAACAAATAATATTATTTGTCCAGTCTTCCTTCCACCATCGAACCAACATTAAGTTGGACTAAAGTTGGCGCCTTCCTAGACCGGAGTCCACCACCGACCTTACTCATGCCAAACACAATTTGTCAGCCATCCTCCCTGTAGCATTTTTAGCACTTCAACATGCATCCATGATTTTTTTTGTAAGTACAAGCACTTTAATAAGGTTTTCATATATAGAAAACAAAGGTTTCTCGCATTTAACGAAACTCGATGACAATGGTTGAAATAGAGACAAGAAGATGAGGAATATGGGCTCAAAAGATCCAAAAGTCCTCTTTAAGTTGCTCCAGCCTCTCTATTTATAACAGGAATTGTCCGTCATGGCCGCTATATCTTGAAATAATAGGTAAAATTTCATGCCCAAGAAGTGAGGAAGGAAGAACAAGTCATCCAGGACTGTGCGGTTAAAGCGCATTGAATTTCCATATCCATGGAGATGCAAAAAGTTGTTGCGAGGATAAAGTATATATAGTGAAAAATACATAAGGTGCAAAATGCTTTATTAGATGTAAAACAAAACATTTAAAGTAATTTATTATCATTCTTGTATCATTTGTATAAGGAAAAGATACATTGTTTTACTTTATATAACAAAACCAAAGAATATCATGATTCATGTAGCACATATTTGGTGACTATATTAGATTTCTAAATTATATTGAGCACTTATGCCTTAAAATTAGGTTGTGATCCTAAATTTGTCGATTTAGATCAAAAGAGAACTAGTCAAATCAACCTTATTATATTAATGTTGCTAAAGCGGGTGCTTAAAACCATTGATTTAGCTAGTTTAGTAGAAAATAGCAGGGCTTAAAGCGGATCTACTATTCAATAGTGGTACATTGAATAAAATAGGGATTGAAGAGCGCTATGCGCTATAGCGGAGATTTTATGGGCTTTAACTGCATAGTTCTGGAGCAAAAAATCATTTCAATGTTGACCACTATTATGGTCGGTACCTAGCATATTGGTCGTCATCTTGAACACATGTTATCCCACTGTTCATAAGCTTCAAACTTAGATGGCCCCTAGAAAATCAACTCGGTACCGACCACAATTGTGGTCGGTACAGGCCATGTCGTCTTGCAACAATTGGGTCCAAACATCCAACATTTCCTCGTTTAGTAATTCTAGGCATGCCACTAAATTCTCAATCCATCCCGTCTTTGTCCCGACATCCAAATTCATTTAGAAGCTGCTCGGTTCAAATGCTGGATAATAATTATTATTGGAAAAGTTGGAAAAGCTTGAATGTAAAAGGAGACTCCGCCCTTTTGAGTTTTGAATTTTGGTTAGGGGCTAAAATTTAGACGGAGAAGGAACCTAGGATGTCAAAATTTGGATGATACAAAGGTAGGGACGAGTCGGATTCCATCCACGAAATAGGTAGAAATTGTTGTGTGTGTAGCAGTTAAACAACTGCATACATCAATAGTTATATGTTGTGCCGAAATAGCATAGCTGTTTCCTGGAGATTTGACCAGGCAACTATTACTCGGCATCCATCCTGTAGTACTCGGCATCAGGGAGTGTTCGGCATCTAGGAGTACTCGGCGTAGTACTCGGCATCCAGTGGAACTCGGCATCAGGGAGTGTTCGACATCTAGGAGTACTCGGCATCCAGTGGAACTCGGCATCAGGGAGTGTTCGGCATCTAGGAGTACTCGGCGTAGTACTCGGCATCCAGTGGGACTCGGCATCCAATAGCACTCGGCGTCAAGGAGTACTCGGCATCCAAGAGTACTCGACATTAGAAGACGTTCGGCGTATAAGATTACTCAACATGGCAGGATCGTTCGGCCAAAGGTATCGTTCGAACAGAGAGCGTTGCTCGGTCAAGCACTTCGGACAGAGACACGTTCGGCTTCGACTGACAACTACTCTGCACTTCCCACACATCAAACATACCGTTCGGCATAGGAAGGATTGATCGGCATCATTCTGTTCGGCCTACCTAGTTCGGCATGCAGCGACCACTATAATTGGGCTAGAGTGTTCGGCTGCCGAGCCAATCTGGGAAGTCCAGCCCATCTTTGTCTATAAATAGAGGGGCAGGGTCACAGTGAAAAGGGATCTTTTGGAGAGAACACTGGGGAGACTCTGCCATTTTTGAGACTCATCTTCTCTACTTAACAACTTCATTCAAGCATTTGATTCACGAATTGTATTTGTAATCGACTATTAAGAAGATCAATAAAGTTTAACCTCAAAGTGGACGTAGGCAATTACGCTGAACCACTATAAATTTGGTGTTTTTACTTTCTGCATTTAAATTAGCATTGTCTTCTCTGTTTAATTTACCTTCACCACTTATTTCTCTACACAATCTTTCTCTACGAGGTTAGTGACCAATTTTGGTGCTAAAACTTTGGTGCTTTCACTGAGAATTGAATTCTCAGACCTCAAGGATCTGCTTTGAAGCTACTGGATTGAACAAATCCCCCAAAGAAGATCCGACTCATTGATAGGACATCCGTTGATTCTACTCAAAGTTCCTACCAATAACTCTACAATGGCAAGACCACGTACCAGGTCAGCTTCTCATAATGCGGATGCCCATGAGATTGCTAGCGTGCAACAAGCAGGACCTAGCAATCAGCCAGCAATTCCGGGTGTAGGAATTGCCGCTAAAGACCAGACTCCAGTTGTCACCAGAATAGAGTTCAACGACTTGATGAGAGAACTCCGGGAAAGCAGGAGACAACTAGGAGAGCAGATGCAAGCTTACGCCAACCTGATGGCACAACTCACTCAATAGTAGCAACAGAATGCTGGGGGCAATCCCGCTCCCTATTCCTCATCCGATAGCTTAACTTCTTCTAACGAACCTCCCAGGCGCAGACGCCGTAAGACTGAAGCTGCGCGGATGGGTGTTGTTGCTCAAACAGCTGGAAACCGTGACCAAGTCGGAGCTGGAAACTTAGGAACTGGAGTATAGGTGGAGGCTGGAGGCCCAGACCATCAAAACGCTAATGATGTCGAACCTCAAGGCGCACGATTGGCAGATCGCCAGGAGAGGAGGCATCAACATGGACAGTCGCGTAGAACAAACTCTAACCTTCCGCCTTCCATACAGACACCAGATCTGACAGCCATGGTCAGGCAATTGATGAAAGAGAATCAGGGCTTATCAAATGATGATTGGGGAGTATCAAGAAGTCATACTCCATTCACAGATGTTGTGTTGCAGGCGGCGTACCCCAGGAAGTTTAGTATGCCTACTATCCCGGCGTATGAGGGAAAGACTAACCCCAGATAGCATGTCATGAGGTACGAATGGATGATGGATTCAGCTAGAGCTAATGATGCCACCTAGTGTAGATGCTTTCCAATTACTCTATCTGGGATTGCTACTATGTGGTTCACCCGACTTCCTCCGCGGTCCGTATCCAATTTCGAGGAGTTGGCAAAGAAGTTTATTGAGCAGTTCAGGATACACACTACTCGTCCAAAGGACGTAATGTCTCTGTCAAGTGTAATCCAAAGTCCTGGGGAGTCATTGAAGGAATATTTACAAAGGTTCCATGTTGCGGCAACTGAAGTCAGCAATCCCAATGATCATGCTATTCTAATGGCTGTAATGAGAGGTGTGGACCCAGATTCTGAGTTTGGAGACTGGTTGGCAGGAAAACCTCCGACTATGCTAGAGCGTTTCTACTCAAAGGCACACCAGTTCATAAGGAGAGAGGAAGCTAGGTGGGTAAGACGAGATAAGGCACCAGGACCTGTCCAAGGGTCTATGAAAAGCAACGTTGCTGTGAAGCAGTCCGGAGACAACTCGGGAAAGGTCCAAGTCAATGTCCAGAACAAGCTTGGGCAGTCTAAGGAGTCCGGAGGAAGAAATCAAGGGAAGAAGAGAGAAGCGGGGAAGTGGAAATCGAGAATTCCAAGCTACAACGAGTATACTCCGCTGAATGCGCCTCTTGAGAACATTTACCTTTCTACCTGCAATACTTTTCAGTACAGAAAGCCACGTCCAAAAGAATCAACTGAGGAGCAGAAGCGAACTGGGAAATATTGTCGCTTCCATGAGACTTATGGGCATAATACGGAAGAGTGCAAACACCTGCACGACGCTATCGAGAAGTTGATCAGGCAAAAGAAGTTGCAAGAATTTGTGAAGGATCCACAGGAAGGAGGACAGGGAACGTCCAACCCAGGTCGCGCACCGGCCCCGCGTCACCCCGAGGAGCCTGCCCGAACCGTGGGTAGACTAGTCATAAATACTATTATCGGCGGACCTCACCCCACGGATAAGAATTGGCAAGAGATGGAGCGGTATGCAAGCTCCCTGAAGCATGCAGATTTTGAGTGCTGTTCAAACATGGAGGATGGGACTCCTGCCAAGCAGCAGCGCGTAATGACAGACGACATAGTGTTCAGAAACAGGGATGCTGATCATGTAGAGGCTCCAACCATCGACCCGATGGTCATATCTGCGATGATCGGACCGGCATATGTGAAGAGAATTCTGATTGATTGCGGAAGTTCTGTCAACATCATCTTCAAGAAGGCTTATGACCAAATGAAAATGGAAACAAAGGACTTGAAACCGTCCAAAGCTCGTATTCACGGCTTTAACGGCGCTGCAACCGATGTAGTCGGGTATGTTGAGTTACCAGTTGAACTAGGACAAGGCGAGCGTCGAAAGGTGCGAATCCTACCCTTCGTAGTTTTGGATGTGGATTCTCCGTATAATGTTTTCTTGGGCAGACCGGCCCTAGCTGAGTTTAGGGCAGCGTTAGCCCTGTGGTGCTTAACTTTGAAGTTCCCGACAGACAAAGGAGTAGGTATTGTTCATGGCGACCAAGCAGCTGGTCGTTCCTGTTATGTGGCTGAGCTCCGAGAGGCCCTCCGGTGGGAGAAAGGAAAGGTTGCGGACAATCTCGTCCGCATCCATAATACAGATAATTGACAAGTAGTGCCCGAGCCCTGGCTCGGGCATAACTCTCGGATCTTCAGAGACATAGATCTGAGAGACGACGATGAGAAACCCAGGGAAGAAAAGGCGGCGCCGGCTGAACAAACGGTTGACATTTCAGTCAGCCAAAGCGACCCTTCGCGAATACTGAAGATCGGATCACAACTTCGCCCCGCAATGACTGAAGACCTTAGTGACTTCCTCCGGGCGAATCTTGATGTTTTCGCCTGGATGCATTCTGATATGTGTGGGATTTCTCCCGCCATCACGAGTCATATGTTGAACATAGACCCGAAATACGTCCCAGTTAAACAAAAGAGGAGAGGAATGGACCCGGAGAGGTCCGCTGCTCTCAGAGAGGAGGTGGACAAACTCAAAGCCAATGGGTTCGTCCGCGACGCCCTCTATCCTGAATGGGTATCGAACCCCGTATTGGTGAAAAAGGCAAATGGGAAATGGAGAACTTGCGTAGACTATTCCGATTTGAACAAAGCGTGCCCCAAGGACAGTTTCCCGTTACCAAGGATCGATCAGTTGGTCGACTCCACCGCAGGACATGAGCTGTTATCATCCATGGATGCATACTCGGGGTACAACCAAATCCCGATGCATATTCCGGACCAAGAACACACTAGCTTCATTACAGATGTCGGGCTATATTGCTATGTAGTAATGCCCTTCGGACTGAAGAACGCAGGAGCGACTTATCAGCGTTTAGTGAATCGAATGTTCAAGGACCAGCTTGGTAGGACGATGGAAGTCTATGTGGATGACATGCTCGTGAAGTCACGACAGTCAAACGACCACATTCGAGACTTGGCTGAAATGTTCGACATACTCAGGTATTACGGGATGAAGATCAACCCTCTGAAGTGTTCCTTCGGCGTTGCGTCGAGGAAGTTTCTGGGATTCATCGTCAATGCTAGGGGAATTGAAGCTAACCCCGAAAAGATCCAAGCTATTCGAGATGTGCAAGTACCCAGGACTATAAAACAGGTATAGAGCTTGAATGGAAAAGTAGCTGCGCTAAGTCGATTCATATCCAGGGCAACTGACAAGTGCATTCATTTCTTTGATATATTAAAGAAAGGGAAAAGGAACTTCGAATGGACGTCTAGTTGTGAGGAAGCATTTCGGGATCTGGTGAGGCATCTGGAGAGTCCACCAGTGCTGTCAAAACTAGTAAACCACGAGATGCTGTACGTATACTTGGCTGTATCCCCACATGCAATAAGTGCGGCTTTAGTTCGCGAGGAGGACCGAATCCAAAAGCCGGTGTATTATGTTAGCAAGCGTTTAACGGGGGCATAAAGAAATTACCCTAAAATCGAGAAATTGGCCTATTGCTTGGTGATTGCATCACGTAAGCTACGCCCATATTTTCAAGCACACTCAATCAGTGTTTATACCGATCAACCCCTACGGCAGGTACTCCAACGAACAGAAACTTCTGCAAGATTGCTAAAATGGAACATCGAGTTGAGCCAGTTCGATATCGCCTACTTGCCACGGAGAGCCATACAAGGGCAAGCATTAGCAGATTTTATCGCTGAGTTTACCATGCCCACAGAACCAAATAATCATGACGCCATTCCCCCCGTTCGATGGAAATTATACACTGATGGGGCATCCAACGACCGTTGCTCCGGCGCAGGTGTAGTTCTTATAACTCCGGAAAATCGATCAATCTGTTATGCTTTGAAGCTTGATTTCCCAGCTACAAATAACGAAGCAGAATATGAAGCATTGATTGCTGGCTTGAAGCTCATCGGAGAACTCGGGATCAAATCAGTTGAGATCTTTTGTGACTCACAGTTGGTGGTTTACCAAGTGCGGGGAGATTACCAAGCCAAGGGACAGAAGCTTGCTCCGTACCTTGTTCAGGTCCAAGAACTACTGTCAAATCTTCAGCGTTATGACATTTCACATGTCCCGCGCGAACAGAATAAAGAAGCCGACTTGTTGGCTAAGTTTGCAAGCACAAGCGACGCGCAGCAAATGGGATTGTATCCCGTTGAGGCCTTGCATGCCTCGAGCATAGACGAGATGAAAGTTGACCGTGTGTTGGAAATAGAAACCGAAAAGGAGTCATGGATGACCCCGTTCAGACTATACCTGACAACTGGGGCTTTACCAGAAAAAAGAAGCGAAAGGCGACAGGTCCTTCGAAAGGCCGCGCGATACATAATGCAGGATGGAATAATGTATCGAAAAGGGTTCTCATTCCCCTTATTACGGTGCATCGCTCATAACGATACAGAACGGGTCTTAAGAGAGGTTCACGAAAGGGAATGTGGCGACTATACCGGGGGGGCAAACGCTAGCAAAAAAGATCCTCCGCTATGGATACTACTGGCCGACCGTGAATCGGGACGCTGCAGACTACGCAAGGAAATGTGACAAGTGTCAAAGATATGCAAAAATCCCGAGAACTCCATCAACGGAACTCACACAAATGGTTAGTCCCTAGCCATTTGCAATCCGGGGAATCGACATAATCGGCTCTTTGCCTATATCCAAAGGTGGTGTGAAATACGCGATAGTTGCAGTCGACTATTTCACAAAATGGGCTGAGGCCGAACCCTTGGCCACAATCACCTCTAAAAAGGTCATTAACTTCGTTGTACGAAGCATTATATGCCGCTTTGGCCTTCCTCGCACCATCATTACAGACAACGGGACGCAATTAGAAAGCAGAGAGTTCAAAGAGTTCTGTTTAAAGTATGGCATCGAGAAGAAGTTCGCCGCCGTTGCACACCCAAAAGCTAACGGACAAGTCGAGGCCGTTAATAAAATAATCAAGTCAATACTGAGAAGAGTCTAGAGAAAGTCGGAGGCAAGTGGGTAGATGAACTCCCAACAGCACTATGGGCTTATAGAACTACCCACAAGTCCGCGACCGGCCACACTCCATTCGCCTTGGCATACGGCTCGGAAGCCGTTATACCCGTGGAACTTGAAGTTCCATCACACCGAGTGACGTACTATGATCCAAGACGAACCAGGACCTCTTGTTGGAATCACTGGACTGCATCGATGAAAAGCATGAAGAGGCCGAATTAAGGGCGGCAGCGCATAGACACCGAGTCAAGCGTTACTACGACGGCAGAGTCCGCCCAAGAACTTTTGATGTAGGTGATCTCGTTCTGAAACGAGTTTTCCCGGTACCATCGCGTATGAATCCCAGCTGGGAAGGTCCATACGTCATTGAACGGAAGCTTGGAGAAGGAACATTCAAGCTAGCGACCGTTAATGGCACGACACTCCCTCGAGCATGGAACAGTGAGCATCTGCGGCACTATTACATTTGGCATGTTTTCTTTCTTGTTTTAGGCACTGTTATTTCCTATGTGTTTTCGTTCAGTCGCAACTTAGTTTCTTTTTAACTATGTAATCTAGCAGTTTAGTTGTTTTTCATTAATAAAGGCTTGAAGCCGTATTTTCGACAAATCACTAATGTTCCTATATCTCATGATCAGATGACGAACTACATTATCCTGTATGATTTACGGACTCGTATAAACGATTTCAAATCTCCGAATCCCTGGAGCGCGGATCGGAGTACTCTAAGTCCCCAGAGTGCAGACTAAAGTATAAATGATTTCAAATCTCCGAATCCCCAGAGCACGGATCGGAGTACTCTAAGTCCCCAGAGTGCGGACTAGAGTATAAACGGTTACAAATCTCCGAATCCCCGGAGCGCGGATCAGAGTATCTAAGTCCCCAGAGTGCGGACTAGAGTATAAACGATTTCAAATCTCCGAATCCCCGGAGCGCGGATCGGAGTACTCTAAGTCCCCAGAGTGCGGACTAGAGTATAAACGATTTCAAATCTCCGAATCCCCAGAGCGCAGATCGGAGTACTCTAAGTCCCCAGAGTGCGGACTAGAGTATAAACGATTTCAAATCTCCGAATCCCCAGAGCGTGGATCGGAGTACTCTAAGTCCCTAGAGTGCAGACTAGAGTATAAACGATTTCAAATCTCCGAATCCCCAGAGCGCAGATCAGAGTACTCTAAGTCCCTGGAGTGTGGACTAGAGTATAAACGATGCAAATCTCCGAATCCCCAAAGCGCAGATCGGAGTACTCTAAGTCCCCGGAGTGTGGACTAGAGTATAAACGATGCGAACCTCCGAATCCCCTGAACGCGGATCAACTTGCTCTAAATCCCCGGAGCGCAGATTTAGAAAAAAGTCCAAGTACTCGAGAAATGTGGAACAAGAAGTAATGCCATGTCTGGAGATGTTTGAACAACACGAGAATGGACTGGGAGGTAATACAACTCATAAGAACTTGAGTTATGACTACAGTTAGTCAGCAAACCAAAGAAAAGCAAGAGAATCATTCAAACGAAAAAGAAACTAAACTTCATTCAATAGTTCAAAATGGGGTTACATAGTTACTCCTGCAAAACTCAGAGTTAAGAACCTATCTATACAAACTACAAGCTACAAAAGATAAAAGCAACCATAGGACTTAAGCAAGAAGCTCGTTGAACGACTGTATCGATTATTTCTTCGGTTTCTTCTTCTTGTCTTCCTTTGTTTTTTCCGACGACTCCTCTCCTTCACGCTTTTTCTTGGATTTCTTGCTTGCTAAAGAAGCGGAGTCAGGAGTAGGAGACGGAACATCTAGTGGTTTGGACCTGCCCGGGAGAATGATTTTCAAAGGTCTATTCCGCGGGTCGGTAAGTTCCAGTATTTTAGGTTCAACTTTGACCTCGACCTTTTTCTTCTCCTCTTCGGCGAGGTGGTCCTTCATGCTCATCTTTGAAGTATGCTCAGAGGCGCCAGTGATTTCGATTTCATCACTCCCTTCGGCAGGAGATGAAGTGTCAAGCTCATCATCATCTAGCGCCCCAATCACTTGAGCATCGGGA
Source organism: Allium fistulosum (assembly GCA_030737815.1). Taxonomy (NCBI): domain Eukaryota; kingdom Viridiplantae; phylum Streptophyta; class Magnoliopsida; order Asparagales; family Amaryllidaceae; genus Allium; species Allium fistulosum. The sequence goes on along the minus strand of CM060902.1, from coordinate 1,004,565,438 downwards.
CCAGGAATTACTCCCGCGTGAACAACGTCGCTTGTTTTCTCTGCCTCCTCCTTGGCGTCATCGCTCCTCGGAGTTGGCTCGGCATCAGAGCAGCCTGCATGAAAACATAAAGAATGAACATTTGAACGAATAAATGCTGGAAAATAACAAGATCTTTTGACTTCTATAAAAGAAGAGTTTCCTACAGGGTTCTGGTTGGCTATCAGTTGCGCGTGGGGTTTCACCCTCCAGAATAGGAGATAGCACGTGAATGCCAAGCCCGGGATCTTCAGGATCATAGCCGGCATGCTGCTCGAATGGTTCAAGTGTCGGCCGACCGGCCGGTTGAGCAGCGGGAGGAGCAGCAATATGAGGAGCCGTAGTCTCAGCCCCAGACGGGCCAGCCTCATCACTTTTCTCTTTTGGAAGGGGGGAGCCTTTGTTATAAAGCGCCAAAGCTGCGGATAGATCCGCTGGCTCATTCCCCCTAAGAAACTCCTTCACCAAGGCATCCTCATCGACCTCTTCAGAGCACGACTCGATTTTCCTAATCTTTACTAAGGTTTCCCAGGCCTCAGCTAGGGATTCAAGATAGCCATCGCCCAAGAATGTTAAGTCACGATGCATAAGGACGCGGGCTCCATACTCAGCAATCAACGGGTCAAACATGCATTTGACCTCTTCCCTGCCGGATTCTGCAGCCGCCTCGAGGCGAGAGTCAATCTCCTCTACAGCTTTTCTTTTCCCTCCTCACGGGCTTCGTCCTTCATTTTCTCAACCCCAGCAAGTTCGTCATCGAGCTTCGTTTTCAGGAGACGAGTAGCAACGATTTCATCACAGTATCGTTGTGATTGTTCTTGAGCAGCTACCTTGTCCTCCTTTTCCTTGGCGAGTAATTCTTTCAGCTCTCTGACTTGTATGGCGAGCGCGTCCCTTTCTTTTTGAACGGAATCTTTTTCTAGGGCAAGGGCACCGCTGCGCTGGACTGCTTCATCAAGTTCCTTCTTGTGAGCCATCTCTAAACGAGTGACTGCCTCAGCAGTATCTTTTGCGCTTTGTTCAGCGGCTTCCAGCTTCGACTTGTACGAAGCGAGCTCTTCGTCTTGGTGCTTGATGATGTTCTTGTCGCAGCCAGCCTCCAATTTCAAGCAATCAATCTCATATTGACGCTCAACGGACACCTTCGAGATCTTTTCAACCAAGTGTACAAACGCGTCATGTTGAACATAGACGTCGTTATTGCAGGCAATGGCACTCTGCTTCACGTGCCCGGGAATATGGTGAATAGCCGGGAGGAACTTCAGACCATCAAAGCAAATTTTTGGAAACTTGGCCTTAAGATCGACCATCTTTTCTGCTATAGTTGGATCAACCGCGGGAGTAGGGGGAGGAGGCTTTGGAAGTTCCGCTCTTTTTCATTGCTCCCGCACTTGCCTTGTACTCGATGAACCGGAGTGTTGTTCTCGAGGAGCATCAGATTGGTAACCCTTCTGTGAAGACTTCTCTTTATTCGGCTCAGTTGGAGGAAGAGGATCACGGGACTGTGAAGATTGAGAATATGCCTTCTTATGGTGAGACGACTCGCGGGGACGATTGTCTCTATCTTCATAATCATCTCTGTCCCTGCGTCTGCCTGAACCTGAGTCCCGTCCGGAATGATGAAATATGGAAGAGCCATGAAGGCGGTCAAATCCGTGAGAGCGCCCCATGTCACCTGCAAAGAATGGAGATAACAACGAGTTAAGAAAAATCCGGGAAATAAGAAAAAAACTTGAAGTGTATGATGGAATGCGTATGTGCGTGTGTGTCCTAGTGTTCCCCCCTACGGACCAGTTCTTTTATCTTTACTAATCGGAGCATTGTCTCCTTGGAACGGGAGTTGAACTCCCGCATTGCCTCTAGCGGGCGAAGAAAGCTTAAGGGCTTCAAGATCATCAAACCCGTAATTAAGTATATCATCGGGGATAGAGAGATTCGACAAACCCCTTAGAGAACTTTCTAGGTGCTGTGAGGAAGCCTCTTTCTCGGGCGAGATAGGCATAACTTTTGAAGTGCCACCAACTTTCTCTTTCCGAATTTTGTATTTTAACCTCTTCTTTCCCTTCGAAGGGGAGGACGACGTTTCAATGTCGTGAACTTCGACAGCCGGATTCCAAGCAGGACCCACATTCTCGCCTTGGGTCTCAGGAGCTTCATCCTCTTTGTGCTCGCCTTCTTTGTACGCATCGGAAGTGCGGCGTGATGACGATCCGGCCTGTTTTTTCCCTTTACTGGATGCTGGCTTGGGAATAGAAACGCCCTCCGAAAGGCTAATCCGGTGACCAGGGGCAAGCAAGCCAAACCTCGATAATGACTCATTTGAAATGATGGTCCGAATGTCTCGTTCCTCGGCAGGAAGAGCTCTAATGGCCTCAACGGCCTCAGAATATCCTCGGCCCTCCGAACGCGGGTTGATACCTAAAAAAGATGAAACGAGGAGTTAGAAAAAGCATGACTTCGCTTAATCGCGAATGATGACTCAGCGAAGAGACTTACTGCCTTCGACCCATCTCCTCGCAAAACCAGGGGGGCAACGCACGTAGAACCATTCCTGTTTCTACAGGGCGAATTTACTGCATGCTCCTGTCAAGATTTGGCATTTGTGGTACGGCTCGAGGAACAAGAAGGAAGGGTTGTCTTTCCGTTTCTTGATCATATAGATATATCTGATGTCGCCAGATGTTGGAGGTCTAGAGAAGATGGCCATAAAGAGTAGATAGGTCTCATATAGAAACGCGTGACCGTTCGGATGTAGCTGCGATGGAGCAATGTCGATGTACTGCAACACGTCCCGAAGGAACAAGTTAAACGGAGGCACGCTGCCCATCCAACACATGAATTTGTTGCAAGTGGTATATCCGACTGGGGGTAGGTGAGGACGATCGTGTCGCGAAGGGACTAACACATCGGCGAAAGGAATCCCATGGATGGAACATATCCGTCAGAGTGCGGCTTCATTGATCTTTGAAGCTTGTGAATCGATCGGATTGTCCAGTAGAATTGTTGCTTCCAGGGCATCGGGTTCTAAGTTATGAGCAAGGGAAGTCGACGGATTAGAAGTATCAGCGGCTTCTTGCCTTGATGACGGCCCAGGCCTGTCGGATATAGTGGCGGAGCTAGACTTTCTCGACATCCCCAATAAATAATGAATCTGGCTAAGTGCCCGAGAAAACTATACTTAGAAAAACGTTGAACGTTAGAATTAACAACACGAATTCCCCCCCCCCCCCGCGTGATGTGTAAACTAGTGCAAGCAATCGTGTACAAGCAATAAGAACCTAGAGATTTCAAAGATATATAGATGAGCTTCAAATCGTCGCCTTCGAAGACCGTCATCGCTGACCGTCTCAGAAAGCCCGCCTTGTGGTGACTACAGTTTCAAATTCAGAAAACGAATGTTAATCCGAGTTCAGGTTTATGTGTGATAGTGTGCTTAAGTCCTGGTCCTTGTTTTGCTATATGAATAGGCAAGGTTAATGAGTGTTCGACCAAGTTCTTGTTCGGCTAAAGGTATTGTTCGGCATGTTCGGCTAAGTTTTGTCCGTCCAGAAAAGGTGTCAGCATTCACAAGCGTTCGGCATTCATGTGGTTCGGCATCTGTGTTGTTCGGCGTTTGTATTGGTCGACATTTATATATTGTTCGGCATTTATGGTGTTCGGCGTTTTTATTGTTCAGCATTTATATTGTTAGGCATTTATGTTGTTCGGCATTTATACTGTTTGGCACCCAAGGTGGTTCGGCATTTGTGACTGTTCGGAAAAGCATCATTCGGCCGAAATCTTGTTCGGCCGGGACAACATTCGACATCCTATTTGGCTCATACTCCTTCCACATCTTTCCATTGCACTGCCCGGCATATGACGAATCGTGCCGAGCCAAGGTTACGCCGAGCGCCAACGCTCGACACACCGTCTCTACAGCGACCTCATTCCCCCTTTTCTTCCTCCATCCACACCGAACCACAAAGACGAATCGTTCGGTGAGTCACACCGAACCATCCTGTTTGGCATTCTAACCAACTCCTACCTTCCTCCACATCATCTGGCCCTAAAATTCCACGCACTACAATTTGGTATTGTTACTTAGTTAGAAGATCACGACTTGGAGAAATTTGGAGTTGAGGCCGCGGTTTTGATTAGCGCCGAATAGGTTAGGAAGAGTTATTAAGTCCTTGAAGATTGTTGACAGGCGAGTTTCTCGAAAACAAGATAGGGAAAGTGAGCATGAAAAGAGAAGGAGGAAGAAGGTATCGACTTTTATAGGACAGAAGGAGAAGTCGAAAAGGCCATATTTGGTGGAACCGGTCAAGGTCATATCGTTCGGCATCGGCGCACAATGGTTCGGCACTGAAATATCGTTCGACAAGGAAGCATCGTTCGATTACGAATGTCTCGTCCGGCATTTGGAACAGGCTCGGCACACACCTGAATCACTGGAATTCACAAAAGGGGCATCTCCGTTCGAGGTTAGCCAAAGGTTTGAGACGTGACGAAAAGATTCAAAGCGTACCACGTTCGGCCATGCGATACACTTTGGGGGGCAAGTGATTCCTAGAGATTTGACCAGGCAACTATTACTCGGCATCCATCCTGTAGTACTCGGCATCAGGGAGTGTTCGGCATCTAGGAGTACTCGACGTAGTACTCGGTATCCAGTGGAACTCGGCATCAGGGAGTGTTCGGCATCTAGGAGTACTCGGCGTAGTACTCGGCATCCAGTGGAACTCGGCATCAGGGAGTGTTCGGCATCTAGGAGTACTCGGCGTAGTACTCGGCATCCAGTGGGACTCGGCATCCAATAGCACTCGGCGTCAAGGAGTACTCGGCATCCAAGAGTACTCGGCATTAGAAGACTTTCTGCGTATAAGATTACTCGATATGGCAGGATCGTTCGGCCAAAGGTATCGTTCGGCCAGAATGCATCGTTCGGCCAGAGAGCGTTGCTCGGTCAAGCACTTCGGACAGAGACACGTTTGGCTTCGACTGACAACTACTCTGCACTTCCCACACATCAAACATACCGTTCGGCATAGGAAGGATTGATCGGCATCATTCTGTTCGGCCTACCTGGTTCGGCATGCAACGACCACTATAATTGGGCTAGAGTGTTCGGCTACCGAGCCCATTTGGGAAGTCCAGCCCATCTTTGTCTATAAATAGAGGGGCAGGGTCACAGTGAAAAGGGATCTTTTGGAGAGAACACTGGGGAGACTCTACCATTTTTGAGACTCATCTTCTCTACTTAACAACTTCATTCAAGCATTTGATTCACGAATTGTATTTGTAATCGACTATTAAGAAGATCAATAAAGTTTAACCTCAAAGTGGATGTAGGCAATTACGCTGAACCACAATAAATTTGGTGTTCTTACTTTCTGCATTTAAATTAGCATTGTCTTCTCTGTTTAATTTACCTTCATCACTTATTTCTCTACACAATCTTTCTCTACGAGGTTAGTGACCAATTTTGGTGCTAACACTTTGGTGCTTTCACTGAGAATTGAATTCTCAGACCTCAAGGATCTGCTTTGAAGCTACTGGATTGAACAAATCCCCCAAAGAAGATCCCACTCATTGATAGGACATCCGTTGATTCTACTTAGAGTTCCTACCAATAACTCTACAATGGAAAGACCACATACCAGGTCAGCTTCTCATAATGCGGATGCCCATGAGACTGCTAGCGTGCAACAAGCAGGACCTAGCATTCAGCCAGCAATTCCGGGTGTAGGAATTGCCGCCGAAGACCAGACTCCAGTTGTCACCAGAATAGAGTTCAACGACTTGATGAGAGAACTCCGGGAAAGCAGGAGACAACTAGGAGAGCAGATGCAAGCTAACGCCAACCTGATGGCACAACTCACTCAACAGCAACAACAGAATGCTGGGGGCAATCCTGCTCCCTATTCCTCATCCGACAGCTCAACTTCTTCTGACGAACCTCCCAGGCGCAGACGCCGTAAGACTGAAGCTGCGCGGACGGGTGCTGTTGCTCAAACAGCTGGAAACCATGACCAAGTCGGAGCTGGAAACTTAGGAACTGGAGTACAGGTGGAGGCTGGAGGCCCAGACCATCAAAACGCTAATGATGTCAAACCTCAAGGCGCACGATTGGCAGATCGCCAGGAGAGGAGGCATCAACATGGACAGTCGCGTAGAACAGACTCTAACCTTCCGCCTTCCATACAGACACCAGATCTGACAGCCATGGTCAGGCAATTGATGAAAGAGAATCAGGGCTTATCAAATGATGATTGGGGAGTATCAAGAAGTCATACTCCCTTCACAGATGTTGTGTTGCAGGTGGCGTACCCCCAGGAAGTTTAGTATGCCTACTATCCCGACGTATGAGGGAAAGACTGACCCCAGACGGCATGTCATGAGGTACGAATGGATGATGGATTCAGCTAGAGCAAATGATGCCACCAAGTGTAGATGCTTTCCAATTACTCTATCTGGGATTGCTACTATGTGGTTCACCCGACTTCCTCCGCGGTCTGTATCCAATTTCGAGGAGTTGGCAAAGAAGTTTATTGAGCAGTTCAGGATACACACTACTCGTCCAAAGGACGTAATGTTTCTGTCAAGTGTAATCCAAAGTCCTGGGGAGTCATTGAAGGTATATTTACAAAGGTTCCATGTTGCGGCAACTGAAGTCAGCAATCCCAATGATCATGCTATTCTAATAGCTGTAATGAGAGGTGTGGACCCAGATTCTGAGTTTGGAGACTGGTTGGTAGGAAAACCTCCGACTACGCTAGAGCGTTTCTACTCAAAGGCACACCAGTTCATAAGGAGAGAGGAAGCTAGGTGGGTAAGACGAGATAAGGCACCGGGACCTGTCCAAGAGTCTATGAAAAGCAACGTTGTTGTGAAGCAGTCCGGAGACAACTCGGGAAAGGTCCAAGTCAATGTCCAGAACAAGCCTGGGCAGTCTAAGGAGTTCGGAGGAAGAAATCAAGGGAAGAAGAGAGAAGCGGGGAAGTGGGAATCGAGAATTCCAAGCTACAACGAGTATACTCCGCTGAATGCGCCTCTTGAGAACATTTACCTATCTACCTGCAATACTTTTCAGTACAGAAAGCCACGTAATCAACTGAGGAGCAGAAGCGAACTGGGAAATATTGTCACTGCCATGAGACTTATGGGCACAATACGGAAGAGTGCAGACACCTGCACGACGCTATCGAGAAGTTGATCAGGCAAAAGAAGTTGCAAGAATTTGTGAAGGATCCACAGGAAGGAGGACAGGGAACGTCCAACCCAGGTCGCGCACCGGCCCCGCGTCACCCCGAGGAGCCTGCCCGAACCATGGGTAGACTAGTCATAAATACTATTATCGGCGGACCTCACCCCGCGGATAAGAATTGGCAAGAGATGGAGTGGTATGCAAGCTCCCTGAAGCATGTAGATTTTGAGTGTTGTTCAAACGTGGAGGATGGGACTCCAGCCAAGCAGCAACGCGTAATGACAGACGACATAGTGTTTAGAAACAGGGATGCTGATCAAGTAGAGGCTCCAACCATCGACCCGATGGTCATATCTGCGACGATCGGACCGGCATATGTGAAGAGAATTCTGATTGATTGCGGAAGTTCTGTCAACATCATCTTCAAGAAGGCTTATGACCAAATGAAAATGGAAACAAAGGACTTGAAACCGTCCAAAGCTCGTATTCACGGCTTTAACGGCGCTGCGACCGATGCAGTGGGGTATGTTGAGTTACCAGTTGAACTGGGACAAGGCGAGCGTCGAAGGGTGCGATTCCTACCCTTCGTAGTTTTGGATATGGATTCTCTGTATAATGTTTTCTTGGGCAGACCGGCCCTAGCTGAGTTTAGGGCAGCGTTAGCCCCATGGTGCTTAACTTTGAAGTTCCCGACTGACAAAAAAGTAGGTATTGTTCATGGCGACCAAGCAGCTGGTCGTTCCTGTTATGTGGCTGAGCTCCGAGAGGCCCACCGGAGGGAGAAAGGAAAGGTTGCGGACAATCCCGTCCGCATCCATAATACGGATAATTGACAAGTAGTGCCCGAGCCCTTGCTCGGGCATAACTCTCGGATCTTCAGAGACATAGATCCGAGAGACGACGATGAGAAACCCAGGGAAGAAAAGGCGACGCTGGCTGAACTAACGGTTAACATTTCAGTCAGCCAAAGCGACCCTTCGCGAATACTGAAGATCGGATCACAGCTTGGCCCCGCAATGACTGAAGACCTTAGTGACTTCCTCTGGGCGAATCTTGATGTTTTCGCCTGGATGCATTCTGATATGTGTGGGATTTCTCCCGCCATCACGAGTCATATGTTGAACATAGACCCGAAATACGTCCCAGTTAAACAAAAGAGGAGAGGAATGGACCCGGAGAGGTCTGCTTCTCTCAGAGAGGAGGTGGACAAACTCAAAGCCAATGGGTTCGTCCGCGATGCCCTCTATCCTGAATGGGTATCGAACCCCGTACTGGTGAAAAAGGCAAATGGGAAATGGAGAACTTGCTTAGACTATTCTGATTTGAACAAAGCGTGCCCCAAGGACAGTTTCCCGTTACCAAGGATCGATCAGTTGGTCGACTCCACCGCAGGACATGAGCTGTTGTCATTCATGGATGCATACTCGGGGTACAACCAAATCCCGATGCATATTCCGGACCAAGAACACACTAGCTTCGTTACAGATGTCGGGCTATATTGCTATGTAGTCATGGTTTCAAATCTCCTGTATATTGTCCGAGATCTCTTCCGAGATCTCCTTTTCGCACTTAAACGAGACGAGACATCAAATCTCCTCCATATCTCCCTCAACACTCATCTCGTCCGAGATATTAAAATCTCACCCGATATATGGATCAAAATCTCAATCCGAGATCACAGCGGAAATTATACATTTTTCTTATTTTCCATAATATTTTTTATTTTCATATTGATTCAAAAGAAACTACTCAATCCAATTATAATTTACCAACTTCTTGAACATATTCTTTACTTTTTATCTTAATGAGTCATAGCGAAAGGTTTCACTTCTTTATTACGTTCAAATAAAAGGATATTATGCAATCATTACCAAATCAATTAAGCTAATCAAGCTACTACTCTTCTAAAAATATTCCTTTTTCCATATAAATCAAGTATGTTACCATTTTTATTTTTACTAAGAAAGTTGTAACCGTTAAATAAAATTTTGACACATCAATTTTGGACACATAAGTACATCCGTGATATTCCCGAGATGCATTATAAGGCCCGAGATGTCAATCCGAGATGTACACTCGATATGTACTCATCTCGTTTGAGATCTCCCCCGATACGAGATAACTTGTGTAAAAATTCCAAGACGAAACGTGACCGAAATCCGATATTTAAAACCTTGTATGTAGTAATGCCATTCGGACTGAAGAATGCAGGAGCGACTTATCAGCGTTTGGTGAATCGAATGTTCAAGGACCAGCTTGGTAGGACGATGGAAGTCTATGTGGATGACATGCTCGTGAAGTCACGACAGTCAAACGACCACATTCGAGACTTGGCTGAAATGTTCGACATACTTAGGTATTACGGGATGAAGATCAACCCTCTGAAGTGTTCCTTCGGCGTTGCGTCGGGGAAGTTTCTGGGATTCATCATCAATGCTAGGGGAATTGAAGCTAACCCCGAAAAGATCCAAGCTATTCGAGATGTGCAAGTACCCAGGACTATAAAACAGGTACAGAGCTTGAATGGAAAAGTAGCTGCGCTAAGTCGATTCATATCCAGGGCAACTGACAAGTGCATCCCTTTCTTTGATATAATAAAGAAAGGGAAAAGGAACTTCGAATGGACGTCTAGTTGTGAGGAAGCATTCCGGGATCTGGTGAGGCATCTGGAGAGTCCACCAGTGCTGTCAAAACCAGTAGACCACGAGATGTTGTACGTATACTTGGCTGTATACCCACATGCAATAAGTGCGGCTTTAGTTCACGAGGAGGACCGAATCCAAAAGCCGGTGTATTATGTTAGCAAGCGTTTAACGGGGGCAGAAAGAAATTACCCTAAAATCGAGAAATTGGCATATTGCTTGGTGATTGCATCACGTAAGCTACGCCCATATTTTCAAGCACACTCAATCAGTGTTTATACCGATCAACCCCTGCGGCAGGTACTCCAACGACCATAAACTTTTGGAAGATTGCTAAAATGGAACATCGAGTTGTGCCAGTTCGATATCGCCTACTTGCCACGGAGAGCCATACAAGGGCAAGCATTAGCAGATTTTATCGCTGAGTTTACCATGCCCACAGAACCAGATAATCATGACTCCATTCCCCCCGTTCGATGGAAATTATACACTGATGGGGCATCCAACGACCGTTGCTCCGGCGGAGGTGTAGTTCTTATAACTCCGGAAAATTGATCAATCTGTTATGCTTTGAAGCTTGATTTCCCAGCTACAAATAACAAAGCAGAATATGAAGCATTGATTGCTGGCTTGAAGCTCATCGGAGAACTCGGGATCAAATCAGTTGAGATCTTTTGTGACTCACAGTTGGTGGTTTACCAAGTGCGGGGAGATTACCAAGCCAAGGGACAGAAGCTTGCTCCGTACCTTGTTCAGGTCCAAGAACTACTGTCAAATCTTGAGCGTTATGACATTTTACATGTCCTGCGCGAAAAGAGTAAAGAAGCCGACTTGTTGGCTAAGTTTGCAAGCACAGGCGACGCGCAGCAAATGGGATTGTATCCCGTTGAGACCTTGCATGCCCCAAGCATAGACGAGATGAAAGTTGACCGTGTGTTGGAAACAGAAACCGAAAAGGAGTCGTGGATGACCCCGTTCAGACTGTACCTGACAACTGGGGCTTTACCAGAAAAAAGAAGCGAAAGGCGACAGGTCCTTCGATAGGCCGCGCGATACATGATGCAGGATGGAATAATGTATCGAAAAGGGTTCTCATTCCCCTTATTACGGTGCATCGCTCATAACGATACAGAACGGGTCTTAAGTGAGGTTCACGAAGGGGAATTTGGCGACCATACCGAGGGGCAAACGCTAGCAAAAAAGATCCTCCGCTATGGATACTACTGGCCGACCGTGAATCGGGACGCTGCAGACTACGCAAGGAAATGTGACAAGTGTCAAAGATATGCGAAAATCCCGAGAACTCCATCAACGGAACTCTCACAAATGGTTAGTCCCTGGCCATTTGCAATCTGGGGAATCGACATAATCGGCTCTTTGCCTATATCCAAAGGTGGTGCGAAATACGCGATAGTTGCAGTCGACTATTTCACAAAATGGGCTGAGGCAGAACCCTTGGCCACAATCACCTCTAAAAAGGTCATTAACTTCGTTGTACGAAGCATTATATGCCGCTTTGGCCTTCCTCGCACCATCATTACAGACAACGGGACGCAATTAGAAAGCAGAGAGTTCAAAGAGTTCTGTTTAAAGTATGGCATCGAGAAGAAGTTCGCCGCCGTTGCACACCCAAAAGCTAATGGACAAGTCGAGGCCGTTAATAAAATAATCAAGTCAATACTGAAGAAGCGTCTGGAGAAAGTCGGAGGCAAGTGGGTAGATGAACTCCCAACAGCACAATGGGCTTATAGAACTACCCACAAGTCCGCGACCGGCCACACTCCATTCGCCTTGGCATACGGCTCGGAAGCCGTTATACCCGTGGAACTTGAAGTTCCATCACACCGAGTGACGTACTATGATCCCAAGACGAACCAGGACCTCTTGTTGGAATCACTGGACTGCATCGATGAAAAGCATGAAGAGGCCGAATTAAGGGTGGCAGCGCATAGACACCGAGTCAAGCGTTACTACGACGGCAGAGTCCGCCCAAGAACTTTTAATGTAGGTGATCTCGTTCTGAAACGAGTTTTCCCGGTACCATCGCGTATGAATCCCAGCTGGGAAGGTCCATACGTCATTGAACGGAAGCTTGGAGAAGGAACATTCAAGCTAGCGACCGTTGATGGCACGACACTCCCCCAAGCATGGAAGAGTGAGCATCTGCGGCACTATTACATTTAGCATGTTTTCTTTCTTGTTTTAGGCACTGTTATTTCCTATGTGTTTTCGTTCAGTCGCAACTTAGTTTCTTTTTAACTATGTAATCAACCATTTTAGTTGTTTTTCATTAATAAAGGCTTGAATCCGTATTTTCCACAAATCACTAATGTTCCTATATCTCATGATCAGATGACGAACTACATTATCCTGTACGATTTACGGACTCGTATAAACGATTTCAAATCTCCGAATCCCCAGAGCGTGGATCGGAGTACTCTAAGTCCCCAGAGTGCGGACTAGAGTATAAACGATTTCAAATCTCCGAATCCTCGGAGCGCGGATCGGAGTACTCTAAGTCCCCCGAGTGCGGACTAGAGTATAAACGATTTCAAATCTCTGAATCCCCAGAGCGCGGATCGGAGTACTCTAAGTCCCCAGAGTGCGGACTAGAGTATAAACGATTTCAAATCTCCGAATCCCCAGAGCGTGGATAGGAGTACTCTAAGTCCCCAGAGTGCGGACTAGAGTATAAACGATTTCAAATCTCCGAATCCCCGGAGCACGGATCAGAGTACTCTAAGTCCCCGAAGTGCGGACTAGAGTAGAAACGATGCAAATCTCCGAATCCGCAAAGCGCGGATCGGAGTACTCTAAGTCCCCGGAGTGTGGACTAGAGTATAAATGATTTCAAATCTCCGAATCCCCGGGGCGCGGATCGGAGTACTCTAAGTCCCCAGAGTGCGGACTAGAGTATAAACGATTTCAAATTTCCGAATCCCCAGAGCGCGAATCGGAGTACTCTAAGTCCCCAGAGTGCGGACTAGAGTATAAATGATTTCAAATCTCCGAATCCCCAGAGCGCGGATCGGAGTACTCTAAGTCCCCAGAGTGCGGACTAGAGTATAAACGATGCGAACCTCCGAATCCCCTGAACGCGGATCAACTTGCTCTAAATCCCCGGAGCGCAGATTTAGAAAAAAGTCCAAGTACTCGAGAAATGTGGAACAAGAAGTAATGCCACGTCTGGAGATGTTTGAACAACACGAGAATGGACTGGGAGGTAATACAACTCATAAGAACTTGAGTTATGACTACAGTTAGTCAGCAAACCAAAGAAAAGCAAGAGAATCATTCAAACGAAAAAGAAACTAAACTTCATTCAATAGTTCAAAATGGGGTTACACAGTTACTCCTGCAAAACTTAGAGTTAAGAACCTATCTATACAAACTACAAGCTACAAAAGATAAAAGCAACCACAGGACTTAAGCAAGAAGCTCGTTGAATGACTATATCGATTATTTCTTCGGTTTCTTCTTCTTGTCTTCCTTTGTTTTTTTCGACGACTCCTCTCCGTCACGCTTTTTCTTGGATTTCTTGCTTGCTAAAAAAGCGGAGTCAGGAGTAGGAGACGGAACATCTAGTGGTTTGGACCTGCCCAGGAGAATGATTTTCAAAGGTCTATTCTGCGGGTCGGTAAGTTCCAGTATTTCAGGTTCAACTTTAACCTCGACCTTTTTCTTCTCCTCTTCGGCGAGGTGGTCCTTCATGCTCATCTTTGAAGTATGCTCAGAGGCGCCAGTGATTTCGATTTCATCACTCCCTTCGGCAAGAGATGAAGTGTCAAGCTTATCATCATCTAGCGCCCCAATCACTTGAGCATCGGGACCAGGAATTACTCCCGCGTGAACAACGTCGCTTGTTTTCTCTGCCTCCTCCTTGGCGTCATCGCTCCTCGGAGTTGGCTCGGCATCAGAGCAGCCTGCATGAAAACATAAAGAATGAACATTAGAACGAATAAATGCTGGAAAATAACAAGATCTTTTGACTTCTAGAAAAGAAGAGTTTCCTACCGGGTTCTGGTTGGCTATCGGTTGCGCGTGGGGTTTCACCCTCCAGAATAGGAGATAGCACGTGAACGCCAAGCCCGGGATCTTCAGGATCATAGCCGGCATGCTGCTCGAACGGGTCAATTGTCGGCCGACCGGCCAGTTGAGCAGCGGGAGGAGCAGCAATATGAGGAGCCGTAGTCTCAGCCCCAGACGGGCCAGCCTCATCACTTTTCTCTTTTGGAAGGGGAGAGCCTTTGTTATAAAGCGCCAAAGCTGCGGATAGATCCGCTGGCTCATTCCCCCTAAGAAACTCCTTCACCAAGGCATCCTCATCGACCTCTTCAGAGCCCGACTCGATTTTCCTGATCTTTACTAAGGTTTCCCAGGCCTCAGCTAGGGATTCGAGATAGCCATCGCCCAAGAATGTTAAGTCACGATGCATAAGGACGCGGGCTCCATACTCAGCAATCAACGGGTCAAACATGCATTTGACCTCTTCCCTGCCGGCTTCTGCGACCGCCTCGAGGTGAGAGTCAATCTCCTCCGCAGCTTTTCTTTTTCCCTTCTCACGGGCTTCATCCTTCATTTTCTCAACCCCAGCAAGTTCGTCATCGAGCTTCGTTTTCAGGAGACGAGTAGCAACGATTTCATCACAGTATCGTTGTGATTCTTCTTGAGCAGCTACCTTGTCCTCCTTTTCCTTGGAGAGTAATTATTTCAGCTCTCAGACTTGTATGGCGAGCGCGTCCCTTTCTTTTTGAACGGAATCTTTTTCTTGGGCAAGGGCACCGCTGCGCTGGACTGCTTCATCAAGTTCCTTCTTGTGAGCCATCTCTAAATGAGTGACTGCCTCAGCAGTATCTTTTGCGCTTTGTTCAGCGGCTTCCAGCTTCGACTTGTACGAAGCGAGCTCTTCGTCTTGGTGCTTGATGATGTTCTTGTCGCAGCCAGCCTCTAATTTCAGGCGATCAATCTCATATTGACGCTCAACGGACACCTCCGAGATCTTTTCAACCAAGTGTACAAACGCGTCATGTTGAACATAGACGTCGTTATTGCAGGCAGTGGCACTCTGCTTCACGTGCCCGGGAATATGGTGAATAGCCGGGAGGAACTTCAGACCGTCAAAGAAAATTTTTGGAAACTTGGCCTTATGATCGACCATCTTTTCCGCTACAGTTGGATCAACCGCGGGAGTAGGGGAGGAGGCTTTGGAAGTTTCGCTCTTTTTCATTGCTTCCGCATTTGCCTTGTACTCGATGAACCGGAGTGTTGTTCTCGAGGAGCATCAGATTGGTAACCCTTCTGTGAAGATTTCTCTTTATCCGCTTAGTTGGAGGAAGAGGATCACGGGACTGTGAAGATTGAGAATATGCCTTCTTACGGTGAGATGACTCGCGGGGACGATTGTCTCTATCTTCATAATCATCTCTGTCCCTGCGTCTGCCTGAACCTGAGTCCCGTCCGGAATGATGAAATATGGAAGAGCCATGAAGGCGGTCGAATCCGTGAGAGCGCCCCATGTCACCTGCAAAGAATGGAGATAACAACGAGTTAAGAAAAATCCGGGAAATAGAAAAAACTTGAAGTGTATGATGGAATGCGTATGTGCGTGTGTGTCCTAGTGTTCCCCCCTACGGACCAGTTCTTTTATCTTTACTAATCGGAGTATTGTCTCCTTGGATCGGGAGTTGAACTCCCGCATTGCCTCTAGCGGGCGAAGAAAGCTTAAGGGCTTCAAGATCGTCAAACCCGTAATTAAGTATATCATCGGGGATAGAGAGATTCGACAAACCCCTTAGAGAACTTTCTAGGTGCTGTGAGGAAGCCTCTTTCTCGGGCGGGATAGGCATAACTTTTGAAGTGCCACCAACTTTCTCTTTCCGAATTTTGTATTTGAACCTCTTCTTTTCCTTCGAAGGGGAGGACGACGTTTCAATGTCGTGAACTTCGTCAGCCGGATTCCAAGCAGGACCCACATTCTTGCCTTGGGTCTCAGGAGCTTCATCCTCTTTGTGCTCGCCTTCTTTGTACGCATCGGAAGTGCGGCGTGATGACGATCCGGCCTGTTTTTTCCCTTTACCGGATGCTGGCTTGGGAATAGAAACACCCTCCGGAAGGCTAATCCGGCGACCAGGGGCAAGCAAGCCAAACCTCGACAATGACTCGTTTGAAATAATGGTCCGATTGTCTCGTTCCTCGGTAGGAAGAGCTCTAATGGCCTCAACGGCCTCAGAATATCCTTGGCCCTCCGAACGCGGGTTGATACCTAAAAAAGATGAAACGAGGAGTTAGAAAAAGCATGACTTCGCTTAATCGCGAATGATGACTCAACGAAGAGACTTACTGCCTTCGACCCATCTCCTCGCAAAACCAGGGGGGCAACGCACGTAGAACCATTCCTGTTTGTACAGGGCGAATTTACTGCATGCTCCTGTCAAGATTTGGCATTTGTGGTACGGCTCGAGGAACAAGAAGGAAGGGTTGTCTTTCCGTTTCTTGATCATATAGATATATCTGATGTCGCCAGATGTTGGAGGTCTAGAGAAGACGGCCATAAAGAGTAAATAGGTCCCATATAGAAACGCGTGACCGTTCGGATGTAGCTGCGACGGAGCAATGTCAATGTACTGCAACACGTCCCGAAGGAACAAGTTAAATGGAGGCACGCTGCCCATCCAACACATGAATTTGTTGCAAGTGGTATATCCGACTAGGGGTAGGTGAGGACGATCGTGTCACGAAGGGACTAACACATCGGCGAAAGGAATCCCGTGGATGGAACATATCCGTCGGAGTGCGGCTTCATTGATCTTTGAAGCTTGTGAATCGATCGGATTGTCCAGTAGAATTGTTGCTTCCAAGGCATCGGGTGCTAAGTTATGAGCAGGGGAAGTCGACGGATTAGAAGTATCAGCGGCTTCTTGCCTTGATGACGGCCCAGGCCTGTCGGATATAGTGGCGGAGCTAGACTTTCTCGACATCCCCAATAAATAATGAATCTGGCTAAGTGCCCGAGAAAACTATACTTAGAAAAACGTTGAACGTTAGAATTAACAACACGAATTTCCCCCCCCCCCCCCCCCGCGTGATGTGTAAACTAGTGCAAGCAATCGTGTACAAGCAATAAGAACCTAGAGATTTCAAAGATATATAGATGAGCTTCAAATCGTCGCCTTCGAAGACCGTCATCGCTGACCGTCTCAGAAAGCCCGCCTTGTGGTGACTACAGTTTCAAATTCGGAAAACGAATGTTAATCTGAGTTCAGGTTTATGTGTGATAGTGTGCTTAAGTCCTGGTCCTTGTTTTGCTATATGAATAGGCAAGGTTAATGAGTGTTCGGCCAAGTTCTTGTTCGGCTAAAGGTATTGTTCGGCATGTTCAGCTAAGTTTTGTCCGGACAGAACAGGTTTCAGCATTCACAAGCGTTCGGCATTCATGTGGTTCGGCATCTGTGTTGTTCGGCGTTTGTATTGGTCGGCATTGATATATTGTTCGGCATTTATGGTGTTCGGCGTTTGTATTGTTCAGCATTTATATTGTTAGGCATTTATGTTGTTCGGCATTTATACTGTTTGGCACCCAAGGTGGTTCGGCATTTGTGACTGTTCGGAAAAGCATCATTCGGCCGAAATCTTGTTCGGCCGGGACAACATTCGACATCCTATTGGGCTCATACTCCTTCCACATCTTTCCATTGCACTGCCCGGCATATGATTAATCGTGCCGAGCCAAGGTTACGCCGAGCGCCAACGCTCGACACACCGTCCTCTACAGCGACCTCATTCCCCCTTTTCTTCCTCCATCCACACCGAACCACAAAGACGAATCGTTCGATGAGTCACACCGAACCATCCTGTTTGGCATTCTAACCAACTCCTACCTTCCTCCACATCATATGGCCCTAAAATTCCACGCACTACAATTTGGGATTGTTACCTAGTTAGAAGATCACGACTTGGAGAAATTTGGAGTTGAGGCCGCGGTTTTGATTAGCGCCGAATAGGTTAGGAAGAGTTATTAAGTCCTTGAAGATTGTTGACAGGCGAGTTTCTCGAAAACAAGATAGGGAAAGTGAACGTGAAAAGAGAAGGAGGAAGAAGGTATCGACTTTTATAGGATAGAAGGAGAAGTCGAAAAGGCCATATCCGGTGGAACCGATCAAGGTCATATCGTTCGGCATCGGCGCACAATGGTTCGGCACTGAAATATCGTTCGGCAAGGAAGCGTCGTTCGGTTACGAATGTCTCGTCCGGCATTTGGAACAGGCTCGGCACACACCTGAATCGCTGGAATTCACAAAAGGGGCATCTCCGTTCGAGGTTAGCCAAAGGTTTGAGACGTGACGAAAAGATTCAAAGCGTACCACATTCGGCCACGCGATACACTTTGGGGGGCAAGTGTTTCCTGGAGATTTGACCAGGCAACTATTACTCGGCATCCATCCTATAGTACTCGGCATCAGGGAGTGTTCGACATCTAGGAGTACTCGGCGTAGTACTCGGCATCCAGTGGAACTCGGCATCAGGGAGTGTTCGGCATCTAGGAGTACTCGGCGTAGTACTCGGCATCCAGTGGAACTCGGCATCAGGGAGTGTTCGGCATCTAGGAGTACTCAGTGTAGTACTCGGCATCCAGTGGGACTCAGCATCCAATAGCACTCAGCGTCAAGGAGTACTCGGCATCCAAGAGTACTCGGCATTAGAAGACGTTCGGCGTATAAGATTACTCGACATGGCAGGATCGTTCGGCCAAAGGTATCGTTCGGCTATAATGCATCGTTCGGCCATAGAGCGTTGCTCGGTCAAGCACTTCGGACAGAGACACGTTCGGCTTCGACTGACAACTACTCTGCACTTCCCACACATCAAACATACCGTTTGGCATAGGAAGGATTGATCGGCATCATTCTGTTCGGCCTACCTGGTTCGGCATGCAGCGACCACTATAATTGGGCTAGAGTGTTCGGCTACCGAGCCTATCTGGGAAGTCCAGCCCATCTTTGTCTATAAATAGAGGGGCAGGGTCATAGTGAAAAGGGATCTTTTGGAGAGAACACTGGGGAGACTCTGCCATTTTTGAGACTCATCTTCTCTACTTAACAACTTCATTCAAGCATTTGATTCACGAATTGTATTTGTAATCGACTATTAAGAAGATCAATAAAGTTTAACCTCAAAGTGGACGTAGGCAATTACGCTGAACCACTATAAATTTGGTGTTCTTACTTTCTGCATTTAAATTAGCATTGTCTTCTCTGTTTAATTTACCTTCATCACTTATTTCTCTACACAATCTTTCTCTACGAGGTTAGTGACCAATTTTGGTGCTAACAATAGCATACTCACCTGCGTATACAAGTAAGTATATCTCACCTACTTGCATAGGTGAGAACAATTTGGGAACAACTGTGCTGAGGCCCACTTGTTTTACCTAGTGGGCATGTAGTACACTATGCATGGCTAGGCATATTTAGGCTAGCATATAAGGCTTTTCCCATAGCCATATTTTAAAAAAAATGTTTATTTATACATATAAATATGAATATATATATTTCTAACCTATTTTCCTAATATAAATATCTTTCTTACTTTGTTAGCTAAGGTATTTATATAGAAAAATATATATTTCACACACCTATTTCCTTGACTTCAAAATGTTTTGAATATTATAGTTATATATATAAATATAACATATCTACACCTAAATTATAAAATGGAAGAAGTTACATTGATATTTTTTTAGTGTTATAAAATGGTTTTATTACTTTGTTGTTAAGATAAGTTGTAATTGAATTGTATAATGAATATAATTTGTTAGCATCGGCTATATAAATTTTCTTCCTATGCATGATTTATTCTTAAATCATATGTTGGAGATGTAAAATACTATCATTCAATAAGGTTTGTTATATTGGAAAATGTGGTTGAAGGGCACCTTGTGCAGTATTCATTGTTATTTCCCATATGCTTCTTATGATGTTAAAATTATGCTATGTGAACTACAATATGATATTTGGCAATGTTTAGTGGATTACCCTCTTATTATGGTTACATGTATAATCTCATATATGGTGGTGATGCTTAGTTCGCCAAATGACGTTATGTAAATGATAAACCATAATCAATAACCTTAATGACTTCATGTTAAACGACTGTTGGGAGAGGTTTCTATTGTAATGAAAACATGTAAAATGTAATGAATTTATCAAACGATAAGATATACCAGATAGGTTAGATTCATCCTGGTCCGGACCGACTATGCGATCACACCCCAAGTCATGGCATTCAACCCATTTGTCATTGGTCCAATGACTAGTTGTACAGGCACACCAACGATGATGGGAATGTAGTGTATTTGATGGACACGATGACGCCCATACAATATAGAATAATACAATAAATAGGTCGTGTGTGGGAGGGGACAACCATAATTTTGGGTCAAGTGGAATGATACGCCATTCCTTGGTGTTGACTCAGGGTCTAGTAGAGTGTAATCTACACTCAACGAGTTATATAAATAACTATGGTCATTTCATAATAATTGGATGTTAATAAATGTGACACTTAATAATTTTAGGTGATTAGGAATGAATCACAATTGAGTAGAATTATGATTGTGGTCACATTAAATAGATATATGACTCATATAATATGACATTATGTATGTTATACGATGGGGGTTGAGGTTAATATTGAGTGCATACGACAATCATTCTGTATATTATGAGACCCATTCTGCATATCTTTCTCTATTATGGTTATATGTACACTATTTCACTCACAGCTAGATTTTAGCCTGACCCGGGGTTTGTTATTTGTTTAAAAACCTCGAGTCAGATTGAAGTTGTTTTGGCAGGATGTTTTTCTATGGTTTTGTACCTCCGTTTAGGATTCATTTTGGTGGCGGTGCTGTGGATGATGGTGATGCTAGTGTTTTTTTCTTTGTGTTAGTACTTTGTGATGATGATATGTATATGTAATGTACTTGTGCTGGATGATATGTGTATATTTTGCAATATCCATTTACTTTGACATTAGTAATGTATATATATTACCTTTTCAGTTGCTTTTGACATTTTAATTTGGGAAGTTTATATATATATATATATATATGTATGTATGTATGTTATTTCTACATTATTATGTTGTGAAACTATTCGTGTGCATTGCTTTGTGCTGAGACGAGATACATATTCCTGAGCTGTATTATTATTTTGAAACATATCCATGTAGCCCCAAAGGAGTGTATATGACAGATTGCTCCTATCATTTTCTTTACGCCATGCTCCAGACGGTTAACTCCCTCTAATAGCATGGGTACTGAACCGAGGCATCATAAATAATACATTATTGCCCTTAATGGTCATGAGTAAATCATTGTCCATATTATGAAGAGCATTACGCACACTAGTCTAAACAGATGTATCGATATCGATATCCTTTTCGTAGTGCATATAGATTAGGAACATTTAAAAAGTAAGCGTATGTGTGTGTGTATATACCTATTAAATACTCATGACTGTGAACACATTCGTAACTACAATAGATAAAATAGCTTTCCTAGGGATTTTCTACTTATAGATGTTTAATATATTTGATTTATTATATATATCTCTACATAACAACATATATAAAAGAAAATAAAACCAAACACTTAAATTATGTCGAACAAGATTCTCTTATAGGAGTCAAGTTACGTAATAAATTACAAACTTACCCTCAAGGTACACCCTTAACTCTAAAATACATATCATAGAATGACGTGTCGACCCCTTTAATGGATTCAATGGACTTTAACTTAAATTATGTTGAAAACATATATAAAAGAAAAACTTGCCCTCAATGCTCCAGACGTGTCGACCCCTTTAACTTAAATCATGTCGAACAAGATGCTAACAATAAAAGAATGTAAAGCTACCGTATTGAATGAAACATGTAAAGGAAATTCATAAATAGAAAGCACACCTTCTATGACGATGTTCTTTCCCTTATCGAGCTTCAGTGCAGCGCTTGAACTTGGAGTTGCTTGGATAACGTAGGCTTTGTCCACTTGTCCAACCTTTGAAGAGATGGAAAATCCATCATGTAATGTCTCAGTTTATCACAACTGAAACACTTCTTAGCCTAGAGGTTAACTTAACAATCCTTAGCAATGTGCCTCTTCAAGTGACAAAGATCGCATGTCACCACAACTTTCTTTCCTTGGCCTTAATCATTATTTTTCCACTTGTCTTTTCTCTTTCCTTGGAACCTGCGCTTGACTTCAACTTAAGCTTCCTCAAATTTAGGAACCTCTCTAGAAATAGAGTTTAATAAAGCTACTTCAACAAGACTTTTGACGGTATCTTCCATAGCATGCTGGCTAAGAGAAAGATCTTTAAGAAGTTGATTGAGTACCGTAGCAAATGCCTTGGCCTTCTTAGTGGAAGTGTCGATCATATCCATCCTGAAATAAGCCATAAGTGTGAACTCATTGACGTACTCCTTTATGGTCTTCTCACCTTGTTTGAGATACATGAACCTCCCCACTTGCAAGCCATTCTCAATCTTAGTAATAAATCGTGCCTCAAATCTTCTTTGGTATTCTTCCTAATAGCATTTCCAACAATAAGTATGGAGATAAAGATTACGTAATCCAAATCCCAAGTCAGCTTCCAACAATTGATTACAATCCATAATATTACGTAACCTGAAGCAATTTGGTTATAAATCTATATTTGACCAAAGTAGGCACCTATTAAACATGTGCCTATTTAACGGCGCCTATAATGACTAGTTTCCGCCCTTATATAAAAAAACTCAATTCAAATTACTTTCATGCAACAAATTTTTTCATTATATCTATATCACGTTCTCCCATGCTCAAAAATGGATTCTAATTTTGGTGATTTTGATTCGGTAACACATGGAAATGGTCAATTCGCAAACATATTTTTGGGAAAGATCATGTACAACTACAGTTTGAAGTATTTTAGGAGAAAATGGCCGCTTCCATCGTTAGAGAACCGTTGGGGAAAAATTAGTTGCTAAACCTAAACCTTTGAGTCCCAAGTGTGAAAGATTAAGCAAGCAATGCCAGGTGTATAGGTGGTGGCCATTTTTTAGTATGTATTTATTTTTAATTTCTATTATATTATAAAATTTATATTGGAATTCTTTTAAGAAAAAATCTATAAATAAGCTTTTCATACAAGTTTGTTCTCCTAAAAACAATATGAAACCTCATTATTATCGGTTCATGCATTGTCATGACTTACTCAACATCAAAAAAGGAAATTGTCAATAATGAAGACCATGTAAGGGCTATAAAGCAAGAATGGAAATGTGACGACCCGGAATTTTTGAGCATTTGAGATTGGGATATTTAATTGATTTTAAATATTTGAAGGTTAAATTTTAACTTTAATTTCAAATATACAGTATTTATTGGACGATTAATTATTGAATTAAACAATCGGGAAAAAAAGGGGGGTAAAATAGAGAATCCTGAGTTTTGAGCCAGTTAAAAATAGTTTAAAGGTTCATAAAATTTATATTGTTAATATTGAAGGTGATGAAACTTTTAAAATTGAATTTAAAAGTGTTTTGTTCAGTTTTAAAAATAAATCATTTAAATTGAATTTAAAAATAGCCGTCCGAGGCGCAGTCTCGGAATTCGACGAAACCAGTTCCATTGGGTCTGTAATATTGAATTATTATTAGATTTCAAATTTCATATTTTTCGAAGTTGTTATGTGAGCACACGGTAAGTAAACGCGTTGTAATATTGAATTATTATCAGATGAAAATCTCGTACCCTCTCTCCTCTCAGTGTTCCCGTTAGATACGCCTAAAATCATGGAAATAATCGTGCAAAGCTTACCCCTTTCATTTCAAAGAATGGCCGAAAGCAAATATCTTTTCAAATAAAATCTCGTTCTCCTTCCACTTCTTCAGTTCATTCGAACGAAACAAAAAAAAGAAAAAAATAAAACCCACGCGTTCATCTTCATTTTCGATCGCCTCTTTCCTTTTATCCCAGCCCACAACGTGGCTGAAATCGAAGTCTCGCGCGACTTGGAGACTAGGGCGGCGTACGCACGCGATTTTGGGGCCGCGACTTGCTTTGGTATGGGTCGCGGCGTTGGGCGTCGAAGGGCTGCAGGTTGGAGCTCGCGGTAGGTGATGGTCTCGCGACAGCTTGTTGGTGGTGGTCGATGTTTTGCGACATGATTAGGGTTCCGGTTTTGATGTGGGATAGTACTGGAATCGTTCGTGGGCTCGTCGACAACTTCGACTACAGCATCTGAGGCGGAGTGCGGTGGACCGGAGTATGGTGGTGGGGAGCATCGAGTTCGTTCTTGTCAGAGCAGTCTCGATTTTTCTTCCTGTTCAATTTTGAGGTGAATTTGATTTTAACGTTGTATTTATATTATTTACTTACTCAAGCTGAAACCTTTAATCAAAAGCTGCTGACTTCCATTTCGTTCATCAGGTGATTTGAATAGTAAGATGGAAATAATTCTATTTTTTAAAAAAAAATTATATATATATATATGTTTAACATTTTACAGTAAAGGAGAGTATGATGTAAACAATAGATATGTATAGATTATTTTTAAGAACTTGTAGTTTCAAATAAATAAATTCCAAGAATGGAAAGGGGGCTAATTTGTTTAAACAATTTATTTAATTACTTTAGTTTTAAAAGAATTGTTTATGATAAGAGAATTAGTTTTAAATTAAATTGTTAGTTAGTTTAATTAATAAATGGTAATTGATTTATCCGATTATTTCAAATGTTAATAAATAGTAATTAATTGCTCGATCGATTCAAATGTTAATAAATCATCTAATTTTATACAAGGTCTAAAATCGAGAAACCAAGGCAATAACGGAATGAATTGCAATACCAAAAGCAAAGGTGAGTTAATCTCACTCAGTTAAATTATAATTTAATTAAATTGGTTAAATTTGAATGTCTGGTTGGATGATTGGATTGATTGATATGATATATATAGTAGTATATATACCAATATATATATTGGCATATGTATATATTGGAGTTGATATTCCCGCATTGTATAGCGGATGAGACCCTATGCGCCGCATAATAGCGGATGATTTTATATAAATCCCATATACCGCGATATTCCACCTTGAAGTGGAATTGGTATTGTGCTAACATCTGTGGATGCAGGGAAACAGGTTGGAGGGATCCAACTGGATTCCTCAAAATATTTAATTTTGTTTAAATATTATGTGATATGATTTTTGATATCCTATGATGAATTATATGGATAATTGGATGTTATGGTTTGGTTGGACCGATTTGGATATGCCGAGTTATCAAAATCTCTAGAATGGAATTTTTGAAAAGAAATAAAAGAGTAAATTCTTAAGTAAAATAATTATAAAGAGTTTGGAATAAATTTGAGAATAAATCTGATTAAGAATAAAAGTGATTTCCAAAATTCTAATAAATATGGAAAATAGTAATTTTGAATAAACCGAGAAATATTGAATTTAAAAACTTATGTGATATTATTTAAAGGAATAAATAATTTATTTTAATTCAATGTTTAAATGTAATTAAAAAGAAAGAAGGAATTTGGGAAATCTGAAACTTGTGTTTCGGTTTAAAGATTTTAAATCATAATGAGAAATAAAATCTGGAAGTTAATGAATTTGGAAATAAATGGATTAAGTAAGGAAATTTATTTCAAAGTAAAATAAATTGGGAAATCAATTATAAATTTGATTTAAATACTTTGGGATTTGGAATTTAAAAGAGAAGTGAGATTTTGAAATTTATAAACTGGGTTTATAAAGTAAAATAAAATATCAGGGGATATTTGAGAATATAAATTCAAGGTGGGAATTTATAAAGGGATATGAATTGGTAAAAAAATAAGTGTTGATTTATTTTTTAAAGGATGTGAAGAGAAGTGTATTTCTCTGGATAGCCAAGTACGTTTTCAAAGCAATTTTTAATATAAGTTAAAAGTTCTAATTTGTTTAAAAATGCATGTTTTAGGAAATTGATTATTTCTAAAGGTTAATTTCCTAAGTAAGTATTTTCAAAAATATATTATTGTAGTAATTATATAAAAGTGATTTGCTATTATGTTTTAAAGGGAGAAATTTAGTTTATATTTATAAAGTGGTTTATTTTAAAGTATATATTTTTAATAAAGTATTAAAGTAGTTTAATTTCAATGTTATAAGATATATTTAAAATAAAGTGTTTTTAAATTATTTTAAAATTTAAAAGTATTTTGTACTTGGTGATTCAGTGGAAATAATTATTTGGGAAATGTATTCCGTAAGCGGGAATTGTTTTGAAATTGTTTTCAAATGAGCTTTGAAAATTTGGAAATATATCTTGGAAAGATATTTGGGCAAATAAATAATGTGGGAAATTATTTATTGTGTGATGGTTGCTTGTGGATGTTAATTGATAGTTAAATAACCGACTATCAATATTGGCCAAATGCGCTGATCGTTTCGAAGAGACCGGGATCGAGTTTCCGTATACCGGGATTCTAGGTCTGGAGACTCGAATACCACTTCGATCCGGTTTGTACGTTTCGTGTAACGTGTTCGGAGTCGAAGATGGAGCAGTGAAGTGCAAGGGCTAGTCGCTACTAATCCTAAGGATATTTCCAAAATGGATGTAGTAGGAATAGTGCTTTCGGTTCCGTTCGGACCCGGGACGGACTTGTATGGACGAATGCTTTCGTGACATCGTCAGGTGGACGATGGGCATTCTAAGGGATATGTTCTGAAAAGGTATCGTTTAGCCTCGAGCCTCATCAACCGGGAATGACTGAAAATCAGGGGTTATGCAGCAAGGCTTCGTGGGTAGCCCCCACTTGAGAGTAAGGTCATCCCTGTCTAGATGTCCCTTTTATTTCGGCTTAGTGGTGCGGTTGCTGATCCCAACCGTGGGGTGATTTTATTTGGAATTATCCAGTAAGGGATGATTCCGGCTTTGTGTTGCAGGGGAGCGGGCGTACTCCTCGGTACTGTGATCTAGGCCACGTACTGTGACAGGTGGTACCCCAGTGCCTAGTCATTCGTTGGAAATCCATTCTCCCTACGTGCCTTGTACGGTATTTGTTTGTATACCTAGTATGCTGGAATTTAATCATGTAACAATTTCAGCTATTTTAATAAGTATTTGTGAATAGACACTATTATAATATCAGAGGATTTTTATAAAAATTGTTTTAGCTATCGTAAGGTAAAAACCCGACATGTTTATTTGTGGCGTGGTCTTACGAGATGCTTTTATTTTCAAAAGAATTTTTGAAACTTTAATAATCAATTGAGTGTGATTTTCTCACGCTGGTATTCCAGACTGACTCGAGTATTGTTTTATATGATGCTCGGGTCAGACCGAGTATTATAGGTTACAGGATATGATGCTGTGGATCTCAGGAGATGAGCTGGATGGCGAGACGTATCTACCGTACTTGTTTATATATATATATATATATATATTCCGCTGTGTTGATTGTTGTACTCTGTTGTATTGAGGACATGATATGGTTATTGTCTAGTTGTATGTTATGTGTTCTCTTGTGTATACTATGATGCTATATTATATAAAACTGATATAGTTTTGATTTGTGTAAAGATCTGTTAATATATATTATATTTTATTCCGCTGCGATGGTTAGATTCTGATGTTGTTTTTTATTTTTCTTCTTCTACCTCTTCTTCTTAACTAAAATGGTTCGATTTTCCGGGTCTGGAAAGCCGGGGACGTCACAGGTGGTATCAGAGCTTAGGTTAGCGATAACCTTGGCTCTGGTGGGAATTTTGAGAGTATTAATAGATATGAGCGCGTATTTGTTAGTGAATATAAAATGGTTTTATATTGTGTTGGTTGATCTATTGAGTGGCATATGAACCTTCGTCGGCACAGTCTGGACAACTGTATCGAAGGGGTTTCTAAACACTTGAATAGAACAGTTCGACACAATATTGTTTTAAATAGGGTGAATGAAATAATTTTGCCCAAATTATTTTGTGTATAAAAGAAATAATTTTTCGTAAATTATTATAGTTATATTTGGATGTTTGGTTGTTAGATGATGATAATAAATTATTATCATTAGGAGGAAATTGAATAAGAAATTGAAACTTATAACCAAAGTTAAAGAATAAAATTGATATAACAAATGGAATTTGAGAATATAAATTATAAATGTAATTTATAAGTTGAAATAAAACTTCATATACAAATGTGAATTACAAAGGTGATTTATAATCAAATGAGATAAATTCATAAACAAATGAAATTTGTAAATGTAAATTGTAAATGTGACTTATAACTTGAAATAAAATGTGATAGAATTCCAGAGTAATGTTTGGATATGAAATTGAATGGATTTTGAATTTGAAGTTTTGGGAAAGGTTTAAATTCCTTTGGATTTAAAAATAGTTTTTAAAGGTTTTGGGGAAATAATGGTGATATTATTTCATGAATATTTTTGAAATTGAATTGAAATCTGGTGGGATTTGGGATTTCAAAATGTTTGAAATGTTTCCAAGTGATAAAAGCATTAAATTCTCTTTCGGTCGCTGGAAAATAATTTCGGTGATGACTGCAGCATCATCGATGTCTATTTTCGAGTTTCCAAAGAGAAATTGCTACCAAACTGTTTAAAATTGGAAATGATTGTGAACTGGGTTGGTTTTGAAATTCAAAGGGAAAATTGTTTGGTAAAAGCAGATTGTTTTGGAAATTGGGATTTGATGTGATATACCAGGTGTGTGAGTTATTTATGGATTCAAAAATGGTTTTGAAATAAAACCGGGCAATTGAATTCTGGGAATTCTATTTAAAATATAAATGTGGGAATTTAAATGAATCAACAACATAAAGTATAGAATGAAGTTAATTGAAATAAGAAGGGAATGAAAGTTTAATTCTGGGATTATAATTATGAGATGAAAATAACTCAATGAGTAATATAAGTTGGTAGATAAAAGAGTTAGAGTATATGAAGGTGAATAAAATATATTTGAATTTAACTTAAGATAAGTTAAATAAAATTGAGAATTGGAATTGAGTTAAATGTAAATAAGTTGAAGTTGAATTGAATTGGATATAAAGGTAATGTAAAATGCTTATAATTGTGTAAAGAATTCATATTCTTAAGTTCTTAAGTGTA
This sequence comes from Allium fistulosum, assembly GCA_030737815.1. NCBI lineage: Eukaryota > Viridiplantae > Streptophyta > Magnoliopsida > Asparagales > Amaryllidaceae > Allium > Allium fistulosum. Next base: position 1,004,536,429 of record CM060902.1, on the reverse strand, counting down.
ATAATTTGAGATTTGATTGTAAAGATGAAAATGGACTTAAATGAATAGTCCCAGGTCTTCAGCAAGTAAGTTAAAACTTATGAATAGAAATGAAATTGTAAGTCATAAATGGGAATTCATTTCTTTGAACCATTAAGAGTTATAATTTGAAATTGTAATTATCAAATGGAAACAACTAAGATGAGCAATCTTAATTTTTAAATAAATCCAAACTTGAATTATAAAATAAATTGAACTTAAGATGGTTAAGTGAAGTGATATTTGGGATTTAAAAAGCAAGTATTTAATTTTAACCAGCGGAGGAACTAATTTGATAATAAATTAGTTAATGAAATTGAATTGTGAGTTAATGGAATTGGATTAAAATAGTGATGGTTTGAATTGCGAATGAAATCCAAATAAGTGAAAATAAATTGGAAATGGCCTAGTTATTAATAAAATAATTCCATATGAATTGAGTATGGAAAATAAAATTCATAATGATTGAGTGAATGAACCACTTATATTAAATAAATAAATGGATGGAATTTGATTAAATAAGAATCAAATGAAAGATGGAAATAAAACTTTAAAGGGTTGGTTAAATGGAAAATAAACTTAAGTTATTGACTTAAGTAAATGTTGAATGGAAACTGAACTCAAACAGAGGAGTGGTTTAAATAAGTTGAGAAATAGTTATTGAATGAATTAACTTGGATTGTTTTCGAGCTAAATAAAATTCAATTTTTGGAAGTTGGAGATGAATTGAATTTAAGGAAAAAAATTTGAAATGAAGTAGTAAATTGAAGTAAGTTGAAATTCATATGAAATGGGAGTTCAATTTGAATATATACACTTCGGTGGTGAAGTAGTAAATAAATATAAGAAAATTTATATGAACTTAAGAATTGAAGAATGAAATTCTTAAGAAAATTTGTATTGGAAATATACTTAGTAATTTTGGAAAAAAATATATATACTAAGTGAATAGTTGAATGAAGACTAAAACTGAAGTTGTGAAATGAGATAGTTGTGAATAAGGGGATAACAATCAAAAAGAAATGTGAATAAAAGAGAATTGATATAACTGATAATCAATTGAAATTTATACGTAAGATGTACGTATATTATTTTATTCGCATAGCTATTTGGTCCAGATGTCGAACACAGAATTTCGAGATAGATATATCGATCCGAGTTGGAATTTTTCACTCGATTTTCAACGGCGAACCTGGATATGGATTGTTGATTGATTCTGGAAATTCTCTATCATAGTTTGTGACTATGTAAGGAGAATGATGGTTTCTGATCAAGAAACCAAATCTGAGTCCGCACTAGGAAGTCGGGTGGACAATACTAGTTCGGAAGTGAAATTGTGTGATCGATTGAGCGATCGAATGTGATATTGCGTACTAATGATATATGTGCATCGTACGGGCTTAAGTAAAACAAATATTGGAAATTTGTAAAGGAAAGTATAAAATGACTTTGGAATTGTGATTGAATATTATTGCTTAATAGGATATACAGGTGTATAAAGCAATGGATAATTGGGATTTTTGATTTTAGAAGATAAAATTTAATGGCCCGACAAAAGGTATGTATTTGAATTTCTATATGAAATTTGATTGGGTTTTGGATCCAGCCACTTGGCTTTTTGTTTTCTTTTTGAGATTGGGAGGCCGTAGAGCCATCTTGTAGTTGTACCGAGCTATCCGCGCAAAGGAGACGCTGGCGAAATTTTTCGGAAATTTAGGGAGTTAGAAAAATTTTGGAAAATTTTGATAATTCAAAATTTGAATTCAAATTTAAATTTGAATGGATAAGTAGGTGGTATGGGTTGAACTTATGGATAAGTTGGGAAGTTAAAAGATGATTAGTGTATCATTAATCAAAGATTTGTTGGGTTAATTGTTAAAAACTATTTGGATTGGGGAAATAGAACGGGTATCGAATCATTTCTCTTAACTGGTAATTTCGGGGACGAAATTCTTTTAAGGAGGGAGGAATGTGACGACTCGGAATTTTTGAGCATTTGAGATTGGGATATTTAATTGATTTTAAATATTCGAAGGTTAAATTTTAACTTTAATTTCAAATATACAGTATTTATTGGACGATTAATTATTGAATTAAACAATCGGGAAAAAAAAGGGGGGGTAAAATAGAGAATCCTGAGTTTTGAGCCAGTTAAAAATAGTTTAAAGGTGCAGAAAATTTATATTGTTAATATTGAAGGTGATGAAACTTTTAAAATTGAATTTAAAAGTGTTTTGTTCAGTTTTAAAAATAAATCATTTAAATTGAATTTAAAAATAGCCGTCCGAGGCGCAGTCTCGGAATTCGACGAAACCAGTTCCATTGGGTCTGTAATATTGAATTATTATTAGATTTCAAATTTCGTATTTTTCGGAGTTGTTATGTGAGCACACGGTAAGTAAACGCGTTGAAATTTAAATTGAATTCAATTTAAATTTAAATTTGTATTTGGTGAACATCAGATGAAAATCTCGTACCCTCTCTCCTCTCAGTGTTCCCGTTAGATACGCCTAAAATCATGGAAATAATCGTGCAAAGCTTACCCCTTTCATTTCAAAGAATGGCCGAAAGCAAATATCTTTTCAAATAAAATCTCGTTCTCCTTCCACTTCTTCAGTTCATTCGAACGAAACAAAAAAAATAAAAAAATAAAACCCACGCGTTCATCTTTATTTTCGATCGCCTCTTTCCTTTTATCCCAGCCCACAACGTGGCTGAAATCGAAGTCTCGCGCGACTTGGAGACTAGGGCGGCGTACGCACGTGATTTTGGGGCCGCGACTTGCTTTGGTATGGGTCGCGGCGTTGGGCGTCGAAGGGCTGCAGGTTGGAGCTCGCGGTAGGTGATGGTCTCGCGACAGCTTGTTGGTGGTGGTCGATGGTTTGCGACATGATTAGGGTTCCGGTTTTGATGTGGGATAGCACTGGAATCGTTCGTGGGCTCGTCGACAACTTCGACTACAGCATCTGAGGCGGAGTGCGGTGGACCGGAGTATGGTGGTGGGGAGCATCGAGTTCGTTCTTGTCAGAGCAGTCTCGATTTTTCTTCCTGTTCAATTTTGAGGTGAATTTGATTTTAACGTTGTATTTATATTATTTACTTACTCAAGCTGAAACCTTTAATCAAAAGCTGCTGACTTCCATTTCGTTCATCAGGTGATTTGAATAGTAAGATGGAAATAATTCTATTTAAAAAAATATTATATATATATATGTTTAACATTTTACAGTAAAGGAGAGTATGATGTAAACAATAGATATGTATAGATTATTTTTAAGAACTTGTAGTTTCAAATAAATAAATTCCAAGAATGGAAAGGGGGCTAATTTGTTTAAACAATTTATTTAATTACTTTAGTTTTAAAAGAATTGTTTATGATAAGAGAATTAGTTTTAAATTAAATTGTTAGTTAGTTTAATTAATAAATGGTAATTGATTTATCCGATTATTTCAAATGTTAATAAATAGTAATTAATTGCTCGATCGATTCAAATGTTAATAAATCATCTAATTTTATACAAGGTCTAAAATCGAGAAACCAAGGCAATAACGGAATGAATTGCAATACCAAAAGCAAAGGTGAGTTAATCTCACTCAGTTAAATTATAATTTAATTAAATTGGTTAAATTTGAATGTCTGGTTGGATGATTGGATTGATTGATATGATATATATAGTAGTATATATACCAATATATATATATATATTGGCATATGTATATATTGGAGTTGATATTCCCGCATTGTATAGCGGATGAGACCCTATGCGCCGCATAATAGCGGATGATTTTATATAAATCCCATATACTGCGATATTCCACCTTGAAGTGGAATTGGTATTGTGCTAACATCTGTGGATGCAGGGAAACAGGTTGGAGGGATCCAACTGGATTCCTCAAAATATTTAATTTTGTTTAAATATTATGTGATATGATTTTTGATATCCTGTGATGAATTATATGGATAATTGGATGTTATGGTTTGGTTGGACCGATTTGGATATGCCGAGTTATCAAAATCTCTAGAATGGAATTTTTGAAAAGAAATAAAAGAGTAAATTCTTAAGTAAAATAATTATAAAGAGTTTGGAATAAATTTGAGAATAAATCTGATTAAGAATAAAAGTGATTTCCAAAATTCTAATAAATATGGAAAATAGGAATTTTGAATAAACCGAGAAATATTGAATTTAAAAACTTATGTGATATTATTTAAAGGAATAAATAATTTATTTTAATTCAATGTTTAAATGTAATTAAAAAGAAAGAAGGAATTTGGGAAATCTGAAACTTGTGTTTCGGTTTAAAGATTTTAAATCATAATGAGAAATAAAATCTGGAAGTTAATGAATTTGGAAATAAATGGATTAAGTAAGGAAATTTATTTCAAAGTAAAATAAATTGGGAAATCAATTATAAATTTGATTTAAATACTTTGGGATTTGGAATTTAAAAGAGAAGTGAGATTTTGAAATTTATAAACTGGGTTTATAAAGTAAAATAAAATATCAGGGGATATTTGAGAATATAAATTCAAGGTGGGAATTTATAAAGGGATATGAATTGGTAAAAAAATAAGTGTTGATTTATTTTTTAAAGGATGTGAAGAGAAGTGTATTTCTCTGGATAGCCAAGTACGTTTTCAAAGCAATTTTTAATATAAGTTAAAAGTTCTAATTTGTTTAAAAATGCATGTTTTAGGAAATTGATTATTTCTAAAGGTTAATTTCCTAAGTAAGTATTTTCAAAAATATATTATTGTAGTAATTATATAAAAGTGATTTGCTATTATGTTTTAAAGGGAGAAATTTAGTTTATATTTATAAAGTGGTTTATTTTAAAGTATATATTTTTAATAAAGTATTAAAGTAGTTTAATTTCAATGTTATAAGATATATTTAAAATAAAGTGTTTTTAATTTATTTTAAAATTTAAAAGTATTTTGTACTTGGTGATTCAGTGGAAATAATTATTTGGGAAATGTATTCCGTAAGCGGGAATTGTTTTGAAATTGTTTTCAAATGAGCTTTGAAAATTTGGAAATATATCTTGGAAAGATATTTGGGCAAATAAATAATGTGGGAAATTATTTATTGTGTGATGGTTGCTTGTGGATGTTAATTGATAGTTAAATAACCGACTATCAATATTGGCCAAATGCGCTGATCGTTTCGAAGAGACCGGGATCGAGTTTCCGTATACCGGGATTCTAGGTCCTGTGACTCGAATACCACTTCGATCCGGTTTGTACGTTTCGTGTAACGTGTTCGGAGTCGAAGATGGAGCAGTGAAGTGCAAGGGCTAGTCGCTACTAATCCTGAGGATATTTCCAAAATGGATGTAGTAGGAATAGTGCTTTCGGTTCCGTTCGGACCCGGGACGGACTTGTATGGACGAATGCTTTCGTGACATCGTCAGGTGGACGATGGGCATTCTAAGGGATATGTTCTGAAAAAGTATCGTTTAGCCTCGAGCTTCATCAACCGGGAATGACTGAAAATCAGGGGTTATGCAGCAAGGCTTCGTGGGTAGCCCCCACTTGAGAGTAAGGTCATCCCTGTCTAGATGTCCCTTTTATTTCGGCTTAGTGGTGCGGTTGCTGATCCCAACCGTGGGGTGATTTTATTTGGAATTATCCAGTAAGAGATGATTCCGGCTTTGTGTTGCAGGGGAGCGGGCGTACTCCTCGGTACTGTGATCTAGGCCACGTACTGTGACAGGTGGTACCCCAGTGCCTAGTCATTCGTTGGAAATCCATTCTCCCTACGTGCCTTGTACGGTATTTGTTTGTATACCTAGTATGCTGGAATTTAATCATGTAACAATTTCAGCTATTTTAATAAGTATTTGTGAATAGACACTATTATAATATCAGAGGATTTTTATAAAAAGTGTTTTAGCTATCGTAAGGTAAAAACCCGACATGTTTATTTGTGGCGTGGTCTTACGAGATGCTTTTATTTTCAAAAGGATTTTTGAAACTTTAATAATCAATTGAGTGTGATTTTCTCACGCTGGTATTCCAGACTGACTCGGGTATTGTTTTATATGATGCTCGGGTCAGACCAAGTATTATAGGTTACAGGATATGATGCTGTGGATCTCAGGAGATGAGCTGGATGGCGAGACGTATCTACCGTACTTGTTTATATATATATTCCGCTGTGTTGATTGTTGTACTCTGTTGTATTGAGGACATGATATGGTTGTTGTCCAGTTGTATGTTATGTGTTCTCTGGTGTATACTCTGATGCTATATTATATAAAACTGATATAGTTTTGATTTGTGTAAAGATCTGTTAATATATATTATATTTTATTCCGCTGCGATGGTTAGATTCTGATGTTGTTTTCTATTTTTCTTCTTCTCCCTCTTCTTCTTAACTAAAATGGTTCGATTTGACGGGTCTGGAAAGCCGGGGACGTCACAGGAAACAATAAAGAAAAAAACTAGTTATACTTCGAGTTGGGGAGAATCTCAAGGGAGTCATGACATGTCTGTAGACGAATCTAATCCTACGATCGATGATAATTTCGCTAGACCCCAAAGAGTGAAAGTGGCTAAAAAAAGAAGCAAAGTTCTTTCTCTAAACTGACTCTCTAATTTCTAAGGTGTGAGAGTGTTGCATCATGATAGAAAGATAGGTTGATATTGTTAAAAAGAAGGTGATGATGAAGAAGTTGCTTGACATTAAGGCCCAAAGAGGGGTAGATCAAACCATGTTCAAGAATACAAGGTATGGATGAAGAACAACCATAATATTTGAGCATGAGGACAAAACAAGTTTTGAAAAATGTTCAACGAAAGTGCAAAGGATCTCTAATATGGCTAACTAATGCAAATGTGTGTGTAACCAAGCTAAATAATGATAAAGTAAAGTCAAATGATCACACCGAGATTTTTATATTGGTTCGGACCTCCTGTCCTACGCCCAGTCCTGAAGGTCCCCTTCAAATTTCCACTAATCAATCACTTTCACTTAGCTCGGAGAAATAGGCATTACAAGAGTTTGCTGATTCGACAATATTGTGTTTTATCAACATGGATTTTGACTTCTGTTAAAAACTTGCTATAATCTCCTTTAATGATTCAATGATGCATGCAATGCGATCAAGGAAATGAAAGGAGTGTTTTGCGTGAATAAGTAATAAAAGCTTGTGAAAGCAATAGTCACAAAGAAGTTAGAAAGAAAGAGAGTAAGTTAATTACAAAACTTCTTATTTTAGGCTTATTAATAGTAATTAATAGTTATTCTGAAAAGTTTTTCAATCCCAGAAGGTTACACTTCTTAGAAGAAGAATTATTGACGAGTTATATCAGTTCATCATTTTGTTTTAGAAAATTCAATTATTATAGCCGTTACTATTTACTCAGTCTACTGAGAGCGATGACTAATCGACTGGCTATTTGTAAAAATCATTTCAGATAAGAAGACCAAAAATAAAAGGATATAATGACTTGGTTAGTTGACTTCCTCAATCAACATGAAGTGTAGTCAATTGACAGGCTCAGTCAATTTTGCAATTCCAATCTACTGCTCCATGTTTTTGTTTTTCATTTAAAGATTTGTAAAAATTTAATTGTAATTATTTTTTGTTTTTGTTTTGGAAATCTCATGTACTAGTGATATGTGTATATGCATAAGAATCATCTAGGAGATTTTACAAATTATTTCTAAGGACAAAAGAACATACTTTTTGACTTGAACACAACTATTCCTTCAAAGTCCTATACAAGATACACACACACATACATACATATATATAGTTGTCATCATTAAAACAATCATAAAATCAGGGTTCTAACATTTTCCCCTGTTTTGATGATGACAACTATATGTATGATATATATGTTTGTATAATCTTCCCCTTTTACTATACTTTCTCCTTATTTTTCATTAACAAAAAGGACATATGCATACCAGATTGAACACAAGAATGAATATACCCACATAAGACTATATACAAAAATAGACGCATAGATAAAAGTAGATGCACATGGAAATATATAAAGATGCCATCATAAGAGTAAGTGGACAAATGCAAAAAAAGTCAAATAGTATAGACCATAATTATGTTTTTAAGATATAGATTTCCTAAAATTAAAGTCATAGATAAATACAGAAAGGGTCGATGAAGAGAGACTTAGAAACCTTCTAAACCATGCTTATGATCGAAAAAGGCATGTGAGCAAGATGAAGATGGATTTCATGAACAAGAAGAGATCTTATGTCAAATCTTCTCAAGAAAACCCATTGTGGTTTACTCTAAATTCTTCATTTTTTACTAAGCTTTTTCTAGTTTTGAAGAAGAATTTCTTAGTTTTGAATAAATGTGGATTGATAGGAAATAGTCTTTGAAGGATGAACCAAGGAAACAACCTTGTCACTATCAATGGTCCATGATTCTTCTTCAACTTCCTGATGAGATGGAGGCCGTGACGAAGTTTAGGCCTGAGATGGTGACTATCTAATATTCCATGAACAATATTAGCAAGGTATACATAAGAAGGAGGAAGCAGTTGCATATTTGATGGAAGTTTCATTAAGGAAATCGACTTTTGATCCATTACTTTAGGGTTGATGAAGTCGGATAATGCTTTAATGTTGATTCCAAAATGAACGAAGATCTTAGTTAAATATGAACCATATAAAATAGTTTGTCGAGATCGGGTGTTGAAACTCTTAGTCTCATCATGGATAACTTTAGCCCTTTTTTGAGTAAATTGCATATAAGGCTTTATAGTTGTTGTCATTTTCTCGTAGTAGCCCATTCTAAGAAAAATTGTATGAAGTATCATCTTATTAAGAATTCTTGATCGTGGTCATAAGTGAACATAAACTTTATTTGTTCATTATGTTCAAATAGATAATTTATTGCATTATATACAAACTCATCATAGTCTATTTCATCTAAGTCCTCACCATGTGAAGAACACTCCAGAATTATACCCAAGTCCTAACATATATTCAAATATCTACTCCTAATACTCGACTCTAAAGAAGACCGTCATCATTATTAGGTTTGTAATAATTACCACAAAAGTTAGCATAAAACATTCGGACGAGAAAATGGTAAATTTTTACCTTTTCCTGATTGTTATCAATAAGAGACAAGAATCAATTTTCTCATGCAATTTCTTCTACTCCAAATTTGGAAAAATATGATATTTTATAGAAGGTCTCCCAAAAGATCCTCTTGTCATTGAACTCATTAAATCTTTTTAGTACGGTTTTACTATCATTCATCCATTCTACAAGTTGACGATCTGATGTAAACTCGGGATGAGATGATGTTGAAGAAGAGGATTTTTCTCTTTATGCCGAGATCTTTCTTCTCTTTACGGTAATTTTTGCCTTGGAAGCATAAGAGAATTATTGAGAAGCTTAGATCTGGTTAATTTTTTGATTTTGTAGAAGAGGGAAGTGAAAAGAAAGAGAAGAAAACTAGCTAGAAATGAATAGGCATGACATTTAAAAAAAATAGTAAGGCAGATTTGGTTGATTGAATTCAAAAAAAATATTCCCGAGAGCACAACCTTATTTAGCCAACTGAAAAATGTAAATAGTGACTGGCTAAGGAATTTTTAGTCGATTGCTATGGTGATATGTCGACTGAAATAGAAGGAATGTATTTTTGAGAGCAAAGCATGGTCCAGTGGACTGAGGTAGAGCAGGTATCGACTGAAAGTTTGGAATTTCTGATATTATGAAAAGAATCAACTTAAAAATTTAGTAATTTTTTTAAATCACATATACATAGATATATATTATAAGTTATTCTTAGAATTTAAAAAAACTATTATTCAATTAATTCGTTTAAAGAACAAATACCTAATTCTCTATGTAATTTTAAAATAGTTGTTCCACACAATGGTTTTGTGAAAATATATGTTGTTTGATTTTACGTATTAACAAATTCTAGAGATATGATTTATTTTTTTATGGTGTCCCTTAAAAAATCATAATGTATATCAATATGCTTTTCTTTGGAATGATTTATAGGATTTTTAGAGAGATTAATTGTACCTGTATTATCATAATATATATGAGATGTCTTAATGTCTTTCCTGAAATCTTGAAGTATTTGTTGCATATAGATAACTTAAGCACAAGCCAAAGCAGCTGAAATGTATTCATCCTCACATGTCAATAATGAAACACAATTCTACTTTTACTAAGCCATAAAACCAAAGATTGTCCAATAAAGTGGAAAGATCCACTAGTACTCTTCCGTTCCATCTTGCAACTCCCAAAATTAGCATCACTATATGAAACCAATTCAAAGGAGCAGCCTTTTAGATAGAAATGTTTGTAACTTTGGTGTTGGTCAAATATCCCAAAATTCGTTCTATGGCTCCATAATGTGATTCTTTGATATTTGCTTGAAATTGTGCACATAAGCAGACACTTATCATAATATTGGATTTACTAGCGATAAGATAATGTAAGGAACCTATCATACTTCTATAAAGTTTTTGATCCATCCTTACCATTTTCATCTTTGTCTAAATGTAGGTTAGTAATAGTTAGAGTGGGTTCACTTGAAGTGTTACCATTCCAAAAAGCTTTAGTAATTCTCTACAGTATTTTTCTTGATAAATAAAAATTCCATTTTCTAGTTGTTTAATTTGTAAGCCCAAAACGAAATTTAATTTTCCTATATAAGATATTTCAAATTCATTTTTCATAATAGTTGTAAAATTATTACACAGATTTTCATTTATAGATACAAATATTATATCATCAACATAAATTTGAACAATTAAAATATCATCATTTTTCTTTTTGATAAATAACGTAGAATCAATTTTACCAATTTAAAAACTGGAGTTTAAAAGATGGCTTTTGAGTATATCATATCAAGCACGAGGTGTTTGTTTAAGACCAGCCTCTTTAAGTTTGAAAATATGATTTGGAAACTTTTTATGAAGAAATAAAGGTGGTTGTTCAACATAAACATTCTCTTTAATAAAACCGTTTAAGAAAGCACGTTTGACATCCATTTGATAAAGTTTAAAATTGTGATGGCATGCAAAAGCAAGTAATATTCGAATTGCTTTTAGTCGTGCTATAGGTGCAAATGTTTCTTCATACTCTATTCCTTCTTCTTAATTATATTCCTCAGCAACTAATCTAGCTTTATTACGAATTATATTACCCTTTTAATCAGCTTTATTTTTAAATACCTATTTTGTTCCAATAATGAATTGAACATTAAGTCTTGGTACAAGTTTCCAAACATTATTTCTTTCAAGTTGATTAATTTTTTTCTTGCATTGTTAATATTCAAAAATAATCTTTAGCGACTTCTTTATAATTCTTAGGTTCAATATTTGAAATAAAAGAGACGTGACCCATTTGATTTAGTTGATTTCTTATTGAAACCTTAGTACTTTCATCTCCTATCATATTGTCTATGGCATGTCTTTCAAAATTTTAGGAGGATGTCTTAAGGCATTATTGTTAGAATCTATATTATTTTTAATTTCATTTTCATAGTAAGTATTAGTATTTGAGAGATTATTTTCTAAAACCCATGGTTGATTTATTTCTAAAATTTCTTCATCATCATTTTTAATTTTTAAAGTCTTCATTAAAAGAAACATGTAAACTTTGTTTAATTATGTTAGTACATTCATTGAAAACTCAGCTTTACTTTGTTCCGAATAACTAATAAAATTGCCTTCATCGGCTTTCGGATCAAATTTGACAAAATGATCTTTAGCATTTAAAATAAAACATTTTGACCCAAAAACATGAAAATTTGAAGCTTTTGGTTTCTTTCCATAAAGAAATTCATAAGAAGTGTTCCTAGTCATTGGCATTAAAGAGACACTATTAAGTACATAGCAAGCAGTAGCAACGACTTCAACCAAATTTTTTTTGGTAAATTACTACTACTTAACAATGTTCTTGTGCATAGTTGTAAGGTCCGATTTTTCCTTTCTTCTGCATAATTTTATTGTGGTATTCACGGAAAAGAAAATTTATGACTAACACCCTTCTTGTTACAAAAATCATTAAAATATTCATTTTCAAAATTTTCCCCCTGATCACTTCTAATATTTTTTATTTTTAAAATTTCGTAAAAAAATTTAAACATTTTAAAAGTATCACTTCTTTGCTTTAAAATTAAAGTCCATGTAAATCTAAAAATAATCATCAACAATCATAAAAACGTATTTATTATGATTTATTGATCTTACTTGAGTAGGACCAAATAAATCTAAGTGTAATAATTCTGTGGATGTTTTGTTGAAATTTCCTTTTTAGATTTCAAAGGCGTTTTCTTTAATTTCCCATAGCATCACATAAATTATTAACTTACTAAATCATTTTTGGCAAGTCTATAATATATTTAAAATTAATATAACAAAATCATTTGTGTCGAAGCCAAGGATCGTTATGATTCGCAACTAGGCACATATTGTTATTATGATTAAAACTAATATTTAATTCATAAATATTTTGTTTTCTTATACCTTCAAAAATTAAAATTTTATTTTGATAAAAAAATTATTGCATTTATCCTTTTCAAAATCAATTTTAAAACCTTCCTCGCATAATTGACTAATACTCAAAAGATTATATTTTAGATTTTCTACTAAAAAACATTAGTAATTAAAGGAGAATTAGCTATGCCGACATTGGTGACGTCCCCAATTCCAACTAGGAATCCTTTTGAGTTGGCTCCAAATATGACGGTTCCTCTATCTATATATGTAATTTCAGAAAACATGTTTGCATTGCCCATCATATGCTTAGAACATCCACTATCGAGTATCTATTTCTTTCTTTTTTTGTTATTGACCTCATTAGTGGTCATGAAACAAACATTAACTTTTTTCATATCACTAATGATGTCACTTTCTATTGAAGAGGAGTCTGATTCATCCCATGTAACTAGAAATTCTTTGCTTTTATTTTTAAACTTTTCAAATTTGCTTTTGTCCATCTAATTGTCTTTGATAAATTGCTGACAATCCTTCTTCATGTGGTCGAATTTTTCACATTCAAAGCAATTGATTGAGGTTGAATTTCCAAAATTTTGTGCTTTCTCATTCTCTTGAATTTTTTAGGCTTGTAGTTTTTGGCAACGAATACAATTTTTTCTTCATCTAAATCATAGTCCTCATTGTTTTCTTGAAATGCAATACTTTTCTTATCTTGAGCTTATTCATTCCTAGCATGCATATTAGCTTCATACGACATCAAATTTCCAATTAATTCTTCAACTTTGAGTTGGAAAAGATCATTGGCTTATTCTATTACTAGAACTTTTCTTTCCCACTCAATCGTTAAAGAATTTGAAATACATGTAACAAGGTCAAATTCAGTAAATTCTACTCCTAATGCCATGAGATCATGTTGTTTGACTTGAAATCTTGAATACATATCAACAATTGACTCATTAATTTTCATTTAAATGATTGAAATTGATTTTAAAGAAGAGAAATCTTAGTTTGTTTTACTTTGTTTTGTCCCTTCATGTGTAATTTGAAGTGTATGTCAAATGTCATAGGTGGTTTTGCAAAGCATGATTCTAGAAAATTCATTTTTATCAAAGGAGCAAAATATAACATTCATAGCTTTTACATTATTGGTCACCGCTCTGTTTTTTGAGAACCGACCAAGTATTTATTTCGATATAAAGTGTTTCGTACTTATTTTGAGTAACTTGCCAAACCTCAAGATTGCTAGCTTCCATAAAAATTCTCATACATACAGACCAATATATATAGTTTGAACTGGTAAAAAGTGGAGGACGTGAAGTTGATTGAACCTCAAAAAATGCGCTTGCCATAATATTAAATTTTTCAAAAGCTTTATTATTGTTAATGAAAATTCCTGCTTTAATACCAAATGAAAGTGAAAAAAATCTCTAATATGGCTAACTAATGTAAATGTGTATATAATCAAGCAAAATAATAACGAAGGAAAGTAAAAACAATCACATCGAGATTTTTATATTGGTTCAGACCTCCCATCCTACGTCCAGTCCAGAAGCTCCCCTTTAGATTTCCACTAATCATTCACCCTCGCTTAGCCCGAAGGAATATGCATTAGAAGAGTTTTCTAATTTGACAATGTTGTGTCCTATCAACATAGATTTTGACTTCTACTAAAAAATTTCCTATAATATCCTTTGATGATTCAATGATGTGCCCAATGTGATCAAGGAAGTGGAAGAAGTGTTTTTTGAGTGAATATGTAATAAAAGCTTTTGATAGCTAGTCGCAAAGAAGTTTAAAAAGCAAGAGGGTAAGTTAATTACAAAACTTCTTTTTTAGGCTTATTTATTGTAATCAATGGTTATTGCGAAAAGTTTTTCAATTCAAGAAAGTCACACTCCTTAGAAGAAGAACCATTGAAGAGTTACATCTTTTCAACATTTTGTTTAAGAAAATTTAGTTATTATAGTCGTTATTGTTTGCTTAATCGACTGGGAGTGATGACCAGTTGACTGGCGATCTGTAAAAATCATTCCGGAGAAGAAGACCAAAAACAGAAGAATAAAAAGGCTTGGCCAGTCGACTTGCTCAGTCAACATGAAGAGCAGTCAATCGACAGGCTCAGTCGACTGTTGAACAATTCCAATCGATTGCTCCTTTATGTTTTTATTTTATAATTAAAACTCTGTAAAAGTTTAATTGTAATTATTTTTTATCCTTGTTTCGTTGTGTACCGTTGATATATGCATATGTATATGAATCACTGGAAGATTTTATTAATTATTTCTAAGGACAAAAAAATATACTTTTTGACTCGTAGACGACCATTTCTTCTTTCTTCGGCTTCTTATCTCTTCCAATTATCGATTCCTTCAAAGTTCTTTATAAAAGATGCTACGATATATATATATATATATATATATATATATATATAGTTCATTAAAAAATCATACAATCATGGTTCTAACAGTTTTTGCTGGGGAAAATGGGTATGAAGAAGAGTGGTGGTTTATATTTTGCATTTTAAAGTATTTGGTATCTGTTTATTGGAAATCGAGCTAGGAAAATTCATATTTGTTTATTTCCATGTTTTTACTATTATACTATAACACAAATTTTAAACACAATTTGATAAATCACAAAAAATGAAATTAACTCTTTACGTTATAATAAATAAGATAAAAATAAAAACCCATAAATATATTATAAATTTAAGAAAAAACGATATAAGATTTAATATCATAAACAAAAATCTCAAATATGTTATAATTAAACAATATATTAAGCGCCTGTTTAACAAGCACTTAGCTACTATAATTGTTAGAGCTACAGCTTGTAATCGAATATGGAAATGACATAATTCTAATCTATAACCTATAAACTATTGGAGATGCTCTATGTCATAGCATGCTCCTCCACTTCTTCAATCATAACATCCCACCAACACAAAGCTTCCTCTTGATGTTCCCAGAGGCAAGTCGTCTCCTTGTCAAAGTTCCAAGCACAATTGGATGACGCGCTCACTAGTGTAGAGCCAAGCTTGAGTCTTAATGAAGGACTCCATCTCCATATAAGGCTTACATCTTATACAAACGTAGTCTCTACTAAGCCAGGGGAAATAATGAAGGGTGGTGGAGGCGGTGGAGTTATAGACATCTCTAGTGCCATCACAGGAGTGGCTCCTACTGGAGGTGCAGTACCTTGCATAGAGCCTACAAGTACCTCCAGAACCGTGCTACATATTGAGATCCCAAGCTCGAATATGTCTGTAGTGAACATTGCTCTAGTGGCATGACTTATAGTAGTCTATAGATGGGAATTATTAGTATTTTTCCAAAAAGATGGTATGGAATACTAGAAACATAAATGTATGTGCCCAAATGCTATATACATAAGTATATCAAAACACAAATACGCCCTTCCAACTTATCCTTATTTATGGCTACCGATTAACCTAATCACTAATACCAAATGTAATGACCCACCTTTCATAACACCTGGAATCCACTCGTACAAATAACCGGATTTCCAAAAATGTCATGAATTACGTCATGTCAAGGGCAGAACATATAATAAAACAAATACATAGCATATCTATTCCAACTATCAATGTACTAAATCCCAAAGCAGAAGGAATAAAATAGAGTATCGACATAAATATGTAAAAGATTAAATGCATATCATATCAAGAGACATAAGATTTAGTATCATAAACAACATGCAAATGGTACATCAAACCCCATTTACAACAAATGAATATATAATATGTATGTCAATAACCCAAAATACTAAATAGATAATCATAGTGGTAAAATAGCTATGGCTCTATAGATCGCCTCCAACTAGTAGAAATCCCCATCTCTAGTCAACTTACTCAAAGAATAAATAACGAAAGAGACAACAAAGAGAGGGTCAGACATAAAGTCTGGTGAAAAGGAAATGTCACTAATCTACATGATTACTGATACACTACTGTTAATGAGATTTTTTGCCTCATAACACCAAGTTAATCACAAAGCAATAACGGTGATGGACGCTTACCATAATCAAAATTAACAAATTTAAGTAGCATTAAATTTACCTTAAGAAGGTAATTATGTCACTGTATGCTTACAAAATTATGAAGTTACACTTTAACTGTTTGTTAAAATGACAAGTCCAATCTATATCCAATTTAGGTAAAAGCAGAAAAGAATCTAATATTAAAAAGAGCAAGTAAAATGCAGAAAAAATTTAAAGGACGTAGAAATTTACATGGTTTGAATTTCCAAGAATTCTACGTCTATGGATTAAATCTTTGCTTATATATTTATTTTTGGTACAAACATTTCTAATGGCAGAGAGAGCACAATTATTTTAGTATAAAATTCATAGAATGTTCCCAAAAGTCCATTTCCTTGCTATAGTAATCTTCTATTTATAGTGCTATGATATCGCATGGATCGCTAATCCCTTAATTTTTCATTGCTCCTCTTCCATTAGATCTCTTTACATGTCTTTAATCGAGTGGCTCGATGATTTGTACATTGATTGCTAACGTGGATGACGACGAGGGAAAATTCTTTAGGCGGTAAGATTTGGTTGAAGGTGGAAATTTCGAATTTGAAGTTGGGCGGGAAATTTGGACTTTGGGGCTTTTGGAAGATAAATATCTGGATTCGCCCTAAAGGCTGCACGCCGCTATCTTATGATGTTGTAACTTATGTGTCTATTCTTAGTTGGTGTAGTTCCTCTTGAACGTAGTTATGAAACCCTTATCTAACATTAGTGTTGTTCCTTAATTGAAGATATACAGGCTTCGAGGAGATGATGGCACTGGACTTGAGGATAGTATTGGCCCTGGTTCTAGGAAGATTTTGAAGCAGGTATTATAAGGTGGAGACATTGATTTTGAGAAGATGGAGAAATTGACTTGTAAGTGAGAGGCGGCGCAGTCTTCAAAGGGGTGATAATTTAGCCTTTAGTTGGATGGCGGCACAGTCTTTAGAAGTGTGATAATTTAGCCTTTAATTAGATGGCAGCACAGTCTTTAGAGGGTTGATAATTTAACCTTTAGTTGGATGGTGTTGCAGCCTTCGACTAATGTTGGCATGGACTTTGTCTTTTGCTGGTATATAAATCTCTTGAGTTTGCCCTTACCTATCAGCAATGCTTACTTTGTCACTTTTTTCTTTGAAGGGATGACTTTCTTATTTGCTTCCTACTATATGTGGTTGTAGTATCAATGCATTTCGTCCATTGAGATTGCATAGCCTTTCTTTGATTCAATTTACCCATCGTAGCGTTTATGGTCTTTGATACGTTGTTGACTACATATAGACTGCATATTCATTTGGTTATCTTGGAGTATAGCTTGATAGGTTAGGGGTATCTAGCTTTATGCAGTTCCTTCTTTTTAGTGATACTATGACTAGATTCCCTTTCTTTCAGTAGCGCGGTTCTATTTGTGCTTATTTTTTTGACCTGCATTATATATGTTTACAAGAGAAAATTGGGTGGAACAGCTACTATATCATGAATATTAGCAAATAGTAATACTCGAGGTAATGAAATCATAATTCGAACTACATCTTCAACTGAATCCAAGTTAATACATTTCTACTATAGTGTTATGTTATACATGATACGTTTACCATATCCAAATCATCATGGCATCGATCGTGACTCAACCATCACACATTAGGCTAGATGGCCTCGAGTCTTTTGTTAATGCTAGGACCCGTTAAGTATAGTCACTATTGTAAGATCAATACTACAATACTTCAAAGTATCCTCCACCACCTATAATTGTGTCACATCCCTTATTCTGAGGCTTGAAAATAAGCGCTACTGATGATGCGGTCATCAATAGTATTATTCTTCGGTAACAAAATGAGATTAATTAATAGTATCGTTAACATCAGAAGCACAGGAACATGAAATTTTTTAAAACACTTTTCATTAATAATTTCCATATTCATTACATAATCCCAAAATGTTGCCCAGGTTCAGATAAAATATAATTATTACAAAATACTCCAAGGGCGACATATTAAAATTCCCCTTAATTGATCAGAGTTTACTACAAGACAGATATAATTTCTACCATTACATATATTCAAACAAAATATTAAAAACATAGTTGTTAACTAGTTTTTTGACCAAGCAGAATCAATAAGAGTTAGAACACCGAGAGAAAGACGAAGCGACTTGAAATCTTAAAAGCACACTTAGATTGGGAATAGAAACAACTCAGATAAATTTCAACATGAACGGAGCAAATCGGAGAAGTTGGCACTGACTTCACCAAGTCGGTGATGACATTACACACATCCATGTTTTGTCCCTTAAAGTTTATAGTCTTCTTCATCTATCCAATATGTCCCAAGTAATATCAAAGGATCCTGAACAATTGAATACCAAGATTGAAGGGTTAGTAGTTAACACCGTAGAATAAACCAAGTGATGAAGTAACCATCACCAATATCAATCAAATACCCATAGAAACATCATGGAACACTACAACATGAAGTAGAAAGGGGGACCAAAAGAGCTCAAGTCCATTGAAGTTAACTGCACATGTTGGCACTGACATGAGAAGTTGGTATCGACATGACACGTTAACTTGGTGGCACTTGGGATTTTGCACACTCTCTCGGGCCTCTGTTTGGACTCTACTCGAACTCTTCACTCGGCTCAATATGACTGCTACCACTATAAATACAAACCATAGAGCAACCAAGAAAGGATCTAGATTCTACTATCATTACGTGGGATCTCCATCAATTCTTCAACTCTTATCTCTGCATCATAGTCACCAAGGTAGCAACTATAGACATTTCTAGGACTTAAAACTTGTCTAGCCCATGTACTTGTGACTAATTATCTCTCTTTCTCTTTGTAATCATATTCAATCAAGATCAAATCAATAATCAAAGCTATAAAGTAGATGTAGACTTAGTTAGCAGCTGAACCACTATAAAATTCTCTTTGTCTATTTACTTTTCTACAAATTTTCTACTATATTTTCTCTGTTCTAACAGGGCTGGTGCTTTCACATCATACTCTAAGGTGTTGATCCGTTTTTTAGGTTAACATTTTAGTGCTTTCAGTGTGAACAATGAACCTGGGTGTAGATCCAGCTCTCCACTTTGGATCAGATAGGTCCAGAAGTTAGATCCATATATGCTACCTTCAAAAGAACTTGAAGACTTGCCGTTGAAGATCAATATCACGAAGGAAAAGAACAACATTTGAGAGATCTACCGGTGCAACAATTGGTAGTGTTGGACTAAACCGCCAGTAAATTGAAGTCAACAACATCACCAACTTAACAGCAAGAGTTAATATTGGAAATCAAACACCAGAATCTTCTGTTCATCATGAAGTTGTGACAAAAGGAAAATTTGACCAAATGGTTGATCCGCTTAACCAAAAGATGGCTGATGGCCAAAAAGCTCTTATGGACAAGTTATACACTTTGCTAGCGCTACAACCACCAACTGCCCTGAGAATTAGGATGGAAACTGCGAAGCCTATGGAACATGAAAATTCCTCCGTCTTAGGCTTGAATAGGAGGGATGGTAAGAAAAAGCAAAAGAATCTAGCCGGTGGAGCGACTGGAATTGTTATTGAAGGCAATGGAAGTATCACTCCTGCTAAAGGACAACCTGCCGTAAACCCCAACTTTGGAGCGAAGGCTCCACAAGGGAATATTGCGATGCTTCTCTTTGATTCTAAAGATGACATGCAACTCGGTGCTAAAGGACTGGAATTAAATGTTGATATAAATAGGTAGAATGCGGGAAAAGAAGTCCAAATTGCTGCTACCAGGTCAACCACTCGCCAACGGAATTCTACAGTAGTGGTTCCCCTGGAGAATGGAGAGCTACGCTTTAGCTAGCAAACCAAGGCCGTTTTTAGAGCAAAACGATCGGTGTAGCCTATGACAGTCAACCTATGGACTACCGAACTAGTGAGGCATACATAGAGGACATGGTCAAACGCTTGATGGAAGAAGGTAAGGGCAGAAAAGACGACGACTAGGGTTCTGCACCAAGCCAGACTCCATTTACTGAAAATATCCTAAGGGAGTAATATCCAAAGAAGTTCATTATGCCCTCTATACCAGCCTATAATGGGACGACAGACCCTAAACCACACTTGAACAAGTACAGTTGGCATATGGATGGAGCTAGGGGAAAAGAATGCAGTCAGCTATAGATGTTTCCCTATCTTCCTGGAAGGTGTTGCTTTAATGTGATTTACCAAACTCCCACCAAGATCCATTTCTACATTTGACAAGTTAGCAAGGAAATTGTTGGAACAGTTTAGGCTTCACACAGCACAGCAAAAGGATGTGATGTCTTTATCTTGCCTTTTCTAGGGACCAAATGAGTTGTTAAAAACCTTTATGAACTGGTTTAATGCCACGGTTACTGAAGTGAGCAATCCTAATGAAGATAAGGTATTCATGGTTTTAGTTCGAGCTATCCATTCAGACACTAAC
The DNA here is from genome assembly GCA_030737815.1 of Allium fistulosum. Taxonomy (NCBI): domain Eukaryota; kingdom Viridiplantae; phylum Streptophyta; class Magnoliopsida; order Asparagales; family Amaryllidaceae; genus Allium; species Allium fistulosum. The sequence continues at coordinate 1,004,515,472 of CM060902.1, read as the reverse complement.
TTTGGAAGATGGATTAAGATGAAACAACCAACCACAATGAAGGAGTTCAACTAGAAGGTGAGTCAGTATCAGCGGTTGGAGGAGGCAAATGCTTTGGAGGGTAAGACTACCAGTGTGCAACCAAAGGAGGTAGTTCAGAGCAATGTAGCGGTTAATTAGGATGGAAACAATTCTGGAGGTGTGCAAGGAAATGCAGGGAAAGATGGAAATCAGAAATGAAAAAAAAACTAGAACACTAGTAGGCATGATGGGAATGCAAAGCGGATCAGGAACCTGAGATCCGAGGAGTATACGTCGTTGAACGACAACCTGGAGAACATATACCTTGCAGGCATAACAAGCCTCCCATTAAGGAAGATTCTGAATGAAAGAAGTAATCAGGGATGTTTTGCCACTTCCATGAGACTCACATGTATGACACAAACGAGTGTCGACATCTGAAAGATCTGATTAGGGAATTGATTAGGAACAACAGGCTCCAGTAGTATGTAAAGAAATCGCAAACCTCTGACCAGCCCATTGGACCTCAAGTTCCAAGCACTCAAGGGAACTAAACTGGACCCAGAGGAGAAGGATCCAAAGGATGGAACAGAGACTAGTAGCGACACTATTTTCGGAGGACCTCACCCAGCTCAAAAAAAATGAGGGGAGATGGAACGATACGTGAGTTCACTAAAGCACACTCTGAAAGAAACTTGTATTGTGATTGAGGATGGTGGCCTAGCCAAGCAACAAAGGACACTCAATGGTGATATATGTTTTGAAACCGAGACACCGAAAGGTTAGAAACACCGACTCCTGACCCTTGGTGGTAACCTTCGGAACCGAGCCGAAAGTTGTATGCCGAGTCCTAGTGCATACTAGAAGTTCTATAAACATGTTGTTTTGACATATGTGTAATCAAATGAAGATCAGCATGAAGGATGTGTCTGCTTGACGAATGAAAATCTAGGGCTTTACAGGAGAACCAAGAAAGCTAGTCGGGATGATTGACTTACCCGTCGAGCTCAGAGAAGGAGAACAAAGGGTAGTCCTTATCTAAACCCTTGTGATTGTGGATGAAATGTCAGCTTACAACGCTTTCTTGGGTCGACCGGCTCTTGTTGATTTTAGGATCGCTTTAGCTCCTCGGTGCCTTACCATAAAATTTCTGATGGAGAATGGAGTTGGAGTTATAAAGGGAGATCAAAGCATCACTAGAGAATGTTATGCCGTTGAGTTACGTGAATCGAAACGAAAGGAAAAGGGAAAGAATATGGGGAAGTCTCTTCGCATTAGCAAACCGTCAGCATATCAATTACAGAACCGCCCTGGCTCGGGGACTATAGTCATTTCGATAATGCTTTGGACCCTAGGAAGAAAAGCGAAAGCATGAAAGCTCATTGCTCCCCGAAGATGGATCAGGTACGATCCATATTCAACACTATGGATCGTATCATATCGATTCCACAACTCAATTTTGCAGCGATGATCAGCCAATAATTCAAAATCCACACATGCTATCAACATGAAACTTGGAGTACAAGCTTACTACAACATGTGGAACACTCCCTAAGGATCTCATTCCAATTGGAAGAAGTTGGAGGGATCGGCATAATTGCTTTTGGAGGGATCGGCAGAAATTAGAATTCAAGCAACGCTACTTCACGGAAAATGCGATATCTCACAAACCGTATGTCGGAATTGCACGAAATATGGAGAGCAAGTAGCTAGCATCATAGGACACCCCATATAGGGACCGCAACCTATTTGGACACAATAATAGGGATCAGTACCGTCCCTATTGTGGGTCCCGATAGGCATGGAAATTTTTGGGTGGACTCGTCTTGGTCTCCCGAACCTTCTGCAGAAATTTTGGTCTGATCCATGCACATCTTGCCCTATAAATACGATAGGCATGGCGTAAAAAAAGGGATCCTTCTTTCTGCTGAAAAGGCTCTTCCATTTTTATTCTTTATTCTTGTCCTAATGGATTCTAGCTGATCCAAAAATTCTTGTAATCATAATCAAGTGCAAGATCAATAAAAATAAGAAGTGGACGTAGGCGAAGATTGCTGAACGACTATAAAAATCTGTGTGTTTATTTACGATATTTGCTCTGTATTAATTTCATTCTTTATTTAATCTACACTAGATTCTATTGGGTGGTGATGCCTATTTTTAGCGTCAACACCGAGCAAATTACAACCCTACGGAACGTCACAGCCCCTACGATAAAAAAGGAATCACAAAGTCTAAATGGAAAGGTTGCAACATTGAGCCGATTTATTTCCAAAGCAACAGACAAGTGTATACCGTTCTTTGACTCATTGAAGAAGGGTAAGAAATATTTTGAATGGAATCAGGCCTGACAAACTGCTTTTGAGGAATTATTACAACATATAGTGATCCCACTGGTTATATCTAAACCGGTGGATGGGGAAGACCTACCTAGCAGTGTCAACTCACGCTCTGAGTGCAACACTAGTACATGAGGAAGCTAGAATTTATTGGTCTGTTTACTACATCAGTAACCGATTCACTGGAGCCGAGAGGAACTCCAAAGTTGGAAATACTAGCATGTTGCCTATTGATCGCATCAAGCAAGTTACGCCCATACCTCCAGGCTCACCCAATTAAAGTTTTGACGGATCAACCTTTGAAGTAGGGAATGTACCATCTAGAGACGTCGGGACAACTTCTTAAGTGGAACATTGATTTTTTCAGTACGACATCACTTATCACCCCTGAAAGGCCATCAATGGACAAGAATTGGCGGATTTCATCGTCGAATTTACAATATGAGATGGCAAAGAAGAAAACACTTTAGAAGTAGTGTTATAGTGGAAATTTTTTGTCGATGGTGCATCAAATGATTTCTGCTCAGGATTAGGGGTTTTTCTCGAAACTCCCGGAGGACGGTCTATTTAATAGGCTCTAAGGTTGGAGTTCCCTTCTACTAACAATGAGGCAGAGTACGGTCTATTTACAACGCTCTGAGCTATTGACGGCTTCTCATCAAAAAATAATGGCACAACACTTAAGCGCCAAAGTTCGCAACCACACCTTAGAAGTGGAAGATCTCATCCTGGAACGAACCTTCCCGAGCATGGGAGTACTTGGCCTAAACTGGGAAGGACCCTACATTATCGGTCAGAAACTTTAAGATGGAACTTCCAAGCTCACAATGGTCGATGGAATCCAAATTCCCCATGCTTGTAACAGCAATTCACTACAACACTATTTTGTTTGAATTTCTATGTATTTCCTATTTTCGCAAATAAATCATCCAGGGATACTGGGGGCATTGTAAATAGGTAGGATTTTCCTTTCTCTTTGTTTTATCAATAAAGTTATTTAGTTTCTTGAACCAATTGAACCGTGTTCATGTAAGCAACCTACGGAGTCGACGAGGTCAAATCGACTCGAAAACCATTCACTCGCTGCTTGAACCAATGGAATTGCATCCAAGTATGCTCCACCCACATGCATTTTGAACCAATGGAACCGCATTCAAGTAAGCAACCCGCTGAGTTGACGAAAGGGAATCAACCCAAACCATTGGATCGACGGGGAAAATCGATCCCTTCCCTCTGAGAACTGGTGTTGCTTCGGCAACATCGGAAAGGCCCCAATCCTCGCATGCATCTATAAGCCGCACCTCGCTTCTTGGACCCATGGAACCGCGTCCAAGTAAGCACCCATTTCCTTAACTACTTGAACCAATGGAACTTCATTTGAGTGCACCCCATTTCCTTCACTTCTTGGGTCGATGGAACCGCGTCTAAGTAAGGTTTCATTCCTTAGTCACTTGAACCGATGGAACTGCATTTAAGTGTGACCGACTCCATTGCTTCTTGGACCAATGGAACCGCATCCACGCAAGCATCCACTCCCTTGTCACTTGAATCAACGAAACCGCGTTCAAGTGTACTTTTAATCAGTGCTATTAGCCTGCTAATATCATCGGTTTGTCAAAACCTCCTAAGTACCGACATTGCTCCAGCAGTATCGGGAAATTTATCAGTTGCAGAATTGGTAGAAATCAATCCCCACCGTACAAAACTCAACATCGCCCAGATATCATCAACGTTGATGGAAAATCCAAGGAATTGAGCTATCTACAGGTCTCAAGAAACAGAAGCTGGTGTATGGATAGAATCTCAATACCTAACTCGGAGAAAATTAGCTATGACCAAAGTACGCAGTGCACGGAATAAAGCATTCGGACTTTAAGTTCACGGAGATAGGATTTGTAATACATCCTTGACTGGAGGCAACCAGAGAATAGCCCAGAGCGCTCGGCCTCACATCAAGTGTTCGGAGTAACCAACCCCATAGACTGGGAAGGCAAATAATATACTAAAACTTGGTCAGAGTAAAAGTCACTCCACGGTTATGTTACGTCGAACAAAATTCTAGCAACTACAACAGGGCAAAGTAAAATAGTAAAACTAAAAATAACTGCAAATTACACTATTTACACTATCTACATGCATAGGATTACAGTAAATAAACACATTGACTATCGCATAGTACAATAGTGTATAATATGGAAATTATGATATGTGCAATCGTATTATGCACACATACAATGGTACATAAACAGGCACAGTACATAGAATGTAGAGAAGTACATAGAAGAGATCACAGTAGAAATACTAATCTTTTTATTGCTTATATCTCTTTATGTACAACATCAAACAGCGGGGACGTTCTCGCACAATGTCAGCTTGTTTGGTCACCAAAAATCAAAATTACAAACTCTACTGATGCAACAGCAAAAGAAAAGACGCTAAGTACAGACTCTACACTTGTTTAGAAAGACTAAAAAAATCATCAAAAGACATGAACTAAAAGAATCACCAAAACCTGGCTCCACGGATGCTCGAGCCCATCACTTCTTATCGCTACCACCTTTGCCACCCTTACCGGGTCAGGTTGCGATCTTCTTCTTAACCCCCACCTTGCTTGAGTCAGTTTCCTCGGACCCACTGACCGACTCACTTGCATATTTCGGTTTGCTAGTCTTGATGGTGAATGGGAGGTTCCTGGTCTTTGCAGCATCTGGCTCTACTTTAATCTTTCCCCTCTCTCTTCCTCTTAAATCCGCTCTGCCATTGTTTTGTCCTCGGTCGGATTAGTAGCACTAACCATCTGAACAACCTCCTTCTGTGATGCAGCAATGTCCTTCAACCCTTCCAATGCTATGATCTTTTGGGCCCGAAGGTGGAAGGTTGGAGTGTAGTAGTTAAACTTATGGAAACAGCAGTGGTGGTGGTGAATATCGCATCAGTTCGTGTGATCTGTGAACCAGGAGGCAAAGATGGGACGTTAAGTGGACCTATGAGTTCACAAAGAGAATGGTATAGCTCAGTAACAGATTCAGGAGTGAGATCGACCTGCTGGAGCACAGGAAAAACAAGAGAAATACCTATAGTGAGACTCTTAGGTATGACGTCAATCTCGTACTCTCAAATTGATGGGAACTGCCCAATCGCTGTAACAGGGAAGTATGGCTCATGCAGTGCAGCTGAAGAAGGGATGATCGTCACTAAAACCCCGGACTGCGAGACAGACACTTTACGCTAACCTGAATAGCTCGGGCCAGCATGGACAGTAGCAGCCTCAGCATCCTCCTCAACGAGAATTGCCTTCCCTAAGGGAAGCACATCTATCTCTTCGACACTCAAGTACCGCACCAGTAGCTCGGTTTTGAAACAGTCGCCTCCAGCTTGGTGCAACACTTCTTCCTTGGCGTCGGCAAGGGTAGAAGGATAATCATTTCCTAACCACTTTAGATCCCTGTGCATAATCATACTCATGTCGAAATATTGGAGAGCTTGATTGAGGTCTTCCCTCTCCCAGGCCCTCTTCTCGATCTTGGCATCCCGGGCTTTTTCAAGGTCAGTCATCTCACTTCGGCAGACTGCAAGCTCGATGTCATTTGAGAGCTTATTGGATGAAAGAGTGTCCAACTTTCCGGCCAACCGTTGGTTTTCCTCATGGAACTTTTGCACTTCTTCGTGGAGGCGTTCAAATTAGGAGGCCTATTCGAAATGGGCCCTATCTTTCGCCTTTATAATTTCAGCCTTCTCTTCAGCTTGTTACTTATAGCTTCCAGTTTCAAGATAAGCGGCCCTAAGATTATTCCTCATCACTATCTCTATGTTGGTTTAGGCACGCTTCATCTCTTCCATCAAACTGTCCACACTCACTTTCTATTCGAGTGCGAGATCTCTTTTCATAGTAACTTTGATCAAGTCAGCATCTCGCTCTTTAATTGCCTCTTTATGCTTTACACTCTCTTTCTCGAGTGAATCAAGTTGTGTGAAGTTGATCTCAGAAAGAGCTTTGACCAATCGTTGCCATCCAAAAGTCGAGTCAATGTCGCTTTGCACTGCCTCTAAGTTTTTCACTGTACTTTCTATAGTAACAGTTTTGATGTCGTGATTGAATTTTAATCCATGTGAGTATAAGTATGAATAAGCAGCTTGGAGGTCCGATAAACTAGGTGAAAGTGTAAGCATTGAGGTGCTTTGAGAAGGGCTGAGGCAGCAACAGTTTTAATGGTCCATGAAGAAGGAGAGTCTTGGAGACTAGCAGTTTGAGTTTCGGAATGTGGAGGAATAATAGAAGTAGCAGCTCCATAGCGCTCGGAGGAATCTCTCCGGGGGTATTTGTAAGTCTCACAAGAGGGATCTCCCACCAAATCCCTCTTTCTCTTCACTCTTTCTTCTTCAGCATCGAGGCATTCTCTCTAAGCTTTGTGAGCTTCATCACGCTTATGCTCCTTTCTCCTTCGCTTCTCATCGTCTATTTTGTAGCGATGAGGATGAGTGTCAAGAGTGCTATTCTATAGCGGCTCGAGCTATGCAGAAGTGCTCAATATCTATCACGCGCCATTGAACCTGAAGCAAAGAAAAATGTATAAGTCCCAGAGTTACACAAATCAAGGTGTATACAAAGATGAATGTTTGTGATCCTAGAGTGAAGTGTATAACACCAGTAACCCCTTTTTATAGTTTACAAACCCGTTGGGCATGGTTTTAGAGTCGAAGTGCTACTACCTTCACTTATGAATTCCTTAGAAGATATGTCAACATGTGAGCCGATTTCTTCTATTATTTCCGTAATTGAGATGTCTCTATGCTTATTTATATAGATAGCAACATCTTTTATGAAGTCAAAATCGATGTATTTTCAATAGATGTCCCTGCCACTTGATCTCCCGTAGAAAGTGGGGTCTCGAAAGCTTGTCATTTGGGAGGAGGAGAAGTATCGAGACCTGGACTTAATTTTTGATTGGCCAAAAGGTCCGAAGAATAAAGGTCGGGAAGTCTGGGGCTCGTTCTCAGAGATTCATCCCCAAATCTATTTTCCCCTTTCTCAGTGACCTGAAGGTCGCTATTATTCTCATCGTCGGAGATCTTTCCTTCTTCCACAACCATGGCCCGTTTTCCTTTTCTTCTTTTAACCATCTCATCCTCCTCCGGGATGGTAGGCATTCTCCCGCAATTGCCCTCACAACTGGGGGCTTCTTCTTTCACGTGCTCATCCGCCCCAGTTTTAACATCTTCTCCTCCTTTTTTGTCTCCTAGAGGCTTGTCAGTCTCTATATCAAGAGCCTCCTCCTCATAATCATCGCCAGACCCACGTCCATCGCCCAATCCACCTTCTTCCTCTTCCTCTTAAGGCCCCTCGTTAGAGCCACGAGTAGATGCAGTGGAATGGGTACACGACCTAGAGCCGCTCCACGAGGGAACTTCGATGTCAGCTACTCTTTATGGGGCAAGCAAGCCATAATCTAACAAGTTTTCATTCATCAAGAGGAAGCTAACATAGCGTTCACTCGCTCTAACGACCTTTAGATGTTTACATTGTCTTGTGCTCCGATCTTTTATCTCTCATCGGGAAGCCTGTGAGAGATATGCGTTAATTTTGGAGTAGAGAAGTGTCGTTGTAAAGTGGATTGATATAACAGAACTCAATTCCTTTTAACCAGAGGCGATTGAATCCTTTTGGAAAGCGGATGAAGAAATATTCGGTCTTGAACATCAAACACTTATTATAAAGGTTCCCAATCAACTTTCCTCTAGCCTAGACCTCAATAATAACAAAGGAGGGGCAATCTTCTCTCCTCTTGAATTTAGGCAAATATGTGAGCTCTCTAAAGCATGGAGGGCGCTCAAATTGTTGCATGAACAAGACACATAGTGAGCTCAATAAGGCAAACCCATACGGGTGAATCTGAAACGATGCAAGTCCAATCTCTCCTAGAAAATCTCTCAAGAAAGAGTTGAAGGGAAGAACGGCGTAGCTGAGATACATGTACCGGTTATAAGTTGTGAAACCAGGAGGGTACGATGTGCAAGTTTGTTTCTTGTCGGTAAGTGAACATCTTCGATGGGAATTCCATACTGCAAGCAGACATTACGAAGCATCTTTTCAGTCATGATAGTGTGTGCCAGCTTTGGTGGATTAGTTATAATTAGCCTTAGGGACAATTAGGGCAGAAAAGTGGAATCTACAAGCACTATCTGGCTCTTATACCCCAATGAAGTAGGTTGGTTCGGTCCAGCTAGAACAGATGGTGAAACCAGAACAGTGGTAGAGGCACCCTCAAAAGGAGTTGACAGTCCTTCACTAGATTTGTGACGTGCTAATTGGTGAGTCATTCTAGACAGGAGAACCTAGTAGTCAACGTGGTTAGGTGAAACTTAACTTGAAATATAAACACATGTGTGACCAATGCCTAGAATCTAGCGAAAATCGATGTGTATCGACCCATCAAATTCTAAGTGCTGACAAGGGCAAATGTAATGTGTTATCTACATGAGGTGGGTCCAGTATCCCGAACATTGCCAATGAACTATCCAGTATAGGTAGTCTATCCACATTTGAAAAACAATTTGTATCATCCTTTGAAATTATCTTTGTACACTTACCTGTTATCGAACAACGATCGATAACGGACCCATTGTCAAAAGCGACGTAGAAAGTCTTTCTTTTGAGGATCACCGGATGTGCAAAATGAAAAGAAGGAATGATGGAATCATCCAATACGCACAAATTCAAAGTTAAATCATCGTATCGGAACCCATTCGATGATTAAACTCAGTCAATTTCACAAAGGATACAATCAAAACGCAGGACTTAAGCTTCTCTTCATAGTGATTCATGCTTGACTGGGACAATTTACAAACTTATCCCCAATCAAACAAACAAGGATTTGATTATTTTCCATCAAATTGAAATTGACTAAGCCTAGATCGTCCCTCCACCACTGCAATCACCTTGCAATCTACCTTTGAATCAAATCACGAGACAATTCGGCCTAAGATTTCAGTTTCAATTTAGTTCGAGATCTCGAGTGGTGGTCGTGGAGGCGACGCCGATGCTAGGTGATCGCGAGTTGCACAAGGAGGCTGCGACGGCCGATGGTGGCAAAGGGACATGTTGATGGCGACAAGATTTGATGGATGAAGGCAAGTCGGCACTTGAAAATTTGGTAGCAAGTATTAGGGAGTCGGCAGCAAGGAAATGAAAGTAGGTAGACTTAAGTCATCAAGTATAACTTATAGGAGAATTAGCAAAAGCTCCCCTAAGTGCACATGTCCGTATCGACATGAGAGGTCAGTACTAACATCCCACATTTCACCCAAATTTGGTCATATTCACCATAATGGATCTATCCAACTACGTGAAGCTACACGTAAGTTCCGATATTTAAAGTACATAGTAAACATCATTGAGATGAGAATGCCAATCCTAAGTAGAGCGAACAGTGAATAGATATTGATCGATTAAGACCAGGTGAAGGTAACGTTTCTAGACAACGTTCAAATGATTAGCCAGAATTCATAAGATAGCAGTTCAAGACTTGCCTCATTCCAGAGCATACTTTGTATTCAATGAAAATATACTTTGGAAGGCAAATGCTAACTAGGTTTTTGACTAAGCAGAAATCAATCAAAGTTAGAACGTTGAGATGAAGACGAAGCGACTTGAAATCTTACAAGCACACTTAGATTGGGAATATAAACAACTTATATAAATTGCAACATGAATGGAGCAAAGGGGAGAAGTCAGCACCGACTTCACCATGTCGATGATGACATTTCGCGCATCCATATTTCACCCTCAAACTTTATGGAGGCTCTTCTTTATCTATCCTATGTGTGCCTAAGTAATATCAAACGATCTGAACAACCAAATACCAAGATTGAAGGGTTAGCAGTCAGAACGGCAGAATAAACCAAGTGATGAAGGAACCATCACTAATATCAATTAAATACCCATAGAAACATCATGGAACACTACAACATGAAGTAAAAATGTGGACACAAAAGAGCTCAAGTCCATTGAAGTTAACTGCACATGTGGACACTGACATGAGAAGTCGGTACCGACATGACACATTAACTTGGTGGCACTTGAGATTTTGCACACTCTCTCGGTTCTCTATCTAGACTCTGCTCCAACTCTTCTCTTGGCCCAATACAACTGCTACCATTATACATACAAACCATAGAGCAACCAAGAAAGGATCCTGATTCTGCTATCACTACGCGGGATCTCCATATATTCTTCAACTCTTATCTTTACATCACAGTCACCAAGGCGGCAACTATAGACACTTCTAGGACTTAGAACTTTTCTAACCCCTGTACTTGTGACTAGTTCTCTCTCTATCTCTTATAACCATATTCTACAAAGATAAACCAATAATCAAAGCCATTAAGTGGACGTAGGCTTAGTTAACAGCCGAACCACTATAAAATCTCCGTGTCTACTTACTTTTTTGAAAATTTTCTATTATAGTTGCTCTATTCTAACAGGACTGGTGCTTTCACATCATACTCCAGGCTATTGATCCATTTTTAGGTTAACAACAGTGGATATAACTAGACTCCTATATAGCTAGCTCTGCCTCATGCACATCTTCGGAAGCTTCATTTGTTAAACCTAAAAACTGAAAACCTTACTCTTGAACTACTCAAATGAGCACTCGAGTGTTAGAGAGGAAAACAAAAATTTCGGATTGGATAACAAGTCCGATATGAATAATAACATGCCATCTCGGTAATAGATATCTAGTGAGATCACGCCATTGAGTGGAACGGGTTTTCCCCTCAATAGTATCTTCTAAAAATATGTCAATCATAATCACTCATGCATTCACAATGTTTAAACAAACGTAAACAATTATATGCATGCATACTACATGGGTAAACCTGTCCAATCCATCTTAATTAATTGACTGTCTTTCTCTACTTTATAGTTTTCCTAGGGTCATTACAATCCTATATGGCTGACTCGGGCATACCAGATATACCAAAATTCCCCAACTTACCATTAGGAGGAAACTGGATTGTCCATCCAACATTATCATCTTATTGTTATCCTGACTATCTGTCTATCTTATAGTTTTGCTAGGCACACTATGAACCTATTGGTTTTGCAAGTCAACCAATAACCTATCTAAGCTATATATTCCTTTCAGTGCGTAATCCTCCTTTTAATTTACCCTTAACTAAGTCCTACGCATGGGAATTATGGACCAATATTAACTAGTGGCTAACAATTGAAGTATAGTACCCTACACCTGTCCCATTATCTGGTTTTCTTATCTCTATTCCTTGATTCAAAATATCCCATCAAATTTATCTAACGGCGATAAATATTCATATAAATTCTCGAGCTACCATTTTTATTTCCTTGAAAACATAATTCTTTATAAATGATTTAACCTTTAAAATCATACTTATATCAAGGAAAATATAACCCTTCCACTTCATCAAAATATATGCTTCTTTAAAGAAAAATTTTGATTTAATAACACACGGCATCATATGTCCAAAATTGGTTGCTGCACCTCTTCATCTATAAGTCATAATAAAATATTCCCTTCATCTCTAAGTCATAATAAAATATTCAAATTTTATAAAGTGTAAGGCCATACGGCTGAAATCATCGACGTCATATACTATTATATATAGGTTGCAAAATGTAAGTGGCAAAGCCTTTGGTTTGTATAAAGTATAGCTCCCAAGTTTAAAACAGGTATGTCGACATTGATGGTCTCCGACATCAATACATAAAAATAGTTGATATTGTTTTCATAAATCTGGGCTACTATGTCACTATATAAAGAATACCAAAATCATTTACTTGCTTCATTATTGCTATAAGAAAATTAGCGGCATCATATCCGCTTTATACCATTAATTTCGAAAGTAATATATGCGGCATGGCTGCCTTAAAGGAATAATGTCGAAGTTAAGTTATGCAGCATCATCGTCATAATACTTTTATCTCGAAAGTAATACTAGTGACATTACTGCCATAATATAGTTGAAACAGAAATAAAATATGCGGCATCATTGCCACTATATATTAATGTCAGCATAGATAGATGTGGCATGCGACATAGGTAAGCGGCATCAATGCCACCTGTCCTTAATATCAGAAATATGTAGTTGCGGGGTCAATACCGCATGCTATAGGTTTATGTCGGCATTGATAAGTCATGAGATTACACATGTCGTTATTAGTCTAATGCTGAGAATCCTTATAACTATGCTTCAACCTGATTGGAATCATTCCATACCAACACGGTTGATATTATTTGCTTTCCTTCTAGTTAAAGATGTCATTGATAGTTGCGGCATGGATGGACTTTGGCATTGATTACCGACGTCATGGCAAACTCGTAATTAACATAAAAACTATTTATTTCTCATTTGAAGTAATTTCTTTTCTCCTACTCTTAATCCATGTCTAATTTCTATTGGTTAAGGCTACAGTTTATCAATTTCTTTTCCAAAAAATTGATGTAAACCAGATTTATCATTCTAAAAGTATTTTGCAAACTATTTAACTTATACAATTATTTTAATATAATTATTGAGCCTTTCTAGCTTAATAAATTCATATAAAATCATAAACACACGGGGAAAATCCTGGAAAATCAGAATTAATATATTCTTTGACATATAAAAATTTCGAACAAAAAACATTATTTAATTATTTTTAAAATTAAAATCCGATATAAATCCCTTTTCTCACTTAAGAAATTCATAAAATATTCATGCTTGCTTGGAAAACAATGAAATTAAAACCCACTTCTATAATAATGTTATAAATGTCATATTCAAATTTCAAGTCATTTGGATCTTATAAACTAGGTTTTCACACTCAAACCCTATTATTTAATTCCATAATAAATCCAATAATAAATAATTTAAGCATATAGTCAACCAATCAATCATAATATAGCATAACAACAACATATAGCATAAAACTAGAATAAACATACAATTGTGAGAAGGATAATTATTATTCACCTTGATTAGATAAAGAAATTGAGATTTAAGTGTTGATTTGATCACTCTAAGCTTTATCATTTGATTTCCTAGCCTTTTCACTTCTTAGATATCTAGCAATGGCCAGCTTCTACTTGGTTTTAGTTTGTACAAAGTGAATGTGACTAAGAAAATGAAAATGGAATGATTTATGTTTAGGAATAAGGCCTTTTCCTATTTTGCCTCTCACACTATTTCATCTCTTATTTAGGTTATAATCAATCTTCTTAACTCATTAATTAAAGCACAACCTATTCAATTGTCAAATCTCATTTTTGTTATCTCAACACAATATTTTATCTAATTTATTTAATTAAATATCCTAAGTAATGTTACTCAAGATTAGGGGCGTTACAGACTCCCCTCTTTGAAGAATTTCATCCTCGAAGTCACGGTAAGGCACATAACGAACATATAACACAGGTATAAAACGTACCATCAAAACAAATCAGGATAAGTATCTCTAATCATGTCTTCTATCTCCCAAGTATAGTCTTTCTCATTGTCACTCCACTGGACCTTTACTAGTCCGACTGTCTTGTTTCTTAATTCTTCCCATTCCTAGCAATTGTACGAACTGGTTGCCTAACAATAGTCATGTCCGGTTCCACCACTAAGTCTTACAATGCGGTCAGAGTGATAGTAGTCATTAGATCATGAACACACTTCCTAAGATGAGAAACATGAAAAAGATTATGGATTCCTGCCAAACTGCTTGGTAACTCTATCCTATAGGCGAGTTTCCCAATCCTTTCCAAAATAGAAAATGGTCCAACAAACCTAGATGCGAATTTCCTTGACTTTCCAAACCGAATTACTTCCTTCATTGGTGATACCTTGACAAAAACATGATCTCCCACTAAGAACTCCAAATCTTTACGCCTCTTATTTATGTAACTTTTCTGCCTCGTCTGAGCTTCCTTCATTCTTGTTTGGATCAACTCAATCTTTTCTGTGGCTTTTCTCACCAAATCTAAGCCAATAACTAGTCTACCTCTAGTCTTTAACCAATATATGGGTGATTTGCATGGCTTTCCATACAGAACTTCAAAAGGTGCAATCCCTAAACTAGTCTGATAACTATTGTTATAAGAATATTCGACTAAGTATAGATGGTATTCCCATGATCCTCCAAAATCTAACACAAAAGCTCTTAACAAATCTTCCAAGATTTTGTTAATTCTTTCCGTTTTCCCATCCGTCTGTGGATGGTAAGCTGCACTCATCTTGAGCTTGGTGCCCAAAACCTCTTATAGTCTCTTCTAGAATTTGCTAGTTGTTTGAACCAAAAATTGCACAAACAACCAAGAGATTGTGTAGATAATAAAATGTGAAGAAAATAAATGAAAAATGGACAAGGAAAGAACATATAGCGTTTATAGTGGTTCGTCTAATCTTGACCTACGTCCACTTAGTGAATTTATTACTTAGATCACTGGATTATAAGTAGTTGTTCTTACAGATGGGTATAAATCTGTGGGTGATTATAAGAAATTAGAGTAAGAAAAAGAAAGAGCTAAAAAGAAGATCCCTAAAATGAGCCATGCCTCTCTTTTTGCAGACGTAGGAAGCTTAAAATCTCGCCACATGATCTCCACTTCATTTTCCATGCCATAGACTGCTTCTCCAAGAAAATAGGCGGACACCTTAGTAGTAATCATGGATTGGCAGCGATCCATGGGCTTGGGTTGGTACCGATCCATAAATTCCTCATATGGATGATTTTCAACTCATTGTCTTAGCTCAATTCGTGGTTAGTTTCGTGATTCCAAACTTGTTTGCAGTAGAATTAGCTTGTTTCTAAGTTCAAATGATGGATCTATAGAAGAATTAAGTTACTGATTATGAGTGCTCATGGAGATCAGTAAAGAATTGCATGGGATTAACAAAATAACACTTATAATAGGCTTCTAGTATCAAGTAGAGGGAATAGGAGGAGCCATGGCAAGAACGGGCAAGGTTTCAAGGATCGGTATCAATTACCTATCCATGATATTGGATCGGTACCGATCCAACACAATGTTGGATTGGGGTTCTTGATTTCTTGTGATGGCTTGCCCTTCATTTTGTAGTTTTGTTTGCATTTGGGTTCTGGACTCTTGGGCCATCTCTCCGGGCTTCCTACCTTAATAGTTTTCAAGTTCGATTCATCCAATCTATCCAAATATTGTCTGATTAAAAGGCTGGATAACACTCATGATGTTGGATTGGTAATGATCCAACACAATGTTGGATTGGGGTTCTCGGCTTCTTGTGACGGCTTGCCTTTCATTTTGCGGTTTTGTTTGCATTTGGGTTCTATACTCTTAGGCCATCTTTATGGGCTTCCTGCCTTGATACTTTCCAAGTTCGATTCGTCCATTCTATCGAAATATTGCCTGGTCAAAAGGCTGATAACACTTGCCCCCCAAATCACACGTTGTTTGAAATATGATGTGCTTTGACTCAAGACATGTCCGGATTGCTGCGAAGGACTCCACTTTATGCTTTGAATGGTCGCTATCCTACCTGCAAATCATTTCAGTAAAGTGTTATGTTTATAGCCATTCGCCGTGATGCTTTACCAGGTTCTAGTACTATAAATCTAGGATGTGCTCTCACGATCTATCGTTGAGTTCAATAATTTTTAACTAGTTTCTCTCATGGATTTTCTAGGTTTGAATCTGATTTTCTTTGACTCAAGTTGTTCGGGGTTGGACATGTATATGCAGACGTATACACGTGCACGTTCTTAAGTAGCTCCACTATCATTTGCATGTACTCATGTCGGAATACATATGGGCCAATTCCATCAACTGTAGCTTTTTTATTAGATTCGGTACCGATCCAAGTCTTTGGATCGATATCGATCCAGGACTTGGGAAAAGTCTATGCTTTAGTTGCCTTAAGAATCGGTCCTGAGTTATATAATCCATCTCTCCATCTCATCCGCTCACTTTGTTACCGAACCGATCCAAACTTCACATCTGCCATTGATGCTCTCTAACCACGAATCGAACATACCCCTATCAGCGCCTTACCATTGAACTGCCACCGCTTATATCTAACTGAGCCTGACGTCTCTTGCCTTGCTTTGATTGCACTCGAAGCACCGAACCCAACTTAAGTCTCCATTTTGCAATCAATTCCTACCCTAAACTCCTACCCAAATTATGTAGTACTAGGTAGCTAGTGGCGACATAGACGTGAATGGACTGATGTTGGCGGCCGTGTATTGGATCAGGGAAGAAGAAGATGTCAAGACTAGGAAATTTAACACTAAGGGTTTGGATCGGTATAAATCCAACCCTTAGTGTTTCTTAGTGAACTTCTAAGGCTCGAGTTTCTCTCGAGTGATTTCCCTTGACTTTCCAACGTACACCCAATGCATGGTCATCGTCGTAAAATCCATTGAGACTGTCAGTAATGATGGTCACTCTAGGCAATATCCAGAGTTTAAAATGAGTGGTTGCACAATATTAGAAATTCGCACTACACAACACTACACAACACTACACTAGGTTACACTTTACCATGGAGGCACAACTTATATCTAATTTGATGTTGTTTATATGTTGAAATTTTTTAGAAATGGATCGTAGACATTTTAAGTGTCTTTCCACTCAAGGCACAGGTCCATCTACTTCCAAAATATGCCGAATCTGATATCGAGTCGAGCTCGACTACGGTTCTGCTTGCACAACAAACTCCGGTGCAGCCCATACCTCCAGTTGAAAATCCATAAGCGGGATCCAAAGGTTCCTTAAATGCCTACAGAAGGTGTTGAAGTAGAAATGAAAGCTGCTCCTGACACTCTCGAGGATACTGTCATTCTAGACGGTCCCATCGATTCCGTTGCTTCAAAGATAGAAGTGGGATCACTTTATAGAATCTGCGATAAATGCAGAATTCCATTTAAGGACGTACTAGTCCCTTCCTATCACCAAAGAGCTCACAATCCCCAGAGGGTTATAATGATTGTAATAGATATACGTGCTTGGCGGGATGTGTTGTACCATTCAACCAATTTATTCGTCGAGTCATAAACTTCATGAGATTAGCTGCAATGCAACGACATCCAAACAACTACGCATTCCTTCCTGGCACATATATTGTCTATGATCAACATTTGCACCAAGTAGCCAATGATGAAGAGATTCGGTATATATATAGTTTCAAGAGCCAAAAAGGAAGCCTTTCTCTGATCTATCTAGAACCAACCAAAAGTTGTAGAGTCATTACCGGTACATGGAATAAGTTGAGCTATTTCAAGAGTGAATGATTCTATGTTCGCTGTCCACCTGAATTTGCACAAAGATGGCTATCTGGACGTAAGTTATACTTTATTTTTTTGTTGTGAGCTCACCTTGTGAATTTCAAGCTTAACTCGTTTTCTTCTTGCCATTCAAATGTTCCAACAAGACCCAACAAGCTCTTGCAGATGCCGTCGGAGTTCTTTTGGCATTCCCCGAGTGGGATAGATATATCAGAGTTCTTTATTCCAATGAGAATCTCCTAGCTCATAATTTGCTAGAAGGGGGTCGTAGCATTGGTCAAGTCCAAGTGGCTTCTAAAGACGATGGTGATGATGATGATAACTCGCCTGGAAGCGGCGATGTAAATCTTGACATGTCCCTAATCCCAAGTCCAGGGGTTGAAGTTAAAAGGGAGCACGAACATGAAAAGAAGGTGAAATCTTTGGTGAAGGTAGCAAAGCTACCCATGATGATGTTAATGTAGGCCACGAGCCTTCGGTTGACCAGTCCAAGGACGACCAATAGTTCATTCTGTAAAAAAGGCATGTCATGAAACTTCCCATAGGACAATCTTATACACCGCCCCCGCTAGCGACAACTATGGATGAAACTCCTTCACTCCCTTCTGAAGATGCTTTCACTGGTTTGGGGCCGATTCCTACTGAGTTCGACGCTTTCGGCATTGGTAATATGAGCTTGAGGGTCTTGACTTTCCTTCGCCCTTTGATAATGATGTATCTCCCATTAGCATGGAATAGATCACTCCTATGAGCAAAGCTCTAGTACATGTTCCATCAGGGGGAACAATAGGACACTCACACACATATGTACTTCACTACACCATTGCGTGTCCTTTTCTGTTAATGCTAACTTGTTCATATTTTGTTTGTAGGATCCATGGAGAGGAAAAAGTATATCTTTTAGTCCTTGGAGGAGAAAGTATCCTAACCATATAGGCATCGTCCAAGAACATACCATCAAGGCAGCGAACGGATTTTGAGTCAAGCCATCGGTCTAGCTAGGCAGTCATGATAGAGACTATCCATCTTATGACTCTGCCTCCAGATATTGCTCCAGGTCTAGGTCACCTCTGCCTAGAAGCTCATACAAACATTCTGATCGTCTTGACGACTTTTAAGCATGCGATGTTTCTCGTGCACTACCTTCAATGTCCATTCTCGTCAAACACTTGACATCAACTCATACCAATCGATCTTCTGATCACAGGCACATAAGAGTAATTCTGAGGCCTCTCATCACAAGGTTGGTAAGAAACCAATCAAAGCTCAGGTCGCCATCACGTAGCAACAACTTGATGCTGATGCCCAAATGGCTGAGCCGAAGGAATAATTCCCAGATGTATGCTTTGGTGGGATCATGTTTTTCCCAATCTAAAGAACATTCCACTAGAGGTTAAAGGACAATAATAGCTTATGTAGTAGACTGTTATAACAAGCATAATGAGTGGAGGTGGATAGCTGAGAAGGTCTCTAAGGTTTCGAGGGATAGAAAACTTAAGATCGATAACCAGAAACTCTTAGAGATGCAAAATTAAAGGATCATCGCTCATCTCGACGCCGAGGTTGAGAATTTGCGAAAATCACAAGCTGAAGCAGAGAAAAAGGCCGAAAATGCTATCAAGGCACTCGAGAGTAGGAGGACCAAGCATTGAGATAATATACATACTGCACATCATCGAAACCGTGACCTAGTGCTGGAAAAAGAAGCTTTGAACAGGAAAGTAGATGAGCTATCATCCAAGCTCAAGAGCAGGACAAAGCATAAAGACAAGGCTCTCCAAGAAGCTCAAGGGTATTGCAAAGAGCAGGTTACTGCTCATGATGAAAGGGACAAGGCGGTTGAACGTGCTAAAGACATGGATGCGCTAGTTAAGTGGGAGGTTGAAGCCGTAGAGAAGTGGATGATGGAGAGTTTTGAACTGATGCTCATCAAGTACAATGTTGACGTGCTTAAGTTCCATAACTTAGAGTGGTTCGATGATGATTACCCCATAACTCTGGCTCTTGCTTGGGAACAAATTGTTACAAAGGAGAAGAAATTCCTGAAGGGCGGTGAGGTAGACCTAGCTAAGTTAGAGAGGAAGATCCTGGTAGGAGATGAACCCAGGGTACTAAGAGATGGTGAGCTTATTCTTCATTTGGATCTGGCCGCTATAATGCAACAGGACTTAGGCAAAGGCTCTGGATCATCATCCCAAGACGCCACTACTGGGAACACATCCAGACCCAAAATTGCTCCTGAATCATCTTCGGTCCCTTGATATCCTGTGATATAATCCAAATCAACCCCAAATGCAAAGGCCCGTCGTCCTTTCTTCCATCTTGTAAGGGAATTCTGGTAGCACTCCGACCCACACCGAATCCCTGCCTGAAGGAGGTATCTTATTGATTTCTCTAATATTTAAGAGAGACAGTGTGTCGTCGATTGACGTCGTTAATCTATATTTTATATCTCTCAAGTTTTAGGTTAAACCCAGGTAATCTTGCTTCCCGATAAAGGCCTTCGGTTAGGATAACAAGCATCTACAACAGAATCACTGACCATGACTACTTCAACAACGGTCCTGAAAATTACAATTGCCGAGGCTTCTAGGCCTGACAAGCGGATAATAGATGCTTTACAGGATGAAGGAATTGGTGGGATTCAAGAAGCTCAGACCGAAGACAATGTTGTTGTTACTAGATTCTCCGAGCCTTTGTCGGGTCCCAACATGAGTACGCTTGAGCAAGAACTTCTCCTAGCCAAAGAGGTAAAGCTAGAGAAGATAGAGGTCATCCCTCCTCCTTTATCCATAGTTTTGCTTGGTCAGACTATCTTCATTCCAATCACTCTTCCTCCACCTGGGAGCACCCAGAGCGTGCCTGCTAGATGATCATCGCAAAGCACTCTGTTTAAGGGTTTAAGAGGATGCAGGAGGAAACCTGATCAAGTTACATCTCCCTCTAAAGAAGAGAAGAAAATGTCCAAGAGGCTTCAGCATAAGAAGCGATTGTTAGTTTGTTTTGCTTTGGTTGTATAGCTATGCACTTTAGCCTTTTGTTTTTGTTTTTTCAGCCGGTGTTGTACAGATTCAACCTACGCTTTTGCTCTTCAGTTTTAGTACGAATAACATCGGTACCTTTTCTTTCTTTTTAAGTCTTTTTGACTGTAAATAACAAAGACTTTTGTTTTGCCAAATCTTTGTGAGAATTTGTCTACTACTTAAAAATGCGATTTCCATTATAGGTATTTGTGATCCATTGCTTTCAATGATTATGGTTGGGCTAAGTTAATAGCCAATTTTGTGATTTGCTGGCCTTTTTTTGTTCTAGTGAACGCAAAGCAATCGTTAAAGTGCCAAGCTCCGAGCATCAGTTGAGGTAAGCCATTTAGTATAATAGTTCAGGCATCCTTTTCTAGGATAGTGACATCTGATCATGCCAAGCTTCGGTGCAGGTTTAAGCTAACTACTTTAGATCATAGTTTGCACATCCTTATCCAGGATGTTTACCTTCAATCACGCCTAATTCTGGGAGTTGATCAAGGTTTATATGTAAGACCCTACCTTATGCCGGGCGTGGATCTTCCGTCTTTCCTATTTCAGGCAAGATGTTGGTGATTGGATGGTCATGTCACATCAGTTCTGAATTATACTCCTACCCTCACATCAAGGTTAAGAGTTAACTGATGGTCGGTTAAATCATGTCCTATTTGGTTTATACTCCTTCCCTTACATCAAGGACAAGAGTTAATTGGCATACGGTCAAATCACGTCCTATTTGGTTTATACTCCTACCCCCCACATCAAGGATAAGAGTTAATTGGCGGACAGTCCAATCACGTCCTATTTAGTTTATACTCCTGCCCCCAGATCAAGGGCAAGAGTTAACTAGCATCCATCTCTAGGCACCAAGAATGGTTAAACTCCGAAGTTTCTATTATGGACCTTAGAAGCTTGGTTGGCACCTAAATCCTGGTACCTACATACCTGCATTATCACATGCAAGTTCATTCGAGTGAGTCATATTTCACAATCCTTAAGCTGTGTAAAGACAGAGACACAGATCTAGAAAGCCATTACATTTATTGAAGACATTTTGAAATGCCAGTTTATATTTTATTACATGGCTTTATAAATTTATTTCTAAGTGAAATAGTGTCGTAAGTGCTTACTATTCCATGCCCTAAGGAGTGAGATCCCATCAACTATTGTTAGCCTGAAAGTGCCATCTCCAAGCTTTTATTCTATTGCGTACGGATCTTCCCATGTCGAGCCTAAGTTTCTAGGGCTTGGGAAGATTCATTTGAGAACCAAGTCACCAATCTTAAAGGTCTGACTCCTAACCTTGGAGTTGTAACATCGGGTAACTCGGTTTCGGTGCGCAAATACTCTCAAGTTGGCTTCATTGCGTTTGTCATTGATCGTATCAAGAGATTCCAATAGGAGTTGCTCATTCATTCGTGGATTGTAGTGAGTTGCCTGATGAGAGGGTACTTATAGTTTAGCTGGAATCATAGCCTCTGATCCATAGGCTAAGGAAAACAGAGAGTGGCCAGTCGCTGACTTGTAGGTTGTTCGATAAGGCCAAAGTGCCAATGGAAGTTCATCGACCCACTTGCCCTTAGTCTTTTCCAATCGCTTCATGAGAATGGACTTAATAATCTTATTTATAGATTCAACATGTCCATTCGCCTGGGGTTGTGCTACGGTAAAAGATCTCTTCTCTATGCGATGTCGGCGGTAGAAATCCTTAAACCTGATGCCGTCGAATTGGGTTCCGTTATCGGTAATGATTTCTTATGGAATTCCAAAATAATAGATGGTATTCCGGACCACGAAGTTGATTACTTTCTTTGCGGCAATTATGGCTAATGGCTCCGCCTTAGCCCATTTGGTGTAGTAATCAACTGCAACGATGACGTACTTTGCACCACCTTTAGATATCAGCAATACACTGGTAATATAAATTCCTTAGACTACAAACGGCCAAGGACTGACCATTTGAGTAATCTCTGTCAGTAGGGCTCTTGGAAATTTAGCAAACCTCTGCCACTTGTCACACTTTCTGGTGTAATTAGATGCATCTCAGTTGTCGGTTAGCCAGAAATACCCATAGCGGAGAATCTTCTTCGCCAGGGTTTGCACCCTAGTGTGATCGCCACTGCCCCCTTCATGAACTTCTCTCAGGACTTATTGGGCCTCATTATTGGCGACACATCATAACAGCGAGACCGAAAATCCTTTCTCGTAAAGTGCTCCTTGTTGAAAGATGTATCTCAAAGCTTGGCGAAAAAGCTTCTGTCGTTTGCTCTTTTTGTCCAGAAGGATTCCTCTCCGCAAATAATTCTTTATGGGAGTCATCCATGACTCCTTCTCATGCTTGACCTCTAAGATCCAATTGACATCCATAAGGTTGATGATCAGAGTCGACAATACTTTCATCTGACCTAGGCCCATGAGTTACGCATCTCTAGAACTAGCCAGCTTAGCCAGTGAGTCGGCCTTTGCGTTTTTCTCTTTGGGAATATGCGCTATTGTGTAATATTCTATGTCACCAAGCAGTTTAAGGGTTCGGTTTAGATAAGAAGCTAGCCTTGCTTCTTTTGCCTGAAACGCCTTCCTGACTTGACACAACACCAGTTGGGAATCGCAAAAGATGTGTAAAGTTTTAACTCTCAGTTCCTTGGCAATTTTGAGTCTAGCAATCAATGATGCGTACTCTACTTCGTTATTTGTTTTAGGAAAATTGAGCTTCAAGGCATAACAAATTGAATGTTTCTTGGGAGTGACAAGTACAACTCCAGCACCGGAACATCATTCATTTGATGCACCATTCATGTACATCTTTCACTTAGCATTTTGCTCGCCACTACTCTCCGGAGTATCGTCTCGCGTAGTGAACTCGGCTATGAAATCCACCAAAGCTTGGCCTTAGATAGCACTCCGAAGGTGATAGGTTATATCATATTAGCTCAATTCAATGTTCCATTTCAATAGCCTTTCAAAAGTCTCAGGTCATTGTAAGACTTGTTGTAAAGGCTGGTCAGTAAGAACTTTTATCGGGTGAGACTAAAAGTAGGGATGAAGCTTCCTCAAAGCGATCAACAGGAAGTATGCAAGCTTTTCCAACCCGAGGTAATTTATTTCTGCTCTTGTCTACCCCTTACTAATGTAGTGAACCAGTCGTTGGATGCAGGATTCCTCTCGTACGAATGTGATGCTTAATGCATGCACTAACACTGCCAAATATATAAACAAGTCTTTGTCATCCACCGACTTCGAGAGACTGGGGGGTCTCTCCAAGTGATCCACCATGGCCTGGAATGCATCCTTACATTCCTATGTCCAAGCGAAGTTCCTTTTTCCCTTCTTAATCAAGTCAAATAAAGGGATGCATTTGTTGGTGGCTTTGGAAATGAATCGACTCAGGGTGGCGACCTTCCTGTTCAAGCTTTGAACCTCATCAATCATCTTCAAGGCCTCGATGTTTCTCAATGCCTCGATCTTCTTCGTATTGAATTTAATCTCGTGGGAGTTCACAATGAAGCCCAAGAAATTTCCCGATGCAACACCAAAAGAGCATTTTAATGGGTTGAGCTTATCCCGTATTTTCGAAAGACGTCGAACATTTCTACCAAATTGTTAATGTGGCCTCCCAAACATCGTGACTTCACGAGCATGTCATTCACATTGACTTCCATCAAACACCCAATCTAATCCTTGAATATCTTGTTTACTGGTCTTTAGTAAGTTGCTCCAGCATTCTTTAATCCAAACGGCATGACCAGATAACCATATAGTCCTAGATCGATAATAACCTGGTGTGTTATTATTCCGGGATGTGCATTGGAATCTGATTGTATCCAGAGTACGCGTCCACGAAAGAATGCATTTCGTGTCCGGCTGTTGAGTCTACAAACTGATCAGTCCTTGGTAGCAGGAAGCTGTCCTTTGGGCAAGTTTTATTTAAGTCAGAATAGTCGATGCATGTTCTCCACTTCCCATTAGCTTTCTTTACTAAAACTGGATTGGATACCCACTCCGGTATAGGGCATCGCGAATGAAGCCATTGTCTTTCAGCTTACCCACTTCTTATTTGAGTGTTACGAACCTCTTCGGACCCAGGCCACGGTGCTTCTATTCCACAGGAATGCATTTGGGATTTATGTTCAATGCATGGCTTGCTATCTCCGATGAGATCCCACACATGTTAGAGTGTGTCGAAGCGAACACATTTAGGTTCGCCCAGAGAAAACCAACCCACTCCTTCATCATTCTCACGGCAAGCTATGAACAGACCTTCATGACCCGTGTTGGGTCATCCTGACTAACTAGAACATTGATCATTAACTCGGTAGGAGCTGCTCTTCCACCTTCCATCTCTTTTCGTGGATTCATACCCTTATGGAACCGACTATGCTGCCCGAGCCAGGGCTCAGGCATTGGTTACTATGCATCCAAAGCCTTGATGCAGATAGTCCCCTTGCACCTTTTCCCTTCTCTCTTCATCTTGCTTCCTTTAGCTCAACAACATAACGCTCATAGACATGCCACTGATCTCCCTAGACTATTCCAGCACCATTTTCTCCAAGAAACATCATTTTCAAGCATCAAGGAGCTATACCCGCTCTAAATTCAGCTAGGCTGATTGGCCCATAAATGCATTTTAAATAGAGTAAATATCCAACACAACAAAAAGAACGACTCGAACTCGCTTGCGGCCGCCCTCTCAAAGTACCACCGATGGTTCCACAAATCCAACTGTCTCCGTAGCCATCCCATTAAATCCCTATATCCGAAATTTACACGGTTTCAAGTCCTTGCACTATGAAACATCTAGTTATAGGCCTTCTTGAATAAAATGTTAACCGAACTCCCACAGTCAACCAGCACCTTCTGTACAATTGCAGGGCCAATTATGGCTGTTATAACCAATGGGTCAATCGTCGAGGCTTCCACCCCATCAGCATCTTTGTTCTAGAAAATAATGTCATCTATCATAGTTCTGAATTGTTTCACCGGAGTTCCATCCTTACTACCAAACAGCTCTCATTCTCCGTATGCTTCAAAGCACCAACATACCTATCCATCTCATTCAAACTTTTATTGTATGGATGTGGTCCACCGATGGTTGTATTTATCACTAAATGCTTTTCTATCCGCCTAGGCTCCTGACCACTTGAACCAGCTTGCCCCTGTTGGGATGTAAACCCATGGGGGTTAGAGTTTACTTACTCGCCATCCTATGGTGCTTTTACAAATTGTTACGGTTTCTTCTTTCGAATCAGCTCCTCAATCATATCGTGCAAGTGCTTGCATTCATTGGTATTGTGGTAGTGGGTCTCATGAAACCTGCAGAACTTGCCAAATCTCATCTCCTTCTCGGTCGGCTCTCTTGGAGCCAGCTTCCTGTACTGCACAGTACCTTGAGTTGTCAGATAGATATTCTCAATCGAGCTATTCAACTTATTATAATTATCATACTTAGGAATCCTGAGACGATTCATATTATCAGGCTTTTGCTTTCTGGCCCCAATGTCATTATGTTTCCGACCATCAATCTTGTTGCCAACGTTTACATCCATATTCCTAGAACCCCCTTCGGACTGTTTGACAACAATGTTGCTCGGTATATCTTCTGCTGAATTCCCAGCCTCACCTCTTCAGGGATGAGTATGCGCCTCCTCCAAACGTAGGAACTAGTTATCCTTCCTATAGAAAATATCCATCATCGACGGGGGTTTCATTTCCAACCACCTCCCGAAGTCAGTCTCGGGATGAATCCCCTTGATCAATGCCATTAACACTATGTCATCATTAGGAAATGTTACTTCCATCACGGATGTATGGAACCAGTTTAAGAAATCCTTTAATAACTCTCCCGCTCTCTGGAAGAGGTTTGATAGTGACATCATATCTTTCATACCCGGAGTGTGTAAGTGGAATTACTCCATAAATTTTCATGACAACTCAGCAAAAGTCAATATGGATCTCAGTGGGAGCCGATTGAACCACATCTTCGGTACCCCTTCCAAAAAAATTAGAAAACAACGACCTCTCACGATATCAGATGCTTTGCTAAAGTCCATATGTCACTTGCGTTTCATCAAGTGCTGCCTTAGATCTGTCTTTCTAACGTAAAATATTATTGTTTGCATTACAAACCTCCATGGATACATCACACATAGAATGTTATTAGCAAACAGATTCCGCCTGGGAGATGTACCCCACTCATCATTGCTTTTGAATAGGTTTTCAATTACAAGTATCCTGACCATATTTTCCAAGTACTCTGGGTCTACAGGTTCGATTAAACGGCATTAATTAGGGTCCACCGTGAGTGTTCGGCTTGGTGAATGCTCTAGGGTAGGCTCTCGATACCTAGGCTCTCCAGACTATAGGAGATCCATTCATCCAACAGTCCCCTTATTTGATTCTCGTGCGTTGTATCATTAGCAATAGCTCGATATTTTAGATTCTGATCATCAACATCATATCCAAAGGTCACATCCATGCCACTATCCTGAGGGCGAGGTCCAGCTCCAACATAAGTTGGATTGGTACCGATCTGTACTCTTGGATCGGTACTGATCCATAAACTTGAGCCAAGAGTTTGTCTCGTCCCTTGATCTAAGGTTCTAGTTGTGTTTTGCGTCTTCTTCTGCTTCTTATCCCTCTGTCTTTACTTGGATGATGAGGAACTTCAGATTACAAACTTGAATGGTCTAAGTCCCTCCTACGGCTGTTCTGGGTTAGTTCATTTAACAGCCTCAAGCTCTGCTCTACTGCATCGGTTGGTTCTCCTCATTGTGAGTCTCTTGGAATCTATCCTCTATCCACTTCATCATACGATCCATCTGCATTATGGTTATGACTTCAGTTGGATTCTGGATCTCGGCTTGTTCTAGTTAGGAAACTTCATCCATACAGAGAGTGTCTTGGTTCTCAGCAGCATTAGTAGCTCTGGAAGTCATAGCACATTCTCTCCTTGATGGGACCATGGAGAATAACTTCTCTTAGATTGTTGAAAATCTAAATAGTAGAACCATATGGTTAGAAGATTGGATCTATCTCTTGGATCTAAGAAATCTAATAGTAGATGATGGATCCAAGTAGCCTGAGTTCAACTCTTAGTAAAAGAACCAAAAGTTTTTAACCAAAAATAGCACAGACATCCAAGTGATTGTATATAGACTAAAAAGTGAAGAAATTAAATGAAAAATGAGCAAGGAAAGAACATACAACGTTTATAGTGGTTCGGCTAATCTTGGCCTAAGTCCACTTAGCGATTTTATTGCTTAGATTTCTGGATTACAAGAAGTTGGTCTTACAGACGGGTTTAAATCTGTGGGTGATTAGAAGAAATTAGAGTAAGAAAATGCAAGAGCTAAAAAGAAGATCCCTAAAAATAAACCATGCCCCTCTATTTATAAACGTATGAAGCCTAAAATCTCACCCCTATAATCTCCACTTCATTTTCCACGTCAATGACTGCTTTTCCAAGAAAATAGGTGGACTTCCCGCCACTAATCGCGGATCGGTACCGATCCATTGGCTTGGATCGGTACCGATCAATAAGTTCTTTACATGGATGATTTTCAACTCATTATCTTGGCTCAATTTGTGGTTAGCTTCGTGATTCTAAACTTGTTTGCAGTAAAATTAGCTTGATTCTAAGTCCAAATGATGGATCTTTAAAAGAATGGAGTTGCTGATTTTGAGTGCCCATGGAGACCGATAGAGAACTGCATGGGATCAACAAAATAACACTTGTAATAGGATTCTAGCATCAAGTAGAGTGAGTAGGAGGTGTCGGGGCAAGAATAGACAAGGTTTAGGTTTCGTGGATCGGTACCGATTACCGATCCATGATGTTGGATCAGTACCGATCCAACACAATGTTGGATTGGAGTTCTTGTCTTCCTATGATGGCATGCCTTTCATGTTGCGGTTCTATTTGCATTTGGTTTCTGGACTCTTGGGCCATCTCTTCGGGCTTCCTGCCTTGATAGTTTCCAAGTTCTATTCATCCAGCCTATCCGAATATCGCCTTGTCAAAAGGCTGTATAACACTAGTGAATAGAATCTCTATCACTGACTATACTATTAGGAATCTCATGCAGTCTGACAATATTCTTCATAAATAAATTAGCTAAAATCGTTGTAGAACTTGTCGACTTAATAGATATGAAGTGTGCACTCTTAGTCAGTCTATCCACTATGACCCAAATACTCTCATTTCCCTTATTCGGCCTTGGAAACTAGTCAATGAAATCCATAGACATAGATTTTCATTTCCACATTGATATATCTAAAGTCTAATGCAATCCACTGGGCTTCTAATGTTTAGCTTTCACTTGTTGGCAATTTAGACATTGTTTTACCAATAAGCCTATATCCCTTTTCATATCTTCCTTGAAGAAACTTCTCTTCATGTCCTGGTGCATCTTAGTTCCTCCATGATGAATGGTAAACTTCGATCGATAACACTCCTTAAGAACTTCCTTCCTTAGGTCTCCCACATATGGAACACACAATCGTCCCTTCTTTCTCACCATCCATTTTGGCCAAGATAAAAATCTTTCAAATCATCAATCCCAGCTCTACCTTCAATTCTTCTGATTCGTTCAAACTAATAATGGATCATCTCTCTGTTTAGAAGCAATCCTTTCGATCATTGTCAACTGAACTTCTAAACAAGACAACATAACAGTATGCCGATTAAAACTAGCCGTCAACCTTAACTGCACACTACAAGTAGTCAATGCTTCTAAATCTTTCCACTGCGCTAACATTGCTAATATCGCATTTTGATATTTTCCGCTAAGTGCATTAACTACTTTGTTTCCTTTCCCTGGCGTATACTCAATACCAAAATCATAAGATTTTATGAACTCTAACCACATGTGCTATCTCATATTCAACTCCTTCTGAGAGAATAAATATCTCAAAGACTTGTCATCCGCAAACAACTCGAATCTTTCTCCCAAAAGGCAATGTCTCCATATTTCTTAAGCAAAGATTACTGCTGGTAACTCTAAATCGTGAGTCGGATATCTAACTTCATGCAATCTAAGCTGCCGAGAAGCGTAGGTGATCACTTTACCTTTTTGCATCAATATAGCTCCTAATCATGTTCCGCATGCATCAATGTACACCACCAAATTTTGATTCCCATCTGAAATAACTAACATGGGCACATTGGTCAATAAATGTTTTAGTTTTAGGAATGCCTCCTCACATTTATTGGTCCAAACATACTTCATGTCCTTCCTTGTTAGTTTAGTCATTGGTGCTACTATACGAGAGAAATCCTTGATGAATCTCTGGTAATAGCCAGCTAATCCAAGAAAACTCTTTATCTCGGTCACCGTCTAGGGTCTCTTCCAACTATTAATAGCCTTAGTTTTAGTTGGATCTACCGACAACTCTTCCTCCACATGACAAAGAAACTTCACTTCTCTCTTCCAAAAGTGACACTTCAAAAACTTAGCTTTCAGTTGATGCTGCCTTAATGTCTCAAGCACTATTTTAAGATGAATCTCATGATCCCGCTCATTCCTACGATATATAAGGATGTCAGCTATAAATACTAACACGATCCTATCCAAATACTCTCGGAAGATTCGATTCTTCAAATCTATGAAGAAAGCAGGTGCATTAATCAACCCGAATGGAATTACTAACCACTCGTAGGAACCATACCTTGTTCGAAACACCGTCAAAGTAATAATTCCTCCACCACTTTCAATTGATGGAACCATGTCGCCAAATCCAATTGGGAAAATACTTTGGCTCCACTCAACTGATAAAATAAATCATCTATTCTTGGCAAGGGTTATCTATTCTTTATTTTCTTCTCATTCAGTTTACGATAGTCAATAACACAACCTCAACGACCCTTCAAGTTTCTTCTCGAACACCACGGCCGTTCCCTATGATGAACTGCTTGGTCTAATGAAACTCTTTCCTTCTAAGTCACCAGCTACACCTTTAACTCCTTTATCTCAGTAGGTGTCATTCTACTATGCGGTATACTTATGGATTCAGCTCCAAGTACAAGACTATTCGAAACTCAATAACTCGTTTCGACGGTAATCCTATCACTGGCTCAAACACATCTGCAAACTCTCCAACGTTAAAAATTCGATTCAACTCATTTTCCTCCTCCATTGCATCCAATAAAGTAAAAACATCAAAATTCGAGTTCTCTACCGAGTATATAATTTGATCGCTTCTATTAGGGTGTCTTAGTGATATTTTCCTTTCTCGACAAAATGTCCTAGCATCATATTTGCTTAACTAATCCATACCCAATATAATTCCAAAGCCCACAAAATCAAACACATGAAAACTGCCGATAAATATATGACCTAACAACTCAAACTCTAAATGGACACATCTCATCCCAAGAGTTGCATATCCTCCTATTAGATTCACAACCCTTAAAGAAGTAACAATGTATGATGGTTCTAAACTAAGCTTATCTATCAAATAATGGGAGATAAAAGAATGTGATGCGCCAGTATCAAACAATACTCTAACATATATGCCATGAATCAAAAGTGTATCTCCCATCATAGCCTTTCCCTTCTCCTCTGCTATTAGTCTCGAGGTAGTAAGTTCCAAAGCAAGCACTTTTCCTTTCTCAACCTTAGCTGGTTCTCCGCACTGATTCTTGTAATGTTTTATCTGGTCACAGTTGAAACACTTGATGTTTTTCCTTCCATCCCCCGAGCGACATTTGTTGGCAAAGTTGCCTTTCTTGTCACACTTGTAGCAAATACCATTAGCTTTTCCTTTCTTGGCAGCTTTACCCTCCCGAGCTCCCTTTTTCTGAAAGAACTTCCTTTTCTGACTTGGACCACTCAAAGTCTCCACCAGCTTGTTATTACTAAATAGCAACAACATCTCTTCATTCCTCAATGCCATCTCCACTACTACATCACAAGGGTCTCTAAGGTATGGTAATATTGTTCTGGTTTCAATCTCTAATGGACTTCTCATTCCTTCTGATTACTGTATCCATGGTGGCATATCTATATCTAGACTGCTTCTCAAATCTGGTCACATACTCAAGCACTCATATCACCTTGTTCCAACTTGGTTAACTTTCTAAGAAAAATTGACTTGGTTGTTTCGAACATGAATCTCTTTTCAAAACTTCTCTTGAACTAAGTCCAAGTCAAGTTCTCCCTGATACCTCCACAGTTACACTATTCTACCAGTACAATGCAGCTCCTTGCAATTGCTTTGATGTCAATCTCCTCTATGCTAATAGTTTAGGCCTAAATCAGCGAAAATAATTTCATAGTGCAACAACCAATTCTCAATTTTGATGGCATCCTCAATTCCAATAAATGGTTTTCCTCCGAGTCTTGCATAATCCCGACTCAACACTGCGTAATTGTTGACAACCGGAACTTCAGGATTTGATCCTCCAGCGTTACCACCAACTAATCTAGCTGCAACTCCAGCTTGTATCATGTTGACAAAGAACTGGTACATAGCTCCCATATCTACCGGCGACATTCCAGCACCTACATTAGAAGTTGTTTGTCAACCCATATTCCTCCTAGTGTTGGGCCTGACATTTCCATTGGCTGTGTTGCTTCCTCCACCAGGATTCACTCTTTTGTGTCCTCCATCCATATCTAACTTTCCTTAAATCAGCATTCGAACCTTAATAAGACATGGAAGAGTGGTCTAAGTGGGGGGAAGAATAGCGATAAGATATATATTTATATATAGCAAATACAAGTACATCACTATAACATTATCCCATACCCCAATCTAATTCTCCAATTCATTTGGATTATGTTTTCAACTCTTTTAAAGTTCAAAATTCTTTTGGTATACATAAACCTTTGCTCTGATACCAAGTTGTAACATCCATCATTCCGAGGCCCAAAAATAAGCGCTTGTGATGCTGCAATCACCAATAGTATATTCTTAGGTAAAAAACGAGATCAATTAATAGTATCATTACTGTCGGAAGCATAGGAATATGAAATTTTTTAAAACACATTCCATAAATAATTTCCATATTCTTTACATAATCCAAAAACGTTTCCCGGGTTCAAATAAAATATAATTATTACAAAATACTCCAAGAGCAACATATGAAGATGCACCCTTGGTTGATCAGAGTATTCTACTAGATAGATACAATTTCTGCCATTACATACCTTCAAACAAAATGATAACAACACATCGAACATAAATAGACTCCTATATAATTAGCTCTTCCTTCTACATGTCTTCGGAAGCCTTAATCGTCAAACCTAAAACCTGGAAACCTCACTCTAGAACTATTCAAATGAGCGTCCGAGAGATAAAGGAGAAACACAAAAACTTTGGGTCAGACAAAAAGTCTGGTGTGATTAATAATATGTCATCTCGGTAATAGATATCTAGTGAGACCGTGCTGCTGAGTAGAATGGGTTTTCCCCTCACTAGTATCTTCTAAAAATATGTCAATCACAATCATGCTCCGACATTCATAATGGTTAAGCAAACATAAACAATTATATGCATGCATGCTATATGGGTAAACCTGACCAATCTATCTCAATTAATTGACTATCTCTCTCCACTTCATAGTTTTTCTAGAGTCACTACAAAGCTGTAACATCCGCCTACTTGGAAGCCCAAAACTAATGGCTACGGACGCTGCAGTCATCTATAGTTATTAATCTTCAGCGACCAAATACGGCGGTGCTAGATACATTGATACACAGATCACAGAAATATGGAAAAAATTTAAAAAATTCAAAAACATGTTTCCAAAACATTGAAGTTCATTACATAATCCCAATAACGTTAACCACGTTCAGCAAAATATAATTATTACAAATACACCAAGAGCGACAAATGAAGATGCCCTCTTCGTAGATCAGAGTATAAAGAAGGTTAATAAATCTGCCTTTACAACCAAATACATAGCGAAAAAGAAAACATTAAATAATTATCTGCCTCCTGCACGTCTTCGGAAGCTTTATTCGTCAAGAAAGAAAACTTAAAACCTTAAATCTCAAACTACTCAAAATTAATTGAGTACCCGAGAGCTTAAGGGGAAAACAAAAACTTCAAGTCAGACATAAAGCCAATATATTAATAATAATCTAACATCTCAATCCTTTTAGATATCTAGTGAGACCATGCCACTTAGCGGAATGGGTTTTCCCCTTACCAGTATCCTAAAACCTTTATAAAGCCATATATTGTGCTCCTGCATCCACAATGGTTAAAACATACATTTTCAAAATATTACGATGATATGCATACTTGAAAATAATTAGGATTTCCCTTCCCCAGTTTAAAATGACACCCTGTCTTAGTTATAGTCCTAGGGTTACTATTAACCTTTTAGTTTTTATGGGTTTACTAATAACCTTTCAATAATTAAAGATCACCCAGTCCTATTCATAGTTTTCATGGGATCACTAAGAACCTATAGGCTCCTGCCAGTTAACTTAATTAACTCATGTTTTCCCCAACCTATTGGTCGTTCCAATAACTAATCACTTTATCCTAGTTTTCATGGGTTGACTAGGAACCTTTGGATCTATCCAATAACTCACTTCACATCCTAGTTTTCATGGGTTGACTAGGAACCTACTAATGCTTCCATTAGCCACTTACTTATTCTAGTTTTCATGGGTTTGCTAGGAACCAATTGAGTGATGTCAATTCTTAATCCGAATATAGTTTTCATGGGTTCACTACAAATCAATTAGCCCCCCGCCAACTGTCGTTAATACATAGTTTTCATGGGTTAACTATGAACCTGTTGGTTTCCTCCAATAACTACATAATCATAGTTTTCATGGGTTCACTATGAAACTTTTGGGTTTACACCAATAACTACTTTATCATAGTCTTCATGGGTTTACTATAAACCTTTTTTTTAGTTACCTCCAATAACTACAAAGTTTAGGCATCCTATAATTTTAGTCAACCCGACTCCTTGGACGCAATTCTACTCATTCAAGAGTTTAAGCAATTTATATTCACTATTGAGTTAACCTAGATGGTTCTTCTACCCCTTTTTACCCAAAATACAATTATGGGTTATTATGTGAATATTTTCATATTTGAAGAAGCAATACAGCAACTTAACAATACCACTCCTGTGGGTTTAAGGTCCTTGAAATACATTTCATAAAACATAGTTAACACCTTTTAATTTATATTTTTATCAAGACAACACTTCTTCAAAATTATGTACTTAAGTCGTTACAAAACTCCTTTATATAAGCCGTGGGTTTCCTTAAAAATTTAGAGTATGGGTCTTAAAACCTTTCGACAATGTCAAGAGCTTCTATTTTCAACCCCTTCGGAGGGTTTTAATAATACCTTTTAAAATAATAGGCTCCAGCCCTTCCTATACTTAAAACTACTTCTTTAGAAACCCTTCGACCCATTGAAACTCAAACCTTTCGAAAGAATTGGAAAACAAACCTTTCGAAAGCATTAAAACTCAAACCTTTCGAAGGCATTCACTCTTAAAATATAAACCTTTCGAAGACTTACTGGGTTCCATTTAAAACATGCGGAAAATCCTCTTTTAAAACCTTTCGACTACATTGGAAACAACCTTTCGACTTTGTCGAAAGGTCTGCTTCAAAAGCTTTAAAACATCTCTTTAAAACAATAAGCTTCAGCCTTTAAAACACCTTCTTCGAAAGGTTTGGGTTATACTTCAATTATAAAACAAGGGTAAATCATCTAAGTCGAAAGCTTTGATACCTTTCGAAAGCATTGGAGAAGCGGCTGGTTTTAAAACAAGTAAACTTTTCGTCTTTGTCGAAAGCAATGACTTCGAAAGGTTGGATAAAGCGGAAATAACCTTTCCACTATGTCGGAAGGTTAAAAAAAACAATAAGCGGCAGTGACCTTTCGATTGTGTCGAAAGGTTTAAAACCTTTATTTTAAATAATTGACCTGGTCGAAAGCAACCAAGTCGAAAGCAACCAAGTCGAAAGCTCTTATTCGAAAGCAAAGCAGGCAATCTTTGGTTTATAAAACAAACATACCCTAACCTCTTTGGCAACCAACCTTTCGACTAAGAACCCTTTAACCTTGTCCAATTTTTGAAAGCTTGATACCATAAGCATTGATTTACCTTCTTGAAAGCTATAACCTTTCGACTTAGTCGAAAGGTCTGGGTTGGAAAGTATGATGTCGTATAAGGCTGAAACATGCTAAAAGTATGATTTCTCTGTTTTTTTGGCAAAGCTAGCCAGATTTTAAAGTGGACAGTCCACTTTTTAAGTAATAAATACATTTGAGAACCAGGAGATAAGCCGATTGCCTAACTACTAATTAGAACAACTAAACTAACTTATAGAACTGGAGTTAGACATGATTTCCTAAGCTACAGATAAGGTTTTTAGAGTGGACCGACCACTATAAAAATGCACAAAGACAGTCCTACATCTATGACATAGCTTATACAATGACATGAACCAATTTGTAACAAATGGGGACAAACCCACAACATTCCAAGAGAGAACCACATTCTCAGTGAACTTAACAAAGTCATTCCAATCAACATTTTCCATCAAGCATTAAGCCAGAGCAAAATAATCCAAGTAATTCCAAACATAACACTGTAATTAGCAATAACCTTTGCCATATCAAGGACGAAGCCAGAGCTTCAGTTTCCCATAACAAGGTCAAAAGAAGACACCAACAACAACAAGCTTCCAACCAAAAGCAAGTGAGGAACCATTCATCACCAACAAAACCCACTTTGTTGCAAAAACAGTCCCTCGGGGAAATGCTGGATAGAATCTAAAACAGCAGGTGGAAGAGCCAAAGTTAGGGACATCAAGTAACCCGAGAATAATAACAAAAAGCAACACCCTACCACTAATCACGAAAAACCAAAAACGATCATCTTAAAGTATAACCACAACAGCTCAAGGCAACATCTCAAAACCAAAAGATCTGCACAAACAAACCACAACGAGGTGAGTTGTCAGGCATCGTCAACTATCCCAGAACATTCCAACCAGCTAGAAATTCTAAAACAGGTGGGATAGAAGACGAGGATGAGAGCATCGCAAGATAAGGGTCTCGTGAATGGTTAGGAAATGCAGAAAAGTTGAGGAGCGATTAGGCAGGTAGATGCAAAGACAGATAATATAGAATATTTCACAAGGATAACTGATTCCTATTAACAAGTGACCAAAA
This sequence comes from Allium fistulosum, assembly GCA_030737815.1. Taxonomy (NCBI): domain Eukaryota; kingdom Viridiplantae; phylum Streptophyta; class Magnoliopsida; order Asparagales; family Amaryllidaceae; genus Allium; species Allium fistulosum. Next base: position 1,004,478,690 of record CM060902.1, on the reverse strand, counting down.
GATCATGACCAATCCAATGACAACTCAGATTCCAGAAAATCTATTTTAATATGTTTTCCAACATATAAAATTTCAAACCCAAATAATTATTATATTAGCCGTAAATAATTTATAACTCAATAAATCATTTTCTTCACTAGAAAATTAATATAAAATCCACATTAATTCAGAAAATTATGGAAATTGAAACCCATCTCCAAAATCATGTTTTCTACAACATAAAATTTTCCCATGGCATTTAAAAATCATTTCATCTCGGTTTTACCTTAAAACCGTGTATATCTTCTTTTTCGCAAACTTGTTTAATCTATATAAATCATGATTCAAGCATATCATCATTCAATATATCATAAAACAGATTTACACTAAAATCCAAAACCATATGATCATAAAACTAAAATAGAGATGTATAAATTATTATTCACCTTAGATTAGATAAGGAAATTGAAGTTTGATTGAGATTGATCTCTTCTAGGTTGATCCTAAGCTTTTACTTTGATTCTTCTCCTCTTCCTAATGGCTGGCCTTGCTTGCTTCTCACGGTTATAAATTTTGTTTTAAGTAAAATGAACATGTATGACTAAGAAAGATAGTATAAGGGTGAGAAATATGGACAGCTATTTACTTTAATGCCTTTGTGTTCAATTACTTAACCATTTATATAAGTTCATTAGATTTTTAATAAGCACGGCCATCTAATTCATTAATCAACCTCAATCTCCTTATCTACATTATTCTATTTAATTTATTCTAATTAAATCTCCTGAATAACGTTAATAAAATTAGGGGTGTTACATACTCCCCTCCTTAAAGAATTTCGTCTTCGAAATTCAGTAAGGACTAATTAGCAAACACTACAATCATCTGTAACATCTCCTAACAACCATACTAGCCTACCAGTCTAGCAACAATCTATATAAAGCTAATATAGACATACCATCAAAGCATATCAGGATAAGCCTCTCGAATCCTGTCTTCTATCTCCCAAGTACAGTCTTTCTCGTTGTCGCTCTACTGGATTTTCACTAACTTGACTGTCTTAGTCCTTAATATCTTCTCATCCCTCGCTACAATCCAAACTAGGTGTCTAACAAAAGTCAAATCGGGCTCTACTACCAAATCCTATAACTCTGTCTGAGGAATGGTAGACTCTGGATCATGTACATACTTACGAAGATGAGACACATGGAATACATTATGGACACCTCCGAAACTGCTAGGCAATTCTACTTCGTATGCGAGCTTTCCAATCCTTTTTATAATCTGGACTGGTCCAACATATCTTGGGGCCATCTTTCCCGACTTTCCACACCGTACCAACCCCTTCATCATTGACACTTTAATGAAAACCCTATCTCCTACTAAAAACTCTAGTTCTTTACGCCTCTTATCTGCGTAACTCTTCTGCCTGGATTGAGCTTCCTTCATCTGTCCTCATATTAACTCAATCTTTTCTAACGCCTCTTTAACCAAATCTGGACCTAAGACCAATCTATCTCTAGTCTCCAACCAACATACTGGCAATTTGCATGGTCTTATATACAAAGCTTCAAAAGGCGTCATTCCTATACTAGTCTGATAACTATTACTATAGGAAAACTCAATCAGATGTAGGTGATCTTCCCAAGATCCACCAAAGTCTAATACACAAGCTCTCAATAAGTCTTCGAGTACCTTATTGACTCTCTCTGTTTGCCCATCTGTCTATGGGTGATATGTTGTACCCATCTTGAGCTTGGTACCTAATACCTCTTGTAGACTCCTCCAAAATTCGCTAGTGAATAATGCATCTCTGTCGCTGACTATGCTAGTAGGAATCCCATGAAGTCTAACTATGTTCTTCATAAACAACTTGGCCAAAACAGGTACCGTACTGGTTGACTTTACCAGAATGAAATGGGCACTCTTGGTCAGCATGTCCACAATAACCCATATGCTTTCATTTCCTCTCCTTGACCTTGGCAACCCATCTATAAAATCCATCGATATCGAATCCCATTTCCAGACTGGAATATCTAAAGGCTGAAGTAACCCACTTGGTTTTTGATGTTCGACTTTCACATGTTGACAGTTTACACACTGCCTAACCCACTAGCCAACATCCCTCTTCATGCCTTCCCAATAGAAGCTCCTTTTCATGTCTTGACACATCTTACTCCCTCTAGGATGAATCGAAAACTTCAATCGATGACATTCCTCTAGAACTTCCCTCCTTAAGTTCTCTACATTCGGAACACACAATCGTCCCTTCTTTCTCAACCATCCTCTTTGGTCAAGACTAAAATCCTTTAGGTCATCAATCTCTGATCCTTCCTCAAGCCTTCTAATCCTCTCGGCTAAAACTGGATCTTCTCTTTGCTTAGAAGCTATCCTCTCGATCAGCACTGGTCGAACTTCTAAACAAGATAACATGGCAGCACCCTGACTAGAACTAGCAGTAGACCTCAACTGCACACCACAACTGACTAAAGCTTCTAGATCCTTTCATTTTGCCAACATCACTAACACCACATTTTGATGTTTTCATCAGAGAACATCTGTCACCTTAATTCCCTTTCTAGAATTATACTCTATACCGAAATCATAAGCAGCGAAAAACTCCAACCACCTCTGCTGCCTCATATTCAACTCCTTCTGAGAAAATAAATACTTTAATGATTTATGACCGGTAAATAACTCAAATCTCTCTCCCAAAAGACAATGCCTCTAAATCTTCAAGGCGAAAATCACCGCAGCTAACTCCAAGTCATGAGTAGTATATCTTACTTCATGCGGTCTAAGCTGCCTAGATGCGTAAGTAATAACTTTGCCCTTCTGCATCAATACTGCTCCCAATCCAGTGCCACATGCATCAGTGTATACTACCAACCCTTGTTTACCATCTGGAACTACTAACATTAGTGCATTGGTTAGCAAATGCTTTAACTTAAGGAATGCTTCCTCACATTTGTCGGACCAAACAAACTTCACATTCTTCCTGGTCAACTTAGTCAAAGGCGCTTCTATCCGCGAGAAATCTTTAATGAATCTCCGGTAATAGCTAGCAAGTCCAAAAAAACTCCTGATCTCGATTTCCGTCTCTGGCCTTTTCCCACCATTGACAGCTTCGATCTTAACTGGATCAACTGCCAATCCCTCCTCTAAAACCAATGACCAAGAAACTTAACCTCTTTCTTCCAAAAGTGACACTTGGAAAACTTTGCCTTCTGCTGATTCTGCCTCAGCATCTCCAACACAACTCTAAGATAAACCTCATGCTCTCTTTCATCTTTAGAGTACACTAATATGTCATCTATAAATACCAATACGAACCTATCCATGTGCTCTCGGAAAACCCGGTTCATCAAATCAACAAAGAAAGCAGGCACATTAGTCAATCCAAATGGCATCACCAACCACTCATACGATCCATATCTAGTCTGAAATGTCGTCAATGGAATGCTATCCTCCTCCACTCTCAACTGATGGAAACCCGTTGCCAAATCTAATTGGGAAAATACTCTGGCTCGACTCAACTGATCAAACAGATCATCTATCCTTGGTAGAGGGTACCTATTTTTGATCATCCTTTCGTTTAACTTACAATAGTCAATGCACATTCTTAACGACCCGTCAGGTTTCTTCACAAACACCGTGGCTGCTCCCCAAGACGAACTGGTTGGTCTTATAAAATTCCTTCCCTCTAGATCCACTAACTACAACTTCAATTCTTTCATCTCTGTCGGTGTCATCCTACTAGGTAGTCTACTAACAGGTTCAGCTCCCGGTATAAGGTCTATTCGAAACTCAATAGCTCATTTCAGGGGTAATCCAGTAACCGGCTCAAATACATCTGCAAATTCTCTCGCTCAAGAACCTGACTAAGCTCATCTCTAACCTCCCTGGCACTTAACAAAGCACCAACACTTCTACTGGAATTTTCCACTGAGAAGATGATTCGGTTATGACTACTGGGTGCCTCAATGATATTTCCCGATCGTGGCAAAATATCCTAGCCTCATACTTACCCAACCAATCCATACCTAAGATGATCTCGAAATCTACGAAATCAAAAACATACAAACTGCATGCAAACTTATGACCTAACAAATCAAGTTCTAACTGGTCACATCTCATCCCAAGAGTTGCATACCCTCCTATTGGATTCGCAACCCTTAAGTAAGTAACAAGGTATGTGGGTTTTATACATAACCTATCAACAAAATACTGAGATATAAAAGAATGTGATGCATCGGTATCAAAAAGTACCCTAACTGGTATATTCTGAATCAAAAGCATACATTCCATCATAGTTTTCCATTTTCCTACAGCAGTGGGTTTAGAAGAAGATGGTGATCCAATAACAAACACCTTCCCTTTGTCCGCCCTGATTGGCTCTGGACATTGGTTCTTATAATGCCCAACTTGGTCACAGTTGAAGCATTTAACATTCTTCTTCTCTGCAGTTTTCTTTCCTGTACCAGTCATGCACTCGTGAGCATAATAGCCCTTCTTATCACACTTATAACACACCAATTCAGCCTTTGCCTTCTTAGCGACCTCCCTTTTCCAGGCTCCCTTCTTCTTAAAGAATTTCCTTTTTCTTCCCTGAGAACCCTGGAACTCAACTGACTTCTCCCTAGCTGAAACAGCAAGCATCACCTCATGGTGGACGGTCATCTCCACCATCACATGATAAGGTTCTCTAATATGAGTCATAGCCATCCTGCCTAGCTCTGGCCTCAAACCTCTAATGAATATCTCATTGCTTCTAGCATCAATGTCAACCAAAGCATAACCATATCGAGATAGCTCATCAAACTTAGCAGCATACTCGATCATAGACATATGTTCTTGGACAAGATCCATAAACTTCCTTATTAATGCCGATTTGGCAACTTCAGACAAGAACCTCTGTTCGAACCTCCTCCTGAAATCAGCCCATGTCAACTCTTCCTCCGGCACTCCGGCCGTCACACTGTTCCACCAATGAAGCGCTAACCCTTGCAACTGTCTAGAGGCTAGACTTCTATTCTCTCCATCATTCAAGCCTAAATCTATAAAGATCTTCTCACAATTCAAAAGTCATTTCTCTACTTCAACAGCATCCTCTGATCCAAGAAACAACTTTCCTCCCAGACTGATATAGTCTCTACTCAGCTTAGCATAATTATAACCAGCCGAAACTATAGGATTAGCTCCACCAACATTCCCACCAGCTCCTGCTTGCAAAAGATTAGCCAACAACTGATACACCATCCCCACATCTACTGGTGGATTTCCAACACCTACATTGGCCTCAGCATTTTGGTTAGCATTAGCCTGTCGACCTTGGTTCCTCCGGGTATTAGGTCGAGCATTTCCGTTGGTTGTGGTGCTTTCTCCACCTAGATTTCCTCTTATGTTTCCTGCCTCCATATCCACTTTCTCGTATATCTGCATACGAGCCTTGGAAAGATATAGAAGAACGGTCTAAGAGAGAGGGGAATACATACTTATATATATACCTATATATCAAATACAAGTATGTTACTATAGCGTTAACCTAACCCCGATCTTATTTTCAAATTCATTGGATTATGTTTAAAAAAGTTTATAGATTTAACTTTTCTTTTAAAGTTTCATAAACCTATGCTCTGATACCAACTTGTAACATCCCCTTACTTGAAGGCCCAAAACTAACGGCTATGGATGCTGCAATCATGCATAGTTATTAATCTTCGATAACCAAATACGGCGGTGCTAATACGTAGATCACAGAAATATGAAAAAAATTTAAACAATTCAAAGACATGTTTCCACATTCAAATCAAAACATTGATGTTCATTACATAATCCCAATAAGGTTAACCATGTTCAGCAAAATATAATTATTACAAATGCGTCAAGAGCAACATATGAAGATGCCCCCTTGGTAGATCAGAGTATATAGAAGGCTAATAAACCTGCCTTTACAACCAAATACATAGAGGAAAAGAAAACACTAAATAACTTTCTGCCGCCTGCACGACTTCGGAAGATTTATTAGTTAAGGAAGAAACCTGAGAACCTTAAATCTCAAACTACTCAAAATTAATTGAGTACCCGAGAGTTTAAGGGGAAAGCAAAAACTTCGAGTCAGACATAAAGCCTGGTATGAATAATAATCTCACATCTCAATCCTTTTAGATATCTAGTGAGACCATGCCGCTTAGCGAAACGGGTTTTTCCCTCACTAGTATCCTAAAACCTTAATAAAGCCATATATTGTGCTCCTGCATCCACAATGGTTAAAACATACATTTTCAAAATATTATGATGATATACATACTTGAAAATAATTAGGATTTCCCTTCCCCGGTATAAACTGACACCCTGTCTTAGTTATAGTCCTAGGGTCACTATTAACCTTTTAGTTTTCATGGGTTTACTAATAACCTTTCAATAATTAAAGAACACCCTGTCCTATTCATAGTTTTCATGGGATCACTAAGAACCTATAGGCTCCTGCCAGTTAACTTAATTAATTCATGGTTTTTCCCAACCTATTGGTCATTCCAATAACTAATCACTTTATCCTAGTTTTCGTGGGTTTACTAGGAACCTATGGATTTATCCAATAACTCACTTCACATCCTAGTTTTCATGGGTTGACTAGGAACCTACTGATACATCCATTAGCCACTTACTTCCTAGTTTTCATGGGTTTACTAAGAACCTATTGACTGATGTCAATTCTTAATCCGAATATAGTTTTCATGGGTTCATTACAAACAATTTACCTCCTGCCAATTGTCCTTAATACATAGCTTTCATGGGTTAACTATGAACCTGTTGGTTTCCTTAATTAACTACTTAATCATGGTTTGCATAGGTTCACTATGAACCTTTTGGGTTTACACCAATAACTACTTTATGATAGTCTTCATGGGTTTACTATGAACCTTTTTTTGGTTACCTATAATAACTACAAAGTTTAGGCATCCTATAAGTTTAGTCACCCTAACTCCTTGGATGCAATTCTACTCATTCATGAGTTTAAGCAATTTATATTCACTATTGAGTTAACCAAGATGGTTCTACTACCACTTTTTCCCCAAAATATAGTTATGGGTTATTATGTGAATATTTTCATATTGAAAAAGCAAAACAACAACTTAACAATACCACTCATGTGGGTTTAAGGTCCTTGAAATACATTTCATAAAACATAGTTAACACCTTTTAACTTATATTTTTATCAAGGCAACACTTCTTAAAAATTATGTACTTAAGTCATTACAAAACTCCTATATATAAGCCGTAGGTTTCCTTAATTTAGAGCATGGGTCTTAAAACCTTTTGACAATGTCGAGAGCTTCTATTTTCAACCCCTTCAGAGGGTTTTAATAATATCTTTTAAAATAATAGGCTCCAGCCCTTCTTATACTTAAAACTACTTCTTTAGAAACCCTTCGACCCTATTGAAACTCAAATCTTTCGAAATCATTGGAAAACAAACCTTTCGAAAGCATTAAAACTCAAACCTTTCGAAGGCATTCACTCTTAAAATATAAACCTTTCGAAAATTTACTGGGTTCCATTTAAAACATGCGTAAAATCCTCTTTTAAAATCTTTTGACTACATTGAAAGCAACCTTTCGACTTTGTCGGAAGGTCTGCTCAAAAGCTTTAAAACATCTCTTTAAAACAATAAGCTTCAGCCTTTAAAATACCTTCTTCGAAAGCTTTGGGTTATACTTCAATTATAAAACAAGGGTGAATCATCTAAGTCAAAAGCTTTGATACCTTTCGAAAGCATTGGAGAAGCGGCTGGTTTAAAAAAGTAAACCTTTCGTCTTTGTCGAAAGCAACGACTTCGAAAGGTTGGAAAAAGCGGAAATAACCTTTCGACTATGTCGGAAGTTTCAAAACAAAAAAATAAGTGACCGTAACCTTTCGACTGTGTCGAAAGGTTTAAAACCTTTATTTTAAATAATTGACTTGGTCGAAAGCAACCAAGTCGAAAGCTCTTATTCGAAAGCAAAGCAGGCAATCTTTTATTTATAAAACAAACATAACCCAACCTCTTTGGCAACCAACCTTTCGACTAAGAACCCTTCGACCTTGTCCAATTCATTACGTACCAAGATACTTGATATCATATGCATAGATTTAACCTTATCGAAAGCTATAACCTTTCGACTTTGTCGAAAGGTCTGGGTCGAAAGGTATGATGCCGTATAAGGCTGAAACATGCTAAAAGTATGATTTCTCTGTTTTTAACTTAAAAAGGATAACTTTTCAACTAATCTGCTTTTATTTGTCAAATTCTAATTGGTCAACAAATACTTTTAAGAAAAACGCTGCCACTGCTTTAGAATTAAATAATAATTTTATTTTATAAATTTCCCCTTCTCCTTAATTAAATATATAAAACCTTTAAGTCCCATACATTAAATAATTTTATATATTTATCAAAACACTTATGAAAAATCTGGAAAAATTCTAAAAAATCTATTTTAATATGTTTTCCAACATATAAAAATTTCAAACCCAAATAATTATTATATTAGCCGTAAATAATTTATAACCCAATAAATCATTTTCTTCACTAGAAAATTAATATAAAATCCACATTAATTCAAAAAATTATGGAAATTGAAAACTATCTCCAAAATCATGTTTTCTACAACATAAAATTTTCCAATGGCATTTAAAAATCATTTCATCTTGGTTTTACCCTAAAACCGTGTATATCTCCTTTTTAGCAAACTTGTTTAATCCATATAAATCATGATTCAAGCATATCATCATTCAATATATCATAAAAACAGATTTACACTAAAATTCGAAACCATATGATCATAAAACTAAAATAGAGATGTAGAAATTATTATTCATCTTAGATTAGATAAGGAAATTGAAATTTTTTGATTGAGATTGATTTCTTATAGCTTGATCCTAAGCTTTTACTTTGATATTTTCTCTTCTCCTATTCCTAGTGATCGGCCTTGCTTGCTTCTCACGGTTATAAATTTTTTTAAGTAAAATGAACGTGTATGACTAACAAAGATAGTATAAGGGTGAGAAATATGGGCGGTTATTTACCTTAATGCCCTTGTGTTCAATTACTTAACCATTTATACAAGTTCATTAGATTTTTAATAAGCACGACCATCTAATTCATTAATCAACCTCAATCTCCTTATCTACATTATTCTATTTAATTTATTCTAATTAAATCTCCTGAATAATGTTAATAAAATTAGGGGTGTTACAAAAGTTATATGGTTGGCTCAGGCGTACCAGATTTACAAAAAAATTCCAACTTATCCCTAGGAGGAAACTGGACTGCTCGTCCAACACAATCATCGTATTGTTATCCTGACTATCTGTCTATCTCATAGTTTTGCTAGGCTCACTATGAACCTAATGGTTTGCAGGCTAACTAATAACCTATCTAAGTTATATATTCCTATTTGTGCGTAAACCTACTTTTACTTTTACCCTGAACTAAGCCAACTAGGGTCTAACAGTTGAAGCATAGGGCGTTACCCTACACCAGTCCCATTATCTGGTTTTCTAATCTCTATTTCTTAAGTCAAAATATCATTTCATAATTTATCTAATGGTGATAAATTTCCATATAAATTCCTGGACTAAATACCATCTTTATTTCCTTGAAAACATAATTCTTTAAATAATTTAACCTTTAAAATCATACTTATATCAAGGAAAATATACTTCTACTTTATCAATATATTATGCTAAAATATATACTTCTTTAAAGAAAACTTATAATTTAATAACACACGGCATCATATGGTCGAAATGGGTTGCCTCACGCCTTCATCTCTAAGTCATAATAAAATATTCTAATTTTATAAAGCATAAGGCCATACAGCCGAAATCATCCACGTCGTATACTATTATATATTGGTTGTTGAATATAAGCGGCAAAGCCTTTAGTTTGTATAAAGTATAGCTCTCAAGTTTAAAACAGGTATGTCGACATTAATGACCTCCGGCATCAATACCTAAAAACAATTGACATTGATTTCATAAAACTGGGCTACTATGCCGCTATACAAAGAATACTGAAATCATTTACTTGTGACATTATTGCCACAAGAAAACCGGCAGCATCATATCCACTTTATACCATCAATGTCGAAAGTTACATATGCAGCATTGTTGCCTTAAAGGAATAATATCAAAGTTAAGTTATGCGGTGTCATTGCCATAATACTTTTATCTTGAAAGTAAAACTAGCGACATTAAAGCCATAATATAGTTAAAAATGAAATAAAATATGCGACATCATTGCCATTATACTCTAATGTCGGCATAGATAGATGCGTCATTGGTAAGTGACGAAGGTAAGCAGTATCAATGCCACATATCCTTAATATTGGAAGTATGTAGTTACAGGGTCATAACCGCATGCTTTAAGTTTATGTTAGCATTGGTAAGTCATGAGATTACTCATGTGGCTGTTAGATTAATGCCGAGAATCCCTATAACTGCGATTCAACCTGATTGGAATCATTCTATACCAACACAGTTGATATTGTATGCTTCCCTTCTGGTTGATGACGTCATTGATAGTTGGGGAATGGATGGACTTTGGCATTGATTACCGATGTCATGGAAAACTCGTAATTAACACAAAAACTGTTTATTTCCTATTTAAAGTAATTTCATTTCACATACTCTAAATCCATCTCCAATTTCTATTGGTTAAGACTACACTTCATCAATTTCTTTTCCAGAAAACTATTGTAAACTAGATTTTGAAAGAGTACGTGTAGTACTAAGGATCGTGTAATATGGTATATTAATGCGGAAACTGGTAATAATAGTAAAGTAAAAATTAAAGTAAGCACACCAGGAATTTTTATACTGGTTCGAACTTCCCGTTCTACGTCCAGTCCTAGAATACCCTCTGGATTTAAACTAAACCCCTCACTTAACCCGGAGGAATAGGTATACGACACCTGAGCATCCGAACAGGAATTTTTCCGCCTCAACAACCGAAGAGGACTTCAACTTAATACAAAATGTTTGTTGACGAATGTGTTCTAAATAACACTGATTGTCTTTTGATAGTACAACTTTCCTATAATCAAATCCTCAAGAATATGTATGTGTGTGAAGATTTAGAAGGAAGATAATCACGTAGAATCGAAGTATATGCATAAATTCAAGGATTCTAGTGATATTTAATAAGAGTGAATGCTTTTATTTGCAGAAATGAAACGAGATTAGATTTCAGAAATATAAACAAGAATCGGTTATTGTAGAAGTGAATTGAATATGTTTATATAGTTGTAGAAGAGTTGTAATCTTTCATGAATAGTTTTAGTCAACAGTAGTGTCCATACCTCTTGAAATAGAGGACATTACTCTTCATGAAAAGATCGCGTCTCTTCAGAAAACTAGCCGTTTTTCTCTGGTCGGTCGACCGGAAAAACTGGCCGGTCAGCTGAGTTGTAAAACGTATACAAAACAGAAAGTCACTGTGCATATGATACAGGGTCGGTCGACCGAGGATCCTGGTCGGTCGGCCGACCTGGTGTTATATGCACAGTGAACATATTTTTTTATATAAAATGTTTTGTGTGCGTGTGTGATTATTTGAGGAATGATTTTAACATTGTTCTAAGACTCAAATAAAATAAAATATCCATACTAATCTCTGAATTGTAAGATTATCTTCTTTGTAGTGCATGGTATGCACTTATTCTCTTTTTGTCGCTTTCATATAGCATTCTCGTCGTATGATCTCTGAAGCTTGTGTCATGAATCAAAACTCATGAATCAACATTCTCCCCCTTTTTGATTGATGACAATACTTATGTGACGAAGTAATATTGACATATATATTATAGTTCTCCCCCTGAATGTATGGCGACTTTTCTGCAAAAATTCGTTAATTTGCATACATTTCTCCCCCTTTGTCATCGACAAAAAGGAATACTTATAACAGATTGAAGTAATGCAAAAAAAATTTAAATTTACATGGTACATTCTTTGAGCTTAATTAGAAATAACTTAAAGATGTTTGCTTAGAACATAACAAAACAATTAAGTAAGAAACAAAATAAACTACAAGAGATTCTTGAAAGTTAAAATATATTAAAAAAAATACTACAATTACTCCTCATCATCGTCGGTATCCCACTGTTCTGGATGAAGATTTTCATCTAGAGGAGCCGGTTCCTTACCCCGTCTGTGAGTGGTAGGTGCGGGAGTTGCCGATGTGCTAGAACTTGTGTTCTCTGATGTAGACCAAGAGAAATTTGGTGCGGGTCTTTTTCCAGGAGCAACAAATGAAGCACCGGCTTCAGAAGAGCATGATAAGGCATCCCATAAATTTACGAAGAAGCCTTTGATCTTTTTGAAACGCCCATCAATTTTTCAAAGGCGAGAATCCAAAGCTAATTGATTTTGGGCTAAAATATCTATGGCAGCCGCTGTGCTAGTACCGGGAGGTGGTCTTTGGATAGAGGTTTGACGAGTTAAACGTTCTGTGGAATGAGTGGAGGGTTGAGGAGTAGAATAGCTACGACGTAGTTGTTCTCGTGGAATGGTACGCCATTGCTGAAAGGTTGTGATTTGGGATGGTGCATCGGGTAACTTCATCAATTTTATTGTTCGTGAGTCAAAGGTACGAACTTTGGATGTTTCGGATTCCGGTGCATGAGTGACAAAGTTGTTAATCAACCGCATTATGTATTCTCCATAGTAAATATGGAGCATTTTTCCTTGGTTGAATGTAAGGACTTCATCCATAAGAAGTTGTGTCCAATTTACCCGAATGATTCCACACATAGCATATAACGCCTTGAAGTTTTCGGGATATACTAAGTGGTACGACCCTCCTCTTGGAACAATAGACTTCATCATGAATCGATGAAAAAGTCGTGCTTTAGGTCGGAGAGATGAAGTTTGCCTTAAGTCGGTAGCATCATCTTCAAAGAATAAGTGACTTAGGCGGTCACGAGTTGATGGATTACAATCTACATCATGTAATGAGATTCCACCCGGTCGAGCATTTAAAATATGATTCATTCGATCAATGGAGAGAAACATCGATGTGCCACATACCGAAGTCCAAACACAATTTTCAGTGTTTCTAGGTGGATTGACAAGATTGAGATTTGCTAAGAACAACTTGACCATTATATGATTAATCTTCAAGTTGTTTTTCCTATGGTCAAGAAAAGCATCAAGACCACTTTCAAGAGCGGCGTCTTCAACACCGTAGGCGGTAAAATCAGGATAACTTACAAACGACTCCTCAAAGATTTTTGCATCTTGAAGCTTTATCCATCTTTCTAAAGCTTTTTCACTTACTAACCAAGATGCAATTTGAGAATCTACAGGAGTTGAGGAAGATTGGCCAGCGGTAGTCTTAGATTTCTTTTTGGGAGCCATTTTTCTTGAAGAATTTGAAGAAGTTTTAGAAAGGTTGTAATGGGGGCTAGGGTTCAAATCTGTTGTGGAAGAGTAAAGTGAAGAGGTGAGATAAAAAGATGAAGGGTTGGGTTAAAATATGAAGACAATTTGAGCAGAATAACACGTTCGGTCGACTGAAGGACCTGGGTCGGTCGACCGAGTTTAGGTTCAGAACAGTACTGAAACTTTCGGGAAAAGATTCGGTCGACTGGTGCAGGAAATTCGGTTGACCGAGTTTAAAAAATATTCTACTGTTATTCGGGAAATACGTTCGGCTGACCGAGTCAGGTATTTCGGTCGACCGACTTGGAAGAAATCTGTTTTTTTTTTTTTAAAACCTCTCGGGACAGCTTCAGTTGACCGGTTCAGGCATTTCGGTCGACCGAAAGCATGTCATGCTGTTGTTTGTTTGTTTTTTTTTTTAAATAAGAATTATAGAAATATAATCATGTTATTACATCATATTTATTTATACAGCTTATATAAAAAATAACATATATATACTAAAATATAGCCATGATGAATTAGCATCGACGTTCCCATGAATTTGGAGATGGAACGTTTTCTACCGGTGACCATATTGGAGCTATTGGAGATTGAACATGGTTAGAGGGAGATGGAGTTCTATAAGAAGGTTCAACAACATCATCCTTCTTAGATGAACAAAATTTCATGGCAATCTTTTCAAGGAAGCTTAAACGTCTTGCCGTGACTTTCTGTTCGTAATAAAGTTCCCTTTGCATATTCATCTGTTGTTGTTGGTAGTGATGAATTTCATCAATCTTTTGTTTGGTTGATGGAGTTACTACCATTTCCTTTTTCCCTTTCTTTTTATCAGGTGTATAACCTGTATGAGAGTCTTCCCAAGGTTTCCACCTGTGTCGGGGATCATTATCTGGAGAGGGAAAATCTAAAACACGATTTGGCATTGGAAATGTAGGATAAGGACCACCTTCGGGGATACGATCAGAATAGTCGTCGTCCGGGGAAGTATAAGAGAGATGAGAATTTTCAGAATTGTAGACATCATTGTTAGAAGACATTTTTGTTTTAAGTTTTTGTTTTGTATTTGATGTTCTATTCAATAAACATATGTATGTATATATATAACCATATTTTCTAAAAAAATAGTGGTCTAAAATCAAATTTTAGTTTTAATCACAGAATTCTTTAAACAAAAACTGTTTTACAAATGAATGACATACAATTCTTTAGAGTTAAAAAAAATAGTATATTCTGAAATTAAGTTTCAATGATGTAAATTAGAAACAGAGGTGGAACAAGAAACACCCATAGCCCAAGTGGCTATACTACAACATCTTACATAAAAGTCAGAAGTCATGAGTTCGAGTACCGCTCTGGTCAGAAAAAAATAATTTTATATTTTTCATCATTTTATATATATATATATATATATATATTTTTATTATAATAATTTTATTTTATTCATAAGTCTTTAAACGACATTATACCTAAATCTCGTCTTAGTTTTATAAAAGAAATTTCATTTAGTGGTTTAGTAAAAATGTCAGCTATTTGATTTTCAGTATTGATAAATTCTAGATTTATTAATCCTTTTTCCAAACAATCACGAAGAAAATGATGGCGAATATCTATGTGTTTTGTTCGGGAATGATTGACCGGATTTTTTGAAAGGTTTATTGCACTGGTATTATCACAATAAATTATTGATTTTTCAAGATGACAATTAAAATCTTGTAATGTCTGTTGCATATATACGACTTGTGCACATGCCAAAGCAGCAGATATATATTCTGCTTCACATGTTGATAAAGAAACACAATTTTGTTTCTTACTAAACCAAGAGACTAAAGAACGTCCAATGAAGTGACACGTTCCGCTCGTACTTTTTCGATCCGTCCGACTTCCTCCAAAATCAGCATCACTGTAGGAAACTAATTCAAAAGGACATTCTTTCGGATAAAATAGTCCGAAATCTTTGGTTTTAGTTAGATAACGAATAATGCGTTTAACTGCTCTCATATGTGATTCTTTGGGATTTGCTTGAAATCGAGCACATAAACAGACACTCATCATAATATCAGGGCGACTCGCTGTTTAAATAAAGTAAAGAACCTATCATACTACGATATAACTTTTGATCAACACTTTTGCCATCTTCATCTCTATCGAGATGAACCGTTGTACTCATAGGAGTTGGTTTGGCAGCAGTATTTTCAAGACCAAAACGTTTGATTAAATTATAACAATATTTTTCTTAATCAATAAAAATTCCATTTTCAATTTGTTTAATTTGTAATCCAAGAAAATATGACAATTCTCCCATATGAGACATTTCAAATTCATTTGTCATTATGGATGAAAATTCTTGACATAATTTTTCATTTGTCGAGCCGAAAAAAATATCGTCAACATATATTTGAATTATTAAAATATCTTTATTAGTTTTCTTAATAAAAAGTGTTTGATCTACTTTACCGATTTCAAAACCAGATTCTAATAAATAACTTTTAAGACGATCATACCAAGCACGTGGTGCTTGTTTTAAACCGTATAACGCCTTTTTAAGTTTATATACATGATCCGGAAATTTTTCATGATTGAACAAAGGTGGTTGTTCAACAAAAACATTTTCTTTTATGAATCCATTTAAAAATGCACTTTTAACATCCATTTGATATAGTTTAAAATTATGAAAACATGCATAAGCTAATAATATTCGTATTGCTTCAAGTCGGGCGACTGGAGCAAACGTCTCTTCGTAATCAATACCTTCTTCTTGATTATATCCTTGTGCAACTAATCTAGCTTTATTCCTTGTTATATTTCCTAGTTCATCTGCTTTATTTTTGAAAACCCATTTGGTACCGATGACTGATTGATCACTAGGTCTAGGAACGAGTTCCCAAACTTCGTTTCGTTCGAATTGATTTAATTCTTCTTGCATGGCAAGTATCCAGTAGTCATCAGTTGAAGCTTCTTTTATATTCTTAGGTTCTATGTTAGAAAGAAAAGCAACATGACCAGCTTGATTTAATTGATGTCTGGTTTTAACATTCGTATTAACTTCTCCAATTATATTTTGCACAGGATGATCTTTTAAAATTCTAGGTGGAGATTTTATTAAATTGGAAGTTACATTTGTATTGGTTTCATGAATATCAAGATTTTCATTTGTACTAATATTCTCATTCTGAGTAGATTCATCATCAGAATCAATAGTGACACTCGGATTTATATTTTTAAAATTTTCGTTGAAAGAAACATGTAAACTTTCTTCAATAATTTGAGTTCGTTTATTATAAAGTCGATAGGCCTTGCTTCGTTCCGAATATCCAACAAATATACCTTCATCGGATTTTGGATCGAATTTGCCTAGTTGATCTTTAGTATTTAAAATAAAACATTTGGAACCAAAAACTTTTAGATATGAAATATTTGGTTTTCTTCCATTTAGAAGTTCATATGGTGTATTTTTAGTTAATGGTCGAATAGAAACACGATTCAGTACGTAACAAGCAGTAGCTACAGCTTCTGCCCAAAATTGTTTCGATAAAGTTGTTCCATTTAGTAAAGTTCTTGCACATTCTTGTAACGTTCTATTTTTCCTTTCTACAACTCCATTTTGTTGTGGTGTTCTAGGAAAAGAGAAATTATGGTTAATACCCTTTTTGTTACAAAATTGTTCAAAAACTTCATTTTCAAATTCGCCTCCATGATCACTTCTTATATTTTTAATTTTCAAAGTTTTAATATTTTGAATTCTTTTAACAAAAACTTTAAAATTATCAAAAGTATCACTTTTATTTTTCAAAAAGAAAATCCAAGTATATCTAGAGAAATCATCTACAATAACAAAAACATATCTATTATGATTAATAGATTGCACTTGAGTTGGACCAAAAAGATCCATGTGTAAAAGTTCAAGTGGTTGTTCTGTAGATATTACTTTCTTTGATTTAAAAGAAGATTTTGTTAATTTTCCTAATTTACATGCATCACAAAATATGTTAGTTTTGAATTTTATATCGGGTAACCCTTTAACTAATTTATTTTTAGCAAGTTTGTTGATGGTATTAAAATTTATGTGACAAAATCTTTTGTGCCAAAGGCAAGAATCATTCTCTTTAGCTACTAGACACAAATTTGAATCATTATAAACATTCATATTTAGGATATAAATATTTTTATCTCTATTTCCTTCGAAAATAATGTTGTGATTTTTATCAAAAATGTTACATTTATTTTCTGAAAAAGTTATATTAAAACCTTTGTCGCATAGTTGACTAATACTTAATAAATTATGTTTTAAATTTTTAACTAATAAAACATCAGTAATGAGAGGTAAATTAGATATACCATTGCTATTGACATTGCCTTTGCCGATGATATACCCTTTTGAGTTATCTCCAAAGGTGACTGCTCCTCCATTTGAGTATATAATGTTTGATAACATTTCTTTGTTTCCAGTCATGTGTTTTGAGCAACCGCTATCTAAAATCCATTTTCCTCTCTTTTTATGTGGTACCTGCAAAAATTATAAAAAGTTGGTACCCAATCTTTTTAGGGTCCTAAGAGTTAGATCTTAGGAAGCCAAACCCATACGGGTTCAGAATTCCCTTTATAAACATAATTCTTGTTATTATGAACAGTTTCCATAAAACTTTTGATATGTTTATTCCTTATCAATATATTATTGGTTTTTGGAATCCATATCTTAATAGTTTTAGTATTTGAATAAACTGTTTTCCTAATATCTTTCTTAATTTTATTATTAATTTTACTTTTAGCATAATTATTTTGTTTCTTAAATCCTAGTCCAGATTTATTGTTGGAAGTTTGAGAGTTTTCTAGTATACTAGAAAGATTTTCTCTTCCTTTATTGAAATTAGAAACATTTTTAGAAATATCATCAAATTTTATTTTAAGACTAGATTTTTCTAACTCTAAATCCTTAATTTTAGATATTAAATCATTATTTTCAAAAAGTAAAACATCATTTTTATTTTTCTGAATTTCTAGTTCCTCAGATATTGACGTAATTTGAGAAGATAAGTTAGAATTCGATTGTTGAGAGATTTCAAGTTCTTCTTCCAATATTACCTTCTCATCTTTTAACATATCTACTTCTAAAACTGTTCTATCTAACTTTCTTTGCAACTCCTTATTTTTCTTTTTAAGTTGTTTTGTTAAATTTACTAATTCAGAATTTATTTCAATCAAATCTTCAAAAGCAAAATCACTTACATCGTCTGACGAAGCCATGAAGCATACATTTGCTTGTTCATTATCACTTTCACTCTCTGATGAGGATGATGAGTCAGTGTCATCCCAAGTGACTGAAAAAGCTTTTCGTTTGTTTTTGTCCTTCTTGAAATTGTTCTTTTTACGATCTGGACAATCTTTCTTCATGTGTCCTTTCTTATGACATTCATAACATTCCATTGTTGAAGATGATGGTTTGCTGCTATTAGAATTGTTGTTGGAATTATTTTTGTTTCCCTTGAATTTGTTTCTGTTGAATTTCAAAAACTTTTTGAAATTTTTAGCGTTCATTGCCATATCTTCATTATCTGAGTCGGAATCATCTTTTTCTGCTTGGAATGCTACATTTTTCTTTTCTTGTGCTCCATTTCGTTTTGCCTGCAAATTTACTTCGTAGGACATTAAATTACCTATCAATTCTTCTGGTTTTAATGTTGACAAATCAGTTGCTTCTTCAATAGCTAGGACTTTTCGTTCCCATTCGTCCGTTAAAGAATTCAAGATTTTTGTAACAACATCAAAATCAGTAAACTTTTGTTCTAGAGACAATAGAGCATGATAAATATCCTGAAATCTAGAGTACATGTCATTTATAGATTCATTTGGCCTCATTTTAAAGTTTTCAAATTGATGTTTCAGCATAGAAATTTTGCTCAATTTAACTTTGTTCGTTCCTTCATGTGAAACTTTAAGAGTTCTCCAAATTTCATAGCCGGAAGTACACATACTAACTCTATTGAATTCATTTCTATCTAATGCACAAAATAAAATATTCATAGCCTTAGCATTTGATGTAGCATCTAGTTTTTGTGTGTTACTCCAAGTCGAGTATTCTCCAGTAGGAATTGTGTATTCCCTTTGTATAATATTCCAGATATCAAACCCACTTGATTGCATATAGATTCTCATTCTAGTTGACCAATAATTATAATTTATACCATTGAAAAGTGGAGGTCGTGAAGTCGATTGACCTTTTGTGAAACTAGAATTAGTGTGAGTGTTAACATCGTTAATTTGTGTGGTTGCCATATTACTAAAAATAAGTAAATATCAAATAACTTTGTGATGGTTATAAGATAACCTTGCTCTGATACCAAATGAAAGAGTACGTGTAGTACTAAGGATCGTGTAATATGGTATATTAATGCGGAAACTGGTAATAATAGTAAAGTAAAAATTAAAGTAAGCACACCAGGAATTTTTATACTGGTTCGAACTTCCCGTTCTACGTCCAGTCCCAGAATACCCTCTGGATTTAAACTAAACCCCTCACTTAACCCGGAGGAATAGGTATACGACACCTGAGCAGCCGAACAGGAATTTTTCCGCCTCAACAACCGAAGAGGACTTCAACTTAATACAAAATGTTTGTTGACGAATGTGTTCTAAATAACACTGATTGTCTTTTGATAGTACAACTTTCCTATAATCAAATCCTCAAGAATATGTATGTGTGTGAAGATTTAGAAGGAAGATAATCACGTAGAATCGAAGTATATGAATAAATTCAAGGATTCTAGTGATATTTAATAAGAGTGAATGCTTTTATTTGCAGAAATGAAACGAGATTAGATTTCAGAAATATAAACAAGAATCGGTTATTGTAGAAGTGAACTGAATATGTTTATATAGTTGTAGAAGAGTTGTAATCTTTCATGAATAGTTTTAGTCAACAGTAGTGTCCATACCTCTTGAAATAGAGGACATTACTCTTCATGAAAAGATCGCGTCTCTTCAGAAAACTAGCCGTTTTTCTCTGGTCGGTCGACCGGAAAAACTGGCCGGTCAGCTGAGTTGTAAAACGTATACAAAACAGAAAGTCACTGTGCATATGATACAGGGTCGGTCGACCGAGGATCCTGGTCGGTCGGCCGACCTGGTGTTATATGCACAGTGAACATATTTTTTTATATAAAATGTTTTGTGTGCGTGTGTGATTATTTGAGGAATGATTTTAACATTGTTCTAAGACTCAAATAAAATAAAATATCCATACTAATCTCTGAATTGTAAGATTATCTTCTTTGTAGTGCATGGTATGCACTTATTCTCTTTTTGTCGCTTTCATATAGCATTCTCGTCGTATGATCTCTGAAGCTTGTGTCATGAATCAAAACTCATGAATCAACAGATTTATCATTCCCAAAGTATTTTGCGAACCATTTAACTTATATAATTATTTTAATATAATTATTAAGCTTTTCTAGCTTAATAAATTCATGTAAAATCATGAACACTTGGGAAAAATCCCCAAAAATCACTGAAAATCAGAATTAATATATCCTTTAACATATAAAATTTCGGGACAAGAAACATTATTTAATTATTTTTAATAATTAAAACCCAAAATAAATCTTTTTCCTCACTTAGAAAATTCATAAACTATTCATGCTTGCTTGGAGAGTGTTTGCACCAAAAATGGTCACAAACCCCAAGTGTAGTGAAAGCACCAGCGTATGAATACGAATCAACAGTATTCACACACAAATCACAGATCTAAGCAAGTAACAATCAGCAATCAAGAAATAATGGACAGTGACACACAATTTATAGTGGTTCGGCTATCTCCGGCCTACGTCCACTTCAAGGTTTTTATGATTTTATTGCTCGATGCTTGAAGATTACAATTTCGTATGTTATATTACAACTGATTTGCTGAACTAAGTCTGAATCTAAGGCAGCAATAGTGATCTGGAGTAAATCTGGCAGAATCTGGGCGCTCTTTAGCTCTAAGAATTGCCCGACCCCTTTTCTGAATGACCAGGGGCTCTATTTATAGGTGTAGGAGGCTGATATTTCGCCTAAATTGAGGGGAGACCAGTTCTGGCACGTGAGGGGGCCCACATGGCCGAAATCTGGAGATCCGGGCCCACTTTGGGATCGATCCGACCCTTGGTTCGAATCGATCAAGAAATTGTCCAATCAATCTGAAATTTGGTGTGGACATTCTTCAACATGTGCTCAAGATTCTGTGAAAATTTCGTAGCATTTGGATGTGTAGATCTCAAGTTATGATCGATTCAAGTTGAAGATTTTCGCTTCCTGGAGTCGTTCGAATCGATACCTTCGAATCCATAGGGTCGACTCCATCTCCTAGCATGTGAAGGCAATGACGTGGTGCGCGTGCTTCGGGTTAATCCCCCTTTTTCTCCGAGTTTTACTGAGTCATGGCCGGGGTTTTAGCTATGTAGACGTGGTGGATTCGAGGTGATCGATTCGAAGACGTGCTTCCTTCGAATCGATCTGGGTAACCTTCAGTCGATTGATACGAAGACTCCACTGTTTGAAGGGATTCGAAGGTGGGAACGTTCCAATGGATTCGAGCTATTGGATTCGAACTAAGGCTTGCTCAATGGAGTCGAAGCAAGGCGTATTCCGATGGGTTCGAAGCAAGGCTCGTCGTGATCGATTCGAGGCAAAGGCTTGATCGATGGATTCAAAGCTACGGTCTTTTTCATGGATTCGAACTTGTGGCATGGATTCGAACTAACAATGTCTTAAGTCGATTCGAACATAAGCCCTGCCGATGGATATAAAGTAAATCAAGTCGAAACAGGTGGAGTCGAAACTGATGGATTCGACTCATATGGATGCGAACCCGAGGTTATGTTTTCCACTTGCTCCGATGATATCTTGAGCGTACGACCTCGGATTGACTTGATATTTGGAACGTTGACTTTCACGGCTCTTCTTGACGTGTCTTATCAATTGCAGCCCGATCCGGACTCGGACAAAGTTCATCGATATCCGTGGTGAACCTGCGATGCACAATCGATGTTCATGACTAATAATTATTGATTTT
Source organism: Allium fistulosum (assembly GCA_030737815.1). Lineage (NCBI taxonomy): Eukaryota > Viridiplantae > Streptophyta > Magnoliopsida > Asparagales > Amaryllidaceae > Allium > Allium fistulosum. The sequence continues at coordinate 1,004,456,240 of CM060902.1, read as the reverse complement.
CAGTTAATCTTTGGGTATCTCGACTTTGCCAAAAGTTGGGATAACATTTTGCCCCCCAAAACATGCCTTTTTGGTAAAAGGCGTGTTTTGATCAGTCTTAAGTTGGATGCAGTGAGTTCATGTTATACTCATAGCTTATAGCATTTTCAATCAAGTCCATGGCTGTTCGAAGCCGAATTGTTATCAATTTTTTCCAGTGGAAGTTAAGAATGAAATTCTACGGTCTCTCCGTACTATTGATGGTCACTCCGGACCCTTGTCAAACCCATTCTAGATTTAGCGATTAAATATAAAGATCCTATTGCACTCCGGCGTTGCTTTCTATCCCTTGCACTCTGGCCCCAGCTAGGGCGTATAGCGATGTCTTGGTCGTTCTCGACCGATCATAGCCTCTCCGGGCTCATGCTGGATCCCATCCTGTCACTCTTCGGTGAAGGGGAAACAACGTTAAGTGAGTCAATCCTGTCGCTCTCCGGCGAAGCGACTCACCTCCTGCACTCTGATTCAGTGTATCTGAACATTAAGTGATGTCATGACCTGAATCGTCGGTCGATCACAGCCTCTCCGGGCTCATGCTGGATCCCATCCTGTCACTCTCCGGTGAAGGGGAAACAACGTTAAGTGAATCAATCCTGTCGCTCTCCGGCGAAGCGACTCACCTCCTGCACTCCGGTTCAGTGTATCTGAACATTAAGCGATGTCATGGCCTAAATCGTGGGCCGATCATAGCCTCTCCGGGCTCTTATCGAGTCCTGATCCAATCACTCTCCGGTGAATAGGAAACGATGCTTAAGTGAGTTGATCCTGTCGCTCTCCGGCGAAGCAACTCACTTCTTGCACTCCGGACCCTGCCTCTCCGGGTAGGATCATAAAGCGATCATGTTTATATTGATACTTAATGTTTATCCTTTAACTCTCCGGTCAAAGGTTTATTTTAATAAATGTTTCTTTATTAAATTCAAATCCTAGATGTTCAATCTCAAACACCAGGAAAAAAAAGATAATGCCTCTCCGGGCGGAGCGGTCTATTTCCATCTCAAAGCATGCCTAGGGATCTCTCCGGTTCCCGTACATGAGTAAGTGGGATAGCCGTTTTATTTTGGAAATCAAATCTAAGAAAACTAATCGACCAGAGTCCAAATCTTGAACTTGGCCCTTGCCATCACAATCAGTTGATGACGAGTCGTGATCCCGATCCAGGATCATTCCTGTTTGGTTGATGCGGTAGTTGTTCGGGTCTAACCGCTGTCGTACGTTCTCTGACATACTGTGGCAATCTACCACTCCTGGCATGTTCTTCCACCTCATCCTTCAGGTGGCGGCATTCATCGGTAGTGTGTCCATCCAGCTCATGGAATAGGCAGTACTTTCCAGTCTTACGTTCCCGCTCCGTGGGATCTCTCCTGGGTGGTTTTCGATAGGGGAGTTGCCCCCGAGTTTCGGTGTAAATTCGTTCCAGTCCTGCCACCAAGTCTGTGTATTGCCTAAATCTGGGCTCTCGGAATTTCTTCCGTTTGTCAGGACCATCATGTGCGTCATCCTGCTTTCTCTTTCCTTTGTCTGCCCTGGACTGTTCCCTGGCGGTTCCTTCGCCTTGTGCAACATTTATTTCCTGCCTCTCGGCTCGTGATTCCTCTAATCGAATGAATTTTTCAGCTTCATGGAAAAACTCTCCAAGATCTTGCGGTGGATCTTTAGTCAAAGAGTCTTTGAATTCGGTGCCTTCTCCAACTCCTGCCACTGCCGCCATCAAAATCATCGATGGGTCCAGGCGATCTACAGAAGTCACCGTCGCATTAAATCGTAACAAAAAATCTTTTATGGACTCTCCGGTCCTTTGTTTTATTGATGCCAAAGTAATCACGCTCTTAGGTCGCGTCACGTGAACCCTAAACTGCTTCATGAAGCAATCCACAAGCTCGCCCCATGTCCTGATTGATCCGGTTTCTAGCTGCCTAAACCAAAGCGCAGCCAAATCTGATAAGAATAAGGGGAAACATCGTGCCATCACTTCCTCGGATGCTCCCAGCACTTCCATGTGTCTGATATATCTGGTGATATGCATGGTCGGGTCTGACTTTCCGTCATAAGGATTCAGCGTTGGTAGTTTGAACTTCGGAGGGTTCCTTGCATTCCTGATATTCGGAGCGAACGGACTCCGACTAACTTCTTCCAATCCTCCTCCTGAAAACCCTCCTCTCATGAGTCGTCTCACTAGGCCGATCATTCTTTCATCTCCATATAGGGGTTGCCCCCTTGTCATGTCTCTGTCTTGCCCTCCGAGTCTTGTAGGGAATTCTGGTACGTACTCTTCGGGTGGCTCGTTAGCATTTGTGTTGGCCCTAGCCGGTTAAGCTCCTTCCAAAGGTACTTCTGCGTTGGATCCTGCGGGCCTGCCCCCAAGCCCTTGTTGATTGCCTTCTGGTTCTATATTCTGTCCTCCGGTGGGTTCCATAGCCCTAGCTCCTTGTTCCACATTTACAGCCGCTGTTGCTGGTCCTGGGTTTTGTGTTCCTGCAGCTCTCATCTGTTCAAAGAAATTCTGTAGCATCTCTTGTTGGCTTTTCATCAGTCTTTCCTGCATTAGGTTATTCATAGCCTCCATCTCATCTCTAGTAATGTAGATCGAAGCTTGTCCTTCTCCAACGCCAGAGGATGCCTCTTGACTTCCTGCCTGTTGGCTCCTCTCAGTTCTTTGTCTAGTTTGTCGAGTCATTGTAGAGTCAAGTCTAAATCCTTAAAATTCCAAATCTAAATTTTGAATTTGGTGTAGCGGGTGCTAGTCCTTCTCGGTGAAAGCACCAAAGTGTTTGCACCAAAAATGGTCACAAACCCTAAGTGTAGTGAAAGCACCAGCGTATGAATACGAATCAACAGTATTCACACACAAATCACAGATATAAGCAAGTAACAATCAGCAATCAAGAAATAATGGACAGTGACACACAATTTATAGTGGTTCGGCTATCTCCGGCCTACGTCCACTTCAAGGTTTTTATGATTTTATTGCTCGATGCTTGAAGATTACAATTTCGTATGTTATATTACAACTGATTTGCTGAACTAAGTCTGAATCTAAGGCAGCAATAGTGATCTGGAGTAAATCTGGCAGAATCTGGGCGCTCTTTAGCTCTGAGAATTGTCCGACCCCTTTTCTGAATGACCAGGGGCTCTATTTATAGGTGTAGGAGGCTGATATTTCGCCTAAATTGAGGGGAGACCAGTTCTGGCACGTGAGGGGGCCCACATGGCCGAAATCTGGAGATCCGGGCCCACTTTGGGATCGATCCGACCCTTGGTTCGAATCGATCAAGAAATTGTCCAATCAAGCTGAAATTTGGTGTGGACATTCTTCAACATGTGCTCAAGCTTCTGTGAAAATTTCGTAGCATTTGGATGTGTAGATCTCAAGTTATGATCGATTCAAGTTGAAGATTTTCGCTTCCTGGAGTCGTTCGAATCGATACCTTTGAATCCATAGGGTCGACTCCATCTCCTAGCATGTGAAGGCAATGACATGGTGCGCGTGCTTCGGGTTAATCCCCCTTTTTCTCCGAGTTTTACTGAGTCGTGGCCGGGGTTTTAGCTATGTAGACGTGGTGGATTCGAGGTGATCGATTCGAAGACGTGCTTCCTTCGAATCGATCTGGGTAACCTTCAGTCGATTGATACGAAGACTCCACTGTTTGAAGGGATTCGAAGGTGGGAACGTTCCAATGGATTCGAGCTATTGGATTCGAACTAAGGCTTGCTCAATGGAGTCGAAGCAAGGCGTATTCCGATGGGTTTGAAGCAAGGCTCGTCGTGATCGATTCGAGGCAAAGGCTTGATCGATGGATTCGAAGCTACGGTCTTTTTCATGGATTCGAACTTGTAACATGGATTCGAACCAACGATGTCTTAAGTCGATTCGAACATAAGCCCTGCCGATGGATATAAAGTAAATCGAGTCGAACCAGGTGGAGTCGAAACTGATGGATTCGACTCATATGGATGCGAACCCGAGGTTATGTTTTCCACTTGCTCCGATGATATCTTGAGCATACGACCTCGGATTGACTTGATATTTGGAACGTTGACTTTCATGGCTCTGCTTGACGTGTCTTATCAATTTCTGCCCGATCCGGACTCGGACAAAGTTCATCGATATCCGTGGTGAACCTGCGATGCACAATCGATGTTCATGACTAATAATTATGGATTTTCAGTTAATCTTTGGGTATCTCGACTTTGCCAAAAGTTGGGACAACAGAGAGTTATGAAATTAAACACCCACTTCTAAAATAATGTTATAAACGTTATATCCAAATTTCAAGCCATTTGGATGTCATAAACTAGGTTTTCACACTTAAACCCTATTATTTAGTTCCATAATAAATCCAATAATCAATCATTCAAGCATATATTCTACTAATCAATCATAATATGGCATAACAACAACATATGATTTGGGTTTAACCATAAAAGAAGAATATATATAATTATGAGATGGATAACTATTATTCATCTTAATTGCATAAAGAGATTGATATTTATGTGTTGATATTATCCCCCTATGCTTTATTCTTTGATTTCCAACTTTTTCTCTTCTTAGATCTCTTACAATGGCCAGCTTCTACTTGGTTTTAGTTTGTATGAAGTGAATGTGAGTAAGGAAATGAAAATGGAAGGGTTTATTTTAGGAAATAAGGCATTTTCCTATTGTGCCTCTCACATTATTCCTTCTCTTATCTAAGTTATAATCAATCTTATTAACTCATTAATTAAGTCAAAACCTATTTAATTGTCAAATCTCATTTTGCCTAACACATTATTTTATCCAATTTATCTAATTAAATATCCTAAATAATGTTTCTAAAAATTAGGGGTGTTACAAATTGTCTCGAACTCAAATCAAGATACATGTGCCTAACGGCTATCATTTGTTCAACAAGAGGAACTTGGACAAGTAACTCGAATCTGATCACCTTTTACAACAAAGCAACCCAAGAACTATCGCCATTGTTACCAAGATAGAATGTCTTCAACCTCTGAATTGGTATTTCCTAACATGCATAACCAAAACAACTACACCTCATTCTATAAATGACCTAGAAATATCAAATTCTAAGCCGTTGATAAGGGATACAAACTTACTCCATATATGCAATAGTGTATGACATCTTATAACACAATACCCTAGTCGTCGTAGTCACTTCTCAAAACAACCAGACGGTTATAAAGAATCCACCATAAGAATTAAATTGCATCTCAAACTATTGTCGTAGTATATATCTAGTCTTACATCACCCCCACATTTCTTGAGATAAGGCATACATCTTCAAAACTATCATAATGCTTTGTAGTCACTTCAAACATTACGAATGTTACATGGGTTCTTCAAATGAAACAAAGATCCCAAAACACACAAATCAAAACGTAAAACTCAACTTTCAAATTTGTTATCCGGGTTTTTAACCCAGTAGAAACCGATAGAAAACAGAACAACCCTGTATAGACAGGATGATTCAGGACTCAACCAGAAAAGCTAAGACAAGGGATCGGCAAAGGCCAAGCTATACGACCGGGACAACAACCGGGATCAACGAAGCTGAGAGATCAACATTCCTTTAGTCCAATTAGTGGTAGAATGTAAACAGCTAGTGACTTGCCATCAACGCGTAACAACAATGATAAAAGGCTATGAAAACATCTTCAATTCTAGACTCCATAAAAATCCTAAGTGGTCGGATCATCAATGACCCATGCTTCTCTTTAAGCCTTCAAAACACCAACTATGGAACACTACCAAAAAAGGCAAGACGTTGGCCCACAAAATGAACCAAGTCTATGGGTCGCCCATGACCCATAGGCCATAGGTCGCCAACGACCCATGGTTCTGACTCGATTTGCAAGCCAAAGTCCCCCTAGGTCTCCTATTACCTACCTACGAGCTGGTGAAGACAGGCCTGGCCCAGAAGCTCTTCGATCTCTATAAATACCATCCTACCTACAACATAAACGGGATCTTCTCCGAACTGGTTGCGGAAGCTCTATTAGAATTATTCTTCACTCTCTACCTCCCACACAACAATCTCCAAAGGAATACACTGTGATTCTCCAGTGGATTCCAACTCTGGAGATTCAATCTAGCTAGAAAATAATCAAGGCATCATAATCAAACATCTATTGTAACAACAATCATTCTATAATAAAACTATAAAGTGGACGTAGGCTTCATTAACAGCCGAACCACTATAAAAATTCTCTGTCTACTTTCTTTTGCTGCTCTTTCCTTATATCTATGATCTGTGATATTACTCTGTCAGAACAGGGCTGGTGCTTTCAAACTCTAACCAGGGTGTTGGTCCATTTTTTGGGTCAACATTTTGGTGCTTTCATTGAGAGCTTAACTCAGGATCCAGATCTAGCTATCTACTTTGGATCCCATAGGTCCAGAAGTTAGATCCCCAATCTTTGCTTGAAGAACTCGTTTTATTTAGGATCAATGGCTCCTGGAAGAAGAAGAACTGCCTCTGGAAGATCCATAGGGGCAGCAATAGCTGGATAAGGAGCTAGTCTCCAACAAGCTGAAGTAAATGGTACTAACTTAGGAAACCTGGCACCAGCATCCTCCAGTCAGCATGAAGTCGTCACCAGGGACGAGCTGAATAAGATGGCTGAGGAGATCAACTAGAAAATGGAAAATAGTCAAAAGGCTCTGATGGAGAAGTTCAACGCTCTATTGACCCTATAATCAAACCCCGCTCCAAGGGCTGTGCTTGAACCAGGGACTGCTGTAGAACAAGAGAATTCCTTCATTTCTGGCCTGCATAGAAGGAACGGAAAGCAGCCACAAAGAAAGGTAACAATAAGATGCGGCGTGGAGGAGAATGAGAATACTCCACCTGACGCAAGGCAATCGATCTTGAACAAGGGGCCAAAACCTCGTGGGAAGATATAGCTATCAATCTTTCCGATTCGGAAGATGGAGAGCAAGGTAATCAGATGGAAGAGAACGTCAATGTGTTCGATGATGCTAGAAACTTCCAAACTGCCCCAGTTAGGCCAACCGCAAACCAATGGAGTTTCGCGGGAGTGGCTCTCCTGGCGACACGAGGGCCTAGGCTTCAGCCCACGCGTCAAGAATGTTTGCAGAATCAAATACTCGATGCAGTTTCTGGTTACCGCCCCCAGGACTACCGGACATCAGAGGCATATATAACAGACATGGTCAGACGGTTGATGGATGAGAGTAAGGACCGAAAGGACGATGAATGGGGATCTTCCCCAAGTCGAACCCCTTTTACCGACGAGATTTTGAATATTAGATACCTTGACAAATTCACTATGCTAACTATCCCCACCTACGACGGAACGAAGGACCCAAAACTCCATTTGTATAAGTACAGCTAGTACATGGACGGAGCCAATGCTCCAAAGGCCGTCTACTGCCGATGTTTCCCTATTTTTCTAGAAGGAGTCGCATCTATATGGTTCACCAGACTCCCCCCAAGATCCATTTCTACTTTTGACTAACTTACAACGAAATTCCTTAACCAATTCAGGCTTCATACTGCACAACCGAAGGACGTCATGTCCCTATTCGGATTGGTCTAAGAGCGCAATGAGTTATTGAAATCATTCACGAGCAGGTTTAACACCGCGGTAACAGAAGTAAGCAACCCCAATGAGGATGTGGTTTTTATGGCATTAGTCCACGCTATTCACCCAGAAATGGAGTTCGGAAAATGGATTAAGATAAAGCAACCTACCAATAGGAAAGACTTCAATCGTAAAGCAAGCCAGTATTTGCGATTGAAGGAAGCACAGGAGTTGGAAAGAAAGTCTACCGGTACACAATAGATGAATGCCAAACAAAGTGACATGGCAGCAAATCAAAACACGCACGGTCCTCGAAGTACTCAAGGAGTTGCGGAAAAGAGCAGGAATCAGAAGAGAAGAAAGGAGAACTACGATAAAAGAAATAATGGTGGCAGCAACAAAAGATTTAAAGGATTTAGACAGGAGGACTATGTCCCCCTGAATGACACTCTAAAGAATATTTATCTCGCAACACAAGAAACTAAAGAGTATAAGAAACCTCTTAGAAAGGAGGCAACAGAGCAACAAAAGCGCTCAGGGAAATTCTACCGCTTCCACGAGACGCACGGGCACAATACAAACGAATGTCGCCACCTTAAGGACCTCATCGAAGGGTCAATCCGAGACAACAAACTTCAACAATATGTGAAGAAGCCACAAAAACCCAATCAACCTATGGTCCCTTAACCTCCTAGAGAGCAAAGAAATCAAGATGGAACCAGTGAAGAAGGGTCAAAATGAACTGACCGGAGGCTTATTATCGGGACAATATCTAGGGGACCACGTCCCGCGCAAAGAAGTTGGGGAGAGATGGAGCGATATACGAGTTCATTAAAGCATGCTTCAAAGGAATCGTGTTTAGCAGTAAATGATGAAACTCTGGCCAAGCAACAAAAGGTTCTGAGCGATGACATAGTGTTCCGCAATCGGGACACCGAAGGGATTGAAGCTCCAACTCTCGACCCAATGGTGGTGATAGTAGGAATCGGTCCCGCCGTAGTCCGACGAGTGTTGGTTGATAGTGGCAGCTCAGTTAACATACTTTTCAAATGAACTTTTGACCAAATGAAGATTGGCATGTAAAGCGTATCTGCGTGCTAGACTAAGATTCAGGGGTTTACCAGAGAACCCTAACAACCGGGGGAACAATCAACCTACCTGTGGAGCTTGGAGAGGGTGAGCGACGAGTCACCCTCATTCAGAATTTTGTGATCATGGATGAAATGTCAGCATACAATGCATTCTTGGGATGGCCAGCATTAGCTGACTTCAGAATAGCATTGGCCCAATGGTTCCTTACAATAAAGTTCCCTACCGAGCACGGAGTCGGAATTGTGAAAGGAGACCAAAGCGTTGCCCGAGAATGTTGCATCGCAGAGTTGCACGAGTCAAGGAAAAAGGAAAAAGGAAAGGATGTGGGGGAAGGCCCTCCACATCCATGAGCCCTCCGAATATCAACTACAGAGACGCCCCAGGCTTGGGGACCATAGCCAATTCGACTAGGCTTTAGACCCTAGGAATAAGTGCTCAGGGGAGGATCAGGCGGCACCGGCAGAATTGACGGTGTTTGTCCTAGTCTGTATGGATGACCCAACATGGGTCCTAAAAATTGGGTCACACCTTGGAAACAGGATGCGATCAAACTAACCAAATTCCTCCGTGCCAACTTTGACGTATTTTCTTGGACACACTCCGATATGTGTGGAGTATCACCCGAGATTACCTGACATGCCCTTAATATTGATCCCAAATTCACCCTAGTTAAGCAAAAAAGGCACAGCTTGGGCCCGGAACGGTCCAAGGCATTGAGAGAAGAAGTAGATAAACTGATGGCCAACGGCTTCATTCGAGATGCGACCTACCCCGAATGGGTATCGAACTCTGTCCTAGTCCAGAAGTCTAATGGAAAATGGCGAACCTGTATTGATTTCTCGGACCTCAACAAAGCCTATCCGAAGGATAGCTTCCTGCTCCTGAGGATTGATCAACTGGTGGATGGAACAGTGGGACATGAGCTGCTGTCATTCATGGATGCGTACTCGGGCTATAACCAGATTCTAATGCATGAACCAGACCAAGAGAACACCAGCTTTATCACCGATTTGGGACTGTACTACTATAGAGTAATGCCATTCGGTTTGAAAAATGCAGGGGCAATGTACCAAAGGCTAGTGAATACTATGTTCAAATGCCGGATTGGGAAGATTATGGAAGTTTACGTCGATGATATGTTAGTCAAATCCCGAGTAGCTGCTAACCATCTAGATAATCTTGCTGAAATGTTCGAAATACTCCGCAAATACGGAATGAAGCTCAACCCACTTAAATGTCACTTCGGAGTAGCCTCTGGGAAATTCCTGGGATTCATAGTAAGTTCCTGGGGAATCGAAGAAAATCCAGAGCAAATAACAGTGTTACGGGAAGTCCAAGCCCCTAAAAATAAGAGAGAACTTCAAAGTTGAATGGAAAGGTCGCAACATTGAGTCGATTCATCTTCAAAGCTATAGACAAGTGCATACCGTTCTTCAATGCACTGAAGAAAGGAAGGGAAAACTTCGAATAGAGCGAAGCTTGCCAGACAGCTTTTGAGGAACTGCTATGACACATGGAAGCTCCCCTGATTTTATCAAAGCCGGTGGATGGAGAAGACCAATTCATCTATTTTGCAGTTTCACCACACGCACTGAGTGCGGCTCTCGTGCGGGAAGAAGCGAGAACCCAGCGACCTGTGTACTACATTAGCAAATAATTCACGGAGCTGAGAAGAATTACCCAAAGCTGGAAAAGCTAGCATATTGCTTTTTGATCACATCTCGGAAATTACGACTGTACTTCCAGGCCCATTCTATTAAAGTATTGACTGACCAGCCCCTGAACAAGTTTTATACCAGCCAGAAACTTCCGGACGACTACTCAAGTGGAATATAAAGTTAAGCCAATACGACATCACATACCAACCAAGGAAAGCAATCAACGGGCAAGCATTGGCCGACTTCATTGCCGAATTTACCATAAGGAACGAGGAGGTGGAAGTTCAGTCGAAAGCAGGCACGTAATGGAAGCTCTTCTTCGACGGTGCATTAAACAACCTCTGTTCGAGAGCAGGGGCAGTGCTTAAAACCCCCGAGGGGCGAGCCATTAGCTATGCTTTGCGCTTGGAATTCCCAGCAACAAATAATGAAGTAGAGTATGAAGCCTTGATCGCTGTACTAAATGTTGTGAAGGAACTTGGGATAAAATCTATTCACATATACAGCGACACCCAACTGGTCGTCTGTCAAGTGAAAGGGGAGTACCAAGCGCATGAAGAAAATCTCGCCCCGTACCTATCCAAAGTACAAGAGCTGTTAAGTGATATTGAGCACTACACCATAACTCACATCCCATAAGAGCAAAACACCAAAGCATACTATTTGGCCAAGTTGGCAAGCTCCAGAGAAGCCCAGTCATTGGGATTGGTTCTAGTTCAAACGCTAACCAACCCGAGCATAAACGAAATGGACGTGGACTGGATTCTAGAGACCACCGTCAAACCAGATACATGGATGACACCGATAAAGGACTATCTACTTGCAGGAACCCTACCAACTAACCGAAATCAACGGAAAAAGCTCCTCCGCAAGGCACCAAGGTTCAGGATACAGGATGGGATACTCTATCGAAGGGGATTCTCGACCCCTCTTCTTAGATGTGTGACCAATGATGAGGCACGACAAATCCTGAAGGAAGTACATGAAGGTGAATGCGGAAACCACATTGGAGGGCAGACGCTGGCAAAGAAAGTCCTTTGATATGGATATTTTTGGCTAACAATAAAATCGCGACGCCTCATATTACGCCAGAAGATGCGATCGCTATTAAAGATTCAGCAAAATTAAGAGAACTCCTTCAGCAGAACTGATATAAATGGTCAGCCCATGGTAATTTGCGATATGGGGGATCGATCTGATAGGTGTCCTTCCAATAGCTAAAGGAGCAGCCAAATATGTTATAGTTACCATAGAATATTTCAAAAAATGGGCCGAAGCAGAACCGCTAGCCACCATAACCACAAAGAAAGTTATTAACTTTGTCACTAAAAACATCGTTTGCAGGTTTGGTGTGCCGCAAAAAATCATCACTGACAATCGAACCCAATTTGAAAGTACCAAGTTCAAAGACTTCTACGGGCGCTTCCGAATCGAAAAAGGCTTTTCCGCAGTGGCTAATCCACAAGAAAATGGGCAAGTGGAAGCAATAAACAAGATCATCAAATCCACCATCAAAATGTGATTAACAAAAGTAAATGGAAATTGGGTTGACGAACTTCCACTCGCACTATGGGCATAGAGGACAACACACAAAACGGCAACTGGCCACACTCCGTTCGCATTAGCATTTGGTTCGGAAGCAATGGTTCATGTTGAATTAGAAGTCCGCTCGCATCGAATGCAGAATTTTAATCAAGCAAAAAATGAGCAACTCCTACTCGAATCGCTAGACATGGTCGATGAAAAAAGAGAAGAAGCAGAGTTGAGAACGGCTGCCCACCAAAAAAGGGTTGCACGGTACTTCAACTCCAAAGTTCATAGTCAGACCTTCGAAGTTGGAGATCTTGTGCTTAAGCGAGTTTACCCTATACCGGGAGCCTTCAGACCAAACTAGGAAGGACCGTATGTCGTTAATAGAAAGCTCGACGATAGGACTTTCAAGTTGACAACCGTCAATGGTGTCGCAGTTCCCAAAGACTGGAATAGAATAGTGAATCGCTCCACCGTTATTTCATCTCAAAAACTATTTTATGTATTTTCTATTTTTCAGCAAATAAGCCATCCCGAAAATGCTAGTGGCATTTTGAATAGGCAAAGAATCTGCCATGCTTTCCTTAATAAAGTTTGCTTCTTGAACCAACCAGACTGTGTTTATAATAATTACCCGCCAAGTTGACGGAAGCAAATCGACTCAAACCGTTGGTCAACAGAACTCGATCCTTGCCTCACAAAAAAGAAAACCCGGTGTTGCCTCGGCAACCCAGGGAGGTAAAAAAACTAACTTCCTCGCGTTGCCCGGAGATAGGCAATGCCGGGGACCACTTAAAAAACTAAATCCTCCGCGTTGCCCGGAGATAGGCCACGCAGAGGAGCACCAAACTGAAACTCCTCGCGTTCTCCGAAGATAGGCAACACCAAGGAGCATTAAAAACAAACTCCTCGTGTTGCCCGAAGATAGGCAGCGTTAGGGGGGACTTTTCAGAAAAAACTAACTCCTTCATGTTACCCGGAGATAGGCAGTGCTGGGGAGCAACTTAAAAAACTAACTCCTCCGTGTTGCCTGGAGATAGACAGAGCCGGGGAGCAAATTTAAAAACTAACTCCTCCATGTTGCCTGGAGATAGGCAGCGCCGGGGAGCAACTTAAAAAACTAACTCCTCGCGTCGCCCAGAGAAAGGTAACGCCAAGGAGCATTGAAAGCTGCACATCTCGTAAGCCGCGCACCCAAATTTAAACTCCTTGCGCTGCCCAAAGGTAGGCAACGCCGTTGCCAAGGAGCATCGAAAGCCCTACATCTCGTAAGCCGTGCACTCGAACTGAAACTCCTCACGTTGCCCGGAGATAGGCAACGCCGAGGAACATCGAAAATGAACTCCTCGCGTTGCCCAGGGATAGGCGATGCCGAGGAACATCGAAAACTAACTCCTCGCGTTGCCTGGAGATAGGCAACACTGAGGAACATCAAAAGCCGCGCATCTCATAAGCCGCGCACTCAAACTGAAACTCCTCGCGTTGCCCAGAGATAGGCAACCCCGAGGAACTTCGAAAACGAACTCCTCGCGTTGCCCGGAGATAGGCAAGGCTGAGGAACGTCGAAAACAAACTCCTCGTGTTGCCCGAAGATACGCAACGCCGAGGAACATCCAAAGCCGCACATTTCGTAAGTCATGCACCCAAGTTTAAACTTCTTGCGTTACCCAGAGATAGGCAAGCCGAGGAACATCAAAAGCCGTGCATCTCATAAGCCGCGCACTAAAACTGAAACTCCTTGCGTTGCTCGAAGATGGCAACGCCGAGGAACATCGAAAACGAACTCTTCGCATTGCCCAGAGATAGGCGATGCCGAGGAAGCTCAAAATAAACTTCTCACGTTGCCCATAGATAGGCAACGCAGATGAACATCTGGAACCAACTTCTTGCGTTGCCTGGAGATAGACAATGCCGAAAAGCATCCGAACTCACACTCCCTACTACACAAGTGGGGCGCTAGATCCCAAAATAATAGCCCTCCGCATGACCCGAAGATGGGCAGCACCGAGGAGAGTGAGAAACCCCACGCATATAGTCATGAATAATTGGTGCTAGAAGGAAGGCACTCAATGATTGACAATGCATATCCATGCATAAATTGCATACTTACCTGAATGCTGCCGGAAACTGAGAGTACAAGTTAAGGTCGCAAAACTTCCGAAGAAAGATCAGGTCATGACTTAGCTAAATTTTCAATAAAGGACATCTAAACTCTAAGCTACTGGATACTTGAAAATTGTTTGAAGTATACAATCCTGTGAACTAGGGGGCATACACCTGTAACGAGACAGAATCACGCGAACGCAATAAGTTCACAAGTTCTGTCACTCCAAACAACAATAAGCCCACAAGTTCTATCTCATAATTTTATGAACTTCCAAACAACAATTCTAAACAAAATTTTCGAAGTGTTAGAATTTTTTTTAACAAAGTTTGTGAATTTCTAAACAAAAATTCTCTAAGTGTTGTTAATCTCTAAGTTCTGTCACTTCGAATGAAGGACTTTGGCTATAATCACAGAAATAGAAAAGTATGAAATGAAACAAGCACAAGTACATAGAACATATATGAATTGACAAAGTACAGTCAAAATATCATTGTATTGCTTATGATTTTCTGCACATAGGATAAAAATATGGGGGCGTACCCACACCACAACGGCCAACAAAGAGAAAATACAGACTCTACAATAAGGAAGCAAAGTGCATACCCTGCACTTGAACAAAATGACTCAAAAAGAAACAAAAAAAAAGTCAAAAACAAGTTAGTCTTCTTGCAAGATGTTTGCCAAAATCAAGTACATCCTCACGCTAGCTGCTCAATGCTTCTTGCCACCGCTTCCCTTTCCACCTCTGGTTGGTAGTTTATGCTTCTTTTTCGGAGAGGTGTTGCTGCCAGTAATGTCAATGTGCACTTCGGTGGAAATATCCTCCTTCTCCTCCGAATGTTTTTCAGAAGGGCTTCCCTTTCCTTTGCATTTTCTTGACTTTCGGGAGCCCTTCGAAGCTTTGACTACCTCCACCTTTTCCTTCTTGACGGCAACCAAATCATGCTGAGTCTTCTACGGCTGCTCTGTCTGCATCTCCTGCTCCTTAGCCTTTGCTGCAGTTATATCACCTTCCAAAGACGCTGAAGGGTCATCCAAGCCATGTAGCGCCGCTATTTTCTCAGCCTCTGGCCCCGGTTGTGAACTATTCGTGGATGTGGGAACTGAAGCAGGAACAGATACATTCTCAGAGGATGTGAAAATGGAAGTAGGCACAGGCGCCGAAGTAGTTGGCGCGTCAACAGGAAAAGTGGCTGGATCTATAAGATCAAAAAGGAAAGCATTAAACTCCTCTTGCTCCTGTGGCGTAAGATGGAGACTCCCGAGTTTGGGAGAAGCATGGACGTTACCTACACCAAGGGAAGGGTTAAGAATAACAACTTCAAACTTATTGTCGTCGCCTTCTTTTGAAGGCTCCACCACATGAGGAATAATATCAACTCCTAAATTCATCGGCTGGTCATGGAGCTGCTCCAACGGTCCGCCCACACCGGAGGTAGAAGGTTTGGTAAGCGCGTCGGTGGAGGTCATCAAGGCATCATCAGCGGCCTCCCTCTCTCATTCGACTTGGAGAATCTCCTGGTCCTCAAGTAGCGCTGTCTTGAATTCATCATTGAGACAGGCATCTCGCAGCTCTTGATCGGAGTAAACGTCGCCGCTGTTAGCAAAACGAGATAAGATTTCCTCCTAAACGAGGGCGAGAGTGCGTGAAAACTTCGGGCCAAGATAGCTGAGACTTCCTTGATGCAACAGAGAGTTGACATAGAAGTTCAGAATTGTCGCATCCAGCTTCTCCATCTTCCTATCGAAGGCATGTTGGAGTTCCAAGTAGTCCACTATCACCGCAGCCTTCTCAACTTCAATGGCAGTCTTGTCGGCACTAAGCTATGCGACCTGATCCTATGGCTTAGCAATGGTCTCAGCTTGGTTGGTGATCGTCTTGTTGTGCCCTTCAACAATTAAATCATGGTCGGCGATGGTTTTCCTTTGAGCTTCAATGCTGGCATTGTGGGCGACCGCTTCTTCTTTCAGCTTAGCCTCCTCCGCATGAGTCTTTTTAATCTCGTCCCTCCAAATGATCTCAACCTTTTCATGTGCTTCTTTCAACTCTTTCATCAGAATGGAGGATCTCTTGCTTTCACGAAGCACCGCCTCCTTCTCTTCCTCCAACTGCTTAATTTTAGCGTCCCGATCAGCCAACGATCTCTCAAAAGCATCTTTTTCGGATTCGAAGGAGAGGATCTCCTAATAGTTATTCCTATTTGTGTCAGCTAGCTGTTTGCAGAGCTTCTTCCATTTCTTGGCCTATTCTAGGTCGCTCTGGATAGCTTGGAGATGCAGCATGAAGGAGTCCCTACGAACAGGATGGAGATCCATGTCAAAACTTGACCCCTTTTGAGAACCAACCTGGAAACGCAGCCTCAAGTTTAGGAGGACCCGAGGGAAAAGCATAGGCAGGCCTCCGGTGGGGGTGAAAGGCACCGGGAGCAACAGTAACGATGGAAGAGGATGAAATGTGGGTTGGGGGTAGAATCGGAGCAGATGTGACAGGAGCTTCTCGGCCCACAGAAGAGTGTTTCGAAGCTCTGAAGGATAGGGGCGATAATCAAATTTCGACTTCTTTGATGGGGCATCTCTTTCCTCAAGAGATCTTCTTTTCTCATACTCGCCTTTATATAACCGAGATCGATTTCTCTCTTCCTAACGGTGGGTTCCAGCTTCAAGTTCTTCCCTCCGCCTGTATTCTTCCTCCGTCTCTCGAACTTGATGGCGATTGGAGGGGCGCTTGGGGTACCATTGGGAATTCATATAATTTTCGAAGTTTTCGTAAAAGCCTCGTCCCCTCGTCATACCTAGAATGAGACACACATAAGAGGCTTCAGAAGCATGATATAAACTAAGCAAATATACGAAGAGATGGAAATAAGTGTAATCCTAGTGCAACGTGTTGTGTGTCCCTAATAGGGGCCTAAGACGTCGTCACAAACCAAAACAAACGACTGTCATATGTGGGATTGGACTTACTTCGGTTGTAATAGGCGGGACCGAGCTAACTATTGGCGTGATATTGCCCGAACAGGAAGGCGTCATGTTAAATTTAAAATCTCCTTTCATGAGCACGTCGAAGTCGACAAGAACATCGCTGAAATCTCTGAACCCCGCTCTAGTATCCTTACTTGGAGAATCATGATGTCTTTAGTTTTGGGGGCTTTTCCTTTACCACTTGCATCGGAAGAAAGTGGGCTCAAGTGATCGGGACTCATTCCCGGAGTCTCATCGCAAGAATCAGAGTCTTCACCTTCAGATGTTGATGAGAAGTAATCACTAGCGGTAGACTCGTCGCTACTACTCTCGAACTCTCCTTCTTCTTTTTCTGAGTCAATCACAGCTTTGCCTTCTCTATGCGTGAACTCATCTTCTACTTCCTCCGGGATCAGAGGCATTCTAGTTGAACCACTCAGTCCAATCGCAGTAATGTCTACCTCCTCGCGGGCCTCACCGAGAGATCCTCTGGATGGGCTACCTCTCTCCTGACCTTCCTCGGAACCGTGGGATGAAGAAGCGGACCTTGTGAGAACCCTGGATCGGCCAGGAGTGGGATCTTCAATTTGAACGGCGGATCTACCCAGAGCTAACAGTCCGTACCAACGTAAGTTCTCATCGGTCGGTAGAAATTTAACGCACCTCTCTTCGGCGTCAATAGCCTTTAAAGTCTGGCAAACTTCATCAAGCATCACATCTTTATTTGGCCTTGGGATAACTGCAAGAGAAGTATAGTCGGTTAGAAACTCCATTACAACGCCTCGGAGCTCAATAAACGAAAAAGAGAAGCTTACCCCCTGTTGTCCATCGACGGTTGAACCCCTTGGGGCATCTAAAAAAAAAGTACCACGTCTTGAACTGTGATAAATTTCTTTGAAAGCGTAAGATGATCTTTCGATTCCTCTAGGTCTCGATTATAATCAAGGAGGGATAATCGTCTCTCATCTTGAATGCCAGAAAATACCGCAATTCATCGAAACTTTGAGCGCGGTTGAACGTCCGCATTAAAAAGACATGCAAGCAAGTAAGGATGGCATAGCCATTCGGATGAAGCTGGAATGGGGGCAATTCCCAAGTTCGAGAGCGTCTCATGCAGAAAATCATTGAAGGGAGGCACGACCCCATTCAGACACATGTATCGATGACAAGTAGTATACCCCGGGGGGCATATGAGCGAATTCATCTTTCACTGGCAAACGCACGTCCTTTTCGGGAATCCCATATTGTGTACATATATTATGAAGAACCTTGGCGGAAACCACCGACGAAGCTCTTTCAAGTGGGTTAAGCAGGACTCGAAAGTTGGGAGGGGTGCGGTCCACGATGGGCCCAATCGAAACTGATTGACCGTACTGGGCTTGCAAGATGGATGATGATTCAGCTTCGGAGAGCACTGGGCTATGCCCACTTGACTTACGGCGTGTAGACGGCTGCTTCATTCTATATAACAGAACTCGCGTCCGAAAACGGTCAGGTAAATCTATCCTAAATTCATAATTCGCCCCTATCACACTTGAATTCCAAAGAGACATTAACTTGTATTCAACACGATGGATTTCGAGTGCAAACTGGGGCAAGTGCAGTGTGCTATCTATATGGAATAAACTCGGTGCTCGGTATACCGCAAATGCTATATCCCGTGTAGATAGTTCGCTCACAGTGGAAGAAGAAAAGAACTTCCAGTGTCAGTTCGTTTTTCATTTTTATGTCTACTTCTTGTGCACTTACCCATTATCGATCAATGATCGATAACGGATCCGTTGTACGAAGTGACACGGAAAACTCTTCTCCTCACAGGAATGCCAAACGTGCAACGAGTGAACAAGATAAGTTCGAATCCTTGGAAGAAATCAAGGTCGACTAGTGAATGTGTGTGACGTGCAATAATAATAATAAAACTGGACGCGAGTCAATTCTAGTTTAACGGATGAAGATAGCAAAAAGTGTCAAGTGTTGGACCACAGCCCGGATAATGTTTTTGGAAGAAACTCAACACCCGATTGGCTATCTCGATCCATCAAACCGTAATCAACTTTAGCTCCTTATAATCAACATAGCAAATGGATACTTGTCGACAAATCATTACACAAAGTCAACAAACCATCCTGGCAAACCCACCTCAAGCTAATTTCTAAGGCACTAGATGAATCAAGGATTGAATTCAACGAACTTTGAATGGATCGGTGGCGACTCAAGGAGGTAGCGGGCTAACGCTAGGTCGGCTACAGTCCAACAGCGAGCTAGGGCTTTGTTTTGGTTTCATGAAATAGGCTTGAAGGAATCAATAGAAAATGGATTCGAACAAGATAATGAGATGGCTAGGACTTCATGGAATGGGCAAGCTAGGACGCATCGGCAGCAAGTGGATGCGAACGAGGCGATGAATTGGGTTGAGCTAAGGCAAGGATCGCTGGAAATATAGTTGTAGAAGAGCTTGGTCGCTTGAAGTAGTGGAATAGTTTGGGTCGAGTGAATGGGTTGGGGGGCTCGAGGAGTATATGTAGGCAAGGAGAAAAACGAGAATTTTTGCTAAGTAATCGGGTCGCGAGCGACCCGACCCATCATGGGTCGCAGGCGACCCGACTTGACTCTATGGTAAAAAATGTCTTATGAAGATAGGTCGCAAGCGACCCATCCCACATGGATCGCTAGCGACCCATTAATAAAAATGAATGAAATAATGATAAAAATAATAATAAATACATATATATTTGGAAGAAAAGAGAGGGCTTCATTTATTCATCTCAAACTCGATCGATTACAATTGTTCGTCATTCTAAACCATGCCAGGAAACTACAAGCAGAAATGTGATACATTGTGGTAAGCAAGAGCAATCAGAACTAAAGAAAGACAAACAACAATGTTGCGATAGCATATTCGTAAAGCTCTAATGTAATCACTCAGAAATCAACAAATGGATATTGAAAGCGATAACTTCCAGAGCACGCCTTGTTTACAATGAAGACGTACTCTGGGGGGAAAATGTTATCCAGGTTTTTAACCCAGTAGAAATCGATAGAACACAGAACAACCCTGTGTAGACAGGATGATTCAGGACTCAACCGGAAAAGCTAAGACAAGGGATCGGCAAGGGCCAAGCTATACGACTAGGACAACAACCGGGATCAACAAAGCTAAGAGATCAACATTCCTTTAGTCTAATCAGCGGTAGAATGTAAGCAGCTAGTGACTTGCCATCAACGCGTAACAACAATGATAAAATGCTATGGAAAAATCTTCAATTCCAGACTCCAAAAAATCCTAAGTGGTGGGATCATCAGTGACCCATGCTTCTCTTCAAGCCTTCAAAAAACCAGCTATGGAACACTACCAAAAAAGGCAAGACGTTGGCCTGCAAAATGAACCAAGTCTATGAGTTGCCCGCGATCCATAGGCCATGGTTCGCCAGTGACCTATGGTTCTTACTCATTTTGCGAGCCAAAGTCCCTTTAGGTCGCCTATTACCTACCTGCGAGCTGGTGAAGATAGGCCTGGCCCAGAAGCTCTTCGATCTCTATAAATACCATCCTACCTGCAACATAAACGGGATCTTCTCTGAACTGGTTGCGGAAGCTCTACTAGAATTATTCTTCACTCTCTACCTCCCACACAACAATCTCCAAAGGAATACACTGTGATTCTCCAATGGATTCCAACTCTGGAGATTCAATCTAGCTAGAAAATAATCAAAGCCTTGTAATCAAACATCTATTGTAACAGCAATCAGTCTATAATAAAACTATAAAGTGGACGTAAGCTTCATTAACAGCCGAACCACTATAAAAATTCTCTATCAACTTTCTTTTACTATTCTTTCTTTATATCTGTGATCTGTGATATTTCTCTGTCAGAACGGGGCTGGTGCTTTCAAACTCTAACCAGGGTGTTAGTCCATTTTTTGGGTCAACAAAATTGGCAGCATTTAAGATGTCTGACCTGGGAGTCAAAAATTTAGCTTTAATTTCAAACGTTTGGTCCAAAAATCCAAATGCTTGAAAATTCCCAAAATACACATGAATTCTACATGATGAATTTCCTTAATTTTAGATGTCTAGATTTTCAATTCAGATGTCTGAATGCCTGATTCAAGCAGGTTTGAACCTGTATGGGTAATTTTCCTTAGTGGAAATTCTCCTCACCTCTTTCTTAGTTGCCTTTCTCTTTCCCATCTTCAAGTTACGGCTCTGTGTCATGGTGACACTTCGCACTAGCAATTTTCGACATAGATTCACGCACTTGTTATCATTCGATCACTCAGATGAATTCAACTTCCCACTCGACAAACGACTTTGAAGAAATGAATTGGCTTAGTAAACATTTGAGTTCAACTACTTGATTCACCACGCGACTTTACATTTCACTCACAATGTCAACTGCAAGTGTAATGAAGCATGTCCTAACTATTCTGTCAATTCCTAAACCAACAACCAAACCAAACATGGTATTATTCATCTCCAGTTACTAAACACATTGACTCTATAATCAATTCATTTCTAAAACTAAAATCCTAATTCAAGTTCATTTCTCATGACCTAACCAACATCAGAGAGTGTAAATCCTACTCATCCAATACTAAAGATTCCAAGCTCCATTGAAACCCAATTTGAATTATTTCTATCTCCAAATTTCTCTAAAATGCAAATTTAAAGGCATGGATTTGTAGAGAATCCTTCAACTCAAATTTAGAGATTTATTTCGTAATTTTTCATTGAACTTTGTGAAAGTTATAAAGATTTAAAGTTACAAAATCTATATCTCTTTTGGAAAAATGGAGGAGAAGAAGAATGAAGAATGAAGGAGAAAGCTTTTCACTTCAGAATTATAAAGATAGTTCTGTCCAAAATACCATTTTACCGAATCTACTCGTTTCTTCTCGCTTTAGCAATCTTATTCGATTTTAACGAACTTTATATCTTTTTTTATATCACTACAAGAAAAACCATTTATAGTTGCAAAAATTGGTGGCGTTTCTTTCTAAATGCAACCAAAAAGTATTTCCCTAAAAAATATAAATGCGGCTAAAAAGATTTCACGTTCCCGCTTTGCACCCGCGTAAAGTAAAAAATATTTCACGAAATTTTTTTATTTACTGTCACGTTTCCCTTCCTCTTCATTATTTAGAAACTTTTCTCCTCATGCTTTCCTTTTCGCTCCAGCAAAATCTACCTCACCCTCCAACAAAATCCACCTTGCTTCGTTATCATTGTTGCGGTAGACGTCCTTCATTCTACTCCTCTCCACATCGTCGCGGTAGCCCTTCACAGATCTCTCCTCGCGGAACCCTAAATAGGTATATTTAGGTATGAAATTTTATAAACCGATTTTATAAGTCTACTGGATTTTATATGATTATGTATGGATACTCTATACAAATTTCTACGTAAACCCTAATTGGAATAGTCGATTTAACCCTAATTGGAATAAATCCTAACTAGAATAATTGATTTTATATGATTATGTTCGAGCTATTTTTTTTAATAAATTTTACTTATATTCTAATCATTTCCTATTATGTTAGTGCGATGTGCTTTCTTTAATTGTATCCAATTTATGTTATTTTTTTATTTGCATTTACGGTCTATGTTCGAACTATAAACCAATTTTTTTTATTTGCATTTGTAAGTTTATATGTTCGTACTATAAACCAATTTTTTTTGTGGTTTGTTGTTGTGTTTGTTGCTGCTGTGCTAAGTTCCAGTGATGTATAAATCTTTTTATGATTTGTTAGTCAAACATGACAGTAGTATGTGTTGAGTTCCACTACTGTGCTAAGTTGTCAATTTTCAGTTATGAGTGATGTATTGAAATTGAAGACTGTAGTTTCTACCATGTAGTGTCAGTTGTTCCTATTATGTTATGTGTTGTGATAACTGATTGTTTAAAATGTGTTTTGTATGGATTACTCATGTTTAATATGTTCTTTTTATATGCAATTTTAATTACCATTTGCTGAATGGCTTCACATTTTTGTGCGTTCACAATATAAATAATTTTCCGGCAGATGCGTTTACATGGTCACATGGTGTTATCTCACTGATACATATCTATATGCGTTATATTTTCAGCAAATGCGTCATAATTTCAGTAACCAAACGAAGAAAAACAAATCTATGTAACCTTGTGAACGGGGTTTGATTCATGTGTGCAGTATCCTAAAAATAAAAGCTATCTCTGTTATTTCATTCACTGCAGCACATGCTATCTCTGTTATTATTCATTTTATGTGGTTTATTGTAGTTTATTATCCTTACTATGGGCGTGTTACCAATGTTCCAGATAGTGCATTATTTATAAGATGCTTGGATGTTTTTTTGGGTAATAACTTCAACGTCTAGTTATTTTTTTGATTACAACAGATAACCAATTTATACGTCAAAGATTGGAAACTTATTTGCCTTCATATGTCGAAAATGGAAAAAGACTGGGTTTTTTTAAGCAGGTGATAAAACCATGATTAACTTAATATGTATTTTGAGAATTATAACATATAATCTAATATTAAAGCTTAATTTTTTATTTGTTTTACTTTTTTCATAGAACTAGTATAGAGTACCGACAAGGAGCAATGAATTTTGTGAATGCTGCAAAGAGGAATGCAAGAAGTGTAGAAAAAATTTTATGCCCTTGCAAGGATTGTCGGAATCTTAGTCGTCATGATGAACAAATCATCGTTGAACATTTAATTATAAAAGGAATGGATCCTAAATACATGGGTGGTGTATGGTTTAACCATGGTGAAGAGATGAATGTAGAGAAGAAAACAAATACGTTTGATGTATATGATCTATTCAAGATGATTCACTATGAAGATGAAGATTTTTTGAATCAAGATTTTTTTGATGATGATAAAGATAATGTTAATTCTCAAAGAAAAGAGGATGAGTTACTCAAGAACTTGGAAGATGCAGAAACTCCATTATATCCTGGTTGCATAAATCACACAAAATTATCTGCTATCACCGTCTTGTATAATCTTAAATGTGAGACTGGCTTGTCTGATAGTGGGTTTGATAAGCTTTTAACTGTGCAACATTTATTTCTACCGAAGGATAACGTGCATCCCGAAAACTTATATGAAGTAAAGAAATTTCTTAGAGCATTCGACATGGGTTTTGAAAAGATACATGCTTGTGAGAATGTCTGTTGCCTTTACAGAAAAGAATACAAAGATTTAGAAAGTTGTCCAAAATGTGGTTCTTCAAGATGGAAGAAAAATCAAGATACTGAAGAGGTTATACAAGGTATTCTAGTTAAAGTATTGAGATACTTTCCAATAATTCCGAGATTTAGAAGAATGTATAGATCTCAAAAGATGGCAGAAGATTTAAGATGCATTTTAATAATACAAGCAATGATGGAAAAATGCGTCATCCCGTGGATTCTACGACATGGAAAATGGTGGATGAAAAGTATAAATCTTTTTCATCTGATCCACGCAATCTTAGGCTTGGTCTTGCTACAGATGGATTCAATCCATTTTCCATGTTGAGTTCGAAATATAGTTGCTGGCCGGTGATTCTTGTGACATACAATCTCTTGCCTATGTTGTGTATGAAGAAGGAAAGTATTATGTTAACTTTACTTATTCCAGGCCCAAAGCAACCCGGGAATGATATTGATGTATATTTGGCGCCTTTGGTGGAAGACTTGCATCATTTGTGGTGTAATGGAGTAGATGCGTATGATGCATTTAGTAAAACTTTGTTTAAACTGAATGCAATTTTGCTATGGACGATTAACGATTTTCTGGCTTATGGAAATCTTGCTGGATGTCGTGTGAATGGGGGAAAAGCTTGCCCATTATGTGGTGTCAATACCCATTCGCGTTGGTTGAATCATAGTCGAAAGAGCATCTACATGGGTCATAGAAGATTTCTACCTGCTTCAGATTCACGGAGGAAACAAAAGGCATTGTTTGATAACACCATAGAGAAAGGTAGTGCTCCTAGAATACTAACTGGGAGAAACATTCATGCATTGTTGAAGGATTATCCAAATGATTATGGAAAAGAAAACGAAGAGAAAAGTAAGAAGAGAAAGTGTGTTTATGATATAGAAGATGAAGATGATAATACTAACGATTCTAAAAAAATGGAGCTATCGAGGTGGAAAAAAAGATCAATTTTCTTTGATTTGCCTTATTGGAAGGTTAGTGGTTAGTTTATTTATTTTTCATTGTTTTAATAGAAGAAAAACCCAATAATGCGTTATAGTTTTGGTTTTCGTAGGAGCTTCCATTACGTCACAATATAGATGTGATGCATGTGGAGAAAAACATTGTTGAAAGCTTATTGGGCATGATGTTGCATGGTAATAAATCAAAAGATGGAACCAACTGTAGAAAGGATTTAGAGGATTGGGGAATTCGAAGTGAGCTTCATGCACAACCTCGTGGGAATAAAACATATCTTCCACCGGCTCCATACATGTTGTCAAAATCCGAGAGAAAAATATTTTGCAAAAGATTGTACGATTTCAAAGGACCAGATGGCTACTGTTCAAATTTGAAAAATCGGATTTCGTTGCAGGATTGCAAAATTAGCAGATTGAAGTCACACGATTACCATGAATTAATGCAACAGTTATTGCCAGTAGCATCGAGAGGATTAATGGCAAAGAAGGCAAGAAAAACAATAATTCGCTTATGTTCTTTTTTCAACAAATTATGTCAACGTGTTCTTGATAGAGAGAAGGTAGAACAAATCAATGTTGAGATTATTGAAGTTTTATGTGAGCTTGAAAAATATTTCCCACCATCTTTTTTTGATATAATGGTACATTTATCCATTCATCTTGGAAAAGAAGCACTAATGTGTGGACCGGTTCATTTTCGTTGGATGTACCCATTCGAAAGAAACAAGAAGACACTTAAAGACTATGTCAGAAACTATGCACGACCAGAGGGATGTATTGCAGAATCCTATCTTGCAAAAGAATCCATGATGTTTTTCGATGAATTTTTGAAAAAATCAGGACATATAGAGGAGAAAGAAGCTCGAAATGAAGATTATGAAAGCAGTGTAATACTCGAGGGACATCCGATTTCAATATCCAAGACAGTTAAACTGTCAGTTAATGACAAAGAAAGTGCTCATTTAGTCGTGTTAATGAATATGGCTGTGGTGGAACCATTTATAGAGTAAGTGTATGTTATATTGTTTTAATTATTTTGATGTGTTCGTAATGCTATATATAACTTATAATCAATTATTCAATACTAGTTTGCATTTGGAGGAATTAGAAAAGTCAGACCCACGCATGACAAAAAATGTGACCTTACTTTGGGAAACACATACAAAAAATTTTGCCGATTGGATTAAAAGAAAGGTTAGTTAGATTTCAAATATATTCTCTTTTGACTATTAATCTTACTATAAAATATACATGCTAAATAAAATTTGTTGTAGATACCTATTACCTCCAAGGATCATGATGACATGTTAAGATGGATTTCTTTTGGTCTGAAGGATGATGCCATGTCTTACTAAGGATATATCATCAATGAGCAACGTTTTCATGTAAAAGATGTAGGGAGAGAAACTCAGAATTGTGGGGTGACTTTTGATGCGACTACTATGTGTAGAGCAAGTGCAAAAGATATGTCCCAAGTGGTTGATGTGGTCACTTACTATGGAATATTGACATATATAATTTTATTAGATTATCATACGTTTTATATTCCAGTTTTTAAGTGTCGTTGGGCGTATAAAGGAAATGGAGTAAAAGTTGATGATGATGGGTTCACTCTTGTTAATTTACAGCAAGCATCGTTTTCACGAGATCCATACATACTTTCATCTCAAGCAAGACAAGTATTTTATTCAAGAGAGAATGGTGTTTCTAATTGGTATGTTGTAATGAAAGCACCATCAAGAAGTTTTAATGATTTAGAGGATCACGATTGCATCGGGGAAGATATCCAAGTCGTGGAAGATAACGAAATAATCGAAATGGATGATGAAGATGTTAGTTATGTTAGAGAGGATTGCGAAGGCATACTTGAGTAGATTATATGTTATACTTGAGTAGATTATAAAATTTGTTGTACTATCATTTGAAAAATGTATTACAATCAAGTAGTTTCTTTTCCTTGTTTCATGACAGCTTTGACATTTACCACCTTTGTTCTGTCTACTACTCAAGAATCAAAACATAGCATTAAACCTTACATATATGTCATTTGAAGATGTATGGTCAGCTTCTGATTGAGGATCTTCATTTCTACTCTAGCATGCATCATTAAATTTGTTCATTCCATCTCAAGTCTCCTTTTCACATCATTCTAACATTTAGAATCACATTCAAGAATGATTCCCTTCTCCTTGTACATTTACTTATTTTCTCTACGACTTCTTTTATTCGTGCACAATAATTTGATAACAATATTTATTTGCCTAGCATGGATGTAGGATCGATTTTTGATTCACGTTCTAGGTAAACTCATTTTTTTTCTATTTTAATTTTGTAATATATTTCTTTTTTTTCTGACTCTATTTGGATTTGATATGTCAAATCAAATTTAATATTATGTTTATGTTGAATTTAATTCCATTCCTATGCCAAGTTTGTTCCCTGTTGCATAATTGTCAAAAGATACCTTTTTCCCTTGTAATAACATCTTAATTACACCTTACTTAATTTTGATGAAAAATATTTTGTTTTCTCAAAAGGAAAGAAGTAATTTTATGTTTATCTTAACTTCCAAAGGATTTCTACTTTAGCTTAGGAAGATGTGCCAAATGGTTTCATGGATGTCAATAGGGTTAGATAGCTTGGGAAGATGTGTCTAAAGGATTTGTACTTTAGCTTGGAAATAATCTATAGTTATCTTTTTGCTGATATAAGAACAAATTAAATTATGAAGTGGACACATTTATTTTCTAGCATTCGATGATATTTTTCGGTTATAAGTATTGCATGTTTCTCTTAGTTTAAGTAAATATTTCCTCCCCTTTTTCTTTTTCTTTACATAATCATTAGCATATTTTTTCTAGTCTAATAGCGATTCAAGCTAATGTTTGTTTGATAATCTTCCCTTGACATATGTGGTCCATAATTGGAAGTTGGGCATATTTTGTTGTTTTTTGATAGATTTAGTATGTAACTACAACAGTGTATTCATATTGCTTTATGAGTTATATGATATCAAATTATGATTTGGGCATGTCCTCTCCCAGACTCAGATCACAAGGCACTGTAAAATTGTTTATGTAATACAATTTTTCAACTTTGGAATATTTTCATTTACATAAGGTGCATATTAATACTATCTTTTTTTACACAACATTTATCTACTATATAAAACAAATACTTGAGCATGGTATTGCTTAAAGTACCAAGTAATTGCTCCATATTAACAGATAAATAATATTAAAGAATCGGAACTCAGAAGACAGTGAGTGATAACCAGAGCATAGTGACGGATAAGGTAAGTGGGTAGTTAGTCTACATATGTGTTTGTGTGTACTGTGTTTGTGAGGGTTGTCTGACTGTCTGTAGGGTGAGTTGGGTTTGTGAATATGTTGTGTACTGTGTGCTTGTGTGAGTTGTGTGTGAGTTAGCATTGCTATGTTTTGTGTTTGTGAGAGGTTGCAAATTTTGTTGAGTGTGTTGTGCTTTTTTTTATTATATTTTAGGTGCCTTCATTTGTAAATGCAAGCATAGAAAACATATTAATATACATTTACAGAAATTATATGTTTTGATTATTCCATTATTAAGTATTAATGTGATTATTTACAGAGTTTACATTACAGAGTTCATATACATGTATTAATAACTATTGTATTCAAGGTTACATAATAGATACTATTAACTGTCCTTTATATAAAGTATTCTCAAAATAAGTTACTGTTTTTTGTTTCATTTCCAGAAAAAAGATGCATTCAAGCTTTGTACGTACTCGCAACCCGAGAAAGGCTGATGAGGAATCTCAGAAGTATAAGTCAAAGCGGAAGTATAATCCAAAGAAAAAGGTTAAGATTCCAGCTGGTGCTTGCACCGACAGTGAAGAACCAACAGTCAACGCTAAGAAGCAAGCCATTGTTTGCAATGAAGACAAAGAACAAGAGCCACCTGTTATCCCCTCCGACCCAAATGAAGAAGGACTTCACTCAGAAAGTGAAATCCTTCCTGAAAAAACTGATGATGCTGAGGGAGAAATTGGGAGAGCAAGTGAAGCTGAATCCAGAATTACATCTCGGAAAAGAGGCGGTAGAGGTCCAGCAAAAGCAAAAAGACTCCCGTTAAGCAGTCAAGATCGAATTGAAGTTGAGTTCAATGATATAGGTATACCAATAGGGAAAGGGTCAGTACATTTATCCTCTTTTCTTGGACCGCTTGTGCGGGAGCTGGTTCCATACACACTTGATGATTGGAGGAATCTAAGTGATGAGTTAAAAGTTGTTTTGTGGCAATCGATTCAGGTATGAGTTAAAAACTGTTTTTGTTGTTTATACATATGTTTGCAAGTTGCTACATTGCTACATTGTTACATCATGTATTATAGTTATGGCTGAAAAAAATTGTTTGATGCATACATATGGCTGTTGTTTGATTTTAATATCATGTTTTCATGTATTGTTGCATATTAGATTTAAACTGGAAGAGGATTGGCAAAGAAAAGCTGTATTTCAACAAATGGGAGTAATTTGGAGATCGTCAAAAAGTAAATTGGTTCGAAAATTAAATAAAGCGGAGAATGAAGAGGAAAGACTAAAACTGAAACCTTCCAACATCAAAAGCATGAACGAATGGAGAAGGTTTGTGAAGGAGAAAACAAGTCCGGAGTTTAAGGTAACACTATTCACTATTTTATTTGCTAGAACACTTTAAAAGTTAATGATTGGGATCCAATAACACATATGGTTATTTGCATAGCATAGTTGATTATCATTTCAAAAGAACAATTTTATTATCCAATAAGACATATGGTTTTGTTTTAGTCTCAAAAAAAAAGAAAACATTTTGCGTTTCATTTGTTTTGCATTTATGTTCACTGTGCATTTTTGTTCTTTGTTCTTGTGTGCATGTCAACTCAACACTTTCCATTTTAACTTTGTTCATTTTGTACACATTTCTTGTTCACTTGAATTTAGTTCAGTTTAGTGTTGTGTGTTTGGTTTTGTATTGTGTTATCTTGCATTAAAAAAATTGTTGGATTTGTTTTCATCTTGCATTGGAATTTTCAACTAGTTTGCTATTACATTTCATTTCCTGGCTTTTGCGTTTCGTTTTCTGTTTTACATTGCTGTTGCATTTCATACTTCAACAAGCTTGCATTGCATATACCCAAAAACAAAAATAAAACAAAAAACATTGCATTGCATCTTAGATTTTAGTTTTCATTTTTACATATCTGTTTCTTGTGCTTACTATTTTCACTTGATATTATGTTCACTGTTTTATTTCATTTGTCTTTTAGTTTCTGATACATTGAATTTTCCTCTACTACAAGCAACTGTTTTCAAGTTTTTGTTCTCTATTTACAAAACAAAATATCCATGTTTCTTCTTTACATTGCCTTTATCAAACACTTCTCAAACAACTTCTCTCTATCACTCTTCACTTCCTCAACCAAGCTGCCATTATCCTATAACAATATATCAACTTCTCTCTTTCACTCTTCACTTTCTCAAACAACGAAGCTGCCAATATCCTATAACAATATATCAACAATATATCTTTCTATTTTACAGAAACGAAGTGAGAAATATTCGGCCCTTAGGGATAAACAACTTCCACACACAACTGGTCGTAAGGGAATGGCTAGATTGACCGAAGACATGGTTAGTTAATTAAGTATAGCTTTATTTAATATTATTTTATACTTGCCCATTTTTTTATTTAATGTTATCCTAAATTTAGAAAAAAGAAAGTCCAAGTCCATCGTCCATAACTAGAGCTGATGTTTGGATTAAATCTCACATAAAAAAATGGTGAACCGGTGACCGCGGAAGCTGGAAATTCTATTGTAAGTTTTTTTTTATTTTATCTGTATGTAAAAAATTGTCCGAAACTACGATAATTTTACATTTGTACATTATCTATTTGTATTTATTTATGTAGGAGGAGATTAAAAAATTTGGTAGCCTATCACATTCCGGTTCGTCACAGAATGTCAGTGGAGATGCTCTTGTACATGTACTCGGACAAGATAAACCAGGACGGTTAAGGGCATTGGGAAGGGATTGCACTTTAACCAAGCTAGCTATGGCCCAGTCCAAAGATAAACAAGTATCGTAGTGTCGAGAGGAAATAGCAGAAACGAAGAGTATGCTGCAGGTTCTGATGAACCAGAAGGTAAACTATTAAAAGTAATTTATATATGTAAAATAAAAAATTCAAAGCGCCATATAATTTAAAATACTAAAAAGAACAAATTTATTCTCTCTCATAAACTTATTATATGTTCTCTGCCATTTTAAGTATGGTCATTTTAATTTTAGCAACTCAATTTTATTTTTTTCACTTGCTGGTTTCGGTAGCCATATTAATTTCATCCCATCATTTATAGCTGTAAAATACATTAACTGATCAAAGTCCATTTAGTAGTTTTCGATAGTCAATTAAACGCCTACATTACATTTAATTGAGTGCTTTTAAGATTAAAATATCCTGATATTAGAGCTTTGCTGCAGGGTGTAGAAAGTTCAAAAAGGAGCACATCTGAATTGGTAAAAATAATAATTATATTACTCAAGAAATAACATTTAGATTTTAAATTTTGATCCAGTGATTGCTATAATTTTTGGTTGAATAATTGCAAAGAAATGACGATGTATGCTCGATGTTGAATTGGGATGGAAACTGTGAAGTTGTTGCCAATGGGAGGGTGTTGTCCAGGGACCCAACTGCGGTTGTCAATGGCATTCGTCTTGGACCAAATGCTGTGAGCGTTATTGTAGATATCGTGGACAAACCAGATACTTATTTATGGAGGCCTACACCTAAAATGACAGTATTAGCAGACGCTGTGAATAAGGTAGTAACTTGGCCATCAACTTGCATTAAGATGGCGCTGCGAGTAAATTTGAACGACGTCAGTACTGTAAATTTTACACTTCTCATACTAAACTGTTGAATTACACTTCTCATTGAAACATACTAAAGTTTTAGTTTTAGTTTTTAGATATTAGTACCCCAAATTAATCCATTTGTATATTTATTTGTTTGTTAAAATCTTAATAAAAATTTGAATAATTTTTTTATATTAACAGCACTGTCCACAATATTATGGTTGGAATTACACTTCTCATTTTATAACCTGTGAATGAATTGCTAAGTAATTTGCTAAGTAGAAATTTATTTGTTTGTTAAAATAAACCATCTTTATATTTATTTGTTTGTTAAAATTACAGTTCTCATTTTATAACCTGTGAATGATTTGCTAAGTAGAAATTTATTTGTTTGTTAAAATAAACCATCTTTATATTTATTTGTTTGTTAAAATTACACTTCTCATTTTTAGAGTAACAGCACTGTCCAAGACGACAAATGCAAGATTTATGGTTGGAATGAGGGTGAAGGGGTAGTTGTCGAAGGAAGAGTCTACTCCAAAGAGCCACAATATGTTGTTAATGGTATTCCGCTCGGTCCGTCTGCCGTTGTGATTTCGGTCGACAAAGTAATAAATAAAGATGCTTATTTGTGGCGACCCACATGTGATATGTCGTGCATTGGAGATGCAGTTGGTAGGAAAGTAGCATGGCCAAAATCAAAAGTTGAAGTTGATAAAGAAAACGTAAATGACAGTGTAAATTGTGCGACTTCTCCCATGAAATCTACACCCGTGGTCATGAAGAAATCAGAGCATGTAAGTTTAATTTTCAAAATTGAAGAAATTACCTGTGTATGAAAGTTTATTTATTATGTGTATGTATATATTCTGCATAATAATCTCTTTTTTTCCAGCCAATTGCAAAGTTGACAAAAGATAGCAAATGCCAGTTGATCGATTTGGGTGGAACAAACGTAGTGGCTGAAGGAACTGTTGCATCAACTGATCCGATAACGATGGTCCATTGTCGTATATTGGGACTTAATGCTGTAAAAGTTTGGGTTGATATTGTGAGAGATGCAAATGCAGAGCTATGGAGACCAACATCGGCGTTGACGTGCATGGAAGTTGCACTTGGCATTCCCATAGCTTGGCCAACGGAAAAAGTCATTCTGAAAACAAACTGAAAGGTATATAACTTGTTCATCATAAATGTTTTCAAACTTTGATTCTAATACCCTGACAATATTCCTAGATAATCGACTATAAAAATTAGTTATATTACTCAATAAATATTGGTGTAGAGCTAGAAAGTGATTGAATTGGTGATTGAATGTTGTCAGTTTGGCTGAGGTTGTTGATGGAGTTAGGCTAAAATTCAGTGAGGGGGTACGGTTTAGGTCAAACAGTGGCAGGACTGTCAACTTGTCTTTAATTTTAACTTGGCATATTGTGGATTTTTTTCTATAGTATGAATGGGGAGGGGTTGTTGCAAGGCAGTTGATGGAAACTGTGTTGAAGTAGGGAAGTGATGCTTGTAGTAGACAGAACTATAATGACCAAGGTTGTCTGAACTGAAGCAGTTTGAAGGTGGAACAGTTCAAGTGAAGGTGAAGTTTTTAGAAGTAAGGGTGATATTGGTGGTAGGTTGTTTAAGGGATAGGGAGGGTTGTATTGTTTATGATTGAGGATGGAATGATTTTGACTTGGTGTTGGAGTGGCAGTTTGAGGAAGTTGTGATGATGGTTGTTATCAGGTTTGGGTGAGGTTATAGGGAGGAGGAAGTGTTGGCAGTGATGATCCAGAAGTCGGGGAACTATCGGGGATGTTAGCAGTTTTGTGGTGGAGTTTTGGTGAAGTTGAGATGGTGGACAGTTTGGCTATTGTCGGATTTGGATATGTTGTGGAGTTAGAGTTTGTATTCAAGGGTTTGGTGTTGATATGTTGGCAGTGTGTTGTTTGGATGTAGGGTGGTATATGAAGCAAGTGTTAAAGAGGAGTGACTGGAAGATTGAAGGGGAGATTACTGAGTGGTCGAAGTGTGGAGATGATTGAAGTGTGGTTGAAGTGCATTTGTACTGAACTATAGAGATATGCAATGCACGAAAGGTTAGGTTGCAGTAGGTCTGTTGAGTGATCAAAGGAGTTGCGGTTAGGTTTCAGAAGCACGGTGGTTCGATTGTACCAGTGATGAAGAACAGGGAAGATGGACGAGTTGTTTGGCAGGTTCGAATTTTTTTTGGTTGTGTTGTGGGACGAGTTGTGGGTATGGTCGAAAGTTTGTATCAAATATGATTGTGAGGAAGTTTTGGTGGAGAAGTTGACTGTGTTGTGTTAGAAGTTGGTGTGAACAAGTAGTGTACAGGCAGAGGGAATGAAGTAAGGAAATGGGGATGTTATCAGGTGAACTTGCTGTTTTGAATGGAGTGCATGGTTGAAGAGGATGGTTGTCGTATGGGAAGTGTATGAAAGAGGTTGGTTAGGCCGGTGGCTATTGTTGGAGATTTTGTGGAATGTTT
Organism: Allium fistulosum; assembly: GCA_030737815.1. NCBI lineage: Eukaryota > Viridiplantae > Streptophyta > Magnoliopsida > Asparagales > Amaryllidaceae > Allium > Allium fistulosum. Next base: position 1,004,421,769 of record CM060902.1, on the reverse strand, counting down.
GATGTGGTAAGGAGTTTGGTCTGTAACAGTTTAGTGGCAATGAAGGGATTGCAGTGGTGCGAGCTGCTGATTGTAAGTTGATGGCAGGGGCAGTTTGTTGTGATAAGAAGTTGTGGTAGCCGGAGGTGAATGCGAAGGAGTTTTGATTGTAGGTTAGTTTCCAAGTCAAGGATGCGTGGTTGTGATTGGGGAAGAGCAGGTGATGCAGTTCTTTGAGTCGTGGGATGTGTTGTGGTGGCTGTTGATAGTGGATGGAACAGAGTTTGTGTGGCTGAAGTGTTGAATTTATATAACCAATTTTAACACATTCACCGTGTACTAATAAAGGTTACTGGAGCCTGGTACAACTTTGATAGAAAAGTATATCCCTAGTTGATGTAACAGAACCAGTTTTAACACCTTCAGTGTACTCACTGCGTAGCCTGATAAGCTATCACATTATCAACAACATATTGTTCTAGCAATAATGCAATACTTTGGTAAATTAACTACCAGCTTGTATTCAACATCCACCAACATAGTGAAACTGCGTTGCCCCAACTGTAGGTGCTATGAGCCAACAGGGTCGCGTTGCTCGCTACAACTAAGGCGAACACACATTCATTCTTTAACATATCTAAACCCCTAGTAGTTAGTTAAATATAATTCTACACTTAAGCACTGAATGGTCACAATCTGCCACATGATAAAGACATTTATCTTTGTCATAAGTTCATCTGCTAATGTGCAAGTCTAGTGCACTGACTTCACAAATATGATGTAAAAGTTGTTGGACGATTACAATGTGCTCACATCAGTGGTTAATACGCAGAGGCATATTTGTTTGAAGTGTTATAGTCTAAGGACTTCTATATTTGTCCATTTTTGATCTTTGATACCTTCACCTCACAAATATTTAGTAACATGATTATTATTGTTTACAGGTAGATAAACGTTTATGAAGAATTCAAGCAGCAGCACTGGTTTTTGGTATGGTAGCAGCACATGTATGTAGTTAGGTTGATTAAAATTGTTATGAAACTAGTATGTATGGTAGCAGCAATACTTTAGCTGCATGTACTATTATGAAACTGTTTATGGTAGTTTGGTTGTGTAAACGTATGGTTAACCTTTTGTCTTGACACTAATGTTATGATATAGTGGTGATTATGTAATTGCTTTTATTTGTGTTATTGTGGTTCATTGAATGTGTTATTTTTGAATGTGTATGTGTTTATATATTACATTATTGTATAAGTTTTAAAGTAATTGAATTGGAGGCGAAATCAGATGTAGTCGTGGAACAGCAGGCAATAAAATCGAAACATACGGTGGCGGAGAAAAAACGCCACTAAAAATATTTTTTTGTAGCGTTTAAAAAGCGCTACAGAATCAGCAATTATAGTAACTCAGATAATCTCCGTGGCGTTCAAAAAACGCTGCAAAAAATAATAATAAGTGCAACAAAAAAATAAGATAGTAAACGACACCTTTTCGGTGGCGTTTCTTAAAGGGTGTAAAAAAGATCTTTAGTAACGTTTAAAAAACGCCGCCAAAAATTCATTTATAGTGGCGTTAAAATAAATGCAACAAAAAATCATGGATTTTTAGTCGCATGTTTTCTAGAGTCGTTTATCAAAATGCCACCAAAACTTTTTGTAGCGTTTTTTATGCGCCACTAAAAATCAAATTTCTTGTAGTGTATAAACGATAATACAAACGCAATGGAATACCTCTAGAGTCCTAATTCATTTGTCATTAAAAATATTATTTTTAAGGCTATTAGTTTATTTAAATTCAATTGAAATGATTGACCACATTTAGTTACTAAGCTCTAAAAATATCAACCGATGCACATTAACGGCAAATGGATCTTTGACAAAATGATCGGTGTAGATGTAAAGGTCGGGACCTATAAAGCAAGGATGATGGTGAAAGGTTTTCGTAGAATTCAATGTGTTGATTACGATGAAATATTTTCTCCAACTGCCATGCTCAATTCAATTCGGATTGTACTAGTATTTGTTGCTTATTATGACTATAAAATATGGAAGATGGAAGTTAAAACCATGTTTCTAAATAGTGATTTAGAAGTGAATGTTTATATATTGCAACCAGAGGGTTTTGAAGCCACGGGAGTTGTTTGCATTAAAAATTGGCACAAACACCCAATAGAGATTTTGTAGAGGTATAAATGAAGAATATTAAATGTAAACAGAGAGAATATGTCAATGAAGCAATAATAATTAAGCAAATAACAGAGACATAACAATTTATTGTGGTTCGACGTTGTTTGCCTACGTCCACTTTGAAGAGATAGCTTTATTAATCACTTTGTAAATAGAGTACAATAAGGATCGGATTAAAATCCTTAGTTACAAAAAAGTACTAAGTAACAAGCAGCGTAAAGATCTAGAAAATGAATAATCAAGTCTATATTTATAGGGAAAGATGGTGAAATATCTCCTTGAAAATTCGGTAGAAAGATCTCTAAAACCATAGGGGCCCATAGGAGGGATTGCATGGCCCAAATCCCAAAAAATAGGGATCGGAGCCAATCCTTGTTTTAGAGGAGTTTGGGGGTGCGATCCCTATAGGAGTTTGTCCATGTTGTATTATGCGTAGCCTCAAAGTTTCATGCTAATTGGATTAGTAGAACTTGAGTTATTGATCAATCTTTATTGCAACATGTTGTGTAGCCTGATTCTGGCCAATCCCTCTAGAGGGAAGGGAGTCGATCCTTCTTGCTTGCTCCTTTTGGGGTGTGATCCCTAGGGTCCCCACATCTTGTTTTCAAAGTTTCATATACACTGGACTTCTGGATTTTGAGATATCGAGTGTTTTCCATTGAGTTGCACTTGTTTGGCAGAAGTAATTTAATCCCTTTGGCAGAGAGGGACCATAGCCGATCCCTTTTCTAGATTAAATTATATTCCATACATTGAACATTTTGTATAGCATATCTCTCAAGTCCTTTCAATCATGGCTTCATATTACCATCCGTGCTTGATTTCTAGACCCAACAATTATCGCTCTGGGCTTACTGGCCTTGATGACAGTCAAGTCTAACTTGTCCAATCAGTTTGAATATAGACGGACCAAAATATCGGATAACACTTGCCCTCTAAAGTATGTCTTGTGTTGAACATGACGTGCTTTGAATCAAAGCAAGTAAGAGTTGTTGGAAAGAAATCCATCTAATTTTCTAAATAGTCGCCATCCTTTTGTCGAATTATTTTTCCAAAGTGTCGTATCCCTCTTTGATCGTCGTGACGCTTGGTCGATTTCCAATTGTATAAATTCATGATTATATTCTGTCAGTTGCTATCTATGTCCGGTTCTATGAGACTGGAAAGCTTTGGCTATCTGATTTAGTCTCGACCTTGAAAGCTTCAGGTTTGAATTCAATTTCGGTCGATTTCAAATTTTGAATTTTTAGAATATACACGTGCACGTTTAGGTACACGTTCTTGTCGTTGGCTCCCAGATGCATTTGCACGTTCGTGGGTCATCGCCAATGTTCATTGAATTAGATGCAATTTCATTGCATTAATATATTTATTTATATATTTCTAATATACATGTTTCCATGCACATAGGGGTCATACCCGATCCCTTTGCTCTTTTTATATATTTATAGGGATCGGGATTCCTCTAGCCGATCCCTTTCTCCCCTATCTTCTCTTTTTCCCCTTTTTTTATATGTTGATAGGGATCAGATGGATCCCCCTTGGGTAGGGATCATACCCGATCCCTTTCAACATTAGGGAATTCATATTTTCAGCTTTGTGGAGAAGCTAAGGCAAGCCGATCCTTACAAGCCCTCATATATAAGCCGATACTCCATCCCTCCATCCCTTCACTTATTCACTTTAGTTTTTTTTTTATTTCCTTCAATACCGAACCCTTCTTCCCTTACATTAGATCCGAACCCTTCCCCCTCTTTTCCTTTCTTAATTTCGAATCAAAATCCATCGCGACCCTTCATACTTTCATTAACCCGATCCCTCTTCCCCTTCAATTTCGATCATCTCTAATGTACTTGCCATCGCTGTTAACTTCTCCACATCTCACTACCAATTTATATACATAGGGATGCTTTTACTTTGTATATGATTATGATTCATGATGAGATGATGGATTCGGTCGTGCCATGGCTCAAATTAGGTGAAGAAGAGGAGAATGGTAGCGAGGTTGGGTTCGGTGAGGTGGTAAAAGAGGAGAAAGAAAGGAGTGACGCATGAAGGAAGTAGAGGGATCAACCGTGATGAAGTATGGTGGGATCGATCGCCGATGTATGTGGAGGAGAGGGATTGGTCTCATGTGTTGAGTGTGAAAATGGATAAGTAAAGGGATCGGTTATTAGAGTTTAGGAGGGATCGGTGATGGAGTGTTTGGCCAAAGGATTGGTTACTAATGTCTTTGAGTAAGAAGGGATCAATGGTGTAAGAGAACAGAGGGATCGGTCATAGGCTTTAAGAGAGGGATCGGTTGTAGGCTTCATGAGAGGGATCGGTTGTATTAAGATGAAGGGATCGACTATGGGGACTTAACTGATTCTAAGCCTTTGAATTTAGTTTGATCACTTGAGCAAACCAATCCATATTAACTTGCATGAACAATCAGAATCAATCTCGTCTTAACGAACTTGAACATATGACTATAACGGACAACAAGACTTGTATGTCCACCTTTAAACTTGAAATCGAACGACTATGTTCCCGGGACATGAATATGAATTAAAACTCAACATAAGACTTTAATAATGAGCTTCATACTTCAAAAAGTTGATGGTCGATCCCGAAGCTTACATAACCGATTAATGCAAATGCCAGTTGAGACAGTCAGTGATGACGATCACTCTGGTCGGAATCCAAAGTCTCGTCACTACTTTTGCTTTTAATTTGGAACTATTTATCTCTACACTACACAACACTGCACCGCACTAGTTTACACTTAGCACGAAAGGATAGGTAAAATTTTCTAATCTTGATTATCTACCGAGTTTAGTTAATATAGGTTCCAGGCTTTCAGGGCATTTAGCCACAATGTCTTCTGGGCAACCTTCACAGCACGACAATCTAGGTGCCAAGTCAAGTTCTGCGACTGTATCCGGTAGACTTTCTCCTGAACATCAAAATAACCAACCAAAATTTACGGCCAGTTTATTGACCTTTTCTCTTATGTTTCCATCCATTCATTGGAAGAGATAAATCCTACCCTTGACACTATAGAGGGTGCTGCTGTATTCGGATAACCCGATGGATTCCCAGGCCTCTAGAATTGGTGAGGTTGCTCTCTGTATGTTGTGCTCTAAACATAGGATCCCATTTGGAGATGTTCTAGTCCCTTCAGTGGGTGACAGAGTTCATTTGCCCCTGAAGGGGTATACTGCATGTAATAAATTTATATGTTGGGCCAGATGTGTGCCGCCTTTAAATTCTTTTATCCAAGAGATGCTAAATTATCTAGGAATAGCTCCTGCTTAGCTGCATCCGAACAGCTTCGCTTTTCTTTATAACACTTTCTTGCTATTTCTGGATGTTCTGTTCTGCCCGCCATCTCCTGAAGACATCAGGTTAATTTACAATTTCAAGCGATGGACAGGAAGCCTTTCTTATACTTTCCTCAAGCCCGCACCCAACTGTCAAGTTCTAACTGGTGCTTGGAACAAGCTCAGTGTCCTTAAACATGAATAGTTATATGTTCGCTATTCGCCTGGCTTCGCAAGGCGATGGTTGGAAGGATGTAAGTGTACCTTCTCTCTATTTCTTGATTCATAAGCCCAAGTCGTATCCTGAACTAATAAATACATTCAAAATCAGTAGATGTCCATCCACGTCCTGAAGGTGAAAATTATTCAAGGGAGGTTTCTGCAATCCGCGCTACCCCAGATGAGGACAAGGACATCAGATCCCTTGTACCGAAGAGTAGTTATCTCTTTTTGGGCTATTAGAAGAAGGTCATAGCATCATGCTTCCGGGAAGCATTTCGTTGCAAAGAAATGTTATGGAACAAGAAGGCGGCACTGATTGCCATGTCGTGCCCCCAGTCGAGGAGGCTGAGGACGATGCCGAAGAAGGTGAAATTTGAGGTGATGAAGCCAACAAACTTAGTGATGATGGTGTAGGTCTGGGCAATGCTCCTGTAGTCGAATCATCACAAGGCACAAAATCTCATGCGCCAACAAGAAAAGGAAAAAAGCTCACTTACAAACTCCATAGGAGAAAAATTGCCAAAAATCCCGAGTTCATCTTCGCCTCTATTTAAGAATAGTATTCTTCTCAGCCTTTAGAAAGTTCAATTGAAGGATTCTCGATTCTCCCAATCCCTGCGATATCATGGCCTTTGACTTTCCTAACATTAGTGTTGTAGGGCTTAATTCTCCTAATAGGACTGGTGATGACATTCCACCCACTAGCAAAGGGGGAATCACTCCTAGGAGCAAGGCCACAGTAACTGGTCTATCGGGGGACACTAATACACTCACAATCACGCGCACTTCAATGCACAATTTTTGTCTATCTTTTATTTGATGCTTACTTATACGCTCTTGTTTGGTTAACAGGTGTTATATCGCATTCACATGCCTTTAATTGCTTGAGGGGCTCCTCAACACAGTATGGATCCAATCGCAGTCCAGACTCGGGCAGGCGTCGAGAAAAGGATGACGACCGAGATAGAAGTCATCGTTCAAGGGAGTCTTCATCTTCCAAACATAAGTCCAAATCTCAATCATCTCATCAGGAAGTTCAGCCCAATCCTCCTACATATAGTGACGACCAGACTTCTTCTCATGTTCCCCAAACTGTTGTGCCACCCGAGCATCATTGAGGTTCATCTGGTTCTCGACAGCCTTATAGTCGTTGGTCGAGCAAACGTCCTATTGTTACTTCTGATCCAGCTTTGACTACTACAGCTCCTGAGGGCTCTATGGTAGAAAGATTGGTCGAACTTAAGGTCAATTTGCCAAAAATCTACTTTGATGGGCTAAAGTTTCTTCTTATATCCATACAATTCCTGGGAGTGCTAAAGCAAGTTCACTTGCATGTGTCAATGATGTTTTTAAGCAGCATGAAGCATTCCAGCATTTAGCCGAGAAAATCTCTGAGGTGTCTACTGAAAGGCAAAATGAAATCGATCACCTTAAGCTGGGGGATCCATGATAATGATATAATCAAACACCAAGATGATGGGATCACAGAGTTGGCAACGAAGCTAGCCACGACAGAGAAGAGTGCTAAAGAAACACCTGAACCGGTTAGTCGTCTAGAAATGGCTCACAATAAGGAGCTGGATGCTACCTTTAACCGCAATGGTGTGCTTGCTCTAGAGAAGGACACATTGCAAAATGAGAAAAACACTCTAGCCCACTATGTTGAGGAACTCGAAGAACTTCTTAAGATAGAGAAGGAAGAAAAACTTGAGGCTTAGAAGGAGTCTCAAAGGTATTATGAAGAGGCAATCGAGGCTCGTGAGCTGAAAATTATACTTGACGAGCAACTCGCTCAAATTGAAGTCTTCAAGGAAGAGGTAAGGGAAGTTGGCCGTAATGAAGTTATAGAGTAAATTGAGGCCCAGTTAGAGGATGCTAAAGAGGCTGGCCGAAATGAGACTAAGGACATGTTCGATTTTTTAAAAGTTGAATACAATGCTAAGATCCTAATCTATCGTGACTTGGGTTTTCTTGGAGAGGGCTACCTCCAATCGCTTGCCGAGGCTTAGGGATATATTGTTGAAATAAGAAAGAAAGCCCTTGGCGAAGCTAATTTGGATGAGGAAAATTTTATATGGGAGATATTTCATGGGAATGAACCTTTAGATCTTGCTGCTGTAAGGCTTCGATACTTTGATATTTTGGCACCCTCCGACAAAGGGAAAAAAATTGCTATAGCTTCAAAGTCCTTTCCCAAAGGTTCCCCTTTACTTCAAACAGCCAGAGCATCAGTTTCATTTAGCCTAGGCAAGATCTGAGCTATGATCCAGATAGACCCGGTTATAAATTAAAGGTGCCGATCCCCATTCAAGAAGGGAGCACCCCGGCAACAACTGAAAGTCAGCCGAACACTGTTATCCCACTCTACTCTCCATTATTCGAGAGATTTCTTTCCTCATGCCGAATGGTTATAGGATTATTTTCCTGTTCCCACGAATCTATAGGTCTTCCGGCTCCCAGTCAAACTCCAGGAAGCAGTGCCGCTATGGATCAACAACCGACATTTACTGAAATTCCAGTGGCTACCTACATTCCAAGGCCCGATGCTCAAGTTATTGGAGCTCTTACTTACGAAAAGGCCGACGATCAGCCGTTCCTAGATGAATCTGATGATGTTGTGATCACGGGTGCCTCCGAACACACTGATGATCTCAGCTTAAAGGAGCGCATCGAGAGAGAGGAGTCATTAAAGAAAAAAGATAAAGCTGAACCCGTTGATGTGGACGTCGATGATCCAAATATCATCCCACCGCAAGTCATTCCACCCGGTGGGTTGGTTCCCGGAGAACTCCCTCCAACCATTGAAAGCTCTGCTGCCAAGGGTGGTAAAGGATCGAAGAGAGGAACAGGTGGAGGCTCAGGTGGGTCCACTCCTAAGAAATCCAAAAGGGAGAAGAGGGAAAAGAAGTAGCTGTCACTTCGGCTTAGTTTGTATATAGCTTGTGCACCTGTTTTTCTTTTTGTTGGCCGTGTATGTGCGGGTACTACCCCTGCTTTTGGATAAACTTATACTATGATTTCCAAGTTTAATGCATAATTAAAAGTACTTTATTTTCTGTTGAACTCTTACGTGAACTTGGTTAACTAGTCGAGCTATTACTTTTCCATTCAATATACTTGTAATTCGTTGCTCGTTGATTCAAATAATCATCCATTAATTTTTTACTCAAGGCCTCCATACAGTCATGGCCTCAAGTTGTACCAAACGATAGGCTCAAGCCCTAGTGTTACATTGTCAGATTCAGTGGTTTAAGTGATTGTACTCCTACCCCCAATCTTGGGTTAGCGGAGTTAGATACTAGATGGTCGAACTCCATCCTTAACGAGTTTATACTCTTCCTATCGGTTTCAGATTGGAGTTTATGGAATAGTGAGTGATCGAACCACACTCATCTATTTTTTTATACTTATATCTGCAATCTAGGGATAAGAATTAGTTAGCGAGTAATTGGATCGCATACAATTTGTGTTTATACTCCTATCCACACTCTAGGGACTTGGATTCATTTCGAAAAATAGTCGGATCGTACTTTCCTTAATTGATTGATTTGCCTCCAAGTCCGGGGTTTGACTTAGCAAGCTGTTGGTCATGTCACAATCACTTTTGATTCATGTCTGTCCCATCATCTGGTGGGATTAATTTGGTTATTGGATGGTCAAGTCGCATCCATTTCTCGATAGGTGCTCCGTCCATCGGGTTGTGAACGAGAATCATTGAATGAATGGTCAGACCATATTTAATTTGTTTAGTTCATTTGTGAACTTATGTAATTGGCAAGCTCCAAACTCTAGGAACCTAATTGGACATGTCAATATTAGTTAGTCAGGTATCGTAACTAATACATAATGCTACAGCAATCAGACATATGAAGGAAATTTCAAAATTTATTTGCCAAATGGAAAGAAATGACTTTATTTGTCTTATACATATTTGGAAAATCAAATGTTAAAGAAAACTCGAAAATTGAATACAACTGAATGAAGAAGAAAAAAACTAAGTGAAATAGCATCATAAATGCTCGCTATTCCACGCCCTTAGGAGTGTGACACCACCAACAGTCATTAGCTTGAAAGTTCCTTCTCCAAGCCTCTGCTCAACGACATACGGTCCTTCCCAAGTAGGATTCATGTGTGACAGGACAGGAAAAACCCATTTCAAGACGAGATCGTTGATTTCAATGGTTCTAGGTCGGACTTTAGTGTTGTAGCATCGGGCGACTCGGTGTTGATGTGCAGCTGCCCTCAAATCAGCTTCTTCGAACTTTTCACCTACAAAGTCTAGAGATTCTAAGAGAAGATCTCTATTTGTTCTAGGGTCGTAGTGGGTCACTCAATGAGAAGGGACTTCGAGTTCAACAGGAATGACGGCTTCAGAGTCGTAAGCAAAGGAGAATGGTGTATGGCCAGCCGCAGACTTGTGGGTGGTTCTGTAAGCCCATAATGTTATTGGGAGTTCATCCACCCACTTGCCTCTAGCCTTTTCCAAACATTTCTTCAGAATGGACTTTATGATTTTGTTCACAACTTCAACTTGTCCATTTGCTTGAGGGTCGGGAATTGCTGTAAATCTCTTTTCAATATGATGCGGATGATATAGAAGTCTTTGAATTCAGTGTTGTTGAATTGAGTTCCATTATCAGTTACAATGGTTCATGGAAGGCCAAATGATAGATGATGTTCCAAACAATGAAGTTGATTACTTTCTTCGTTGTGATCATGGTTAAAGGTTCTACTTCGGCCTACTTGGTGAAGTAATCCACTGCTACGATGGCATACTTCGCATCACCTTCTAAGATCGGTAACAAAACGATAATAACTATGCCCCATGTGGCAAACGGCCATGGACTGATCTTCTGTGTAATTTCAATCAGCAGAGGTCTTGGAACATTTGCATACATCTGGCACTTGTCGCATCACTTAACGTAATCAGCAACATCACAGTTGACAGTTGGCTAGTAATACCCATAACATAGTATTTTCTTTGCTAGGGTTTTCTCCCCCAATGTGATCGCCACATTCCCCTTCATAAACTTCCTTTAGGACTCCTTTTATTTCATCACGAGCGATACACCGAAATGTGGGGAATGGAAAAACTCTTTCTGTACATGACTCCTTCCTGTATGATATATCACGAAGCTTTGCGGAGGATTTTTCATCTTTCATTCCTCCGTTTGGGAAGGACTCCCTGTAGCAAATAATTTTAATTCGGAGTCATCCACGACTCCTTCAAAATCCGTCTCAAGTACCCAGTCCATTTCAAGACCACTTGTTGTGCATCCCCGATGCTAGAAAACTTTACCGACGAGTCAGCCTCTTTGTTTTGATCCCAGAGAATGTGCGAGATGTCATAATACTCAAAGTCAGCCAATAGCTCTTGAACTCGGATAAGGTATGGAGCAAGTCGTTGTCCTTTAGCCTGGTAATCTCCCCTGACTTGGTATACCACCAACTAGGAATCACAAAAGACTTCAAGAGATTTTACTCCCAGTTCTCTGGAAAGTTTGAGTCCAACAATCAAAGCTTCATACTCAGCTTCTTTATTTGTTGCAGGAAAGTCAAGCTTCAAAGCATAGCAAATTGAATGATCTTCTGGAGTTACTAGCATGATTCCGGCTCTAGAACAATGATCATTATATGCTCCATCTGTATACATTTTCCATCGAATGGTAGGGGCTCCACCACTCTCTAAGAGATCATCCTCTACAGTGAATTCTGCTATAAAGTCTACCGGTGCTTGTCCCTGGATGGCTCTTTGAGGGAGATAAGTGATGTTCAATTGGCTCAGTTTGATGTTCCATTTGAGTAACCTTCTAGACGTCTCAGGTCGTTGTAGGACCTATCGTAACAGCTAATCGATGTGAACGTTGATAGGTTGAGCCTAAAAATAGGGGCAGAGCTTTCGTGAAGCAATCAACAAGTAGTACGCCAATTTATCTATCTTCGAATAGTTACTTTCAGCTCCTGTTAATCGCTTGTTAACATAATAGACTGGTCTATGGATTCGATTCTCCTCGCGAAGCAGTGCTACACTTATAGCATGTACTAACACGGCAAGTAGATATATAAGTCTTCATGATCCATCAACTTCGACAAGATGGAAGGCCTCTCTAAGTTGTTCACCAAAGCTTGGAATGCATTTTAACAATCTTGTGTCCATTCAAATTTTCTTTTCCCACTTCTAATCAAGTCGAAGAAAGGAATGCATTTATCGGTGGCTCTGGAAATAAATCGATTTATGGTGGCAACCTTCCCATTTAGGCTCTGTACTTGTTTGATGGTCTTTGGCACCTAGATGTTGCGAATTGCTCGAATCTTCTCAGGATTAGCTTCGATTCCGTGAGCATTGACGATAAACCCAAGAACTTTCCTAATGCAACTATAAAAGAACATTTCATAGGATTGATCTTTATTTTGTAATATTGGAGGATATCAAACATTTCTGCTAAATCTCTAATGTTGTTGCTTGATCATCGTGACTTTACGAGCATGTCATCCACGTATACCTCCATCGTCTTTCTAATCTGATCTTTAAACATTCGGTTGACTAGGCACTGATAAGTTGCTCCAACATTCTTCAATCCAAATGGAATTACCATATAGCAATACAATCCAACGTGTGTAATAAAGATGGTGTGCTCCTGGTTGGGAATGTGCATCAGGATTTGATTATATTCGGATGTGGTAGAGTCCACCAGCTGGTCAATTCTCAAAGGGAAAAATTGTCCTTCGGGCATGCTTTGTTTAAATTTGAATAGTCAATACATGTCCGCTACTTTCCATTCGCTTTTCTCACAAGTATAGGACTAGTTACCCATTTAGGGTAGAGGGTGTCATGAATAAACCCATTGCTATTGAGCCTATCCACCTTCTCTTTAAGGGCAGTGGATTTTTCCGGATCCATGCCACGCCTTTTTTGTTTCACCAGGACATGACTCAGGTCGATGTTTAATGCATAGCTAGTAATGGCCAGCGAGATCCCACACATATCAGAATGAGTCCAAGCAAACTCATCAAGATTCGCTCGTAGAAAACTAGCAAGTTCTTTCATCATTGGGGGGCTGAGCTATGATCCGATCTTTAGGATCCATGATGGGTCATCATGGCTGATCATGATGTCAATCGTCAGCTCAGCCAGTGCAACCTTGGTTTCTTTGGGCTCCTCCTTGTCGTCTCTTAGATCCATGTCTTTATAAAACCGACTGTGGCGCGCCGAGCCAAGGCCTAGGCGCTGGTTGTCGATCTTCGATGGCTTGGATGCGGAGAAACTTTTCCACACCCTTACCTTTCTCCATCTGCTGAGCGTCCCTTAATTTAGCCGCATAGCAGGCACGTCCGATCGCCTGATCACCGTGCAAAACTCCAACATAGTTATCAGTTGGGAACTTCAAAGTCAAACAACATGGACAAGAGCTACCTGAAATTCAGCTAGGGCTTGTCAGTCCAGCATTGTATGGAGAGTCAACATCCAAGAAAACAAATGGCAACACCGGCACTCTCCTGTGGTCACCTTCTCCCAACTCCACGGGCAATTTGATATAACTGACAGCTTCGGTCACAGCACCATTAAAGCCATGAATGCGGGCTTTAGACGGTTTCAAATCCTTGGCTTCCATTCTCTTCCGATCGTAAGCATTTGTGAAAATTATATTCACGGAACTTCCACAGTCAACCAAGATCCTCTTCACTAAGGCAGGGCAGATCATGGTCAAAATGACTATTGGGTCGATCGTCGGTGTCTCTACCTTATCCGCGTCTCTTTTTTTGAATACAATGTCGTATGCCATTGTACGCTGATGTTTTGCTGGAGCCCCATCTTATGTACTTGAACAACACTCAAAATTCATATGCTTGATTGCGCTAGCATATCGCTTCATCTTGTGCCAGATCTTATCAGCTGGATGCGGTCCTCTGACTATTGTATTGATCACTAATCTTCCACTAGTACGCACAGGCTTTGCGGCCCTATGCGGCGCTTTTCCTCGGTTGGGGTCGGATGTCCCCTAAACGCCATCCTACGGGGCTTTAACAAACTACTATAGTTTTCTTTCCCGAATCAGTTTCTCGATAACACCCTGAAGATCCCTACATTCATTCATGTTATGACCATAGCATTCGTGGAACCGGCAGTATTTTCTAGTCTGCTTTTGCTTCCCCGTCGATTCTTTTGGAGGTGGCTTCCTATACTGCACGGTGTTACATGTAGACAAGTAGACATTCTCTGGGGATGTATTCAGTGGTGTGTAGGTATCATACATTGGAATCCTTAACTTTTCTCTTCCAGAATCCCTTCTTCGTTCATAGTTCCTATCACCGCCTTTCTTTTGCTGATTTGGTTTATTTTGGACATTTACTTGAACTTTTCCGAAACTTTCCCCAAATTGTTTCACTACAATGTTACTCTGCACTCCCTCTCCACTTAGTCCCATAACATTCTTCTTCCAAGAGCATCTATCTTTCTCTTTCCTTAAATATTGAGCTGCTTTTGGATAGAAATGCTCCAACGTTGCGGGTGGTTTGCCAGCTAACCAATCGCCAAAGTCAGATTCTAGGTCAATCCCTCTTGTTTTTGCCATCAATATTGAATGGTCATTCAGATTACTGACTACTATGACGGTTGTATGAAATCTCTCTAAATAGACTTTCAGCATTTCTCCCGGAGCTTGGATCATGCTTGATAGGGACATAACATCTTTGGGACGAGTTGCATGTATACAGAACTGCTCCAAAATTTTGTTGCCAAATCATCAAATATAGAGATTGACCATGGGGGTAATCTCGTAAACCACATCGTCGCTATGGTAGAGAGAGTAATAGGAAAACTTTTGCATTTTATGGCATCATCTACTCGTGCGGAATCCATCAGCCATTCATTTCTTATGATGTGTTGCCTAGGGTCGGTTTTTCCCTCATTGGTAGGCATCGATGGCATGTTGAACCTCCTTGGATACTTCACATATAGGATATTATCAGTGAATGGGGTATGGCTTCTCGAGAACCCCCAATCATTATTGGTCAAGCTTTGGCTCTCCCTTAGTAGCTGCTTGATCATAGTCATTAAGTCGACGTTTGGATAGCTGGAGCCAAGAAGTAGTCGTGCTCCACCTCACGTGAATGTTCTGGTCGATGTTTATGGGCCATTCCACACCTTCTTTGCTCAACATCCTCTCGATGCATATCACGTGCATTCACTTCATCATCATTCCAAGGAGGTAACTGATCCACATCCACCTGAACTCTAGCATCCAAATCAATCACAGCGGCTCCAACTTGTGCTCCAATGGGAAAAGGCAAACTTCCTTCTCTGACGGAGGGAATAGGTCCGATTGGTCCTGGTAACCAGGTAGGTTTGTTTGTTGATGTCCAGAAGCTTCTACATGATATCCGTCAGTTCTGCGACGTCTGCATCTGTGATAATCATCTTATGAAGTAGAGCTCTCCGACGTAAAACAGGGAGTTGGCTCCCTCCTTGTTTTCCCACGTTGTTGATCTTTGAGTTGATTCATCAAATCGATATTGGCTTGAATCTACTGGTTTAACTATCGGCCGCTATCCACTAGCACTCTCATCAGATTCTGGAAATCAGCCCTTGTGATTGAATCAGCTGGATTCTGGACATTAACTGGATTTGTAGCATTAACATCTACTGGTAGATTGCTCTGGCTTCTTATTTGCTAGCGTTCTTATTTTCTTCTGCGTTTTGAGAGGTAGATCTGGTGTTCCTAACCATTGTCAATAGTTTTCCTTATACTTTTGCAAATCTAAATACAATGGATAAACTACTTGAAGATAATTCTGGATCTTTTCTTGGGATTTATGCAATCCAGTAGCAACAAAGGAATCCAAATAAAGCTAAGAATATCTTTCTTAGTAAAAGCACAAAAATGTTTGCACCAAAAATTGGCACAAACACCGAATATAGATTTTGTAGAGGAATAAATGAAGAATATTAAATGTAAACAAAGAGATTATGCCAATAAAGCAATAAGAATTAAGCAAATAAAATAGACATATCAATTTATATTGGTTCGGCATTGTTTGCCTACGTCCACTTTGAAGAGATAGCTTTATTAATCACTTTGTAAATTGAGTACAGTAGGGATTAGATTAAAATCCTTAGTCACAAAAGAGTACAAAGCAACAATCAGCGTAAAGATCCCAAAAATGAACAATCAAGTCGGTATTTATAGAGGAAGACTGTAACACCCCTAATTTTAAATAACATTATTCAGGGGATTTAATTAGATAAATTAAATAGAATAATGTAGAGACTAGAATGATAGGGGGTTTAGATTTGAAAACTAAATAGAGGCCATGCCTTAACTAAATAAAATCATAAGAATGGGTTTATAAAATGGTTTTAATTATTAACTACTCAAGAGAATAAGGCAAGGGTATTATGGGAAATAGCCGTATATCATAACCCCATAACCCCTAAACCCTTACCTCATTCTCATTCACGTTTTCCACAAAATAAAAACATAAGCAAAGGAGCTTTAAGGTCGGCCATAACCCTAGGAAAAAAGGGAATCAAAATAAACTAGAAGCTAAGGATTAAAGTAAGGAAGAATTAAGCAAGATCAAATCTCAAGTTCCTTCTCCAAGCAAGGTGAATAATAACTAAACCATCTTATATATGTTTTAATGAACATTTTAATTTCGGGTTTAAAAGTTTAAAACTGTTTGGATGATTTGAATGACGATATGCTTTAATTTTATGCTATGTTTTATTTAAATAATTATGTTTGTAAAAGGTTCTGATTTGATTTTAAGGTTAAAATCATGTATAATGGGTTTCGAATGCCATAAGGATTTATTATGTTATGTGAAACATATTTTGGAGATGAGTTTAAATTTTCATGATAATCCAAGATATGGATAATTTATTATGAATTTTGAATGGAATAAATAGATAATAAAATTAATTACGGCAATCATATAAAGTATTTTGGGTCCGAAATTTATATATGTTAGAAAACATATTAAAAGTGAATTAAGATGATTTTGGGGAAATTTTCCTAAGTAATTTACCATGGAAATCAAATTAATTAAATTTGAGGACTTAAATGTCTTAATTGTTTTGTTAAGGGGAAGGGTTTCTTTGCCAAAATATTTTAATTACTATTAGATGAATTCAACAGCCTTTTTAGAAAAAGATTTTTGATAAAGGATTGGCAACCGATCATATTTTGACAAATAAGGCAAGTTAGGTATAAAGGAATTTTTTTAAAGGTATAAAATCAGTTTTGCTTCTAATTATAAAGTTTCCACTTCCATTTGCTTGCTAACAAAATCATCCTAGTTAGCCTTTCGAACCCATTCGAAACCAATACACATTGTATCAAATAGTTGGTATATAGTGTATTGGAGAAAGACGAAAGGGGATGGTGTCGAAAGCTTGCTTTCGAAGGGGTTGATGCCATTTTTAATTGCTTTTGAATCAACCCACTTGCCTTCGTTTTGCTTTCAAAGGAGATGTCGCTTACTTTGTTTTTAAAGAAGCTTTCGAAAGAGTTGTTTAGAAAGCATTTGAAAGAGTTGCCACTTGTTTTCTAAGAAGCTTCCGAAAGGGTTGAAGTTGCTTTTAAATAGCATTCGAATGGATTGCCACTTGCCTTGGTTTTAAAAGTAGCTTTCGATTGAGTTGCCACATGTTAAGTTTTGAAAAGGAGCTTTTGGAAGGGTAATTGCTTTTGAACCTAGTCGAAACCTAACTGTCGTCTTCATACCTTTCGAATTGGTTAAAGGCCACTTTTCTTTATAATCTTATAACAATGTGTTCGAAAGGGAAGCTTTTGTTTTATTAATAATGAAGCCACTTCCTAGTGCTTTCGAAAGGATTCCTGTAGTCATTTATATTAAAGGTTTCAAAGACAATGGTTTCGAAAGAGTGGTTTCAAAGCCATATGTTCCCCAAAATTCTTTTACTTGAAGATTAATGTTTTCGAAAGGGTTACTTTTGCTTATATTCTCTTTGACCCTGAAGTTATAATTAAGGTTAAACCCAATGATTTCAAAAGATATACTTTCAAATGGTTTTGAAGCTATGCTTCTATAAATTCTACTTGAATCGAGTGGTTTCGAAATGAAAGCTTTAATACTTTCGAAGGGAATGTTTTAATGCTTTCGAAAGGTAGGTTTCAATGCTTTCGAAAAAATGGTTTGAATGTTTCGAAAGGAACATTTTTAAGTGTTTTGAAAGAAGGTTTGAATACTTTCGAAAGGTATGTTTAGATGGTTTCGAAAGGGAAGGTCTAAGGTTTCAAAAGCCTTAGTTTTCAAAACAAAGATCCCAATCTCATTTTTAAAGATAAACCCATGGCAATATGAAAGATCTTTTGAAATGGCATTTAACTTTGGAGTTCTTGAAGAAGCTTTCCTTGCTAAAGATAATAGGTTAAAGATATTAAACATGTTTCATTTGAAAGTGATTACAAGAAAATTATACCACAAATGTTTATATTATTATATTATGATCAGTAATCATGTGTGGTTCTTCTGTAAACATATTCACTTTATAATCAACCCATAACTGCATTTTTGGGGTATTAAGGGTGGAATAACCAGCTAGGTTGACCCAGTAGGGAATATAAATTGAGTTAACTCCTGTATGATTAGAGTTGCATCCAGGAGGTCAGATGGACCAAAACATAGGATGCCCAAAGACTGATCAAAGAGTTGTTAGTTTAGACTGGTTTATAGTAAACCCATAAAAACTATATTGGGAGATAGTTATTGGCAGGAGCCAATAGGTTTTTAGTGATCCCATGAAAACTATATCTGGATTAAATTATTGACAAAGATCAATAGGTTCATAGTCGACCTATGAAAACTATAATTGGATGAAGTTATTGGTAGATACCAATAGGTTCTTAGTGAACCCATGAAAACTATGAAACCGGATAGATGGTCCGTAAGCTTTGAACAGGTTATTAGTCAGCCCATGAAAACTAAAAGGTAATAGTGACCATAGAAACAATAACCGAGGCAGATAGTCAAATGAATAGGGATGGGAAATCCATAATATACTGCATGTTTGCATATCATCATGATACATTTTATTATGTTGTGTCTTAACCATTGTGGATGTGGATGCATATGCACAGTATATGGTTATTATAAATTGAGTTAAGATACTAGTGAGGGGAAACCCGTTCCACTAAGCGGCGTGGTCTCACTAGATATCTGTATGGTTTGAGATGGTAGGTTATTATTCATACCAGACTTTTTGTTTGACTCAAAGTTTATGTTTTCCCCATAAACTCCCGGGTGATCAATTGATTTTGATTAGTTTGAGAGTTAAGGTTTTCAGGTTCTTCTTTAGACAAATAAGCTTTCGAAGACATGCGGGAGGCTAGCTAGCTATTAGAAGTTCTTTTCTGCTTGATTTTGCTGTGTTCTTATTGTAATGGCAAATTTGTTTAATTGTCTATGTTTAGACTCTGATTATCCAAGGGGGCATCTTCATATGTTGCTCTTGGCATATTTTGTAATAATTATATTTCTCTAAACGTGGTTTACGAATTGAGATTATGTAATGAATTTGAAACATGATTTGAAGTTAAATGAGAAATCCATTTTATGATTTTGAAATTTTTTCATATTCTTATATTTCTGTTATATCAATGTATCTAACATTACCGCATTTGGTCACCTAACTATGAATGACTACAGCATCCGTAGCTGTTAGTTTTGGGCCTCCAAGTGGGGGAAGTTACAAAGACGGTGAAATATCTCCCTGAAAATTCGGCAGAAGGATCTCTAAAACCATAGGGGCCAACAAGAGGGATTGCATGGCCCAAATCCCAAGAAATAGGGATCGGGGTCGATCCCTATTTTGGGGGAGTTTGGGGGTGCAATCCCTATAGGACCTTCTCCATGTTGTATTATGCTTAGTCTCCAAGTTTCATGCCAATTGGATTAGTAGAACTTGAGTTATTGATCAATATTTATTGCAACATGTTGTGTAGCCTAATTTTAGCCTATTCCTCTAGACAGAAGAGGGATGATCCTTCTTACTTGCTCCTTTGGGGATGCGATCCCTAGGGTGGACTCCGTAGGGTCCCTTCATCTTTTTCTCAAAGTTTCCTACACGTTGGACTTTTGGATTTTGAGATATCGATTGTTTTCCATTGAGTTATACTTGTTTGGCTGAAGTAATCCGATCCCTTTGGCAGAGAGAGACCATAGCCGATCCCTTTTCTAGATTAAATTATATTCCATACTTTGAACATTCTGTATAGCATATCTCTCAATTTCGTTCGATTACAGCTTCATGTTACCATCTGTACTTGATTTCTAGACCCCACAATCATCGCTTTAGGCTTATTGGCCTTGATGATAGTCAAGTCTAACTTGTCCAATATGTTCGGATATAGCCAGGGAAAAATACCGAATAGCAGGAGTGGTGACAAGGCAGTAGTCCCTTTAGATCAATTTATAATCTTAACCAAGCATCATGGAGTTGGAATAAAGGATTTTACAAGGTATTCGGCTTATTTGGTTTCAATCTATATATAGAGGAAGCATTTATATATAGGAAATAACAAAATGATTTTGTTACATTTTTGGTTTTATACATTGACTATTTACTATTGGTTAACGATGTACCATTGTTATAATTAGTGAAGCTTGGTCATCCAATAAGTTTCAATAAAAGATTTGGGAGAGGCATCATTTATACATGTATAAAGATATATAAAGATAAATCTAGAAAGTTATTGGAAATGTCCAATCTATGTATATGGATACCATACTAAGAGGGGTGAAAATGTTCTAGTATGACATGGAACTGTTCTTTTTAAGAAAGAATCTACATCTGTAGATGAGGAGAGAAAGCATATGAGTATGATTTCTTATGATTCGGCAATAAGATCCATTAAGTACGTACTGCTATGTACTAGGATAGATGCACTTCGTATACTTAGCCGATATAAATCAAATTCGAGCGAAATTCATTAGACAGTGGTTAAGGTTATTGTTAACCCGCCTTTTGGCAAGGCCGTAGACAGGCGGATTTAACTAAAATCGACTGCTCGTTTGTCGAGACTGGAATACGATGGGTTTGAGCCAGCTTGATGGATAGACGATCAGTCATGGATGGTTTGGTGTGGGTCGCTCAATCAAGGTGGCTCGATCGTACATGGCTCGGTCAAGGAGAGGAGATCATGCATGGTTCGGTCATGGTGCATAAGCCAATATGGCCAGATACGACTGGCTCGGTGAGTATGGCTCGGCAAGCATGGCTCGATACGAGTGGGTTGGCGTTGTGAAGGTTTTGGGTTGGTAGGAAGGTGGTTCGGTTATGAGGAAGTGGGTCGGTAGTGGTATGGATCGGTAGTGGTATGGATCGGTGATTGGAGTGGATCGGTGATTGGAGTGGTTCGGCGTTGAAGGTGGTTCGGCATTTGGATGGGTCGGTGCTTGCTTGGCTACGAGATGGAACCGGGTAGGTGTACGAAAATCCCCGGGTCGGCTATAGAGATGGGTTGTGGGTCGACATGTTTAGATCACCCCGGGTCGGCATCATCACAAGCTTGGATCGGCATCTCTAGGTTGGTCCAAGAGAGTGGGTCGACCACACTTGGGGATCGACATATTTGGAGTGGTCAGCTACTTCAGGTCATGGTATGGGTTTCTTCAGCCAGGCTGTGGAAAAGGAGGTGGATCGGCATAGAGGAAATAGCATGGGTTGGCAATGTTTTGCTCCGAGTCGTGACACAGTTTGCTTAGAGTCAAGCATAAGGCTGCTTCGGGTCATTACCTAGGAAAACTCAGGTTGGCATACCCAAAAGCAAGGTTGGTCGTAGTGAGGGATTGTTGATCAGCTATGGAATTGATGGGCCTGGATCACTCAGGAAGCCCACTAACTCAGGTTTTGCCTATAAATACAGCATATGGGGCTTCGTAAAATGGGATCTTCATTCTGCTTCCCTTCTTCTTCCCTATTAAGGAAACTCTGCCATTATTGTTTTAAAAACTTCAGATTGTAACCGTAATAGATTCTCATATCAATAAAAGGAAAATTTCTGGAGTGGACGTAGGCCGGAGTCGGCCGAACCACTATAAATTCTCTGTTATTACTACTTTCTTTTTAAATTTGATTGTTCTTTATATCGAAACTCTCTACATACACTTTATCTGTGATTTATATATGTGATTTGGTGCTTTTATCTGGACTTGGGTGTTACTGATTAATTTTGGCGCTAACATTTTGGTGCTTTCACTAAGAAAGCTAGCACTCTGGGATTCTAAAGCTTGATTTTGGATTTAAAGGCTTGGGAACTCGGATTCTAGGAAGCAATGGTTAGGCCATCGACAAGGAGACAAGTGACAGAAAGGAGCAATCAAGAGGGAAGTTAAGAGGCCTCCTCTGGAGCTTGAGCAGATCAGGCATCCATCTACATCACTAGGGACGAGATGCAGATCATGATGGATTCCATGCAGGAGCAGTTGATGAAAAGGCAAGAGGAAATGATGCAGACACTTTTCTGACAATTTGGACAGGCAGGAATAGCAGGAGCTATAAGAGCTCAAATCCATGGAACTAGATCAAAAGGACTCAACAGGCAAGTAGATGGAGTGGTTCAGCAGGGGGATTTAGCTGCTATGTTACATGGAGCTAGATCAAAAGGACTCAACAGGCAAGCAGATGGAGTGGCTCAGATCCATGGAGCCCGGTGTTTCCCCCTGTACTTGACCGATTTAGCTGTTATATGTTTCAGACAGCTAGAGGATGGATCTAGTAGAACATGGACAGAACTAGTGGATAGGTTCTTGAAATAGTTTCGAGTTCACATCAAAAGGCCAAAGAATGTGATGATGCTGACGTCTGCGAAGCAGAAGATGGGAGAATCGCTTAGGACTTTTTTAACTCGGTTTAATGCAGCTGTTGCTTCGGTGGATCGGCCAAATCCATCAATGGTTCTAATTGCGGCGGTGTCAGGAGTCAGGGATAATTCGGATTTCAAAGTATCATTGATACGGGACCCACCAATGAATCTCGGGGAATTCTTTCACGAAGCTAAGAGATTTCTTCGACAAGAGGATGCATGTTTGGATATGAGGTTAAAGGAAGTAAACATGGTCAAGGATGGAGAACCGTCCGGTGAAAGCTTGGGTAAAGATAAAGATAAAGGGAAGAGGAAGCGCTGGGGCGAACCAAAATTCTCTACTTACACAGGACTGAATGAGACATTAGAATGGATATACTTAGATACTCGGGATCGCCTTCCTTATCGAAGGCCGGTAAGGAGGAACCTTCAGAACGTGAAATAGCATCGGGAAGGCATTGTCTCTTTCATGACCTGGATGGGCATGATACTAACAGCTACCGGCATCTAAAGGATATAATCGAGGAGCATGTAAGGAATGGTCAGTTGCGACAATATGTCGAAACTTGGAATGCGGCAGTGGAACAGGAGCAGCCACCGTCTATCTCAAACAACGACAGTACGAGGCCTAGGAATGATGGTCGGTTGGTCATCAACTGATCAGGGTGGTATGGAATAAGTAGCAAACTTTGGGCAGATAGCTAAGTCACTTACTCATGTACGAGGACGGAAACAACCCCTAGGCGTGCTCTGAGATGATGATAAACCATAATGCTCTGGTTTGTGAAATCTGTTTTTTTCTTTTTGGCTTGGACAATTTCATTTTATGGTTTGGTTTTGGAGTTTGGTTTGAACTCCTAGTTTTGCTTGTTTTCTAATTTGGATTCTGGTTTGGACGTTTTCCTTTTGGTTTGGACTTTTGATATGGATTTATGGTTTGAATCTGGATTTCGGATTACATTTTGATTGACTTCTTGTCTGGTTTTTGGCTAAAAGGTCGTTGAGCATGGACTATGCTCGGCAAGTGTCCGAAGAGACTAGGATTCGGCCTAGGACTTAGGCCTCGTATTATCTATCGGTTACTATTTCAGGTCGTCGAGTATGGACTATGCTCGGCAAGGGTTCAGAGCGACTAGGATTCGGCTTAGGACTTAAGCCATGGCATTACTCAGCGTTCAGGGACATTGAACCAGGAACACCATGGCATTACTTAACACAGGTTGCCGAGTTGGATTACGCTTGGCAAGAACCCGGAGAGGTTATGGATTTGGAAATTGGCTATAAACAGCGAAGGATTTGGGCATGGACCCGGAGCGGTCCCGGATTTGGATATCGACCCAAAGAGGTCATGGATTTTTTTATTGGTTATTGGATATGGATGGATTATAACTCAGTTATCGGATTTGGAATTCGGGTTAGGATTTAGACCCAACAGGGTCCTCGATTTGGATTAAAGGACCTGGAGAGGCCCCGGACTCGGATAAAATGAATTGGAAAGGTCTTGGCTTCGGTTAACAGATTTAGGATGAATTCGGAATTGGATATCGACCCGAAGAAGTCGCGGATTTGGACAAGGATATGGCTACAACACTTGGATAAAGTGGCTTGGCAATGAATTGGGTCACGGTTCAGATAATACGACTATGGATGGAATTGCTTGACAATGAATGGAACATGGATTTTGGATATCGGATTTGAGGCTATTCAGAACACACCTTCCAATAGCAAGGCATGTTTTGAGGGGCAAATGTTAACTCGCCTTTTGGCAAGGCCGTAGACAGACGGATTTAACTAAAATCGACTGCTCGTTTGTCGAGACTGGAATACGATGGGTTTGAGCCAGCTTGATGGATAGACAATCAGTCATGGATGGTTCGGCGTGGGTTGCTCAATCAAGGTGGCTCGGTCGTACATGGCTTGGTCAAGGAGAGGAGATCATACATGGTTCGGTCATGGTGCATAAGCCAAGATGGCCCGATACGACTGGCTCGGTGAGTATGGCTCGGCAAGCATGGCTCGATACGAGTGGGTCGTGTTGTGAAGGTTTTGGGTCGGTAGGAAGGTGGTTCGGTCATGATGAAGTGGGTCCATAGTAGTATGGATCCGTAGTGGTGTGGATCGGTGATTGGAGTGGATTGGTGATTGGAGTGGTTCAGCATTTGGATGGGTCGTTGCTTGCTTAGCTCCGAGATGGACCCAGGTCGGTGTACGGAAATCCCCGGGTCGGCTATAGAGATGGGTTGTGGGTCGGCATGTTTTAGATCACCCCGGGTCGGCATCATCACAAGCTTGGATCGACATCTCTGGGTCGGTCCAAGAGAGTGGGTCAGCCACACATGGGGATCGGCATATTTGGAGTGGTCGGCTACTTCGGGTCATGGTATGAGTTTCTTCGGGCCAGCTGTGGAAAAGGGGGTGGATCGGCATAGAGGAAATAGCATGGGTTGGCAATGTTTTGCTCCGAGTCGTGACACAGTTTGCTTCGAGGCAAGCATAAGGCTGCTTCGGGTCATTGCCTAGGAAAACTCAGGTTGGCATACCCAAAATCAGGGTCGGTCGTAGTGAGGGATTGTGGATCGGCTATGGAATTGATGGGCCTGGATCACTCAGGAAGTCCAGTAACTTAGGTTTTGCCTATAAATACAACATGTGGGGCTTTGGAAAATGGGATCTTCATTCTACTTCCCTTCTTCTTCCCTATTAAGGCAACTCTGCCATTATTGTTTTAAAAACTCCGGATTGTAAGTGTAATTGATTCTCGTATCAATAAAAAGGAAATTTCTGGAGTGGACGTAGGCCGGAGTCAGCCGAACCACTATAGATCCTCTGTTATTACTGCTTTCTTTTTAATTTTGATTGTTCTTCATATTTAAACTCTCTACATACACTCTATCTGTGATTTATAACTGTGATTTGGTGCTTTCATCTGGACTTGGGTGTTAGTAACCAATTTTGGCGCTAACAGTTATCCCAAAGTATTTAAGAAACAGTAAGGATTTGTTATTAATACATGGAAATAATGAACTCCTTATAATGGGGGCATACTAAGTGTATGTAATGCTCTTCATGTCATAGATAGTGAATTACTCATGACCCTTGGGTACACTAAAGGATTACTTACTTGTATTGTTTAGTACAATCATAGGATAATCCAACAAGAGTTTTCTTTAGGTTAAAACAATTAAGGCAGAGTAGAAGATCTCATGTAACGACGTGTAGTAGTCTTCGAACTTAATATTGTTGTTGATCTTGAATAACTAATCTATACTTTGATTGGTTAATCATATGACATAACGATCATATTACGACCATTTTTTAGTACACATCGAATAACTTCAAGTGAAACGCTACTCAAGAGATGATTCATCTCCTTTATTGTAGAAGATTAGTATTGACGTAATTGATAGTCAACTTAAAGTCAAAATCTGTAACTAGAGAAATACAGACGATCGATAAATGTTATCGGCTTGACTAATGACTTTAAAGTGGTGTTATGTAATTAACTATATATATTATTGAATTTTTTTGACCATTGATTGAACTCTGAATACCTTAGTGATATAATGATGACAAAATGAAAGCATGCACAAATATCGCTTTAAAGGTGTAGCTTATAAATATTAGAAATTAGATTTCGTCTAAATGATCAATAAGCAAATGTACTTGTGCCTGATACTGTACTTCAGCAAAGTCCATACAAACTTTAGTATTTAAATTCTTTATATAGTACTAAGGACGAGTTCGCACCAGGGAGTCAACACAACAATATTGTTAGCTATATACACATATATTTATTCCATGTTGATATCCACATAAATATTCTAGATTAGTTTATAACCCTTACGATGTTCACATTGTGAATGTGTATTTCTATCAAATAATATATAATAAACTATTATTTATTAGAATTCAGATTACAGTATGCAAATGAAGTTGAATCATG
Source organism: Allium fistulosum (assembly GCA_030737815.1). Lineage (NCBI taxonomy): Eukaryota > Viridiplantae > Streptophyta > Magnoliopsida > Asparagales > Amaryllidaceae > Allium > Allium fistulosum. Next base: position 1,004,395,302 of record CM060902.1, on the reverse strand, counting down.
ACATACATATATATTAAAGCATTAAAGTGAAAATAAACATAATTGGACTAAAATAACAAACTCCTTTTTACTACTATTAACTAAATATGATTTAGTGTAAATAAATTATTCATGTAAACACAAAATAAGATCTAGTGCATAATTAATAAAAGGATTTTTTTTTAAATTTTCCATTCCCCCTCCACCAATGCATCCGATCCAACAAGCTCATGGATGATCAAATGCAAGATGGCACAAGTGAAAATAAAAAAAAAGCGCTAAGCTCTATCGATCGGCACCAATCCTATAACATGGATCGATGCCGATTGATATGATACCATAATTCTCAGTGAAGTTTTGATGTATTTTGATCTTAGATCATGGACTAACGCTAAATCATGAAGTAGTGATGAATATATGGACTAATGTTGTACAAAGTGAAGTAAATCAAAGAAAATGCATGTAGTCCAACGATTGGTACCAATCTGTATATACCATCGATGGGTACTGATCGATCTTGTTGAGTCAAAAATATCCTTGGTATTTCTTCATCTTTTGTTGATCTGGAAGATATATTTTATAGTCAATTTTTTGGTAGGGATTTTCCAATTTCAAAACCTAACTCATCCCTCTACACCAGTAAATATAAAGGGACATGAAGGAATTAAAACTGTTTTTTTTCATTAAGGGGCGGTTTTTTCCATTTTTAAATCTCAAACTAGCCTTAGGTTTTGAGATTTTTATTATAATACTCTCTAGAAACTACTTGTTATCCAGCCTTTTGATCAGGCAATATTCGGACAGACCAGAAGAATCGAACTTGGAGTTATCATGGCAGGAAGCCCAGAGAGATAGCCTAAAAGTCCAAGAACCAAACACAAACAAAGTCATGAGGTTAATACAAGATCAACTAAAAGAAAGACAACAAAGAATCACACGAGTGATGGGTCAGTACCTACCCTACTCTACGGGCAGGTGGCGACCCCTATTTTCTAGCCATATAAAGTCCATCTTCTGCCTACTAGTCATACTTGATGCCAATAGCCTATTTCCAATGTCGTTTTGTTAATCCAATGCAATTCTCCATCAATCTACACGAACGATTAAAGCTGCAACTTTGTTCTTCCACAAGTGCAGCATTTGAACCTAAAAGCAAGCTAATATTGGTGTGACCAACTATGGAATCATGAAGCTAACCACTAGACAAGTCAAGATGAAGAGTTAGAGACAACCATATTGGCTATCCTATGGGTCGGTACCGACCCCAATCTTGGAGTTGTACTGGCACATACAAACTGATGAGTTGGCACCTGCTTTCTTGGGAGAATTGGTCTAAATCATGGATAACGGCTTGGAGATCTTTTGTGCGAGATATTAGGCCCTCTACCTCCATAAATAAGAGGGTAGGGATCATTATTTGGGATATTTTTGCTCAAGTTCTTCCATACTCTATATTCTTCTAATTTTGATAATCTAAGTGTCGGAGTTGTACCAACCCTAGGAACTTCTGCCTCTAAGTCAGATATACAATAAAATCTTAAAGTGGATGTATGTATTGCTTTGCCGAACACTATAAACGATTGTGTCTTATTTATTTCTTATTTTCATTTACATTTCTTTATATTTTGTTCTCTACATAAACTATTGGATGTTTGTGCCATTTTTGGTTCAAACATTTTGGTGCTTTCACTGAGAGACTCGGATTGTCAGGCTACTTAAATCCATCATATACTATTGGATTTCCTATATCCAAGGGATAAATCCAATTTCTCTACCTCTTAATTCTACAACTTAGTTTTGCAAGGATTTACTAGTAGCTGTTTTCCATGGCCCCATTAAGAAGAGACTGTTCAACTAATTCTAGAGCTACTATTGAAGCTGAGAATCAGAATCCTCAGCATGGAGATGGAGTTGTCCAATCAACTCAATCGGAGATCCAGACTCCAACTGACGTCATGACCAGAATGGATATGGATAGGATGATGAAGCAAATGGAAGATAAATTCCAGGTTAGTTAGAACGAGATGAATCAAATGATGCAACAAAGCTTGAGGCTATCGAATGAGCTAACTCAAAACAACCGTAGAAGGAGTAGAAGGGATTCTAGTTCTTTATCTGAAAGCTCCTCATCATCCGAGTAGAGACGGAGGGACATGAAATAGAAGAGGACTCAGAATGCTGGTGAAACATTGTACCAGAGAGGAAGACGATCCCCAGGCTTAAGTTTGTGGATTGGTACCGACACAAGATTAGGAGTTAGTACTGACCTCTCCAATGGTGGGCCAAGAGCCCATCCTCTAGATGGTGGCGTGGACTTGGCTTCAGGACATGCTACTGGTGGTCAGAATCTATAGAATTGCGCTGCTATTGATGATATTGCTCACGCGAATCAAATAGGGGGACTGCTGGATGAATGGATCTTTTGGAGGCTGGAGAACTTAGGTATCGAGAGCCAAACCAAGAGCGTTTGCTAGGCCGAACACTCGGGGCAGAGCTCGATTACCGTCGTTTAGTCAACTCTATTGACCTGGACTATCTGGAGGATATGGTCAGGAGACTTATTAGCGAAAATCATTTTAGGAGCAACGATGAATGGGGTACCTCTCTCGGTCAAAATCTATTTACAAAGTACATTTTATGTGGGAGATACCCCTAAGGATCTACAATGCTGACTATGCCATTGTATGGAGGAATGATGGATCCTTGGTAGCACTTGATGAGATATGAATGGAACATGGAATCAGGCAGAGCTTTCGATGCCGTGAAATTCCGTTATTTTTCAATTTTCTTAGGAGGAGCAGCTAGATGTGGTTCACTCGACTTCCGCCAAGGTCCATATCATCCTTCGTTGAGTTATCAAATAAGTTTTTAGAATAATTCCGTTTACGTACCGCACGTCTAAAGCATGTGATGTCTTTGTCAAACCACTTTCAAGCCGAGGGAGAATCACTGAAGGATTTCTTGAATTGATTCCACACAGCCATGTAAAAATTACAGATCCCAAGGATGACATAGTGCTGATGGCATTGATTGGGGGGATTCATCCCGATACGGAGTTCGGGGAATGGTTGAAAAGGAATCCCTTATCGACAATGGGTGCTTTTTATAAAAATGCTAGTGAGTACTTACGCTTGGAGGAAGTGCACAAGAATCCACGAAGGACTGGTGCTAGGAATTCAGATGAAGTGATACAAAACAATATTGCTATAAAGCAGTCCGGAGGAAGTTCTGGAAATGTAGATGTGAATTTCGGCAATCAAAACAATAATAAGAAACGAAATGATGATGGGGCTAAGAAGAAGAAGTCAGATAACATGAATCGTGTTAGGACTCCTAAGTACGATAGCTATACCGAACCGAACAACTCAATAGAGAATATCTATCTGGCAACTCAAAACACTAAACAGTACAGAAAGCCTGCACCAAGAGAGTTGATTGAGAAGGAGAGAAAGTTTGGCAAGTTCTGCAGATTCCATTAAACCCGCGGTCATAATACCAGCGGGTGCAAACACCTGCGAGATATGATTGAGGAGCTGAATCGCAAGAAATTTTTGCAGCAATATGTGAAAGCCCCGCAGGATGGCAGGCAAGGAAAATCTAATACCCTCGAGCCGTCTTCCCAATGGGGGAAAGTTGAGCCTGGTGCTGATGCATTCAGGCGGCCAGAAAAACAATTGGTGATTAATACATATATCTGTGGGTCACACCCAACCAATATGAGTCTAGCTAAGATGGACAGATATGTTGGTGCAATAAAACATGCGGAGAGTGAAAGTTGCCTTACTCTTGAAGATAGGACTCCGACAAAACAATGCAGAACGATGGCTGATGATATTGTTTTTCGAAATAGAGATGGTGATGGAGTGGAAGCTCCAACAATTGACCCACTCATGGTCATAGCCACGATTAGTCCTGCGATTGTTTGTAAGGTGCTTGTTGACTGTGGGAGTTCAATCAATCTCTTGCTTAAGAAGGATTATGATCAAATGATGTTGGAGAAGAAGGATTTGAAACCTTGTAAATCTCTAATACAAGGGTTCAACGGGATGGCTACTGAGTCGATGGGATATATAGAACTACCGATGGTACTTCTCAAAGTCGACTACCATTTTTGGTGTTGGATATTTACTCAGATTACAATGAATTTCTAGGCCGATCGGCCTTGGCTAGGTTTAGAGCGGCTATTGCACCTTGGTGTTTGATTAGAAGTTTCCTACAGAAAATGGCATAGGGATTATCTTGGGAGATCAGGTGAATGGCCGCGAATGCCACGTCGCCGAGCTAAAGGAGGCAAGGCAAAGGGAGATAGGAAAAAATATGGAGGGGGCCCTCTACATTAACAGTTTGGACGCATAGCAACTATAGCCTGAGCCCCAGCTTGGGTAGCCCAGTCGATTCCACGATGACATGGACCAGCGTAAGGAGCCAGAAGGTGGAAGAGCAGCTCCTGCCGAATAGGCTCCTAAAGGTTAGATTGCGGCTCGGTGCAAGAGTGATGAAGGAGTTGGTTAGTTTTCTCTGGGTAAACTAGGATGTGTTTGCCCGGACACACTCAGATATATATGGGATCCCATCGGAGATAGCGAGCCATGCATTAAATATAAATCCAAATGCATTCTTGCAAAACAAAAACACCACAGCCTAGGTCTGGAGAGATCTACTGCACTCAAAGAAGAGGTGGATAAGCTGAAGAGGACCGGCTTCATCCACGATGCCTTATACTCGGAGTGCATATCTAAACCTGTCTTGGTGAGGAAAGCGAATGGGAAGTGGAGTACATGCATCGACTATTCTGATATGAATAATGCATGCCCAAAAGATAGCTTCCCGCTTACAAGGATTGATCAGTTGGTGGACTCATTTACTGGACACACTACAAGAAAATCTATCACTAATGGCATTAAACTACAGCGTTGTGAACATTACCTGCAGTCATTAGTCATTTTAAAACAAAAAATTAAATTCATGCACACTATGGATGTTTTATCTATAAATTTAATAGGTGGGATCATGAATTATTTCAGTTGCCGCTCTTTTTCTAATTTATTTCATTCTCTCCCACCATTAAATTTCTAGCCACAATCATCAAACCATGAAAATCCCTAAGAAAAGTTATCTCATCCCTTTGTCTCTAACGTCTCCATCTTTTACCCCTTTTTGGCCTAGGGTTTCACCTTTGCCTTCTCTTTTTTCCAAAGGCGTAGCCATAATAGGGTTGGTGTGACATGCCACATCGTCAGAGCCAAGCGGAGAAGCCATCAATGGTCATCAGGCTACCTGTTCGAAGAAGGACTTGAGTGTTCAGTGTGATAGTCAATTGATCGAACATGTTGTATGCATTAATTGTAATGGGCTGGGTGTGTTTAGGCCCATGTGTGTGTACGTATCACTGATACGCTGTGATTCTGGGTTGCATAAGTATCACTGGTATACAGTCATTTGATAATAAGAAACAATATTATAAAAACTTACTCTCTGTATCACTTCTTCTTCTTCTTGCCTTCCTCCAAACCTTCAACTTCTCTTCCTTCTGCTATTTTCCGTCTTCTGATTTACATTTCCATGGCCAAATCCAAGAAAACCGACTCTCTGCTGTCACAAGTGGTATCAGATTCACCTCTCGATCCTGTGCAATCAGATCCAGATCAACCTGAAATTGAAATCCAATCAACTTTACAAAGATTAGAAGCTCAATTACAAAAACAAGAGCTACTTAATTCTCACTTTGCGTCACAAATTCAAACTAATAGTAACCAGATCCAATCATCGATTCAAGAATTTCAACAATCATTGCACTTAATTTTTCAAGAATTGAAAGATCTCAAGCAATCTCAGCAAAGCAAAGATACCAGAGACATTCCAGTACCTCAAAATCATCCGAACCTCAATACATCTTCTGGTATTTTGGGATCAGCTCCTGCTTCAGGTATGGGATCTGTGCCTTTAAATGTTGGAAATGGAAATGGTAATTCACACTCTACTTTGCATACTCCCCCCTCTTTCCTGCATAATAAGTCAATTAAATTGGATTTCCCTACATATGATGGATCTAGTGATGTGTTGGCATGGATTAAACAGGTAGAGCTCGTTTTTAGATATTATCACTTGCCTGATTCGGATAAAGTACAGTTTTGCTCATTTCACTTTCGAAATGAGGCACTGCAATGGTTACATTGGCTGTCTATAAATGTAGATAATTACCTTGAGTGGGAAATTTTCAAAGAGGAGATCATTAATAGATTTAGCACAACTGACCTTCATAGACCTTTTGAAGCCCTGTCATCTGTGAAACAGACTGGTTCAGTGAGAGAATACCTAAGTAAGTTTGAACAAATACTTGGGTTACTTGACAAATTACCACAAAAGTATATTCTTGATCGTTTTGTGGGGGGCTTGAAAGATGAGATTAAATATGAGTTACTATCTGCTCAACCAACATGCCTGCGAGAAGCAATTGCATTAGCAAAAATCAATGAAGAAAAATGCAATTTAATGAAGAAATCAACAAGACATCCTTATCAATATCCATTCAGACCTTATCATTCCTTTCAACAAGCTTCATCACCCCCTCATCCAAAACAAAATACATTTAAACCCCCTACAGAATTTACTCCCAAAGCTTCACTTCCTTCCCAACCAAAAAAGCTCTCTTCAACTGAAATAATGAGAAGAAGAAGTCAAGAGTTATGCTATACTTGTGATGAAAAGTGGTACCCTGGGCATAAGTGTCAAAATAAACATTTATTTGTTTTGGAAGGAACACTGCAAGGTCATGAACCGGTGTTGAATGAGGAGAAGCATGCACAAGAAGAAAATAACTCACAGGCATTGGAACAAAGTACAGACATTATACCCTCTATTTCTTTGGAAGCAATATGTGGCGTAGTTGCAAACAATACTATCAGACTTCAAGGAAACATTAATGGCCAAATGATCAACATGCTCGTCGATTCCGGATCTACACACAATTTTATTAACACTGATTTAGCAAGGAAATTGGGACTGCATATTGATTTTACTAAGCAATTTGAAGTTTACATTGCCAGTGGAGAAAAACTTTATGGTCATGGCATTTGTTCTGGTGTAGAAATATCATGTCAAGGAACAAAAATTCAAGTAGACCTCCTGCTTCTTCCATTAGGAGGGTGTCAAGTGGTCTTAGGGGTGCAATGGATGCAAGAACTAGATGACATTATTTTTAATTTTAAAAAGCTCCAGGTTAAATTTGCCTTATCTGATCAATGGATCGTTTGGCAAGGATTGCAGCCAAAAGAGACTCAGATAGTTTCATCTCATGCTATTACCAAAGAGTTCAATAGCCAGAGTATCTGCTTCATGATACATATGACAAACTCTGATACTACAAGCCCACCACTGAAACTCCTCCATAAAAATTCCACATCTTCCTCACCTGCTATTTCTCGAGACTTACAACTTATCCTTAATAATTTCCCTGCTGTTTTTACTCAACCTTCTTCATTACCTCCATCTAGACAATGTGACCATCGAATTCCATTACTACCAAATGCCAAACCTGTTTGTCTAAGGCCATACAGACATTCGTTTCATTTAAAAAACGAGATTGAAAAAATGATACAAGAAATGCTACAATCTGGGATAATCAGACCAAGTTCCAGTTCTTATGCGGCTCCGGTGGTCATGGTTAAAAAATCCGATGGGTCATGGAGAATGTGCATTGATTATCGTGAACTAAACAAAGCAACTATCAAAGATAAGTTTCCTATACCATTAATTGATGAATTGTTAGACGAATTGGCTGGTTCTATTTTTTTTTCTAAGCTTGATCTAAAGTCAGGATACCATCAAATAAGAATGCATGAAGAGGATATTCATAAAACAGCATTTAGGACTTATGAAGGACATTATGAGTTTATGGTGATGCCATTTGGTCTTACTAATGCTCCATCAACATTTCAAGCGTTGATGAATTCTATTTTTAAACCATATCTCAAGAAGTTTTTGCTAGTCTTTTTTGATGATATATTGATTTATAGTAGAAATTGGAATGATCATTTACATCATATTTCATTGACACTGCAGATATTGCAAGACAACAAGTTAGTTTTAAAACTCTCTAAGTGTCAGTTTGCACAGACTGAAGTTTCTTATTTGGGACATGTAGTGTCTCATAAGGGTATTGCAATGGATCCAGACAAGACATTGGCAGTTCGAGCATGGCCAACTCCTAAAAGTTTAAAAGCATTAAGGGGATTTTTGGGACTCTCAGGTTACTACAGAAGATTTGTGAAAAACTACGGAATCATTGCTAAACCACTTACCAATCTGTTAAAGAAGAATTCATTTGCTTGGTCTGAAGAAGCTCAAATGGCATTTGATACCTTGAAGCACTGCCTAGTCTCTCCTCCAATACTTACTATGCCTGATTTTTCCCAAGACTTTGTAGTGGAGTGTGATGCATCTGGAGTGGGAATGGGTGTTGTACTGTTGCAAAACAATAAGCCAATTGCTTATATTAGTCAGGCATTGAAAGGTAGAAGCATGTACTTATCAGTATATGAAAAAGAACTATTAGCCCTTATGCTAGCATTAAAAAAATGGTCACAATACTTACTTGGAAGGAAGTTTATTATCAAAACTGATCATAAAAGCCTCAAGTATCTTTTAGAGCAAAAGCTCCACTCAGGAATACAAAGCAAATGGCTTGCTAAGTTACATGGATTTGATTTTGTGGTCGAATACAAAGCTGGCAAGGAAAATACAGTAGCTGATTGCTTGTCACGAAGAAATGAACAAAACAATTCTCCACCAGAAACTTTAATTTCACCTTCACTAGAACTTCACGCAGTTTCTATGGTACAATGTGATTGGATAGAAGAGGTTAAGCAAAGAATTCTTTCAGATCCATATTTTCAAGACCTGGACGATAAATTACAGTCAGGGAAAATAGATGCACAGAAGTACAAGAAAATTGATGGCTTATTTTTCTACAAAAGGAAAATCATTATAAGTCCAGATGATAATAAAGTCAAACAACTCTTACTGACAGAATATCATTCTACACCGTTAGCGGGTCACTCTGGAATTGAAAGAACTTTGAAAAAATTGAAACAAGTTTTTTTTTGGCATGGACAGAAAACTGATGTACAACAATTTGTAAAAAACTGTGATATATGCCAAAGGAACAAATCAGAAAATATACAATATCCAGGATTATTGCAGCCATTGCCAACACCAGAAAAAGTGTGGGAAGACATTAGTATGGATTTTATTACTGGTTTACCTAAATGTAATAAATTCACCGTTATCTTTGTTGTAGTTGATAGACTAACTAAATATGCTCATTTTTCCCCACTTTTTCACCCATATTCAGCACAACAAGTGGCAAGGGTGTTCTTTGATGGGGTACATAAGTTGCATGGGTTACCAAAAACCATTGTAAGTGACAGAGATTCAGTCTTTACTAGTAACTTCTGGTCTGAACTATTCAAACTGCAAGGTTGTTCCTTAGCTATGAGCTCTTCCTATCATCCTCAATCAGAAGGCCAGACAGAAATCACTAACAAGATATTAGAATGTTACTTGAGATGTTTTACTGGCCACAAACCACATGAATGGGTTAAGTGGCTCAGCCTTGCTGAGTTTTGGTATAATACTACATGGAAGCTGCCTATTCAAACAACACCATTTGAAGCACTTTATGGTAGGCAACCTCCTACCTTACTATCTTATGTTCCAAAATCAGCAAAAGTCCAAGCAGTAGAAGAGGAACTATATGCAAGAGACATAACTTTGCAACTCTTAAAAGATAGTGTTAGAAAAGCTAAAGAGAGAATGAAAAAATATGTTGATGCTCACAGGTCTGAAAGAGAATTTCAAGTTGGAGATTGGGTGTTTCTTCGATTACAACCATATAGACAATTGTCTGTTAGTAATCAGAAAACTACAAAGTTGTCACCAAAGTTTTACGGTCCATTTGAAATTATACAAAAGATCAGTCCAGTAGCATATAAGTTGAATTTACCATCAACAGCTAATATTCACCCAGTGTTCCATGTGTCACAACTCAAGCAAAAAGTGGGAACTAATATTATCATACAAGAAGACTTACCCACTTCTTCGATAGAGATAATAGCTGAACCAGAAAGAATTCTTGCTTGTCGTCCAGCTCGATCATCTCATGGTACTATAACTGAAGTTTTGGTAAAGTGGAAGCAACAACCAGTTGAAGAAGCTACTTGGGAGGATTATTGGAAGTTAGTAGCTCGATTTCCTGTCTTTGACCTTGAGACAAGGTCAAAAATTGAAGAGAGGGACAGTTGTGACATGCCACATCGTCAGAGCCAAGCGGAGAAGCCATCAATGGTCATCAGGCTACCTGTTCGAAGAAGGACTTGAGTGTTCAGTGTGATAGTCAATTGATCGAACATGTTGTATGCATTAATTGTAATGGGCTGGGTGTGTTTAGGCCCATGTGTGTGTACGTATCACTGATACGCTGTGATTCTGGGTTGCATAAGTATCACTGGTGTACAGTCATTTGATAATAAGAAACAATATTATAAAAACTTATTCTCTGTATCACTTCTTCTTCTTGCCTTCCTCCAAACCTTCAACTTCTCTTCCTTCTGCTATTTTCCGTCTTCTGATTTACATTTCCATGGCCAAATCCAAGAAAACCGACTCTCTGCTGTCACAGTTGGTGAGGTCACGTGACCCCACTCTCATTCTCGAACCCACGCAGGAAACATCTTCAACATGGAACCGCAGCACACTACCCGCTTTTAGCATTCCCTTAGCATGCCTCCCCTCGAGCACCTCATCAGTCGGCCTGGTGCTTCTACAACATCACACATAGGTGAGTCTTCTAAAGTCAACCTAGCTGATTGTTTATTAAGAAGATTTGAACTGTGTGGTTGATTTTCTTTCTTAATGTGAATTGTTCCTTTAGCCCAAATTCATTTCTAGCTTGATTGAACTTTAATTTGGCTGGTTTGATTTGTAAGATTAGTTGCAAGATTCATCAAGATTGATTTTATGTAAACATCAATTAAGCCTTCTTAACATCTTCTTATATTCATATATTTTTCCAATATAGTAGATAGGAGGAAATCTTGGATACTACCTTGCTGTTGCTATATAAATTGAATAAGATTTGGTGAAGATGGTACATTTTTACCCCATTCAGATTATGGAACTTAGGAAGATGAAACTTCTTTCAAATCAAGCAATGAATTATCTAAGTTGAGTAATAAGCTGCAAATTAATACACACACATCAATGCTGAATAGTGCCCAATATCCATAGCATTTCTTAACAACCCGAGAAGAAGAGGCAGTCTAGCAACTTCATTTTGTGAAATGTTATTATCTTCTACACATATTAAATCATTTACATCACTCTCATAATCACTTTTGGTTGCGCTTATGCTTTTGAGTTTTTTATTACCCTATAATGTAATAGGATTTTTTGCTTCTTCTCTGTTCACTTCTATTACTCCTTTGTTGAATGATTATCCAATTATTTGGCCTTCTACCACTATGCTGATGTTATAGCTAAAATGTACTATTTCTATGAACAACTGATTGTTTAATCTAAACACTTGATAAATTTATGCTTTGGATATCTAGGTCCTGCTTAAATATTCCACTTTGATATTGAATATATTTTATTTATTAATATATTTTCTAACTGTGATATATTTTTGATTAATTCGTTAAGTAACTTGTTATGATCGTATCCAACAAAATTGTTTGATGTATATTTCAAAACTGGTTGTATATAATATCAATGGTCAATGTCTGTTAGGATTTAAGGTTGAAGAAATCAAATATGGAGAAATTAAATAAGGTTTGAACACTTTGTTTATGAATTGACAGTAATTTTGTTTCAACAATGAATGAATAAATATTAGACATGAGGCATTGAGAAGAAATAGTATATAAGGCTGTTATATAGTGTAATTTTATATATGAATATTAGAAATGAGACATTGACAAATATTTAATGTATGACTATCATATAGTATATAGATAGGTGGGAGTATTCTAGCAGCTCCTGGGTCATTTCACCAAATTTGGTTCTCCAAAGCTGAGTATGTTTGTTAGTAAACTCTTAATATTCAAAATTCATTAGTATTCTGGCAGCTCCTGGGTCATTTCACCAAAATAAGGAAGATGATCTACTCACAAATTCATACGCACAATCAGCACAATCAAAATCATGGCTCAATAATGAAACAACAAAAGACAAAAGTCAGAATAAAAGAAATCAAAGAAGGTTACTAACTCTCGAATCATTAAGAGCCAGCAAAGTATAGTACATCCCAAACTATCCACCTCCAAGCTTCGAAAGTTTAGTAAATATGCTCTCATATACATTCTCAGCTGCTACCAGAAAGAATCAAACAATAAAAAAGGGATAGTAAACATCCCAAAAACGACTGATCATGAATCAGTAGCAGTCAATTTCAAATCAGCATACGAGGACCATTTGTACTACACAACAATTACTTAAATGTTAAACAATACAACGATCACTAGATTAGTGTACAATAAGGAGGCAAGCACACCTATGTGTTTACATCCTATTGCACAAATAAGAAGTAGCAAAATGTTAAGCAACTCTCAACTACAAAATATACCTTTTCTTCCTTTACGGCTCTACCTTTCACGACAACAGCTGTTGTCCTAGAGCTTGTTTTAGTTCAGTATAAACAAGAAAGTCTATCCTTTAAATACAAAGTGTATGGTAAATTAAAAAGAAACTAAGAAAGTAGGAAAAATTATCAGAAACTAGCATAACCAGGTTGTCTTCCACAAGCAGTAAATTACAAGTACAATAACAGTATTAATATGGCATACCTTATCCATATTCTCTAGCAGGTACAAGTTAGAAGGGAAACCCTTTGTTAAAATAGTAATGGTTTTGGATCCTAGTAAATGCCTGCACATAACAAAACATAATTATATTCATCCACGTTGAAATATAATGTATATATACGTCATGATAATTACTAAACGGTAGCTAACTCGGCATAACTGTTTAGGTTCATGATTAAATAAGTTGTTGGTTTCTTCTTTTGTTCACTGAATGCAATAGCTGAAAAAAGTGACAGGTAATATTTTTAATGGAAAAAAGAGAATAGAACAAGGATCTGATCATATATCTATGTAAAATATTTACTGGATTATTTTACTACAATGGTAAATAGTTTTAACTTTATACTAAAATTTGATTGTATATCCAAATTTCTCTACTGAAAGGTGTTCTAAAATCTGATCATATATAACAGGAATAAGAAACAACGATGATCTTGTATATAGCAAGGAAAAAATATGATCGTACACAAACTAGGCCTTGCTTTTCTTTGAATTATACATGGTTTTTTCGTATTGCTTATTATTATACCATAATCTCAGATTTCTTGAAGAATGTAGGAATTAGTTCGATAGTGATTTGTTTGTGTTAACAGGAATCGTTTGCTACAGAAGCTATCATTAATTGCCTTCCACTTGATTTTATTTGCCGAACTAATTTGGTTGTGCAGAAATATGCGTTAGTCACTGTAAATGCATTAATTAGTAGGCTCTTGGTAAGCACATTAGCATGTGCGGGTTTATTGGTAAATACACTTATGCATTAATTACCATTCTTACAAATATAATTATTATCATTTTAACATTTAATAGTTTGGAGGTCACAACTCTTGCATTCATAAATAAATGTATATTGAGTGAAATATATTTTATGAAATGCTTTATGTAATACCATAATAAATATTGGTCAAATTCCAGTAATTATTTTAATCAAAGGTGAAGCTAAATGAAAGTGAAGAATTAATGATAGCGAATTTAAGATTTTTTGCGTGCATTTTAACTCATTTGAACTAATGAATTTTATGTTGCTTGCTGCTTGAAGTTATCGGGAACCTCAAGAACATTTAGTGTGTATTAATACAAGCGCGTTCATCTTTTATAGTTTAAAACATGTGTTCTGGGATTCTCGGTAGAGAAAATAAGTTTAAGAATCATGGTTCAGTCTCTTAAGTTATTCATGGAAGGACCTATTCGTTTTTTATGTAGTACATTTTGTGCACGTACAATTCAAAAGAATTCTTATGAGTACCAAGAATAATTTTTTTCTTAGTTAAATCTGTGGGCAATGAATTATATTATATATCTAAAAAATTTATAAGTGTTAGTGATTCTTATCTCAAAAGGTTGGAAGTTCAGAGCTTATATTCAAATATTAGTGGCTAGTTACATATAATTAATTTCGTGGACCTTGGATTAGTTTACACATATTTTGACTTCATCAATAAATTTTTAGCACTTTTATTTGTTAATAATTTTAACTTTGTGATTTGCTCAACCTGAATACTAGTAACATTATGTAGCTGTATAAATTCTAAATTGTTTACATGAAATTCAATTTGCTATTGCAAAAGTTCTCTCTAATCTAATAGTCATAGGCTCATTGGTGTGGCCATATCAAAATTATAATGTTAATCTTATCAGTTCCACACGGTTTTTACCTAAAACATTTCTGAACAAATAAGACCTCAATCTTAATACTAGCAAATAAAATATCTTTTAAATCTCATTATTTTGTACCTTTTGCTTCGGATTATAAACTTATAAACCACATTCTTTGGCATTTTGGAAGATACAAAGAGCATAAATAAGGATTGACTCACAACTATCTTCAACCTTCTTATATCTGCTCTCACCCTCAGGTAAGTGCTATTGCTCCACAGTATGGTAAGACTTTTCGAATTTATATCAAACGTTAAACTAATTGGTTGTTCTATGATATTTCAAATTAGTTTGAAGTTCTCTTGCCTGCATTTTAAACTCATGTCCCTTGGGCCTTAGTACATTGCAGTTTTGTGATCATTATTCAAAATTGTGTCCAAACTTGTTATGTCTCTGCTATATTTTGATATTTTTAAATATGAATGAACAGACCATTCATTATAACATGTGATATTTGACATGTTTTTTATGATTTTGGGATTATATATATATGGTGTGTATCCAATTTGCTTAGATAATTAGTGTTAAAAGTGTATATGTAGTCTTTGATAATAACGAATACTGAAGCATGGACGTAACCAGCCTTGATAAAGTTTTGTTGCAACACCAGAAAGCTTGCATATGGTGCAAGCTTGCTGGAGAGCAAGCTTACAACAGAGCAAGCTTGCAAGCTTGCTGGTGCAAGCTTACACCAGGCAAACTTGCTCCAGCAAGCCTGCACAAGGCAAGCTTGCTGGTGCAAGCCTGCACCAGGCAAGTTTGCTCCAACAAGCCTGCACAAGGCAAGCTTGCTGGTGCAAGCTTTTTTTCTTTTTCTTTAAATATGAAAAGCTATTTATTTTTAACAGGTATGAACATGTTAGTAAATTTGAGGTCTGAATAGCCTCAGCGATATTTGTATCATTAGTAAATGTTATATATTTTTATTAAAGTGAACATGGTAAATGTTCACACTTGATAGTTTCTTTTCTATTGAGATTCCCAACTTTAACCGCTACATTATATTATGTATGTCTACGTATAACTTAACAAGCAATTTGGAAACAATAGTTTACTTAATTGTGCGGTCCTCTTTGGTTGTGACACTATGATATAAGGCACCTGATATCATCTTGGGTGCTCGCCAGCATTCTACTCCTGTAATGGTGAAACGAAACACTCTTGAACTTAATGAGGAAATGAATATCATTTCTCATATTACAATTTGTTACATTAGAACAATACAAGATTATGAATCAATTTAGCAATAATCATAATGTTAAGTGAATTGAATAACATTTGTTCATAGGAAGTGAAAGATTTTGTATTGATATTGAAACAGTAAAGTAGAGATGAAAGAAAATGTATTGTATTGATCTTATTTCTGAATGAATACAATGTACGAAACAGGACAGTATTTATACAGTTTTACAAATAAAACATAAAGTGGGCTTTGGGCTTTAGAGCCTGCAACCGCATATTACAAACAGAATAAGACGGTCTTTTGAGAAGCTATCTTCATTATCTTCATTACTCCCCCGCAAACCCTAGCCCCTTTAGGGTTTGAAGTGAGAAATAAGAGAAAAAGGCGATTTGCGATTTTCTTGCTTCTGGAATCAGGACAGAGATAAAAGTTATAACAAAGGTCGCAACAAATCACCAGTTCTCTTGAGAGAGAAGCTCGATCTTCCGAGAATCATGAGAAAATCAACAATTCCTTTAAGAGATTCAACGATTCCTTTTAGGGAGAGGCTCGATCTTTCATGATACTGCCAGGTAGGTCAGGTATGACTTTATTATTCTTGCTATTGTCTTGTACCTGCAGTTGCTCTCTGAATCTAGTAAAGTTTGATTTGGAGAGTGGTTTAGTGAGTATGTCAGCTATTTGATGTGTAGATGGTAGATGATTGACATTTAGCTTTCCACAGTTGACTTGATCACGAACAAAATACAGATCCAATTCTACATGCTTTGTACGAGAGTGTAGAATGGGATTTGCAGATAGATGCACTGTACTCAAGTTGTCACACCATAAAGTTGGTTTATTTTCTGATTTGATTTGTAGTTCAGATAACAGTGATTCAATCCACATAATTTCTGACACAGCATTGGCTACACTTCTATATTCAGCCTCACTACTAGATCTAGCGACAGTGGTCTGTTTTTTTGAACACCAGGAAACAGGATTTTTTCCTAGAAATATACAGTAACCACTTGTAGATCTCCTGTCATCTGGGTCATTAGCCCAGTCTGAGTCGGCATATCCAGTTATACTCAGTGTTTTACTTGCTTGCATAGTTAGTCCGAAGTCTATTGTGCCCTTGAGATATCTTAGTATTCTTTTGACAAGTTTCCAATGAACAGTTGTAGGACTTTGCATGAATTGACTTGCCTTGTTGACACTGAATGTTATTTCTGGTCTTGTGATAGTTGCATATTGTAGTGAGCCAACTATGCTTCTATACTGTTTGTCATTGAGTATTGCTTCTCCTTGATGCTTAGATATTTGAATATTGCTGATCATGGGTGTTGATATTGAGTTTGCTTTATCCATTTTAGCTCTGCATAGAATATCTGTGATATATTTCTTTTGACTTAATTGAATGGAATTGTCTGGGAGCCTTTTAACTTCTATGCCCAGAAAGTAGTTTAGATAGCCAAGGTCTTTGATAGAGAATTCTTGACTTAATTGCTTGATTAGCTTGTCAATTTCAGTTTCACTGTTGCCTGTAACAATGAAGTCATCAACATAAATCAGTACATATATTGTGATATTGTTATTAAACTTAGTAAATAGTGATATGTCAGATTTTGTTGAGTTGTATCCCAGTTTGACAAATGTAGCTTTTAGCTTTTCGAACCACACCCTTGGTGCTTGTTTAAGACCATACAGTGCCTTGTTTAATCTGCATACAAGCCCTTTGTCTTCCTTTTTAACAAAACCATGTGGTTGTTCCATGAAAACTTCTTCCTGCAAAATGCCATTTAAAAAAGCATTAGTGACATCAAGTTGCTTGATGGTCCAATTCTTGCATAAGGCAGTAGTGATAACTACTCTAATAGTTGTAGGTTTCACAACAGGTGAGAATGTCTCTTTAAAATCAAATCCTCCCTGTTGTGAATAGCCTTTTGCAACTAATCTTGCCTTATACTTAGATATTGTACCATCTGCATTTCTTTTTAACCTAAAAGTCCATTTGCACCCAACAATGTTTTTGCCTTTGGGTGCTGGAACTAATTTCCATGTGTTATTCTTGATTAAGGCATCATATTCATCTGCCATGGCAGATTTCCAATTTTCATTTTCTAAAGCCTGAAGATGGTTGCATGGTTCTTCAGTGTTTAGATTAGCAGTGTAGACTTTTGGCTTAAAAATTCCACTTTTTGATCTTGTCATCATGTGATGTCTTGTGACAATGTTATCCAGCTGCTGGTTCATAGTTTCATCATGCTGTTGTTTGTTTTGACTTTCTGATCTTTGAGGTGATTCATCAGATTGCATGCTCATTCTTTGTTGAGATAAGTGATCAGGTGTGCAGCCTGTGTCATCCGGTTCTTGACCTGGTCTGATGCTGGATTGACTGGTGCCAGACATAGTGAGTTGAGGATTGGTGTTGTTGTTGTTGTTGTTGACTTGATCAGTGTTGGATTTGGCAGGTTGGTCTGATATGATTGGCACAGCAGGTATAGAATCTTTTGGATTGTATATTTTTGCAGTTGTTGTGACCTCTGTTTCTTTGAATGGAAAATTTTTTTCATTGAAAACAACATGCCTTGATACAAAAATTCTTCCATTTTTGTCTAAGCACTTATAACCTTTTTGATTTATAGCATATCCCATGAATGTACATGGGGATGATCTATAATTCAATTTGTGCTTATTGTAAGGTCTAAGATAGGGAAAGCATAAACAGCCGAAAACTTTAAGATGTAGATAGTCTGGCTTGACATTAAACAGTGTTTCTAGTGGACTTTTCATATTTAGTACTTTAGTGGGTAGTCTGTTTATTAGAAACACTGAAGTTGAAAATGAATCTGGCCAAAAATTTTGAGGCATTGATGATTGAGCTAGTAAAGTCAAGCCAGTTTCTACAATTTGTCTGTGTCTTCTTTCAATTAACCCATTTTGTTCAGAAGTGTGTGGACATGTAATTCTATGTACTATTCCTCTACTTTTGAAATAATTTTTTAGTGGTAGAAATTCTGTTCCACCATCAGACTGAAACACTTTAACAGTATGGTTTGTTTGTTTTTCAGCAGTGTTTATAAATTGTATAACATCATTATATGTTTCAGACTTTGCTTTCAAAAAGTATATCCACGCATATTTAGAATAAGCATCAATAAAGGATATATAGTACTTGTAACCATAGTCTGTACATATTGGTGCTGGTCCCCACAAATCAGTGGCTACCATTTCCAGTGGATTATTATATATGGTTTGAGAGTCTGGAAAGGGTAGTTTGTGACTTTTACCCATTTGACAGTATGTACAGATGTATGGTAAGGTACAGTTAGCAGAGGAAATAGCATTGTTATTCATCACATATTTCACAGTTTTTACATTGGGATGACCAAGCTTGCTATGCCACAAGTCAAATGTATTACAGTTATCGGTCTGTCTGTTTTCAACACTATTACACCATATTCTCTCATTTTCACAATATCTTGATTTAGCCAAACAGAATTTGTATAGCCCTTTATGATTTTTACCCTGCAGAAGATTTTCTTTGGTTAGAATATCTTTGACAACACAATGTTCAGGATAAAATTCAAAGTACACTTTATTGTCCTTAGCAAATTGAGAAACACTTAGTAAATTTCTTTTAATCAAAGGGGCTCTAAGTAGATTGTTTAGGTATAATTTTCTTTTTCCTGGTATAACAGACCTACCAGTGTGTGTAATAGAATAGGGTTACCATTACCCATGTGAATAGAGTTTGTACCTTTGTATTCTTTTCCACCAAGATTTAGATTATTCAGATTGTTGGTGATGTGGTTGGTTGCTCCTGAGTCTGGGTACCAGCTGTCTTCATTTGCTGAATCAGTATTTCCTGATTCATTGCAATGCATTGTTTGGTTGTCTGAGTCTTGATGAACTTGAGCCATATTTGCACTTGAGTTTGAATTCTTCTGATTGTTAGAATTTTGACCTGGCACATAGTTTAAGTTCAACCTGAAGTAACACTTCACTGCAGTGTGACCAACTCTTTCACAGATTTGACACTTTGGTTTGTAATTATTGTTGAATCTTCCTCTGCCTCTTCCTCTGTTAGGAGTTCCACCTCTTTGTGTGTTTTGACCACCTCTGTTGTTACTTTGCCCTCTGCCTCTGTAATTGGCAGCATAATTTGCACTGATATCTGATTCAGATGATTTCTTTATGTCTAATCTTGCTTCATGAGATAGTAGAATAGAGTGAATGTCCTCAATAGATGGTAGATCTTTTTGTGATGTAAGAACAGCAACTACAGCTTCATATTCTTCATTTAGACCATTGAGAATTGTCATTACATGCTCGGAGATAGACACCTTGTGATTAGCTGCTTCCAAGTTGTCACATATTGACTTGATTTTGAATAGGTATTCTCTCATATTCATATTATCCTTTTTTATCAGATGTAACTGTCTTTTATATGATAAGATCTTGGCAGCAGATTGGGAATTAAAGACTCTTTCAACACTTGACCAAATTTCAAATGCACTTTTACACCCTGTAATGTGAGACAACAGCTTGGCAGTAATAGATGAGATTAACCATGAGCAGATTAGTCTGTCTTGTCTGTGATATCTTGTATATTCATTATTACTCACTACTTTTCCTTCTAGATTTGTGATGCAGTTAGGTGGAATTTTAATGGTGCCGAGAATATATCCTTCAAGGCCATATCCTTCCAAGGCAGTTTCAACTTGTAGTTTCCATAGCAAATAGTTATCTTCTGTAAGATGAATATTGACCAATTGACTTTGTGGGCTAATTCCGGATTTGACAAGATTTTCAGCAGCAGTGACAGCTTGCTGGGAATTGATGGAACTGGTGGCAGTGGCTGAAGTATCTTCTTCAGTCATAGTGGCAAGAGTGGAGAATTACAAAGAAAAGATCAAGAAATGAGAGATCGTGTAGAAATTCGATTTTGCTGCACTTTTCAGGTAATGCAACCAGAAATGCTTATATGATGATTTCTTTCTGATAAGCTTTCTTTGGATGGCAGTTTCTTGAAATTTGATTGTGCATTTTTGAATTTCTTGATGAGATTTCGATGATTTGATGGTTTTCCTTTACTGCTTGAATGTGAATTTGAGAAGTTGCAGCCGAACTAATGTTCTTGGCAAGGCACTCTCTATTTGATTCAGAAATTATCCTTAGATGACAAAGAACCTTGTTCTTGGATAAGGATTTAACCCCAAATGATGAAATTCCTCTGATGGGTTTGATTTTCAGAGAATCTTTTTGCTGTAAGGCAGTTTTAGCTCTGATACCATGAAAGATTTTGTATTGATATTGAAACAGTAAAGTAGAGATGAAAGAAAACGTATTGTATTGATCTTATTTCTAAATGAATACAATGTACGAAACAGGACAGTATTTATACAGTTTTACAAATAAAACATAAAGTGGGCTTTGGGCTTTAGAGCCTGCAACCGCATATTACAAACAGAATAAGACGGTCTTTTGAGAAGCTATCTTCATTATCTTCATTATAGGAAGCTACCATTTTTAATCATTATTTTATATAATTGCATCAAAACAAGCAATATTGACTAATACATTACTTATGTAACAGCTTTTACAACCATGATATATTTAAATGCAGTTTTTGTTGAACCTGCAGGGAAGTTAAGCCACAAAAATAGTTTTAAAAACATTATTAAAAAACATTGGAATTGCGATCATTCTTTGATGATGAAGTAACTGGGAATTATTTTGAGTCAGTAACTAATCGTTTTTCTCTCAAATAAGCTTTCTCCATTTTAAAGTTTAAGTACGGCACTAAAAATATCTTGAATTGCAGCCTGTGATAATACTAACGCTTCTGCCATTTTAGTGGCTGCTATAATCCTATGCTTTACAGGCTGCTAAATCATATTATAACATACTTCTATTTCCACTAAGTACTTATTGGGAGACTCATTTATTTCTTTAAATCCTATATTGGTATTTGAGTTTTTGGAAGTGATTGTTTTCTAATTTTTATTTGAGTATTTGGTATATCTATGGGATGTTGCTGAAATGGCGAACCAACAACCTTTATTCCTTGTGGTCCCTGAGATCGATGAGCTGTTCAAAATATTGTCACGGGCAATAATAGATATGCATGCCCAGTCAAAGAAGGATTTTAGTAATATATAATGTATCAAAGGTCCCATGTACTCAAATCCTACATTGAAATTTAATGTACAAACCACGAAGTGATGATACTCGGTTATAACATTAAGTCCAATAACTTGCTAAGCAAGAATCTCGACGTCCAACATCTGTTTACATAAAGGAAAATCAATCTCATCATCGTAACATATTTAGAACACTAGATGAACTACAAATATTATATATTTCTGATATTTTGTCCAAATCAGGCTAAAGTATATAAACTTATGAACATCAATTACAAAAGAGTCAATTACAAATACAAATAGTCAATTACTGAAACTATAAAACATTTACCATCTATACCGAGTCTATTTTCTATCACAAAGATGACTGCTACTAGCATTACTAATTACTCTATTATTGTATGTTTTGGCTAGTAGAGTGCACATTTTCTAGAAGTTTGCATAAAATAATAGGTCTATTTGAAATAGTTGGTCTTGTTTGAATTGCTTGTCTACTTTGAGTTAGCCTTTGTGGATGTTTCTTAGTTTTTTTGAGTGATTAATTCATAAAGTTTCTGTTTGAAACCGTGCTGTTTAGTACTTATACATTTCTACATTTATGACTAACATACGCACGTATGTACTTCTTTTTGACAGGTGTTGTATGATGCTTTTGAGGTTGCTACATGATGTCACACTCTTTCTCCTTCAAATCAGTCATGCTTACATTAATGTATTGTCTATCGATGTTCATACGTCTTTGTTTTCAGTACATATCGTTTTGGTTAGCTACAGTTGTATGTATTGTTACTTTTGGTCACAAATATTTATATGCTTAATACTCCGTGTATGAAATATTATGGATATATATATTTTGTGGTTTTGCTTATGACTCCATTTGATTACGTACATTACAATGTGATAAGTGTGGTTTTTTGAATTGTTATAATATATTAGTTGAAATAAGTTTAGTAGAATTGAAAATTGTAAGCTTGAATGTATATGGCAATAAAAAAATGCAATGGAATTTTCTTTATAGGGTTTTAACTGTGCTACGAAAAGAAAAGTTATTACAGCTTTCATATGCTATGGCATTATGCTAGTGCTACAAAATATTCTACAAGAATTAAATAGTTTTCATAGCAAAAAACAATGCTACAATAGATAGTATTGAATTTTTTATAGCGTTTCAATGTGTAATAAAAGATTGACATAATATTTCTAGAGCGTTTGTAGACGCTATAATAATATGGCATGTCAACGTATTAGCAATTAAATGATGTCATAATTGTTAGCATCATAAAACAAAACTCTGTGTAAAAGTTATATACAAGCTTCAAAACGCTATAGAAAAGTACTTGTACCAATACGTCTAGTCTAAGATGGCAACAAAACGCAGTTAAAAGTCCATTTTCCATTGCAATTTTGAAACTCTATTATATCTATTAGACTTATTACAACTTGTTGATCTATGGAATTTATAGAAACGCTATAGAAGGCTTTCATAGCGGTTTTTAAACGCTATAAAAAGGTCTGTTTGTTGTAGTGACATGAACTACTTTCATTTATGGATCAGTACTTTGGATATAACCAAATCCCGTGCACATCCCAAATCGGGAACACACTAGCTTCATAACTGACCTTGGATTGTATTGTTACTTGGTCATGCCCTTTAGATTAAAGAATGCAAGAGCAACTTACCAGATTTTGTAAACTGAATGTTTAAAAAACCATATTGGATGCTCAATGGAAGCTATGTGGATGACATGCTTGTGAAGTTGTAGCATTCGGCGAACCACGTTGATGATCTGGCATAGACGTTTAATGTCCTCTAAAAGTACAGGATCAAGCTCAATCCCTTGAAATGCTCTTTTGGCATTGCGTCAGGGAAATTATTAGGCTTCTTTGTGAACACTCGTGGGATTGAAGCCAATCCAAAGAAGATCGAGGCCTGAGAAAAATCGAAGCCCCGAGTCGATCAAGGAGGTCTAAGGCTTAAATGGGAAGGTCGCCGCACTGAATCAATTCATTTCCTGAGCCACAGATAAATGCATCCCTTTCTTTGAGGTGGTTAAGAAGGGAAAAAGGAAATTTGAATGGAACCACGAGTGTAAAGACGCATTTCAAGCTCTGGTGGATCACTTGGAGAGGACCCCTATCCTTTTAAAGCCGGTGGATGACGAGGACTAGTTTATATACTTGGTGTTGTCAATGCATTCTTTGAGTGTCGCACTTGTAGGTAAGGAATCTTGCATCCAACGGCCAGTCTATTACGTCAGTAAGCAATTGGCAGGTACAAAACAAAACTACCGAAAGCTGGAAAGTCTCGCATACTGCCTTTGGATTGCTTCAAGGAAGCTATGGCCTTATTTAAAGGCTCATCCAATCAAAGTTCTTACCGACAAGCCTTTGTGACAAGTCTTGTAGTTACCTAAGACTTCTAGAAGGCTGTTAAAATGGAACATGAGCCAATATGATATAACTTATCACCCTTAGAGAGCAATCCAGGATCAGGCCCTAGTGGATTTCATAGCTGAATTCACTGCACGAAATGATCCTCCGGAGAGCAATGGTCAAAAGGATACTGGATGGAAGATGTACACAGATGGTGTGTCTAATGAATGGTGTTCTGGTGCTGGAGTTGCACTTGTCACTCTCGAAGAACACCCAACCTGTTACGCCTTGAAGCTCGACTTTTCGTTAACAAAAAATGAAGCTGAATATGAGGCATTGATTGTAGGACTCAAGATTACAAAAGAGTTGGGATTGAAGACTTTGCACGTTTTCAGCGACTCCCAACTGGTGGTTTGCCAAGTTCGAAAAGAGTTTCAAGCAAAAGGAGCAAGACTAGCGCCTTATCTAAGTCGGGTCCTTGAGCTGCTCGGTGACATCCAATATTACACGATCGCTTATATTCCTAGAGAGGAGAATGAGAAGGCTGATTCACTGACTAAACTGGCCAGTTCCAGAGATGCACAGCTCGTAGGCTTGGTTCCGGTGGAAGTACTTTTAGCTCCAAGCATCGTCCAAATGGATGTCGATTAGATCTTGGAGATTGAGCCTATAAGAGAGTCATGGATAACGCTGATTTGGAATTATTTGCAAAGATGAATCCTTTTGGAAAGAAGGAATGAACGACGAAAATCCTTCGACAAGCTTCGAGAAATATCTTGCAAGGAGTATTGTATAGGAAGGGTTTCTCTATCCCCATTCTTTGGTGTGTTACAACGAGGCCAAGCGAGTCCTAAAAGAGGTTCACGAAGGGGCCTGTGGCAACCACATCCAGGGAAAAACCTAGCGAAGAAGATCCTTCGCTATGGATACTTCTGGACTGTCAACTAAGATGCATCTAATTAAACCCAAAAGTGTGCAAGTGTTAGAGATTTGCTAAAATACCTAGAGCCCCGCTGATGGAGATTACTCAAATGGTCAATCCTTGGTCGTTTGCAGTCTAGGGAATTTATATCATCATTGTGTTACTGATATCTAAAGGTAGCGCGAATTATGTCATCGTTGTAGTTGATTACTTCACCAAGTGGGCTGAGGTAGAGCCGTTAGCCACGATCACCATAAAGAGAGCAATCAACTTTGTTGTTTGAAATACCATCTACCGTTTTGGAGTTCCATAGGCAATCATTACCAGTAACGGGACCCATTTCCATAGTACCGAGTTCAAAGGCATCGCAAAGAGAAGAGATTTGCCATGGTGGCACATCCTCGGGCGAATGGAAAGGTTGAAGCAGCTTAGAGTCTATGATTTTGGTTGAACTGAAAGTGCCTTTTCATTGAGTGATTCACTACAATCCATGGACTAATGATCAGCTCTTACTAGAGTCTCTTGATATGATCGATGAGGAACACAACCTAGCTGAGTTGTGGGCAGCTGCACATCGACACCAAGTCGCACGATATTACAACACTAAGGTCAGGAATCAGACCTTCGAAGTTGGCTGTCTGATTCTTAAACGAATCTTCCCCAGCCTTGGAAACTTAGGCCTGACCTGGGAAGGTCCATACGCAATAGAAAAAAAGCTTAGTGATGGAACTTTCGGGCTTGCGACGACAAACGGGATTCCGCTCCCAAAGGTGTGGATTAGTGAGAACTTACGACGCTATTTCACTTAAAATAAATTCGTAAACACTTGGCTAAAGCCGTGTAATAAGATAGATTCTGACATTCCTATCTTTTATGGAATAAAATGGCTTTTCATGACCATGACTCTATCTTTCCATTACTTAATAGTTGTGAGTTGACCGACTTAAATGAATCTGCATGTGAATAATGCAGGTGCACGAGTACCCAGAGTTAGGTGCCAACCAAAACTTCTATGATTCATGATCGGACCCTTGAAGTATTTCTTGGTATCCAAAGATAGATACCAACTAACTCTTATCCTCATATTAGGGGCATGAGTATAAACTCAACAAACATGATCCGACCATCCACCAGCTAACTCTCGCTTCCGGTGTAGGGGCAGGAGTATAAACTAAAATGGATATGACTCGACTATCTATCAGCCAACTCTTGTCCTCGAATTGGGGGCAGGAGTATAAACTTAAACTAGATGTGACATGACCGTCTACATGTTAACTCTCACCCTTGAAATGGGGGTAGGAGTATAAATAAGAAAGAACGTGATATGATCGTTCAATCGCTCCACTCTTGTCCTTGGATTATGGGAAAGAGTATAAAAAAGGTGGACATGGCAAGGCCATCCAACCCTTAACGCCTTGCCCGGAGTAGGCAAAACAAAGGATCCATGCCCGTCGTATCGCAGGACCTAACTTACGAGTCTCCGATCGATTCCCGAAGTTGGGCGCCATTGGAAGTAAATATCTTGGATAAGGATGTGAAAACTACATTATTAAGTAGTTAATTTAGATTAGTGCCTGGAATTCGGCTCAATCGAATATTGTGATCTTAGAAAAGGATAATTGAACCTTTGTTCTAAGTGGTTAACTACAACTAATGCCCAATGTTTGGCATTTCAATGAGTATACATTCGCTAGAACGACGAAAGGCCAGAAAATTATAAAATGGACTAAGGATTTTGTTTGGTCCGACAATAATAACTAAAAGGAATAGATCGCAAGTACATTAAACAGAAAGCATATTTGTTAAGTACTTAGACAAATCTATACAAGGAGTTAATAAAAAAAAAACCATTGCTATTCGCATGAAATTTAGAGAACTAAGTACAAGTGTTATTGACACTAAAAACAAAAAGCAAAAGCGGGGATCGAACATGCACAAAGCCTGCCAAAAACCAAAAAGACTCCATGTTCACAAATCATACCGGCACTCATTTTTTCGACTTCGTTCTCCTTTTCTTCCTCTTAGCGCTTGGAGATACATCACTGGAACCCTCATCTTTTCTCTATCCTCCTTTTCCCCTGCTTCCTTTGCCTCTGGGTGGTCAGTTTGGTAAATCAGCGTGAGAAAACACATCTCAACTGAATTTATTTTAGAGTTATAATATTTTCCGTTATCAAAACAAAGGTATCTCATAAGACCACGCCCGCACATAAACACAAACGGGTTTTTACCTTACGATAACCAAAACCTTTCATATCAAATCCTCTTATATTATATTAGTGCCTAGTATACAAATAATAATTCAAATAGTTGAAATTGTTACCATTTTAAATTCCAGCATACTAGGCTCTACAAACAAAATGGCAGGTACATAGTGGAGAATGGATTTCCATACAAATGACCAGGTGAAGGGACTACCTTTCGGCAGTACATCTCTAGAGGAATGTACAGAGGCACAGAACATCCGCCCTCTACTAATGCAAGACCGGCCTACCTTTCTCACTAGATAGTACCGAATATGTCATCACCTCGGTCGTTACCGACCTATCAGAGGGCCCTCATAGCATACATCCACAATAATTTAAATCCCGAATGTCATAGCGGGAATAAATATATCTAGAAGCGAATGATCATATCCTAATGGTTGTAACCACATAGCCTTGCCACATCTACGATGTTTCGGTCATTTTCGGGTGTGAGGCCTCAGGTCACGTTTACCTTTTACATAGCACATCATCTTTCCTTGTTGAATGCCATACTTCCATTCCATCAATCACTATTGACTTTCACAAAAATACAACCTCTGAGCTCGTACATCTCAGAGAAGGGTGTTAAGCTAAGAGAAGTTTTGTTCTCCACCATCAAAGATGAACATTTATAAAAGTCAACGATGAAATCTCAAGAATGCAATGTCAGACATCCATCCATACAAGTTGTCCAGAAATAGGACAAACCGAAGGCACTCTCGTACCACATCCTATCGGGAATTACCCCTAGGATTAGTAGCAAATAGTCCTTGCATTGGATATTTCATAAACGAAAAGATCATAGCTACTATATGTATATAGGGAGTTTATCCCCAAATGTTCAACAAGTAGTCCTTCATTACGAAATCCCAAATATCAATGTCTTCCAAACCTGCATATTCGAACGCATATACGTTGGTCCGAAGTGGTTCTCGGATAAATCTGACCCCGGTCTCTCCGAACAAACAACGATAAAGAGGCCAATATTTGATAGTAGGTTATTTAACTATCAAAGCAACAAACAATAATATCTAGCACTATAAGCAATCACTAGACCCATTTAGTTTATCTTTTATTAATTAAATCAATCTTCAAATATTTACTTCAAATTATCTTTTTTTTAAGATACAGTCTCATAACCATTTCAAATGTTCTATAATGGAAAACATTTCCACATACTTATATCAACGATATAAGCATATTCACAAATCATTTCACTACAACACTTAGAAAATATTTTCATATACTTATCTTTACTACTAATAATGATAATTCATTCCATAAGCATTCAACCGTGTCTTTATAGAATACCCAAAATACCCTTTCCTTTTACGCTCTGTTTCCACGCATTGTTCGCTCTTCCATGCTACAGAAAAAACCAAAATTGACTCTCTCTCTCTCTATCTCTAAGAGCTATTATCGATTAAAAATTTAAGCTCAAGCCCTAAGATTTCAGCCTTCTATGATTATTCATTGTTTTCAATAATTGCTTACGACCACCGTAAAGAGTTAAGCTCAAGTCCTAACAATCGTATGTGATTATTGGTGATTATCGACCACGGTAAAGAGTTAAGCTCAAGCCCTAACAATCATATATGATTATTGGCGATTATCGACCACCGTAAAGAGTTAAGATCAAGCATCACCAATCGATTTCTATCAGACTTCAGACTTGGGTAATTATTTGCTTATTTACAATAACTGCTTATGATTATGATTAGTGCGATTTACGATTAAGAAACGATGATTTATGATTTACGAGTAGTGCAATTTACGATTAAGCATGGATTGCTTATATCCATCATAGATCTGATTTGCGGTGTTTAATGGTGATTTACGATTAAGCACGGTTGATATCTGCAACGGTGATTAGTGCTCCTTTTATTGATTTGTTTTGCTATTTTCTCTTTACTGCAGAAACTGAAGATAGTTACTGTGACTAATCGTGTTCAGTTTGCTTGCTTCAAAAATAAAAAACACAATAGCTAAGGTTAATAATGGATTTTAGGAAATTTAACTAAAGTGTAATATCAACGGTATTTTCAAATTTTCTATCTCTTAATACTCAACTTTCATCAGTATCAGTGCCAGCTCAACCAGAATCGCAAAAAATAGAAAGGAGAAGCCCAATAAGTAATAGTAATAAAAAATCAGCTGCATTGCTGTGAAGAAAAAAAAGTAGAACAGATTTAATGAATATCTAAAAAGGTAAAGAACTATCTGTAGATAACAAAAAGATATACATAGAATTGTTTCTGACCTCCTAAAGACTTGACGCTGCTTTGGGTATGTTTGCGTGTATAAAAGATGTAAATAAATATTAATCAATTTGAACTTATATAAGGAAGAAAACAAAAGACATGTGGAATTTGTTTTATTATTTTCTCAAAACTTCGACATATGTATATCGTTTTCAAATTTTGCTTCAAAGTTCATTCCAGTCATAATATATATTGCTATTTATGTTCAGCTTAGGAATTTTTATTTTCTGCCAGAATTTATGAGGTGACAAATGGAAGGAAGAAAATATTGAGGAGAAGTATTAGATATATTTTCTATAGTGGGAAATAGGTCTAGGGAATTATACAATCAATGTTCATTCGTTATATCTAAATACCAAAATTTATCAAAATAAGATTAGAAATATAAGATATATTTTCTAAAGTTGAAGAAGGTTAAAAATATAAGATATGTTATCATTTATGTTGACATGTGGAATTTGATTTATAAGTGACTCTCAAATATGAGAAGAAAATAAATACATATGGTAATGTTTTATTTGTTTCTCAAAACTTAGAAATATGTTTACCGTTTTCCAATTTTGCTTCAAAGTTTATTTCAGGTATAATAAATATTACTATTTATATTTGATTTGGGATTTTAATTTTCTACAAAATTTATGAGGTGACAAACGGAAATAAGTAAATATTGACGAGAAGTATAAGATATATTTAAATTCCAAAATTTATCAAAATCAGGTTAAAAATATAAGATATATTTTTCTGAGGTAGAAGAAGGTTAAGAATAATAAAATGATTAGAAAAAAAGTGAAGGATAATAAAATGAGATTCTGATGTGAGCCCCTATCAGGACTGATATTATTATACATCAACAAATATCAACAAGTTGAAGATGCTTCTATCAGGTTTTTTTTGTTTTTGGAAAAATGATCCAGTCAAGTAGTCATTGGTTTAAATGCATCAAATAAATTGCAAAGAAATTCGTTTCATCTTCAATTCTTCATAGGTCGAATCTCGAGTCTCCCTTTGGACATCCAAATTTTTAAATCAAATAGAATATCTAATACTTCTCAAAATACGTTTGATCTAAATATTCTATTTAAATGTTTCTCTAAATATATTTCAACCACGTACTTAAAAGTTTATCATGTTATACAAATCTAAAATGTTGCACTGAAAGCCTAAATATACATAATCTTTCTTTTAACTTTCAGTTTTGTATCGTTCTGTCATTCCCATGGCATGGTTTGTGATTTTTGCAGGCAAGTATTATTTGAGTGAACAAAAGGGAGTAGAGTAGCAAATATTAATCCAGATAATTGGTAGTTCCTTCTGGTAATTACTTTTTGACTACATATGGAACCATATTAACTTTCTTTTCTTTTACAATTGTTTTTTTCCTTAGACTGATCAAATTGTTTTTTTCCTTCTGAACTTTATTGCTTCCTGACATTTTTTTCTATGGAATAAATACACACACATAAAGCTCTGATTAGGAAAGTCCACTTTGAACTTTTTAAAACATGAGTGGTCCTTAAAGCAAGGAGAGCACTGAGGAAATAATATCGATAATGAAACAGAGTCATAGAAATAGTTTAATGAATGCCCTAAACAATAAAATGGCCCAACAAAAAAAATACATTCAGATCAATAGATGGCCATTCAAACGAAGTTGTGAACAAGTAATTAGAAATTATACATCTTTAGCTCATAACAGAAAGTAAAATGAATGAGAAGTAGAAACTAAGACTGTGTTTGCTAAAACATATACTCCAGGCTATGTTTGTTGAAAGGGCAGCAAGTGGGCTCAGAATAGTTGCTACAAAACCAATGCTTGGGCTGTTGAATTATGACAAGCTATAGTAACATCGAGTATTTGGACAGAAATCAGTGCTTGGGCTCAGAAAATTAGTTACAAAATGAATGAAAAATAGCAACTAGACATGACAGGTGAAAAGCTGTAGCATATCAGGTATTAGGACAACAGCTTAGTGGTATGGTTTGCAGGCAGAAATTGGGTGAAAGCTTGCTGGGTAGAAACCGTTGAAGCAAATGTAAGTAAAAGCCTTTTATATTGAGTTAATGCAATAAAATATTATGGTTAACCAAACTATATCGTAATGCAAGAAGGTTTGGAATATGAATTTTGAGTAAAATAAAATGAGATATAATTTTCTTCAAGTTTGGTCAATATGTTGACATTACTTAGTTCATTGAACTCACTTACGGTATTTGTGAGCTATGTGCAGAGGTGACCAATCAGCTTTTCGTTCACCATTTCCCTTTGCTTTATCATTTGTACCATATGCAATTGGTAATCAAAGTTTTTTTTGCAACTATGCTATTTTAAGTAGACTTTTTTCTTTGTTATTTATTTACTTTATCATGGATTTGTCCAAGAAGTGGATTGGTTTCAATTACTCATGGTTTTCCAGTTTCATCAAGGTCATGGAGTGGATTTATCTTTTCAACTCAACAAGAAACACAAGTAAATTTACTGGAAAAACAATACATGTATGATCAACATTTAGCATCTTCCTTCTATATATTTTCTGTTATATTGATGTTCAACAAGAAGTAGGAAAGCAACAATCTTTGTAGGCATCTATTAGATCTTCAACCATTTAGCTTATATATACCGGTCTATATCTTATTAGGCTTAGTAATACCTATATTTGATGTGAATGCCCAGGCTTTGTTTTGTAAGACTGTTTATTATTAGTGCACACGATATTTGTCATATCAATAGGCATTCAATTATCATTTGTTAAATTTATGTAAAAAATTCTTTTGTCTGATGTTTAGTGAATATATATAATTCACATTTGAAAAGAAGGTACTTTGTTTGATGTTAGTAAATGTATACAATTTGCGTTTTCAAGTGCGAAAGAATATTCAAATTAATAATTTTTATTAGTATTTATTAATTAGTATTAAATAGTATTTTGAATTATGTCAGCACTGACTCTACGTTGTTCTTGCATTACCTCTACTATGTGGTTCCCAACCTCCTTTGCCATACTATATATAAACCTTTTAATTTAATTTTGATTAATTGAAAAATGAATATTAATTAATTTTGAATAATTCATTGGATGATCGATTTTACCGAACTGAAAGGGTATACGAGAAATTATCGTATGCTGATATTAGGATATTTGTTCTATATAATGGATATTTTATAACAAAAGAGATTATATGTAGTATTTGCGAATAATCATTTTTGTATGCATGAAGTCTATTTTGATTACTGAACTATTTATATAAACCACTATATATTTTGATAACAAAATGAGTTTAGTTAAGTAAAGTCGATAATTATATAAAGATATTTGAGAAACATATTATAACTTGAATCGACTTAATGATTTAAGATGAGTCAAATTGATCGGTTATTTTATTTGAACATTGCATGCTTACCCTCAATGAAAACTTTGAAAACTTAAGGATGGACACATGACATGAAGGTAATGAATTCTAGAGTAGTTAGTTCCAAAGGCCTTTAGAGTTTTACATGTTTATATGATACTTTGCATCATGTTACTCAAACAAATTTAATCAGTTCATCTCTACATTAATATAAAAAAGTGTATGAATACATTTAGTGCTTTTTCAGCACTCCCAACTCTTAAGTAGAAGAAATTTTATTTTTATGCACTTTCTTAGCTATTTACATGTAGAAATTTTTGTCAATGGTTTATATGGTTTTTTTGTTGCTGTGCATATTCATCAGTTCAAATTATAGCTCTACAAGAATGTTGAAGAAGATGTAATACAATTATATGATCTATTTATCATATAAATTAATCATGCAATATATAGTCATGATAACATTATTTTGAGTATATTATGCTTATAACAAGAATAAAGTTAATAGTCCAATGACTAGATGCAAGCCCATACAGGCGTGCAATTATACTATACAAAAACGATAATAATTTTTGTCCAAAAAAACAATATCTAATAGTAATATTTTTGTGTGCAAAACAAGCAAGAAAGTGCCACAGTCGGTACTGAGGTAACTGCCTTGGTCAAAACTGAGGCAGCGGACTGCAGCAATTGCCTCAGGTTTAACTGGGGAAATGCCTCAGTTAAACTAAGGTTGCCTCTACTACACTGTTAAACTTAGGCGTTTGCCAAAGTGATGTATTTTCTTCTGAATCTAAAGGTATATATTGAATTAAGACCGACTCTCTTTACATGTACAATGATAACTATCTCTGTTAAGCTACATTGTGATTAAATTTTGTTGTTATTTTGACAAAGGTTTAAAAGAAAAATGATTAAGAAAAAAGAAAACCTGATAAGCTGAAGTGGCAGCCCCAAAGATAAAATCGGCTGGAAAACTATTCCGAGCAACTGAGTTTGGATTGAGTTGGCATATTGCAAATACAAGAACAATAACAAAAACATTATCAGAAGTAGATTTATAACTCGTTTACATAGTTCTTTGGAATGAGTTGTTTAATTTAATAGCTGCCTATCAGTTATGCAATTTGCAATCCATTTAATTTCTGGGTTTTATTGAATTCAAATATTGAATTGTAAAATAGACTGTAAATAGTGAATTGCACAAAGGTGAACAATTTATTTTCTAGGTTTTATTTGCTTATTTCAAGACTGGATCTTAAAGTATTCATAATTCAGCAAAAAATCAAACTAAAAATCAGGAACTGAGCTGAATAACGATCATTCTTCGCCACTCTCAAGCTTAAGGCAATTATCATTATTTGAATTTTTTTCAAAGCATAAATTGTAGTCATTTTAGCATGAAGTATGAACCTTATTATTTTTGTTCAGTACATATATTTTGTATTTTCGATGCACATGCAAAACATGTATCCCATACTTTGCATTAATACAATGTGCATATATTTCAAGTTTTTTCTATTAATTTCATTTGTCAAAACATATTTTTCTTATAGCGAATTATCATGTATCTCTGACACAATTCCCTTCATCATCAGATTGAGTGAACACCATAGTTTACTTACTTAACAATTATGTACTATTTTTATCATCTCTGTACATGCCTTAACTCTTACACAATTCTTTGTGTTTGCAGGTAGGCTGTCCAAGATATTGTATTCGCACCCTTTATTTTTTCTGATGATGTCAAGTTGCTGCCATAATCCATTCAAGTTTATGGATTCTTGAGCACTTTAACATGTGCTTCTTTGTTGGGTTGAGGCTGGCTATGATAAGGTTTGAAATTAGCTATTCATAAGGTTTGAAATATGATTATTTTAGCTTTTAGTTTCTTTGTTAGCATTTTGTTTATGATTCTTCTATTGAGGCATATGATAGGAAGATACCGTTCAATTAATTGAGTTGGTTTTCATTCAATATATGCATTGTATTTTCTAATTGGTTCACATGTTTTTTTCGGTTACAGGTATTCCAGCTTTTAGGCAAGCTTTAACTTGAGAAGTGTTAATAAAGATGGTTCATAAATTTAAATACTAATATACCTGCTCTTCTCTGAATCGGTCTTTGACATATCACCCTTTTCAAGTGCATTTCGATCAGGCCTTAATCGAGAATCTGATGGTAGCAGTATCTTTGGTGTTGTGTCGAAGCTTTTTTACTTTATGTGCAAAATATGTATACTGAAATTGGTTGTTTGCAGGAGTTTCAGCAACTCTTTAAATCTGTTAAATTTGCAACAAAATATTTCATGCTGATACATACAAGTATTCTTAACTGCATCATTTAGGGTATCATGATTGGTATGCTTGGACTGGACTTATGATTTGCTTAGCTTTATTTAGGATCAGTCTTCTCCTTTCTTAATAGTCATTGTATGTAATAAAGGAAGTTGATTGTTGGTATTTTTTAGTAAAATACGGCTGCGTATTTTAGCATTACTTGCATTTCTCTTTGTATTAGAATGTAATGTTTCTCTTAGTTCATTAATAATATTGATGGTTAATGAACTTTGGTTTGTCCCATATGAGTTATAGCGCTATCTTGCATTGAATTTTTTAATCAGTATATAGAATTAGAAACACATACATTTTTCAGTTTTAAATCCTTTTATCATATTCCTAATGTTGAAACAATGTTTTAGTATTTCATTCTATTTACGTGGTCCTAAATATATTCATTCTAATTTTCCTGTGAAGATTAGAAGTACAAAACTATAATATGAAAATAAGGCTTAGTATATAAAGTGTTGCACTCAGAAATTCTGACACTATCCTCTTCGGTTAGTTTTTTTTATTCTTGGTAATAAGCCATTCTGCCATTAAATGAATTAATCATTTTTTACTGGAACCTGCAAGAACTTGATGGCACTGTTGGAGGTCTGATTGTTGTAACATAAAAAGTTATCAACATCTGAACCAATAACAACAAATATAGTATAAGATATTATGTATAAACTCTAAATACCCAATTTATTAGATGCAAGCCAACATGTGTATTATCCTTTATTTACTGAGTTTTTCACCATACAAATTTGCTTGCATATGAGAGTGATTCATTTCTCTCAAATTTTGTGTTCACATCAAACATATTTGTTATAAATGATAATTTGGTGATTTATAAATATTAAAAAAAATAGTCTTTATAAATATATTTTACAATGTACAGTTCCTAAACTTATACCCATAATTCACTAATTTTTTAAATTGTGCGACTAATAATATCATAATTTATGAGTGTGGCCTGGTTTATTGATTATAGAGGAAAAACTAAATATACAAATATAAAGAAAAACCTCCATATCCTAAATAAAAAAGTAAATGGTGAAGTGACCATGACCAAATGCTGGTCCAACTGGACGTGCATTTATACTTGTATCAATTGTATAAGTATATTTAATAACACTACTATTTGAAGACACCCCAAATAAATTTCTATAACTGTACAACTCTAGAGTTCGTACGCCTCAGGACAGGTGTTAAGTATAGGAAGCAATGCTCCTACACCACCAAGCCTTTAGTACGATCATAAGAACTTATTCGTGTATTTCACGATGGAAGGTCAAAACATAATTTATTGGGTCAAAATAAATGTTGTGTAAAACAACATTACGACAAACTAAAAACATTAGTGTAGGGATTCGATTAGTTAATATGTAATATAAAATCCCGTATACTATATAAATCATTTCCTTTCGAAAATCATTTACTATAACAATAATGATATAGTCCATGCCTTCCTTACTTCTCCGGAAACGTCTATTATAACAATGAATGTTGAAATCTATGTTTCAGTTACTTACTCATTTTAAAACATTTTCAAACCATTAAATTTCCATTTAAAATTATTACTTTCCAAAACACTGCTTTTAACAGATAAATTTCTTTTAAAACCATTACTTCATCAAATATTTCTTTCAAACATTCCTTTAAATAAAAATCCATATTTATAAAAACTATTTTTATAAATCTCCTTTCGATTTTATAAAATTTCTATTTATTAAAATTCCTTTATTTACAAAATTTTATTTATAAATCCATTCTTTTATAAAAACTAATTTTACTATCAAAATCCACTTATAAATCCATTTCTTTAAAAATCAAATTTATTTATAAAATCCATTTACAAAATCAACTTCAAAATCATTTACAAAATATTTATAAATTCAATTATAAATTAATTTCTTTATGTATAAAAATATCACCTATATAAATCCTTTTTATAACTTATTCAAAAATATACTTTCAAAGTATTTCTCAAAACTATATTTTTTATAACATCAAAAATCATAACTTTTTATTTCTTTAAAAACAAAATCACTCATTTTAACAATTTAAAAATCATTAAAGCATATATATACTTCCTAAATTACTTTGAAATCCTTTTCAAATCAAAATTATCATTTTAGTATATCAAAATACCAAAAATAAGGCCCAGTGCTATTATAGCACTAAATAAGTCAGATCATATCAAAATCATCAATATGACATCCAATACATCATATATCAGCATATATATGAAAATAAAATCAACAGTGTGAGGAATCCTGTTGGATCCCTCCAGCCTATCCCCCTGCATCACAGATAGCATATAATCAAAAAATAAAATCAACTGCTTCGAAGCGGGATTCGTATACAAAGGATCATCCGCTCTTACATGGGAACATAATAGGGTCTCATCCGCTCCAATAGGCGGAAATATATCTAAACCAACTAATATATATAATATATCATCTAAACAAACATCAATCAACATATTAATATTATTCCCACTTATATACAAATATAAGCAGGCCAGAGAGGTGAGTTTACTCACAAAAATGCTAGAAATCGCCAAAACGCTCCGGTTTGAATTAGAATTGAACGGTCGTTCAAATTAAATTAAAATTCCTACTAATTTGAATTCGTCCAATCTAACTCCATAGCGTATTGCTCACTAATACGAATGCAACGCAACTTGTCGCGCTTGAAACGGACCTCGTACGAGAAAGTTATGAATTATTTAACAATTGATTAAATTTAAAATCTAATTAACTTAAATAATTTAAATTTAAAAACTTAACTTCCTCTTCTCTTTTTCTCTCCCCTTGTATATGTTCTAGGCAGCGAAAAAACCCAACTACGTCGACATTTCTTCAAATGTCGCGCCTCCACATGTCGACGGAGGACGATCGAACGCCGCTGCCACCTTCACCATCTTCCTAGTTGAAGTCTAAGCCTAAAAATGTACGGATGGAGAGTAATTGAGGGAAGAAGGTTGTTGAATTTCGGCCATTAAAATTTTAAAGGAGGCAGCTGATAGAAAGCTAGGGTTTTGGATCGTAGAAATAAAAATTTCAAGTCCTTATATAGAAAATTTCGCGGCATTATTCACACGTTGAAATTCCAAACTCCAAACAAAGCGTGTCGTCTGGCGTTCTATATGTTATACCCCTATTTCAGATACAATGGAATATGTATCGGGAGCCAATTCCATCCTGTACAGAAGATAGCTTTTCGAATCGAGTTATTTTAAATTAAATTTCTTTAATTAATTTCTACGCGTTACGAACTCGCACGACCACACGGTAAGTCCAATCGACAAGAAATTCGACAGCATATTATAATTCACTATTGCGGATCCAATGAAACTGGTTTCGTCAAAACCCGAGACAGTGCCAAAAATGACTATTTTTACATGTTAATTAAATCAAATAAATTTCCAATTTCTGTTTATTCACTTTTAATTCAAATTTAAAATTTTACTAACTTCATTCTAATTTAAATAGAATTTAAATCAACTTTTGAATTTGATTTCATTCCTTCTAAATTTAAGATTCAATTATTTAAACAATTTCAAATATTAAATTTAACAATTTAATTATCCAATAAATCGCTATATTTGAATATAAGTTATTTAACTTATAAAATTAAAATTTTAATATTTAAAATCAATTAAATATTCCGAATTCGGATGACTAAAATTATGGGTCGTTACATTCTCCCCTCCTTAAAATAATTTCATCCCCAAAATTACCAAGTAAGAAAAATGCCACAAAACCCATTAACTTTTTAAAAAACAAATTAGTCAAAACTTATTGTACAATCTTTTCTAAGTCTTCAAATTCATAATTAACTTTCCAAAACCAACTAATATGATCCATTCATTCATCCCAACTTAAAAATCGAAATCAAAATTTTAGTTATCAAAAACTTTTTCAAAATTCTAGAAAAATTTCTAACGCCTTAAATTTATGGAAAATTTCACCAGTCTTTCCTTTGTGCGGTTCGATCATAGTAAATCACAATATATATATATATATATAATCACAAATATACATCTCATCTTCAAGGATGAGGCATCCCGTAGGGAAAAAATTATAAAAGTACGATATGTAATCCTAGATATGTACCTTTTATTATATTAGCAAGCATATACAACTAATATAGCACGAAAGCAAGCCCCGAATGCAAAGCATGCGCCATCCTCACCTACTAAACACTCAACAACAAATGAGAACATTTATATAGAAAGTGGTATCAATATGTAACATAGACTAATACAACAACTATATGAAAATATAGCAAATGCAACAAAAGCAACAAGAGAAACCATGAACCAATTAATATTCATCCAATTAATTCATAATCATGTCAATTTATATTTTCTAATGTCAACATTTAATTTATTAAAGCCCCGTACGATGTACATATAACATCTGTACGCAAAATCATACCTGATCACTCGCTCGATCATACAATTTCGCTTACGAACTAGTATCATTCGCACGACCACTCTAGTGCAGACTCAGATCCGATTCCTTGATTAGAAAACCATCATTCTCTTTGCATAGCCATGTACTATGATAAAAATATCAGAATCAATCAAAAACCCATATCCAGGGTTCGCCGTCAAGAAATCAAGTGAAAAATCCCAACTCGGACCGGTGTAAATCACCTCGAAATCGTATATTCGAATCTGGATCAAACAGTTATGCGAATAATACAATATACGTACCACTTACATATTTATTTCAATTGATTTCTTACAATATCCCATTCTTTATTCCCAATTCTTTTACTTAGATTCAATTCATTAATATTCACTTATTTATCTTCACTTTAAAGTTCAATTCATGTTTAACAACATTTCATTCCATATACAATTTATTTAGTATATTTCCTTTAACACTAACAACACTTAACAACCATTCCATGAAATTATTTACTTAAGTTTATATACAATACTACTTATTTTTATTTCACTTTAATAATTAAGTTCATATTCAATTCAAAAGTCAAATTCTAATTTCGTTACAAATTAAAATTCACTTTCATTTAACTTTTCTTATGTTAAACTTCATTTTGTTTACTTCATTTCATTTATTTAACTTTACCTAAGTTAATTCTTTTATTTCATATCTCAAATTCAAATTTCCATTTGTTTGCTTAACTAAAATGTTCAACCATTTTGAAATTTGGTTTTACTTTCCTATTCAAAGTTATAAGTTGTAAACTTATTTCTTATTTATACTATTTTCAATTTATAAGTTCAAAAAATTATTTCATATATTATCAAATCATACTTGGAATTTATTATAGTTAAAACTTGTTTTACCAAAACAAAACTTCAATAGTAAATTACTAAGGTAGCAATTCATCACTTAGAAACTCGAAAATGAATATTGATGATGCTACAGTCATCACCCGAATTATTTTCCAATGAATAAAGTGAGTTTAGTGCATTTTTTATTTCTTTTAAATAAAATCCTTTTTATTTTTAAATCACATTTATACATTTATACTTATATACAATTTCAGTTTGGTTATATAAAACCATTTCTTATTTGTTTATCTTTGTTTATATTATAATAATAACAACTTTTATATTATAACTTAAACAACAAATGATAATAATCAAATATTACCATCCACTAACAAACGACGTCCATATATAACCACAATAATTTCTAAAAATTATTCCTTTATATATAAAATATAATTTAGGTAAAATTATTTCATTTACCTACTTGAAAACAATACTGTGTCGGTTTGCCTTGTTCAAGCGTTTAGAAACCCATATCGATAACATGGCATCCCACATATCGACTAGAATTCATAAGCCGCTTCAATAGATAAAGTAACACAATATAAAAGATTTTTATAATCACTAACAAATACGCGCTCATATATATACTAGGGCACTTCTGACCCTATCTATAATGAGTACCCATACCAAAGCCTAGGTGT
Organism: Allium fistulosum; assembly: GCA_030737815.1. Taxonomy (NCBI): domain Eukaryota; kingdom Viridiplantae; phylum Streptophyta; class Magnoliopsida; order Asparagales; family Amaryllidaceae; genus Allium; species Allium fistulosum. Next base: position 1,004,354,061 of record CM060902.1, on the reverse strand, counting down.
TTGCAAAATCCTAAGCTCTGATACCACCTGTGATGACCCGCAAATCCGTCATGTTTAGAGTTGACAATAAACCACACATGTCCAACCCCAAACCGAACGGAAAGACGGATAATCATGAGAAATAAAGAAGAGAGAAGAAGAGAAGAGAAGAAGAAGAGAAAGAAAAGAGAAGAAGAACAAGAGAAACGGTAGAAACTAAACAATTACAGAATCTCACAATCACAGCGGACAAACATATAATATAATATCAATGAACTTTACAAAACAAAAACTGTAACATAATATACATACATCAATCAGAGTACAACCATCGATCAATAATCATCAGCCTGGACAGTTATAATAATCTGTCCTTACAATTGCTGATAATCCAAACAATAATGCAGCGAAAAAATAAACATATACGTGAATACAACTAGAAGACTTCCAGCTCGCCTACTGAAGCTCCAAAGCATCCAAATCTACATCTGTAAATACACTCGGTCTGACCCGAGCATTGAAAGGAAAGAACACCCGAATCAGTTTGGTAAACCAGCGTGAGAAAACACATCTCAACTGAATTTATTTGAAAGTTATAACAACTTTCCTTTATCAAAACAAAGGTATCTCGTAAGACCACGCCCACACATAAACACAGATGGGTTTTTACCTTACAATAACCAAAACATTTCATATCAAATCATGTTATATTATACTAGTGTCCAGTATCCAAATAATAATTCAATAGCCGAAATTGTTAACATTATTAAATTCCAGCATACTAGGCTCTACAAACAAAATGGCAGGCACGTAGTGGAGAATGGATTTCCATACAAATGACTAGGTGAAGGAGCTACCTTCTAGCAGCACATCTCTCAAGGAATCTACCGAGGCACAGAACATCTGCCCTCTACCAACGCAAGACCGACCTACCTTTCTCACTAGATAGTACTAAATATGTCATCACCCTGGTCGTTACCGACCTATTCGAGGGCCCTCATAGCATACATCTACAATAATTTAAATCCCGAATGTCATAGCAAGAATAAATATATCTAGAAGGGAATAATCATATCCTAATGGTTGCGAACCACATAGCCTTGCCGCATTTACCCTGTTTCAGTCATTTCCGGGTGTGAGGCCTGAGGTCACGTTTACCTTTCACATAGCACATCATATTTCCTCTTTGAATGCCACAATGCCATTCCTTCGATCATTATTGAATTTCACAAACATACAACCTCTGAGCTCGTACGTCTCAGAGAAGGGTGTTAAGCTAAGAGAAGTTGCCTTCTTCGCCACCAAACAAATGCACGTTTATAATGTCAACGATGAAATCTCAAGAATGCAATGTCAGACATCCATCCATACAAGTTGTCCGGGAACAGGACAAACCGAATCCATTGTCCTACCACATCCTGTCGGGAATTACCCCTAGGATTAGTAGCAAATAGTCCTTGCGTTGGATATTTCATAACAAAGTGACCACTGCTACTATATGTATATTAGGAGTTTATCCCAAATGATCAAGAAGCAGTCCATCATTATGAAAATCCAAAATATCAATGTCTTCCAAACTTGCATATTCGAATGCATATACGTTGGTCCTAAGTGGTTCTCGGATATATCCGACCCTGGTCTCTCCGAACCAACAACGATAAAGAGGCCAATATTTGATAGTCGGTTATTTAACATTTCTATATACTTATATCAATGATATAAGCATATTCACAAATCATTTCAATTCAACACTTAGAAAATATTTTCATATACTTATATCAACGGTATAAGTATATTTAATAACAATACCATTTGGAGAAACGCCCAATAGATTTCTATAACCGTACAACTCCAGAGTTCATACGCCTCCGAACGGGTGTTAAGTATAGGAAGCAATGATCCTACACCACCAAGCCTTTAGCACGATTATAAGAACCGATTCGTGTATTTCACGATGGAAGGTCAAAACCTAATTTATAGGGTCAAAACGAATGTTGCGTAAAACATCGTTATGACAACCCAAAAACATTAGTATACGGATTCGATTAATTAATATATACATAAAATCCCGTATATTACATAAATTATTTCCTTTCAGAAATCATTTACTATAACAATAGTGTTATAGTCCATGCCTTAGTCACTTCTCCGAAAACGTTTACCACAACAATAAATGTTGAAATCTATGTTTCTGTTACTTATCTCATTTTAAAACATTTTCAAACCATTAAATTTCCATTTAAAATTATTACTTTCCAAAACATTGCTTTTAAAAGATAAATTTCTTTTAAAACCATTACTTCATCAAATATTTCTTTCAAACATTCCTTTAAATAAAAATCCATATTGATAAAAACTATTATTATAAATCTCCTTTCGATTTTATGAAATTTCTATTTCTTAAAATTCCTTTATTTACAAAATTCTATTTATAAATCCATTCTTTTATAAAAACTAATTTTACTATCAAAATCCACTTATAAATCCATTTCTTTAAAAATAAAATTTATTTTATAAAATCCATTTACTAAATCAACTTCAAAATCATTTACACAATATTTATAAATTTTGACTATAAATCTTTTTCTTATATATAAAAATATCACCTTTATAAATCTTTTTATAACTTATTCAAAAATATATTTTCAAAGTATTTCTCAAAACTATATTTTTTATAACAACAAAAATCATAACTTTTTATTGCTTTAAAAATAAAATCACTCCTTTTATAATTTAAAAATCATTAAAGCATATATACTTCCCAAATCACTTCGAAATCCTTTTCAAATCAAAATTATCATTTCAATATATCAAAATACCAAAAATAAGGCCCACTGCTACCATATCACTAAATAAGTCAGATTATGTCAAAATCATCAACATGACATCCAATACATCATATATCAGCATATATATGAAAATAAAATCAACAGTGTGAGGAATCCTGTTGGATCCCTCAAACCTGTCCCCCTACATCACTGACAGCATATAATCAAATAATAAAATCAACCGCTTCGAGGCGGGATTCATATACAAAGGGTCATCCACTCTTATATGGGAATGTAATAGGCTCTCATCCGCTCCAATAGGTGGGAATATATCCAAACCAACTAATATATATAATATATCATCCAAACAAACATCAATCAACATATATAATATTATTTCCACTTATATAAAAATATAATCAGGCCAAAGAGGTGAGTTTACTCACAAAAATGACAGAAATTGCCAAAGCGCTCCGGTTTGAATTAAAGTTGAACGGTCATTCAATATAACTCAAAATTCTTGATCTCGACAATATGAAGCAATAAGTTAGTTATTAGTTTTTAATTTTTTATATATAGTAATTGTAGTTATTGAATTAATATTATAGACCGGTCTTTTTTTGATTCTACTAAAAGCTATAAAGAAAAAACTAACGAGTCACACACTAAGCCTCTACCTCCGAATTTATCCAATCCAACTCCATATCATAGTGCTCGCTAATACGAACGCAATGCAACTTGTTGCGCTTGAAACAGACCTCATAAGAGAAAGTTATGATTTATTTAACAATCGATTAAAATTAAAATTAAATTAAATTAAATAATTTAAATTTAAAAACTTAACTTCCCTCTTCTCTTTCTCTCTCCCCCTCGTATACGTTCCAGGCCATGAAAAAATCCAACTACGCCGACATTTTTTCGAATGCCGCGCCTCCCACACCTTGCCGAAGGATGATCGAACGTCGCCACCACCTTCGCCATCACGAGCCGCGCCTACTGCCCCAACCACGGCACGCTCGATCACCGAAATTGCCGCCAACAGCCTACTCTAGGTCACACGAACATGGCCCCCTTACGCATCCCTTCGTCAACGATTCGACGATCCAGCCGTTGATTGCATAGAGCTCGTTGAGCTCTCAATCTTCCTAGTTGAAATCGAAGACTAAAAATGTACAGATAGAGAGAAATCGAGGGAAGAAGGTGGTTGAAATTTGGCCATTAAAATTTTAAAGGAGGCGACAGATAGAAAGCTAGGGTTTTGGATTGCAAAAATAAAATTTTCAAGTCCTTATATAGAAAATTTCGCGGCACTATTCACACGTTAAAATTTCAAACTCCAAACAAAGTGTGCCGCCTAGCGTTATATATGTTATACTCCTATTTCGGACACAATGGAATATGTATCGGGATCCATTTCCATCATATACAGAAGATAGCTTTTCAAATCGAGTTATTTTAAATTAAATTCCTTTAATTAATTTCTACGCGTTTCGAACTCGCACGACTAAACGGTAAGTCCAATCGACACGAAATTCGACAGCGTACTATAATTCACTATTACGGATCCAACGAAGCTGGTTTCATTGAAATCCGAGACAGTGCCAAAAATGACTATTTTTACACGTTAATTAAATCAAGTAAATTTCCAATTTCAGTTTATTCACTTTTAATTCAAATTTAAAAGTTTACTAACTTCATTCTAATTTAAATAGAATTTAAATCAACTTTTGAAATGGTTTTCATTCATTTTAAAGTCAAGATTCAATTATTTAAACAATTTCAAATATTAAATTTAACAATTTATTTATCTAATAAATCGCTATAGAAATATATGTTATTTAACTTATAAAATTAACTTTTCAATATTTAAAATCAATTAAATATTCCAAATTTGGACGACTAAAATTTTGGGTCGTTACACTTCGCTTAAGTCCTTTTGTGCTATTGCGGCCAACTCCGGATGAAGAATACACCAACCATCCTTCAGAATCTTGGGCTCATCCTCTACCAAGACTTCTTTCTCTAGCTTCTCTAAATCCACCGTACAACCTTTGAGGAAAGCTTCCTCTTCTTCAATAATCTGCTCCCAGGGGAGGGCGATGATTCTGGGATAATCATTTTTGAACCACTCTAAGTTTTGGAATTTGAGCACGTTGGCATTGTACAGGTTCAGTAGTGGTTAAAACTTCTCCATCACAGGCTCTACTGTCCACTGTTCTTCGGCCTCAACCTCTCTTTTGACAAGTGCATCAACGTCTCTAACATGTTTGAGCGCTTGGTCCTTCTCTTCCTTGGCATCGAGCAACTCATCACAATAAGTCTGAGATTGCTGGAGCGCATCATCCTTTTCTTTTGTTTCATGCTCTAGCTTGGTTTTTAGATCAACCGCATTTTTGTTTGTGGTATCCCTCTCCATTACCATAGCATGGTTTCCCTGGAAATATTTCTTCATTTCATCTTGATGCTTAATCCGCTCCTCTTCGAGTGCCTTAATGGTCTCCTCGGTTTTCTTCTCGACTTCAGATTGGGATGTTCTCAGTTTCTCGACTTTAGCATCGAGATTAGCAATGATTCTCTTATTGTCGGTTTCTATGAGTTTCTAATTGTCAATCTCTAGCTGCCTATCCCTGAAGACTTTGGAAATTTTCTCAGCTACCTTTGTCCATTCATTATACTGGTTATGAATATCGACTACGCAATCGATGGTCATCTTCTGGACATCGGGAGGGATTCTTTTCAAGTTAGGCACAAACATAAGACCATCGAAGCAAATGTATGGAAATTCTTCCTTTAGTTTGACCATTCGGGTATTAGCCACAAGCAGTTTCTCTGTAGAGATAGGTGCTTAGGATGCTTTCTCCTCTAAAGATCGTTATATGTATTTCCTTTTCTCCATGGATCCTGCAAGGAAAACAAGAACAAGTTAGATCCAACAAGCAAGGGCACAAGTCAAGTGCGAGTGTTGTGAAGTGCACAAGTGTGTGCGTTAGTGTCTCCCCGACGGACCGTGAGCTGGTGCTTTACTCATAGGAGTAACCTCTCCCATACTAGTAGGGATGAAATCCTTATCGATACGAATAGGGGAGTTGATGCCCTCAATACTAATATTACCGACATCGAAAGAACCAAACTCGGTAGGAATTGGTCATAAGCCAGCAAATGTGCCCGTTGAAGGAAAAGATGGAGTTTTTCCTGCATCTATGACTAGTGGGGGCTGGGTAGAAGTTCGCGCCTTGGAGATTTTCATGGTTAACTTCTTCTTCAGAGCAGGCAGTTAACTGTCCCTAGATTGTTCAGGCTGGGACTCATGACCCGCATCGATGTTACCTTGGCCAGCCTCGCCGCTTTCACAAATAATTTTGCCTTCCTCGACGTCTTCTAGTAATTTTTTAATATTTTCTTCAATTCTATCCCTAGTGTAACATCCCCCTACTTGGAGGCCCAAAACTAACGGCTACGGAGGCTGCACTCATCCATAGTTATTAATCCTTAGTGACCAAATATGGCAGTGTTAGATACATTAATACACAAAAACACATGAATATGGAAAAAAATTAAAACATCAAACAAAATCACATTCCATTTCAAAACATTTCCAATTCATTACATAATCCCACAATCATTAGCCACGTTCAGAGAAAATATATTTATTACAACATACGCTGACTAATAACCGGTAAAATGTTTAAGAACTCGCGTCCAATTACATATTTTTCATGGGATCACTATGAACCTATTGGTAACTCCAATATCTTTACTCTTATCCTAGTTTTCATGGGTTAACTAGGAACCTATTGGTAACTCCAATATCTTCTCTTCTTATCCTAGTTTTCATAAGCTGACTAGGAACCTATTGACGTCTATCATTATCTTAATCCGGATATAGTTTTCATGGGTTCACTATAAATCTATTGGCCCCTGCCAATATCAAATCATAGTTTTCATGGGTTGACTATGAACTGTCTTTTTGACATCTTCAATTATACATAGTTTTCATGGGCTTACTATGAACCCATTGGCCCCTGCCAATATCTTCTCCTATACACAGTTTTTATGGGCTTATTGAGAGCCTATTGGCCCCTGTCAATATCTTTTCCTTTAATATTTTAGCACCCTACATTCTGGTCTTCCTAACCTTCTAGATGAAATTCTACTTATTCATGAGTTAACTTAATTTATATTTACTACTGGGTCAACCTAGCTCGTTATTCTGCCATTCCCTAAAATACAGTTATGGGTCCATTACAATGCGAATATATACATATATGAAGAGGCAAAAACAATAACTTGGTTAATCCCTTTAACCCTTTTAATCAAAGAAAACTTCTTCAAAAACTCCTTTTCAAAACACTTTATTTATTTATGCCATGTTTTCCTTTAAAATGAGATTGGGTTATTTGTTTTGAAAACTATGGCTTTCGAAACCTTCAAAACCTTGCTTTCGACCTCACTGGATAACCTTCTTCGAAAGCACATAAATCTCTTTTCAAAACATTAGGCCCCTGCCTTTCGAAACACTTTAAAACTTCTCTTTCGAAACCTTTCAAATGTAATAAAGTATTGCTCATAATCTTTTAGAAACATAGCTTCGAAACCATTGAAAATACCCCTTTCGAAACCTCTGAAAGTACCCCTTTTGAAACCTTTGGAAGTATCCCTTCTGAAACCATTGAAAGTCCCTCTTTTGAAACCATTGAGTTTATACTTAAAATATCATTTAGATCAAAGTGAATATAAATGAAAGTATCTCTTTTGAAACCATCCTTTATCATATAAAAATATTAGGGAAAACTTGATGGTGTCGGCACCATCACTTTCAAAAGCTTCAAATCATTTAGATAAAACATTGAAGGATAGCATCGAAACCCCCTTTCGAAGCCATTGCCTTCGAAACCCTTGGACCCTTTCGAAAGCATTTAGAAAGTGGCCTAAAATATCCTTAAAATAGAACTACCTCTCGAAGGCGTTGATGACCTCAATATACTCGAAAGGCAAAAGATATGTTTAAATCTAACATATTTTGATCCAAGCATATCATCTTTCAATTCATCATAAAAATGAATTTAATCTTAAATTCGAAAACATATGATTACAAACATAATAGGGATGGTATAAATTATTATTCACCTTGATTAAGATAAGGAGATTGGATTGAGATTGAGATTTATTCCCTAGCTTTAATCCTTAGCTTTTCTTTGATTTCTCTTCTCTTTTCTCTTTGATTATGGCCATCTCTTCTTACGTTTTTATTTTTGTTTGCCAAATGACGTGAACGGGAAAATGAAAATGAGGAACGAAACTATATAAGGAAAAGGGATTATGTGCGGCTAATTCCCAATATACCATTATGCAAACTAATTGACTTTAAGCCCATTTAATTAATTAAATTGAGTACGACCTTAATTATATTCATATCTCAATCCCCTTATCACTTAACATTTACATTATTCTATTTAGTTTATCTAATTTAATCTCCAGAATAATGTTATCAAAAATTAGGGGTGTTACAGGCTCCCCTCCTTAAAGAATTTCATCCTCGAAATTCAGTAAGGACTAAATACTAAACATAGAAATCATCTATAACGACTCCTAACAAACATACTAGTCTATCTGACTATCAATTATCTATATAAATCTAATATAGACATACCCTCAAAGTAGATCAGGGTAAGTATCTCGAATCCTATACTTTGTCTCCCAACTACAGTCCTTCTTGTTGTCACTCTACTGAACTTTCACTAAGTTGACTGTTTTGTTCCTCAATCTTTTCTCACCTCTCACTACTACCCGAACTGGTTGTCTAACAAAAGTCAAATTAGGCTCTACTACTAAATCTTCCAACCCCGCCGGAGGAATAGTAGTCTCTGGATCATGCACATACTTGCGAAGATGAGACACATGAAATACATTATGGACACCTACCATACTGCTCGGCAACTCTACTATGTATGCGAGCTTTCCAATCCTCTCTATAATCTAGAATGGACCAACATATCTCAGTGCTAGTTTCCCTGACTTTCCGAACCGTACCACACCCTTCATCGGTGATACCTTAATCCTGTCTCCAACTGAGAACTCTAGGTCTTTACGCCTTTTATCTGCGTAACTCTTCTGTCTGGATTGAGCTTTCTTCGTCCATTCTCGGATTAACTCAATCTTCTCTGACGCCTCCCTAACCAAATGTGGACCTAAGACCAATCTGTCTTATGTCTCCAACCAACATACTGGTGATTTGCATGGCCCTCCATACAGCTTCAAAAGGCCCATTCCTATACTAGTCTAATAACTATTATTATAGGAAAACTCAACCAAATGTAGATGATCCTCCCAAGATCCACCAAAGTCCAATAGACAAGCTCTCAACAAATCCTCGAGTACCTTATTGACTTTCTCTGTCTGCCCATTCGTCTAAGGGTGATATGCAGTACTCATCTTGAGCTTAGTGCCTAACACATCTTGTAGACTCTTCCAGAATTCACTAGTGAACAATGCATCTCTGTCATTGACTATGCTACTAGGAACTCCATTTAGTCTAACTATATTCTTCATGAACAACTTAGCCAAAACAGGTGTCGTCCTGGTTGACTTAACTGGAAAGAAATGGGCACTCTTGGTCAATCTGTCCACTATAACCCATATACTTTCATTTCCTCTATTTGACCTTGGCAACCCGTCTATAAAATCCATGGACATCGAATCCCATGTCCACACTGGGATCTCTAGAGGTTGAAGCAATCCAGTTGGCTTATGATGTTCGGCTTTCACTTGTTGACAATTTGCACACTACCTAACCCACAAGCCAACATCCCTCTTCATACCTTCCCAATAGAAGCTCCTCTTCATATCTTGATACATCTTGGTCCCTTCAGGATGAATCGTAAACTTGGATCGATGACATTCTCTTTGAACTTCTTTCCTTAAGTTCTCAACATCTGGAACACATATTCGTCCCTTCTTTCTCAACCATCATCTCTGGTTAAGACAAAAATCTTTAAGATCATCGATCTCAGTTCCAACCTCAAGTCTTCTGATCTTCTCAGCCAATACTGGATCCTCCCTCTGCTTAGAAGCAATTCTCTCGATCAACACTGGTCAAACTTCTAAACATGACAATATGGAAGCACTCTGACTAGAACTAGCAGTCGATCTTAACTGCACACTATTGGTAGTCAAAGCTTCTAAATCTTTCCATTCTGCCAACATAGCTAACACCACATTCTGATGTCTTCTGCTAAGAGCATTCGCTACTTTATTACCTTTCCCTGCTCTATACCAAAATCATAAGCAGCTAAAAACTCCAGCCACCTCTGATGTCTCATATTCAACTCCTTCTAAGAGAATAAGTATCTTAAAGACTTATGGTCTGTGTATTTCTCAAATCTCTCCCCTAAGAGATAATGCCTCCAAATCTTCAATGTGAAGATCACAGCAGCCAACTCCAATCATGAGTAGGGTATCTCACTTCACATGGTCTAAGCTGTCATGAAGCATAGGCAATCACTTTACCCTTCTGCATCAACACAGCTCCCAATCTAGTTCTACATGCATCAGTATACACCACCAACCCTTGGTTTCCGTCTGGAACTACTAACACTGGTGCATTGGTCAACAAATGCTTTAACTTAAGGAATTCTTCCTCACATTTGTCAAACCAGACAAACTTCACCTCCTTCCTGGTTAGCATAGTCAAAGGCGCTACTATCCGCGAGAAATCCTTAATGAATCTCCGGTAATAGCCAGCAAATCCAAGAAAACTTCTAATCTCAGTCACCATCTCTGGTCTCTTCCAATTATTAACAGCTTTGATCTTATCTGGATCGACTGATAACCCCTTCTTTGAAACCACGTGTCCAAGAAACTTAACCTTTTTCTTCCAAAAATGACACTTGGAAAACGTTGCCTTTAGATGATTCTGCCTCAGTGTCTCAAGCACAACTCTAAGATGATCTTCATGCTCTCTCTCATCCTTAGAGTATAGAAAAATGTCATATATAAACACCAATACAAATCTATCCAAATACTCTCGGAAGACTCAAATCATCAAATCCACGAAGAAAGCAGGCACATTCGTCAACCCGAATGACATTACTAACCACTCGTATGAATCATACCGAGTCTGAAATGCTGTCAAAGGAATATTGTCCTCTACCACTCTTAACTGATGAAAGCCTATCGCCAAATCCAACTGGGAAAACACTCTATCTCCACACAACTGATCAAATAGTTCATCTATTCTTGGCAAAGGATACTTATTCTTTATCGTCCTTTCGTTCAGCTTACGATAGTCGATACAAATCCCCAACGACCTATTCCGTTTCTTCATGAATACCGTGGCTGCTCCCCAAGGCAAACTGCTTGGTCTAATAAAATTCCTTCCTTCTAGATCCACTAGCTACACCTTCAATTCCTTCATCTTAGTAGGTGTCATCATGCTAGGTGGTCTACTTATAGGTTCAGCTCCTAGCAAAAGATCTATCCGAAACTCAACAGCTCATTTCGGTGGTAGTCCTGTGACTGGTTCAAAAACATCTGCAAACTCTCTTGCAACTCGAACCTGACTAAACTCTTCTCCCACTTCCATTGCACTTAACAAAGCACAGCTACTCCAGTCAGAATTATCTACTGAGAATATAATTCGGTTATGACTAACAGGGTGTCTTAGTGATATCTCCCCATCATAGCAAAATATCCTGGCCTCATACCTTCTCAACCAATCCATACCCAAAATGATTTTGAAATCTACGAAATCGAAAACATACAGACTGCATGCAAACTTATGACCTAATAAATCAAATTCAAACTGGTCACATCTTATCCCCAGAGTTGCATATCCTCCTATTGGATTCGCAGCCCTTAAGGAAGTAACAAGGTATGTGGGTTCTAAGCATAGCCTACTAACCAAACAATGGGATATAAATGAATGTGATGCACTGGTATCAAATAGTATCCTAACTGGTATACTCTGAATCAAAAATGTACCTTCCATCATAGTTTTCCCTTTATCAGCTGCAGTTGGCTTAGCAAATGATCCAACAGTAAAAACCTTTCCCTTATCTGCCCTGACTGGCTCTGGACACTGGTTCTTATAATGCCCAACTTGGTCACAGTTGAAGCACTTCATATTCTTCTTGTCTGCAGCCTTCTTCCCATTGCCTGACCGGTACTCATTTGCATAATGACCCTTCTTGTCACATTTAAAGCAAACTAACTCATCCTTCGCCTTCTTGGCAGTATCTCCCTTTTAGGCTCTCTTCTTTTTAAAGAACTTTCTCTTCTTCCCCTGAGAACCCTTAATTTCCACTGGCTTCTCTCTAGCACAACTAGCAAGCATCTCCTCATGGCGAATGGCCATTTCCACAACTAAATTACTAGGATTGTGAAGATGTGGTAGGGTCGTCCTAGCAATCTCGGGCCTTGGTCCCCTAATGAACTTCTTGTTCCTTCTGATGACGGTGTCTATAGTATTATGTCCATAACGGGACTACTCCTCGAACTTAGTAGCATACTCAACAACTGACATCTCTCCCTACTCCTGATCCATAAACTTTCTCATCAGCTCTGACTTAGCAAACTCAGACATAAACTTTTACTCAAATCTCCTTCTAAAATCTGCCCAAGTCAACTGCTCCTCCGGAGCTCCGGCAGTAACACTATTCCACCAATGAAGCGCCGACCCTTGTAACTACCTAGAGGCCAACCTTCTCTTATGCCCATCATCTAAACCCAAATCAGCAAAGATACGCTCACAATGCAACAACCAATTCTCTACCTCAATAGCATTCTCTATCCTCATGAATTGCTTCCCACCAAGACTGGTGTAGTCCCTGCTCAGCGTAGCATAATTATTCTCAACTAGAGCCATAGGATTAGCTCCTCCAACATTTCCACCAACACCAGCAGTAGCTCCTGCTTGCATCATATTGATGAAGAACTGATATATCGCCCCCATATCTATTGGTGGATTTCACATCATATTGATGAAGAACTGATATATCGCCCCCATATCTACTGGTGGATTTCCAGCACCCACATTAGCATTAACATTTTGGTTATTAGCATTAGCTGGTCGACCCGGGTTCCTTCTGGTGGTGGGTCGAGCATTTACATTGGTTTTAGTGCTTCCTCCACCGAGATTTCCTCTTCTGTTTCCTTCTTTCATATCTTCTTTCTCGTAAATCTGCATACGAGCCTTAGTAAGATACAGAAGAACGGTCTAAGAGAGCGGGGAATACGTACTTATATATATATATAACACTATATATCAAATACAAGTACATTACTATAGCGTTAACCCAAACCCCAATCTTGTTATCTGATTCATTGTATTATGTTTGAAAATCTTTTAGGTTTAAATTTCTTTTAAAGTTTCATAAACCCATGCTCTGATACCAACTTGTAACATCCCCATACTTGGAGGCCCAAAACTAACGGCTACGGATGCTGCAGTCATCCATAGTTATTAATCCTCGGCGATCAAATACTACGGTGTTAAATACATTGCTACACAGAAACACATGAATATGAAAAAAAATTAAAACATCAAAGAAAATCACATTCCATTTCAAAACATTTCCAATTCATTACATAATCCCACAATTGTTAGCCATGTTAAGAGAAAATATATTTATTATAACATACGCCAAGAGCGACATATGAAGATGCCCCCTTGGATGATCAGAGTATATACAGGCAATATAAAAACTTTTCCATTACAAACAACATAGTAGAATCAAATAAAAGAGAACTCTAGATATCTATCATGCCTCCTGCACGTCTCCGGAATCTTTATTCGTCTAATGAGGTATCTGAAAACCTCAACGATCAAACTACTTAAAATCAATTGAGTATCCGAGAGTTTAAGGGGAAACATAAACTTCGAGTCAAACATAAAGCCTGGTATGAATATTAATCTACCATCAAAACCATTTAGATATCTAGTGAGATTACGCCACTTAGCGGAATAGGTTTGCCCCACACTAGTATCCTAAAACATTTATAAACCATATACTGTGCCCCGGCATCCACAATGGTTAAAACAATTCAAAACAATATGATACGATGATATGCAAAACAAGTGAATCCATTCTGGATTACCCATCCCCATTAATTCTGACTATCTGTCTCAATTATAGTTTATAGGATTACTATTAGCCTATTAGTTTTCATGGGCTGACTAATAACCGGTAAAATGTTTAAGGAGTCTCTGTCCAATTACATAGTTTTCATGTGATCACTATGAACCTATTGGAAACTCCAATATCTTTACTCTTATCCTAGTTTTCATGAGTTTACTAGGAACCTATTAGTAACTCCAATATCTTCTCTTCTTATCCCAGTTTTATGGACTGACTAGGAACCTATTGACGTATGTCAATACCTTAATCCAGATATAGTTTTCATGGGTTCACTATAAACCTATTAGCCCCTTCCAATATCAAATCATAGTTTTCATGGGCTAACTATGAACCTGTCTTTTTGACATCTTTAGTTATACATAGTTTTCATGGGCTTACTATAAACCTATTGGCCCCTGCCAATATCTTCTCATATACACAATTTTCATAGGCTTACTGAGAACCTATTGGCCCCTGCCAATATCTTTTCCTTTAATATTTTAGCATCCTATATTATGGTCTTTCTGACCTCCTGGATGAAATTCTACTCATTCAAGAGTTAACTTAAATTATATTCACTACTGGGTCAACCTAGCTGGTTATTCTGCCCATCCCCAAAATACGTTTATGGGTCTATTACAATGTGAACATATACATATATGAAGAAGCAAACACAATAACTTGGTTAATCCCTTTAACACTTTTAATCAAAGAAAACTTCTTCAAAATTCCTTTTCAAAACACTTTATGTATTTATGCCATGGTCCTTTAATATGAGATTGGGTTATTTGTTTTGAAAACTAATGCTTTTGAAACCTTCAAAACCTTGCTTTCGACCTCACTGGATAATCTCCTTCGAAAGCATATAAATCTCTTTTTAAAACATTAGTCCATTCCTTTTGAAACACTTTTAAACTTCTCTTTCGAAACCATTCAAATGTAATAAAGTATTGCTCAAAATCTCTTAAAAGCATAGCTCCGAAAGCATTGAAAATACCCCTTTCGAAACCTCTGAAAGTACCTCTTTCAAAAGCTTTGGAAGTATCCCTTCCGAAACCATTGAAAGTCCCTCTTTCGAAACCATTGGGTTTATACTTAAAATATCATTTGGGTCAAAGTGAAAATAAATGAAAGTATCTTTTTCGAAACCATCCTTTATCATATAAAAATATTGGGGAAAACTTGATGGGCACCATCCCTTTCGAAAGCTTCAAATCATTTAAACAAAACATTGAAGGATAGCATCGAAACCCCCTTTCGAAGCCATTGCCTTCGAAACCCTTGGACCCTTTCGAAAGCATTTTGGAAGTGGCCTAAAATATCTTTAAAAAAACTACCTCACAAAGGCATTGATGACCGCAATATACTTGAAAGGCAAAAGAACGGTAGCATGGCTTCGACTGGGTAGGAACCTCTTCTTTCGAAAGCATTATTTTATAAGTAGAGAAACCCATTCGAAAGCTTATTTTTTAAAACATAAGATGACAACCCCTTTGAAAGATTTTAGAAAACCTCTTTCGAAAACATATGCTTCGACTCCTTTGAGGGCTTTAATAAAACAAAAGCAGATGCTTCACTTTTTAAAACAAACAAAAGGTATCGACCCCTCGGAAGCAATGCTTTCGACACCATGCCTTCTTCCTTTCTACAATAGACTACGTACCATCTAAGTGATACCTCGTGTATTGGTTTTGGCTTAGTAGGGTTTCGACTTGAATGAAGGCGGAAGCTCTAAGTCGAAAGGTACTTCTATTAGAGGCGGAACCAGCTTTTCTGAGTAAAACCTGATTAATGCCACTTAAAGCAAATTTTATCTAACTAACCTGCCACGTGTAAACCTGTAATTGGTTGTCTCAACTTTTCAAATTCTTTACTAAAATAACTACGGCTTAATTCAGATCTAAACCATGGTTAAGTTAGCAAATAAGCCCTTCCATTAAGCAAAACCAATATTGCAAATAAGTCCTAAAATAATTTAATTTACATAGCAAATCACTTAAGAAAAATCCAAAAATATTCCAGAAATTCACTTTAATCATGTAATCTAACATATCAAAATTTCAGACCCAAATTCTCAATACATTTTTCAAAATAAATTTATAAACCCAATTAACCATATTTTCCTTTGTAAATTCATAGTAATCTTTTCATAGCTTGGAAAATTATCGAAATTAAAACCCAACTCCAAATTCATGTTTTACATAACATAAACTTTTTCCATGGCATTTAAAATCAAATATAATTGGTTTTAACCTTAAAAGAATGAGAAATCATATTTAAACAATCTTGTTTAAATCTAACATATTTTGATCCGAGCATATCATCATTCAATTCATCATAACAACGAATTTAATCTTAAATTTGAAAACATATGATTATAAAAAAAATAGAGATGGTATAAATTATTATTCACCTTGATTAAGATAAGAAGATTGGATTGAGATTTATTCCCCTAGCTTTAATCCTTAGCTTTTCTTTGATTTCTCTTTGATTATGGCTGGCTCTTATTACGTTTTTATTTTTGTTTGCCAAATGACGTGAACGGGAAAATGAAAATGAGGAACGAGAATATATAAGGGTAAGGGGTTACGTGCGGCTAATTCCCAATATATCCATATGCAAACTAATTAACTTTAAACCCATTTAATTAATTAAATTGAACACGGGCTTAATTATATTCATATCTCAATCCCCTTATCACTTAACATTTACATTATTCTATTTAGTTTATCTAATTAATGTTATCAAAAATTAGGGGTGTTGCACCCAGGACTTGGGACTGGGGGAAAATCAAGATCAACCTCACCTCCTCCGAGTGGTTTGTTATCATCATCGTCGCCGTCGTCACTGGGAGCTATCTGGACAATGCCAGTGCTACGGCCCTCTTCTAACAAGCCGTTGGCAATAATATTTTCATATGACAAGAGAGTTTTGATATCTCTATCACTTGCTGGAATTGCCATAAGAGTGTTAACAGCATCTGAAAGCGCCAAGCTACTATGTCTCGCTGGATTATCTGGATATTAAAGCAAGGATATGAGTTAAGTCTACATACTATAAGGCAAATTCATACAATATAAATGAGATGGAACTTACGTCCGGATATCCATCTTCGAGCAAACCCGCGTAGATAGTGAATGTAGAACCACTCACTCTTGAAGTAGCTCAACTTGTTCCACGCCCTAATAACTACTCTACAACCTCTTATCGGTTCTAAGTAAATCAAAGACGGACTTTATTTTCGACTCTTGAAGCTATAAATGTACCGGATCTCCTCGTCACCGGGTACTCGGTTCAAGTGCATGTAGAAGACCATGTATGTACTAAGGAGGAAAGCATAGCTATTTGGATTCAGCTATGTCAGAGCCAAGTGCATGAAAATCAAACCTCAATAGAAAAATTGGTTAAATGGTGGGAGGCAACCTGCCAAACACATATATCTATTGCAGGCAGTGTACCCTTCCGGAGGGTTATGTAGCCTTTGATGACAGGAAGGAGTTAGAGCGTCTTCAAAAGGAATCCCGTGCTTATCACATATTCTGCGAAGCAATCCTTTATGGATTTTAAAAACAACAGAATTAATAGGATCTTCCACTATTATAATGTCCTCAAGAGTGTCGGGAGTTAGGTCTATTTCTGGCCCACCTACTGGCTTAACTCGATTCTTTGGAACTTGTTGTTCGACTTAAGGATTTTCCAGATTTTGCTGCTCAACCTGCTAAGTCTCTTATTGTTACTGCTAAATTGGATTTTGCTATGCATTCTCTGCCGGAGTTTATTGGGCATATGGATTCATAGTTGAACTTAACTCGGTGTCGGATTCGACATATCTCGAAATGGATGTACCTATGGCTTGAGCAGTTGGACGTTTGGATTGTCCCTGATCTATTTCTATAAAAAACTCGACAGATAATCAACATTAGATGATTAATTGCAAACTGTCCCCTAATGCTAAAGTGGATTCTTGTGTGGTGTCGTGCAGTGATGTGCAGTTTAAGTTTTCGATATTATTTCACAGTTCATTTTTTAAATTCTGGATATCACTCGAAGTGATCGTCATCGCTAACCGTCCTAAAAAGTTTCACATAATTGGTCATGCTTTAGAAAAGACACGAGATTAAGAAGAGGATATTGGTCCATAGAGAAGGATTCTCATGTGGGCCAAATGTTCAGAAAATTATTCTAAGTGTTGGAGTTGAACAACTCCATCGCTTAAAGAAATTCTATCCTTCCTTCTTCCATCTTCACCAATCCCAAACTACAACCATTAACTGAGGCCTCATCCATGACTGAGCTCGCCTATTTTGGTTCATGTCCATACTCAAGCTCCTCCACCTCCCTATGGAATTCTGAATTCAAGTAAGGATCGGGTTAATTCGCGAAGTGAAAGCTAAGGTTCTAGTCGATGGGGCTAGGTCTAACCACGACGTGGTGAACAATGTTAGGTGTAGGCAAGAGTAGCGGCAGCGGTCCTAGGTTCAAGTGGAGGCAAGAGTTTGATTCGAAGTTCAAGATTTTTAATGGCAGATCGAAGCTTGGGTCGGTGGTTAGCAACATAAAGGTAAAGAGGAAGTAAATTCGTATGGGTTATATACCCACTTGAAAATATAGGCAATGCATTTGGAGAATTTTCTCCAAACAATGGAGTCGGTACTGACCCAAGATTTAGGGGTCGGTACCGAGTCCTAGAATAAAAAAACATCAATGATATATATACGTATGGATATATGTCTATGTGTATACATGTGATGGACCATGTATATGCATTCATTCCTACTAGCGAATGTGCTCATGAATAAGTGTACGTGCTTATGTCCAATACCCGACGACCAAAATCGAAGGAAAATCAAATTCAAACCGGAATAATCCATGGAAGGAACCAGTATAACATCGTCAAGTTCAGAATGACATATTATGAGGACACGTTCTAGATTTAAGTCCCGGATGCAGGTAGAGCATCATAATGGATGATAATGGACATACTTTTCACAAAAACGATTCGTAGGAAGGATAATGACCATTCGAAACACGGAGTGGAGTCCTTCGTAGCAACTCAAACATGTCTTGATTCAAAGCACATCACGTTCGAAACGAGATATACTTTGGGGGGCAAGTGTTATCCAACCTTTTAACCAGACAATGTTCGGACGGACCGGATGAATCGAACTTGGATCTATCAAGGCAGGAAGCCCAAAGGTCCAGGAACAGAACACAAATAAAGTCACAAGCCAATACAAGATTAACTAAAAGCAAGACAACCAAAGAAACACGCGAGTGATGGGTCGATACCGACCCCTATTTTCTTGCCCTATGAAGTCCATCTTCTGCTTACTAGTCCAACTTGACGCTAATAGCCTATTTCCAATGTCATTTTGTTATTCTAATGCAATTCTCCATCAATCTCTATGAACACTTGAAGCTGCAACTCTATTCTTCCACAACTCCATCATTTGAACCAAGAAGCAAGCTAATACTGATATAAACAACTATGGAATCACGAAGCTAACCACTAGACAATCCAAGATGAAGAGTTGGAGATAGCCATATTGGCCATACTATGGGTCGGCGCTGACCCCTAATCTTAGAGTCGTACCGACCCATACAAACTGATAAGTTGGCACCTACTTTCTTAGGAGAATCGGTCTAAATCATGGATAATGGCTTGGAGATCTTTTGTGCGAGATATTAGGCTCCCTACCTCTATAAATAGGAGGGTAGTGCTCATTTTTTGGATCTTTTGGCTTTATTTCTTCCCAACTCTATATTCTTGTAATTCTGAAAATCTAAGTGTCGGAGTTGTACCAACCCTTAAGAACTTCTGCCACTAAGTCAGATATAAGCAATAAAATCTTAAAATGGATGTAGGCCTTGCTTTGCCGAACCACTATAAACGATTATGGCTTGTTTATTTCTCATTTTCATTTACATTTCTTTATAATTTATTCTTTATATAAACTTTTGGGGGTTTGTACCATTTTTGGTTCAAACACTGCTGAATAACAATAATATATTTGAAATAAAGTGAACATAATCAAACACTGAACCACTATAAATCTATGTGTCAATTTATTGCTTTCATTTTCATTTTTTTGTTATATTTTTTTGATCTAGATCCAGGATTTATTGGACTCGTTAACAACATAAATTGGAGGTTAAACCCACCGATACACAACAATTAATGATTACGTTCTTATCTTTGTTTCCATGCAGTTTCTTTAGTGTGTTAGACCAATTGTTGGCTAGCGTCTTAATTGGATGAATATAAATAAGTTACTTTTTGACTTTTGAAAGCCAAAACCAATTTGTTTTGGTTTTCAAAAAGGAAAAAAAACCTTATTTAAATCGATCTAAACGAGTCGTAATGAATCCACACTTTATATTTCTACCTTTCCATGACATTGTCTCCCCTTGTTCCTCCACCCCTCTAAGGGTAAACCATCTTCCCTTTCTGATGAGAATCCTAGTGATCTTAGAGTTTGAAATGAGATGGAATACACTTGATAAAATATTGCTAGTGATATGAGATTTACTCTTATGCATAATTGCTACTACAAATGTATTACTGATGAGGATGATTCTATATTATTGTTTTATACTATGGTAGCTAATTATTTGAGCTTGAGTTCTCTCTATGTCAGCTTGATGAGTGTAATGTTTGGATAAAAACTGGGGTTGAAGCTTTACCTATTCTCTTGAGTTGACCGATTGCTGTATGGATCTTGTCAGATGGTTTCGTACTTAGATTGAGAAGGTGTAGTGTTATTTTCTATTCAACTTGGAGGTTTTATATTTTCATCATTTCTAAGTTAAGATTGTCATGTAACTTAAAGTATTTAGGGTTTGCAACTCAACCTTTTATTTGTTAACGAGAGATGGTTAGAGATGATTTAACCCAGTTTGCGCTACCAAAAAAAACTGCCAAAAAATTACTACTACTACTACTACTACCTTTTGTATATCTTAAAGTTTTAAATCTAATCTATTAAATAATTGTAAAGTAGAAGTATTTCATGCTCTCTTATTAATTCTGGGAATTTTCTCTTCTCTCCTTAATTTCCTCTAGAAATTTAATTTTAAAATCGTGTTATTTATTATTATTACAATTATTACAATGCTTATATTAGTTCTCTCTTCTATCACTTTAGATTTAAATACCAACAATTAATAATTTTGTACGATTATTTATAGATTTCTCCTAGGGTTTCTTCTGTTTTTTCGCCTTTGAGTCTTTATGTTAGAACTAATTAGGTGATCTTAAATTTAAACTTAGTAAATAAATACAATTAACAAATATCAAGAAAATAGGCACAAGGACAAATTTTGGAAAAAAAATAAGGCTGAAGGACAATGTTGGTTTTTTATAGTGTAAAACTGAATATAATGCCCAAAAATAAAACTACCATTTGTCATTCAACATAAATTTTTTTTTCAAAGTTTGTCTTTCAGCCTAAATTATAACTAACATTTGTCCTTCAGCCTAAAAATAAACTTGCTGTCCTTCAACCTAATTTTTTTTCAAAGTGTGTCCTTTTCCTTAATTCCTCTGGCAAAAATGGTAAAATTAATTTTTCATTCTATGTCCATATAGTATAAAATTTTCATCATTATATAAAATTACAATGTTTTACTAAATTTCTCCCTTATAATTTTACATTTAAATACCGACGGTTAATAGTTTTTATAATTATTTATGGATTTTTCCAAAGTTTTCTTATATTATTTTACATTCAAGTCTATATATTTGAATTTATTAAGTGATCCTAAATTTAAACCTTTTAAATAAATCCAATTAATTGTTAACTAATCTAATAAATCATAAAAAATGACAATTCAATATTATATCACATTTCTATTGACAAAATGGTAAAACTATTTTTTCATTCAAGTCCATATGATTTAAAATTTTCGCAATTATATATAAAATTATTTTAATTCTCTTATTATTCTACCCTCAAGTTCATAAAATTTATTTATTTCTAAAATAGTATTTTAATGCAGAGAAATATACACATAATTCTTTCTTTTTAAAATTGGTATATCATTGCAAATATAACATTTTACTTTTCAAAATTGTACGTTAAGTAAATTTTTTGCCATCAATAAAATTAATTTTTGTGAAGTGTGACATTACAATTAATAATAAGCAGTGAATGTTTGTACTTTGTAATGCTGAAAAATAATCAACATTTTCAATTAGAAGCTTTTCTTAAAACGACTACATTTTAAGTATTTATATCCGTAATTACGTTAATTGATCGATAAAAATCATAACATTCTTTGATTAGAAATATTTTTCTTTTGTATTTATTATCTTTTAGAGGTAAATGTTAAATATTTTTTGAAACTTTTTATTGGAAATTGAAATTATCGATGTATGAAATAATGTGTTAAAGGTCATTTTTGCATAATTTAAACGACAATGTGATTTGTAATATTTTAGGTCTTTTCTTCTATTAATATTTGTTCAACAGTTAAATAAATATATTTTTTATCACTTTGCTAGTATCATATACTTATTTTTTATATGTATGTGCTAGAAGAACTTTGAATACATAAAAATATATTGCTAATAGCATTACACTTCAATTTTTAGGTATTTTCGCCGATTCTTGAATGATATTTGAAATTCAATTTATATATCATTTATCTTTTTAGTCAAATGTATCAAAAGCTTGATGTCAATTTTATTATTTATGTACATGAATATTTATCTATAAAATTATGTAAAAATATTAATTTCAAAATTAATTAAGAGTATCAATTTTCATTTATTTGCATACAAAGTTTAAATGCTGAAAAATAATACATTAATATGTAACTCATTTTTATCAACAAAAATGATAATTTAATTAATATTTAAATATAAAAATATATAATTCTCATGATAAAAATTGTACACTTAGAAATACAGCAAGTGTTATTTATAACTCATTTATTGTAACGACCCGTAAATTCATCACTTTAGAAAAAATTTAGAATATTCAAAAATAAGATTTTTTTTCTTTAAAACATAAATGATGATGTTTTAAATAATGAATAATATCTATAATCTTATGTTGAAGAAATATATATAAAAGAAAAATATACACTTTGGTAAATATGGATAAAATGACCGGAAATCGTTTTATTAGTAAACAGCTCTTTAGCCATCCAAACTCGTCAGAAATTGGATACATACACTTATTTATATATATGAGTATTAATATGTCATAAAATTATCTATTTTATTTTGAAATTTAAATTGCCTTTATAACACTATTATAGATATTACTATTTTTGAATTATTGATTTTTGAATTTAAATTTAGCTTAAATGATTTAATAATTGTTTAATTCATTATGTAAGCTCTTTTAATTATTATATAATAATGGAAATATTATTTTTGAACTTTGTTTACAAATATGTGTATATTAACTAAGAAGAGAAAATATGACCGAAAATCGAAATCAAAATTTGTAACAATTCAACGTGAATAAGTTGTGCAACATTGTGGATAATATGTAACATACATATGCACATATACATGTACATACATTAAGACATATCCATATGCACATGAATACACATCTACACATGTAATTAAATATGTATATTACTAAACATATCCAAGATATTTCCTAAATTCCTTAACACTTAAGCAAGCTCTAAGTCAACACTTACATGTGCACATGGGGTGCACATGGCCTTGACCATGATGGGGGTCTCTTCGGCTGTGACAAGGGATGGTGAATGAGGTAAGGTGGTGCATGTGAAGGTGATGAAGGTGATGATGTATATGTAGATATTTTTCTCCTCTTCCTTGCCTATAAATACCACACACTCACCACTTCATTTCTACACATCTTCTTCTTCATTTCTAAACTATTTTATCTCCTCTTTCATGGCTTCTTACATTAGCAAAGTAATGTCAAAATATTTCTCATAAAGAAACTAAAATATATAGTGTGTATATATATATAGTTAAAACACCTCAACTTCTTCACTAAACTTCTCCTTCTACCCACGGCCACCACCATCATTTCCCATCAAAGCCGAGCCTTTTCCCTTCCTAGCCAATGCCATGAGCACTCTATCCCATCCCCAAGCAAGGCCGAGCCACCTAGGAGCTTAAATCCAAGGGATCGTGGGCTTTAAAATCCAAGTAGCGAAGATACAGTCATTTTTAGGTTAATCTTTTAACCCGAGGTGAGAAACTCCTAAACTATAGTTATATATATTATTGGATAATATATACATTTGGATATGATTGTTAATGATGGTTGTTTAGTATGGTTGTTGAATATATATGCAAGTCACGTTAATACACGTCGATAAGCACAAAGAAAATCACTTTCCTTTATTGAATGAAATGGTGTATATGGAATGTTTAAACCTCTTTAAAATGGTTTAATATAATTTAGAAATGTTTTATAAACATTTAAAAGTGTTTTGACAAAGTTTAAATGAATATTTAAAATTGAGTCAAAAATAGGTTTGTCGCGTAACAGTAGTTTACGATTTCGCACCGTAAAAGTCAAACGAATATATATAATGGAATATAGCTCGGAATTCTTCGAGATAAGATTTTTATGAATTATTATATCCATAGATTTCAAAAAAAGAAAGAAAATTGAGATTTCAGTTAGTAGATTTAAAATATGAGCAAATCAAGTTTTAAATAAAATCGCGCTTTGTCAGTTCGGAGGCCAAAGTAGTAAATGTTTTAAAATAGATATTTATAATTGTTTAAAAATATAAATAAATTATAAAAATCTTTTAAAATGTTTTAAAAGTGATTTGAGTTATAAAAATGAATTTTCAAATGATAGAAAAGTCGTTTTGATCAATACAGCTTAAGAAGCACCATTCGTAGCACTTTTCTATAACTTTTGAAATATAGTTCTAAACGCAACAATTCCTTTCCAAATCTTTTGTAAATGTTTTTAAATGAATAATAAAGTATTTTAAAGGTGATATGAGGATTTATAAAATAGTTAAATAAATAATTAAATTTAATTAAGTATGTTAAAAGATTTAGAGTCGATCAAATAACTTGACCACCTTATGGGTGACAGAGAGATAGTGTCTAGGCTTGAGTTTGGAAAACCAGTTTCCTACTCTCCCTAGCTATCCAGACTAGCCCGGTGGAGGGGATAGTAGCTTTGATTTACTCGGATCAAAATTTCCCAAAATTATAAAAGACATAATTTTCCAAATTTAAATAATTTAGATTGTGTGGAGATAATCTTCTTATACTTAGTGTTAAATCCCGAAGGGGGAACTTGTACTATTCGTGGAATTTAAAAGGTGATTTCACCGTTATTCCACCCATAGTACTTGTTGAATACAAGAATTGATATTGAGTAGAATTAGATGATTTATATAGATTTTGCTCACTTAATATTTATTGGTTTTGGATTAACATCCTAAATACTATGGTTTCAACTCAATCAAAATTATAATTTTGAATAATCATTGTTAAGATTTAAATAAATAATTTTCGAAAGAGAGGTTTAATGATTTTGTATATACCGAAAAGAATGTTTTAAAGATATATATCTTCAGAAGATATTTTGATAAAAAGAAATTAATCGAATAATTCCCTATTCACTTAACATCTTTTTATCAATGATTGGTTTAAAGGAACCAGGGTCGGATTTGAGTAATTCTTATCCGAAAACCACTTTGAACAAATTTACGTATTCGAAGTGAAGACATGGAAATGATTTGGAAGATGGAATATAGGGCTCCTGTCACTAACCCTCGGGGGAAATTTCCCATATCTTATTATATGACATTAGTTATTTATTTGAGATCTACGATGCAAGGACTTCTCACTACTAATCCTAGGGGTAATCCTCAACATGATGTGGTAGGAGAGTGCCTTCGGTTTGTCCTGTTCTTGGACAACTTGTATGGACGAATGTCTAACATTGCATTTCAAATTACATTGGTTGGTCTCTATGAACATATCATCTGTTTGGTGGCGGAGAAGGCAACTTCTCTTAGATTAACACCCTTTCCTGAGATGTATGAGCTCAGGAGTTATACGTTTGTAGAAATCAGTTATGTGATCATGGAATGGCAGTGTTGCATTCAAAGTGGAATGTACTATGTGAAAGGTAAAACGTTACCTCGGGCCTCATTAATCGAAAATGGCTAAAGCAGGGTAGATGCGGCAGAGCTATGTGGGTCGCGCCCATTAGGAAATGGTCATCACCTTTCTAGATTACTCTCTATATGTTGAGTATATGGTGTATGCTTAGGTCGGTGACCACCGAGGTGATGTCATATTCAGTGCTATCCAGCGAAGGGATAGGTCGGTTCTGTATTGGTATAGGCGTTCAGTATCTGGACCCTAGATATACCCCTCTAGAGGTATACTGTACGGACGGTAGTTCCTCACCTTGCCATCGTATGGAATCCATTCTCTGAACAAGCCTTGTAAAAGTTTTTTTTGTAGAGCCCAACAAATCCAGAATTTAACAACAATTTTGGCTAAGATTAATAAGCTTATTTGCAAATGTTTTCAAAGAATGTCATTAAAAATAATATCAAATGATTTTATGCAGCAAATGTTTTTGGTTATCATAAGGTAAAAACCCGCTCCATGTTTATGTGCGGCGTGGTCTTATGAGATACCCTTTTTGTTTTCAAAACATCTGTATTTTGAGTTTCTCACACCAGTCTCATGACTGACCCGGATTTTATTTTTCTTATCCCTTAAACTCTAGGTGCGCTAATTTTCCCAGGTAGCCAAGTAGTTAGGAAAGCTTGGAGCATTTTGGAATAGAGCATGGAGAATTTTGGAATAGAGCATGTAGCATTTTGGGTCTTCTGAAGAAGCTATCTATATTCCGTTGTATCTGTATTATGTATCTACCAGCACTTTTAAGGATAAACCTTTATAACTATCCTAGCTGGGTTAGTACATGCTGTAACTCTAATAAATCACCTGAACTGATTGCATGTATCTTGCATATGTAAAATTATAAGTTGTTTTTTGCGATGTGAGATTCTATTTGTTCTATCTTCTATCTTTATTTTCTTTTACCCCATGATTATCTACCTCTCCGGCACTTGAATTTGCAGCACATGAATACCGAGGATGTATTAGTGTCGATCTTCTAGGTCCAAGGAGGTGGACCATCGCATTTGGTATCAGAGCTTATGGTTGAACAAATACTTAAGCATGGTTGAGATTAACTCATTTGAGATAGGGTTAGCATTTCCTTAGAATGAGTTTAATCCGAGAGAGTGCCCATTGGAAAATCTTATCCGAAAATGTATATTAGAATTTTATGCCATTCCCTAAGATAATCCCTTCTATAATCCTAAAGATATTTCCTTAGTATATTCAGGTGGTAGGAAATGAGTACTAAAAAAGGACAAGGAAATGGAAATAAAAGGGTTGAAGAAACGATAGTTCCTGTACAACCACAAGTTAATATTGCAACTTTCTGCCTAACTTTTACCAACTTGGGCGGGAAACCATTCAAGGGTACAGAATCTATTAGTGAAGTTCAAGCTTGGTTCCGCTCATGTGAGAGAATCTTTAAAGGATTGAGCATCAAGGACGAGCAAAAGCGCTTCCTGGCATTTTGGCAATTGCGGGATGGGGTTTTGGCTTGGTCGGAGTCAATTACCATCAATGAATCAGAAGATGATATTTCGTGGGAAGATTTAAGAAAGTTTTTAAAGAACGGTACCTACCCGATGCTGGGAAGTCTCGTCTTTATAAAAGATTCATGGATCTAAAGCAAGGAGAAATGTCGGTAGAAGAGTACCTAAGAAAGTTTAATGAATTATCTTTATTTTCTTTTACCCCATGATTATCTACCTCTCCGGCACTTGAATTTGCAGCACATGAATACCGAGGATGTATTAGTGTCGATCTTCTAGGTCCAAGGAGGTGGACCATCGCATTTGGTATCAGAGCTTATGGTTGAACAAATACTTAAGCATGGTTGAGATTAACTCATTTGAGATAGGGTTAGCATTTCCTTAGAATGAGTTTAATCCGAGAGAGTGCCCATTGGAAAATCTTATCCGAAAATGTATATTAGAATTTTATGCCATTCCCTAAGATAATCCCTTCTATAATCCTAAAGATATTTCCTTAGTATATTCAGGTGGTAGGAAATGAGTACTAAAAAAGGACAAGGAAATGGAAATAAAAGGGTTGAAGAAACGATAGTTCCTGTACAACCACAAGTTAATATTGCAACTTTCTGCCTAACTTTTACCAACTTGGGCGGGAAACCATTCAAGGGTACAGAATCTATTAGTGAAGTTCAAGCTTGGTTCCGCTCATGTGAGAGAATCTTTAAAGGATTGAGCATCAAGGACGAGCAAAAGCGCTTCCTGACATTTTGGCAATTGCGGGATGGGGTTTTGGCTTGGTCGGAGTCAATTACCATCAATGAATCAGAAGATGATATTTCGTGGGAAGATTTAAGAAAGTTTTTAAAGAACGGTACCTACCCGATGCTGGGAAGTCTCGTCTCTATAAAAGATTCATGGATCTAAAGCAAGGAGAAATGTCGGTAGAAGAGTACCTAAGAAAGTTTAATGAATTATCTCTCTTTGGGCCTGGACTGATTGATTCTCCACTTAAGAAGAATGAAATGTTTGTGGCTGGGATGAGAAAAGAGTTCATGATAGAATGACTGCTCATCTAAAGGGATCATTCATGAACCTAGTAGATATGGGTTTGCGATATGAATTTCTTGATGAGGAGAAGCCGGCTTCAAAACTAAATATTATCAATAGTAGCAACCACCCTAGTGAGAAGGAATTCAATCCAAGAATGAAGAGGCGACAAAGTGGAATCAAGAAAAAGAATTTCATGGGTACTAGGTATGGAAATTGTAAAAAGATAAGACATATTATTGAAGATTGTAGGAGTGAGAAGAGGCAACGAGAAAAGGCACTCTGTTCTAATTGCCACCAACAAGGGCATATGATGATGGGTTGTTCATTTATGGAGATAGTCCAGTCAGCTAACACCTATGCCATGGAAGAATAACCATTAACCTCGGAAGAGACCGGGGAAAGAGGAGTTCTAGAGGGTGCTATTTGTGTTAAAGGCATTATGGTTAAAGTATTGTTTGATATTGGGACTTCCCGCGGTTTTATTTCCAAAGAATTGGTGGAAAAATTGAAGCTTACCACGAAAATAGTAGATACCCCTATCTGTATGTTAAATCCCATAGGCGGTACGACAAACCTTTGTGTAATTTGTGAAAAGTCCAAGTTACCTACCTTTCTCATTGTTTTTCATGTGACATGTTTATCCTCGATTTTATCGGATTTGAAGTATTGCTTGATATGGATTGGTTATCCAAGAATAAAGCTGTCCTTGATTGTGTTAAGAGAACGGTATCTCTATTGATCAGCTTTGGAAAATTTATAGAAATATATTGTAACGAGCCTAGCCCAATAAGGGATAGTTTCTAGTATGCCCTTGATTCACCCCAAGGAAATTTGGAGACCATACCGATTATTAAGAAGTTTCCAGATGTTTTTAAAGAGGTAAAAAGTTTGCCCCCACATCGGAAAATTGAGTTTCGTATCGATCTGATTCCTTATGCAAGACCTATTGTTCAACTAAAGCAAAGAATCGCTCCAAGAGAGATGGATAAATTGAGGGAACAAACCGATGCATTGTTGAAAAAGGGATTGATAAAACCAAGTCGCTCAAATTGGGGAGCAGTAGTGGTCTTCGTTGCCAAGTCCGATGGTTCCCTAAGGTTCTGTGTAGACTATCGGGACCTGAACAAGCAAACGGTTAAGAATAAGTATCCTCTACCTCGAATAGATGACTTATTTGATCAACTTCATGGTGCTCATGTATTATCAAAAATGGATCTGACCTCAGGATTCCATCAACTTAGAATAGCAGAAGACTGCATTCATTTAACTGCATTCAGGTCCAGATTTCTTCTATGAGTGGTTAGTTATGCCTTTTGAGCTAACTAATGCGTCTGCTTATTTTGTAGACCTCATGAATAGAGTATTCAAAGATGTGCTTAATAAATTTGTGTTAGTCTTTATTGATGATATTCTTATATATTCGAACACTGAAGAAGAACACGAAAGGTATCTAGAGATTGTATTGGAGATATTAAGGAGGAATGTGCTTAAGGCCAAATTCTCGAAGTGTCATTTATGGGAGAAAGAAATAAGATTCCTAGGGCATGTAGTATCAGGAGAAGGAGTTTTAGTTGATCCAGGAAAAGTTGTAGCAGTCCAAGATTGGAAGACGCTCCAAAGTCCAAAAGACGTCCGTAGACTTTTAGGATTGGCAGGATATTACCGGAGGTTCATTCGGGATTTCTCGAAAATTTCCTCCCATCTTACAAATATAACAAAGAAGAATGTTAAATTTGAATGGACGCTGAAATGTAAAGAAGCATTTAATGAGTTAAAGAAAAGATTGACCAGTGCTCCAGTGTTAGCTATTGCTGATAGAAGTGGCAATTTAACCGTATATACCGATGCTTGTGGAGAAGGTATAGGTGCAGTTCTAATGCATCATGGGAAACTAATCGCTTGTGTGAGCCGACAACTAAAGACTCATGAGTAGAACCATGCAACGCACAACTTAGAGCTATTAGCCGTTGTGTTTGCACTAAAAATGTGGAGGCACTATTTACTAGGTGAAAAGCTCGAGCTCTTCACAGATCACAAATCTTTGAAGTATCTTTTCACCCAGAAGCATTTGAACATGAGACAACAGCGTTGGTTAGAATTTCTTGCATCTTATGATCTAGATATCTTATATACACTCGGGAAGGCCGATGTAGTAGCAGATGCAGTGAGTGGAAAACATGCCGTTATAGCTTATCTTGTAGTTACCCTGACTCTTCTAAAAAGAATCGCCACCAAGCAGAAAGAAGATCAGCAGCTAAGGGGGATTTTTAAAATAGTACGCCAAGGGCAAAGTTCAAGCTTTGAAATTGATTGCCGAGGAATATTATAGTTAAAAAGGAGAATTTGTGTTCCAGAGATTGACAACTCAAGACAAGAAATATTAACAGAATGCCATCAATCTAAATTGAATATCCACCCAGAAGTTAACAAAATGTACAAGGATGTAAAACAAACATTTTGGTGGAAAAGTATAAAGAGAGACATCTCCATCCATGTTAGCAGATGTGCGAATTGTCAATAGATCAAGAGTGATCAACAAAAGACTGCTGGACTACTCCAACCTCTTGAAATTCCAACTTAGAAATAGGACCAAATATCAATGGATTTCATCGACGGCTTATCTCGATCAAGAAAGGGAAATGAGGGCTTTTGGTTTATTATAGATCGATTAACCAAAAGTGCACACTTTATCTCTGTAAAGTCAACACCAACTGTTGCAAGTCTTGCAGAAGTATACATGAGGGAAATAGTTTGATTACATGGTGTCCAAAGTAGCATAGTCAGTGATCATGACCTGATCTTTACCAGTAATTTCTGGGAAGCATTGCAAACAGCTTTGGGAACGAAGCTAAGTATAAGCACCGCATATCATCCCCAGACCGATGGGCAAACTGAAAGGGTAAATCGAGTGTTGGAAGATCTTTTGAGAGATTGCATTTTAGATTTTGGAGGTTCTTGGGAAAATTATCTTCATCTTATGGAGTTCTCCTATAACAACAGCTATCAGGCTAGTATTGGCATGGAACCATACGAAGCTTTATATGGTCGTCCGTGTAAACCCCCAGCATGTTGGATTGAGACCAGAGATCGGTTAGTATTAGGACCTGATATGATTAGAGAAGCCTCAGAAAAGATAGACATGACCAGAAAGAAGATGAAAGAAGCTCAGAGAAGGCAGAAGAGCTATGTTGATCAAAGGCGAAGAAATCTAGAGTTCTTAGTCGGAGATTTCGTATTCTTAAAGGTCTCCCTATGAGAGGAGTGGTGAGATTTGGGAGAGCGGGAAAATTAGCACCTCGGTACTGGGGCCTTTTCCTACCCTTGAACGGATGGCCCATTGGCTTATCAAGTAAAATTACTAGAAAGATTGTCAGGTATATATAATGTTTTTCACGTATCTCAATTGCTAAAGTATGTGTACGACCCGAAACAAATAGTGGAAGAAGCTGCCCAAGAAGATTTGGAAATTGAGCCAAACTTGGCTATCATCAAACAACCAATTCGAATTATGGATCGTGATGAGAAACGATTAAGGGAAAAGGTTGTGAGACTAGTCAAAGTTCGATGGAGTGGTGATGCTAATGATTGCACTTGGGAAACAGAAGACAGAATAAGGAAGGTTTATCCCAAGTTCAGATTTGATGATTAATCTATGTGTTGTATCGATGTAGTGTACTCACCAACCTATGGTATAGTCACTTGCCATATCTTATATATATTTCATCATGTTATATATGTATTTGTTTTCGAGTTATCTTCTTCTTATCCTTAATTTCGGGGACGAAATTCTTTTAAGGGGGGAAGTATGTAACGACCCGTAAATTCATCACTTCAGAAAAAGTTCAAAATATTCAAAAATAAGATTTTTAAAACATAAATGATGATGTTTTAAATAATAAATATATTTGTAATCTTATTTTGAAGAAATATATATAAAAGAAAAAAATACTTTGGTAAATATCGATAAAATGACTGGAAATCTTTTTATCAGTAAACAGCTCTTTAGCCATCCAAACTCGTCACGGAGCTGGATACATACACTCATTTATATTTATAAGTATTAATATGTAATAAAATTATCTATTTTATTTTGAAATTTAAATTGCCTTCATAACGCTATTATAGATACCACTATTTTGGAATAATTGATTTTTGAATTTGAATTTAGTTTAAATGATTTAATAATTATTTTAAGTATTATGTAAGCTATTTTAATTATTATATAATGATGGAAATATTATTTTTAAACTTTGTTTACAAATATGTGTATATTAACTAAGAAGATAAAATATGACCAAAAATCCAAATCAAAATTCGTAACAATTCAACGTAAATAAGTTGTGCAACGTTGTGGATAATATGTAACATACATGAAGACATATCCACATGCACATGAACACATATATACACATGTAATTATATATATATATATATATATATTACTAAAAATATCTAAGATATTTCCTAAATTCCTTAACACTTAAGCAAGCTCTAAGTCAACACTTACACATGCTTATGGGGTGCACATGGCCTTGACCATGATGGGGGTCACTTCGGCCGTGACAAAAGATGGTGGATGTGGTGAGGTGGTGCATGTGAAGGTGATGAAGATGATGATGTATATGTAGATATTTTTTTCCTCTTCCTTGCCTATAAATACCACACACTCTCCACTTCATTTCTACACATCTTCTTCTTCATTTCTAAACTATTTTATCTCCTCTTTCATGGCTTCTTACATTAGCAAAGTAATGTCAAAATATTTCTCACAAAGAAACTAAAATTATATAGTATGTGTGTGTGCAGTTAAAACACCTCAAACTCCTCTTTCTACCCATGGCCACCACCATCATTTCCCGTCAAAGCTGAGCCTTCCCCCTTCCTAGCCAAGGTCGTGAGCACTCTATCCCATCCCCAAGCAAGGTCGAGCCACCTAGGAGCTTAAGTCCAAGGATCGTGAGCTTTAAAATCCAAGTAGCGAAGGTATAGTCATTTTTAGGTTAATCGTTTAACCCGAGGTGAGAAACTCATAAAATATAGTTAAATATGTTATTGAATGATATATATGTTTGGATATGATTGTTAATGATGGTTGTTTAATATGGTTGTTGAATATATATGCATGTCACGTTAATACATATAGATAAGCACAAAGGAAATCACTTTCCTTTATTGAATGAAATGATGTATATGGAATGTTTAAACCTCTTAAAAATGGTTTAATATAATTTAGAAATGTTTTATAAACATTTAAAAGTGTTTTGACAAAGTTTAAATGAATATTGAAAATTGAGTCAAAAATAGACGCGTCGCGTAACGCTAGTTCGCGATTTCGTGCCGTAAAAGTCAAACGAATATATATAATGCAATATAGCTCGGAATTATTCAGATAAAATTTTCCGAGCTATTATATTCATAGTTTTCAAACAAAGAAAGAAAATTGAGATTTCGTTTAGTAGATTTTAAAATATGAGCAAATCAAGTTTTAAATAAAATCGCATTTTTGCAGTTTGGAGGACAAAGTAGTAAATGTTTTAAAATAGATATTTTTAACAGGTAAATAGGCACAAGGAAGAAGTTGCAAAAAAAATTAGTCTCAGGGACAACAAGTTTGCTTTTTAGTTTGAAGGACATTTTTTAGTGTAAACTGAAAATGATAGTTACAACTATCATTCTGTGAATTACACTAAAAAGTGTCCTTCAGCCTAAAAAACAAACTTCTTGTCTTTGAAACTAAATTTTTCTCTAACTTTTCCTTGAGCCTAAAAACCCCTATTTTTAATTGTTTAAAAATATGAAATAAATTCTAAAAATATTTTAAAATGTTTTAAAAGTGATTTGGGTTATAAAAATGAATTTCCAAATGATAGAAAAGCCGTTTTGATCAATACGGTTTAAAAAGCACTTTTCCTAGCACTTTTCTATAACTTTTGAAATATAGTTTTAAACGCAAAAATCATTTTCCAAATCTTTTGTAAATGTTTTTAAATGAATAATAAAGTATTTCAAAGGTGATTTGAAGGATTTATAAAGTGGTTAAATAAACTATTACAGTTAATTACGTATGTTAAAAGATTTAGAGTCGATCAAATATCTTGACCACGTTATGGGTAACAGAGAGATAGTATCCAGACTTGAGTTGGAAAATTAGCTTCCTGCTCTGCCTGACTATTCGGACTGACCCAAAAGAGGGGATAGTTAATTTGATTTACTCGGATCAAAATTTCCCAAAAGTATAAAAGATATAATTTTTCAAATTTAAATAATTTGGATTGTATGAAGATAGTCTTCTTATATTTGGTGTTAAATCCCGAAGAGGGAACTCGTACTATTCGTGAAATTTAGAAGATTATTTCACCGTTATTTCGTCCATAGTATTTGTTGAATACGAGAATTGATATTGAGTAGAATTAGATGATTTCTATAGATTCTGCTCACTTAATATTTATTGGTTTTGGATTAACATGCTATATAACATGGTTTCAACTCAATCAAAATTTTGATTTTATTTTTTCTCAAAACACCAAAAACAAAATAAGTTTCTATTTTAAAGATTAGCTTCATTTTCCAATTCGATTGGTTTCTAAAATACTTGTGTCATGTGCATGTTTTTTTGACGAAAACACAAAACTTAAAAAAGCAAACCAAACGGGCCTTTCATGATTTTAAATTTTCATGTGTTGGTCTAAGGTTCACTCCAATTCAACTAATCATCAATTGCATTCTCCATGGCAAATGAAAACATGAATTGAAGTATATTCTGTGCGTGTTGAACACTAATATAAATATTTCCAACAGCCTCATAGGCCGAGTGCTCGAGCGACCTAAAGGTACTTGCAGAAAACGATTGAGGATCAGGAACTAGGTTTCAGCCAATATTGTAGGAGGAGGAGAAAGACTTTTTTAGACCGAGGAGTTTAACCGGTTAGATATTAATGGTATGGTTAATTTCAGGCCGGGTGGGCCGAGTAGCATATGATGCACATCCTTTTGCAATTGTGTTGGAGTTGCTTTTTCTGCGTTACTGCTAAAGTACGTTATTTTCTTACATATTTTAACGAAATTTAGTTATCTATATAGATAAAAATACTGTATGGGTGTAGCGGATTAATGGAAAGTCTCGTCGTTATTTGCTACGACAACTTGCAATTGACTTTTTTATAGTAGCCACAGTTATGTTTTTCAAGTAAATTAAAGTGTGGCTCGCACAAAAAATATATTTGTTTTTGTTGAGAATATATAGCAATTAGGTGCATGTGATACTGACAAAAGGGTTTGAAGCATTGGTTGGCCATGTGAAAACTATAGTTTTGAATCTGTGTGTTGCTGTCTATTATTCTCAGCTGACGTTTTATTCATCTTGGGAGATGGTTCAGTGCAAACAAAAGTCGCTGTGTGCTGTCGTATTTCATTTAGGGAAATTTGTTGCCGTGTTACTTTGTTTTGGTCTTTGAATTCCTTCAGAATTATAGTCCTTGAGATTCACTTAACATGAATGGATATAATTTTGTCCACGAGTGTTGGGAACTCTGAGTACAAGTTATTGAACCTAACTGGGATGTGCTTTTATAGGTTAACGCCTTCCTACAGTTTGTTCTTTTTTTCCACATACGGTGCTGGAGAAAGAACTATATTAAAGCACGCCTTTGGAATCGTATACATAGTGGAATTTTTTTTATGTTTTTTGTGTTATTTTAGCGAGTTCCGTGGCTTATGCACCCATTAAACAATTGTATCCATTTTGGTTTGCAGGTCTACTTCGCCGATATTAACCAACAAATAGTAAGTCAAAGTTCACTTTTCCAATAAATTTTTATTTGACCGTTATTCTAAGACCATAACGTCCATCTCTTTTAAATATTCTAAAAATGTATCTTTCGTTTAGAATGCTAAATGCAGAATTATGAGTGCTAATCACTAAATATTGATTGTTGACTACTGAATACCGACTGCTTAAAACTTAGAATATTGTTTGTTTGCATTTTAATTAAAATTTTATTTTATGAACATAAATGACCACTTTGACAATATTACCCTTAGAATTCGAAATTAATTATTCTTCAATATAATTGTCATACAAAACAATCGTAATCATCTATCTTATGCCTTATATTAAAAAAAAACTCTTACATGTTTAAGTACTACTGAATTTACAAAATACGTCGAAAATAGAAAATATGATGACGTAAATATAATTTTTATAAAAGTTCGATCAAGATAAAAAATTCATTACAATAATTGAAATTTGTGATGCATCTAGATTATTAGTTAATGTTTTCAGCATTATTAATATATGTTCGACGTGTCGAAAAAAGTTATTATACAAATATCACATGACTTTGTCCAGCTTTTCGTAATTATTTAATATGTTAGATTTTTGCATATGTCCTGTTGATTTTGTTTTAGTTTTCAATTTCGCTGAAGATAGATCGATATTTTTCTTCTTATGAAAATTATTTCTTTATAATTTTTTTCGCACCTTCATTACATATTTCATTTTTTCTATTTCTGAATCAAACATAGATCGTATATTTTATTTCCATTCTTATTAACCAATTTATGAAGTATCTCATTTAACTTAAAATTGTATTCAAACATCACGGTAGGTTTCCATCAAATTTATTTCGTCATTAGTTTTTTGTATATTTATTCCCAGTGATCGGAGACTACGGTATAAAATTAAAATCAAAACAAAAACGAATAAATTCAACTTAACATAGAATGAGCTAGAACTTAAGACAAAATTGATGTTATGTTTCAAGTTCTAATTGTTTGATATAGTATTAAGAAAAACTTTATAAAACAATTAGGTGTTGTGTTATGTATATGTATAATTGGAAAATATTGTGTAACAAGCGATCAACACTGACAATAACCACTAAAAAAATCTTATTTGTTTAAGTGAATAAAAAAACTTAATGAAATCACTTATTTAAAAACAAATAAGTTAACAACCTCTTATCACTTATTTAATTAAGCATTCAGCACTTATTCTCTTCAAGCAAACAGTTTAGTTTGGTGTTGCAATAAGATCCATTTGGATCATTTCAGAAAAAATTGGATGGATCAGAGGCTTTACTATATCGATTTTTTTTTGAATTCAAATTGTATGATTAAAATCTAAAGCTAATCTAGTATGTTGTTTGGATTGGATCGAATAGTAATACAAGTAATGCTTGTTGTTATGGGTGAATCTTTAACAATTTTTTATGGGAAATTAAAGTTTGTTAAATAAAATAGTACAAAGATTGCTAAATATACTTAAAAGAGTAAATAAAAGGATTTGGTCTGATTATTGGACATTTGAGATGCTTTCAAAACCATAATGAAGTCAATTGCAGAAGATATGCTTGAGATGTCTCTTAGGAACCAATTGTTGGATTTGTGCTCAAGGAGACCCTATCACAGAAGAGGTACTCATGGAGTATGTAAGGGCTCATGGATATGTGCTCAAGTAGGGGACGATCACTCATTGTCTAAGAAGATGCTCATATGACTATACTTGCTTGCAAGCAGACTCTAGATGGTTTAATCAAGTCAAATTCTGAGATTTAGAAGTTTCTAACTTCATTTACGAATAACTAAACAAGTACATCTCAAGAGACGTTTGGCAATATTATTTTCTACTAAGACTATTGTTGTTAGGTTTTTAGCTGATAATATTTACACTCACCTAAACACATTCTCTTACTCATTTATCTTATCACCCAATCAAACTTCACTCACTCACCCATATCCACCTTTTTATAAATAAAAATTAATTTCTCAAAAACATAACTCAACTTCTCCTCTCATTCTCTCTCTCACTCCAAAAATTGAAACCAAAATTGCTCCATCCAATTTCTCCACAATCGATCTTTTTTTAGCTGACGCTTCGTCGATACATATGAATTGGTTCCCACTAAGCTGTTATCGAATTTAATTGTAAGTAGATTTTCATTTTTTTTTGTAAATTTTGTGTGATCCTAATGAATATTAACATCATAAAGTATAATTTACAGCTCAAATTTGATGCATTGGTGAAACACAGTAAAGAATCTTCATTATTACTTCTAAAAATACTCAACCATTAGTACATTTTTTGATTCAATAAGATAGTAAAAAAAGAACGACAAAACCAATCGTAAGAGAAAATAATATGATATAATCAAATATAATTAATTATCATTATCTTTGCGTATGAAAACCAATAGGGTTACAAAAATATTGATTTTGTGTATTGCTAAAATTACCCAAATTCTTATTTCCTAATACCATGATGTGGTATCAAGAAGTGCAAAACTGGGTGCTTCTAGCACCATACCACCATGTGGAACTAGAGGCACCCGGTTTTACACTTTATAATACCACATCATGGTGTTAGAAAGTACAAACTTGGGTGTTTTTAACATCACATGATTTACATGCATATTCTAAATATAATTAAGTATTTTAACTTATCAACTCCTAATCTGAGATTGATAGCATATTTTTAGTTACGTTGTTCATCTCATTTCTACTGCTATTAATGGTTGATAGGATTGAAAATAGTGGAAATTAGAATCTATCCCTTATTTGAAGTTCTGTACATGAAAAATCCTTCTCTAAAACATGTTTTAAATTACACCTATATTTTTAATTTTGGTTAGAAATATTCAATTTTTTTGAAATTAAATCTAAACTTTAGTTGCATCTTTCTACAATTTTTCTATTTTTTTTTAAAAACACCAAAATTTGCAAAAAAATTTTTGCAAATATGCTGAAACTTCAAATTAGAGGTTTTTGAAAAAAAAACTTGTTTTTTAGAAGGGACGAATGTGTATTTTGAAACTTAATGATGTTTTACTAAATTTCCCTTGAAAATAATTTGTTTGAGGATTAGAATTCATTCCCTTGCAGATATGCCATACGTTTGGCATCATATCATGGACTATGTTTTATATTCATCTATTCTAGGCTGCTGGTCGGATCTTACACTATTGCTCCTAAATAATGTCATGAACATTTAGGTTGCCACATAGATCGTACACCATTGTTCCATGATAATGTTATGTTCAAACATTATAGGTTGTCACATAAGCCTTACTCCATTATTCTATATTTATGTTGTGCTTAAATATCCTTGGTCTCCATATAGGCCTTGCACTATTGTTTCAAAAGAATGTTAGGTTCAAACATTATAGATTGGCAGTTAGGCCTTACATCATCGTTCTCTATATCTATTGTGTTATAACATTCTTGGTTGCTATATAGGCCTTACACCGTCATTCTCTATTAATGTTGAGTTTAATATTTTAGGTTGCCACAAGGACCTTGCACCATCATTTGAAATAATATTATGTTTTAATATTTGAAGTAATATGTTTTTATTTTTGCACTTCCAAATAAATACAGTAAAATTAAACTACACATTATGGAATATGGCTTCCAAAATGCTTAAGATTTCGCACGTCTAGCTATAGAGCCTCTAAGTTTTTTCTATCACATATTTAGGCTATCAAGCTATTGGATCTTGTTCGTTATGCAATAGATATTTTAGAGGTAAATCTATGTTCGAATTATGTAAATAATTATTTCTTATTAAATTGGACTTGATGTGTCAAATATTGTTTAATATCAGCATGATATTTTATATAAGGTTTTAACTTATGTTGAACGTGACATAAAAAAGGAAAATAATGTAAAATAGTAAATATATCTATAATAAGCATGTGTATAATATAGACACACACGCACATGTTTATTGGGATTTATACCCAATGTATATATACCTATAATATACTATACATAAGTATATGAGGTCCTTCGTATGCATATTAATTATGTACAAATATACATACAAATATATACATATGCTTATATGCATTAAAATATACGTGTATGGTTTGTATAATACCATATACGTATACTGAATAAGTATATATTATTTATAATATTTTAAGCCATATATATATAGTTAGGGATATTCTTTTCAAAAAAGATAGTTAGGGATATGACTTAGGAACAATTATGTAATTTATTGTAAATTATCAACTCTATAATAAAGTCTCGTTCGAAATAAAAGGTGTACTTCTTTCTATTATATACTTATCATACTTTGTTACGTTAAATAGTTATTTAATTTAAGTATATGAAATAGAAAATCCTTAAATAATATGTTATGTGATAGCAAAGTTGTAATCATGAGAAATTTATCATACTAAAATTAACATATGGTTTTAAATATTCCTTATTAATGTGTTTTAAGACAAGATCAATACATCAGTTGAGACTAGAGTACATAATGCTCTCCAACCGTTGGGCAGTGCATTACTCATGGCTACTAGGGCACTACGCGGTTATGTACTAATAGTTATTGGATAACTATACATTGACTCACTCGAGAGTTTTCCTGTAACATCCTGAAATTTTCAACCATTCGCATCCATACATGTCGGATTTGAATTGCTCAAAATATCAGATTGTTAATTTAAATTTGGCAAAACTCAGCATATACAGTAAATAAACAAATCACAGAATCACAGACACAGAGTAATAAACGATAATGCAGCGGAAACAAAAGGATAGTAGTTCATGAAGCTACTATATATATATGTATAACAGAGTTAAACAAGATACAACAGAAGTCTCGAATACATGGATGTCTCAATACAATAGTCAAATACAAGATCTGAACACATCACTGGAATCAACTGAATAACTGCAAGCTGAATAGATATAGCTGCATCTCCAAGCGAAGTTCCAACTCCAAAGGTGAGTTTCGAACATTGGTACACTCAGTCTGACCCGAGCATAAAGCAAAACACAAAACACTCGAGTCAGGATTAACATTCTTATATCAATAAATCCAACTCAAGTGAAATATCAACTGAAATACAAGTAACTCAAAGGATGTTTGGGATAACCATCCTCTAAGGATCCGTTAAGCTATCTACTATGTAGTAATATACGCTATTATAATAATGTCTAATTATAAAATAATCTTACTTTTAAATAGCGTTAAGGGGTTACCCATAGCCCTTAACACGTAATAGTCCCAATAGTCTATCCAATATTAGCATACTCCCAGATCGGGGGCTAGCCTCAATACTCCACAGGCTACGACACAAATCCAAACTCGTAGTAAAGCTCGCTAGGGTAGGTGACACGGCACAACAAGGCAATGCCAGGGTGGATATACCAATTACGCATCCGGGATGGTGGAAACGCATAGCAGTCAATACCGCCCACCTCGAGCCACACTCCCAAATCAAAGGGTGCACCCAATCAATCACAAAAGTAATAGAATGGTATCGAAGAAGTGTGTCCGATCAGAGGTGCTACCTTATTGGCCCGAGAATCGCTCCTGTTTTAGCCACCTTATGCTAACTCACGGGAGTTGGGTCTACGTAAATATACCTTTAGGATCGTCGCCACTATCCTACTTCATTTTGGAATCTCCACTGCGTACACAGCTGTTAAAGTGGTTTTCGGTATCGACAGAG
Organism: Allium fistulosum; assembly: GCA_030737815.1. Taxonomy (NCBI): domain Eukaryota; kingdom Viridiplantae; phylum Streptophyta; class Magnoliopsida; order Asparagales; family Amaryllidaceae; genus Allium; species Allium fistulosum. The sequence goes on along the minus strand of CM060902.1, from coordinate 1,004,312,103 downwards.
AGTATGTCCATATCCGATCCCGGTCTCTTTAACAACCAATCGTTATTATAACACCGTGGTCATTTCAAAATAGTTTATACTTCAAAACCAAAATATCATTTCCATTTTTTAAACCATATCAAAACGATATCATTTTTACTTCAAATATACCCATTTCCAAATCATATCACTTTACAAAGTTATAACGCTTTTGAAATCATAAGTCCTTTAACATCAAAAAACTTTGGAAATCAAAACCTTGAAATTCATAACACTTTGAAATCATAACTTGAAATCATAACATTTTGGAATCCATAACACTTTCCTCTTAAAAAGTTTAGATATTAAAATTAGTATATATAGTAAAATAGTTTATAAAATAAAATAGTTTATGTAAAATAGTTATAAGTTAAAATAGATTATAATAAAATAATTTATATTGAAATGATTTATATTAAAATAGTTTATATTAAAATAATTTATAAAGTAAAATATAAATAGTTTTAGATATAGTTTTAAAAATACTTTATATGATAAAATAGTTTCCACAAATTCATACATCAATTCGGATCAACAAGAATTACAAAATTCAAATTTATGGAATCTCAAATCATCAATTTCAACTCGATTCAGTTTCTCAATAAACCATTTCAATTTATCAATTTCAAATACATATTTGAACCATAAGATAAGCCATTTCAATTTCAATATATTTCAAAACTTCAAATATTCAACATTTCAAAACTAAATTCGATAATTTCATATATATATCAAATTCATTTTTCTATTATTTAGTTTTGTAATATTCACTAAATAAATTCAATATCATTTAAATAAAAGCCCAAATTTCAAATCTCTAAATATTTCCTTCAATTTATTTCACTTGAAATATTCAATTTAATTCATCTTAAACAAAATCGAGTTATAAAATCATATCATTTAAAAAACCCCAAATTCCATAAGTTCAGATAGATTTAATTTAGTATAATTCTTAATTAAATACAATTTCAAATCAATTTCAAATCTTTCTTTTCAACCTTAATTTATTTAATCATTTCGAACACTATATTAAAATATTATTTAAATAAATACTTAAACCTATATATATCAACTCTATTAAATCAACTTTAATAAATCTTTAAAATCAATATTTATTAAAACCATAAATTATTTTCAAAACCATAGAAATCATTTCAAAATATTTGTATATAGACCAACGGTGTCTGTATATAATTCTCTACCCTATGGTCAAGTGATACGGATATTTATCATTTCAATCCGTAATTTAAATATATACGGGTATATATCTTTTCAACCCGCAATCCCAAATTCAATACAATGAAATCGCTTGGGTTTATCATTTCAACCCATAACAATTTTCTCCTATTCTATAGATCGTTCGGGTATGTATCATTTCAACCCATAGTGAATTCTATGCTAACAGGGAACTTGCAGAGTGAGAACAGATATGATAATAATATAACAATCAGTAACAGGCGTATATCATCAATGATGAATAATAGATAATGGTGTCGGATGTCACAGGTGAACAGATACAGAAATGGCATATATATAGCAATGTAAATAACTAAAAGCAGCATATTTCAATTGTCGTTTCAATTGAAATCAAATTTAATAAATATAAGAACGTTAATAAGAGTGATTGCTCACCTTTCGTGGTTAGAAAGATAGACAATGAAGCGAACAAACAAAGACAAGCATTACAGATCAAGCAAGCGAGACAGTGACAAGTTAGGGATTTGCTGCGATAAATTTGATATTGAGAATGTCAGTCAAATTGGGCAAAAGATCGAAGAAATAAAGATATATAGCCATATATATCAAAATAAAAATTTAAACACATATTCAAAATAGAATCTTTAAAATATTATGTTGAAAGATCAATATCAGAATTTAAACATATATATACAATCAACATAAAATTATAATATATATTTGGAAATAAATACTTATATATATATATATATATATCGATACAATAAAAAAAATATTGAAGTGTTTGATTTGCGAAACATAACAGGAATACAGGATAAACCTGGTACAACATATAGCATACATTTAATTTAAAACATCAATATCTAAACTTAATATACAATAGGTTGCATATATAAATCACTACAATTCACAGAAGTAAAATATAAAAGTACTTTATATATAAGCTTATATCCAAACAGACTTACTTTCATGTGTATATATTAATATATATAAACAAACTTACATCATAAAAAAAAATCTTGTACCGTGGCATTTTTAACATGCGTACCATCATACCTATAACAATATATCTATATATATTTAAAATCATATAGCTTAAATTATACATATATGCACTGTACGAAATAAAATACTTTATATATGTACAGAGTATACTTGCCTGGAAATGTTATGTAAAATATATGTATAAAATATATAAAACAAGTCGAATATCCGTATCCTTTATATATATTCAAACTTAATTCAAGACTTTATATAAACCAATACATAGAAACCATACATATATATAACACCTAAATTTTTAAAGACAAATATACATATGTATAACAACGTATTATATAAAAATCAAACTCATGCCTACAATTTATAAACAGAATACGAAATTTTTTTATAATATATATCATGCAGTAAATAGTATATTAAAAATATAAACTAATATGAGCTTCTACAATAAATCCTACAACAGACATCCCATATATACTGTAATCAAATATAATCTAGACTTCCCTGTACAAAAGCAGATCTTATACTTATATGAACATGACAGGTTACCCTACTTTATTATATAATATGAAACAACATGTTATAGATAAAATAATTTATATTATATAATTAACAAATAACTTTATAAACTTTTATAGCTTATAACTGGGTAAACCAAAATCACAGCAAAAGAAGCCTAGCTTTCCATTGTAATACATATAAATATAAACTGTGAAAATAGAAAGCTATAAAATAAATGAGGTTTACATACATTAACGAACTGAAATTGTATAACTAATATATATAACCTGCTATATATTCATACCAAACACACAGAGGAGATGTACGCAAGGCTGGACGGGTAGACTGATCGGAGAGGTGAAAGCAAAAGGTTGCTAACAAGCTTGATGAAGTCGCTTGGCTGAGATGGAAGATGCGGCAAGTGGAGGTAGGCTTGGGCGAATGGTGAAGGTCGTGCGTGTAGAAGCTGAGCGTGCTTCATGCGCGATTTTTTTTTCATGGCCGATATAAGAGAATAGTGTAAGGAAAGAGTTGGAGAAAGGAAAGTCAGGCATGTGTATTAGAAAAATGAAAAAATGAAGAAAGAAAGAGAGAAGTCAGGAAGGATAATGAATCTCATTTCTCAACCGATGGCTTCAATTCCAAACATCAATTCAAGTGACTGTTACCATTCAAGCCCATTACTCTACCCAAACGAATAAGCTAAATACAAAATGTTGAAAAGCCATTCATTTTGATTTCAGAAATAAATAGAGGGAATGGCTGTTAGAATTAAAATGTTGAAAAGCCATTCATATTGATTTCAAAAATAAATAGAGGGAATGGCTGTTAGAATTTTGAACAGGTAGGTAGATGGAAACCAAAAGGTCACGAACGGGTACCGATACGAAGTCGTTTACCGATTTTTTCCCCAGATATCGGACACCGAAACACACCATTGAATATACCGTAGAGATCAACATAACGAAACGATCAAAACGGTATACAAATATTAGTGGTACGATCATCCGGTCAAAAGTCGATAATCGGTACCGATATACGTTGCTATTCCGTACGGAAAAATCCAAACGGAGCTAGAAACGACAGAATTTCATGAAACGAATTTCGCAGTCTGATTCAGAGAGTTCCAAATAAATTTTCTCATGCTGACATATTTATGGTTCGGAACACTTTTAAATTCAACTGTTATTAACTGATTTAAATTGAAATAAAGTTACACAAGAAAATAAACTTCAATATTATCTGATGAAAATTTACCATTTGCTATGTTTAATTAGACGCATCTCAAATAATAAATTTTTATTTCAAAATTTTATTGTTTAAAATTTCACAAAATTCAATTATTTAAATAAATAAAACCACTGAAATTTACGGGTCATCACACTCTCCCTCACTCAAAACTTTTCGTCCCCGAAAAGGAACGAGGTAGGAGAATAGAAACAACCAAAAGAAAATAGACTTGAAAAACAATTAATTTAAACCATATAAATTTCAATTTAAATTAATTTGTATTCAACAATTGATTTTAAATTCAAATTATATTTTTTCTTCTTAAGTTGATTTAATTTCAATTTATTAATTCCCTCAAACAAAAATTTATTTTATTTATCTCATTTATTATTCAATTTATCTCTATTAACATTTTTATAATTAAAATTTAAGTGCATAACATTTATTATAGCCACTCAAATTTTATTTATAAATTCCTTCAACGTCATTTTACATTGTAAATTATTCAATTACATGTTTAGCTTTTGAGTGATTAAGGTAAGTTATCTTGGAATGTAATTGAGTATTTTACAAGTAAAATTTTCCCAATTCCATTATTCAAGTTTAAATATTTATTCAAAATTTGGCTTTATTTTTATAATTGAAATCATCTTTAAATCAAAATTTAAGAATAAAATTTCCGATTCTCTTCAAACCATTTAGATGTAAATGTATATATATACTATATATATCAAATCAATTTATAAACACACACACACACACACATATATGTTATAAATCAAGTCATACTAAAGGAATTCAAATCAAAATATTTTTCCTTCAAAACAAAAGTGTAGCTAAGCTACTAATTGTCTCTCCACTTCGAAACTCGAAAATGAATGTCGATGATGCTGTAGTCATCACCGATATTATTTTCCAGCGACAAAAGAAAAGAGCACTGCTTTAAAATTTTAAAATTCTTTGGAAACGATTTCTATTTGAAAATAATTCAAATAATATACATTTTAGAACTTTAAAACCAAAGTTTGGAATTTATCGGAAATTAAATTCTCAAATTCTAAATTTAAATTCAATTAAATTTTCAAATCTGGATGTTGAAATAGTCAATGGTTTACAAAATAATAAATGAAAATCAAATATTATTATTTTCAACAACCAATTCAATTAACTATTAAATTCCAGAAAGATTTATACTTATATAAATAAAATCATACAAAATTTGAAGATAATATTGTGTCAGTTTGCTCTGTTCAAGTGTTTTAGAATTCCTATTGATAGCGTTGATCAGACGAACCGATCGGAAAATCAAATCAACATCAACAACTCAAACAACACACTATAAAACATTTTAATATTAATACAAATACACTCCCTCGCTCGATGATAAAAAATAGATTTCAAAACAAGGATAGAGATTCAAATTTGATGGACTCAAATCAAAGAGAATTTTGATTTGAAGATAGATTCAAAACAAAGATACGATGATTAAATAACAAAATAGGAAGATGAATAAGTTTATTAAATCGTGGGCAACCTTAACTGGGTCAACCGTGACTTCAAGAATGAAATCGATGCAGAATTCCGATGCAAATCGGCATCAGATCTCAAGGAATAGAATTCAGGTATAGCAGGAGATAGATAGCATCGTAAACTGAGGATACAGAAATATTCGGTGAATTAATGCTTGTTGTAAAGGAGTTTCACCCCTTTACAAATCATTAGAAGATTGGCGAGACCGCCGAGTTATTATAGAGATTGTTTGAAGTGGAGTTATGGGATACTCCAGAATACGAATAGGGAGAGATAAGGATGGATTTTGGAACCGAAGGGAACGTTCCAAAATTCAAAGAAAACCGAGTCAAAGAAGAAGGAATTCAAGCTTGAACGAAGGTGATTCCGTAATTAAATTTTACACTATATGCTGAGTTTTGCCTAAAACCAGAGCTCTGATACCACATGTAACATCCTGAAATTTTCAACCATTCGCATCAACACATGTCGGATTTGAATTGCTCAAACTATCAGATTATTATTTTAAATTTTGCAAAACTCAGCATATACGGTAAATAAAAAAATCACAGAATCACAGATACAGAGTAATAAACGATAATGCAACGGAAATAAAAGGATAGTAGTTCATGAAGATACTATATATATATGTATAACGGAGTTAAACAAGATACAACAAAAGTCTCGAATACATAGATGTCTCAATACAATAGTCAAATACAAGATCTGAACACATCACTGGAATCAACTGAATAACTGCAAGCTGAATAGATATAGCTGGATCTCCAAGCGAAGCTCCAACTCCAAAGGTGAGTCTCGAACACTGGTACACTCAGTCTGACCCGAGCATAAAACATAACACAAAACACTCGAGTCAGGATTAACATTCTTATATCAATAAATCTAACTCAAGTGAAATATCAACTGAAATACAAGTAACTCAAAGGATGTTTGGGATAACCATCCTCTAAGGATCTGTTAAACATCTACTATGTAGTAATATACGCTATTATAATAATGTTTAATTATAAAATAATCTTACTTTTAAATAGCGTTAAGGGGTTACCCATATAGCCCTTAACATGTAATAGTCCTAGTAGTCTATCCAGTATTAGCATACTCCCAGATCGGGGGCTACCCTCAATACTCCAAAGGCTAGGGCCAAAATCCAAACTCGTAGTAAAGCTCACTAGGGTAGGTGACACGGCACAACAAGGCAATGCCAGGGTAGATATACCAATTACGCATCCGGGCTGGTGGAAACGCATAGTAGCTACTACCGCCCACCTCGAGCCACACTCCCAAATCAAAGGGTGCACCCAATCAATCACAAAAGTAATATAATGGTATCGAAGAAGTGTGTCCGATCAGAGGTGCTACCTCATTGGCCCAAGAATCGCTCTTGTTTTAGCCACCTTATGCCAACTCATGGGAGTTGGGTCCACGTAAATATACCTTTCGGATCGTCACCACCATCCTACTTCATTCTGGAATCTCCACCGCATACATAGTTGTTAAAGTGGTTTTCGGTATCGATAGAGAGTATGTCCATATCCGATCCCGATCTCTTTAACAACCAATCGTTATTATAACACCGCGGTCATTTCAAAATAGTTTATACTTCAAAACCAAAATATCATTTCCATTTTTTAAACCATATCAAAACGATATCATTTTTACTTCAAATATATCCATTTCCAAATCATATCACTTTCCAAAGTTATAACACTTCTGAAATCATAAGTCCTCTAACATCAAAACACTTTGGAAATCAAAACCTTGAAATTCATAACACTTTGAAATCATAGCTTGAAATCATAACATTTTGGAATCCATAACACTTTCCTCTTAAAAAGTTTAGATATTAAAATTAGTATATATAGTAAAATAGTTTATAAAATAATATAGTTTATGTAAAATAGTTATAAGTTAAAATAGCTTATAATAAAATAATTTATATTGAAATGATTTATATTAAAATAATTTATAAAGTAAAATATAAATATTTTTAGATATAGTTTTAAAAATACTTTATATAATAAAATAGTTTCCACAAATTTATAAATCAATTTGGATCAACTCGGATTACAAAATTCAAATTTAATGAAATCTCAAATCATTAATTTCAACTCGATTCAGTTTCTCAATAAACCATTTCAACTTATCAATTTCAAATACATATTTGAACCATAGGATAAGCCATTTCAATTTCAATATATTTCAAAACTTTAAATATTCAACATTTCAAAACTAAATTCGATAATTTCATATATATATATATATATATCAAATTCATTTTTCTATTATTTAGTTTTGCAATATTCACTAAATAAATTCAATATCATTTAAATAAAAGCCCAAATTTCAAATCTCTAAATATTTCCTTCAATTTATTTAACTTGAAATATTCAATTTAAATCAACTTAAACAAAATCGAGTTATAAAATCATATCATTTAAAAAAACCCAAATTCCATAAGTTCAGATAGATTTGATTAAATATAATTCTTAATTAAATACAATTTCAAATCAATTTCAAATCTTTCTTTTCAACCTTAATTTATTTAATCATTTCAAACTCTATATTAAAATATAATTTAAATAAATACTTAAACCTATATATATCAACTCTATTAAATCAACTTTAATAAATCTTTAAAATCAATATTTATTAAAACCATAAATTTCTTTTCAAAACCACAGAAATCATTTTCAAAATATTTGTATATAGACCAACGGTGTCTGTATATAATTCTCTACCCTATGGTCAAGTGATACGGATATTTATCATTTCAATCCATAATTTAAATATATACTGGTATATATCTTTTCAACCCGCAATCCCAAATTCAATTCAATGAAATCGCTTGGGTTTATCATTTCAAGCGATAACGATTTTCTCCTATTCTATAGATCATACGGGTATGTATCATTTCAACCCAAAGTGAATTCTATGCTAACAGGGAACTTGCAGAGTGAGAACAGATATGATAATAATATAACAATCAGTAACAGGCGTATATCATCAGTGATAAATGACAGATAATGGTGTCGGATGTCACAGGTGAATAGATATAGAAATGGCATATATATAGCAATATAAATAACTAACAGCAGCATATTTCAATTGTCGTTTCAATTGAAATCAAATTTAATAAATATAAGAACGTTAATCAGAGTGATTGCTAACCTTTCGAGGTTAGAGAGATAAACAATGAACCGAACAGACAAAGACAAGCATTACAGATCAAGCAAGCGAGACAGTGACAAGTTAGGGGTTTCCTACGATAAATTTGATATTGAGAATGTCAGTCAGATTAGGCAAGAGATCGAAGAAATAAAGATATATAGCCATATATATCAAAATAAAAATTTAAACACATATTCAAAATAGAATCTTTAAAATATTATGTTGAAAGATCAATATCAGAATTTAAACATATATATACAATCAACATAAAATTATAATATATATTTGGAAATAAATACTTATATATATATTAATACAATAAAAAAAATATTGAAGTGTTCGATTTGCGAAACATAACAGGAATACAGGATAAACCTGGTACAACATATAACATACATTTAATTTAAAACATCAATATCTAAACTTAATATACAACAGGTTGCATATATAAATCACTACAAATCATAGAAGTAAAATATAAAAGTACTTTATATATAAGCTTATATCCAAAAAGACTTACTTATAATTCATGCGTATATATTAATATATATAAACAAACTTACATCATAAAAAAAATCTTATACCGTGGCATTTTTAACATGTGTACCATCATATGTATAACAATATATCTATATATATTTAAAATCATATAGCTTAAATTATACATATATGCATTGTACGAAATAAAATACTTTATATATGTACAGAGTATACTTGCCTGGAAATGTTATGTAAAATATATGTATAAAATATATAAAACAAGCCGAATATCTGTTCCTTTATATATATTCAAACTTAATTCAAGACTTTATATAAACCAATACATAGAAACCATACATATATATAACACCTAAATTTTTAAAGACAAATATACATATGTATAACAACGTATTATATAAAAATCAAACTCACGCCTATAATTTATAAACAGAATACAGAATTTTTTTATAATATATATATCATGCAGTAAATAGTATATTATAAATGTAAACTAATATGAGCTTCTACAATAAATCCTACAACAGACATCACATATATACTGTAATCAAATATAATCTAGACTTCCCTGTACAAAAGCAGATCTTATACTTATATGAACATGACAGGTTACCCTACTTTATTATATAATATGAAACAACATGCTATAGATAAAATAGCTTATATTATATAATAAACAAATAACTTTATAAAATTTTATAGCTTATAACTGGGTAAACCAAAATCACAGCAAAAGAAGCCTAGCTTTCCATTGTAATACATATAAATATAAACTGTGAAAATAGAAAGCTATAAAATAAATGAGGTATACATATATTAAAGAACTGAAATTGTATAACTAATATATATAACCTGCTATATATTCATACCAAACACATAGAGGAGATGTACGCAAGGCTGGACGGGTAGACTCGGAGAGGTGAAAGCAAAAGGTTGCTAACAAGCTTGATGAAGTCGCTTGGCTAAGGTGGAAGATGCGGCAAGTGGAGGTAGGCTTGGGCGAATGGTGAAGGCCGTGCATGTAGAAGCTGAGCGTGCTTCATGCGCGATTTTTTTTTCATGGCCGATATAAGAGAATAGAGTAAGGAAAGAGATGGAGAAAGGAAAGTCAGGCATGTGTATTAGAAAAATGGAAAAATAAAGAAAGAAGGAGAGAAGTCAGGAAAGATAATGAATCTCATTTCTCAACCGATGGCTTCAATTCTAAACATCAATTCAAGAGTGACTGTTACCATTCAAGCCCATTAGTCTACCCAAACGAATAAGCTAAATACAAAATGTTGAAAAGCCATTCATATTGATTTTAGAAATAAATAGAGGGAATGGCTATTAGAATTTTGAACAGGTGGGTAGATGGAAACCAAAAGGTCACGAACAAGTACCAATACGAAGTCGTTTACCGATTTTTTCCCCGCGTATCGGACACCGAAACACACCATTGAATATACCGTAGAGATCAGCATGACGAAACGATCAAAACGGTATACAGATATTAGTGGTACGATCATCTGGTTAAAAGTCGATAATCGGTACCGATATACGTTGTTATTCCGTACGGAAAAATCCAAACGGAGCTAAAAACGTAAGAATTTCGCGAAATGAATTTCGCAGTCTGATTTAGAGAGTTCCAAATAAATTTTCTCATGCTAACATATTTAGGGTTCGGAACACTTTTAAATTCAACTGTTATTAACTGATTTAAATTGAAATAAAATTACACAAGAAAATAAACTTCTATATTATCTGTGGAAATTTACCATTTGCTATGTTTAATTAGACGCATCTCAAATAATAAATTTTTATTTCAAAATTTTATTGTTTAAAATTTCACAAAATTCAATTAATTAAATAAATAAAACCACTGAAATTATGGGTCGTTACATTTCCATTTTTTAATATTGATGGAGTTAGGGGTAATTATGTGAGTCGAGAAACTTATGTAATACTTGTTCGTGAGGGATCTTGTGTGAACCATCCCAAAGGAGTTTGGAACCAAGCAATACTGTTTGACTAATTTATGCCATGAACATAATTTTCTAAATTCAAAATTAAGTTAGTTTTATATGCATATAAAAGCAATTCATAAAACATTTATGAATACCTATTCCGTTATATTGTGAAACAATTGTTATTTCAAGAAATGTCAACTTCACGATGAAGGAATTTCTTTTAGAAATTATTGGTAGGAAAATGGATTTGGTTATAATCCAAAGATAAACTGATTGCAAGAAATGAAATGAAATTAACCTAACCTTAACGGACGCAACGTATTAGAATACTAATAAGTATTCTTGCACATTAATGAGACAATGAGTTTCTTATCAATGTTGAGAATATAATATTCTTAGCTATCAATAAAGCCATTAAGTGTACTGACTCTGCCATATGGTACGATGTGCAAATCCTGAATAGATTCCAAGTAGAGTATTAAAATATAATTTTGATAGTTGTAGTAGAAGGGATATGATCTGTCGGCCGTATATATGTCTTCAAAAGGAAGACCAACTCAGTTGGAATAAAATAAGCAACATTGATATGAATAACATCGTAAACTTCAATTGTTGAAGTTAATGTAACAGTCTCATCATTTAACGTGCTTTAGTTAGTTTAGATTTTACTTGCAAGATTTTCGTCTGGTTTAACATATATGTTGAAACAAAAAATCTAAATATTGATTTAGGATAGACTATTTGCACATAAAAACCGAAGTGTCCCGAGGTTAGTGGGAGCGATACTATGTTTGTAGGTTACGAATATGATCCAAAAACTGATATGGAAGTATCATTCGATGAGCATTAGAATTGAATAAATATTTTAATAGAAATATCAAATAGTTCGATTTTCAGTCAAAATGTAGAGAAATGTGTGTCTATAAGAAAGAACATTAAAAGGGACTTAGATATTTCTAAATGATATGTAAACATGATACCGCTGATTGTTAATGATGTGCCTATGTTAAAAATCATTTCTAGTTTGGTTGTTTAATTCTCGATACAAGATTTGAAAAGCATTTTTTATATTCAATATAACGAATGTTGGAAATGTCCCAAAACGATATACACAAACCCTATATTAAAATGTTTCATATGGAGTATGTAAAATGGATTCCTTATGCATTGGCAATAAGAATTTTCATATGTGATGTGTTGTCTACAATATCCTATTTCGCTTTTGAGTTTGGTACGTAAAGCTAGTATTGAATATTAATTAAGATCGCTACGCTAAACGATAGTTAAGAGTATTCTTGAGTATTTGTGAAATACTAGAAAATGATTTATAGAGAACAACGGGCTACTTACGAAGAAGCATTCGAACTCGAACGTCATAAGTGATATCGAGTACAATATGTCATTATTAAATTGATGTTCAAACCTTAGTTAAGGAGCTTTAAGTTGGAAATGTTTCAAAAAAGAGTTTTGGCCATTTCAACCAAAAGGCTATGTAGATCATCACCTTGAATAGCGTTGCAAAAAGATCAATGTATGTTTTTGTGTGTATGTGTATAATAAAGCTAAGAGTGATTCCAAGTACTAAGAATCCTACCTCATTGTTATTTGATAACAATATCGTGATGTATATCACAAAAGAACCTAAAGCTCAAAAGAAGTCGAGAAGCATACTCTGAAAAGCTCCATGTGATAAAGCTAGCTTATTAGCATTGAAAAGAGTTGATTGACATAGTAGAAAATTAAAACAACATAACAGATCCATTCATGAAGGGACTAATTCTATCGGTTTTAAGAAAATGGTTCAAAGGGATAGGACTGAGATTCCATAATTAGCCCAAGTGCAGGTGGAGATTGATAGAGTTAGAAGTATGCCCTAGGGGTAATTTTATAATTTACTGTAAATTATTAACTCTGTAACAAAATATCGTTCGAAATAAAATGTGTTTTTCTTTCTATTATATGTTTGTCATATTGTAATATGTTAATTGATTATATAATTTAAGTATATTAAGTAGAAAATCCTTAAATGATACCTTATGTGATAGTAATTACAATGTATTGTAATCATAAGAAATTTATCACATTAAAAATAACATATTATTTTTAATACTCACAGTTAAGATGTTTCGAGATAGGATATAGATGCATCCACTAAGACTAGAGTACGTAACACTCTCCAAACATTAGGTGTTTTAACCATGGTTGCATGGGACACCGAGTGGTTATAGACTAATAGTTATTGGATATCTATGGAATAAGTCACTCGAGAGCTTTATGTTGTTAATATAACTAAAACCAAAGCGCGAGTGGGAGCCAGGCCATGTGGGTCGCACCCATCGGGGTATGTTTACATCTATCTGGAGAGATTTCGGCATGCATGCGTTGATATGAAATATTCGGCTGCCCGCATTAAGTGTACGGGGTCCAGTTTGGAAGTTCCCGAGAGTGACGCATGTACTCTCAAGTATATTTTGTCTAGAGGTATACTTTCGGTGTACAAAATATGTTCCTTGTTTGGATTGTTGCTCTGATTTGTTTCTGTTATTTCATGTATGTATGGATGTTGTTCTTGTGAGGTAAAAACTCATTCCGTGTTTAACAGCGTGGTGTCACAGAATTATTATATGTTCCCCATATTTCTTGAGTTTTCTCACTTTGGTTTTTCAGACTGATCCAGGTGTTATTTTATTATAATGCTCGAGTCAGACAAGTTTTTTCAAGTTGTCGTTGGTGGGACATAGAGCTCATGGAGTAGAGCTGGATGCTCACCTATCGTAGTATTTTTATCTTCCATCGTATTATTTCTTCAGTAATTGTAAGGGTAGGAAGTTATAACTATCCAGGCTAATAACATCTGTTTTTAATTCTGATATACCATGTATTTTAGAGTGACGGTATTTACTGTCTTTGTAATATTTATGTTATCGCTCCGTTATGAGATTCTATTTTCCCCTTTTTTTTCTTTTTACCCTAACAATCTGCCGTTCCGAAAGTTGAATTTTCCGCATTTGAATATCATGGATGTATTAAGTGTTGACTTTCGAGGGTCAAAAAAGCGGGTCGTTACAAACATATAATTCCATGGGTCCTACAGTTGGATATTTCCCACATTAGTATAATATAGTAGGCAGACTTCTGTTGTATAACACTACTGACATTGTATTCCAACCAATAATATCGACTGTGTCATTTTTAATTTTTCTAAGTTATTGACTAAATTCAATAATTCACACCCATCATAAACACATACATGATGCTACATAGTTTTATTTGGTTACAAAGCCTCATGTGTTCAACTGTTTGTATTTAGTTATTTTACCCAACTTTCTTCTTGTTTCATTTACTCCCATTTAATATAATTTAACGCTTAATTTTGATTTAATAGATTAAATACCTTTTCTATTTGACTTCCATTTTATACTATTAGGTATATCTTACCATTCCTTTTCAACTATTACTATCTTTTTTTGATTACTATAGTTCTCTTAATTACTCATTTCATTGTTTTACGTACATTCCATCAATTATTGTTATTTTATAACTTATCACATATATTAGATTTATAATTGAGTTATTGTTATTATCTTTACTTACAATACTTTGGTTCATACTTAGGGATTTTTGCATTTTAATGCATTGGAGTTACATCTTTCCAAAAGGAAACATTAACACTGTTCCATAACTCATCTAAGAGAGGACTTGTGTTACGTTTGGAATTACATGGAATAATCTTTTCTGTTTTTATTGATAGACGGTACAAAATACGGTAAACATCCTTATTTTATACAACTCTTTCTTTTAGGCATAGTCCTTGTTATTTCAGGTGATACACTTTTATTCATATTTATAAAAATGGATAATTTATAGAAATTTACATTGCAACACACTCATTCCAATGAATTAAAATGCTACTTAAATCCCAATTCAAATTATAATAACTATGAATTCATGTTTACTGACATATTTATTCAACCCACAAACCTGGAATTTCTACACAATATTATAAATTTAGGGACTGCTTTTATAAATTTAGGGACTGCTTTTACCCTTACTTTCCAGTTTCAAGTATATGTAAAATTTAATCAAAGTTACCAATTCACTATATATGTAGGCATAGTTCTCAAATTCATTATATTTATGTATTAAAGCCTACAACTCCAAAATTACTTTTAGGCATACAAGGAATTAATTAACAACGATACCAATGTTATATAAAAATATATAATTTTCCACTCACCTTTAAGCTTTCAAATATCCAAATCTAAATCATGTTATTCCTTTTTGACTCCCATTTTCTCCCTATTGGAATATATACCGCAAGCATGTCCATATTTAACAGAAATTTAGATCCAAGAAGAGATTTGAATTTAATTTAGGTTTATAATTTATCTTGGCTAGCGATTTGATTCGAAATATTTTTCTTCTCCTAATACACTTTGCTATTCTGCATTTACAAATACACAGATTATAGTTTACACAGATCTTAGAATTTGAGGAGAATAGAAATTGGCAGAGCTTCGCCATTGCTTCAGAAAATATAAGGAAAATAGTGAGGGGTTATGTAACGACCCAGGATTTAATCACTTTAATTAATGATATTTAAATATATTTTTAATAATTAATTAATGGATTTTATAATTAAAAATAAAATTCTTTTAAATAATAACAAATGATGGTGAAAAAGTGTGACGTCCCACCTCTATACTCACACTAGCCAAGGACACTACTGGGTAATGCCGTCAACTAGCATGAAGAATAAGGCTGTTGAGGAGCGACCATCTGGAATTTTCAGCATTTTTAGTCGTTTCAGATTTTAGGCAGAATTTTTCTAAGTGTTAGGTCGTAGTTGGCGACCTAAGAAGGTGGAGCGACCTAGGAGTCAGGTTGTATGTTAGCTTAGGTCGTGAGGGAAGTTATGTCGTAGGCGACCTAAGGGATGGGTTGGTCGTATGCTGGCTTAGGTCGTGGGGAAGGCTAGGTCGAGTGAGCGACCTAAGAGAGTTAGCGTCTTATAGGATTTGGCAACCTGAGATTAGTTAGCGACCTAAGGGGATAGGTCGGCAGCGACTTAAGGAACTAGTGATAATAGTTAGCGACCTAGTATGGTGGAGCGACCTATAGGTTAGCGACCTAAGAGTTAGGTCGTGAGCTCCGTTTTTGGTTAGGTCGCTAGGTCAGTAGTCAGTTAGGTCATATTCTGGCTAAGTGTTAGGTCGCATCCCAGTTGTTCGCGACTTACGTTAGGTCGCGAGGAAAACTTATGTGTTAGGTCGCAAGAGGGCTTAAGTCTTAAGTCGCGGCATTGTTAGGTCGTGTGGGTTGCTAAGTTGTTAGGTCGAAGCCTATGTTTTAAGTCGCGAACGACCTAGGAGATAGCTGTTAAGTCGTAACCCAGTTATTTGGTAGGTCGCATGGAAGCGCATCTGTTAGGTCGCTTGGGTGCGCTGATGTGCTATGTCGTATCCCTTTAAGTCATAGGTCGTAACCTTGTTAGGTCGTTGAAGCGCCTGGGGAATAAGTCGTTAGGTTGTTAGGCGCTGAGTGTTAACTCGTAGAGGCTTTAGGTCGGAGGGGTTTTAGGTCGTAGGTCGCAGACGACCTAATTCCGAGCTAGCGACTTAGAGAGATTTCTGCTATAAATAGAGGGGGTTGTTCTCACTTTTTGGGATCCGGATTTTGAAGCGACGAAGTGCTGCCATTTTGAGAGCTCGACTTCTACACTTCTTCATTTCTTTTCTCCACTCTAATCTAGTGCTTCCATCCATCCAAGTTGAAGATCAAATTGAAGATTCAAGAGCTTAGATTGAAGATCTTCATCTTTTCAAGAGAGATTTCTTCGTTTGAAGCGGATTCGTGATAGATCAAGCTTGATCCTTCGCTGTCCAGATCTGAAGCGTGTTGATTTGAGGTTGTTTAGGTGATTTGGTGAGTGGTGATTATCTCTCACACGGATCCAAAGGAGTATATCGGATTGTTGGCTCGATTTGGTGTTAAAATAGTGGTTTCCATGCATTTTCTTCATCCTAAGTGTAAATCCATATAGATCCATTGTTCATGATGATGTTACATCCATTTTATCATATGTTAACCTATGCAAGTTCATTCATCAAGTTTGTAGAGACATAATTCATGTTTTCATGCTTATTGGACTTTCAACTCTTTTAATTACGAAAATGCCATTATTGTGATAATTGTCTATTTAGATCTTGTTTGAATGCTTGATTGTTTGGATTAATGTTTGATTTGATTGATTGTTATGAATTAGATGATTGATGGTTTGATTTAGACCAAAGACGATTCAAAAGCTAAGGGAAAGGCTCTTGAATTGGGAAAGCTGCTCGTGGCATATGTAGCGGGATGATGAAGCTCTTATGCATAGATTTGATGATGTGATGTTAAGATGAGGCCTTGCGAGGATGTGATGAAGCGAGGCAATCATGTGATGAAGACTTGGTCTAATCCAGACGGGATCATTCCAAGCATGTTGATAACTCGGTGATATGATTCGAGTTGAGGATAATGAATGGATATGAGAATAGTCATCGAGGAGGATGACTAGGAGGCTTGGATAGCATCGTTGTTGAAGGTTCTAGCATGCTCTAAGCAAGAGTACGTTTGGGCAGATTCGATAGTCCCAACGGCCAACTGTTGATGGTCGAGTACTCTGGGCAGATTCGATAGTCCTAGGCACGGGCTGCGACGACGTGCGGGAGTTATGTCTAGAACCGGGGTTTCCATTAGCCCTTGACGGACGGCTGAAAGAATGTGTCGGTCATTCAATTAACGGTGATATCGAAGCAATGATAACAGTGATAGCCAGAGTCATGGATGTTTGGTTGTAACGTCATTCGGACTCAAGAGCGGTATTTTCTGGGTGCTTATCTGATTTAGGCCTTGGTACTTGGAAAACATCGCCCTTGACTCGAGTGATAGTAGCTTTACTTTAAATTGTATGCTCTGCTACGTTTGCTTCTGTTTAGTGTGTGTGTCTGGGGGCTGTCACTGTAGAATGAGGTTGGAGTGGGAGGGTTGTATTCCTATTCCTTTTCCTTTATGCTCTTTTGGTATGTTGTTAGTTAATTTACTGCTCACTAAGACTGTTGTCTGACTCAAGGCTTTATGTTTTAATTCTTATTGCCTTGGGATGTTCGTCCATTTTTGGGATGGGCAGACTAGGTAACAGGTGACAGGTGCTGTTCTCTTCTCACGATGCTGATATCGAAGACGAGCTGGAGGGTTGCATATTATCTCCTTATTATATGTACTGGATGTTCTGCTGTTTTGTATTCTCTGAGTGTTATGTAGTGAGGCTTGATGTATTGGCTATTTAGATGCTTGTATTCAACTATTATGGAGTTTTATATGATGTCATTTTGTTCTATAAAGCTTCACTATACATATGTTCTATTGTATTTTGTCCATGCGCTGTGAGTAATACGATAGATTCTATTGTTTTATTTTACCCTGACAATCGTCCATGGTCGCCTGGCACACTTTACAGCGCACTATCTCTAGATTCGGTGCAGGGGTCATGGGCGGTCGTCACATTTGGTATCAGAGCATTGGTTAATCGATTTTACCCAACGCTCGCTGACGTAACTACGTATGAGAGACGTAATTGTATTTTGATGGATGAATACTATATATAATATAGTAGCTTAGTAGAGTTTGAGTCCTTTATGCAGTTGTTTCTCTAGATGTTCTAATCATTCCTTTTTATAGATATTGAAAATGAGTCGAAGAGGGAGACCAGCTGCTAGGGAAGGCCGTGCTACTGAAGAGATTGCTGATTATGCAGCCATGTTCGAAGCTATGATGACTTCGATCATGAGGAGGATACCAGTTCCGGGGGCGGCAGTTGATGTTGGAGTTCAAGTCCAAACTCCGAAACCAGTGGATTTTGCTAAGTTGTGCAAGGATTATACTGCTCTTGGAGGGAAGGTTTTCTTGGGAACAGAATCAACTATCGAAGTCCAGAGATGGATAGATGCTTGTAGAAGGATCTTTGGTGATTTGGGAATTGATGATGCAACTAAGAGGAAGTTGGCATCAAGGCAGCTTCAAGGGAGAGCCTCTGATTGGTGGAACTCTATTACCATCAATACTGCGGAGGAAGAGATTACTTGGGAGCAATTCCAAGCTAGATTTGAAGCTAAGTTCATTTCTACAGCTCAGAAGTCTGTTCTGTTCAAGAGGTTTGTGGAGCTCAAGCAAGGTGGAAGATCAGTTCTGGAGTATGTTTCTGAGTTCGAAGCTTTGTCCAAGTATGCCCGGTCGTATATTGAGTCTGCTTATCAGAAGAATGAGAAGTTTGTGACAGGCTTGGACAGTTATCTTGGGAGGCAGTTGGTGGATCATTTGGACGATTCATTTGAGAAGCTTGTGGAGAAAGCTCTTAGGCATGAGAGTCTGTTTCCTAAGGAAGGATCTGTTGTTGCTGTGACCAGGGAAGAGTCTAAACCCCAGCAGGGTGGAAACAAGAAGAGGAAGCAGCAGCAGAAGGGTAAGGATGGCCAGAAGAAGCCGAAAGGCGAGGTGACTTGCTACAATTGTCAGCAGAAGGGCCATTTCTCTAAGGATTGTAAGAATCCGAAGGTGCCAATGAAGTGTCACAACTGTGACAAGCCAGGGCACATCAGGAAGAATTGTCCAGAACCGAGGAAGGACAAGCAGATTGTGCAAGCTTATGCTTTGGGAGCTGTTCCGTCGTCTTCGAAAGCTCCTACTGCTGAAGAGAAAGGAAAGAGTGTGGTTGTTCAAGGTACTCTTTTCCTATGTGGTGTTCCGGTTAGAGTTCTGTTTGATACTGGAGCGTCGCATTCGTTTGTTTGTAGTGAACTCGTAGGCCGGTTAGGTTTGGAACCGGATATTGTTGATAGGCCATTGGTTGTGACTAATCCAGTTGGGGGTTCGTCTTGTTTGTGTATGTTATGCCGTGGTCTGATTGTGTCGAGTCATGGTTGCTCTTTTGTTTGTGATTGCTTTGTTCTGAACTTTGCGGGGTTCAGAATTATTTTGGGTATGGACTGGCTTAGGAAGTATGCGGCTAAGGTTGATTGTGAGAGGCTGGAGGTGACAGTCGAGAATGTGGAGGGGCGAAAGATTGTGATACGATGTAAGCATGAGGAAGGCGTCTTCATGAGCTTCATGTATTCGCTAGTTGTTCCACGGGATGGACTGTCTTTAGAGCCAATCGCAAATGGATTCGAGGATGTCTGTGACGAAGTCAAAGGGTTGCCGCCGCATAGAGAGATCGAGTTTCGTATAGATCTAGTTGAAGGAGCCAGACCTGTTGTGATGCCTCTTAGGCGGATGGCGCCTAGGGAACAGCAGGAGTTGAGGGTGCAAGTTGATGATCTTTTGCAGAAAGGATTCATTCGGCGTAGTGTGTCCGAGTGGGGTGCACCAGTTGTGTTTGCAACCAAGGCAGATGGGTCGTTGAGATTGTGTGTGGATTATCGTGAGCTGAACAAGGTGACTAAGAAGAAAAAGTATCCATTGCCGAGAATAGATGACTTGTTTGATCAGCTTCACGAGGCTAAGGTGTTTTCTCAGATGGATTTGGCAACGGGATTTCACCAGTTGAGAGTGGCTAAGGATAGTGTGCCAAAAACTGCTTTTCGAACACCATCCGGTTTCTTTGAGTGGCTGGTAATGCCGTTTGGATTGACTAACGTGCCAGCATATTTTGTGGATCTTATGAATAGAGTGTTCAGAGATCAGTTGAACAAGTTTGTACTTGTGTTCGTGGATGATATTCTGATTTATTCCAGAACGGAAGAGGAGCACAAGACGCACTTGCGTGTTGTTTTGGAAATCTTGCGGAAACATCAGCTGAAGGCTAAGTTTTCGAAGTGTCACTTCTGGAAGAGTGAAGTAAGGTTCTTAGGCCATGTGATTTCTGGAAATGGGATAGCGGTTGATCCCGCTAAGGTGGCAGCAATCCAGGATTGGGTTAGACCTAAGAATGCATCTGATGTGAGAAGTTTTCTTGGATTAGCAGGATATTATCGACGGTTTATCAAAGACTTCTCCAAGATAGCTGCACCGTTAACAGGATTGACGAAGAAGAACCAAGTGTTCAGTTGGGATGCTAAGTGTGAGCAAGCTTTCGGAATCCTGAAAGAAAGATTGACAAGTGCTCCTGTTTTGACTATTCCAAGTGGGAATGATGAGATGGTGGTTTACACCGATGCATGTGGTACTGGACTTGGAGCAGTGCTGATGCAGAGGGATAAAGTTGTTGCGTATGCAAGTCGACAACTGAAGCCGCATGAAAGGAATTACCCGACTCATGATTTGGAGTTAGCGGCGATTGTATTTGCTCTGAAGATGTGGAGACATTATCTGTTGGGAGTTCGATTCGAGTTGTTTACGGATCACAAGTCATTGAAGTATCTTTTCTCCCAAAAGGATTTGAATCTTCGGCAGCAACGTTGGCTAGAGTTTTTGGCATCTTATGATTTTGGTATAGCTTATACTCCGGGAAAAGGTAACGCAGTGGCAGATGCGTTAAGTCGAAGACATGCAGGATTGGGAGCCATGTTTTCAGAATGGAAGAGTCTCGAGTATTTAGCCGGATTTGACTTCGGGCCTAGATGTGAATTGGAACCTGAGATGTTGGCAAACTTATCGATAAGACCTTCTCTTGTGGAAAGGATTGGCGAGGGCCAGAAGCGAGACGATAAGCTTGTCAAGATTATCCGTGAATTGGAATTTGGATTGGATCCAGAAAAGGATAAAGGATTCGAGGTCGATCGAGAGGGGTGGCTTCGGAAGCAAGGACGACTAGTTGTTCCCGATATAGATGAATTGAGGAGTGAAGTCTTGAAGGAAAGTCATCACTCGAAGCTGACAATTCATCCAGGTGGAAATAAGATGTATCGGGATATGAAGAGAACCTACTACTGGGAAGGCATGAAGAAGGATGTTGGAAATTTTATTTCCAAGTGCATGAACTGCCAGTTGGTTAAAGCCGAGCAGAAGAAGCCAAGTGGATTGCTTCAGCCATTAGAAGTTCCTACATGGAAGTGGGAGCAAGTGTCGATGGATTTTATTGATGGATTACCTAGAACCAGAACGGGAAATGAAGGGATTTGGGTCATTGTGGATCGTCTGACCAAGAGTGCAAGATTCATTCCTGTTCGATCGACTAGGACTGCATCAAAGTTGGCTGAGTTGTATGTTAAGTGGATAGTTCGATTCCATGGTATTCCGAAGAGTATAGTGAGCGATCGAGACCCATTGTTCACTAGTGGATTTTGGAAGAGCTTCCAGGAAGTTTTGGGAACCGAGTTGTGTTTGAGTACAGCTTATCACCCTCAAACAGATGGCCAGACCGAGAGAGTCAACCAAGTTTTGGAAGATCTTCTTAGAGCATGTGTTTTGGACTTCGGAGGATCATGGGAAGATCACCTTCATTTGGTGGAGTTTGCATACAACAACAGTTACCAGTCAAGTATTGGTATGGCAGCGTATGAGGCGTTATACGGAAGACCGTGTAACTCTCCGACATGTTGGATAGAGACAGGAGAGAAGCTGATGCTTGGGCCAGAGATGATTCGCCAGACTTCAGATTGTATAGAGATCATTCGGCAACGAATGAAGGCAGCCCAAGACCGTCAGAAGAGTTATGCTGATAAGCGTCGTAAGGATTTGGAATTCGACGTTAGCGTCGTAAGGATTTGGAATTCGACGTTGGTGATATGGTTTTTGTGAAGATTTCTCCACTGAAGAATGTTATTCGATTCGGGAAGAAAGGAAAACTGACTCCGAGATTTGTTGGACCATTCCCGATCGTCGAGCGAATTGGAAAGCTCGCCTACAGATTGGAGTTACCGGAGAAGATGTCGAGTGTGCACAATGTTTTCCACATATCATATCTACGGAAGTATGTGCACGACTTGAGTACGGTGGTTTCTGCTGATAGCTGTGAAGATTTCGAAGTTGATCCAGTCAATAGAAGACCTCGTAAGCCGCTTCGTGTTGTTGAAACTGACACGAAACAGCTCAGGAGGAAGGTAGTTAAGTTGCTCAAGATACAATGGAGTGATGATGATAACGACTGTACGTGGGAGGTGGAAGAGAGGATGAAGGCAGATCATCCTGAACTCTTCAAGGTATGGCCCTAAGGTGTCGTGTCATCTCACAATATTGTAACTTGTACTAGTGTTAGAATTCTGTACGCTAAGCTAGAATTGGATGCATGGTTTGTTGATTGTTATGGATGGTAGGCGTACAGAATAGTCTTTGATTGCTTTGGTTGTTTGGAATTTCGGGGGCGAAATTCCTAAGGGGGAGAGAATGTAACGACCCGTATTTTTACGGATCGAAAAGTTCGTTCGAATCTGGAATTTTCAGCATTTTTAGTCGTTTCAGATTTTAGGCAGAATTTTTCTAAGTGTTAGGTCGTAGTTGGCGACCTAAGAAGGTGGAGCGACCTAGGAGTCAGGTTGTATGTTAGCTTAGGTCGTAAGGGAAGTTATGTCGTAGGCGACCTAAGGGATGGGTTGGTCGTATGCTGGCTTAGGTCGTGGGGAAGGCTAGGTCGAGTGAGCGACCTAAGAGAGTTAGCGTCTTATAGAATTTGGCAACCTGAGATTAGTTAGCGACCTAAGGGGATAGGTCGGCAGCGACCTAAGGAACTAGTGATAATAGTTAGCGACCTAGTATGGTGGAGCGACCTATAGGTTAGCGACCTAAGAGTTAGGTCGTGAGCTCCGTTTTTGGTTAGGTCGCTAGGTCAGTAGTCAGTTAGGTCATATTCTGGCTAAGTGTTAGGTCGCATCCCAGTTGTTCGCGACTTACGTTAGGTCGCGAGGAAAACTTATGTGTTAGGTCGCAAGAGGGCTTAAGTCTTAAGTCGCGGCATTGTTAGGTCGCGTGGGTTGCTAAGTTGTTAGGTCGAAGCCTATGTTTTAAGTCGCGAACGACCTAGGAGATAGCTGTTAAGTCGTAACCCAGTTATTTGGTAGGTCGCATGGAAGCGCATCTGTTAGGTCGCTTGGGTGCGCTGATGTGCTATGTCGTATCCCTTTAAGTCATAGGTCGTAACCTTGTTAGGTCATTGAAGCGCCTGGGGAATAAGTCGTTAGGTTGTTAGGCGCTGAGTGTTAACTCGTAGAGGCTTTAGGTCGGAGGGGTTTTAGGTCGTAGGTCGCAGACGACCTAATTCCGAGCTAGCGACTTAGAGAGATTTCTGCTATAAATAGAGGGGGTTGTTCTCACTTTTTGGGATCCGGATTTTGAAGCGACGAAGTGCTGCCATTTTGAGAGCTCGACTTCTACACTTCTTCATTTCTTTTCTCCACTCTAATCTAGTGCTTCCATCCATCCAAGTTGAAGATCAAATTGAAGATTCAAGAGCTTAGATTGAAGATCTTCATCTTTTCAAGAGAGATTTCTTCGTTTGAAGCGGATTCGTGATAGATCAAGCTTGATCCTTCGCTGTCCAGATCTGAAGCGTGTTGATTTGAGGTTGTTTAGGTGATTTGGTGAGTGGTGATTATCTCTCACACGGATCCAAAGGAGTATATCGGATTGTTGGCTCGATTTGGTGTTAAAATAGTGGTTTCCATGCATTTTCTTCATCCTAAGTGTAAATCCATATAGATCCATTGTTCATGATGATGTTACATCCATTTTATCATATGTTAACCTATGCAAGTTCATTCATCAAGTTTGTAGAGACATAATTCATGTTTTCATGCTTATTGGACTTTCAACTCTTTTAATTACGAAAATGCCATTATTGTGATAATTGTCTATTTAGATCTTGTTTGAATGCTTGATTGTTTGGATTAATGTTTGATTTGATTGATTGTTATGAATTAGATGATTGATGGTTTGATTTAGACCAAAGACGATTCAAAAGCTAAGGGAAAGGCTCTTGAATTGGGAAAGCTGCTCGTGGCATATGTAGCGGGATGATGAAGCTCTTATGCATAGATTTGATGATGTGATGTTAAGATGAGGCCTTGCGAGGATGTGATGAAGCGAGGCAATCATGTGATGAAGACTTGGTCTAATCCAGACGGGATCATTCCAAGCATGTTGATAACTCGGTGATATGATTCGAGTTGAGGATAATGAATGGATATGAGAATAGTCGTCGAGGAGGATGACTAGGAGGCTTGGATAGCATCGTTGTTGAAGGTTCTAGCATGCTCTAAGCAAGAGTACGTTTGGGCAGATTCGATAGTCCCAACGGCCAACTGTTGATGGTCGAGTACTCTGGGCAGATTCGATAGTCCTAGGCACGGGCTGCGACGACGTGCGGGAGTTATGTCTAGAACCGGGGTTTCCATTAGCCCTTGACGGACGGCTGAAAGAATGTGTCGGTCATTCAATTAACGGTGATATCGAAGCAATGATAACAGTGATAGCCAGAGTCATGGATGTTTGGTTGTAACGTCATTCGGACTCAAGAGCGGTATTTTCTGGGTGCTTATCTGATTTAGGCCTTGGTACTTGGAAAACATCGCCCTTGACTCGAGTGATAGTAGCTTTACTTTAAATTGTATGCTCTGCTATGTTTGCTTCTGCTTAGTGTGTGTCTGGGGGCTGTCACTGTAGAATGAGGTTGGAGTGGGAGGGTTGTATTCCTATTCCTTTTCCTTTATGCTCTTTTGGTATGTTGTTAGTTAATTTACTGCTCACTAAGACTGTTGTCTGACTCAAGGCTTTATGTTTTAATTCTTATTGCCTTGGGCTGTTCGTCCATTTTTGGGATGGGCAGACTAGGTAACAGGTGACAGGTGCTGTTCTCTTCTCACGATGCTGATATCGAAGACGAGCTGGAGGGTTGCATATTATCTCCTTATTATATGTACTGGATGTTCTGTTGTTTTGTATTCTATGAGTGTTATGTAGTGAGGCTTGATGTATTGGCTATTTAGATGCTTGTATTCAACTATTATGGAGTTTTATATGATGTCATTTTGTTCTGTAAAGCTTCACTATACATATGTTCTATTGTATTTTGTCCATGCGCTGTGAGTAATACGATAGATTCTGTTGTTTTATTTTACCCTGACAATCGTCCATGGTCGCCTGGCACACTTTACAGCGCACTATCTCTAGATTCGGTGCAGGGGTCATGGGCGGTCGTCACAATTGCTTTGTGCGAGTACCGATATGTCAAATAGTATGACAATTTCTTTTAAAGAGGAAATCTGATATATCAAATACAAACTCAAAGCTACTACACAGTGGCTCTGTGGGCTTCGGAAACAAATATAGAAATAAGCATAACACAAATCAGTCAAAGATATTCATATCACAAAGGCGGAAACAGATATGAATATAACACATAAAAGTGTACATCAAAATGGTGGCCATACAAGATCCACTACATAACAAAAGAATAGGTACAAGTGCTAGCAAAAGAATATGTATACATCAAGGAGTCTCTAACTCAAATGTATAAAAGCAAAAACTACTTATCTAAAGTAGTTAGCCAAAAATCAGATGATGGTCCCAGATAAGAAGTCAAGCAGAAGCACCTGAAATACCTCGGCCTGACCCGAGTATTATTTAAGAAGAAAATAATAAATGGATCATTCTAGCTATAAATATCATATAAAATGGGATAGGATAAGAGATATCACAAAAACGTATGATAACAATAATGCCATAATGTGATAAGTATATATAAGAAAATAACAAAAATCATACAATATCTCAAATATTCTCAAACACAAAAAAGGGTGTCATATTCTTTAAATTATTCACCAAAACACAAATATTGATAGAGCTTATCAATGCATATCATCAAAATTGGTGAAACACAAATTCTAGAAATCATCAACTAGAAATCCAGAAATCACAAAAAGGGGAAGACCTATCACAAATGGGAGCATGAAAACTCACCAACACGTGTATCACAAATGGGTCGCTATCCCATGGTTGCTAACCATAGAGCCGGTGCAACGGCGTAGTGCAATAACGGTACGCCCGAGGAACCTGAAACTCAAATGAGTTGGAACATCGACGTAGTGCAATAACAGTACGCCCGATGAACCTAAAACTCAAATATTTTGGAACAACAACGTAGTGCAATAATGGTACGCCCGTTGATCCCAAAACTCAAATAATTTGGAACTACGACGTAGTGCAGTAACGGTACGCCCGATGAACCGAAATCCATAAAGCCCGTAGGTCGCTAGCCTATAAAAATAAGACGATGCTCAATAGAATGGGGTACAGTCCCCCACGCGGATAATGAGACATCGCATATCGCTTGTCTAAACCATAAAATGGTCATCATTGATCAATAAGAAGTGTCAATCACACTAAGCTAGTAAATAAATGAGCTTAGATTCATGTCCCATAACCACTAGCTTAACTTAAATATTTACGAACAAATTGTAGATTTCCACTCGAAAATTATCACGAGAGTTCAATCGAACAAGTCCAAGAATTAACCGACGAAGTAAACGCAAGCATTTCATGCCACTTGTTTTGCTAAGCCGTTTAATTAAATTTCTCATATGAATGAGGTAAAGGTTTGTATATACTAATAGATTGGAAAACGGTTTTAAAAACGAGCTTTGTATTTAAAAGTAGTGTTGAAATCGTTTTTGTGAAAGAGTTTGAGTATTTACTACTAGTATAGAAACCTTTGTATTTTAAAGTGACAAATCACAAAAATGATTGTAAAAACAATCAATCACCAAAAATTCACATACGACAATGTGAATTAAATCCATAAAAATCGATATCAAATCCATCAAATGGATATTCCCAAAAATCCAAAGAAAGAAGTCATCAAAGTCGATAATAAGTGATAACAACTAACCGGATCGACAAAAATTGATTAAAATTGGAAATCCAATCCAAAAATAGGCAAATAGGCAAAATGCACAGTTCCAAACATCTGGGGTTTAATGCAGACGTCTGGATTTGGGTTTTGGAAAGAATTCAGAAAACCCCTAAACGTCTGAAATTTCAAAGCAGACGTCTGAGCCCTAACCAGACGTCTGAACCTATAAATCAAACGTCTGGAATTTGTCTCTGCCATTTTATTTTATGCATTCTTTTTTTTTTCTCCGGGTCTATAACCAGACGTCTGGACTTGATCAACCAGACGTGTGGTTGCCTTTTTTGGGCAACATTTTGCCTAGGCCATGATGGCCAAAACGATTCGGGAGCGATCGGGCGAGCAACGAAGACTAGGGATTTATGCCAAGCGACAACCCAGCCTTATAGGCTCTTCAATACACCCCAAATATCATGTCCAAACATCTATAGTAGGATTTTCATAAAATTGGACTTCAAAACCAAAAATGGGAAAATTCACCAAATCAATTCAACTCAAAAGAAAATGAACGTGAATAAATGATAGGAATTCATACCTAACAATAATGAGAGTTATAGACGTAGATGTGAGTTAAAGAACTCACCTTTAAACCCAAAATAACGAATGAGAAGCTTAAAAACAAAGGAAAGATCAACCACACTTCAACTTCAACTCAAGAAGCTCCAATCTAAGATCATAAACAAATATTTCCTAAGTTAGGTTATAGGAAATTTCTGAAATTGGAGAGAGATTGAGATGGAGAAGGTGAAGAGGATGCTTACCTAAGATTCTCCTTGATTTATAACTTGAATTTGAATTTCTAAGAGAAACTAGGGCTTAGGAATTTTAATTTCCTCTTCCCACCATTCTTTCTAGGGCTTGAGAGTGTTACGAAATTGGAAATGAAATGAATGAAGAGTAGAGGGGTGGAGTGGGAGTTGTTATGTAGAGAAGTTGGGTTCTCTAAGTGGGCTGAAACCCAAACCCAAAGCCCCAAATGAAAATATCATAATTCTACTCAACTCCAAACATATCGATGTTTATACTAAAAAAAGTTGTAAACGCCATTTTGGACTCAATGGAAGTGGTCTCGAGTCCTAATTCGACTGTATACAAAAAGTAACATTTCAGACTTTAATCCATTAACGATGCTATATTTAAATAAAACATTTAAATATACAATCGTAAAATATGCGGGTTGTTACTGATTCCCCTCCTTAAAGAAATTGCATCCTCGCAATACTTAAGAAGAAAAAAATAAAAAGTAACAACCATACTAAGGCATAATCAACACAAAAGAAGAAATTTTGAAATGAGAAGTTCACCTTAAGGAGCATGAGAGAGTAAGTCCGGATGTGTTCGTTCGATGAATTCTCTAGATTCCCAAGAGCAATCCTTAGGATTTGAGGACCATTGAACTTTCACAAGCGAGACATCTTTATTTCGAAGGCGTTTAATCTCCGAAGCAATGATATGAATATGATGTTGCTCATAAGTCAAATTAGGTGAAACCTTAATTTCTTCAGTAACACCGGGCTCAAGAATAGAATCAGAATTCCTAAGGCATTTCCGTAGTTGAGAAACATGGAACACGTCATGAGTAGCAGAAAATTGAGCCGGTAATAAAAGGCGATAAGCCACGGAACCAATGCGTTCGGTGATGGGAAAAGGGCTAATATATCGAGGTGCTAACTTTCCCGATCGACTGAAACGCACAACACCCTTCATAGGTGAAACACGAATGAACAATAAATCTCCCATGGAAAATTCTAATTTCCTTCTCCGGTTATCGACATAGGATCTTTGTCTACTCTGAGCTTCTTTCATCCTATGACGAATAAGGTCAATCTTTTCTGTGGCATCACGAATAAAATTAGGACCTAAAACCAGCTTCTCACCGGCTTCAAGCCAACACGAAGGAGATCGGCATGGCCTTTCGTAAAGCGCCTCGAAAAGAGCCATACCAATACTAGATTGGAAGAAAAACTCAACAAGGGAAATATGATCTTCCCAACTTCCACCAAAATCAAGAACACATGCACGAAGAATATCTTCAAGAGTTTGATTCACACGCTCGGTTTGTCCATCGAACTGAGGATGTTAAGCGGTGCTAAAATTAAGCTTTGTTCCCAAAGCTTTTTGAAGTCCTTTCCAAAATCCACTAGTAAACAATGGATCACGATCGCTAACAATAGAAGTAGGAACTCCATGCAATTTAACGATTTCTTTAACATAGAGTTTGGCCAAAAGAGGTACGGTCCGATTGGACCGAACGGGAATAAAATGGGCGGATTTTGTAAGTCTATCTACTATCACCCATAGGCTATCATGACCCGAACGAGAACGGGGAAGACCGTCAATATAGTCCATGAAGACCTGATCCCACTTCCAAACAAGAATGTCCAAAGGTTGCAATAACCCACCTGGCCTTTGATGCTCGGCCTTTATGAGTTGGCAAGTCATGCAACGCTTAATAAAGTTAGCAATATCAGATTTATTTCCATCCCAATAATAAAGTCGCTTCATATCCGCGTACATTTTACTACTACCGGGATAAATGATAAATTTAGAACATTGAGAATCTTCTAAAATGTCTTTACGTAGATCACAAATATTTGGCACAATAAGTCTACCAAATTTTCGAATGCCTCCATAAGCATCGATTTCAAAGTCTTTCAAACCATCAACATCAATTTTATCCCTACAACTTTGGCTAAGATGAGCCAATTCGGGATCATGATTTTGAGTTTCAAGAATGCGGTCGAAAAGAGAAGGATGAGCCTCAAGGCTACATAAAAAAAGAGACAAACATGAATTGGATTCGTGATCTCGAATCTCACAAGTGGATAAAGTCTTGAGATCATTCCATCCGGATATCATCATGGAAACAACCGCTTGTTGCTTACGACTAAGGGCATCGGCAACACGATTTCCCTTTTTGGGAGTATAAAAAAATATCAAGATCATAAGATGCAAAAAATTCGAGCCAACGTTGTTGACGCAAATTAAGTTCCTTTTGAGAAAATAAATACTTCAAATATTTATGATCGGTGTAGAGAACAAATTTCTCTCCCAAAAGATAATGACGCCAAATTCTAAGAGCAAAAACAATGGCTGCAAGCTCTAGATCATGAGTGGCATATCTAGTCTCGAAAAGCTTTAAGTGTCAAGAAGCATATGTGATAACACATTCCCTTTGCAAGAGAATGGCACACAAACCAATACGACTAGCATCAGTACAAACAATAAAGTCTTGATTCCCTTTGGGAATCGCAAGAATAAAAGCATCAGAAAAGATTTCTTTTAATCCTCTTTCCCGAAAAGCTAAGACATTCAAAATTATAATTAACTTCATGTAATCATCTTTTTAGAAAAGTTTACTTTTTACAAGTCAATTTACTGTATATGACTGTCTCGTCATAGCGTTTAGGAGATTCCTATCGATAACGTTGATCAAGCGCATCGACCAGAATTCTTAAAGCACTCAATGGGCAAAACAACACAAAATCATCTTCTATATGATAAACATGTCTCTTAAATTTTTTTACGAATATTCTTTGTTCATTTTAAGAACAAAATTCAATTATACTTATAAATATATCTTATTAAAAAGATTTGCAAATTTTAAATTGTTGTTTTCATCCATAATTAATGAATACAAAGATGGTCTCATCGAGATATTCGTAGAATACTCGATTCATAAGATGGATGAAATAAGCTAAACAAACCGAATGACATCACGAGTTACTCATAAGAATCATAACAAGTGCGGAATGCGGTAAGTGGAATGCCACCCTTCGCAACTCGTAGCTGATGAAAACCGATGGCAAGGTTGAGCTGAAAATACCTTAGCACCACTCAATAAATTGCTTTGGTGATAATCCTAAGACAAGCTCAAATATACTGGAAAATTCACAAACTACTTGAATGGGAGTAACAACACTTTCCTCATCATGTGGGTTTAAAGAATAAAATGATGCCACCGAATTTGGAAATAAAAATCATTAAAAACAATAGAAATCTGCTTAACAGATTGAGAATGTCGAATATGGATAGTCCTCTCGGGACATAGGATATGGGGTTCATATAGATTAAGCCAATCCATTCCCACAAATCATTCCGAAACCTAAGTAGCAATCGGATCGGAAAGCATAATCACATAAAATAATCTCGACATCTCCACAAAGTAAACTGAGTGTTGCAGATCCACCAACCAGATTCACAATTCTCAGTGAAGTCATCAAGCCCATAATATTTATAGAAAAAGTAACAACAAGTTCTTTCGATATAAAAGAGTGAGATGCACCTGAATCAAAAGAAATTCGAATAGGATAATCACGAAACAAAATAATACCATCAAGGATAGAATAAGAAATAACTTGACCAAGAGAAGTGTTACTAGTGGCTTGCACAACATTCAGCTTTCCCTCTCTCCTACTTTGAAGTTTGGTACATGAAGATAAAAGATGACCCAAACCTTTGCAATAGCGACAAAAAAGGGTTTCGGACACTGATTCGCATAGTGGTCCATAGAACCACAATTGTAGCATTGTCCACGACTAGAGGTAGGAGTCTTTGCTACCAAAGTTGCCTGCTTCCCTTTCTTGTTTGGATTAGGGCTTTTGAACTTAATATGCCTCTTCTTGTTGATGTTGAAGTTTTGTTTGGCATCCTCAACTTCAACATCACTTTCTTTATCGGCCTCTTCTAGTCGAAGTGTGATATCTACAAACTGGTCGAAAGGCACTTCTAATTTCAGAGGTAAAACCTTTTTGGGGTTCTTACTCAAAGCACAAATAAACCTTTGATTCTTTACAAGATCCAAAAGTTGTTGGGCAGACATGAATACGCCATCCAGAGAAGGACTACTGGATTGATCAGCGCTTGGACTGCCAGATCTAACCATTTCTCTTCTTTAAGAAAGAAAGAAAGAAGAGGAAAAAGGTTATTCTCAGAATGAATATCAAACAAACTTGATTGATAAAACAAGGCATCACAAAAGAAAATAGGATAGAACGGGTCCTAAGACTCGGATAAATCCTAAGGCATGACTCCTAAGAAGGACTTAGGACAATGATCCTTGCTAGATTATTCTACATTGTTCTGAAGTTTGGCTCTGATACCAAGATGTAACTCCCCACCTCTATACTCACACTAGCAAAGGACACTACTGGGTCATGCCGTCAACTAGCATGAAGAATAAGGCTGTTGAGGAGCGACCATCTGTGTAATTGCTTTGTGCGAGTACCGATATGTGAAATAGTATGACAATTTCTTTTAAAGAGGAAATCCGACATATCAAATACAAACTCAAAGCTACTACACAGTGGCTCTGTGGGCTTCGGAACAAATATAGAAATAAGCATAACAGAAATCAGTCGTAGATATTCATATCACAAAGGCAGAAACATATATGAATATAACACAAAAAAGTGTACATCAAAATAGTGGTCATACAAGATCCACTACATAACAAAAGAATAGGTACAAGTGCTAGAAAAAGAATATGTATACATCAAGGAGTCTCTAACTCAAATGTATAAAAGCAAAAACTACTAATCTAAAGTAGTTAGCCAAAAATCAGATGATGGTCCCAGATAAGAAGTCAAGTAGAAGGACCTGAAATACCTCGGTCTGACCTGAGTATTATTTAAGAAGAAAATAATAAACGGATCAGTCTAGCTATAAATATCATATAAAATGAGATAGGATAAGAGATATCACAAAAACGTATGATAACAATAATGCCATACCGTGACAAAAATATAACAGATAACAACAAAAATCATACAATATCTCAAATATTCTCAAACACCAAAAAGAATGTCATACTCTTTAAATTATTCACCAAAACACAAATATTGATAGAGCTTATCAATGCATATCATCAAAATTGGTGAAACACAAATTCTAGAAATCATCAACTAGAAATCCAGAAATCACAAAAAGGGGAAGGCCTATCACAAACGGGAACGTAAAAACTTACCAACACGTGTATCATAAACGGGTCGCTATCCCATGGTCGCTAACCATAGAGCCGGTGCAACGGTGTAGTGCAATAACGGTATGCCCGAGGAACCTGAAACTCAAATGAGTTGGAACAACGACGTGGTGCAATAACAGTACGCCCGATGAACCTAAAACTCAAATATTTCAGAACAACGACGTAGTGCAATAACGGTACGCTCGATGATCCTGAAACTCAAATAATTTGGAACAACGACGTAGTGCAGTAATGGTACGCCTGATGAACCGAACTCCATAAAGCCCGTAGGTTGCTAGCCTATAATAATTAGACGAAGCTCAATAGAACGGGGTACAGTCCCCCACGCGGACAAAGAGACATCGCATATCGCTAGTCTAAACCATAAAATGATCATCATTGATCAATAAGAAGTGTCAATTACACTAAGCTAGTAAATAAATGAGCTTAGCTTCATGTCCCATAACCACTAGCTTAACTTAAATATTTACAAACAAATTGTAGATTTCCACTCGAAAATTGTCACGAGAGTTCAATCGAACAAGTCCAAGAATTAACCGACGAAGTAAACGCAAGCGTTTTATACCACTTGTTTTGCTAAGCCGTTTAATTTGATTTCTCATATGAATGAGGTAAAGGTTTGTATATACTAATAGATTGGAAAACGGTTTTAAAAACGAACTTTGTATTTAAAAGTAGTGCTGAAATCGTTTTTGTGAAAGAGTTTGAGTATTTACTATAGTATAGAAACCTTTGTATTTTAAAGTGACAAATCACAAAAATGATTGTAATAACAATCAATCACCAAAAATTCACATACGAAAATGTGAATTAAATCCATAAAAATCGATATCAAATCCATCAAATGGATATTCCTAAAAATCCAAAGAAAGAAGTCATCAAAGTCGATAATAAGTGATAACAACTAACCGGATCGACAAAAACCGATTAAAATTGGAAATCCAATCAAAAAAATAGGCAAATAGGAAAAATGCACAGTTCCAAACGTTTGGGGTTTAATCCAGACGTCTGGATTTGGGTTCTGGAAATAATTCAAAAAACCCCCAACGTCTGAAATTTCAAAGCAGACGTCTGAGCCCTAACCAGACGTCTGAACCTATAAATCAGACGTCTGGAATTTGTCTCTGCCATTTTATTTTCTGCGTCTTTTTTTTTTCTCCAGGTCTATAACCAGACATTTGGACTTGATCAACCAGACGTCTGGTTGCCTTTTCTGGGCAACATTTTGCCTAGGCCATGATGGCCAAAACGATTCGGGAGCGATCGAGCGAGCAACGAAGACTAGGGATTTATGTCAAGCGACAACCTAGCCTTATAGGCTCTTCAATACACTCCAAATATCATGTCCAAACATCCATAGTAGGATTTTCATAAAATTGGACTTCAAAACCAAAAATTGGAAAATTCACCAAATCAATTCAACTCAAAAGCAAATGAACATGAATAAATGTTAGGAATTCATACCTAACAACAATGAGAGTTATAGACGTAGATGTGAGTTAAAGAACTCACCTTTAAACCTGAAAATAACGAATGAGAAGCTTAAAAACAAAGGAAAGATCAACCACACTTCAACTTCAACTCAAGAAGCTCCAATCTAAGATCATAAGCAAATATTTCCTAAGTTAGGTTATAGGAAATTTCTGAAACTGGAGAGAGATTGAGATGGAGAAGGTGAAGAGGATGCTTACCTAAGCTTCTCCTTGATTTATAACTTGAATTTGAATTCCTAAGAGAAACTAGGGCTTAGGAATTTTAATTTCCTCTTCCCACCATTCTTTCTAGGGCTTGAGAGTGTTAGGAAATTGGAAATGAAATGAATGAAGAGTAGAGGGGTGGAGTGGGAGTTGTTATGTAGAGGAGTTGGGTTCTCTTAGTGGGCTGAAACCCAAACCCAAAGCCCCAAATGAAAATATCAAAATTCTACTGTAACATCCCATTATTTTGGACTATTCAAATCGACAATAAATCCACAAATGTCGGACTTGAATACTTCAAAACAGTGGATTGTCAAGAAAATTTGGAGCAAATAAAATCAAACACAGAATCACGGATGCAGAATATCAGAATAACTCGCAGCGGAAATAAAATACCATAGCAGTTCATGAAGCTACTATATACATACTCTCAAAACATATACAAAATCTCATAGTCAAAATAGATACAATAGAAGTCAGGATACATAAGTCAATAATACAGAGACAATACTGAATAGGAAATAACTGGAATAGAAATCGATGAACCGATAGACAAATAAGCTCCAACCAATCTCTAACTCCAGAAGGTGAATCCAAAGTTGTGATTCTTAGGCTGACCCGAGCGTAAAGAAAAATGTAAACACTCGAGTCAGGACATACATACTTATACACTATAAACCAACTCAAGTGAACTGTAATAGCAATGCACAATAACTTAAAGGATGCTTGGGATCGCCCATCCTCTAAGGATCCGTTAAACCATCAATTAAACAATAATAAACGCTATCATAGAAATGTCCATATTAATGTAAACTATGCAAAGAACAGTGTTAATGTGACTAGGGTAGCGCAGAGCTGCAGCAATCGCTCACCTC
Organism: Allium fistulosum; assembly: GCA_030737815.1. Classification (NCBI taxonomy): domain Eukaryota; kingdom Viridiplantae; phylum Streptophyta; class Magnoliopsida; order Asparagales; family Amaryllidaceae; genus Allium; species Allium fistulosum. Next base: position 1,004,275,636 of record CM060902.1, on the reverse strand, counting down.
TAGTCACACTCTCAAATTTAAGGTGTGCATCCAAATAAATCACAAGGAAATAAAATGGCATACAGAAAAGTGTACCCGTGGTTAAAATTTCAAAATGATTTATAATTTCGAATTAAAATCATTCATTTAGACCATTAAAAGATGAAGTCATTATACCTTCAAATGAAATATTAAATTCCCAAAATTTTAGCCTTTTCTGAACTCATTTATTCAATTAAATACTTCAAAACATTGAAATTTCAGCTTTCGCAGCACTTAGAAAATGCTGCGGTAAGTTATATTAGAAAACATTTCATTTCAGCAAAGACAACATCTATAAAATGCTGCAGTAGTTCAATTACATTTGAAAACTAAGTTAAATTCAGCAAAGACAGCATTTATTAACTGTTGCAGTAGTTCAGGGTTCAATTTGAAAAAAATTAGTTCAATTCAGCAAAGACAACATTTACAAAACTGCTGCAGTAGTTCAATTACATTTGAAAATCTTCATTTCAGCCAACTACTGCACTTATCAAGTGCTACTGTAGCCCTTTTATTAGTTTCAGATTTTAACTTTCTTTCTACAACCACAGCACTTACCAAGTGCTGCAGTAGCCTTTAGTTAATCTAGCCTTTAGTTCATTTGCATCAACCACAACACTTACAAAGTGCTGCAGTCCTTTACTTAGATTATAAGTTAATTTCAGAAATGATAGCATTTCTGAAGTGCTACTAATTCAATTTCCAGATTTATAATAAAATTTCAAAAACAAATAAACTTCGATTTTAACCATTTTAACTTATAAAAATCATATTTTTCTACTTCAAAAATGTTCATTTAAATACCCTTTAACTTATGATTTTATAAAGAAAATTTTTACAATAAAATCAAATTTTCCAATAATTTCACTTATTAAATTCAAGTGTACCATTTCCCATTCTTTTCATTTTTAACAATTTACCTTAACACTTAAATTTAAATTTCCATTTCATAAATAAAACTTAATTTCCATTTTTATTTAATTAACTTAAACTTCCATTAAAAAAACCAAATCACAAATTTCCAAATTAAGTTATGTTTCAAATCACAATTTTTTCCATTCGTTTATTTAACATTTCTAAATACATAGAAAAATCATTATCACTTTATTAAATCATTTAAAATCCAAATTTAAATCAAAATATCAAATTTTACATTTTAAAATACTTAAAATTTTCCAGAAAACTATATAAAATAACCACGGGTCTGTGTAATATTTTCTAGCCTAAGTCAAGTGATACGGATAATATATCATTTCAATCCGTAATTTACAAAGAAAAATCTGGGTTCTATCATTTCAAACCCACAATCCAAAGTTAAATAAAAATAAATAAAAATCGCTCAAGCCTATCATTTCAGCCCATAACGATTTTTCCCTATTCTAAAGTCCGTTCGGGTATGTATCATTTCAAACCATAGTGATTCTATTCTACAAGGAACTTGCAGTGTGAGAAATAGAAATAAATAAACAGTATAACAAAATATAACATATCAGATGATGTGACAAGTTTATAACAAAGTTTAACATCATATAATTCATATCACAGGTAGGTATAACATGGTATAAAAATTCTACACATTCACTTGTTATCGTTTCACAATTCTATAAGTATGAATGTCAAGTGTGAATAACTCACCTTTTTAAGCTGGAGTTAGCAAATCAAAATACACAAATAAATTCCAGAAAGCACGATACAACACGACTTTGGATTCAAGTGGAGAGAGAGCCAAGATTTTGATCTTGTATACAACAATTGAAACAAAGCAATATAAATATAATTATAATACAAAGATTAATTGAAACAAAATGGAAATAGAATTTACAAAAGACAACACCAAGCTTCAACTTAAAATTGCTCGACCTTCTCTCAACATGGTTCGGCCATACATGTTTATTTGGTTCGACCATCATGATTTGTTGGTGGTAAAGGCTCGGGTATGGGTCAAAACACACGGCTAGGCTAAGAATTTAAAGGGGTTGGAGTTACAAACATGGAATGCAAAGGGTCAAGGCCAAAAAGGTGGAGTTTGGTGCAACATAGGCTCGGCCTATGTCAATATTTGGCTCGGCCATGGTCACTACAGGTCAGGTCAAGTGCTGAGGTGATGGCCAGAGGTCATGGCAGCAAGTGGTGGTGGTGGTGTTAGAGGTGGTGGCCGACGCTAAACATGAAGGTGATGGTGGAAATATGGCTCGGCTAGGCAATTTGCAAGGGGTTTGCAATGTTTTGTGGTGATGGCTCCACTTGGTGGTCACGGCCAGGTCTGGGCAGGGGATTAAGGTGGTTGGCCATGGATGGTGAGGGGGAGGAGATGATGGTGGTGGTCGGTGAAGGTGATGGTTGTTAAGGCCGAGCTAATCTTGAAGAGGAGCAAGGCAAAATCAATGAAAAGAAGAAAAAAAATGAGAAAAATGGAAGCCATGAATCTTACAAATTTTCCTTCAGGAAGGAATGGCCGAGAGTTGTGAAGTGTTGAGAAGTTTTTCACGTAAATAACAAAGAAAATACACGGCTAAAACAAAAGAAGTGAATGGCCAAGGCAAGTGAAAAGACTAGGAGATGAAAAGTCACAAGTTAAAGTGAAACATTTGTCTGTTTGAATTTCCAAATCTATATATTCAAAATAAACAAATAGAAAAATCAAGTAAAAAAAAGTCAAAACAAAATAAAGTAGAAATGAAAATAAATAAATAGTCTTAGGAAAAATAGGAAATAAATACAGAAAATAATTTATTTTATTGAAATTGGAATTAAAATTGTAAACAAAATACAACTTATATTGGGAAATTCCAAACTCAACAAAATTCACACAATTAAATTCAAAGCCCAAAACAAAATAAAAGATAGCAAATAAAATAGAAAATGAATGATAAAATATAGATAAAATCTTGCGTGTAAAACGCTGAATTCATCAAATTCTAAAAAGTTTAAAATGGAATTCGACGAAACGAAAAACATAGCGGATATCAGAACCAATTACTGTTTCAAAGAAAAAGATTAAAATTAAAAAATTCAAAAATTAAAAAAATTCAATTAAAATTCAAAATTTGACAAAATATAAAATTTCCAGAAAATCGATATTTAATTGTATTTGGAAAATAAAATAGAACAAAAAATCCAAAATACATTGGAAAATTCCAAACTTCAATTTAAAATTATTTAAAAATCAAAGTTTCAAAATAAAATTTTAATTTAAAATATTTACTAAAATTATGGGTTGTTACACTCTCCCCCACTCAAAGCTTTTCGTCCTCGAAAAGGAAGAAAATTGGAGAAACAACTAGAAAGAACAATAGGTTGAAAGACACCCCCGAAAAAGAAGAAGGTAGGAGAATAGGAATAGCTAGGAGGGAAAATAGGTTGGAAGACAAGGATGAAACATTATTTTAAAACTATATAAATTTCAATTAGAATTCTTTAATATTTAATAATTTGGTTAAATCCATTTTATTATATCCATAAAAGTCATTTAATTCAAATTGTTAGTTAAAGAGGTAAACAATATTTAAAAAACTTTAAAATCTTTTAGAAAGGAAAATAACCGATCAAAATATCCTTTATATAACACCTTATCAAAATACTTTTATAACTCTATGTCTTAACAAGTTTATCCTCGTTCCTGCAGTCTCTGGCCATGCGTTGATCGGGCGCAAAGCTAGAATTCTCCAGGTACTTAGTAGACTTGTTTCAACACCCAGTGAAAATACTAGAAAACTTTTTTTAAAACAGATATGGAAAGTACAATCCAAACAAAACAACCAAATCATGTCGATCATGGATCGCGGATACACAATGGTTACGCCTGGATCCCCCTGGAAACATCCGTACCCGTAGGCCACCGTAGCCCTGCGATTATGCCGTGAAGACTGGTAGTACCGCAGATACACAATGGTTACGCCTGGATCCCCCAGGAAACATCCATACCCGTAGGCTCTCGCAGCCCCTACGGATTACGCTACCAAGCGACCCAATAGATCGCAGATACATAATTTTCAAAAGACAATCAACCTCAAATTTTCCAAGGAATGATTCAAGGACAGATTTCAAAACAAAACAGAGATTCAAATTTAGAGGAACTCTAATTAAATAGAATTCTGATTCGAAGATAAGCTCGAACGAAAATGAGATAATTAAATTACCAAATAGAAGATGGATAAGCTTATATAAATCACGGGCGACCTTAACCGGGTCAACCGTGACTTCAGGAGTATAATCGATGCGAAAATCTAAGGCAAATCGACATTCGATCGCTAGAGATAGAATCTAGGTATAGCAAAAGATAGATAGTATCATAAACCGAGGATACAGAAATATCTGGTGAATCAATGCCAATTGTAAGGGAGTTTCACCCCTTTACAAATCATTCAAAGATTGGCGGAATCGCCGATCTTTCTAGAGGTCATTCAAAGTGGGGTTATGCAATGCTCCAAAATCAAAAGAATACAGATAAGGGAGACAGGAATGGATTTCAGAACAAGTGGGAGCATTCCAAAGTTCAAAGGAATCCTAATCGATAGGAACCCTAACCAAGATTAGAGATATATAACCTATATCAATACGAAAGAATTCCCATTCATAATTTGGAAAAGTCTCAAATTCATATCATACAAAAAACAGGAGCATAAATATTCATAGTTTGACAATTTCAGCTAAGCAAAAGATACAATAGAGTTCACTTAAAGCAACCTAACATAATACTGATTTTGCCATACCCAAAATAGATTCCTATCAATAATGAATCTAGATCAAACAAGCTAGAAGTTCAAAGCAAGAATTTTAGAAAATTTATATCAAAATAATCTTTGAAAATTCTTTTAAAATTATTTGAAAATCATTTTATACTTCGAAAATACGTTCTCTCACAAAGAAATGATTCTAAGATTGATTTCACTCATTCTAGGGTATTTCTACCCTATCTCTAATGAGTTTTTGCTCCACAGGCTAAGGTTTGCCTAAAACCAAGGCTCTGATACCAAATGTAACATCCCACTATTTTGGACAATTCAAATTTGACATGTGTGGATTTATTGTCGATTTGAATGGTCCAAAATAGTGGGATGTTACATCTACTCAACTCCGAACATATCGATGTTTATACTCAAAAAAGTTGTAAACGCCATTTTGGACTCAATGGAAGTGGTCTCGAGTCCCAATTCGACTGTTTACAAAAAGTAACATTTCGGACTTTAATTCGATTAATGATGTTATATTTAAATAAAACATTTAAATATATAATCGTAAAATATGCGGGTTGTTACAAAAAGTTTTCAAAATTTGTTTAAAAAAACAATTAGTTCAAAGAAAAATAGAAACTGTGTCCGTGAATCGATTTCCGAATTTTCGACTTTTAGGTGTCGAAAAGTTATTGGAAAACGTTGTGCACATTTGTGTAACACATATACACACTTTTTTAAATAAGTTAGGATTTTTAATATATACATATATATTAACTTAAGAAACATATAGTATATGATATGACATTTTATGTAAATGTTTAAAAGACAGTATAAATGTAAATAAAAGTGACATAAGTTGTCATCTTTTTTGAAACATGAAGTACTTAGATATTAAACGCATGTTGGCTTGAAAAAAATAAAGGGGGACAAGGGAAAAACACGAGCTAAGGGGGGAGACATGCATGGTGATGTGGCATCATTATATTGGAGGCTAAGTACCTTTGGGTGATATGGTAATTTGATTTATGCACTTAGTATATAAAGCAATTTTCCTAACATTTCCACCACTTTTCGTTCATTTCTATTTCATAAAATTTCCTCCTAAAGCTTACATGTATATTTCCATGGCCTCCAAATTAGATTCTCAAGTTTAAAATCTAGTTTTCATTCACTTTTATAAATCTAAAACCTTTTTTAAGCTTCCTTCTTCCAATTCATCACTTCTCCATATAAGACAAGTCCACATCCTTCTTAATCAATCAAGGCTAAGATAATACCCCTTCTAGGCCAAATTATTTTGCATCCAAAAGCCCACGAAGACTTCACTTTTCCAAGCTAAAAGCAAAGACTTAAGCCGTGTTCGAGTTATAGTAAAAGTTAGCTTAGTTTCATGAAATTCCAATGAGTAAAGTTCTCACTTTTAACTAAGTTTATAAATCTGTATTTTGGTTTGACTTGGATGTTAAATATGATGCTTGTTTGGGTGAAAAAATGTTGATTTTATGTATGTAATTATGCGTGGTTGTGGTAATGTATGTTTGGAATATGGTAGTTAAATAGTCAAGTCAGTTTGCATATTATAATCTAGCTTGTATTTGTTGGTTATGGAATGTTTACATGTTATGATGTTATGGTTATGTAATGACATATGTTATGAACATGAATTCATGATGGTATGCTAAGAAAGTTAGTACCTTACTGGTTTAAAGCGACATGTTATCCCTTGTATAAAATCCAAAATCTTTGGTTTTAAAATTTGCAAAATGTTTTCGAGTTTTAAATACTTGTTAGTTTTCCAAAATATGATTTTGTTTTTTAGTAAAGTTTTTCCAAGAGTTAAATTTTAAAGAAGACTTAGAAAACAAATTTCAAGTTTGGAAATTTCGGATCGTATAACGATAGGCGCTATAAGTGCAGTTTGTGAAAACGGACTGTTTTCGAAATCTAAAATTATTTTCACTTAGAAATCTTTTTGGAAAATGTTTTAAAACTTATATTAAGTAATTAAAAAGTTAATTATTATTTAATTAATTATTCATTTAATAAATGATTAATTAATTAATTAAGTATTTAGTACCTACTCGTTAGTTAATAAAAGTAATTAATACTTAAGTGTTAATCAATTAAATTAATTTTAATTAGTTAATTAATTAAAGTTAATTATTATTTAATTATAATTAAGGAGTAATTATGTTTAAATATTCATTAAAGCTTAATTATTAATTATTTATTTATTAAAGGAATTTAATTAATTATTAATTAGCTTAATTTAATTAAGATGTTAATTAGGACTTAATTAAGATTTAATTATTAGTTAATAAAGGTTTAATTTATTATTTGATTAATAAATAAGGGTTTTTAATTTAAAAAAATTGCTTTGTTTCAAAAATATCGGTTTTGTTTTAAGACTGTCTTTCTTTTTTCAAAAATGTTTAAATCAAGGGATTTCTTTGTCGATTATCCTTAAGTAACCTTAAATAAGTATCAAACCAATGCTAATGTGGTGATATATTTATGCGAAGTAAGTCATCCCATAGTTAGCACTAAAAGCCAATGAGTAGGTCGATCCTCTATCTGTGAGATTTATAATTTATTTCTAGGCAAGGGATAGAGTAAGGTCGAAATATCGGAAACGTGATAGATATAGGAGGGTTAATTCCTATTAATGGGTCAAATTTAAATTAAGTATATGATTATCCATGTGCGAACTCTCTATAATTACTCTAAGTAGCGAATTGTCTGCTGTTTATAATTTGACCTATTTTAACTCAGGAAATATGTTGTGTATATTCGAGTTCCCTTGTGAGGACTCGAATACCGGTTGTATACTTCCAAAAGAAGCAGAACCGAGTTAGCCGGAAACTACTGCTTAGTTTGGAGACACCGATTTCGGTAAGTATGATTTATTCGAACCACTCCAAACTAATAATGTTCGGTAAATGTTGAATGTTTGTTCGATCCGGGAACAACTTGTATGGATGAATGCTATCATTGCACTGGATGCCTAGAGGGCATTGTTAGCATTCCAAGATGGTCTGCTAGGAGGAAAGGTAAATGAATAGCCTCAAGCTTCACACCCCGAAGGTGGCTAAAACAGGGTAGTGCATCAGAGCTATGTGGGTCATGCTCATTAGGGTATGATCCTCTCCTAATCTAGAGCGATATCTACGGTTTATGTACGCTCCGAGGTCCTTTATGGTTGTTGATCGCAACCAAGGGGGATCATATTCGGTAGTCGGTACTATCCAAATTCAGGGGTAGGTCGGTTCTGTGTTAGCAGGGGTAGGCTAAGTTCAAGATTTGACCCTATGTACATTTTATCTAGAGGTGTACTATATAGAAGGCAGTCCCTTACCTTGTCACTGTTGAAATCTATTTTCCAATACGAGCCTTTGGACTTGGTTGTATACCTATTATGTTGGATTTTAATAATGTAACAATTTCAGCTATGATTCCATATTTATTTTAAACCTAAACATTATGATAATATCAGAAGATTTTATACAGAAATGTTTTGGTTATCGTAAGGTAAAAACCCATCCATTTTTATGTGTGGCATGGTCTTATGGGATACCTTTGATTTGAAGGTTTTTATAAAATTAAACTTATGCTTTACTCACACCAGACCCATGTCTGATCCGGAGTTTTATTTCTTTCCCTTAAACTCTTGAGTACTCAAATTTTTATGAGTAGCCAAGTAGTCAGGTTTCTTTGGAGAATTTTGGAAAGCAGTATGAAGTAGGAGATTTCATCATCATCCAGTAGTAGTCTTTATTTCCACTGTGATTGTAAATTATGTATTAGTAATTTGGGCAGTTGATATAGTTTTCCTTGTTAGGAATAGTACTTGTTGTAACTTTGATGTAACATTTTGGAGTAACTATATGTACTGTTCTATGATAATATACATGTAACTCTGTAATTGTAAGAAAATCTGTGTCTGTTTTACTTGTCTTTTATTTTCTTTACCCTACGACCTGCCTTTCAAACACTTAGATGATCGACATATGAATACCGAGGATATATTAAGTGTCATCTTTGGATGTAAGAAAGGCAGATCGTTACACTTGGTATCAAAGCTTAGGTTGAGCAAACACCTAGGCCTTGCTTGGGGTCAACTTGTTAGAGATATGGTTGGTAGTACGCTAGAATAAGTTTAGTCTTTGAGAGTGTGTTTCTGTATTGTTCCGGTCAACAATTTTATGTTTGGTTTTATGCTCTTTTTCCTAAGATAATATCGTCCATGTATTCTAAAGACATCTTGCTTTATTCAGGTAGTAAGAATGAGTACAAGAAGGGGACGAAGAAGGGGAAACAACCGCACAATAACCACAAATGGAAGAACCCCGAATGTTAGAAGGGGTGGAATAGCTGTTGATGCAGTAGCTCCAGTACAACCTCGATTAAACTTTGCAACTCTATAAAAGGACTATACAAACCTAGAAGGAAAACCTTTTAAGGGAACCGAATCCATCATTGAAGTACAAGCTTGGCTATGGTCATGTGAGAAGATTTTCAAAGGTTTGGACATTTTTGATGACCAGAAATGGTTCTTGGCATCATGACAATTGCAAGAGGATGCAGCTACATGGTGGGATTCTATCAACGCAAATGTTCCAGAAGATGAGTTCGCATGGGTTAGATCCAAAGAAGTATTCGAAGACCAATTCATGCCAACTACGGCCAAAACTCGATTATATAGAAGTTTCATGTATCTCAAGCAGGAAGACATGTTGATAGCTGAATACGAGTCAAAATTTAATGAATTATCTCATTTTGGCCCTTGACTTATTGGTACACCATTAAAGAAAAATGAGATGTTTGTATCGGGTATGAGATAAGAGTTCAATGAAAAGATGACCCCATTTGTAGGAATCATTTGTGGATTTATTTTTATAAAGTGCTTTTGTAGAAAAAGCCAGCAGCAGCACTCAGTGGAGGTACAATTAACCCACATAAAAGGAAGTTTTATCCAAACTGGAAGAAGAAGCAGGGAAAGGGAAAACCTGCAGGAGGAGATCAAGGAAACCGTTTCAAACATATTGAATGTTTTAACTACAAGCAGAAGGGTCATACTTCTAAAGTTTGTTGACAGGCGGGACCTATTTTTCTGATGGTTCAGAAGGCGCTTTGTTACAATTGTCAACAGCTGGGGCACATTGTTAAGGACTGGCTACTGTTGAAGAAAGGACAACTAGCCAAAGTTTATGCAATCAAGGACGAACCCTCAACTTCGAGAGCTATGAAAGGGAAGGGAGTCTTAGAAGGTACTTTAATTATTAATGTAGTTTTTGTTAGAGTATTGTTTGATACCGGGGCTTCCAACAGTTTCACTTCTCTTGATTTGCTTAGAAAATTTCGACTTTCCTCTAAAGTCGTAGAAAACCCTATCGGAGGCGTAACTAATCTATATATGGTTTGTAAAGATGTGCGAGCTTCATACTTTACCCACTACTTTTCATGCAACTTTTCTGTTAAAGATTTTAATGGATTTGATATTTTACTTGGCATGGATTGGCTAATAGAGAATGGAGCCTTTGTGGATTGTGCTAGAAGAATGATATCTTTGGTAACCAAACTAAGTGGTTTGGCGATGGTGCCTTGTAATGAGCCTAGCAAATTATTTTGTAGTTTCTTGTATGCCTTAGAATCATCCTAGGAAGAGTTAGAATTGATAGAAGTTGTTAAAGATTTCCATGATATTTTTGTGCCGATTAGCAGTATGCCTTCCCATCGAAAAATTGAATTTTGTATTGATCTAGTTCCCAGTGCCAGATCTGTTATTCAACCTCTACGTAAAATGGCCCCGAGAGAGAAACATGAGTTAAACGATCAAACCGATGATTTGTTGAGAAGAGGATTGATTAGACAAAGTCGTTCAAGTTAGGGATTAGTAGTAGTTTTTATAGCTAAGTCTTATGGTTCATTAAGATTGTGCGTGGATTATAAGGAAATAAATAAGCATACCATTCGAAATAAGTATCCGTTGCCTTGAATAGATGGTATGTTTGACCAACTTCACGGGGCTAGAATTTTCCCAAATGGACCTTGCTACGGGTTTCCATCAATTTAGGATAGCGGAGGATAGTGTATCCTTAACTGCTTTTAAAGGACCGGACTTATGTTATGAGTGGTTGGTTATGCCTTTTAGGTTGACCAATGCACCTGTGTTTTTCGTTGATCTTATGAATCGAGTTTTAGGGATGTGTTGAATAAGTTCGTGTTGGTTTTCATCGACGACATTCTTATTTACTCAAAGACCGAGGAAGAACACAAGCACCATGTGGAAGTGGTGTTGGAAACATTAAGGAAAAATGTTCTTAAAGATAAGTTTTCTAAGTTCCACTTTTGGCAATCAGAAGTGAGGTACCTAGGACATATTGTATTGGGTGATGGCATCTCACTTGATCCGACGTAGGTATCTGTTGTGCAAGGTTTCAAAAAACCCCAAACTCCCACAGAAGTGAGAAGCTTTCTAGAGATGGCGGGCTATTATAGAAAGTTCATAAAGGATTACTCCAAGATCGCCTCTCGCCTAACTAAGCTAACAAAGAAGGTGTTAAATTCAAGTGGACTCTGATGTGTGAGAATGCATTTCTCGAATTAAAAGAGAGATTGACCAGTGCCCCATTTTTGGCTATTATTGATGGAGGAGAAGGGTTAACTGTTTATGTGGATGCATGTAGAGTTGGGTTGGGTGCAGTGTTGATGCAACACGGAAAGGTTATAGCCTATGCAAGTAGACTGTTAAATCCCCACAAGAAGAATTACGCAATGCATGACTTGGAGCTGTTAGCGGTGGTATTTGCGTGGAAGATGTGGAGGCATTACTTGCTAGGTAAGAATCAATCGTTCCACTTTTGTTTATTTCTAATCTTTTAGGATCCTTGTAGTAATTTTCTTCTTTAAATAGGTGAAAAGTTCGAGCACTTCATGGATGATAAGACCCTGAAATACCTTTTCGCTCAGAAGGACCAGAACTTGTGGCAACAAAGATGGTTGAAATTTCTTACAGCCTACGACTTGGACATTCTCTATACGCCATGAAAAGCTAATGTGGTAACAGACTCTCTTAGTAGGAATGCAGTGTTGGCTCTCTTCAAAGTTACACTGACACTATTGGAAAGGATTGCTAGTAAGCAAAAGGAGGATGAGTGCTTTATGAAGATAATCAAGGATGTTGAGGAGGGTCAATGTGCAAGTTTTGAGATAGATAATCGAGGCATACTGCGTTTTAAGGAGAGGATCTGCATCCCTAATATCGATGACCTTAGATAAGAAGTTTTATCGAAATGTCATCGATCCAAATTGAATATCCATCCAGGTGTTTCTAAGATGCATCGAGATATGAAACGAGTATTTTGGTGGCCCAGAATAAGGAGGGATGTCTTAATCTTTGTCGGATGTTTGATTTGCCATTAGATAAAAGGCGATCACTAGAAAACGACCAGTTTACTTCAACCCTTGGAAATTCCAAATTGAAAATGGGAGATGATATCAATGGATTTTTGCGATGGTTTACCCAGAACCAGGAAAGGGGATGAAGGTGTGTGGGTTATCGTAGATCGGCTAACGAAGAGTGCTCATTTTATTCTAGTAAAGCCGACAAGTACTGTAGCTTCTTTGGTGGAAATTTATATAAGGGAGATTGTTCGATTGCACGGAGTCCCAATGAGTATTGTAAGTGATCGAGATCCCATATTCACTAGTTAGTTTTGGGAGGCATTGCAAGTAGCTTTAGGAAGAAAGCTAAGCTTGAGCATAACATATCACCTCCAAACGGATGGACAAATGGAAAGGGTGAACCGAATTCTAGAAGACCTTCTAAGGGCAGGTATTCTGGATTTTGGAGGATCGAAGGAAGATCATATCCACTTGGTAGAATTCTCCAACAATAATAGTTGTCAGGCAAGCATCAGCATGGCATCCTACGAAGCTCTCTATGGATGTCCATGTGAGTCTCCAGCATGTTGGGTTGAGATTGGAGATCAACTGATACTCGGACCAGATATGATCTGGGAAGCTACTGAAAAGGTTGCAGCGATAAAGAGAAGAATGAAGGAAGCTTAGGATCGACAAAAGAGTTGTGTCAATAAAAGGAGAGGAGATTTGGAATTTGAAGTCGAAGACTTCACATTTTTGAAGATTGCCCCAATAAGAGGAGTTGTTCGATTTGGAAGGGCTGGAAGTTGACACCTAGGTATATTGGACCTTTTAAGATTATTGAAAGGATTGGACCGCTCGCCTACAAGGTCGAACTACCAAAAAGGCTGTTGGGGGTCCATAATGTTTTCCACTAAAATTTGTTGATGGCCTTTCGTTGATTGTAGAATCATTGGTTCAAGATGATTTGGAGATAAAACCAAACCTGACGGTGATTAGACATCCAGTTCGTATTATAGATCAGGATGAGAAGAGGTTGCGCAATAAGGCGGTGAAGTCAGTAAAGATTCAGTGGAGTGAGGATTCCCGAGATTGAACATGGGAGACGCTGGATCATATGAGGAAGCCTATCTAGAATTGATGTTGAGATAGTCATTGTTTGTATGTTTAGTATATGCATTATTGTGTTATGGCTGCTTAGTGTATGACATCTACATGGATTTCATGATATATAATATATGACCTTTTGAGTTATTTTGAGTTATCTCTTTGTTTGCTAATTTAGGGATGAAATTCTTTTAAGGGGGGAAATGTAATAACCCAGGATTTAATCACTTTAATTTTGGATATTTAAATATATTTTTAATAATTAATTAATGGATTTTATAAATAAAAATAAAATTCTTTTAAATATAACTAATGATGGCAAAAAAGTTTTCAAATTTTGTTTACAAAAATAATTATTTCAAAGAAAAGTAGAAAACATGCCCGTAAATCGTTTTTCGAATTTTAGAATTTTAGGTGTCGAAAAACGTTATGCACGTTTATGTAACACATATACAAACTTTTATAAATGAGTTAGGATTTTTAATATATATACATATACATATATATATATATATATATATTAACTTAAGAAACATACAGTATATGATATGACTTTTTATGTAAATGTTTAAAAACAAAAATATAAAAGTGACATAAGTTGTCATCTCTTTAGAAACATGAAGTACTTAGAGAATAAATGCATATTGGCTTGAAAAATGAATGGGGAACAAGGGAAAAACGTGAGCTAAGTGGGGAGACATGCATGGTGATGTGGCATCATTATAGGGGAGGTTAAGTACCTTAAGGTAATTTGGAAATTTGATTTATGCACTTAGTGTATAAAGCATTTTCCTAACATTTTCACCACTTTTTATTCATTTCTATTTCACAAAATTTCCTCCTTAAGCTTTCATGTATATTTCCATGGCCTCCAAATTAGATTCTCAAGTTTAAAATCTAGTTTTCATTCACTTTTATAAATCTAAAACTTTCTTCCAATTCATCACTTCTCGTTATTAAACAAGTCCAGATCCTCCTTAATCAATCAATATCGAGCATAATTTCCTCATAGACCAAATTATTTTGCATCCAAAAGCCCATAAAGACTCCAACTTTTCAAGCTAGAAGCAAAGAACTAGGCCGTGTTTGAGTTGTAGAAAAAGTTAGCTTAGTTTCATGAGTAAAGTTCCCACTTTTAATTAAGTTCGTAAACTTATATTTTGGCATGATTGGATGTCAAATATGATGCTTGTTTGGGTGAAAAAAATATTGATTGTATGTATGTAATTATGCTTGGTTGTGGATATGTATAGTTTGGAATATGGTAGTTAAATAGTCAAGTCAGTTTCCATATTATAATCTAGCTTGTATATGTTGGTTATGGAATGTTTACATGTTGTGATGCTATGGTTATGTAATCATGTATGTTGTGATGTTATGGTTATGTAATCATGTATGTTTTGAACATGAATTCATGATGGTATGCTAAGAAAGTCAGTGTCTTACTAGTTTAAAACGACATGTTATCCCTTGCATAAAATCCAAAATCTTTGGCATTAAAATTTGCAAATTGTTTTCAAGTTTTAAATGCTTGTTGGTTTTCCAAAATATTCTTTTATGTTTTAGTAAAGTTTTTCCAAGATTTAAAATTTTAAAGAAGACTTAGAAAACAAATTTCGAGTTTGGAAATTTCGAGTCATATAGCGATAGTCGCTATAAGTGCAGTTCGTGAAAACGAACTCTTTTCGAAATCTAAAAATGTTTTCACTTAGAAATCTTTTTGGAAAATGTTTTAAAACTTATATTAAGTAAATAAAAAGGTAATTATTATTTAATTAGTTATTTATTTAATAAATGATTAATTAATTAATTAATTAAGTAATTAGTATTTAATATTTGTTAATAAAAGTAATTAATACTTAAGTGTTAATCAATTAAGTCAATTTAAATTAGTCAATTAGCTAAAGTTAATAATTATTTAATTAATAATTAAGGGTTAATTATTTGCTAAATATTAATTATTAATTATTTATTTATTAAAGGATTTTAATTAATTATTGATTAATTAAATTTAATTAAGATGATAATTATGACTTAATTAAGATTTAATTATTATTTAATAAAGGTTTAATTTATTATTTAATTAATACATAATGGTTTTTAATTTAAAAATCGTTTTGTTTCAAAAATATCGATTTTGTTTTAAGACTGTCTTTCTTTATTCAAAAATGTTTAAATCAATGGATTTCTTTATCGATTATCCTTAAGTAACCTCAAACAAATATAAAACAATTCTAATGTGATGACATATTTATGCGAAGTAAGTCATCCCATAGTAGCACTAAAGCCGATGGGTAGGCTGATCCTCCATCTATGGGATTTAAAATATATTTCTAGGCGAGTGATAAAGTAAGGTTGAAATATCAGAAAACTGATATATATGGGAGGGTTAAATCCAATCAATGGGTCATGTTCAAATTAAGTATGTGGTTATCCATATGCGAACTCTGTATAATTACCCTAACTAGCGGATTGTCTACTATTTATAATTTGACCTATTTTAACTCAGGAAGTATGTTGTGTATATTCGAGTTCCCCGGTGAAGACTCGAATACTGGTTGTATACTTCCAAAAGAACCAGAACCGAGTTAGCCGAAAATTACCGCTTAGTATGGAGACACCGGTTTCGGATAAGTATGATTTATTAGAACCACTCCAAACTAATAATGTTTGTGATGGATCGTTATGAATTATGCTATGGATATGTACTATTCTTCCTGGGGGTGATTCCAAAATGGACGATAGTAAATGTCGAATGTTTGTTTGACCTTGGAACAACTTGTATGGATGAATGATACCATTGCATTGGATGTTTGAAGGGCAATGTTAGCATTCCAAGATTATCTGTTAGGTGGAAAGGTAAATGCATAGCCTCAAGCCTTATACCCCGGAGGTGGCTAAAACATGGTAGATGCAACAGTGCTATGTGGGTCGCGCCTGTTAGGGTATCGCCTAATCTAGAGCAATATCTATGGTTTATGTATGCTTCGGGATTCCTTTATGGTTGTTGATCGCAACTAAGGGGTGATCATATTCGGTACTATCCAAGTTCTGGGGTAGGCCGATTCTTTATTAGCAGGAGTGGGCCAAGATTGGTGTCTGACCTCAGGTACATTTTATCTAGAGGTGTACTATACAGAAGGTAGTCCCTTACCTTGTCACTGTTGGAATCCATTTTCCAACACGAGCCTTCGAACTTGATTGTATAGCTATTATGATAGAATTTGATAATGTAACAATTTTGGCTATGATTCCATATATATTTTAAACCTAGACATTATGATAATACCAAAAGATTTTATATAGTATTGTAAGGTAAAACCCGTCCATGTTCATGTGCGGCGTGGTCTTATGAGATACCTTTGATTTGATGATTTTTATAAAGTCAAAATTATGCTTTACTCACACCAGACCTATATCTGAACCGGAGTTTTATTTCTTTCCCTTGAACTCTTGGGTACTCAAATTTTTATGAGTAGCCAAGTAGTCAGGTTTCCGTGGAGCATTTTGGGAAGCAGTATAGAGTAAGAGCTTTCATTATCATCCAGTAGTAGTCTTTATTTCCGTTGTGATTGTACATTATGTATTAGTAATTTGGGCAGGCTGATATAGTTGTCCTTGTTGGGAATAGTACTTATTGTAACTTTGATGTAACATTTTGGAGTAACATATATACTATTTTGTGATAATGTATATGTAACTCTGTCGTTGTGAGAAAAATTTGTGTTTGTTTTCCTTGTCTTTTATTTTCTTTACCTACGACCTGTCTTTCAGACACTTAGATGATCGGTACATGAGTACCAATGATGTATTTGTGTTGTCTTTGGGTGTAAGAAAGGCAGATCGTCACGGTTTAGGTCTGTATTTATAGGTGTTCAAATCAACATCTGCTGTTAGATTTAATTATATTAAATCCGGGTCGTTTGGACTTGGTTCAATTTACAACCGTCGCCTTTCACCAGTTGACTGCTATGATGCCAACATTCGACCGGTCCCTATAAAGGGGTCGACCGGTCGCCTATTTATGTTAAGTAATTTCTATGTTTCGTTTAATTCCTTTAAAACATATATTTTGTCCAATTCTAACCGATCTGTCTTAACGTTAATTCTGCTTAGAGGTTAAGTAACCGTTGATGTTATTTAGGGTTAGTTAATTAAATTTATTTCCTTAACTACATATATATATAAATATCCAATTCGAAATCTTCAAACATTAATAACTTTTTTTGTTTTAACTCCGATCGCAAAACTTTATATATGAAAATTAATTAGAAAATCTCCATGAATGTAATGGTGCAAGTTTCGTAACCAAATCCCAATGTTTGTGAAAATTCCATTTTTAGGTATTATAATTATTTATCAATTCACTTTAATTAATTATCATTCTATTTATGGGATGTTACATTCTCCCCCTTAAAAGTATTTTGTCCCCGAAATTCCTCAAGGAATGAATTAGATAAAATAACACACAACCATTCTAGACTATCCAACCAATTTGTGTGCAACCACTTTTGCAGCGAATCGTGTACAAGTGCACGATTATCACAACATATATGATATGTATGTTGAATAACTAAATCGACACCTCATATATGAATGCATCCTTTAAAAAACTTTTGAAAACATGGTGCAAACAACCTATATAAACTGATAGTTTTATATGTACGCAAGTTTTGATAATCGAAATATTTGTTTTTACACACAAAATTTCCCACACTTCTAGGAATAGAGCATGGTTCAACCAATTTTGTAACTAGTCCCTACCACCTAAACTTCTAGCACACAATTTCTAACATCCAAAAATTTGAAAATCCAGTTTTCTAAACCTATATTCTTATGGCGAAAAAGAGTTTAGATTGAGAATTCCATATTTCCATCCTTCTCTTATGTACCCATTCCACCATACCTTGGAACCTTCTTTTTTGCCCTCAATTCTTTTTCAACTTTTTCCAGTGCAGTTCACATAAGGAAATTTATTTCTAAATTTTAAATTCTAAAACAGGATTATTTTAAAACCAGTTTTGTTCACCTATCGACAAAGTATGAAAAAGTAAATCTCAAAGCTAAAACAACTTTTTCCCTCGTCACTAACACTAACAATATTTTACTTACTATCACTTCAGATGTACGGTAAAATTTATATTTGCTAACCCATCGACTTTTCCCTATACTAAGCATAAGCATGTGACATTTCAAGAGTAAATTTTTTTACTTTTCTGTTCAAAATCTTTTTCAATTTTTATTTATTTATTTATTTATTTGAAATAGTTGGAAATCTTAAAATAAAAAATCATTTTCAAAAAATTTCCACATAAGAATTTTATTTTTAAAATCAAAGATTTTGAACAAAATTTTTCAAAAGTATTTGTTTTCAACTTTTCAAAAAAAATAAGCCACATCCCATGCAATTAGGGTTTTGTCAATAGGTTAATGCTTATGATCGACTCTATTCTATCACACAATAAATTTTCAAATTTCAAAATTTTTATTTTATTTTAAAACAACAACCAGCACACAAGTTCATTTATAAATTTCAGCTTTAAAGGCGTAAAGATAGTGACCCGTGGTTTCGCAACAATCTTACCCTATCCTTTGCTTGCTAAAATTCATCTTTCCAACGTTTTAAAGCTTTTGGGACTGGAGATTTCTTTGTTTATTCTGCATCCCAATATATTGCGGTCAACCCATAAAATCACACATAAATAAAAAGAAACTTTTCTCATAAAATATCTTATGCATTTTTATACAAATAGAAATAACTAATGCTTACAACTCAGTTAACCTAAAAGAAACACTAGTTGGAAGCTACCCTTCAACATCAACTGACATTAATGATGTTATGGCCATGCTACTTCTTTTACTTATTAAAAATGGAAATTTTTACTAAGCCATCCCACCACAACCCACATCTCTTAACTTACATTTTTGGCTTCTAATAAAAAAGGTTCATCCATTAGTTCTATTATCACAACCGACAATATTGCTATCTTCTTTTAATCCAAATCTCTATATAGTATTTTCAAATCTTGGTATATGCTTTCTTTATTTTTAATCTTTCATGAGGGTATACTCTAGAACCCGTAGAAATGTACTTTGATATACCATTTCCCATTTCCTTGGGTTTATCTTTATGGTCTTCCCACATGTTTAATGAAATATTTCTATGCTCAAACCAATATCCCAAAAAGTATTCATTATTACTATTCTGTGAGCATTCATCGCTATTTTATTCATAGCCTTAACTTTTATACCATCTTACCTAGGCAGTCATTACTACCTACTCCGTACTAAAAATTTGGTTTGGTTTTCATCACTCCTTATAAAATTAAAACTTCAAAGTCATGAAGTACTTAATCCCAAAAAATTTATATTTAAGAATATAAACTTAGAAACTTTTTATTAAATCCTTCAATAGCTTTGTTTCAAAAAGGAAACATGAAAATCCCTTATTTTAACCAATGTTAATTGTAGGCGTCTTAACTTTTAAAATTATAATTTAGGATCTATCAATTAAGTTTATTTATTTAGTCTAAAAGAAAATGTTAGCAATTTAATTTTTAAAAGATCCTTTTCTCTTTTCAAATAAGAGTCATATTTTATTACAAGAATGGTCATTCAAATCAACTTTTCCATTAAAGCCTTTTAATAATAAGAATTTTACTTCTTAAAATTCGAATTTTTCACCCAAACCATTTATTAGTTTTACCTTTAAAACTCAATTGTTATAGCAAACCAATTTTTCAAAAATACATTTTACAGTGTTTTCTAAAATATCTTTTATAACTTTAAACAATAAAAACTGGAGTAGATAAGGAAAATTTTCACTCTATTATTTTTCTATACTCATCCTATCTCCCCTCCTAATCTTAGTGGAGGCCCTAATAACATACATTGGGGACTTTTAAAAGATACGTGCAATCAATATGTATAATTTTATTTGGAAAGTATCCATTCTCCTATACTATTTCTAATTTGGCTACTAACATTATTTTAATACCAATTCCTAATGTTGTTTCTATTTAAATTTCCTAATGTTGCTACTATTTAAATTTCTCCGACATAAATCGCTCTTATTTATATAGCTAATCCTTATATAGCACTTTTCTGTATAAATCTATTTCAAATGTTTTTCTTCGTATACTCCTTATACGAGAATATTCTTCTTATCTTCACCATCGGGTGTTCTTACTCTTCCATTTTCTTTACCCCATTTAAAACTAGTACCACTTCCTATCGCCCACCATATTAAAAGAACTTTAAAACTTCAAATTTACAAAATAGTAAAAGTCACTGATCTGCACATATGCTCTATTTTCTATTTATTTCAAAGGAAATATTTTTATTAAAACTTTTTTTCTAAACAGCTTTTAAATTTTAACTAGCAATTCTATTTAGAATATAAAATGATATCTTATTTTGCAATCAACTTTAGATATCTACTTATTTTCAAAAATAGAGTTTTCTACTTTTAAAAATCCCTTGAAAATCATTTTAAATATATTATTTGTAACATCCCATATCTAGATGCCAAAAGCTAAGCGCTATAGATGCTGCAGTCATTTATAATATTAACTTCTGGTGACAAAATACGGTAATGATAATGGTATCCATAATATCAGAAGCACTTGAATATGAACAAAATCACAGATTTCCAAAAAACAACATTTTACTGATTACATTTCAAAACAAATTCATATCCAAGTTACATAATCCCATATCGTTTCCCAGGTAAAGATTAATTATAATCAATACAAAAATATGCCAAGAGCGACATATGACGATGCCCCCTTGGTTGATCAGAGATAATATAGTCAAATCTGACTTAATACACAGCGGAAAAAAAATATGTAACTCCTAATTAGCTATCCGTCAGCCACCTGCTCGTCTCTGGAAGCTTATTCGCCAAAAGACTAAGACCTGAAAACCCTAACCTTAGCCTACTCAAATCAATTTTGAGTACCTAAGAGTTTTAAGGTGAAACAAAAACTTCGAGTTAGACATAAAGCCTGGTGTGAATAATTCTGTTACATCTCGGTATACTGATATTAAGTGAGACCATGCCGCTTAGCGAAACGGGTTTCCGCTCACTAATATCCTTTTCAAAAATATATTTTGCAATTCTTTCCTGCAACCAAACTGGTTAATCAAACTGATTATATCAAAATAACAATATCCTTTATGCTAATAAATGGACTATTTGTCCAAAAATAGGTAATAAGTGGACTACATGTCCACAACATAATAGCAAGGTCCATTATGCTATAAATGGACTATCTGTCCACAAAACTGGGCTGGCTACCCGCAAACTGGACTAATTGTCCGAATCAAAATCAAGGTTTTAAATCTCGCTCGTCTCGTCTGAGGTCTCGGCCGAGATCTCATTTTCGAGCCTGAGCGATTCGAAACTAGTTGTTTCGTTGTAATCTCGCCTGATGTATATCTCGGCCGATAATATGGTATCTCGCCCGACATCTCGGACGAGATTTGATTACAAAATATCGGCCGATTTTTACAATTTTGTTAAATTAACTCTTTGACTTCTACCTATATAGAAGCTTTTGTAGCAAAAATATAACTTTGACTTCCACTTATTTAGAAGCTTTTGTAACTACGATATAACTATGATTTCTACTCTTTTAGAGGCTTTTGTATGTAAAATATAACTTTAAATTCTACTCGTTTAGAAGATTTTGTAATTCAAAGTCTAAATTATAACTTGTGGCAAACTTGGTCTTGTTTTAACCAAGTATCATGGTCTTATACGTGTGTCTTTTTTGCATGTATATTGTTTGAATGTTTGTTCATTTTTACATCTAGTCATTTTTCCCGTAAAAAAAGATGTAACTCGCTTTGGGATGGTTTGCTTCATGTATATTTTCACATATAATATTACATTGACACTATTCATAAATTCTCATTATTTATTTGCATTAATATGAGTAAATTACTAATGATAAGCATGTGATAAATTCAAAGTAAATGTGTAAAATTTTCATTTAGGTAGTGACTAATAATTATAAGTTTCGGTGTATGAAGACTAATTTTCGACATGACATATACTCCAACATTACTTCGAAATAAATTTTAGGAACCAAGGTGTAAATCCGATATAGACGACCGAGATTGACTCATCTTGTCTGAGATCTCCCTCGATACGAGATCGAGTTTCTAAAATCTCTGAGATGAAACATGACCGAAATCCGAGATTTAAAACCTTGATCAAAATGGACTAACTATCCGAATCATTTTCTTAGGGTTAACTACTCTATATCTTTTTTCCTTGAAAACCTTTTCAAAATGACTTAACTTTTTAAATCATACTTATACAAGGAAAATATTTTCTTAGCTTTACTCTAAGGTATTTTGCCGTGATATATATATATATATACACACACTTTACTCAAAATAATATTGATGAGATTTAATAAGGATTAGCTATCCTTCCAAAATGTTAAAGTCCTTTTTAACTTGAAAACACTTAGGCTATATAGCCTATTTAATATATTCGAAACCTTTATTTAAAACCTTTAAACAACCCTTTCGAAACCCTTGAAGGTAACCCCTTCGAAACCATTGAAAAACCCTTTCGAGTCCATTAAAAGCCTTTCGAAAACATTGGAAAATCTTTCCTTTCTTTTCACCGAAAGCTTCAAAACATTAGACATCCTCCTTTAAAACCTTTAAAATACTGCCTTTCGAAAACATAGGAAAAACCCTTCCTTTCAACACTTTCGAAACCCTGGAGAACCACCCATTTTCAAAACCATTCATTAAAACCTTGCAAAACAGTCAAAACTCAATCCTTTCGAAAACACTTTGGGTTCAATTTAAAACATGTGGAAACCTTTCGAAACCATTCAAAAATTTGCCTCTTCGAAACCTTTGAATAATGTCTCGGTCGAAACCATTTGGATTCTGCCTTCAAGTGGAGCAAAAGGATCAGAAACCCATTAAAGTCGAAAGCATCTGTTTCTAAACCATTTAAAATTATCTCTTTCAAAACCATTTGGGTTTTACTATAGAAAAAGGGTCTTTAAAACATTTCAGTTTAAGTTGAAAGCATCTACTTTGAAACCATTTCTTAAGTAAAGAAGTGATGGTGTCGAAACCATCCCTTTAGAAAGCATTGGAGAGGTGGCCAGGTTTTTTAGAAAACAAAACAACCATTTCAAAACCATCTGGGTCGAAAGGTAGGAAGCGGTAGCTAAAGGCTTTGACCCAGTCTAAAGCAATCATTTAAAACAAAAGCTCAACCCAATCGAAACCATTTCTTTTAAAACCATTTGATCTAGTCGAAAGCTACTCAGTCGAAAGCCATTTTAGTCGAAAGCAAGCAGGTGCATTTTCAATATAAAAACAAAGTACTGCCTCAACCCCTTCAAAATCCATGGTTTCGACTCCATACCTTCCGCCTACATCCAATTCACTACGTACCAGTAAACTGATACCATGTGGATTGGTTTCGACTGTATCGGAAGCGAAGATGGGGAGGCGGAACCTGATGCCGACGGTGTCGAAACAGTGAAAAACATGTAGCGAAAAGTTCTTTTCACCTAACCTGCTTCACGTGTTTAATTTTGATTGGTTGCCTCTTTCTTTACCAATAAAAAGTATTGCACTTTTCAAAGGTGCTGTCGAATTTCCAGATTTATTTATTTAAATTATTTTACAAAAAGCCCTTTCTCCTCTTTAAATTATATAAAACATTTAAGTCCCATACCTTAAATAATTTTATATAACCATTAAAATACTTAAAAAAATCTACAAAAATTCCAGAAAATCTCTTTTAATATGTTTTCCAACATATAAAAATTTCAGACCCAAATCTTTTATTATTTAACCGAAAATAATTATTAACTCAAATTAACATTTTCTTTACTAGAAAATTCATATAAATTACACATAATTTCAAAAAAATTTGAAAATTGAAACCCATCTCCAAAATAATATTTATGATCTTCATAAAAATTCGCTAGGCATTTGGATGTCATTTTATAGGGTTTTCACCTTAAAACATATCATAAATTCAATATGAATAACCATAATTCATCAACAAGTATATATATTCATTCCATCATTCAAAAACATGGCAAATCAATGAAAAATATTAGGAATTCATATTAAAACCGAAAACCTAATCAAAAATGAGATATAAACATTATTCACCTTGACTTTAGAGATTAAAGAGATTGAGATGTGAATTGATTTTATTTGCTTAAGCTTCTTCCTAGCTTTTCTTCCTCTTACTCTTGTTAATGGTGGCCGGCCTCTTTTAAAAATCTTGAAAATGAAAATTGAACGTGTACGGGGAGATACACAGCCATGTTTAAGGGTTATAGGAATGGCCTCTTTCCTATTTTACCCCTCCTCTATTTCTATCCAACTCTTATTTTAATTTAACACGGCTACCCCTTAATTAAATCAAATCTCAATCCCCTAATCAACACATTATTTAATTTAATTTAGCTAATTAAATATCCTAAATAATGTTACAAAAATCTGGCGTGTTACAGACTCCCCCCTTAAAGAATTTCGTCCTCGAAATTACGATAAGGTGCACAAAAAATCAAACAAGAAGGTAAAACATACCATCAAACATGTCAGGATAAGTATTCTCTAATCCTGCTCTCAATCTCCCAAGTACAGTCCCTATCATTGTCGCTCCACTGGACTTTGACTAATCTGACTGTCTTGGTTCTAAGCCTCTTCTCACCTCTCGCAACAATACAAATAGGCTTCCTTACTATGGTCAAATCCGGTTCTACCACTAAATCATCTAGCACAGTCGGTGCAATAGTAGTCTCCGGGTCTCTAACACGCTTTTTGAGATGAGAAACATGGAAAACATCGTGGACTCCTTCCAAACTGCTCGGTTACTCAATTCTATATGCGAGTTTCCCGATCCTCTCAACAATAGGAAAAGTTCCAACAAATCTTGGTGCTAACTTTCTTGATTTCCCAAATCTAGTCACACCCTTCATCGATGACATTTTGACGAAAACCTAGTCTCCAACTGAGAACTCTAAGTCTTTCCGTCTCTTATCTTCATAACTTTCCTACCTAGACCGAGCCTTCTTCATTCTAGACCAAGAACTAACCTATCCCCGGTCTCTAATCAACATACGGGAGATTTGCATGGCCTTCCATACAAAGCTTCGAATGGTGTCATCCCAATACTAGTCTGATAACTGTTGTTATATGAAAACTCGACTAAATGCAGATGGTCTTCCTATGATCCCCCGAAGTCTAATACACAAGCTCTTAACAAATCTTCCAAGATTTTGTTAACTCTTTCTGTTTGCCCGTCCGTCTACAGATGGTAAGCGGTACTCATCTTAAGCTTGGTTCCCAAAACTTCCTGTAGACTCTTCCAGAACTCGCAAGTGAATAAGGGATCTCTATCACAAATTATGCTACTAGGAATTCCATGCAGTCTAACCACATTCTTCATAAACAATCTTTCCAAAACAGGTGCCGTTCTGGTTGAATTAACTGGAATGAAATGGGCACTCTAGGTAAATCTATCCACTGTGACCTATATACTATCATTTCCTCTGTTCGACCTTGGCAACCCGTCAATAAAATCCATGGAAATAGAATCTCACTTCCATACCGAAATATCTAATGGCTGAAGCAACCCACTTGGCTTGTGGTGTTCGGCCTTTGCCTGTTAGCAAATCAAGCACTACTTTACACACAAACCAATATCCCACTTCATACCTTCCCAGAAGAAACTCATCTTCATATCTTGATACATCTTAGTACCTCCTAGATGAACAGAGAACTTCAAACGATGACATTCCTCCAAGACTTCTTTCCTTATGTTTCCTACACTCGGAACACATAATCTTCCTTTCTTTCTCAACCTCCCATTCTGGTCAAGACTGAAATCTTCCAAATCATCGCTCTCAGTTCCATCTCTTAACTTCCTGATCTGTTCAGCTAATACCAGATTTTCTCCATATTTAGAAGCAATCCTTTCGATCATCACTAGTCGAACTTCCAAACAAGATAATATAACTATATCTCCACTGGACCTAGCCTCGGATCTCCACTACACTCTGCAATCTGCTAAGGCTTCTAAATCTTTCCACTCAGCAATCATCGCAAAAACTGCATTCTGATGTTTCCTTTTAAGTGCACCTGCAACCTTGTTGCCTTTCCCCGGTGTTTACTCAATTCCAAAATCATAAGCGGCAATAAACTCTAACCACCTCTGCTGTCTCATGTTCAATTCCTTCTGAGAGAACAAATACATCAACGACTTACGATCTGTATATAACTCAAACCTCTCTCCCAAAAGGT
The DNA here is from genome assembly GCA_030737815.1 of Allium fistulosum. Lineage (NCBI taxonomy): Eukaryota > Viridiplantae > Streptophyta > Magnoliopsida > Asparagales > Amaryllidaceae > Allium > Allium fistulosum. The sequence continues at coordinate 1,004,249,144 of CM060902.1, read as the reverse complement.
AATGTCTCAACACCTTCAAAGCAAAAATAACTGCAGCCAACTCTAAATCATGCGTCGGATATCTGACCACATATTGTGTAAGCTGTCTAGAAGCATAGGCTATCACTTTACCTTTCTGCATTAGCATAGCTCCTAATCCTGTTCCACATGCATCAGTATAAACCACCAAATCCTGATTCCCTTCCGGAACAACCAACACCGGTGCATGAGTCAATAAGTGTTTCAAACTCAGGAATGCCTCCTCACACTTATCGGTCCACACAAACATCATATCCTTTCTCATCAGCTTGGTCATCGGTGCCGCTGTCCGCGAAAAATCCTTAATGAACCTCCGATAACAACCAGCCAACCCAAGGAAACTCTTTATCTCCATCACTGTCTCGAGTCTCTTCCAACTATTAACTGCTTCAATCTTAGTCAAATATACTGACTACCCTTCCTTTGAGACTACATGAACAAGAAACTTCACTTCTTTCTTCTAGAAATGACATTTCGAAAACTTCGCCTTTAGCTGATGTTGCCTCAGCGTCTTAAGCACAACTCTAAGATGAACTTCATGCACTCTTTCATCCTTAGAGTAAATCAAGATATCATCTATGAAAACCTATACGAACCTATCTAGGTGCTCTTGGAAAACTCGGTTCATCAAATCCACAAAAAAAGCTGGCGCATTAGTCAGTCCAAATGGCATTACTAACCATTCGTACGACCCATATCTGGTCCTAAACGCCGTCAAAGGTATACTATCCTCTGCTACTCTGAGTTGATGGAAACCTGTTGCCAGATCCAACTGCGAGAATACCTTAGCTCCACTCAAATGGTCGAACAAATCGTTAATCCTTGGAAATGGATATCGATTCTTCATTATCCTCTCGTTCAACTTACGATAATCGATATATAGCCTTAACGATCCGTTCGGCTTCTTAGCAAACACTAAGGCTGCTCTCCAAGGCGAACTACTCGGCCTGATAAAACTCTTGCCTTCCAAATCCACCAACTGCACCTTCAACTCCCTCATCTTTGTAGGGGTCATCCTTCTTGGCGGTCTACTCACTGGTTCTGCTCCCAGAACCAAATCTATCTGAAACTCAATGGCTCGTTTCGGCGGCAATCCAACTATAGGCTCAAAAACATCTGTGAATTCCCTAACCATGAAAACTCGACTCAACTCATCATCCAATTCCATGGCACCCATCAAGGCATACATCCTACCGCAAGAACCTTCTACGGTATAAACTATCCGATCACTACAATCTAGGTGTCTAAGCAATATTTTCCTATCCTGGAAAAATATCCTAGCATCGTACTCGCTTAACCAATCCATCCCAAGAATAATCCCGAACCCCACAAAATCGAACACATGCAAACTGCAAAAAAAGTATGACCTAACAAATCAAACTCTAACCGGTCACATCTCAACCCTAGAGTTGCATATCCTCCTATTGGATTCGCAACCCATAAGGAAGTAACTAAATAAGTGGGTTCTAGGATAAGCTTATCTATCAAACATCTAGATATAAAAGAATGCGATGCACCAGTATCAAATAGAAAGCTAACAAACATAGCGTACCTCCCAAGACTGCCTTTACTTTCTCCTGGGTAGTTGGCTTAGAAGCAGAAGGTTCCAATGCATACACCTTGCCCTTTCCATCCTTAGCGGGCTCCTTGCACTGGCTCTTATAATGGCCAATCTGGTCACAATTGAAGCACCTGACATTCTTCTTCCCTGCCACCTCCTTTGCCTTTTCCGCATGACACTCATTAGCAAAGTGCCACTTCTTGTCGCACTTGAAGCAAACAATCTTAGGCTTCCCTTTCTTTTGTGACGACCGCCCATGACCCCGCACTGAACAAGGTAATAGTGCGCTGTAAGGTGTGCGAGGCTGCCATGGATGATCACGAAGGTAAATTAAAACAACAGAATCTATCGTATTACTCACAGCGCATGGATAAAATACAATAGAATATATATATATAGTGAAGCTTCACAAAATAGAATCTCATCAATTAAGCTTCATAATAGTTGAATACAAACATCTGAATAGTCAATACATCAAGCCTCACTACATATCACTCAGAGAATTATACAAGCAGCGGAACATCCAGTACATATAGTAAGAAAATAATATGCAAGCCTCCAGCTCGTCTTCGTCATCAGCATCGTTGGAAAGTAAGAACAGCACCTGTCACCTGCTACCTAGTTTGCCCATCCCAAAATGGATGAACAGCCCAAGGCAATAAGAGTTAAACATAAAGCCTTGAGTCAGACAACAGTCTTAGTGAGCGGTAAATTAACTAACAACATACCAAAAGAGCATAAAGGAAAAAGGAATATGAATCCAACCCTCCCACTCCACCTCTTTCTACAGTGATAGCCCCCAGACACACACTAAGCAGAAGTGAACATAGCAAAGCAAACATTTAAAGTAAAGTAATTATCACTCGAGTCAAGGGCGATGTTTTCCAAGTACAAATCCCAAAGGCCTAAACCAAGATCAGATAAGCACCCAGAAAACATTGCTCTTGTGACCGAATGACGATACAACCAAACATCCATGACTCTGGCTATCATTGTTATCATTGCTTCGATACTACCGTTAATTGAATGACCGGCACATTCTTTCATCCGTCCGTCAAGGGCTAATGGTCACCCCGGTTCTAGACAGAACTCCGCACGTCGTCGCAGCCCGTGCCTAGGACTATCGAATCTGCCCAGAGTACTCGACTACCAACTGTAGTCTTTTGGGACTATCGAATCTGCCCAGTGTACTCTTGCTTTGAGCCTGCTAGAACCTTCAACAACGATGAAATCTCATCCTCCTAGTCATCCTCCTCGACGACTATTTTCATACTAGCTCAAGCGCCTCTCGAGCCAACCATTATCCTCAACCCGAACCATTTCACCGAGTTATCAACATGCTTGGAATGATCCCGTCTGGATTAAACCAAGGCTATCTCACATCATGCCTCGCTTCATCTCATCATAGCAAAGCCTCATCTCAACATCATCATCATCAAATCTATCCATATGAGCTTCATCATCCGCCTCATATGCCACGAGCAGCTTTTCCAATTCAAGAGCCTTTCCCTTAGCTTTTGAATCATCTTCGACCATCTTGTCTAAATCAAATCATCAATCAACTAATTTACAACAATCAATCAAGTCAATCATTAATCCAAGTAATCAAGCATTCAAACATGATCTAATAAACAATTATAACAATAATGGAAATCTTGTAAATAAAGTGTCTAAATCTAACAAGCATGAATCATGAGCAATATCTCTACAACTTGATGAATGAACTTGCATGGATTAACATGTAGTAAAATGGATGTCAAATCATCATGAACAATATATCTATACTTAAGTTTACGAAAATGCATGAAATCACTATTTTAACACAAAATCAAGCCGTCAGTCCGATATACTCCTTTGGATCCGTGTGAGAGATAATCACCACTCATCGAATCACCTAAACACCTCAAAAGCAACACACTTCAGATCTGGACAGCGAAGGATCTAGCTCGATTCTCTAAAATTCCGCTTCAAACGATGAAATCTCTCTTCGATGGATGTAGATCTTCAATCTAAGCTCTTGGATCTTCGATTCAATCTTCGATTTGGATGGAAGGAATCACAAGATTAGAGTGGAGAAAAGAAGTGAAGAAGTGTAGAACTCGGGCTCTCAAAATGACAGCACTTCGTCGCTTCAAAATCCGGATCCCAATAAGTGAAGAAAAACCCTGTATTTATAGGCTATTTCCTTAAGTCGTTCGCCCCTTAAGTCGTCCACGACTTAACGAAACCCCACGACTTACGACTCATGACTCAGCCAATCCTACGACTTAACAAACCTCTCTGACCTACGACTTAACCATCCCCTTCGACTTACGACTCAACAACCTCGTGACTTAGCGACTTAACAGTATTGCTGACCTAACGACTTAACCCTTAAGCCCTTACGCGACTTACCTAAACAAAGTGATCTACCTTAGGTCGCTTACGACCTAACTTTAACAACACCCCATAAGTCGCTCACGACCCAACTACAACCACTTAACTATCTCCCTTAAGTCGCTCGAACGACCTACCTCCCTTAGGTCATTAACCCGCCTAATCCTTAAGTCGCTACCCTCCTTAAGTCGGTCAATTCCTTAAGTCGTCTATCCTTCTTAAGTCGTTCACTAACTTAAGTCGTTAAATCTTAAGTCGCTTATCCTGTTAAGTCGTTCCATTCCCTAAGTCGCTCTACCGATCTAAACTGTAACACGACCTAACCCCTTAGGTCGTCTAAACCCTTAAGTCGCCTACTTCCTTAGACCGCCAACTCTCTTAAGTCGCCAAATCCTGTAGGTTGCTCCAATCTCTTAGGTCGTTCACCCGATCTAACCTACCCCACGACCTAAGCTACCACACGACCCAACTCCCAGATGACCTAAGCTACAACACGGCTTAACTTCTAGACGACCTAACTTCTACACGACTTAAACTTTGAACGATCTAACTCTGGACGTTCTAACAATACTATCGACCTAATGACAACTGCTTTTATGAATCTTTCGATCCGTAAAAATATGGGTCGTTACATTTTCTCCCCCTTAGGAATTTCGCCCCCGAAATTCCAAACAAACAAGAGCAATCAAAGACTATTCCGCATGCCTACCATCCATAGCAATCAACAAACCATGCATCCAATTACTAGCCTAGCATGCAGAATTCTAAAACTAGAACAAGTTACAATGTTGTGAGATGACACGACACTTTATGGCCATACCACGAAGAGTTCAGGATGAGCTGCCTTCATCCTCTCTTCCACCTTCCATGTACAGTTGTTATCATCATCACTCCATTATACCTTAAGCAACCTAACTACCTTCCTCCTAAGCTGTTTCGTGTCAGTTTCCACAACACGAAGCGGCTTACGAGGCCTCTCATCAACTAGGTCAACTTCAAAATCTTCACAGCTATCAGCAGAAACCACTATATTCGAGTCGTGCACATACTTCCGTAGATATGATACATGAAAAACATTGTGCACACCCGACATCTTTTCTGGTAACTCCAATTTGTAGGCGAGATTTCCAATTCGCTCGATGATCGGGAATGGTCCGACAAATCTCGGAGTCAATTTTCCTTTCTTCCCGAATCGAATAACATTCTTCAATGGAGAAATCTTCACAAAAACCATATCACCTACGTCGAATTCCAAATCCTTACGACGCTTATCGGCATAACTTTTCTGTCGGTCCTGGGCTGCCTTCATTCATTGCCGAATGATCTCTATGCAATCCGAAGTCTGTCGAATCATTTTTGGCCCAAGTATCAGCTTTTCTCCTGTTTCTAACCAACATGTCGGAGAGTTACACGGTCTTCCATATAATGCTTCATATGGTGCCATACCAATGCTTGACTGGTAATTGTTGTTATACGAAAATTCTACCAAATGAAGGTGATCTTCCCATGATCCTCCGAAATCTAAAACACAAGCTCTAAGGAGATCTTCCAAAACTCGATTGACTCTCTCGGTCTGACCATCTGTTTGGGGGTGATAAGCTGTACTCAAACACAACTCGGTTCCCAAAACTTCCTGAAAACTCTTCCAAAATCCACTAGTGAACAATGGATCTCGATCGCTCACTATACCCTTCGGAATACCATGGAATCGAACTATCCACTTAACATACAACTCAGCCAACTTTGATGCAGTCCTAGTTGATCGAACAGGAATGAATCTTGCACTCTTAGTTAGACGATCTACGATGACCCAAATCCCTTCATTTCCCGTTCTTGTTCTAGGTAACCCATCGATAAAATCCATCGATATTTGCTCCCACTTCCATGTAGGAACTTCTAATGGCTGAAGCAATCCACTGGGCTTCTTCTGTTTGGCTTTTACCAACTGGCAGTTCATGCATTTGGAAATAAAATTTCCAACATCCTTCTTCATACCTTCCCAGTAATAGGTTCTCTTCATATCCCGATACATCTTGTTTCCACCTGGATGAATTGTCAGCTTCGAGTGATGACTTTCCTTCAGAACTTCATTTCTCAATTCATCTATATTGGGAACAACTAGTCGTCCTTGCTTCCGAAGCCAACCCTCTCGATCGACCTCGAATCCTTTATCCTTTTCTGGGTCCAATCCAGATTCCAAATCACGGATAATCTTGACAAGCTTATCGTCTCGCTTTTGGCTCTCGCCAATTCTTTCCACAAGAGTCGGTCTTATCGATAAGTTTGCCAACATCTCAGGTTCCAATTCACATCTGGGCCTGAAGTCAAATCCAGCTAAATACTCGAGACTCTTCCATTCTGAAAACATGGTTCCCAATCCTGCATGTCTTCGACTTAACGCATCTGCCACTGCGTTACCCTTTCTCGGAGTATAGGCTATACCAAAATCATATGATGCCAAAAACTCTAGCCATCGTTGCTGCCTAAGATTCAAATCCTTTTGGGAGAAAATATACTTCAACGACTTATGATCTGTAAACAACTCGAATCGAACTCCCAATAGATAATGTCTCCACATCTTCAGAGCAAAAACAATCGCCGCCAACTCCAAATCATGAGTCGGATAATTCCTTTCATGCGGCTTCAGTTGTCGACTTGCATACGCAACAACTCTATTCTTCTGCATCAGCACTGCTCCAAGTCCAGTACCACATGCGTCGGTGTAAACCACCATCTCTTCATTTCCACTTGGAATAGTCAAAACAGGAGCACTCGTCAAACGCTCTTTCAGGATTCCGAAAGCTTGCTCACACTTAGCATCCCATCTAAATACTTGATTCTTTTACGTCAATCCTGTTAATGGTGCAGCCACCTTGGAGAAGTCTTTGATAAATCGACGATAGTATCCTGCTAATCCAAGAAAACTTCTCACATCAGATGCATTATTAGGTCTAACCCAATCCTGGATTGCTGCCACCTTGGCGGAATCAACCGCTATTCCATTTCCAGAGATAATATGGCCTAAGAACCTCACTTCACTCTTTCAGAAGTGACACTTCGAAAACTTAGCCTTCAGCTGATGTTTCTGTAAGATTTCCAAAACAATACGCAAGTGCATCATGTGTTCTTCTTCAGTTCTGGAATAAATCAAAATATCATCCACGAACACTAGTATGAACTTGTTCAACTGATCTCTAAACACTCTATTAATAAGATCCACAAAATATGCTGGTGCGTTGGTCAATCCAAACGGCATTACCATCCACTCAAAGAAACCGGACGATGTCCTAAAAGCAGTCTTTGGCACACTACCCTTAGCCACTCTTAACTGGTGAAATCCCATTGCCAAATCCATCTGAGAAAACACCTTAGCTTCGTGAAGCTGATCAAACAAGTCATTTATTCTCGGCAATGGATACTTGTTCTTCTTAGTCACTTTATTCAGCTCACGATAATCCACACACAACCTCAATGATCCATCTGCTTTGGTTGCAAACACAACTGGTGCACCCCATTCAGACACACTACGCCGAATGAATCCTTTCTATAAAAGATCATCAACCTGCACCTTCAACTCCTGCTGTTCCCTAGGCGCCATCCGCCTAAGAGGCATCACAACAAGTCTGGCTCCTTCAACTAGATCGATACGAAACTCGATCTCTCTATGCGGCGGTAATCCTTTGACCTCATCAAAGACATCCTCAAATCTATTAGCGATTGACACAGATGATAGTCCATCCCGTGGAACAACCAGCGAATACATGAAGCTCATGAAGACGCCTTCCTCATGCTTACATCGTATCACAACCTTTCACCCCTCCACATTCTCGACGGTCACCTCCAACCTTTCACAATCAACCTTTGTCGCATACTTCCTAAGCCAGTCCATACCCAAAATAATTCCGAACCCCGAAAAGTTCAGAATAAAACAATCATAAACAAAAGAGCAATCATGACTCGATACAATCAGACCACGGCATAGCATACACAAACAAGATGAACTCCCAACTGGATTAGTCACAACCAATGGCCTATCAACAATATCCGGTTCTAAACCCAACCGGCCTACAAGTTCATTACAAACAAACGAATGCGATGCCCCAGTATCAAACAACACTCTAACTGGAACACCACAAATGGAAAGAGTACCTTGAACCACCACACTCTTTCCTTTCTCTTCAGCGGTAGAGGCTTTCGAAGATGATGGAACAGCCCCCAAAGCATAAGCTTGCACAATCTGCTTGTCCTTCTGCGGTTCTGGACAATTCTTCTTAATATGCCCCGGCTTGTCATAGTTGTGGCACTTCACCGGCACCTTCAGATTCTTGCAATCCCTGGAGAAATGGCCCTTCTGCTGACAATTGTAGCAGGTCACTTCGCCCTTCGGCTTCTTCTGGCCATCCTTACCCCTTTGCTGCTGCTGCTTCCTCTTCTTGTTTCCACCATGCTGTGGTTTAGACTCTTCCTTGGTCACAGCAACAACAGATCCTCCTTTAGGAAACAGATTTTCGTGCCTGAGAGCTTTCTCCACAAGCTTCTCAAATGGATCGTCCAAATGGTCCACCAACTGCCTCCCAAGATAAATGTCCAAGCCTGTCACAAACTTCTCGTTCTTCTGATAAGGGGATTCAATATACGACCGGGCATACTTGGACAAAGCTTCAAACTCAGAAACATACTCAAGAACTGGTCTTCCATCTTGCTTGAGCCCCACAAACTTCTTGAACAGAACAGACTTCTGAGCCGTAGAAATGAACTTAGCTTCAAATCTGTCTTGGAATTGTTCCCAAGTAATTTCTTCCTCCGGAGTATCAATGGTGATAGAGTTCCACCAATTAGAAGCTCTCCCTTGAAGCTGTCTTGATGCTAGCTTCCTTTTGGTTGCATCCTCGATTCCCAAATCACCAAAGATCCTTCTACAAGCATCTATCCATCTCTGGACTTCAATAGTTGACTCTGTTTCCAAGAAAACCTTCCCTCCAAGAGCAGTATAGTCTTTACACAGCTTAGCAAAATCTACCGGTCTTGGAGCTTGAACTTGAACTCCAACATCTACTGATGGCCCCGGAGCTGGCATCCTTCTCATGATCGAAGTCATCATAGCCTCGAACATAGCAACATAATCAGCAGCCCCCTCAGCAGCACGGCCTTCCCTAGCAGCTGGTCTCCCTCTTCGACTCATTCTTAATATCTATAAAAGAAATGATCAGCACACCTTGAGAAACAACTGCATAAAGGACTCAAATCTTTCTATGCTACTATATTATATATAGTAATCATCCATCAAAATACAATTACGTCTCTCATACGTAATTACGTCAGCGAGCGTTGGGTAAAATTGATTAACCAAAGCTTTGATACCAAATGTGACGACCGCCCATGACCCCCGCACTGAACAAGGTAATAGTGCGCTGTAAGGTGTGCGAGGCTGCCATGGACGATCACGAAGGTAAATTAAAACAGCAGAATCTATCGTATTACTCACAGCGCATGGATAAAATACAATAGAATATATATATATATAGTGAAGCTTCAGAAAATAGAATCTCATCAATTAAGCTTCATAATAGTTGAATACAAACATCTGAATAGTCAATAAATCAAGCCTCACTACATATCACTCAGAGAATTATACAAGCAGTGGAACATCCAGTACATATAGTAAGAAAATAATATGCAAGCCTCCAGCTCGTCTTCATCATCAACATCGTTGGAAAGTAAGAACAACACCTGTCACCTGCTACCTAGTCTGCCCATCCCAAATTAGATGAACAGCCCAAGGCAATAAGAGTTAAACATAAAGCCTTGAGTCAGACAACAGTCTTAGTGAGCGGTAAATTAACTAACAACATGCCAAAAGAGCATAAAGGAAAAAGGAATAGGAATCCAACCCTCCCACTCCACCTCTTTCTACAGTGATAGCCCCCAGACACACACTAAGCAGAAGTGAACATAGCAAAGCAAACATTTAAAGTAAAGTAATTATCACTCGAGTCAAGGGCGATGTTTTCTAAGTACAAACCCCCAAGGCCTAAACCAAGATCAGATAAGCACCCAGAAAACATTGCTCTTGAGACAGAATGACGATACAACCAAACATCCATGACTCTGGCTATCACTGTTATCATTGCTTCGATACCACCGTTAATTGAATGACCGGCACATTCTTTCAGCCGTCCGTCAAAGGCTAATGGTCACCCCGGTTCTAGACAGAACTCTGCACGTCGTCGCAGCCCATGCCTAGGACTATCGAATCTGCCCAGAGTACTCGACTACCAACTGTAGTCTTTTGGGACTATCGAATCTGCCCAGTGTACTCTTGCTTTGAGGCTGCTAGAACCTTCAACAACGATGAAATCTCAGCCTCCTAGTCATCCTCCTCGACGACTATTTTCATACTAGCTCAAGCGCCTCTCGAGCCAACCATTATCCTCAACCCGAACCATTTCACCGAGTTATCAACATGCTTGGAATGATCCCGTCTGGATTAAACCAAGGATATCTCACATCATGCCTCGCTTCATCTCATCATAGCAAAGCCTCATCTCAACATCATCATCATCAAATCTATCCATATGAGCTTCATCATCCGCCTCATATGCCACGAGCAGCTTTTCCAATTCAAGAGCCTTTTCCTTAGCTTTTGAATCATCTTCGACCATCTTGTCTAAATCAAATCATCAATCAACTAATTTACAACAATCAATCAAGTCAATCATTAATCCAAGTAATCAAGCATTCAAACATGATCTGATAAACAATTATAATAATAATGGAAATCTTGTAAGTAAAGTGTCTAAATCTAACAAGCATGAATCATGAGCAATATCTCTACAACTTGATGAATGAACTTGCATGGATTAACATGTAGTAAAATGGATGTCAAATCATCATGAACAATAGATCTATACTTAAGTTTACGAAAATGCATGAAATTACTATTTTAACACAAAATCAAGCCGTCAGTCTGATATACTCCTTTGGATCCGTGTGAGAGATAATCACCACTCACCGAATCACCTAAACACCTCAAAAGCAACACACTTCAGATCTGGACAGCGAAGGATCTAGCTCGATTCTCTAAAATTCCACTTCAAATGATGAAATCTCTCTTCGATGGATGTAGATCTTCAATCTAAGCTCTTGGATCTTCGATTCGATCTTCGATTTGGATGGAAGGAATCACAAGATTAGAGTGGAGAAAAGAAGTGAAGAAGTGTAGAACTCGAGCTCTCAAAATGACAGCACTTCGTCGCTTCAAAATCTGGATCCCAATAAGTGAAGAAAAACCCCGTATTTATAGGTTGTTTCCTTAAGTCGTTCGCCCCTTAAGTCGTCCACGACTTAACGAAACCCCACGACTTACGACTCACGACTCACGACTCAGCCAATCCTATGACTTAACAAACCTCTCCGACCTACGACTTTACCATCCCCTTCGACTTACGACTTAACCATCCCCTTCGACTTACGACTCAACAACCTCGCGACTTAGCGACTTAATAGTATTGCTGACCTAACGACTTAACCCTTAAGACCTTACGCGACTTACCTAAACAAAGTGATCTACCTTAGGTCGCTTACGACCTAACTTTAACAACACCCCATAAGTCGCTCACAACCCAACTACAACCACTTAACTATCTCCCTTAAGTCGCTCGAACGACCTACCTCCCTTAGGTCGTTAACCCGCCTAATCCTTAAGTCGCTACCCTCCTTAAGTCGGTCAATTCCTTAAGTCATCTATCCTTCTTAAGTCGTTCACTAACTTAAGTCGTTAACTCTTAAGTCGCTTATCCTGTTAAGTCATTCCACTCCCCAAGTCGCTCCACCGATCTAAACTATATCACGACCTAACCCCTTAGGTCGTCTAAACCCTTAAGTCGCCTACTTCCTTAGACCGCCAACTCTCTTAAGTCGCCAAATCCTGTAGGTTGCTCCTATCTCTTAGGTCGTTCACCCGGCCTAACCTACCCCACGACCTAAGCTACCACACGACCCAACTCCCAGATGACCTAAGCTACAACACGGCTTAACTTCTAGACGACCTAACTTCTACACGACTTAAACTTTGAACGATCTAACTCTGGACGTTCTAACAATACTATCGACCTAATGACAACTACTTTTATGAATCTTTCGATCCGTAAAAATACGGGTCGTTACATCTTTGCTGCTCCACCTTTCTGAGCACCTTTCTTAGGAAAGAAATTCCTCTTCCGATTCTGCCCAACCTGGACTTCTTTAGCCTTACTCTTCTCTAGAGAATCAAGAATTTCCTCATGCCTTAAGGCCATCTCCACAACAAAGTCAGAAGGATCTCTAATATGAGATAATGTGGCCCTAGTTAACTCAAGCTTCAACCCCTTGATAAACTTCTCGTTTCTCTTCATCACTGTATCTACTGAAGCATAACCATATCTGGCCAACTACTTAAACTTTCTAGCATACTCTAGAACAGACATCTCCCCTGCTCTAATTCAACAAACCTTCTGATCAGAGCTGACTGTGCCATTACAGACATAAACCTCTCCTGGAACCTCCCCTTAAAATCTACCCATGATAAAGTTTTCTTGTCCACACCGGCCGTTACACTGTTCCACCAAAACAAAGCGGCTCCCTTAAGCTGTCTAGATACCAACCTCCTCTTCTTCTCATCATTGATCCCCAAGTCTCCAAAAATCCTTTCGTAGTGCAACAACCAATTTTTCACTTCTATAGAATCCTCTATCCCCAGAAAAGCTTCCCTCCAAGCTTAGCGTAATCTCCGCTCAGCTTAGTATAATGGTTAACTATCGGAATTTCCGGAACTCCTGCCCTTGTAGCATCTCCTCCTACCATTCCAGCTGCAACTCCAGCTTGCATCATATTCACAAAAAACTGATACATAGCTCCCACGTCCACACGTGGAACTCCAACACCTACATTCTCTTCTTGTGCCTGATCTTGGGTTCTCCTTGTACTAGGTCTGGCATTCCCCTCGTGCCCTCCCCTCCTGGGTTAACTCTTCCTCTTCTACCTTCCATATCTGTATTCAAACCTTATAAGATACAGAAAAATATCCTAACAAGGATATGAGACTAGAGATAAAGCGTATACTTATATATAGCAAATACAAGTACGTTACTATAGCGTTACCCCATACCCCAATCTTACTCTAATTCCTTAGGATTATGTTTTAAAAACCATTTTTAGTTTAAAGTTTTTCATAAACCATGCTCTGATACCAAGTTGTAACATCCCATAAGGCCAAAAGCTAAGCGCTAAAGATGTCGCAGTCATCTAAAGTATTAGCTTATGGTGACAAAATACGGTAATGATAAGGGTATCCATAATATCAGAAGCACTTGAATATGAAAAAAATCACAGATTTCCAAAAAACAACATTTTACTGATTACATTTCAAAAAAAATTCATATCCAAGTTACATAATCCCATATCGTTTCCCAGGTAAAGATTGATTATAATCATTACAAAAATACACCAAGAGCGATATATGACGATGCCCCCCTTGGTTGATCAGAGATAATATAGTCAAATCTGACTTAATACATAGTGGAAATAAATAAAACAATCTGTAGCTCCTAATTAGCTATCAGTTAGCTGCATGCTTGTCTCTGGAAGCTTTATTCGCCAAAAGACTAAGACCAGAAAACCCTAACCCTCAGCCTACTCAAATCAATTTTGAGTACCGGAGAGTTTTAAGGGGAAACGAAAACTTCGAGTCATACATAAAGCCAGGTGTGAATAATTCTGTTACATCTCGGTTTACTGATATAAAGTGAGACCATGCTGCTTAGCGGAACGGGTTCCCCTCACTAATATCATTTTCAAAACATATATATTGCAATCCTTTCCGGCAACCAAACTGGTTATATCAAAATAGCAATATCTTTATGCTAATAAATGGACAATCTGTCCAAAAACAGGTAATAAGTAGACTATCTGTCCACGACATAATAGCAAGGTCTGTTATGCTACAAATGGACTACCTGTCCATAAAACTGGGCTAACTGCCCACAAACTGGACTAACTATCTGAATCAATATGGACTAACTATCTGAACCATTTTCTTAGGGTTAACTACCCTATATCTTTTTTCCTTGAAAACCTTTTCAAAATGACTTAACCTTTTAAATCATACTTATACAAGGAAAATATTTTCTTAGCTTTACTCTAAGCTATTTTGCCATGATATATATATATACTTTACTCAAAATAATCTTGATGAGATTTAATAAGGATTAGCTATCCTTCCAAAATAAGTTAAAGTCCTTTTTACTTGAAAACACTTAGGCTATATTGCATATTTAATACATTCGAAACCTTTGTTTAAAACCTTTAAACAACCCTTTCGAAACTCTTGAAGGTAACCCCCTCGAAACCATTGAAAAACCTTTTCGAGTCCATTAAAAGCCTTTCGAAAACATTGGAAAACCTTTCCTTTCTTTTCACCGAAAGCTTCAAAACATTAGACATCCTCCTTTAAAACCTTTAAAATATTGCCTTTCGAAAACATAGGAAGAATTCTTCCTTTCAACCCTTACGAAACCCTGGGTAACTACCTCTTTTCGAAACCATTCATTAAAACCTTCGAAACACTCAAAACTCAATCCTTTTGAAAACACTTTGGGTTAAGTTTAAAACATGTGGAGACCTTTCGAAACCATTCAAAATTTGCCCCTTTGAAACCTTTAAAAAACATCTCGATCGAAACCATTTGGATTTTTCCTTCAAGTAGAGAAAAAGGATCAGAAACCCATTAAAGTCGAAAGCATCTGTTTTGAAACCATTCAAAACTATCTCCTTTGAAACCATTTGGGTTTTACTATAGAAAAAGGGTCTTTATAACAGTTAAGTCGAAAGCATCAGCTTCGAAACCATTTCCTAAGTAAAGAAGTGATGATGTCGAAACCATCCCTTTAGAAAGCATTGGAGAGATGACCAGGTTTTTTAAAAAACAAAACAACCCTTTTGAAACCATCTGGGTTGAAAGGTAGGAAGCGGCAGCTAAAGGCTTTGACTCAATTGAAAGCAATCATTTAAAACAAAAGCGCAACCCAATCGAACCCATTTCTTTTAAAACCATTTAATCTAGTCAAAAGCTACTCAGTCGAAAGCCATTTTAGTCGAAAGCAAGCAGGCGCATTTTTAATATAAAAACAAAGTACTGCCTCAATCCCTTCGGAACCCATGGTTTCGACTCCATACCTTCCGCCTACATCCAATTCACTACGTACCAGTAAAATGACACCATGTGCATTGGTTTCGACTATGTCAGAATCGAAGATGAGGAGGCGGAACCTGGTGCCGACGGAGTTGAAATAGTGAAAAACATGTAGCGAATAGTTCTTTTCACCTAACCTGCTTCACGTGTCTAATTTTGATTGGTTTCCTCTTTCTTTACCAATAAAAGGTACTGCACTTTTCAAAAGTGCTGCTGACTTTCCAGATTTATTTATTTAAATTATTTTACAAAAAAGCCCCTTCTCCTCTTTAAATTATATAAAACATTTAAGTCACATACCTTAAATAATTTTATATAACCACTAAAACACTTAGGAAAAATCTACAAAAATTCCAGAAAATCTCTTTTATTGTTTTCCAACATATAAAAATTTCAGACCCAAATCTTTTATTATTTAACTGAAAATAATCATTAACCCAAATTAACATTTTCTTTACTAGAATATTCATATAAATTCCACATAATTTCAAAAAATTCTGAAAATTGAAACCCATCTCCAAAATAATATTTATGATCTTCATAAAAATTCGCAAGACATTTGGATGTCATTTTATAGGGTTTTCACCTTAAAATATATCATAAATTCAATATGAATAACTATAATTCATCAACAAGTATATATATTCATTCCATCATTCAAAAACATGGAAAATCAATGCAAAATATTCAAAATTCATATTAAAACCAAAAACACAGTCAAAAATGAGATGTAAACATTATTCACCTTGACTTTAAAGATTAAAGAGATTGAGATGTGAATGGATTTGATTTGCTTAAGCTTCTTCCTAGCTTTTCTTCCTCTTACTCTTGTTAATGGTGGCCGACCTCTTTTAATATTTTTGAAAATGAAAAGTGAACGTGTATGGGGAGATACACGACCATGTTTAAGGGTTATAGGAATGGCATCTTTCCTATTTTACCCCTTCTCTATTTCAGTTTAACTCTTATTTTAATTTAAAGGTAAAATCGCACGGCTACCCTTTAATTAAATCAAATCTCAATCCCCAAATCAACACATTATTTTATTTAGCTAATTAAATATCCTAAATAATGTTACAAAAATCTGGGGTGTTACATTATTTATATATTTCTCTAACCTTTTGTTAAATTCTTTCATATGAGGTCGACTCAGAGTGGTTTTATTTGTCACTTCCTTTGAACTTTTCCTCTTTTCCACTTACCTTCCGACATATCTTCCCTCGGAATATATTCAGAATCAGGCTATAATCTTAAAGTGATCAATACACACCTTCATTTGAGAACTAACTCATTATTTGCTTCCAGATATCTACAACATATAGATCGTTAACTTAGTTAGTTTTTATGAAAAAATAATTACTTTTTATAAATTTAGTTAATCTTTATAAAACTTAGTCGACTTTGTTAAACTTTTATAAAACTGATTAATTTTTATAAAGTTACTTAATTTTTATATAGCTTAGTTAAATTAGTTAATTTTTATAAACTTAGTTAATTCATATAAGCTTGGTTAATTTTTATAAAATTTGGTTAAGTTTTATAAACTTGTTTGATTTTTATAAACTTGGTAACTTTAAATTTTATAGAGCTTAGTTAACTTATTAATATTTTATAAAAATTAGAATTTTATAAAATTAATTAATTTCTAGAGACTTAATTAATTTTATAAAACTAAGCTAAAAACTTATAAAATTTAGTTAATTTTTATAAAACATTGTTAACATAATTAGTTTTGTAGCTATAAATGCATATGCTACAACTATATTCTAACATTATCGTATTTTGGAAAAATCCAACCAGTGAATTATGAATAAAGTAATAAATGCTTACCCAATAAGTGAATATGAATAAATAATGAAAAAGTAACAAATTTTGTATATAATTGTAGATGTACCTTTATCATTGTACAATGCTACAACTTGATGGATACCTTCATTTTCTCAAGCATATTGAATTGCTGTTAAACCAGAAGCAGCTAAAGCCTGAAAAATAACAGCTGGCATTTTAACTAAGAAATTTAGATAAAAATCAAATGCAGTGAAGTCAATTATAAAAATACATGGAAAAGTGAAGAAGCAACAAAAAAGAAAAAAATAATTAATAAAAAATGACAACTAAAGTATTATAACTAAAAACTCCTATGATACTATCAAAAAACAATAAAAAATCATAAGTAAAATCATTCAACATGGTTTTATGGTTGATAACATTAAGTTTTCTTCTTAAACCGTCAAATGAATATATAAATAAACTACATCTCATTTATATGTATACAAACATATGCCTACAGGAAATAAAATTAGCACCTCAAGTGCTTTTGGTGCTCTCCGTTCCCTCTTATCTTTCCAAGAAGCATGATAAATTTGTTGTTTTGAGTTGTTGCCTTGTTCCCTAGTAGACTCGTGTGAATTTATTACATTCTCTCTGTTTCCCGCATCATCCCGAGTAAAGCTTCCTTAGCAACCTCAAAAACTAAATCTTGCTTACAAGAGTAAATAAATAATTTCAACACCCACATACCTAGAACTGCATCTCAAAATTATGCACAACAAGCTAAGCATAATTACTAAATCGTCAATATATATGGTTTTTCACCAAAAATTAGAACATTTATCGACTAAGTTATAATAGATAACTTAAATTAGTTCCAAAAATTAGAGCATCTCAAAACTTACAACATTTATCTTAATTCCAATATATATTATAATAGTGTAGACAATAAATTAGTTAAAATTCTAATAAAAGATGATTATATGCTATCCAGATACATCCATTGGAAAATATTAGTGTACTCTAATTCAAAATGCACAACAAAACCAGTATAGCAATGGGTATAAACAAGAAAACTAAAACGCGGTAACAACCAAAACCAACTAATAGTAAAGGAAAAGAAAGTATAAGAAAATGCAGAAAATCCCGACAAAAATATACATGGAGGATGAAAGGTGTTACAACACCTTTCATCCCTTAAATTGGTAAAATACAATATATCTAGTCTCTGATGTTATATCGTTTTTTATCCAAATTTAACATCAAATTTCCGATTATATGATTTTTCCCTACAATGGACTGGTATAATAAAAGCAAAAGGTTGATTTGATCACCACAAATACATCTGATGTTATATTGAATTATCTAATGTAAAATAATTAATATGATAAAAGCTGATTTTTGATCATTGTAATTTGATATTTCTATCAATTAGTTATAACAACAATTCACAATTCAATTTTTTGTACATGTAAAAGAATTATAGAAAGAAATCAAACTCTTGAAATACTTGTTCGATACTAAGTTTTTTTTAAAGCAAAAAGGCATACACTTTGCATAGGTATTCGATCAACATAAAAGACAATATTATTTAGTTGGATTCACGATTTGAAAACAAGCATTTCAGGAATGACCAGTAACCGACTAATATTTATACATTATCATTTCTCTTGCCATTGTCATTTATATTTTATTGATAAATCTTCCAAAAAATACAAATAAATTACTATCATTAAATGCATAATATTCATCCAGTGATATATTATCACAGTTCATGCACCCAAAGCTACCAAAATTAGAAAATTAGAGATACTTGATCCCACCATCGTCTAATCTTGGGTGCATATTTTTGTTTTAGGAAGTTGATTAAAGATCAAGTCCGTACCATTTTCATGAGTAGTGATATAATAATATGAGATACACCATAAATTAATTTTTAGGTCCATATAATACCAGTAGTTAAATTTTGCTGTTAATATTATGTTAAATCATGTATTGTTGTCTAAAGGAATTTGTGCGCAACTATGCTCTCGATTATTTCTATTCTTTCAAAATATAGTAGAACAATGCCTACTATTAGAGCATCTCCATTAGAATGCCTATTTGAAGTGTGGGAAACCCTTAAATAAATGGGAATTCCTTCCACTTTTGCTTCAAAAATACATGAAATTTTAGTGTACACCTTCCAAGCTTTTTTTATATAATTTATGCCTTAAAAGATATACGTTTTATGACCATCTAAGACTATATAGAGGAAATTTTTTATACTTTATTTAGAAAGCTCGGTTTTGAGTGTTTCACGGCCATGACTATAATTGCACTCATATAAGCAAACTTTATTCTCTATTAAATTTTGATTATGCCAACAGCAAGGCCCAATACCCAGAAAGAGATTTTGCATTTGATAATGATGGTCTAATATTTTATCTTGTAATAAGAGAGTTAATAGATACAAATCATAAATTTTAAATCAGTTATTTAGTACCTTTTCATAAATATGCGTGGTAGAATCGATACACGAGACTTTGCTAAATATGTATCATTGGCATCTTCAGTTACCAACTCTGTTTGATCCTCCACAATCTCTAAAATAAAATTTCCTATCTATGCATAGCATTTCATATAACCAAAAGTACTGTCCGATATGGGAAAGAATAAAAAGGTGAAATTGAGCAAGAAAGAACCTCAAGAATAACGCCAGGAAAACTAGATACAAGAAGCATATTATTACTTGTTAGCCTTGATAACCTGAGAATAATGTCCCAATGCTACAGGTGCTTTCTCAAAATGAACAACTTCTTTCTTATTTAATATATAGACAAACAATTTAAAAGCTACAATTACCTAAGCATATGCTTATAATACACAGACACACACATGCAGGTTGGCAAATATATACACAAACGGTTAGTTGAAGATGATGAAGGATATGAATTTACTATTGTATTGGATATGATATAAGAATATGTTATATTTTAGGCGTGGAGTAATTCATTGTGGGCATTGGAAAACAAAACGTAACAGTGAAAGGCATACACACACCTAATGTTTTTAGGCCTTCTCAAAAACTCAAAGAAAACTACCTCCTGTCTGTTGTAGGAAAACCACCATTTGTAGAAATTTCTAGACATAATACTCAACTCGTATCGTGAAAAAATGAGTATAGTTCGTTAACGCTTAGCATTAAAATATTCTCTAGAATGAGTGTCAAAGAATCAAGATGTTTGTATAGATTAAACATATGTTACAAGCACGTAAAGGAAAATTTACAAGCTGACTAAAGAATGATCTTTGATGGTCTATTATTAATCCTATTATTAGTCTGCACATTAAAAAGAATTTTAATCCTGTTATTAATATTCTCTTGGGAAAAAGATATACTAAACCTATTATTTAATTCTTATCCATACATCCATTGCAAAAAGAAAATATTCATAGATAAACTAAGAAATAATATTGGTAAATATGTTTATCAACTACTAAATTCCACCTCCATTGATTCAAGATTGTCCCATATATTATTGTGTAACTAATGAATTTATTGCAGGATCATGAAAGCAATTTATGAATAACTTATCATTACTACATATAAAATAAACTTTCAAATAAAATAAATGACAACAAACCTCTTGGCCCTTGCTTAGCCCAAATTTATTAAGTTCTTCCAAAAGAGTCTTAACTCTTTGATCAATTGCTATTGAACAAACGATATCTATTCTATTGTTGCGATCAATTTTTAAATGCAAACATTTACCAAATAAATTCAAAATCATCATAAACTTTCAAAGAGTAGATAAACCTATAATTGTCACAATGAGGTGATAAGAATTATAAGCCAAATTAGACAATTGTTGAACTATAAATAATAATATAATCAAGCAGAATATGATCAAGAGTATAATTAATCCATTGAGCAGAATAATTTTATATCAAACAATTCAGTTTTGGGTTTTGTTTTGAACACAACCATGAGTGAACTTTTGGATTCAATTTCGAGTTCTCTTTGAAAACAGGATTTGAAATCAAAAATTCCGACCTCTAACCAACTTAAAATTCAAATCATAATCCTCTTTAATTTTGTACAACAATAATTAAAAAAAAGAAGAAATAATATATAGAATGAAGAAAATAACAAATAAATAAAATACCCATTTTGAGAAAGAAGGAGTTGAAGATTAGTGTACGGAAGTATTTTTGCGACCAGTAGAAGCTAGGGTTCCATAATTGGTGAAGTAAAATGATAGTTTTCCTAACGTTGTTAAGTGAGCGGCCCAGTCTTTGGATTCGCCGATGGAGCTCTAACTGAATCAAAAATTCAGGTTAGAGAAGAAGAAAATAAATTTTAGGGTTCTTTGATTTTGGTGGAAGAGCTGACTATGAAGTGAAAATAAGAGGCCAGCTTATGGAGTTAGCCCGCCTTTCTAAATTTTTAGCGGCAATGACAAAACATCGTTCTGATAATGAATGTTTTCTTCCGAGGTGTTTCATATAACACTCACCTCAAAAATGCTTATTATAATTGCTGTTACTGAGTTTTTTCTTGTAGTGACATCATCAATCATCAATCCTAAGTGGATCTACAGCCATTGGATAATCCAATCCCAACAAGGGAGTCGAGTACCATCCTGCTTCAGGAACCCTTCTATATGTTGCACCCATGCTCTTCTTAAGTCAACGCCTTCCAATACGACCAACTCTCCGTGGGGTAATAGGAATAGGTGCATACCTTCAACTTCGTTTGTTGTTCCAACTCATAGTCACATTATCCATTATTTTAGAATATGGTTGCAACTACTTATATAGACGAAATTTGTAGAGTTTGGTGCATTATACATATATAATTATAGCAAAAATATAAATACATTCACTCAATGTATCCTAATTTTTAAGATCAACTAACCTGGCTCTGATACCAAATGTAACAACACGCACCATAATAGGCCAAAATTTTGGCTAAATCGAAAATCCAAGTCCACTAGGATACGAATCGTTGGGGTTGGTATTCTATAAATAAATAAAAGTATATCAAAGCACTATCGGTAAGAACTCACAACTGAAGTATAACATATAATAAAACATATAGTTACCGACTAAGACTGATATCTCTAGTATCTAGTGCCATTGTCAGTGCCGAGCATGCATAAGGAAATCTGACTTTCCACCATTCCCGCCTTTTACTAGTACCAGTCCTTCTAAATTTATTATGTATGTTGTAATGAGGAGGGGTCAGAACAAAAGTTCGGGTGGTTGGTAAATTACATACTTTATACACAACACTAGTTTATGCCGATTATCTTCCATTATGTGTTATATCCACCTTTTAAAACTTAGTCGTCTTGACTTTATATATTCGTATGATACTCCCACCTACTTAAGGTATATAATAACTATATACATGTGTGTGCATGTCTATATATACATACATACGTACATACACACACGTACATACGCACACGCACGCACGCGCACACACACACACACACATATATAAGTACCACAGTCCCCCTTTAGACCAGGATAGTTTTACCACTAGTATCCATAACTCGACAACTCGTTAGAATCCATCGTCAATGTAGTATCACGTCCTCGCCGCCATGCATATCAAGGAACTCACGTAGTGCCTAATAACGACATTACAACTATTTAGCCGTATTTTATCTCGTTTTTGAAAGACCTCCATTAAAAGGTTATCTAGGCTTGCCTCTTAACACTAACAAACAACTGTGAGACAACACATATCCTAAACGTGGTATACATTAGTAAGAGGTGTAGCCCGTCTAGGCGTAACCCTTGTCTTTCTGCTGATCGCTCAGGATCGATGGCGATCTCAACCTATGTAAACAGCTCCTACTCCTCACATATATGGTACCGACCTCATTGTCTTAGCGTCGAGCCTATGCTCACCATCCCATTTAGTTTTCCCAATGCAATCAAGGAAATACCCATTTGGTTACTTAACACATACCCCCTAAAAGGTTGAAGCAAACTCTACTTTCCTGTTAACACTTTGATCGGGGCGAACCATCCTACTTTGGTATATTTCTTTCACCTATACACGAACGTATAATTCCACGAAACCTACAGTTGAAAATGTCCCACATCAGTGTAATATTTACACAATTGTTGATAGTCCCTTGCGGTGGGCAGACTTATATTGTGTAACACTACTAACCTTGCATTCCAACCCATATTACTGATTGTCATTTTTATTTGTTCTAAGTTATTGACTAAATTCAATAATTTACACCCGCCATAAATGCACACTTGAGGCTACATAGATTTATTTAGTTACTATGCCTTCTATGTTCAACTGTTGGTATTTATTTATTTTACCCAACTTTCTTCTTATTTCATTTACACCCATTTAATGTAATTTACCATTTACTTTTAATTTAATAGATTAAATACATTTTTCTGTTTGACTTCCATTTAATACTATTAGGTATATCCTACTATTTCTTTTTAACTATTACTATCTTTCTTTGATTACTATAATTCTCCTACTCATTTCATTGCTTTATGTACATTTCATCACTTATTGTTGTTTTCTAATTATCACATATACTAGATTTATAATTGAGTTATTATTTGTATCTACTTACAATATTTTGGTCCACATTTCAGGATTTCTACATTTTAATCAAAGTTAATAATTCACAGAATATGTAGGCATAGTTCTCAAATTCATTATATGCATATATTAAAGCCTACAACTTCAAAATTACTTTTAGGAATACAAGGAACAGATTTACAATGATATAAATCAAATGTTATATAAAAATATATAATTTTCCACTCATCATTAAGCTTCTAAATCTTCAAATCTAAATCCTACCATTCCTGTTTGACTCCCTATTTCTCCCTACCGAAATATGTACCACAAGCATATACATATCTATTAGTAATTTAGATCCGAGAAGAGATTTAGGTTTAATTTAGATTTGGGGTTAGATTTACAATTTACCTTGTCTGGAGATTTGATTTGATACTATTCTTCTTCTCTTAACACACTCCACTATTCTCTATCTACAAATACATAGATTATAGTTTATATAGATTTTAGAATTTAAGGAGAAAAGAAAATGGCTGATCTTCGCTAGTGCTTCAAAATATATATGGAGAATAATGAGGGGTTAGATCTGTATTTATAGGGGCTCGAATCAATGCCAACCATTAGATTTAATTATATCAAATCTGGGCTATTCAGCCTAGGTTCAATTTGCAGTCGCTGCCTTCCATCTGTCGATCGCTATGATGCCACCGACTGGTCCTAATAAAGGGGCTGATCAGTCCCTTATTTATGTTAATTAATTTCTACGTTTCGTTCAATTCCTTTTAAAACTTATTTTGTCCAATTCTGACCGATCTAACTTAACGTTAATTCTGCTTAGAGGTTAAGTAACTATTAATGCTAGTTACCGTTAGTTAATTATATTTATTTTCTTAATTACATATATAATTATTTTCGATTTGAAATCTTTAAATGTTAATAACTTTTTCGTTTGAACTTCAATCATAAAACTTTGTATATAAAAATTGATCAGAATATCGCCAGGAAGCAATGGTGATTCGTAGTAAAATTTTGACATTTGTGAAAATTCCATCTTCGGCTATTATAATTATTTATTAATTTTCTTAAATTAATTATCATTCTATTTACAGGGTGTTATATTTACATTTATGTGTCTATGTGTGTTAAAATTGTATCTAAATGTGTGTGTGTTATATTAAATCAAGATATATATTTATATTACCCACACACACCCCCACACATACATACATCATACATACATATGTATGTATATGTGACTATATATGTTATATAATTAGTATTTACATATATATGTACATGCAAACCAAATGTAAATATATTTTTTCATTTAGTGCAAGTTGTAGCAATATTTATTATATATATAATGTATAGTTATAAATCTTAATAATTATATTTGTGTAGATTTATATTTTATATTGACAAATATAATGTGTTGTTGCACATGTATCATGTACAATTACACTTACATACACATTATATGCTCATATATTCACGTACACATCTACATTATATTTAGGTATATATATACGTATATTTATTTATTTATATTTGTTATCCATGTATATACACACATTAACATCATACATATTTAAATATGCTTTAAGCACTAATAAGAAATTTTAAAAAAATCGTAACCCTAAATATAACCTTTCAAATGTCATTCGATGCATTAAATATAATTTAATGCGTCAATTTATTAGCATTAAAACAGTTAAATATAGCATTTTAGATACTTTTTCTACATTGAATGTGATCTAATGAGCTGTTTACTAGGTTTTAAGAAAACCATGCTAAATATAAGTTCGGACTGTGAATTTATATATGGTATGTACGTTACTATAGAATATTTGAGGTCTACTACCCTACCGAGGGGTGCCAAAAACACTGCTACCCAACATTGACTTGGATGCTCTTAAACTTTTTTTTTTTGAAAACCCAGGAGAACCCGGCGGGCCGGTAAACTCCTGAGTAGGGTATAGTAAAGCCGTCCGCTGATTCAAGCCCTCATACCCCCGGGTAAATTTATATAGGATAGGGAAGCGCATGGTAGGAATCGAACCTGAGTCTTTTTACCAGAACTCAGGCCTCCTTTCCACTGCGCCGCACCCACGGACTGATGCTCTTAAACTTGAAAGGGGAAACTCCCATAAAACAAATTTCACTCTACAACATCACCAGCTCACCAACTACCAATCAATCTTCAGTGTTATTATTTAAACCCCAAAATCCACCATTCCTTCATTCATTGTGCCTGCCTTACCTAATGCTCCTCCCCCACCCTCAAGATTCAGTTCCCACCAAAATAAATTAATTAAATAAAGCAGAATAAAAGAGCATCTCTTCCTAAAAAATGGGAGCAATAAAGGCGGCGTTAGGTGACGGCGTCATCACGTTCTTATGGATGATCTGCATCTCGACCGTCGGTCCTCTAACTTCTATCATCGCCAGGAACCTTGGAATCAAAAGTTTCCCTTTGATTCTCGGGGTTACCATACTCTTAATTACTTTGCTAATCTTGATTTTCAGCCCCATATCTGCGGCTTTGGGCAAGGCAAGTTTTAATCCTGTCAACACCGCTGCCTTTTATGCTGCTGGTATCAG
Organism: Allium fistulosum; assembly: GCA_030737815.1. Classification (NCBI taxonomy): domain Eukaryota; kingdom Viridiplantae; phylum Streptophyta; class Magnoliopsida; order Asparagales; family Amaryllidaceae; genus Allium; species Allium fistulosum. The sequence continues at coordinate 1,004,223,038 of CM060902.1, read as the reverse complement.
TGGCGACGATTTGTTCTCCATGGCTCTTCGATTTCCTGCTCAGGTTTAAATTCCTTTTTTTCCCCATTGATTTAACTGTTATTAGTGCTGTTCTATCAAGCTGTTTGTGAGTCAATTCTTGTATTAGCTAAAGATGAAGAAAACGATAGAGTCAATTTTGGAAGGTAGAATTCTTGGCTAGTTCCCATTGGTTTTGATTAACTAGGAATGTTTATACACTCCAAAACCTAACTAAAATTCCAAATTCAAAATCTCTATGCAATTTTTTTTACTATACTTACCTGAAACTACTGTGTATATAGTAATAATAATAATAATTATTATTATTATTATTATTTGAGAAAAACGAGTGATCCTCTGTAAGGAAGGAGAGCACTCATCCAGAACATATCATGTATTAAAACTCAGAAAAATATTAAAATCATAAGAAAAGCAATGTATTATACATTGTATGTTGTTTAGTTGATAGATTAAACTGTGTCCACTTGTAGAGCTATCCATCACATTGCCGAGGAAGCAATTGATTTTTTTTGTTCTTACCTGTGTAAATTTGCATGATCTATACACTATTTTGCTTGGCTCAAGAAAAATGAAAACGATTGAGCTGGATTTTGCATGTATCTTTTAAAGCAGGATATAAACTATTCATTCAATCAGTTTTACAATACCGATTAAATTAAGGGTTTTGAAAAGTGTAAATTGATTATTGTATATCCTTTTCAGTTCAATATTCTGGCGAGGGTATTGATGTGTATTCAGCAACACCCTTAATTAGCTAGGGACAATACACGTAAGTACAAATCTGAATGATTAACGGTTTATTTTTTGATGAACAGACCCAAAATTTTGGCATCTTCATGTCTAAAAAATGTAAGATTTGCATGTAGCAGAATACTTCATACGAGAGAATGGAGCAAGCTACTTTTCTGTTGTATCTCACATTTGGGAACTTCTATGTATAACAAAGTTTAAAATTATCAAAAACTTCTATTCAAATCTGGTATCCCTAGAGCAATTCTTCTGATTATCATCGTTTTGTTAAGACCTATTCCCCTTTCATCCTGAAACAGATGTTTTGAACTTTTATTTCAATTTTCAAATAGACTTATATATAAAAAAAAAACTGTGACTGAGGTTCGAAATTAAGTTAAAAGTAAAAGAATATGTTATTTTTAAAAACAGTAGTGCAAAATTTAAAAGCATTTGTTTTGAGGGACACAAATATAAGGGCTCAGCTTGATTCATCTTTTTTTTATATTGATTATATTTGGATGCTTTTTAAATCTCAACCACTAAAATATAATTATATAATTTTTATTAGTATCAAATGGAAGAATTATAAATCGACCATTGTCTTATATAAGAACATGGGGACAAAAAAAATCGGAGACATAGGATTGAATTTTTATTTTGATGATAGCATAGTAGTAGTTTTTTTGATTTGATTATCGGTGTTGAATTTTTTTTGATATTCTTGTATATAACAGTACTTTTCATTGCAGCAAGTCTTATAAGGGTGGTTGTTATGAAACAGTCAAACATCAAAGTAGGAGAGTCCATAATGATTTAGTTATTCATTCAAAAGAATAAATGATAAGTTAAACGATTATGATGTGTATAAATAGGCACTTGGTGCAGCTGGAGGTGTGATGGTGATCAGAGAGGCGATGCCTTCTAAATACAAAAGCATGCTCATGGGTCCCTCGCTGAAAGTGGATTTGCACACGGGTGCCATTGCAGAAGGAGTTCTTACATTCATGCTTACCTTTGCTTTGCTTTGGATTATCGTCAAAGGTCCAAAAAATTCTATAATTAAGACATTGATGATAGCTACCACTACTGTTTCTATGGTTGTTACTGGAAGAACATACACAGGGCCTTCACTCAATCCCATCAATGTAACTCGTCTCCTTTCCATCTTTCCTCATATAATATTTTAGGCCGTTAAGGTTCTATAATGCATTTTGGCAATATATGAATTATACGATCCTGTATTGAGTCTTCTTTTTATTTGTAATTTTTTGTAGGCATATGGGTGGGCATACATTAATAATCGGCACCATACAATAGAACATTTCTATGTTTACTGGATCCCTGCTTTCACTGGCGCAATTCTTGCTGCTTCGATATTTAGGTTGATCTTCTTGCAACCTTCAAACAAAGTCAAAAAGGCTTGATTTGATAGTCATGTCAGATAAAAATGGTACAAGGCATTTGTGGTCTGCTCATTTTTGGGCAGCTTATGAAATCAGGAGTTGATAGTGGTCAGTTATGTAAACTCGAGAAGACCTTATTATCAGTAGTTTAATAGAATATGGGATTACTCGATAGACTACCAAGTCATTGAACTTTTTTGTGTATTCAACAAATACAATGCATACACTAGTACCAAGTTCCAGTCAGCCATAATTATAATGGTTAAATTCATCATAGAATTTATTTCTTCTTGATGACATAATTCAAGGTAATTCCCATTGTGATGTCATCTCAAACAATTCACAGCAGTACTGAACAATCCATATCTCAGTAGGGATGAATTTTCCAACTGTACTTAACTCTAGATATTCCCTTCTTCCACCAAACACGACATTAAATAGTTAAAAACTTAAAATGGGTTTTCTATTTAATCCAAGCGCACCAAATACAAGTATAACTTAAATCAAAATTAGCAGAACATAGACCATGATTATGATTTCCTGAACTCATGGATAGTTACCAAACGGTATGTAATGCACACACATACATGTATGTATGTATGTATGTGCATATGTATGCGTATACATACGCGTATTCCTTCGGTTGTGCAGAGTCCATTTACAGTCAAAGTATTAATGGATCAACATTGAGTTGCAGATGTTTTTCAACAATTCAACCACAATCAGTGATCCAAAATTGGATTAGACAAACCACCCAACAGGCATATTCTATTGAAATCTAGTCCGCACATCCCTACGTGGAGCAACAAATGGTATGTATGTACGTACATACACTGTGAGACAGCCCAACAGATCTCCACCTTGACTCGCATCCCTCCATGTGTCTTCGACTACGTCAACATGATGTCTGCACCATATCAAGACTCTGTTCTTGTGTCATTCAACCAGATTCAACGTAGCATGATCTAGCTCCACCTTGAGTCTGACTACTTAAGCCTACACTGCACATCCCTATGTGGGGGTAACATATGAGTTTGGCCAACGCCTTTTAACAAAATGAATCTCTTAATGTTATATGTGACCAAACTCATATATACTATTCCACCTCCATTATTTTTCACGATGTGGGACCATTCTTCTTTTTCAATATGTGTCCATTACCCACACACAATGCGAGACACCCCAACATATTCAAAGCTAAATCAACGCAATCTATTTTCCATCCAAACTCCTCAAATTCAAGGCAAAGCACAAAAAAATCACCAGAGATCACCACTGAGTCAAATGAAAGGTGAACAAACCTCAGATTCAAACTATCACTTTAATCAACAACCAACCTCTGATCATTGTTTAAGCTTAGACTACTTAGCAAAGCTTGTTATTACGTACACATATAGAGTAGCTTCACAAATCCATCATCTACCAATGGTGATTCATTTTTGCATCTATTTGTTCTTCTTCAAACAACAACTACAAGCAGCAAGCATCGTATCATCATCACCAGGCTTCCACTCCGGCATGATCCGACCAGGCATTTCAGATCATTATCAAGTCAAGAGGCGCATGAATCTTTGGCTTAGAGCATCCAGACTTCAATGAGCAAACATCTCCAATGTCATCATGATCCAGATCTAAGTAGGTGGCAGTAGTTATTTACATCACCAAACATCATTTATCATCGCTTTCCTTTACTCTTTTTCTCATTTCATTTTACTAGGTGATTAACTTAATTATAGGTTGTTTTGTACCTGGTTAAAAAGTGAGTATCCATCGGTCATAATCCGAGGTTGTCGTACTCTAAAACATAGCGATGTATTTTGCTAATTACTAAGCGTTCGATAAGGTGAGCATTAGTGGTACACCAACCACTGTAACATTGTGATGTTAAAACAACATTCATACTTGTCGCCCACGTAATAATAACGCATCGGGGAAGAAATATATATAATATTTCTTAATGAGAACCGGGTTTGAAATAATAATAAGGTTCAGGCACATGTGTCAAGCACCTAGAATTAACTCAAGTCTTACAAATTTATCACATCAACACGACTTTGGCCGAAAATACAAAGTAGCATCTGCCGTTCGACCCTTTCCCCTTGCCGTGGTCCAACACGCATCTTGTTAAACCTGTTCGCCATGGTCTGTTCTCTAACAAGAGTATCTCGAGAAATACACAAAAATACTCAGATCGAACATGTTGTATGGTGTGAATAATTCTCAAACATTATCCATACGTATTATAAATATTGCACATTTTTATTACTTTTTGGTAGAATACCTTAATATTAGGTTAACACAAAAGGCATACTGCATTTATCATCATTTTAGGCAGAATACCTTAACATCAGGTTAACAAACAAACCCTACCACATTTATCATTATTTTAGGAAGAATACCTTAACATTTGGTTAATACACAAACCGTACCATGTTTATCATTATTTTAGAAGGAATACCTAAATGTTAAGTTAATGCACAACGACACAACACCTACCATTATTTTAGGCGGAATTAGGCAAAATACCTGAATATTAGGTTAATAAGCAAACCATATTTCATACATCTCCATTTCCCACCCACTTGCTTAATTACACCTAACATTTGACAATGTCTGCCCCCTCATACATACCCTGGTTTTACACATATTTGCCCGCTAATCAGTTTTTCACTTGTCACTAAACTCGTATATATTCAACGATACATGCCACATCCACTTTGAATTCTATCTCGTGTGCACAATTGGTCGTCTGTCGAACACAACGTTGGCCACTAACAACACCTAGGGGCATCCTCTTATGATTTTATCTCATCGTTTGGGTAACGCCTCACAAAAGTGATTATATACACATACACACATACGTATGTATGTATACACACATACGTATGTATGTATGTGTGCTTGGACCTCTTATTGGATATAGTATAGGATTGCCTCATCTATACTCATTGCAAGATCGCCTCATCTATACCCATTACATGATCGTCTTATTTGCAATTTATAATATGCAGGATCGCCTCATCTACATTGTCACTTAACAAAATGTGAAGTTTACCTCATCTACACCTAGAGTTCGAGTAATCCATCTTCCACACTCACTTCCCATTGTTAGTAAACAACATCCATTTTTTCTTTAGCATTACCATTGTGGAGCCCGCCCAACCACATTGATATCCTAACATAGATCTACAAGTTGTTTTCATTACCTATCACCAGGACCCTAGAATGGTTTAAAACCCACTCACATTGCCTATTAATTTAACTCTCATTCTAATGCATGTTTTTTATAGCAACTAGTGCGAACTCGTGCTACGCACACGGATATTGTTATAAATCCTTACATGGATGTTGTTATAAATCCAAGATGCAAAACATCATAGTAAAATTACTCATTCATTGCTTATGTTTAGTCGTATTTGATAATATTTGATAATTAGTGTAATTATAAATATGCATGGAAAGCGTTGATGATCCTATATAAATATCTGGATTTTGAAAATTTTGGATCAATCACTAATCAAGCACACTAACATTCCTACAAAAAGGCTACCTAATAAACTAAGTACTTGATGAAAGCAAAACGGCATAACTAACAACTAAATAAATTGGAAATACAACATAATATCGAGTTAAACACTAAACTGCTATCTAAAAAACAGAAGTAGTTAATACAATATAATATACTTTGTATAAAGCACAGGAAGAATTGATCACATGGACATGCAATGACCAAACATTGAAGGAGACCAATATCAACCATTGTTTATTCAACTCTGCAATAATGGGGAAGTTTAGAAAACTTTCATACATAACTTGTTTTTCCGTCATTGCACGTGTACGCATGTTAACAAAAAAGCTATATTTCAATATACTGACCCCGCATTCTATATTTTATTTACTGTCAAATTTGAATACAATCATTATTTGCCTTTAACATCCTCTAAATTTGTTTTTCTTTAACTTCTAGCTAGCTTTATCTATTCAGGACTGGAAGCTTGAATGCGTTTCTACACATGGAAATTAATTTATTATATATGAGTTGCAAATATATATTATCATTGAACACATAAGGATCAATATGCTCATGAGTCATATTGGTTTCTTTTACGCATATAATACTCAGCAAATTGCAGTATATGATAATTTCAATTGAATAGTAATATGATGTACCAGAAAAATGAATGGTTTAGTGATAAGAAAAATTAAAGCAAAGTTTATGAAAAAAAAACTTAAACCAAAAGTAAATCATCAACAACAACTGGCCATATTTTTACTTTATAATTCTAAAGTTCCTTTTCAGATTTGATATTATAGCCTTTTGTATTATATTGGGAGAAAAGTGTAAATCATAATGTGATCAATTAATGGCAATGGCTCAGTTATACATTTGCTGGTGGAGAACAGTGTAGCTTTAAGATTTAAATCCTCATATTTTTGTTTATGTTTTTTGCATAGCAAGAGATTAACTATTTTGTCAAAGAAGTAAGTAGAGACTAATTTGAAAAATCATTGAATTAAGAGGTAGCCATTTGATATATTGTTAAATGAAGTATGCGAAAACTAAGTGAATTTCGAAAATTTAATAGGTGTTAATCTATAACCATAGATATTTAAATTTAGTAATATATGAACTATTGAACTAATCGAAAGTCGCAACATTGTAGAACTTAAAATGTATGAAGTAATATATATATATATATATATATATATAATATGCCTCCCATTCATGCTATTTTGTGATCAGTTAAAGTAAATTTTCGGATCTCTTCGAAAATTGAAAAATAAATAAATCAATTTACAGTGGTGACATTACTTCTGCACGACATTGCACTTGAGATTTTATTTTATTTTCCACCTAAATAAAAACATGGTTATACTATATATGGCTACATATGCTTTATTTTCAAGGTTAAACTCAGAAGTAATAAAATCGGGATATAAAAATAGCATTAAAGGGTTCGATGAATCATACTTAAGAAAATGGGATCAAACATAAAAATACCATTGAGAGAAAGTTTATCATCCTATGTTCCGACATACATATATGATTACGTAACCTATGACAATGCCATATAAATATACCCTTATCGCTCTATGTTCCGAGATATATATATGATTACATAACCTACGACAATGTCATATAAATATATCCCAAATATATAATATGCATATTAGTAATCTTTTAAATTTGTGATAGGAGTTGCTATAGACTAACTTACTTGGAGTAAACGTTATGCTACAAATTCATAATCAAACTTACTTTAGCCTTGGAGTAGCATACATAGTTTTGACTCATAGATTTGAAGATGCTTTAGTTTTATTGGATTCTATTACAAAAATAGTAAATTTATTATAAACCTCTAGCGGTCAGAGCAGGAAACCCATACTATAACAACACGAATTGCTGACTAAACAAATTAGCAATCCTCATAATACACGCAACAACATATAGATTTGAATATGCAAGAACTAATGTTTCAAATGATAATATGACCGTAAAATCAGATATTGATTATGATTGCAATTGAACTTCAATTTACATATTCTTCTATAATATTTTTTATTCTATAAGAAACCAAATCATATTCCATAATCTAATCCAATCACTTTAAATGGATTTTTTTTTCAGTTACTGATAAGTTAAACATGAAATGAGAGTTCTGGTGATTGCCAAATTAATCCTAATTTCTAGTTGGTTAATATACAGTCAAGTAATTATTATATGTGGGTGATAACCTTTTAGATTATTTACTATGATGATGTAATGATGGTAATGCGACTAAAAGGCTTACCATGTGAGTTACAATAGCAATAACATTTTCATGGTCGAAAGAACATAAACAACATGTACCATTACCTACAATTAGTATAAACCATATAAGCAATTTTGTACAATTGGTAAATGGAAACGGTTAACTAAATTGAAGCTCAAGCCTCGATTATAATTCATGATTGTTGTGATGATTGGATAAATTTTTTATTGAAAATCTCTAGTCTTGAAAAACGGGAAAAGGTAATTAAAGTTTTAACATTTTTGTGAGGAGATTCTATAAAGCAAACGACATCACTTTAAATTGGTATGACAAATACTTATATCATGTAATGTGAAACATAATGGAAGTCCAATGCACAATAATTGCAAATTGCTAGTAAAATTAAGTACACCTAAATATTCATGCATTGTTAGTATCCATATTGTCCTGTGTTAATTGTAGTAAGAACGGTACAAAAATCTGCATGAGTTACAAAGAATTTTTTTGAATTACAAATGCGAAAGAAATAGAATAAAATAACAAAAAGGGAACATCTTAGAAAAGCCAGCGATCCACAAATATATGCGAAAAATTGAATTCAAAAATTGTAGCAGCAACTTTTAAGGTAATATGGAGAAGAAGGCCAATAAGTTAAGATTAGATGTTTCGGTCGAGTTAAAAGTACTTGTATGTATCAGCAAAAAAATACACTAAAATGTTGTTTAAATTGAAAATTGTTTCATGAAGAAATAATCTAAACTTTTAGCTACAATTTTAGGATTATAGAAAAATAGTTTGATAAATCCAACTTAAAAAGTCATCGAATAATCTAAATTTGGATAATCTTTTGAAATGTTACAAAAAAGCAGAAATCATTGGTTTCGTGCTCTAATTGACCAACAATCAAAAAACTATAATGAAAGTAGTTTAAAAAAGTGTTGATTTTATTATGTGTCATTGTATGGAAAATTAGAAACAAAATACAAATTAATCATTCAATCTAATGTTTCAAAACCATATCATGGGTAAAAAATATTAAAGAAGATATATTCTATCACTAAAATCGGATAATTTACAGTATATAGAATTTTCCCAATGTCAATCATGTAACAAAATATGCATCATTAATTGTGTTGTTATAGTAAAGAAAAAAAATCATAATGCATAAACATCCATATCCATAATGCATGGGGTATGGGTGCGTCGGCCTTGATTTATCATTGTTACAATAATTTATTGTAATTTTTTTGTCTTGAAGGATGATAACGAAATTCGATTTTAAATGTTTAAATTACTTACAGGATTATAATAGGTAAAATCTTAGTATACATCTAAATAAAAATATTATTTTTTAAGAATAAGAGTGATATTTTATTCATGTAGAATGTTCATTTAAATGAAAATATTATGACTTTTAACATAAGCAAACCGACTCTATAATTAATATACACAGACGAATAAATAGGCAAACATACATACATACATACATATATATATATATATATATATATGTATGCATGTATATAAACATAAACATGTTTTGTTGTGTATTTGTTTTGTTGGGTTACTTATTTGGGGTGGTTTTCGTTTCTCATTATGTATTCAAACCTTTATCATTTTGTAGTTTATAAAGTATCAATTTTCTAAAATAAAAACATACAAGCATATATACATATGTTTGAGAGTGTATTTTAAATGGTGTTCATAATATATTATCTACAAACAAATACTAAGACATAACTTAAGTGAAAAAAAGACTATGTTCATAGTATATTATTGCAAGACATAACTTAAGCATAAAGTTAATTCATAATGACCAAGCACTTTACCAATATTTCGAGGACAAATGATGAAATTTTTCCTAGAAAGGTGGTAAGAGAAGCTGAACACTGATTTACCTAGTAAGATGTGTATAATCAACAAATGTTTCAATGGATTTAGTTTGTCAAACTTTTTTATACAGGAAAATGAAAATAGCATTCCTTACAGAAATGAAGAAGATATCATATTTATTACTTGAGTAGATGTAATGTTTATCATATTACTTGAGTATATGTAATGTTTAGGTCATTTATGAAACCAAACCCATACCCTATATATATGTATTTAAGTATGTATGTATCAATGATAATATATATGTGTGTACATATGTTAATGTTCATATCAAATGACTATTTTAAATGATTTTAAAATGTTTGGAATAATTGTGTATAGATCCAAACACTTATACGGTAGTATCTAAGCATGTGAAAATCTAAATATTTAGGAATACAAATTTATATCTAAATATCAAAAAACATAGGCATTATATTTGCCTTGATAACTATATATAAAATAAATAAATAAAGAAAGCACGTTTGCCAATAATTCACTTAAGTTACACATAGACCGATTTATCATAAGTGCTTGACATTTGTCCAAAAGTAGATGAACTTCAACAAACATTCACACGCCAACTGATTAGGATTAATGGAGATGTATTTTTACCTTTAAAATTTTAATGCCACACTGAACGTACATTAACGATATATTTAGAAGGAGTACTAAATTATGGTGAATATCAAGTGCAAAAACATTAATGCGCGGCATGCTAAGTTCATAGTGCTTTCACCTATTTAATAAACAATGACTAAAAAACGGGTTGCAAAATTAGACTGAAGATGTACAAAAAATACATAATAGTACAAATAATATAGCGATCACCAAATTACAATGGATATGATCTTTGTAAAATATATAATTAAAAAGTAGACTTTACGGACCTGTAAAATATCTAGTTGTTATGTTTGATAACTCACAACATTATCAAATGCTTTGATCGAACATCAGATGTAAGAAGCAAAATTTGATCAAATTGAAGTCATGGAATCACAACCAGATACAATTATAATACCAAGTATTATGATCTCATTAATTCGAGACTAAAACATGCAGTGATATAAATATCCATACCCTTAATTATAATACAAATTTTAATTTTGGGTTATAGAACACCACCATGAATAACCAATACCTAAATTGAATTATGTCCATTACTAGTAACTATATATTTCACATTAAATTTCCAAAATAGTCATTCTACATCCTTTTTAAGTTTAGAAAATTTTCGATTTCCATAGAGCGTGTAAACCAAAATCTTTGAAACAAATAATACATATTAAAAAAAATTATTTAAAAAATATATTAAAGTTTAGCTTTCAAAGCTTTCGAAAAATTATTACTAAATACAATACTTGCACAAATATAAATACAAAAATTTGTAAAGGAGAAAAAATATTGAAACTATAAAGGAAAATCAAAATTTTAATTTCAAAGCTTTAAAATTTTTCATTTATAGATACAAAATGTATCTGTTGTGCCACAAGCTTGCATACCTTTAGAAAGGACCTAATAGTTACACAACATGTGACAAACTTTAGATTACACGTATTGTTGCAATTCAAAACTTTAGCAATATAGGAAATGCATATGATTAATGAGATTATTTTACAGTTATATGACTTTAGTAATGATACAAATGTTGGTGCATAGTTACATTTTTCCTGGTACTAAAATTCATTGTTAAAAAGAATATGACAGATGGTTAAAACTAGTAACACAACCATCGGTTTCCAAAAAAGACATTCAAAATGTAAAGTGTATAACATAAATTGTTGGTTTTAGAACTAAATTCGTGCTCATCAATGACACTTACTATGTGTATCATATTTAAACTGAAGCAGAAAAAATGATCTCATTTTATGATTTAAAACAAAAGCTTACTTTTTATGAAATAAAATTTACAAATGGATCACACAAACAAAAAAAATTTAAGCTGTAAAATGCAGGGCTTGAAATTATTTTATTAAATTCCATTATTTTTCATCTCAAATCTTTTGAATTACAGAATGCAATATACACACACACGCACACATATATATACATACATACATATTTGAAAACAAAGCTTATGAAATACTTAATTTTGAAATTTTCAATCTTTAAAATTTTGGTATTGTTATAAATTCAAAATTTACAAAATCATGAAATCTGCTATTGAAAAAATTCAGTTGCTCTAAATCATTCATGACTAAAAGATATATATATATATATATATATATAATATTTCTATAGATTTAATTATTCCTCGAACTAAACATACAAAAATTCATGGTTATATGATGATAGGTATTACATACACAATCATCCCAATTCCAGAAGACTATTCCTTAGCCAGCACCAATGGACAAAAAGAAATAGTAAAACCACTAACAAAATCACTTAACTATTAACAAATGATCAACAGAATTCACAGTATACATCGAACAAATTAGGATAGGGAAAATTGCAAGAATTAAAGTAAAATCCAAATAGAGTCTGAATTACAATTCACGTTGTAGGTCGTAAGGACAATATGTGGTTCAAAAATTGGAAGAATCAAAAGTGGAAAACAAAGCCAGAGGAAATAAATTAGGATACCGAAAGAAAGAAAAAAAACTAAGAAGATGTGAGTAGAAAAATTACCATTAACATGAAGCAAGTTGAGAAAAGGAGGTGGAAAACTGAGAAGCAGCAGTTTATTTAGCTGAGTAGAAGTTGTAGAAATTATTTGCCATGAATTATCCACTCTAGGGTTTGTCCAAAAAGGGAGGATGTATCGAAATTTGTTTCCTATTGTTGAGCGGCTCTTGTGGAAATTAGAAATAATTTATTGATGCGAAGTGGCTTAATTGAAAAAGTAGATGCAAAAACTCTAGGATTTGAGGATTATAGTTAAGAATTAATAAGGAATTTAGGTTGAACAATGAAGGAGGAAGGGTAGAACTGCGTACGTAGAGAAATAAATAGAATGCGCGACGGTTGAGTTTAAAATGTAAAAAAAAAATTGGAGGGGCTTATGTGCCATTGAAACTAAACTCACCAACAGTAATTTGTAGATAATTTATCTCTTGGTTATTTCCACAAATTACTACTCTCTGAATACCACTAACATCTACCGTTATCCATTTACACATACACATTCCAATTCTTTAGACATCATGACACATCATGCTGCCTACAAATTAAACAATAACAAGCACATCTGTCTGTTAACACTTTAGTTATGGAGCATGTGTACTGGTACACATGTTGTCTCATACTTCATAGATTATTGCATACCACTAAGTATTCTGTCTACATAGGGAACTGCTACCCGATTTACAAGAGAATTTTTTAATGCTATCGATAATTTGTTGCACTGATCATTTCCATGCAAATCAATCATTCCAACCGAGATATGTCTTCAGATGTTCAAGTGATGCCCTTGCACATCAATAAAGCCTTTATCAGGACTTATATCTACGTATTGAGCCACTTACTCAATGCGAAATTTCCTGCCTTTTTCATCGCTATCCATAAACAATTCAACATACACTACATGATTACAGATCTAGACTATAATTGATCAACATCGTTTGCATGGTTTATCGACACAAATGGGTTAAATCACAAATTAATCTATATTTACCAAAATATTTTACTAATTTCCCCTGATCATGATGGAGATTCACATCAAGGCGTCGATCTCTTGTAATCAACTATTTAATCTAAAATCAATTCATGATCTAAGTTAACCCTAATAGAGTTAAGATTTTACCCTGAGGGAAACTATGTAAATCGTTGTGTTACTTAATTCTGGTAAAAGAATCTTGTTCGAAATAAAATACGCATTACTTTTGTTTTTTTATAAGTGTTGTTATACTATGGTTTAAATAATAATATTAATACATTGAACATATATAAGTAGAAAATCCTTAGAAACTATTTTATAGATTATAGTTGCAAATGTGTTTGTAACATGTGTTTTTTGAGGTGGAGCAGAGCACTAGGCGCTAAGATTGCTTTTAGACTCTAGTTAGAGTTCAGGCGGAGCAGAGATGAATATAGGCATTCATCTCATACATTCTACACAAATAATATTCACGTTAAAAAATTACAAAGAACAACTAACCATGTATTAAACTATATTGATGGTGATTAAAGGATCGTTACTTATTAGTTTACTATAAGTGATATATATTAGTATATATATGTGCGTGTGTGTGTGTATGTACACAAATATAAATGTTTCGTCAACTAATTTAGAAATGAATCAAGTACATTTATAATTGGGGGAATTAATTTAAAGGACAAAGATTTGTATATTTTTTGCCTCAAGGACACAACCTCAATATTTTTACCACAAGGACAAACATTCTCCTAAAAATTATTCATAAGGATAAACATTTTCCAAAATTATTCATAAGGACAACAAAACTGCTACCAAGCTAAAAACTGATACCTAAAAACTGCTACCGATAACTACAAACTGATACCTAAAAACTGCTATCAATGAGTAAAAAATGATACCTAAAGAAAGTTGTCCTTTAGGATAAAATATTGAAGGCCTGTCCTTGAGGCAAAAACGCTGAGAAATTTTGTCCTTGACAATAATTTCCTATTTATAATTTATAGAAGCAACAAATATTTATTTTAGCAAAGTTTGTGTCAAGAAAATAATTGAATATTTGTATACCAAATAATCTTAAAAAGCTAAGTACAATATTAGTGAATAACATATATTTCAATTTATAGTTAGTTATTTTGTGTTTGATTAAGAAACTATTTTAAAATAAATTTTAAAAGGTTGACACAATTAAGATAAAAAACTAAGAAATTAGCAGAGTCAAATTTCAAAGAAGTGAGAAATTTAAGAGTAACTTTTATTCTCAAATATAAAAAAGAGTTGTAATTATATATTAACTAATTTTTTTGTATATTTTTGAAAAAGATGTTGAAAAAAATTCAAGCATTGAAATTCTTGAAATACAAAGATCTATAATAAATAAACAAAGTAATTAGATTATTTTATTATTAATGTATTTAACTTAGTCAAGTAAAAATAAAGTTATACTAAAACGTCCCCATGAAAAGCTCAACGCTTAGGTGGTGCCTTGGATATATAAAGGATGTAATAAAGCATTATAATAAAATGGTAGAGCATTAAAATTGCAAAGTAGTGCCTAATCGACGCTTGGTGGTACCTTGGAAGCGTCCTTGACAGCATAGTTCATAACTATGAGTTTCAGATTGATTATTCAAATATTTATTCTTAAATATTCCTTATCAAGATATATTGAGAAAAGGATACCGATATATCCGTTGAGGCAAGTGTTCCTAATGTTCTCCATATGATGGACAAAGAATTATTCATAACCATAGAGGACACCAAGGGATTACGTACCGGTGACTAATTGGAATAACCACAGAACAACTCAATAAGAGTCTTTCACTGTTAATACAACTAAGTCAAAATAAAAGATCTCATATAATGTCGTGCATTATTCATTGGACTTGAGAGTACTATTTGTCTTAAGTAACATGACTGTACTTTTATTATGGTCTAACAAATGACATCTTAGTTATGTTATGACTATAGTTAGGTACATGCTGAAATATGTGAAGTGAAACGCTACTCAAGAGAGGTTCGTCTACTTCATTTTAGAAGATTAGTATCATCGTAATTGGTAGTCAAAATAAAGTCAAAATATGTATTTAGAGTGAAACGATTAATTGATAGATAATATTGGATTGAACCAAGAACTTTAAAATGGTCAATGTAGTTAACTATGAATATTATTTGAGTTTTTAACCATTGATCAAACTCTGGATATCTTAGTGATATAGTGATGACTAAAAGAAAACGTGCATGAAATATTATTACAATGGCGTAGCTTAATAAAGATTAAAAATTGGATTTCACCTAAATGATCTATAATTAACTGAACTCGTGCGCAATACTGTACTTTAGCAAAGTCCGTAAAGGATTTAGTATTTAAATTGCTTAAATATTAACTAAAGATTGAGTTCGCTTTAAGGAGTCAACACAACCGAGTTGTTAGCTAATTTCCAAGTACAACCAATTTAAAATTAATTTATAAATGTTATAAGGTAATAACGAAACTAATACAAATGTCGTATTGATTATTTACGGTATTTTAGCTATTTATTTGAGGTCTTAATATTAAAGTAATAACGAAACTAATACAAATGTTGTATTGATTATTTACGGTATTTTAGTTATTTATTTGAGGTCTTAAAATTAATTAAAATAATATATAATTATGATATATTGATTTAATTAAATATATGGGCTTAAATAATTAATATTGGTATATTAATTAGGCCAAACGCACAAAACTCCATAGTCCTAGCCTCTATTGGAAAATTGCTAGAAGCCTTACAGTTGGAATTTGCACACATATTCAAGGAGGTGCAATGATCCGAAATGGAATAGCTAGCAACCAATTTGTCGATAATTGGCACATCTAAGTATGCATTTATTTTAATATTATAATATTATTTATATGCTTATATCTTCTTTTTGCTTTTGGCCAAAACATTAAAAAAATAAAAAATAAAATAAAAATTGTAAAATTTTAAAATAAACATATATATATATATATATATATATAAAAAATTATCTTAATACAATTATATGCATATACAAAATGATGATAATAATATATATGTTTGCTCACACCCTACACACACATATATTCATTTTGGTTTAAATGTAAAAAAGTAACTATTTATTTCTTCTTGGATTTTAAAATAATAATTTTATTCTCGATGTCAAAAAAATAAATAAGTACCAAAAATTTATTTTTAGTTTATATATATATATATATATCTGTGTGTGTATACATATACATATATATATATTATGGTTCAAAATTAAATAACGAAATTCTTTTTTAAAATAAAAAATATATTTTCCTAAATTAGTCAAACTTGATTTGATATTCAACCATCAAATAAATATATCTAAATATATTTAAACCTTAAATATATATATATATATATATATATATAATTATATGTATAGTATAAGGCAATTATATATAAAATATATATTATATGTACACATAAATTTATTAATATATATATTAAAAAACTTTAAAATAAAAAAATAATCATTCATTAATGGCCGGAATACATTTGTGTGTGTCTATATATATATGTATATATATATATATAATATCATTATCAAATTATTTAAATATGTTAAATATTGTTGGTATCGTTTCTTATTTATAACCATAAGTCATAACGTTTATTCACTTACATATATGTCTCATACATTGATACTCCTATTAATGCCCAAGGCTAATTATAATATTTATAATGTTTGCATTGTGAATGTTAACTCTTAGTAAATAATATATAATAATCTGAATTAAATTAAACCTAACTTAGAACATATTTAGATAACTTAAATCTTAATATAAACGTATTCACATGTCATAAAGTTTTAAATATAAAATAAAATATAATAATAAATTCCTTTACATTAACGACCACTAAATACGGCTTAGTGTAAATAAATTATTCATGCAAGCACAAAACAAGACCCGATGCAAAATTACTAAAGGGAAACTTTTTGAAATTTACTTTTTTACCCATTGCCAATTGACCTAATCTAACAATGATATCAGGGCAAGTATGTGATAGGATGCAACGACCCGACTTTTCAACCCTCGAATATTGACACTAAATACATCCACGATATTCGTAATCTAAGCACCCAAGTGCCGGAAAGACAGAAAGTTGGTGTAAAATAAAATAATAGAAGAATAGAATAGAAAAGGAAGAACACAACTTCAAAATCTCACAATTAAACAGTAATATATAATATCAAAGGAATAGTACAAAGGGTTAATCTGAATATAGAAATATCAGAGTTACTAAAATCTAAGTATTATCATCAGCCTAGAAAGTTATAACTGTATGTCCTCACAATGTTGATATATTCAATACAAAAATGTAGTAGAAATAGGAATGCTACAGAAAGTAATCATCTAGCTCTTCTTCAAAAGCTCCAAAGCGTCCATAGCTAAATCTAGAAACATACACGGAGCTGACCTGAGTATTAAGAAAATAACACCTGAATCAGTCTGGTAAACCAACGTGAGAAAACTTATGAAACATGAAACATGTAACAGCAACCATTGAAACCATACATATTCCCGTACCAGTTTTCCCTCAAATGAAACCAGCTATTCATTAAGTTTAACATATAGTGATATGATAAATAATGTCTAGAGTGTAGTACATAAATCATATCAAATAGCTGTTATGTGAACGTCGCAACAATAATAAGTATACAATAAATACCGCTAAGGTGCGTTTGTATATGGATTGTTTTCCATGTAGACACCCTCAGTAAACTGAAGCGGATCTCCATGATAAGGATCAAAAACTTCCTTTCGAGCATCATATATCTCCAGATAGGATAAACTCTAAGGTAAAAAAAACTGGCCCGACGGTCAATTGCATGGCACTAAGTTTAACCAAATCCCGGGCCCAACAATCTAAAGCATACTCTAGATCTGGAGTTGATATACCCTCATAGGTAAGCTAAACCCGAGATTGTGCATCCTACTCTTGTTTAAGTTATTCCCAATGTTGAGGCTATGTTCGTCATCTCTCACATGAGTCTTCATCACTTGAGCAGCACACGAATGCCCAATTAGATTCCTTCATCTTCAACAGATCACGAATCACTACTTGGATTCGAGCATCTCGAATAGATCTTGAACCTCCACATAGGTTCCCTGCATAAGTCCTCTAACGAATGCTAACGTTGTCCTCTCTCTTGTAATACTCCTCAAGATAGACAGTCCCTCCTAATGGCATCGTTTAGAATGTTAGCGCTGACCTTTCCCTTGGACTTAACCTTGGGGTAGACAGTTCAACCCTATAACATTTCACTTCACAACCGCTTTCAGAACATAGCTCGCGTATAAGGTTTTGAAGTGATTATGGTTTTGAATCATCTCATATAAGTACACTCTTCCTGCTTATCGGGCTCTCTAAAACCAATCGATGAATTACCGGTTAACTCAATTTCGGTTCTCTCAGAAATAAGCGAAAACTAAAGACGTTTCATACCAATACTCTTCCCTTGGGGTACTTATGGTATGAAATTGTAAAGCCTTTCGATAACTTCTTAAGTCAATATTTGGTCAAGTTTGATAATCGACTAATCGATTATCTAGTCAAAGCAATTGCTTATACAAATCACGATTCATACACGTAACTCGTTTTTGACATTCGAACTTAACTATTCCTCGTCCAAGAGTGAAGCTAGGTAAATTAGAGCACTGGTTGCATCAAAGCCTTGTATAGACACTTCATTCTTGAATCTCACAAATAGATAAGTCCACCTCATCGGCTTTTAATGTTAAGTATAATATTAATAATTTGCATAAACAAGTAAGAAATCAACACGATTAATACGTTTCCAACATTTTCCAACTTACTATTCTTCGGTCCAGAGGGAAACCGATATGTTAGAGCTTGATTGCTTCTCCCTACTCAACATCAATCTTAACTCTCACAAATAGATAAACCTTATTTTGTTGGCTTTTAGTGTTAAACATAGTTAATTACTTTTCAAACAAGTAATTAAACAATTAACTATTTAACCACTAAGAAATTCTAAACCCTTTTCAAAAAAATTGTATATGCTTTTAATATACTTGAAAATACTTATAATAGGTTTTAAAACATTTATCCAAAATTTTACTTGAAAATAACAACTTTACAATCGCTTTTAAAACTTGAAAATGATATGTTTTCAAACAAAATATCTCTTCTTTAAAAATTCACAACTAATTCTTAAAAATTCACAAAGGTCACAAACCACTTTTAAAATACTCCAATATGAGTTAATAAACACTTGTAAAAAGAATGAAACAACATACATAAATTTAAATATCTTTTCAAATCTTTTAAAGTCCAAAATAAAGGCTAAACGGTGCAGTTTTGAACTAGTGATGTTTTGGCCACTTTTCGAGAAGTTACTTAAATTTTTACTATTTAAGATTTTAATAGCAACAAATATATATATATATAACATTGTAAATATGGCGAGAAACCCCTAAATATCTATGTACAAAGTTGCATAAACATTGCCAAAACCAAGGCAATTACGATCTGCATCTATAGCGACTATCACTATAAGTGCACTTTCAAATATGAGTCTAATTTAAACCAAAGTCCATCTATAACCTATGTGTTTTGTTCAAGGTCTTCTCACAAGTCATACAAGTCCATTCAAGTCCATTCCAAGTTCATTCAAATTAATATATATGGGTCACATTTGTCATATACTTTTAAAGTAAGAATCCAAACCAATGTTTTAACGTAACTTAACAACAATTCAGACAACATATATAAAATCAACACAACGTATATATGTGTTATATTTTCATTCAAAGTGAGGCATTAACTCACCTTTAACCTAACAACAACCAAGATCCAAGCAAACAAAGTCCAAGCCCAACCTTGCAATACCTTTCCTTCTTTACTCCCTTACTTTAGCACCTTGCTTTTGCCCTCCCAAGCACCATATAGCTCGCGGCCTTTCTATGTTGGGTAAGTGTGGATTTTATTCTTAAGGTGTTATAATATTTACTAAGGCTTGTGGAAAAGTTTGAAGCGATTTGGAGTTGATTTGCAACAATTTTGCTTTAGAACATAAGAGATGATGAAGAAGAAGCCATTGATTTTCTCACTTAAGCTTTGTGAATTTGTGATTCTAACTCTATGGTATGCCTCTCCTTATATAGGCACAAGAATGGTGCTCTTCAAGCTTGCATTCACCTCCTATCCCATGGAAGCTTCACCTCCTATCACTTCTCCTTTAAGTTACTTCTCATTTATGCTAATTACCATTATACCCTTCTCATGATAATATCTATTATCCATATGGAAGTTTTTAGAACATTCCAAGCCTTATGAAGAGGTGTGTGTTTTAATTAGTTGCTAACGTGTTCATTTAATCATTAGAAAAGTATCTAAGAGTTCGAACAACTTATATCGGTCAAAAAACTGTTTGCCGATAAACTGATTTTCGGTCACATCATCAATTTTTCTTCGAAGAATATATTTGTTTAAACAAATTTCAAAAACAAGTTTATTATCATTATCCATTAATTAAATGATGTCTAACATGGTTATAAAATCATATTTATAACACTTAATTATATTTTAAAACGTTTCGATATTCGAAGACGAAGTGTTCGAATTTCCGGGTCGTTACATTCTTCCCCACTTAGAACATTTCGTCCTTGAAATTCAAACAAGAACGATATTCAAAGGAGATAGATGAAACAAGATATATATAGAGAGTATTGCTGAAACTATATACAAACTAAACTGCAAACTGAAATGCATACTGAGTGACTCCACCTCAAGCGGTGAGTACACTATGAAAGATATACAATACTAAGATAAGAAGGAATCCTAGTCTATAAGCAACTTTGGATGGATCTCCTTCAAACCGTCCCCCATCTTCTTTGTACCATCACGAGCATCCTTGCTCCTCGGTACTTCTAACCTTAACAAAGGAATAAGCACACAAATACTCAAACTATATTCATAATTACTAGTAACCGATGCTCATGGTTTTTTCAGGTACATACTCTCTCATCGTCCAAGGATAATAAACAATGTACTAAGCATGCCTTACGCTCAACAATCTTAAGTCATTACTTAGATGATTATTCATGATACCTCATAAAAAATCAAAGAGTTATTCCCCCAAACCCTTCATAAGTCAACATAACTCATTATATAAATGTATTAAAGCGGTCACAATGTATATATATCATCTGTACACATTATCCGATCTGATTACATAGATTTAACTTCCGAACTAGTATAGATTTTGACCTCTCTAGTGCAGACTCTGATTTGGTTCCTTGATTAAAAACCTCCGTTCTCCTTGCATAGCTATATACTATGATAGAAAACATCGGGATCGTATCATGAACCTGTATTATGTGTTCGCCTTTAAGAATCGAGTGAAAAATCTTTTTCAGACCGGTGTAAACCACCTCGAAAACATGTACTCGAATAATGGATCAAGAACAGTCATGCGAATAAAACGATCAACATATAACTTATGTATTTATCCTATTGATACACCAATTCCTTCTTAATCTCATTCATCTATCTAGTTAGTATGTCATTCAATGTTAAATCATTTATGAATCATTTCATAAAATAAAACATCAAGTTTATCCATATTTTATAACTTAAGTTCATACTCGTATAACACTCCATTTTATCCTAAGAGCATATACAAAACATCACTTTTTCTGCTTTAACAAGTATGTTTAACAAATTTAAACTTGTTTTAACTTACTACCTTCTTAATTCAGGTGTTATATAAACTCATCTTTATATTTTTACAAAACACTTAGTTTCGAATTCGATAACAATTTTGAATTTTATGACTGTTTAAAATCGTCAAAAAATTCTATTTTATTTTAAAAATGAAAACTACCAAATAACATATCATATCATGATGCACATACCATACTTTTCTAATGTATAGGCTACATGTGTCCATGAAATTACTTAATAAGAATATTTTAGAACTAAACATTGGTTTTCATTTCAAATAATTTTGAAATAATATATACATATAACTTTTGTATATCAAATCATACTTTTGGAATTTAAATCAAAATCTGTTTTATCAAAACAACTTTATAGCATCCCACACTTAGAAACCGAAAATGAATGCCGATGATGCTGTAGCCATCACCCAAATTATTTTTAAATGACAAAAGTGAGTTCTGTACATCCAAACCATACTCTTGGTACTCAACCAAAATCATTCCAAAGCGTTATCAAATACTTCCTATAATAATACTAAGTATCATAATCTTGATTTACTAAATCAATTTTCTATATATTTATTTTCAAATAATACTAATATTATTTTCGTCAAAATTTTGCAAAAACATTTTAAAAGACTCCGGGATTTAAGTATTCAATTTTTTTTAAATCCTTTTCATTTATAAACCACATTTTATAAACCATACTTATATAGAATTACTTTCTTATATAAATCTTTTCACAAATATTTATTCCTAAAATATTCTCTTTCCTTTTTTATTATAGTAAACATCTTTTACTAAATTTTAACTTCTAACCTAACATTATCACCGAACGTATTATAGTAAAACTGTAAGACATAATTCACTAGGTGTTCATTTCAATGTACCTATAATTACTGTCTACCCAACCCATGATGAAGAAAGGTAAAACTGCTCATAAATTGGTTGAGCAAAAATCAACAACAAACAATACTCAATGTTCCTAACATGCCGAGAATGATTAAACAATCAAGGTTATGGGATATTAAACTATGAGAAGCACTAGAGTCAAACAAAGGTGAATAGGTAAACCATAAGAGATAGTATACCCTTAAGAACCTGCTTCCCCTCCTCAGCTATAGAAATAGGAAAGACCCTAGGCTGCTTCTCTTTCCTATGCATTGGACAATCTTTGGAAATATGACCAGGTTGATGGCAATTAAAACAACTCTTTGGTGCAAGTTATGCACCAAGCTTCGGTGCCTTAGCAATCGGTGCCTCCAATAATAGCGCCTTCACCACTTGTCCTCCCCCTCTAGACCTACACTTATTAGAAAAATGAACCTTCTTCCCACACTTGTAGCAGACGAGGGTGAACCTATTCTTTTGCAAACTAAAACTTATGCTTATTCTCCCTAACTGGTGTAGAAATAGATAGCTTTGGAGTTAAGCTCTCAAATCTCAAAACCATGTTCACCAAACCAACAAAAGATCCCATGATGTGATTAGTCATATTCCGCTGGTACTCAGGGCTCATACCCGCAATGAACATCTTGTTCTTCTTCAACGGCGTGTCAACCAATCCTAACTCGAACCAAGACAATGTAATGAACCAGTTTTCATACTCCGCCATATCCATGGTCTTCTGCTTCAGATCCAAGAAGCTCCTAAATAACAAAGTCTTTCCAAATTTCGAAACAAACTTTATCTCAAACTCATCCTTAAATTGAGCCCAAGTTGGACATCAACTATAACAGAACTCCACCAATCCATGGCTGCATCTGTCAAATGTCGCGATGCCAACCTACACATCATTGCATCATCTAGCTCCATATCCTCAAATATTCGATCACATAATTTGATCCAAGTCTGGACTTTTATGATCATCTTTGTACCACCAAACCTCTTACTTCCTAGCCTCTTATAATCATGACAAAGAGAAGCAAAACTAATCTGAGGCCTGACTTGGGCGACCTCTTCTATGACGTTCAACCTTGGTCCCTCAATTGGAGCAACATTCCTCGGTGCTCGATCCCCGCCATTCATGACAGTACTACTTTGACCACCTCTAGCATTTGCAGCTCTAATACTCATAGTTCTTACTACCTAATCAAAGAGGAACAACTTTTAGGACATGAAAGCATAGAGTTATTTCAAAGAATGGATTCCTAAGAAAGAGATATTCCTAAAGAATAATTTAAAAATCTAGTTTTCAACTTACAAATATGCACTCATATGTATAATATGCTAGACTCATTCTAGTTTGTCACTTACCCTATATCTAATGAGCTATACCCAACCAAAGCTTAGGTGTTTGCTCAAGCTTAAGCTCTGATACCAAATGTAAGACCTACCCCTTTTCGGGGCATGACTACAAATGGTAACCTCGTAGCTGATTTTATGGCCGACCTTTTGACTTCCAAACCAACCCGTAAATGGAAAAGTAGGGGTTTGAGACAAAGCTTCATCATACGTTCACTAGTGTGAGAACCCCCTATCACGCGTGCCACGCACAAAGCAGGAACGATAATATATAATATCAAAGGAATAGTACAAATAGTTACTCTGAATACAGAAATACCAGAGTTACCAAAACCTAAGTATTCAACAGCATGGACAGTTATAACCGCATATCCTCACAATATTGTTATATTCAATACATAAATGTAGTTGAAATAGGAATACCATGGAATGTAATCATCCGGCTCTTCTTTAAAAGCTCCAAAGCGTCTGTAGCTAAATCTAGAAACATACATGGGGCTGACCAAAGCAATAAGAAAATAACACCCGGATCAGTCTGGTCAACCAGCATGAGAAAACTTGTGAAATATGAAACAGGTAATAGTAACCATTGAGACCGTATGGATTCCCATAATAGTTTTTCCCCTAAATGAAACCAACCATTCATTAAGTTTTAAATATAGTGATATGATAGATAATGTCTAGAGTGTAGCACATAAATCATTTCAAATAGCTACTATGTAAACGCCACAACAATAATAGGTATATAATCAATACCGCTATGGTGCATTCATATATGGATTGTTTTCCATGGAGACGCCTCCAGAAAACTGAAGCGGATCTTTATGACAAGGATCATAAACTTCCTTCCAAGCATCGTATGTCTCTAGATAGGATGTACGCTAAGTTAAACATAACTGGCCCAACGGTGAACTGCGTGGCACCAAGTATAACCAACTCCCAAGACCAATAATCTAAAGCATATTCTAGATCCGGAGTTGATATACCCTCATTGGTAAGCTAAATCCAAGATTGTGCATTCTACTTTGGTTTTAGTCATTCCCAATGTCAAGGCTACGTTAGGCATCTCTCACACAAATCTTCATCACTCGAGCAGCATATGAATCCCCAATTAGATTCCTTCATCTTGAACAGATCATGAATCACTACTATGATTCGAGCATCTCGAACAAACCTCAAACCTCCACATAGGTTCTGTGCATAAGTCCTCTGACGAATGCTAATACCGTCTCTCTCTTGGAATACCCCTCAAGATTGATAGTCTCTCACGATAACATCATTCGAAATATTAATGCGGACCTTTCCCTTGGACTTTACCTTAGGATAGACAGTTCAACCCTATAACATTCCACTTCACAATCGCTTCTGGAACATAGATCACGTAAATAGATTTGAAGTGATTATAGTTTTGAGTCATCTCATGTAAGTACACTCTTACTGCTTACTGGACTCTCTAAAACCAATTGATGAATTCCCGGTTTACTCAATTTCGGTTCTCTCAAAAATCAGAAAAAGAAAAAGCTAGAGACGTTTCGTATCAATACTCATCCCCAGAGGTTCTTATTGGTATGAAATCGTGAAGCCTTTTGATAACTTATTAAGTCAATATTTGGTCAAATTTTATAATCGACTAATCGATTATCTAGTCAAAGCAATTGCATATACAAATCATGATTCGTACATCTAACTAATTTTCCGACATTCCAACTTAACTATTTCTTATCCAAAACTGAAACCGGGTAAGTTGGGGTACCGGTTTCATCAAAGCCTTGCTTAGGCACTTCATTCTTGAATCTCACAAATAGATAAGTCTACCTCTTCGGCTTTTAGTGTTAAGTAGTGTATTAATGATTTACGTAAACAAGTAAGAAATCAACACGATTATCACGTTTCTAACATTTTCCAACTTACTATTTCTCAATTAAGAGGGAAAATGGTAGGTTAGAGCTCTACTACTCCGTCCCTACTTGACATCAATCTCAACTCTCATAAATAGATAAGCCTTACTTTGTCAGCCTTTAGTATTAAGCATAGTGAATTACTTTTCAAATAGTAATTAAACAATTAACCATTTAGCCACTAAGAAATTCTAACCCCTTTTCGTAAACATTTGTATATACTTTTAAAATAATTGAAAATACTAATAATAGATATTAAGATATTTATCCAAAGTATTACTTGAAAATAACAACTTCACAAGTTTCCTTTAAACTTAAAAACGACATGTTTTCTAACAAAATATCTCTTCTTTAAAAATTCACAACTAATTCTTAAAAATTCATAAAGGTCCCAAACCACTTTTAAAATACTCTAATATGAGTTAGTAAACACTTTTAAAAAGAATGAAACAAAATACTTAAATTTAAATATCTTTTCAAACCTTTTAAAGTCCAAAATTAAGGCTAAATGGGGAAGTTTTGCACTAGTGATGTTTTGGCCTTTTTTCGAGACATAACTTACTATTCCAGCTTTTAATAGCAACAAACATATATATAAAACATTATAAATATGATGAGAAACCCCTAAGGATCTCTCTATAAAGTTCCATAAACATTGCCAAAAACAAGGCAATTATGAACTGCGTCTATAGCGACATCGCTATAAGTGCACTTTCAAATCCGAGTCTAATCTAAATCAAAGTCCATCTTTAACCTATGTGCTTTGTTCAAGGTCTTGTCACAAGTCATACAAGTCCAGTTCAAGTTCGTTTAAGTCCATATACATGGATCACATATGTCATTTACTTTTAAAGTAAGAATCCAAACCAATATTTTAACATAAGTTAACAATAATTCAAGCAATATATATAAAATCAACACAACATATGTATGTATTATATGTTATATTTTCATTCAAAGTGAGGCATTAACTCACCTTTAATCCATCAACAACCAAGATCCAAACTAACAAAGTCCAAGCCCAACCTTGCAACACCTTTCCTTCCTTGCTACTTTGCTTTAGCACCTTGCTTTTGCCCTCCCAATCACCATGTAGCTCACAACCTTCCTAGGTAGGGTAAGTGGCTTTTCTTCTTCAAGTTTTGGCATGGTGGAAGGTGTCCTAATTTTGTGCTAAGGCTTGTGGCAAAGTTTGAAGTGATTTGGAGTTGATTTACAACAATTTTCTTTAGAACATAAGAGATGGAGAAAAAAAAGAAACCATTAATTTTCTCACTTAAGCTTTGTGAATTTTTTATTCTAACTCTATAGTATGCCTCTCCTTATATAGGCACAAGAATGGTGCTCTTTAAGCTTGCATTCACCCTCACCATGCCATGGAATGTTCACCTCCCATCACTTCTCATTTATGCTAATTACCATTATACCCCACCCATGATAATATTTCTTATCCATATGGCAGCTTCTAGAGCATTCCAAGCTTTATGAAAAGGGGGATGTGTGTGTGTGTTTTAATTAGTTGCTGATGTGTTCATTTGATCGTTAAACAAGTGAAAAAGTGTTCAAACAACTTATATCAGTCGAAAAGCTTCTTACCGATAAACCAATTTTCGGTTACATTATCGATTTTTCTTCAAAGAATATATTTTTGTAAAAAAATTTCAAAAACAAGTTTCTTATCACTATTGATTAATTAAATGATATCTAACATGGTTATAAAATCATATTTGTAACACTTAATTATATTTCAAAACGTTTCGATATTCGAAGACAAAGTGTTCGAATTTTATCGCTACATAGAAGTTCTCATAGTATGATCTATGATCAAGCATTTGCTTTTACCCCTACATGTCCTAGCTTAAGGAGTTGATAAAATGTGTATGAGTCGAGAGGCTAAACGTAAAAGTTGCATTTGATATATCCTTTTGGGTCAACCCAAAGGATTATGGGCCCGACCAACAATGACCCAAGGGCTAATGCAACAGTGGTATCAAGGCCCATATCTCGCATGAATAATTTACCAACTTGCAGGGCGGTAACTTTAAAAATCCAATTAGATATGTGTCTAAGGAAAGAATGTTTAACTAAGAAGAATGTTACTCTAATTAAGGAATGTTTTTATGAAGTGAGTGTTGGATTGGGAAGTGTGGATAAAGGGAAAATTTCAAAAAAAATCCCTTTTAAATATCATACGCTAGATCTTTTAAGGTGCTATTATGAATAATGTCAGTAATATTAAATCATATTTAATGTTTTATTGGATGCTTTCAATATATAATGATATACACACACACAATTTTATTTATAATTAAATAACAATAGCAAAATAATTTTTTAACATAAATTCGAATAAAAAATTAAATTCATTATTAATTAAAATTATATTACAAGTTAAATGTTTATGATTTGTCTTAGTTCAAATATTAAATATTCGATTCAGATGAGTAACGTATTAATATACTAATTTTGGTTAATAGTCTTAGTTTATAGATATCATAATAAAAAAAAAATATATATATATATATACACACACACACACACGCAAACATATAACCATTTAAATAACTAATATCTCTGTGTCTAGAATTTTAGCATGAAATCAACATCGTTAGTCCTACGCAAAAATTAGCTTCTATGAGAGAGTTATACTAGTTTGAATATTCAGGCATCAAAATATAATTTAGCAAAATAGAGGATGTTCTTAACAATTTTTCCTTCTTCTACATACGAAGACTAGGCTCCTGACACAATAACTTCATCGAATTTCTGCTGCCATGTCCAACCATCAATCGATGCTACCACTATGGAAATTATCACCAAGACGAGAGCTATTAGGCAGTATCATCAGAACCACCTCTGGTCGAGAATACTAAAGACCAAATTTCAATCGCGGTCAATATCGGTTGCTGTGTCTCGTCGATGTGGTGAACTATTTGTTAATGTTTGCAAACCATCCCCTATGCCTCATCGCTCTTCCTTACATATTTATGACCACTATAAAGGAGTTGAACATAGTGATCTGAGAAGCCTATAACATTGTTATACAATAACAATGCTGTGATATAGTTCGTAAAAGAACTTAAAGCTCACTAGAGACGAATAAAATATCCAGAAGGATTCCATATGATAAAGGCAGTTTACTAACGTTGAAGAGAGATAATTAATGGAGTAAGTTAATTAGTACTGAATTAGCATATCCGTTCACTAAGGGTCTGACCTGATTAGTTTTGAAAAAACCGACTGACTGTAGGAATTAGAATGAGATTGTGTAGTTGACCCCAAGTGAAAGTGGGAAATTGATAGAGTTAGGGATATGCCCTAGGGGCAATTATGTAATTTCTTATATATATACATATATATATATATATATATATATATATATATATCTAACTCAATAACCAATCTAGCTCACAATAAAGGTGGTTTTTTCTGCTGGAATCTCAATTTAACATTGTTTTGATTAATGACATACTATATAAAATATTTTGTGTGTACTAATCATTTATGCAGGAGATTTGTTGCAGATTCATATTCAAAGTGTTTTGAAGCTGTTAGTTCCTAGTCTAGAGTCTGTATATCATTTAGTAATTTGTTCAAATCTCTCCTGAATTGATATATATATATATAACGTATACACACATGCACAACTATGCACAGCAGGCTAAAAACAGCCGACTGAATGCATTAATTCAGCCGGCTGAATGCTGAAACAAAATTTTTGTTTCACAATATTCAACCGGCTGAATAAAGCCAGAAATAGCCTAATTCCTTGCTGTTTGGATTTTAATTTAATTTAGAAGGCTGAATTATTTTAATCAGCCGGTTGAATATTTTCAACAGCTATTTTCATGAATAGACAATTCTATTCATCGAAGAGTAACGACTTCAAAATCAACGGTTGCGCCTGTTTTCTTTCAATTAGACTTTTCATCTATGGTTGCAACCTTTTAAAATCTATAAATAGATTACAGAATTCAACAAACAACTCACCGAATCTATTTTTAATATTCTTGAATTCTTATCTATTCTCTAGTTTTCAAACTGCACTCAAATTGCTAACATTCTCTGATCTTTGATCACTCCATCTTCCACAATTCTCAAGCACATTACACTATATATCTTAAAGGAGAAGATTATAGGAAGATTGTAATTAATTGACTTATCAGTGCTATTCAAAGAGCACACTACAGTCAGATACTTTTGTTATTTGTAAAAAAGTCCTGTTCGGTTGCTTAGGCGGTAGAAGTCCTATTCGGTTGCTTAGGAAGTAGAAGTCCTATTCGGTTGCTTAGGCGGTAGAAGTCATTTTCAGTTGCTCAGGCAGTGTAAACATATTCCTCCGGGTTAAGTGAGGGTTGCTAGTTTAAATCTAGAAGGAGTCTGGGACTGGACGTAGAACGGGAGTTTGAACCAGTATAAAAGTCTCTAGTGTCATTTACTTTAATGCTTTAACTATTTACTTACTTAATTATTATTCCGCACAAGTAGTTTATCCATATTACACGATCTTATAGCACAGTTACGTTCATTTGGTATCGGAGCTTGACCATCATATAACCATAACATAGTTATCTGATATTATTTTTATTATGGAAAACAACACCAGCACTGTTTCTAACACTACCTTTATAGAAGGTCAATCTACTACACGACCTCCTCTATTTAATGGAATGAACTATAACTATTGGGCTACTAGAATGAAAATGTGATATCCCGGGATTTCGAGGAATTTAAAATGTGATAATCTCTAAATTTAAATTATTTAAATTGATAATATTAATATAAATAACCAAATAATATAGTAATAAGATGTTTTAATTATGGTATAGATTGATTTGTAATAAGAATAATTGTTTAAATTATGTTATTTTATAAATTTGATTTTTAATAGATTTATCATTTCTAAAATTAATAAGTATTGTTTAAATATATATATATTTGGGTATAAGAATATACGAACAAGACTTTTATTTAAAATAAGGCTTTTGTTTTATTTTTGTCTTCCTTAAAGAGATTTTGTATATAAATTTAGAAAGTATTTATTTAATAGTAAATAAATACAAAAGATATTTTTACACTTAAAAATGAATGAAATACATTGTATATGATTTTTAGAATATAAATGGGTTTTTATTTTATTTTTCTTTCAAAGGTTTTATTTATTTATAATATAGAAAAGCATTTATTTAAAAAGATATGTATTTATCTATTTAGGAAATACATATAAAAGCTTTTTAAAACTCTTTTTAAAAATAATATAAGATTAAGGACAAGTGTTAAATTTTTAAAACATGTAAAATACATGTGTAAGGTAATTAAACAATGTATGAGACATGTGTCATAAGTTTACTTCTATTTTCTTTAATTTTAAAGTAAATCTAAATGAATTTATATAAAACTATATCCTCCCTCTCTTCCATTTCCTATTTTTATTCTCACATCTTCAAAGACAAAAACCAAATCAGAAAATTTATCAAACCGTAATCATCTTCAAACCAAAAGCTAAGAAAGAAAACTCAAACCAGATCAAATCTGAAATTCCTCTCAAACCAAAATCAAATCTCCTCTAACAATTCAAATCTGTAAATCAATTATTCCCAAAACTGAAATCATCTTCAAAAGCTTAAAACTCAAAAGTTCAAATGCCTGAAACCCATTTTCTTGAAGCCTGTAAGATTTCTAATGCAAACCTGAAAGACAACATCCATCAAAACATCAAGCTCTGTAAACTACCAAAGTTGTAACCATTTGTTCTTCAAGCCTGTAACCATGTTCCTGTTTCAAAATTTAAGTCTGTCACCATTCCAAGTGCATGCAAGTAAATCTGGAGTTTCAAGAGCCTTCCTGTTTTAAAGTTTTTAAAAGCAAGCTCTTCAGCTTTTAAAGAAATGAAGCAGTTCTGTTCAAAAGTTTCCAGTTATAATTTCTCTGTCAACATTTATAGGTGAGTAAACAAATTATTTTCAAAAGTTAAAATAGATATAAATTTGTTTTCGAATGATTGTTGAATGAATTATCTTTACATGTTTATTTTTATGTATGTCTTCTGTATGTATATGAGAAATTTGACTGTGCATGTTGATATATCTCTGTTTCCCAGTTTTAGAGATAACTAGTTTAGCAAAATTCCATATCTTTTTATTTATTCACTGTTAGGATTTCAATTAAAGACAAAATAGTTTAGTTATAGCATAATCTAGGTAATAAAAATATAAACAAGTATATATGTTTTGAGATATGCTTGCATTTGTAAAACAACAGTGAAGATCTTTTAAAATATGTAGAATCAAATGATGAATTTGAGTGATTCAAGTTCATGTCTTGAATCCATTTGTAAAATTAGGAATTTTAGAATCAAAGTCAAGATTTTAAAAGAAGTAAGGAATGAGAAATTAGGACTTTTCTGAAATTGGGATTTTGGGTGATATTTGATGATCACGAGATCTATGGGAATCGGGATTTTGGAAGGAGGTAGAGGAAGAATCTGGTGGTACGGGAAAAATGGGTGGTGAATTGTCTGATGGTCGTGGCAACGGCGGCAGGTGGATTTGGGTTTTAAACCTAATTCTGGTTGGCCTGGAAAATGAGATCACCACCACTTCTCTGAGCGATCGAGTTCGATGAGGTTTTGAAGGAAGGTTCGTGGATGAATGAAGATGGATTAGAAGGGGTCGGCGAAGTTTATCGGCGACGAGATGGTCGGCGTTGGGGAATTTTGTGTCCAGTTGCTGCTGCAGTTTTTCGAGTGATTGGTCGAATTTCGTTTTGAGCTTGAATTGTTCGATCTGGGTATATATGCATGCTCGCATGAGTTTGTGTGATCGTCGGCGAAGGTCGCGATGTTCTACGGCGGCCGGAGGTGATGGGGTACGTGCACCGTGTATGTTGTGTGCATTGGGAAATTATGGAACTGGGGATGACGAAAGAGACTCGAAGTAGAACTCGCGTGGATGATGTTTTGGCTCGAGTGATATCTGGGTCGTACGCGAGTGTTGAACGAAACTGTTAAGTTTTAACAGTTTAAATCTTTAAACAAACAAGTTTTTAAAAATTTATCGGAAAGAACCTCGGGAAAGAAGGGCTTTGGCTCGGGATTGCCTTCGAGTTGTTTGTGAGTTAGGTGGAAACCAGTTTTAACAGTTCAAAATTTTTATAAATCAAACTCTGTTATAAAAAGGAAGAAGAAGAAGTACTTTGTTTTGTTCAAGTACATATGGGTTAAACCCAAAGATAATGTAAACCAGTTTTTAAAATTTAAATTAAGTAAGTTTTTAAAACTTTTAAAAAAATCAAGTTAAATCATTTTCTTAAAAATCCATTTCTTTGAAATAGAAAGTTTGTATAAATTAATTTGTATGATTTATTTAACTTAATATATTTAAGTTAAATTCTTAACTTATTTTCAAATTAATTTGGCAATAAGGTAATTAATAAGGAAACGGGTTGTCTTAAAACTTAATTTAAGTTTAATAATAATGGAATGAATAAGGATGATGTATTAAATTAAATTAGTAGATGATTAAGGATAAGTAATTAATGATTATTTATTTTAACTTAATTAATGATTTTAAGTAAGCTAATTACTAAGATCAAATGTTTTTAACGATAATGGTTTATCTTAAGATTAATTAAGATTTAAATGATTGAAATTAATTAAGTTAATTAAGGAATTTAAGTTAATGAATTTATTTAATTAATTTTTGATAAGGATTAATTAAATGATTAAGGGTTAATTAAATAAGTAATTAAGAAGTACTTAATAAGTTTTATTAAGTAATAATTAAGTTTTCTTAATTAATAATTAAGAAAATTTTAATTTATAATTAAAGTTAATTAAGGATTAATTAACTATTATTAAGGATTAATTAATTATCATTTAAGGATTGATTAATTGGTAATTATGGATTAAATTAATTTATAATTAAGGTTGTTAATTAATAATTAAGTTTATTAATTAATAATTAAGAGGTAATTAATTAGTTACTTAAGTTTAATTAATTAATTTTAAAAGTAATTAAGGATTGATTACTTTGTATTAAAAGATATTGATTAATAATTAAGGTTTATTAATTAATAGTTAAAGAATAATTAATCAAGGATTAATTAAATTGTTTAAAAGGGTAATTAAGGATGAGTTACTCAGTTATGATTTAAGAAATGAATGTGATTTAATTAAGTTAATTAATTTATTAATTAATTAAAGATAGTCACTTGGTAATTGATTAAGTATAATTACTTTATAAGATATGTTAAGTGTAATTACTTAGTATAAGTAATTGATAAATGAATTACTGTATGTAATTGGTGTAATAAATCAAAAAGGATTTATAAAAGAAATTAAAGTAATTAAGAATGGTTAATTACTGTTAATGATTAATTAAGGTTGATTAATTAATTAATGCATGATTAATTAATGTAATTAATTAAGGAATAATGTAATTAATTATAGTTAATTAATTAAAGTAATTAATTAAGGATCATTAATTAACGTAATTAATGAGAGTAATTAAAGGTTAATTACTATTAATGGTTAAGGGTAATTAATTTGTAAAATTAATTAAAGGATAATTACTTTATGTAATTGATGGATAATTAATCAAGAGTAATTAATATTTAAAAGAATGATTAATTAATTAAATGGATTGTAATTAAATAATGGTTGATTAAGCAAGGATAGGAATTAATTCTTAAGTAATTAATTTAATTTAAGTTGATTAAATTAATTATAATAGAGATTAATAAATGGTTGCTTATGAATGATGGTTGAGTAGAATGTCTGATTTGGTTGATATCTATTGGATGATATACTATGATATTCTGTGATATGATATACTATGATATATCTGTGATAAATGTGTGATATTTATCTATGTTAATGCTGTGTGAATTCAAGTATTGAATTGAATTGTTTAAACCTTTAAACAACTTGGCCTTAAAAGATACGTTTTGGATTTCGATGAGACCGGGATCGGGTTTCCGTATACCGGATTTCCAGGTCTGGAGACCCGAATACCACATCGATCCAAATTAACGATAGGTCGTGAATCTCAAGTAAAGATGAAGATTTAGAGTGCAAGGGTTATTGTCGTTAACTCTGAGGGTGATTCCAAAACGAGTGTAACGAGATAATGCCTTCGGTTTCGTTCGAACCCGGAACGAACTTGTATGGATTGAATGCTTTCAAAACATCGTCAGGTGGACGATGAGCATTCTAAGTAATGTGTTCTGATTAAAGGTAATCGTGACCTCAAGCCTCATCAACCGGGAATGGCTAAAACAGGGGAGGTGCAGCAAGGCTTCGTGGGTAGCGCCCACTGAGAGTAAGGTCATCCCTGTCTAGATGTCCCTTTCTATTTCGACTTAGTGGTACGGTTGCAGTACACAACCGTGGGGTGATTTTATTCGGAATTATCCAGTAAGGGATGGTTCCGGCTTTGTGTTGCAGGGGAGCGGGCGTACTCCTCGGTACGGTGATCTAGGCCACGTACTGTGACGGGCGGTACCCCAGTAGCCCTGCCATTGTATGGAAATCCAACTTCCAATAAGTGCCGTACGTGTTAGTTGTGCCCAACTATGTTGGAACGTGAGATGTAAGCATTCCAGCTATTTCTGTATTTTACTTGGAAATCCTAGACCTATTATAATACAATCGAATTTCCTATCAAATGTTTTGGTTAGCGTAAGGTAAAAACTTACCCATGTTTATGTGTGGGAAGTCTTACGTGATACCTTTTGATTTCAAAGGTTTTGAAGTTAAGCAAGTTTAACCGTTTACTCACACCAGACCCATGTCTGACCCAAGTGTTTATTTCTGTTTTATATAAACTCTTGGGTACTCAAATTTTTACGAGTAGCCAAGAGAGTCAGGTTTGCTTTGACGAGTTATCTGGAGGAGCAATGGAGCAGGAGGCTTCAGCGCTGTAGAGATATAGTAGTTCCGCTGTGTTGATCTCTGAGTCATTGTTATCTGTGTTGTATCTTTTATTGTAGAAACTAGACAGGTGTTTATAACTGTCTAGTATGTGTTGTATATGTTGTGTAACTCTGATAGTTGTTGTATATAAAACTATGTAATAGTTTATGTTATTAATATAATTTGTTCGTTTCCGCTGTGAGTATTTGTGTTTGTTTCTTTTCTCTTCTTCTCTTTTCTACTTCTCACCCCTTTCTTTCTTATTAGCGATACGACTTTCTGGTCGATGAAAGCCGGGTCGTCACATATGGTATCAGAGCGATAGGTTGAGTGAATACCTAGGCTCTGGAATGGTGTCTATCTTGAGAGAGCGTATTTGTAATTTTTCTATATATAACTATATATATTTATTTCTACCTATTTGTTGGGTTACCTGTTCGGGTTTTCCAATATGAGTTCTAAAGGTAGATAGGGTAGTGATGTGTGTAACACGACTACCAATAGTTGGAGTTTAGATGTTTGAGGTTGGAAGTATATTTATCGAGACTGTAGACCGAATACCGTCTCGAGTGAACTTTGATATGGTGTAAGAATTTCATATCTCTGAAGGAAACCTGTTAAGGTTCGGAGTCAACCATTGAAGTATAAGTTTAATCGCGCTCGTGTGGGCGGATTTTTGAGAGTTTGGATCTGTTGGTTGAACAGAAGCGAGTGATGGTATTTTGGGTAACTCAGGAAAGTAGTAACTGTGTGATGAGACGCAGTGACTATGGATATCTCAGAAGATGTTATCTTTTGGGGCAAGATTAAGGATGTGTGTCTGCTTCGGTGTTGTGACTGAGTTCAGCATGATGTTTGTGTTTGGTCTGAGGTCCGAGTTTCTTCAGAAACTTTGGATAAGGAGTCTTTGTCATCCGTGTCAGCGGTGCAGCTCGAGTGTTCTGTGTTCCTGCTGGAAGATCTTTTGGCTTAGCAGTTTCGTAGAGTGGAGTTCAGAAGCTGTGGAATAGATTCATTTTTCAAATGGATTGGTCAAGCAATAAGACTGTTCTGATGGATTAGGAAAGACCAGTAATTTTTGGATATTGGACTGGATAGGATCGCAAAAGTGACTTGCGATAGTTTGAGTGTTCTCTTGGGAAATCTTTTGCTTGAGTTTGAGGCATCTCTAGAAGATGTAGGAGTTATAGAGTTGTCAGAGATTTTATGGGAAGTGTTGATCTAGTTTGTGTTCGAGTTCATAGACGACATCTAGATCAGAGTTGAGCAGCGAAAGCTTGGAAGTAGTTGTTCTAGAGTGGAAGCAACCGGAAGTTGCAGTGTTTGGAATCTACCGATGATTGTGGAGTAGAGTTTGAGTTCAGGATTTCTGTAAATCTTGAGAGGATCTGTTATTGGATTGTTTTTGGTCCTGTTTATTTCGAGAAGCATCAGCGATGGTTGAGCTGATCAGGAAGGATGAAGGCAGCCCAGAATCGTCAGAAGAGTTCTGTGGATTAGAGATGGAGATTTTGGAATTCGAAGTTGGAGACTTCGTTGTTATTTCTCCAGTAAAAGGGAGCAAGTAAGATTGGGTAAGATTAGAAAGATAGCTCCGAGTATATTGGATCTTTCTGAGTTTTTGTGAGGATATGTGTTTTGGCTTCGGTATTGAATTACCAGTTTGGATTTAATAGAGCGAGTAACCCAGTATCTGTATCGGGGAAACTCGGGATAATTTTAGGTAGTTTATCCGGATCTATGTTCGGATAGCTAGAATTGTTGTTTGTATGAATTGTTGCTTGGATGAAATTGTTTGTTTGGATGAATGGTTGTTTGTTTGATAGTGTATGGCTGATAAGTATGCTTGAATTGTTTTAAAATGGATTGAAATAAAATAAAAATTTGGATTATCTTTTGTTTTAAATTTCGAGGACGAAATTCTTTTAAGGGGGAAGGAATGTGATATCCCGGGATTTCGAGGAATTTAAAATGTGATAATCTCTAAATTTAAATTATTTAAATTGATAATATTAATATAAATAACCAAATAATATAGTAATAAGATGTTTTAATTATGGTATAGATTGATTTGTAATAAGAATAATTGTTTAAATTATGTTATTTTATAAATTTGATTTTTAATAGATTTATCATTTCTAAAATTAATAAGTATTGTTTAAATATATATATATTTGGGTATAAGAATATACGAACAAGACTTTTATTTAAAATAAGGCTTTTGTTTTATTTTTGTCTTCCTTAAAGAGATTTTGTATATAAATTTAGAAAGTATTTATTTAATAGTAAATAAATACAAAAGATATTTTTACACTTAAAAATGAATGAAATACATTGTATATGATTTTTAGAATATAAATGGGTTTTTATTTTATTTTTCTTTCAAAGGTTTTATTTATTTATAATATAGAAAAGCATTTATTTAAAAAGATATGTATTTATCTATTTAGGAAATACATATAAAAGCTTTTTAAAACTCTTTTTAAAAATAATATAAGATTAAGGACAAGTGTTAAATTTTTAAAACATGTAAAATACATGTGTAAGGTAATTAAACAATGTATGAGACATGTGTCATAAGTTTACTTCTATTTTCTTTAATTTTAAAGTAAATCTAAATGAATTTATATAAAACTATATCCTCCCTCTCTTCCATTTCCTATTTTTATTCTCACATCTTCAAAGACAAAAACCAAATCAGAAAATTTATCAAACCGTAATCATCTTCAAACCAAAAGCTAAGAAAGAAAACTCAAACCAGATCAAATCTGAAATTCCTCTCAAACCAAAATCAAATCTCCTCTAACAATTCAAATCTGTAAATCAATTATTCCCAAAACTGAAATCATCTTCAAAAGCTTAAAACTCAAAAGTTCAAATGCCTGAAACCCATTTTCTTGAAGCCTGTAAGATTTCTAATGCAAACCTGAAAGACAACATCCATCAAAACATCAAGCTCTGTAAACTACCAAAGTTGTAACCATTTGTTCTTCAAGCCTGTAACCATGTTCCTGTTTCAAAATTTAAGTCTGTCACCATTCCAAGTGCATGCAAGTAAATCTGGAGTTTCAAGAGCCTTCCTGTTTTAAAGTTTTTAAAAGCAAGCTCTTCAGCTTTTAAAGAAATGAAGCAGTTCTGTTCAAAAGTTTCCAGTTATAATTTCTCTGTCAACATTTATAGGTGAGTAAACAAATTATTTTCAAAAGTTAAAATAGATATAAATTTGTTTTCGAATGATTGTTGAATGAATTATCTTTACATGTTTATTTTTATGTATGTCTTCTGTATGTATATGAGAAATTTGACTGTGCATGTTGATATATCTCTGTTTCCCAGTTTTAGAGATAACTAGTTTAGCAAAATTCCATATCTTTTTATTTATTCACTGTTAGGATTTCAATTAAAGACAAAATAGTTTAGTTATAGCATAATCTAGGTAATAAAAATATAAACAAGTATATATGTTTTGAGATATGCTTGCATTTGTAAAACAACAGTGAAGATCTTTTAAAATATGTAGAATCAAATGATGAATTTGAGTGATTCAAGTTCATGTCTTGAATCCATTTGTAAAATTAGGAATTTTAGAATCAAAGTCAAGATTTTAAAAGAAGTAAGGAATGAGAAATTAGGACTTTTCTGAAATTGGGATTTTGGGTGATATTTGATGATCACGAGATCTATGGGAATCGGGATTTTGGAAGGAGGTAGAGGAAGAATCTGGTGGTACGGGAAAAATGGGTGGTGAATTGTCTGATGGTCGTGGCAACGGCGGCAGGTGGATTTGGGTTTTAAACCTAATTCTGGTTGGCCTGGAAAATGAGATCACCACCACTTCTCTGAGCGATCGAGTTCGATGAGGTTTTGAAGGAAGGTTCGTGGATGAATGAAGATGGATTAGAAGGGGTCGGCGAAGTTTATCGGCGACGAGATGGTCGGCGTTGGGGAATTTTGTGTCCAGTTGCTGCTGCAGTTTTTCGAGTGATTGGTCGAATTTCGTTTTGAGCTTGAATTGTTCGATCTGGGTATATATGCATGCTCGCATGAGTTTGTGTGATCGTCGGCGAAGGTCGCGATGTTCTACGGCGGCCGGAGGTGATGGGGTACGTGCACCGTGTATGTTGTGTGCATTGGGAAATTATGGAACTGGGGATGACGAAAGAGACTCGAAGTAGAACTCGCGTGGATGATGTTTTGGCTCGAGTGATATCTGGGTCGTACGCGAGTGTTGAACGAAACTGTTAAGTTTTAACAGTTTAAATCTTTAAACAAACAAGTTTTTAAAAATTTATCGGAAAGAACCTCGGGAAAGAAGGGCTTTGGCTCGGGATTGCCTTCGAGTTGTTTGTGAGTTAGGTGGAAACCAGTTTTAACAGTTCAAAATTTTTATAAATCAAACTCTGTTATAAAAAGGAAGAAGAAGAAGTACTTTGTTTTGTTCAAGTACATATGGGTTAAACCCAAAGATAATGTAAACCAGTTTTTAAAATTTAAATTAAGTAAGTTTTTAAAACTTTTAAAAAAATCAAGTTAAATCATTTTCTTAAAAATCCATTTCTTTGAAATAGAAAGTTTGTATAAATTAATTTGTATGATTTATTTAACTTAATATATTTAAGTTAAATTCTTAACTTATTTTCAAATTAATTTGGCAATAAGGTAATTAATAAGGAAACGGGTTGTCTTAAAACTTAATTTAAGTTTAATAATAATGGAATGAATAAGGATGATGTATTAAATTAAATTAGTAGATGATTAAGGATAAGTAATTAATGATTATTTATTTTAACTTAATTAATGATTTTAAGTAAGCTAATTACTAAGATCAAATGTTTTTAACGATAATGGTTTATCTTAAGATTAATTAAGATTTAAATGATTGAAATTAATTAAGTTAATTAAGGAATTTAAGTTAATGAATTTATTTAATTAATTTTTGATAAGGATTAATTAAATGATTAAGGGTTAATTAAATAAGTAATTAAGAAGTACTTAATAAGTTTTATTAAGTAATAATTAAGTTTTCTTAATTAATAATTAAGAAAATTTTAATTTATAATTAAAGTTAATTAAGGATTAATTAACTATTATTAAGGATTAATTAATTATCATTTAAGGATTGATTAATTGGTAATTATGGATTAAATTAATTTATAATTAAGGTTGTTAATTAATAATTAAGTTTATTAATTAATAATTAAGAGGTAATTAATTAGTTACTTAAGTTTAATTAATTAATTTTAAAAGTAATTAAGGATTGATTACTTTGTATTAAAAGATATTGATTAATAATTAAGGTTTATTAATTAATAGTTAAAGAATAATTAATCAAGGATTAATTAAATTGTTTAAAAGGGTAATTAAGGATGAGTTACTCAGTTATGATTTAAGAAATGAATGTGATTTAATTAAGTTAATTAATTTATTAATTAATTAAAGATAGTCACTTGGTAATTGATTAAGTATAATTACTTTATAAGATATGTTAAGTGTAATTACTTAGTATAAGTAATTGATAAATGAATTACTGTATGTAATTGGTGTAATAAATCAAAAAGGATTTATAAAAGAAATTAAAGTAATTAAGAATGGTTAATTACTGTTAATGATTAATTAAGGTTGATTAATTAATTAATGCATGATTAATTAATGTAATTAATTAAGGAATAATGTAATTAATTATAGTTAATTAATTAAAGTAATTAATTAAGGATCATTAATTAACGTAATTAATGAGAGTAATTAAAGGTTAATTACTATTAATGGTTAAGGGTAATTAATTTGTAAAATTAATTAAAGGATAATTACTTTATGTAATTGATGGATAATTAATCAAGAGTAATTAATATTTAAAAGAATGATTAATTAATTAAATGGATTGTAATTAAATAATGGTTGATTAAGCAAGGATAGGAATTAATTCTTAAGTAATTAATTTAATTTAAGTTGATTAAATTAATTATAATAGAGATTAATAAATGGTTGCTTATGAATGATGGTTGAGTAGAATGTCTGATTTGGTTGATATCTATTGGATGATATACTATGATATTCTGTGATATGATATACTATGATATATCTGTGATAAATGTGTGATATTTATCTATGTTAATGCTGTGTGAATTCAAGTATTGAATTGAATTGTTTAAACCTTTAAACAACTTGGCCTTAAAAGATACGTTTTGGATTTCGATGAGACCGGGATCGGGTTTCCGTATACCGGATTTCCAGGTCTGGAGACCCGAATACCACATCGATCCAAATTAACGATAGGTCGTGAATCTCAAGTAAAGATGAAGATTTAGAGTGCAAGGGTTATTGTCGTTAACTCTGAGGGTGATTCCAAAACGAGTGTAACGAGATAATGCCTTCGGTTTCGTTCGAACCCGGAACGAACTTGTATGGATTGAATGCTTTCAAAACATCGTCAGGTGGACGATGAGCATTCTAAGTAATGTGTTCTGATTAAAGGTAATCGTGACCTCAAGCCTCATCAACCGGGAATGGCTAAAACAGGGGAGGTGCAGCAAGGCTTCGTGGGTAGCGCCCACTGAGAGTAAGGTCATCCCTGTCTAGATGTCCCTTTCTATTTCGACTTAGTGGTACGGTTGCAGTACACAACCGTGGGGTGATTTTATTCGGAATTATCCAGTAAGGGATGGTTCCGGCTTTGTGTTGCAGGGGAGCGGGCGTACTCCTCGGTACGGTGATCTAGGCCACGTACTGTGACGGGCGGTACCCCAGTAGCCCTGCCATTGTATGGAAATCCAACTTCCAATAAGTGCCGTACGTGTTAGTTGTGCCCAACTATGTTGGAACGTGAGATGTAAGCATTCCAGCTATTTCTGTATTTTACTTGGAAATCCTAGACCTATTATAATACAATCGAATTTCCTATCAAATGTTTTGGTTAGCGTAAGGTAAAAACTTACCCATGTTTATGTGTGGGAAGTCTTACGTGATACCTTTTGATTTCAAAGGTTTTGAAGTTAAGCAAGTTTAACCGTTTACTCACACCAGACCCATGTCTGACCCAAGTGTTTATTTCTGTTTTATATAAACTCTTGGGTACTCAAATTTTTACGAGTAGCCAAGAGAGTCAGGTTTGCTTTGACGAGTTATCTGGAGGAGCAATGGAGCAGGAGGCTTCAGCGCTGTAGAGATATAGTAGTTCCGCTGTGTTGATCTCTGAGTCATTGTTATCTGTGTTGTATCTTTTATTGTAGAAACTAGACAGGTGTTTATAACTGTCTAGTATGTGTTGTATATGTTGTGTAACTCTGATAGTTGTTGTATATAAAACTATGTAATAGTTTATGTTATTAATATAATTTGTTCGTTTCCGCTGTGAGTATTTGTGTTTGTTTCTTTTCTCTTCTTCTCTTTTCTACTTCTCACCCCTTTCTTTCTTATTAGCGATACGACTTTCTGG
The DNA here is from genome assembly GCA_030737815.1 of Allium fistulosum. Lineage (NCBI taxonomy): Eukaryota > Viridiplantae > Streptophyta > Magnoliopsida > Asparagales > Amaryllidaceae > Allium > Allium fistulosum. The sequence continues at coordinate 1,004,179,450 of CM060902.1, read as the reverse complement.
TCGATGAAAGCCGGGTCGTCACAGAAAATCTATATACAAGCAAGTAGTTATGATACCTGGAACATTATGCAATCTGAATATATTATTCCTACTACTGAATATTCAACATGGTCTAACACACAAAAATTAGATGCTACTTCAAATGCTAAAGCTATGAATATGTTATATTGTGCATTAGACAAAAATGAGTTTAATAGAATAAGCATGTGTAAAAATGCTCATGAAATTTGGCGTACACTTAATGTTACACATGAAGGAACTAACAAAGTCAAACAAAGTAAAATTTCTATGCTCAAAAATCAGTTCCATAATTTCAAAATGAAGCAAGATGAAACTATAAATGAAATGTACTCTAGGTTTCAAGATATATATCATTCTTTGATAGCATTAGGAGAAACATACACAAATTTTGATATTTTTTCAAAAATCCTCATCTCACTAACGGATGAATGGGAAAGAAAAGTTTTAGCAATCGAAGAAGCTAACGACATTTCAACCATAAAACCAGAAGAGTTGATTGGAAATCTAATGTCTTATGAAGTTAATCTGCAGGAAAAACGAGTACAGGCTCAAGATAAGAAAAATATAGCATTCCAGGCAGAAAAAGATGAATCAAATTCAGATGAAGAAGATATGGCGTTCATTGCTAAAAATTTCAAAAAGTTCTTGAAATTTAGAAAGAATAACAAACTTAGAAACAACAAGAATAACTCCAGCAACAATAACAACACCAACAAACCATCATCATCTGCTCTAGAATGTTATGAATGTCACAAGAAAGGTCACATCAAGAAAGACTGTCCTGAGAAAAAGAGAGGCAAGTATAAGCACAAAAAGGATAGATTCAAGAAGAAAGCCTTCTCTGTCACATGGGGCGATACAGAATCATCTTCATCAGAAAGTGACTCAGACAGTGATTCAGAACAAGCCAACATCTGCTTTATGGCTACAAAAGACGAGGTATGTGATCTAACTTTTAATGACCTTTTGGAAATTAATTCAGAATTACTTGACAAATTAAAATGCAAAAATAGAAAGTACAAAGAAGCTCTTGAAAAATTGAATAGAACGGAAATCGAAGTAGAAATGCTAAGAGATGAAAAGAAAATTTTAGAAGAAGAACTTCAAGTTACTCAAGAATCTTGTTCTAATATGACATCTCAACTTTCTCTGCTAAGTCAGGAGATAGAAACTCAGAAAGAAAAGAATGATGCCTTATTAATTGAAAATCATGACCTTAAATCAAATATCAAAATTTTAGAGTTAAATAACTCTAGCTTTAAAACAAAGTTAGAAGACATTACCAAAAATGTTTCTAATTTTAATAAAGGTAGAGAAACTCTTTCCAAAATTATAAACAATTCTCAAACTGTTTCAAATAAAAGAGGACTAGGATATAAACAATCCTCTAAAATTATTCCAAAGAAAAAGAATTCTTTATATAAAAATAAAGTTGAAAAACCTAGTTCTAAAATTTCCAATTTTACTACTTCAATTAAAATTTGGGTTCCTAAAACAAATAATTCTTCAATAAGAAATAAGTATATAAAATCTTTTATAAAAACTGTTCATAAAAACAAAGATTTTGTTTTCAAAAGGAATTCTGAACCCTTTTGGGTTTGGCTTCCTAAGACCTAACTCTTAGGACCCAAAATAAAATGGTGGGTACCAATGTTAATTCTATATTTTGCAGGTACCATCCAAAAAGAGAGGAAAATGGATACTAGACAGTGGTTGCTCAAAACACATGACAGGAAACAAAGAAATGCTAACAAACATTAACTACTCAGATGGAGGTTTTGTCACATTTGGAGATAATTCCAAAGGATATGTCATCGACAAAGGCGATGTGAGCAATAACGGTATATCTATTTCACCTCTTATTACAGATGTTTTATTAGTTAAAAATTTGAAACACAACTTACTTAGTATTAGCCAATTGTGTGACAAAGGATTCAATATTTCTTTTTCTGAAAATAAGTGTAGTATTTTTGATCAAAATAAGAATCTTATTTTTAAAGGCTTTAGAGATAAAAATATTTATGTTTTAAATATGAATATAAATTATAATACAAATATGTGTTTAATTGCCAAAGAAAATGATCCTTGGTTATGGCACAAAAGATTTTGTCATATTAATTTCAAAACTATAAATGAATTATCTAAAAATGATTTAGTAAAAGGTTTACCAAAAATGAACTTTAAAGTAAACAATATTTATGATGCTTGTCAATTAGGAAAATTATCAAAATCATATTTTAAATCAAAGAAAAATATTTCTACGATACAACCATTAGAACTATTACACTTAGATCTTTTTGGTCCAACTCAAATTCAATCTATAAATCATAGTAAATATGTATTTGTTATAGTAGATGATTTTTCAAGATATACTTGGACTATTTAAAAAAAAGTGATACTTTTGAAAATTTCAAGATTTTTGCAAAGAGAATTCAAAATCTCAAAAATTTAGAAATTAAAAATATTAGAAGTGATCATGGAGGTGAATTTGAAAATGAAGCTTTTGAACATTTTTGTAATAAAAAAGGAATTTACCATAACCTTTCTTTTCCTAGAACACCACAATAAAATGGAGTTGTAGAAAGGAAAAATAGAACATTACAAGAATGTGCAAGAACTTTGTTGAATGGAAATACATTACCAAAACATTTCTGGGCAGAAGCTGTAGCTACTTCTTGCTATGTTCTAAATCGTGTCTCTATTCGACCTTTAACAAAACACACTGCATATGAACTTTTTATCAAAGAAAACCAAATATATCATATTTTAAAACTTTTGGTTCAAAATGTTTTATCTTAAACACAAAAGATCAGCTTGGAAAATTCGATTCAAAATCCGATGAAGGAATTTTCATAGAGTACTCAGATCGAAGCAAAGCTTATCGAATTTTCAATAAAAGAACAAAAACAATTGAAGAAACGCTTCATGTTTCATTCGACGAAAATTTCAAATTTAATAATTTTTTTAAGGATATTCCTAAAACAATCACAAATATGGTTACTCAAAATAATTTTGAAGAAGATGAAAACATTTCTAATAATATTGAACAAAATGAAAACATTAATGATAAGGAAAATGAATTAAGATCTCCTCCTAGGATTTTACAGGATCATCCAGTAGAAAATGTCATAGGAGAAATTAATTCACATGTTAGAACTAGAAATCAACTTAATCAAATGGGCCATGTAGCTTTTCTTTCTAAAATCGAACCTAAAAATGCAAAAGAAGCATCTACTGATGACTATTGGATTATAGCTATGCAAGAAGAACTAAACCAGTTCGACGAAACGAAGTTTGGGAACTAGTTCCTAGACCAAATGATCAAACAGTCATTGGTACTAAATGGGTTTTTAAAAATAAAGCAGATGAACAAGGTAATATAACTAGGAATAAAGCTAGATTAGTTGCACAAGGATATAATCAAGAAGAAGGAATTGACTACGAAGAAACATTTGCTCCAGTTGCATGACTTGAAGCAATACGAATCTTACTGGCCTTTGCATGTTTTCATAATTTCAAACTTTATCAAATGGATGTTAAAAGTGCTTTCTTAAATGGTTATATAAAAGAAAATGTTTTTGTTGAACAACCTCCATTATTCACACATGAAAAACTTCTAGACCAAGTCTATAAACTTAAGAAAGCCTTATACGGTCTAAAACAAGCACCCCGTGCTTAGTATGAACGTCTTAAGAGCTACCTAATAGATTCTGGTTTTGAAATTGGAAAGGTTGATCAAACTCTTTTTATTAAAAGAACTAAAAAGGATATTTTAATTATTCAAATTTATGTAGATGATATTATTTTTGGCTCTACAAATGAAAAATTATGTCAAGAATTTTCAAAAATAATGACCAAAGAATTTGAAATGTCACATATGGGAGAATTATCTTATTTTCTTGGTTTACAGATTAAACAAATAGAAAATGGAATTTTTATTAATCAAGAAAAATATTGTAATAATCTAATTAAACGCTTTAATATGGAAAATACTGCTAAATCAACTCCAATGAGTACAACAGTTCATCTCGATAGAGATGAAGATGGCAAAAGTGTTGACCAAAAATTATATCAAAGTATAATTGGATCATTACTTTATCTAACTGCTAGTAGACCTGACATAATGATGAGTGTTTGTTTATGTGCACGATTCCAAGCAAAGCCTAAAGAATCACATATGCGAGCAGTAAAACGCATATTGTGTTATCTTAGCAAAACCAAAGATTTTGGACTTTTCTATCCAAAAGAATGTCCTTTCGAGTTAGTTTCATATAGTGATGCTGACTTTGGAGGATGTCAGACGGATCGAAAAAGTACGAGTGGGACTTGTCACTTCATTGGACAATCCTTAGTCTCTTGGTTTAGTAAGAAACAAAATTGTGTTTCACTCTCAACTTGTGAGGCATAATATATTTCTGATGCCTTAGCTTGTGCTCAAGTCATTTATGTGCAACAAACACTTCAAGATTTTGGTATTAATTTATCTAAATCAACAATTTTCTGTGATAATACTAGTGCTATAAACTTATCCAAAAATCCTGTAAATCACTCATGAACTAAACATATTGACATTCGTCAACATTTTCTTCATGATAATATTGAAAAGGATTTAGTCAGACAAGAATTTGTATCCTCTGAAAATCAATTGGCAGATATATTTACAAAACCTTTAAATGAAAATATATTTATAAAATTAAGAAGAGAATTAGGAATTGTATCCTTCAAGGATTTATAATTTTTTTTTAAAAGAAATTTTTTTCAAGACTCGAACTCGGGATCTCTTACTTGGAAGTCTAGTGTTCTACCACTTCACTAGTCCTTTCTTTTTAGCTTTAGATGGTTTTCATTTTTTTTTATTTACCTTACATTTGTTTTAGTCCAACCAAATTTTTCTCTGGTTCTTATAAACCTAACCACAAATCTATTTTCTATTTATATATGTCTTTAACCATATATACCTCTACTAATCTTCTTTCTTTTAACATTAGTTTTTAAATAAATTTTTTTCAGTTTCATATACATTTCTCAAAATGTCGTCCCAGCTTAATTCTGAATCCTCTGCTCTATCTTATTCTTTTCCTATTTCAGGATCGGTGAATTTACCAACTCCTACACCAATTTATGAACCTGTACCAATTGTGCCTCCATCTACTCATACAGGTTATACTCCGCCTGGTAAAAGAACAAGAAGATCTCTATTTTTTGGTTCACCATCTACCAAAGAAAAAATAGATGACATTTATCATTACCAAAAGGAACTTTTGGAATTACAACGCGAACTGTATTATAAACAAAAGGTTAACGCCAAGCGGTTAAGCTTTTTAGAACAAGTCGCATTGAAATTCTGTGGATCTTCGTCCAAAAACTCAGTTCATCAACCAACTCTTGTTTGTTCTCCGTCCCAACCCAATGCTTGGGAACTATCGCCATATCGTCCACCAATATCTCCGAATTCATGGGAACACAACAATAGATGGTTACCACTCAGGCCATATCAAGAGAACACAAAAACAGAACCGGATGAATATCACACTCCAAGCTCTTCTTCCAAATCTATTTAAAATTTTATTTTACTATTGTTTAACATGTTATTTTTATTTTCAGATTGTTAAAAAAATTATTATTTACATTGTTTATATATAGTGTATTTGTTTATTCGTATAGGATGATATGAGTTTCTGCACAAATTCAGCCGGCTATTTATAACAAAACAGACGGCTGAATATTATGATAACATATTTTTTATTCCAGATTCAAACGGCTGAATCAATTAAAATAGCCGTCTGAATTAGTTCGAAAATGAACTATTTCTTTTGGGGTTGAAACTCAAAGCAATTCAGATGGCTGATTCAATTGATTCAGCCGGCTGAATTCCATTTGAGGCATTTTTTTAACTTGTCCCTACAATCTATTCTTTCACTTTTGCCCTTGCTTTTTACCTACTATTTATTCATCTTTTCATTTGTTACAAATTCACTTCAGAACCCTAGCAATATTTTACCTCAAACTTCTTACTTCTCTTCACTCTCTAATGGCTCCAAGATCCAAACGCACAAGAGAATCCACCTCCGTTCCATCCGAAGATCAGATTCGACAATGGCTATGGAATGATGTTGCAATTTCACGATTCAATTCTATGAAAAATTCCAACATCTTTAAAGGGGCTTTCAAGAAATTTCCAGATTTTGCAGCTTACCGAATTAGAGAATTGGCGGAGCAATTCCACATTGATAATCTAATAGGGTATACTCCAAATAATGTCAAAATTAATCATCTTTTGATCAAACTCTTTCTTGCTAATCTAAATTTAAACCACCATAATCCTCAAAATCGACAAGATTGTGTATGGCCTATAGTTTGTGGCACTAAAATTTTCTTGCCTTTACAAAGATTACGCAATATTTTAAATTGTCCATTTCAAGGTGTTGATATAGATGATATTGAGGTTGATATGGATCATAGAGACGAAGTTTCACATCATTTCTTGTCCGATCATCTTACCGATTTAAGTGCCTTAAAGTCTAGCACCTTACGACCACAAGCACGTCTTATTCACCGTGCCTTCATTTGATCTCTACAACCTCGAACAGGAAGTTATGAAAAAGTCTATAAGAGAGATTTTCAATCCCTTTACTCAATCTACTCCAACCAACAAGTAAATTGGGGCAAAATCATTTTAGATGAATTTCAAGACATCACAAGCCGAAGAAAATATAAGACCATTCATTATGGTGCTTATATTATGCGTATCCTTCTCAACTTTGGCATTCCAATGCCCGACTCCGAGTTTTCAAGCATTAGTGAGTTAGGCGCAAAAACTTTAGGATTGATGGGTCTTCCACAGCGGCCTCCTTCACAACAAATCATTTCTTTTCAACAATGGTCTCACAATGTTCAACAAGGTATTCCTCAACCTCGTGACACTACTATTGCCTCTTCTTCGCATACTCAACATGAAGAAGAAGAAGAGGACGCTGACTCCATTCAAGTTGTTGGCCCGGAAACTTCCTCTAGACAAGCTATCATCACTCTCTCCCGAAATCAATCCAAACTTCATCGGGATATTAAGGCTCTTGAAAAGAAAACGGAAAAGAAATTCAACTCCATAAAAGGTTTTCTTAATAAAATATGGGATAAATTGTTTCGGATCTACATCCACCGAAGTTCACAATCCATCTCCTTTTCAATGGTTATCTTCAAGTTCGGATTCCAATGATGATCAGCCTTCTCTCTCTACTCAATTTTAATTATTATTGTTTCTACTATTTTTTAATCAAACTTCAATGATGCTCTATCTAGTTATTTATGTAATGATTGTATGAATATTGTTATTTTCAGTAATGACATCTCGAGTATGAGTTATTTATATAATGAACTTCTTATTTGATTCTATGCATCCCTTTCTTTTTGTCGATGACAAAGGGGGAGAAAGTTAGTCAAATATTTGTGCATATTGACAAGGGGAGTAACAATGTTAAGGTAAGTACTTCTATAAATATATATTATTTCTACTTATATAGTTGTCATCATCAAAAAGGGGGAGAATGTTGGAATCTCAATTTAACATTGTTTTGATTAATGACATACTACATAAAATATTTTGTGTGTACTAATCATTTATGCAGGAGATTTGTTGTAGATTCATATTCAAAGTGTTTTGAAGCTGTTAGTTCCTAGTCTGGAGTCTATATATCATTTAGTAATTTGTTAAAATTTCTCCTGAATTGATATATATATATATATATATATATATATATATATATATGCACAGCAGGCTGAAAATAGCCGGTTGAATGCATTAATTCAGCCGGCTGAATGCTGAAACAAAATTTTTGTTTCACAATATTCAGCCGGCTGAATAAATTTATTCAACCGGCTGAATAAGGCCAGAAATAGCCTAATTCCTTGCTGTTTGCATTTTAATTTAATTCAGAAGGCTGAATTATTTTATTCAGCCGGTTGAATATTTTCAACAGCTATTTTCATGAATAGACACTTCTCTTCACCGAAGAGTAACGTCTTCAAAATCAACGGTTGCGCTTGTTTTCTTTCAATTAGACTTTTCATCTATGGTTGCAGCCTTTTAAAATCTACAAATAGATTACATAATTCAACAAACAACTCACCGAATCTATTTTTAATATTCTTGAATTCTTATCTATTCTCTAGTTTTCAAACTGCACTCAAATTGCTTACATTCTCTGATCGTTGATCACTCCATCTTCCACAATACTCAAGCACATTACACTATATATCTTAAAGGAGAAGATTATAGGAAGATTGTACTTAATTGACTTATTAGTGTTATTCAACGAGCACACTACAGTCAGATACTTTTGTCATTTGTAAAGAAGTCCGGTTCAGTTGCTAAGGCGGTAGAAGTCCTATTCGGTTGCTTAGGCGATAGAAGTCCTGTTCGGTTCCTCAGGCGGTGTAAACTTATTCCTCCGGGTTAAGTGAGGGTTGCTAGTTTAAATCCAGAAGGAGTCTGGGACTGAACGTAGAACGGGAGTTCGAACCAGTATAAAAATCTCTGGTGTCATTTAGTTTACTGCTTTAAATATTTACTTACTTAATTATTATTCCACACAAGTAGTTTATTCATATTACACAATCCTATAGCACAGTCATTTTCATTTTCTATTATATACTTTATTATATTATAATATATTGATTAAGTAATTAATTTAAAGTAAATTAAATATAAAATCCTTAAATGATATGCTATGTGATAGTAATTGTAATGTGTAGTAATCATAAGAATTTTAACGCATTGAAAATTGACATATTATTTTAAATATTCCTAGTCAAAATGTTTCAGAAAAGGATATCCCCATTGATACCCTAATACGTAACGCTCTCCAAATGTTAGACAGTGTATTACTCATGGTTGTTGGAAACACTAAGGGATTACATACTAATAGTTATTTGATAACTTTGGAATGACTCGTTCGAGATTTTTCTATTGGTTAATATAACCAAGATCAAATAGAGAATTTCAAAATGGCGATATCACACAGTTCTCTCGACCTGAGAATACTGTTGAAATTCAATGTGGACACTCTAATTAGATTATAGTTAAATTGGAGCATGGCATCCATCAAATGATTATAGTTGAGTCTAAGTTAAAGTTTGGGAAAGTAAACACTATTCCATTGAGCATTTATTTCTTTGTTTATATGAGGTTAGTATCATGGTCAACAATAGAAAACTAAGAATTAAAGTCTCTAGCTAGAGTAGTACGGTTAATAATAATTGTTATTATTAAACCTTTGATTTTGTGATTGGACTAATCAATTTGAATGTGGACGATATTGGAATTTTGACCAAAATCAAATTCTGTAAGTCCTAGTGTGATATAGTTTTAGTGAAGCGAATCAGCATAAATAACCATTACTATAGGTACCACTTAGAATAGTAAAACTAGATTGTACGATGTATAAGAAATAAATCATCCAAGATGTCAAACTACTAGCTAAGGTGACATGTGATTGTTAATATTTGAATTATTCGACATTGATCGCTGATTGAATTTACACATTTAAGTCGCACGACCGCAATGAGTAATACTCCAAAAAACCATATGATTTAACTAATATATAATCGTTGTAAATTAATTAATATTTTGAAATATTAATTATTAAATTTGATTTGTTTAAATACCATTAGTATTTAATAAGGTGCGTTTATAAAAGTCATATACGTGCATATCGATATACGATATCAATAGAATATTTAAATTGGATTTAAAAAGATTAATTGGTAATAGGTTCTTGAGAAAATTTTTAGGTCCATATTGCTCTTTTATAACCAATCATACATGATAAGCGAGATAAAGATTTTGATGAAATTTAACAAGGAATTAGGAAAGGTTTTAAATGAGGGAATTAAAAGGTTTTAATGTTTCCTTTAAAAAATATATTATTTCATTCGTTCATTTTTTTAATATACAATTCATTTTTCTTTCTCGCTTCCTTTCCCCCATGGCAGAAAATTAACCGCATCATACCAATAAAATTTCTAAAACCAAAATCAAAACAAATCAAATTAAATAAATACAAAAGTTATGCTTAGGATCATTGCAACTTCTAGAGGTTGGTTTAATCAAATCTATGAGCTTTATTCATCGTTAAGGATGCGATTTTTGGCTAAATGTATATGGTAATTTCTAATTTGATTTGATTATGAAATATATAATGGTAATACATTTAGATGCCTTATATGGTGTATCTCCTTCGATTATTGTTCATCTTATATGTATAGTTTTGATTCCTATTGTTCTTCAACGACTTTATATATGCCTAAGTTGTTCAATTTAATCTTGTTATTTTAAAACCGATGTTTTAAATAAACACAACTTTTTTGACTGAAAACTAATTTCAATTAATTGTTGCAATTTTGTTATTATCGTATACACGAACATAAGTACTGAAACCATTTTCAAAGTTAATTTAATGTTTAAATGTTTGTTGAGAATGTAATTTTTTCGCTGATGTCTGCATATGCTTGAAGGTTGTATTGATTAAAAATTTATAAGTGGATTTCTTGCAAAATCACAAACCGACTATGAATCCTCCTTAATTTAAAGCTGATCTCAATATGTAAAATCAAAGCTTTAAAACATATCAAAACTACAAACTTCATATATATATACACACACACATATATTATTTAAAATTTGAAATATGATTTACATATATGTATACACACACACATGTATATGTTATTTCATCTTAAAGTTAAAAAGGGGCTTATGTGTAAAATTTTCAAATTAATTTTTGTAGCACCAAAAAATTTAAGAGGAAAATTTAATAAAAGAATTAAATTAAATATAACAAAGGCAAAAATAAAATTTTCACAAACGTTCAAATTTAGCAACAAAACTTGCACCATTGCCTTCGTAGTGATTTTATGGACATTTCCAATATATAATACTTTGAAATCGGAGTTAGTATAGAGAAATTACGAACATTTTACAGTTTGAAAACGAAATAAATTAAAACATTAAATTTCCCTAATTAAACAACTCAAGAGGTCAACCTCTAGGGTCTATTGCTTGATAGGTAGCGGTTGACCGATCCCTATTAGCGGTTGACCAATAGAGGTTGAAAATCATCAAATCTGCAGCAACAAATGATAGTGATTAAACCAAATATTTTACTTGTGCCTAAAGTAAACGACGAGCATATAGGATGATGGTAAATATTCTGCCAGGGATAACAAATGCTCCGTATTAACCTAAAACCCCTATAAATATACACCTAACCTAAGCCCTAATTCATTAAAAATTATTAGTTTAGTGAAACTCTGTCAAAATATCTTCTCCTCCACTTATAAAATTCTTCAAAAATAAAGTAGAGATAAAATAAAAAGAACATAAGGAAATCGGATCAAGTAAGGGGCATTCTATTGAGTGTCAATTTATTAATGGTGAATAAGAATAGAGCTTGGATCCGAGGTGAGTGGAAACATTTTAATAAGTTGATTAATTATAGTTAACTTTAGTTTACACTATCTGATCTAGGATGTTAGTAATTAAAATTGTAAATTATAATTGTTTATATTTGAGAATTTGATGATAAATTAAATTAATGCAAACCTATTATATTAAATAGGAATTAACCTAGATTAACTTCTTTTTAAAACAAACATAAATTCTTATAATTTGCTATGTAAGTTGATTATTGGATCAAACCTAGGTAAAACTAATTACTATAAATTCTCATTGACTAGGAGTTGGAACAAAAACTATTAAACCTGAAAATATGAGATTTTTGCGATTTTATTGATATTAAAATGAGTAATGTTAAACACTAATTAAAAAGGCAACGAAAACAATTAAAACCCTAAAATTTACACAACGATTGGTTGACCGTTCAACCTAAGTGGTCGATAGTAAGGGGTCAACCGGTACGGTTTAGTGGTCGACCGGTGGGCATTTTGAGATGAAGATTGAACCACAGCCTAAGGCCCAGGTTTTTTTGCAAAGCCAACCGACTTTATAGTGGGTCGTGCCACTGTATATAAATGAAGAAAAGGTGTTCTGCACATGCACAGAAAAAACTATATATGGTTTTATAGTGGCCATTCCACTTAGAGTGCAGAACATGTGAGAAGCAGAAGTGCCTCTGCAGCTATAAAAGTGACTTAAGGAAACATCGGTTCCTCCTCCCAAGAGGAGGAAGAATCACTACCGGCAGGGCCTAACACAGGCAAAAAATCTGCAAACTGAGACACAATATCAAAAACAAAATCTGGGTGTTCCTTACAGTATATATATCTCCTATCCCAACTATCATCAAGGAGAAGAGATCGATTTCGCTTACCTCGTACTCCATCCACCGTGAGAATAAGTCCACCACCATCTATAGAGTAATGTAAACGCCTAGATTCACCATCATCATCACTAACAAAAGTATGGAAATCATGACTAGCTTAGTTATATCTTACATTGGACTATACATGGATCCATGCCATCTCAGCAGGATTCCACATAACACCAGAATCCAGGAAAGGAGGAGAAAAACCAGGAACATGAATATCAGGAGGGGCAGTAGAATCCATAACAACGTCAATGAAGGGAGGAATAATAGGATAAATGATAAGGGCTACTATGAACTAGATTTTGCCCGAAATAATAGGAATAATAGGATAAAACGGCTGATACTATCAATATGTTTGGTAGTTCAATGAAGGAAATAAATGATAAGGGCTACCATGAACTAGATTTGCCCGAAATAGTTCAAAAACATCTCCAGCTCAACAACATCAGCATCCCCTTATTGATACTGCTAATATTCTTACAGCTGCTGCTACTTCTCAAGAAAGTAATCCACCTTTAATAGCACTCCAGCCCAATATGCTGAGTACAGGAATAAAATGGTCCTCTTTATTCATTACATTACAAAAAAATGCGGGTGATTTTGTGCCTCGTTCTTTTGAAATGGTTAACAAAGATGGGTTTATGATCCCCCTCCGGAGGTAAGTCAAGTTGGTATTGATTTTTGGTCGGACTATCTTGTTGGGTTCTTTTTGAACTATAACCCACCATATCTAGTGGTTAAGGATCATTGCTTCAAAGCTTGGCAACCAAAGGGTAGTCTCCTAGTCCATATGGACAACTCTATGTTCTTCTTCAAGTTCTTTAGGCCTGACGAACGTCTTCGAATTCTTAGTAAAGATCCTATATTTATCAGGAGCAAGCCATTTATAGTCACTCCTTGGAGTCCGTCTGTTGACTGTGCCAAAGAGCAGGTACTATCTATTCCTGTTTGGACTTATTTCTCTCATATTCCCTCCATATTGCAACATATGTTAGGAATAAACTGGGTAGCTAATGCGGTCTGTAAAGTAAAATGTTTTGATGCTAACACTGTAGCTAGGGAAAAACTAGTCTATGCTAAGGCTTTGATTGAGATTTCCCCGGATAAGCCTTTACTAGAAACTATCAAAGTTAGAGTGACTGAGGATCAAGTAGCGGAGGTTGTAGTTCGTTATGGTTGGAAGCCTGACATATGTACGTCCTGTTAGTCCTTTGGTCGTATATCATCAGAATGCACTCATAAGTCATCTATTGGCCCATCCTTGGTTCGAACCCCTCTTCCTAGACCTCCGAACATTAAATGGATTCTGAAAGAATGCATTGTTCCTCCTCCTGTGGCACATTCCATCCAGCCTAATGCCCAGGTTTTAAATATTAGTTAATTATTTATATATTATATATATATGGGTGTTAGATATAGTAGGGAAGCTAGTTCCCTATGAGATGACGCTTGGTCGTTGCATGGTTGGGTAATACTCTTTACCTAACGGGGATCGATTATTCGACTTGGGGGTGATTCTATCACAAATGGCACTCATAGGAGGTTCTATGATAGACGCATAGCATTGAATGATGCCCGATGAGCTATGTAGGCCCGACACAATGAGAGCTCCTTAGCATGCATGGATACTGACGCGACATGCCACCATGTTGTTGATGAATTTTGGCACGTGCAATAAGAGGCATAAAGCACCATTGAGAGGTGGACATGGATGCAAACGATGAGACACACCAGCGAGTCGGCATTTCGGGCTCCCTCTCGATGCATGGTTGGGAGTACGTGTAATCGTAGTTGTTAGAAATTTATTTCCATATGGAAATTGTAGGGAAACCTATGTGAGGTAGTTACGCATAGTCGTAATATGAGATGTAATCCCATACATAAAAGTTGTAGGATGACCTTATATTGAGTAGCTCTAGCAGTGGTGACCAATCGTTAGCTATTGAATTTCAATCCGTAGTTCGATCCTTGTAGAAGCCTACACTAGTAGTTAGTGTAGGTGTGTATAAAATAAATAAATCCTTAAGTGAAGGACCCTAGGAATACACGGACACTAGTATTTACCTTAGATCACATAGAGTAGAATTAAAATCAATTGCACATGATCACCATATATTAAAAATGTACTCATTCACCAGAATTTTTTCTGACCAATCCTTTTTCTTTCTTTCCCCAACCATAAAAGGATAAGGCAGTAGGTGATTGTCTCAATTTCAGTACATGGAGAGGCAAGCTCATCATAGGAGTTTCTTATCTTTTTATTTACTCTACATGTAATTGTCTATCTTATCATCACTTAGTATTTTATCAAACTATGGGATGTATTTCTGTGTACTCTATATTTGACTACGTACTATTTTCTGAGACTGTGTTTTGAGATATTTTCTAAGATGGTTATTTTCTATATTAATATTTTGTTCCTTCCACTGTGAGTTCTGAAAGTGTAGTATATCTTAGATCTTATATGTTTGTCTTAGTCTTTGTAATGTTATAAAACTCGATAGCTCATACTTTTTAGCACCGACGTGGATCCAAAAGGCATCTAGACTTTGGATCGGTGTGTTGAGAGGTGCGGGTTGTCACATCTAGTATCATAGCATATGTATAAAATTCCTTAAGGACTAGAACGTATTGAGAGAATGTACTTGAAAAGGCTTTGCAAGAATAAAGGTTTTCTAAACGTTTGTCTAGAAAATTTTGAAAATGGGTTTTTAAAGTGTGTGTGTGTGTGTGTATGTATAGATAAAAGTTTTCAAAAAGTTTTACAAAATTTTTATATAAACGTAATCTCTCTTATCCTTGCCTATGTTATATGTGGAAAGTTGATAATAAATTCCTAAAAATCAAATATAAAAGATAGCGATCTCGCAGGTTCAAGATCAGAAGATGCAGCCAAGATTCCAGGCGGGAATGTCCCGATTTGGTTCTGCTGGTATCTTCAAGCGAGGGGAGCTGAACTTAATCCCACTAGAGGGTCCACAAGGAGAGCGACAAGTGCAGTTCCTGCCCACCCACCTGCCGTCATTTTTTCTAAGTTATGTAAGGATTTTGCAAGCCTTGGAGGAAACCGTATATAGGGACTGAGTCATATGTAGATTCGAGGATATGGATTCTTACCTGTGAGAGGATTTTTGGTTTGATGGGTCTTTCTGATGAGGTGAGAAGGCATCTAGCTACTTGGAAGTTATAGGGGGAGGCCATAAGGTAGTGGGAGGTAGTTGTGGCAGCGATTGACGGAGGAGAAATCGCTAAGAGGAGTATGGGAGGTGATTTGAGATGAAGTTTCTATCTAAAGTTGAAGAGGGATTGCGGTTAGTGAAGTTTATTCATCTGAAGCAAGAAGACATGTCAGTAAAGAAGTATGTCAATCAATTTAACGAGTTGGCTAGGTTCGGGATGGAGTTGATTAACACCTTAAATAAGAAGGCTGTGAAATTTACTAAAGGGCTGAACCAACCCCTTCAAGATTTAGCTCTAAGCATATTCCCATAGGTGCTACATATGAGAGTTTAGTGGAGATGGCCTTGCTGAATACCATCTCCAAGGAGGAAGCAAAGGAAGAACCCAAGAAGATTAAAGGAAAAGGGCGACAGTGGAATCAGCATAAGTGAGGATTTGGACCCAAGGGAAAGATTAAGAAGCAAGATATGAATTACAGGAAGTGTAGCAAGAAGAGACATTTCATGAAGGAGTGCAAGACAGATGGTTCGAAGGTCAAGTGTTATAATTGCAATCAGATCGGGCACATGAAGTGGGAGTGTCCAGCACCTCAGAAGACCTTTGTAACACCCCATAAAATTAACAATAATTAATAATTAATTAATAAGGCTCCAAAAATGGAATTTGAGCAAATGATGGAATTTGGTCATGAAACTTGCACCATTACGTTCATGGCGATTTTCTGAGCAACTTTCATATTTGGAGTGTCACGATCGAAGCTCAAACGAAAAAGTTATTAATGTTTGAACCTATCGGATCAAAAACAATTTAGAACTAATTAAGAAAGAAAATGTTAATAACTTAAAATTAAAATGATCATTAAGTATAAATGTTAACATTAAATATAAATGTTAGTTAAGAGAGCTCAATCAAATTAAATCCAATTAAGAAAGAATAGAAGTAAATAAATTGGTTTTGGAAGCAAATAAGTATTAATAATTTACATTAGTGTAATGTGTGCCCTCCTCTATTTTAGAGGATCACGCATTTCTCTCAAAAATAATAATTTACATTAGTATAAACATTAGATGTAAATCTTAACA
Source organism: Allium fistulosum (assembly GCA_030737815.1). Classification (NCBI taxonomy): domain Eukaryota; kingdom Viridiplantae; phylum Streptophyta; class Magnoliopsida; order Asparagales; family Amaryllidaceae; genus Allium; species Allium fistulosum. The sequence continues at coordinate 1,004,162,844 of CM060902.1, read as the reverse complement.
TTTAATTATTTTGCTATGTTAAATCTAATCAAATTATAAATTAGAAGGAAGTAATCGAAAGAGATCAACGTTAAATAAAAATAAATTAACGATGAAATGGAAATAAATAAATGAGAATTAATTAACATTGAAATAAACGTTAGTAAGAAAGAACGTTAATGTCAAGAGAAGGAAATAATATGCAATAAATGTAATTGATTGATATTATGTTTACTTAATTTGGAAGAAAGAAATTAACGTTAATCAATCAGGTGAAAATGGTAATAAATTAACATTACTTAACGTTAGTGGATATTTAACTTGAAAGTAAAGTAAATGTTAATCAGATTAGAACAAAAATGGTACGAATAAAAAGAAAAAAGGAATTAAAGAAAAGAATATACTTAATTATTGTTATCTGGGTTTTTAACCCATCAGGATCCAAGAGAATATGGAACGACTTGATGGAGCCAGTGTGGTTGAGAACTCAACCATAAGGGTTAAAATAGTAAGTTAAAGTGAGCCAAGTCCTATTACAAAAGCAACAACCGAGTTTGAGTAAACCAAGAGACAAGCATCCGTCCAGTCCAATCTGCAACCAAATGCAACTAATAAGTAAATCATCATCAAGACAAAGCGACATGCAACGGGACTACGTAAACAACGTCGATACAAGGCAATGAGAGAATTCCTTGCATCAAAGTTCAAAAATAGACTAAGTGAACGGATCGCTAGTGACCCATACACCGTCGATCACTAGGGATCCATAAACTTCATCGTTGGGTTGCTAAGTAGCTATGGCACGCGGGGAGTAAAGAAGCCTAGAAGACAAAATGCAAAAGTACGCTAAGTGTATGGATCGCCAGCGATCCATGCACCATCGATCGCCAGCGATTCATGCAAAGCCTTGGAATTCTTGCGACCTGACATAGTAAAGCAATAAGGAAAGTTGCTAAGTAATTAGCTCGCACGCGAGTTCAACCTATGGATCGCTAGCGAGCCATGCTTTTGGCTTGAGTCGTGAGTTAAGCTCTACTAGATCGTCCTGTCTCCATCTGCAAATAACTAAAAAATGGGCCTAGTCCAGAAGCTCTCCGATCTCTATAAATACCATCCTACCGCAACATAAAGGGATCTTCTCCGGATCGGTTGATGAAGCTCTACTGGAAACTTTCTTCACTCTTCATCTCCCTCACAACAATCTTCAAAGGAATTCACTATGATTCTCCAATGATTCTAACCTTGGAGATTCAATCTAGCTAAGGACAATCAAACGCCTTGTAACCAAACACTACTTGTAACAACAATCAGTCTATAATAAAAAATATAAAGTGGACGTAGGCTTCATTAACATACGAACCACTATAAAAATATTCTTGTCTTCTTTCCTTTACTGCTCTTTTCTATACCTATTATCTGTATTATTGCTCTGTAAGAACAGGGCTGGTGCTTTCACACTCAACCCAGGATGTTGATCCATTTTTTGGGTTAACATTTTGGTGCTTTTACTGAGAACTCCAACTCAAGATTCAAATCTAGATGTCTACTTTGGATCTTATAGGTTCAGAAGTTAGATCCCGAATCTTTGCCTGAAAGATCCACTGCTTGGAATTAATGGCTCCTGGAAGAAGAAGAACTCCCTCTAGAAGGTCCATAGGGGCAGTGATAGCTGGAGAAGATCTTAACCCTCAAGATACTGAAGTAAATGGCGCTAATTTAGGAAATCAGGTGCCAGCTTCCTCTAGTCAGCACGAAGTCATCACTAGGGATGAGTTGAATAAGATGGTTGACGAGATCAACCAAAGATGGAAAATAGCCATAAGGCTCTGATAGAGAAACTTAATGCTCTTTTAACCCTACAGTCAAATCCCGCTCCAAGAACTATGCCTGTACCCGCAGCTTCTATAGAATAAGAAAATTCTTTCGTTTCTGTTCTAAACTGAAGAAACGGAAAACAACCGCAAAAATGGTAACGACAGGAACCATGGGACATAATGTGGAAGGAAATACGAATACTCCGCTCGCCGTAAGGCAACCAAGTCCGAACTTGGATCAGGTGGCCAAGACCCTGCAATAAGTTATAGCTATGGACCTCTCCGATTCAGAAGATGGAGAGTAAGACAACCGGTTGGAAGAGAATGCCAACGCATTCGATGATGCTAGGAATGTCCAAACGGCCCCCAATCAGGACAATTGCAAACCAACAGGGTCCTGCGGGAGTGGCTCTCCCGAAGACAGGAGAGCCTAGGCTTCAACCCACACGCCAAGACCGTTTGAAAAGTCAAACACTTGGTGTAGTGACTGACTGCCATCCCCAAGTTTACCGAACATCAGAGGAATACATAGCAGACATGGTCAAACGATTGATGGACGAGGGTAAAAATCGAAGAGATAGCGAATGGGGATCTGCCCCAAGTCAGACTCCTTTTATTGATGAAATCTTGAATGAGAAATATCCAGATAAATTCACAATGTCAACTATCCCATCCCACGACGGGACAAAGGACCCAAAATCCAATTTATACAAGTATAGCTGGTATATGGACGGAGCCAACGCTTCAGAGGTTGTTTGCTGCAGATGTTTCCCCATCTTTCTAGAAGGAGTTACGTCTATGTGGTTCACCCGACTTCCACCAAGATCCATCTCTACTTTTGACCAATTAGCAACAAGATTCCTTGACCAATTCAGGCTCCATACCACACAACCAAAAGATGTCATGTCCTTATCCGGATTGTTCCAGGGATGCAACGAATCGCTGAAATATTTCATGAACCGGTTCAACACTGCAGTGATGGAAGTAAGAAAGCCCAACGAGGATATGGTTTTTATGGTGCTAGTCCATGCCATTCACTAGGAGAATGAATTCGGAAAGTGGATTAAGATGAAGCAACTATAACATCCCCTATCTAGAGGCCCAAAGCTAAGCGCTACAGATGCTGCAGTCATTTATAGTATTAACTTCCGACGACTCAATACGGCTATGTTGATGGTATCTACAATATCAGAAGCACTTAAATATGAAACAAAGCATAGATTTCAAAACAACATTTTTTTTCATTACATTTCAAAACAGATGTTCCATATTCAAATTACATAATCCCAAAACGTCTCCTGGGAAAGGACAAAATAAACTTATTACAAAATACGTCAAGAGCGACATATGAAGATGCCTCATTAAATGATCAAATTCATGTAGTCATAATTGACTAAATACATACACATCGGAAATAAACACAAAACAAAGAACAGCAACTCCAAAATAGCTATCTGTTAGCCTCCTGCTCTCCTCCGGTAGATTTATTCGTCATCCTACTATAAAACATGAAAGAACCTCAACCCTCAGCCTACTCAAATCAAATTTGAGCACCTGAGAGTTTAAGGGGAAAACATAAACTTCTAGTCAAACATAAAGTCTGGTGTGAATAATACTACACATCCCGGTTATCAATGTTAAGTGAGACCATGCCGCTTAGCGGAACGAGTTTCCCCTCACTAACATTCTTTTAAAACATACCTTTTGCAAACCTTTATCTTGCAACCAAAACTGGTTAAAACTGTAAAGCATTATTATGTAAACGTACATATCAGGTAATAAATGGACTATCTCTCCGAACATTATAGTTTTGTTTGGCTTACTATTAACCTTTGGCTGACTCGGGTCTACCAGACAAAGTAACAAAATTTATCAAACGTATGTTAGACACTCCTCTTCTGGACAGTCTGTCCTTAACTATTTGTTAAATGCTTCTCTTCTGGACGGTCTATCCCTAATTCAATATCTCCCAGGGTCACCTGATCCTAATGGTTTTGCGGGCTCACCAATAACCTATCTGTATACAAACATATATTCCCTTCTATGTGTAATCATAATTTTAGCCTTACCTGTGACAAAGCGCTACACACTGGAATTTTGGACTAAATTAGCTGGGGCCAATATCTAACGTATAGGGCGCGACCCTATACCAGTCCCATCTGGTATTCTATTATCTGAGTCATTTTCACTTAGGGATACATTCCCATAATTTTCCTTGAAAACACTTTCATCTGAAATTGATTTAAAACCTTTTAAACCAAACTTAAACAAGAAAAGCATTTATACTCTATGCTTTAATCAAAATCACCTTGCCGTGTTATATATACTTTACTCAAATCTTTGTTGATGAAAACCTTTAAACATTTGAAAGTGCCCCTTTCAATCCTATTGAAAGTACGCCCTTTCGGTCCTATTGAAAGTACCCCTTTTGAAACTATTCATACAAACCTTTCGAGATCATTGAAATTCCTTTTCCTTCGAAAGCTAAAAACCTTAGACATCCCTCTTTAAAACCAATGAACATTGCCTTTCGAAACCATAGGAAAACATTTCCTTTAAACCATTCAAAACCATTAGAAAACTTTTCCTTTAGACCTTTAGAAACTATCGGGGAACCTCCCCTTCGAAACCTTCTTTAAAACCTTTCGAAGGTATTAAAACCTCAAACCCTTTGAAAGCATTTAGGTTCAATTTAAAGCATGTGGAAAAATATCTTTCGAAACCATTTAAGTCGAAACCATTCTCTTTCGAAACCATTGGGTTATTCTTTAGAAATCACTAAGGGTCACAAGCAACAGGGTCGAAAGCTTAACCTTTCGAAAGCTATTACTAAGTTAGAAAGTGATGGTGTCGAAACACCCCTCTCGAAAGCATTAGAGAAGCGTTATGATTTTTATAAAACAAAGCAACCCCCTTCGAAAGCTCTGTTTCGAAAGGTAAAAAGGCGGCAGTAAAGGCTCCGACATAGTTGGAAGCTATTATTTAAAAACAATGGTTGAACTATTTCGAAACTAACCTTTCTATACCATGGACTTAGTCGAAAGCTATTTCTTAGAACAAAGGCGCAACCTTAAAACCTTTCTTAAATCGATTGACCTAGTTGGAAGCCAATCAAGTCGAAAGCTACTTGGTCAAAAGCAAGCAGGCGCTTTTCTCTTTTAAAACAAAAAGGCGCTTTGACCCTTGCGGAACCCCTTGGTTTCGACTCTTACGTTCCGCCTTTGTCCAATTCACCATGTACCGAAATTGATACTATGTGCATTGGTTTAAGGAAGGAGGCGAAGGGTCATAGTTGAAAGCTACCTGGGTGGAACCAAAACAGGCGAAACGTACTTTTGGCATATAATTCTGATTTTAAACCGTTTTAGGTAAACTTTTTAACCAACCTGCCTTGTTTATCAAACTCTTATTGGTTGCTAATTTTTATTTTTTAAAAGTACTTCGATAATTTCAGAATTAATTTATGTAAATCATTTGCAAAATACCCCTTCTCCTTGATTAAATATATAAAACATTTAAGTCCCATATCTTGAATAATTTTATATATTCATCAAAAAACTTTGGATAATTTTACAAAAATTCTAGAAAATCCTTTCCAATATGTTTTCTAACATATATAAATTTCATACCCAAACTAAATATAATTTATCCGTAAATTATTTATAACCCAATAAATCATTTTCTTCACTAGAAAATTAATATAAAATCCACATTAATTTAGCAAATTATGAAAATTGAAACCCATCTCTAAAATAACATTTCTGGTCTATATCTAAAATTGCAAGGCATTTAGATGTCATTAAATAGGGTTTTCGCATCAAAACGTATCAAAAAATCAATATGAACATGTATAAATCACCAACAAGTATATGTAAACATTTAATCATCCAAAACATGGCATTATCATGCAAAGTCATTTCAAGTTAACCTCAAAACTGAAAATTATAAGAAAAAAGGGTTGTAGTTATCATTCACCTTAGCATTTTGATTATAGATGTGAGATTTGATGTTGAATAAGTTGATCTACGTCTTCCCTTGAAATCGTAACTTTATCTTCTCTTGATATTGAAAATGGTGGCCGGCCTTAGGGTATTTTTGCTTGAGAAAATAAAATGAACATGTGTTTGATTTCCTAAGGGTTTAGGGTATAAGTTCTATCATTTTCCTATTTTTCCCTCCCCTATTTCCTAACAATTTTATTCATGCTTTCTCATTTTGGTTTACCTTTAACATGGCATGACTACCCTTAGTTAAATCAAATCTCAATCTATTAATCATCTTACATTATTTTATTTTATTTTATTTGGCTAATTAAATATTCAAAATAATGTTACTAAAAATATGGGGTGTTAAAATATCCCCTCCTTAAAAAATTTCATCCTCGAAATTGTGAGAAGGAACACATCAAACAATGAAAGGTAAAACATACCATCAAAACCCATCAGGATAGGCGTCTCTAATCCTGCTCTCAGTCTCCCAAGTACAGTCTCTAGTGTCGTCACTCCACTGGACTTTTACTAATCTTCCTGTCTTATTCCTCAACTTCTTCTCATCTCTTGTGACTATCCGGATAGGCTTCCTAACTATAGTCATATCCGGTTCCACTACTAAATCTTCTAACACAGTCGGTGTTATAGTAGTTTCTGGATCCCTAACACATTTCCTCAGATGAGATACATGAAAAACATTGTAGACTCCCACCAAATTACTCGGTAACTCTACTCTATATGTGAGTTTCCCGATCCTTTTAGCAATGCGAAAAGGTCCAACGAATCTTGGTACTAACTTCCATGTCTTCCAGAACCTGATACCACCTTTCATCGGCGATACTTTGACGAAAACAAGATCTCCAACCGAGAACTGTAAACCTTTTCGTCTTCTATCCGCATAGCTCTTCTGCCTAGACTGAGCTTCCTTCATTCTTGCCCTTATGAGCTCAATCTTTTTTGCTACTTCTTTTACCAAATTAGGACCAAGAATCAATCTATCCCCAGTCTCTAACCAACATGTAGGGGATTTGTGTTAACTCGCCTTTTGGCAAGGCAATATACAGGAGGATTTAACCCACTCGACTACACAATGATCGAAGCTGGATTTTCATAGATAATAAACATGATTATAAGGCCAGGATATGACATAGTCGATGGACAAACAACACGACATACTTGAAATATAGATTTTGGAAAAAGCGGGTTGTTTGGAGTTTGCTCCGAGTCACCTTCATGTTTGCTTCGGGTTTTCAGGCAGCTTACTTCGGGTCGAAGGAATGTTTGCTTCAGGTCTTTGGGGATTGGCATTGGCTAGGGAATAGGCTACTTCGAGTCATCAAGCACCATACTTCGAGTCAGTTACAAGTTTACTTCGGGTCAAGAAGGCAGTCGCTTCAGGTCAGAGCAACGGATTAGTCAATCTTCATTTAACTTGCATCGGTCTGTATCCATCAAACCCCGCCTACTACTTCGTATCCATCCATTATATTTGTATCCATCCATCATCACCCTTCTGTTCGTATCCATCAAGTGATGGTGGCATTCTTCGTATCGATCACTCACTGATCGATACGAAGAAGGGACTTTGGCATCGATGCGAAGAGAAGAGCAGGGGATGAGTACGATGGAAATCAACTGCCATTCGGCGATCGATACGAAGCATGGAGTCAGGATCGATATGAAGGGCAGGATACAAGATCGATACGAAGAAAAACATGGTCAACCAGAGGAAACGGTCATGCAGAACCAAAAGTGGATATCCCCATAACAACCGCTCCACGTCATCGCTATGCAACTGATCGGTACGCAGAAGGATTGAGACGAATATGGATCGATACGAAGGTATCGATACGTACACTTCAGTCACTTGAAAAACCAACTTTGGATCAATCATAACTCGAGATCTACAATTCCAAATGCCTTCAAATTTTCACCGTAGTTTACATACCACCAGAAGAACGCTCATGATCGATCTCAGCCCAAATGGACACCATCTTGATCGATACGAAGGAGATAGGAATCGATCCCAAATAATCCCTGATCGATCACGTGAGCCCCTCCACGTGTGAGAAGGAGTATTCCGAGTTCAAAGGTAGATATTTCAGACCTACACCTATAAATAGCACTCCAATGCCAACAGAAAAGGGACTTTTTGACTCTGCTAGACTGTTACTCTGTTGGGTCTTCGTTGTAACTTGAGTGTTAGAGTTATTTACTATTGTAATCAGTTAGCAATCAGCAATAAACATCAAATCATTCAAATGTGGACGTAGGCTACAACGTCGAACCACTATAAACCCTGTCTTTTTACTGCTTTCCTTTTCAATTTTGAGTTTTCTTCATATTTATATCCTCTTCATTTTGTCTATCTGTGATATGAGATTGTGAATTGGTGCTTTCATCGGCAATTGGGTGTTTGTGACCAATTTTGGCACAAACAATTTGCATGGTCTTCCATACAAAGCCTCAAACGGTGCCATTCCTATACTAGTCTGATAACTATTGTTATACGAAAACTCGACTAGATGTAGGTGGTCTTCCCATGATCCCCCAAAGTCCAATGCACAAGCCCAAAACAAGTCCTCCAAGATCTTGTTAACTCTTTCCGTCTGCACATCTGTCTATAGATGGTAAGCGGTACTCATCTTGAGCTTGGTTCCCAAAGCTTCCTGAAGACTCTTCCAGAACTCGCTAGTAAACAAAGAATCTCTATCACTAACAATACTACTAGGAATTCCGTGCAGTTTAACCACATTCTTCATAAATAACATAGCCAATACAGGTGCCGTCCTATTTGCCTTAATTGGAATGAAATGGGTGCTCTTAGTCAATCTATCTACTATGACCCATATACTTTCATTCCCTATATTAGATCTCGGTAACCCATCAATAAAATCCATAGAAATGGAATCCTACTTCCATACTGGGATATCCAATGGCTGAAGCAATCCACTCGGCTTTTGATGTTCGGCTTTCACTTGCTGACAGTTCAAACATTGTTTTACGCATAAGCCAACATCCTTCTTTATGCCTTCCCAGAAGAAACTTCTCATCATATCTTGATACATCTTCGTTCCTCCTGGATGGATAGTGAACTTTGAACGATGGCATTCCTCCAAACTTTCCTTCCTTAAGTCTCCCACATTTGGAACACATAATCTGCCCTTCTTTCTTAACCATCCGTTGGTCAAGTCGGAAATCCTTTAAGTCATCGCTCTCCGTTCCCTCCCTTAACTTACTGATCCATTCAACCAGAACTGGATCATCCTCCTGTTTAGAAGCTATCTTCTCAATCAATATCGATCGGACTTTCAAACAAGACAACCCAACAGATCCTTCACTAAACTCAGCATCGGATCTCCACAGTATTCTACAAGCTAACAATGCTTTTAAGTCTTTCCATTCTGCTATCATAGCTAATACTGCATTCTGATGCCTTCAACTAAGTGCATCTGCAACCTTGTTTCCTTTTCCGGGTGTGTACTCTATTCCAAAATCGTAAGCGGCTAGAAACTCCAACCATCTTTGTTGTCTCATGTTCAGCTCCTTCTGAGAGAACAAGTATTTCAATGACTTATGATCGGTATAAAGCTCAAACCTCTCCTCCAAAAGGTAATGCTTCCACACCTTCAATGCAAATATAACTGCATCTAATTCCAAGTCATGTGTTGGATACCTAACCTCATGTCGTCTAAGCTGTCTAGAAGCGTAGGCAATCACTTTACCCCTATGCATCAGTATAGCTCCCAACCTAGTACCACACGCATCAGTATAAACAACTAAATCTTGATTTCCCTCCGGAACCACCAACAGAGGTGCATGGGTCAACAAGTACTTCATGCTCTGAAATGATTCCTCACACTTATCGGTCCATACAAACTTTACATCCTTTCGTGTCAGCTTAGTCATTAGCATTGCAATCCACGAGAAATCCTTTATAAACCTCCAATAATATCCCGCTAATCCAAGGAAACTACTTATCTCAGTTACCATTTTTGGTCTTTTCCAATTATTGACGGCTTCGATCTTTTCTGGATCAATTGACAATCCGTTCCTTGAAACCACGTGGCCAAGAAACTTTACTTCTCTCTTCCAAAAATGGCACTTCGAAAACTTTGCTTTTAGCTGATGTTGCATCAGCGTTTCAAGAACAATTCTGAGATGAACTTCATGCTCCTTCTCGTCCTTAGAGTATATCAGAATATCATCTATAAAAACCAACACGAATCTATCCAAGTGCTCTCAGAAAATTCGGTTCATCAAGTCTACAAAGAATTTCGGCACATTAGTGAGTCCGAACGGCATAACTAACCATTCGTATGACCCATATCTTGTTCTGAACGCCGTCAAAGGTATACTATCTTCCGCTACTCTAAGCTGATGAAATCCTATCGCAAGATCCAACTGAGAGAATATCTAAGCCCCACTCAACTGATCGAATAAATCGTCACGTAGTGGATATCGATTCTTTATCGTCTTCTCATTCAGCTCACGATAATCGATACATAGCCTTAACGATCCGTCCGGCTTCTTAGCAAATACAGCGGCTGCTCCCAAAGGCGAACTACTTGGTCTGATAAAAATCTTGCCTTCCAAGTCCACTAACTGAGATGTAAACTCCTTCATCTCCGTAGGTTTCATCCTGCTTGGTGGCCTATTGACTGGTTCTGCACCAGGCACTAAATCAATCCGAAACTCAATGGCTCGTTTCAGTAGTAATTCAACTACAGGCTCAAACACATTCGCAGATTCTCTAACTACAAAAATGTGATTCAACTCATCTTCCAACTCCATAACACCCAACAAAGCATTCATCTCACAACTGAGGTTCTCTACGGTATAAACTATCTGATCATTACAATCAGGGTGACTAAGTGATATTTTCCTATCTATGCAAAATATCCTAGCATCATAATTGTTTAACCAACCCATACCCAATATAATTCTGAACCCAATAAAGTCAAATACATGTAAACTGCAAACAAAGGTGTAACCTAGCAAGTCAAACTCTAAGTGGTCACACTTCATCCCAAGCGTCGCATACCCTCCTATCGTATTTGCAACTCTTAAGGAAGTAATTAAATATGTGGGTTCTAGGTTAAGTTTATCTTCCAAACATTGAGATATAAAAGAATGAGATGCACCGGTATCAAATAAAATGCTATCAGATGTATCATGGATCTGAAGGTACCTCCTAACAAAGCCTTCCCCTTCTCCTGCGATGTCAGCTTTGATGTAGCAGGCTCCAATGCAAACACTTGGCATTTATCCCATTTAGCTGGCTCTTTGCATTGGTTCTTGTAGTGCCCAATTTGATCACAGTTAAAACATCTAATCCCTTTCTTCTCAGCAGCCTTCTTTCCTTTGCCTGTCCGGCACTCATGAGCATAATGCCTTTCTTATCACACTTATAGCAAACCACCTTAGACTTTCTTTTCTTTACTGCACCTCCTTTCTAAGCATTCTTTTTATGGAAAACTTTCTCTTTTGGCCCTGTCCGACCTGGACCTCTTTCTCCTTCTTCTTCTCCAAACAAGCTAACATCTCTTCATGTCTCAATGCCATTTCCACTACCACATCACATGGATCTCTAATGTGCGGTAAAGTAGCCCTAGCCAACTCCGGCTTCAAACCTTTGATAAACTTTTCATTTCTTTTCAATACTGTGTCAAAAGTGGCATACCCATACTAGGCTAGATCTTCGAAACTACTAGCATATTCCAGAACTGGCATTTCTCCTTCTTCCTGCTCAGCAAACTTCCCAACCAAGACAGACTACGCCATTACTGACATGATCCTTTCTTGAAACCTCCTCTTGAACTCCGCCCATGTCTCTTCATCCACGCCAACAGTTACAGTATTCCACTAAAACAAAGCAGCTCCTTGAAACTGCCTTGAAACAAGTCTTCTTTTCGGCTCGTCATTGAGCCCTAGGTCAACAAAAAACCTCTCGCAATGTAGCAGCCAGTTTTCTACTTCGATAGCATCCTCTGTTCCCATAAATAGCTTTCCTCCAAGCCTAGTATACTCTCTACTCAAGTTAGCATACTGATTGACCACCGGAGCTTCCTGAACTCCTCCTCCAGCAGCATTCCCCCTAACAACTCCAGCTGCGATTCCAGCTTGCATCATGTTTACGAAAAGCTGATACATGGCTCCCATGTCCACTTGGGGAACCCCAGCACCAAAATTCTCAGCCTGAGCCTGACCTCTTCTAGCATTTGGTTGGGCATTTCCATTTGTGGTGGTGTTGTCTCCTCCTAGATTGACTATGCCTCTCCTTCCGTCCATATCTGTATTCAAGCCTCGTGAGATACAAAAGAATAGCCTAACAAAGATAGGAGCCTAGAGATAAGGCGTATACTTATCTATAGCTAATACAAGTACATTACTATAGCGTTATCCCATACCCCAATCCTAACTCTAATTCCTGAGGATTACATTTTCAAAAATCATTTTTAGTTAAAGTATTTCATAAACCTATGCTCTGATACCAAGTTATAACATCCCCTATCTAGATGCCCAAAGCTAAGCGCTATAGATGTTGCAGTCATTTATAGTATTAACTTCCGACGACTAAATACAGCTATGTTAATAGTATCTATAATATCAGAAGCACTTGAATATAAAACAAAGTGCAGATTTCAAAACAACATTTTTTTTCATTACATTTCAAAACAGATATTCCATATTCAAATTACATAATCCCAAAACGTTTCCCGGGAAAGGACAAAATAAACTTATTACAAAATACGCCAAGAGCGACATATAAAATTCCCCCTTGGATGATCAAAGTCATATAGTCATAATTGACTTAATACATACACAACGGAAATAAACACAAAACAAAGAACTGTAACTCCTAAATAGCTATATGTTAGCCTTCTGCTCTCCTCCGGTAGCTTTATTCGTCATCCTACTATAGATACTGAAAGAACCTCAACCCTTAGCCTACTCAAATCAATTTTGAGCACCTGAGAGTTTAAGAGGAAAACATAAACTTCAAGTCAGACATAAAGCCTGGTGTGAATAATACTATACATCCCGGTTATTAATGTTAAGTGAGACCACACCACTTAGCGTAATAGGTTTCCCCTTACTAACATTCTTTTAAAACATGCCTTTTGCAAACCTTTATCCTGCAACCAAAAATGGTTAAAACTACAAAGCATTATTATGTAAACATACATATCATGTAATAAATGGGCTATCTGTCCGAACATTATAGGTTTGTTTGGCTTACTATTAACCTTTGGCTGACTTGGGCCTACGAGACAAAGTAACAAAACTGATCTAACATCCATTAGACGCTCCTCTTCTAGATGGACTGTCCGTAAATATTTGTTATATACTTCTCTTTTGGACGGTCTGTCCCTAACTTAACATCTCCCAGGGTCACAAGATCCTAATGGTTTTGCGACTCAACAATAACCTATCTGTACACAAACATATATTCTCTTCTATGTGTAATCATAATTTTAGCCATACCTGTGACAAAGCGCTACACACTGGAATTTTGGACTAAATTAGCTCGGGCCAATATCTAACGTATAGGGTGCGATCCTATACCAGTTTCATCTGGTATTCTAGTATCTAAGTCATTTTCACTTAGGGATACATTCCCATAATTTTCCTTGAAAAAACTTTCATCTGAAATTGATTTAAAACCTTTTAAACCAAACTTAAACAAGAAAAGCATTTATACTCTATGCTTTACTCAAAATCACCTTGCCATGTTATATATACTTTACTCAAATCTTTATTGATGAAAACCTTTAAACATTTGAAAGTACCCCCTTTCAATCCTATTGAAAGTACCCCCTTTTGGTCCTATTGAAAGTACACCTTTCGAAACTATTAGTATAAACCTTTTGAGATCATTGAAATTCCTTTTCCTTCGAAAGCTAAAAACTTTAAACATCCCTCTTTAAAACCAATGAACATTGCCTTTCGAAACCATAGGAAACACATTTCCTTTAAACCATTCAAAACCATTAGAAAACTTTTCCTTTAGACCTTTAGAAACTATTGGGGAACCACCCCTTCGAAACCTTCTTTAAAACCTTTCGAAGGTATTAAAACCTCAAACCCTTCAAAAGCATTTGGAAAAATACCTTTCGAAACCATTTAAGTCGAAACCATTCTCTTTTGAAACCATTGGGTTATTCTTTAGAAATCACTAAGGGTCACAAGCAATAGGGTCGAAAGCTTACCCTTTTGAAAGCTATTACTAAGTTAGGAAGTGATGGTGTTGAAACACCCCTTCCGAAAGCATTGGAGAAGCGATAGGGTTTTTATAAAAAAAAGCAACCCCCTTCGAAAGATCTATTTCGAAAGGTAAAAAGGCGGCTGTAAAGGCTTCGACATAGTCGGAAGCTATTATTTAAAAACAATGGTGCAACTATTTCGAAACCAACCTTTTTATACCGTTGACTTAGTCGAAAGCAGACTTAGTTGAAAGCTATTTCTTAGAACAAAGGCGCAACCTTGAAATCTTTCTTAAATCGATTGACCTGGTCGGAAGCCAACCAAGTCGAAAGCTATTTGGTCGAAAGCAAGCAGGCGCTTTTCTCTTTTAAAACAAAAAGGCGCTTCGCCTTTCGAAACCCCTTGGTTTCGGCTCTTACCTTCCACCTTTGTCCAATTCACTGTGTACCAAAATTAATCCTATGTGCATTGGTTTAAGGAAGGAGGCGGAGGGTCATAGTCGAAAGCTACATATGGAACCAAAACAGGCGAAACATACTTTCGGCATGAAATTCTGATTTTAAACCTTTTTAAGTAAACTTTTTTTACTAACCTGCCTTATTTGTCAAACTCTTATTGGTTGCTAATTTTTCTTTTCTAAAAGAACTGCTATAATTTCAGAATTAATTTATTTAAATAATTTGCAAAATACCCCTTCTCCTTGATTAAATATATAAAACATTTAAGTCCCATACCTTAAATAATTTTATATATTGATCAAAACACTTTGGAAAATTCTACAAAAATTTCAGAAAATCCTTTTCAATATGTTTTCTAACATATATAAATTTCAGGCCTGAACTAAATATAATTTATCCGTAAATTATTTATAACCCAATAAATCATTTCCTCCACTAGAAAATTAATATAAAATCCACATTAATTCATAAAATTATGAAAATTTAAACCCATCTCTAAAATAACATTTTTGGTCTATATCTAAAATCGCAAGGCATTTGTAGTTTATTAAATAGGATTTTCACATCAAAACGTATCATAAAAATCAATATGAACATGCATAAATCACCAACAAGTATATGTAAACATTTAATAATCCAAAATATGACATTATCATGCAAAGTCATCTTGGGTTAACCTTAAACCGAAAACTATAAGAAAAATGAGATGTAGTTATCATTCACCTTAGCGTTTTTATTATAGATGTGAGATTTGATGTTGAATAAGTTGATCTACTTCTTCTCTTGAAATCCTAACTTTATCTTCTCTTGAGATTGAAAATGGTGGCCGGCCTTAGGGTATTTTTGCTTGAGAAAATAAAATGAACATGTGTTTGATTTCCTAAGGGTTTAGGGTATAAGTTCTATCATTTTCCTATTTCGCCCTCCCCTATTTCCTAACACTTTTATTCATGCTTTCTCGTTTTGATTTAACTTTAACATGGCACGGCTACCCTTAGTTAAATCAAATCTCAATCTATTAATCATCTTACATTATTTATTTTATTTCGCTAATTAAATAGTCTAAATAATGCGTTACAGCAATCTACCACGTGGAAAGGCTTCAATCGTAAAGAAAGTCAGTACTTAAGATTGGAGGAAGCGTAGGAGCTAGAAAGTGAGTCTATTGGTGCACAACCGAAGAACATCGGACATAGCGATGTAGCAATGAATCAAAACGCACACGCCTTTGGAACTACTGAAGGATTCATAGGAAAAGGCGGAAATCAAAAGAGGAAAAATCAGAACTCCAATAAAAGGAATGGTAATGGTAGCAGTAAAAGGCTTAAAGGGTTCAAGAAGGAAGATTATACCCCTCTAAACGACACTCCAAAAAATATTTATCTCGCAATACAGGGGACTGAGGAATACAAGAAACCCCATAGGAAGGAAGCAACTGAGCAACAAAAACTTTCAGGAAAGTTCTGCCTTTTCCACGAGACTCATGGTCATAACACAAACAAATGCAGCCATCTGAAGAATCTCATTGAAGAGTTGATTCGAGAAAAAAAATCCAGTAGTACGTGAGAAAGCCACATAACCTTGATCAACCCAGGCTGCTCAACCTCCTAGTGAATGAAGGAATCAAGCCGGAACTAGTGAAGAAGGGTCCAAATGAACTGACCAAAGACTTATTATCGAAACAATATCTGGGGGACCACACCTCGCGCAAAGAATTTAGGGTGAGATGGAGCGATATGCAAGTTCATTGAAGCATACTCTAAAGGAATCATGTTTCGCACTAGAAGATGAAACGCCAGCCAAGCTACAGAAAATCTTGAGTGAAGACATAGTGTTCCGAAATCGGGACACCGAAGGGATCGAAGCCCCAACTCTCGATCCAATGGTGGTAATAGTGGGAATCGGTTCCGCTGTTGTTCGACGAGTGTTGGTTGATAGTGGAAGCTCTGTTAATATACTTTTCAAATGTACTTTTGATCAAATGAAAATCGACATGAAAAGCATGTCTGCATGCCAAACAAAGATCCAAGGGTTCACTGGCGAACCCAAGCTACCTGTGGGAACAATTGACCTGCCAGTGGAGCTTGGAGAGGGTGATCGAAGAGTAACCCTCATTCAGACTTTTGTAATTGTGGACGAAATGTCCACATATAACGCCTTCTTAGGATCGCCCACTCTAGCAAATTTCAGAATAGCTCTGGCCAAATGGTGTCTAACCATGAAGTTCCCTACTGCAAATGGAATCGGAGTGGTGAAAGGAGATCGGTGTGCCGCCAGAGAATGTTACATTGCAGAGTTACGTGAATCCAGAAGAAGAGAAAAAGGGAAGGATGTGGGGAGAACTCTCCACATCCGTGAACCTTCAGAATAGCAACTACAGAGTCGCCCTTGGCTTGGGGACCATTTCCTATTTGACAAGGCTTTGGACCCAAGAAAGAAGAGTTCAGGGGAGGAACGGGCAGCACTAGCAGAATTGACGATGTCTGTCCCGGTC
Source organism: Allium fistulosum (assembly GCA_030737815.1). Lineage (NCBI taxonomy): Eukaryota > Viridiplantae > Streptophyta > Magnoliopsida > Asparagales > Amaryllidaceae > Allium > Allium fistulosum. The sequence goes on along the minus strand of CM060902.1, from coordinate 1,004,145,902 downwards.
GATATGGACGACCCAACTAAAGTCTTGAAAATTGGATCACACCTTGGAAATAAGATGTGTTTGGAGCTTACTAAATTTCTTCATGCCAACTTAGATGTGTTCGCATGGACGCATTCCGATATGTGTGGGGTGTCTCTAAAAATCGCATGTCACGCACTTAATATTGACCCCAAGTTCACACCAGTAAAGCAAAAGAGGCGCAACCTAGGTCCTGAATGATCCAAGGCGCTATGAGAAGAGGTGGACAAGTTAATGGCCAACGGTTTCATTCATGATGCAACTTATCCAGAGTGGGTATCTAATCCAGTCTTAGTCAAAAAGTCTAATGGGAAGTGGCGAACCAGTATCGATTACTCGGACTTAAACAAAGCCTGCCCAAAAGATAGCTTCCCTCTTCCCAGGATAGACCAGCTTGTGGATGGAACGGTAGGACACGAGCTGCTATCATTCATGGACGCATACTCTAGGTACAACCAAATTCCGATGCATGAGCCTGACTAAGAAAACACCAACTTCATTACCGACCTAGGCCTATACTGCTATAGGGTAATGCCATTTGGTTTGAAAAACGCAAAGGCAACTTATCAAAGGTTGGTAAATACGATGTTCAAGCGTCGGATCGGGAAAACGATGGAGGTTTACGTGGACAACATATTGGTCAAATTACGAGCAACTGTTAACCACCTTGATAATCTTACTGAAATGTTCGAAATACACTGAAAGTACGGAATGAAACTCAATCCACTCAAATGTCACTTCGGGGTAGCCTCTTTAAAATTCTTAGGATTCATCGTAAGTGCCAGGGGCATCGAAGCAAATCCAGAACAGAAAACAGAATTACGAGAAGTCCAAGCCCCGAAGAATAAGAAGGAACTCCAAAGCCTGAATGGAAATGTTGCAGTACTAAGTCGATTTATCTCAAAAGCTATCGATAAGTGTATTCCATTCTTCGATGCACTGAAGAAAGGAAAGAAGAACTTCGAATGGAGTGAAGCTTGTCAAACAGCATTCAAAGAATTTCTGCGGCACATGGAGGCTCCACCAATCCTATCGAAGCCCGTGGATGGAGAAGACCTGTTCATTTACTTAGCGATCTCACCCCATGCATTGGGCGCCGCCCTAGTGCGTGAAGAAACAAAAATCCAGCGACCCGTGTATTACATTAGTAAGCGGTTCACTAGAGCCGAGAAAAACTGCTCGAAACTGGAAAAAATAGCGTATTGCCTCTTGATCGCATCTAGGAAGTTACGACCATACTTTCAGGCTCATCCAATTAAAGTGTTGACGACCAACCACTAAAGTAAGTGTTATATTAGCCTAAAACTTCCGAACGACATCTCAAATGGAATATAGAACTGAGTCAATACGGTATCACATACTACCCAAGGAAGGCCATCAATGGGCAAGCCTTAGCAGACTTTATCGCCGAATTCACTATACGGGATGATGAGGAAGAAACATAGCTGGAAGTAGACATGCAATGGAGACTCTTTGTCGATGGCACATCTAACAACCTCTGTTCGGGAGTAGGAGTAGTGCTTGAAACCCCGAAGGACGAGCCATTAGCTATGCTCTGTGCTTGGAATTCCCTGCTACAAATAACGAAGCGGAATACGAAGCATTGGTTGCAGGACTGAAAGTTGTAAAAGAGCTTAAGATAAAATCTATTCACATGTACAGCGACTCCCAGCTGGTCGTCTGTCAATTAAAAGGGGAATACCAGGCTTGAAAGAAGAATCTTGCCCCATACCTGTCCAAAGTGCAAGAAGTGCTAAGCGACATCGAACATTACACCATAACTCACATTCCACGGGATAAAAACACCAAGGCAGATTATTTGGCTAAACTGGCAAGCTTAGGAGAAGCTCTATCATTGGGGCTAGTCCCAGTTGAAACTCTATCCAACCCAAGCATAGACAAAATGGACGTCGACTGGATCCCCGAGATCACTATCGAACCAGATACGTGGATGACACCGATAAACAAATATTTACTGGCAGGGACTCTTCCGACAGACTGGAATCAACGAAAAAAGCTTCTTCGAAAGGCACCGTGATTCATGATACAAGATGGAGTACTCTATCGAAGGGGATTCTTAACCCCCCTTCTTAGATGTGTGTTCGACGACAAAGCCCGACGAATCCCAAAGGAAGTGCATGAAGGCGAATTCAGAGACCACACTGGGGGGCAAACCCTTGTGAAGAAAGTCCTCCGATATGGATACTTCTGGTCAACAATAAATCGCGACGCTGTAGACTATGCCAGAAAATGTGATTATTGCTAAGGATTTAGCAAAATTAAAAGAACCCCTTCAACAGAGCTAACATAGATGGTCACTCCATGGCCATTTGAAATATGGGAATCGACTTGATTGGCGTCCTGCCAATAGAAAATGGAGGGGCCAAATATGTTATAGTTATCGTCGATTATTTCACGAAATGGGCCGAAGCGGAACCGCTGGCCACCATATCCACAAAGAAATTCATTAACTTTGTTACTAAAAATATTATTTTGCAGGTTCGGTGTGCCGCAGAAAATCATCACTGACAATGGAACTCAATTCGAAAGCATCGAGTTCAAAGGCTTCTGCAAACGCTTTCGAATTGAGAAGAGCTTCTCCCCAGTAGCTCATCCATAAGCAAACGAGAAAGTGGAAGCGATAAACAAGACCATCAAGTCTACCATCAAAAAGCGACAAACAAAAGCAAAAGGAAACTAGGTTGATGAGCTTCCACTCGCATTGTGGGTTTACAGAACTACCCACAAAGTGGCAACCGGCCACACTCCATTCGCTTTGGCATATGGTTCAGAAGCAATGATTCCTATTGAATTAGACGTCCCCTCGCACCGAAGGCAAAATTTCAATCAAAAGCAAAACGACCAACTCCTACTCGAATCTCTAGATATGATCGATGAAAGAAGAGAAGAAGCCGAGTTGAGAACCGCCGCCCATCAAAAAAGGTTTGCACGGTACTTAAACTCCAAAGTTCACAACCAAACCTTCGAACTGGGAGATCTTGTGCTCAAGCGAGTCTACCCCGTTCTAGGGCCTTCGGACCAAACTGGGAAGGACCAGATGTCATCAATCAAAAGCTAAGGGACAGAACTTTCAAGTTAACAACCGTTGACGGAATCAATATTCCCAGGGCATGGAATAGCGAATCACTCCGCCTTTACTTCATTTGAAAACTACCTTATGTACTATCTATTTTTTCAATAAATAAGCCATCCCTGGATGCCGAGGGCATTGTAAATAGGCAATAGCCTATCCTGCTTTCCTTAATAAAATTTGATTTGCTTCTTGAACCAACAAAACTGTGTTCATAATAACTACCCATCGAGTCGACCGAAGCAAATCGACTCAAACCGTTGGATCGACAGAACTCGATCTTTGCCTTCTAAAAACCGGTGTTGCTCTGGTAACATTGGGAAGGGTAAAAAAAACACTCCTCACATTGCCTGAAGATAGGAAACACCAAGGAGTATGAAAAGCCACGCAATCCATAAGCCGTGCACTAACTCCTAAAAATCACACTCCTCACATTGCTGGAAGATAGGCAACGCCGAGGAGTACGAAAGGCCACGCATTACATAAGCCGTGCACTAATCCTTAAAAATTACACTCCTCACATTGCCTGAAGATAGGAAACACCAAGGAGTATGAAAAGCCACGCACTCCATAAGTCGTGCACTGACTCTTAAAACTCAAACTCCTCACGTTGCCCGAAGATAAGCAACATCGAGGAGTACTAAAGCTGTTCCGGACCAATGGGTCATATCAATCCCAAAAGCCGCACATTTCATAAGTCACGCGTTAACTCCCGAATCCATGAAACCACACTCCTAAAACATAAACTCCTCACGTTACTTGAAGATAGGCAACACCGAGAAGCACCAGAACCGTTTCGAATCGGTGGGACATATCGATCCCAAAATTCGCGGATCCCGTAAGCCATGCGCACTTTCAAGTCCCGGAATTGCCCCGGCAACACCAGGAAACTTATCCATACAAAAATAACAAGATTCAATCCATTCCCATTGCTTGAAGCAATGGGCACGACTCCAACAAAATCGGAGTGCTACAAACTATAACATTCAAATGTCGGCAATGTATAACTGCTTACAGCCAACTCATATAGTGTGCACATCTCGAACATGCATATGTTGCATACTTATCAAAATATTGCGAAAAACTCAGACTACGTGCTCAAGTCACAAAACTTCTGAAAAAAGAAAAATCAAGTTGTGATTTAGTCAAATTCCAAGTGTTAATGCGCAGACTATTTAAACCTTAAGTTACCGGTCATTTGTCAATTGTTTGTAGTAAAAAGCCCTATGAACTAGGGGGCATACACTGGCACTTAAATAAAAACACTTAAAAACAATAAGTTCACAAGTTCTGTTACTCCATACAAAGAATTGTTACTCCAAATAAAGAATTTCGGCAGTAATTACAAGAACTGGATAAGTGTAAACAAAACAAGCAAAAGTGCACAAAACACATATAAACAGACAAGTAAGAGTACAAACAAAATATCAATGTATTACTTATAATTTTCTTTTATACAGGGTCAAAACGTGGGGCCGTGTCCACACAACACCAGCCAATGAAAGGAAAGTACAGACTCCACAACAAAAACACTAAGCGCAGACTCTACACTTGAACAAAATGACTCAAAATGAACCAAAATCAGATCGATCACCACCCAAACACCTCAGCGCTTCTTTCCACCACTCCCCTTTCCGCCCTTTGTTCGAAGTTTCTGCCTCGTCTCAAGAGTGGTGTCGCTGCCAGTAATATCAACAAACTCCTCAGCACTAACATCCTTCTCTTGCTCTGCAGCCTTCTCAGAAGATTCACCCTTCTCTTTGCGCTTCCATGACTTGCGGGAGCTCTTCGAGGCTTTGATCATTTCAACCTTCTCTTTCTTGATAGCGACAAATTCATATTGAGTCTTGCGAGGATGCTCCGTTTGAACTTCCTGCTCCCTAACTTCTGTCGTTGTTACGTTACCTTCCAAAGATACAGAAGGCTCATCCAAGCCATGAAGAGCAGCTATCTTTTTAGACTCAAGCCTCGTCTACGAGCCAGACAAGGACATGGAAACTGGAACATGAATGGAAATGAGCATGGAGGCTGTGCAAATAGCAACAGGTCCAGGAGCCGAGGAAGCTGCACATCAACAGGAAAGGTAGACGGACCTATAAGATCAAAAATAAAAGCATTAAATTCTTCCTTCTCTTGCGGCGTAAGCTGAAGACTCCCGAACTCGGGAGAAGTGAGAGGATTACTTGTGTAACGACCCGTAAATTTCAACTGTTTTAAAAACGTAATTAGTTGAAATTTTGAGAAATTTTAAACGATAAAATTTTGAAATAAAAATTTAATATTTGGAATACGTCTAGTTAACATAGCAACTGGTAAATTTTCGTCCGAAAATATGAAAGTTTATTTCGCGCGTAAATTCACTTCAATTTAATCAGTTAAAAAGCGATGAAAATAAAACGTTTTCGAAACTCAAATATTTTTACATAGAAAAATTCTAAACCATCTTCTGAGCAAGATACCAGTTTGTCGTTTTTCCAAATTTGGACATCTATTGCTCCGTCGTTCTTATTTTCTGCAAAATAACAGTATTCTGGTACCGATATCGATTTTTATCGGATGATCGTACCACTGATTTCTATATACCGCTTTGATCGTCTCGTCGTGCCGATCTCTACGGTATATTCGATTGTCAAATTCGGAGTTCCGGTGTACGTTACACTTTGCGTAACGCCTACCGTATCGATACTGTATCCGCGACCGTTTGCTTTCTATGGCCTTTCAAATTTCAGTCTTGTTATTCAAGAAAAAATTGCTTTAATGATGCCTGGATTCCCATGCGCTTTATCTATTCCCAACATTTATTTTTCCAATTGCATTTATGGTTCATTTCATAACCAACGTTCATTCATTCTCTCTGCCTTTTGAAGAACATTTAATAATTATCAAGTTATTCAAACGTCCTCCTTTTTCACTAGCCTATTAGCAACCTAAAGCATTCCAGCGCTTCATCTTCCCGAGTAGCCGAAGCCCAGACACCCACGCAGTCCTCCTCATCCACCTCACTCTTCCGCTGCGCAACCGGCCACACGCCACCCCACAACCCTGACGTCAGCCCAACCTCCACGTCACTTCCCTGCCTACCCAGAGAACCCAGACCAGATAGCATCCTCAACACCTGTAGCCTACCCTCCCTCTCGAACTCGCCCACGACCAACCAGCGAACACCGCCTTCCACACCTCCGTAGCACCGAGCACCAGATCTCCCTACATCGCCAGCGTCATCTATTATATCTGTGGTATGTTAATTTTGTTAGAAAATTTGTTATGTAATTCAAAAATATATATATATATTGTATAATTTACACGTATAGTATATTGTCTATGCATTGGGTCTTTATATTGTGCCTGGGTATATAGTCTGCATGCATTTTGTGGTAGTTGGTATATAGTATAATCAATATATGTAAGTCTTCATATGACTAGTTGGGTCCATTTATTTAATAAAGTAAGTATTTGTTTAATGTAAATATAAGCCATTTGATTTTGTTTTAACATGCTGTTTATATACGTAGTCCTATGTATAAGTTTATAAAGCTTAGATGGATAAAAATATCTAAGTATACATTGTTGTGAGCAAGCTTACATAAGATTGTGTTCATATTTAACGTCTGCATCTACCTATATATATTAATCCTTACTATCGATTTTATAAATATATATGTTGTTATAGATATAAGCCATACTAGTATGAAGTCTATTGAGTTGTTATATATATTATGCATATGTTTGTGTTAATTCAATATATGATGTTTATATATGTAGTAGTCTTTTATACAATGTTATGCTGACTTGCATATGCTGTGAAGTGTATGTGTAGGCTGCATAGTTTATTTATTAATAGGTCTGCATATATGAGTCAGGAGGATTTCTGGATGTTTGTACAAGTTATAAAGTTACAGCATATACATACCATTTTAAATATGAGTTTAGTTTTGTATTATATAGTTCGAATGCTGTTTATATGAGCCGAGTGTATATTCGTTATTTGTAAGTCAGATTTGTTACATCAGTTGTCGTTTTAATTCATTTATATAAGTCACTGAAGTATAGATTTGGAATCATATTTTTGTATACATATTTTTCCATTCGAATATGTTATAGATTTACATTTCGTTAGCATATTATCTTACAGGAAGTACTATATATATTTTTATTATAAGTTGTATATAGTTTTAACTATGCATAGTTTATATATATGTTGTTTGGGATGCAGTCTGCATATATATAGGGAGGTAGGGCAGATTTACAGATATACATTGTTTTGTATGAAAATGGTATAGTTGGATTACGTATATTTGGGTATAAGTTTAGTTGCATATTGTTTAGAGTCTGCACATATATTGATTTGTTTATGCACATATATTCATCTGTTCTTTTAACTATAATGTGAAAATCTCGATGTGCAGATTTTGGTATTGACTTTTAAAATACTATATATAAAGATTTTGAATGTTAACAAGTGTTTTAAAGATGTTGATTTCATAATAATAGTAATATATATACTGTTATATCAGGCTGATCCTGATCGTTCCCATCGTTCCAGTTCTGATCTGATCTGTTGTCATAAATTCGGGCCAATCAGCTTTGATCGTTGAAATTCATGCCGATTTTGTTTTGCGTGGATTCGAAATTCGATTTCAGTGTCCGTATCAGTGTGCGTAGCCGTGTCACCTTCTGAAATCTATCTAGCCTCGAAAGGTGAGCACTCACTCACGATTAACGTTCTTTTATTTATTAAATTTGATTTCAATTGAAACGACAATTGAAATATGCTGTTGTTAGTTAATTACACTGTTATATATGCTATTACCTGTATCAGTTCACCTGTGACATACGACACCATTATCTGTTAATTATTTATGCGATGATAATACAGTTTGGCTGATAATTGATTGATTGTTTGATGTTTATATTGGACGTTAAATTGTTAATGATGTAAGTGATAAATAATTTGAAATTGAAATTGACGTAGGATAGTTAGAATTTGATATATGTGTTAAATTTGATTAACTGACATTTGTATAATATGACCCCTTTAACTGTTAAATCTAGTGACACGTAGGATTGTTTAACTACACCTTGAACCATCAATTGTATGTTGTTTAAATTGATGATGTATGAAATTGTAAATAGATGACAAGTGAAGAACCTAATGTAATAATCTTTAATCTACATGAAATGATAGTGTAGATTCTAGAAATAATTATATTAATTCGTACAAATAACAATGCGAATTAATACGATTATTTCGGGATTATTTGATTTGATTATTGGATTGATATTGATTGTTGTTATTGCTTGTTTATTTACTTTGACACCATCCCGGTTATCACACTGCAAGTTCCCTTTGTTATACTTTGATTTTTGAATTAAATTGGAATCGGGTTGAAATGATAAATACCCAATTGAACTTTGACCTTAGATATAGAGAATTAAATAAAAACCCGATTGGTCAATAATTTGATTTAAAAATAAATAAAGATTTTATTTGAATAAATAATATGGTTTTGAAATGAAGTTGAAATTATAATTAAGTTTGAAATTATTAAACTTTGAAATGATTTAATAATTAAGTTTGAAATTATAATTAAGTTGAAATTATTAAACTTTGAAATTATTTAATAATTAAGTTTTGAATTATTTAATAATTAAATAAGATTGAATTATTTAATGATTAAATTAAATTGAATTTTTGAATAAGTGAATTGTACTTCGTAATAATTGAAATTGAGTTTCTTTATTAATTAAGTTTTGGAAAATTATTTAAGAAAGTAAATAAGTGAAATTGATTTTCTTTAACAAGAAATGAAATGTGATATTTTGGAATTAATGTAAGACTTGAAATGTAAAGAATTTGATTTGACGAATTTAGTTTAATTCAAAATTGTAGATTTTGATTAAATGAAGTTGAACTTAAGAATTGATTTAATGAATTGGAAATTTGATAGAAATTGTTTTGAATGAAAAGTAACTTAACGAATATTAAATGAAATGGATAAATAGATTTAAATTGGTTTTAATATTAAATTAATTTAAATGATTTCGGAATGAAACTTATATACGAACTTGAATCAATATTTGAATTGTTTTAAAGGGAAATTGAAATTGAATTATAAGATTTTGAAATTGTGAATTTGGAAGTTTTGAAACGTAAATATTAGAAATTGGTTTGAAAGACAAATGAAATGTTGATTTACGACTTCTATTTGAAATTGAATTGTTTTGGTTTTTGAAATATATTAAACGACCAATCGGTGTAATAATACGTAGTTATTAAAGAGACCGGGATCGGATATGGACATACTCTCTGTCGATACCGAAAACCACTTTAATAACTAATATACGCGAAGTGTTGATCCAGAATGAAGTGGATGGTTTGGTGAACGCGTTGACTGAAGAAAGAGAACGATTTTGGATGACCCCTGACATGACTAAAACAGGAGCCGCGCCGGGCCATTGAGGATCGCCATCTCTAGCGGACACACTTCTTCGATACCTTATCTATTACTTATGTGATTCGATTTGGGTGCACCCCTTGATTTGGGAGTGTTGTTTCGCGGTGTTGGGATAGTAGCTGTTATGCCCAACATCAGTCCGGATCACGCAACTACTAGTATCCTAGTTGGTATCGCCTCATGTACCTTGTCATACTGATTATCCTATTCGCGACCACTACGATTTTGATTTGTACCTTTAGTATATGGATTGCCCTCTGGTGACTTCCGGTTTTGGGGAAACTACGGTCTTGTATATGCTTTTGGGAATAAAAATGTGTTAAGGGTGGAATGGGCCATGACTTAACGCTATTTTGATATCTTTATATTACTGATAGACATTATCTACTTATCGTACATTACTACATAGTAGATAGTTTAACGGATCCTTAAAGGATGGTTATTCCAAACATCCTTTGAGTTACTTGTATTTCAATTGCTATTTCACTTGAGTTGGATTTATTAATATAAGAATGTTAATCCTGACTCGAGTGTCTTGTGTTTTTGCTTTACGCTCGGGTCAGACTGAGTGTACCAGTATTCGAGACTCACCTTTGAAGTTGGAGCTTTGCTTGAAGATCCAGCCATCTGTTCTACTTTCAGTATTCGATGATCCCAGTGATGTATTCTGATTTGTATCTGATGTACCGTATTACTCTTCTGTTGTAAACTCTGATGTATTTTATATATTCATATAGTAGCTTCATGAACTACTATCTCTTTTTTTTTCCGCTGCATTTATTACTCTGTGTCTGTGATCTGTGATTATATCTATTTACTGTATATGTTCAGTTTTGCCAAATTTAAATTAACAACGCGGTATTTTGAGCAATTCAACTCCGGCATGAGTGTCTACCTATACACTTATAATGGATGCGAATGGTCCAAAATATCGGGTCGTTACAGTTGGTATCAGAGCTTTGGTAGCTCTAGGCAAAACTTAACATATAGGGTAAATGTATTTACAGAATCACTCTCATTCGAGTTTCAATCTCTTCCTTTTGACTCGATTTCTTTGAATTTTGGAACGTTCCCTACGGTTCCAAATTTCATTCGTGTCCCACACTATTCGTCTCCTTTCAATTCTGGAGCATCACATAACTCCACTTCGAATGACCCTTATAGTGAATCGGCGGTCTCGCCAATCTTCGAATGATTGGTAAAGGGGTGAAACTCCTTTACAAATAGGCATTGATTTACCGGAGATTTCTGTATCCTCGGTTTACGATGCTATCTGTCTCCTGCTATACCTGAATTTTATTTCTGGAGATCGAATGTCGATTTGCCTTGGAATTCTACATCGATCTTATTCTTGAAGTCACGGTTGATCCGGTTAAGGTTGCCCGTAAATTTAATAAGCTTATCCATGTCCCGATTCTGTTAATTGAATCATCTTATCTTTTCTTTCGAACTTGAATTCGAATCAAAATTCTCTTTGATTTGAGTCCATCAGATTTGAACCTCTGTCTTTGCTTTGAAATCTATTCTTATATAGTCGAGCGAGGAAGTGTATTTGTAAATTAATATTTAAAATGTTTTAATATATACTGTGTTGTTTGAGTTGTTGATGTTGATTTGGGTTTCCGATCGATTCGTCTGATCAACGCTATCGATAGGATTTCCAAAACACTTGAACAGAGCAAACCGACACTATATTATTTTCAAATTTGGAAAATGAAATAAATTTGTTTGATTATATTATGAAAATATAAGTAAAATTTTCTGGAATTTAATAGGTTAATTAAATTGTTTGTATGAAATGATAATATTTGATTTTCATTTATTGTTCTAAATAAATTTATAAATACGGTTTATAAATTGATTTGGAATTTGAAATGAATTTAATTCAAAAATTTGAGAATTTAGTTTCCGGTGATTTCAAACTTTGGTTTTAAAATTTTAAAGTATATATTATTGGAAAGTATTTTCGAATAGAAATCGTTTTCAAAGAATTTTAAAAATGTTGAAACCAGTGCTCTTCTCTTTGTCGCTGGAAAATAATTTCGGTGATGGCGGCCGCATCATCGACGTTCATTTTTGAGTTTCGAAGTGGAGAAACCATTCTGTAGCTTTGCTACGGTTTTGTTTGAAAAAAAAAAATTTGATTTGAATTTCTTCAGTATAATTTGATTTATATATATATGGGTATCTTATTTTAAAATTTAATTTAATTGATATAAATATATTATACCTATCTCTAAATTGTTTAAAGTTAATCGGAAATCTAATTCTTAAATTTTGTTAAAGGATGATTTTAATTATAAATAAAACCAAAATTTGGAATAAATATTTAAACTTGAAAAATTGAATTTGGAAATTTTTATTTGTATATTGTTCAACTGCATTCTAATACAACTCACCTAAATCATTCAGAAGTTGAATATGTAATTGGATAATATATAAGATAAATTGAATTTATAAATAAAATTTGAGTGTTTATAATAAATGTTATACACTGAATTTTGATTATAAAGATGTTAATAGAGTTATATAAGATAATAAGTAAATTCAGTTAATAACGAAATAAATTTGTTTAGAAAGAATTAATAAATTTGTTTCGAAAGAATTAATAAATTTGTTTTGAAAGAATTAATAAATTGAAATTTGATCAACTTATGAAAATACCTTGAATTTAAAAGAAATTAATAGATGTAAATTAATTTAAATCGAAACTTTTATGGTTTAAATTAATTTATATGGATTAAATATATGTGATTGGATATATTAAGTAGAATAAATTTAACAGTTATCTGGAATAAAGAAGAATTTAAATTGCTGAAAAAATATGATGATAATAAAAGACTATTCAAATTTATGGTTTTAAAAAAAAAGTTGTAAATTTAAGAAATGGGATAATGAGATAATGAATTTAGAAATAGTTGAGATTGATTTTAGTGAAATCAAATGGATTAAATCGATTATTGAATATCAATTAATTTAAATTTGAACTTATAAGGTTCAAATTGATTGTTATTTCGTATTTCAAACCAATTTTCTTTCTGGTTGTTTCTATTCTCCTACCTCGTTCCTTTTCGGGGACGAAAAGTTTTGAGTGGGGGAGAGTGTAACGACCCGTAAATTTCAACTGTTTTAAAAACGTAATTAGTTGAAATTTTGAGAAATTTTAAACGATAAAATTTTGAAATAAAAATTTAATATTTGGAATACGTCTAGTTAACATAGCAACTGGTAAATTTTCGTCCGAAAATATGAAAGTTTATTTCGCGCGTAAATTCACTTCAATTTAATCAGTTAAAAAGCGATGAAAATAAAACGTTTTCGAAACTCAAATATTTTTACATAGAAAAATTCTAAACCATCTTCTGAGCAAGATACCAGTTTGTCGTTTTTCCAAATTTGGACATCTATTGCTCCGTCGTTCTTATTTTCTGCAAAATAACAGTATTCTGGTACCGATATCGATTTTTATCGGATGATCGTACCACTGATTTCTATATACCGCTTTGATCGTCTCGTCGTGCCGATCTCTACGGTATATTCGATTGTCAAATTCGGAGTTCCGGTGTACGTTACACTTTGCGTAACGCCTACCGTATCGATACTGTATCCGCGACCGTTTGCTTTCTATGGCCTTTCAAATTTCAGTCTTGTTATTCAAGAAAAAATTGCTTTAATGATGCCTGGATTCCCATGCGCTTTATCTATTCCCAACATTTATTTTTCCAATTGCATTTATGGTTCATTTCATAACCAACGTTCATTCATTCTCTCTGCCTTTTGAAGAACATTTAATAATTATCAAGTTATTCAAACGTCCTCCTTTTTCACTAGCCTATTAGCAACCTAAAGCATTCCAGCGCTTCATCTTCCCGAGTAGCCGAAGCCCAGACACCCACGCAGTCCTCCTCATCCACCTCACTCTTCCGCTGCGCAACCGGCCACACGCCACCCCACAACCCTGACGTCAGCCCAACCTCCACGTCACTTCCCTGCCTACCCAGAGAACCCAGACCAGATAGCATCCTCAACACCTGTAGCCTACCCTCCCTCTCGAACTCGCCCACGACCAACCAGCGAACACCGCCTTCCACACCTCCGTAGCACCGAGCACCAGATCTCCCTACATCGCCAGCGTCATCTATTATATCTGTGGTATGTTAATTTTGTTAGAAAATTTGTTATGTAATTCAAAAATATATATATATATATATTGTATAATTTACACGTATAGTATATTGTCTATGCATTGGGTCTTTATATTGTGCCTGGGTATATAGTCTGCATGCATTTTGTGGTAGTTGGTATATAGTATAATCAATATATGTAAGTCTTCATATGACTAGTTGGGTCCATTTATTTAATAAAGTAAGTATTTGTTTAATGTAAATATAAGCCATTTGATTTTGTTTTAACATGCTGTTTATATACGTAGTCCTATGTATAAGTTTATAAAGCTTAGGTGGATAAAAATATCTAAGTATACATTGTTGTGAGCAAGCTTACATAAGATTGTGTTCATATTTAACGTCTGCATCTACCTATATATATTAATCCTTACTATCGATTTTATAAATATATATGTTGTTATAGATATAAGCCATACTAGTATGAAGTCTATTGAGTTGTTATATATATTATGCATATGTTTGTGTTAATTCAATATATGATGTTTATATATGTAGTAGTCTTTTATACAATGTTATGCTGACTTGCATATGCTGTGAAGTGTATGTGTAGGCTGCATAGTTTATTTATTAATAGGTCTGCATATATGAGTCAGGAGGATTTCTGGATGTTTGTACAAGTTATAAAGTTACAGCATATACATACCATTTTAAATATGAGTTTAGTTTTGTATTATATAGTTCGAATGCTGTTTATATGAGCCGAGTGTATATTCGTTATTTGTAAGTCAGATTTGTTACATCAGTTGTCGTTTTAATTCATTTATATAAGTCACTGAAGTATAGATTTGGAATCATATTTTTGTATACATATTTTTCCATTCGAATATGTTATAGATTTACAGTTCGTTAGCATATTATCTTACAGGAAGTACTATATATATTTTTATTATAAGTTGTATATAGTTTTAACTATGCATAGTTTATATATATGTTGTTTGGGATGCAGTCTGCATATATATAGGGAGGTAGGGCAGATTTACAGATATACATTGTTTTGTATGAAAATGGTATAGTTGGATTACGTATATTTGGGTATAAGTTTAGTTGCATATTGTTTAGAGTCTGCACATATATTGATTTGTTTATGCACATATATTCATCTGTTTTTTTAACTATAATGTGAAAATCTCGATGTGCAGATTTTGGTATTGACTTTTAAAATACTATATATAAAGATTTTGAATGTTAACAAGTGTTTTAAAGATGTTGATTTCATAATAATAGTAATATATATACTGTTATATCAGGCTGATCCTGATCGTTCCCATCGTTCCAGTTCTGATCTGATCTGTTGTCATAAATTCGGGCCAATCAGCTTTGATCGTTGAAATTCGTGCCGATTTTGTTTTGCGTGGATTCGAAATTCGATTTCAGTGTCCGTATCAGTGTGCGTAGCCGTGTCACCTTCTGAAATCTATCTAGCCTCGAAAGGTGAGCACTCACTCACGATTAACGTTCTTTTATTTATTAAATTTGATTTCAATTGAAACGACAATTGAAATATGCTGTTGTTAGTTAATTACACTGTTATATATGCTATTACCTGTATCAGTTCACCTGTGACATACGACACCATTATCTGTTAATTATTTATGCGATGATAATACAGTTTGGCTGATAATTGATTGATTGTTTGATGTTTATATTGGACGTTAAATTGTTAATGATGTAAGTGATAAATAATTTGAAATTGACGTAGGATAGTTAGAATTTGATATATGTGTTAAATTTGATTAACTGACATTTGTATAATATGACCCCTTTAACTGTTAAATCTAGTGACACGTAGGATTGTTTAACTACACCTTGAACCATCAATTGTATGTTGTTTAAATTGATGATGTATGAAATTGTAAATAGATGACAAGTGAAGAACCGTAATGTAATAATCTTTAATCTACATGAAATGATAGTGTAGATTCTAGAAATAATTATATTAATTCGTACAAATAACAATGCGAATTAATACGATTATTTCGGGATTATTTGATTTGATTATTGGATTGATATTGATTGTTGTTATTGCTTGTTTATTTACTTTGACACCATCCCGGTTATCACACTGCAAGTTCCCTTTGTTATACTTTGATTTTTGAATTAAATTGGAATCGGGTTGAAATGATAAATACCCAATTGAACTTTGACCTTAGATATAGAGAATTAAATAAAAACCCGATTGGTCAATAATTTGATTTAAAAATAAATAAAGATTTTATTTGAATAAATAATATGGTTTTGAAATGAAGTTGAAATTATAATTAAGTTTGAAATTATTAAACTTTGAAATGATTTAATAATTAAGTTTGAAATTATAATTAAGTTGAAATTATTAAACTTTGAAATTATTTAATAATTAAGTTTTGAATTATTTAATAATTAAATAAGATTGAATTATTTAATGATTAAATTAAATTGAATTTTTGAATAAGTGAATTGTACTTCGTAATAATTGAAATTGAGTTTCTTTATTAATTAAGTTTTGGAAAATTATTTAAGAAAGTAAATAAGTGAAATTGATTTTCTTTAACAAGAAATGAAATGTGATATTTTGGAATTAATGTAAGACTTGAAATGTAAAGAATTTGATTTGACGAATTTAGTTTAATTCAAAATTGTAGATTTTGATTAAATGAAGTTGAACTTAAGAATTGATTTAATGAATTGGAAATTTGATAGAAATTGTTTTGAATGAAAAGTAACTTAACGAATATTAAATGAAATGGATAAATAGATTTAAATTGGTTTTAATATTAAATTAATTTAAATGATTTCGGAATGAAACTTATATACGAACTTGAATCAATATTTGAATTGTTTTAAAGGGAAATTGAAATTGAATTATAAGATTTTGAAATTGTGAATTTGGAAGTTTTGAAACGTAAATATTAGAAATTGGTTTGAAAGACAAATGAAATGTTGATTTACGACTTCTATTTGAAATTGAATTGTTTTGGTTTTTGAAATATATTAAACGACCAATCGGTGTAATAATACGTAGTTATTAAAGAGACCGGGATCGGATATGGACATACTCTCTGTCGATACCGAAAACCACTTTAATAACTAATATACGCGAAGTGTTGATCCAGAATGAAGTGGATGGTTTGGTGAACGCGTTGACTGAAGAAAGAGAACGATTTTGGATGACCCCTGACATGACTAAAACAGGAGCCGCGCCGGGCCATTGAGGATCGCCATCTCTAGCGGACACACTTCTTCGATACCTTATCTATTACTTATGTGATTCGATTTGGGTGCACCCCTTGATTTGGGAGTGTTGTTTCGCGGTGTTGGGATAGTAGCTGCTATGCCCAACATCAGTCCGGATCACGCAACTACTAGTATCCTAGTTGGTATCGCCTCATGTACCTTGTCATACTGATTATCCTATTCGCGACCACTACGATTTTGATTTGTACCTTTAGTATATGGATTGCCCTCTGGTGACTTCCGGTTTTGGGGAAACTACGGTCTTGTATATGCTTTTGGGAATAAAAATGTGTTAAGGGTGGAATGGGCCATGACTTAACGCTATTTTGATATCTTTATATTACTGATAGACATTATCTACTTATCGTACATTACTACATAGTAGATAGTTTAACGGATCCTTAAAGGATGGTTATTCCAAACATCCTTTGAGTTACTTGTATTTCAATTGCTATTTCACTTGAGTTGGATTTATTAATATAAGAATGTTAATCCTGACTCGAGTGTCTTGTGTTTTTGCTTTACGCTCGGGTCAGACTGAGTGTACCAGTATTCGAGACTCACCTTTGAAGTTGGAGCTTTGCTTGAAGATCCAGCCATCTGTTCTACTTTCAGTATTCGATGATCCCAGTGATGTATTCTGATTTGTATCTGATGTACCGTATTACTCTTCTGTTGTAAACTCTGATGTATTTTATATATTCATATAGTAGCTTCATGAACTACTATCTCTTTTTTTTTCCGCTGCATTTATTACTCTGTGTCTGTGATCTGTGATTATATCTATTTACTGTATATGTTCAGTTTTGCCAAATTTAAATTAACAACGCGGTATTTTGAGCAATTCAACTCCGGCATGAGTGTCTACCTATACACTTATAATGGATGCGAATGGTCCAAAATATCGGGTCGTTACAACTTGCACCGGAAGAGTGACCAATAATGTCAACTTTGTATTCACCGCCTTCACCCTTCTTAGATGGTTCTACAATCCAAGAGGAACCCCATGCCCAGAACTGGTAGGCAAATTGCGGGACTGCTCCGATGGCTCGCCGGTGCCAGAAATTGAAGGCTTTGTAAGTGCTTCGGCAGCCGCGGTCATGGCGGCATCGGTAGCTTCTTTCTCCCTCTCGATCCGCAAAATCTCCCGACCCTCTAGCACCACCTTCTTTGATTCCTCGTTAAGGTAGGCATTTTCTAACTCTCGCTCGGTGTAAACGTCACCGCTGTCACAAAAGCATGTCAAGGTTTCTTCGTAGACCACAATAAGAGTGTGCGGAAATTTCGGGCCCAAGTAGCTAAGGCTCCCCTGATGAAGTAGAGAATTAACGTAAAAATTCAGGATGGTCTCGAACATCTTTTCCATCTTCCTCTCGAAAGCGTTTTGAAGCTCCAGATAATCCACCGTAATAATGGCCTTATCGACTTCAATGCGAGACTTATCAGTGCTAAGCTGCGCAACTTGGTCTTGTAGTCGGGCGATCGTCGTAGCCTGATCAGAAATGGTCTTATTATGCCCCTCAACGATAAGGTCATGGTCAGAGATAGTTTTCTTCTGGGATTCAATTATCGTGCTAGGAGCAGCCACTTCCTCTTTTAGTTCGGCCTCCACGGCATGAGCCTTCTTTATTTCGTCCCTATAGATGATCTCAATCCTCTCGTGGGCCTCTTTCACTTCTTTCAATAAGTCGGCATTCCTTTTGCTTTCTCGCAGCGCCGCTTCTTTCTCCTCCTCCGGCTGTTTAATCCTGGCATCGCGTTCTAACAATGCTCTTTCAAAATCATCATTCTCTGACTAACTTCAGATGCGACGTGGCTCGAACGAGGTGGCAACTCCTCAAATCTGAAATCTTCCGCCATAATCGCATCGAAATCGACATAAACATCGCTCAAATCACCAAACTCTGCGCCAGTGTCTTTGCTCGGAGAATCCTAACACCCCCCATCCCTGGGGCACTGTCTTTATCACTTGTGTCGGGAGGAGGTGAACTCGGAATAACGGGGCTCATCCATAGAGTCTCATCACACGATTCAGAATCCCCATCATCGGATTCTACGTAGAAGTCATCGCTAGAAGTGGACTCATCGCTACTACTCCCGACTTCCCCCTCCTCTTTTTCTAAGTCCAATGAGGCTTTGCTTCCCTTTGCTTGAACTCTTCTTCTCCTTCTTCCAAAATCGAAGGCATTCTGACCAGGCGACTAACTCCAGTCACAGCAACGTCTCTTCCATCACGAGCCTCCTTGGCTGATTCTCCGAACAAGCCCTCTCTCTTGAGAAGTGCCTTCTTCAGAACCGTGAGAAGAAGAAGTGAATCGCGTGCGAACCCTGGATCGAGAAGGAGAGGGAGCTTCAATTGGAACGACAGACCTCCCCGGATGCAATAACCCATATCGAAGTAAGTTCTCATCAGTCAGCAGACTTTAACGGATCTTTCCTCGGCGTCGATAGCCTTTAGGGTTCGACAAACTTCATCAAGAGACAGGTCCCTATTCGGCCTTGGGAAAACTGCAAGAAATGTTCAACTTGATTAGAAACTCCGCAGCGACATGTTGGAACTCAATAAATATGGAAAAGAACTTACCTCCCGTCGACCATAGACGATTAAACCCTTCGAGGCACCTGATGAGGAAATATTGGATCTTAAACCGGGACAGTTTTCTCTAAAGTCGTAATACAATTTTTCGATACCTTTGAACTTCGATTACGACTAGAGATGGACACTCATCCCTTCTCTTAAATGAAAGAAAGTACCGCAACTCGTCGAAGCTTGGAGCATAATTGAATGTGCGCAAGAAAAGTTGGGATGGTGTAGCCGTTGGGATGAATCTAGAACGGGATAATGCCTAAGTTTGAGAGAGTGTCGTGCAAAACGTCATTAAAAGGGGGCACAGCTCCATTCAGACACATATACCGATGACAAGCGGTATATCCCGGAGGAGGCATGTGGGTAAACTCATTCTTTTCTGGAAGGTGTACATCTTCCTCTGGTATGTCATGCTGCACGCAGATATTATGCAGAACCGTAGCGAAAACTACAGAAGAAGCTCTCTCTGGCGGGATGAGAAGAACCCTAAAATTGGGAGGAGTTCGATCCAAAACTGGACCTACTGGGACCGACTGGCCATGTTCAGCCTACATAGTGGAAGGAGAAAGGTCAACGGACGACGACTCGGCTGCCGAAAGTGTCGGGCTTCCTCCGCTCGATTTACGTCGCGAAGATGGATGCTTCATTCTAAAACAATGGAACTCGCATTCAAAACGGTCAGGTGATTCTATTCTAAACTAATAATTTCCCCTACAACACTTGAATTTCGGAGAGATATTGATTCGTGTCGACACAACGAAGTTCAAGTATGTACCGGGGCAAGTTCAGTGTGTTGTCTATAGGGAGTGAGCTCGGTGTTCGAAACACTACAAACGCTCTATCCCGTGTAGATAGTCCGCTCGCAGTGGAAAAGGACTTCCTGTATTATTTTCCTTTGTTTTTATTTCCTCTACTCTTACCTGTTATCGATCAACGATCGATAACGGCCGTTGTCCGAAGTGACGTGGATGATTCTTTTCATTACAGGGACATCGAGTGTGCAAAAAGCAAGTAAAATAAGTCCAAATTCTTCGGAAGAGCCAGGACCAATTCACGATGTGTTGTGCAGTATTATCTATGGAACTTGGCACAATTCAATTCTTGCTTAATGGACGATGATAGCAAAACGTGTCAAGCACCGGGGCAAGGCTCGAATGTCGTTCCGAGAGAAACTCAAGACTCGATTTACTATCTTCTTCCATCAATCCACAATCAACTCAAACTCTTCACGACCAACATCATGAAATACAACCTTGCCATCAAATCATTAAACAAACACTGCGATTAGCAAACCCACCTCAGATTGAACTCTAAAACACAAAATTGGTCGAAGACTTAGAACAATGAATCAAAGACAGGATGGTGCGAGCTAAGGATAGGACAACAACAATCCAATGTAAAGGAAAAATTAGGGTTGTAACAACCCGAATTCCAGTAGGTCCGGATTTTTCACAAAAATGCTAAAATCAAAGTCCACTGAAGCCCGAGTTGGGTTTCTGGTATCCTGCAAATAGGCAAAGACAAATATATCAGAGCTTAGATAAATATCTCACAGCAGAACTGACTAAAATATAATAGTAAGTAAATACTCACCAATATAATAACACTTTCTAAACAAGTGTCTCAAATCTAGAAAGTCTCTACCATCTACCTAACTTGTAGGATGTTATGAGGAGGGGGTCAGAACTAAAGCTCTGGTGAATGGACAAATTATACACTTATAAGCTTAATTCTACATATACCGTTTTATTTCCAATTACTGTTATATTAGGTTCATTGGGTTCATAATACTCTCGCCTCTATGCGTGAATCGTGCCCATCTACTCCCTACTAAATCAAAACCTAATAAGTGATATATATATATATATATGTAGCTATAAGCCCAATGACTGCATTGGTCCTAGGTACTACCCATAATACCTTTCGTATCCTCCTCGCAAAGGACTCCATCATCTTGCTTCTATAGCGTTCTGTGACTATATCTATAAAGAACTGCCTCGTAAGGCCTACAATACACATGTTCTGTCGCCTACTATGAAAACGTAAAATTGTGTCCGCACTAGGCTATACTAATGCTCGGACATCCACAATGTACCACTCAGTGCGTACCTTGAGGACTATACGTAATCGTTCTGTCTATTCCCTAAATCCCGCTTAACAAGGTCTACCTTGTACGGAACTCAGTCGGGGATTTTCTATTTCTATAAAGGACTGCCTCGTTAGGCCTACAATATAGATATTCTACTTGGTCTGTCCCTTTTCTTTTCGTGGCTATAGCCCCACGCAGCCACCCCTCAACTAATCGAAAGACCTCTAAATAGCTAAGTGGTTGTTCCCTACTGCAAATAATCTTAACATCAAATTGGTTGCGCCCCTCATTTAATGTCTCGATAGTGAAAGAATCATTGGAATTTAGGTTTAACTCTAGTCTTTCCCAAAATCGCTTCTTGGTTTGGATGCTGGCCCGATATCCGCATGCGACTATCCTTTTGGGTCCTTCCCACTAAAACTTACTTGCAAGTATCGGGACACACGAATATCCTACTCCAAACATCAACCCCTTTTGAGTGCCTATAATGGTCCTGCCATGCAAAAAGCAGTCAAGGCATACACTTTTGATGGAACACCTACAGACCTGCCTCTGGAGGACTGCTTCACTATGCCTACCCCAGAGGGCCATCCTAGAGTACTCTCATGTCCCGTTGAAGTCTCGTACTTCCTTCTAGTCCAAAATAGCTACGTTGGACGTTCTTCTTCTGTTCTGAAATCTGTGATGAACTGCTTCGTTAGGCTCTTCATCCTTTGGGCTGCTCCTAACGCATCTCACTCTTTTATTAGACCCTAAGTCTAATCTTTTATTTTGCATTTAGTTTACTTTTCTTATTCTATTGGATACATATCTACCCTATTTAGCATAATCTTGTCCCAGCCTCACCTAACTATTGTGAGACCATCAGTTCCTGACTGAAAGGGAATGCTGTTGGTATGCGCCACTTCTATTATCTTGCTTATTAACTTAATTTAAGTCTTAAGTTTATTAAAATAAGCCTCTTCTATTATTTCTGCTCTATTTGCTTATTAACTTAATTTAAGTCTTAAATAAGCCTTTTCTGTTCTTTCTACTTAATTATTACCTATGTTATAATTTTACTTGTAATTGTCACTTTTATTTTCTTTTATAATATGTACATTATAAATAAAAATACAAGCGTCTCTTTTCTATTCTAGTATGTCTTCTTTTATTATGATATTGAATTCTCTTTAATTCTCTTATATTATATGACAATCTTGGCTTGGGACTACGTCCTATTGTCATAAATTTACTTATCATAATAACTGCTTTACTTTTATTCTATTATCTGTGCAGTAAATGCAGAGCTTCTAGTCTTGTCTAATAATTAACTTGATTCTTTCTTTAATTCCTTTAATTCTTCAACTTAACTTCTTATATTCTAGGAAGTAGTTCTATTTTATTTGGTTGGTTACAAAAAGTGTGTTAAAAATCCATTTCCATATTTTAATACCAGATAATGCTATAAACAATAATCCGTAACTGCAAGATATCTCTTTTATTGTCGCTTTACTTTTTGGATAGTGTAAAATACAGTAGTTTTTCTCTATTTTACACTAATTCCCTTTTTCTTTCTTTTATTCTTGCAATTAAGTTTATCGTTATCTTTTAAATATTAAACTATAGAAACGTATTTTCTTTTCTAAACCAACCAATTTACCTATCACCTACTTCCAAATCAAGTTATTAGATTTTCCCTTTTTATTTATTTTTTCCCGTTTTATCATAATTTACTGCAAATTTCTATTTTTCTCATTTTATTTCAGCTTTTCTTATTTTACATCTAATTTCTGTAAATCTAGTGTTCTTTCTATTTTAGTCCGTATTTGCGAATTTTTCTCTTTAACTAATTTATTCGCGTAAAAAGGAATAAAAAGAAGCTAACATTTACAGGCTAAATTTCAACTTTTAAAATAGATGTAAATAACTGTAAATTTCTTACTTTTAGGCTTATGCCTTTCTCTAACTGTCAAGCATAATATTAATTAAATATAAGCTTTCTTATACAATATACAGTCTCGGCATAACTAATTAACAGAATTAATTACTGAAATAAATACTAAATAAAATTATTTAACAGGAATCTAACGATAATATATCATAAATGTAAAAGATATATAATTAAATCCACTCACCTGTCATCCTTAGCTTTAAAACTCTATCTTCTAAAATTACTACACCGTTCTACAACTTCTCTCCTTTAATTTGTTAATTCCTTTATTTTGTTCACATATATTTTATTTGGATTTATTTGGTGAAGATTTGTGAGAAATAGGAGAAAAGAATGAAGAAAGAATCCATTGTTTACTGTAAGAGAGGGATGAAGAAAGTGACGGCTGATGGAATGAATTACATTACGTTCTCTCTTAAATAGATGTAGCCCACCAATTATCTAATTAATCCTCTACTTAATTGATCCTTCAATTAATTTTTATGTGCAGCAATATACTACCTATATGTACACATTCAAATCTAGGTCAACTATTATTTCTTTTCCTTATTAATTGACTTTTTCTACTGATTACGTTACAATCCTAATTAATAGCCCCATTAAGAGATTAACATGCCACCTCTATTAGTTAATTTCCTTAATTAATATTTTACACATTGTAACGTTTCATTAATTGGCATGTCAATTAAATCCACCATTCAATTAACATATATATATATATATATATATATATTTAATATGCATATTTTTTTATCCAAATTTGAATTTGAACATTTATTTGTTACATTTATATGTAAACCTCTTTAAATTGAGGGATCTGATATATACACACACGTTATATATTAATCTCCAATATTAATTCACATATTAATTAATTACACTTTTTACCTGATTCTGTTTACAATGTTAATTATTCCCCTTATTTTTTCCTCTTACATCTAATTCTCTTAATAATTTACATTCATTATAAACATAATAAATTTGTAACTACTTTTATAAATATCTATGAATTAATTGCAAATGTTTATAATTGATAAAATTTCCATGTTCGCTTATGTAATCGTTTCTGACGCTAAAACTTTAAACGGCTATAACTTCTCCATTTGAAGTCCATTTAGAAAACATTGTATATGGAAGTTGATCAGAAAATTGCCACAAACACAATGGTATAAGTTTCGTGGTCAAATTCCAACTTTAGTAGAAATTCATTTTTCATTGTTTTCATAGTTATCAATTAAATTTATTTTTAATTTTATAAAAATGCGGGGTGTTACATTCTCGCACCCTTTAGGAAATTTCATCCCCGAAATTCGACAAGGGTAAAATTATGTGATTCCTCGCATTAATCACATCCATTTTATGTACATCCAATTTTTCGACCATCCGTGTTCTTGTGCAAAAGTGTTATTCAATATAAAATATATGCATGTACGTGAATTTCTAAGCGGTACCTCATATATGAATGCTTTTCTTCTTTAAAAATTTATTTTAAAATATGATGCACACATCTTAAATATACTTGCAATTTCTACATGAATGTAATTTTTTGAAAACTTAAAACATTTTTCATCCAATTTTTTCCCACACTCTTACTGAATAGGGGTGTAGTTCAACGAATTTTTCATCCAAATCCTACCACACAACTTTTAATATTCGGATTTCAAAAAAATCTGATTTTCCGAGCTTGATTTCTTTTGTTAGAAAGAAGGTAGAAAACGAAAAAACTTCACATTTCTCCGTTTTACTTTTGCGTACCTCTCTCTCCATACTTGAAACTTATGCCTCTATCCTATAAAATCTCAATTTTCTTTCCCAAGCATGGTTTACATAAGAAAGATTTTCTTTTCAAACTTTTTCCCAAGCTTATTTTATGGGAAAGATGTATTTTTCTTTTGCAATTCTCATTTATTTCTATTGATGTGTCTGTTGCTTTCTTTAGATCTTACTGTTTTCCTTTAGTTACCTTTTATCTACTTTTACTCTTCTTTTAATATAGCAACTAAACACAGCTATCATCTAGGGCTAGGAGGTCTAGGACCATGTCCACTATGACACAGAAAGGTCCTACTATAGGAATCCAAGTAAATCATATGATCCTCCTACCGCCTATTACTTATTACCAACTTTCGATGTATTACTCATGACAAATAAGATCTATTCATCTCTTCTATTCCATGCTCAAAAAGGAATAACTAAGTCTCATTTACTGCAATGGATAAAGATTTCAATCTATGCAGTCTCTATCTAAAAAGGCAACTAAGCTTGAGGAAATTCTCTCTTTAGCTTTCATTTTTCCCTAACTAAGGTCTACTTTTCCCAACCACGTGTGTCTTACTATCTTACTAATATCACTTCATTATTAATCTATAGTCTACACACATGAAGCAACATTTCTAGGTTTTCACTAGTGTCCTATACACCTTACGGGGACTTTCATTATTACTACTAGGAGTAATTATTGCTATAGCCTTATACTTTTCCCGTTACACCTAGAAACTGATTCCTATCTACTCCATATTTAAAAGTCTGATTTGGTATTTTTCATTTTACTTCAAAAAATAAAGCTTCTAAATTTTTGAAACATCAAATACTTAAATTCTTGCCTTTGAAAGTGTTATTTTGAAGTTTTCCATTAAATTCAAAGATACTTGGTTACTTAAAATTTTATCTTTCCAAAAACTTACTTACTTTTCCACCAAACCATCTTTCTTTAAAATATGTCTTGCTTGTTCTTAAAACATTTTTCTTTTTTTTTCTTGACTAAAAAAAATGTCCTCACATGTTTTCAAAATAACCTTTTTTTCTCATAGATTTTCAAATTTACTAAAACCGGAGTAGATAAGAACAATAATTTTATCAAAAAACTCTTAACTTTCCTACACTTACAATTACTTAACCTTGAAGGAGTTTCTAACTTACTCCACTTAAAGGTTTTATACCTTAATGTATTGGACTTACTTTCTCTTATGAGAAACCACTAACGCTAAAACCATTTATGAATCCTTTAAAGGAGAATTTCATGTTTATGTGACATTATAAGGAATTTATTTTATATTTTATCGAAATAGGCTATACAAAATGTGGTGCTTTCCATACCTTTACATCTCTTTCATGTATTCCTTATAACTTGCACAAAACATCTTTATTTGTGATTCATAGAAAATTATATCATCATTTCATTCCAATAGATTAAGGTATGTTTGCTCTATATTTACTTACATAAGATATTTCCTATAAATTCATTAATTTATCGTACATTATTTTTCAAAGGAACTCATTTTCAAAACTGCTTTATAACTAGAAAATATTTTCATATACTTATTTAAATAATAAGTGCACATACAAACCATTTTAGAAATTATCTCCAAAACTCATTTCGGTCAAAACAGATGTTGCGTAAAACACCGTTACTACAACCCAAAAATACTAATATATGGATTCAATTAAAATAAATATTAATAAATCGCATATGCTATTTAAAAACATTTCCTTTGGGAGTCACCTACTATAACAATATTGTCATAGTTTATGCTTCCTTTATTTTTACCAAAAATATATATTACAACAATAAATGTTGCAACCTACGTTTTTGATACTTAACACTCTCTAGGTTTTTATATTTTAAAATCTTTGTTCACCTACAAGGAAACTAGCGAGCTATACACGCTCTATAATTCTTCAAAAAGAATTCTACTTTTAGCAAAATTTACATCATATAAAAACCAATTTAAATTTCATACCACTTTTTTTTTTTCAAAAGCCCAATATTTACTTCCTCAAATATATTAACAATTATATTTTTCAACTTTTCAATTCAAAAGTTTCATTTTATTGGGTTAGACATAAAGTGGATTTTCTTCTTACCAAAACCTTTTATTCCTTCCAAAATAAAACACTCTCCCTACTCTCCCTAGGGAACTTCCCCACTTCCTATAACATATGAATACTAATCTTCTCTCAAAACATGACTTATTGTACACAATAAAACGGTAATAACTTAGGGCTCAACACCCTTGGATCATTCCAAACTCAACTAGCAAACTATGCATAAATATACTTCTAAAAACTTTCCATGTGTTAAAATCTATAATTAGGGACTATTTGGATTTCAGTACATAATATATTTATATTTTATTCAAAAATACAAATACGTTCACTCACTATCTACCTAGGAATCCTAAACCTAGGCTCTGATACCAAATGTAACAACCCGAATTCCATGGGTCTGGATTTTTCACAAAAATGCTAAAATTCAAGCCCATTGAAGCCCGAGTTGGGGTTTCTGGTATCCTGCAAATTGGCAAAGGCAAATATATCAGAGCTCAGATAAATATCTCAAAGTGGAACTGACTAAAATATAATAGTAAGTAAATACTCACTAATATAATAACACTTTCTAAACAAGTGTCTCAAAGCTGGAAAGTCTCTGCCATCTACCTAACCTGTAGTATGTTATGAGGAGGGGGTCAGAACTAAAGTCCTGGTGAATGGACAAATTATACACTTTTAAGCTTAATTCGACATATACCATTTTATTTCCAATTAATGTTATATTAGGTTCATTGGGTTCATAATACTCTCGCCTCTGTGCGTGAATCGTACCCATCTACTCCCTAGTAGATCAAAACCTAATAACTGATATATATATATATATATGTAGCTATAAGCCCAACAACCGCATCGGTCCTAGGTACTACCCATAGTACCTTCCATATTCATTTCGCAAAGGACTCCATCGTCTTGCTTCTATGGTGTTTTGTGACTATATCTATAAAGGACTGCCTCGTAAGACCTACAATACACATGTTCCACAATATACCACATAGTGCGTACCTTGAGGACTATACGTAATCGTTCTGTCTACTCCCTGAATCCCGCTTAACAAGGTCTACCTTGTACGTCTTCAGTCAGGGATTTTCTATTTCTGTAAAGGACTGCCTCGTTAGGCCTACAATACAGATATTCTACTTGATCTATCCCTTTTCTTATCGTGGCTATGGCCCCACGCAGCCACCCCTCAACTAATCGAAAGACCTCTAAAGAGCTAAGTGGCCGTGCACTACTGCAAACAATCTTAACATCAAATTGGCTATGCCCCTCATCCAATATCTCGATAGTGAAAGAATCATTAGACTGTAGGTTTAACTCTAGACTTTCCTGAACTCGCTTCTTGGTTTTTATGATGGCCCGATATACACATGCGACTATCCTTTTGGTTCCTGCCCACTAAAAATTACTTGCAAAATATGAATATCCTACTCCAAACATCAACCCCTTTTGACTGCCTATAATGGTCCCGCCATGCAAAAAGTAGTCAAGACATACTCTTTTGATGGAACACCTACAGACCTACCTCTGGAGAACTGCTTTGCTATGCCTACCCCAAAAGGCTATCCTAGAGTACCCTCATGTCTCATTGAAGTCTCGTACTTCCTTCCAGTCCAAAATAGCTAAGTTGGACGTTCTTCTTCTGTGCTAAAATCTATGATGAACTGCTTCGTTAGGCTCTTCATCCTTTGGGCTACTCCAAACGCATCTCACTTTTTTATTAAACCCTAAGTATAATCTTTTATTTTGCGTTTAGTTTACTTTTATTATTCTGTTGGCTACTTATTTACCCTATTTAGCGTAATCTTATCCCGGCCTCACTTAACTATTGTGAGACCATTAGTTCCTGACTGAAAGGGAATGCTGTTTGTATGGGCCACTTCTATTATCTTGCTTATTAACTTAATTTAAGTCTTAAGTTTATTAAAATAAGCCTCTTTTATTATTTCTGCTCTATTTGCTTATTAACTTAATTTAAGTCTTAAATAAGCCTTTTCTGTTCTTTCTACTTAATTATAACCTATGTTATAATTTTACTTGTAATTGTCACTTTTATTTAATTTTATAATATGTACATTATAAATAAAAATACAAGCGTCTCTTTTCTATTCTAGTATGTCTTCTTTTATTATGATATTGAATTCTCTTTAATTCTCTTATATTATATGACAATCTTGGCTTGGGACTACGTCCTATTGTCATAAATTTACTTATCATAATAACTGCTTTAATTTTATTCTATTATCTGTGCAGTAAATGCAGAGCTTCTAGTTTTGTCTAATAATTAACTTGATTCCTTCTTTAATTACATTAATTCTTCACTTTAACTTCTTATATTCTAGGAAGTAGTTCTATTCTATTTGGTTGGTTACAAAAACTATGCTAAAAATACATTTCAATATTTTAATACCAAATAATGCTATAAACAATAATCTGTAACTGCAAGATATCTCTTTTATTGTTGCTTTACTTTTTGGATAGTGTAAAATACAGTAGTTTCTCTATTTTACACTAATTCCATTTTTCTTTCTTTTATTCTTGCAATTACGTTTATCATTATCTTTTAAATATTAAACTATAGAAATGTATTCTCTTTTCTAAACCAACCAATTAATCTATTACTTACTTCCAAATCAAGTTATTAGATTTTCCCATTTTATTTATTTTCCCCTATTTTAGCATAATTTACTGCAAATTTCTATTTTTCTCTTTTTATTTCAGCTTTTCTTATTTTACATCTAATTTCTGTAAATCTAGTGTTCTTTCTATTTTAGTCCGTATTTGCGAATTTTTCTCCTTAACTAATTTATTCGTGTAAAAAGGAATAAAAAGAAGCTAACATTTATAGGCTAAATTTCAACGTATAAAATAAATGTAAATAACTGTAAATTTCTTACTTTTAGGCTTATACCTTTCTCTAACTGTCAAGCCTAATACTAATTAAATATAAACTTTCTTATACAATTTATTGTCTCAGCATAACTAATTAATAGAATTAATTACTGAATAAAATTGTTTAACGGGAATCTAACAATAATATATCATAAACGTAAAAGATATATAATTAAATCCACTCATCAGTCGTCCTTAGCTTTAAATCTCTATCTTCTAAAATTACTACGTCGTTCTACAACTTCTCTCCTTCAATTTGTTGCAATTCCTCTATTTTGTTCATATATATTTTATTTGGATTTATTTGGTGAAGATTTGTGAGAAATTGGAGAAAAGAATGAAGAAAGAAGCCTTTGTTTACTGTAAGAGAAGGATGAAGAAAGTGATGGTGATGGAACGAATTACATTACGTTCTCTCTTAAATAGATGCAGCCCACCAATTATCTAATTAATCCTCTACTTAATTGATCCTTCAATTAATTTTTATGTGTAGCAATATATTGCCTATATGTACACATTCAAATCTAGTTCAACTATTATTTCTTTTCCTTATTAATTGACATTTTCTACTGATTACGTTACAATCCTAATTAATAGCCCCATTAATAGATTAACATGTCACCTCTATTAGTTAATTTCCTTAATTAATATTTTACACATTGTAATGTTTCATTAATTGGCATGTCAATTAATTCCGCCATTCATTTAACATATATATATTTAATATGCGTATACTTTTTTTATCCAGATTTGAATTTGAACATTTATTTGTTACATTTATATGTAAACCTCTTTAAATTGAGGGATCTGATACACACACACACACACATACGCACACACGTTATATATTAATCTCCAATATTAATTCACATATTAATTAATTGCACTTTTTAGCCGATTATGTTTACAATGTTAATTATTCCCCTTATTTTTTTGCTCTTACATCTAATTCTCTTAATAATTTACATTCATTACAAACATAATAAATTTTTTACTACTTTTATAAATATCCTATGAATTAATTGCAAATGTTTATAATTGATAAAATTTCCATGTTTGCATATGTAATTGTTTCTGATGCTAAAACTTCAAACGATTATAACTTCTCCGTTTGAAGTCCATTTAGAAAACATTGTATATGGAAGTTGATTAGAAAATTTCCACGAACACAATGGTATAAGTTTCATGGTCAAATTCCAACATTAGCAAAAATTCATTTTTCACTGTTTTCATAGTTATCAATTAAATTTATTTTTAATTATATAAAAATGCAAGGTGTTACAAGGGTTTTGATCAAAGATGGTCTGAGAAGGCAATGGCGATGCTTCGATGGTGGCGGCGTAGAAGGAATCATGGCGAGAGGCTTGGGCATGATCGGATCTTAGGAGGCGATGGATCGAATCAGTGAATCGAAGGATAAGGTCGCAGCAAGTTTTCAAATCGCACGAAGGGAAGCTCAGCTCGTATGAAAGTGAGGAGATAAGTTGGCTCGAACACTTAAGTAGGAAACAGAAAACACAAAAAATATCCTAAGTACTTGGGACACTAGCGATCCATCAGTTATGGATCGCCAACGATCCATCGACTATGGAGAATTGCCCATCTCCCACTTCAAATTCGCACAGCGACATCTACTATTTCAAAGTATACTGAGAAGCTGTGGAGAGAAATATGATCCGTTACGGCAAGCAGTAGCGGTCGAAATCAAAACTAAGTGATCAGCAGCGTGACCTAGCTCATGTCCGCAAAATTCTGACACAATTACTCAGAATTCAACAAGCAGGGGTAAAGGCGATAACTTTCAGAGCACGCCTTGTTTCCAACGAAGACGTACTCTAGGGAGCAAATGTTATCCGGGTTTTTAACCCATCAAGATCCCAGAGAATATGGAACGACTTGATGGAGCCAGTGTGGCTCAGAACTCAACAATAAGGGGTAAAGCAGTAAGTTAAAGTGAGCCAAGTCCTATTACAAAAGCAACAACTGAGTTTGACTAAACCAAGAGACGAGCATCCGTCCATTCCGATCAGCAGCCAAATGCAACTAACAAATAAATCATCATCAAGACAAAGCGACATTAAGTGGGACTATGTAAACAACGTCGATACAAGGCATTGAGAGAATTCCAAGCATTAAAGTTCAAAAATAGACTAAGTGAATGAATCGCTAGCGATCCATAAACTTCATCGTTGGGTCGCTAAGTAGCTATGGCATGCGAGGAGCAAAAAAGCCTAGAAGACAAAATGCAAAAGTACGCTAAGTGTATGGATCGCCATCGATCCATACAAAGCCTTGGAATTCTTGTGACCTGACATGGTAAAGAAATGAGGAAAGGGGTTAAGTAATTAGCTCACACGCGAGCTAAACCTATGGATCGCTAGCGATCCATAGACCACGGATCGCTAGCGATCCATAGACCATGTATCGCTAGCGATCCATGCTTTTGGCTTGGGTCGCGAGCTAAGCTCTATTAGATTGTTCTGTCTCCATCTGCAAACAACTAACGAACGGGCCTGGCCCAGAAGCTCTCCGATCTCTATAAATACCATCCTACCTGCAACATAAATGGGATCTTCTTTGGACTGGTTGCTGGAGCTCTGCTGGAAACTTTCTTCACTCTTCATCTCCCTCACAACAATCTCCAAAGGAATTCACTGTGATTCTCTAGTGGATTCTAACCTTGGAGATTCAATCTAGCTAAGGACAATCAAAAGCCTTGTAACTAAACACTACTTGTAACAGCAATCAGTTTATAATAAAAACTATAAAGTGGACGCAGGCTTCATTAACAGCTGAACCACTATAAAAATCTTCATGTCTTCTTTCCTTTACAGCTCTTTTCTATACCTATTATCTGTATTATTGCTCTATAAGAACAGGGCTGGTGCTTTCACACTTAAACTAGGGTGTGGATCCAATTTTTGGGTTAATAATTATTTTAATCTAAAGCTTGGGATTAATTCGTGCACCTATAAATAAAGTCCTAACCCCTCACTTCTCTTCTCATATTTTCCATTCCAAGCAGCAAAGCTCTGCCATTTTTTCTTCTCCACCATTCTTTTAAATTATAAAATATTATATATATATATATATTGGAGAAGAATAGAAAATAAATCAAAGAGGAGAAGAAGTGAATCAACATTACGCCATAACGAGGTAAATTTCAGTATAGTAAATTTATATTCCCTTTCAATCTCAAATCTCTTCTTAGATCTGAAATTTTA
This sequence comes from Allium fistulosum, assembly GCA_030737815.1. Classification (NCBI taxonomy): domain Eukaryota; kingdom Viridiplantae; phylum Streptophyta; class Magnoliopsida; order Asparagales; family Amaryllidaceae; genus Allium; species Allium fistulosum. Next base: position 1,004,112,388 of record CM060902.1, on the reverse strand, counting down.
ATAAATGTATATACCCTTTTAATGCATATTTCTTGGGTTAAAAAGGAAATGGAGTTGAATCAAAGGATTTAATTCAGATATAGAGATTTGGAATACTCTAAAAGGTAAGTGGAAAATTTTATAAATTGTTTATGACAATGAAATTTATGTCATTGGCTTTTATTTGATTTTATGCCTAAATAAATAAATATATGTGAATTGTAGGCTCAAATTAAACATATAAAATATTGCCAACATATTCCTATTCTTTAATTCAGGAAATTTGATTAGAAATGATTGTTTACACCCAGATATGGAAATCAATCCCTAAGTTACAAAAGTCGAATGTTGATTAGATGTATAATTTATTCCAGATATGTAATTGGGTGGTAGAGGCATTGGTGAAATTTTGATTCTTACCCTAATTCTGTTGGAACGTGAATTTTCTATATTTTAATTGTTGGGAATGATATCCGTTTAATTTCAATAAATTGGTTTAATTTTCTTAATTACATAGAAAAGCACCATTTGATTTGATAACTAATATAGGTAAATAAAAGAAAGAGATGTGTAAAGTATGGATTTACTTTTCGTAGTTTACACTGTCTATTTCAATAAAAGGAGAAAGAATTATTTCTCATAATTTCAGACAAAGCAAACCTTTCAATTTAGGTTAATTTATGGAAATTATAATGGAGAATCTTTTTAGAAATATAATTCCAACAAGTTAAATATAAAGAAAAATGTTCTAGTTAAAGATTGACAACTAGAAATATAATTAGTAGAAATTAATATTTATATGTATTTAACGGTGCTAATAAATTAAAATGAAAACTTAACTAATGCGATGATTTACATGTAACATTTGCTTTATATAAAATTAAAACATTAGAACAAATCGCATAGTGAATACAAGAAGTAGGAAAGAAAGTTTGAAAGGTTGTAACTCCAAATAATTAGGTAATAAATGTGAAATGAATTTGGGAGTTATAAGAAGTTAGTAGTGTATAAATGGATTAATGAGACTAATAAATAAGGATGTTAGGTTAATAATTATGGAAGAGATAGAGAAAGATTACTAAATAAAACTTTAGTAAATAAATAAATGTCTTAGGAAATGTCTGTTAGGATAATAATCATTTATTATGGACAAAAAGGGACATCTAAGGAGATAATAAATAAAATATGCTAAGCAGCAATTAAAACATTTTAAGGCATTATAATAATCATTAGAAGAAATTATTGCCTTGAATACGTAAATAGAGATTGGTAGGCATTGTCCACTAATAAAGCTTAGAATAATAAATCTTAGAAAAATAAAGCTTGGAATAATTATTTGGACTTATTGGGTTGGGATGCAAGGTCAATAGAGTTACACAAAAGGAGCTCGTTTCCAGCGAGTTGGGACTATCGGGGCTCATTTCCGGTGATTCACCGCAGGACTCATCCCCTTCCTCGATGGCATGAAAATCATTGTCACCATCATTATCTACAACCTATTCCTCCTCCTCTACTACCATCAGTTGTTTCCCTTCTCTCCTCTGGATCGGCTTGTCCTCCTCCAGGATCGGGGGAATCCTACTTGTATCATCCATATCCCTCGAAATATCTTCTCTGGTAGGCAAATCTGCCTCAACTTCAGGAGCTTTTCTAGGCCATACTTTGCCCGATGGACCAACTACATCCCTTTGAGCATTTTCGTTGGAGCTACGAAAGGGGGTAGAGGTATGGGTTCGCATTCTAAAATCACTTGGGGCTGGGGACTTGGTTGTAAAAGACCTCCTCGGGTAAAGCATGCCATGCTTTCGAAGGTTTTCGTTGGTTAGAAGGAAATCAACGCAATGCTGGGAAGATTTAACCGCCATTAAAATATCATTTGTCCTCTTATGCTCATCACTAATATCCCAAGCTGGAGTGCCTACGATGAAATAAGAAGCAGGTTAGATACTAACAAACTCTGGCTCGAAGGAAATAGAGGAAGGAAGCTTACTCCTAGATAGCCAGAGAAGTTTGAACCCCTCCGAATATCGAATAAAAAATTATTCATTCTTAAAAGCTGAGCGCTTATTATGGAGATTCTCTATCAACTTGCACCCCTTCCAGGCTTTTATGATCATGTAGGATGGACAGTCTTGCCTTCTCTTGAATTATAAGAGATGAGTCAACTTACTAAATCTTGGGGGGCTATTCATGAGCAAGATATATAGCGACTTAGGAGCATGTAGCCATTCAGATGTACTTGGAACGGAGCTAGCCCAGGTTCTTGTAACACCACCATCAGGAATAGATTAGACGGTGGAACGACACCACTAAGCACATATAGCGGTTAAAGTAGTGAAGTCCGATGGGGGGTTGTGTGTGAGTTTTGCTCTTGTCGACAGGAGTACATCGTCTACCCGAATACCATGCTGAAGACATATGTTTCGGGGTGATCTGAAAGAAAGGACTGAAGGCGTCTGTTCCACAGGCCATGTAGAATTCTGAGTCCGGTAGGCAACTGACCGATCACAGGTCCTACTAGGACTAAGCGAGCCATAATATTCTGATGTAACTGGTTGCCTTGGTCCAATGGGAACAGACGGTGATACCAGAGCTATCGAGGATCTAGCCTCTTAAGGTGTAGACGCTTGCAATAACTTGTATTTTGGGTCTTCAAATTTGGATATTTGATTTGTTTAATTTTTAATTTAATTTATAGGATATTTCCATAATTTTTAATTTATAAAATAATTAAATTTTCATTTGACGTTTTTTGCGGTAAACGTTGGCATTTTTGACACTTTACATGATAAGTTAACTTGTCTATTTTATTGTTGTTTTATGACCGTCTCATATTGTTGGCTGCGATCTTATTTTTATTTTTATCATCGCGGTCCATACGCGAATGTAATATTTTGTAGCGTCCTATCCAAAAATTAACGTTTTTCAAACATAATAAATCACACGCAGCATATGCACACACTTATGTTTCTTTGTCCCCTGCCTTTGTTTGGTGAAAGTATGTTTTATAAAACATACTCATTTGGTTTCTTAAGTCTCTGTTATATATATGTACACATACACACGCATGAAATAGGAAGGGAGAGAAACACATTGTCCATTTTCATTTTCATGCATGCAAAAGTGACAGCAACAGTTGAATTCATATTTCACTTTCACTCTTATATTTAATAATTCAAATAACTTCCTCTATGCTAAATATTAGCAAAAATTTCCAACATGAAAGTTGTAGACGGCAGAAGATCTACGTTTTTCATTTTTGTTGCATCTCAAATAGTGAAGCGGGGAGGGAGTTGTAAGGGTAAGAAGGATCAATATGTGATTATGGGTGCATGGCTAGGAGTCGTTATCATGTGGCGTGTGAATATGTATAAGTGCATGCAAACAATGAAAGGATGCTTGCATGCATGTTGAGGGCACTGTGGTTGCGGGTTGTATAGGTGTTGGGCTTTGATGTCATGTTGGGCTCCTGGAAGTGTGAGTAGAGGAAGGCAGTGGAGATGTTGGACAGCGAGTGTTCATGCATGTACAGGTGCATGCAAAAAAAAAAGAAAAAAGAAAAGAAAAAAATATGTTTATGTGTGCGCGCGTGTGCATGGACGTGTGTAAGGTGGCATAGGTGGAGTTTTAGAGAGTGTGTAGGTGTTTGGAGAGAGTTTGAAATTCTTGTTTAGTGTAGAGCAGCAGGGCACACATGCAAGAAAATAAAGAACAAGTGGGTGGCTACTGTTCAGTGCAAATGATTTTGCATTTAAGTACATGATAATGTGTTCAATTACGTGATGGTATGGGAAGGATGGATAACAGGTGCATGAAGGAATGTGGAGGAGAATTGGAAAAGCAGGCGGGGCTGCATGTGTATGAAGTTGGGCTGGGCTTGGCTTTTTCATATGTTGATTTTGGTGAGAAATAGTTTAATAATTAATTTAAGTTGTTAAATTATATGCTTAAACTTGAAATTATGATATCTTGTCCATTAAAAATCCAATTTACACATGGATTTTAGCGTTGTGCTCGTATTGACGAGTACAACATCATAGTGTAATTTGTTGACAGATTGGATGATGTATAAATTTATGACATATTAAAACGAACTGAGATTTAATTACGTTATTTTTTAATTAATAACGTCATTACATTTATATACCCTAATCGTTTTATCTATTTAGCCAAATAAATACCGTACCGATGAAATAAATTGAATATGGTAATTTGAACACTTGTTTAGCAGAATAAAACACCGTTCCACTAATTAAATAAATTTGACATTTAATAGCAGAATAAATCCCCGTTCTGATATTTTATAATTTTGGACATTTGATTATATGTCGTAAATTGATATGCCACTCTGGATAAGTAATTTGTTAACCAATGATGGTTAAATGTTAAATTATTTATATAGTCGTTAATTATGTGAATATGAGATATTAACTTGGAAAGTTAACTTTGAATGAGATGGTAGCTTGTATAAGTACCAGGGTGATCATTAAGCCTCCTTCAATTTTAAAAAGTTAAAAATTGTTTTGAAAGTTATTTTAAGAATAATTATTATTTATCAATAAGATTTTTTAAATAAAAAAGTAATAATTATTTATTAATAATATTTTAAAGATAATTAATAATTGTTTTTAATAATGATTTAAGTTAATTATTTTATTTATATTGATTCTTAAAAGTTATTTCTTAATGTTATTTAAGGATGTTTAATTATTAAAAAAATTATTTAGTTATTGTTTAAAAATGTTTTAATTATATTTTAATTATTTATTAAAGTGATTAACTATACTTTAATTTTTAATTAAAGTTAATTAATTATATTGATTTAAGTTATTTAATTTTACTTATAGGTTAATTAATTATCATATTAAAATTAGTTTAAAGTTGATTAATTATTGTTTGATAATGTTTTAAAGTTAATTAATTATTATATGAATATTGTTTGAAGTTAACTTATTATTACAATAGTTGTGTTTAAAATTTATTTAATATATTATTAATGAGATTTTAAAGATATTATTTTAATCGAGGTCTAATTTGAATGGAATCGAAGGAGGTTTAAATAATAACTTGTTGCTTAAAATTATTTTAAATAATCTATAGCTTATTAAGGGAACCTCATGAACTTAAAGAGTTTGTTCAGTAATTTTGTCTAAATTTGGGAAGTATTTTATTAATAGTTTTGGATATTTATAAAATGATTATAAATGAGTTTTAAAGGTTTGAAAAAGAGAAGTTTTGTAAATGGAGTTTTGAGATATATAAAGAATGATTTATAAATAGATTGAAGATTTATAAAGAAGCTTTACAAATAGATTTGGAAATATTTATAAGATAAATAAATTTAGAAAGAGATGGTTGATATTCATGGTGTAATTCGAGGGGCATGGATTGCCTACAGTTTACTATGGATTCACCAAGATAGCGACGTTACCATTGTGTAAACTACGATCCATGATTAATACTTAACGATGCTTTCAAAAATCTATTTTTAAGAGTTTTTAAGTTTCTAAGTTTTGAAAGTGAAATGGTTTGTGAATATACTTATACCATTGAGATACGTATATGGTTATATTTTCTAAGTATCGAAAATATCATATTTTGTGAATATGCTATCCTATTAAGATAAGTGTATGGAAGTGATTTCCAAGTCCTTGAAAAGTATTTTTAAGAAATGAAAGATTTATTTTGGAGAGGCTTAGTGATTTCTATGGGAAATGTGATCTTGTCTTGAATGTTTGTTTATTTAATAGGAAAATAAACGACTATCAAATCTTGGCCTAAATATGTAATCCTTCTTAATTTTGGTGGTAAGGAAACATTCCCTATTTAACACCGAAGGATTTTAACTCTGGAAATATCTAGGGGAAACACGAGAATTATATGGTACAGTTACCACCAGTAGTACTATACTATACGTATAAACTTGTTTCGTTCTTTTAGGAAAAATGATAAGGAGATCCGTCCACTTAAACGGTTAGGGGGTGATCCCCGCTCTTATGTATTGTCTAATTATTTACTAAAGGTTTGGTATTGAGCATTCTGGAAATTGGCGTTTGGTTTGTAGAGCACCCGGGAAGCGGAAGAGTGTACTCGTAAGAGATGACTCGAACCCGTAACCACTCCAAAAACAATATATAGTTCTATGGAGGAGATTCGTGATATAGTGAGATGTTGGGGTCCATGTGTTATTCCAAGACCCATTGGGGTATGGAAATCGTGTGTGATTCCAAGATCTATTTGTGATATTTAGATTTATGTGTGATTCCAAGAACCGTTGGGGTATTGGAATTCATATGGGATTCCATGATCTATTTTGATGGCGGTGCGTGAGCTGGAATGTCGGACGTAGCCTCATCAGTGGAAATGACTAAAACCAGAGATAGGAAGCATGTCCAGTAGGGTTGGCAAACCCATAGGGTGTAGTCGGCTCCTCCTAGATGTCACTTACAGTTTTTATGCATGCATGGGGCGATGCACTTGGTCTTAGCAAGACCAGCCATGTTTTTCCTATGGTACATCACTAGGGAAGTACGCTGCTTCGGAAGGATATCTCTGATCCTTGTGCGGGAGGACCGTTATCGAAGTACCGAGGGCACCTCTATGGAAATCCTACACAATTAGCAAACGTGCCTGATCTGTTTACGATTATATACCTAGTATTGTTGTGATGTACACTCAAGAGCATCACAGCTACTTGATTATTATTATTTAATCCCTTAGACATTATTATAATATCATTGGATTTTCTGATATAAAGGTTTTGGTTATCGCAAGGTAAAAACTCGTCCGTGTTTATGTGCGATGTGGTCTTATGAGATACCTTTGATTTTAAAGGATTTTACAAGCTATAATAAATAAAATTCGTTATGATTTGAGTTTCTCACGCTGGTTTTACCAAACTGACCCAGGCATTGTTTTCCTATAATGCTCGGGTCAGACCGAGCATATTTCCAGGTTTAGTTGGATGTTTGGAGCTTCAGGAGATGAGTTGAAGGCCTTGAGACGTATTCACGTAGATGGTTGTTTTTTTCCACTGCATTCATTTTTGTATATTATTCAGCAATTGTGAGGACATGTTGTTATAACTGCCCAACTGAAATAGATTAGTATACTCTGATTGACATCTGTATATACATATATTATAGTTTTGTTTTTGTGTAAAGATTTTTCATATATTATAGATTATTAATTATGCTATGAGATTCTGTGTTGTTTAGTTTCTTCTTTCTTTTCCCTAACTATCCACCTTTCCGTTCAATTTGAGTGGTTCATTTGTGGTTTATTGGCAGCTTAAAATGTACGGAAAAGTGTGTAGTCTATACAAAGTCGGGTTCTGAGCGTTGGAAGGGTCCAATGCAGTGTGTTGTTTATACAAAGTGAGTCCAGTGTTCCAAACACTGTGAACGATCCTTCCTATATAAATAGCTCATCGTGCTTAAAAAAATAGTCGCATCGTAGTTTAAAATTATCTCTTTTGGAATTCACCCGTTATCGATTAAAAATTGATGACGGATCCATTGTCCAGAGCAATGAAGAAAGTGTTTTTGTTTCTTTTTAGGATCACAGGAAGTGTGGAAATGGAAAACCATGTGATGGGATCATCTAAAACGCCCGATTTTCGAAAATGAATTGTAGTATTAGAATCCGCTTGGCGATTGAGACTTAGTTGGATTTCCAAAAGAGACAGCTAAAACCGGAGAGCAGGACTTGGCTTCGTAGCGACATGCATTTGACCAGGGCCGAAATTCATCCTCTCCCACCAATCAAACATGCCTAGAATTCAACTATCTTTCTTAGAGCTGCTGTTAGCCCGATCCAAGTCGCCATCACCATCACAATCAAATCAACACCGATCGTTGTCAACCTTCAAACGAAATCGAGTGATATGGTTTGGAATTGTTTTGGATCCGATTTGTTCAAGCAAGGGCACGGTGGTGGTGGTGGACTCAAGGTGGCGGCAACAACACCAGGTAGTGGCCGTAGGTGGAGGTGACAAAGGCAGGTCAGCGGCGACAAGGCTGGGGTAGGTCGAAGGTAGGTAATTCGGGTGGAAGTTGAGTCGGCAGACGAAACCCTAGGATAGCTTGGAGGAAGGTTGAAGCAAATAAAGGTGAAGGGTAAAATATTTCTAATTATACAAGTTATATGAAAACCATACAACTTAGCACAGAGTAAAACTACTCAAGCCCGAGTTGTTTTCAAATTGAGACAAATGGTTAGTGAAAAATCGAACAAGTAAAAGCCACATCTCAAGACAACGTTTAAACTACTAACTGGAATTCGCAAGATAATAGTCCATAACTTATCTTGATCAAGAGCATACTTTGTTTCCAATGAAATCATTCTCTGTGGGGGCAAATGTTAACTGGGTTTTCAACCAAGTAGAAGTAAACAAGAGCTAGAACGTCAGGACGAAGATGAAACGACTTGAAACTTGGCAGGCATGCTTAGAAAAGAGAAAGAAGAGATCCTGGGAAATTCCACCTCAAAATTCACCAAGGGAACAACTCGGCACCGGGTCATTTAACTTGGCACCGAGTCATTTTCTTATCCTGAATGGACTCACTAACTTCATACCACCTAATCTCTAGTCCTCTAGCTTATGCCTAAGTGTCTTCATAAAAGTGTTGACGACCAATCACCAAGTTTGACGAGAAGACAACTCAAGTATCTAGCAATTCAAGTGGAGAATCACCTAATCTCTCTACTTCATTTTTCTAAATTTCTTTTATTTCTATCGTTATCTACTAGATCTAAGACTCACAGGTTCCATATAACATATCTTTGGAGGTTGATCCATTTTGGCATCAATAGAAGGATTCTAACTTCAAAAATGAATAGATAATAAAGTATAATAAATTGGGAGTTGTAAGAAAATTAATAAGTTATAAATGAAGGAAATAGGACCGATTAATGAAATTGGTAGGATAATTATGGAAAGGAAAATAAAAAATAATGGTAAGATTCAAACAAGTAAATAAACATGTTTAGGAAATGTCTGTTAAGATAATAATCCTTTATTACAGACAAAAAGGACATTTATAGAGATAATTAATAAAACATGCTAAGTGGTAATTAAATATCATAAGGCATAATAATTGTTATTAGAGTAAATTATGTAGCCTTAAATATGCAAATAGGGATTAGTGGCCTTTGTCCAATAATAAAGCTTAAATAATTAATTGGACTTAGTGGGTTGGGATGCGAGGTCAGTAGAGTTACACAACAGAAGTTTGCTCTTCACTCAAAGGCTACCAGCAATTATGTACACTTACTACTAATATGAGACATCTCTAACCATAGGAACCATGGAAAAAGGGATATGCAAGGACGTAGGACCTGCTTCTAGGTCAGAGGTATTAAGTGGTTGATTGAGGGCCAACCTCCTCCATATTTAGAAAGTATTAAATATTCAAGGTTAGCGGTTAGGCATGGTAAAGGATATCTCGAGGAGTGTTCGATTCATGTTTGGGGGTACTAAGGGGCTATTATAAGGTCCACCCCTCTCCCATAAAGAAGTATTAAGTGGCCTAGTGAGATTCCATGCAATGTCAGCTAGATAGTATTAGGGAGGAGTCTGTCTTGGAATAGGTATTAAATGATCTAGACCTGCCTAAAATATGGGTATCAAATAGTCAGAGTCTACCTATTCCTTATTGAGAAGGTATTAAGTGGCTTGGGTACTATCTCTCACATGGCTAGGACATTATTAATGTAGATGCGACAATTATATATTTTAAAGCCGTATATAGAAGTCATCGGTCTCTGTAGCTAGGATCGATAGACCAACTTTGACGATGCGAAGGCCCCACTTCATATTTGAGAAGTATTAAGTAGCTGGGTTTTGGATAGCATATGTGCAATAGGCATATGTCAATATTATATACCTTGGAGAAGATTAGGTAGACATATCGTACATGCATATGAATTTAAATGGATTAACCGTAAATAATAAGGCATAAAATATAAAAGGAAACTAATTGGTATAAGTTTGTGTTATGGATAAAGTATGAAATTTTTCAATCACCAGAACGTTGTTCTGACTATCTCTTCATTACAACCCACATGATAGATTTAGAGGAACATGACGCTGGAGCAAGACGGAATGGTTGATGGAGAAGTCTTCTTATTCATGCTTGACACTGATAAGGCGATTGGATATCCAAGAAATACCATTGATTTTGAGGTAGTGGCCTCAATCGGTATTTATATCCTATTATATCTTCTATTTCATTATGAGTTTAGTTGATCGATCTCTGATATACTTAGGTTTATTACAGGTTACCAAAATCAACAATCTGTACCCTAAAGGACTTGGATTTCTATTTTGTCAAAATTCGGCCCCATTAAGGTATGATTCGTTACAAAAAGGGTTCCACATACATCGTTAAATTCACTAATTAATTATTGCAAATATGATCATGTGTGCTTGACACACATACAACATGTCCATGATAAGTTCATAGAAGATAAAACGGAAGCATATTACATGACGTGCCAAGGAAAATAAAACAATTTGATTTTCTTGAATATGTGAGTGTATTGGAAAGGAGTTCCAAATCTGCTTAAAAATAAATAAAATTCAATCTCAAAAGTCAATCTTTATTATGACACAATGATGTATCGATAAGGGGTAATTGGACTTTATTGGAAAAAGCACGATTGATGATAAGCGAACTTGAGTTAACTTCTTTCTATAAGGATGTGTACTTAAGAGTAAGTACATAAGGTTAGATTTAATTTTATCTAGAACAAAGTGTACAAAATCAAACAAGATAAGAGTTGATGAAATAACCCTACATATCCTAGGTCCAAGAGTTGACAGGTTGTGTGAGCCAAGAGACTGCATGCAATACTTGTTCGTGAAGGATCTTGTGTGGACTACCCCAGAGTTTGGGACCGATCAATATTGATTGACCACTTTATGCTATGAACATAAGTTTCATAAACATCGAACCAAATTAGTTTTGCACATATATGTAGGCAATTCATAAAATGTTTATGAATACCTATTCTGTTGCATTGAGAAACAATTTTTGTTTCAAGAAACACCAACTTCATGATGAAGGAATTTATTTTAGAAATTATTAGTAGTAAAATAGATTTGGATAAGATCCAAAGATAAAACCGAGTACAAAGAATGAAATGAAATTGACCAAGCCTAAACGTACACAAGTAATTAGAATGTCTAGTAAGAACTCTTACACATTAAAGAAAAACTATAATTTTTTTATCGAGGTTGAGAAAAGAATTTCCTCGGTTATCAATAAGCCATTAAGAGTATTGACTCTATCATATGGAAAAAGTGCAAATCCAAAATGGAATCCAAGTAATTTTGATGGTTATACCTGAAGGGATATGATCCATCAGCCACAAAAGTGTCTTCGAGAAGAAGACCAATGCAGTTGGAATATGGTAAGCTACGTTAATAGAACAACATCGTAAATTTCAATTATTGAAATTAATGTAATAGATTCATAATCCGATGTATCTAAGTTAATTCAGATTTACTCACAAAATTATCCCTCGACAAGTTTTGGCATATGTATGTTGAAAAAGAAATTTTGTATAATGATTTAGAATATGTTGTTTGCATTTAATAACCAAAGTGTTTCAAAGTAAATGGGAGCGATAATTGAGTTTGCAGGCATTATTTATGATCCATGAATTGATATGAAAGTATCATTCCATAAGAATCATAGTTAAGCAAGTATTTTGACACAAAAATCAAATGGTTTAAATTTTAGTCAAAATGCAAATGTAGCTTGTATATAAGAAAGAATATTAATAGGTAGTAAAATATTTCTAAAACTTTAGGTAAACGATAAACTTATTATTGTTAATGATATATTCGGGTTAAAATCATTTTAGTTTGGTTGTTTAATTTTTGATATTGGATTTGAAACTAGGACCTTCTATATTCAGTATAAAAAGATGTTGGGATTGTTCCAAAACGATATATACAGACACTATATTGAATTTTTAATACGAAGCATATAAGAAGGGTTCCTTATGCATTGGCAATAAGAATTATCATATATGCTATATTATCCACAATATCACAGTTTGCTTATGTATTTAATACATAGATCAAGTATCAAATCTGAATTAAGATCACTAAATGATAGTGTAGTGTTCTCGAGTATTCACAAAATACTAGAGAATTTTTTATAGAAATAATAAACTTCTTATGAAGGTGAACGTGGCCTCGAACTTCATAAGTGATATACGGTATAGTATGTCAATCCTAAATTCATGTTCAAACTTAAGAACTTTAAGTTGGAAACATTCCAAACAATAAGTAGCGGTTATTTCAACCAAATGCTAAGTACATCACCTTGAATAACACTGCAATATAAGAAGTATTAATAAATGTACAAATTTATAACCGAGCTAGAGATAATTCCAAATGTTGAAATTCCCATAACATTGTTATACGATAACCATACTATGATATAGTTTGTAAAAGAAACTAAAGCTCACTAAAAGATAAAAAAATATACTCTGAAAGGCTCCATATGATAAATGCAGTTTACGAACATTAAAGAGAGTTAATTGACAGAGTATATTAATTATTACAAAAATAACATATCTCATTACTATAGAACGTATCCAATTAGTTTTGAAAAAACTGATCAAAGGAAATTAAATATGATTCCATAATTGACCCCAAGTGTTATTGGGATATTGATAGAGTTAGGGGTATGTCCTATTAGAAATTATGTAATTTGTTACGTATATCTAACTCAATAACCAATCTTGTTCATAATAAGGTATTTGTTTTCTATTATGCACTTTGTTATATTACAATTTAATTAATTAAGTAATTAATTTAAAGTATATCAAATAGAAAATCCATAATGATATTTTATGTAATAGTAATTACAGTGTGTTGTAATCATCAGAATTTCATCACATTGAAAATTAACACATTGTTTTAAATGTTCCTACTCAAGATTTCAAGAAAGGATATTGATCATTCATTTAAACTAGAGTACAAAACGCTCTCCAAATGTTGGACGGTGTATTACTCATGGCTGTTAAGGGCACTAAGCAGTTATATACTAGTAGTTATTGGATAACTATGGAATGACTCACTCAAGAGTTTTTTGCTGGTTAATATAACTATGTTCAAATAGAGAATCTTGAAGTTACGATATTACATGCTTCTCTCAACTTCATAATACTATTGAACTTCAATGTAGATACTTTAGTTTGGTTATAGTTAAATCATGGTATTTCATCCATCGAACGTCTATAGTTGGTCTAAGTTGAAGCATTGGAAGTGTAACACTATTTGATGTGGAATTCGTCTTCTCAGTTATATTAGGTTAGTATCACGGTCAACTATAGTCAACCATAGCAGTATGATAAATACTAATTGTTATTATTGAACCAAGGATTTCCTGTTTGGACTAATCAAGTTTAATGTGAACGATACTGGAATTTTGACCAAAACCAAATGCCATAAATCCTAATATGATATAGTTTTGACGTAGAGAATTGGTATAAATATCGTTACTACCAGGTATCGCTTATAATAGTAAATTTGGATTTTTATTGAAAAGTTTTGTGAGCGATAGCCAAAATGTCACAATATTGGCTAAGATGATATGTGAATTTTAATATTTAAATTGTTTAGTACTAATCATTGTCTGAATTTATACTTTTTAGTCGCACATCCGTAATGATGAATACTCCAAAGAACCACACAATTTAATTAATTTAATTATTAGAAATTAATTAATATTAAAAAATATTAATTTTTATTTTTTTATTTATTTTAATACCATTAGTATTTAATAAAGGGCATATATAAAAGTTATATACACATATATCGATATACGATATTGATAGAATATTTAAATTGGATTTACATAGATTAATTTCTAGGTGGTTTCTGGAAAATGATCTAGACCCATGTTTCTCTTTTATTATCAGCCATGCATGATGATGGGGAGAGGGAGGATTTGATATGACTTAATGAGGAATCAAATGGGGAAGGTTTTAAAGGAGGGAATTGAAAGGTTTCAATGTTTCCTTCAAAACAAATATTGTTTCATTCATTCATCTTTTTCGACAGACAATTCATTTTTCATTCTATCCTCCTTTCCCTTATGGCCGAAAATCAATGACTTCCTAACCATAAATTTTCCAAATCCAAACCAAAATAAATACAAAAGTGGTGCTTTAGAATGTTGCAACTTCTGGAGGTTGATTCAATTGAATCTAGGAGCTTTATTCATTATTCAAGGTGTGATTTTTAGATATATCTATAAGGTAATTTCTACTTTTGTTTAATTGTGAAATACATGATGGTGATACAGTCAGATCCTATACATGGTGTATGTCTTTTGATTATTTATTCATCTTTTATAGTTTTGATTCCTATCATTCTTTAACAAATTTATATATGCCTAAGTTATCTGATCTAATTTTAATTATTTTAAAATTGATGTTTTAAAAGAAACACAAACTTTTTTTAATTGAAAACTAACTTCAATTAATTGTTTCAATGTTGTAATTATTATATAGACAAACATAAGTATTGAAACCATTTTCAAAATTTATTTCATGTTTTGTGCGTTTGTTAGTTTTGAATGTAAATTTTTCTTGTTATTATTTGCATATGTTTAAAGATTGTATTGATTCAAAATTTATAAGTGGATTATTATGCAAAATCGCTTATCTACTTTGGATCCTCTTCAATCTAAAGTTGGTTTCAATCTCTTAGATCTAAGTTTTAAAACATATTAAAACTACAAACTTCACATAGAAATGTTATTTTAAATTTGAAATATAATTTGCAATTATGTATGCGTGTGTTTGTGTGTGTGTGCGGTGGGTGGTGTGTTATTTCATCTCAATGTTCAAAAAGGGGACCTTTGTGTAAAATCATCAATTTAATTTTAAATCTTTCCAAAACTAGATTTGTAATTGTTTATTTTATATTTCAAAACATGTCAAATAGTCAATGTCTATCATAATGTATACTTATGTGTGTGTATGTGTGTATGCATACGTACATACATACATACATACATATATATACCTGTGTGTGTGTAAATATCATTTTGTTTATAGTCAAATAACTTATGGATAATAAAGGCATATATAAAGGGATAAATGCATCGTTGCGGTGTAAATCCCAATACCTATACTTTTACAGTACTTATATGTTGCACTTGCATTTTACACATGAGTGTATTTGACACACTTATCACAATATACATTTAAATTTAAATTAAATTCAAACTCTTTTAAACAAATTAGATAAAATAATGATTTTATATAAAATAGTTAAGATTGGATCTAATATCCATTTAGACTTCATACGCTCAATAATGATTGAAAGTGGATTTTTTCCTTTTGAAATTCACTAATTTAACTCGCTTCAGACTGGCCAAGTTCCTTCAATAATTATATATTTTAATAATTAATTTATACCCTCTTATAATAAATAAAAATAAAATAATTAATATTACCATTACATAAATTTCCTCATAATAATAATTTATAAGTTATTTTGGTAATTTATTTTCGTTCGAAAAACAAAATTATAGTTGTGTGACTCCTAATTGTGAACTTAGCCATAATTAATATTTAAACAATTTAAATATTAAAGTCTATATGGACTTTACTGAAGCAAAGTAGATTGGCACGAGTTTAGTTGCTCAAAGATTATCTAGGTGATATCCAATTTCTTATCTATTAAACGACACCTTTAAGCAATGATCAATTATGTACATTTTCTCTTCATCATCGCTATATCATTAAGATATTTTGAGTTTCAACCAATGTTCAAAAATCTATTAATATCTATAGCTAATTTTGCAGTCCAATATTATATCCCATGTCGATTAACTGATTTGTTTGGCTAAAGATTTTTTACATTGACTACCAATTACGATGATATTGACCTTCTATTTGAAAGAGACAAATCATCTCTTGAATAGTGTTTCACTTCAAATGGTTAGACATAAACCCAATTATGGTGTTAACGAGATCAACGTTGTCGTGTGATTGAACATAATCAAAGAATAGTTTAGATACTTAAGATTCACAATATTTACAGTAAAAAAGGCTACTACAAATCATCATATGAGACCTTCTATTTTACTTTCAATCTATACAAGACTCTCAATGAGTCATTCTATAATTGTTCCAAAAAACTAAATGTATGTAACCCCTTAGTGCCCTCCAATGGTCATTAGTATTTCACCATACATTATATGTAGAGTGTCACATATACTAGTCTCGATGGATATATCGATGTCATGTTCTCAGTACATCTTGACCAGGCATATTTAAGGACAAGTATTTATTTTATTCAATTCAGTACTTATGGTTATAAATACCTTCGTAACCGCAATCGATTAAATACGTTATTTTAGGATTTACTACTTGTATACGTTTAATGTATCTATAACATTATTTATATTCCTATATAACAATATATACAATAGAAAATAAAACCAAAAGCTCACTTTATTTTGAACAAGTTTTACTATAAGAGTTAAGTTATATAATCAAATTACATAATTGCCCCTAGAACACACCCTTGACTCTATTAATCTCCCACTTGCACTTTGGTCCAATCATGGTGACTTATAACCATACCCTCGATTAGTTTTCCTAGATAAAAATAAGAATGGATCTTAGTAGTGAATCTATGATGTTATTATTTTGTATCTACTTTCGAGTATACTTCACCATCACTGATAAACTTTTTTATCACCTGTTAATCACAGAGAACATATCTTGATTTTTTATCAAGCTGTAATAATGGGAACTATCCTAGATTTCTTATCAATTTATGCACATATATACTGATTTCTTTACGACACTATTTAATGTGATGTACTTAGCTTTTATATTTGCATCTACCATAATCTTTCATTTATAAAATTTCCAAATTAAAGCTCATTTATTAAGGGTAAACATGAATTTAAGATTGATTTACTATATTCGATGTCACTTATGAAGTTCTAGTTTGAATACTCCTTTCTAGGGTGTAACGACCCGGAGTTTTCGATCTCGAAAATTCCAGATAGTTAGAAAAGAAGAAAAGAGGTAGAAGAAGAAACAGGAAACAAAACACAGATTCTCACATTCGCAGCGGATCAAAATATAATATCAAATAATATCAGTTATATAAAGAAGAACTGTATCTGTTAATTTACATCAATTCATCAGAGTTACAACCACTACACAAACACTGGACAGTTAAAATCAACTTGTTCCATACTACAATCTATACATACTACACAGTCTCATATAGACAGCGGAAAACACTCTATACGTTTCTGCCATCCAGCTCGCCTCCTGAGCTCCAGAATGTCCTAACCTGAAAATCTGTAATACTCGGTCTGACCCGAGCATTACAATAAAGTAACACCCGAGTCAGGCTGGAAACCAGCGTGAGTAAACCCATATATCCTGAAATACTAAGTTATAAAGCTTCTTTGAAACCATAGTAACTCGTACCTCACTACGAGTTCTTACTTATTATAGTCAAACACTTATTTCACCAAATAATATCTAAGTACCGTTACTTAGTTTCAATGGTCCAGTTTACTTAATTTATTCCATCCCAGCCCATTTTGATTCCATAATCAAATCTATAAAGAAATTTAGATTACTAATCGAAGTGGTTCCGGATATCGCTGATATCCGATCCCGGTCTCTTCGAATTCAATACCATCTTTTAAGCCAAAATATTTAAGTTTAAACAATACAATTTATACACAACAATTCATCTCAAATCACAAAGCATCACATATCACATATCAGAGATATCACATAATTCAAGGCATTCAATCATCCATAAGCAATATTAATCAACCACACCATCTCTAATTAATTTAATTTCCCACCAATGAATTAAATTAATTACTTTAATTACTTTTAAATCCTGCATACTTAACATTAATTAATTACAAACCAATTAATTAATCATCCCTTAATTATCCATCTTAATTAATCATTCCTTGATTAATTATTCTTTAATTACATTAAGTAATTAACCTTCAATTAATTACATAAATTAATTATTCTTTAACCATTTAATCATTTACTTTAATTAATTAACCTTTAATTACTTACATTAATTAATGATCCTTTAATTACTTACATTAATTAATTATCCTTTAGTTAATTTCATAAAGTAATTATCCTTTAATTACATTAATTAATTATCCTATAATTAATTATCCTTTAATTAATTAATTAATTTTTCATTAATTACTTAAGACCTTAATTAATTTAAGTTTAATACACTTATCTTAATCATCTACTTAATCCAATCATTATTAAATTCCATTTGAAAATACTTATGAATTAATCTATTATTAACTTAATATAATTATTCCAAAACCAAATCAATTAACTTTAACAACATTTAATCTTTAAAAATTTAATCTTTGAACTTGTTTGAAGATAACCTTGATAAATACTTTTTGCTTTGAAAATTTGTTTAATGTTTAGCCTTGAAACTTTGTTTAACAAATTTGCTTTTAAACTTGCATTTGCTTATTGCTTTTAAAACTTTGATTTTTCTTGCTTTAACCTATTATCCTACAAAACAAACCCGTGCCCAAGCCCAAACTCCCCTATCAAACACTCGAGCCTAACCCCTCAGCTACTCGCGCACGTCTCGAGCCAACACTTCTTCCCCAAGCTTGAAACAACACATCAACATCAGATTCCAATGAAAACTCGTGCACGTGCACACATCACCGCCGCCACTCCGATCGACTTCGTCGCCGCCTACAGGTCACCGATGTCTCACTCAAACATCCCGACCACCCAACACCATTGATTTCACCGGAAATCAAAATCGAGCAAGTCGTGCATCACTAAAACCCAACACGATCAACGAAAACCACCACGTGCTGCCACCTACGTCCACCAAAACGCTCGTCGACCAACCCGAACCTCCGCCGCACTACCGTGCATCGATTCCCCCACCACCGGTCCATCCCGATGCACCTACGTCGACGCTATCGCCTCGATAACACTCTCGACCAAAACAAGTCGTTAAACCCTACTCCAACGCCGTTCTGCCACCTCGATGATCAGAAAATTCAGCGACCATTTTTTCCAAGAGCCCCTACCTTCAAGCTTCCTCCAGCGATGATCATGACCCTCCACCATTCGCCGATCGACAAAGATCACCCAAAATATGATTCCCGTTCAACCCAAAAATCCTACCCAATTACAAACTTAAAAATCTTGATTTTTATATTAAAAATCATAACATTTAATAACTAATCAGATTACAAAGATGAAGCTTGAAATTAAAATGGTGGGTTTTTCTGATATTATACATTTCTACTGTAATTTCTATTTTTCCAGTAAAACATTTACTAATTACACTTATAATTATTTTTAAAAATAAGATCTAGTAAATTCAAACATATTTGCTTTATACATCTTAACCTAAAAGAGAATGAGTGAAGAGATTTTGATTTTTGAATTTGTTTTGGATCTCTAAAACAAAAACAGGGGCTTGCTTAACTGTACACTGACATGCACACAAATACTTCATACATATATATACATGCAAGCATATTATCCATTCATGCAAACATTTTTCACAACTTTACTTCAAGTATTTACCACATGCATCAAGATATAAATAGATTTAGCTTTTAAAAAATTAGTTTACTCACCTGTATTTAGAAAACAGAGAACAGAGACTTTTGAAGCAGTTTTTAATTTGAAAACTTGAATGCTGGAAAATGCCTGATCTTTGAAACTGGATAATACTTAGTTGTTGAGATGATCTAAGCTTTAAAAACTGAGATGAATTTCTTGATGATATGAAACTTAGTTGAGTTGCTGAAATGATTTTGCTTTTAAAACTGAAATGAATTTGCTGTTTGAATCTATCTCTGGTTTGAAAATGTTTACAGGCTTTTGTTTTTGTTAGTTTTGAAATGAAGATAGAAAAAGATTGAAAGAGAGAGTATATGTATATTTATAGCCTTGTTTTTAATAATTTTTAAAAATAAAATAAAATAAAATAAATTTTGACACTTGTTTTAATTTTCTTCCATTTGTCATTAACATGAGTGAATTGTCTTACATTTGTTAAACTATATATACTTAATTTACATTTGTAATTTCCATGATTTAATTAATTTACACTTGTAATTATGCATGTGTTAATTATTTTTAAATTCAATTTATTTTAAGATAATTATCTTTTGAATTTCAAATTAAATTCAAATTTAATTTCTATTTAAATCAACACATATGTATACAACACATAATTTATTTGTTTAACTTATAAATCGGTGTTTTTAAATAGTTAAAATCAGATAATTATCCAATTATCAGATGATCAAAAATCCGGGTTATCACATAGGGAGTTTGTTGTTTCCATAAATATTATCTAACATTTTGTAAATACTCGATAATACTCTTAACTATCATTTAGTGATTTTAACTCAGATTCGATATTCGCTCACTACACCTAATGCATAAGCGAATTCCAATGTAATACATTTCATATCATATATGATGGTTCCTAATGCCGATGCAAAAGGAATCTATCTCATAAGCCCCATATTAAACATTTTAATATGGCATATATGTAAATTAATTGAGAAACTCACAATATCCTCTTACATTGGGTATAAAGGACGATTCTTTCAAATTCTTAATCGATAATTTAACAATCAAGCATAAAATGATTTTAACAATGGTACAGCGTTACCAGTAAATAGCATATTGTTTACTTGTAGTAGTAGATATATCTTAGTACCTTCGATTTTCTTTCTTATGGATACCCTTCCTCTGCGTTTTGATTGAAAGAAAACTATTGATTTCCCTATAAAAATACTTTCTCAACCTCTAGATGCTTGTTTAAGATCGTATTTTAAAAATTCACAAGCTTTGTTTTCGCTTCCACTGACTTAGAGACACTCTGGCTCTCGTGTTCAAACAACCTTCGCTGAATCATTATTTAGAATTTCTATTTCAACATTAATGCACTACAACACAAAGTTATATTGTGCAATAATGTGACGAACGGGGATTTTCAACCCTCGAAAATCGACATTAATACGTCCACTGTATAAAATGCTGAGCAGCCGAGTGTCGGAAATACCATTCATTAGAGGGGAAGAAGAAAGAGGTAGAAGAAAATAGAACACAACAACACAGAATCTCACAATCGCAGCGGAACAAAAATATAATATATAATAACAGATTTTTATACAAAAGAATCTGAAACTGTTTAATACTTATAATCATCAGAGTACACAATCACTACATCAAATCTGGACAGTTATAATAACTTATCCTCATTACATCGAAATAATACATCAAGTACGGAAATACGCCTCTGTCATCCAGCTCGTCTCCTAAGCTCCATAGCATCCTATCCTGAATCTATAATACTCGGTCTAACCTGAGCATTATAATAAAATAACACCCGAGTCAGTCTGGAAAACCAGTATGAGAAAACACACTTGATTTGAATTATTACTATTATTTTTCAAAACCCTTTGAAAAACGAAGGTATCTCGTAAGACCACGTCACATATAAACACGACGGGTTTTTACCTTACAATAACCAAAACATTTTTATCAAAATCGTCTGATATTATAATAGTGTCTAAGCCAAGTAAATAGAAAATAGCTGAAATGCTTGCATCTCACGTTTCAGCATAGTTGGGCACAATCAAAACCGTACGGCTCTTATTGGAGAATGGATTTCATACAATGACTAGTCACCGGGGTACCACCTATCACGGTACACGTCTAGAAAAATGTACCGAGGACCTCGTCGGGATCCCCTGCAACACAAGACCGACCCTATCCCTAACCTAGATAGAACCGAATATGTTATCACCCTGGGTGTTCCCACCCTTACCGAGAGCTCTTTCGCATGCACTGTATCCATATATATAATATATCCGAGGTTATCTAGAAAGGTGAAAACATACCCTACTTGGGTATGACCCACTTAGCGTTGCTGCATACCTCTTGATTTTCAGCCATTCCGGTTGATGAGGCTAGAGGCTACGATTACCTTTTGAGATTACTTTCTGTAACGACCCAGTATTTTGGACCATTCGCATCCATTATAAGTGTATAGGTAGACACTCATGCCGGAGTTGAATTGCTCAAAATACTGCGTTGTAAATAAAATTTGGCAAAACTCAGCATATACGGTAAATAAAATAATTACAGATCACAGACACAGAGTAATATAACAATACTGCAGCGGAAACAAAGGATAGTAGTTCATGAAGCTACTATATATATATATAACAGAGTTAACAAGATACAATAGAGGTCTCAAATACAATAGATGTCTCAATACAATAATCAAATACCAGATCTGAATACATCACTGGATCGACGGAATAATTGAAAGCAGGATCGATAGATAGCTGGATCTCCAAGCGAAGCTCCAACTCCAAAGGTGAGTCTCCAATGCTGTATCACTCAGTCTGACCCGAGCGTAAAGCAAAACACAAAACACTCGAGTCAGGATTAACATTCTTATATTAATAAATCCAACTCAAGTGAAATATCAACTGAAATACAAGTAACTTAAAGGATGTTTGGGATAACCATCCCCTAAGGATCCGTTAAACTATTTACTATGTAGTAATATTCGCTATTATAATAGTGTCTAAATAAGTAAAGTATAATCATATCAGAAAATAGCGTTAAGGGGATGGAGAACCTTAACGCGGTCGGATGTTAAAATCATAATCGTAGTAAAGCTCGATATGGTAGGTGACACGGCACAACTAGGCAATGCCAGGGTAGATATACCAATTACGCACACGGACTGATGGACACGCATAGCAGCCACTACCGTTCCACCTCGAACAACACTCCCAATCGGAGGATGGCCATCTAGTCAAATCACAAGTAAGGGTATAATATCGAAGAAATGCGTCCGAGAAGAGGTGCTACCTCACTGGTCCAAGATCGCTCCTGTTTTAGCCACCTTATGCCAACTCACGGGAGTTGGGTCCACGTAACATACCTTAAGAACGTCGCCACCATCCTACTTCATTCTGGAATCTCCACCGCGTACACGGTTGTCAAAGTGGTTTTCGGTATCGACAGAGAGTATGTCCGTATCCGATCCCGGTCTCTTTGCCAACCAATCGTTATTATAACACCGTGGTCATTTCAAAATAGTTTATACTTCAAAACCAAAATATAACATTATCATTTCAAAACCCAATTTAATACAATATCATTTCATTTCAAATATATCCATTTTCAAAATCATATTACCTTCCAAAGTTATAATGCTTTCGAAATCATAGTCTGGAAATCACAGTATTTTGGAAATCATAGCACTTTCCTTTTTAAACAGTTTAGATATTAAAATTTCGTTATAAGATAAATTAATTTCCTCAAATTTCACAAATCGATTCAAATTAACTTGAATTCAAAAAAAATTTAATTTAATCAAATCTCAAATCATCTGTTTCAATACGATTTAGCTTCTAAATAAACCATTTCAATTTATCGATTTCAAATACATATCTGAACCATAAGATAAGCCATTTCAATTTTAATATATTTCAAAGCTTTTATTTTTCAACATTTCAAAACTAAATTCGACAAATTTATATACATATCAAATTCACTTTACAATTATTTAGTTTTGAAATAATAACTTAACATTTCCATAACATTTGAATACAATTTCAATTTACAATTTAAATAAACAAAATATCCTTTTTAAATATTTATACGTTTGAAATATCCATTTAAGTCACCTTTTCAAATTTCAAGTTGTAAATCACTTATTTAAATTTCAAATTCAATACATTTTAAATCAAACTTATTTAAGTATAATTCTTAAATAAAATATAATTTCAATCAATTTCAAATCATTATAAATTCTATATTCCAAAAATATAAATAATAAATAAATACTTAAACATATTATTTATCAACTTTATTAAATCAACTTTAATAAATCTTTAAAATCAATATTTATCAAAACCATATTTTTCTCTTCAAAACCATAGAAATCATTTTCAAACGTTTATATATAGACCAACGGTGCCTGTATATAATTTTCTATCCTATGGTCAAGTGATACGGATATTTATCATTTCAATCCGCAATTTAAACATATTCGGGTATATATCCTTTCAACTCGAAATCCCAAATTCAATTCAATGAAAATCGCTTGGGTTTATCATTTCAACCCATAACGATTTTCTCCTATTCTACAGATCGTTCGGGTATGTATCATTTCAACCCATAGTGATTCTATACTAATAGGGAACTTGCAGAGTGATAACAGATATGATAATAAAATAACAACAGTAACAGGCATATATCAACAGTATAAATAACAGATAATGGTGTCAGATGTCACAGGTGAACAGATACAGAAAATGACATATATAACAATGTAAATAACTAACATCAACATATTTCAATTGACGTTTCAATTGAAATTAAACTTAATAAATATAAGAATATTAATCGTGAGTGATTGCTCACCTTCTGAGGCTAGAGACGAACGAGGATGAAATGAGTTACGAATCTGAACACGAACTTCGAAACAAAGCAAAATTGGCACGAATTTAATGGCCAAGCTGATAACACGAATTGATGGAACGAATCAGAATGTGATCGATGAAGATGAGTTATACAAGTAAATTTGTTATAGATGAAACATATGAAATTATATTTATATACAAAATCATATCCAAATTTCAACACATATAAAAAAAATATAACTTATGAAATATACAACTCAGAACAAATATATATATGAACTATATAATAACAGACCAACTTAGACTTAATATATATAACAAACAACTTATACAAAATGTAGTAACCTTTACATTCATAAAACAAGCAGATCCTATACAAATTTGGCTTTATAATAATAACAAAAAAACCCAACAGTGTGTATATATATATATACATATATATATATATATATATACTTCATACAGAGCCCATTACAAAATCAACACATATTATAAAATAATACAACTTGTATAACCTGATATTAAAATTGATAACTTGTCATACTTTATAATATGTAACAGCTTGATTTGTATAAATTGTATACCCTTTATAAAACCAACATAACACTAATATATAACTTATTCACACAGTCCGGATATATACAATACTATATTTATTATATTAATATTTAAGTTCTCTTAGTTAAAACAGCAAGTTTACACTGTACATACCTTCAAATATAACGTAATCATATTGTATATAATTTATACAACCAAACATGTGCATATATATACTTTTAAAACCGTACTACAATAACATAAACTAGAATAATATAACTTATAGCTTATAAAATGTAAAGTAGCAGGATATAAACTTAGATAATATAACCTTAAATCAACACATATATATGTATATTCTTAAATACAATCTCAAGATACTTTATAAACTTTATAAACCACGACATACCATATAACAATATATATTAACTAATATATAAGGTGATATACACAAAATTATGTAAGCCCATGCATATACAACAAACAATTACTTCCATAAGTTTTTACATACATGCGGCTATGGACCATATGCAGGCTTACTTTATCTACTAACCTCTATATATATATTGACCAAATATATTTCACAGCATAGCAGGTTTATGCCATTCAAAATGCAAGCAAACTTGTTTATGCAAGTTATATGAACAACACTCACGAACTTATATAATAAATACTTCATTTAAAATATACATATTTTAACATCCATACGAACATATATCTTACACGACCTCATATATAATATAAAGTTTAAACTCAACTCAGTATATTCAACTTGCAATATATATATATATCCAGTAAAAGAAACAAGTACAGCTATATATACCTATGCGAATTTTATATACACTTTTAAACTGAAAACGTCAAATGTATATCCAGTACTTATATATAAAATAAACTATAGTTTTTTTTTCCTTATACTATTATATACTCACAAAAACATGAAGAGGCTCGGCAAGGCACAGGAGGAGAAGGGTGGATGAAGGCTTGGTGTCAAGGCCGGAGCAGGTGGGTTGGTAAGCCGAAGGGTGGAAGGAAGGTACGGTTTTGGAGGATGAAGATGGTTTTGGTTTGCAGGCGAAACAAGAGGAGGAATGGCTAAACACAAAAAGGAGGAGGAGAATGAACTCGGAAATAGGCGAGCAGATGTGAAGCAGGGTATGAGAAAGGAAGGGAAATGCAAAACGCCTCCGGTAAAATGATATACAACTCTTGTTAATAAAATATAATATTTCAAACGAACGGTAGGATAGGAATAGAAATAGGTTGAATTGTTCAGAGGCTTTAATGTAGGAGCACGTTAGAAATTTGAACCGAAGGAAGGAGTAAAGTCAGAAATTTTTTGGTACCGTTACAACGAACCGTTTTATTATTTCCGTCGTGTACCAGACCTCAAAATAAAGAAATAAATATACCGCTGAGATCAGCACGACGAGATGATCAAAACGGTATACAAATATTGGTGGTACGATCATCCGATCAAAAGTCGATAATCGGTACCGAAAATGCTGCTATTCAGCCAGAATTAAGATAAATGGAGTAATAGATGTCCAAATTTAGAAAAACGACAAACTGACATCTTGCTCAGAAGATGGTTTAAAATTTTCTATGTAAAAATATTTAGGTTTGGAAAACATTTTATTATCATCAATTTTAACTGATTAAATTGAAGTAGATTTACGCGCGAAATAAATTTTCATATTTTCGGACGAAAATTTACCAGTTACTATGTTTAATTAGACGCATTCCAAATATCAAATTTATATTTCAAAATTTTACTGTTTAAAATTTCACAAAAATTCAATTAATTAAATAAATAAAACCACTGGAATTTACGGGTCGTTACACTTTCACTTAGAATTCTCATCGTCCTCCAATAACGATGTTCTGAGAGCATTCATCCATACAAGTTGTCCTGGATCTGGACAAACCGAATCATCGTCTTCATCATCTTCATGGTATTCATTCATAACGTTCAAACCGGATTGAAGTGGATTTCGGATAATTAAATTCGATCCCGGCCTCTTCGAAACGATTAACGAAATTGGCCAAAATTGATAGTCGGTTATTTAACTATCAATACACATCCAAAAGCAGACATTAGTCCTTATTTCAAAATATCTTTATAAGATATTACTTCCAGTACTTCAACATTTGAAAACAGTTTTCAAATCCTTATATTTTCAACGGAATATTTCCACCCCTTCCCAATACTTAGAATATTTTTCCACTTCATTTTATATTCAACTCTTAGAAAGTATTCCATTTATTCCCTATTTATTTTTCTCAAAATCATTTACAATTTATTTGTAAATTTCTTAACTCGTTCATAACGAATTTTATATGTTCCGGAATTCTTTAATTAATTCCCTTCAATATTCCCAAAGTCAATTATACTTACTTATAACTCGAATTTCCCTTTCTACTTCTTTTATGAATTTTATTTCATTTTTTGAAGTTCACTTTTATTTAACTTCTTCGGAAATTTTCTTTCTTTTCCCAAATTTCGTTTTGAAAATTCTCTTTTAAGTCCCATCTACTAAATAACCCTTTCCCAACTCTCGAGAAGATTTATTAATAAATTTAAACCATTTCTAAACTCTATATATATACATATGTAAATAAAAATAAGTATTTTAAGGAACAATAATAATAATTCATTTTTTTTAGACATGTTCAAATAATTATCTAAAATATTGACACACTTTTTATAACATCACTTTTCAAAGCAGGTTTTAAAAATTTAGGATTTATTAAAATAAATATTAAATATTTGAAAAAAAATTCACTTCTGAAGTATTCCAATACTAACTAACTTTAAATTACTTAGTTTAATAAATAAAATTTTCCTTTTTAAATAAAACTTAACTTATTAATAAACATATTTTTTAAATCTCAATAACCAAATTTTAAATTTATAAATCCCTCTCGATTTCCATCACATCACTTCCATTTCGGTCTCCTTAACCATTTTCACTCAAAAATAGTATCCACTATTTTTTTCCCTCACCCTATTTCCGTATTTAAAATATAAATTCTTCCTATAAATTTATATTTCCATATTTATCACCCGATATCACTTTCCTTTATTTATAAACATCGTTTATAATTTTTATAACTCCTTTGAGTTCCACTAAAAATAACCTCATTTTTAAATTTTTATTTATAAATTCAATTCCTATAAATTCCAATTTTTTTGCCACTATTTTTAATATCGATCACAACTTCTTCCCATATTTCCAGAAAATATCGTTTAAATATCCATCGTAAAAATTCCCTTTATATAATTTATTTTAAAATCTCTATTCAAAATATTTTCCCGCATTATTTAATACGATCAAAAATCCATCATTGCTTATTCAAATCAATCCTTTTTTTGAATAATCCAAATTTCGATATACATATTTTTATATTAAAAATCTCTTTTTAATTCCATAAAAAATCGAAATAATATTTATGGTATTTTATATACCGATGTTAATTCCCATGCTATTATAACATTTAAAAACACACAATAACCCAACATATTATTTAATCACATCATATTTTTATATATATATATGAAAAACACTAAATATATTTGAGGAATCTAGTTGGATCCCTCCAATCTGTTTCCCTGCATCCACAGATGTTAGACAAAAATAAAAATACCAATTCCACTTTGAGGGGGATATCACGGTATATAGGATCATCCACTATTATGCGGGGTGCATAGGGTCTCATCCACTATAATATGCAGGAATATCACTCTAACTACTAATATATATACTACTATATATATATATTTAGCATTCAATAGATAATAATTTTATAAATTCAACTAAGCAGCCCATGATTAATTTTAACTATTTAAAATTAATCTAGACATCCAAATGAGTGAGAATTTTCTCACCTTTTTTTCTTCTGAACATCCAGATTTTAATTTTTCTAACTTCCAGCTGCCTTCGATAAATTCCAACTAGTTCCTACGCGTAGATTTTACAGCTACGAACCAACTCGGCTTATTCTATGATTTTTGAACTTCTTATAAATTTTATATGGATTAATGAATTTTCAATAAATTAAACTAAATTAACTTAAATTAACAGTAGTTTTTAAAAAAATACCCATCAGAACTCGCCTGCTTCGACCACCACAATTGCGAAGAAAGCCCCTTGCATCGAGCCCTCGAGCCACGCCTTCCCAAACCCTTGCCATTGCCAACACCCATGCTCTCAACCCTAAATCGAACGCACGCCAACATCGCACGAGCCCCTTCCCCAAACGCGACCCCGATACTCACCACTGCCTTGCCACTCGCGACCATGCCTTCCCCTTCCCTTCAACTAAAGCGTCGCGGCCTCCCTTTCCTTAGCTGCACGAAGCTCCAGGGCTCATCACGACTGAAGTCGCCACCATTTTTCCAGCCACCGCGTTGCACTCTCACATCCTCGCGGTTGACCACACGCCAGCCTCACTTGCAATCGCGAGCTCGAGTTTGGCATACCCAAGCGTAAACATGCGCAAATTCTTTTTTTTATAAATTTCGTTCGATTTGAAATCATGATCTTGAAAGCTGAAGGAATGAAGGAAAGGCTTGAAACTTGATTGAGATGAATAAGACCGGGACGTGATTTAAAGGTAATAGGGTAGCGTATCACAGAAGGTAAAGTTTTGATTAGATTTTACCTTTATTTTTATTTCTATTAAGATCTTGAATTTTCCTACTGCAAAATTATAAACTCCTATTAAGGCATGCCGCTAGGCATTTATAATGTTATACCCCTATTCCGAATGCAATGGAAAAGGTTTCGAGTCCTAATTTGATCGTATGGGGAAGATAGCTTTTTGGATCCAATTATTATATTGAATTTTCGATATTAAATTCAACGCGTTTACATCCCGTATGATCAAACGATAAATCCAAACACTACGAAATTTGAAATACGATAATAATACACTATTACGGATCCAATGGAACTGGTTTCATCGAATTCCGAGACTGCCCCGGATCGCTATTTTAACGTGTGAATTAAATTGACGATTTCAAAATTTTACGAAATCGCTTGAAATTCCAGTTTTAAAATCTTACTAATTAAATTATAATTCCAAATTCAGTATTTAAACCATTTAAATATTCAAAATTAAACGACAGAAAAATCCGGGTCGTTACAAATAATTTGTGAGTAAAATCTGAAAGGACTTAAGCTTGTTGACTGGCGAAATTACTCCACTAATTTCAACATTTGAAATCGACGAGATTATTCCCCATCAACCTTACTTTATACATTCCAGTTGTATTTATCTTCTTCTTAAAGACTCAGTTGCAGATATATTTATACATGCACACACATTATATTTAATTAATATTGGTATAACTTGGTGATATGATAAAAATGAATTGGTTAATATATATACGTCAGTTGTAACAACCCGCCTTTTCAATCTGCAAAAGTCGACACTAATACATCCACGGTATTCATGAGCCAAACATATCGGAAAGGCAGATTATTGAAGCGAAAGAAAGAAAAGATAGAATAGAATCTCACAAACGTGACAAGTAACATATAATATACCAACGATCTTTACAAAGGAAAAAACCATTTATATACATACACAAATCAGAGTACTAACCTATCATCAACCCGGACAGTTATAACAACCTGTCCTTACTGATGTTGATAAATACAATAAGAACAAAATAATGGAAGATAAAATATGTAAATACGATTTAAAGGATCCAGCTCATCTCTTGAAGCTCCAAAAGTATCCAGCTAAATCTAGAAAATATGCTCGGGGTGACTCTAGCATTATAAGAAATAACGCCTAGATTAGTCTTGTAAAACCAACATGAGAAACACAATCAACTGGATTTTTAATGTTATAAAAACCACTCAAAATAAAGGTATCTCGTAAGACCACGCTGCACATAAACACAAATGGGTTTTTACCTTATGATAACCAAACCATTTTATTGGAAAATTCAATGATATTATAATAATGTCTAAAGCCGAAAATAAATATATAAAAGCTGAAATGCTTGCATCTCACTTTCAACATAGTTAGGCACAACTAAATCTGTAAAGGCACGTATTAGATATTGGATTTCCATCAATAACAAGCCTACTGAGGTACCGCCTACCATAGTACATCTCTAGATAATGTTCCAAGGTCGAACCTATCAACCTCAGCGAATCAGAGCTGGCCTGATCCTCTAACCTGACAAGCCGGATTACATCATCGCTCGGGTACCAAGGCTACAAACCTACTGCCCCTGGCCCCTCTCTTCCTAAGTGCACGCATATAAAATCTATAAATATCGATTCTAGATCGAGGGATGATGCACCTAATGGTAGCGAAGCAAAGCTCCAGAGCATATCACATGTTTTAGTCATTACCGACTTGTAAGGCTTGTGAGGTCGTGATTACCTTTTTCTCTCTTAGCAAATCCCACGTGGAATGCTAACACTGCTTTCAGGCATAATGCAACACCAACATTCGTTCATACAAGTTATTCCGGATTAGAACAAATTAAAGGCAGTACTTCTACTACATCAATTTTGGAATCACCCTCAGGATTAGTAGCAAGTAGCCCTTGCACTTTAAAAAACTCCCTCTTCAATCCCATCATCTTGAACCAGTCTTGAACCTCTTCCAAAGCATCGAACATGCATATGGTTTTGGAGTAGTTACGGTTTCGAATCATCCCATATAAGTACACTCACCCGCTTACCGGTCACTCCAAAATCAAATCGATGGTTTTCGGTAATCTCCATTCTGATTCTTTTGGAAATAATCAGGCAATACATAAGAGCAGAGATCATCTCTTTACCGTTTTAAGTGGACGGATTTCCTTATCATTTGTCCTAGGAGAACAAACCGAGATTTATATGTACAGTATAGCATCATCGAAGATGACTGTGCCATATAACTCATGTGTTTCTCCTCGATAGTTCCAGAGTTATATTTTTGACCAAGATTTGACAGTCGGTCATTTATTAAATAAACAAACAATCAGAATATAGATTTAATTCCATATGGAATCCACTAAGTCTCTATTAATTAATCTTTCATAAATTAAAATCTCTTTCAATTATTCAATTAAAAACATCTTCACAAAAGGGTGTATTCACAACCCATTATACTTTCAATACTTAGAAAATACACCCATATACTTATCTCAGCGGTATAAGTATATTAACAAAAGCCTAAGGAAGATTTCCTCTTTTCCAAATTTGTATTTAAAAGGGCCAAACAAATATCATTTAAAACATTACTTACTATAAACCAAACCACCATCCTTCGGTGTTAAGTACGAAAAGAATGTTTCCATACCACCATAATTAAGAAGGATTATTTATCAAAATCAAATCTTATTCCTTTTATAAAATTACCTTTTTATAAGCCTGTTTCATGTTTACAAATTCTTTTACAACTCTCCAAATTAATTTATAAATCTCTTTATATAAATCTCTAAAATGATTTATAAAACTCTTTTCTATTTATACAACCCTTTTATTAATCTCCCATTATAACTCCACTACAAAAACCTTTTATACAATCCTTTTATAAATCCAAAACCCGTTTTTATGAATTGTATATATTTAATACACTCTACGATATCTTTAAAATATCACTTATAGATCCATTATTTTATTTATATATTACCATTTGTAAATCTCTCTAGCCAAATATCTTATATAAAAACTCCTTTATAAAATATTCTTTATAAATCCCCTTTACAAAATATTGTTTGTATATCTCCTTTTATAATTCTTTTTATTATTTATAAACACCTTTAATAAATCACTTTATTAACTAAAACACAATTAATTAAATCAATTAATTAATTTCAAAATATCATTAGTAAAATAATTAATTAACTTAAAAACTGTTAATAAAAATAATAATTAAATTAAGACATCATTAATAAAATAATTAAATATCTTTAAACAACATTAGTAATGAATTAAATATCTTAAATAATAAAATTAAATAACTTTAATCATTTTTAACAATTTAATTAAATAACTTTTTTTAAAACATTATAATTAAGATAATTAATTAACTAACTTTAAAACATTATTTATAAATACTTAACCTCAAGTTTGTTATAAATTTGAAGTCAATTTAAATTCATAACTTTACAAATGCGGAAAGAGGCTTAACGACCATAATGTAACTAAATCAGGCTACCATTTAATTCAGTTTAACTTTCCAAGTCATATCATTGGTATTTACATAAGCAAGCATATATGTAAATAAAATCAATTAGCAATCACTAGCTAATCCGTCACTTATCCAATATTAATGAATTCACATGTTTATTAACTGACATATGAATAAATGTTCAAATAAATATAATAGTAGAATGGGGATTTTTTCTGCATACAGATGTCATCAATAATCTAGTCAATTAAAATATAGCAGAACGGTGTTTTATTCTACTAAACAGATGTCCAAAATAATATATTCCATTTAATTATAACAGATCGGTATTTTATTTGGCCAAATAGATAACAGTCCTGAAGTATGATTAATTTAACTATGTTATTATTTAAAATAACGTAACTATATTAACCATTATTTTTTTATTATAATTTTATATTTCATCAAAACTTCCAACTATCTATACCAAAGTGTTATACTCATTAATTCGAGTTAAATGCAAAAAATCTGTGGGTCAAACAAATTCAAAACGAATGAGTTATGACATTTTAAAATTAACATCCTATATTTTATAATTAAAAAATGCTCTTACCCAACATTAACAAGCCAAGCCCACTCCATTCCAATCTCGACCCATCTACAATAGTCCACTTCCCAAATCAAAATGCTTCCCTCTCAAAACTAATTCCCAAATTCAATTTGCAGCCTCCCGTACATTATGTGCACGTGTGCACGTGCATTACACCCAGGCACCACCGCTCGATGCACTGAAGCCACCCATACATCCCATTACTCAAGCTTGACCAACTGTACCTCTCCCTACAACCTCCAGTCAACTATACCGAATTCCGACCCAAGCTCCAAAATTTGAAATCACGTCGAAGTTTGCTATTCCCCTCGCCACCGCCACCCTGAACCACTTTAGCCACCAACAACTCTGCCATCCTCTGTCACACCCTCGGCCAACACGGCGTCAAATGTGACACTCCCCTTCCCTACCAAAACAAAGAAGTCGAACCCAAAATCAAACAATAGCCAAAACCTTAGATTAGCCTATCATCGCCACCGTGGTCCACCAGACCACCTTCGATCATCACCTCGACTTCCCCTAAACCCATGGCTCCCTCCAGCATCGATTGCTCCCCCTCGACCACCGGTTCACCGGAAAACCAAAGATGAATGAAAATAGATCATCTAACCACCACGGCACAACCCTAACTCCTAAAATCATGCGATAAACTACAAAAATGACTATTCAACAAGATGAACCCATTCATGCTTTTCGTTCGCCATTTCGTACTCGACGAAAAACTGCCATTTCTTGACCTCTACTGATTTCGAGCAAATCCTGCCATACGATCGACAAAACTTTGAGCTACCATTTTTTAAAGTACTAGAGGTCTAAGCAAACATTTTTCATGTTGGAACATTTTGCAAATTTAGAGAGGCTTGAAAGATAGGGATTTTTGAATGGAAGGAGGAGCTTTGTTTTAAAAATATAGAGAGGTAAAGGAAGAAGAATGATGTTAGGTTTGAGAAGAGGGAAAGCAAATGCAAAGCGTAAATGAAATATATACAAGGGGAAGTATATATATAATGAATTAAGAAAAATAAATAAAAACAAAAATAAAGAAAAGAAAAAAAAACCCAAAATGCCCTTAAACTCAGTTTCCACTCTACCATCATATCTTTAGCCACCCAAAGTATAAAACCTTATGAAAATATGGTGGGTACTAGGGAGGACCATGTATTTAAGTTGATTTTCACACTTAAGGCATCATTTATTTTCAAATCCGTCTTATCATATTCAATTTTTAAATATATTCTTATATTTATTAATTCTTTTTTTTTGAGATCATGGGGAACCTTAAGATCATGGTATTCATTGATACTCACTTAAGTAAACCCCACGCCGTGTGTCTACCCCGCTTTTATTTAGTCGTCGCACACGGATGCTTAACGTTGAAACTCCCACTGATGGTTTGGCGCTGGGATTCGAACCTGCCCGGACACAGTCCTTTGGTTCCCATCTCCCAGCTCCCAAACCAACCGAGCTACGAACGGCGGGTTATATTTATTAATTCTTATTATTATTATTGTTTATTTATTTTACTTTTTCAAAATAAAATGTTTACTCAAATCATTTAAATGTTGTTTTTAAAAGTGTAAACAAAGGTATTACAACCTTTTACATCTAGTCGTTCGATAAAAAGTTGAAAATCCAAAAAATAGTTTCGGCCACATTTTTTGTTTTTCATCGGGTTACCTATTTTTGTAAACAAAATTCAAAAATGAATTTTCTATCATTAGTTATAAATTAGAAGAGGGTTATTTAATTATTAAAACTATTAATCAAATATTTAGAACAAATTATATATTCCCAAATCAAAGTGATAAAATTCCGGGTCGTTACATTCTCTTCCCCTAAAAGAATTCTGACGCCGAAATTTCATTTAAACAAACAAAGAAGAAAACCAATTAAAAAAGAACTTAACTTGAAAACATTTCATAAAATACAACTTAAGTTTAAACTTGTATAATGCCCTACTATATCCTGAGGGTATTACATCTACCTGATTCAAACCTTTTTATTTTTGAATTTATTTCACTTAAGTAAAATCAAGATCCAAACACTTGATTTTATTTCAAAACCCATTTTGAAATGATACTATATATTTTAACCATAGAAAATATACATATTGCCCGAGCAACCCCAAAATGATGCCAAGGAACTGGGTACAACCAAATAGTATCGTATATTCCCTCATCTAGAAGGTAATATTTAAGAGAAGTGCTTACCATCCGAACACATCTCTTTCCCATTTTTAGTTATTTTTAGGCCACTCGAACTAGTTAAATAAAATATTTCATTTTTTCAAAATTTTCTTTTGAAACTGTACTGTATATATTTTCATACAAATAGTTTCAACCAGATCCATTACCAACTTGTTTTGGGTTCGTTCGGGTTCGACCTTGTTTCGATCGTACAATGATAAAGAGAATAATTTACTAAGTGCACTACAACGTTCGCTTAGGAAAATATCCGACCGTCACTTAGAAGATTATTTGGACCATCACAAAACAAATCGAGGCTCATTTTCTGAACCAATCCAAAGAAAATACTCCTTACTCCAAAATCTCCTTCCCAAAATATTTACACTTGTAAAAACTTTAAGTGAACTATTACTACTATTTCCAAAAATCACTTGAAATAATAATATACCTATTTCCATTTTGTAAATTCAGTCATTCTTCTAGGATTAAATCAAAATCTGCTTTATCAAATAAACAAATTGCTTTGGTAGCATTTACCCACTTAGAAACTCGAAAATGAACACCGATGGTGTTGTAGTCATCATCAGAATTATTTTCCAGCGACAAAAGTAAGTTCAATGCTTTCTATCTCCTTTAAAATCCTTTATAAATATTTTTATTCATAAATACTATCAAATAATACTATTATTATTTTTCCCAAACCTCAAAAACCATTGTTCAAAAGCATCAGGATTTAAGTCCTCAATTTCTCTACTTAAATCCTTGATATTTATAAACCACATTTTAATAAATCAATTTTTGTAAAATCATCTTCTTATATAAAACCATTTCTCAAATATTATTCTAAATATCCTAGCTTTCTTTAATAGACACCTTTTTATTAAAATCCAATTTAACCAGATGTTATCACCGAACGCCTTATAGTCAAACTATGAAACTTAATTCACAAGGTGTTCGTTTCAATGTTCCCATGATTTTCTATTTACCCAACCCATACTTTAAAAAGGAAAATTAATTATAAAACACCAAATAATAGTCAATGCTCAAAACTGGGCGATAATGACTAAGCAAACCCTAAATGATAATAACTTAATATTATCATTTCCTAACGACCAACCACATCCAAAATAAGTATTTTAGTTTTCGAAAATTATTCTTATATATAAAATATACTCTTAGTAAAATTATTTCATTTACCAAATTTAACACATTACCGCGTCGGTTGGTCTTGTTCAAGTATTTAGAGATCCCAATCAATAACGATAGTTACTCGTACTGACTAGAATCCTTAAACAACTCAACAGATCCAGCAATATAAAACATTTTTATAGCAATAGCAAATACGCTCTCTTATATATATATATGCTCTGACTCATTCTAGGGTGTTACTAACCCTATCTCAAATGAG
This sequence comes from Allium fistulosum, assembly GCA_030737815.1. Taxonomy (NCBI): domain Eukaryota; kingdom Viridiplantae; phylum Streptophyta; class Magnoliopsida; order Asparagales; family Amaryllidaceae; genus Allium; species Allium fistulosum. The sequence goes on along the minus strand of CM060902.1, from coordinate 1,004,075,044 downwards.
TTTACCTCACCAGAGTCAAGGTTCTTGCTTAATCTTCAACTCTGATACCGACTGTAACAACCCGCCTTTTCGATCCCCAGGAGTTGACACTAATTCATCCGCAATATTCATGTGTCGAACATCCTAGTGCCAAAAAGACAGATTATTGGGTTGAAAGAAAGAAAAGACAGAATAGAATCTCACAAATGTGACGAGTAACAAATAATACACCAATAATTTTGCAAAGGAAAAAACCTCTTATATACATACACAAATTAGAGTACTAACCTATCATCAACCCAGATAGTTATAACAAGAACAAAATAACCGAAGATAAAATACGTAAATATGTCTTGGAGGATCCAACTCATCTCCTAAAGCTCCAAAAGTGTCCAGCTAAATCTGGAAAATATGCTCGGGTTGACCCTTGCATTATAAGAAAACAAATGCCTGGATCAGTCTGGTAAAACCAGCGTGAGAAACACAATTAACTAGATTTTTAATGTTATAAAAACCTTTCAAATAATGGTATCTCGTAAGACCACGGTGCACATAAAGACGGATGGGTTTTTACCTTACGATAACCAAACCATTTTATTAGAAAATTTAGTTATATTATAACAATGTCCAGAGTGGAAAATAAATATATAAAATAGCTGAAATTCTTGCATCTCACATTTCAACATAGTTGGGCACAACTAAGTCCATAAAGGCACATAATAGAGATTGGATTTCCACCAATAACAAGACTACTAGGGTACCGCCTGCCATAGTACATCTCTAGACAATGTAACAAGGTCAAACCTATTGACCCTTGCGAATCAGAGTCGGCATGCCCCTCTAACATGATAAGTCAGATTACGTCATCCCACGGATACCAAGGCTGCAAACCTATTGCCCCGAACTCCACTTTTCCCATGGCATGCGTACCAAATACGTAAATTTCAATTCTAGATCGAGGAATGATGCTCCTAATGGTAGCGGACAACATAGCTCTAAAGCATATCCCCTGTTTTAGTCATTACCAGGTTATGAGGCTTGTGAGGTCACGGTTACCTTTTCCTCTCCTAGAAAATATCAATCGGCATGGTAACACTGTCTTCCAAGCATAATGAAATGCCAGCATTTGTCCATAAAAGTTGTTTAGGATAAGAACAAACTGAAGACGCTGCATCTACTACATCCATTTTGGAAACACCCTCAGGAGTAGTAGCAAGTAGCCCATGCACTTCAAAGAACTCCATCTTCGATCCCATTATCTCGAACCAGTCTTGATTCTCTTCCAAAGCGTCGAATGCACATATGGTTTTGGAGTGGTTACGGTTTCGAATCGTCACAAATAAGTACACTCAACCGCTTACGATCGCTCCAAAACCAAATCGATGGTTTCTGGCAAACTCAATCTCGGTTCTTTTGGAAATAATCATACAGTACATAAGAGCGGAGATCACCTCCTAATCGCTTAAGCGGACGGATTTCCTTATCATTCCTCCTAGGAGAACAAAACGGGATTTATACGCGTAGTACATCATCGTCGAAGATGACTGTGACATATAACTCACGCTCCTAGATATTTTCAGAGTTATATTTTTGGCCATGATTTGATAGTTGGTTATTCAACTATCAAATAAAAAACAATCAAGACATAGATTTAATTCCATATAGAATCCACTAAGCCTCTATTAGTTGATCTTTCATAAATTAAAAACTCTTTCAATTATTTGATTCAAATATCTTCACAAAAGAGTGTATTCACAACCCATTATACTTTCAATAGCTAAAAAATATATCCATATACTTATCTCTGTGGTATAAGTATACTAACAAAGCTTAAGGAAGATTTCCTCTTTTCCAAATTTGTATTTAAATGGGCCAAACAAATATCATTTAAAACATTACTTACTATAAACCAAACCACCATCCTTCAGTGTTAAGTATGGACAGAATGTTTCCATACCACCATTATTAAGAAGGATTATTTATCAAAATCAAATCTTATTCCTTTTATAAAATTCCCTTTTTATAAGCCCATCTCATATTTATAAATTATTTTATAAATCTCCAAACTAATTTATTAAACTTCTTTTATAGATCTCTAAAATGATTTATAAAACTCTTTTCTACTTATAAAACTCTTTTATAAATCTCTCCTTATTACTCCATTATAAAAATATTTTATACAATCCTTAATAAGAATCCTTTTATAAACCTAAAACCTGTTTTAACAAATCATATATATTTAACATAATCTACGATATCTTTGAAATATCACTTATAAATCCATTCTTTTATTTGTAGATTACCATTTATAAATCTCCCTTGCAAAATATCTCCTATAAAAACTCCTTTACAAAATATTGTTTATAAATCCCCTTTACAAAATATTATTAGTAAATCTTCATTTGTAACTCTATTTATTATTTATAAACACCTTTATTAACTTAAACAAAATTAATTAATTTTAAAATACCATTAATAAAATAATTAACTTAAACACCATTAATTAAAATATTAATTAACTTAATACATCATTAATAAAATAATTAAATATCTTTAAATAACATTAATAATATAATTAAATATCTTAAACAATATAAATAATATAATTAAATAACTTTAATCATTTTAATAATATAATTAAATAAATTTCTTTAAAATAGTATAAATAAGATAATTAATTAACTAACTTTAAAACAATATTTATAAATACATAGCCTAAAATTTGTTATAAATTTGAAGTTAATAAAATTCATAAGTTTACAAATTCGAAAAGAGGCTTAGCGACCACAATGGTACTAAATCAAGCTAACATTTAATTCAATTTGACTTTCTAAGTCATATCAACGATATTTACATAATCAAGCATATATGTAAATAAGATCAATTAGCAATCACTAGCTAATCCATCACTTATCCAATATTAATCAATTCATATATTTATTAACTGGCATATGAATAAATGTCCAAATAAGTATCATAGCAAAATAGGGATTTATTTTGCTAACTGATATTATCAATAATTTAGTCAATTAAAATATAGCAGAACGGTGTTTTATTCCTACTAAACAGATGTCCAAAATAATCTATTCCATTTTATTATAAGAGATCGGTGTTTTATTTGGCCAATTAGATAACACCCTGAGATATAATTAATTTAACTATGTTATTATTTAATATAACATAATTATATTAACCATTATTATTTTATCATAAAATTATACTTCATCAAAACTACCAACCGTCTATAACAAAGTGTTATACTCGTCAATACGAGTTAAACGCAAAAATCTATGGATAAAAAAGATTCAAAATGAATGAGTTATGACATTTTAAAACTAACATCTTAAATTATATAATTAAAACAAAAGAATTTAAAGTGCTCTTACCCAACATCAACAATCCCAGCCCACTCCATTCCAAACCCGACCCTTCTACAATAGTCCTTTTCCCAAATCAATAAGCTTCCCTCTCAAAACCTATTCCCAAATTTGATTTCTAGCCTCTCATACACGACGTGCACGCGTGCATGTGTAGCACACTAAATCGCCGCCGCTCGATGCACCAAGGCCACCCACACATCCCATTGCTTGAGCTCGACGAATCGCACCTCTCCCCCCACCTTCGATCAACTGTAGAAAATTCCAACCCAAGCTCCAAAATTAGAAATCGTGTCCAAGTTCACTAATCTCCTCGCCACCACCACCTTGAACCACTTTAGCCACCACCATCAGCTCCACCATCCTTTGCCACACCTTTGGCTAACACAGCATCAAACGCAACACTCCCCTTTGCCAACAAAACCAAGAAGTCGAACCCAAAATCAAACAACAATTGAAACTCTATATGAACCTATCACCGCCACCGTGGCCCACCGGACCACCTTCGATCATCACCTCAACTTTCCCCAGACCCAAGGCTCCCTCAAGTGCCAATCGGTCCACCCTCGACAACCGGTTTGCGGAAAAACCAAAGTTGAATGAAAATAGATCATTTATCCACCATGGCAAAACCCTAAATCCTAAAATTACGCGATTATCTCAAAAAATCTCTATTCAATGAGATGAACCCATCCATGCTCTCCGTTTGCCATTCCATGCTCGACGAAAAACTGCCCTTTCTCGACCTCTATTGATTTCGAGCAAATCCTGCAACCACGGTTAATGAAACTATGAGCTACCATTTTTTAAAAATACTAGAGGTCTAAAAAACACTTTTCAAGTTGGAACATTTTGCAAATTTAAAGAGGATTTGAAGATAGGGATTTTGAATGGAAGGAGGAGCTTTGTTTTTCCTTTATTTTAAAAATACATAGAGATGTAAAGGAAGAAGAATAAAGTCAGGTTTGAGAAAAGGGAAAGCAAATGCCAAGTGAAAATGAAATATACACTAGGGGAAGTGTATATATATATATGATGAAGTAAGAAAAAAAATAGATAAAAACAAAGGGAAAAAACCCAATATGCCCTTAAACTCAATTTCCACTCTACCATCATATCTTTAGCCACCCAAAGTGCAAACCTTTATGAAAAAATAGTGGGTATTAGGAAGGACCATGTGCTTAAGTTGATTTTCACACTTGACGCATCATTTCTTTTCGAATCGATCTTATCATATTCAATTTTTAAATATATTTTTATACTTATTAATTATTCTTATTATTTATTCATTTTTACATCTTCGAAATAAAATGTTTTCTAAAATCATTTAAATGTTGTTGTTAAAAGTGTAAACAAAGGTATTACAACATTGTAAAACTAGTTGTTTGATAAATGTTGAAAATCCGAAAAATGGGTTTCGGTCACAATTTCTATTTTATATCGAACTAACTATTTTAGTAAATAAAATTCAAAAATGAATTTTTTATCAATAGTTATAAGCTAAAAGAGGGTTATTTAATTATTAAAATCATTAATTGAAAAATTAAAATAAATTATATAATCGCGAATAAAAGTGATAAAATTTCGAGTCGTTACATGAGTAGCTATTAGGATTATATATACTATGCATATATTCACTATATATATATTAATTACCTAAAATAAGTTATTTATTATATATATATATTTTTATTTATTTAAATTATTTATGTTTTTAAATATCTAGCATAATTTGACTAAGTCAAAATTTCAATTTTCAGATCTAAAGTTAAAATGTCTAACTTTGCCTAAATCAAACAAAATAAATTCAAACTTAAAGTTATAATATTCAAGTTTGATTTAGTAAAATATATTCAAATTCTAATCTTAATCCAAATTAATCAATTAAAATGTCTATGATTAATTAAGTATTATTATTGTATGATATAAAATAATATTTATATATAAAGCTGAAGTAAAATAAAATTCAAAATTATATGCATATGTATTAAAACCATTTTTCAAGTCTGTATACATATTATAAAATAAATATATGTATATACATAATATATAATTCTTTTCGACTAGAAAAATGTAAATAATATATGAAATAATGATATATATATATATATATATATATATTTGGACTGGAAATGTTTTTTTTAAATTGCCTAAAGTAATTTTAAAACAATCAATACACATATATACTTTATTTTAAATATGGTATCAATGTATTTTGTGTTTTAAAAATTAATAAATGATTATTTAAAAAATTTAAAAATATGTACTATGTTGAGAAATTATTACATACATATTAGAACATATATATGGCTAAAATTAATTTTCTATATGTCTGCACAAAAAAGGGCAAACACATCCACTCTATTTATCGTAGGGCTGTGAATAGGGGGTGTATAACACAGCTATTATATTCGTATTATGATTGATTTTCATAAAGCAGATCATATATAAGTTACATGGAAAGTTAATTGCAGTAAAGTAAAGATACCAAATATGTACTGTGGTTCGGCCAGAATGTGCCTACGTCCACTGTCTATTTTTATTATTCTTCTTATGGATCTTTGATACAATGCCTGAGATACAAAATATAGTGATCTATAGCTTAAAAGAAAGTAAAATATAGCCCAAGGGATTTTGTTCCACTATTCATGTCTGACTATTTCAACCTGCCTATTCTTGTTCAGCCATTCCTGTTAGGCTGATCCTACTTGGCTATTCTTATTAGGCAGATCCTATTAGGCAGATTATACTAGGTTTGTGACGACCCTGAATTTTTGATATTGGAAATCAGAATATTTAATTGATTTTAAATATCTGGAAGTTAGTTTAATTTGAAATTTAAATATCAGAATGAATTTGGCAATTTAATTATTGAATTTAATTTATTAAAAGTTGGGTAAATTATTGAATCTACAGTTTTAAGCCTGTTAAAAATAATTTGAAGGCTTGGAAAATTTACATTGACAATATTGAAGGTGATAGAACTTTTAAAATTTAATTTAAATGTGTTTTGTTCAATTTTAAAAATATATTGGTTAAACTGATATTTAAAAATAGCCTTTCGAGGCACAGTCCTGGAATTTGACGAAACCAGTTCCATTGGATCCGTAGTATTGTATTATTATCGAATTTCAATTTTCATAGCTTTCGGAGTTATCGTGTGATCGTATGAGATAAAAACGCCTAAACAATAATTAATCGATTTAAATTTATATATATATATATATGATCAAAAATCAAATCACAGCCACCCTATGTTTTCTTTAGCCAACCTACATCTGTTAGAAGCCGACCTATCCCTCTCTGTTAAATCACGTCTCATTTCCTTTTCATTCATTCCTTCAAATCGAAAGCCTGAGAATAAATCAATGGCCGATCAGAAATAACCCCTTCATCTTCAATTCAAAACCCAAGGCCTATTCATTAAAAATCAAGAATCGAATTCAAATCAAATAAATCAATGGCCGAGCAAATCAAAACCCCCTCTTTCATCTCAAATTAAAATCGATTACGCCCTTCGAATTTTGCCTCGTTAGGGTTCACTCGCGCGCGACTTTTGGAAAGGGGGTCGACGTCGATCATAGCAGTAGGTGTTTTCGAGTGTCGAAGTGCTCGAGTTTTGGGGCCGCGTTTATGGATTCGCATGCGAGCAGAAGGGGTGGTGGCGAGCGTGTGGGGTGGCCGAGGTCGAGGTCGAGGCCGAGGTGGAAGGATCGGCGTTTGAGGCGTCCGTGAGGTATTCGTTCTTCTCTTCTTTTTGATAGGGTGTCGCTAACATTTATAGTTGAGAGATGATGATGTCACACATTTTAATTCACATACCTATTTTAAAATTTATATATATGCAAGTTTTTTTCTTACTGCAGATTTAAAATAAAAAAAATTATAATGAATCTGTAATTTAATTTTAAAAGCAAATGAACTTGTAGAAAAAGACAAAAATTGAATATAAACTGTTTTATGATTCTACTCTTGTTATATAGTTAAATCTTGTATTTCATAAAAATTGATGATGAACTTATAATTTGGGTATAAACTGTTTTGTAACAAGAAGATTTTGGGGTAAAAGTTTTACAGCAAAATATATATAAAACAGTTCTATTTTAAATTTGATAGACTTATAAATATATATATATATCTCCACATATTTTAATATGTATAAGAGAACAATAAATAAGTATATATGTATGAGAGTTTGGAAATATAGAGATTTTAACTATGAAATTTATATAAAATTAGATGAGTGGTTTAAAATAAAATCACTGGTTAATTAAATTATCAAATGGGAATTTACTTGTTCGATTTGGTTCGAATATTAATAAACCGTATAAATATTTAGACAAGGTCTAAGATCGTGGAGAAAACAAGCCGGAATGGAAATGGGTTGCATGCGTAATCAAAGGTGAGATCTTCTCACTCACTTGACTGTTTGATGAATTTAAATAGTTGAATTTAAATTCTGGATGTGTTTGGATGAATTGGATAATTTATCTATTGATGATATTAGATATAGTAGGATATATATATATATATTTGGAGTGATTGATTTCCCGCATTATATAGTGGATGAGACCCTATGCGCCGCATAATAGCGGATGATATTTTATAAATCCCATATATCGCGATATTCCACCTCAAAGTGGAATGGGTATTTAATTGTTGTGCTAACATCTGTGGATGCAGGGAAACAGGTTGGAGGGATCCAACTGGATTCCTCAAATTGTATGAATTTATTTCATATGTTGTGTGATGATTTATTGATAATCTATGGATGATTATATTGATGATTGAATTTGTTGAAGGCTATAATTTAGCCGAATGTATTTTTGATAGACTTTGAAATGGCACTTGAATTTGGGGAAATTATTGAGGCTTGATTGTTGTTGGATAGTTAAATAACCGACTTTCAATATTTGCCTTAGAAATGGCACTTGAATTTGTTTTTAAAACAAGCGCTCATTATTCGGTTTAGCCGGGAGAGGACCTTTGTGTTATATAACCCATTCCGAATGATGATACGACGTTATGGATCGCAATTGAAGACGGTGATGAAGACCGGGTGTCTTCGAAAACGATAGGATAATCTATCGAATGTCTCTGCACTGAATTACTCCGGTATAGAGATCTCCATATGTGATGGGGAGTCCGATCGGGATTGTGGATACCCGGATTTGCAAGGGCTTCTTCATTTATTGGACGAAGTGCCTTCGATTCTGTTCGAACCCGAAACAGACTTGTATGGTCGTATGTCTGACACTACACTTTGAGATATAAAGCAGATTTCTTTCAAATACATATCTGTTGATGGCGGAGAATTTATTCTCTTAGCTTAACATCCTTCTCTGAGACGTACGAGCTCAAAGGTTATATAGTTGAAGGTTATCGGTGATATACTCCCAATTTGGTAGTGTGGCATGCTAAGTGCTGTTGTGTGTTGTTGATCATTTGTTGATCAAAGCAAGGCTTTCGTGTAAAGCATAGCTTTGTAGACGAGACCTCATCGGACCTCACACCCCGGAAATGGTCGAAACATGAAAGATGCGGCAAGGTAATGAGGGTCGCACACTTTAGGGTATGTCATTTCCTTCAGGAAAAAGGTGGTATCATGGTATGGAGCCCAGATACTTTACCTATGTGGTTGCTGCAATCTCATTTACTGTGTGGTTGTTGCTTTGTGATTGAGGGCCCTCGGATAAAGGTCGCAAACGACCGAGGGGTGGCATACTCGAGTAGTAGTTACGTAGTTACAGAGGTAACCCGACCTTGTGTTGGCAGAGAGCCGGGTAGGTTCTCGGGACGTCCCTCCAGAGGCGTACCCATGTGGCATAGGAAGTTCCTTAGCCTGACCATTTGTTGGAAAATCCAAAGAAACAATACGAACCTTGTACGGTTTAGTTGTATAACCTGCCATGCAGCGTGGTGGTAACCTGCCACAAAACATGGTAGCTATAGTAGGCATACAATAATGGTTGTATGCTGGCTAAGATTAATATTATACTTTCGAAATGTTTTCCACACTAGGCACTAATGATAATATAAAAAAAGATTTTGCGTATCAAGCATGTTTGACTATCATAAGGAGAAATCTCTTCCAATTCTGCGTTTGCATTGTGTGTGTGGCGGGAGGCCTTATGGTAGTTTCATTTTCCAAAAGCATTGCGGATTTATTTTTAATACCAATAACTATTTTTTAAGATCTCACACCAGTCCCATGACTGACCTGGAGTTTATTGTTCCCTTTCTAAACTCTGGGTGCCCATAATTTTCCACACGGGCAGCCTAGAATCAGGTTATCAATTGGATCTGGATGGATTGCTGTGGAGATCTGGAGGCGAGCTGGATGGCGAGACGTATCACTTATACTAGTATTATTCCGCTGTGTATTATGTTATGTGGACAAGTTTATATGTGGCAACCGCCCATGACCCCCGCACTGAACTAGGTAATAGTGCGCTGTAAAGTGTGCTAGGCAGCCATGAACGATCGCCAAGGTAAAGTTAAAACAACAGAATCTATCGTATTACTCACAGCGCATGGCTAAAATACAATAGAGAATATATATAGTGAAGCTTCACAGAATAGAATCTCATCAATAAAACTTCATAATAGTTGAATACAACATCTGAATAGTCAATACATCAAGCCCCACTACATATCACTCAAAGAATTATACAAGCAGCGGAACATCCGGTACATATAGTAAGAAAATAATATGCAAGCCTCCAGCTCGTCTTCGTCATCAACCTCGTGGAAACTAAGAACAACACCTGTCACCTGCTACCTAGTCTGCCCGTCCCAAAATGGACGAACAACCTAAGGCAATAAGAGTTAAAAACATAAAGCCTTGAGTCAGACAACAGTCTTAGTGAGCGGTAAATTAACTAACAACATACCAAAAGAGCATAAAGGAAAAAAAGGAATAGGAATCCAACCCTCTCACTCCACCTCTTTCTACAGTGATAGCCCCCCAGACACACACTAAGCAGAAGTAAACATAGCAAAGCAAACAATTAAGGTAAAGTAATTATCACTCGAGTCAAGGGCGAGGTTTTCCAAGTACAAACCTCCAAGGCCTAAACCAAGATCAGATAAGCACCCAGAAAATACCGCTCTTGAGACCGAATGACAATACAACCAAACATCCATGACTCTGGCTATCACTGTTATCATTGCTTCGATACCACCGTTAATTGAATGACCGGCACATTCTTTCAGTCGTCCATCAAGGGCTAATGGAAACCCCGGTTCTAGACATAACTCCGCACGTCGTTGCAGCCCGTGCCTAGGACTATCGAATCTGCCCAGAGTACTCGACTACCAATCAGTAGTCTTTTGGGACTATCGAATCTGCCCAGCATACTCTTGCTTTGAGCATGCTAGAACCTTCAACAACGATGAAATCTCAGCCTTCTAGTCATCCTCCTCGACGACTATTTCCATACTAGCTCAAGCGCCTCTCGAGCCAACCATTATCCTCAAACTCGAACCATTTCACCGAGTTGCCAACATGCTTGGAATGATCCCGTTTGGATTAGACCAAGGCTATCTCACATCATGCCTCGCTTCATCTCATCATAGCAAAGCCTTATCTCAACATCATCATCATCAAATCTATCCATATGAGCTTCGTCATTCGCCACATATGCCGCGAGCAGCTTTTCCAATTCAAGAGCCTTTTCCTTAGCTTTTGAATCATCTTTGACCATCTTGTCTAAATCAAATCATCAATCAACTAATTCATAACAATCAACCAAGTCAATCATTAATCCAAGTAATCAAACATTCAAATATGATCTAAATAACAATTATAACAATAATGGCAATCTTGTAAATATAGAGTCCAAATCTAACAAGTATGAATTATGAGCAATATCTCTACAACTTGATGAATGAACTTACATAGGTTAACATGTAGTAAAATGGATGTCAAATCATCATGAACAATAGATCTATACTTAAGTTTACGAAAATGCATGGAAATCACTATCTTAACACAAAATCAAGCCATCGATCCGATATACTCCTTTGGATCCGTGTGAGAGATAATCACCACTCACCGAATCACCTAAACACCTCAAAAGCAACACACTTCAAATCTGGACAGCAAAGGATCTAACTCGATTCTCCAAAATCCTGCTTCAAACGATGAAATCTCTCTTCGATGGATGTAGATCTTCAATCTAAGATCTTGGATCTTCGATTTGATCTTCGATTAGGATGGAAGGCAGCACAAGATTAAAGTGGAGAAAAGAAGTGAAGAAGTGTAGAACTTGAGCTCTCAAAATAGCAGTACTTCGTCGCTTCAAAATCCGGATCCCAAAAAAATGAAGAAATAGACGTGTATTTATAGGCTGGAATAATCTTAGGTCATCTGCCCCCTTAGGTCGTCCATGACCTAACTCTTACCGACCTACCCATCCACACAACCTAACGCATATGCGCTTCCATGACCTAACAATGTCACGACCTAAGACTCTCACTACTGCGCGACCTACGACCTAACTATCCTCACGTGCGCGACCTAATAACCCGACGACCTAGGCCTCATCACTAATGCGCGACCTACGACTTAACTCCTTAGGTCATCTAACGACCTAACTACATGCAGGGTCTTCCGACCTAACTCCTAAGTCGTCTGGACGACCTAACTACTCATAACTACTGAGCTTAGGTCGCTCACGACCTAACTAAGCACAACACCCCATAGGTCGCTCACGACCTAACTACAACAACTTCTTAAGTCGTTAACCCGCTTATCTCCTAGGTCGTTAACTCGCTAATTCTTAAGTCGCCGCTAACTACTAGGTCGCTAATTCCTTAGGTCGGTCAAATCCTATAGGTCGTCCCAAACTAGCATACGACCTAAACCAATACGACCTAAACCAACACGCTAACTACTAGGTCGTTAACTCTTAAGTCATTCACTCGACCTAAGCCACCACATGACCTAACTTCTACACGACTTATCCCATAATCCTTAGGTCGCCAACTTCCTTAGGTCGCTCCACTTCCTTAAGTCGTCTACTCCGACCTAACTACTATACGACCTAAGCCTTATCTCGTCCACAACTTAGACTCTGGACGACTTATCAACATTGCGACCTAATGACAACTGTTTTACAATGTTTCGATCCGTAAAAATACGGGTCGTTACATTCTCTCCCCCTTAGTAATTTCGCCCCCGAAATTCCAAACAAACAAGAGCAATCAAAAACTATTCTGCATGCCTACCATCCATAGCAATCAACAAACCATGCGTCCAATTCTAGCCTAGCATGCAAAATTCTAAAACTAGAACAAGTTACAATGTCGTTAGATGACACGACACCTTAGGGCCATACCTTGAAGAGTTCAGGATGAGCTGCCTTCATCCTCTCTTCCACCTCCCATGTACAGTCGTTATCATCATCACTCCATTGTATCTTGAGCAACCTAACTACCTTCCTCCTAAGCTGTTTCGTGTCAGTTTCCACAACACGAAGCGGCTTACGAGGTCTTTTGTCGACTGGATCAATCTCAAAATCTTCACAGCTATCAGCAGAAACCACTGTATTCGAGTCGTGCACATACTTCCGTAGATACGATACATGAAAAACATTGTGCACACCTGCAATCTTTTCTGGTAACTCCAATCTGTAGGCGAGCTTTCCAATTCGCTCGTTGATCGGGAATGGTCCAACAAATCTTAGAGTCAATTTTCCTTTCTTCCCGAATCGAATAACATTCTTCAGTGGAGAAATCTTCACAAAAACCATATCACCTACGTCGAATTCCAAATCCTTACGACGCTGATCAGCATAACTTTTCTGTCGGTCTTGGGCTGCCTTCATTCGTTGCCGAATGATCTCTATGCAATCCGAAGTCTGTCGAATCATCTCTGGCCCAAGTATCAGCTTTTCTCCTGTTTCTAACCAACACGTCGGAGAGTTACACGGTCTCCCATACAATGCCTCATACGGTGCCATACCAATGCTTGACTGGTAACTGTTATTATACGAAAATTCCACCAAATGAAGGTGATCTTCCCATGATCCTCCGAAATCTAAAACACAAGCTCTAAGGAGATCTTCCAAAACTCGGTTGACTCTCTCAGTCTGACCATCTGTTTAAGGGTGATAAGATGTACTCAAACACAACTCGGTTCCCAAAAGTTCCTGAAAGCTCTTCCAAAATCCACTAGTGAACAATGGGTCTCGATCGCTCACTATACTCTTCGGAATACCATGGAATCGAACTATCCACTTAACATACAGCTCAGCCAACTTTGATGCAGTCCTAGTCGATCGAACAGGAATGAATCTTGCACTCTCAGTCAGACGATCTACGATGACCCAAATCCCTTCATTTCCCGTTCTTGTTCTAGGTAACCCATCAATAAAATCCATCGATATTTGGTCCCACTTCCATGTAGGAACTTCTAACGGCTGAAGCAATCCACTTGGCTTCTTCTGTTCAGCTTTTACCAATTGGCAGTTCATGCACTTGGAAATAAAATTTCCAACATCCTTCTTCATACCTTCCCAGTAATAGGTTCTCTTCATATCCCGATACATCTTATTTCCACCTGGATGAATTGTCAGCTTCGAGTGATGACTTTCTTTTAGAACTTCATTTCTCAATTCATCCATATCGGGAACAACTAGTCGTCCTTGCTTCCGAAGCCAACCTTCTCGATCGACCTCGAATCCTTTATCCTTTTCTGGGTCCAATCCAGATTCCAAATCACAGATAATCTTGACAAGCTTATCGTCTCGCTTTTGGCTCTCGCCAATTCTTTCCACAAGAGTCGGTCTTATCGATAAGTTCGCCAACATCTCAGGTTCCAATTCACATCTGGACCTGAAGTCAAATCCAGCCAAATACTCGAGACTCTTCCATTTTGAAAACATGGCTCCCAATCCTGCATGTCTTCGACTTAACGGATCTGCCACTGCGTTACCCTTTCCCGGAGTATAGGCTATACCAAAATCATATGATGGCAAAAACTCTAGCCATCGTTGCTGCCGAAGATTCAAATCCTTTTGGGAGAAAAGATACTTCAACGACTTATGATCTGTAAACAACTCGAATCGAACTCCCAGTAGATAATGTCTCCACATCTTCAGAGCAAATACAATCGCCGCTAACTCCAAATCATGAGTCGGATAATTCCTTTCATGCGGCTTCAGTTGTCGACTTGCATACGCAACAACTCTATTCTTCTGCATCAGCACTGCTCCAAGTCCAGTACCACATGCGTCGGTGTAAACCACCATCTCATCATTTCCACTTGGAATAGTCAAAACAGGATCACTTGTCAATCGCTCTTTCAGGATTCCGAAAGCTTGCTCACACTTAGCATCCCATCTGCATACTTGATTATTTTTCGTCAATCCTGTCAATGGTGCAGCCACCTTGGAAAAGTCTTTGATAAATCGACGATAGTATCCTGCTAATCCAAGAAAACTTCTCACATCAGATGCATTCTTAGGTCTACACCAATCCTGGATTGCTGCTATCATGGCGGGATCAACCGCTATTCCATTTCCAGAAATAATATGGCCTAAGAACCTCACTTCACTCTTCCAGAAGTGACACTTCGAAAACTTAGCCTTCAGCTGATGTTTCCGTAAGATTTCCAAAACAATGTGCAAGTGCATCTTGTGTTCTTCTTCATTTCTGGAATAAATCAAAATATCATCCACGAACACTAGCACGAACTTGTTCAACTGATCTCTGAACACTCTATTCATAAGATCCACAAAATATGCTGGCGCATTAGTCAATCCAAACAGCATTACCAGCCACTCAAAGAAACCGGATGGTGTCCTAAAAGCAGTCTTCGGCACACTATCCTTAGCCACTCTTAACTGGTGAAATCCCGTTGCCAAATCCATCTGAGAAAACACCTTAGCTTCGTGAAGATGATCAAACAAGTCATCTATTCTCGACAATGGATACTTGTTCTTCTTAGTCACTTTATTCAGCTCACGATAATCCACACACAACCTCAATGATCCATCTGCTTTGACACAACTGGTGCACCCCACTCGGACACACTACGCCGAATGAATCCTTTCTGTAAAAGGTCATCAACCTGCACCTTCAACTCCTGCTGTTCCCTAGGCACCATCCGCCTAAGAGGCATCACAACAGGTCTGGCTCCTTCAACTAGATCTATACAAAACTTGATCTCTCTATGCGGCAGTAACCATTTGACCTCGTCAAAGACATCCTCAAATCCATTAGTGATTGGCAACGATGACAGTCCATCCCGTGGAACAACCAGCGTATACATGAAGCTCATGAAGACGCCTTCTTCATGCTTACATCGTATCACAATCTTTCGCCCCCCCACATTCTCGACTGTCACCTCCAAACTATCACAATCAACCTTTGCCGCATACTTCCTAAGCCAGTCCATATCCAAAATAATTCTGAACCCCGCAAAGTTCAGAACAAAACAATCACAAACAAAAGAGCAATCATGACTCGATACAATCAGACCAAGGCATAGCATACACAAACAAGACGAACCTCCAACTAGATTAGTCACAACCAATGGCTTATCAACAATATCCAGTTCTAAACCCAACCGGCCTACAAGTTCATTACAAACAAACGAATGCGATGCCCCAGTATCAAATAACACTCTAACTGGAACACCACATATGGAAAGAGTACCTTGAACCACCACACTCTTTCCTTTCTCTTCAACGGTAGAGGCTTTCGAAGATGATGGAACAGCCCCCAAAGCATAAGCTTGCACAATCTGCTTGTCCTTCCGCGGTTCTGGACAATTCTTCTTAACATGCCCCGGCTTATCACAGTTGTGGCACTTCACCGGCACCTTTGGATTCCTGCAATCTCTAGAGAAATGGCCCTTCTGCTGACAATTGTAGCAGGTCACCTCGCCCTTCGGCTTCTTCTGGCCATCCTTACCCTTTTGCTGCTACTGCTTCCTCTTCTTGTTTCCACCCTGCTGTGGTTTAGACTCTTCCTTGGTCACAGCAACAACAGATCCTTCTTTAGGAAACAGATTCTCATGCCTGAGAGCTTTCTCCACAAGCTTCTCAAATGAATCGTCCAAATGATCCACCAACTGCCTCCCAAGATAACTGTCCAAACCTGTCACAAACTTCTCGTTCTTCTGATAAGGAGATTCAATATACGATCGGGCATACTTGGACAAAGCTTCAAACTCAGAAACATACTCAAGAACTGGTCTTCCATTTTGCTTGAGCTATACAAACTTCTTGAACAGAACAGACTTCTGAGCTGTAGATATGAACTTAGCTTCAAATCTGGCTTGGAATTGCTCCCAAGTAATTTCTTCCTCCGGAGTATCAATGGTGATAGAGTTCCACCAATCAGAAGCTCTTCCTTGAAGCTGTCTTGATGCGAGCTTCCTTTTAGTCGCATCCTCAATTCCCAAATCACTAAAAATCCTTCTACAAGCATCTATCCATCTCTGGACTTCAATGGTTGACTCTGTTCCAAAGAAAACCTTTCCTCCAAGAGCAGTATAGTCTTTACACAGCTTAGCAAAATCCACCGGTCTTGGAGCTTGAACTTGAACTCCAACATCAACCGATGGCCCTGGAGCGGGCATCCTTCTCATGATCGAAGTCATCATAGCTTCGAACATAGCAACATAATCAGCAACCCCCTCAGCAGCACGACCTTCCCTAGCAGCTGGTCTCCCTCTTCGACTCATTCTTAATATCTATAAAAAGGAATGATCAGCACACCTTGAGAAACAACTGCATAAAGGACTCAAACCCTTCTAAGCTACTATATTATATATAGTAATCATCCATCAAAATACAATTACGTCTCTCATACGTAGTTACGTCAGCGAGCGTTGGGTAAAATCGATTAACCAAAGCTCTGATACCAAATGTGATGACCGCCCATGACCCCCGCACTGAACTAGGTAATAGTGCGCTGTAAAGTGTGCCAGGCAGCCATGGACGATCGCCAAGGTAAAGTTAAAACAGCAGAATCTATCGTATTACTCACAGCGCATGGATAAAATACAATAGAGAATATATATAGTGAAGCTTCACAGAATAGAATCTCATCAATAAAACTTCATAATAGTTGAATACAACATCTGAATAGTCAATACATCAAGCCTCACTACATA
This sequence comes from Allium fistulosum, assembly GCA_030737815.1. Lineage (NCBI taxonomy): Eukaryota > Viridiplantae > Streptophyta > Magnoliopsida > Asparagales > Amaryllidaceae > Allium > Allium fistulosum. Next base: position 1,004,057,560 of record CM060902.1, on the reverse strand, counting down.
TCACTTAGAGAATTATACAAGCAGCGGAACATCCAGTACATATAGTAAGAATATAATATGCAAGCCTCCAGCTCGTCTTCGTCATCAACCTCGTGGAAACTAAGAACAACACCTGTCACCTGCTACCTAGTCTGCCCGTCCCAAAATGGACGAACAGCCCAAGGCAATAAGAGTTAAAAACATAAAGACTTGAGTCAGACAACAGTCTTAGTGAGCGGTAAATTAACTAACAACATACCAAAAGAGCATAAAGGAAAAAAAGGAATAGGAATCCAACCCTCCCACTCCACCTCTTTCTACAGTGATAGCCCCACAGACACACACTAAGCAGAAGTAAACATAGCAAAGCAAACAATTAAGGTAAAGTAATTATCACTCGAGTCAAGGGCGAGGTTTTCCAAGTACAAACCCCCAAGGCCTAAACCAAGATCAGATAAGCACCCAGAAAATACCGCTCTTGAGATCGAATGACGATACAACCAAACATCCATGACTCTGGCTATCACTGTTATCATTGCTTCGATACCACCGTTAATTGAATGACCGGCACATTCTTTCAGCCGTCCGTCAAGGGCTAATGGAAACCCTGGTTCTAGACATAACTCTGCACGTCGTCGCAGCCCGTGCCTAGGACTATCGAATCTGCCCAGAGTACTCGACTACCAATCAGTAATCTTTTGGGACTATCGAATCTGCCCAGCGTACTCTTGCTTTGAGCATGCTAGAACCTTCAACAACGATGAAATCTCAGCCTTCTAGTCATCCTCCTCGACGACTATTTCCATACTAGCTCAAGCGCCTCTCGAGCCAACCATTATCCTCAAACTTGAACCATTTCACCGAGTTGCCAACATGCTTGGAATGATCCCGTCTAGATTAGACCAAGGCTATCTCACATCATGCCTCGCTTCATCTCATCATAGCAAAGCCTCATCTCAACATCATCATCATCAAATCTATCCATATGAGCTTCGTCATTCGCCACATATGCCACGAGCAGCTTTTCCAATTCAAGAGCCTTTCCCTTAGCTTTTGAATCATCTTCGACCATCTTGTCTAAATCAAATCATCAATCAACTAATTCATAACAATCAACCAAGTCAATCATTAATCCAAGTAATCAAACATTCAAATATGATCTAAATAACAATTATAACAATAATGGCAATCTTGTAAATATAGAGTCCAAATCTAACAAGTATGAATTATGAGCAATATCTCTACAACTTGATGAATGAACTTACATATGTTAACATGTAGTAAAATGGATGTCAAATCATCATGAACAATAGATCTATACTTAAGTTTACGAAAATGCATGGAAATCACTATCTTAACACAAAATCAAGCCATCAATCCGATATACTCCTTTGGATCCGTGTGAGAGATAATCACCACTCACCGAATCACCTAAACACCTCAAAAGCAACACACTTCAAATCTGGACAGCGAAGGATCTAACTCGATTCTCCAAAATCCCGCTTCAAACGATGAAATCTCTCTTCGATGGATGTAGATCTTCAATCTAAGCTCTTGGATCTTCGATTTGATCTTCGATTAGGATGGAAGGAAGCACAAGATTAAAGTGGAGAAAAGAAGTGAAGAAGTGTAGAACTCGAGCTCTCAAAATAGCAGCACTTCGTCGCTTCAAAATCCGGATCCCAAAAAAATGAAGAAATGGACGTGTATTTATAGGCTGGAAAAATCTTAGGTCGTCCGCCCCCTTAGGTCGTCCACGACCTAACTCTTACCAACCTACCCATCCAAACGACCTACGACCTAACACATATGCGCTTACATGACCTAAAAAGTTCACGACCTAAGACTCTCACTACTGCGTGACCTACGACCTAACTATCCTCACGTGTGCGACCTAATAACCCAACGACCTAGGCCTCATCACTAATGCGCGACCTACGACTTAACTCCTTAGGTCGTTTAACGACCTAACTACCCGCAGGGTCTTCCGACCTAACTCCTAAGTCGTCTGGACGACCTAACTACTCATAACTGCTGAGCTTAGGTCGCTCACGACCTAACTAAGCACAACACCCCATAGGTCGCTCACGACCTAACTACAACAACTTCTTAAGTCGTTAACCCGCTTATCTCCTAGGTCGTTAACTCGCTAATTCTTAAGTCGCTGCTAACTACTAGGTCGCTAATTCCTTAGGTCGGTTAAATCCTATAGGTCGTCCCAAACTAGCATACGACCTAAACCAACACGCTAACTACTAGGTCGTTAACTCTTAAGTCATTCACTCGACCTAAGCCACCACATGACCTAACTTCTACACGACTTATCCCATAATCCTTAGGTCGCCAACTTCCTTAGGTCGCTCCACTTCCTTAAGTCGTCTACTCCGACCTAACTACTATACGACCTAAGCCTTATCTCGTCCACGACTTAGACTCTGGACGACTTATCAACATTGCGACCTAATGACAACTGTTTTACGATGTTTCGATCCGTAAAAATACGGGTCGTTACATTATATAACAGTCCAGTGATGTGTGTTGTTGTTGTAAACTCTGATGATGTATTGTATAAACTGATATAGTTCTTTGTTATAAAGATTATTCATTCATCTATTATATATTGTTTCGCTGCGAATATGAGATTCTGATATTGTTTTTGTTTCTTTTTCTTTCCTTCTTCTTCTATCTCTTTCTTTCTTTAACCCTAACAATTCGTTTTTTCGGCATTCGATAGTTCGTCAGTTGATACAGTGGTTGTATTGATGTCGACTTTCGAGCGTCGAAAAATCGGGTCGTTACAAGGTTGTTGCTGCTAGACTATTCCTGCTAGGTAGTTCTTTCTAGGTTGATCCTGCTTGGCCATTCCTGCTAGGCAACTCCTAGCTACCTCTGACTTGTCTTCCATTACTGCTATAAGCTTGGCTCTCCAAAATTCTTCCCCATTGTTGTTGGAAGCTTTGGTATTTATAGGAGTGGAGAGGTATGATGGTCATTTCGGAAAATCAAGCAATTTCCATTTATAACTTGCTCAAATGGAATATTCTCGAGTATCTATAAAATATAATTGATAATTTCCCAATATAGGTAGATCTCATTCCATATATAGGCTGTCTAGTTTGGTTGGAAGACCTGTACAGGGTAGGCCGGTTCGGCGTTAGTGCATATGGATAAGTTCTTGGCCAGGTTCCTATGTTTCCTTTATTGTTCAGCCCCCATGCTTGGCTCTCTCTCGGTCTAGTCTTCCACGGTCCAAACCTTTATCCCGTTCTTTGCTGAGTTTTTGGTTCTGCTCGGCATCTATTGGCACTGAACATAATCCCCTGTTCGGTACCTAGGGTACCAGATAGAGTATGTTATTCGGTACCATAAGTATCGTACATGCAGAGGATGCTTCCTTCTCGTGCTATCCTTCCTTGCATTGGAAATGGTTAGGCACTCAACGGTTAGATTACCTACCAAACCATTCCTCATGTTTCATAAAAAATAATGTGCTTACCATGAATCGAACTTCTGACCTCTCCGTTGGAAGCTTGGTGCTCAACCACTTGAGCTACACACGCCTTTGTGCCATAATTCATTTCAAGATAGAATTGAATGAAACTTGGACCAATAACTTTGTATCATTGAGTAGTATTCCAATCCCCTTGAATGTTCCATTTGACTAAAATAGTTAGTAGCTCTTCAAGGTGGGGCCTGAATGAACATGTGGGTTATGTGGTGGATAAATTTTAAGAGGATCATATCTTCCAATCCATAGCTCAGATTGAGACATGATTTTGACATGTGGGTTGTGGAATTATGGATCTTAAGACCAATTCAACATAGAGGGGGTGAATAGTGATTTCTAAATTTTATGAATCTTTTTAAAATTCTTTCAGGATTATTATTAATCAACATTGAATGAACAATCACAGAAGCAAACATAGATAAGTATAAACACAAAAGTGAAAATTAGAGAATCAGAGAGATCGCACCAAGGATTTTTATACTGGTTCGGAGTTACCCTACATCCAGTCCCATACGATTGCTTGTACAGATTTCTTTCAAATGCCAATCTTTAAACATGCAGAAGGCAAACCCAATACAATCTCGATTTCAAGACTATGAGACACACCATCCAGATTTTCCGAGCTCTAGGTACACTCACCTGATTTGGTCGGGACACAAGCACACCCACTTGGATTGCCGGGACACTAAGCACACCCAATTGAGTTAAACGGGCTACAATCATACCTATGCAAATACAATTAGATTTTAATGGTTTTTCCAAAGTCAATTTCTTGATCTTTAGTTACAATTGATTATATAGCCTCTTAGACAGCACTTTGATCTTTGATTGAGAAAGAGAGATGGTTGAAATCAAAGAGTAAATAGTAGTGAATCAATACAATGAAGATTGATTTTAATTTGGTTTGAATTTGAGAAGTTTTAAATAAATTTTCACTAGAAATTCTGGCAGAGTAAGAAGAGAGAAGATAACAAGAAGTAGTTGTTAAAAAAATCATTTGAAACCCCCTATATACATAAATTAAATAGACATGTCCATTCACGAAGATTTATGATGAATAGACACTTCATTTCAATTTGAATTTCAAATTAGCAGTATGTATGCCGACATATCATCTGCCTATATGTCAACACTGGCTAGTGTATTTTGAAAACTTGTTTATTTTAAAATATTTTGAAAATCTTATGCTTGTAAAATATTTTGATACTTTGTAAAATAATTAAAATATAGTTTATAAACATTTCAAACTTTAAAAAACTTTTATAAAATATTTTTAAATATATTTTAAAAATATACTGTGTGTTTCAAATGAAGAATAAGAAAATGAGACGATAAAGATCAAAGATTGCTACTAGGGACTTTAACAATATTTTACGATTCTATATACTATAACATAGTCTTGAGACCTTCATATCTTGATCTTTATACTCATGAGTCTTCATGTCCATTTCTTAAGTCTTTATACTGTACAATCTTCGAATTAATACCTGTATAACATCCTACACTATATTCTATATAATTGACAAAAAAAATTAGTACCCATATTTTATATGAATGTATTATTATTACTAAGGTTGTTATCATCAAAATCAATAACTGAGGTATTAACAATCTCCCCGTTTTGATGATGACAACCATTAATATCTTGTATTATATCGTTAATCCAAAAAATGGATCAACATCCTGGATTGAGTGTGAAAGCACCAGCTCTGTTCTTACAGAGTAATAATATAGAAAATAAACGTAAAAAAGAGCAGAAATAGTAAAAAGACAAGAAGATTTTTATAGTGGTTCGGCTGTTAATGAAGCCTACGTCCATTTTATAACTTTCTATTAACTACCTACTGTTACAAGTTGAATCGGATTATAACATGATTGAATCATCTAAGTTAGATCAAGTCACAAGTGTAAGAGTTCACTGGAGAATCATAGTGAACCCTATATGACTATTGTGTGGGAGTTGAAGAGTGAAGAATAATCTTTGTAGAGTTCCAGCTGCCAGTCCAGAAGATCCTCCTCATGCTGCATGTAGGATTGTATTTATAGGGGTTGGAGAGCTATTGGGTTGGGCCCTCTTACCAGATGCTTGCAAATGATCATTTGAAGGTGCATTGTAAGTTTCGTTGTGAAACGAACCAACTTGATGGATCGCTAGTCATATAGTTGGTTTGTTTCATAGCGAAACTTACAGTGCACCATCATAGGATCATTTGCAAGCATTTGGCAAGAGGGCCCAGCACAATAGCTCTCCAACCCCTATAAATACAATCCTACCTGCAACATCAGGAGGATCTTCTGGAATGGCTGCAGGAACTCTATAGAGGTTATTCTTCACTCTTCTCCTCCCACACAATAGTCTTATAGGGTTCACTGTAATTCTCCAGTGAACTCTTGCACTTGTGACTTGATCTAACTTAGAAGATTCAATCATATTGTATTCCGATTCAACTTGTAACAGCAGTCCGTTAATAGAATGTTATAAAGTGGACGTAGGCTTCATTAACAGCCGAACCACTATAAAAATCATCTTGTCATTTTACTATTTATGCTCTTTTTACATTTATTTTCTATATTATTACTCTGTAAGAACAGGGCTGGTGCTTTCACACTCAATCCAGGGTGTTGATCCATTTTTTGGGTTAACATTTTGGTGCTTATACTGAGAACCCAACTCAGGCTTAGATCCAGCTATCTACATTGTATCAGATAGGTTCAGAAGTTAGATCCTCAATCTCTGTTTAGAAGATTTGCTGTTGAGAATCAATGGCACCAATAAGAAAGAGAACTACCTTCGGAAGATCCAGAGGAGCTACCATTGCTGGAGAAGAAACAAACCTTCAACAAATTAAAGTCAATAACCCCAACAACTTGCTGTTAGGAGTCAACTCTGAAGATCAGGTTCCAAGATCCTCCACATAGCATGAAGTTGTGACTAAGCGAGAATTGAACAAGATGGTTGATGAAATTAACCCTAAAATTGCAAACAATCAAAAGGCTCTTATGGAAAAGGTAGATGCTCTCTTAGCGCTCCAATCATTAACTACTCCCATAACTGTGCCTGAAGCCGTGGCTGCTACGGAGCAAGAGCATTCTTGTGTTTCTGGCTTGAATGGAAGAAACAGAAGGCAAAAGAAAAAGGAAGAAATAGGTGGAGCTCCGAGAATCATGACGGTCGAAAACGTTAACACTCCACCTAATGCAATAGCACTTGCTACAAACCCAAACTTAGGGGTGAAAACCCCACGGGAGGATATAATGATGGCTCTTTCAGGCTCTGAAGATGGCAAAAAATTTGTGGAAGACAAATTGGATGACAATGTCAATGTGCAAAATGCTAGAAGAAGCTCAAAACCCATGTCGTAACATAGTGCCAAACAATGTATGAGGAACTACTACTCAAATGGTACTCCTAGAGGTAGGAGAACCAAGAAGATATGACACAAACCGAGATCGATCATAAGGCCAAACTCCCATGGTATATTGTGACCACTCCCAACTGACCATCTTCCAATCCCATAATGGAGCTCCCATTGTCGAATCACGAATGGTCGTCGTCAAAAATCATTAAAAACCATCAAGATGGTCGTTGAAAAACTCACTTCAGGGTTGACTCGATGTCAAACTCGGTTAACCGTCTATTTGACTCGAAGCAGATTCTGGAAGTCCCGACTCGAAGTCGAACTCGAGTAATCACGCATTTGACTCGAAGTAAACCTAGGAAATTATGGTCCAAAATCAGACTCGGGTAAAACCAAGATTTTCTCCTAGCAAACATGCAAATGGCTCCAAGCAACGTTTGTCATCAACCCAGCACTTCAAATTCTGCGACTCTAAGCGAACCATGTGCTAACTCCAAGAAAATGGCCAATTTTCTTGGGTCAGACTCTAAGTAAAATACCACTGATCCATCTTATTTTGCCTATAACTCGAACATGCAACTCCAGATATCTTGAAATTTGGAATGCAACCTTATAGGGCCTTCTTTGTCACCCCAGACCGATCTCACCTAGTTTGAAATTTTTTGAGGATCGTTACTGATCCATGACTCCATCATAAGTGATTTTTCATTCAATTGACATTTCCAATCATTCAAGCATAGACAATCATGCATATATCATTCTCAAGCATTATAAACAGCCGTAAATTGAAAAAGGACCGGTCTGACAATGATTAGAGCATCTTCCTCATCGAAACCCATTCACCGAAGACGTTCAACATGTAGAATATCCAAAGAAGTGTATCATGCCAACCATACCTTTTGTACAACTGATTTGAAATTGCTTTTTTACTGGTATGACTTGCATATGGATGAAGCGAGGGCGGCGGATGCAGTCCACTGCAAGACCCTTAGGAATCATTAATGGATGAAACAACCTACTACCCTGGAAGAAATCTATGGGAAGGCAAATCAGTTCTAAAGACTAGAAGTAGTGCAATTGGAAGAAGGCAAACCCGGTAATTTGCCAAAGAACATACCAAACAGTGAAGGAGCTACATGGCCTCAGGGACCCTCTGCCCAAGCAAGGCTACTAAAACCCAGTAGAAAAGTACCCCAGCTAACTAACCAAATTAGATGAAAGGATGATTATCAAATAACACTCTAGCTAGCTAGCAACTAAGGAATGGGGCAGCAACCTAAAGCGATGCCTTCTCATCCATCCTTGTCTACTTTCCTTTTCCAACGAGCCGTACCGGGATACTGGGGGCATTGCAGACAGCACAGTGAAAGAAATGCTTCTATGCACTCGACAAGTCATGTCGATCCCCCTTCTAAGAACCGGCGTTGCTATGGTTGTATCGAGAGGTCTTGTTCAAAGGATTGTCGAACAAATAGATTCAACCCCTTAGTCACCAGGAACCGATAAAACTGTGTTCCCACGAGCTGAATTATAAAAATTCCTCTTGAAGTCATTAAATCATCGCTTTAATACCGTCGGGCTATCGGACACATGACCTAGAACTCTTCTTGGAGTCGATGAATTATCGTTCCAAGGCCGTCTGGTCACCGGGCATCCGACCAAAATTCCTCTTGAAGTCGATGAATCATTGCTTTAAGACCGCCGGGCCATCAGACACACGACCTAAAACTCTTCTTACAGTCGATGAGTTATCACTCCAAGGCCATCTAGTCGTTGGACATTCGACGAAAATTCCTCTCAGGATTGATAAATTATCATTCCATGGCCATCTGGTCGTCGGACAACCGACCACAAAAACTCCTTCACGAACTAAAGCATTGTGGAGGTCTTCCACAAACTACAGCGTCGTGAAGGCAAACCGATAGATCAACGATCATATGATCCCAAAACCCCTTCACGAACGTGAAGGTCTTTGAGGAACTAAAGCGTCATGAAGGCGAACCGGTAGATCAGCGATTATCTGATCCAAGAAACCCTTCACGAACGTGAAGGTCTTTCACGAACTAAAGCGTCATGAAGGCGAACTGGTAGATCAGCGGTCATCTGATCAAAAAGACCCTTAACGAACATGAATGTCTTTCATGAGCTAAAGCGTCGTGAAGGCGAACCGGTAGATCCGCGGTCATTTGATCTAAAAAATCCTTCGTGAACATGAAGGTCTTTCACAAACTAAAGCATCATGGAGGTAAGCCGGTAGACCAGCGGTCATGTGATCTAAAAAACCCTTTGTGAACATGAAGGTCTTTCATGGACTAAAGCATCGTGGAGGTAAACTGGTAGATCGGCGATCATCTGATCCAAAAAACCGTTTGCAAACGAGAAGGTCTTTCACGAACTAAAGCGTCGTGAAGGCTAACGGGTAGATCGGCGAAATTTATGTACGATTGATATCCGCAAAGGTGAATTGGAAGATTAGCAGTCATCTTATCCAGAGCCACCTGAAGTGAACGAAGTCATGCTCCGGGGCCACAAATCAAGAATCATATCAGTCACTTTGCATAATTAATGGAATCACTTCCAACGATCGATGAAACAAATAGTGCTGAAATCCAGAGTTTCAAATTCGCTTAAAGCAACTAAGCCAAAAATGAACCGACCTTGTGGTTAATCAGTGGCTGACTCGAATCAAGCCAAGACTTAAAACTCGGGAGAACCGCACCCACTGGACTAGGGGCACCCGGAAGAGTTGTGGGGAGACCCTGGGTACAGTTCAAATGGACCAACAGCCCTGTGGCATGGGATTACCGCATACACTTGAATTATTACAAGAAAGGCCAAGACTAATTATACCACAGTTCTGTTATTCTCGATCAAAAAATTTGGCATTCTGGCAAATACGGACTTAAAGACCTTGCTAGCACAATGAATGAAATAGAAGCATAATACTTGCTTACTTCTTCCCAGCTCTTCTTTACCACCCTTGGTGACCAGTTCCTTTTCCTTTTAGACTGTATGCGAGTTGGGACCAATTCTCTAAAGGCGGTTTGGACAAAAAACTTAGAGTCTTGTCCCGAACTAACATAAGCTCTTTCTTCATAACCATCTCCATGTGGTCAGCCGTAGATCTCTCCACCATGACAACCTTATCTGTTTGGCAGTGTACATCTTTCCAAAATACGAAAGGATCGTCCAAGCCACGGTTATCCGATCCAAAAACCAATTATCTCTTAGAACTGATGAAATTGCATTCCAACGAAGTCAAATCGCCGGATTGACGGGAACACTCGATCCTTACCTTCTAAGAATTGGTATCGCTCCTCCAGCATTGGGAAGGCCCAAACCATTTTGTGCACTCCCATAAGCCGCACATCACTTCTTGAGCCGCTCTCGAAGCACGAACTCCTTAGGTTACCCGAAGATTGGCAATGTTGAGAAGTTCCAAACCATTATGGATCGATAGGTCATATCAATCTCATAAGCCGCGCACTCCCATAAACCACGCATCATGTTTTGAGCTATGGAACCACGCTTTCGAAGCGCGAACTCCTCACGTTACCCAAAGATTGGCAACGTCAAGAAGTTCCAAACCATTCTAGACCGACGGGTCATATTGGTACCATAAGCCGCACATTTCGTAAACCACGCATTTCGCAGGCCGCACACTCTAAAAAACCGCGCATTTCATAAGCCGCGCACTCTAAAAAAGCCGCGCATTTCGTAAGCTGTGCGCTCTCAAAATCCGCGGTAAGCCGCGTACTCTCAACAAACCGTTAAAATTTTCTAAGTACCAGTATTGTCCCCACAACATCGAGAAACATATCTATTGCAGGATTAATTGTGATCAACTCCTACTACCCAAAAGAACCGACATTGCCCCGGTAATGCCACAAAGTTCACAAACTAAGAAGTTAGCAAAGAATTCTAATCTCTGACCAAAGTTAATGTACAAAATGTCAAAATTCAAGACTTCCAAGTCACAAGTTCATAGAGATAGGAGCTGCGATGCACCTTTGACTAGGGGCATCTAGGGAGCCGGCCAGGACATCAAGTCTCACATCAACTATTCAGAATAATCAGCCCTGTGGATTGAGGGGCACATAACATATTAACACTTGGTCATGATAAAAAATCACTACATGGTTCTGTTATGCTGAACAGAGAATTTTGGCGACCGCAACAGAGCTAACCAGTATAGTACGTTGAACGACTGCATAATTGAAAGGAAACTGGTCCAACCTTATAGGCATCGATATTGCCCAACAACATCGAGAACTCCAGATCATCATATCAATAAAAAAATCGAACTCCGTGAAATTCAGCATCGCCCAGAAATAGGCACTAAAAGAAGGAACTTACCGTCGTCCAGAGATAGATGACAACGAAATGCATTTCTATAGTCAAATCATCAACGCACCAGTTTGCAAAGACAGAAGAAAGTGCTCGACTGAGGTCTCAAACCCCAACTTGCAGAAAACAGCTATTATCCGAAGATTGACAACGGTAAGGAGAGAATGCTCGAAACCGAGCAACTAAACCATTGATTCTCGAAGATTGGAACCAACGAATAAGGTTGATATCCGCAATAATGCTATCAACCCAACATAATGCATATGGCCTAAAACAAGCAAGGTGAGTGTCACAGATTCAAGACGAACACTACCGAACTCTACTGGTCCGTGAACAAGATAGAAATGAGCACGGTCGTACTGGGGGCAATGTGATGACACGCTCCAAAATTTCTAATTCTCTATAAGAACCTGGAATTTGACACCTAGAAATGAAGGGTTTAGCCTAGAAATGAAGGGTTCCGCAAATAAAAGTCAGATCATAATAAAAATCGGTTGGAGGAAATCCGATTTTTCGTGAATAAGAATAACCATGGAATTGATTAAGAAACAACCCTACAATTCCAAGGGTAACACTGGATGGTGATAAACAAGGCTAGACAATGGAAACACCTAGGACTCCCATCCTTCCAGAACATGGCATATCCCGAAGTTAAGCAACGTTGAGAATAACAGCTACATTGGGTTGAAAGGGATATACTCAACTACACAGGATCGGATGAACAATTCAATCCTAACCAACATGACTTTAACATTACTGTCTGAAGACAGGCAACACTAAGAAAATACTTCTACAATCCAATCATCGAAGTGCAAGTTTTCGAAGGCCAAAACTAGTACCCAACTGGATTAAAAGCACATCGAATCGATGGGAAAATCGATCCCAACCTCCTGAGTGTCAGTGTTGCCTCGGCAATGCCAAGGCCTTCTTTTATCTTTCAAGTACTGGTGTTGCCCTGGCAACGCTAGGAAAATTTTCTATTTCCTAAGTACTGGTGTTGTCCCAGCAATGCTGGGAAACTTTCTATTTCATAAGTACCGGTATTGCCCCAGCAACTTCAGGAAACTTTCTACTCACTAAGTGCCGATATTGCCCTGGCAATGCCAAGAAAACTTTAATCTACAGGGCTAATGAGAAACACTTATCGTAGTGAACCATCGATGCACTAGCTTCCGGAGACAGAAGTTGGTCCTCAACTGAGTTTCTACCCTTGTCTTTAGAAAACTACTGTTGCCCAACGACAGGAAACAACCGAAAGACATATCCTTTCATGGGTCAGCCGGATGGTTCGACCTTTCATCACAGGAATCAGCCACTGCACAGGAATAAAGCAGCGTCGAAAGGAAATCCCAAGATTGAATTGCTCGTGTACTAATTTCTAGGGATGAAAGCTGGTACACAACCGGATTACCTAAATTCAACTTAGAAAGAATTCAAACACAGCCAAAAGATATGCAGCCTCAAAGAAATGTTGCTTGGAACCAAGCAGCTAGGTTATCAATTCCCAAAGACAGGAATTGGTGTATGAACAGAACTTCCATGATGACAGCAATCAAGCAAAGCATGCACAACTAAGGACATGTAAGGACAATCACGTAAGGTCGGAACTAAAATCATCGGACTTCCATAATACTAGAATAGGATTGAGAGCCAGACTAGGGACAATCGAATCATTTGTCCCAAACCTCTCCATCTCTCAAAATCGCCCAAATATAGGCGTTCGATATAGCTAGTCCCTCAAGCAGGGATAGACGCACAAATACTTGATCGAAAGAAATGTTGCAAAGTCCAAACATGAATAACCGTGTGGTTGGTAAGATAATGGTTCTGTGTCGCAAAACAGAACAATCTGCCAACAAAATTTCCAACAAAGGAAATGAAGGATTTAACGTTCAAAATTAAATCGTCCCTCACAATCTGGCGATGACGAGAAGGATCGATGACCTACTTATGGTCCAACTAGATCATTGGGTTCCAACTTGCAGGAATATGCCATTTACCAAAGTTTGGTGATGCTAAGAAGAAACCCCTAGAATGAAACTATCGATACATCGGCTTTCGGAAGCAGAAGCAAGAGTTGGATTGAATCTTCAGCCCTACCTTATGGTATCTCATGCTATCTAAAGAATCACAACATCAAGGAAAAATCCACAAAGTTGAGTCATCCATGCACAAGTTTCTAGATAGAAACTGATACATGATTAGGGTCTCAACACTGGACTTGGAAGAATTCACTCTAGCAAAAGAAGATGGCGACACATATTTCCAGCACATGTGCCCAGAATGGCATTGGATGACGATGTCAACTTGGAGGAATTCAATAATAATCAGGAAACAGACTTCATTGAAAAAAAACAGTGCTCGGAATTGAGCAATTAAACCAATAGTCCTTAGAGACAAAGGCTGGTGTGCAGGTTGAATTCCGAAAAATGCAAAGGAAGGATAATCGCAATCGAACAACTCATGCGCTAGTTTTCGAAGACTAAAATTGTGCCTGATCAAACTTTAACTACAACTCTACAAGAGCAATTGTGCCTTGTAATTTAACTATAATCAATCATCCCAATATGATAGGAATAATAAGCGAAGCCTAAGTTGCGAAGGACCTAGCTTTTGGAGGAGTGGAAGATCCTCCGCCAGACGAAAGATTGGATGACTGAAAAGTCATTCTCAACAAAAAAATTTTGCATTCAATCCTGTTAAGTATGTTTTACTTTAAATAATATCCTCGGAGAACCAACGCCCGGAATCCAAGGGAAGTCGACGTATGTTAACCAGTCGGGTTCTGGCATTTGCCGGGGCAGATGCAGCGTGCTATCTACATGAGAAGGGTCCAGTATCCTAAATACTGCTAGCAAACAATCTAGTGTATATAGCTTGCTTACATTTGAAAAACAATCCATATCGTCCTTTGAAATTATCTCTTTACTTACCCATTATCGATCAACTATCGATAACAGAGCCATTGTCCGAAGGAACGTGGGAAGCTTTTCTTTTCAGGATCACTAGAATACTGAAACGGGAAGAGCGATACGACTGAATCATCCACTATATCCGATTTTGTAATAAATCATCGCATTGGAATTCCAAAATCATCAATGAGAACTTAACCATATTCTCGAAAAGAAAAAGTTATAGACAAAGAGCAAGACTTTGCTCCAGAATGGCGTACAATCATTCGAGTCAAAACATAGCTTCACCACCGGTCGAATTAAAACTATATATGACAACTCCAAACCTACATCATGCACCCAATGAAAACTCAAATGCAGTTACTTCCAGAACACGCCCTGTTTTCAACAAAGGCATGCTCTGGGGGGGGCAAATGTTATCCGAGTTTTTAACCCAACAGAATCCAAAGAAAATCGAGAGGCAAGCATTCGTCTGATTCAACCAACATCTAATGAAACCAGTGTGTAGATCGACATCAAAATAAGGCGACACGTTACGAAATTACACGAGGAACATTAACAAGAGATAATAGACGTGATCCAAAAGAAAAAGCTTAGAAATCCACTAAGTACATGGATCGCTAGTGATCCATACCTTTTCGCCAGATCGCCATTGACTCCAGAGGACAAGGTCTAGAAATTCACCAAGTACATGGATCGCTAGTGATCCATGCACTATGGATTGCTAGCGATCCATACCTTATTACTAGGTTACCACATTCTTCAAGGGAAAAGGATGATGAGGAGCATCTCAAGCAAATGGATCACCAGCTAGCCAAAGCTATGGATCTTCAGCGATCCATTAAGTTGATTCGTTTCGTAGCGAAACTTACAGTGCACCTTCATACGATCATTTGCAAGCATCTGGCAAGAGGGCCCAACCCAATAGCTCTCCAACCCCTATAAATACAATCCTACCTGCAACATGAGAAGGATCTTCTGGACTGGCTGTTGAAACTTTACAAAGATTATTCTTCACTCTTCTCCTCCCACACAATAGTCATATAGGGTTCACTATGATTCTCCAGTGAACTCTTGCACTTGTGACTTGATCTAACTTAGAAGATTCAATCATATTGTAATCTGATTCAACTTGTAGCAGCAGCCAGTTAATAGAAAGTTATAAAGTGGACGTAGGCTTCATTAAGAGCCGAACCACTATAAAAATCTTCTTGTCTTTTTACTATTTCTGTTCTTTATACATTTATTTTCTATATTATTACTCTGTAAGAACAGGGCTGGTGCTTTCAAACTCAACTTAGGGCGTTGTTCCATTTTTTGGGTTAACATATATAAAATATGATATAACTCCTCCTGAGTTAGATAACTCCCCTAAATATGTGTATATGTATATTTTATATTTTTCTCCCCCTTTGTCATCAACAAAAATGGGTGAAAATTAAGAAAAACTCCTCCTAACTAAAATACATGATGATATACGAATCAAAATCAATAATCTAAGTTAAAAAATGATATGTATATGACTTATATGATGAATATATAATAAATGATACTACTGTATATTAAACATGATAGTATATGGTATAGTAAATTTTATTACTTTAATTTCAAAGTATACATAAACAAATCCAAGGAATGCATACACACTATTCCAAATCAAAGCAAACTAAACACGCAAAATCAAGAACCTAGAATGCACATAAAGCCAAATAGAACTCTAACAAACCAAACTATTACGTACTATAACTAAGTCCATGGTTTTCTCTTGATTAAGGGGACTTGTGGATTGGATAGAATGGATAATGAAGACATAAGTTCCCTTTTTGTTCGATGAAATTTCCATCTCGATCGAAGCTTGCTTCACCTACGCATTTGACTTCATCATCATCTTATTCCTCTTCCATTTCTTCCTCTTCTTCTTCCTCTTCCTCATTATTCGTTGGATTGTAAGTAACAATTTAGGAGTATCCTTTTCGATTGCCATTGGATTTGTTGGATTATCCAATAGGTATTTCTAGAGATTTCACAGAATTCGCCCTTGTCTTTCTTGTTCTTTTAAGAGGCGAAGTTAAACAACCTCTATATCAGAAAGCATATGCAGTAAATGCTTCATATTATCCTCATTTTTAGTTAGTTTTTCCATGATGATGTTCTGGAGTAGGCCAAGAGTGGGAGTTTGGAAGGAAAATGGTGTGTTTCCTTCTCTTGGGCGTTTGGAACTCGAGGAAGCCATGGTTTTTTTTATTTATAAATTAGAGAAGGAGAAAGATAGAAAAATGGGTTTGGTTTCAAAATTTGGTGGTTATATGAGTTTTTAGAAATTTGAATTTAGGTGGGAAATCTATTTTCATAATTTATCAGTATATATTGACATATAGGGAGGATGTATGTCGACATATGTAGTGTAATTTTGATATTTCATTTTTCTTTTAATTTTCTAATTTTTATTTTATTATATCTATATTTTAAAGAACGAACATATTCCTAACTCTCTTCTAAGCTTAATAAAAATGTTTGATTTAATGGTTTTGTTAAAATATCGGCTATTTGATTTTCAATATTTACAAATTCGAGTGATATTACTTCCTTATTTACGTTGTCTCTTAGAAATGATGCCTTATATCTATATGTTTGGTTCTAGCATGATGAGTTGGATTTTTAGATAAGTTTGTTGCAATGGTATTATCGTAGTATATTGGTGATTTAGTAAAATTTAAATCAAAATCTTTTAACGTTTGTTGCATATAAATAACTCGTTGTTATCTGGTGCCATGACCCGGCTATATTGGACTAGTCACATGGGCCGGACTCAACTGTTGATGAGAAGGATGGTCACGAGACAACAACCATATGACCAAAATATAACGTCCTAGCAGTTGTATCAATCCCAGGATGAATAGGGCTAGTAGATGGGCAATGTAGAATGTTGGAACCATGGAGTTTAGTTTGGATGGGATAGGGATCGACATGGACATTGGTTAAATTGGACAAGAAGGTGAAGGGGTTGGTATATGCTTGAGGTGATGGGGGATCGGCATGGATACATGGAAAAAAGGTTAGTTTGAATGGAAGTAAAGAGGGATCAGATGGTGAGCCCTCCCTATAGTGGGCCTATATGGTTGGTGAGGTCCAGATGCCCAAGTTTCAGTCAGATTGGAGGCCATCTTCATCCGTAAATACAGGCACAGGGGGTCATTCTAGGGGACTTTTTTGGGACGCTGTTAGTGAAACTCTGCCGTTATTGTAACTAACTTCCTCCATTCTTCTCTAATCTCTTGCTATTTCTTACTACTTGTAATTGTAATCAACTGGATTGAGAAGCAATAAAGAGAATATTCAAAGTGGACGTAGGCAACTAATGTCAAACCACTATAAATCGTGTTGTTTTTATTTTTGCTGCATATTTCTTGATACTCGGTATTTTTCCTTTGTTTCCATTTACTTATTCATTTATTTCACTACTTAAACATGTTCTTGGGTGTTTGTGGCCAACTTGGTTGCAAACATTTTGCTGCTTTCATTGAGAACAACAATTCTCAGGCTATTAGGATCACCTTTGTTGCTATTGGATAGAAGAAATCCCCCAAAGGAGATCCAGGTTCATCCTCAAAAGCTTGCAGATACTATTTAGATTTCCCAAGATCTAAGCAAAGAAATCCAGTATGGTAAGGCACACTAGATCTACTTCCCATAATGTCGATGCCAACGACTAGTGTCCAACAAGGGGGCCCAAGTAACCAACCTACTAATGTGAATGTGGAGCCTGCTGTAGTTCAGAACCCTGCCGATTCCTTTACCAGAGCCGAATTTAACGGCTTGATGCGAGAGCTGATGGAGAGTCGTAGGCAGCTAAACAAGCAAATCCAGACTAATGCCAACTTGATGAACCAGATTGCTCAACAAACCAAAGTGCCAGAAGGGATCTAGCTTCGTACTCGGTGTTAGATAGTTCAACTTCATCGGACGAGCACCATAGGCGTAGGCGTCGTAAAGTTGAAGCAGCATGAACTGGAGCGATGGAGCAATGCTTGGCAGACCAACGTGGTCTGCCAAGACGGTTCGATGTCGATCCCTCCATAGGGATCGGTACCGATCCCTCTATAGGGATCGGTACCGATCCCTCAACCAAAAGGATAGCTCACCAAGTGCAAGTGGAGAACCGCGCTCATGTTGGATCCATGGACCTGGATGTTGGACTACGTTTGGATGCTGATCAACTACCTCCTCGGGATGATAATGAAGTGAATGCTCAGGATACACATTGGGAGGATGATAGGCCATGGAGGAGTGAAATGGCCCAGAGACACCGACCAGAACATTCACGCGCGGTGGAGCATGACCACCACTTGGCGCCACCTATCGAGACACCGGATTTATCCGCAATGGTTAGACAGTTAATGAGGGAAAACCAAGGCTTGATAAATGATGACTGGGGAATCTCTAAGAGCCAGACCCCATTTACCGACAGTATTTTACATGTGGAGTATCCTAGAAGGTTTAACATGCCTACGATGCCTGCTTATGAAGGGAATACTGACCCCAGGTAGCACATCATGAGGTACGAACGGTTGATGGACTTAGCAAGGGCGAATGATGATACCAAATGCAAATGCTTCCCCTTAACTCTTTCTGGGATCACAATGATGTGGTTCACAAGACTACTCCCGGGATCGATCTTAAGATTTGACGAGCTGGCAACAAGATTTGTGGAGCAGTTCCGAATTCATGCTACTCGCCCCAAAGACGTGATGTCGTTGTCCAGTGTAATCCAGGCTCCGGGGGAATCACTAAAGGACTACATGTAGAGATTTCATGTTGATGCCGCTGAAGTTAGTAACCCTAATGACCATACAATACTTATAGCTGTGACAAGGAGGGTTGACCCTGAATCCGAGTTTGGTGATTGGCTAGCTGGAAAACTACTGGCCACGCTGGAGCGTTTCTACTCAAAGGCGGCCCAGTTCATGAGAAAGAAAGAGGCCAGGTTGTCTAGAAAAAGCAATGTTGCGGGGCCGAGCGGAGAAGCGGTACAGAGCAACATCGCATTAAACCAGTCCGGCGAGAGTTCCGGGAAGGTTCATGTCAATGTTTAAAACAAGTCGGATCAATAGAAAAGAAGTGGAGAAGGGAATCGTGACCAGAAGAGGGAGCCTGGAAAGTGGAGGTCAAAATTTCCTATGTATGACAGCTACACACCTTTGAATGAATCCCTGGAGAACGTTTATCTGTCCACCTGTACTTTCCAATATAAGAAGCCGCGTCCGAAAGAATCGACGGAGGCACAAAAGCAAATCGGGAAGTACTGTCAGTTTCATGAATGTTATGGGCACAATACGGATGAGTGTAGGCACCTCCAGGATGCCATTGAGAAGTTGATTCGGGAGAAAAGGTTGCAGCAATTTGTGAAAAATCCACAGGATAGCGGACAGGGGACGTCTGACCCCAATCGAGGGCAGGCTCCGTGCAGGGCTGAGGAGACTGCACGGACCAGTGGAAGGTTGGTAATAAATATGATAGTTCGTGGACCGCATCCTGCGGATAGGAGTTGGCAAGAAATGGAACGATATGCTAGTTTAATGAGACATGTGGAGTTTGAATGTTGTTCGAATACGGAGGATGGAACTCCGGCCAAGCAACGGCGTACAATAATGGATGATATAGTATTCAGAAGTAGAGATGCCGATAGAGTAGAGGCCGCTACCATTGATCCGATGGTTATCTCAGCCATGATTGGCCCTGCTCTAGTAAGACGAATTTTGATTGATTGTGGAAGTTCTATGAACATTATCTTTAAGAAGGCGTATGATCAAATGAGGATGGAAGCTAAGGATTTGAAACCATCTAAAGCTCGTATACACAGTTTCAACGGCGTGGCTACTGAAGCAGTAGGTTACGTTGAGTTGCCAGTTGAGTTAGGAGATGGTAAACGTAGGATGGTGCGATCCTACCATTCATAGTTCTGGATGTGGATTCACTGCGATCCTACCATTCATAGTTCTGGATGTGGATTCACTGTACAATGTTTTTCTGGGCCGTCCGACCCTGGTTGAATTTTGAGCAGCTTTGGCCCCGTGGTGTTTGACGTTGAAATTTTCGACTGATAATGGAGTAGGTGTTGTGCATGGTGATCAGGCAACTGGACGTGCCTGTTATATAGCCGAGTTGAGAGAGGCTCAACGAAAAGAGAAGGGAAAGGGTGTGGATAAGTTTGTCCACATCCAAGTTACTGAAGATTGACAAATGGCACCCAAGCCTTGGCTTGGGCACTATAGTCGGTTCTATAGATATATATCCGAGGGACGATGAGGAGGAACCCAAGGAGACCAAGGCGGCGCCGACTGAGATGACAATAGATATCACAGTCAGCCACGATGACCCATCGCGGGTGTTGAAGATTGGATCGCAACTCAACCCTTCGATGAGGAGAGAACTCACTGATTTCCTCCAAGCGAATCTGGATTTATTCACTTGGACCCATTTTGACATATGTGGGATCTCGCCTGCTATTGCGAGCCATGCATTAAACATTAAGCCGAAGTATGTTTCAGTGAAATAGAAAAAATAAGGCATGGATTCAGAGAGATCCATTGCTCTTAAAGAGGAGGTGGATAAATTTAAAGTTAACGGGTTTATTCGCGGCACCCTCTATCCCGAATGGATATCTAATACCGTATTAGTGAAGAAGGCGAATGGAAAATGGAGAACATGTGTTGACTATTCAGACTTGAACAAGGCATGCCCTAAAGATAGTTTTCCCTTGCCTAGAATTGATCAGTTAGTTGATTCGACTGCGTGGCACGAATTGTTATCATTTATGGATGCATACTCGGGGTATAACCAAATCCCGATGCATGTCCTAGACCAGAATCATACCAGTTTTGTGATGAATGTTGGGTTATACTGCTATGTAGTGATGCCATTTGGATTGAAGAATGCTGGAGCAACTTATCAACGTCTGGTTAACCGAATGTTCAAGGATCGGATCTGGAGGACGATGGAAGTCTATGCGGATGATATGCTCGTGAAGTCACGACGATCAAACGACCACATTCGAGACTTGGCGGAGATGTTCGATATCCTTCGGTTTTATAACATGAAAATCAACCCTTTGAAGTGTTCATTCGGTTTTGCGTCAGGGAAGTTCTTGAGCTTTTTGTCAATGCACGAGGAATTGAAGTAAATCCAAAAAAGATTCAAGCCATTTGGGATATACAAGCATCCAAAACTATTTAACAAGTGCAGAGTTTGATTGGGAAGGTTGCTGCTTTGAGTCGATTAATCTCCAGGGCGACCGATAAATGTATTCCTTTCTTTGACTTGATAAAGAAAGGAAAGAAGAATTTCGAATGGACGCAAGACTGTGAAGGCACATTCCGAGCTTTGGTGGATCATTTGGAGAGACCCCATGTTTTGTCAAAACTAGTAGACCATGAGGAGTTTTATATTTACTTAGCTGTATCGACACATGCCATAAGTGTCGCCTTGATTCGTGAGGAGAACCTGGTTCAGAGACCGGTATATAACGTCAGCAAATGATTAACGGGGGTAGAAAGAAACTACTCAAAGATAGAGAAACTGGCATACTGCTTGGTGATCGCGTCGTGCAAGCTTCGCCCGTATTTCCAGGCCCATCCGATCAACGTGTATACCGACCAGCCGTTGCGGCAGGTTTTACAACGACCCGAGACTTCTAGAAGGTTACTTAAATGGAACATCGAGCTCGGCTAGTTCGACATTACATATCTGCCGCGAAGAGCAATTCAGGGACAAGCATTGGCCGACTTCATAGTGGAGTTTACCATGTAGGACGGGCCCCTAGAGAATGGAGTAATCCCTTCTAAACGATGAAAGATGTATACTGACGGAGCATCTAACGATCATTATTCTGGAGGGGGATAGTATAAGTAACCCCTGAGAACCGGTCAATTTGCTATGCTCTAAAGCTTGATTTTCCTACTACAAATAACGAAGCTGAATATGAAGCATTGATCGCCGGGATAAAACTCGCTAGGGAGCTCGGAGTAAAGTCTCTTGAAATCTTTTGTGACTCGCAACTGGTGGTATATCAGGTTAGGAGAGATTATCAGGCTAGGGGATAGCGACTTGCCCCGTATCTTACCTGAGTTCAGGAGCTGTTGGCGGATATCGAATACTAGGACATTTTGCATATCCCGCGTGAGCGGAACAGAGAAGCTGATTCATTGGCAAAGCTCGCGAGCACTGATGATGCGCAACAGATGAGCTTGGTTCCAGTCAAGACATTACACGCCCCAAGTATAGATATGATGGAAGTTGACCAAATACTAGAGAAGGAGCTCGAGAGGGAATCATGGATGGCTCCATTTAAAGAATACCTGTTACATGGAATCTTGCTGAAGAAGAGAAACGAAAAGCGACAAGGCATTTGTAAAGCTTCACGGTATATTATGCAAGAAGGAACTATGTATAGAAAGGGGTTCTCCATTCCCTTACGCCGGTGTATCGCTTATGATGAAATAAAGCGTGTCCTAAAAGAAGTCCATGAGGGAGAATGTGGTGATCATACTGGGGGGCAAATGTTAGCAAAAAAGATACCCCTTTACGGATACTACTGGCCGACTATGAACCCGGATGCCGCTGATTATGTGAGATGATATGACAAATGCCAGATGTATGCGAAAGTCTCAAGAGCTCCGCCGACAGAGATCACACAAATGGTTAGCCTATGGCCATTCGCTATGTGGGGAATCGATATTATCGGCTCGTTGATTTCCAAAGGTGGTGCAAAATATGTGATTGCCGTAGTTGACTATTTCACCAAATGGGCCGAAGCGGAGCCGTTAGCCATGATCATAACCAAGAAAGTTATCAACTTCATTATTCGGAACATTGTGTGTCGTTTCAGTCTTCCACAGACTATCGCGACTAACAATGGGACTCAATTCGATAGTGAAGAATTTAAGGAGTTTTATCGGAGGTATCGTATTGAAAAGAGGTTTGCGGTAGTCGCTGACCCTTAGGCAAATGGACAAGTTGAAGTTGTAAACAAGATTATCAAATTTATTCTGAAAAAGCGCTTTGAGAAGGCTAGGGACAAGTAGGTGGATGAGATTCCTAGGCACTTTGGGCCTACAGGACCACTCACAAGTCTGCGACCGGCCACACTCCATTTGCTCTTGCTTACAGAGCCAAAGCAGTTAATCCAGTGGAACTCGAGGTTCCCTCTCATTGAGTGACTTACTACGACCCCATAACAAACCAGGATCTTCTCTTGGAATCTTTGGATTTCATTGATGAGAAACACGAGGAGGCCGACTTAAGAGCAGCTGCACTCCGACATCGAATCGCCTGGTACTATAACACAAAAGTCCGATCAAGGACCTTCGAAGTTGGCGAACTTGTCCTGAAACTGTTTTTTCCGGTCCCGTCGCATATGAGGCCGATGTAGGAAGGCCAAACGTCATTGAACAGAGGCTTAGAGAAGGGACTTTCAAGCTAGCGACCGTTGATGCCATGACACTTCCAAGAGCATGGAATAGCGAGCATTTACGATGCTATTTTACCTAGACTATTTCTTTTATATCTCAGTACTAGTTGCTTTCGACATTTGCTTTGGTGTTTGACCTTTTTAATATGTAATAAGACAAGTTATTCTCTTCCTCTTCTTATGATGAATAAAATCTGGAAGATTCCTTTGCATAAGCTACTATTATTACATTTTATGCTAAATATGCGTTGGAACTAATTGATATCTATACCTATGATGTGTGAACATATTCGTAGAGTTTGAAGTCAATCAATCACACCGATCCCCGATGGAATCGAACGAGGTGAGCTTTGTAAATTTGCTCGGTTGGCGATTCCCGTAGACGAATCAAAAAGCGAAGCTTACAATAAGGAACAAAGGTTGTCGATGATAAGAGAACGACAAAAACTCTAAGTCCCTAATTGCAGACTAGAAAATTCTAAGTCCTTGACTGCGGACTAGAAAATTCTAAGTCGCTGACTATGGACTAGAAAATTCTAAGTCCCTGACTGCGGACTAAAAAATTGTACGTCCTTGACTGCAGACTAAAAAGTTCTAAGTCCCTGGCTATGGACCCTAAGTCACCGACTGCGGACTAGAAAACTCTATGTCCCTGACTGCGGACTAGAAAACTCTATGTTCCTGATTGTGGACCAGAGTAAAAACCATTCGGGCAGAAACACAACTGCCCACGACAAAAATTTTAAGTCCCCGACTGCGGACTAGAAAACTTTAGTCCTTGAAAGCGGACTGGAGTATAAATCATTCGATAGAGGAACGACTGTCACGAGTGGGAACACGACTACCCGCGCTGAAAGCTCCGAATCTCTAGAGTATGGATTAGAGTATGGGCGTTTGGAATATAGCATACCACCTGCAAAAAATTCTAAGTCCCCAGACCGTAGGCTTACTCGAAAACCTAATGGGTGGACGGACGGATTTCGACTGTTCTCTGTCCCACAAATTCCGACCTCAAATCGATGGAAGAGACTCGAACTGTTAGTGGTAAGACATAATCGTTCGTTACAGTTCCAGCCTTGCATTGCTTACTACTTAAGACGGCGTCTACAAAGAGGCTTTGAGATGGAGATAGTGAATTATTAACGAGACTTGTGAAAATTATTACAAGCACATGAAATGGGAAGTAATTACTCTACTGTTGAAGTAATAATTCACCCGATGATTGATCAAAAAACAAAACTTTTATTCACTATCTCAAAAGTTCGTTACAAATTATTCAAAAGTTTGGATCCACACCCGTACACCTACTGCTAAGAAAAGAAACACATGTCTAACTTATTCAAACTATGTACAACGACCCAAAACACTAACTATTTCTTCGACTTCTTCTCCTTCTTGGTTTCTCAGGAGTTGAATCAGTCGAGTGTCTTTTTCAGGACCCTTTGCTGCCCTTGGTGGAGACGCTTGAAGAAGAAGGACGAATTTCGGTAGGAATTGTCCTGCCAGGTGGAATGACCTGCAAAGGTGCATGAATAGGATCTTCGGTTGCGGCCTCAACGGGCTCCATTTTAATTTTGTGCTTCGATTTCTCTTCCTCTTTGATCCGTTCTTCATACTGCTTTTCGCAGTGTGCGCCGAGGCACCCGTGATCACAACATCGTCCCACTCCTCGCCAAGGATGGGCCCTCAGGCTTATCCTCCTCGAGTGCATCGATGGCTCGAGCATCGGGCCTGGGAATATCTACAGCAGTCGGAGCCTTGGCATCCTTCTCTTGTTGCTCCGTGGCGACATCGCTCCTAGGAGTTTACTCTGAATCAAGATGACTTGTAAAAGTTAGTTGAAGCACGAGCATTAGTCAGTGGTCGTTATGTGATCAAAATAAAAAAAATTTGAATTCAAGAAAGCTCAGTACGGTACCATCATCCGGTTGGCTCTTTGTGGTCATCAGAGTGTTCCCTTCAAGAATGGGAGATAGCATTTGCCGACCGAGGCCAGGTCTGTCTGGATCATTGCCTATATGTTGCTCCGGAAGCTGAGAAGATGATGTTCTGACCATATGAGTAGGTGAAGGACCCTTGAGATCAGTCCTAGAGAATCCAACAATGTCATCTCTTTCTTTGTCAGGTGCAGGAGCCTTAGTGAACTGAAGCTTCGCAACGGCCATGTCGGACAGTTCGTTTCCTCGGAGCACTTCTTGTATGAGTGCCTCCTCATTAAGTTCTGCCACTCCCAGCTCATCCCTTTTGATTTTGGTGATAACCTCCCAGGCTTCGGGGAGCGATTTGAGATAGCCTTCACCTAGAAAAATCAAGTCCCGATGAAGAAGAACTTTGGCGTTATATTCGACAATGAGCGGATCAAACAAGTTCTTGATTTCTTCTCTATCGGACTCGGCGGCAGCTTCCACCCCGGAGTTGGCTTCTTCGAGCACTTCTTTTCTGCCCTCTTCGCGGGCTATTTCTTTCAAGGCCTCGATCTGGGCAAGTTGTTCGTCAAGTTTTGTTTTTAAGTTTCTCGCCTCAACTATCTCCTCGCAGCATCTCTATGATTCTTCTTGTGCCTCGATTTTTTCCTCTCTCTATTTGAACAATAATTTTTCTAGCTCCTCAACGCGGTGGGTTAAGACATCTTTCTCCTTTTGTAAGGAGTCCTTCTCTAAGGCCAAAGTGCCACTGCGATGGAGCGCTGCATCCAGTTCCTTTTTGTGCTAAGTTTCAAACGACTTACAGCCTCCGCCGTTACTTTCGCATTCTTCTCTGCCACGACAAGTTGGGCTTTATATTCAATCAACTCGGCATCTAGATGTTTGATAATGTCTTTGTCATGAATAGCCTCCAACTTGAGGCAATCAATTTCATGCTGGCGCTCGATGGAAACTTCAGAGACTTTCTCAGCTAAGTGGATGAACGCTTCATGTTGGACATACACGTCATTAATACATGCTAATGAGCTCTCTTTAGCACTTCTAGGAATGACATGTACGGAGGGAAGGAACTTGAGTCCATCAAAGTAGATTTTTGGAAAAGTAGCTTTGAGTTCAGCCAACTTTTCTGCTATGGTAGGATCGTGAGCGGGAACCGGTGGAAGCGGATCAGAAGTAGCAAGTGGATGCTGGCCGAAACGGTGCTCACATGATTGCCTTGAACTGGAAGACCCGGAAAGTTGGTCATGAGGCGTAGAAGCTTGAGAGCCCCAGCATGAGGACTTATCTCCGCTATGACCGGGAAGGTGTAATTGATTGTCATGGTGAGGAGCATATGGCTGAGACTTCCGTCTAGATGAGGAAGAAGACTCTCGAGAATAGTAGTATTTGTCTCACCCATCATCTTTGTCTCTGCATCTACCAGAATCAGAATCTCGACCCAAATGATAATAAGTGGAGGATCCCCAAAGACGGTCAAAAGCATGAGAGTGTGACATTGCACCTGTAAAAGAACCGAATAAGAGCAAATTAGTTGTAACACGAGGAATTAATCACAATTATATGGTGGAGTGGGAGTGTCTGTGTGTGTCCTAGTGTTTCCCCCCGACGGACCAGTAACATTGGCTTTACTCATTGGAGTTTCCTTCTCTTTGTTGGAAGGTTGCATGCCTTCGCCGCTTCTTGCAGGAGAGTTGAGCCCTTCGATGTAAATGTTTGCAAAGTTTTAATTTAATATATCATCTGGAAACGGAATGTCAGAGAGTCCCTTCAGCGAACTTTCCATTTGCTGGAAAGACGATTCCTTTTCAATTGGGGTTATGATGAATTCCGGGTTTTCCCCGGCCTTGCTCTTCCGCAACTTGTACACCAACCTTTTTCTCCTCTTCAGGGGAGTTTGCATTTGGCTCGTTTGTGGCGCTTCGACTACCGGCGCGTTTCCAGAGCCTACGCCTTCATCTCTCAGCCTCGCATCTTGAGATTCTCTTATCTCTCCTTCTTCAATATCTTCCCGAGTTCTCCCAATTGGGGGCACCGTGGGGTCACTTGCTTCTACCCTTCTTTAGATAATAATTCTCGGGACCACTTTGCTACCGGGAAGCCCAATTTTGCGGCTGTCTTCCAACAGCCCAAACAATGAGAGCAGCTCGTCAGTGACAAGGAGTTTGATGTCCTAATCCTCAACGGGAGTGGCACGAATGACCACGATGGCCCTGGAATACGCGACGCCTTCAGGTCGAGGGCGGACACCTGAAAGAACTGGAGATATTAGTATGATTAAGAAAAAAGTTGCGACTTGAACCTTTGAACTAAAGACAAAGACAAGAGTAACACTCACATCCTTCCAACAATCTCCTTGAAAAGCTAAGAGGACACCGTACATAGAACCATTCATGTTTGAATAGAGAAAGCTTATTCAATGAGCCCGTTAAGACTTGGCAGTTGGGCGAGGGTTCAAGGAAGAAATATGAAGGACTCCTAGTACGTCTTTTAAAATTATAGATGTATCTGATGCCTCCAGGAGTTGGCGGACGAAATAGGACATTCATAAAGAGAAGAAAAGTGCCATGGATAAAGGCATAACTATTAGGGTGCAGTTGAGTAGGAGCGATCCCCAAGTATCTCAACTTTTCCCGAACGAAGGAGTTGAAGGGTGGCACGCATCCGGCCTAGCACGTGAACTTGTTGCAAGCAGTATATCCAGTTGGGGGCAAGGCAAGTGAGGCCTATCTTGCCTCGATGGAACTAGAACGTCTTCAAAAGGAATTCCATGGATGGAACATAATCGACGAAGAGCGGCTTCGCCGATTCTAGACGCTTGTGAGTCAACCGGATTATTTAGGACAATAGCACCCTCAACGGCATCGAGAGCCGGTCAATAAATTCTATAGGAAAGACTGGAATGTCGGAAAAGAGATCGGTTTGCGGGTCAGATGGCCCTACTTGGCCTGTTTGATGACTCGAAGTAGGTTTATTGGATAGGGTGGCGGAGCTTGATCTCGTGGCTGATTCAAAAAACATTTTGGTAGAGCTCTCCATGTAACTTGAGATCTATGTCAGCTATACTTAGTAGACAATCAATATTAGAAATAAAAACCTATTCCCCCCATATTGTGTGTCAACAAGTGCAATGCAATATGAAACAAACATAAATAGTTTGAAATCAGAAAAGCGGAAGTAAAATGTCAAAACTTGGAGATTTCGTCCAGAGAGACTGTCATCGCTGACCGTCTCAATTGACGAGACAATTGGTCGATAACCAAAGCTTTAAGATCGGATGCTGACATTCTGAGTTATGAAGTTCGTTGTTCAAACCCATTTAGCCAGTTTTTTACTTAGTACATGTTGAGTAGTACAAAAGTTTGTTCGTTCAAGCTTGAGTCCGCCAGTCCAAGTATGCAAGTCGCATTGTTTTAGGTCGTTTTATGTTCAAGCAAAGCAATATGTAGTTAAATGTTTGAACGACTTGAGTTAAACTGGTTTTTATAGTCAACTCCGGTCCTTACTTTGTATGTCGATCCATTTGCCCCGGTCTCATAACTGATCCCTACACTTCAACTCAAATGAGAACACTGATCCCTTTCTTTTTGTTCGTTATTGACCCCTATGTTTAAACTCTCACTATCGATCCCTTTCTTCTAGCCTATATGCCGATCCCTATACTTAAACTTTCAGGACAAACCCAACTTTCTAATAAGCCGATCCCTATGGATAAGCCTCTACACCGACCCCTCGTAAAGCCCTTACCTACACCGATCCCTAACACCAGCTATCCTCATTTCATCACCAAGTAATCAAGTACCGAACCCTCCTTCTACCTCCATTTTCTCCTCATCCCTCTTTCTTCCTCATTCCCTATTCATTTCTCTGCCTTCTCCAGCGCCTTCTTCTCCTCCCTCAGTCTCGCCTAATCTAACTAAGCCCACTGATTCGCTTGCCTGGGGTTAAATGTACGTGAAACCCTAAATCCATGACTTAACTGATGCGATCGTGTGAGAGGAAATTATACCTATTTGATATAGATTACGAGGTCGAAACTTGGATTAAGGACGAATTGATGGTGATGAAGATCAAAGATGTGGTCTCGCACTTGGATTCAAGTTTGAAGGAGAAGCTTGTTTTCTTTCAAAGCGTTCGGCTGGGTGAAGAATAAGGGAAAAAGTGCTTAAGTACTGGGAAGGTAAAGTGAGGAAGAAATGCGAGTTCTTATATGGGCGATGGAAGGGGAAAAGGAACCGGTCATACCAAGTGACTCGGTCACGAGATTGAAAAGGGATCGACATCAAGGCTTGCTGATCCTTATCCACAAAGACTCACCAATGGATCGGCATACCGAATGCTGATCCCTCCTATATTAAAAATAAATAAATAATAATATGTAATAATGTAATATAAAAAAAGAAAAT
Organism: Allium fistulosum; assembly: GCA_030737815.1. NCBI lineage: Eukaryota > Viridiplantae > Streptophyta > Magnoliopsida > Asparagales > Amaryllidaceae > Allium > Allium fistulosum. Next base: position 1,004,027,661 of record CM060902.1, on the reverse strand, counting down.
AAAAGGAGAGATATGCATGAATGATGGATATAAGTGAAATAAAAAAGGGGGTAGAAGGAAGTGGCAGATATTTGAAAACCAAATGGTAACCGATATCATGAAGGATGGACTGCAAACGAAAGCATACAGAATAAAATAGCTTGGCAAAAACCAGCGAACGTCTGAGCGCGTCCGGAAGGCAACAACAGAAAAGTGTATGTGGACGTGCACAAAAGGGATTTAAGAATTCAACCTTTTGGAATTAACTAAAATGGCGGTTTGGCTTGAAATGATCAAGTTTGAAGTTGAATCAAAAGAAAGCCTGCACATTTCACATGAGCAAATTTGTGCATACTAATGGAATACGATATCAGACTTGTATCATCGGAGATTAATAAAGGAATAGTGATCAACCATAAAATTGGATAGACTTATTCCCGGGAGCCTAAGTTTTTCAATTCAAAGCACGTCATGTTACTCACAAGACGTACTTTGGGGGCAAGTGTTTCCCGGTGCCATGACCCGGCTATATTGGATTGGTCGCATGGGCTGGACTCTACCGTTGATGAGAAGGATGGTCACAAGACAACAGCCATATGACCAAAATATAATGTCCTGGCATTTGTATCAAGCCTAGGATGAATAGGGCTAGTAGATAGACAATGCCGAATGTCGGAACCATGGAGTTTAGTTTGGATGGGATAGGGATCAGCATGGACATTGGTTAAATTGGACGAGAAGGTGAAGGGGTCGGTATACGCTTGAGGTGATGGGGGATCGGCATGGATACATGGCAAAATGGTTAGTTAGAATGGATTCAAAGAGGGATCGGTATGATTTGTAAAGCTAAAGGGATTGGTATGTTGATGTTCACGGGAAATGGATCGGCGTGGTTTGTTCATAGGATATGGATCGGCATAGGCATGGTGGTGCATCTCATGGAGGGATCGGTAGGGCATGGCTTGTGGATGGCTCGGCATGATGCACTCATGGGATAAGGTTCGAAATGGCATGGCATGTAAGGGATGGATCGACACACATTGGGAGACGAGGAGGGATCGGCATAACCTGGACCAAGTTAAGATTCGAAATGAAGTATTACGAGAACTAGAGCTCCAAGCATTCAATCGCCTTGATATTTGAAACACCATAATTATAGACCAAAAGGGAGCTACCATAGGGATCGCCAGCCCAAACTCGACTCATGGAGGGATTAGTACCGATCCCTATCGATTAAGAGTTGGGTCGAGCCCTCCCTATGGTGGGCCTATATGGTTGGTGAGGTCCAGATGCCCAAGTTTCAGTCAGATTGGAGGCCGTCTTCATCGATAAATACAGGCGCAGGGGGTCATTCTAGGGGACTTTTTTGGGAGCTGTTAGTGAAACTCTACCGTTATTGTAACTAACTTCCTCCATTCTTCTCTGATCTCTTGCTATTTCTTACTATTTGTAATTGTAATCATCTAGATTGAGAAGCAATAAAGAAAATATTCAAAGTGGACATAGGCAACCAACGTCGAACCACTATAAATCTTGTTGTTTTTGTTTTTGCTGCATTTTTCTTGATACTCGATGTTTTTCCTCTATTTCCATTTAATTTCTTCATTTATTTCACTACTTAAACTTGTTCTTGGGTGTTTGTGGCCAATTTGGTTGCAAACACTCGTGAACAAGCTAGTACGACTAAAATATATTCTGCTTTTGTTATGGACAGAGGTACATAATTTTGCTTTTTGCTAAATCAGGAAACCGGAGAGTGTTCTAAAAAGTGACAGGTTCCACTTGTGCTTTTTCGATCTGATTTGCAACCAGCATAGTCGGCATCACTATATTAAATCAAGTCAAACGAATCTTATTTTGGATAAAAAAGTCCATAATCTAGAGTATTATTTACATACCTTGATATTCTTTTTACTGATTATAGATGAATTTCTTTAGGTTGAGAATGATACCTTACACATAGACAAACACTATGCATTATATCTAGTCTACTAGCAGTTATATAAAGTAATGATCCTATCATACCTCTATATAGTTTTTGATATACATCTTTTGAGTTTTCTTCTTTATTTAATTTCTCATTAGTTGCCATGGGAGTTGGCTTACCACTGGGATTTGACATTCCAAATTTCTTGACTAAGGCTTTGACATATTTTTCATGGCTTATAAAAATTCCATTATTTTATAGCCTTATTTGTAGTCCTAAAAAGAATGTTATTTCTCCCATGTGACTCATTTCAAATTCCTTAGTCATTAAATCTAAAAATTCTTTATTTAATTGCTCATTTGTTGATCGAAAAATAATATCATCTACATATATTTGTATAAATTGAATATCATTATTATTTCTTTTAATAAATAGTGTATTATCTACCTTTCCTATTTCAAAATTAGATTGCAATAAATAGGATTTTAGTCTATCATACCATGCTCCAAGAGCTTGTTTTAAACCATATAAAGCTTTCTTTAGTTTATAAACGTGATTAGGTAGTTTTTCATCTTCAAACGTGGGAGCTGTTCTACATATACATCTTCATTAATAAATCCATTTAAAAGGTTATTTTTGACATCCATTTGAAATAATTTAAAGTTATTACGATTTGCAAAAGCAAGTAAAATTCTAATAGCCTCTAATATGGCTACATAAGCAAAAGTTTCATGAAAATCTATACCCTCTTCTTGACTATAACCTTGAGCAACTAAATGTTCTTTATTTCTAATAGCTTCTCCTTATTCATTTATTTTATTTCTATATACCCATTTAGTTTCTATTGTAGATTTATCTTCTGGTCTTGGGACTAATTCCCAAACATTAATTCTGGTAAACTGATTCAGTTCTTCTTGCATAGCAAGAATCCAAGAATCATTTAATGATGCTTCCTTTGGATTTTTAGGCTCAATAGTTGAAATAAAAGCATCATTACTCATTTTGTTTAATTGTTTTCTTGTTTTTACAACAGATTCTGTATTTCCTAAAATATTTTCTATAAAGTGATCTTTCAAATATTTTGTTCATTTTTTTGGATGTAAATTTTTGGGATTATTATCTTCGTCGTTAGTAGTTTCATTACTAGTAATTTCATTAGTTTTATCAATATTTTCTTCCTCATCAAAACTGATATTATTGATTTTAAATTTCTCATCAAACGAAACATGTAATGTTTCTTCAATGGTGTTAGTTCTGGTGTTGAAAACCCTATAAGCTTTACTTCTATTAGAATAACCAATAAAAATTCCTTTATCTGATTTAGCATCAAATTTATCTAAATTATCCTTTGTATTTAATATAGAACTTTTGCTACCAAAAACTCGAAAATAAGATACTTCATGCTTTTTATTATAAAGTAATTCATAAGGAGTTTTCTTAGTCAAAGGTCTTAATAAATTCTATTTAAAATATAACATGTTATAGCAACTGCTTCAACCCAAAAGCTTTTAGATAATTTACTATCATGTAACATTGTTCTAGCACATTCTTATATAGTTCTATTTCTACGTTCTACCACTCCAATTTGTTATGGTGTTATTGGAAAAGAAAAATTATAGGTTATTCGTTTCTTATTACAAAAGTTTTCAAAATTATCATTTTCGAATTCTCCTCCATTATCATTAGAAATAGCAGGAGTTTTAGAGTTACCGACATTATCGATGCCAATCACATATCCTTTTGAGTTGTCTCCAAAGTTTACCGATCCACCATTTTTATAAACTATATCTTATAAGATCTCCAGATTCCAATCATGTGTCTCGAGCATTTATCCAGTATCCACTTGTCCTTGTTGATTTGTGATATTTGATTATCAAATGTCTGTTCACCATTGGCAATATAACAAACTTGTTCCTACACTTCAAAATCACACCTTTCCAAGAAATCAAGTGCTTTTCAAAACAATTACTTTCTAAAACATATTGGTTTCATAAAATTGTTTTTCTGCAAAATTGTTAAAAATATTAATAGCCATTTAAACTTTTCAAAACGATTTTTTGAAAACCTAATGCTTACTAAGTATGGGTTGCAGAATTATGGTCTTAAGGCTAATTAAACACTAGATGGGGGTGAATAGTGTTTTCGAATTTTTATGAATCTTCTTAAAATTCTTTCAAGATTATTATTAATCAACACAGGATGAACAATCACAGATGAAAATACAGATAAGTATAAATGCAGTAAGGTAAAAAGCAAAGAATTAGAGAGATCGCACTTGGGATTTTTTATACTGGTTCAGAGTTACCCTGCATCTAGTCCCGTACAATTGCTTGTACATATTTATTTTCAAATGCCAATCTTTAAATGAGCAGAAGGAAAACCCAATACAATCTCAATTTCAAGGCTGCGAGACACACCCTCTACATTTTCTAGGCTCTGGGTACACTTACTTGGTTTGGACGGGACACTAGCACACCCACTTGGATTTTCGGGACAATGAACATACCCAATTGATTTAAATGGGCTAAAATCACATCCACGCAAATACAACTAGAGTTCGTTGGTTTTTCCAAAATCAATTTCTCAATCTTTGGTTAGAATTGATCCTACATCCTCTTGGAATCTTTGATTGAAAGAGAGAGATGATTGCAATTAGAGAGTAAATAGTAGAGAATCAATACAACAAAGATTGAATTGATTCTTGTTTGAATTTGAGAAGTTTTGAATAAATTTTCACTAGAAATTTGGCTAGAGTAAGAGGTGAGAAGATAATAAGAAAGTAGTTGTTAAAAAAATCGTTTGAAATCCCATATATATAGAGAATAAATAAACATGTCCATTCACGAAGAGTTACGACGAATAGACACTTTATTTCAAAATTTGAATTTCAAATTAGCAGCATGTATGTCGACATATCATCTGCCTATTTGTCGACATACGCTAGTGTATTTTGAAAACTTGTTTATTTTAAAATGTTTTGAAAATCTTATGCTTTGTAAAATATTTTAATACTTTGTAAAATAATTTAAACGTAGTTTATAAACATTTTAACTTTAAAAAAAATTTATAAAATAATTCTAAATATATTTTAAAAATATACTTTGTTTTAAAAATAAAGAATAAGAAAATGAGAAGATAGAGATCAAAGATTGCTACCAGAGTCTTTAACAATATTCTATGACTCTCTATACTATACTATACTATACTATAGCCTTGAGATCTTCATATCTTGATCTTTATACTCACTAGTCTCCATGTCAATTTCTTAAGTCTTTATATTATACAGTCTTCGGATTAATACCTGTATAATATCCTGCACTATATTCTATATAACTTGACAAAAACATTAATATCGATATTTTCTATGAATGTATTATTATTACTAAGGTTGTTATCATCAAAGTCAATAACTGAGCTATTAACATGAGCTGGTGCATGTCCCGACCATAGGAACATTTTATAAGTGCTTTGACTATATTTCCAGACTATTCTGATTTTGCTCCTAACGTTTCGCCTTGCGCTTGTGATTACATGATGGCATTTTCATTATCCATCTTTCGGCCGTTTATATACTCCTTGATGTCTTTTCACATTCATCATGCCGTGGGAAAAAATGCCCACAACACTTCCCCCCTACAGCATACTTTCATAGAATACAAAGTGTGTTTTGTTTCATCCAAACTCGTCTTTCTTTCTCATGCGATGGTTATCTTAAGCCTCAATTATCTATATCTATTATCCCACCTTTTGGCAAGGCTGTGACACCAAGGACTTGACTAGAAACTAAGGACAATACGTCCCGGAGATTAGTTATCTACAGGTCCATGATGGATACAAGCAAACTTGGTCCGAGTCTGGATCAAGCTATAATTAGCATGGTATGACAAGCAAAGCTATGAAAGGCAACATTCCAAATTTTAGGTCAATCGTAGTTCGTATGCTCAAGTTATAGATCGATCAAGATCCATATGGAACACATCAATTTCATATCCATCAACCTACATTCATCATTTCACATCCATCCAGATCGATATGAGATGAGCACGAGTCCATCACTCAGCATCCATCTATTTCGTAACCATCAAGCAATAGCGCCTCCCGGATCGATCATAGTTCATTTGACCAACAATCAACCATTTTGTATCAATCGTTGTTATCTCGCCTTTTGGCAAGGCCGTGACACCAAGAACTTGACTAAAAACCAAGTGGAGTTCATCCTGGATATCAGTTGTACGCAGGCTCACTATGGATATCGATGAATTTTTTCCGAGTTCGGATTGAGCTAAAATTGATAAGACACGACAAGAAAAGCTATGAGAGCCAATGTTCCAAATTTCAAGTCATTCGGAGTTCGTATGCTCAAGATATTGATCGATCACGGTTGAGAAATCCAAACTTGCATCGATCATAACTCGAGATCTACAAGTCCAAATGCCACCAAATTTTAACAAGAGCTTACGTACGACCTAAGGAATGTTCATGCCAAATTTCGACTCGATTGGAGTAGGTCTTGATCGATACGAAATTCGTTCATATCGATCACGGACAAAAAAACTCCAATTTGCATCGATCATATCTCATGATCTATAAGTCCAAATGCAATGAAATTTTCACAGGAGCTTACGTACAACATAAAGAATGTTCCTGCCAAATTTTGACTCGATTGGAGCAAGTCTTAATCGATGCGAAATTCGTTCGTATCGATCACGGATAGAAAAACCCCAATTTGCATCGATCATATCTCATGATCTACAGGTCCAAATGCTATGAAATTTTCACAGGAGCTTACGTACAACATAAAGAATTTTCCTGTCAAATTTTGACTCGATTGGAGCAAGTCTTGATCAATATGAAATTCGTTCGTATCGATCACGGATCGAGTCGAAATCGCCTAGGATCGATTGCGTGGGCCCACCCACGTGCCAGAAGAAGTCTCCCGAGATCTGAGCGAGATATTTCCCTCCTACGCCTATAAATAGAGCCCCAGGGCCTATAGAAGAAGGACTTTTAGCTTCTTTACGCCGATATTCTGCCGAAATGATTATCAAACTTCAGTTATACTGTTGTAATCTTTTGTAAACAGTGAGTGAAATTAAATAAAGATCAATCATTTCATAGTGGACGTAGGCAATTCGCCGAACCACTCTAAATCCGTGTGTTTTTGTGCATTTTCTTATCTGTTTATTGATGTGTTTGTTAGATCTGCTTCATTTTACATTTACTTTCTTCATTTTATCTCTTCAAACACATCCGAAGAGTGTTGTGCCCAATTTTGGTACAAACACTTTGGTGCTTTCACCGAGAAAACCTTGCTTTTCTCCTGCTCTGTGGATCTACTACCGTAGTTGGATTGCAAAAATCTAAGGAGGAGATCCAGATCTGTTGTCAAGTGGTTCCTTTTGTTCTTTTCAGATTTCTCCAGATCTAAGAGGAACTGCATTCATCAAGATTTTCGTATCCATGAAAATATGGTGATTTTCGTATCCATGTTTTCGTATCCAGAAAATATGGTGCTTTTTGTATCCATATTTTCATATCCAGAAAATATGGTGATTTTCGTATCCATGTTTTCGTATCAAGAAAATATGGTGCTTTTCGTATCCAGAAAATATGGTGATTTTCGTATCCATGTTTTCGTATCCAGAAAATATGGTGAATTTCGTATCCATGAAAATATGATGAACTTCGTATCCATATTTTCATATCCAGAAAATATGATCATTTTTGTATCCAGAAAATATGGTGATTTTCGTATCCATCTTTTCGTATCTAGAAAATATGGTGATTTTCGTATCGATCGACTTTCGTATCGATCAATTTTCATATCGATCAACTTTCGTATCGATCAATTTTCCTATCGATCACTTTTCGTATCGATCACTTTTCGTGTCGATCAACATTCGTATCGATCAACTTTTGTATCGATCCTGCAACGTACATTTCGTATCGATACTCAAATACCACTTCGTATCAATCCAGCTGCGCACATTTCATATCGATCCTCATATACCACTTCGTATCGATCCTGCAGCGTGTATTTCGCATCGATACTCAGATACCACTTCGTATCGATCCTGCAGCGTGCATTTCGTATCGATACTCAAATACCACTTCGTATCGATCCTGCAGCGTGCATTTCACATCGATACTCAGATACCACTTTGTATCGATCCAGCCGCGCGCATTTCGTATAGATCCTCAGATACCACTTCGTATCGATCCTGCAGCGTGCATTTCGTATCGATACTCAGATACCACTTCGTATCGATCCTGCAGCATGCATTTCGTATCGATACTCAAATACCACTTCGTATCGATCCAACCGCGCACATTTCGTATCGATCCAGCCGCGCGCATTTCGTATCGATCCTCAGATACACTTCGTATCGATCCTGCATCGTGCATTTCGTATCGATACTCAAATACCACTTCGTATTGATCCGACCGCGTGCATTTTGTATCGATCCTTAGATACACTTCATATCGATCCTGCAGCGTGCATTTCGTATCGATACTCAAATACCACTTCGTATCGATCCGACCGTGTGCATTTCGTATCGATCCAATTGTCCACTTTTCAAATCGTTCAATTTCACCTACATTTGTATCGTTCAAACGTTGCTGAGAATGATACGAAATTTCAAAAAAAATATTTTCGGGTACGACCCAAATTTCCTAAAAAGAGGCTCCAAATCTTTGCGAACCCTAGCTGCAGTGCAGAGCACCCGCATAGTGAATTCAAAGCTCAACTGAATGAAGGAACATTCCATCCACGCTCCTGATCGTACCATGACTGAACGGGACATAGGGGATTACAACAACAAATGCTGAATTGCAATCATTGGATGGGTAAAGGAATATTACTAAATCGATGCTCCTAGAGGCTGGAGAACCTAGCAAATACACCAAGGACTATAGTTGGTTAATACATCATGCTTTTAAGGTAGACTGCAACTTCCCCCAATTGACCAGTTTTTGAACACCTGAATTGACAACTATGGTATGATGGCTAATATGACGACTGCCCTACACTGTTTATTATACCGACTCAAAGCATAGCTGGTCACCCTTGAATCATCTTAAAAGGCCCGCATCTTAATCATACCATGTCCATATGACTAAAAGCATGGTATACAACCTTAAGAGGACTTCCATACTACCTTATATGGCCTCCTACCGGGGTGAAAATTAGAAACAATCATCAACCTATTAGCCCATCTTAACCAACTCACCATCCAATCAGCATTACCAACCACTCGAACGTTGGGTAATCGTGCATACATCATTCACCAGTATTACAAGACCCCATAGCCATAAAATGGACCTGATAATGTTGATAGAAGTATCTTTCCCAGCCCAGACTTATTTATTGAAACCACCCTACATGTAGATTTTCCAGCAAAAATTCAACACGCTGACTACATCAATGTACTTTGGAAATATAACCCTCGGCACTACCTCATGAAGTGAGAATTGCGCATGGCTTGCACCAAGAGTGATGACTGCCATCAAATGTAGCTGTCTTCCCCCATTCCTCAAAGAACACTGTTAATCGTGGTTAGACATACCAGTTATACTTCTCATATTGTTGAAGGGAATGAAGAAGCTGGCAGCCAACGAATTTATCCAAAGCCCACAGCCAGTTGTTGCTAATACCCATAAATGAATTCAGCACTAGAGCTTATTTCCAAACTTTGATAAGAGAACTGGTGGGTAGCCATCGACGACTATACCAACATGTCCAGGCTAATATTGAGTTGATGGATTAGATGAAGGATCAACATGGTGAGATAAGGAGGGAACCTACTCCATTCTCTAGATCGAAAAACTCCTTTTCTCTAGATGGCTACCGTGAATGCCAACGCCATAAGGCTACTCCGAAAAGGATAGCTCCGACAATATGTGCAAGCCCCATAAAACGAAAGACCAGGAACACCCGACCCCTATCGATCAAGAACATTAATCAAATTCAACCATTTGCGTTAGACTTCCAACTGTGAAGGGCTGGATCAAAGTGCAATAACGAGCATACGATGCCACTTCACTTATCAATGAGATTTAATCCGATCTCTTTTGAATTACCTCTATTTCTATTTCAATTTTGCTTATGTTGCGAAATATGACCGACTTGAATTAAACTACTTGCAAATGATGTAGGTAACTAAGTACTTAAGATTGGGTGTAAAATAATCTCCATAGACTATGATCAAATCATTGAGGTATCATCATGACGAGCATGATTCAACCACTCATCGGCTACTATATGCCCCTGACTGGTGGTAAGGCATCAAAGCGGAAGAGACCGACAAGGTCAGGACTCTAGTACAAAGTGGATGCCACCGACCATCCACTCATCCGCCTTTGCAATTTAATTAGGAGATTTAAGAAAGACTTGGAGTTATATGTCCCAACAATGTACCCTCCATCTCATACTTGAAGCTCGCCAAAATACTTATGCTTCTTCTGATGCCCAGTAAAATTGGAATCACACCAAGGGTGGATGTGACATGACCGTCTAGGCATCCAATCCTACATTAGAACTTGGGGTAATTTGAGAACACATGTTTAAAGTGGATATGATTTGAACATTCACGTACCTGATCAACTTCTTGTTCCTAGAGTGTGAATGAAATCCTAAAGCCTAAACAGATGTGATTGACCATCTGTCGGCTAACTCCAGATTCCCAGAGCGTGAACTGGAGTATAAACATTAAATAACTCTAAGTCCCAAAGCGTGGACTGGAGTATAAACACTAAAATGGGTGTGACTGACCACCCATCAACTAACTCCAGATTCCCAGAGTGCGGACTGGAGTATAAACATCAACTAACTCCAGATTCCCAGAGTGCGAACTGGAGTATAAACATCAACTAACTCCGGATTCCCAGAGTGCGGACTGGAGTATAAACATCAACTAACTCCAGATTCCCAGAATGTGAACTGGAGTATAAACATCAACTAACTCTAGATTCCCAGAGTGCGAACTGGAGTATAAACATCAACTAACTCCAGATTCCCAGAGTGCGAACTGGAGTATAAACATCAACTTACTTCGGTCCCAAGAGCGAAGGCTAGAGTATAAACACCAAATGGGTGTGACTAACAACCCATCAACCAACTCCAGCCCTCAAAGCATGGTTTGGAATATGAATACCAAAAGGGATGTGTTTCGACTGTCCATCTATCGGCTATGGTTCCTCATCAAGTTCTGTAGTACAAAAAGCGGATGTGGTTCGACCGTCTACTTTCCAATCTTCCCTTGACATGGGGGCACACTTAACACATAAAATTGGATGCGATCCGACCATCCAACACTAAGCGGACGTGACACAACCGTCCATGCATCAACTCTTGTCCCCGACATGGGACCCATAACGTAAATTTATAGGGATGCACTCTAACCCTACAAGACAAAATTTCTTCATTGTTTGGACAGGGAGGCGTAGATTCGAAAAACGGACCTAACTGGATGTCCTATTCTGAATTGATATTACTACCATCCAACCGCAAATGAACGTGGCATGACCGTTCATCTGCTAACTCTCGCCTGTGATCCGACGGGTTGTGCGTGCAACATGGACGGATGTGACCTAACCATCCGCCAATCAATTCCTTCCTACAGTTCAGTGGGAGAAGCATCAAACTAAAGTTGTTGTAATTTGACCGACCACACTTCGACTTTTGCCCTTGACTGGGGGTAGAGGAATTGACTGAGGAAAACGCGGTCTGACCATTTTCTACAAAAAAAAATTAGTCCCCAGAGTGTGGACAGGGGTATAAACATCAAATAGGTGTGATGAATGGCCCTTCAGGCTTCAACTGACTCTGATCCCCAAAGTGTGGCTACAAGATTAGACAAACGAATGAATGTGATTCGACCATTCATTCACCAACTCTGACCTGAACTCGACGTGAGGAGTGTAAACTCACTACAGGTGCAATTAGACCATCCACGAACTAACTCTGCTAACCCAAGACTGGGGGCAGAAGTACAAATCACCGAAAGAAGAGAAAGGCGACTCGCTACATCTCCAGCTTAGCGTCCTTTACAACTTAAGGCAACGACTACAAGGAGACCCTAATGCTAACCAATCAGAATGATGCCCGAAGTCCTGGGCAACCAATTATATCATACCGCTGGATCGACGGACAATATTGATCTGCACCTTCCTTATCATACCATTAGATTGACATGAAATGAGGTCCGAGCATTCTACATCGTGCCGCTGAATCGACGGTTACTATTGATCCTCTTCGACTACCAATCGATGTGACCCGAATGTCCATCGAATACCTTTGACCAACAGAGCATGGATAGAAGAATAAATCACGAATGAGTGTGACTTGAACATTCGTCCTCCGTCGCCTTCCTTCGATCCGTTCGAAAAAGCGTGAAACCGGATAGGCCTGACCCGACTGCATTTGAGCTGATATTATCCATAGTTCCGATGGGAGAATGTAAACCGAAATGGATGTAGTTGATTGCCTAACTCCAAAAGAATGAAATGTGACCATTCATTCTTTGACTTTTACCATGATTCGGTTAAAAAAGCAATTCAAAACAAGTGCAACCTAAACATCTACACACCAATTCTTACCCTGGATTAGACAAGGGAAGCATCAATCCTGCATTGGATCTGACTGGACGATTCACTCCTCAGTTTTTGCCCAAAGTATGGTGACATAAGCAGCGAAGTGAATGTCATTAACCGTCCAGAATCTAGCTTATGTCCGAATGTCGGCAAAGTAACAATGTATTCCGCCTAGAGGAAAGAACTAGAACATAATGCGGGATATGCACGACTTAGCCCTTCAGCGGTTAACTCGATCCCATGGTTCAATGGGATAGAATACAAAATTGAAGTGGACATTATCTACCTTGCCACTTATCGAGATATTTCCCAGACTTGGGGGCACGAGCAAGAAGATAAGATTAATATGATTCAACCATTCATCAATCAATTCTGATTCTTAAAGCTTGAACTACAGTATAAACACAGCTAGGATGAGACTAGACCGTCTGCGTAATGCATCCGCCAACCCAAGACTGGGGACAAAAGAGTGATTATCCGAGAGTTGACTATGACAATTTGAACCTATGACCCATGCCTGATATTCATAACAACTCTAGGTTATGACCGAAAGGATGCCTAGAGATAGAATCATCGGATCAATACCCGAACTAATGGGCAACTGATCATCATTCCGACCATTACAATGAGTAATGGATCGCGAGTACATTGAATGAAAAGTGCATCATTCAGAAACACAAGTAAATTCAATCTCAAAGCTGGAGCCAGCTATGTAGAAGCATGCAGTACAAGGCTAAGTTCTACTAATCCTTTGATTCAACGTCCTTATAAGCCTGATCATTTATCATTGCAAATAAACACATGAGGCGCCTACAACCCATCACGAGTACGGTAGATCAGATCACAATTCTACGCAATGATGAAGAAAGAGTCAACTGTTTTACTTTAGGAGAATCTTGATGTGTTCGCTTGGACTCGATCTTATATATATATATATATATATATATATATATGGACTCTTGCCAGCCATGAAGAACCCTGCATTAAATGTCAACCCGAGGCATGTCTCGGTGAACAAAAACGATGCGACATGGATTCGGAGAGATCTGTTGCACTTAAAGAGGAGGCGAATCTGCTCAAAACCAGTGGGCTTATCCATGATGCCCTCCAACCAAAATGAGTATCCAATCCTTTACTTATAAGAAAAACGAACAGAGAGTGGAGGACATACGTCAACTACTCAGATTTGCATGGGGTATGACAAAGCACAGCTTTCCACTTCCAATGATCAACCAACTGATGGACCTGACCATCAGACATGAATTACTCACATCCATGGATGCAAACCCCAGATACAATCGGATACTGAAGCATGTCCTAGACCAGGAATACAACTGTTTCATTATTGACCTGGGCCTATAGTGCTATGCTAAAATCCCTAGATTCAAACTTGAGAACGCTTATGCTACTTACCAAAAGACGATTAACAGATCATTCAAAAATCATATCGGCCGATCGATGAAAGTAGATGTGATTAATATGCTCGTGAGATCACGACTATCAAACGACCATATCGATGACTTGACAGAGGTATTCAACGCTCTCCAAAAAGTGCAGGATGGAACTCAATCCTTTGAAATGCTCTTTCACCATTACATCAGAAAGATTCTTTGTTTTCATCATCAATTCTCACGGAATCAAGACTAACTTCTAGAAAATTCCAATAGTTAGAGATACCCATGTACCGAGGACAACCAAGCAAGTACGGAGCCTAAGTCGAAAGATTACCGTCCTAAGTTGATTTGACTCTAGGACCATCTAAAAGTGAATTCTCTTCTTCAACCTGACCAAGAGAGGGAAGAGAATTTTTGAATGAACTAACAACCGCATTGATGCACTTCCAGCTCTGATAGATCGCTTAAAGAGACCTACCATTTTACCCAAACCTTTGGATCGCGAAGATTTATACATCAATTGGGCCGTGTCAACACACGCAATAAGCATCGCAATGCTATGTGAAGAGAAACGAATCCAAAGACCAGTATATGATGAAGGCTGCCTATTGACAAGCTCACCCCATTAACGTCCATATAACCAAACCATTATGATAGGTCCAATAGAAACCTTAGATGTTTGAAAGGTTACTCAAATGGAGTATCAAGCTAAGCCAATTTGATATCACTTATCTCCCTCGGAGAGCTCTCCAAGGTCAAACATTAGCATACTTCATATCTGAATTCACTACATCAGACGATTATCCAAAGAACAGTGGAGAACCGTCTAACCGATGGAGAACGTACACAGATGGAACTTCCAATAATCGGCTTTCTAACGTCGAAGTTGCGTTAATGTCTACTGAGGAACGATCGATCTGCCACGCCCTCAAACTCAACTTCCCTGCAACAAATAACGAAGCTATGTATGAAGCCTTAGCGCTCAAACTTGCAAGAAAACTAGGAGTGGAAACTTTATATATCTTATGTGATTACTGGTTAGTAGTATACCGAGTCAGAGAAGGTTATTCGACTAGGGGGCAACATCTTGCTCATTATTCTAGCTGGGTCCAAAAGCTACTAGTCAACTTCGACTATTACATCATTACACACATCCTCGGAGAACAAAATGAAAAAGCTAAGTCACTGGCCAAGCTAGCCAGTTCTGGGGATGCGCGGCAAAAAGACTTTGTCCCAGTTGAAATACTTATTATTCCAAGCATTGACATATGAAGATCAACTAGATCTTAAAGATGGATCTAGGAAAGGAGTCATGGATGACTCCTATCAAAGATTATCCATAATCCAGGATTCTTCTTGAATGAAGGAATGAGAAATGGCATATCCTCTGTGAAGCCTCACTGCATGATTATGTCTAGATCATTCAACTCCATCGACACAAAGCATTACTCATGTATCCACCAATCTGAGACCTAATATGACGTATCCATCGATACGAAGCATACATTCCAACATCTCAGATCGATCCAGGAGAGGATCGATACAAAGGAAGGACTTAAAACAACCATCGAACGTTGTTACAACTTGGATTTCACTTCGATCCAGGAGAGGATCGATATGAAACTCAATCCAAACAAAAACTAAAGAACTTGACAACGACTCATGAATGTGCAAACGTTAATGGGAGTCAGGTTAACATACGTACGCGTATGATGAACTAACATTCAATTTTCAAAATTTACAAGAGTTGAATGCTCACCTGATGACAATTACAACAGTGAACAACAAATCGCTAGCACTCGACACTCAGTTACAACAATGCACTACATAATCATTGGCAGTCAACAAATCAACATTTATGTTACTGGAAATCAATCGAAGGTTACATCTTTTGACGAAAAGATAGCAACTACTCAACGAATCAAATAGAACTTTTTTAGAATAAAGGATGCAGCATTTCAAAGCACGTCATGTTCACACAAGATGTACTTTGGGGGGCAAATGTTATCCCGCCTTTTGGCAAGGCCGTGACACCAAGAACTTGACTAAAAACCAAGGGGAGTTCATCCTGGATATCGGTTGTACGCAGGCTCACTATGGATATCGACGAATTTTGTCCGAGTCCAGATCGAGCTAAAATTGATATGACATGACAAGCAAAGCTAAGAGAGCCAAAGTTCCAAATTTCAAGTCATTCGGAGTTCATATGCTCAAGATATTGATCGATCACGGTTGGGAAATCCAAACTTGCATCGATCATAAGTCGAGATCTACAAGTTTAAATGCCACCAAATTTTCACGGGAGCTTACGTACGACCTAAGGAATGTTCATGCCAAATTTTGACTCGATTGGAGCAGGTCTTGATCGATATGAAATTCGTTCGTATCGATCATGGATAGAAAATCTCCAATTTGCATCGATTATATCTCATGATCTACAAGTCCAAATGCAATGAAATTTTCACAGAAGCTTATGTACAACATAAAGAATGTTTCTGCCAAATTTCGACTCGATTGGAGCAAGTCTTGATCGATACAAAATTCGTTCGTATCGATCACGGACAGAAAAACCCCAATTTGCATCGATCATATCTCATGATCTACAAGTCCAAATGCTATGAAATTTTCACAGGAGCTTACGTACAACATAAAGAATGTTCCTGCCAAATTTCGACTCGATTGGAGCAAGTATTGATCAATACAAAATTCGTTCGTATCGATCACAGATCGAGTCGAAATCGCCTAGGATCGATTGCGTGGGCCCACCCACGTGCCAGAAGAAGTCTCACGAGATCTGAGCGAGATATTTGCCTCCTACGCCTATAAATAGAGCCCCAAGGCCTATAGAAGAAGGACTTTTGGCTTCTTTACGCCGATATTCTGCCAAAATGATTATCAAACTTCAGTTATACTATTGTAATCTTTTGTAAACAGCGAGTGAAATTCATTAAAGATCAATCATTTCATAGTGGACGTAGGCAATTCGCCGAACCACTCTAAATCCGTGTGTTTCTGTGCATTTTCTTATCTGTTTATTGATGTGTTTGTTAGATTTGCTTCATTTTACATTTACTTTCTTCATTTTATCTCTTCAAACACATCAAAAGAGTGTTGTGCCCAATTTTGGTACAAACAATCGCACTTCATCATAGTTCGTATTGATCAACCGATCGATCGATACGAACTGAGGGGCCAAGCATCGATACAGAACCACGAACGTAGCATCGATACGAAGAGCATGGCCTTGGATGGATACAAAGGAATAGGTCAAACCAAAGGAAGCGGTCTATAAGCATGAAATGTGTCTAGCGCCACATGGTCGACACACAATTGATCGATACGCATTGTATCAATATGAAGTCCATCGATACGCACGTATCAATTCGAATCCTTTAGGCTCCTTAGCTACTTCAAGCTTGGATCGATTATATCTCTCAAACTACAAGTCCAAATGCCTTGAAAATTTCACTGAAGCCTACTTATTCACTCAAGGACGTCCATGATCGATCACAGCTCCATTGGACCAATCCTTGATCGATACGAAAAGGGTATGGATCGGTCAGGATCGATCCCAAACAACCCCAGATCGATCTGGTGGGCCTTCCTACGTGTGAGAAGAGGCATTCCGAGATTTGAGGCAGATATTTCTAGATCCACTCCTATAAATAGCACCCCTACGCCTATTGAAAAGGGACTTTTGGAACTTCTACGCGGTGACTCTGCTGAAACTCCATTGTAACTTGAGTGCTAGTGATTTTTACTATTGTAATTCAGTTGAGAATCATCAATAAACAGCAAGGTATTCAAAGTGGACATAGGCTACAACGCCGAACCACTATAAACTCTTGTCTTTTTTCTTTTTCTGCTTATTTTTCTTGGTGTGATTGTTAGATTAGCCTCATTTTCCATTTAATTTCTTCATTCTAATCTCTTCAATTACATCCGAAGAGTGTTGTGCCTATTTTTGGTACAAACACTTTGGTGCTTTCACTGAGAAAACTCTGTTTTTCTCTGATTCAGTGGATCCCCTGCCGTTGTTGGATTGCTAAGATCTAAGGAGGAGACCCAGATCTACCTTCCGGTAGTTCCTTCCAATCTACTCAGATTACTCCAGATCTAGGAAGAGCTACATTCAACATGATGCACACTACCAGAACTGTTTCAAATGCTGCAGATCCAGAAGGAAGGGATAGGCAAAATCCCACACAGCTGACCACAGCAGGCCAAACGTCAACGGTCGCTCAGGATCCACTTTGTCCGATGACTAGACAGGAGTTACAGACCCTTATGCAAGAGCTTACACAATGCTGTCAGGAGCTCACTCAGCAGATCCATGCCAACACGGAGCTCGCAAACCAGCTGAATGAAGAAAGGCGAGGGAGATCTAGATAGGAGCACATCTCTTATTCCTTGTCCGAAAGCTCAGCTTCATCTGACTTCAATCACAGATCTACAAGCCTTAGATTGGATGGAAACTATGCGGAAGCCTCCGAGCATCAGCAGGTTGTGAATCTCGGACAGGTCGAGGTTGGTCCTTCTATAGGGCATCAAGCTGGACCCTCCTCCTGAGGAAGGGCACTTCCTTATCACACCACTCATGACCATGCGGCTACTGCTACCATAGATTTAGAAGTCGAGATCCAGAACCAACAGGATCCAGCCCCTCGTCACTATATTCATGCTCAAGATCCTCACTTCCGTGAATACCGAGAGCCAAGGAGGCGTGGAACGGACCATAGACAGCGACCAGACTGTCCCCGTAACATGGAACCCGACCATGCCTTGTCCCCAAACATCCAGATGCCTGGCATTCCAACCATGATACGCCAAATGATTAGAGAAAGTCAAGGCCTCACGAATGATGACTGGGGAATCTCTAGAAGTCATACCCCATTCACCAACGACATTCTCTATGCAGAACCACCCCATCGATTCAAGATGCCGATCTTGCCGGTGTACGAAGGAAATTTGAATCCTAACTAGCATATCTTGAAATATGAATGGCTAATGAACGCCGCTCGAGCTGACAATGAGGTTAAGTGTAGAAGCTTCCCTATCTCCTTAGGAGGCATTGCAACTATGTGGTTCACTCGTCTACCACCCAGACCTATTTCATGTTCTGATCAGTTAGCTACTAAGTTTGTCGAGCAGTTTCGTATGCATGCTACGAGACCTAAGGATGTCAATACCTTGTCCAGTGTCACTCAAGCACCAGGAGAGACTCTTAGGCGCTATCTAGAAAGGTTTCATGCTGCTTGTGCCGAGGTCAGCAATCCTAATGACAACTTTATTCTAATGGCATTGACTAAAGGGATCGATCCTGATTTCGAATTTGGTGATTGGTTAGCTGGGAAACCGCCCGCTTTGTTGGATCGTTTCTATGCTAAGGCAGCCCAGTTTTTTAGGAGAGAAGACGCTAGACGATCTAGGAAATAGAACGTTGTGGGGTCCAGTGATGAAGGCATTCAGAGCAATGTTGCAGTAAAGCAGATCGGTGAGAATTTCGGTAAAGTACAGTTGAACATACAAAACGAGCAAGATCAACAAAAGGGTAATGGAGGTCAGGAAAAGAAGAGAGACCCGCATTGCGAGAGACCCAAAGCCCCCGTGTCCGACCGATATACTCCCCTAAACACGTCGCTGGAAAATGTTTATCTTCAGACTTGTAATACCGGACAATATAAGAAGCCAGCTCTGAAACCGTCATCTGAGAAATAAATTCAGACCGGGAAGTTCTGTAGGTTCCACGACTGTTACAGCCATAACACTAATGAGTGCTGTCATTTGCAAGATATCATCGAGAGATTGATTAGAGAGATAAAGTTAGAACAGTTCGTCTAGGTTCCGCAGGATGGAAGTGCGGGTCCATCTAATCCAAATCAAGGTCAAGGCCAAGCAAGACCTGAAGAACCCGCGCATACTGATGGGAGGTTGGTAATTAATACTGTAAGTAGTGGTCCTTATCCGGCTGATCGAAGTTGGAAGGAAATGGAGTCATATGCCCGTTCGATTAGGCATGTGGACTTCGAATGTTGTAGTAATACTGATGACGGGGCCTCGACAAAACAACAGAGGACGATGATAGATGACATCGTTTTCAGAAATTGTGATGCTGATAGAGTCGAGCCCCCACTATCGATCGGTTGGTTATTTCAGCCCAAATAGGTCCTTCTAGGATGAAGAGGATCTTAGTCGACAGCGGAAGTTCTGTCAATATACTTTTCAAGCGCGCTTATGACCAAATGACGATGGAAGCGAAAGATTTGAAGCCGTTCCAGTCACGTATACATGGCTTTAATGGAAGTGCAACCATACCAGCTGGGATGGTGGATTTACCCATTGAGTTTGGTATGTGAGATCGCCGGAGAGTCTGGATGTTGCAGTTTGTTGTGTTGGACATACATTCCCCTTATAATGCTTTTTTGGGCCGACTGACCCTCGTAGATTTCAGGGCAGCAATTGCCCCTTGGTGTTTAGCTCTGAATTTCCTTACTAATAATGGGGTCGGGTAGTACATGGTGATCAGGCGGCTGGACGCATTTGTTATGTTGTAGAGCCGCGGGATGCACAATGGAAGGAGAAAGGGAAGGGCGTAGAGGAATCTACTTGCATCCATTTTTTAGAAAATTGACAACTAACGCCTGGGCCTAGGCTCGGGCACCACAACTAGTTCCTTAAGGACCTTGACCCCAGAGACTATAATGATGATGAGGAAGTTAGAGATCACCAGGATTCCCCGGGGGAGTTGATGATTGATATTCTGATACACGATGATGACGATTCCAGAATGGTAAGGTTGGGTCTCAACTCAGTCCCCAAATGAGGCAAGAATTGGTTGATTTTCTCCGGGCGAACCTCGATGTGTTCGCCTGGACTCATTCATACATGTGTGGGATCTCTCCGAATATCACAAGCCATGCATTAAATATCGACTCGCGGCATGTCTCGTGAAACAAAAAAGGTGCAGTATGGATCTAGAGAGATCTGCCGCCCTGAAGGAAGAAGTGGATAAACTCAAGACTAATGGGTTTATTCGTGATCCTTTATACCCAGAGTGGGTATCGAATCCAATGCTTATCAAAAAGTCGAATGGAAAGTGGAGAACATGTGTGGACTACTCAGATTTAAACAAAGCCTACCCCAAGGACAGTTTCCCGCTTTCCAAAATTGATCAGCTTATGGATTCAACAGCCAAACATGAGCTCTTATCCTTCATGGATGCATACTCCGACTATAATCAAATCCTGATGCACCTTCCGGACCAAGAAAATACCAGCTTCTTTACTGATCTGGGACTCTATTGCTACAAGGTGATGCCATTTGGACTTAAAAATGCTGGAGCAACTTATCAGAGGCTCGTAAACCGAATGTTTGCCAATCAGATTGGAAAGACTATGGAGGTGTATGTGGACGATATGCTCGTGAAGTCGCCACTATCCATCAACCACGTCAGTGATTTGGAAACAATTTTTAACATACTCCGACAGTACAAAATGAAGCTCAATCCGTTGAAGTGTCATTTCGGAGTTGCATCAGGAAGGTTCCTCAGATTCATCGTCAATGCCAGAGGAATTGAAGCCAATCCTAAAAAAATCTGGATGATTCGAAATCTCAAAACTTCCAGAATCATAAAGCAGGTGCAAAGCCTCAATGGGAAGGTGGCAGCCTTGAACAGATTCATTTCCAGATCTACGGACAAGTGCATTTCTTTCTTCAATCTGATCAGAAAAGGAAAACGGAATATCGAGTGGACAGAGGAGTGCGAAGGCGCATTCCAAGCACTAGTTCAACATTTGACGACACCACTTATCTTATCAAAACCAGTTGATCACGAGAGATTGTACGCCTATCTGGCGGTTTCAGCAAACGCAATCAGTGCTGCTTTGGTTCGAGAAGAGGATCGGATCCAACGACCGGTCTATTATATCAGCAAAAGATTAATTGAGGCAGAAAGAAACTACCCGAAGGTGGAAAAGCTGGCTTATTGTCTCGTCATAGCCTCGAGGAAGCTCCGTCCATATTTCCAGGCTCATCTGATCACTGTCTACACCGACCAGCCGTTACGACAGATCCTTACACGACCTGAGATGTCTGGTAGATTGCATAAGTGGAACATCGAGTTGAGTCAATTTGATGTCACTTATACACCAAGGCGAGCCATTCAAGGACAAGTACCGGTAGACTTCATAGCTGAATTCACCATACTGGAGGATTTGCCCGAAGCTAGTGAATCTCCCAAGTGTACATGGAAGCTATACACTGATGGTGCGTCAAACGACCGTTGCTCGGGTGCTGGAGTGGTACTCGAAACCCTAGAAGTCAGATCCATGTGTTATGCTTTGAAGTTTGACTTCCGAGCAACTAACAACGAAGCCGGGTATGAAGCTTTACTTGCTGGACTTAGGCTTGCCAGAGACTTAGGAGTTATTGCTGTGGAAATTTACCGTGATTCGCAATTGGTCGTATGCCAGGTTCGAGGGGAGTGTCAAGCCAGAGACCGGAGATCGGCTACCTACCTTACTTGGTTCAAGAAGCATTGAATCGGTTTGACTATTATGTTATCCACTGTATACCTCGAGAGAAAAATCAGAAAGCCGATTGTTTAGCAAACTGGCCAGCACTAGCGAAGCACAGCAGATGGGACTTGTCCCGATGGAGACACTTACTACTCCAAGTATCGATCAGATGGAGACCGACCGGGTGCACGAGACAACACCCAAGAGGGAGTCTTGGATGACTCCAATCAGAAATTATCTTGAGCACGGAGCATTACCCGAACGAAGAAGTGAGAAAAGACAGGTTCTCTGGTAAGCTTCGTGATTTATTATCCAAAGTGGAGCCCTGTACAAAAGGAGATATTCTGTTCTTTTACTCTGTTGTATCGCCTACGATGAGATCAAACGAGTGTTACATGATGTGCACGAAGGAGAGTGTGGCGATCACACTAGAGGGCAAGCCCTTGCAAAGAAAATACTTAGATATAGATATTACTGGCCAACCGTAAACTGAGATGCATCAGATTATGCCAAGAAATGTGATAGGTGCCAGAATTCCAAGAGCTCTGTCAACTAAAATTACTCAGATGGTCAGTCCATGGCCATTTGGCACATGGGGCATTGATATAATAGGGTCTTTACCTTTAGCCAAGGGTGGTGCGAAGTACGCCATCGTTGCAGTTGACTATTTTACTAAATGGGTGGAAGCCGAACCCCTTGCTACTGTCACGATGAAGAAAACAATCAACTTTGTTGTATGCAACATCATCCCTTGCTTTGGCCTACCACAAACGATTATAACTGATAACGGAGCCCAATTCAATAATGTCGAGTTCAAAGATTTCTGTCAACGCTACCGCATCTAGAAGAAGTTCTCAGCAGTGGCTCACCCTCAAGCGAATGGACAAGTCGAAGCTGTCAATAATGTTATCAAGTCCATTTTGAAGAAACGACTGGAGAAGGTTGGAGGTAAGTGGGTCGATGAGTTCCCAATAGCCTTATGGACATATCGAACTACCCACAAGTCTGTGACCGACCATACTCCGTTTGCACTTTCGTATGGTTCTGAAGTCGTTATTCCAGTTGAACTAGAAGTACCTTCTCACAGTGTGACCTATTATGATATAAAGACGAATGCCATCCTACTCGCAGAATCACTGGACTTATTGGATGAGAAGCATGAAGAGGTTAATTCGAGGGCAGCCGCACATCGCAGTCGAGTCACCCGATTATACAACGCTAAGGTCCAACCCAGAACCTTCGAAGTTGGCGATCTTGTACTTAAGCGAATTTATCTGGTTCCTTCACACATGAGGCTGACATGAGAAGGACCGTGTGTCATTGAGCAAAGACTTGGAGATGGCACATTCAAACTATCAACTGTTGACGGTCTAACTTTACCGAGGGCCTGGAACAACGAGAATCTCCGCCACTATTACATATAACTGGCTTTTATTCATTTAGTTTTCTTTACTTTTGAAATTTGTTTATGCAATTTTAGAATTTGAACTTGTAATGAGGCAACTGACTTTGCCACACTTTCTTATTTTAGCAATGAAGCGTAGACTCGTCAAGCCAGATTAGCGATTCATGAAGTGCATCGTGTGACCGTCACAATGTACGAAGAGCTAAGTCCTATGGTGGGACTCATTCAAATAGGGAGTGACCGTGATCCGACTGGTCACTCGCTAAGTGAAACCTCGAGCTCAGGTGCAAGCAACGATAAAAGTAAAGAAGGATTGAAACACGACGATCCTCCAATGAACTCCCGCTCCCAGAGAGCGAGCTGAAGTAAAAACTCCAAAATCTAGGCTCGAGGAGGAGGGATCCATCCATCCACGACCTTGCCTCAATCTAGGCTCGAGGAGGATGGATCCGTTTATTCACGACCTTGCCTCAATCTAGGCTCAAGGAGGATTGATCCGTCCATCCACGACCTCGCCTCAGAGGATGGATCCGTCCATCCATGACCTCGCCTCAATCCAGGCTCGAGGAGGATGGATCCGTCCATTCATGACCTCGCCTTTATTCCTTCTGGGCTCAAGGAGGATGGATCCGTCCATCCACGACCTCGCCTCAATCTGGGCTCGACGAGGATGGATCCGTCCATTCATGACCTCGCCTTAATCTAGGCTCGAGGAGGATGGATCCGTCCATCCACGGCCTCCCTTCTTTTCAAGTTCAAAGAAGATGGATTCGTCCATCTACGACTTCGCTTGCCGGATCAAGGAGGATGTGATCCGACCATCCACAACATTGACCAACTCCTTGTTCCTAGAGTGCGAACAAAATCCTAATACTTAAATAGATGTGATTAATCGTCTATCAACTGACTCTAGATTCCCGGAGAGTGAACTAGAGTATAAACATTAAAACGGGTATGGCCGACCGCCCGTAAAATAACTTATGTCCCCGGAGTGTGGATGTAATTCTAAACATTAAACGGGTGTGACCGACCGCCCATAAAGTAACTTATGTCCCCGGAATGTGGATGTGATTCTAAAATATTAAGCAGGCATGACCGACCGCCAGCATACAAGTCTAATCCCCAAAGTGTGGATGCAAATATCAGCAAGCGAGCGAGTGTGATCCGACCACTCAAACTCGTGTCATTTTAACTTTGTTCCGACCAAGTTAAGATAAAGTTAGTGAAGGCGGAGGATGACTGCCAACTGACTACTTCAATTCTCCCTAGAACTAGGGGCATAACTTAAGTACCAGCCACTGACCGAGACAATGCAACGTTGGGACTCGACTCAACGTTTGATTATAACCCGAAGCCATGACTTAAGGACTTAACGACTGGACTCAAGTTTGACTCGGAGAATTAAGCCTCAAGAGTACGTTGAATGGAAATGCGAGTGCTAAAGTACCTAGAAAAATGAACGCGGAGTTATGCCGGAAAAAAAATTATTCATAATATTCTTTAAGAAAGTAAGTACAAAATTTGTTCAAAGAATTCCTATAAGTAGGGGCCAAGCCCACATCTATACATAGCCTACAAAAAGCAAAAGAAAATCTTATTCTAGCCATCTTAAAAGAGAGGAAACAAAAATGCAAGTCTACTCCTTCGGTTTTCTATCCTTCTTGCTTTTCTTCGACGTGGACCCGCTCGAGCTGCCACTCATAACCCTCTTTGAACCTTTACCTCCCCGGCCTGCTCCAGCTGGCTTGTCTCCAGCCAAGGGAATTGAAGCAATCTCTTCTTGAGAACTCACAGAGGCTGAAGTATCCTCTGTGTGCAGAACCGGCGGAATGGTGGCACTCTCGACACCAAAAGAATGGGGTACTCTAGTTCAATTATGGTGCCATCTGGAGAAAGCACGAAGATTGGGACCAGAACGGGACCCGCCATACCTCCGTCGACTCTATGAACCTCCTCAACTTGCTTGATCTCGGCCTTGATTTCCTCCATTATCTGCTCTGCCCGGTTCGCACGTATACCCATCGGACTGCTGCTGGTCGGACTCGAGGAGCCTGTTATGACTACGTCTTCATCAATATTGAAGGGCACTTCGATACTTAGATCACTTTGATGGCCGAAGTGTGCTTCCATCAATTATTCATCAAGCATGCAGCTACTATCGTGCATCTCCCCAACCGAAGTGGTGACCATCGCGATTGTAGACTTTGTTGTAAGCGCCTCCTACTCGTGATGAATTTCTTGAGTTGCAGGAGGGTCGATCGGTGCAGAATCTAAGACTGAATGAAGATAAGAGAATATATTAGTAATATCATCTGATAGTGCTCCTGCATTTTGAGGAATATGAGAAGTGTCCAGAATACCTTCTTTAAGTTGGCTCCCAGGTTGGGCCGACTGGCCTTTTGAGCTGCGCTCGGTGTTTGGAGAGAGATGCGACCTATCAAGATCATACTCCGAGATGACCGGAGGATCAACAGAGGAAGTATGCTCAGTCTGAGACGCTGGAGGCACTTCGGAACCAACTTCGCGATGTTCACTCTCGAATCCTTCTCCGGCCTCCGGATACATAGCCGCCAGATCCTCTCTCTGAAGCGCGATCGTCGTTTCATGGAGGACTTTAGGCTCATCTCTGATTAGCACTTGAGTTTCTAGTTCGAACTCGTCGACGGTTGCAATATTACGGATCACCTTTTCGTCCTCAAGCAAGCGATTCTTGGCTTTATATAGTTGGAAAGGATAGTCTTCGCCGAGCCAGTTAAGGTTGTGGTTTCTCAAGACATTAGCATTGTAAGTAACCAGGAGATCTTTAAATTCACTCTCCATCTTGGCCTCAACCGCTTTGACTTCCCTTTCAATCCTGGCGTCGGTTTCCTCGGCCTTTAGATTCGCCGCATCCCTCTCTCCCCTGAGCCTTACCGCCTCCTCACATGCCTCTTGGGCCACTTTATTAGCTTCATCCTTCTCTTTAAGGGCCTCAGTCAGCTTCACCCTTAGCTCCTCAACTTCTTTCCGTGCCTCATCTCTTTCTCGGATGATAACAGTGTTACGGTGACCCATCTCCTGCACCAGGTCCATGTGAATCTTTCTCCTGTTTTCCATGGATTGCCTAGCCTCTTTGGCTCTTTGGTCAGCCTCCTTCTCCATCTTCCTTGAAGATTCAAGCTCATTGGTAAGCGCCGTTATTATCCTGCCTTTTTGAGAAAGGTCGCTCTCCAGTTTCTTGACCGTTTTAGCCCGCTCGAGAGATACCGTCAAAATCCTTTCAGCCGTCTTAACCCACTCCGGTACTGTTTGTACACGTCATGCACGTAATCTTATACCAGTTTTTCTACGTCGTTTGGGATTCTTTTCAAGTTTGGAGGGAAGTGGAAGCCGTTGAAACAAATATTCGGGAAGTCTTTCTTCAACTTGGCAATTCGGATGGCTCCCTCCCCTACGAGCTCTATAGTAGTTGTTCTGTGACGATGGGAGCTTCTGTTTCAGTTCAGATGGTTTTGAAGGTCCTTTTGATGGTGGAGATCGTGATCGACAGTGGCGCCTACTTTGGTATGACCTTTCCTTTTCCCTATCATGGCGCTCACGCTCTTGGCTAGAGTGATAGCCGCGACCGTAGTCTCTCTCACTTTCACGCCGATGTGATTCAGAGTATGAACTGGAAGAATGGCATGAAGAGCGAAGCTTGCTAAGCATAGACCCTTGTTTCACCGTCATTTTTGTAAAATGAAAAGAGAAGCAGAATTAGTTATCTCCAGAAATTAAGGAGCATGTGATTAGAAGTTGTGTGGTGCCGTGAAGTGTGTATGCATGTGCAAACCCCCCAACCGACTGATTGTGGTAGCCTTACTTGTTGGAGTTGGCTCCCCTATGTCTAAGAAGTTAGGCATGCGCCAGTTCATGATGGGGAGTGGAGCTCCTCTAATCCAAGATCATGGAACGAAGATATGTCATCTGGTATAGGAACATCCGACAATCCTTTCAATGAACCTTCTGTTTATGGAGAGGAGGTCTCCGGACCTGTAGAAGTCGCAACGGGCTGAGTTATTACAACGGTCTTATGTCTCTTGGCTTTGTGAATGAGAGTCTTGCCCTTTCTTTTTGATTCTGATGATCAAAGGCCCTACAAAGACATGACTGCGGGCTCATGTCTAGCTGCTGTGCTCTCGTCATCGCCCCGTTCGATGATGGTAACTCCAGGTGCACTTTGAGCTCCCTCGAATGAGGGAACGATAGGAGCCCATCTTCCACTATGCCTTACTGGGACCGTTCTAGGAACTCCTATCAGCCTAATGCTCTGGCCTCTCTCTATGAGCTCAACGGCGGTCAATTTATCATCACTAAGGACTTCATCTATTTCTCTAAGTTCAACGAGCACCGCCTGGAGCATTCTCACTATCTCCTTGAACTGTGCTCCTTCGGGTTGTGGAATGTAAGCTGTAATAGAAATGTAGTGATGGATTCAGCATCGATTTATATTACCCAGTTAATTGATGGAGAAGCTAAAGCACTTACATCTGACCAACCACCGTCTGTCAAACCCCGGTGGACATCTCATAAAGAACCACTCTGTCTTGAAGTAGCTCAACTTACTCCAAGCACCTGCCACCATTTGGCAGTTCCTGACCACTTATAAGAAGGTGAACGAGGGATTGTCCCCCGACTCTTGACATTGAATAAGTATCTGATCTCTTCGACGATCGGAGGTCGAAGGAGATGCTCCATAAATATGATATATAAGTTATTGAGAAGTGCATATCCATTTGGATGCAGTTGATAAGACGCGATCCTCAAGAAAAATAACACATCCCGAATGACTTGGTTAAATGGGGCCAACATTCCAGCCACGCACATGAATCGGTTACATGCAGTAAACCCTTCTGGGGGATTGTGCACTCTGTCTTCTGGCCCCAGTAATAGAACGTCTTCCAAAGATAGTCCATTCCCGAGACAAATTCTGCCTAGCATATCTTCAGAAATCTTGTAACGGACTGAGTCCTCAGGATTCAAAACCAACACTGCACCTGATAGTTCATCCAGAGCAGGACTTACTACGTTAACCACGATGTCTGGCCTTTCTATTCTAGGAAGTGGAGGACTCTGAACTTCCTTCTACTCGGAGCTTTCGAGATCCATAGCTATTGAACTCGGTAAAAACCATTATTAGATGGCAAGAAACCCGTGTTCCCTCCGGTGTAAAGTGAGTGATCGTGTTGTGTAGTGAAGTGCTACATAATACTCTGAATTTCTACAAGTTTAAGAGATGGTAAAGCGACAAGACTTCGAGATTCGACCAGAGTGACCGTTATCGCTGACCATCTCAACCATGCCATCCTGACTTCGAAGAACGATCCATGTTAAAATTGATTATGTTTGTCAAGTTATAGTTCCATCGACAAGCTTTGAAAGGTAGTCATATATGCAGTTTTTCGATCAAGTCCAGATATGCAAAGCTAAAGCTTGTCGGAGTTAAGTGTTCATGTATGCAAAAGGTAATTGGTTTCATATCCATTATGGTTCGAGTTGGATCGTTCCCCTAAAGCCCATGTTCGTATCGATCACCCCAGTTATCAGTCACTTTGTATCGATCCAATGAGTCAGGTTTCGTATCGATCACTCCAAGCTTGACGCTCTTCGTATCGATCCAAAGACCTTGGCATCAGATCGAGCACCATGCCTCTTCCATCGATACGAGTTGCTCCATCCTTGATCGATCAGTAGACTATTGCCTTCTCGCCTCGATCATAAAAGTCGCCTGCAAACTGCTCCACAGCATTCTGATTGATCCACATCGAGGGAGAAACTTGGAGTCGGTGACTCCATCAATTGCTCTCCTTCTTCTCCGAGCCTCCACGGCTAACCTCGACCTCACCCTAACCACGCTCTGACACCAATAGCGCTAGAGATGGCCATCACCATGAACAGAGTGGCATGAATCTCAATGCTTGTCGCTAGAAACATGAATTTACTTGTCAGTTACCTAGATTGTAGGAAGTGGGTTAAAGGTTAATGGGTTGACTATTTTGAAGATGAAGGCTCTGTAGTTGTTTCTTTTTCACCTATCGATATGAAGTAAAAATGAAAGCAAGTGGAAATTTTTCTAAGTACAAAAACTATTTATATGTCTTTGTATCCAAGGAAAAACATTTCGTATCTTGGTCACTAAACCGAGAGAAGCGATCAACATCCATCGATACGAAGATTGACTTTCGTACCCATCAGCACAAGGCAGTCCAGAACTTAACATTACGTATCCATCAATGTGAGTTCAGCACTTCGTATCCATTGATGCGAATCGATCCGAAGACCACTAGTTCGTATCCATCGATACGAAAATCACTGCCTGATTATATCTGGACCGTTCAACTCCATCGATACGAAACATCACTTTCATATCCATTGATTCAAAAACTAATATGTTGTATCGATCGATACACAACACGCCGTACTCAATCTATCTCGTATCGATAGCCATCGATATGAAGCATACCTTCATACATCCCATATCGGTCCAAGAGAGGATTGATACGAAGGAATGAACAAAAACAACCATCGATCATTGTTGCTACTCGGATTTCACGTTGATCCAGGAGAGGAGCGATACGAGACTCGATCAAAATAAAAATAAGAAAAAAGAACTTGACAATGACCGTGAACGTGCAAACATGGACGGGAGTCAGGTTAACATACATGCATGTATGCCATATTATTATTTGATTTTCAAAGTTAGCAGGAGTTGAATGCTTATGTGGTGATAATCAAGACGATAAACAACAGATTGCTAGCACTCGACCTTCAGTTACAACAATAAACTACATGATCATTGGCAGCCTACAATCAACATTTATACTGTTGGAAAGTAATCGAAGGTTACATCTCTTGATGAAAAGACAAAAACTATTTAACGAATCAGACAGAACTTTTTCAAAATAAAGATTTCAGCTTTTCAA
This sequence comes from Allium fistulosum, assembly GCA_030737815.1. Lineage (NCBI taxonomy): Eukaryota > Viridiplantae > Streptophyta > Magnoliopsida > Asparagales > Amaryllidaceae > Allium > Allium fistulosum. The sequence continues at coordinate 1,003,996,906 of CM060902.1, read as the reverse complement.
AGCACGTCATGTTCACACAGGATGTACTTTGGGGGGCAAATGTTATCCCACCTTTTCGCAAGGTCGTGACACCAAGGACTTGACTAGAAACTAAGGACAATCCGCCCCAGAGAGCAGTTATCTACAGGTCCACTATGGATATAGGCAAACTTGGTCCGAGTCCGGATCGAGCTACAATTAGCATAGTATGACAAGCAAAGCTATGAAAGGTAACGTTCCAAACTTCATGTCAATCGGAGTTCGTATGCTCAAGTTATAGATCGATCAAGATCCATATGGAACACATCAATTTCGTATCCATCAACCTACATCCATCATTTCGTATCCATCCAAATCGATACGAAATGAGGACGAGTCCCAGCATCCATCTATTTCATAAGCATCAAGCAATAGCACCTCCCAGATCGATCATAGTTCATTTTCTCAACAATCACCCATTTCGTATCGATCGCACTTCTGCGTAGTTCGTATCGATCAGCCGATAGATCGATACGCAACGAGGGGCCAAGCATCGATACGGAACCACGAACGTAGCATCGATACAAAGAGTGTGGCCTCAGATGGATACGAAGGAATAGGTCAAACCAAAGGAAGCGGTCTATAAGCATGAAATGTGGATCTCCAGCGCCACGTCATCGACATGCAATTGATCGATACACATTGTATCGATACGAAGACCATCGATACGCATGTATCGACATGAAATCTTTAGCCTCCTTAGCAACTTCAATCTTGGATCGGTCGTATCTCTCAAACTAAAAGTCCAAATGCCATGAAATTTTCATAGAATCCTGCTTATTCAGTCAAGAACGTCCATGATCGATCGCAGCTCCATTGGGCCAATTCTTGATCGATACGAAGAGGGTATGGATCGGTCAGGATAGATCCCAAACAACCCCAGATCGATCTGGTGGGCCTACCTACGTGTGAGAAGAGGTATTCCGAGATTTGAGGCAGATATTTCTAGATCTACTCCTATAAATAGCACCCCTACACCTACTGAAAAAGGGACTTTTGATACTTCTACGTGGTTACTCTATTGAAACTCCATTGTAACTTGAGTGCTAGTGATTTGTACTGTTGTAACTCAGTTGAGAATCATCAATAAATAGCAAGTTATTCAAAGTGGACGTAGGCTACAATGCCGAACCACTATAAACTCTTGTCTTTTTTCTATTTCTACTTATTTTTCTTGGTGTGATTGTTAGATTAGCCTCATTTTCCATTTAATTTCTTCATTCTAATCTCTTCAATTACATCCGAAGAGCGTTGTGCCCATTTTTGGTACAAACAATATCCTCATTCATGTCCTTTCGGTAAGCTTTCCGCTACTAATATGTTGCAGAGCCTTGTTCACTCGGGGAAAGCTTGTTGATTGTTCTAAGACATCCTTTATTAGCATGATGTTTGTAGTTCATTCTTTCTCGATAGTATAATGATCTGGCATGATTTTGCACTGGTTCTCATATCTTTCAAGTAGGCTTTTGCTCCCTCCAGTTCAACCTTCTTGCCCTCGGGTCCTAAGGCCCACAGGTTGTCTTATAAAGGTTTCGAGAATATCAAGGTGCCATTGGGAAAAGGAATATGCAGTTGTTCCATGATATGTGGACTTGACAATGTGTATTTTGTTGCATTGATTATAGTTTAGTCAATTAAGACCGGTGGTTGCGATGTATTTTTCTTACATGACTGCCAAGTTATTCCACTAGTGATTCCCTCGTCACTCCCATGCATACTTTTATAGGTCAATCACCAGAATGTTTGGCTGGGTAAGCGGTTTCTGCTAAAATTTTGAATGTCGGTTGATCGCGCTCTTATGTTATGAAGCTAATCTTCTTTTGATGTTTATGCGTTTTTACGTCTAATATTTATTCATGTCCATATTCTCCTTTTCCCAGTCAGTAATCGTGGCATGGTTGTTCCACATGATTGCTTGGTTTGCTCATTCCATTTGCAACTTTTCTCACCGCTATCATGCATACTTGTACGAGATCAATCACCAACAAGTTTGGTAGGGTAAGCAGTTTTTGTGGCTAATGCTTCTCTTGGTCCATACTTTATATTTCCTGTACGAACACTTACATAAGCACATATGTATCATATAGAAATTAAAAATGATATTATCATACCTGATCAAGATTAATTATTGCATTGTATTTGTATAGTATCCGTACTTAGCCATTAGCTTGGTAGTAATTTTTTATTGCTTCCTCATGTACTTGTACAGGGTCATCATTGACAAGTTCGACATGGTGAGCATACTGGTAAAGTAGTTATGTATTATTTTCTTAGCTCTTCCAATAACTCTTCCTTTTCCCTCGACATATTTGCATAGGATTAATCAATGGCAAGTTCGCTAAGGTGAGCGATCTATGGTGCGATGGCATTGTAATCAAGTCATATATGTCCTTGTTTATTTTTATGCATATATTCCACGTGCACTTTATACAAGTCTTTTCCTAGTGGCAGTCTATTGGTTGTCCTCATCTACAAGTCTAGTATCGACTGCTTGCACTGAACCCCACAGTCGATAATCATGTTTTACTATGGGCGAGCTCAACTATCCACCACTGACAGAGATCTAGGGTCGATCATCGGAGTGAACCAACTAGGCGGCAGTGATGTCCTGATCGCTAGTAAGTCGGGTTCTCCATAGCCATCCTAGCAGCTTGTAGCTGATCGTCAATGATGGACCCCCTTTTAGGGATCACTCTAGTTCATCACTACCGATGAGAAGTCTTGGGGTCGATTGTCAATAGCGAACACCCATTTAACGATCATGTTCTGACAATGGGCTAATCTGGCTTGCTATTACTAAATATATGGAGCCAATCGTCAATAGCAAGCACTCATTTAGCGATCATGTCCTGACAATTGGCTAATATGGCTCGCTGTTGCTAGCCAAAGATTTATGGCCAATTGTCAACGACAAGCACCCATTTGGCAGTATTGTCCCGACCATGGGCTGATCTAGCTTGCTATTACCGGCCAAAGGTTTGGGGTCGATCGTCAATGGTGAGTACCCATTTGGTGGTTATGTCCTGACCATGGGCTAATATGGCTTGCCATTACCGTCCAAAGGTTTTAGGCCAATCATTAATAGCGAGCATCTATTTGGCGATCATTACCTGACCATGGGTTGATCTGACGCCATTGCCAGCTAAAGGTTTAGGGTCGATCGTCAATGGCAATCACCCTTTTGGTGGTCATGTCCTAACCATGGGCTGATATAGCTTTCCATTGTCAGTTAAAAGTTTGAGGCCGATCGTCAATGGCGAGCACCTATTTAGCGGTCATGTCTTGACCATGAGCTGATCTAGCTTACCATTTTCGGCCAAACATTTAGGGCCGACCGTCATTGGTGAGCACCCATTTGGTGGTCATGTCATGACCATGGGCTGATCTAGTTCACCATTGCTTGCCAATGGTTTGTCCAAGCTTTCCATGATGCTCCAAATTTGGATGCCCCCAATATGCAGCGGCCTTTTTTGTATAGTCCTAGAAATTAGAGACTTTATTTAGAATGGGATGGTTATTCTTGTGGTGGTTTGGTGGCACTGATCATCTATCATGGTTTTGCACACCCCGTCCATAGGGTTCGGTAAGACCATGATGATGGACTAATCCTCTAGTTGATATAGTCAATGCACAAAAATAACATAGATGTTTTGAGCATTCCGTGTTTACTCGGATAATGCTACATCCATGTAAATAAGAATGTAGGCCCCATTCCCTGGATCCCTGCAGATAAAATATAGTCCTTCACAGAAAGGTCGAATGCCCCCAACCGAGGGGAGTTCACTTTAGGACTAGGTTTCATTCCTTGAGCGGGCAATGCTCTGTTCAAGAGTTGTATTGTTTCACCACTTTCTGCTAGAGTGTCGTGGTTTTTAAAACAGCCTCATCTCGCTTCCCCTTATTCAGATCTAGGGACATGTTTAGCAATTCCTCATTCTCCTCTAAGTCATAGTGGATTCTCCTATGAGATAAGACTATAATTTCGTTAGGAAGCATAACCTATAATTCGTAAGCCAAAGCAAAATGAGTATGTCGCATTGTAGTTTCGTGGGAGGTGCAATATGCATAGAGTCTTATGGAAGCTCATCTATCCGAGTTCCCATATCATTTTCCAAATGCTCCTTCATGAGAGTTTCAAGAACCTTGTTGATTTCTTCAACCTTTCCATTGGCCTATGAGTGAGGCATGAGAAAAACTTCTCTTGAATTCATGTCGTCGATAGAAGTTGGCGAATTCCTAACTATCAAATCGCTATCCATTATTTGAGATCGTCTGGGGTGGAACTTCATACTCGATTAAGTAATCCACAATCACTACTACATACTTATATCCACCTATAGCTATTAGAAGTTCTCCATTTAGATCAATGCCCACGAGTCCTTTTCTAGGGTCTGCCCCACCAGTGTGGTCTTTTTGACTACTTTGATGGACATTGTCTAATATTTCCCTAACCTCTCTTGCAGCTATGCATCTTAGCAATAGGTTAGTGAAAACCCTTCTTCATATGATGCTATCCTATATGGTATGCCGGATTGCCTTGCGAATCACCTTCATTGCTTCTTTCCAATTTAAGGATGAAGTTTTTCCTTAGACCATCCTAAAATGTGATACATTTCCTGAGCTAGCCAATGTTTCCAAACCGTCAGCATCTCGATTTTCCACTTGTGGGATGCGCTTAACCACATAGCATTCTTGCACATTAAGCAAAGCCTTTGCCCTTTTCCTTTTTAAGTAGGATGCCAACCGTTCTTCGCTGACTTAAAACTCCAAAAATTCTTAATTCACAACCATTTGCAGGTCATGTGGACATATAGTGTCTAGATTCCCAATTTTTTTGCTATTTCCAATTCTACTATAAGTGTACCATACTCTGTCATTTGGTCTAGCCTGCAAAGAAAGAGGTCTATCCAACCCGTAGGGATTAAGAACATTCATTCTTGCCTAGCCATTAGTATTTTTCTCACTTCTACGAGTGTTGCATAGTTATGTGGCATGTTGTTACTCATGCCTTAGGTATTCTTATTAAATATCATTTGAAATTTATACATTAAATTAAGTCATACCTTTACATTATTGTCCCCACGCTCAATGGATGTATTATGTCTCTATAGTATCTTGCCTCATATTCATATGAAGTTGACTCTGTTTCTGGGGCGTTTTGAAAATATTATGATCCACCATCTCTAGAGATGTCTGGTCTTGCCTATGGAATGGGTCAGAAATACACTCCACTATTTACGAAGGAGATGAACCTAATCTCCCATTGTCTCCAATGGAGTTGAACCTTACCTCCAGGACAAAGTATATGCTCCGCTGTATGATTACTTCATTCTTCACAAATTTTCTTGTACATCTATCTTTGAATATCTAGTATGAAGACATGCTGTATTGTCCATGGAGGATCCAACACTGTGCTCCCGAGCGTGCTTTACACCCATTCTTCCTAGGGATTCATTTCCATCGAGGGACCGTGATCAAGAGTTTGTGGCATTCTTGGTTGAGTTACCCTAGTGCTTCAACCCAAAGTATACCTACGAGATCTGTCTACTTTCATTGGTCCCATGACCATAAACCTCATAGAACACAAGGTATATGTTTATTTCTGTCTCTACTATATTTTATTCTCTGTCCTCAATTTACCGTAATCAACTGTTTCTATAATAGCAAGATAGATTCTCCCTGGAGTCTCTATAAGATGCAAAAACAAAAGCTCGCCTTGTCTTCTGAAGTGTTTCTTATCCTAAAGCTCTTCATCTTTGACCTGGTTGACATTTGTCCGTCCTGCCTTGATATCAAAAACCTCCAAGTGCATGAATTTGTCGGCTTGATAGTATAAGTCCTCTAAATTGGTGGTTGAATTTTTCTTATGTTCCCTGTAAACTCCATTTTCCTATTAATTTCTGAAGCAATAACTACAGTGACAATCCATTTATGGAGGTGATGCATAGTGGCTGCTATAGCGCTAAACCATGCAAGATTGTTCTTTAAGTTTTATCTATCCTCTCACTTGATATCCAAGTGTTAACGAATTAGCTCCAAATGACTAAACCAAATACTCTCTAAGTATGACATGAATAGAGGAAAGCGACGACAACCTCTTCCTTCGCAACCGCTTCAATACGCTAAATGTAGCACCTCAAATGTGTTCAAAGGTTGGTTTTTCCAATGTGTTGTTTCATGACTAATGACTTAAAATATGGGGGTTGACTGCATATCTGAAGTTCGAAGTGAGCTGATTATGGTTTGTCTTGTCAAGCTCTAGTCTCCTACTCTGCTCGCCTAACACTCGATACATTAGCCCAATGACTAATTCCCGCCGCTGAATGCTTTCTTACTTTGCTTGGCAGGCCATGTCATTCCCCTATGCAATGGATCAACCATCTGAGCACCGATCGAAATAAACTCAGGTGGTCCCGTTTCGGCAGCCAAGAGTGTGGTTCCAACATTAGCATTAACTTACGGTGAGCGATCCTTCCCTGGTCCGGCATGGGCAATATCTTTGGTCCAATATCGATCAGTCCTGCATCAGTATGATTTGGTTTGAGCCCTAAACATGCCAGTTTGAGGAAGTACATATTTCCATGGCTACTTCCTACCTTTCCTACCCCCTCGTGCCCATTTTTGATATGTTGTAGACAGAATTTCAGAGTTGGCCTCTCTAGACCTACATTTGCGCTATTTGCTTCATGATCTAAGGAATCCTCCATTATCTCCAAATACTTAGTTAGGAAAGAAGCTACCATATTTTCCATCATCATTTGCAGGCACTACCAGGCTCTTCTCTAGCAGCTATACCAGGCTACCTCCTTGATGTAGCATACTCCAACCTCATATACTTTACCGACTCATAGATGAATTCCTCTAATGTGGCTGGTTTCTCCATTCTCGATCTCTTAGTAAACTTCTTTCTAGGGTGCACTCCAAGTCATCAAAGTCAGCCTTTCACCTGTGTTTTGAATTACAGCAGTTGTGGCATTGAGCTAGGATAGGTAGTGTCATAGCGACTTATGTTCCCTTTGCTTCACACTAGATGATGAGTATACGTCTTTTGGATGTTTAATATGTACCTGAAATTGACTAATAAACTTCTTGTTTAACATCTCCCAAGAATGAATTGATCCTTAGGATTAAACACATAACTACTTATTGGCTAAATCCGCCAAGAATTGAGGATAGCACCTGCACTAGACTTCCTCTGTACTCCACTCATCAGCATGTGTTTGGTATACTATCGTAAATGTAATATAGGATCAGTAAGTCCTTAGTATGGTTCTATAGTAGGTGTCCTAAAATCTCTAGGGTCCTTGGTAGTCCTATCTCTAAGGAGAAGATACTGCTAGGATAAGCCCTAATTTCTCAGTCCACTTGTTCATGTTTGAATAAATTGTTTAATGGTTCGAGTCATTATATCCTCCGGTTTAGGTGAATGTCAATGATAGTCCGATCTTTCCTTTTAGGGGGAACAATTTCTTTCATCTTCCTTACGATGACTTGATCTTCAGTTACGGGCATGGTTATGACTCTTAGATCGGTTCCAGCAATCATTTATTGACCATAATTTCAATGAGGGAACAAGAAGAAGTTACTACAGCTGCCCCCAGTTTGGCATTATCCCGTCTAGTTTGGTGCCAAACCGCTTCCTGGGTGTAGCTTCGGGCTAAAATCTTGCTCGTTTCACCCCTCTGTGTTCCTTCTTATATCTTTTTGACTTTCTTAATTGGATTCCTTATTAGATTGCGACCCCCTTCACCTTATGGATCTCCTAGGTTGGGATCGCCATTGTGTTTAAGTGTTGCAACCAATAGTTTATGGCTGTCCTAAGCGTGTCATGAGTTGGTACACCATTGATTGATGTCGGGAAGCAAAACATTTGTTTAGCTTGGTCACAACTATATCCAGTTCGCGTTTGATAATTACATCTACTAGCACTGGAATGCTTACCGAATGATTATCATGACTATCAGTTATCTATTTGTGTGTGCTGGTGTTCCTTGCATTCTCAATGGTAGCACCAATCTTGTTCTTTGATCTTGAAGGCATGTTGAGAAAAAGCTTTCAATGAATGCACCAAAAATGTTTACATAAAAAATGGGCAAACACCTCCAATCTATTCGTTGAAGGGCTATGAATATGGAGTTTATAACACAATTGTTATATTTGTATTATGATTAATTTTCATAGAGCGGATCACATATAAGTTATGTGAAAAGTAAATTGCAGTAAAGTAAAGAACACAAAGATTTATAGTAGTTCGGCCAGAATATGCCTACATTCATCCGTTTTCATTATTCTTCTTATAGATCTTTGATACAATGCCCGAGATACAAAGTACAGTGATCTGTAGCTCAAAAGAAAGTAAGATATAGCCTAAGTGATTTTGTTCGGCTATTCCAGTCCGACTATTCTAGCCTGTCTATTCATGTTCGACCATTCCTATTAAGCAGATCCTACTTGGCTGTTCTTGTTAGGTAGATCCTACTAGGCTTTTACTGCTAGACAGTTCCTACTAGGCATTTCTTACTAGGCTGATTCTGCTAGGCTGTTCCTACTAGGCGACTCCTAGCTTTCTCTAACTTATCTGCCATTACTGCTGTAAGCTTGGCTCTTCAGAATTCTGGTAACGATGCGATTTTTCGACGCTCAAAAGTCGACATTAATACGTCCACTGTATCAAATGCCGTGCAATCAAATGCCGGAAAACCGAACCATTAGGGTTAAAAAGAAGAGGTAGAAGAAGACAGAAGAAAAGAAAGAACAGAAAAACAGAAATAGAAACAATATCAGAATCTCACATTCGCAGCGGAACAATATATAATAGATAATCACTAGTCTTTTAAACAAAGAACTATATCAGTTTATACATACATCATCAGAGTCAATATACAACTCAATACAACAATGGACAGTTATATAAACTTGTCCTCATACAGAATACACAGCGGAATAAATAAACAAGTACGGTAGTACGTCTCGCAATCCAGCTTGCCTCCAAAGCTCCAGAATATCTAGAATATCCTGATAACATAACTCTAGGCTGCCCGTGTGGAAAATTTTGGGCACCCAGAGTTTAGAAAGGGAACAATAAACTCCAGGTCAATCATGGTGACTGGTGTGAGATCGTAAAACAGTTATTTTCACAAAGAAAATAAAACAATTTCACAATGCTTTTGGAAAATGAAACTACCATAACGCCTCCTGCCACACACACAATGCAAACGCAGAATTGGAGGAGATTTCTCCTTATGATAGTCAAAAATGCTTACTATGCAAAATCAGTTGATATTATTATTAATGTCTAGTGAGGAAAACATTTCGAAAGTATAATATCAATCTTAGCCAACATACAACCATTATTGTATGCCTACTATAGCTACTATGTTCAATAGCAGGTTATCGCCACATTCCATAGCAGGTTATACAACTAAAACCGTACAAGGCGCGTATTGTTTCTTTGGATTTCCAACAAATGGTCAGACAAAGGAACTTCCTTACACCGAAATGGAAACGCCTATGGAAAGACGCCCCGAGAACCTAACCGGATCTCTGCAAAAACAAGGCCGACGCTACCTCACGCTGTACAGCTGTAACTAGGTAACCAACACACTGACACTACCTCACGCTGTATAGCTGTAACTAGGTAACTAACACACAAGTATGCCATCCCCCCGGTCATTACCGACCTTTATCCGAGGATCCTCAACCACAAAGCAACAACCACAAAGTATAATAAATTTGCAGCATCAACATAGGTAAAATATCTGGGCTCCATACCATGATATCACCTTTTATCCAGAAGGAAATGACATACCCTAGGGGTGCGACCCCTAACAACCTTACCGCAACATTCCTGTTTCGACCATTACCGGGTTGTGAGGCTCGACGAAGTCTCATCCACAAAGCTACGCTTTTTCACAAAGCCACGCTTTTTCACAAAGCCATGCTTTTTCACAAAGCCACTCTTTTTCACAAAGCCATGCTTTTATCAACAAATGATCAACAGCACTTCGTATGCCACATTACCAAATTGGGAATGTATCACTAGTAACCATCAACTACATAACCTCTGAGCTCGTACGTCTCAGAGAAGGGTGTTAAGCTAAGAGAATAAATTCTCCGCTACCAATAGAAATGTATTTCATAGAAACCAACTTTACATCTCAAAGTGTAACGTCACATACACATCCATACAAGTCAGTTCCGGGATCGAACGGAACCGAAGGCACTTTGAAAGAAGCCCTTGCAATCCGGGTATTCACTAATCACGTCCGGACTTCCCATCACAAGAAGAGTGATATAAATCTCCATACCGGAGCAACTCGGTGCAGAGACATTCGACAGGTTGTCCTTTCATTTTCGAAAATACCCGGTCTTCACACCGGACTTCAAATAATGTCCATTCACGACGTATCACTATTCGGAATGGGTTATATGACACAAAGTCCTCTCCCGGCTTAACCGAATAATGAGCGTTTGTTTTAAAAACAAATTCAAGTGCCATTTCGAAGGCAAATATTGATAGTCGGTTATCTAACTATCAACAACATTCACAAAAATCAACCAATTTAAATAATTTTTCCCAAATTATTAAATTTCAAAATATCTTTGCAAGATATATATTTTCCACACTTCAACATTTGAAAACCAATTTCAAATCACATTTTCACACTTCATCACTTTGGAAACAAATTTCAAATCATATTCACTCGCGGAATAAAATTCCCGATATTATTCATTTCCCTTTTTCTTTATGAATTCCCACTATGAATTTAAATTTCCAAATATTCACTTTCAAACACCAAATCAATTTCAAATCAATTTCTAAATTTATTTCAACCCCAAATCAATTACAAATTGATTTCTAAGTTTATTTCAAATCCCAAATCATTTTACAAATCGATTTCCAATTTATTTCAACACAAATCAATTTTTCATTCAACATCAAATAAATTTTCATATCGATTTCCCAAAGATTTATTTTCAAATACCAAATCAATTTTCAATTTGATTTCTAGAAACTTATCACCTATTAAATAAATTCCTTTATTCTTCCAAACCATCTAAAATTCCATTTTAAATAAATTCTTCAACTTTTGAATAATACTATTCAAAATCCATTTATAAAAATCTTTTTCCATATTTTGGAAATAATTCGATAAGATTTCAAAATTCAACATTACGATTTAAAATTCCTTCTTTTAAATTCACCAAATTCTTTCAAAAGAATTTACTTAAAATTTCCAATTTTAATTTCAAAATATCCAATTTTATTTATTTCTGGTATCCAACGATACCAAAAATACATTCGGCTAAATTATAGCCTTTAACAAATTCAATCACAAATATAATCATTCACAGTTTATCAATAAACAATCACACAGCATAAGAAATAAATTCATACAATAATATGAAACAAATTCATATAATTTGAGGAATCCAGTTGGATCCCTCCAACCTGTTTCCCTGCATCCACAGATGTTAGCACAATACCAATTCCACTTCGAGGTGGAATATTGCGGTATATGGGATTTATAAATATCATCTGCAATCATGCAGCGTAATAGGGTCTCATCCGCTATATAATGCGGGAAATCACAACTCCAATATATATATATATTCCAATATATATATATTGCTATATACTACTATATATATTACTATCATTCAAGCACATAGTCAACACAATCAATAATTTTAAATATAACTATTTAAAATTAAACAAAACCCTTTGTTTGAGTGAGAAGATCTCACCTTTGTTTAATTAGCATCCATTTCCAACTCCTTTCCATTTTCGGCTTGTTTCTCGGTTTTTTTAAACCTTGTATAAACAATTTTTATACAATTTTTAATATTTGAACTAATCGAACAATTTATTTTCCCTTGAATCAATAATTATATGATTTGTTAATGCTTTAGCCAATTGAACAATCTATTATCATTTAATAATCTAATTTAAACAATTTAATTATCTTAATACATTGTTTAAAACAAATTTGTAAATCAAAAATGTATATATGTACTTATATTTTCCTTTTTGAGCTACATATATACTAAAACTATATAGACTGCAAAAATCTAATTCTATAAAATTTTCAGCATTCTGAATCTTAAGTAAATCAATTAAAACGTTTGAAATATGATACCTCAATGTGCTAAGACCAGGGAAAGAAGAATCAATGCGCTCTGTATTCAAGCTTTACGAAACTTCCCGACCCCTAAGCCCTAGATTCAAGCTTGACAGTCCCCTACCCTCACCACGACTTGCTGCTCAACCAACACGACACTCGCCGACATTGCCTACGTTGTTACCCAATCCAATCGTGCAAACCAACGCTCTCAAGCAACAGCAGCCCGAAACTGCTACTGCCTTCAACAGTTGCCAGCATATGCATCGCCTCATCAACAACACACTACACAGCCAACGCCTACAACACCAGAAGCTCGCTCCCCTCGCCTACTATCTACACGTCGCGGCCAACTTCTGATTTCGAGCTCGAGATCTCCTCGCTTCCAGACCATCGCTCGATAACGCATACGACTCATATTCCAGCGTCGACTTTGGTCGTGCTTCTCAAGCTCGACTCAAGCTCACACTCTCTCGCGGATCCCTCTCTCTAATCGACAAATCGATTTGCTTTGAAATTAACTTGACTTGAATTCGAATGAGGCAGCCATTTTTTTTCTCTTTGTTCGAGCAAAATAAAGAGAAGAAGGGAATTGAATTTTGAACGAAATGATTTCGTTTTGAAAAGGTAAAGGCTCGGCTATGATGTTATTAAAAGAGGGAACACAGATATGAAAGGAAGTCCGCTGAATATAAAAAGGGAAGCGTGTTTGAGAAGGCACCGATGACATTGATTTGATCAATTAAAGTTTTATTTAATTTTCAACGCGTTTACTCATCCTATGCTCACACAACAACTCCAAATGCTACAAAAATTGAAATCCGATAATAATACAATATTACGGATCCAATGGAACTGGTTTCGTCGAATTCCGAGACTGTGCCCCAAAACGCTATTTTCAAATATTGATTTAAACGATAAATTTCAAAACTGAACAAAACAGTTTTAAATTCAATTCTGAAAGTTCCAATACCTTCAGAATTATCAATATAGATTTTATAAGCCAAAAAAATATTTTTAATCAGCTTAAAAATCAAGATTCAATATTTTACTCAAAGTTTAACAATTAAATTCACTAATTTAATTACCAAACAAACTCTGATATTTGAAATTCAAATTAAACTACCATTCGAATATTTAAACTCAATTAAATATTCAAATTTCAAATGTCAAAAATTCAGGGTCGTTACAATCTTCCCCCCTTAAAAGAATTTCGTCCCGAAATTACAAGTTAAGAAAAATGCTCCAATCCCCGTTAACTATTTTCTCAAATCCAAATAGTTTTAAACAACTTTCCAGAATAATTCCTTTATTAAGACACACTAATCTTTTCCTAACTTTCCAAACTCATTTATAAGTTCAAACAACTTTATTTTACTTCACAATTCAAATTCAAAATTAAATTCAAATTGTAAATTATCTTTCTAATTCTCTAGATTTTCGAAAAATTTCACCAGCGTCTCCTTTGCGCGGCTAACTCGGTACAACTACAAAATGTCCCTACGGACTCTCAAATCCCAATAGAAAACAAAATGCCAAGTGGCAAAACCAGAATCTCATCAAATTTCATACTGAAATTTAAATACATACCTTATCTTCGAAATCAAAATCCAATTCCATTTTCCTTTATACCCCATGTATACTTTACTTAACAACAATGGCCAAATTCACTTATTGGATTCCCAATACCCATTGACTTAAGAATTTAATTTTTTTTATTTCTTAAGTTCAATATAAATATTTACATACTTCTTATATTTATTTTCACTTTACTAACAAAGTTATATATTCATTTCCATTCAACTTTGCATTTTCAATTCCATTTGAATTCAATTTACAATTTCAATTCTATTTGAATTCATTTTATCTTCAAACTCTGAATATTGAACTTTATCAATTATCTTTCATTCACAACTGATTCATCTCATTGTTTAAACTAGTTTCATTTACTAATTTCTTCTCAATACTTTGCTTCATTTGATCCAATTTGACAAATTTTCCGTTAACAAAATTTTTCCAAATTTTTAAAAATTTTCTAACTCCCAAAATTTTCAGAAAATTTTGGCGGAGTCTCCTTTGTACGGAGGAGCTTTTGCAATTTGACAAAAGGTATAAATATATATACATCGACCCACTCGGTCGGAAAAGCAAAAACAGTTCATATTTCCTATTTTGTATTGCGTAGGCGTACCTTATTAGCATTTTAAGCAAAGCGGTTATTTATTAAGCATTTGCGCAACCCAAAATGCAGCCAAACGGGTTCCAAAAACCTGCACTTACTCAATTTAAACACGTAAGTGACATATATAGGAAATTCATTTACATTTCACTTATTTTCAATAGTGAACACAAAGTTTTCATAAGCAATACATCCAAAGTTCTTTCCATTAGCAATTTATATGGTTTCGCTACAAATTAAATTGCTTACAACTAATTCACATACCATTTCCATTTACTTCAAGTGATTTACAACTCATTTTCTTCATTCTATTCATTTTTAGTGAAACGAGCTCATATCTAATTCAATTGATTCCAAAATCAATTTATTTCACTTCTATCAATTCATAGGATTTATTCAATTCTCGTTTTTTTTGTCAAACGATAATTCTTTCTATTCAAATTTGTTAATATTCATGCAACTAAATGATTACTTAAGCTAATAATCATTTAAATTAATTCCATTTCAATTCAATTTACATTTCATATTCACAAAACCATTCGATTTGTTTAAAACCATTGTACAAAACTCGACAACAACAATGCAAATATTTATATACACTTCTTGTTTTTATTTTCACTTCATTACTGAAGTTATATATTTATCACTATTCAATTTCACATTTTCAACTCATTAATCCACTGAGTTTTCATTCAAACCATTTCAAAGTTTTACTTAACTTGAGTTATTATCCAATATTTACTTAAGCTATTTCAATTCAAAACTCAAGTTTATCATTTATTTTCTTTCTTCCTCATAAACAATTTCCAATTTATTTTCTTTGATTGGTTTTCATTTATTAAATATATTCCATTTACTAATTTAATTCAATTAGTACATTCACTTATTCATTTTAAATTTCAAATTTCCATATTTAATTCATCCTGAATTTACTTCATCAATAACAAGGAAATTTTCAATTTATTTTTACTACTTGAATTTATATGCAAATTCAAAACACTTTCAAATTTAGCTCACAACTCAACTTTAATTCAACTAATTCAACTTCCAATTCATTATTTCATGAATTAATAAATTATCAAGTTAGTTTACTTGAATTCAATCCATTTTTTTTTATTTTATTTTTCCAAGTTGGATTTTCTCTTTGACTTGATTCAAATCAAATCTCATTTCATTTTATAAAACTCATTTATAAATTCACATTACCAATTTCATTCCATTAATGAATTTTAATTTCAAATATTCTCTGGAATTCTATTTCCAATTATAAATCACATTTACAATTTACATTTACAAATTCCATTCGTATATGAATTTTTATTTCCTTATCTTTCAATTCATATTTATAAATTTCATTTATTAAATGAATTTATCTCCAAATCTTTGGTTATACCATTATTTTTTATTTAATTTCCATATAACAATGATAATAATTCAATATTATCTCTTCCTAACAACCAAGCATCCATATACAATAATAATTCATAGAAAATCATTTCTTTTCTATACAAAAATATTTTTGGGTAAAATTATTTCATTTACCCTATTTAAAACAATACTGTGTCAGTTTTTCTTATTTAAGAGTTTAGAAACCCCAATCGATTATAGTTGGTCAGTCTGCACCAACCAAAATCTATAAACAATCAACCGATAAGTCAACACAATACAAAACAAAATTTTGTATTCACTAACAAATATGCGCTCATATCTATTATTACACTCACACTCATTCTAGAGTACTACTAACTCCATCTCTAATGAGTAACACCCAACAGAGCCAGGGTTGTCGCTTAACCGGCTGCTCTGATACCACTTGTAACGATGCGATTTTTCGACGCTCAAAAGTCGACATTAATACGTCCACTGTATCAAATGCCGCGCAATCGAATGCCGGAAAACCGAACCATTAGGGTTAAAAAGAAGAGGTAGAAGAAGACAGAAGAAAAGAAAGAACAGAAAAACAGAAACAGAAACAATATCAGAATCTCACATTCGCAGCGGAACAATATATAATAGATAATCACTAGTCTTTTAAACAAAGAACTATATCAGTTTATACATACATCATCAGAGTCAATATACAACTCAATACAACAATGGACAGTTATATAAACTTGTCCTCATACAGAATACACAGCGGAATAAATAAACAAGTATGGTAGTACGTCTCGCCATCCAGCTTGCCTCCAAAGCTCCAGAATATCCAGAATATCTTGATAACATAACTCTAGGCTACCCGTGTGGAAAATTTTGGGCACCCAGAGTTTAGAAAGAGAACAATAAACTCCAGGTCAGTCATGGTGACTGGTGTGAGATTGTAAAACAGTTATTTTCACAAAGAAAATAAAACAATTTCGCAATGCTTAATGAAACTACCATAAGGCCTCCCGCCACACACACAATGCAAACGCCGAATTGGAGGAGATTTCTCCTTATGATAGTCAAAAATGCTTACTACGCAAAATCAGTTGATATTATTATTAATGTCTAGTGTGGAAAACATTTCGAAAGTATAATATCAATCTTAGCCAACATACAACCATTATTGTATGCCTACTATAGCTACTATGTTCAATAGCAGGTTACCGCCATATTCCATAGCAGGTTATACAACTAAAACCGTACAAGGCGCATATTGTTTCTTTGGATTTCCAACAAACGGTCAGGCAAAGGAACTTCCTTACATCGAAATGGAAACGCCTCTAGAAAGACGCCCCGAGAACCTAACCAGATCTCTGCAAAAACAAGGTCGACGCTATCTCACGCTGTACAGCTGTAACTAGGTAACCAACACACTGACACTACCTCAAGTTGTACAGTTGTAACTAGGTAACTAACACACAAGTATGCCATCCCCCCGGTCGTTACCGACCTTTATCCGAGGATCTTCAACCACAAAGCAACAACCACAAAGTATAATAAATTTGCAGCATCAACATAGGTAAAATATCTAGGCTTCATACCATGATATCACCTTTTATCCAGAAGAAAATGACATACCCTAGGGGCACGACCCCTAACAACCTTGCCGCAACATTCATGTTTCGACCATTACCGGGTTGTGAGGCTCGACGAAGTCTCGTCCACAAAGCTACGCTTTTTCACAAAGCCACGCTTTTTCACAAAGCCACGCTTTTTCACAAAGCCACGCTTTTTCACAAAGCCACGCTTTTTCACAAAGCCACGCTTTGATCAACAAATGATCAACAGTACTTCGTATGCCACATTACCAAATTGGGAATGTATCACTAGTAACCATCAACTACATAACCTTTGAGCTCGTACGTCTCAGAGAAGGGTGTTAAGCTAAGAGAATAAATTCTCCGCCACCAACAGAAATGTATTTGATAGAAACCAGCTTTACATCTCAAAGTGTAACGTCAGACACACATCTATACAAGTCCGTTCCGGGATCAAACGGAACCGAAGGCACTTCGAAAGAAGCCCTTGCAATCCGGGTATTCACTAATCACGTCCGGAATTCCCATCACAAGAAGAGTGATAAAAATCTCCATACCAGAGCAACTCGGTGCAGAGACATTCGACAGGTTGTCCTTTCATTTTCGAAAATACCCGGTCTTCACACCGGTCTTCAAATAATGTCCATTCACGACGTATCACTATTCGGAATGGGTTATATGACACAAAGTCCTCTCCCAGCTTAACCGAATAAAGAGCGTTTGTTTTAAAAACAAATTCAAGTGCCATTTCAAAGGCAAATATTGATAGTCGGTTATCTAACTATCAACAACATTCACAAAAATCAACCAATTTAAATAATTTTTCTTAAATTATTAAATTTCAAAATATCTTTGCAAGATATATATTTTCCACACTTCAACATTTGAAAACCAATTTCAAATCACATTTTCACACTTCATCACTTTGAAAACAAATTTCAAATCATATTCACTCGCGGAATAAAATTCCCGATATTATTCATTTCCCTTTTTCTTTATAAATTCCCACTGTGAATTTAAATTTTCAAATATTCACTTTCAAACACCAAATCAATTTCAAATTGATTTCTAAATTTATTTCAACCCCAAATCAATTACAAATTGATTTCTAAGTTTATTTCAAATCCGAAATCATTTTACAAATCGATTTCCAATTTATTTCAACACAAATCAATTTTTCATTCAACATCAAATAAATTTTCATATCGATTTCCCAAATATTTATTTTCAAATACCAAATCAATTTTCAATTTAATTTCTAGATACTTATCACCTTTTAAAAAATTCCTTTATTCTTCCAAACCATCTAAAATTCCATTTTAAATAAATTCTTCAACTTTCGAATAATACTATTCAAAATCCATTTATAAAAATCTTTTCCCATATTTTGGAAGTAATTCGATAAGATTTCAAAAATCAACTTTACGCTTTAAAATTCCTTCTTTTAAATTCACCAAATTCTTTCAAAAGAATTTACTTAAAATTTCCAATTTTAATTTCAAAATATCCAATTTTATTTATTTCTGGTATCCAACGGTACCAAAAATACATTCGGCTAAATTATAGCCTTTAACAAATTCAATCACAAATATAATCATTCACAGATTATCAATAAACAATCACACAGCATATGAAACAAATTCATAAAATAATATGAAACAAATTCATATAATTTGAGGAATCCAGTTGGATCCCTCCAACCTGTTTCCCTGCATCCATAGACGTTAGCACAATACCAATTCCACTTCGAGGTGGAATATCGCGGTATATGGGATTTACAAATATCATCCGCTATCATGCGGCGTAATAGGGTCTCATCCGCTATATAATGCGGGAAATCACAACTCCAATATATATATTCCAATATATATATATATATATATTGCTATATACTACTATATATATTACTATCATTCAAGCACACAGTCAACACAATCAATAATTTTAAATATAACTATTTAAAATTAAAAAAAACCCTTTGTTTGAGTGAGAAGATCTCACCTTTGTTTAATTAGCATCCATTTCCAACTCCTTTCCATTTTCGGCTTGTTTCTCAATTTTTTTAAACCTTGTATAAACAATTTTTATACAATTTATTAATATTCGAACAAATCGAACAATTTATTTTCCCTTGAATAAATAATTATATGATTTGTTAATGCTTTGGCCAATTGAACAATCTATTATCATTTAATAATCTAATTTAAACAATTTAATTATCTTAATACATTGTTTAAAATAAATTTGTAAATCAAAAATGTATATATGTACTTATATTTTCCTTTTTGAGCTACATATATACTAAAACTATATAGACTGCAAAAATCTAATTCTATAAAATTTTCAACATTCTAAATCTTAAGTAAATCAATTAAAACGTTTGAAATATGATACCTCAATGTGCTGAGACCAGGGAAAGAAGAATCAATGCGCTCTTTTTTCAAGCTTTACGAAACTTCCCGACCCCTAAGCCCTAGATTCAAGCTTGACAGTCCCCTACCCTCACCACGACCTGCTGCTCAACCAACACGACACTCGCCGACATTGCCTACGTTGTTACTCAATCCAATCGTGCAACTCTCAAGCAACAGCAGCCCGAAATTGCTACTGCCTTCAACAGCTGCCAGCATCTGCATCGCCTCGTCCACAACACACTACACAGCCAACGCCTACAACACCAGAAGCTCGCTCCCATCGCCTACTGTCCACACGTCGCGGCCAACTTCTAATTTCGAGCTCGAGATCTCCTCGCTTCCTGACCATCGCTCGATAACGCATACGACTCGTCTTCCAGCGTCGACTTTGGCCATGCTTCTCGAGCTCGACTCAAGCTCGCACTGTCTCGCGGATCCCTCTCTCTAATCGACGAATCGATTTGCTTTGAAATTAATTTGACTTGAATTTGAATGAGGCAGCCATTTTTTCTCTCTATGTTCTAGCAAAATAAAGAGAAGAAGGGAATTGAATTTTGAACGAAATGATTTCGTTTTGAAAAAGAAAAGGCTCAGCTGTGATGTTATTAAAAGAGGGAACACGGATATGAAAGGAAGTTGGTTGAATATAAAAAGGGAAGCGCGTTTGAGAAGGCACCGATGACATTGATTTGATCAATTAAAGTTTTATTTAATTTTCAACGTGTTTACTCATCGTATGCTCACACAACAACTCCAAATGCTACAAAAATTAAAATCCGATAATAATACAATATTATGGATCCAATGGAACTAGTTTCGTCGAATTCCGAGACTGTGCCCCGGAACGCTATTTTCAAATATCGATTTAAACGATAAATTTCAAAACTGATCAAAACAGTTTCAAATTCAATTCTGAAAGTTCCAATACCTTCAGAATTATCAATATAGATTTTCTAAGCCAAAAAAAATATTTTTAATCAGCTTAAAAATCAAGATTTAATATTTTACTCAAAGTTTAACAATTAAATTCACTAATTTAATTACCAAATAAACTCTGATATTTGAAATTCAAATTAAACTACCATTCGAATATTTAAACTCAACTAAATATTCAAATTTCAAATGTCAAAAATTCAGGATCGTTACAATTCTCGCCCAATCTTGTTGGAAAATTCGGTGTTCATGGGCGTGGATAGGTATGATGGTCATTCTGGTAAATCAGGCAATTTCCATTTATACCTTGCTCAGATGGAATATTCTCGAGTATCAGGAATATAATTGATAATTTCCAAATATACGTAGATATCATTCCCTATATAAGCTATCTGATTCGGTTGGAAGTCCTATCCAGGGTAGGCCGGTTCGACGTTAGTGCATATGAACACATTCTTGGCTAGGTTCGGTTCCCATGCTACCTTTATTGTTCGGACCCTTATGCTTGGCTTTGGTTTGGCTCTCTCTTGGTCCAGTCTTCAATGGTCCAAACCTCCCTCCCCTTCTTTGCTGAGTTTATGGTTTTGCTCGGCATCTATAGGCATCGAACAGAATCCCCTGTCTGGTACCTTGGGTACCAAACATGATACTCTGTTCGGTACCCTAGGTACTAAATAGGATACTTTGTTTGGTACCTTGGGAACCAAACAAGGACTTTTGTTCGATACCTTAGGGTATTGAACATGGGGAGGGTGCTTCCTTCTCCATACCTTAGCCTTGTTTTCTAGCTTGCTTCCCGTGTTACCCTTCCTTACATTGGAAATGGTTAGGCACTCAACAGTTAGATTCCCTACCAGATCATTCCTCATGTTCCATAAAATAATGTGCTTGCTAGGATCAAAATTTTGGCCTCTCCGTTGGAAGCTTGGTGCTCAACCACTTGAGCTACAAATGCCTTTGTGCCACATCTCCTTTGTTTCAAGTCGGAATTGAACGAAACTTGGACCAATAACTAAACTTGAACCAATAACTTTGTATCATTGACTGGAGTATTCAAATTTTGAATGTTCCATTTGCCTAAAATAGGTGGTAGCTCTCTAAGGTGGGGCCTGAATCGGTTAGGTAGTGGACAAATTTTAAGATGATCATATCTTTTAATCCGTAGCTCAGATTGAGACGTGGTTTTGACCTAGGTGCATGTCCCGACCTTAGGAACATTTTATGAGTGCTTTGACTATATTTTATGAATATTTCGATATTTCCCCTAATGCTTTGCCTCGCCCTTGTGATTACATGATGACACTTTTATTATGCATCTGTTGGCCATTTCTATGCTCTTTGACGTCTTTTCGCATTCATCGTGTTGTGAGCGAAAATTGCTACAACACTATATATATATATATTTAATTTCAAACTACTAAGTTAATTACATTAATTATTTAATTTAATTGTTTAAATGGTTAAATTAATTATAATTAATGTAGAGGCAATAATGTATATATAAACTTGTGATAAGGATAGTTAATAATATAAATGATAAATAAAATTTACCTTGAAGAAGAAGCCTTTGAACACGCCTTGATCTGTGAGAACTTCTAGACTCCTTAGAATCATCAATTAATTATGCAATGATCGAATAAACTACTATATTTTGCTTTATATTTGATGCTATGTGCTAGATAGGCCCGGCCAAGGGTGAAGGGGAGATGGGATATGCAAAAAAGAGGAGGATCAGCCAAGAGTAAGAAATAAAGAGGATTATAGGGAGAAAAGGGAGAAAAATTCTCACACCTTTTACTCATTATCCCTTTACCAACTCTAATCTAGTTCTACATCTAAATTCAAGCCCCTACTCCAACCTATGATCAGCCATGTTTTGGATCCCTATATAGGCCAAAAAATTTCAAAATCCATTCGCTAATTAATTGCATTTAAATCACATATACATACATATATATACCAGTGCCATACATCAATATGTTCATATGAACTTTTATATACGTACCCAATTAATTACGACTCCCAAAACATCCAATATATATATAAATAATTAATATTTCATAAATATTAATTTTTTAATTAATTTATAACACTTTATAAATTAAATAAATCGTATGGTATTTTGTAGAATTCACAAATACGGTTGTGCGACTTGCATGTGTAAATTCAATCAGCAATTGATATCGAAAATTCACATGTTACCTTATCTAGTAGTATGTTAACAAATTTCATGGCAATTGGATGTGTCATTTGGTCGTGCGAGTTTGAAACGCTTATAAATTAATTACAGAATTTGTATAATATAATTGGATTTGAAAAGCTATCTTCTGCATATGATCGAATTAGGTCTCGAGACAAGTTCCATTGAGTTCGGAATAGTGGTATTACATATGGAACACTAGTGAGCATGCCTCGATAGGAGTTCGAGATTTCTCAGGCATATAATATTGGATTTTAATTAATAAAATAATATGTACTCATCTTCTTAGCCATACCATATCCCATACCCTAGCCACGTCTTCTACTGTTCAAACCATACCTTCCTTCATTTACAAATCGCAACTTCACCAGAGAATTAGTTCGCTCTTTTAAAAAAAATCAAAACCATCTCCATCCAACGATCATCGTTGATCGCGACTACTTCAAGTAGTATCGTGGCTAGACTCCTAAATAAAAAGTGTTTGCCTCGTCAAGGTGAAGCTTGGATTGGGCTGAGTCACGGTGAGATGGTAGAATTTTTGAGATGATCGACGATGATAATTTTCGTTCGCCAGCGAGCTAGGTGACGAGTTAAGGAGAGAGGTTGGCGGAGTTGGAAAGATGGAGGTGAGATCCTCGTTCTGCAAGGTGCGGTGCTCTTTGGTGCACTGTAGAAGTGGCAGTTCGAGATGAACGTGGTCGTGATTTTTTGGGTTTCGGGGGCGACTGTGGTGGAGTTAGAGGGTCGAACCTCTGGCATAGGGTGCGACATGGTTGGGGCCGTCGATGGTCGGAGGGCGTCAGCGTTAGGTGGCATACGGTGATGGGTTGAAGGTGTGCACGTTTGGTGTCTCTGGTTCGTGTACAGGAAGGGAATTAGTGATGGAGGAAGAAAGGTTTAAATGTAATTAGAGATTAATTAAATAATTAATGAATTTAATATATAAATTAACGTTTCTAACTTGTATATTGAATAACTTCTTCATAAGAGGTTCAATCGAGGCACAGATTTTTGCATTGCGCTCGTGATGACGTAAGTTTCACGATGGAACTTGTTCGGACGTCATTCGATTTTAGTTCCAAACCGGAATGCCACGGCAACAGCATAAATTCTGGTGATCTAAACTCAACTTTTTGGTTAACTCACTACTGTTGATTTTATTAACATATATATATATATATATATGTTGATATATATATATACGAGTTGTGATGCAGGTGGAAACAAGTCGGAGGAATCCAACGGGATTCCTAGCCATTTGTTGAAATGTTTTCAATAATATTTTTGTTGAATGATTATGGAATATCAAACTAGATTGTTAACCCTATTAGTTATGACATTGTTATATGAGCAACTAAAAACCCCGAGGGATAGGAAATCAATATTGATATTGGTTAAGCGTAGATGGCTATTGACCTTAAAAATTGTATTTTAAAAATGCTATAAATTGCCATTTAAATTGGAATTGGTTTTGAGACAGGAATGATTTTAATCTGAAATTGCTTTTCAGAAATATTTTGTTCTAAAGGATTTAATTTCTATTTTTCCAACCTTTTTAACTATCTTGTTCAAAGTTATCTATTTATTTTTATTTTGTTTGAAAAAGTTGTTTATTTATATTTAATATTGTTTTAAAGATACTTGTTTAGAATTAATATTGTTTTAGGATTATTTATCAAAATGTTAATATTTTGAAGATTAATTATTTAAAAAATTAATGCGGTTAGAAATTAATAATAATGATTTATTAATACTATTTTGAAAATGAATTATTAGTATTTATAATAAGGTTGAAAATTAATTATTAGAGTTTTATTAATAATGTCTTTGAAATTATTAATTATTATTTTAAGATGTTTTAAGGTTAGTAAGTATATATTTATATGGTTTATTATTTATAACTATTATTATTCAATAGTGTTTGAAGTAAATGATTATTGTTATTTATAAATGTTCAAGATTCATAGATAGAGTTTTACAAACAAGATTTGGGTTTTAAAAGGAAAGTTTCTTAGAATGATTTGGAGACTTAATGGGGTATTATTTACAAGATGAAAAGAGTTTATAAATGATTTTATATATTTATAAAAGAAGTTTAGAAATGAGTTTATGAACTTATAAGAAGAGTTTTACAAATAGTTTTATGGAATTATAATGAGTTTATAAATGTTTTGAAATTTATAAAAGAGTATATATTTGGAAATGGACATTGGGTTTTATAAGGATTTTCTATATAGAGTTTATAAATGGTTTCAGATTTATAAAAATATTTATAAATGGTTTTTGAGATTTATATGGGATTTATAAATGACTTTTGAAGTGTATAAAAGAGGAATCTTTCTCAGTGTACTTATAGCATTAAAATAGGTATATGGATGTTTTCTAAGTATTGAAAATATAGGGATTTGTGGTATATCTTTGTAAAGGTATTTATATACAAGTATTACAAAGCGATTTTATTAATGAAAAGATTAATCAAAGGGCTAGTGGTTGCTTATGTGCTTAACCAATGTTGTGACGACCTCCCATGTCCCCTGCACCGAATCTAAAGATAGAGCGTTGTAAAGTGTGCCAGGCGACCATGGACGATTGTCAAGGTAAGATTTAAAACAACAGAATCTATCGTATTACTCACAGCGCATGGACAAAATACAATAGAACATATGTATAGTGAAGCTTTACAGAACAAAATGACATCATATAAAACTCCATAATAGTTGAATACAAGCATCCAATTAGTCAATACATCAAGCCTCACTACATATCTCTCAGAGAATACAAAACAGCGGAATATCCAGTACATATAATAAGAAGATAATATGCAACCCTCAAGCTCGTCTTCGATATCAGCATCGTGAGAAGAGAACAGCACCTGTCACCTGCTACCTAGTCTGCCCGTCCCAAAATGGACGAACAGCCCAAGGCAATAAGAATTAAACCATAAAGCCTTGAGTCAGACAACAGTCTTAGTGAGCAGTAAATTAACTAACAACATACCAAAAGAGCATAAAGGAAAAGGAATAGGAATACAACCCTCCCACTCCAACCTCATTCTACAGTGATAGCCTCCAGACACACACTAAGCAGAAGCAAACATAGCAGAGCATACAATTTAAAGTAAAGCTACTATCACTCGAGTCAAGGGCGATGTTTTCCAAGTACCAAGGCCTAAATCAGATAAGCACCCAGAAAATACCGCTCTTGAGTCCGAAATGACGTTACAACCAAACATCCATGACTCTGGCTATCACTGTTATCATTGCTTCGATATCACCGTTAATTAAATGACCGGCACATTCTTTCAGCCGTCCGTCAAGGGCTAATGGAAACCCCGGTTCTAGACATAACTCCCGCACGTCGTCGCAGCCCGTGCCTAGGACTATCGAATCTGCCCAGAGTACTCGACCATCAACAGTTGGCCGTTGGGACTATCGAATCTGCCCAAACGTACTCTTGCTTAGAGCATGCTAGAACCTTCAACAACGATGCTATCCAAGCCTCCTAGTCATCCTCCTCGACGACTATTCTCATATCTATTCATTATCCTCAACTCGAATCATATCACCGAGTTATCAACATGCTTGGAATGATCCCGTCTGGATTAGACCAAGTCTTCATCATATGATTGCCTCGCTTCATTACATCCTCGCAAAGCCTCATCTCATCATCACATCATCAAATCTATGCATAAGAGCTTCATCATCCCGCTACATATGCCACGAGCAGCTTTCCCAATTCAAGAGCCTTTCCCTTAGCTTTTGAATCACCTTCGATCTAAATCTAATCATCAATCATCTAGTTCATAACAATCAATCAAATCAAACATCATTCCAAGCAATCAAGCATTCAAAAATGATCTAAGTAGACAATTATAACAATAATGGCATTTTCGTAATTAAAGAGTTGAAAGTCCAATAAGCATGAAAACATGGATTATATCTCTACAAACTTGATGAATGAACTTGCATAGGTTAACATATGATAAAATGGATGTAACATCATCATGAACAATGGATCTATATGGATCTACACTTTGGATGAAGAAAATGCATGGAAATCTCTATTTTAACACCAAATCGAGCCAACAATCCGATATACTCCTTTGGATCCGTGTGAGAGATAATCACCACTCACCAAATCACCTAAACAAACTCAAATCAACACGCTTCAGATCTGGACAGCGAAGGATGAAGCTTGATCTATCACGAATCCGCTTCAAACGAAGAAATCTCACTTGAAAAGATGAAGATCTTCAACTTTAGCTCTTGAATCTTCAATCTTGATCTTCGATTTGGATGAAAGGAATCACTAGATTAGAGTGGAGAAAATAAGTGAAGAAGTGTAGAAGTCGAGTTCTCAAAATGGCAGCACTTCGTCGCTTCAAAATCCGGATCCCAAAAATGAAGAGAAGCTCTCCTATTTATAGCTGAAATCCATGACTCGACTGCCCCCATGAGTCGTCTATGACTCATCAGATCACCACGACTCAACGGTCTTACGACTTAAGCCTAACTCTAACAACACTCAGACCCCCTACGACTCAAGACTTAACAGTTATCTCCTAAGTCGTCTCCGACTTATACCCTCTTCCGACTCATCACAGGTACCTACGACTTACCGAACCACCCCTGTCTACGACCTAGTGCGCACACGCCTTACTGGCTAGACGACTCAACCACTAAGTCGTCCACGACTTAGCACAAAGCTACGACTCATCAGGAGGTACGACTCATCAAAGGGCTCAACTTACGACTCAACAAAAACCCAGATCCCGTACGACTTAACGGTTAACTCGACTATGACTTATCAACCTCAGGACTTAGCTAGGCTACTGGGATACGACTTAACTGAATACACGACTCAACTAGACTTACGACTTAGTAAGTATACGACTCATCAGATAACTTGGGTACGACTCAACTCCTAAGTCGTCCAGGTCTTAAGTCGACCACTACCTTAACTCGTCAGCCGACTTAACACAACTCAAAACCTTAAGTCGTCTACAATAACATAAGTCGGTCACTTCCTTAGGTTGTCTATCCCTTAACTCGGCAACGACTTACAACCTACGACTTAACACTTGCCGAGTTAACTTCAACCTACTAACCTAGCCCAGCTACGACTTATTTCCTTAAGTCGTATACGACTCACGACTTATGCTAAGTCGTGAATGGCTTAGGACTTAGGCAAAATTTGCCTAAAATCTGAAATGGCCCAAAACGCTAAAACTCCAGATTTGACGAACTTTTCGATCCGTGAAAATACGGGTCGTTACATTCTCTCCCCCTTAGGAATTTCGCCCCCGAAATCCCAAACAATCATAGCAATCAAAACTATTCTGTACGCCTACCATCCATAACAATCAGCAAACCATGCATCCAATTGTAGCTTAGCGTACAGAATTCTAAAATTAGAACAAGTTACAATATAGCGAGATGACACGACACCTTAGGGCCATACCTTGAAGAGTTCAGGATGAGCTGCTTTCATCCTCTCTTCCACCTCCCACGTACAGTCGTTATCATCGTCACTCCATTGTATCTTGAGCAACTTAACTACCTTCCTCCTAAGCTGTTTCGTGTCGGTTTCAACAACACGAAGCGGCTTACGAGGTCTTCTATCGACTGGATCAACTTCGAAGTCTTCACAGCTATCAGCAAAAACCACTGTATTCGAGTCGTGCACATACTTCCGTAGATACGATACATGAAAAACATTGTGCACACCCGACATCTTCTCCGGTAATTCTAATCTATAAGCGAGCTTTCCAATTCGCTCGATAATCGGGAATGGTCCAACAAATCTCGGAGTCAATTTTCCTTTCTTCCCGAATCGGATAACATTCTTCAGTGGAGAAATCTTCACAAAAACCATATCTCCTGCGTCGAATTCCAAATCCTTTCGACGCTTATCAGCATAACTCTTCTGACGGTCTTGGGCTGCCTTCATTCGTTGCCGAATGATCTCTATACAATCTGAAGTCTGACGAATCATCTCTAGCCCAAGCATCAACTTTTCTCCAGTTTCCAACCAACATGTCGGAGAGTTACACGGTCTTCCATACAATGCCTCATACGGTGCCATACCAATACTTGACTGGTAACTGTTGTTGTATGCAAACTCCACCAAATGAAGGTGATCTTCCCATGATCCTCCGAAATCCAAAACACAAGCTCTAAGAAGATCTTCCAAAACTCGGTTGACTCTCTCGGTCTGACCATCCGTTTGGGGATGATAAGCTGTACTTAAACACAACTCGGTTCCCAAAACTTCCTGGAAGCTCTTCCAAAATCCACTAGTGAACAATGGGTCTCGATCGCTCACTATACTCTTCGGAATACCATGGAAACGAACTATCCACTTAACATACAACTCAGCCAACTTTGATGCAGTCCTAGTCGATCGAACAGGAATGAATCGTGCACTCTTAGTCAGACGATCCACAATGACCCAAATCCCTTCATTTCCCGTTCTGGTTCTAGGCAATCCATCGATAAAATCCATCGACACTTGTTCCCACTTCCATGTAGGAACTTCTAATGGCTGAAGCAATCCACTTGGCTTCTTCTGTTCGGCTTTTACCAACTGGCAGTTCATACATTTGGAAATAAAATTTCCAACATCCTTCTTCATACCTTCCCAGTAGTAGGTTCTCTTCATATCCCGATACATCTTATTTCCACCTGGATGAATTGTCAACTTTGAGTGATGACTTTCCTTCAGAACTTCACTCCTCAATTCATCTATATCGGGAACAACTAGTCGTCCTTGCTTCCGAAGCCAACCCTCTCGATCGACCTCGAATCCTTTATCCTTTTCTGGATCCAATCCAGATTCCAATTCACGGATAATCTTGACAAGCTTATCATCTCGCTTTTGGCTCTCACCAATCCTTTCCACAAGGGTGGGTCTTATTGATAAGTTTGCCAACATCTCAGGTTCCAATTCGCATCTAGGCCTGAAGTCAAATCCAGCTAAATACTCGAGATTCCTCCATTCAGAAAACATGGCTCCCAATCCTGCATGTCTTCGACTTAACGCATCCGCCACTGCGTTACCTTTTCTCGGAGTATAAGCTATACCAAAATCATATGATGCTAAAAACTCTAGCCAACGTTGCTGTTGAAGATTCAAATCTTTTTGGGAGAAAAGATACTTCAACGACTTGTGATCCGTAAACAACTCGAATCGAACTCCCAACAGATAATGTCTCCACATCTTCAGAGCAAATACAATCGCCGCTAACTCCAAATCATGAGTTGGGTAATTCCTTTCATGCGGCTTCAGTTGTCGACTGGCATACGCAACAACTTTATCCCTCTGCATCAGCACTGCTCCAAGTCCAGTACCACATGCGTCGGTGTAAACCACCATCTCATCGTTTCCACTTGGAATAGTCAAAACAGGAGCACTCGTCAATCGCTCTTTCAGGATTCCGAAAGCTTGCTCACACTTAGCATCCCAACTGAACACTTGGTTCTTTTTCGTCAATCCTGTTAACGGTGCAGCTACCTTGGAGAAGTCTTTGATAAACCGTCGATAATATCCTGCTAATCCAAGAAAACTTCTCACATCAGATGCATTCTTAGGTCTAACCCAATCCTGGATTGCTGCCACCTTAGCGGGATCAACCGCTATTCCACTTCCAGAAATCACATGGCCTAAGAACCTCACTTCACTCTTCCAGAAGTGACACTTCGAAAACTTAGCCTTCAACTGATGTTTCCGCAAGATTTCCAAAACAATACGCAAGTGCGTCTTGTGCTCTTCTTCCGTTCTGGAATAAATCAGAATATCATCCACGAACACAAGTACGAACTTGTTCAACTGATCTCTGAACACTCTATTCATCAGATCCACAAAATATGCTGGCGCGTTAGTCAATCCAAACGGCATTACCAGCCACTCAAAGAAACCAAATGGTGTCCGAAAAGCAGTCTTCGGCACACTATCCTTAGCCACTCTCAACTGGTGAAAACCCGTTGCCAAATCCATCTGAGAAAACACCTTAGCTTCGTGAAGCTGATCAAACAAGTCATCTATTCTCGGCAATGGATACTTGTTCTTCTTAGTCACCTTGTTCAGCTCACGATAATCTACACACAATCTCAACGACCCATCTGCCTTGGTTGCGAACACAACTGGTGCACCCCACTCGGACACACTACGCCGAATGAATCCTTTCTTTAAAAGGTCATCAACTTGCACCCTCAACTCCTGCTGTTCCCTAGGCGCCATCTGCCTAAGAGGCATCACAACAGGTCTGGCTCCTTCTACTAGGTCTATTCGAAACTCGATCTCTCGATGCGGCGGCAACCCTTTGACTTCGTCAAAGACATCCTCGAATCCATTTGCGATTGGCACTAAAGACAGTCCATCCCGTGGAACAACTAGCGAATACATGAAGCTCATGAAGACGCCTTCCTCATGCTTACATCATATCACAATCTTTCGCCCTTCCACATTCTCGACTGTCACCTCCAGCCTCTCACAATCAACCTTAGCCGCATACTTCCTAAGCCAGTCCATACCCAAAATAATTCCGAACCCCGCAAAGTTCAGAACAAAGCAATCACAAACAAAAGAGCAACCATGACTCGACACAACTAGACCACGGCATAACATACACAAACAAGACGAACCGCCAACTGGATTAGTCACAACCAATGGCCTATCAACAATATCCGGTGCCAAACCTAACCGGCCTACGAGTTCACTACAAACAAATGAATGCGACGCTCCAGTATCAAACAGAACTCTAACTGGAACACCACATAGGAAAAGGGTACCTTGAACAACCACACTCTTTCCCTTCTCTTCAGCAGTAGGAGCTTTCGAAGACGACGGAACAGCTCCTAAAGCATAGGCTTGCACAATCTGCCTGTCCTTCCTTGGTTCTGGACAATTCTTCCTGAAATGCCCCGGCTTGTCACAGTTGTGACACTTCATTGGCACCTTCGGATTCTTACAATCCTTAGAGAAATGGCCCTTCTGCTGACAATTGTAGCAAGTTACTTCGCCTTTCGGCTTCTTCTGGCCATCCTTACCCTTCTACTGCTGCTTCCTCTTCTTATTTCCACCCTGCTGGGGTTTAGACTCTTCCCTGGTCACAGCAACAATAGATCCATCCTTAGGAAATAGACTCTCATGCCTGAGAGCTTTTTCCACAAGCTTCTCAAATGAATCATCCAAATGATCCACCAACTGCCTCCCAAGATAACTATCCAAGCCGGTCACAAACTTCTCATTCTTCTGGTAAGCAGACTCAATATATGACCGGGCATACTTGGACAAAGCTTCAAACTCAGAAACATACTCAAGAACTGATCTTCCACCTTGCTTGAGCTCCACAAACCTCTTGAACAGAACAGACTTCTGAGCCGTAGAAATGAACTTAGCTTCAAATCTGACTTGGAATTGCTCCCAAGTAATCTCTTCCTCCGCAGTATTGATGGTAATAGAGTTCCACCAATCAGAGGCTCTCCCTTGAAGCTGCCTTGATGCCAACTTCCTCTTAGTTGCATCATCAATTTCCAAATCACCAAAAATCCTTCTACAAGCATCTATCCACCTCTGGACCTCGATAGTAGATTCTGTTCTCAAGAAAACCTTCCCTCCAAGAGCAGTATAATCCTTGCACAGCTTAGCAAAATCCACTGGTTTCGGAGTCTGAACTTGAACTCCAACATCAACTGCCGTCCCCGGAACTAGTATCCTCCTCATGATCGAAGTCATCATAGCTTCGAACATGGCTGCATAATCAGCAGTCTCTTCAGTAGAACGGCCTTCCCTAGCAGCTGGTCTCCCTCTTCGACTCATTCTCAATATCTATAAAAAGGAATGATTAGAACATCTAGAGAAACAACTGCATAAAGGACTCAACTCTACTAAGCTACTATATTATATATAGTATTCATCCATCAAAATACAATTACGTCTCTCATACGTGGTTACTTCAGCGAGCGTTGGGTAAAATCGATTAACCAATGCTCTGATACCAAATGTGACGACCGCCCATGTCCCCTGCACCGAATCTAAAGATAGAGCGCTGTAAAGTGTGCCAGGCGACCATGGACGATTGTCAAGGTAAGATTTAAAACAACAGAATCTATCGTATTACTCACAGCGCATGGACAAAATACAATAGAACATATGTATAGTGAAGCTTTACAGAACAAAATGACATCATATAAAACTCCATAATAGTTGAATACAAGCATCCAATTAGTCAATACATCAAGCCTCACTACATATCTCTCAGAGAATACAAAACAGCGGAATATCCAGTACATATAATAAGAAGATAATATGCAACCCTCAAGCTCATCTTCGATATCAGCATCGTGAGAAGAGAACAGCACATGTCACCTGCTACCTAGTCTGCCCGTCCCAAAATGGACGAACAGCCCAAGGCAATAAGAATTAAACCATAAAGCCTTGAGTCAGACAACAGTCTTAGTGAGTAGTAAATTAACTAACAACATACCAAAAGAGCATAAAGGAAAAGGAATAGGAA
This sequence comes from Allium fistulosum, assembly GCA_030737815.1. NCBI lineage: Eukaryota > Viridiplantae > Streptophyta > Magnoliopsida > Asparagales > Amaryllidaceae > Allium > Allium fistulosum. The sequence continues at coordinate 1,003,963,564 of CM060902.1, read as the reverse complement.
TACAACCCTCCCACTCCAACCTCATTCTACAGTGATAGCCTCCAGACACACACTAAGCAGAAGCAAACATAGCAGAGCATACAATTTAAAGTAAAGCTACTATCACTCGAGTCAAGGGCGATGTTTTCCAAGTACCAAGGCCTAAATCAGATAAGCACCCAGAAAATACCGCTCTTGAGTCCGAAATGACGTTACAACCAAACATCCATGACTCTGGCTATCACTGTTATCATTGCTTCGATATCACCGTTAATTGAATGACCGGCACATTCTTTCAACCGTCCGTCAAGGGCTAATGGAAACCCCGGTTCTAGACATAACTCCCGCACGTCGTCGCAGCCCGTGCCTAGGACTATCGAATCTGCCTAGAGTACTCGACCATCAACAGTTGGCCGTTGGGACTATCGAATCTGCCCAAACGTACTCTTTCTTAGAGCATGCTAGAACCTTCAACAACGATGCTATCCAAGCCTCCTAGTCATCCTCCTCGACGACTATTCTCATATCTATTCATTATCCTCAACTCGAATCATATCACCGAGTTATCAACATGCTTGGAATGATCCCGTCTGGATTAGACCAAGTCTTCATCATATGATTGCCTCGCTTCATTACATCCTCGCAAAGCCTCATCTCATCATCACATCATCAAATCTATGCATAAGAGCTTCATCATCCCGCTACATATGCCACGAGCAGCTTTCCCAATTCAAGAGCCTTTCCCTTAGCTTTTGAATCACCTTCGATCTAAATCTAATCATCAATCATCTAGTTCATAACAATCAATCAAATCAAACATCATTCCAAGCAATCAAGCATTCAAAAATGATCTAAGTAGACAATTATAACAATAATGGCATTTTCGTAATTAAAGAGTTGAAAGTCCAATAAGCATGAAAACATGGATTATATCTCTACAAACTTGATGAATGAACTTGCATAGGTTAACATATGATAAAATGGATGTAACATCATCATGAACAATGGATCTATATGGATCTACACTTTGGATGAAGAAAATGCATGGAAATCTCTATTTTAACACCAAATCGAGCCAACAATCCGATATACTCCTTTGGATCCGTGTGAGAGATAATCACCACTCACCAAATCACCTAAACAAACTCAAATCAACACGCTTCAGATCTGGACAGTGAAGGATGAAGCTTGATCTATCACGAATCCGCTTCAAACGAAGAAATCTCACTTGAAAAGATGAAGATCTTCAACTTTAGCTCTTGAATCTTCAATCTTGATCTTCGATTTGGATGAAAGGAATCACTAGATTAGAGTGGAGAAAAGAAGTGAAGAAGTGTAGAAGTCGAGTTCTCAAAATGGCAGCACTTCGTCGCTTCAAAATCCGGATCCCAAAAATGAAGAGAAGCTCTCCTATTTATAGCTGAAATCCATGACTCGACTGCCCCCATGAGTCGTCTACGACTCATCAGATCACCACGACTCAACGGTCTTCCGACTTAAGCCTAACTCCAACAACACTCAGACCCCCTACGACTCAAGACTTAACAGTTATCTCCTAAGTCGTCTCCGACTTATAGCCTCTTCCGACTCATCACAGGTACCTACGACTTACCGAACCACCCCTGTCTACGACCTAGTGCGCACGCGCCTTACTGGCTAGACGACTCAACCACTAAGTCGTCCACGACTTAGCACAAAGCTACGACTCATCAGGAGGTACGACTCATCAAAGGGCTCAACTTACGACTCAACAAAAAGCCAGATCCCGTACGACTTAACGGTTAACTCGACTATGACTTATCAACCTCAGGACTTAGCTAGGCTACTGGGATACGACTTAACTGAATACACGACTCAACTAGACTTACGACTTAGTAAGTATACGACTCATCAGATAACTTGGGTACGACTCAACTCCTAAGTCGTCCGACAACTACCTTAACTCGTCAGCCGACTTAACACAACTCAAAACCTTAAGTCGTCTACAATAACATAAGTCGGTCACTTCCTTAGGTTGTCTATCCCTTAACTCGGCAATGACTTACAACCTACGACTTAACACTTGCCGAGTTAACTTCAACCTACTAACCTAGCCCAGCTACGACTTATTTCCTTAAGTCGTATACGACTCACGACTTATGCTAAGTCGTGAACGGCTTAGGACTTAGGCAAAATTTGCCTAAAATCTGAAATGGCCCAAAACGCTAAAACTCCAGATTTGACGAACTTTTCGATCCGTGAAAATACGGGTCGTTACAAATGTTGGTTTTTCCTATGGAATTAAATCCCTGATATGAATGTGTGTTGTTGATAGTTAAATAACCGACTATCAAATTTGGACCCAAAACGTAACATTGGAAATGTCTAGGAGAAACACGTGAGTTATATGGCACAGTCATCTCCGATGATGTTGTAGTATGCGTATTAATCTCATTTCGTTCTCCTAGGATAAAAGATAAGGAAATCCGTCCACTAACGGGTAGGAAGTGATCTCCGCTCTTATTTTTGACTGTTTATTTTCTAAAGAACCGAGGTTGAATTTACCAAAAATTATAGAAAGTTGTTTCGAAGTGACCAGAATCAGATATGTTATTCAAAAACCACTTCGATCCAACACAAGCATTTCGAAGTGAAGATATCTTTAAGATGATAAAATTGAAGATAGAGCTCTCAAGCATTTCGTTCAGTCCCATAACGAACTTGTAAGGATGAATGTTGGCATTGCATTATCGCTTGAAGGGCAGTGTTAGCATTCCAAGTGGATAGTGTTATATAAAAGGATAAACGTAGCCTCAAGCCTCATCAACCGAGAATGACTAAAACATGGGAGATGCAGCAGGGCTATGTGGGTCACTTCCAAATAGGATATGATCATCCATATCTAGAAGTCGATATTATCTCTCATTTGTATGCTTTGGGGCCCATTAACGGAGGGGTGATCATATTTGGTACTACTAGTCAAGTGGTAGCACTGTTCTGTGTTGGTAGGGGATCCTGATAAGGTCCTCGGAGTTATTTTATCTAAAGATGCACCATGACGGACGGTACCCCAGTAGCCCAGTCATTGTATGGAATCCATTCTCCAATATGAGCCTTTACGGTTTTAGTTGTATACCTATTATGCTAAAATTTAATTAATGTAACAATTTTGGCTAGATTAATAAGTATTTGTATCTTAGACACTATTATAATATCAGAGAATTTCATATGAAATGGTTTGGCTATCGTAAGGTAAAAACTCATCTGTGTTTATGTGCGGCGTGGTCTTACGAGATACTTTTATTTTCAGAAGATTTTATAACTTTAAAATTCAACTGAGGTGTGTTTTTCTCACGCTGATTTACCAGACTGACTCGGATGTTATTTTATTATAATGCTCAGGTCAGACCGAGCATACTACAGATTGCTTTGGATGCGTTGGAGCCTCAGGAGACGAGCTGGACGTCCAGAGACGTATTCGCGTATATGGTTATTTTTCCACTACATTCATTGTTGTATTTATCTGAAATTGTGAGAACATGTTGTTATAACTGTCTGGCTAAAATAGGTTAGTGTACTCTAATTGGTGTGTATTGCAAATTGTTTTCCTTTGTAAAGATCTGTTTATATTATATATTATTCGTTCCACTTTGAGATTCTATGATGTTTATTTTTCCTTCTTATCTTCTTCCTTGTTCTTTTTCCCTAACAATCGGGTTTTCCGGCATTCGATTGCTCGGCACGAAATACAGTGGATGTATTTGTGTCGATTTTCGAGGATCGAAAATCTCGGCTGTTACAAATATAGTAAAGTGAATTTTAAGGTTATTAAAAAGTATTGAACTCTTTTATAAGTTTGAATTAAAGATTTAAAAGTATTGTTAGAACAAGAGTCCATTTGTAAAATATATATTGTATAGAAACGTTTCAAAATTATTTTCTAAAGGAAATTTTAATTATAAAATCTATTTTGGAAGATGAGGCTATTTGTAAATATCCAATTGAGTTTTAAAATTATTGAAATATAAAATCTCTTTTACAATCTAAATTAAAATGGATTTGATAAGTGTAGTTACCTGCTTACTTTCCCGCCTACTCTTTTATATGGATGAGTGGGTTATATGATGAGAATTCTCAGTAAATGGATTTGTAATACCAAGCGGTTTGGGACGTTTAGCAATACTTTCCTGCTTACTCTTTTGACTTCTCATATGGAATATACGATTGCTTTGAGTTTTGTTTTTTTATAATGAGGATGTAAAATAAACGGATTAGTAATACCAGGTGGTATGGAAAGCTCTGTAATATTTATCCGGCTACTCTTTTGACTCATACTATAGAATATTTATTTGATTTGATAAGTGTAGTTTACAAATTTTTAGTAACGTTCAAGTAACTGAGTGGTATGAGACGCTCAAGTAATACTTGTGTGATTACCACTTGTGAGTAAATGTCAGTTATAATTTGTGATGCGTTAGGAGTTTTGGGAAAATCGTCTAGAGGTTATTTTTATTAGAACTAGTAGTTGAGAGCATTCTTTCCTTCTAAGGACTACATGTGGAGATTATATGTGATTTGTGGACAATTCTCAAAGGTCTTACTAGTGGGTGCTATAATTCCCTTGGGCTAGTAGTCAAGAATATATATCGTATTAGTAACTTGTCTCTCTAAGGACTTGTGAAACAGGAGCTTCTTTTCTTATCAAGGCTCATCGATTCAAGAGAATTGCTATATATTAGGAACCACTACAAGAAAAACTACTCTTAATAGCATAAAGGGACAATACTTAAAATAGACTTGCTAGAGATAAGAGTAACACAAAAATAACATGTAATTGTTTAATTTGGGATAAGAGTAGCAAAAACGACGCTATTGAATACTACCGCACGTTTAACTTCATTGAAATTTAATGTAACCGCTCTTTCCCTCTTTTATTTTCATTCTAAAGACGTTTTCTCCATCTTTCCCACTAAAAGAAAACACCAAACCCTAATTCCCTCAAATCCTATAAATTCCAAAATCATGGCTTCTGGAATCGAAGAGAGAGGAGACAGTGAAGGTCATGGCGCCCAAGCCGAAGACACAAAAGTCCAAATTCAAATCCTAATCACCACAGTCATAAAATAGTGCATCGCCGCTTCTCTCATTGCTACAAAATCATAGTCGTCATTACGTTTAAGACCCTAATCTTCACTACCATAAAATTGCATGTTGTCATCTCTACTCTTCGGAAGCTGGTTGAAATTTCAATCATTGGATGGTCCAAGTCATCGATTCTGAGTGGTAAGTCTTCTAACAACTTAGATTTGAATAAATTAATTGGGGAAAACTTCAAACTTGAAGAATGGTTTGTGAGGTCAAGTAGTATGTTTGTAAATTGTAGGAAAATTTAACTATTTTAACTACTACTTGCATCACTATTGTTTCTGTAAGTTATCTCTATATACATGTTGTATCACTGGTTTATAAATTTGCATCCACTGGTTATTTTATTTGAGATTGTTCCCTCTAAGTCGCAAGCTTGGTTAGAATTACCATCTGGTTGTGGTGAGGCAACCATAATATGACCCAGTTTATTTTAGCAAATGACTTCTCTTTGATGTTTCAATGTATTATTAATTTTGTGCATAAAAAATTAAATTCGAAGAGTAAATAAGTATCATGCCCATTGAGTGGTCGAGTTGTTGAGTATTAAGTAGAGACAGTGATGGCATTTTGTGCTTCTTGAAGTAACCACTTGTGTGTTAGAAACATATATGCATCCGTGGGGATTAGAGACATGCGCATGTACGTTAAAAACAATTTCAATTACGACAGTTCTCCTAAGACACTCATTTAATTTTCTTGGTCACACACATTGTCATGATTACCTTACTATGTATCTGAATTTATTTTAGTCTCTTAAACATTTCAATTTCTCATAAACCTCGTACAAACTATACTTTTTAGCAACCACTGAAAGTTTAATGCCATTTTATATGAGATGCTTATTGGACAAAGCATTTGGCAATGTATTTGTGTATATTTTTTTTCTTTCCTAATATACTCATACTTCATGAACTATGTTAAGGGGAAATCTGACAACATTTTATGTAGGTTCTTGAGGATCTAGAGTGTACTCATGATGGATCACTTAAACACATTCAAAAGCTTGAACAATGGGGTTGGGAAACTCTTCGATGTTGAGTACTTGATTCAAAAAGATCTTATGAGCTGATGCAGCTTCAAGTAAGTATTCAATCAATCTAAGTTGATTCATGCGATTTATATTCTTACGAATGTTGTGGAAATCATGCATTACACTAAAAGGAGAGCACTATATGACTTTATCTTAGAGTAATGTAATGGTTGTTGAATACACGACCATCCCTAAGTTGAATGAAGGTGGGGCCACATAGTTCTTCAATTTTCATCGTTAGAAAGTCACAATTTAAGAGAGCTAGATAGTGTGAATGATATTTGTTTCAATGGTACCATCTGTGGTTTATGCTATGTTTCAATCTTAGCACTGGTGGTAATAAAAAAAATACCTTTTGATTTACATATGCATGCTTGCAAAACCGCTGAGATAAGTGTAAGTTTGTGTTAGGTTTTAAAGAGTCACATAACTTCTTGTAACCAAGCAAGTGAAATAAGCAGTGGAAAAGTGTAATGTTAGGAAAATATGCAATGGTTGGAAAAAGTGTTTGTTATTGTCTTTTGGTCTATTTTATTTTATGGCAATATTAGTTGATATGATCAGTTATTTTGGATTCAAAAGTTGATACATAATGAAAGTTCCATGTTTTTTTGGATGTATATTAGTTTACGTACTTTTGATTCAACTCATCTTAGTTTTTATATTATGACTTAAAGAATCTTCCGGCAGTTTTTATAAGTGAGGAAGGTATGTTTGAAGTCATTATTGAACTGCACATTCAACAAAAAAACTGCAATAAAATACATGCGCCCTAAAGCCATGTTAATTTATAAAAGGTCAATGTTTTCTTTGAATTTGTATTGCACAATCAAGACATAATTTTACTTCAATTGAACCAATAAGAAAATGTTTATCAAGAATGAATGTCCTAATCAAATACATGGAATATGTTTTTTGATAAATGCGTTAACTAAATATTGTTTCCTAACTGTTCACATGGCAAATGCTTGATTATTTTGCATTCTTCTCATTTATATACGTGTACATGTTACTTTGTTATGTTTTGAAAATGTTGTTGTAATACATATACTGCTACTTCTTTGTCATAAGTAATATTGCTCACTTTTCTTTGATCACATGCGTAGTGCATGTGCCTCTTGACTTTTAGTACATTTCACATCTATATTTATCATAATATTCACAAATTTAGTCATAAAACATAATTAATTAGTTAAATATTATTTGTCATGAAATGATCGAACCAGTTGGTAATGAATTATGGAAGATTCTTTTAGTGGCGGTAATTTAGTTTTTGCTCACGAATTGTTTTCATTCGGGTTAATTGTAGCTATATGTATACATATGGTATCTATATTATTGATACTATTTTCTTGGTTCCAGTTAACTAAGTTGACATTTTTAGTTAGCAATGGACTTAAATGATCATTTATGTGCACATGCAGTTCATATGGGCACTCGATTATAGATAGGATGAGTATAGAGGAAGTTTGAACTTCAACTTTTAAATGAATGATCCAGTTTACTACATATCTAGGAAACTGCAAATTGTTTACATCTTAATGACTGTCTCATGATAAGAAATGATTTTAGATGTGATTTAGGTAAAACATTAAATTCATTGTGAATTTAGTTGTACGTACAATATGAGAATTATAATAATAGCACAAAAAATATTTAAAACAAGCTACATTCAACCATATATATAAGTATTTGATACATATTAAAATAGTCTCCTATATTAGTTTGATTTACACTGGATATAATGTTGAGTTTAAAATATAAGCCATTAATGGATGCAGGTGTAGGTTAATTTTATAGAATTTTTGGTAGGTAGACTATACTAAGTAAGAACAAGTAAACTTTTTATGCAGCTTTTTCTCTTTTCCGTTATTATTTTTCAAAGCTTGAACCATTTGATATATTTATACACTTTATTAACGAAATTTGCTACTCTAATGCTACATGTGTGGCTGATATAAAAATGATGTTGTTTGGGAATTAGGTGATATATTAACTTTTGTTATTTACGAGATTTGTGTGTTATTGGGTTAGATATTTATAAATTGATGTGTTAGATGCTTTGCAAAATGCCATATTATTTTATAACTATATTTTGTCTACATAAATATTTACTAAAATTATAAAAGGTATTTTTTAACCTATGCCTTTGATTATCAACTTCTTTGTGGGTTTGGATCTTGTTAAAGAGGCAATTAACAGATCTGGATATAATGTTAAAATCAAATTGGCTCAACATGTTGCTGCAAATGAATTTTGCATAGGTAAACTATTACGTCCTTTTCAAATTTGCAACTAATATGCTTAATTATAAAATTTATGTTTCTTTTGACGACCTTTATGACTACTTTGGTCCATCCCTGTCGTCAACTGTGAGCCCGACTAATGTAAAAGTTGCCACTTTTCCCGATGATTCAGTTCAAGTGCCCTAAGGTCTGATTGAGTGTGCAGGATGTGGTGGCTCTGACATGGTCAGACATCAATGTCCGCAAGTGACTCCTGTTCTAGTAAGCATTCATTTAGATTTTGGCATAGATAGGACTGTCGAATCCTTTTCAGGGGGCAACAGATGGTTAGAGAAACTCTTTAATAGCAACCCGGGCATCTCGCGTTCACCTTCTGGTGATAAATCAACTAAAATTTAGTGTTTTGCATAATGTAGTTGGTGAAGTTTGGGCCTTTGTTAGCGAGGGTATGATGCTTAAATCTATTGAGAAATGGCATAACTCGATTATCTTGTATGTAATAGGATTGAAACTCTATTATGCGCACTTAAGTGCTTATATTTGTCGCATTTGGAAACCGTTGGGAAAATTTAATCTATATTCAAGGAGAAATGGATTCAATTTTGTGAAATTTGAGAAATTGGAGGATAGTGAGGGTGGTACCTGGTGCACATACTGGATTCAACTTGTGCCAAGGCCCTAGAGCCCTTACGGGATTCAACTTGTGCACATGTTGTGCAAGACCTGCGTCCTATCATAATACTCAACATGATGCTTCCTCTTATGCTCATCAACCTGCTGATGTAATAACCTTAGAATGTCCGCCTAATGATCTTGCGGTTGTTGCTCATAATACTCCCCCTCTTAATTATGCTCAATTGTGTGCAGATCACGATGCAGTTGTAGTGCATGAACATTCTGTTAGGGTTGTCTCGCATGTTTAATGGAGGAACGACGGTTTGGATTTGGAAAGTCCCACATTGCAAAATAACTTGGAGAAGTGGTGTATAAATATGAGTTGGTAGACACGTAACATCAAGGATTCCTTTTGTTACAACAAAGTGTGTGCCAACCCATATGCGTACGCCACGTGCTGGAGATGAGGAGCTTGGTCCGATCGTCGTTTCACAATAGTGGTATCCGAGCCGAAGGTTACGGACTGGGCCATGCGGAAACGGCAGTGCTCTCAAAGGTTACCACAAAGGATGCGAGTCAAGGGGGAGACTGTTAGGGTTGTCTCGCATGTTTAATGGAGGAACGACGGTTTGGATTTGGAAAGTCCCACATTGCAAAATAACATGGAGAAGTGGTGTATAAATATGAGTTGGTAGACACGTAACATCAGGGATTCTTTTTGTTACAACAAAGTGTGTGCCGACTCATATGCGTATGCCACGTACTGGAGACGGAGGGGCTTGGTCCGACCGTCGTTGCCCAACACATTCTTCCTGAGTCGATGTGGTTGCAGTATTATATGCCCTTGCTCAACATTCAAACAATACATCTGCACAAATATGTGTAACTACTGCTTCCACAGTTGTTTCAACTCATGCTCAGAATTCAATGCAACATACCTCTAGTAATGATCTATAGCGTGTGCATATTACTCCTAATGCTCTCCCAATATAGTCACTTGAAGTTAATGATACTCATGTGCCTATACACGTTGATATAAATGATGTGCATGCACAAGGTGCGTCATATCCCATGGTAGCTGTGATAACCCGGATTTTGGAATACCTGTTAATTGATAATTAACTGGGTTAATTAATAAAATACTAATAAATCAGGGAATAAATATTTATTTGATAATCTCCTAATTTAATTACTTAAAATTTGACAAAATTAATTTTTTTTTTAAAAACAAATGATAATAATGAGTGGATTTTTAATAATACTTGAATTTGAAATTCAAGGTAATATCTTAAATAAATTTAAGACTATTATGAATAGATATTTGGTTATTAATTTGTTTATAATTAAAATTTTATTCTTTAAGGTTACCTAAAAAGAAAAATAAGTAAAGAGAAAATGTATTAAAGGAAAAATATGGATATAATATTAAAACATATGATAATTTGAAAATATTAAGAAAAATAATAAGATATATATATATATATATATTTACATATAGATAAATTGAAATACAAAATGATATTAAAAACACTTAAACTACATATGGTTACATGTGTAAATATTAATATAAAGATTTTAAACACTAAATAGTATCTATGTATATACTTATAAATTTAAAAAGTATTTTAGTTTAAAATAAGATAAAAAGGGTTTATTTTGCTTTCTTTTTAATTATACATGAACTAAGCATGGTTTGTAAATGTATAAAGATTTAAAACATACATGTATAAACATGTTACAATAAATTTAAGTAATTAATAAAACATAGGAAAATATATAATATTAGTCTTTGACATTTGTAGCTTTTGTATAAACATGCAAATAACAAGTGTCTTACTTCATTTTTATTTTCTTTTTAAATTGAAATAAATAAAATGTTTAGAGAATTAGACTGGTTCAGTTAAAAACTTTTCACATTTTCATTCTCATCTCTTTTCTTTCTTTAAAAACTAAAACAATGGCAACTTCCTTCAAAATTTAAATCTGAGCAGAGTTTAAAGCAAATCAGATTTAAGCTTTAGTTCAACACAAGAAAATTTCAAGTTCAAAACTTGTGAAATCCTTTTAGTCTTCAGCTTGCAAAACACTCCTCAGAACTAATCTGAATTGATTCTTCAAACCTGGAAACATTTATTCCTCAAGCCTGTAAACATCCATCAAGCTCTGTAAACAACCCAAGCCTGCAACCATCTTTCTGTTTCAAAATCAAATCTGTAACCATTTTGCAAATACTAGACCAAAGCTGTAATCAATTTCAAGAATGCATGCAAGTGAATCTAAAGTAAGCCAAAGCAAGCAACTAAATTTCTAAACAAAAGCATTTCAGCATTCAAGTGCAAAGTTTATAAAAGCCAGTTTTCAAAGCTGTTCTCTGTTCTAGGCATATACAGGTGAGTAAACTTTTTAATTAAAAAGTTTAGTAGTTAAATAATTGTTGTTTGTGAAATTCCTATGATAATGTTGCTCTGCATGTGGGTATAACTATGGGTAGTTGCTGTATTTACATGATTGAGTTTGGAGGTGTATTATTCTTCCCTGTTCTTGTTACAATATATTCAAATTTAGACAAAAATTCATTTTTCCCTTCCTCTGATTTTCTATAGGATTTTGTTTTAAACAATAAAGGTTTGTTTAGTCTTAAATTAAATTTTAAAGATGAATTTATGTAAAAATGCTTAAAAGTTCATTTGGGAATTAGGAATGCAGTGAAATTCCTTTAAACATGCTAAAACCAATCACTTTAATTCATTAATTCAAGATTATAATTTGAATCTACTATTAAAGTTAGGAATTTTAAAACAAAAATCATAATTTTTAGCATCGTAATGGAGGTGTATTTGGGAATTGAACGGAATTTGGTTTCTGGTAAAATGCTGGTGGACGGAAGGTCTGGAGTGGTCGTGAACATCATTGGAGGTGGAGGAGTGTCAGCTGGTTCAGGCAAAAATGTCAGGAGGGTGATCAGTGGTCGGTGGCGATGGTGATCGGTCGATAAAGTCTGTAGCCCTAGTTTTGTTCTGGTTGGGTATTTTGATCGGCATTTCGTCTTTGGATGTTCGAATGCGACAAGATTCTGGGAGATGGAAGTTTGGGGGATGGCGAACTCGTGATCGGAATTTAAGGCTCTCCGATGGTCGAAATCGCCAAAGTCGAGGACTTTCTAGGGGATGCTCGTTTCAGATTTTTGATCATAGAGCTCGAATTTGATTGGAAATCGTTTTTGTTGTTCTGGGTGATCGTTCGAGATGAGAAGGTTGTTGTCGACATGTGGGGCGTATCGGCGATGATCGGAATGACTCCGGTGATCTGTGCATGTACACCTATGCTTGGTTGTGTCAGTGATGTGTGCTCGTGGAAGGAAGAGAAATACTCGGGTGGGAACTCGAGAAAAGGAGAGGTTAGCTCGGGTTCGTCTTCGAGTATGTACGATAGGGTTAATAACATGTTAACAGGTTTTAAACTTTAAACTAAAAACCAAGTTTTAGAAAATACTCGGGTATGGACTCGAGTGCATATCGGGTTGAACCCGAAGCAAACATTTTAGTAGTTTTTAAATTGAAATAAAAGCAAGTTTTAAATTTAAAATAAATCTAGTTTGTACTATTTCTTAAATCTATTTCTTTATATGATAAATGTTTTAAATAATTGATTTAAGAAGTATATGGTTCGTTTAACTTAAATATATTAACTTAAATTCTTAAGTTATTTTAAACTTAATTTTTTTTTAAATATAACAAGGTAGTTAATTAAAAGATAAATGGTTTACCTTAAAAGTTAATTAAAGTTTTTATGATTTAAGATTAATTAAATTAATAATAATTAAAGGTTAATTACTTAACAAATAAAGGTTAATTAATTAAAGTGATTAATTAAAGGAGAAATAACCAATGTGATTAATTAAAGGTGAATTAATTAATTTATTAAAGGTTAAGTTAATTACATGATTTAAAGGTTAATAAATTAATTAAGATTAATTAATGTAAGTAATTAAAGGTAATTAATTCATGATTAAAGGTTAATAGAATTATTAATTAAGATAAATAAATTAAGGATTAATTAAAAGTTAATGTGAATGGTTAAGGCTAATTAATCTATGGAGTAATTAAAGGTTAAATTACTTAATGTAATTAAAGAATAATTAATCAAGGATGATTAATTAAGATAGATGATTAAAGAATGATTTATTAATTGGGTTGAAATTAATAAATGATTGAGTATGCAGGATTAAAGTAATCTAAATGATTAAAGTCGGAAATTAATCTAATTGGAGATTAATTAAATTAATTAGGAATTATATATCTAATAAATCTTGTTATGGAGGGTTGAATGATATTGGATGACTTGGATTGATTTTATCTCTAATGGGGGATTGAGATGTGCTGTGTTATGAATGAGTTAAATGGTGATAATGTAGGTTACCTATCTGAGTTAAATTGTTTTGTGATATCCTGGATTTAAACGTATTGTTTAAATTTGAAACAACTTGGTTTAAAAAGGATGACATTTGAATTCGAAGAGACCGGGGTCGGATATCAGTGATATCCGAAACCACTTCGATTGGTAATCTAATTTCCTTATAAATTGGATATGTGAGATTTATCAGGCTGGAATGAAATAAGTTAAGTAACCTGGACATTTAACCTGAGAATGGTTGTGTGTGAAAATGATTGACTATAATAAGTAAGAACTCGTAGTGAGGTACGAGTTACCTTGGTTTTAAATAAGTTTTATAACTTAGTATTTCATGTTAGATGAGTTTACTCACGCTGGTTTCCAGCCTGACCCGGGTGTTACTTCGATGTAATGCTCGGGTCAGACCGAGTATTACAGATTTTTCAGGTAAGGACGTTCTGGAGCTCATGAGGCGAGCTGGATGGCAGGAACGTATAGAGAGTGATATATTGGTATTTATTGGGACGAGTTATTTTAACTGTCCAGTGATTGTGAGATGTTGTAACTCTGATATATTAAAATGTAGTTGACTGATACAGTTTTCTTGTATAACTGATATTATTATTTGATATTGTATTTTAATCCGCTGCGAATGTGAGAATCTATGTCTTGTTCTGTTTCTTTCTTCTATCTCTTTTCTTTTTCTTCTAACTATCTGGAATTTTCGGGTTCGAAAATTCTGGGTCGTTACACTTGGTATCAGAGCGAAGGTTAAGCGAGAACCTTGGCTCTGTTGAGATTACTCGTTAAGAATAGGGTCAATGGTACCCTAGAACGAGTTGAGTGTATATATATATATATGAGAGCGTAATTGTTATTTTCTTATATAAGGATTTTTAAATGATTTTATATAAGAATATATTTTGATATATAAAATGATATTTCTTTTTAATAAATATTAAGGTAATTGGTTGTTAAAATATTGGAATTAAATTAAGTGGTAATAGAAATACAACCAAATTGAAACTGAATGAAGATAAGTTTGAAATGGATCCAAACTAAAATTAAAAATCCAATTGGAATTGAAGATAATTTAAAATTGTGAAGTTTTTTAAATCTAAGTCCAGAAAACTTGAAATTACTTTAAAGAAATTTGTTTTGTATTAAAACCAAAGGTGGTTTAAAAATTTAAGGTATAAATTAGTGTGTAAAGGAAATAAATATGTATAAATGAGAATATGCATGATTTGAAATAAACTCTAAGTGTTGAGTTTTAAATTTTTTCCTTAGGATGTGATGTGAAACCCAAAGTGAAGTAAGTTTTTAAACTTAAATGGAAAGATTATTAATATAAAGTTTAAATTTCGAAATGGGAATTCAAATTAGGTCAATTTGACTGAATTAAATTGAATTTAACTTAAGGAAAGTTAAATAGGTTTAGAATGAACAATTTGAATTGGAAATTTCAAGATGAAATTTAAATTTAACTTGGGAAGTTAAATGGTTGATTTTAAATGGGAATTATGAGTGATCTCAAAATGGTTTTGAGATCTGGAAATTGAAAATGGATAATAAATTAGAATCTAAAGATTAAATTGTTTTTGAATTCTTATTTGAACTTTGTAATAAGTTAAGTAAAGATAATTTTAAAATGGAATTTTGGAATTTTGATTCCGAATTAAATGGTTTAAAGATTTAAGTTGTTAAATAAAATATATAATAAAGGTTGATTTGATTTAAATAAAATAAGGGTTAATTTGACTTAAGTGATTAAATTAAACATTTAAAAATTTTAACTCAAATTTATATAATTTGAGATGGTTTTAAGTTGAGATTTGAATAGAATTAGTTCAAATTGAATTTGATTTGAATTAATTAGAATTGTGATTGAAGATGTGTAAGTTTAAAAATTCAAATGGTAAATTAGAATTGAAATGATTTGAAATTGAAGCTGGTTCAATTTGAAATTAATCTAAATTGATTTGAAATAATTTGGAATTATGATTAAAGTTGAATAAGTTTAAAAATCAAATGAAATTTGATTTGAATTTGGGAAAGGAATTAAGATTAATTCAACTTGAATTGGGATTAAATCAATTTCAATGGAAATTGAAGTATTGAGTCAATTTAAATGGAAGAGGAAATTTAAATTGAATAAAGGGGAAATTAATTGGGAATGTAGATTGGGAAATTAAACAGTTTGGCTCTGGACTATTTTCAAAAAAAAAAATTGTTTTAATACAAATATATTTTTCCAAACTATTTACTATACAATCTTTCTTTTTAAAGCCAAACTATTTTATACTTATTTTACAATTATTTTGGAACTATTTAACTATTTTGAAACCGTCTTATAAACTGATTACTATTTTTTCAGTTACTTATATCTAATCACTATTTTAAAAACTATTTTGCAATTATCTAACTATTTTATACTTACTTAACTATTTTACAGCTATTTTACAAACTAACAACTATTTTCAACTACTTATCTATTTTAAATTTTTTTCAAGCTATTTTTTTTAAATTTAAACAGGTCAGAATTCAAACTGTTTGAAATTGAAATAATAACTCAATTTGAAATGGAAGCAATTGAGAATAAGTGAATGGAATTAAAGGAAATGTGAATAGAAAAGAAAATTGATTTGGCTAATAACCAATAAAGATAAATACGTAGGATATACGTATATTATTCTATTCGCATAGTGATTTGATCCAGATTCGAACACAGAATTTCGAGATAGTATTATCGATCCGAGTTGGGATTTTTCGTTCGATTTTCGACGGCGAACCTGGATATGGATTGTTGATTGGTTCTGGATATTCTCTATCATAGTTGTGACTATGCAAGGAGAATGACGGTTTCTAATCAAGAAACCAGATCTGAGTCCGCACTAGGAAGTCGGGTGGACGATACTAGTTCGGAAGTGAAATTGTGTGATCGAGTGAGCGATCAAATTGATATAGCGTACGGATGATATGTGTACATCGTATGGATTTGAATGAAATTGATATTGAAGATTTGTGGATAAGAACTGTAAAATGGTTTTTGAAAAGAAATATGGTTAATAACTTTATAAAAGATTTATCAAATGTGAATATTTGATTTAGAATAAAATAAAGTTATATATCCTTGTTATATAAGGTAAATCTTCCCTTGTTGAATCTATTGCCAGAAGAAAAGGGTTTTGAAATAATTGAAGTATAAAAGAGGTTTTATACAAGTTTGAAATAATCCAAAGATTTTCAAAGTTATATATATATCTATATATATAAAGGATTTTATGGGAATGATTTTGGAAAAGGTTTTTGGAACCTATGGATTTTGGAAAGGGCTTTTGATTTTTGAGAAATCAATTTTGGATTTTGGAAAGCCTAGTTTGAGAATTATCGATTTTGGTAATCGATTTTGTGTAAAGGAGATTTTGATAAATCATAAAGGGTATGATTTGAAGATACTATAAGTATATAGTATAAAGTGTTTTGAGAATAGCTCTGGGGAAAAAGGCGCTTCCTTGAAATGAACTTCTCAGGAGTACCACTGGGTGGTACTGCCTTGAGCCCCAAGGGGGGTTTCTAAAGTTGATCCTGTGAGGAGTCCGGACAAAACTAGTTCCTGAGGATTATTTGTGTAGCGAAAGTCGAGGGGCTGGTGCCCACAGAGGCATTTGAGTTATGCTGTGACAACAATTTAACTCAATGTCACTGCGATCTACTGCAGACCATAGCGAAAGTCATGTGTGCCGCTGAGAGCCAACTGTCTACATTTGATTTTATATCGGTAGACTGTGACACTATGGTAACATAGCGAAAGTCGTTTGTGCCGCTGAGAGCCAACAGTCTGCGTTTGATTTTATATCGGTAGACTGCGACCTATGTGGGAGAAGTTTCATTTTGACAGCGAAATCGTGTGTGCCGCTGAGAGCCAACAGTTACATGGACTTTTGCTGTGATGGCAACGTAACCCTAGATGTAACTGCGATCTGTTGTGGGTTCCTTGGTGTAATCAGTTACATGGACTTTTGCTGCGATGGCAACGTAACCCGTGATGTAACTGTGACCATGGATGGGGGTGATGATTTCCAGAGCATTCTCACCAAAGATATTTCCTCTATTTTCAAAAATTGTTTTCTATATTTTCAATAAATTATTTGCCAAGTATTTTTACTGGGTGTTGAAAATGGGTTTACCAAGTACTTACAGATTTTCAGTCCTACGCCTGATCAACGTATGGCCGAATTTCTGTGAGAACAAGGATAGACTTGTTGAGACATCGAGTTATAAAAGTATTTTTTTTATATAAAAACTATTCCTGATAATATTATATAAATTTTTATAAGTATTTTAAAATTCTTAATAAAAGAGTAATTTTTATGATAATAAGTAATTTAATAAATTTTGTCTTCATTCCTTTTCGAGGACGAAAAGTTTTAAAGGGGGGAGGAATGTGATAACCCGGATTTTGGAATACCTGTTAATTGATAATTAACTGGGTTAATTAATAAAATACTAATAAATCAGGGAATAAATATTTATTTTATAATCTCCTAATTTAATTACTTAAAATTTGACAAATTAATTTTTTTTTTAAAAACAAATGATAATAATGAGTGGATTTTTAATAATACTTGAATTTGAAATTCAAGGTAATATCTTAAATAAATTTAAGACTATTATGAATAGATATTTGGTTATTAATTTGTTTATAATTAAAATTTTATTCTTTAAGGTTACCTAAAAAGAAAAATAAGTAAAGAGAAAATGTATTAAAGGAAAAATATGGATATAATATTAAAACATATGATAATTTGAAAATATTAAGAAAAATAATAAGATATATATATATATATATATTTACATATAGATAAATTGAAATACAAAATGATATTAAAAACACTTAAACTACATATGGTTACATGTGTAAATATTAATATAAAGATTTTAAACACTAAATAGTATCTATGTATATACTTATAAATTTAAAAAGTATTTTAGTTTAAAATAAGATAAAAAGGGTTTATTTTGCTTTCTTTTTAATTATACATGAACTAAGCATGGTTTGTAAATGTATAAAGATTTAAAACATACATGTATAAACATGTTACAATAAATTTAAGTAATTAATAAAACATAGGAAAATATATAATATTAGTCTTTGACATTTGTAGCTTTTGTATAAACATGCAAATAACAAGTGTCTTACTTCATTTTTATTTTCTTTTTAAATTGAAATAAATAAAATGTTTAGAGAATTAGACTGGTTCAGTTAAAAACTTTTCACATTTTCATTCTCATCTCTTTTCTTTCTTTAAAAACTAAAACAATGGCAACTTCCTTCAAAAATTAAATCTGAGCAGAGTTTAAAGCAAATCAGATTTAAGCTTTAGTTCAACACAAGAAAATTTCAAGTTCAAAACTTGTGAAATCCTTTTAGTCTTCAGCTTGCAAAACACTCCTCAGAACTAATCTGAATTGATTCTTCAAACCTGGAAACATTTATTCCTCAAGCCTGTAAACATCCATCAAGCTCTGTAAACAACCCAAGCCTGCAACCATCTTTCTGTTTCAAAATCAAATCTGTAACCATTTTGCAAATACTAGACCAAAGCTGTAATCAATTTCAAGAATGCATGCAAGTGAATCTAAAGTAAGCCAAAGCAAGCAACTAAATTTCTAAACAAAAGCATTTTAGCATTCAAGTGCAAAGTTTATAAAAGCCAGTTTTCAAAGCTGTTCTCTGTTCTAGGCATATACAGGTGAGTAAACTTTTTAATTAAAAAGTTTAGTAGTTAAATAATTGTTGTTTGTGAAATTCCTATGATAATGTTGCTCTGCATGTGGGTATAACTATGGGTAGTTGCTGTATTTACATGATTGAGTTTGGAGGTGTATTATTCTTCCCTGTTCTTGTTACAATATATTCAAATTTAGACAAAAATTCATTTTTCCCTTCCTCTGATTTTCTATAGGATTTTGTTTTAAACAATAAAGGTTTGTTTAGTCTTAAATTAAATTTTAAAGATGAATTTATGTAAAAATGCTTAAAAGTTTATTTGGGAATTAGGAATGCAGTGAAATTCCTTTAAACATGCTAAAACCAATCACTTTAATTCATTAATTCAAGATTATAATTTGAATCTACTATTAAAGTTAGGAATTTTAAAACAAAAATCATAATTTTTAGCATCGTAATGGAGGTGTATTTGGGAATTGAACGGAATTTGGTTTCTGGTAAAATGCTGGTGGACGGAAGGTCTGGAGTGGTCGTGAACATCATTGGAGGTGGAGGAGTGTCAGCTGGTTCAGGCAAAAATGTCAGGAGGGTGATCAGTGGTCGGTGGCGATGGTGATCGGTCGATAAAGTCTGTAGCCCTAGTTTTGTTCTGGTTGGGTATTTTGATCGGCATTTCGTCTTTGGATGTTCGAATGCGACAAGATTATGGGAGATGGAAGTTTGGGGGATGGCGAACTCGTGATCGGAATTTAAGGCTCTCCGATGGTCGAAATCGCCAAAGTCGAGGACTTTCTAGGGGATGCTCGTTTCAGATTTTTGATCATAGAGCTCGAATTTGATTGGAAATCGTTTTTGTTGTTCTGGGTGATCGTTCGAGATGAGAAGGTTGTTGTCGACATGTGGGGCGTATCGGCGATGATCGGAATGACTCCGGTGATCTGTGCATGTACACCTATGCTTGGTTGTGTCAGTGATGTGTGCTCGTGGAAGGAAGAGAAATACTCGGGTGGGAACTCGAGAAAAGGAGAGGTT
The DNA here is from genome assembly GCA_030737815.1 of Allium fistulosum. Lineage (NCBI taxonomy): Eukaryota > Viridiplantae > Streptophyta > Magnoliopsida > Asparagales > Amaryllidaceae > Allium > Allium fistulosum. Next base: position 1,003,943,409 of record CM060902.1, on the reverse strand, counting down.
AGCTCGGGTTCGTCTTCGAGTATGTACGATAGGGTTAATAACATGTTAACAGGTTTTAAACTTTAAACTAAAAACCAAGTTTTAGAAAATACTCGGGTATGGACTCGAGTGCATATCGGGATGAACCCGAAGCAAACATTTTAGTAGTTTTTAAATTGAAATAAAAGCAAGTTTTAAATTTAAAATAAATCTAGTTTGTACTATTTCTTAAATCTATTTCTTTATATGATAAATGTTTTAAATAATTGATTTAAGAAGTATATGGTTCGTTTAACTTAAATATATTAACTTAAATTCTTAAGTTATTTTAAACTTAAATTTTTTTTAAATATAACAAGGTAGTTAATTAAAAGATAAATGGTTTACCTTAAAAGTTAATTAAAGTTTTTATGATTTAAGATTAATTAAATTAATAATAATTAAAGGTTAATTACTTAACAAATAAAGGTTAATTAATTAAAGTGATTAATTAAAGGAGAAATAACCAATGTGATTAATTAAAGGTGAATTAATTAATTTATTAAAGGTTAAGTTAATTACATGATTTAAAGGTTAATAAATTAATTAAGATTAATTAATGTAAGTAATTAAAGGTAATTAATTCATGATTAAAGGTTAATAGAATTATTAATTAAGATAAATAAATTAAGGATTAATTAAAAGTTAATGTGAATGGTTAAGGCTAATTAATCTATGGAGTAATTAAAGGTTAAATTACTTAATGTAATTAAAGAATAATTAATCAAGGATGATTAATTAAGATAGATGATTAAAGAATGATTTATTAATTGGGTTGAAATTAATAAATGATTGAGTATGCAGGATTAAAGTAATCTAAATGATTAAAGTCGGAAATTAATCTAATTGGAGATTAATTAAATTAATTAGGAATTATATATCTAATAAATCTTGTTATGGAGGGTTGAATGATATTGGATGACTTGGATTGATTTTATCTCTAATGGGGGATTGAGATGTGCTGTGTTATGAATGAGTTAAATGGTGATAATGTAGGTTACCTATCTGAGTTAAATTGTTTTGTGATATCCTGGATTTAAACGTATTGTTTAAATTTGAAACAACTTGGTTTAAAAAGGATGACATTTGAATTCGAAGAGACCGGGGTCGGATATCAGTGATATCCGAAACCACTTCGATTGGTAATCTAATTTCCTTATAAATTGGATATGTGAGATTTATCAGGCTGGAATGAAATAAGTTAAGTAACCTGGACATTTAACCTGAGAATGGTTGTGTGTGAAAATGATTGACTATAATAAGTAAGAACTCGTAGTGAGGTACGAGTTACCTTGGTTTTAAATAAGTTTTATAACTTAGTATTTCATGTTAGATGAGTTTACTCACGCTGGTTTCCAGCCTGACCCGGGTGTTACTTTGATGTAATGCTCGGGTCAGACCGAGTATTACAGATTTTTCAGGTAAGGACGTTCTGGAGCTCATGAGGCGAGCTGGATGGCAGGAACGTATAGAGAGTGATATATTGGTATTTATTGGGACGAGTTATTTTAACTGTCCAGTGATTGTGAGATGTTGTAACTCTGATATATTAAAATGTAGTTGACTGATACAGTTTTCTTGTATAACTGATATTATTATTTGATATTGTATTTTAATCCGCTGCGAATGTGAGAATCTGTGTCTTGTTCTGTTTCTTTCTTCTATCTCTTTTCTTTTTCTTCTAACTATCTGGAATTTTCGGGTTCGAAAATTCTGGGTCGTTACAGTAGCAGCAACAAAAGCTTTCCTAAAGCTTATCTATTAAAACTCCAAGCTTCCTATGTTTTCCCCGGTGCTGCCTCTTAAGAGCCGGTTGCTCCACCACCTATTCACCTGTTGCTCGGCCATACCTAAAATCAATACTCACGTTTAGCAAAGTGCAAGCTTAAAAGCTTTAGGTCTTAAAGTCCCGTGACTATGAATCTAAATAAATTTTTGTCTCCGATGTCTTGTGACTATGAATCTATTTAAGGTTTTAAAGTTATTATGTTTGATCATGCTGTTCACAAAACCACCCCTCTATACGTTGGTACCATGTTCAATTTTTTTTTACAATATTCTCAATTTACGGTGATCTTATATAATATAATTTCTATCATGATTAATCAATGGACAAGCTAATTATACGTAAATGCATCAAGATATTACAACTATAGTAGAAAAACAATAGCTAAAACAATTTATATACTTTTAGAATGTATCAATTAGAAAAACAACAGTTAACACAATCTATAGTCAATTTGTCAACCTAGTAAATGCTGACCAGACTGCAAAACAAAAGGGACTTCGCATTAATGAGGAAATCACCTCAGTATTGACTAAGGCAAACACCTTAGTATTGACTGAGGCAATCCATCATTGAATACCGAGGCATGCCTCGTTTTCACTAAGGTAATGCGTTAGTTAATACTAAGGCAACAGCCTAAGTTAAAACTTAGGCCAATCGCCAAATTGCCTCAGTTTAACTGAGGTAGCCTTGGTTAAAACTAAGGCATTTTCTTTGGTTCTTCTTCCGTCTTAATAATCGATTAATATGTATGTAAAGATCCTTTTACTGAGGCAAATGACGATGAATCAGGTGCTGGAATAAAATAGTACGTGTATGTGTGCATATAACAATGCAACCGTAGAAAGAGCCTGACAACTATGCAAGGATTAAAGAAAGAGTTTAGCTGCAAAAAAATCCTTAAAGACCTAAGAAAGTAATTTTTATGTAATGTGTTATAGTCCAAGATCCCGAACTTGGCCATGTAACTTTTATATCACACTCTTAATCATCACTGCAACTCTTTTTTGTCACTGGTAATATGCATGATATGTGTTTTTTGAGTATTTAGGTTCGAGGTGGTCAAATGAAGAACGTCGTTGCATTCCTTGTTCCGGTATAATCTGAGTATTTTATATCTATATTAAAATATTGATTAAGGATCGATGTGCAATTTTTGGATTTATCATATGCAATATCAATATGTCTGACATTATTGTGAACAAGAGCTTGTTAATTTTCGAATATACCTAGACGAATATATACGCATTCCTACTTATGGACAAATGATGATGGTGTTGTCCTTAGATCTTTACTTTTTAGACAATAACTTTCACCTCTCCATATGAATAATATTACTTTGCTAATATAGTTCACAAATTAAACTTATAAAAATTAACGAAGTTTTATAAATTTTTAACTAAGTTAACCAAGTTATATAAAGAAATAACTAAGAGTACAACTAATAATTAAGATTTATAAAAATTTAACTATAAGTTTATATAAATAAAGTAATTTTTATAAAATTTAACTAAGTTATATAAAGTTAACTATAAGTCAACCAACTTTATGAAAAATAACTAAGTTAACCAATTTTCATAAAAATTAAATAATTTTCTAAAAATTAATTAGGTTTTATAAAAATTAAATAAATTTATAAATATTAACTAAGTTATATAAAATTTAACTAAGTTAACCAAGTTTTATAAAAATTAAATAATGTTTTAAATACTAACAAAATTTTATAAAAATTAAATAAATTTATAAAAGTTAACTAAGTTTTATAAAAAATTAACTATACTAACTAAGTTTTATAAAAATTAAATAACTTTATAAAAGTTAACTAAGTTTTATAAAAATTTAACTGTATTAACTAAGTTTTATAAACAGTAAATAAATTTACAGAATTTAACCTAATTTAACTAATTTTTATAAAAGTTAACTAAGTTTTATAAAAATAATTAAGTCTATCAAATTTTTTAATTAAGTTAAAAAAAACTAACTTAATAAAATGTAACTAATATTTATAAAAGTTAACAGAGTTTTATAAACATTTGACTGAAGTAACCAAGGTTGTAAAATTTAATTAAGTTCTATAAAAATTATCTATGTTTTATAGAAATTTACTAAATTATCTAAGTTTCTAAAGTATTTTAATGTTTTATAAATATTTAACTAAGTTGCTAAGTTTCCAAAAATTAACTAGGTTTTATAAAAATAAACTAAGTTTTATAAAAATTAATAATGTTAGCAATAGTATAAATAATAATAGTATTTTAAAATTAAATAAGGTCATAAAAATCATATATTGTTGTTTAAAAAGTCTCATTTTATCTATGCTGTTTTCACAAATCATGCTTACTGGGCTGCTTGTTGAACTTTTATTTTGTAGTTAACTAATATATTTAGTGCGAGCAAGTAGCAAAAAGGTGATTTAAAGTAATAAATAGTATGTGTGTATCATTTGAGCATGAATAATTCTATGTATCATTTTGGTTAGAATGCTTGTATATATTATTGCTTTTGGTTGCTAACATTTGTAATCTTCATACTTTGTTATTAAATATCATGGGTATATATTGTGTTTTTGTGTAATTTTATTTGACGTGTTGGTTATCATATGTAATTTTTGTGATATTTTAAATTTCTAACATATATATGCATCGAAATGCGTCAAAACAGTGTAGAAAATGCGATGTAATAAGATGATAGCATTTTAAAAATGTTATACCTATTAATAAACGTGTTTTTAAACGAAACCATCAGCAACAATTGTAGAGTTTTTGAAACGCTCCGTTATTGACATTTGATAGCGTTTATAAAAAGCTATGGTTAGTAAATTTTGATAACGTTTATTCCTTTTTTCTAATATCCATAACAATCAAGAACATGTTTTTTCAAAGCTTTTGTAAAACATTGCCAAATTCATTTCTAGCATTTTCCAAATGAAATTAAAAGTTCTTATTGGTAGAGTTTTTGATTTTGCTATTGTAAGTCCCTGACTTATAATACCATGTTGATATACAACATTCTTAAAAAACACTATTAAAGCCTTTATAGCCTTTTTCAAATGCTATAAAAAGTCCATATTATTGTAGTTACATTAATAAAATTTAAAATTTGGATATTGCACCCAAAAAGATACAATCCCAACGGTAATTGAGTCTGCGAGAAGAAGGTCGATGTAGTGGCAAGTAAGGTTGATGGAATGACCTCGTCTATTTCAAATGCTGAAATTAGCTTGGCAGTTTTATCAGTCAATGTTCTTGAGTCCATTCAAATTCTACTTGCAACTTGTCGAATAATATGACTAAATTTGGCACCTTGATGTTGAAATGAAACCTTTAAATAACGATTTAGAGGAGATTGTTTGCACGTCGTTCGTCTGAAAGTCAGTAAGAGCGGTGATAAATCTTGTGAATTTGTAAGATAGGATCTTAGATAAACATACATAGGCTAAGAAAGTATTTCGGCAATAAAATCAAATGATTTATGTTCAGTCAAATTGCAGGGGAAGCATGTATTTATAAAAAAGGAAATAGAAGGTACTATGGCATTTCTAGTACTATACACAAACAACATGCTACTGATTAGTAATGATGTACTCGTGTTAATGTCAGTTAAATCTTGATTGTTTAATTATCGATTGAAATATTTGAAAGAGACGTCTTTTATACTTGGTATATGTGGATGTAAGGGTTGTCCTAGTTGATATCATAGAGACCATATTAAAATGTTTAATACAGAGCATATAAGATAGATTCTTTATGCACCGATAATAGGAACTGTCATATATGCTATGTTATATACCTGATCGGAATTCACTTTTGTCTTGGTTTAGTGAGTGAATACCAAATTTGAGTTAAAATCATTAAATTTAAGAGTATTTTTGGGTATTTACAAATTACTATAGAATTGTTTATGGAAACAACGAACTCCTTATGAAGAAATATTCAAACTCGAACTTCATAAGTGACATTAGCAAGTCAATCTTGAATTCATGTATACACATAATAAATGGGTTTTAAGTTGAAAATGTTCCAAATGAGAGGTTGTGGCAGATTCAGCTATAAAGGTTAAGTACATCACCTTGAATAGTGTCGTAATGAAAGTACATGTATGTGCAAATTTATATGAAACATTTCCCACCAATGAGAACCAAACAAAGTATTGTGATAGAAATGATGTAATATTGATTGCTATAGGAATCGACAGCTTGATAAGAGCTTAAGGTATGTTCTCCATAATTAACATGCGATAAAAGACTATATTAGTGATAGAGATGTTAATCGTAAAGTAGACAAATAATAATATTACAAATCCAATCACTAAGGTCCTTTCTTGGTTTTGTCTATAAACAATGATAGTGAGTATGGTTACGAGTCACCATAATTGTACCTAAGTGTAAGAGGGAGATTAATGGATTTAAGGGTATGCCTTAATGACAATTATGTATTTTGATTATATAACTCAACTCTTACAGCGAATCATGTTCAAAATAAAGTAAGCTATTGGTTTTATTTTATGTTGTATATATAGTTATATTCAGATATAAATAATGTTATAATAATATTGAATATATACAAGTGAAAAATCCTTAGAAAACGTATTTAATCGATTGTAGTTATGAACTTGTTTACAATCGTGAGTATTGAATCAAATAAAATAAATAACTGTCCTTAAATGTTCTTAATCAAGATGTATCGAGAATGGAATATTGGCATATATGTTAAGACAAGTTTAGTAACGCTCTCCATGTAATGGATAGTAAATTACTCATGACGTTTTGGGGAACTAATGGGTAACGTATGTGTTGTTGTTTGGAACAATTACAAAATGACTCATCGAGGGTCTTCTATAGGTTAAGAGTCAAATAGAAAATCTCACATGATAATTTTCAGCTATCTTTTGACTTCGAAATAATGTGAATCTTAAGTGTATAAACTATACTTTGGTTTTGGCCATGCATAAGACGACACTGATCATGTTAAGGCCATAGTTGGTATAAGTTGAACCATCTGGAGTGAAACACTATTTAAGGGGGGTTCGAATAGTAGGTTAGTATCATCGTAATTGATAGTCAATGTAAAGTCAAAGCCCTTGGCCAAAGCAAATTGGTTAATTAATATTTATTTTCGAAGAACCATGGAATTTACTATTGGAATTGACAATTAACTACATATATTAATAGAGTTTTGAGCATTGATCGAGCTCTAGATATCTAAGTGATATAGTGGTGACGAAGAGAAAACATACACAACATATTGTTGCTTAAGATTGTTGCTTTAACAGACACGAAATTTGATTTCACCTTGATAATTCGTAAGCAATCGAACTCGTGTCAAACTATTGTGCATCTACAATGCCATATAGACTTTGATATTTAAATTGTTTAAATATGCCAATGGCTTAGTTCACATCAAGGAGTCACACAGCCTGAACTCTCAGTTTTTGACCGAAAATAATTTCTTGGAATAATCTATAAAAAGTTGTAAATTGTTATTATAGAGAAATTAGTACAATGGTTACATTAATTTATTATTATTAGAGAGCCGAAATTTAATTAATCAAATGTATAATAGTTTGGTTTATTTAATTTTTTTTGGCTAGTATAGTAGTTTAAATTTAATAAATGGTGTGTGTGTGTGTATCTGTGTGTTTGTTTTATAAATATATTTTATTTTGGTACCCAAAATTTCAAAACTTATTTTAAAATAAGGCAGGCCAAAATATATAGGCTGTAGATTAATTAAATGGGTGTAATTAATTGAGTGAGGTAAACTCTCATTCATAATGGATCACCTTGAATGGTGGATTTTGATAAGATATTTACATAGCCGATTAGCACTGCTATAAATAGACCTAGAAGCCTCCATTTTGCTACACGGAGATCATTCTCTTTGTCGAAACAAAATTACATTCTAGTTATAGACTTTACAACTCCACCATCACGTCAGATATTGGATCTTTTAAAGGGGAAATTGGTGTTCAAGGTGTATTCAACCAATAAGATTATTGAGAATTTTTTTTAAAATATTATAACTAATATCAATAATTTTAAGTAATTTTTATTCTTAATTCAATTTGTTTTAATAAAAAAAATACTTTTTCTCTTGTCTATTGTTCATGCAAACATCACAACGAGCATGTCTAGTCGGTCATCTTAACTTTAACATGCTTGGGGTCGGAGATTCTCAAGTTGGCAAATAGCGACCAATTGCCATGGTTTGTGCTTATTTACAGTCAAATTTTTCTACGACGGTGAGGCTCATATAAATATCGATTGAAAATTATGGTCACATGATACCTCATAAGAGATAATGAGTTAGGCACCAAAAAAAGCTTGGGTCGAGGGGAGACGTTCGAAAATATTCATGTTGCCTTTGACAAACTCAGACGGTTGGGACAAGGAAGGGGGACTATAAGCGGTAACTAGGGTTACGAGGAAAAGGTGGTAAATTTTTTATTGTCCTTGTTATTTTTAAAATTATTTTATAACCCTAAAACTTCAAGAATGAATAACTCCCACATATGAACTCTATTTTGTGTACAACTTGGTCATCGGGTTCGTATTAAAATTGTGGATACATTGATATTATATAACTGAATATCGTACGCTTACCGTAACAAACCATATTCTATTTATTAGAGGATCGTAGAGTATTTATATTATTTTCATATGATTTCGTATGGTTTTAATATTTTAAGAAATGACTTTTAGGGACATTTCCCACATCCACGATTTTTGGCAAGTTCTATATGACCATTTTGATTCTATAGATTTTATACGGACTATAACTTTTGATAGATGTTGAGTTAGGGTCGGAAACCACTTCCATTGGATCTGGATTAAGGTTTCCCTTTCCGTAGAGTGGTAATATTAAGAAAACAAACTAACCATTTTCGAGCATGGCTGTTTGAAGTTTTCTTTGATTTTGAGCAGCTTAAGTAGGTAATTAGAGTCATTAGCTTAGAGGTCCATAATCTATTTCAGTTTTGTGAAGGCTGATGGGACCTTATCTTCATTATTTCACAACTCCCAAAAATAGTTAAAAACCTCCATTAACCAAAGTGTAGCTTCTACTGTTTATAAGGAGATTTCGGTTTGCTATTGGGATTAGTATAATTAGCACTTGGGATTAGAGATTTGCTATTGGAAAAGCCTTGGATTTTGTACCTTCTACTGTTTATAAGGAGATTTCGGTTTTGCTTTGGATTAAGGTGAGTGATTAGATCACTCACTTACTAATTAGGTCATTAAATACCCTAAATGATGTTTTAAAAATTATTTAAAAATATTAAAAATGTTTTTAGACCATACTATACCATATATGTGAATTGTATATGATTTGGACTTGATTTGCAAAAACATGTTTTTATAGATCCCTAATCATGTTCTTATGGATTCCTGACCTTCAACTTGGATTTCAATCTCTTTAAAACAATATATTTGGATGTTTGACTATTTTTAATGCTTATATATGATGAATGTATGATTATTCTATGTTTGAATGGTTGAAAATGCCAATTGAGTGACGATTACGTTAGGAAGGGTCTATGGTTCGGTTACAATCCATAAAATCTATTTCACATTGGAGGCGATCAATTTAAAGTAACAAGGAAGGCTTCATAAAGTTGCACAACAAGTTTCAAGCCATTTGGAGTTCTTAGGATCAAGATATGGACATTCAAAGTATGGATCGATAGAGGTCAAAGGCATGGATCAGTGAGACTCAATAGCATGGATCAGTGGAGTAACTTGGAGCATGGACTGGGCATGGGAATATGGAAGTAAGAGGGTGGAGCATCGTGGAGTGATTTGGAGCTGAAAAGTGAAGTGTGGGACCAGTCGCCATGGATCAAACTGATCCATGAAGATCGACCCAATTAGGGTGTAATCCATGGTGGAGCATTGGGAGTTGTGCTGGAGCTTATGTGTGAAGTGTGGGATCGGTGGTGATGGATCAGTTGGAATGGTTTGGTGGTCATGGATGTATATATCCATCCAAACTAGGTTCTATCGATATGGGTTGACAAGGAAGGCCCCATGAGACTACGTTTCGAGTTTAAGATCGTTTGGAATTTGTATGCTCGAGTTATGGCCATTTGATGATGGATGGCTATACTTCGGATGTAGAGCAGCTGGATTGAAGGAACTGTTGGAAGAAGGTTAAAGAACACACGATGACATTCTATGGCCGATGATGACTGTCTAGAATTGTTTCCAACCACGAAGACTTCAGACGAGAGTCGTAAGGACAGTTCCGGGATGAACTTTGCTACAGATAACGTGTGCAAAGGTGTAACAACCCTGTTGTTAGTGACATAATTAATTAATGATTAATTATGGTCAATTAATGTTAATCGAAGATTTTGAAATTTAATGGAAAAAATAATAAGTTTTATTTTTGATAATTGGTTTAATCCAATAAAAGAAATGAGATATCATTTCTTTTATGTGAATTTCAATTTTTATTGAAATAATATTAAATCAATCAGAGAATTTTAATTATTGATTTGATAATAAATTGATATGAGTTAGTAATGAATTATTTTTAAATAATAAAGGAAAATGAGTAATTTTTTATTAAAAAATAGAGTTTTTGTTAATTATTGGTTATATCAATATTTAGTAAAATTAGGACAAGGAATAAAATAATAAGTGATAATTAGTGTTTTAATTTGAATGTAGTTAATAATATTTATTAACTTAGTGGTTGATTAGGAAAAGAGGATAAACTAATTATAAAAAATTATCTAATCATTTTATTAGGCTAAGTAAAGAGGTAAGATAAAGTTTTAATTCTTTTTATTAAAACTTAGGTTTAGGCTTAATAAAATTCAGCCCATTAGTGCAAATAAAGGAGAATTCTTATCTCCTTTGTATTTCAGAATGAACTATACATTCATTTTAACTTAGGTAAAAAATAAAAACTAGGTTTTTCAAAACTAAGAAACTCTAAACCTAGCTCTTTGAAAAATCACTAGAAAACAAGAATAAAACCTAGAAAATAAAAGAAGATATGGGTAAGTCTCCAAATCCTCTTCTCTGTCTGAATCTAGCATTTAATTTCAGTTTTATATGATTTTTAATTTCTGAAATTTTAGGATGAGAGGGCTTTTGGGTGATTCTTGTGGCATGTCGATAGCATAGGAGTTGTAAAAGAAGAGGAATGCACATTTGTTGTTCTGGGCATTGCATCCTTGTCAAATTGGAGTAAAAGGTGAGTTTGAACACTCACAAAATCTATCTCTAGGGATTAGGCTATGAAATGATTGTTTTTTTGTATGCTAATTTATTGTATGACGGTTGTTATGATATAATAGTTATATTGGTTGATTTGGTTGCTTAACTTTGTGTCAATTTAGATTCATTAAACTGAGCTGAAAATAGTGGTTAAAGAATATGAAATCTGTACCAATTGGTTAGGAGTTTGGCTTTGGAATTCTGGACATATAATCTAGACTGATATTCAAAGCTAGTATAAAAAGTTTGAGTGCAAAAGATTAAATGTCGAATTTATATGATTTTTGCAAAGTGGGTATATGTAAATAGAGATTTACAAATCTGAGCTGAAAATTGTTGTTAAAGAATATGAAATCTGTGCCAATTGATTAGGATTTTGGCTTTGAAATTCTGAAAATATAATCTAGACTGATATTCAAAGCTATTGTAAAAAGTTTGAGTGGAAAAGATTAAATTTCGAATTTACATGATTTTTGCAAAGTGGGTATACGTAAACTGAGATTTACGAATTTGAGCTGAAAATGGTTGTTAAAGAATATGAAATCTGCACTAATTGGTTAAGAGTTTGGATTAGAAATTCAGTACATATAATCTAGACTGATATTCAAAGCTACTGTAAAAAGTTTGAGTGAAAAATATTAAATATTCAATTTATATGATTTTTGCAACATGGGTATATGTAAACCGAGATTTACAAACCAAAGCTGAAAATGGTTGTTAAAGAATATGAAATCTGTACCACTTGGTTAGGAATTTAAATTTGAAATTTTCTACATATAAAATAAACCGATATTCAAAGCTACGATAAAAATTTTGAATTCAAGATTAGTTTTCGAATTTATGTGATTTTTTTATGTGGTTCAAAATTTTGGAATAAATCTATTTTATTATAAAGGGATGTGAGTGAAATATATATACATGACAAGAAATAGTTTTGAAAATCTTTTATAAAGAGAAATATTTATAGGAATGTATATTTAATTATATGTTTAGAAATATGGTTTTGGGAATATGAATATAATTTATTTATTTTTTAAAATAAAAATTGTTATATTTCAGTATGGATTTGGAAAAGTAAATTAAATATGGTTTTGTGAATAATATGACTATATAGAAATTTGAGAAAATTTTGTGTATGTGACGCCCCACCTCTATACTCATGCTAGCCAAGAACACTATATGGTAATGCCGTCAACTAGCGTGAAGAATAAGGCTGTTGAGGAGCGACCATCTGTATAATTGCTTTGTGCAAGTACCGATATGTCAGAAAATATAACTTACATTTCATTTCTAGAGGAAATCCGACATATCTAATACCAACTCAAAGCTACCACACAGTGGCTAAGTAGTCTTCGGAAACAAATATAGAAATAAACATAACACAAATCAGTCACAAATATCCATATCACAACGGCGGAATAAGATATGAATATATCACATGGAAGTGTACATCAGAGTAGTGGTAAAACAAGATCCACTACATTACAAGAGAATAGATACAAGTGCTAGGAAAAAGAATAATTATACATCAAGGAGTCCATAACTCAAATGTATAATAGCAAAAACTACTAATCTAAAGTAGTTAGCCAAAAGAATCAGATGATAATCTCTGATGAGAAATCAAGCAGGAGCACCTGAAATATCTCGGTCTGACCCGAGTATTATTTAAGACGAAAATAATAAACGGATCATTCTAGCTATAAATATCAGATAAAGGAATGAGATATAAGCAGAGATATAATAAGAACGTATGATAACAATAATGTCATACGAGAACAAATATGATTTAAACAACAACAAGATCATACAATATCTCAAAAATCACAAAGCACCAAAACGAATATCATATTCTTTATTTTATTCAACAAACTACAAATATTGACAAACATATTAATGCCAATCGCAAAAGTTGGTGAAACACAAATTCTAGAAATCACAACGAGAAATCTAGAAATCAAAAACGGGGGAAGGCCTATCACAAACGGGAGCATGAAAACTCACCAACACGTGTATCACAAACGGGTTGTTAATCCTATGGTCGCTAACCATAGAGCCGGTGCCACGACGTAGTACAACGAACGCCCGAGGAACCAAACTCAAACAATACGGAACAACGACGTAGTACAGCGTTACGCCCGATGAACCTGAACACAAATAGTACGGAACAACAACGTAGTACAGCGAACGCCCGATGAACCGAACTCCAATAAACCGAAACAACGACGTAGTATAGCGTTACACCCGATGGACCAAACTCAATAAAACTATAGGACGCAAGCCTATAAAAATGAGATGAAGCTCAACAGAACGGGGTATAGTCCCCCACGTGGACAAAGAGACATCGCACAACGCTAGTCTAAATCCCAAAATGATCATCATCGATCATCAAGAAGTGTCGATTACACTAAGCTAGTAAATATAAGAGTTTAGTTTCATGTCCCATAACCACTAGCTTAACTTAAATATTTACAAACAAATTGTGTATTCCCACTCGAAAATTGTCATAAGATTTTCAATCGAACAAGTCCATAAATTAACCGACGAAGTAAACACAAGCGTTTCATACCACTTGTTTTGCTAAGCCGTTTAATTAGATTTTCTCATACGAATGAGGTAAAGGTTTATATATACTAATAGATTAGAAAACGGTTTTATAAACGAGCTTTGTATTAAAAATAGAGTTGAAATCATCTTTGTAAAGAATTTGAATATTTACTATTAGTATAGACACCTTTGAATTTAAAAGTGACTAATCACAAAATGATTGTAGAAACCATCAATCACTAAAATTCACATACGAAGACGTGAATCAATCCAAAGAAATCGATACTGAATCCATCAAAATGGATATTCCCAAAAATCCCGAAAAAGAAGTTATCAAAGTCAACAAAGGTGATAACAACAAATTGGAGAAACAAGAATCGATTAAAAATTGGAAACTCAAACACAAAAGGCAAAATAGGCAGAGACAGGAGATTCAGTCGACTGGGCCAGTGTGGTCAGTCAACTGACACAAATCTTGGAAATTTTCTGTTTCCAGGTTCAGTCGACGGAATCATGCCTGGAAACTTTCGGTTTCCAGGCTCAGTCGACTGACCAAGAGTGGTCAGTCGACTGATACTGGCCCAGGAAATTTCCTGGGTTCAGTTCAGTCGACTGACCCTCTAGTTCGGTCGACTGAACTTGAAATTCCAGTATTCTCAGCCTAGCCCCCCAAGGGGAAAAATTCCAACAAATCATGATCGGACGAGCCACGGGCGCTAGAGGTTTACGCCAGTCGGCAACCCAGCCTATAGGCTCATCGATGCTTCCGCGAAAACATGTTCAAACATCCGTAAAAATATTTTCACAAAATTGGACAAAAAACCAAAAATTTGAATATTCACCAAATTAATCCGAATCAAAATCAAATTAACATGTAAAGATGTTAGGAATTCATACCAAACAATCAAAGATAATTATAGACATAGATGTGAGATAAAAATCTCGCCTTTGAACCCAAAAACACAAGAGAGAAGCTTAATCACAAAGGAAAGATCAACACTCTTCACTTCAACCAAAGTAGCTTGAATCTAAGCTAAAAAGAAGAACATTCCCTAAGTTAGGTTTAGGAAATTTCTGAAATTGAAGAGAGAATGAGTTGGAGAAGATAAAGAGGATGCTTACCAAAGCTTCTTTTGGAATTTGGAGCAAGAATTTATGTTTGCAATTGAATCTAGGGCTTGGAATATCTAATTCCACCTCTCTTCCTCCATTTTCAGTTTAGCTTGAGAAAAAGAAATGAAATGAGGATGAGTGGATGAAGAGAAGGGCTGAACTAGGTTATAGAGTGGGTTGGGGTGAAACCCAAACCCAAAGCCCAATAGAAAATAGCAAAATTCAACTTACTCCAAATATATCGATGCGTATACTTAAAAAAGTCGCAAATGCCATTTTGGACTCAATGGAAGTGATCTCGAGTCCCAATTCGACTGTTTTCAAAAAGTAGCTTTTCAGACTTCAATCTGATTAATGATTCTATATTTAAATAAAATATTTAAATATTCAATCGTAAAATATGCGGGTTGTTACAGACTCCCCTCCTTAAAGAAATTGCGTCCTCGCAATAATTAAGAGGAAAATAAAAAGTAACAACCATAAAAGCATATCAACACAAAAGAAAATTTGAAATAAGAAGTTCACAATAAAGAGCACGAAAGAGTAAGTCCGGATGTGTTTGCTCGATGAATTCTCAAGATTCCCAAGAGAAATTCTTAGAATTTGAGGACTATTGAACTTTCACAAGAAGAATATCTTTATTTCGAAGGCGTTTAATCTCCAAAGTAATGATACGAATAAAATGTTGCTCATAAGTCAAATTTGGTGAAACCTCAATCTCTACAACAACACCGGACTCAAGAATAAAAACGGAATCCCTCGGGTATTTCCGCCGTAAAGAGACGTGGAAAACGTCATAACTTAGCAAAAGATTGAGCCGGTAATAAAAAGGCGATAAGCACGGAACCAATACGTTCGGTGATGGGAAGGGAACAACATATCGAGGTGCTAACTTTCCCAATCGACGGAAACGCACAACACTCATTATAGGTGAACACAAAAGAACACCAATAAAATCTGGATGTAAAACCAGTTTCTCACCGGCTTCAAGCCAACACAAAGATATCGGCACGGCCTTCCGTAGAGTGCCTCGAAAGGTGCCATACCAATACAAGATTGGAAGCTATTATAGAAAGAAAACTCAATAAGAGAAATATGATTTTCCCAACTTCCACAAAAAATCAAGAACACATGCACGAAAGAGATCTTCAAGAGTTTGATTCACACGCTCGGTTTGTCCATCGGACAAAGATGATAAGCGGTGCTAAAAATTAAGCTTTGTTCCCAAAGCTTTTGAGGACCTTACCAAGATCCACTAGTAAAATAATGGATCACGATTGCTAACAATAGAAGTAGGAACTCCATGCAATTTAGTTTGACATAGAGTTTAGCCCAAAAGAGGTATGGTCCAAAAGAGAAGGACAAGCCTCAAGGCTACACAAAACAAGAAATGAACATAAATGGGATTCACGATCTCGAATCTCACAAGTGGATAAAGTCTCGAGATCACTCCATTCGGACATCTTCAAGGAAACAACTGTTGTTGCTCACGGCTAAGGGCATCGGCAACTCGATTACCTTTTTTCGGAGTACAAAGAATATCAAGATCATAAGATGCAAGGAACTCGAGCCAACATTAAGTTCCTTACGAGAAAATAAACATTTCAAAGATTTATGATCGGAGTGGAGAACGAATTTCTCCCCCCCCCCAAAATAATGATGCCAAACTCTAAAAGCGAAAACAATAGCCGCGAGCACTAGATCATGAGTGGCATATCTAGTCTCGATAGGCTTTAATGATTTAGAAGCAAAAGTGATAGCACGTTCTCTTTTGCAAGAGAACGACACCCAAACCAATACGACTAGCATCGGTATAAATAATAAATTCTTGGTTCCCCTCAGGAATCACAAGAACAAGAGTATCGGAAAAGAGTTCTTTTAAATAATCTTCTTTCCCGAAAAGCTAAAACTTTCAAAATTACAATTATCTTTATGTGATAATCTTTTCAGAAAAAATTACATTTTACAAGTCAATTTACTGTGTCTGATTGTCTCATCATAGCGTTTAGGAAATTCCTATCGATAACGTTGATCAAGCACATCGACCAGAATTCTTAAAGCACTCAATGGGAAAAACAACACAAAATCATCTTCTATATGATAAACATGCCTCTTATAAAATTTACAAATAGTCTTTGCTCGTTTTAAGAACAAAATCCAATCTTACTTATAAATATCTTATTAAAAGATTTGCAGATTCTAAATTTGTTATTTTCATCCATAATCAATAAATATAAGGATAAACTAATCGAGATATTCGTAGAATACTCGATTCACAAAATGGATGAAAAAAAGGTAGAACACTCGTCATACCGAATGATATAACAAACCAAACACAAAAATCACAACAAGTGCGAAATACGGTAAAAGGATGCTACCTTCCGCAACTCGTAGCTGATGAAAACCGGTGGCAAGGTCGAGCTGAAAAGACCTTAGCACCTCACAAAAGATTGCTTAGGTAATAATCCTAAGACAAGCTCAACTATATTCCGGAAAATTCACAAACTACTTGAATGAAAAAAATAACATCTTCTTCATCAAGTAGGTTTAAAGAATAAAATGATGCCACCGAATTTGAAAATCAAAATCATTAAGAACAAAAGAAATATGCTTAACAGATTGAGGATGTCGAAGATGAATAGTCCACATTGGACATAGGATATAGGTTTCATAATAATTAAGCCAATCCTTTCTCAAAAAATCAATTTCGAAGCCTAAGTAATCGCATAACATGCAAATCGGCTCGAAAAGAATAATCACATAAAATAATCTCGACATTTTCACAAAGTAAATTGAGTGTTGCGGATCCATCAATCGAATTCGCAATTCTCAATGAAGTCATCAATCCCATAAAAATTAAAAGAGAAAGAATCATCAAGTTCTTTTGATATAAAACAATGAGATGAACCCAAATCAAAAAGAACTCGAATAAAATTATCACAAAACAAATATCGTCAAGGATAGAATGAGAAATACCTTGACCAAAAGAAGTGTCACTAGGAGCTTGCATAGCATTCAACTCTCCCTCTCTCCTACTTTGGAGTATGGGACATGTAGATATAAGATGGCCCGAACTTTTGCAATAACGACAAAAAAATGGTTTCGGGCACTCATTTGCATAGTGGTCCGTAAGACCACAATTGTAGTATCGTCCACGACTAGTGGTAGGAGTCTTTGCTACAGAAGTTTCTTGCTTCCCTTTCTTGTCGGGATTGGGGCTTTTGAACTTAACAGGCCACTTCATGTTATTGTTGAAGTTCTGTCTGGCATGCACAACTTCAACATCAATTTCTCTATCGACCTCTTCAAGTCGAAGAGCGATATCTATAAGCTGATCGAAAGAAACTTCTAGTTTCAGAAGTAAAGGCTTCTTAAGGTTCTTATTCAACCCATAGACGAACCTCTGATTTTTCTTCAATGGGGTATTAATATACTCGACCCCATATTTAGAGAGAGATTCAAAAGACGCGACGTAATCTGTCACAGAAGATTCACCTTGAACAAGGTCAATAAAGCATCGGGCTAAAGTTACTTTTTCAGCCTCCGGCACAAACTTCAATTCGAATCTTTCCCGGAATTGCTCCCAAGTAAGATCCGCTTCGGTAATTTCAGAAATTAAAAGCTCATACCAATCTAATGCTCTTTCTAGGAGCATGCTAGAAGCCACTTGGACTCGAAGTGGATCAATAAGATCCATGTGGGAAAAGATGCGATCGCATGATCTAAGCCAAGCTTGGATTTCTATAACGTTTTCGGATCCCTTGAATGGCCTTCCACCCAAAGCGGTATAATCTCTGCACAGGCGTGCAAACCCAGATTTAGGGTGAGTTGGCACTGGAACGAGTCCGGCAGCTTGGACATTGTTCACAAGATCTAAAAGTTGTTGAACTGACATAAATACTCCATCCTGAGGAGTAGCACTAGATTGGCCGGCGCTGGGACGGCCAATTCTAACCATTTCTCTTCTCTAAGAAAGAAAGAAAGAAGAGGAAAAATGTTATTCTCAAAATGAATAGCAAACAACCTTGATTGATAAAACAAGGCATCACAAAAGAAAATAGGATAGGATGGTACAAAGACTCGAATTAAATCATATGGCACGATTCCTAAGAAAGACTTAGGACAATGATCCTTACTAGATTATTCTACATTGTTCCGAAGTTTGGCTCTGATACCATGCTGTGACGCCCCACCTCTATACTCATGCTAGCCAAGAACACTACGGGGTAATGCCGTCAACTAGCGCGAAGAATAAGGCTGTTGAGGAGCGACCATCTGTGTAATTGCTTTGTGCGAGTACCGATATGTCATAAAATATAACTTACATTTCATTTCTAGAGGAAATCCGACATATCTAATACAAACTCAAAGCTACCACACAGTGGCTAAGTAGTCTTCGAAAACAAATATAGAAATAAACATAACACAAATCAGTCACAAATATCCATATCACAAAGGCGGAATAAGATATGAATATATCACATGAAAGTGTACATCAGAGTAGTGGTAAAACAAGATCCACTACATTACAAGAGAATAGATACAAGTGCTAGGCAAAAGAATAATTATACATCAAGGAGTCCATAACTCAAATGTATTAATAGCAAAAACTACTAATCTAAAGTAGTTAGCCAAAAGAATCAGATGATAATCCCTGATGAGAAATCAAGCAGGAGCACTTGAAATATCTCGATCTGACCCGAGTATTATTTAAGAAGAAAATAATAAACGGATCAGTCTAGCTATAAATATCAGATAAAGGAATGAGATATAAGCAGAGATATAATAGGAACGTATGATAACAATAATGTCATATGAGAACAAATATGATTTAAACAACAACAAGATCATACAATATCTCAAAAATTTCAAAGCACCAAAAAGAATATCATATTCTTTATTTTATTCATCAAACTACAAATATTGACAAACATATTAATGCCAATCGCAAAAGTTGGTGAAACACAAATTCTAGAAATCACAACGAGAAATCCAGAAATCACAAAAAGGGGGAAGGCCTATCACAAACGGGAGCATGAAAACTCACCAACACGTGTATCACAAACGGGTTGATAATCCTATGGTCGCTAACCATAGAGCCGGTGCCACGACGTAGTACAACGAACGCCCGAGGAACCAAACTCAAACAATACGGAACAACGACGTAGTACAGCGTTACGCCCGATGAACCTGAACACAAATAGTACGGAACAACAACGTAGTACAGCGAATGCCCGATGAACCGAACTCCAATAAACCGGAACAACGACGTAGTACAGCGTTACTCCCGATGGACCGAACTCAATAAAACTATAGGACGCAAGCCTATAAAAATGAGATGAAGCTCAACAGAATGGGGTATAGTCCCCCACGTGGACAAAGAGACATCGCACAACGCTAGTCTAAATCACAAAATGATCATCATCGATCATCAAGAAGTGTCGATTACACTAAGCTAGTAAATATAAGAGTTTAGCTTCATGTTCCATAACCACTAGCTTAACTTAAATATTTACGAAAAAATTATAGATTCCCACTCGAAAATTGTCATAAGATTTTCAATCGAACAAGTCCATAAATTAACCAACGAAGTAAACGCAATCGTTTCATACCACTTGTTTTGCTAAGCCGTTTAATTAGATTTTCTCATACGAATGAGGTAAAGGTTTGTATATACTAATAGATTAGAAAACGGTTTTATAAACGAGCTTTGTATTAAAAATAGAGTTGAAATCATCTTTGTAAAGAATTTGAATATTTACTATTAGTATAGAAACCTTTGTATTTAAAAGTGACGAATTACAAAATGATTGTAGAAACCATCAATCACCAAAATTCACATACGAAGACGTGAATCAATCCAAAGAAATCGATACCGAATCCATCAAAATGGATATTCCCAAAAATCCCGAAAAAGAAGTTATCAAAGTCAACAAAGGTGATAACAACAAATTGGAGAAACAAGAATCGATTAAAAATTGGAAACTCAAACACAAAAGGCAAAATAGGCAGAGACAGCAGATTCAGTCGACTAGGTCAGTGTGATCAGTCAACTGACACAAATCCTGGAAACTTTCTGTTTCCAGGTTCAGTCGACTGAACCTGGGTGATCAGTCGACTGAATCATGCCTGGAAACTTTTGGTTTCCAGGCTCAGTCGACTGACCAAGAGTGGTCAGTCGACTGATATTGGCCCAGGATATTTCCTGGGTTCAGTTCAGTCGACTGACCCTCCAGTTCAGTCGACTGAACTAGAAATTCCAGTATTCTCAGCCTTAGCCCCCCAAGGGGCAAAATTCCAACAAATCGCGATCGGACGAGCCACGGGCGCTAGTGGTTTATGCCAGTCGGCAACCCAACCCTATAGGCTCATCGATGCTTCCCCGAAAACATGTTCAAACATCCGTAAAAGGATTTTCATAAAATTGGACAAAAAACCAAAAATTGGAATATTCACCAAATCAATCCGAATCAAAATCAAATGAACATGTAAAGATGTTAGGAATTCATACCTAACAATCAAAGATAATTATAGACATAGATGTGAGATAAAAATCTCACCTTTGAACCCAACAACACAAGAGAGAAGCTTAATCACAAAGGAACGATCAACACTCTTCACTTCAACCCAAGTAGCTTGAATCTAAGCTAAAAAGAAGAACATTCCCTAAATTAGGTTTAGGATATTTTTGAAATTGAAGAGAGAATGAGTTGGAGAAGATGAAGAGGATGTTTACCAAAGCTTCTTTTGGAATTTGGAGCAAGAATTTGTGTTTGCAATTGAATCTAGGGCTTGGAATATCTAATTCCACCTCTCTTCCCCCATTTTCAGTTTAGCTTAAGAAAAAGAAATGAAATGAGGATGAGTGGATGAAGAGAAGGGCTGAACTAGGTTATAGAGTGAGTTGGGGTGAAACCCAAACCCAAAGCCCAATAGAAAATAGCAAAATTCAACTTACTCCAAATATATCAATGCTTATACTTAAAAAAAGTCGCAAATGCCATTTTGGACTCAATGGAAGTGGTCTCGAGTCCCAATTCGACTGTTTGCAAAAAGTAGCTTTTCGGACTTCAATCCGATTAACGATTCTATATTTAAATAAAATATTTAAATATTCAATCGTAAAATATGCGGGTTGTTACAATGTATATAAGTGTAAATTGGAATAATTCGATTTTATGGAATATTTTATTTTATAAGTGAACATTTATTTAAATACAACTAATAAATGGATTTATGGAAATTTATAACAAGTGTTTTTAAAATAATAAATTCAAAAGAGAAACTGTTTTGAGAACCTTAATTTTATAATTTGGAAAGTACTAATAATCGACTTAGTGTTGTCGATTGGTTTAAATGCTTTCAAATAACGCTTCGTCGAATATGGTATAACTCATTGAATAGAATGTTTGAGTGGAATTTACTAATTCATTAGTAAATACTTGAGCTTAACTGGGTACTATAGTCTACCTAAGTTAAATTCTTGTGATCACCTTTGGGAAAGTAATTAACACTTTAGAGTTGTGTTCTCTTCAGGTTGCGACAAGTGGTTGCGAGATCCGAAAGAGAATGTAATTTAGGTTTTCCAGTGGTATCCGTAATAAGTGATATTTACTAACTTTTAGTAAATACTTGAATTTCACCATACGATATGAGACATATTGGTTAAGTTCTACTAATTACTGAAGGTGATAGTGTTTGGCACTTTAGATTTACTCTCTTTTGGTATGCGACAAGAGGCTGCTAGATCCTTAAGAAGTTTACTCCTAGATTTCTTTTCAAATGTAATAATATAAAATATATCAGAGAGATTCGGTCATGGCTGCTACCCTTGAGATCATTCTATGATTATGCGATTTCCGCTCTGTGTTCGATCCTCGGTATCGGATCAGTTTGTGTGATGCCAAATTGTGTGTTTGTTTGATATAGTTCTGCATACGATCATTGTGATCATTTCGAGTAAGATCTCTTGGACTTGTTAAAATTAAAACATTAACTCCATAACTATTTTGTATTCATGAATTAAAAACATATATTCTTGTGTCTTGTGATGGATGTTAAGTTAATTTTGTTATTTGGTGTTTAGTGACTAGTTCGTGTTTGTGACTTAAACATATAATTATGTTTTTAGTTAAACTAATCTTGCGACTTGTGATATCTTGGACATCTAGATTGAATCATGTGTTTAGTGATTAGCCGTGTATATTTTGGACACTTGTATTGGACATCTGGATTCATTTATGTATTATTCATTTTGGTGTTATATCTTGTTCTCACCATATTGGATATTTAGAGATAGTCTAACCCGGGTATTATTTGGCTCAGATCAGGCCGAGACTTTTCAGGTTACAGGATAGGTTGACTTTTGGATGTTGGGCTAGCAAGGAGATAAATACCTTTGAATTTTAGTTTATCTCATTTAGGAATTTCTGGTTATGTTCATAAAATGTATAACTTAGATTAGGGAACTATAAAACTTGTATATTAGGTGAGTTTAGTGTTTAATTGTGCAGGCACAAAATTTGTATATGTATATGTTGAGATTTTACTCCGTTTTGATCTGTGACTGTTATTTATATGATATATTATTCAGATTCTAAGAAATCAGTGTCTATTACTTTGTATTAATATTGTACACGTCAAATTCAATTCAGATAAATAGTGAAAAAAAATGACGTGTCAGTGTTAATAGAAAGACATATTCACATTCGATCGCCCTTAACAAGCCGTATTCTCCGGATTAGCAGACGACATTACTTGTAATGTACTTTGCTAAACTGGGCACAGCGATGAGGTAGTTACAGTTTGGTATCAGAGCTATGTCGGATCAATATAATATATAATATCATGTGTCCAAGACTTAGATGACCTAGAGTTCTGTCCCCTGAGTGTGTGGTAGGTAGGTATAGTAATTATCTAATTAGGAATACAAAAAAATAAATTGATTATGGGAATAATCAATTGGGACGTAAATTGTAACAACCCGCATATTTTACGATTTCATATTTAAATATTTTATTTAAATATAGCGTCGTTAGTCGGATTTATGTCCGAAGTGTCACATTTTGCAAACGGTCGAATTAGGACTCGGGACCACTTCCATTGAGTCCAAAATGGCGTTTGCGACTTTTTTGAGTATAAGCTTCGATATTTTTGGAGTAAGTTGAATTTTGCTATTTTCTAAGTGGGCTTTTGGGTTTGGATTTCACCCAACTCATCCTATACTCTAACTCTTTAACTCTTCATCCATTCACTCTCCAAACACTTTAGCTCAGTTGAAAATAGGGGAAGGGAAAAAGAATTAGAAATTGCCAAGCCCTAGTTCCTCTTGCAAACTCAAATTCTTGCTCCAAAATCAAAGAGAATCTTAGGTAAGCCTCCTCTTCATCTTCACCATCTCATTTCCTCTTCAATTTCATAAAATTCCTAAACCCTAATTTAGGAAATATTTGTTTTGATCTTAGATTGAAGCTTGTAGAGTTGAAGTGAAGAGTGATTGATCTTTTCCTTGTGTTTGAGCTCCTTATCTTTGTTTTTGAGTTAAAAAGGTGAGTTTTTGAACTCACATCTACTTCTATAGATATGATTGTTGTTAGGTATGAATTCCTAACACTTATCTATGTCTGTTTGCTTTTGATTTGAATTGAATTGGTAAATATTCCAATTTTTGTGTTTTGGTCCAATTTTATGAAAATGCTCTTGTAGATGTTTGGACTTTGATGTTTAGGGTGTATCGAAGAGCCTATAAGGCCGGGTTGTCGTTTGGCGTAAATCCTTGGTCGTCATTGCTCGATCGATCGCTCCCGAATCATTTTGGCCATCATGGCCTAGGAAAATTGTTGCCCAGACCAGATCATCAGACGTATGAAATGCAAGTTCAAACATCTGGTTTTAAACCTGGAGCAAAAGTTTATACGGCGGAAATTTATAAAAATGGCAGAAAACAGAGTCAGACGTCTGAAACAACCTTTCAGACGTCTGAAACACCTTGTCAAACGTCTGAACCACCCTTTCAGACGTCTGAACCACCATGTCAGACGTTTGAAGCCACCCTCCAAACGTCTGGATGGTTTCTGAATTTCCAGAACCTAAATCCAGACGTCTGGATTGACCCCCAAACATCTAGGATTGCCTATTTTTGCCTATTTGCCTATTTTTGATTGAATTTCCATTGTTTAATCGATTCGTGTTGATCCAATTAGTTGTTATTGCATTCTTTGACTTTGATGATTCCTTTTTGATTTCATACATGGATTTTTATAAAATGATCTTTTCAAATTGTATTAAAAACTCGTTTCTCCAATTATAATTTCTATTCAAAACACACACACAATTTTGCACTTCGAGCGAAGAAGGAGGAGAATTAAATGATTAAATAAACCGCGTGCTATGAACATGTGTGTTTATCTTTTCAGTTAATTCCTAATCTATTCGTTTGACCGTTTTGACCTTTGCGTCTGGTTTACCAATGAGACGAGGTGAACTTTGTACTGCTTTGAGTGTGAAATTGACTAACGGTTAGTAAACCATTTAGTGCGAACGTGGGGTATGGGACTCACGTTAACATTTTCCGGGTTCCTTACTGAGAGTTGTGACACATTCCGCCGGACAGTGGTGTCCAGTACTGCCACTACGGTTTGTTGCCTTTTGGCATTGCCTTCGGGGTTTGTTGCCTTCGGGCTTGAGCCTTCGGGGTTTGTTGCCTTCGGGCATATGGATCCTTGTTACTGTACTAGGCTCGAGCATCTTTTGTTTCTTTGACTATTATATTTCCCTAGTGTATCGCCCTTCGGTGTAGGTTCTTTGAACCACGCGATATATAGCGATTACCTTGTGGAAACTTGTGTTACCTTTGTTGGTATTTGTTATTTGCCTTTTGGCGTGTTTTGGGATATGTATGTCCTTGGTTTAATTGAGTTGCCTATTATATGAGGCTTGTTTTGGTTCATCTTTTGTTAGAGGATTTGGTTATCTCTTTTGGAGATATTTGTGGTACTTTATGATCTTGTATGTTCATTATCATTTAGTTGATCTAATTGATTTGTTTAGCTAGACTGACCCGGGTATTTTATACTCGGGTCAGACCGAGATGTTTCAGGTTAGGTACATTGGACTTAGCCTATTTTGCTTCCGCATGGACTATTCCGCTAGCTCCTTTTTGTTATAGCTTTTTGAGTAGTCCTTTTGTTTGTAACTCTGATATGTACTCTATTGACTCGTCTGTATATTGTGGTTTGCTTTGCCACTTGACATGTATCATTTTGTAAACTCTGTGATGTATCTATATATGTGAAAATGTATGTGATGATCCACTGTTCTGTGATGTGTATTACATTTGAGTTGTTATATTTTATTCTGATAGATCCTTCAGCCACCTATGGCTTTGTATTAAGTATTTAATGGAGACGTCGATCCATTTATGTAAGAAGTGGCAATTGTCGGCGTATTCAATAGATAATTAAGACAAGGTTATAGATGGTCGCTCCTATCCAGCTCTATTCTCCGCATTAGTAGATGGTGTTACCTAGTAATACTCTTTGCTAATGTGGGTCTCGGAGTGGAGCATTACATAAATCAATTAAACTGGAATTTAGAAATTAAACTTTTGGAAAATAAAGTGTTAAAATTCTTTTGAGGTTGGAAATTATTTTGAGATTACTGGAAATTAACTCTAAAGATTTTAAAGAGATAAATTGAAATGAATTAATTTAAAAGTGAACAATTTTCTTTTAATAGATAATTAGTGTAATTTGAGTAAATGAGTTTAAGGTTTAAATAAAATAGGAATAATCAGAGTTGCGCAGTAGAAGCTAGTAGACTGTTTCCGCTGAGCACATCAATTAGTGAAATATATATATGGTTAACTAGATAATGTGTGCATGGTTGATTGGTTGCTAGAAATTGATTGCTTTGTTGCATTTATTTAAAATTGGATGCATAGATGTTAGTGATAATAAAATAAATGCCCTAAATAGTGATTTTCTATTGTGTTGATTTATTCGGACGTTGTTTAAGGATTCTGATCGATATATGGGACATCATGTTATCGATAGGGATTCCTAAACTTCGAACGTGACATTTTGACATGAGAAATATATTTTGGGAAATTGGGAAATATTTTGAGTTAAAATAAACTGAAATATCTTTGCCATGAAACCTTTGTGTGAAGTGGATGGGCTTGGTAAGGCAATGTTGATAGCTTATGCAATCAACTTTGTAGTGATGAAGCAGATCGCAATAATTCATGGTTTAATATTATTTTTGGTATGTGAAGAATTTAAAATTTATAAATTGGAGAATTAGGTAAGAAAGAAAATCCTGGATTAAAAATATTGAGTTTCGAAAACCAAAAGGGATAAAAAAAATATTTTGAGATTTATTAAGAGTTGTGAAAAGAATACTACAAGTAAAGATAAAATGAATTTCGAAATAAGTTGGAATTGAATTCTTAGAGTTATAAAGGACAAATTTTTTTGAATTAGTAAATAAAATAGCTTATGGGTTAGCAATTTGAGGAAATTTTAATTAGAAAATTTCGAGTTTATAATTTTTGAAAGGATTGAAGATTTGGGATCTAAATTAAATATGAAAACCAAATAAATAATTATTTTGAGAATTAGGAGTTCATAAAGTCATAACTAAAGAGAAAATTTTATGTTATAGATTCTTTCGCTTAATAAATTTCGAGGCGGCAATTTTCTTAAGAGGGGGAGTCTGTAACAACCCTATTGTTCGTGACATAATTAATTAAGTGAAAATTAGGGTCACATCCCTAAAACCAAACGTAATTCACAAAAACTCCTTCCGTTCGAAACTTTATAAATCCGGTCCCTATTTTTGTTTCGGCTTAATTCTTTTCCATAAATACCCTCGTTTATACCGTGCTCCATTTTTTCTATCTGTGATTATTTGGTTTATATTGAACGATAAAATTATCTTTGCTTAATGATTTATCTGTTTGCAATAAAAGATTTTTACTGAAATACCGTGTAAGTTCGTTTTCTGCAACTATTTGCAATAGTTGCAGAAATGTCTGCAACTATATGCAATAGTTGCAGACATTTCTGCAACTATACCAAATAGTTGCAGAAATGTCTGCAACTATTTGGTATAGTTGCAGAAATGTCTGCAACTATATGAAATAGTTGCAGACATTTCTGCAACTATTTGCAATAGTTGTATCTGCAACTATTTGCATTTCTGCAACTATATCATATAGTTGCAGAAATGCTTGCAACTATATGCAATAGTTGCAGACATTTCTGCAACTATTTGCAATAGTTGCATCTGCAACTATTTGCATTTCTGCAACTATATGCAATAGTTGTAGAAATGTCTGCAACTATATGAAATAGTTGCAGACATTTCTGCAACTATTTGCAATAGTTGCAGACATTTCTGCAACTATTTGCAATAGTTGCATCTGCAACTATTTGCAATAGTTGCATTTCTGCAACTATATGCAATAGTTGCAGAAATGTCTGTAACTATATGAAATAGTTGCAGACATTTCAGCAACTATACCATATAGTTGCAGAAATATCTGCAACTATATGTAATAGTTGCAGACATTTCTGCAACTATATCATATAGTTGCAGAAATATCTGCAATTTTTTGCAATTTTTATATATTTGAAAAAAAATCGAAAATGTTCAATATTTGCTGAATTGTCTGCAAATATTTGAAATAATTGCAAATTTAATACAAATTTAAATTTTTGGTATCAACAATGGATCTCATTTTAAAGATCATAAAATTTGCGATTTTTTGGTGAAAACGTTATATTGATCCGGTTTTTGTAAATAAAGTTATACACGTTTGAAAAGTTAAAAACATAAAGGGTATTTCGGTCTTTCTGCGTGCGTGAATTTGAAAACAAGGAGTGGAAACGTAAATGTTGGTTGGGAAGGATGTTTTCTCTATTTTAAAACTTGTTAGGGATGTGAGCCAAACTTACCCATTAATTAATGATTAATTATGGTTAATTAATGTTAATCGAAGATTTTGAGATTTAATGGAATTTTTTTTTGATAATTGGTTTAATCCAATAAAAGAAATAAGATATCAATTCTTCTATGTGAATTTCAATTTTTATTGAAATAGTATTAATTCAATCAGAGGATTTGAATTATTGATTTGATAATAAATTGATATGAGTTAGTAATGAATTATTTTTAAATAATAAAGGGAAATGAGTAATTGTTTATTAAAAAATAAAGTTTTTGTTAAATTATTGGTTATATCAATATTTAGTAAAACTAGGACAAGGAATAAAATAATAAGTGATAATTAGTGTTTTAATTTGAATGTAGTTAATAATATTTATTAACTTAGTGGTTGATTAGGAAAAGAGGATAAACTAATTGTAAAAAATAATCTAATCATTTTATTAAGCTAAGTAAAGAGGTGAGATATAGTTTTAATTCTTTTTATTAAAACTTGGGTTTGAGCTTAATAAAATTCAGCCCATTAGTGCAAATAAAGGAGAATTCTTATCTCCTTTGTATTTCAGAATGAACTATACGTTCATTTTAACTTAGGCAGAAAATAAAAACTAGGTTTTTCAATACTAAGAAACTCATAAACCTAGCTCTTTGGAAAATCACTAGAAATCAAGAAAAAATCTAGAAAATAAAAGAAGATATGGGTAAGTCTCCAAATCCTCTTCTCTATCTGAATCTAGCATTTATTTCAGTTTTATTTGATTTCTAATTTCTAACTTTTTTGCATGAGAGGGCTTTAGGTTGATTCTTGTAGCATGTCGATAGCATAGGAGTTGTAGAAGAAGAGGAGTGCACATATGTTGTTCTAGGCATTGCATCCTTGTCATATTGGAGTAAAAGGTGAGTTTTGAACACTCACAAAATCTATCTCTAGGGATTAGGCTATGAAATGATTGTTTTTTTGTATGCTAATTTATTGTATGATGGTTGTTATGATATAAGAGTTAAATTTGTTGATTTGGTTGCTTAACTTTGTGTCAATTTAGATTCATTAAACTGAGCTGAAAATGGTGGTTAAAGAATATGAAATCTGTACTACCTGGTTAGGAGTTTGGCTTTGAAATTCTGGACATATAATCTAGACTGATATTCAAATCTACTATAAAAAGTTTGAGTGAAAAAGATAAAATGTCGAATTTATATGATTTTTTGCAAAGTGGGTATATGTAAACTGGGATTTACAAATCTGAGCTGAAAATGGTTGTTAAAGAATATGAAATCTGTGCCAATTGGTTAGGATTTTGGCTTTGAAATTCGGGACATCTAATCTAGACTGATATTCAAAGCTATTGTAAAATGTTTGAGTGGAAAATATTAAATTTCGAATTTACATGATTTTTGCAATGTGGGTACACGTAAACTGAGATTTACGAATCTAAGCTTAAAATGGTTGTT
Source organism: Allium fistulosum (assembly GCA_030737815.1). Lineage (NCBI taxonomy): Eukaryota > Viridiplantae > Streptophyta > Magnoliopsida > Asparagales > Amaryllidaceae > Allium > Allium fistulosum. The sequence continues at coordinate 1,003,913,323 of CM060902.1, read as the reverse complement.
AAAGAATATGAAATCTGTACCAATTGTTTAGGAGTTTGGCTTTGAAATTCTGTACATATAATCTAGACTGATATTCAAAGCTATTGTAAAAAGTTTGAGTGAAAAAGATTAAATTTCAAATTTATATGATTTTTACAACGTGGGTATATGTAAACTAAGATTTATAAATCTAAGCTGAAAATGGTTGTTAAAGAATATGAAATCTGTAACACTTGGTTAGGAATTTAAATTTGAAATTTTCTACATATAAAATAAACCGATATTCAAAGCTACTATAAAAACTTTGAGTTCAAAAGATTAATTTTCGAATTTATGTGATTTTTTTATGTGGTTCAATTTTTTTTGGAATAAATCTATTTTATTATAAAGGAATGTGAGTGAAATATATACATGACAAGAAATAGTTTTGAAAATCTTTTATAAAGAGAAATATTTATAGGAATGTATATTTAATTATATCTTTAGAAATATGGTTTTGGGAATATGAATATAATTTATTTATTTTTAAAATAAAAATGGTTATATTTCAATATGGATTTGGAAGAGTATATTAAATATGGTTTTGTGAATAATATAACTATATGGAAATTTGAGACAACTCTATGTACATAAGTGTAAATTGGAATGATTCGTGTTTATGGAATATTTTATTTTATAAGTGAACATTTATTTAAATACAATTAATAAATGGATTTATGGAAATTTATAACAAGCGTTTTTAAAATAATAAATTCAAAAGAGAAATTGTTTTGAGAACCTTAATTCTATAATTTGGTATGTACTAATAATCGACTTAGTGTTATCGATTGGTTTAATTGCTTTCGAATAACGCTTTGTCGAATATGGTATAACTCATTGAATAGAATGATTCGTGTTTGAGTGGAATTTACTAACTCATTAGCGAGTACTTGAGCTTAACTGGGTAGTATGGGAACCTAAGTTAAATTCTTGTGCTCACCTTTGGGAAAGTAATTAACACTTTAGAGTTGTGTTCTCTTCGGGCGGGCGACAAGTGGTTGCGAGAACCGGAAGAGATTGTAATTTAGGTTTTTCAGTGGTATCCGTAATAAGTGATATTTACTAGCTTTTAGTAAATACTTGAATTTCACCATGTGTTTAGTGATTACCGAAGGTGATATTATTTGGCACTTTAGAGTTTACTCTCTTTTGGTGTGTGGCAAGAGGCTGCTAGATCCTTAAGAAGTTTACTTTTGAATTTCTTTTCAAATGTAATAATATAAAATAAATCAGAGAGATTCGGTCATGGCGGCTACCCTTGAGATCATTCTGTGATTCTACGATTTCCGCTCTGTGTACGATCCTCGGTATCGGACCGGTTTGTGTGATACCAAATTGTGTGTTTGTTTGATATGGTTCTGTGTACGATCATTATGATCGTTTCGAGTAAGATCTCTTGGACTTGTTAATATCAAAACATTAATTCCATAACTATTCTATATTCGTGAATTAAAAATATATATTCTTGTGTCTTGTGATGGATGTTAAGTTAATTTTGTTATTTGGTGTTTAGTGACTAGTTCGTGTTTGTCACTTAAACTAATAATCCTATTTTTAGTTAAACTAATCTTGGGACTTGTGATATCTTGGACATCTAGATTGAATCATGTGTTTAGTGATTAGCCGTGTATATTTTGGACACTTGTATTGGACATCTGGATTCATTTATATATTATTCATTTTTGTGTTATATCTTGTTCTCACCCTATTGGATATTTAGAGGTAGTCTGACCCGGGTGTTATTTTGTTCGGGTCAGGTCGAGTCTTTTCAGGTTACAGGATAGGCTGACTTTTGGATGTTGAGCTAGCAAGGAGATAAATACTTTTGAATTTTAGTTTATCTCATTTCGGAATTTATGGTTATGTTCATAAAATGTATAGTTGAGACTAGGGAATTATAAAACTTGTATATTAGGTGAGTTTAGTGTTTAATTGTGTAGACTCAAAATTTGTATATGTATAAGTTGAGATTTTATTCCACTGTGATCTGTGAATGTTATTTATATGATATATTGTTCTGAAGACTGAGAAATCGGTGTCTATTACTTTGTAGTAATACTGTACACGTCAAATTCAGTTCAGATATAAAGTGGAAAAATAAATAAATGATGTGTCAGTGTTAATAGAAAGATATATTCACATTCGATCGCCCTTAACAAGCCGTATTCTCCGGATTAGCAGACGACGTTACTTGTATTGTTCTTTGCTAAACTGGGCATAGCGGTGAGGTCGTTACAAAAGGGATCATTGATATTCGCAGGTTTCGAGGTGTACTCGTAAAGCAAGATTATGAGTGATAATATCAGTTGGGGATACAATGGCCCCTGGATACTTCACTTAGGGATACGATGGCCTTTAGGGATATGATGGCCCCTAGATTGTACGATATTTAGATCCATTATATCTGGACTATCAAATGGGTAGTCTAGTCCTTACCTACCGAGCGGCATGAATTCGAGTATCGAGATATTGGGATGTTGAGTAGTCCTTGACTCTATAGGCATGGTCATTTGAGTGTTATATATCCAACACACTTATTGAGTGAACGTGAGGATGGATGATGGATGCTATGTTTGTTTGGTTGTTTTATCACCTTAGGGATGCACATAATGTAAATACTACCGATGTAGATATATAGACACCCTTAGTACTTTGACATATAGCACACCCATAATGACTATCATAGAATTGCGTATACCTTTTATATATGCTAACTTTGTGCATGTAGATACAGGTCAGGTATGATTTTCCATACCATTTATCCTAGTTTATTTACTTTATAGTACTTGAGATTTCTACTGCCGACACCAGACTGTTAACTAATCTGGAGTTTTATGCTTTGCTTCCTATTACTCTAAGTACTCTTAAATGAGTAGATTAGAGATATCAAGTTTGGTGAGCACGTGGAGCTGGACAGGTGGCGAGCAAGAGGCTTTCTCTCGTATTATTATATGTACTCATTTGCTATTCCACTGCACATCTCTATGGAGCTTGCTAGTGCCTTACTATTTAAAGACGGTTATTTATGAGTTATTATTTGATGTATAACTCTATCACTTATGCTATTTACTGTATAGATCTATATGCTCTAATGTTGTGATTCATCCAGTTATTTATAGTTTCGCCTGTTTTATATTTAAGATGTTTCCTATTATATTTTATTTGATGCACAGTGAGATATACAACAAGTTCTATGTTGTTTATTTACTGTACAACCATTGATGATCGACCCGCATCGACTGAGCATCGCTATTGCGCACTATACAAATATATTGGGTGTCGGCGGTGTAGGACGATCATCGCACTTACACATGACATTGTTAATTAGATGTTGATATACATGCATGCATGCGCGCGCGCATGCATGCGCACATATATATTTGTTATTATGATATTTATAAACTAACACTGTTAAACAAAATTAATATACTAAGATATCATTCGTTTGATTCAAATATTTGATATTTGAATTTTTATGAATTATAATTAAAAAAATATAACATCAATTTAGCAAACACTGAATTTAAATTGCTATTTGAATTTATACTCAAATTGTTTGGCTAGTCATTATCACTGGAATATTAATTATTCAGAATAAAAATTATATTTATGTATATCATTATATATAAAATTATTTTACTATTAAATTTATGTATATCATTATATATAAAATTATTTTACTATTAAATTTATGTATATCATTATATATAAAATTATTTTACTATTAAATTTATCTTTAAGTAAAAACTATTTTATTTTATAATGGATTATCATGTTAAACAATTTGGATAAATAATGATAATGTGATGAAATTCAAATCAAAATCATCCAATAAAACATTAAATATGATTTAATTTATCAATATTATTCATGATAACATTATAATGATCTAGTGCTATTTAATTTATGGACCTATATACTCTAATGCTATGATTCATCTAGTTATTTACCATCTCTTCTATTTTATATCTAAGATGTTTACTATCATATATCATTTGATGCGCTATGAGATATACGACAGGTTATGTATTGTTTATTTACTTTACAACCATTGGCGATCACCCCGCATCGACCGAGCACTGCTACAACGCGCTATACATATATATTAGGTGTCGGCAGTGTAGGACGGTCATCACATTTGGTATTAGAATTTAGGTTGCATTGTTCAATCTAAGAGATACTGGGATCCAGTAGAGATAGGGTAGGAGTTCTCATCCTAGGCTGGATCGAGAGAGAGAGAGAGAGTGTGTGTGTGTGTGTGTACGAGTGCATGTTATATATTTTGGTTTTCAATACTATATAGTGGTATATATAGCAGATAAGTCGCACTGCACACACGAGTACTACTTAAGTAGGATTCCTTATAGAGAGGTCGATCGTCCTTATTACAGATTGAAGGATGAGTCGTGTAACGACCTAGAATTTTGGTCGTTTGAATTTGAATATTTAATTTATTTTAAATGTTGAAATTGAATTATTAATTGATTTTGAATATGAAGATTTTGGAAGAATCAGTAAAATAGTTTAAAATTTCAAATATAACGATTTAGTTGATCTGGTAAAATAGGAATTTAATAGTGGAAATTGGGTAAAAATGGGAATTTGGGTTAGATATGAATAGAAATGATTTCTAAGTTGATTTTAAACTCTGTTTGGATTAGAGTGATGATAGTAGGCTTTTGAATGGAATTTAAAGTTGATAAATTAAAGTTTGAAATTTATATATTAATTTAATGATGGAATTTAATATATGGAAATAGTGTAAATAAACAAATTTTAATTCAATATGAATCGAAATGATTTCTAATATGATATAAATTCTATTTGAGTTATAAATGGGTTAGTAAGTTTTGAAAATCGAAATTTTAAATGATTTCGACGATTTTGAAAATCGCTCGATTTAATCGACGCGTTAAAATAGCCTTCCGGGGCATAGTCTCGGAATTCGACGAAACTAGTTCCATTGGATCCATAATAGTTTATTATTATCGGATTTCAAATTTCGTAGTATTTGGAGTTACCATTTGTTCGTACGGGATAGAAACGCATTGAAATAAAAATCGAAAATTTGATATTTTAATTCGATTCAAAAAGCTATCTTCCACATACGATCGAATTAGGCCCCGAAACATATCCCGTTGTGTTCAGAATAAGGGTAAAACATTATAAATGCCAAGCGGCATGTTTCGTTTGGAGTTCGTTCGAAAAAGCATGTTAATATTGGAAATAATATTAAAATAATATTGTATACGTGTATATATACTGTAGAGCACAGTAAACCCTAGTTCTCTTCACTCAACCGCCGCATAACATTTCAATGGCCGAAAATAACCATCCTTCCCCTTTAATTTTCGATCAATCCATCTACCTATTTCAAAAATCTTCAACTAAGAAAACGTAGAGCTCGATGAGATCTAGAGATTCAACGGTCGTGATCGTAAATAACGTGGTAGATCACCAGAATTTTAGCCGCGTTCGTGGGGTGTTTTGTGGCGTTTTTCTCGGCCATGGGGTGACCGAGTTCGACCGAACTTCGGCCACGGGTGCGAGGGTGTAACGACCCGCCATTTTGAACCATTCGCATCCATTATAAGTGTATAGGTAGACACTCATGTCGGAGTTGAATTGCTCAAAATACCGCGTTATTAATTTAAATTTGGCAAAACTGAACATATACAGTAAATAAATAATCACAGAACACAGACACAGAGTAATAAGTGCAGCGGAAATAAAAGAGATAGTAGTTCATGAAGCTACTATATGAATATATAAAATACATCAGAGTTTACAACAGGAGAGTAATACGATACATCAGAGTTATACCAGATACAACGGAAGACTAACACGATACATCAGATACAAATCAGAATACATCACTGGAATCATCGAATACTGAAAGCTGGATAGATAGCTGGATCTCCAAGCGAAGCTCCAACTCCAAAGGTGAGTCTCGAAAGCTGAACCACTCAGTCTGACCCGAGCGTAAAGCAAAAACACAAGACACTCGAGTCAGGATTAACATTCTTATATTAATAAATCCAACTCAAGTGAAATAGCAATTGAAATACAAGTAACTCAAAGGATGTTTGGAATAACCATCCTTTAAGGATCCGTCAAACTATCTACTAGGTAGTAATGTACGATAATTAGATAATGTCTATCAGTAATATAAAGATATCAAAATAGCGTTAAGTCATGGCCCATTCCACCCTTAACACATTTTTATTCCCACAAGCATATACAAGACCGTAGTTTCCCCAAAACCGGAAGTCACCAGAGGGCAATCCATATACTCAAGGTACAAAACAAATTCGTAGTGGTCGCGCATAAATGGAATACAAGTATGACAAGGCACATGAGGCTATACCTAAGGTAGTGATACTACCGTTCGCCTGATCCAGACTGGTGAGAACGCAACGCCGCAACGCCCGCAACACCGTGAAACAACACTCCCAAAATCAAGGGTGCACCAATCGACAACAAGTATAAGTAGTTCGAAGAAGTGTGTCCACTTGAGGTATCAATCCTCCATTGGCCCGGCACAGCTCCTGTTTTAGTCATTTCCAATTTGACACAAGTGTCAAGGCTATCCATTATCGTTCTCTTTCTTCAGTCAACACGTACATCATTCCAACCACTTCATTCTGGATCATCACTCCGCGCATAGTTATTAAAGTGGTTTTCGGTTTAGATAGAGAGTATATCCATAACCGAATTCCGGTCTCTTTAATAACTTTCGTAATTATTACACCGATTGGTCGTTTGTTTATTTCAAAACCAAATCAATTTCAATTTTTAATTTCAATTCGTAAATCAATATTTCATTTGTCTTTCGAAATTAATTTCCAAAATTTCGTTTCAACTTTCAAATTACCATTTCAAAATCTTATAATACAATTTCAATTTCTATTTAAACAATTCAAATATTGATTCAAGTTCGTATATAAGTTTCATTCCGAAATCATTAAATTAATTTAATTTAACATTCAAATCAATTTCAATTCATTAATCGATTTCATTCAATATTAAATAAATATATCGTTCAAAACAATTTCTATTTGATTTCCAATTCATTAAATCCATTATTAAAATTCAACTTCATTATATCAAAACTTTCAAATTGAATTAAATTAAATTCGTCAAATCAAATTCTTTAAATTTCAAGTCTTACATTAATCTTAATAAATCACATTTTATTTCTTGTTAAAGAAATTCAATTTCACTTATTTATTTACTTACTTTAAATAATTTTCCAAAACTTAATAAAGAAATCTCAATTTCAATTATTACGAAGTAAAATTCACTTATTCAAAAATTCAATTTTACTTATTAAAGAATTCAATTCAATTTAATCATTAAATAATTCAATCTTATTTAATTATTAAATAATTCAAAAATTAATTATTAAATAATTTCAAAGTTTAATAATTTCAAACTTAATTATACTTTCAAATTTAATTATTAAATCATTTCAACTTTAACAATTTCAAACTTAATTATAATTTCAAACTTAATTCAATCATTTCAACTTAATAATTTCAAACTTAATTCAGTCGTTTCTCAAATTAAACAACATTCTTTCATCAATTACATTGTTAATAATTTGCTTCAGATTATTAAATATTAACATTTTCCTTTCATTAAAAATTTCAAATTTCAACTTCATTTCAAAACCATATTATTTATTCAAATAAAATCTTCATTTTATTTTAAATCAAATTATTGACCAATCGGGTTTTATTTAATTTCCTATCCTAGGTCAAAGTTCAATTTGGGTATTTATCATTTCAACCCGATTCCAATTCAATTCAAAATCAAAACATAGCAAAGGGAACTTGCAGTGTGATAACTGGGATGGTGTCAAAGTAAATAAACAAGCAATAACAACAATCAATATCAATCCAATAATCAATTCAAATAATCCCGAAATAACCGTATTAATTCGCATTGTTATTTGTACGAATTAATATAATTATTTCTCGAATCTACACTATCATTTCATGTAGATTAAAGATTATTACATTACGGTTTTTCACTCGTCATCTATTTACAATTTCATACATCATCAATTTAACAACGTACATTCAGTGGTTCAAAGTATAATTAAACAAATGCTACGTGTCAATAAATTTAACAGTTAAAGGGGTCATATTATACAAATTGTCAGTTACTCAAATTTAACATTTAATTATCCTATATCCAGTTCAATTGCATACTATTTATCATTTTAACATTAACAATTTAACGTCCAATATAAACATCAACAATCAATCAATTATCAGCCAAACTGTATTATCATCGCATAAATAATTAACAGATAATGGTGTCAGGTGTCACAGGTGAACTGATACAGGTAATAGCATATATAACAGTGAAATTAACTAACAGCAGCATATTTCAATTGTCGTTCCAATTGAAATCAAATTTAATAAATAAAAGAACGTTAATCGTGAGTGAGTGCTCACCTTTCGAGGCTAGAGGATATAGACGATGAAGTTGAGTTACAATTCAAGCACGAATTCCAAAAGCGAAGCACGATTGAGCGAGAATTTGGCGACAAAGCTGTTGACAAAGAATTTACGACATAAATCAGAATTGGGTCGATGGGGACAATCGGAAATGAACTTATACATATATAACTATATATATAACTATATATATAAACAAGAAAAACAAAGAAAACTCAAATTAAATATATATGTATTTTCAAAATCATTGTTTAAATAAAACACATAAAACAAAAGGACATATCTACATAAATTTTTTTTTCCGAATCATACTATTATATGTGTACTTTCTTAGAATATATCCAAAAGTTGAATATCAAACTTTTAAAATTCGAATATCAATTCTTCTCAAAATCAATATTTAAATCAAATACGTATACCAAAATATCTATATCTTAGATATATATTAAAACTAGCATCCTATGTTCACATGCACCTGTAACAGACGCGAATAACGATGATATTGCCCATCAAAACAAACCAAAAAGTTGCAGACTGTATTCATGAGCCATTATATGAATTTAAATTAATATATAAACAGATAACCCATACCTTGAAATACTATAAATACGGTAACATGTTTCATATAACTGTTTCACACTTTATATAAATTGATCAACAAGGTATAGACACAGACGAAATCTTATGTACAACCTGTTTTTAAAAATATACATTTATATATGTCAATATACTTACAAATGCATAAACATAGGTATAAACGTGCATACATACTATTTTTTTTTTTTCAAAGTCAATAATTATAAAAGAAATCAATATAACTTGATATACTTAAATATATATAAACTGTAAAGATCTTAAAATATGCTACAGTATTTGTCAAACATTGTATGTATTTTAAATCCAACAAATAACTTTTAAAACAAGTCCCTATATATACACTACTACAAAATCCATATGTAATACTCGGTAACTAAATATATACCCATGTGAACATATATATAATGCTATAAATAACTTTGTAAAACAAAGCTATAAACAACTAACTGTAAAACTATAAACAAGCTTTATATCCATCTGTAAACATATGCATTATTTATGCAAAAACAAAAATGACCCATGCAGACTGTATATAGACATAGTAGGCTTATGCAAAACTTGTACATTTTACTATAGCTATGTATAAAATATACTTATAAAATAAACCTTATATGCAGGAAAACGAGAAGCAGTATGAACATGCCCAGGGGAATTGAATGCAACGTACACATCAACATATATTACTTTTTCTTTTTTTCTTTTTTCACAAACACGTATAACACACGTATAACACCTTAAAATGAAACATACACACACGTATAAACCCACATATATTTCGAAAACAAAACACTCTTATATGCCGCAACTTAGTACACATATAATATATATATAAACTCAAATAGATAATATATAAACTTATGTAAACTTATATATACGAACAAACATATTATACATAGATTATATAAACTTATATATTGACAACAGATCTTACATTACTTATATATGGACAAACATAACTTATACCTTATAACAACTATATATATTTATATAACAAAACACATAAACACACATATTATATTTAAACACGTACCCATGCATATATAATATAAGAGAATGAGGTGGTGACTTCTCTGCCTGGTGATGATCATTGAGTTGGAGACGGCAAGGATGGGAAGAAAGTGATAGGCGGTTGAGTGTTTGGCTTCACGGAGGTAGGCACTGTATGGAAATGAATAAGGCGGAGGGTTTCTAGCACGTGGGTTGCAGAAGCATGCGACTGTGTAAATGACGAAAACTCCGCCGAAGTGGAGGTTGGAAGATGGAAGAGGTGGAAGAACTTGGGTGGAGATGGATCGTCTTTGAGTTGGTTGATCGGTCGAGCTTCGAGAGGGAAGACACGCGTGGATTTGAGGAGGGAGTGGCGATGAACAGGGAAGGGAGAAGGCCGGCGTACGCTGTCTCAAGTGTTTGCATGGAGCTGACGAGGTCTGGTGTGGCAATGCAAGCGTGTCAAGCGGAGGCTTGCGGCGGCTGCAAGGATCATAGTTCGGCCAAGCTTTGGGTGAGGCTGGCGAACTGTCAGGTGGAAGCGGCGTTTGAGGCAGTGGGTCGGTGGCTGGAGGACGTAGTGGACTAGCATGCAATAGAGGAAATAAAGTGACAAAAGAAAAGAAAAGGAGGAAGGAAAAATGACAGGAAGGGGAAAAGAAATGGTCAGGCAAGTATAAAAAGAAACGTATTGAAAACAGCTAAGTAAACAAATAAAAATATGGACCGTTTAAAATAATTAATGCAAACGTACTCTTGGTTTTCCAACGTCTATAAGCTAGCTACAGCAAGATTTTTAGAATGGTGAGATAAAATAAAACTAGTGGCTGTTGGCTATCAACCGGTGGATTTTGAACAAAGGCAAGCTAAATTTTCTAAACGGGTACCGATACTAAATACTTCTCTGATTTTTTTCCAATGCTTAACGGACCTTGAAACAGAAATGAATGTACCGCAGGGATCAGCACGCTGAGACGATCAAAAGGGCATACAGATATCAGTGTTATGGTTGAATTATAAAAAATTCAAATTTTTCTACTGGCGGAAAATGCGAGAAAAACGCTGAAAAATAAGATCGACGGAGCCAAAGATGTCCGAATTTGGAAAAATGACAAACTGACATCTTGCTCAGAAGATGGTTTAAAATTTTTCTATGTAAAAATATTTAGATTTCGGAAACATTTTATTTTCATCGCTTTTTAACTGATTAAATTGAAGTGAATTTACGCGCGAAATAAACTTTCATATTTTCGGACGAAAATTTACCAGTTGCTATGTTTAACTAGACGCATTCCAAATATCAAATTTATATTTCAAAATTTTATCGTTTAAAATTTCACAAAATTTCAACTAATTACGTTATTAAAACAGTTGAAATTTACGGGTCGTTACACTCTCCCCCACTCAAAACTTTTCGTCCCCGAAAAGGAACAAGGTAGGAGAATAGAAACAACCAGAAAGAAAAAAAGATTTGAAATACAAAATAACAATTAATTTAAACCATATAAATTCAAATTTAAATTAATTGATATTCAATAATTTTTTTAATCCATTTGATTTCACTAAATCAATCTCAATTATTTCTAAATTCTTTATCTTATTATCTTATTATCCAATTTCCTTAATTAACAGTTTCAAAATCATAAATTTGAATAGTCACTTATTACAATCATATTTTATTTTAGCAATTTAAATTCTTCTTTATTCCAAATTACTGTTAAATGTATTATACTTAATATATCTAATCACATATATTTAACCCATATAAATTAATTTAAACCATATAATTTGAATGTAAATTAATTTATATTCATTAATTGATTTTAAATTCAAGGTATTTTCATATGTTGATCAAATTTCAATTTATTAATTCTTTCAAAATAATTTATTTCATTATTAACTGAGTTTTACTTATTATCCTATCTAACCCTATTAACATCTTTATAATCAAAATTTAATGTATAACATTTATTTTAAACACTCAAATTTTATTTATAAATTCAATTTATCTTATATATTATCCAATTACATATTCAACTTCTGAACGGTTTAGGTAAGTTGTATTAGAATGCAGTTGAACAATATACAAATAAATTTTCCCAATTCAATTATTCAAGTTAAATATTTATTCCAAATTTTGGTTTTATTTATAATTGAAATCATCCTTTTTATAAAATTTAAGAATTAGATTTCCGATTAACTTTAAACAATTTAGAGATATATATGATATATTTATATCAAATCAAATTAAATTTTAAAATAAGATACCTATATATATGTAAATCAAAATATACTGAAAAATTCAAATCAAAATATATTTTTCAAAACAAAACCGTAGCAAAGCTACAGAATGGTTTCTCCACTTCGAAACTCGAAAATGAACGTCGATGATGCGGCCGCCATCACCGAAATTATTTTCCAGCGACAAAGAGAAGAGCACTGATTTAACCATTTTAACATTCTTTGAAAACGGTTTCTATTCGAAAATTCTTTAAATAATATACATTCGAATTCTTTGGAAACAAATTATAGTCAAAATACCTTTAAATAATGTGCATTTTAAACCTTTAAAACCATATTTCGAAAATCATTGGAAATTAAATTCTCAAATTTCTGAATTAAATTCATTTCAAATTCCAAATCAATTTATAAACCGTATTTATAAATTTATTTAGAACAATAAATGATAATCAAATATTATCATTTCAAACAAACAATTTAATTAACCTATTAAATTTTTTAGGAAATTTTACTTATAAATATTTATAATATAATCATACAAATTTATTCCATTTACCAAATTTGAAAACGATATTAATTTACAAATACACTTCCTCGCTCGACTATATAAGAATAGATTTCAAAGCAAAGACAGAGATTCAAATTTTGATGGACTCAAATCAAAGAGAATTTTGATTCGAAAATAAGTTCAAACGAAGATAAGCTGATGAAATAACGAAATAGAAAGATGGATAAGTTTATATAAATCGCGGGCGACCTTAACCGGGTTCGACTGTGACTTCAAGAATAAGATCGATATTGAATTCCGAGGTAAATCAATACTCGATTTCAAGAGATGGGATTCAGGTATAGCAGGGAATAGATAGCATCGTAAACCGAGGATATAGAAATCTCCGGTAAATCGATGCCTATTATAAAGGAGTTTTGCTCCTTTACGAATCATTCGAAGATTGGCGAGACCGCCGATCTATTATAGATATCATTCAAAATGGAGTTATGGGGTGCTCCAGAATTGAAAGAAGACGAATAGTGAAGGACACGAATGAATTTCGGAACCGAGGGGAACGTTCAAAAATTCGAAGGAATTGAGTCAAAGAGAAGAGATTGAAACTCGAATGAGAGTGATTCTGTAAATATATTTACCCTATATGTTGAGTTTTGCCTAGAGCTACCAAAGCTCTGATACCAACTGTAACGACCCGCCATTTTGAACCATTCGCATCCATTATAAGTGTATAGGTAGACACTCATGCCGGAGTTGAATTGCTCAAAATACCGCGTTGTTAATTTAAATTTGGCAAAACTGAACTTATACAGTAAATAAATAATCACAGAACACAGACACAGAGTAATAAGTGCAGCGGAAATAAAAGAGATAGTAGTTCATGAAGCTACTATATGAATATATAAAATACATCAGAGTTTACAACAGGAGAGTAATACGATACATCAGAGTTAAACCAGATACAACGGAAGACTAACACGATACATCAGATACAAATCAGAATACATCACTGGAATCATCGAATACTGAAAGCTGGATAGATAGCTGGATCTCCAAGCGAAGCTCCAACTCCAAAGGTGAGTCTCGAAAGCTGAACCACTCAGTCTGACCCGAGCGTAAAGCAAAAACACAAGACACTCGAGTCAGGATTAACATTCTTATATTAATAAATCCAACTCAAGTGAAATAGCAATTGAAATACAAGTAACTCAAAGGATGTTTGGAATAAGCATCCTTTAAGGATCCGTCAAACTATCTACTAGGTAGTAATGTACGATAATTAGATAATGTCTATTAGTAATATAAAGATATCAAAATAGCGTTAAGTCATGGCCCATTCCACCCTTAACACATTTTTATTCCCACAAGCATATACAAGACCGTAGTTTCCCCAAAACCGGAAGTCACCAGAGGGCAATCCATATACTCAAGGTACAAAACAAATTCGTAGTGGTCGCGCATAAATGGAATACAAGTATGACAAGGCACATGAGGCTATACCTAAGGTAGTGATACTACCGTTCGCCTGATCCAGACTGGTGAGAACGCAACGCCGCAGCGCCCGCAACACCGTGAAACAACACTCCCAAAATCAAGGGTGCACCAATCGACAACAAGTATAAGTAGTTCGAAGAAGTGTGTCCACTTGAGGTATCAATCCTCCATTGGCCCGGCACAGCTCCTGTTTTAGTCATTTCCAATTTGACACAAGTGTCAAGGCTATCCATTATCGTTCTCTTTCTTCAGTCAACACGTACATCATTCCAACCACTTCATTCTGGATCATCACTCCGCGCATAGTTATTAAAGTGGTTTTCGGTTTAGATAGAGAGTATATCCATAACCGAATTCCGGTCTCTTTAATAACTTTCGTAATTATTACACCGATTGGTCGTTTGTTTATTTCAAAACCAAATCAATTTCAATTTTTAATTTCAATTCGTAAATCAATATTTCATTTGTCTTTCGAAATTAATTTCCAAAATTTCATTTCAACTTTCAAATTACCATTTCAAAATCTTATAATACAATTTCAATTTCTATTTAAACAATTCAAATATTGATTCAAGTTCGTATATAAGTTTCATTCCGAAATCATTAAATTAATTTAATTTAACATTCAAATCAATTTCAATTCATTAATCGATTTCATTCAATATTAAATAAATATATCGTTCAAAACAATTTCTATTTGATTTCCAATTCATTAAATCCATTATTAAAATTCAACTTCATTATATCAAAACTTTCAAATTGAATTAAATTAAATTCGTCAAATCAAATTCTTTAAATTTCAAGTCTTACATTAATCTTAATAAATCACATTTTATTTCTTGTTAAAGAAATTCAATTTCACTTATTTATTTACTTACTTTAAATAATTTTCCAAAACTTAATAAAGAAATCTCAATTTCAATTATTACGAAGTAAAATTCACTTATTCAAAAATTCAATTTTACTTATTAAAGAATTCAATTCAATTTAATCATTAAATAATTCAATCTTATTTAATTATTAAATAATTCAAAAATTAATTATTAAATAATTTCAAAGTTTAATAATTTCAAACTTAATTATACTTTCAAATTTAATTATTAAATCATTTCAACTTTAACAATTTCAAACTTAATTATAATTTCAAACTTAATTCAATCATTTCAACTTAATAATTTCAAACTTAATTCAGTCGTTTCTCAAATTAAACAACATTCTTTCATCAATTACATTGTTAATAATTTGCTTCAGATTATTAAATATTAACATTTTCCTTTCATTAAAAATTTCAAATTTCAACTTCATTTCAAAACCATATTATTTATTCAAATAAAATCTTCATTTTATTTTAAATCAAATTATTGACCAATCGGGTTTTATTTAATTTCCTATCCTAGGTCAAAGTTCAATTTGGGTATTTATCATTTCAACCCGATTCCAATTCAATTCAAAATCAAAACATAGCAAAGGGAACTTGCAGTGTGATAACTGGGATGGTGTCAAAGTAAATAAACAAGCAATAACAACAATCAATATCAATCCAATAATCAATTCAAATAATCCCGAAATAACCGTATTAATTCGCATTGTTATTTGTACGAATTAATATAATTATTTCTCGAATCTACACTATCATTTCATGTAGATTAAAGATTATTACATTACGGTTTTTCACTCGTCATCTATTTACAATTTCATACATCATCAATTTAACAACGTACATTCAGTGGTTCAAAGTATAATTAAACAAATGCTACGTGTCAATAAATTTAACAGTTAAAGGGGTCATATTATACAAATTGTCAGTTACTCAAATTTAACATTTAATTATCCTATATCCAGTTCAATTGCATACTATTTATCATTTTAACATTAACAATTTAACGTCCAATATAAACATCAACAATCAATCAATTATCAGCCAAACTGTATTATCATCGCATAAATAATTAACAGATAATGGTGTCAGGTGTCACAGGTGAACTGATACAGGTAATAGCATATATAACAGTGAAATTAACTAACATCAGCATATTTCAATTGTCGTTCCAATTGAAATCAAATTTAATAAATAAAAGAACGTTAATCGTGAGTGAGTGCTCACCTTTCGAGGCTAGAGGATATAGACGATGAAGTTGAGTTACAATTCAAGCACGAATTCCAAAAGCGAAGCACGATTGAGCGAGAATTTGGCGACAAAGCTGTTGACAAAGAATTTACGACATAAATCAGAATTGGGTCGATGGGGACAATCGGAAATGAACTTATACATATATAACTATATATATAACTATATATATAAACAAGAAAAACAAAGAAAACTCAAATTAAATATATATGTATTTTCAAAATCATTGTTTAAATAAAACACATAAAACAAAAGGACATATCTACATAAATTTTTTTTTCCGAATCATACTATTATATGTGTACTTTCTTAGAATATATCCAAAAGTTGAATATCAAACTTTTAAAATTCGAATATCAATTCTTCTCAAAATCAATATTTAAATTAAATACGTATACCAAAATATCTATATCTTAGATATATATTAAAACTAGCATCCTATGTTCACATGCACCTGTAACAGACGCGAATAACGATGATATTGCCCATCAAAACAAACCAAAAAGTTGCAGACTGTATTCATGAGCCATTATATGAATTTAAATTAATATATAAACAGATAACCCATACCTTGAAATACTATAAATACGGTAACATGTTTCATATAACTGTTTCACACTTTATATAAATTGATCAACAAGGTATAGACACAGACGAAATCTTATGTACAACCTGTTTTTAAAAATATACATTTATATATGTCAATATACTTACAAATGCATAAACATAGGTATAAACGTGCATACATACTATTTTTTTTTTCAAAGTCAATAATTATAAAAGAAATCAATATAACTTGATATACTTAAATATATATAAACTGTAAAGATCTTAAAATATGCTACAGTATTTGTCAAACATTGTATGTATTTTAAATCCAACAAATAACTTTTAAAACAAGTCCCTATATATACACTACTACAAAATCCATATGTAATACTCGGTAACTAAATATATACCCATGTGAACATATATATAATGCTATAAATAACTTTGTAAAACAAAGCTATAAACAACTAACTGTAAAACTATAAACAAGCTTTATATCCATCTGTAAACATATGCATTATTTATGCAAAAACAAAAATGACCCATGCAGACTGTATATAGACATAGTAGGCTTATGCAAAACTTGTACATTTTACTATAGCTATGTATAAAATATACTTATAAAATAAACCTTATATGCAGGAAAACGAGAAGCAGTATGAACATGCCCAGGGGAATTGAATGCAACGTACACATCAACATATATTACTTTTTCTTTTTTTCTTTTTTCACAAACACGTATAACACACGTATAACACCTTAAAATGAAACATACACACACGTATAAACCCACATATATTTCGAAAACAAAACACTCTTATATGCCGCAACTTAGTACACATATAATATATATATAAACTCAAATAGATAATATATAAACTTATGTAAACTTATATATACGAACAAACATATTATACATAGATTATATAAACTTATATATTGACAACAGATCTTACATTACTTATATATGGACAAACATAACTTATACCTTATAACAACTATATATATTTATATAACAAAACACATAAACACACATATTATATTTAAACACGTACCCATGCATATATAATATAAGAGAATGAGGTGGTGACTTCTCTGCCTGGTGATGATCATTGAGTTGGAGACGGCAAGGATGGGAAGAAAGTGATAGGCGGTTGAGTGTTTGGCTTCACGGAGATAGGCACTGTATGGAAATGAATAAGGCGGAGGGTTTCTAGCACGTGGGTTGCAGAAGCATGCGACTGTGTAAATGACGAAAAGTCCGCCGAAGTGGAGGTTGGAAGATGGAAGAGGTGGAAGAACTTGGGTGGAGATGGATCGTCTTTGAGTTGGTTGATCGGTCGAGCTTCAAGAGGGAAGACACGCGTGGATTTGAGGAGGGAGTGGCGATGAACAGGGAAGGGAGAAGGCCGGCGTACGCTGTCTCAAGTGTTTGCATGGAGCTGACGAGGTCTGGTGTGGCAATGCAAGCGTGTCAAGCGGAGGCTTGCGGCGGCTGCAAGGATCATAGTTCGGCCAAGCTTTGGGTGAGGCTGGCGAACTGTCAGGTGGAAGCGGCGTTTGAGGCAGTGGGTCGGTGGCTGGAGGACGTAGTGGACTAGCATGCAATAGAGGAAATAAAGTGACAAAAGAAAAGAAAAGGAGGAAGGAAAAATGACAGGAAGGGGAAAAGAAATGGTCAGGCAAGTATAAAAAGAAACGTATTGAAAACAGCTAAGTAAACAAATAAAAATATGGACCGTTTAAAATAATTAATGCAAACGTACTCTTGGTTTTCCAACGTCTATAAGCTAGCTACAGCAAGATTTTTAGAATGGTGAGATAAAATAAAACTAGTGGCTGTTGGCTATCAACCGGTGGATTTTGAACAAAGGCAAGCTAAATTTTCTAAACGGGTACCGATACTAAATACTTCTCTGATTTTTTTCCAATGCCTAACGGACCTCGAAACAGAAATGAATGTACCGCAGGGATCAGCACGCTGAGACGATCAAAAGGGCATACAGATATCAGTGTTATGGTTGAATTATAAAAAATTCAAATTTTTCTACTGGCGGAAAATGCGAGAAAAACGCTGAAAAATAAGATCGACGGAGCCAAAGATGTCCGAATTTGGAAAAATGACAAACTGACATCTTGCTCAGAAGATGGTTTAAAATTTTTCTATGTAAAAATATTTAGATTTCGGAAACATTTTATTTTCATCGCTTTTTAACTGATTAAATTGAAGTGAATTTACGCGCGAAATAAACTTTCATATTTTCGGACGAAAATTTACCAGTTGCTATGTTTAACTAGACGCATTCCAAATATCAAATTTATATTTCAAAATTTTATCGTTTAAAATTTCACAAAATTTCAACTAATTACGTTATTAAAACAGTTGAAATTTACGGGTCGTTACAGAGGGGCTATGGCGCTTCGTTTGGCTATGCTTGATCGATCTCAGGCGATCTCGTGGAGGAGAGGGAAAGGAACTTGCGGCCACGATCTCTTACTTCGAAATAAACGGTAGATCTGGGTTTGTACAAAAAAAAAGAATTTGTTTTTATAAATTATATTAAAAACTTTGAAATAACATAACTTTGTCATATGAGGTCGGAATCGGATGAAACAAACGGTGCCGGAATCGCAGCGACGAGCACTACGTTGTGGTGCAGATCTAGAGTCGATCGGAGCTAGCAAAAATTTTAGGTTAAATCGAACATGTTCGATTTAATTTAAAATTGGAACGTTGGCAACATAAAAACCCAAGGTGAGTTAATCTCACTCAATTTTGGACTTCTGGCTTTAATTTTAAATAGTTAAAATTAAATAAATTGTTGATTGGTTAAATTGATAAATTTTTGTCAGTGAATGTGATATTATATATACAGTAGTATATGTTTATTGGAGTGATTGATATTCCCGCATATATATATAGCGGATGAGACCCTATGTGCCCCCGCATAATAGCGGATGGCCCTATATACCGCGATGTCCCCCTCGAAGTGGGATTGGTATTTTTATGTTGTGCTAACATATGAGGATGCAGGGAAACAGGTTGGAGGGATCCAACTGGATTCCTCAAAAATGTTGAATTTAATTTCATATTTATTTGTATACGATTTGACTAGATAATCTGTGATAGATTATGGTGTGATTTGAATTGATTGGATGTTATGGCAGGTTTTGACCTAGATTCTGATATTTTAAATACCAGTAATATATGTTTTAAATTGGGAAGAAAAATTAAAAAGGGTTTTGAAGCAAAATGTTTTATAAGAATTTTGGGTTAATCAATTGGATAAAATAAATGGTTTTGAAAATTGGTTATACTGGACTCATGTAAGATTTCCAAATTTACGAAGTGAAATTAGAATCGAGAAACTGGACTTGTTTTAAAAAGAGGGTTTTTAATTATTAATTTGGTAAATTTAAAAGTGTTAAAATATTCTGGAAAAATTAGTTGTTTAATTATTTTAAATTGTTTTAAAGCATATTTAATTATTAATTAGTTACTTTATAACTATTTTTAAAGATTTATTATTATTTAAGAACAGTCAGCATTTTTGGTTATAAAAGAGAATTTTTAAATATTAATATAGCCTTGTATAATAACTTTATTTAAGTATATTTGACTAGATTTATCTTGAAAATTAATTTTAGAACTTACAAGCATTTTTTTGAGATAGTTTTTAAAATAAAGTTTTAGGAAAGTAATGGTATACTCGAGTGGTGTAAATCGGAGGCAGTGAGTGCCTGCAATTAAGTTTTGGATTTTTCTGGGATAAAGATGTAACCATTGAGCTATGATCCATGGTTTGGTACTGCAGTGGTACTTTCCATATTATTTAAATTGTTTTCAAATATTTTTTTGAAAAAGATACTCTGTGAATATGCTGCATTCGATAAGATAAGTACATGATCTTTGATAAAGAGATTTAATTTATTTAAATTAAATAAGACTTGGTGTTTTTCAGTGAAAATGAGATATTTGGTTGAATTGAATATTTATTTGATAGCTAAATAACCGACTATCAAATCTGGTCCCAAATATAACTTTGGAAATTTCTAGAAGAAGTACGGGGGTTATATGGTACAGTTACCGTTCGAGGTGCTATATTGTACATATAAACTCGTTTCGTTCTTTTAGTACGTTTATAAGGAAATACGTCCACTAACGGTTAGGAGGTGATCTTCGATCTTATTTTCGTTAGTTTATTTCCTAAAGAACCGGGGTTGAGTTTACCGAAAATAGAGAACGTTGTTTCGAAGAGACCGGGATCGGATTTGTTATCCGAAAAACACTTCGATCCAACGAGAACATTTTCGATAGGGAGGACAAGAGCATATAGTCGAATATGGAGTAGTGAAGTGCAAGGGCTAATCGCTACTAATTCTGAGGGTGATTCCAAAATGATGTAGTAGGAATAGCGCCTTCGGTTCAGTTCGGACCCGGAACAGACTTGTATGGATGAATGCTATCAGAACATTGTCATTGGAGGACAATGAGCATTCTAAGTGATATTTCCTTGAAAAGGTAATTGTATCCTCTAAGCCTCATCAACCGGGAATGACTGAAAATCACGGGAGATGCAGCAAGGCTAAGTGGATCGCACCCAAGTAGGGTATGTCTATCACCTTTCTTGATAACCTCGGATATTATTTTATTACTACGATGTATGGAAGGAGCTCGAAAAGAGGGTAGGAACACCCGGGGTGATAGCATATTCGGTCTATCCAGGTTAGGGATAGTCCGGTCTTGTGTAGCAGGGGATCCTGGCGTGGTCCTCGGTACAGTGTTTCTAGACATGTACTGTGACAGGTGGTACCCCAGTGCCTAGTCATTCAGTTGGAACCCATTATCCAGTCGTACGGTTTTGATTGTGCCGAACTATGCTGAAACGTGAGATGCAAGCATTTCGGCTATTTGAATAAGTATTTGTATTTAGACACTATTATAATATCAGAGGATTTTGATATGAAATGTTTTGGTTATCTTAAGGTAAAAACCCATCGTGTTTATTTGTGGCGTGGTCTTACGAGATGCCTTTTATTTTCAAAGGATTTTAAAACTTTAATAATTCAAATTGAGTGTGTTTTCTCACGCTGGTTTTCCAGACTGACTCGGGTGTTATTTTATTATAATGCTCGGGTCAGACCGAGTATTTCAGGTTCAAGTTAGGATGCTATGGAGTAGGAGACGAGCTGGAGACCGTGATGTATTCTCGTACTTGTTTTTATTCCGCTGTAGTGATTTGTTTGAAAATACCAGCAATTGTGAGTGCAGGTTGTTATAACTGTCCAGGCTGGTAATTATTGATTTGTGTACCCTGATGTGAAATATGTATATTACAGATTTGATTTGTGTAAAGAGCTATTGATATTATATATTATTCAGTCCGCTGTGAGATTCTGTTTTTTTTTGTTTTTAGTTTCTTCTTTCTCCTACCTACTTTCTTTTCCCTCAACAATCTGTTTTTCCACCACTCGATCATTCGGCTTGTTATACGATGAGCATTTTTATGTTAGTTTTTGAGGGTCGTTAAAAGGGCGGGTCGTCACATGTGGTATCAAAGCTTAGGTTAGCGATATACCTAGGCTTTGGTGGGAATTACTCATTAGAGATAGAGTCAGAAGTACTCTAGAATGAGTTTGAGTGTATTAATAGCTATGAGTGTGTAATTGTTAGTGAATAAAAAATGTTTTTATATTATGTTGACTTATCGGTTGGGTGTTTATGAATTATGGTCGGTACGGGAAGTACAACCGTATCGTAGGGGTTTCTAAACTCTTAACCAAGGTAAACCGACACAGTATTGTTTTAAAGTAGGTAAATGAAATAATTTTACCCAAAAGTATATTTTGATATAAAAGAAATAATTTTCTGAAATTATTATATATATTTGGATGTTTGGTTGTTAATATTATAATCATAAGATTTTAAAATTTGGAATGGTTATATATATAACCAAATAGAAACTGTATAAGAATGATTTATACAAAGGGGTATAACTAAAATTTGATTTAAAACAGAATTTAAATCTCGGAAATTTTGGAAAATGTTTTAAATTGGGTTTGAACTAACTGTTTGGGAATTTTTAAATCTTGAGAATTTAGGAAGTGTTTTCCAAAGTTGTTTGTGAGGAATAATGGAGTATTATTTGAAAATGCTTTTTGAATAGAGATTGTTTTAAAATGAATTTTGGAAGTAAGGAAGCACTGAACTCACTTCAGTCGCTGGAAAATAATCCTGGTGATGATGGCCACATCATCAGTATTCATTTCGTGTTTCTAAGTGATGGATTGCTACCGTGGTGGTTGGGTACGATTATTTGTTTGGACTTATTTGATAGACAAGTTTTGTTTTAGGAATTCCAATGGGAAATTATTTGGGTAAAACCAAGTGGTTTTGAGATTTCAAAAGTATGAGTTGATATACCAAAGTGATATATGTATATTTATGTTTTCAAAATGATTTGAAATAAAAACCGGGTGTTGAATTCTGGAACTTCCATTTAAAAGATTTGTAAAGTTAAGAGAAATCAGTTATTGAATCTATAATTTGAAGTTGATATAGATAAGAAAAGGAAAATGTAAATTTTAATCCTAGAATTAAAATTTAACTTGAGTAAATTAAGGTGAGTAAGATATGTTGGAATTTAACTTAAGATAAGTTAAATAAAATTGAAATAGGATTTAAATTGAAAAGGAATATAAAGTTGAAATGCAAGATGATTGTATAACTGTAAGTTATAATTGTGAGAAATGCGGATTAAGGATCTTAAGGCTAGAATTAACACTAGAGGGGGGTGAATAGTGTTTTAAGAAATTTGTTAATCTTTTTGAGTTTATCTAACTTTATTAACAATGTATACACTAATTAGACACAGATATGAACACAGAATCAAACACAGATGCAAATATAAAGTAAAAGCAGTAAAGGAAAGAACACACCGGATTTTATATTGGTTCGGAGTTACCCTACATCCAGTCCCGTACAACTAAGTACAGATTTTCTTTCAAAAGCAATTCAACAATTACAACCCTCGATTTCAAGGCTATGAGGCATACCCTCCAGAATACCAATCCTCTGGGTAGGGATACTTGATTTCCCGGGCAACAAGTTCACCCAATTGATTTCCAAGGCTACAATCACACCTTTTCTCGCTTGATTGATTTCAAATGCTACAATCACACCTTTTCTCGCTAGTATATTACAAAGAAGTCTATAACTCTGAATAGCACTGAGAACCTTGTAGAGATAGTGATGTAGAATCAAACTAGAAGTAATCGAGTATGATTCGATGTTGATTTTGGCAGAGTAATGGTATGATTTTGTAATAAGAAATGTGGAAGATGAAGAGGAGTGAAAATCAGAAAAATATGATTGAAAATTCGTTGAAACTGACCCCTATTTATAGAAAACCAACAGCCATGACCATTCATGAAGAATTATGGCGAATAGACACTTCTTTTGAAATTTGAATTTGAACTTCAACTGTCACTATGTCGACATACTACCTAGGGGCATGTCGACATCTCTCAGCCAAAAATGATAATTTGAATTTCTATAAAAACAATATTTATTTTATATAAAAGCTGTTTAAAACTTTATAAATATACTTGAATATAGTTGAAATTCATAAGTAAATATAAAGAACAATAAATACATAATTTAACTATATTTTTATATTTAAATCTAAGTATAAATATTAAAAGTTAAATATATTATTTTGAAAAGACATTTAAAAATAGGAGTATTTTGAATTTGAAATTAAAGATGTTTTGAGGCTAAAATTATTTAAAATCAGGATAGAGAGTTTTGAATCTTTTAAAAGGAAAGTTTTGAAATCATTTTGAAAACAAGATAAGTTTTAAAATCATTTGAATTAAAATTAGTGGATACAAAACATTGTCCCACTAGATTTTCGTAGGTTCCATCCTACTTAGGGTTCCATCCCTTTAATGGGCTCGAAGTGGATTCCATTCCACGAATAAATTGGATATTAAGATGCCAGTGCTTTTCTACAAGTTTTAACAAATATTCCTAATAAAACAGACTTAACCTTGAACTCTTGATAATCTTGATACTCATGAGTCTTCTATCTCTGTATCTTGAATCTCTATACTGTACAGTCTTCATTCTTGATACCTGCATGGTTAGATCCTGCAAATACATATATATCTAAACTTGTAATGTTAGTATTTATATTTTATAATCTATTCTAAGGTTGTTGTCATCAAAACCATCATCTCAAGGACTAACAATAATTATTGAATGAAATGGATATACTTAAGCTATTAAGTGATATAGATAATCCAGAGTTGTGATTATAAAATGTGAATGGACTCAAGTGAGCAATATAAGATTTTAAGTAAATAAGTTTTTGAACTTATGAATTGAAAACGCAATGGTAAGACCTAAATGATAATGGTTTGATACTATGGTAAAAGAATGGGAATTCATAAAAATGGAATTTTAAATGGAGAGTGAATTAGAATGGAGCAAATTGAGTATAATTATGAATAGTGAAGTGATTATATATAACTATATGTTATAAATATTAAATGTAAGTAAGACTTAAGTCAAAAGCCAGGAAATTGTGAATAAATAAGTTGTATAACTTATTAAACTGGAAAAGTAAAAGAGTATGACCAAGTTAAAATGGTTAAGAAATTGAAAATAAGAAATGAATTCAGTGTAAGAGTAAATGAGTTGAATATGATTTTTGGGATATGGATTGATAAGATTGAATATGAACTTAAGTTATAAGCTGGATATGAACTTATGTGACGCCCCACCTTTATGCCCACAATAACAAAGAGTATTAAAGAAAATACTATCTGTTATCATGAAGAATAAGGCTGGATAGGAGCGGCCATCCGTAGTTGGCCTTACACTTGTATTGGTTACCTCGATAGGAGTGGTATATATATATTTCATTTTTCATCTCTTATTTATTTACTCCCATCGACATACCCAATTCTAGTATAAAACGAACTACGACGGTTCATAATAGTTTAGGAAAATGTATATAATAATAACACAGATAATATAAATGAAGAACACAGATAACCAAAGATCTCATATATATATATATATATAACTGATGTCAGTTACAATACATTTGACACAATACATATGATACAACTACAATTGTCGACTCTGGAAATTATATACACGTACATTATCAACTAATATACATGAATACATATCACCCTATACTATGACACGACTACTCCAAAAGATGTGAAAAGTCTTCATAGCTCAAACAGCAACTCAAAGCAGGAAATCTACAACCTGAAATAACTCGGGTCTGACCCGAGTATTAAATTCAAAAAAAAAAAATACACGGGTCAGTCTAATTCAAACTCAGTTATTAATGCACAAAAGCAATAATAATCAAATATCAAATAGACGACAGTCACAGAAATCTCGTCTATCCAACTCCTCGATAAGAGAATCGGATAACGGCAGATATAACACTAAACAGTGTTAGACAACATATCAGCAGATCCAAAGCATCAATAAAGATAGATAAAAAGATTATCAATGAAGATAATTTAGAAAACATCAGAATTGTCTAAACGATAATTAACAACAAAATCTAATTATTAAATAAATAATTAGAAACTCATAATCTAATTATCTAGAAGACAATTGGACACAACAAAATAATCAATTTAAAACATCAATTCTGGTAGGGCTGCAGTATACGCACGTGTATACTGCCTCGCTACTACAACCTGAAATACACAAAAGATCAACGAACCAAAATCAAATGAAGATTCAAATCCCAATGTCACGGCCTCAACGGTCAAAGCAGACAGACATGGACAATGTGCACGTATGTACACATTGAAAATTTACAAACGAACACGAGGTCAAACCCAAAATAACAGATTCAACTCAAGTGAATTCGAAAACAAATCCAAATGCATTAATGCAATGCAAACCAACAAGGGAAAAGATCTCACAAAAGTTTATAGATACGGCAATACCACAATGGCATCATCAACCAGACAGTGAAACTCAAAACAACAAAGACTAAACAGTCCATACGTGTCAACCGGCAGCATGCAAAGTCAACAAGTATTTCATGTACGAATGCACATCTGGATGCATGAAAAATCCTCAGTGGCAAACGAAGCTCAAACGAACAGACCCTGTTAGTACCACATGCACATGACAAAGACAGAGCTCGAAGTCAAGGCATAAATAACAAGCAACCATCAAGATTCAAAATCAGTAATACAACAAATATAGATACAACCGACTGCAGGAGTGCACAAAGGCAACCATGCTTATACATGAACCAGAGCAACTCAGTGCAACCCAAGTCTGCACATATAAATCAAGTGCAGTTTCAAAAATATTTAAACAAACAAAACAATGTTAATGTGTTAAAAAGAAGAAATCGAACACTATCTGTCATAGTGAAGTCAATCAAGGAAAAGAACTGAACAAGTCAAAGTCCATATTATCACAAAATGCCAATCAAAGCCGAGCAAATACAAATTAAACATGTATGCATATATATATATATATATATATATATATATATATATATGTATGTATACACATACATATCTATATTAATTGAAATAGGACCAGCAAATGAACTTCAACTCAAAGAGCCCAAATGTCCAGACATGGATTAACAAAAGTCTTCAAACCAGTGGCACAATGAAACAGGACATGTTAAAGGCCTTTCTCAAGTCAGTAAACACTTCAAAGAAACAAATCTGTAGCCAAGAATTCCAGACCAGAATGCACATAACAACCAATGGCCGAGCACTGGTACCGAGTTCAGTGCTATGAACAAGTAGCCAAAATGAATCAGAAGTATCACAAGTCGGACAATGACACAGGCATTGCGCAACCCAAAACCTCCAAACGAACAAAATACAGAGATTACAGAAACAATGCTCAACATCAAGCAAATTCAAACACCAACCAGGCCGGAATAGCATAGGTCAATGCAAAGTATACCAAAATCAAAAGCAAGAATTCACTGCTTTTCATAATCAATGATCGAACAGCAGGTCAAAACATTGAACAAATCAGGTTAAAGCCAATGCAACAAGAAATCTGACCCAGACTAATAAAATTTCCAACATCGGAACAAAGTCGAACGAAGTCGACAGCGTTCAAGTAAATCAACTGCCCACTTTCACCCCAAAGCCACAAGTATTAATCAAGTGCTCGAAAGCTAACCGAGTGTTCATAACAACAGCCGAAGTCCCAAAAAATAAAAACCATGATCAAAGAATACGAAGTCAACCAAAAATAAACATCATCAAGCTGTGTTTTCAGACCGAAGTCAAAATCGTGGTGACCAATGTAACAAGGAACACTATCGAACAACTCAATGTCGAAGCCGTGACAACCACGAAAATCAACAGGTTAAAAATCAATACAAAACAACATGAATCAAACTGCAAGCAAAAGGAATCGACCACCCAAACAATTGAATACGAACGAAATCACAAAGTTTAAGCCCTAATTAAGCGAATCATCATTGGCTAAAACAATTTAAAACCCAAGTTGTGAAACAGAGTAATTAAGTTAGATGTGAGCGAAATAAATCACTCACCTCTGTCACAATCGAGGCAGTCGAGAGCCAAGCGAAGAGACGAAGTCGTAGCAATTCGAGGAAAATGAATGAAGTTAACCCTAGCAGCCACTATCTTCGATTTCTATGATGCCCTAATTTTTTTTTGCGGAGGAACGAAGAAGAATGAACGAGCGCCACCATTTCTTCTTTCGTACGTTGATTAGGGTTTTCGTTTGAAAATGAGATGGGGAACGGGTTGCGAATGAATATCAAAGGGGGACGAGTTGCTTTGCTAGTTATCACCGCAAAAACGATCAAAAGAAAACGTGGGTATAAATTCAAAGCGTAAAGCCCACTCACATTCAACATATTACTTAAAAGAATAACAACTGCTTTAAAATTCCAAACAACGATAATCAATTTTTTTTATCAATGAATTTCAATCAGTTAAAATTCCCATAGAAATTAACAAACAATCTAACCGTCATTTTGACGACAGTTAACTGTTATAAAACTCCGGGTTGTTACAGACTCCCCTCCTTATAAAAATTGCATCCCCACAATTTTCATAATTAAAGTTGTCTATAACCATTATTTTTCTAACATAAACTGGTTAAGCTAGAAAAATAAGGATCGAGAACACAAGCACCAAAGAAATCTTTTAACCCCATAAAAGAAATTCACATATTCTCAACCAACTCTAATTATCAAATAGATAATCAGAAAACAACAGAACTGAATAAATGCAATTATCAACGATATTCAATTATCAATACGATAATTAGAATACAGAAATTTCAAAACAGCAATATCTAATTATCGATATGATAATTAGAAAACAGCAAAATCCTAATTATCAGCAAAGATAATTAGAAAACACAAATCACAAACCGCAAAACTGCAAATATCTAGTTATCCAACAAATAACTAGAAAACACGAACTTCATAATCAGCAAACTCTAACTATCAACAGAGACAGATAGAAAATAGCAATTCAATGTAATCAACATAATCTAGAATCAATTAGAGACTAGAAAATTTCATAATCAACAAGGTCAACAAACATCCAATTATCCAAACAATAGTCAGAAAACAAAAATCAACAAATATCCAATTATCAAAAACGATAATCAGAGATCACAAATAAACATATATCTAATTACCACAATGATAATCAAATTTCAAATCAACAAATATTTAATTATCAAAAATGATAATCAATTTCAAATCAACAAATATTTAATTATCAAAAACGATAATCAAATCTCAAATCAACAAATATTTAATTACCACAAATGATAATCAAATTTCTAATCAACAAATATTTAATTATCAAAAACGATAATCAATTTCAAATCAACAAATATATAATTATCAAAAACAATAATCAAATCTCAAATCAACAAATATCCGATTATCAAAAACGATAATTAGAATCAACAAATATCTAATTATCACAAGCGATAATTAGAAACAACAAATATCCGATTATCAAAAACGATAATCAGAATCAACAAATATCTAATTATCACAAGCGATAATTAGAAACAACAAATATCCGATTATCAAAAACGATAATCAGAATCAACAAATATCTAATTATCACAAGCGATAATTAGAAACAACAAATATCCGATTATCAAAAACGATAATCAAAATCAACAAATATCTAATTATCACAAGCGATAATTAGAAACAACAAATATCCGATTATCAAAAACGATAATCAGAATCAACAAATATCTAATTATCACAAGCGATAATTAGAAACAACAAATATCCGATTATCAAAAACGATAATCAGAATCAACAAATATCTAATTATCACAAGCGATAATTAGAAATAACAAATATCCGATTATCAAAAACGATAATCAGAATCAACAAATATCTAATTATCACAAGCGATAATTAGAAACAACAAATATCCGATTATCAAAAACGATAATCAGAATCAACAAATATCTAATTATCACAAGCGATAATTAGAAACAACAAATATCCGATTATCAAAAACGATAATCAGAAATCTCAAATATTTAATTATCGATACGATAATTAAACCTTATAACATCAGATATCTAATTACCTGCAGATAATTAGAAACAACAAATATCTAGAAATCAATCAAGAAGACTAGAAAATCAACATAAAAGCTTGGATCGATCCCATCAGATGGCGAGTTTTTAGTTCGCTGCACGTGCATAAACAAATGGCCGAAGCCTACCAAGTACTCAACATATTTTGGCGCCCATCAGATTGACCCGAAGGTCCGCAGAGTGACCCGAAGGTCTAGTACTGGTATTTGACCCGAAGGTCCATCAGAGTGGCCCAAAAGCCCAACAAATGACCCCGAAGGTCCAACAAAAGTGGCTCGAAAGCACACGAAATCATCAAATATTTCAATTAACGAGTCCGGAATTAACCAAAATAGCAAACGCACATGTCCCATTACCACGAGTTTTACTAAATCATTTAATTCTCTTCATCGTTTCCTTGAAAGTGCAAAACTGTGTATTTTGTAAAACTACATTTTACATTCTCAAACAGATAAGTCCGGAATTAAGCGAATCAGTAAAAGAAAGGGGTCATAGTCCTCGATTTTGCTGAAACGTTTAAATCGCTTCCTCATTCTTTTGAAAGCATAAACTGTAAAATTCCTGAAAACAATTTTATTCATTTTATAAAAATAACAATTCACATTCTCAACTGGACAAGTCCGGAGTTAAGCGAATCAGTAAAAGAAAGGGGT
Organism: Allium fistulosum; assembly: GCA_030737815.1. Lineage (NCBI taxonomy): Eukaryota > Viridiplantae > Streptophyta > Magnoliopsida > Asparagales > Amaryllidaceae > Allium > Allium fistulosum. Next base: position 1,003,882,041 of record CM060902.1, on the reverse strand, counting down.
CATAATCCTCGATTTTGCTGAAACGTTTAAGTCGCTTCCTCATTCTTTTGAAAGCACAAACTGTTAAAAATTTATAAAACAATTTTCATTTTAAAACGATTTTCCAATCACGTGATTAAAGCAACAACATCAGTAGCAATTTCAAAAAGAAAATTGCACTTCCCCAGAACATCGTAAAACGAATCTCAGAATCAGCATTGTGGTATAACCGCTTGAGAATCCACTTTTAAAAATTTGACGGTTACTGAAGCCAAAGCGACAGTAATTTTTAAACGTCAAAATCTCATCAAAATACTTCACATCAACATGTAATACCAATGAATTTTCATTCACCAAAATGCCACAAAACACCGTGCTTCAAAAATTTAGCATCGATGTAAAAATCCCGTTATAAAGATAACGGCAACAAAATACGTTTAAATCAAACATCGGTTCAACGTAAAATTAATGCAGTAACGTGCAACTCAAATTTGCACATACTAAAAAATGAACAAAGAAATCATTCGAATATATCTTCAATGAAGATAATTCAAAACAGCAAAATCTAATCAATATATGATTAGCATAAAAGAAAAACCTGCAAAAATCTCAACAAAATCACATAACTACAATCGTTTCGAATCCTCAATTCGGGTTCGAAATTTTCAAAGAAACAAAATAAATACAACTATGTAAACAACAAATGAAATTTATAACAATTTCATATTTTGATTTTTAAATCAAAAAGATTATCAGTTGTACTCAGCGAAGACAGTTTCACTGTTTCCGCTGCGCACTCTGATAACAGAACACAATTTAATCAAATTATCAAAACACAATTTCACTTTTATTTTAAATAAAGATATTTAAAAATTTCATCAAAATTTCAAAATTTTAGTTTTGACTCAAAGCACAATATAAAAACACCGACCAATAGTTGTAACACATGTTCCATCTAAGTTATGTTTTATATTATGTCCATAAACCCCAAGCTCTGATACCAACTGTCACGCCCCACCTCTATGACCACAATAACAAAGAGTATTAAAGGAAATACTGTCTGTTATCACGAAGAATAAGGCTGGATGGGAGCGGCCATCCGTAGTTGGCCTTACACTAGTATTGGTTACCTCGATAGGAGTGGTATATATATTTTTCATTTTTCGTCTCTTATTTATTTACTCTCATCGACATACCCAATTCTAGTATAAAACAAACTACGACGGTTCATAATAGTTTAGGACAATGTATATAATAATAACACAGATAATATAAATGCAGAACACAGATAACCAAAGATCTCATATATATATATATATAACTGATGTTAGTTACAATACATTTGACACAATACATATGATACAACACAACTGTCGACTCTGGAAATTATATACACGTACATTATCAACTAATATACATGAACACATATCACCCTATACTATGACACGACTACTCCAAACAATTGAATACGAACGAAATCACAAAGTTTAAGCCCAAATTAAGCGAATCATCATTGGCTAAAACAATTTAAAACCCAAGTTGCGAAATAGAGTAATTAAGTAAGATGTGAGCGAAATAAATCACTCACCTCTGTCACAATCGAGGCAGTCGAGAGCCAAGCGAAGAGACGAAGCCGTAGCAATTCGAGGAAAATGAATGAAGTTAACCCTAGCAGCCACTATCTTCGATTTATATGATGCCCTAATTTTTTTTTGCGGAGGAACGAAGAAGAATGAACGAGCGCCACCATTTCTTCTTTCGTACGTTGATTAGGGTTTTCGTTTGAAAATGAGATGGGGAACGGGTTGCGAATGAATATCAAAGGGGGATGAGTTGCTTTGCTAGTTATCACCGCAAAAACGATCAAAAGAAAACGTGGGTATAAATTCAAAGCGTAAAGCCCACTCACATTCAACATATTGCTTAAAAGAATAACAACTGCTTTAAAATTCCAAACAACGATAATCAATTTTTTTTATCAATGAATTTCAATCGGTTAAAATTCCCATAGAAATTAACAAACAATCTAACCGTCATTTTGACGACAGTTAACTGTTATAAAACTCCGGGTTGTTACAACTTAAATACGATATGGAATGTCTATAATAAACCTTAGAAATAATTTTGTAAAGTGATTTATAAATTAATTAGCATGAAATGGGATGCCATTCACTATAAAATAAAGAGAATAACACTATGTGAATTAAACAGAGTAAATGGAAAAAGATGTAATATAAGTGGAAGTAAAGGAATAGAAGTGCAAGTGCATGAACCATGTTGTGGTATAATGAATTGTCAAAAATTGAATGAAATGATTTCCAAGTGATAGTATAAATTGGATATACTAAGTAAATGGAAGTGAATAAATTGAATGATTCAATTTAAAATGAATTAGAATTTGGTTACAATGGAAACTTAACTTAAGTGATTATTTATGGAATGATTCATAGATAAAATTAACATGGATTGGAATGTTGTTTAAAACAACATAAAGTAAACAAAATTGGTGAATAGCATAAATGGGAATCAAGTGGAAATTAGATAGATTGGTTTAAAGTCAATTTAAAAGGGAATAAGTTGAAGTTTAATAAAATGGATTTGCATATAATGGAAGCCAATAATGAATGGAATGCAAATAAATTGATTGTGAATCAATTTGAAATTGAATAGAGGTGAATTTATGTAAGTAAGGCACATATAAATCAATTTGGAATATATATGAGTTTGGTTGTTGTAAATAGGAATGAATGCAATAAATTTGGTTGAAAATCATTTCGAATTAAATAAAATGATATATGAATCCATGGAAAGGAAATTTAATTAGTGTTGAAACCTTATTATTTCTTATAAAATATGATTGGCATGTTTGGTTTATGAAGTTTATATCTTTAGGCAGTAAAGTAATGAAATGTTATTAAAACTTCATGTCTTTGTTACTTATGTGCTTATTTTGAGTAAGTACAAGTACAGGGAGCTGTTGGATAGATTTTGGTTGCATGAATGCATATAAAATAAGCCACTCGCTGAAAAACGCTAAATATAAGGTACACCTACGCAATAAAATAAAGAAATGATAATATATTGTTATATATTTTGTTTTCCGACCATGTGGGTCGATGTATATATTTTTATCATATTTGTGATATTGTAAAAGGCTCTTCGTACAAAGGAGACGCTGTCAAAAAATTTCGAGAATTTAGGGTGTTAGAAAAATTTTGAAATTTTTTTGGAAATTTTTGGTTAACTAGAAAGGTTGATTTTAAATTGTATTAAAAATCAAGGCTTTTGAAATAGAAATGAAGCTAATTGTTTTGGATAAAACTAAAAGCGTTATAAAAGTGAATGTAGGATTTTAATTGAGTGGGTTTTGGATAAGTTAATGGGTTGGGAAGCATTTTTCTTACCTTACCAAATTTCGAGGACGAAATTTTTATAAAGGGGGAGAAATGTAACGACCTGGAATTTTGATCGTTTGAATTTGAACATTTAATTTATTTTAAATGTTGAAATTGAATTATTAATTGATGTTGAATATGAAGATTTTGGAAGAATCAGTAAAATAGTTTTAAAATTCCAAATATAGCGATTTAATTGATTTGGTAAAATAGGAATTTAATAGTGGAAATTTGGTAAAAATGGGAATCTGGGTTAGATATGAATAGAAATGATTTCCAAGTTGATTTTAAACTCTGTTTGGATTAGAGTGATGATAGTGGGCTTTTGAATGGAATTTAAAGTCGATAAATTAAAGTTTGAAATTTATATATTAATTTAATAATGGAATTTAATATATGGAAATAGTGTAAATAAACAAATTTTAATTCAATATGAATTGAAATGATTTCTAATATGATATAAATTCTATTTGATTTATAAATGGGTTAGTAAGTTTTGAAAATTGAAATTTTAAACGATTTCGACGATTTTGAAAATCGCTCGATTTAATCGACGCGTTAAAATAGCCTTCCGGAGCACAGTCTCGGAATTAGACGAAACCAGTTTTATTTGATCCTTAATAGTTTATTATTATCGGATTTCAAATTTCATAGCGTTTGGAGTTATAGTTTGTTCGTACGGGATAGAAACGCGTTGAAATAAAAATCGAAAATTTGATATTTTAATTCGATTCAAAAAGCTATCTTCCACATACGATCGAATTAGGCCCCGACACATATCTCATTGTGTTTGGAATAGGGGTAAAACATTATAAATGGCAGGTGGCACGTTTCATTTGGAGTTCGTTTGAAAAAGCACGTTAATATTGGAAATAATATTAAAATAATATTGTATACGTGTATATATACTGTAGAGCACAATAAACCCTAGTTCCCTTCACTCAACCGCCGTGTAACATTTCAATGGCTGAAACTAACCATCCTTCCCCTTCAATTTTTGATCAATCCATCAACCTATATCAAAAATCTTCAACTAAGAAAACTTAAAGCTCGATGAGCTCTAGAGATTCAACGGTCGTGATCGTAAATAACGTGGTAGATCGCCAGAATTTTAGCAGCATTCGTGGGGTGTTTCGTGGCATTTTTCTCGGCCATGGGGTGACCGAGTTCGATCGGACTTCGTCTAGGGGTGCGAGGGGCTATGGCGCTTCGTTTGGCTATGCTCGATCGATCTCAGGCGATCTCGTGGAGGAGCGGCGATGGATGGAAGGTCGCGTGTGATGGGTTCGGTTGCCTATAGCTTGCATTCGTAAAGAAGAGGAGAGGGAAAGGAACTTGCGGCCACGATCTCTTGCTTCGAAATAAACGGCAGATCTGGGTTTGTATAAAAAAAAAGAATTTGTTTTTATAAATTATATTAAAAACTTTGAAATAACATAACTTTGTCATACAATGTCGGAATCGGACGAAACAAGCGGCGCCGAAATCGCAGCGACGAGCACTACGCTGTGGTGTAGATCTAGAGTCGATTGGAGATAGAAAAATTTTTAGGTTAAATCAAACATGTTCGATTTAATTTAAAATTGGAACGTTGGCAACGTAAAAACTCAAGGTGAGTTAATCTCACTCAATTTTAGACTGCTGGCTTTAATTTTAAACAGTTAAAATTAAATAAATGGTCGATTGGTTGAATTGATAAATTTTTGTCAGTGAATGTGATATTATATATATAGTAGTATATGTATATTGGAGTGATTGATATTTCCGCATATATATAGCGGATGAGACCCTATGCACCCCGCATAATAGCGGATGACCCTATATACCGCGATGTCCCCCTCGAAGTGGGATTGGTATTTTTATGTTGTGCTAACATCTGTGGATGCAGGGAAACAGGTTGGAGTGATCCAACTGGATTCCTCAAAAATGTTGAATTTAATTTAATATTTATTTGTATATGATTTGGCTGGACAATTTGTGATAGATTATGGTGTGATTTGAATTGATTGGATATTATGGTAGGTTTTGACCTAGATTCTGATATTTTAAATACCAGTAATATATGTTTTAAATTGGAAATAAAAATTAAAAAGGGTTTTGAAGCAAAATGTTTTATAAGAATTTTGGGTTAATCAATTGGGTAAAATAAATGGTTTTGAAAATTGGTTATACTGGACTCATGTAAGATTTCCAAATTTACGAAGTGAAATTAGAATCGAGAGACCAGACTTGTTTTGAAAAAAAGGATTTTTAGTTATTAATTTGGTAAATTTAAAAGTGTTAAAATATTCTGGAAAATTAGTTGTTTAATTATTTTAAATTGTTTTAAAGCATATTTAATTATTAATTAGTTACTTTATAACGATTTTTAAAGATTTATTATTATTTAAGAACTGGTCAGCATTTTTTGTTTTAAAAGATAATTTTTAAATATTAATATAGCCTTGTATAATAACTTTATTTAAGTATATTTGACTAGATTTATCTTGAAAATTTATTTTAGAACTTACAAGCATTTTTTTGTGATTTGGATTTCGTAAAGTAATGGTATACTCGTGTGGCGTAAATCGGAGGCAGTGAGTGCCTGAAGTTAAGTTTTGGATTTCTCTGTGATAGAGACGTAACCATTGAGCTGTGATCCATGGTTTGATACCGCAGTGGTACTTTCCATATTATTTAAAGCGTTTTCAAATATTTTTTTGAAAAAGATACTTTGTGAATATACTGCATTCGATAAGATAAGTTTATGATTTTTGATAAAGAGATTTAATTTATTTAAAATTTAAATTAAATAATACTTGGCGTTTTACAGTGAAAATGAGATATTTGGTGTTTTTAGTGAAAATGAGATATTTCGTTGAATTGATTGTTTATTTGATAGTTAAATAACCGACTATCAAATCTGGACCCAAATATAACTTTGGAAATATCTAGAAGAAGTACGGGGGTTATATGGTACAGTTACCGTTCGAGGTGCTATACTGTATGTATAAACTCGTTTCGTTCTTCTAGGACATTTATAAGGAAATCCGTCCACTAACGGTTAGGAGGTTATCTCCGATCTTATTTATGTCGGTTTATTTCCTAAAGAACCGCGGTTGAGTTTACCGGAAATAGCGAACGTTGTTTCGAAGAGACTGGGATCGGATTTATTATCCAAAAACCACTTCGATCCAACGAGAACGTTTTTGATACGAAGACAAGAGCATGGAGTCGAAGAAGGAGCAGTGAAGTGCAAGGTCTAATCGCTACTAATCCTGAGGTGATTCCAAAATGGATGTAATAGAAATAGCGCCTTCGGTTCCGTTCAGACCCGGAACGGACTTGTATGGATGAATGCTATCAAAACATTGTCATTGGAGGACAATGAGTATTCTAAGTGATATTTCCTTGAAGAGGTAATTGTAGCCTCTAAGCCTCATCAACCGGGAATGTCTGAAAATCAGGAGAGATGCAGCAAGGCTAAGTGGGTCGCACCCATGTAGGGTATGTCTATCATTTCTAGGTAACCTCAAATATTATTTTATTACTACAATGTATGGAAGGAGCTTGAAAAGAGGGTGGGAACACCCAGGGTGATAGCATATTCGGTCTATCCAGGTTAGGGATAGTCCGGTCTTGTTTAGCAAGGTATCCCGGCGTGGTCCTCGTTATAGTGTTTCTAGACATGTACTATGACAGGTGGTACCCCAGTGCCTAGTCATTCAGTTGGAACCGATTCTCCAATAAGCGTCGTACGGTTTTGATTATGCCCAACTATGCTGAAACGTGAGATGCAAGCATTTCGGCTATTTGAATAAGTATTTGTATTTAGACACTATTATAATATCAGAGGATTTTGATATGAAATGTTTTGGTTATCTTAAGGTAAAAACCCATCGTGTTTATTTGTGGCGTGGTCTTACGAGACGCCTTTTATTTTCAAAGGATTTTAAAACTTTAATAATTCAAATTAAGTGTGTTTTCTCACGCTGGTTTTCCAGACTGACTCGGGTGTTATTTTATTATAATGCTCGAGTCAGACCGAGTATTTTAGGTTCAGGTTAGGATGCTATGGAGTAGGACACGAGCTGGAGACCGAGACGTATTCTCGTACTTGTTTTTATTCCGATGCAGTGTTTTGTTTGAAATTACCAGCAATTGTGAGGGCAGGTTGTTATAACTGTCCAGGCTGGTAATTATTGATTTGTGTGCCTTGATGCGAAATATGTATATTACAGATTTGATTTGTGTAAAGAGCTATTGATATTATATATTATTCAGTTCGCTAGGAGATTATGTTTTTTTGTTTTTAGTTTCTTCTTTCTCCTACCTACTTTCTTTTCCCTCAACAATCTGTCTTTCCGGCACTCGATCGTTCGGCATGTTATACGATGAGCGTATTTATGTCGATTTTCGAGGGTCATGAAAAGGGCAGGTCGTCACAAGTTGTCAGACAAGGAATGCTGCTAGAAACTCCATCTCTGAAGTCGAAGAAGGTACTAGCTTGGGAGCTGCTATCCCGATTTGCATACATTGTTCAATACCATAATGAGGGACAAGCTGCAGAATGCTCAAGTAGCCACTCCGATTGTTTCCATTGAAGGTGGTACTCCAATGCAGGCGTCTAGAGCCGATTTCGCTAAGCTGAATAAGGACTTTACTAGTCTTGGTGGCAAACTGTTCCAAGGAACATATTCGGCAATGGAAGTTGAGGATTGGCTCGACACTTGTGAGAGCATATTTAATGATCTTGAACTTAATGATGCTATGAAGAGGAGGTTGGCCTTGCGTCAACTTCAAGAAAGGGTTATGAACTGGTGGAACGTTGTGAAAATTGCTGCACCTGAGGATCGATTTACTTCGGATTAGTTCAAGGCTTGCTTTGAAGAGAAGTTTATCCCGGTTGCTCAAAAGTCGGTCATGCTCCGTAAGTTTGCGGATCTGAAGCAGGGAGATATGATGGTCTTCGAATATGTTACTGAGTTCAACGCTCTATTGAAATATGGGATGTCCTTCATTGACACTCCATTGAAGAAGAACGAGAAGTTTCTTATCGGCTTGGATTATCGCTTAAGAGAGAAGCTCGTGATCCACATTGATGTGACTTTTGAGATGCTAGTTGAGAAGGGTTTGAGGCATGAGAGTCTTTGTCTAAAGTCGAATGCTACTGTTCCAAAAGAAGAGCAAAAGCCCTAGTTAAGCGAGGGAGGCAAGAAGAAGTGGAATAATAAGAGGAAGTAGTTCCAGAACAAGGATGCTTAGAAAAAGAAGCTTAAAGGTGGACCTACTTGTTATAACTATGGAGGAAAAGGCCACTTTAGAAGGACTACAAATTAAGGGAAAGAAATGCTTCAATTTCAACAAGGTTGGGAATATTCAGAAAGACTGTCCAGAGCCGCTGAAGCAGAAGAAAGTGTGAAAGCATACGCTATCGATGCCATTCCAACTTCGTTGAATGCTCCATCGATGAAAAACAAGGGGAAATGCATCATTATTCAAGGTATGCTTTCCATTTATTATGTTCCTATATGAGTTTTATTTTATACTAGGGCTTCATATTCCTTTATATCCAGTGACTTAGTAGATAAGTTAGGATTGGAACCCGAAATTGTTGACCGATCTTTGATTGTGGCGAATCCTATTAGAGGCTCCAGTAGCCTGTGTATGGTTTGTAGTGCTTTGGTCTTATCGAGTCATGGACGTTCTTTTTCTTGTGAATGCTATGTTTTGGGTTTTGTGGGGTTCTGTATTATACTGGGGATGACCGGCTTCATAGATATAGAGTGATGGTGGACTGTGAGAAGTTATTGGTGACGATAAGGTTAGATGATGGGCGGACATTAGTGTTATGCTGACCACCAAATGATAATGTGATGGTTAGCTTTCTATATTTGCTCAGTATCCCATATGACGAGTTGTCATCGGTGTCTATTGCTAGGGAATATTTAGACGTATTTGAGGAGGAGATTGGACTTCCGCCACACAAAGAGATTGAGTTTTGTATTGATTTGACGAAAGTTGCCAGACCAATAGTGATGCCTTTGAGTAGGATGGCATCTAGAGAGGAGAGAGAGCTCGAGGTGCAAGTGAATGACCTTTGGCGAAAAGGGTTCATCTGCAGGAGTATATTTAAGTGGGGAGTGCCAGTAGTATTCGCCACAAAGGCGGACGGCTCCCTTAGATTTTGTGTTGATTACCATGAGCTGAATAAAGCGATGCAGAGGAACAAGTACCCACTCCCATGTATCGATGACTTGTTCAACCAGCTTCATGTGTTAGAGTATTTTCTCAGTTGGATCTTGCGATTGGATTTCACAAACTGAGAGTAGCGAAGGAAATTTTCCAATTTCCGCATTTTGTATGCCATCTGTATTTTATGAGTGGTTGGTTATGCTTGCATCGGCATACTTTGTTGATCTCATGAACAATGTCTTCAGGGGTCAGCTAAATAAACTAGTGTGTAACCCGTGCGTTGCACACGGTAATGTTAGTAAAAATGATATTTATATTTTAATTATTGTTAAAAGCATAATTTTATTATCAATTTATTGAGATAGATGAATTTTGAATTAAAATGACATACGACTCTCAGATGTAAGGTTGAATGTTCAATCTTTGCTAATTATATATCTATGTGAGAATTAATTTTCTAACTCAAATATGTATTATTATATATGCATATTTTTAATATATGAATGAAAAAAAACTTTACCACTTCTATTATTATTAATATTGCATATATTTTAGATTGTTTTTAGGATTTTCAAATGAATTAATGAATATGACATAATTGAATTTATTTAAATAATTTATAAGGAATTGAATGTAAAAAAGTAGGAGAAAATTGAGAATAGTTCTGTACGTAATTGTAGATGAGAGGAGCATCTTATGGCTAGCTTATCTCTATGTGAATCATAATCCATTATTTGAGATTTTAATTATTAAACAATTTTAACTTTGTTACCAACCATGGGTTCCATTTTTTGTAAGGGGGTCATGTTTACAATTTTGATAATTGAAAAATAATTTTTATGTAGCATTAGTTGAGTTATGAATTCGGTAAGGTTTAACATCATGTTAAAAGATAATTTTGTATAACCTAATTTTTACGGTGTAATACGTGCGTTCACATTGCTATTTAAAAAAATATATAAATTTCTCCTTTAAAGGTTGCTAACAGCAGAATTTAGTTATGCAATATATAATAATTTTTTAAGATAAATGAATTATAAATAAAAAATGTTATTATTTATGTATACATTTTATATTATATGATTTATATGTCTTTATATCGAAAAAAAAATTATATCATTTTTGCTCATATATACGAGTACTGTATATATATATATATTTAAATTGTTTTTTAGGATTTGTTAGATGAATTAATGAATATTAGTTAAGTGAATTTATTTAAATACCTTGGATTTAAGATTACAAAATTAGTTAAATATATGGACTTTAATATAAAATATTAGTAGAGAATTGAGAAGAGTTTGTAAGTAATTGTAGAAAATTTAAAATGTAGGTATTTGAAGTTAAAATTAGAAATTTTTAGTGCAATACATAACTACATTTAGACAGATGAATTATAAAATAAATTTATTATTATTTTTAATGTATATAATTTATGTTATAATTTATATGCTTTGTATCTAAATGAACAATTAATTTTATCAGTTTGTTGATACGACTAAGGTATACGCATGAAATTGTCATCTTTTAGGATTTATTTGATGGATTAAATATTTGCTTAGTTTATCAAACATTTTGAATTATGAAGTCAATTTAAATTTATGGGCTTGAATGAAAAATATTAGAACAGAAGTGAGAATAGATTTGTAGTAATTGTAAATTCACTACGCCATAGATGACCTTCTGCAACATTTTTGCAAGGTGTTGCCAGCTAAAATGTTGCGACAGCTATAAAATTTTGGTCCTACTGCAACGTTATATTTTTGGTGTTACCTTAGCCATAAAAATGTGTTGCTCTAGCTAAACAAGTGTAACACGATGCAACATTTTTATATAGTGTTGCTATAGATGTATTCAAATTAAAAAATTAATAAAATTAGCAATCCGCGTGAATACGATCCAACGATCTACATTTAATCTGGTTGTTAAAATGGACCACCACTGCAATTTGCCCCAAAATTTCGTTTTCCCGCCTGAACTAGTTCAGAGTAGATCCCCTTTTGGTTTTCATTTCAATTCGCTTCCTCCCATTCGCCTCCGCCACCAAATTGTCACCCTCCTCTTCTTCTGCTTCCTCATTCGCCTCCGCCACCAAATTGTCACCCTCACCCCCAGCTACCCCCTGACCCATCGCGACCATCTAGCTCCAACCAGAGCCCTGTCACGACACCAAAACCCGAAGCTAAACAAAGTTTTCCGTTCAAACCCCTTTTGCCACCACTGTCGTGGCCATCAGCTCTCACCTCCAACAGAAGACTTGCTCGCCACCAACCCCTATACCTTTCTCCTTTAGCCTACTTCACCTGAAAACCCTTCTAGCGCCTTAATTTCTCCCAAAACCCGAACTGCCCTCAAGATTTAGCTGTCATTCTCGCAACAATTAATCCGTCCATGGCTCTTATATCAGGTACATCCCAGGCTGATCTCTTCGTACTTTCCCCTATGATTGCGGTTGCTTCCCTTGGTACTGGTAATTTCAATAAGGTAGTACGCCCCCCATATGTTTGTGCAAATGCTCCTTTGGAACTTGTTAATGTTTCAGAATCTGGCTGGGTATCTACTGCTTCTGGATGCCCTGTGCCTCCATCGCAAGTTCATAACTCAGACTGAGTGCAGAGTGATCTCATCCAAGCATTAAGGTTGGTTGGTTCACCATTGAATCGGGATGTAGTTGTTTTGGTTGAAGGTTGGTTGGATTGGTAAGTTATGGAAGTGATGGTGGAAGTAGGTGATGTAGAGGAGTTTCAGTTGGCAGTGTGATGCCTGAATGTTGGCAGAGAGATGTAGACGGAGTTTGGAGTTTGATATTGCAAGAGTGTGAAAGTGGAGGATTAAAGGTAAGTTGTAAGAGGTGGTAGGTTTTAGGATATTGGTGGGATGTTGACGAAGTGTGGATTGAATGATGGTGAGTGTTCTGGTGTTTATAGAGTATTGAAGGATGGTGAAATTTGGGAAGTTTGGGAAAGTTGTAATATGGTGAAGGGTGGTTGCAATTGCAGTTTTTTGATAGTGAGTTGCTGTTTTGCTTGTTTGAAGAAGTGATGTTGGTGAAACAGGAGGATGGAGGAGCATGCAACTGTGAGGCTTTGGAGATTGTTTGTATTGATAATGGTAGAGTGCTGATGTGTATTGGTTAAGGAGAGAAGCTAATGTGGTGATTGGAAATTGGAAAGAGTTTGCAGTAGAGTTTTGGTGTTTGGCCGTAGGGGATTCAAGCAGATTTAGGCGAGGAGATGGAGGATAGGAATTAAAGGAGTAGAAAGCAATGCAAGTAGATGGGCAGTAGTTCCGATGGGTGATGAAGTTGCTGAGGATGGGGTTTGCGGGTTTGCTAAGTTCATTCTTCATTTGTGCATCGTTTGCGGGTTAGGTCGATCCCCGCCGAGACTGCGGTGCCCCGGACCACCGCCGGAACTGCACCCGGACCCGCTACTCGGCTCGCCTTCGGCTCGGCACTCGGCTCGTCATATATTTGTCAGTGTCGGTGTCTGTATAAATTGAAAATGCATATGTAATGAGTGAACTGAGTGATGTAGTGAGGAATATCTGTATATGTGAATATCAGTGTTATATATCATTGAATTGTAAAATAGTGGAGTCAGGAATTTGTACTATTTCAAATGTTGAAATAAAATATTTATTTAAATAAATTACTATTTAAATATCAAATTCTGTGCAATAGCATTTTATTAAATAAATATTTATTTTTATTAAAAAATCAAATATGCTCTACATTGTGGGCCCCACAAATTCAGAAAGTTAATACCTATAGCAACATTTTGGAATGTTGCTACAAATACCTATGGGTGTTGCCATAGACCCAAATAGGGTTCTATTGCAACAATATTACTTATGTTGCCTTAAATAGTCAAAATGTTGCCTTTGAGGTCTAAGGCAACGACAAAAATTGCATCACCCTAAAAGTGTTGCCATAGATCTATGGCAACATTTTTCGGGCCTGAGCCAACATTGTTTTTGTGTTGCAGAAGGTCATCTATGGCGTAGTGATTTTGTTGAAAAATTGATTTTGAATGTAAAATAGTATAAAAAAATTAGTAGAATAATTTTAAAGTGATAAATTATAAAAATTTGAAAAAAAAATATCTTGAGGATTAAGGAGAGTAGAGAAAACTCCTAGAATTAATAAGAGAGTCTTAAATTCTTCTGCTTTACTATTATTTAATAGATTCATTCTTGTGTTCATTAATGATATTCTTATCTACTAACGGATAGAGGAAGAACACAAGATGCATTTGAGAATTGTACTTGAGGTGATGAGGAAGCACTGACTGAAAGCAAAGTTTTCTAAATGTCACTTTTAGAGGAGGGAAGTGAGATTTTTGGGTCACATTGTTTCTGAGCAAGGCATTGTCGTTGATCTTTCAAAAGTTGTAGCAGTCTATGATTGGATTAGACCCAATAAGGCTATGGAGGTGAGAAATTTCTTGGGGTTAGTTGGATATTATAAATGATTCATCCAGAACTTCTCTAAGGTAGCGGCACCATTGACTCACTTGATGAAAAATATCAGACTTTTACCTAGGATGCGAGATGTGAACAAGCATTTGTAAGTCTGAAGGAAAAGTTGATGAGTGCACCAGTATTGACTATTCTTAGCGGGAATGAGGAGATGATAGTATACATTGATGCTTGTGGTATCAGATTGGGTGCAGTATTGATGCAGGGTGGCAAGGTTGTTGTACATGCTAGTCGATAGCTGATGCCACATGAGAACAAATACACAACCCATGATTTAGAGTTAGTAGCGATTGTGTTTGCGCTAAAGATTTGGAGGCACTATCTTTTAGGAGAGAGGTTCGAGCTGTTCACCGACCATAAATCATTTAAGTATCTCTTTTCGTAGATGGATCTTAACCTTCGTCAGCAGTGATGGTTAAAGTTCTTGGCCTCTTATGACTTTCATATCGCATATACACCAAGGGTAATGTAGTTGTTGATGCCTTAAGTAGGAGATATGCCAGCTTGGGAGCTATGTTTCTTGAATAGACGCAGTTAGAATATATTGATGGTTATGATTTCCGACCGAGATGCGAGCTAGAGCCAGATATGTTGGTTAGCTTGACTATCAGACTTACTCTTACTGAGCGAATTGGTACTAGTCAGAGGAGCGATGCCGGATTAGCCAAGATCTTTTCTAAGATTGAAGCGGGAGTAGAGTCCAAGGATTTGAGATAGTACGGACTCGACCGAGATGGTTGGCTCCGTAAAGACGAAAGATTATTTGTTCCTGATATCGATAGGTCGAGGGATAGGGTGCTCAAAGAGTGCCATCATTCGAGATTGACTATACATCCCGGTGGTAATAAGATGTACTGTGATATGAAGCAGACCTACTATTGGGAAGGGATGAAGAAGACGTTGGGACATTCATCTTGAATTACATGAACTGCAGTTGGTTAAGGCAGAGCAGAAGAAGTCTAGTGGTCTAATGCAACCACTAAAAATTCCCAAGTGAAAATGAGAACAAGTATCTATGGATTTCACCGATAGACTACCGTGGACTTGAGCAGGGTACGACATAATTTGGGACATAGATGATCGATTGACCAAGAGCACTAGATTTTTACCCATTAAGTCAAGTAGAACGGCAGCCAAACTAGCCAAACTGTATGTGAAATGGATAGTACGATTCTATGGTGTGCTGAAAAGCATTGTGAGTGACCATGACCCGTTGTTCAATAGTGGGTTTTGTAAGAGCTTAAATGAGGCATTAGGGACAGAGCTGCACCTCAGCACATCTTATCATCCTCAAACTGACGGCCTAATTGAGAGAGTGAATCGTATCCTAGAGGATCTCTTGCATGCTTGCATACTAAACTTTGGAGGCTCGTTGGATGATCACTTACACCTTGTTGAATTCACATACAACAACAATTATCAATCTAGCATAAGCATGGCACCTTAGAGGCATTATATGGTCGACCATGCAACGCTCCTTTGTGTTGGTGGGAAATGGGCGAGAAACTGATATTGGGGCCAGATATGATTAGAGAAACATCAAAGAAGATCGAGATCATTTGGCAACGGATGAATGCTGCCCAAGACAGATAGTATGGCTACGCTGATAAGAGACGTCGTGATTCTATGTCGGTGACAAGGTATTGTCAAGATCTGTCCATTGAAGAATATTATTCAGTTCGGTAGTAGAGAAAAGTTGGCACCAAGATTTGTTGGTCCTTTTTCGATATTAGAGAGGTTTGGGAATCTTGCTTACACAGTTGACTGACCTCAAAGAATGGCAGAAGTGCACAATGTCTTCCATGTCTCTCATTTGCGGAAATTTGTGCACAACTCAGACGTAACTATCGCATCGAATCAACTAGATGATATCAAGATTGAACCAGAGGCTTCGAGTCCTCATAGGCCAATTCGTATCGTCGAACATGATACGAAGCAGCTTAAAAGGAAGACGCTGAAGTTGGTAAAGCTTTAGTGGAGTGATAGTGAAGGTGATTGCACTTGGGAGACCAAGGAGAGCATGAGGACCTCATATCTAGAGCCCCTTTCTTGGTGAGATTTCTTATTTATTGCTTTTACTTCCGCGTATGATATCAAGAAACACACCATGGCATAGTGTCTTTCATGCTAGGATAGGCTTAGACGTTTTCTTTTTCACTTATTGTTATGTATGCATGTTTGATGTGTGATAGTTTCCTATGCGTGTATATGATTGTTAAGCATGCAGGATGACCTTATTGACTTGATTATGGAATTTCAGGTGCGAAATTCCTAAAGGTGAGGAGAATCTAAAGACCCGTATTCTACGTATTAGAGAACCATAGAGTACTTATATTATTTTCATATGAGGTCGTATGGTCCTAATATTTTGGAAATGAATCTTAGGGACATTTCCCATATCCACGATTTTTGCGAATTTCTATGTGACCATTTTGACCTTATAAATCCAGTACGGACTATAACTTTTGATAGGAGCTGAGTTAGGATCTAAAATTACTTCCATTGGATCCAGATGATGGTTTCTCTTTCCGTAGAGTGGTCATATTAAGAAAAAGGACTTAACTGTTTTCGAGTTATGGCCGTTTGAGTTTTCTTTAATTTTGAGCAGCTTAAGTGGGTAATTAGGGTCATTAGCTTTGAGGCCCATAACCCATTTCGATTTTAAGGTAAGTGAAGGCTGATGTAACCCCATCCCCATCATTTCACAACTCCTAAAAATAGTTAAAGCCTCCATTAACTTCCATTGACCAAAAAGCAACCCCTAAACCTACTTTAGTTAGCCAAATTACATCATTAAGACGAGATTAGCATAATTATCATTCGAGATTAGAGATTTGCTGTTGGAAGAGCCTTGGATTTGGTACCTTCTACTATTCATAAGGAGATCTGGGTTCTGTTTTGGATTAAGGTGAGTAATTAGATCTTTCACTTACTAATTAGGTCATTAAACACCCTAAACTATGTTTTAAAAATTATTTAAAAATACTAAAAATGTTTCTAGACCATATTACACCATATATCTGAATTTTAGATGGTTTGGATTTGATTTGTAAAAACATGTTTTTATGGATCCCTAACCTTCAAGTTAGATTTAGATCTCTTTAAAACAATATATTTGGATTTGGCTGTTGTTAATGCTTATATATGATGAATGTATGATTGCCCTATGTTTGAATGGTTGAAAACGCCAATTGAATGAAGATTTAGTTAGGAAGGGTCTGTGGTTTGGTGACGATCCATAAAATCTACCCCAAATTGGACGCGATCGATTTGAGGCAACAAGGAAGGCCTCATAAAGTCGCGTACCAAGTTTCAAGTCATTTGAAGTTCGTAGGTTCGAGATATGGACGTTCAAAGTATGGATCGGTAGAGGTCAGATGAATGGATCGGCGAGACTCAATAGCATGGATCGATGGAGTAGGTTGGAGTATGGATTGGGGTATGGGAATATGGGAGCAAGAGGGTGGAGCCAACATCATGTGATTTTGGCTAAGTATGGGTTCAACCCTATGGATTGGTACCAATTCATAGGGGTCAACACATTCGACCCACAAATTGTTTTGTAGCATGGTGGATTCGGAGCTAAAAAATGGAGTGTGGGATCAGTCTTTATGGATCAGTACTAATCCATGGGGATTGACCCAATCAGGGTGCGATTCATGGTAGAGCATTGGGAGATGTGCTGGAGCTCATGTGTGAAGTGTGGGATCAGTGGTGATGGATCCGTAGAGATGGTTTGGTAGTCATGGATCGGTACCTATCCATGAGTTTTATTTCAAACTTGGTGCTATCGATATGGGGTGACAAGGAAGGCCCCATGAGAACACGTTCCGAGTTTAAGATCGTTTGGAGTTCGTATGCTCGAGTTATGGCCATTTGATGATGGATAGTTATACTTCGAGATGCAGAGTAGCTGGATTGAAGGAACTGTTAGAGGAAGGTTATGGGATGCACGATGAAATTCTATGACTGGCGATGGCTATCTAGAATCCCAACCACGATGACTTCAGATGAGAGTCGTAACGACAATTGTAACGACCCGGATTTTTGAATAGTTTATAATTAAATATTGGAATTATTTAATTATTTATATCTTGGATTACAGTGAACAAAAAATGATTTCGAAAGCTTATGTAAATTTTGTTTAAATAAGAATGATGATAATGGAATTTTAATTTAGAATTAAAAGTGATTAAAATTGGTTTTAATAAAAATTTGTTTTAATTAACCTGTGAAATTATCATTTCGAAGCACTGTCCTGGATTTTGACAAACAAGTGCCATTGGATCTGGAATGATGAATTATTATACGCCATTGAGTTTCGTGATTATCAGATGTATTGAGTGGTCATGCGAGCTCGAAACGCATAACAATTAATTTCAGGAATTATAATATAATATAATTTGATTTTAAAAGCTAACTTATGTATACGATGGAATTAGGTCTTGATACTAGTTCCATTGTGTTCAGAATAGGTAATTAGCTAGGAACTCCAATTAGCACACCTCGTTTGAAGTTCGAGATTTGAGGGGGGGGGGTTGGGGTGAATAATGTTTTAAATCTTATATATAAGGACCTCACTTTCTTCTTTTTCAGAGAAACTAAACCTTAACCCTAGCCTCATCCAATGGCCATAGTTGATCGACGCCTCTAAGGGCCATTTCAGGTAATGGTCCCAACTAGGAAAATGTTCGGCAAGGTGTGTTGAGTATTGTAAACGGTTTGGTTGTGGTGGATCGAGGCGAGGCGATGGGAAATTGCCAGAGAAGACGATGGCTAGGGTTTGGCTTTTCATTGCCTTTGATGATCTTCAGGTGGCGGCGTTGAAGAGAGAAGGTAAAGGGTGATGAGAGCTTCATGTTGATGGAGATTGGTGGCACCACGTCGACCGTGGCGGCGGCGAGGCAAAGATGAACGGAGCGATGGCTGTTTCGAGCCGTTCTCGGCCGTGAGGGCGCCATTGGAGGCGAGGCTTATAGCAGAGGGGACGCCGTGGCCTGGGGAGGTCGGGGGCAACGTGCAGCGGTGTTAGGTCGTCAGTGACGTCGGCGATGAAGGACGAAAGTCGCGGTGTTGTGGTTTGTAAACGTCGGCCTGGGTTTGGTGAGAGAGGTAATTAGGTTTAATTACCTTAATTAATTATTGATTATTATTTAATTATCTCTATGTTCTAATGATCGTATCTTGTTCATACGAGGTCCGATCGAGACGTCGTTTTCGCTGTTGCGTTCGTATCTAGATTATCCATGCAATGGAGTTGGATTCGTCGAGTTTAGAGCTAGTGGGAATTTTAGTCAAAATCGAATGGCTTTCGATTTTAGACTATTCAGGAACGTGAAAGCATTAACGGGAGCTTGCGTGAGTTTTACTCACCAATTGATTGTATATCGTTGTATATATAATTGTTGTTGTATTAAAAGTATAAACTATATAATGGACTGCAAGTTATTACTTTTGGACCCCGCCTTGTTTTGTAAAACAAGTGATAACAGTATATTGGAGTATAATCTCCTTTTGATTCAATAAAACATGTATCGTGGCCCAAACTACTTATTTACATGTTTGATATTTCTTTGTGTAAAGTGATAGTATGCAATGAATGTTAGAAATGATATAGTCATTATAAACATGTTTTGAAATCCATAATATTTGACATATGTTAAATTGGATAAATTTGGTGAATTATGGAAACATATATGTACATACATACATACACACACACACACACACACACACACACATATATATATATATATTAGGTTGTTCTACATAGGTTTGGGTGTGTTTGACATAAATGGATTGGTTTGGACATTTGTGGGAAACTGGAAATGGAAATTATAAATGGTAGAAGAAAAACGATCGCGATGGATGCACTTTGAAGTTGCTGTGATTTGCGATTTTAAAGTTAACTTTGGAAGACGTCATAGGGCTTGTTCGTATTTATAATAAGTACCGTTAGCGTACTTATTACGGGAAAATAACAAGGTTTAAATAAATTTCTAAAAATCATTTATGGATTTATAAAGATACGGTTTTAAATTATTAAAGCAGGTTTTAAAGTGTTGCTTTAAACAAATGTTTTAAAATGTGTATAAGGATTTTTAAAAGTATATTTTAGTATATAAATGGTTTTAGAAATTGTTAAAGATATATTTAAGAAATTAAATTTTATATTATAATATTTTACAAATGGTTTATAATATTTTATTAAGTATCTTAGTTTTATAAATAAATTAGTATATGTAAATACCTATGTTTTTAAAGGTATTTTTGTATATTTAGAAGAATATATAGGAAGTTTGGAATTTGTAAAAGAATATAAAGGAAGTATGGGATTTGTAAAAGAATACGAAGGAAGTTTGGTATTTGTAAAGAAATTTAAAAGGAGTTTTGGATTATAACACTTGTGTTATACTGTATTATTTTATAAATTTATTAAAAAGGTATATTACCTTGTTTAATAAGTAAAGCTATACTTAGAACTTTAAACGGATGTTTTAAAGTAAATGGCAAGTATAAAAGTATTTTGCATGTATAGTATCGATGTTTGTGCAACATCTGTTTTAACCCATTTAACTATACTTTCGAAAAGTAATTGGATCTTTAAAATGAAGTTTTAAAGATAACGGGATAGCAAAGTGTTTTGGTGTTTATCGTAAATAATGTTTTAGTAACAGTTTTTAAGCCCTTGGATAATATTTTAAAGTGATAAAATGTTGTTAAATGAGTTTGGCAAAATACTTAGATCTTTAAAATGGAATTCTAAAGAGAATAACAAGTACAGAATGAATTTGAGTTTGTTATGGCAATGTGTTAGTAACATTCGCCTTTACCCATTTTTATTATACTTATGTATGTGAATAGGTCTTTAAAATGAAGTTTTAAAGATAATCTTAAGCGAAACGGTTTTGGGTTTATGTTAGACCTCAATTTATGCATTTTCTTTATGTATATTTTAGCTTAAAAACAGCACTACACATTGTATTTTGTATGTGTTTTACAGGATTTTAAGGCGAGATCAAGGATTGAAGAACCGGAAAGAAAAACCACCAAATTGAAGATTTATCATGCAAAAGCATTAGTGGTGTAGTGGTTGTACTTCAAATTATACATTAGGAGGTCAAAAGTTCGAATCTTGGAAAGCACATTATTTTTGTTGGAAGTTCATCAACAACAAAAAGTGACGATTTTCCATAGATAACATGCGCAGATGAGATATTATATACATGGAATTGATTAGATACCATATCCACCTTATTTTTGAAGAAGTGATATCATTTTATAGGAAAATATTCTCATTAGAGTCAAATATGAATATATCTATTGTAGACAAAATCTCATTGATCTACCGAATCAATCAAATCAAAACGTTCCATTTTTTACATCATTCGATTAATTTTATGTCCAAATACACTGTTCTTTACTTGAATGATATTTGGGCTAGATTCACTACTTCTACATAAAGAAAAAGGCTCTCCTCACCTATATATACTCTGAACTGAAGACCATTGTAGCATCCCATATTCTGTATCCTGTTTTTGGTTTAGGTTTTCTTTTTTTTCTCTTGCAGCTAGTTAATAATGGCTGCCAATTAGGTTTTGCAACATTGTAACTACTACTAAGAGCTTTTTTTTCTTCTTCCTGCCATTGTAATTTATTTTACGCAATTTTAATAAAGTTTTGTTCTTTTCCATTGTCTTTTGTTCTAGTTTTTTTCCACATAATTGTTGCTTTCTTCTCTGAATTGGTTTTGTAAAATCGGTGATAAAGATTAGTATCAATCTATTTAAATTACTTTTGTGATTAGATTCATAAGAGAGTTTATTTTAGATAATACCAATTGAATTGTAGTTGATTGTATAGTTAGAACTTCGATTAGATTCGATTTTTAGATATATATATATATATCTTTTACAATTTCTTCGCTGATTTTATAAAATCAATCACTCTTTTCAGTGAAGAAAACATATTTAATTTCAAAACAACCTTTCAATGGCAAAAGGTTGGATCTTTCTTTGAGAAAAATATTTTGGGATTGAATCGGTATTTCTTCACTGTTCTTTACTTTTTCCGCAATTTTTAGTTTAGAAAACATTTCTCAAATTTTGTCTATCTCGCCTACGAAATTATTTAAACATTGGTTTTTAATATTCCTCCATGTGTTCGACCTACATACTACACATTTGTGCGCATGTAGTTATTTTATAATTTGTGCTTTTCTAATACCATAGAAAAGTCCATCAAGTATTTTGCGCCGTTGCCGGTAAGACAATAATTAATTTTTATTGTTTATTTAAATTTTTATTTGTGTTAGTTTTTGTCTCTGTTTTTGTGTATCTAATCAAAAGAAATAAATAAATATCAATCTATTTACGAATTTGATAAAAAAATTCTTTTTATTAGATTACACAATCCCTTTTCTTTTTATTTCTTTCCTTTTTTAGTGATTATTTATGTTTTGCAACTTTATCTCTTTTCATATGTATAAAAATTATTCTTGATTATTAGATTTGGTAAATCAATTCCATCTATAGAACAAGAATACAAAAATATTTCCATTTTTTTTACTTTAATTTTTCCTTATATTCTCTTTCCTTTCACGTCAAATAAAACAATCTTTTGTTTTTGTTTTATTCCTCGTTTTCCCTTTGCCTATTTTTGGCTACATATATCGCAATATTTTTACTGCAACAAAATAACAATCCTTTTTTGTGCTTATTTCTCTTTTGCAACTTTTTTTTCATATTTATAAAATTATTCTTGACTATTAAATTTAGTAAATCAATTCCATCTCTAAAGCAAGATTACAAAAAAAATTCCTATTTTTTTACTTCTGATTTTTCCTTTTATTCTTCTTTCCTTTTACAAAAAAATATATAGAAAAATTCCTTTCTCTTCTTCGCTTGACACCAGCCTACTCACAACCTCATTCAACGAGAACAAGCAAAGTCAATCTCTTTTATGATAAGATTGCTATTTTGATAAGGAGATTTTTGAAGTGGAATAAAAAAAATCATGGACTATCGGCAAGACTTGAGTAGAATCAACAAGCATCAACGTCGAAACTAATTTTGTAATTATCATCTTTCTCTATAGTTTCTTTGCTTTTTAGAAAAATTGCTTGTAAAAACAGGTTGCTGCAAATTGCAAATCATCGTTGCTTGTACTATTTTTTTATTTGCATTTTTTTTGTGATATAAATTGGTTGCGAAATTTCAATTGAACTTCAAAATACTAATGATTGAAATTTTATTTTGTGAAAGTGACTGTCTCGAATAATAGGTCGTGGATATATAGTAGTTCAATTTATTGAACTATTAGCAAAAGAGGTTGCATACTACCCGTAAAATATTAATCGTATCCTATAGTATTTTATACTATACGTGAACTGCCATAAGACCCTCTTCCCCCTTCTAATTGAGTTAGTCAACTAATAGAGTACAATTTATTATTTTTTTACTATTTTGAAGTAAAAGTCATTTTTCCTAAACTTTTCAAACATAGAAGAAATCAACATGGTTCAAACAGTTGGAAACGATAAGTTTAGTGATACTACTGAAGCATGGAATGCATGCTTAATCCATTTTAACTCTGAATTCGTGAATACAAATATATTTCTGAGTTAAACAACATGCTTGATTCACACACTTCACCACTAGACTGAAGTTTTGAATTGCAAACAAAACCGATGATTGATAATGAGCATAGAAACTCTAGTGTTTTGAATGAAATTGTGCTTAGTCACACAAATTTATGGGATTATAATGAAAAATATTAGGAATACATGAACCTTTGCATTAATAGAAACATCGTGGGTAGAGTTTTACTGTGGGACACACTTGATTTTGAATCTAGGCATAATAACAAACCATTCATCGAGTCCATTCTCCGTTTCAATGCAAACTCTAAAAATAGTGCTAAAAACAAGTGTGGGGGAGAAAAATGTAGGCGTTCATCACAATTCATTCATCATTTGCATAAATCATAATTTATATATGATCCTTGTTCGCATTTAATTAATAAATTGCATTTCATTTTACAAAACACCTCATCCATCTTTGGGTACTTTCATTCACATTTAGGAAACGTTTTTTTAGACAGTGCGAACACTATCTCAACCAAGCGTGGGGGAGGGTCTGCATTGCATTTCATTATTATTTTTCCTCTTCTTTCAAATTTTCCAAAAAAAAATTCATCGTTTTTCTTTCTTTCATTTTTACTCATCCTATTTTTTTTCTAATTTTCATCTTATTTTCCATTATTTTCAAGACTCCGATTTATTTTAAATAGTTACGACAAAATAAGTTAATGGTTTTAGTCATTTGACGGAAATTTTTTTGAATCGCTAATATCAAATGGAAAATGTAATGAAAAGTTATACTATCAGCGATAATAGTGTAACTAGTATATAAGGCGATTCATAGGTGATGTTTATGAAATCTATTCTAAATTGCGGTCTTTGTTTAAAAAGTGGTTGACTTATACATGCGTTGATTTTTTTAAAATCTTTAAAGCTAAGTGGTGCTAAGCTAATTTTTCATAACTCTCTCTCCTCTAAAAAAACAAAAAAAAAGTCAAAAGAAAAAAAAACAACATAAGAATAATAAACACCTACAGTCAATAGGTGTCTACACATGAGTGTGGACACTCGTCATGCTCTTTACTCTTCTCACGTAAGCCCGTGAGGCAGTGCATGAATGATACACCATGCCCTCAGTTTTCTGAGTTTGGTGTGTGTAATTAATAATAAAATTTTAATTTTTTTGCAATAAAGAGAGAGTAAGCAATTGAAACCCAAGCACCTTCTTAACATTACTGATTTGACTAATTATACAAAAGGAAAAAAATACACTTTGCAAACCGTGACAAGCAAATAAAGAAATTATTTTATGGCTGCACTATGTTATCAACCGAAACAACTGGCCAAACTAGAGTTTAACGTGTGAAAACTTGAATTATGTTGGAAATTTGTGACCGGTTGAGGAATCAAAAATTTCTAGAGGTTGACATAGACTTATATACATTACTATGTTGCAACTATCCAAAATAAATCGAGTTTTCATTTGTAAATTTGCATTCATGTAGTAGCATTAGGATCATCGAATGTTGCATTTGGATTTTTTGGGTAGTATCCGCTGAAAACTCCCACGAGACACCACTCGTCCTAGTAGGGACACCTAAAGGTTTAACGGCTTGTTGCATACGCTTAATGCAACCATGCTTCCTACGAAAATGCGACAAATAAATTAGTTTGGTTGGATGAATAAATGGACTTCATTCGAGGATGAATAAAAGTTCAAGTGTGGGGGAATTATTAGACCTCAATTTATGCATTTTCTTTATGTATATTTTACCTTAAAAACAATATTGTGCATTGTATTTTGTATGTGTTTTACAGGATTTTTAGGCGAGACCAAAGATTGAAGAACCAAAAAGAAAAATAACCAAATTGAAGTTTTATTGTGCAAAAGCATCAGTGGTGCAGTGGTTGTGCTTTAAATTATACACTAGGAGGTCAAGAGTTCGAATCCCAGAAAGCACATTATTTTTGTTGGAAGTTCATTCAACAACAAAAAGTGAAGATTTTCCATAGATAACATGCGCACATGAGATATTACATACATGGAATTGATTAGAAACCATATCCATCCTTTTTTGAAGAACAAATATCATTTTGTAGGAAAATATTCTCATTAGAGTCAATTATAGATATATCTATTGGAGACAATATCTCATTGATTTATCAAATCAATCAAATCAAAACATGCCATTTTTTACATCGTTGGATTAATTTTATGGCTAAATACATTGCTCTTTACTTGAATGATATTTGGGCTAGATTTACTACTTCTACATAAAGAAAAAGGCTCTCCACATATATATATATATATGTACTCTCAACTGAAGACCGTTGTAGGATCCCATATTCGGTATCCTGTTTTTAGTTTAGGTTTTCTTTTTTCTTCTCTTGTAGCTAGTTAACAATGGCTGCCAATTGGGTTTGGCAGCATTGAAACTACTACTAAGTTTTTTTCTTCTTCCTGCCATTGTAATTTCTTTTACACAATTTTAGTAAAGTTTTGTTTTTATCCATTGTCTTTTGTTCTAGTTTTTTCATTTCCTGAATTGTTGCTTTCTTCTTTGAATTGGTTTTGTAAAATCGGTGATAAAGATTGGTATCAATATATTTAAATTGCTTTTGTGATTAGATTCACAAAAGAGTTTATTTTAGATAATACCAATTGCGGGTGCGGCGCAGTGGAAAGGAGGTTTGGGTTCTGGTAAAAAGACCCAGGTTCGATTCCTACCATGCGCTTCCCTATCCTATATAAATTTACCCGGGGGTATGGGGGCTTGGATCAGCGGACAGCTTTACTATACCCTCCTCAGGAGTTTACCGATCCGCCGTGTTCTCCTGGGTTTTCAATATATATATATATATATATATATATATATATATTACAGTTTCTTCGCTGATTTTTATGAAATCAACCTCACTTTTCAGTGAAGAAAACAGATTTAATTCAAACAACCTTTTAGTGACAAAAGGTTGGATCTTTCTGTGAGAAAAAGATTTTGGGATTGAATCGGTATTTCTTCACTGTTCTTTACTTTTTCTGCAATTTGTAGTTTAGAAAACATCTCTCAAATTTCGTCTAACTCGCATACGAAATTATTTAAACATTAATTTTTAATATTCCTCCCTATGTTCGACCTACATACTACACACCTGTGCGCTTGCATAATATTTCATAATTTGTTCTTTCTAATTCAATAGAAATAATCGATCAGTTTGTAGTAACAATATTTCAGTAATATTGGTCTTAAGCCCTTTTAAATTGATTTGTGAATATACTTATGCGGTTGAGATAAGTATATGAATACTTTTGAAAGCATTGAAATGCATTGAAAATGAAAACTGATGTTTTAAATGAATAGTGGAGTTTAATTAATAAATGGAGTTTTATTTATTAAAGAGTTTATTGAGTAAAACGAGTTTTTCTAATAAAAGTAGTTTTTAATTAATAAAGGAAGATTAATTGAAAAAGGGATTAGAAGTCATTTATATGATTGGATCGTGCTTGTTTGTTTTGATTGTTCTTTGTGTGTTACTTGCTTATGGACAGTATATGTGACCTAGTTTACCGCATGCAATTGTTCTCATTGTGTTAGATTGTTTGCTTATTTGATAGTTAAATAGCCGACTATTAAATCTTGACCAAATATACTATGAAAATATCTAGAAGAAACACGAGAATTATATGGTACAGTAATCCAAGGTGATGCTATACTATATGTATAAACTCATTTCGCTCTTCTAGGACAAATGATAAGGATATTCGTCCACTAAAATAGTTAGGAGGTGATCTACGATCTTATGCATTATCTGTTTATTTCCCACAGAACCGGGGCTGAGATTCCTGTGGGAAATCAATCGATTGGTTTTGGAGCATCCAGTAAGTAGGGGAGTGTACTTATATAAGAAGACTTGAAACCGTAACCACTCCAAAACCATATACGTGTTCTTGGTTCGTGATTGCTTTGTTATTGGTTCGTGATTGCTTCGTGATGCTAGAATCTATGTGGAGTTTCGAGTTCTGTTTGAATGCTCGAACACATGTAGTTGTTCATGATCTATTTAGGATGTGCGGATCCATATGTGGTTCCGAGACCTGTTGAGGTATGGGAATCCATATGTGTTTCCGAGATCTGTCAAGGAAGCCATGTGTGGTTCTAAGATCTGTTGAGATATGGGAATTCATGTGTGGTTCCGAAATCTATTCAAGTTGGAGCTCATATTGAAGATCTCTTCGAGTTATCTCTCATATGCCGGAGATAGGAGACATAGCCGGTAGGGTTGGCAAAACAATAGGGTGCATGCAACTCCTTTTCTAGAGATAGTTATTGGGATATGCGTGCGGGAGCGATGCATTAGGTCTTAGCAAGACCGGCTATGGTTTTTATGGTACATTCACTAGAGATGTACGATGCTTCAAAAGGATACCTCTGATCCTTGTGCAGTCGTTCAGATTTGGCTTCCCTAAAGAGATCTACGTGGAAATCCTACATAATTAGCGAACGTGCCTTAGCGATTGTGATTGTATTCCTATTATTGTTGTGATGTACACTCACTTACATTGCAGCTATGTGATTATTTATATTTCGCACCTTAGACATTATTATTATTATTTTTGAAAATAGGTTAATGGAATTAAAATGGGCTATGCGGCCCAAAGCATATACAACTGAAATATACAGTAATAAAACCAAGACAGCTCATCCGACAATTCGACAAAACGAAGACTTAAACACAAAATTTCCTAAATTGATTTAGGGTTCATCAGCTTCATTCTCTATGGCGGCTCCTCGTTGTTTACTTGATTTTCTGGCATCGCAACCTTCCAATACCAGTTCTCCAGTAGCTGTTTTTCTCTTGCCTCTGAGTTGGTAAGTCTCCTGATTCTTCCAATATTGATCTTCACTTCTCTTGCATTGTTTCCCGATATCTCTAACTCGGTTTTTTCCTTGTTCCTGGTGAAAGCCCATACGTTCCGTTCTCTCCAGATATGCCAGATAGTTGTCGTCAAAGCAATTTTCATGACCTCCTTCATAAGGTTCGTGAGATCTGTCCTGTCACTCAAGTATTTAATTTCTTCTTCTAGACTCAAAACTGCTTCTGTTTGCATGTTTTTAAGTTTTTGTATAGCCCAGACACGTTTAGTATATTTGCATTCGAAAAATAGGTGTTGGTGTGTTTCAGTTTCCTTTCTACATAAGTTGCAAGTGTCTTCATTGATTACACCCCAACTTTTGAGTCTGTCTTTGGTGCTCAATCTTCCTTTGATTGCCTTATAAGTAGTGTGAGCCATTTTGGGACAGTTTGATTTACTCCAGATTATCTTATGCCAGTAAACAGTTTCATATTATTGTCTATTGTTTTCCCAGATTATCTTAGACATTATTATATTATCACTAGATTTTATAATAGAAATTTTTTGGTCATCGTAAGGTAAAAACCCGTACGTGTTTATAGGCGATGTGGTCTTATAAGATACGTTTATTCTGAAGGACTTTATGATATAATAAATCTATATGATTTGAGTTTCTCACACTGATTTACCAGGCTTATCCGGGTGTTATTTTCTTAATGCTTGGGTCAGCTCACGTATGTTTCCAGATTTAGCTATGGTTCATTGGAACTCTTTAAGGGGAGCAGAATGATTTCTTACCGTACTTATTTTCCACTGCATTACTTGATTTGTATCTATCAACATTTGTGAGAATAAGTTGTTATAACTGTCTAGACTGATGATAGGTTAGTTTTCTATGATTGATGTATGTATATAAAGGTATTCTTTTTGGTAAAGACCTTTTGAGAAATTATATATTATCATTTCGCATGTGAGATTCTGATATTGTGTTCTCTTCTTTCTTATTCTATTTCGTTCTCTATTATTTAACCCTTACAATTTGTATTTCCAACACTTGGGTGCTCGACACGTGAATACCATGGATGTATTAGTATCGACATTCGGGGGTCAAAAAGGCAGATCGTTATAACAGTTCCAGGATGAACTTTGCTATGGATGACGCATGCAAAGGGATCATGTGATATTCGTAGGTTTTGATATGTACTCATAAAGCAAGGGTATGAGTGATGATATTTGTTGGGGATATGATCGCCCCTAGATACTTCAGTCGGGGATACGATGGCCCCTAGATCGCATGATTTTTAGATCTGTTGTACCTTGGACTATCAGACGGGTAGTCTAGCTCCTGGCCTACTAAGTTGCATGAATTCGAGTACTAAGAAACCGAGACGTTGAATAGTCCTTGACTCTATAGGGGTGGTCATACGAGTGTCATATATCTAGCGCACTGAGTGAGTGAATGTGAGGATGGATGATGGATGCTATGTTTGTTTGATTCTTTTATCACCTTAGGTATGTCACACGAAGTAGATACTACCAATGTAGATATCTAGACATCCTTAGTACTTTGGCATATAGCACACCTACGATGACTATCATAGAGTTGCGTGTATCTTTTATATGTGTTAACTCTGTGGAAGCATGGACAAGTTAGGTATGATTTTCCATACCATTTCTCCTTGTTTATTTACTTTATAATACTTGAGATTTCTACCGCTCATACCAGACTATTGTCTAACCTGGAGTTTTATGCTTTGCTTCCTACTACTTTGGGTACTCTTAAATGAGTAGATTAGGGATATAAGGTTTGGTGAGCACGTTGAGTTGGACAGGAGTTGAGAAGGAGGCTATTCTCTCATATTATTATATGTACTCATTTGCTATTCCGCTGCACAACATTATGGAGCTTGCTATGGCCTTAATATTTAGAGATAGTTATTTATGAGTTATTATTGATGTATAACTCTATCACTTATGCTATTTATTGTATGGATCTATATACTCGGATAATGTGATTCATCCAGTTATTTACTGTCTCGCTTGTTTTATATCTGAGATGTTTACTATTATATTTTACTCGATGTGATGTGACATATATGATAGGTCTGTGTTGTTTATTTAGTTTACAACCATTGACGATCGCCCCGCATCGACCGAGCACCGCTATAGTGCACTATACATATATATTTAGTGTCGACATTGTAGGGAGGTCGTCATACTTATGCATGACATTGTTAATTAGATGTTGATATACATACATATAAGCATTCATGCATACACACACACACACACACACACACATATATATATATATATTTGTTATTATGATATTTATAAACTAACATTGTTAATCAAAATTAATATACTAATATATTATTCGTTTTATTCGAATATTTAATATTTGAATTAATATGAATGATAATCATTTAAAATTTATAACATAAATTTAGCAGACATTGAATTTAAATTACTATTTGAATTTATACTCAAATTGTTTAACTAGTCATTATCATTAAAATATTATTTATTCAAAAGAAACAATTATATTTATGTATATCATTATATATAAAATTATTTTACTATAAAATTTATCTTTAGGTGAAAACTATTTTATTTTATAATGGATTATCATGTTAAACATTTTGAATAAATAATGATACTATGATGAAATTCAAACCAAAATCATCCAATAAAACATTAGATATGATTTAATTTATTGACATTATTTATGATAACACTATAAAAGATCTAGTGCATAATGAATTAAACGGAAATTTCTAAAATTTTCCTTTTTTTTAGCCTACTGCTCGATGCACCTAATCCAACAGTTAGGAATTATATATAATATACAATTAGTAAAGTAGTACTTACTATTTATGGGGACTATAATTTTTGAGCACACTCAAGGTTGTAGTAACATGATAAATAGATCCCAATACCCATTGAAGCAATTTAAGAAATTCACGTATCTCCATTAGGGTTTGAAAGAGATGCATAATTTAGTGAGAACCTTATTAGATAAATATAATAAACAAATCTAGTAAGTACCGATGTTATCTAATTTACTCTAATGAATTTGGATATATTAAATGGCAACAACGAAGCTATTTTTTAGAGAACGACACACTAATCGATGTGAAATAGAAGGACTTACTAAGGAATGTAAAAACTGCACTCACCAACGAGAAATTGGTACGTAGTCCCCAATGAGCCAGAATCTGAACTCGATAAAGATGCCACACCCAAACAAATAGCCTCCTATGATTCATGGTCAATAGACTATGATCTTGTTTAGTGCTACGTACTATCAACCATGAGCACCGAACACACCAAAGACAACATGATGATAAGATGTCTAATCCATGTTTCGACACCTACAAAAGTTGTAAAGTGAATAGTTTCATACCACAAGGTACAATATCCCATGGAAATTATTTATACGAACATGGGAAAAGTTGACCCATCCAAGATAACATATTCAATATGATTAGGTAAATAAAGAGATTGATTGAGTTGAGAGCAACTTTTAACACCGAGCCACAAACCGACTTAATTCATGTATCCCTAACTTCACAATTTGATCCATTCATATTCAATTTCAATATGAATTCTCTAAAGTTTGTTGTTATGGATCTCCTTAATATGTTAAGGATGATAGAGAGTACTTTCACAAAAGAATCGAGTGCGGTACTTGGAGTCAAGGATGCATCTTTTTTAAGTAGTTCGAAGAGGAGAAAGCCAAGGTCCAAGGGTAGAAAGGGTAAAGCCAAGGCCAAAGAAGAGATAGGTGATTGTCGCCATTTCTCTAAAAAGGGAAAAGAAGAGAAAATGTTCCGATATATGAAGATGCTAAAGGGAATGGAACCCAATTCCTCTCCTAAAGGTATTTTCTTTATAGAAAAATGTTTATCTATTAATACTTCATCTTGGGTTTTAGATACTGGATCTGAAACTCATATTCGTAATTCGTTGTAGGCACTTAGAAACAAGAGGCCCTAGCAAAAGGACCATGGAATTCCAAGTTGAAAATGGAGCTATTTTGCTACCGTAGCAGCAAGAGATTATCATGTGAAGCTTGCTAGTGGATGAATTAGTTTTACATAATTGTTATTTTATGCCGAACTTTATTAGTGGAATAGTCTCCATTCCTCATTTGGTGGAAAATGGTTAAAATTTTATTTGCAACGACAGTGTTATGAATATTTGATATGATAATAAACCTATTTACTTTGGTACTCTTAAAGATGGCATTTATATACTTAATGATAATAATGCATGTGTTGTTGAAAATAATAATGCATCTAAAATAAATGACAGCTATTTTTTCCACTATAGACTAGGCCATATAAGCAAGAAGTGATTGAAAAAGTTCAAAAGCCAAGGGTTTCTACCATCATTTGGTTCTAAATTCTTTGATTGTTGCACATCATGTCTTACAGGTAAAATGGTCAAACACCCTAAGTGGGAGCAATGAAAGAGTAACCAAACTCATAGGACAAGTACAAACAAATGTATATGGTTCTATATCTACAGCTACCAAATGTAAATCTGTATACTTCATTATATTCACCAATGATTAATCTATATATGGATATGTGTAAATTATGGAAAAAAAATCAAAGGTATACGATAAATTCATAGAATATAAGAATGAAGATGAAAACAAGATTTATACGAACAATCAAAATACTTCGATTTTATCAGGACAGTGAGTATATTGGATATGAGCTCCAAGCGTACCCAAAAAAGTACAAGATTCTCTCTCAAGTCACTCCTCCATATACTCTGCAACATATTGGTATTTCAAAAAGAAGAAATCAAAATCTGTTAGAAATAGTTCGATCAATGATCAATGATTATGAGTTTCCTTATTCCTTTTGGAATATGTGGTTGAAAATGTGACATATATGTTGAATTCAATACCATCTAAATATATGCATAAGTCCAATACAAGTTATGGAATGGTAAGAAACCCACTTTAATTATCTTAATGTATGCGATTGGATTATGTTAAGAATGTAAACCCCCAATAAAACTCGAGGTAAGATTGATTTTATGCAAGTTTATAGGTTATCCTAGAATTCTCATGGATACACATTCTTTGATATTGAGGAATAAAAAGTGTTTGTTTCGAAACATGCCACCATTTTGGAAAAAAGAACTTTTATCAGGAGAAATTAGTGATAATAAGATAGACTAGGATGAGATCCAAGAAACTCTTATAGTATTTGAATATTTAGATAGTAATTCAATACTCATAGAAGACACGCAACCTATTAGAGGACCTATAAGGAATTTGCATGCTAAAGAGATACTATGGGTTTCTTATTAATGACAAGAAAGAGTATTGCATCATCTGCGATAATGATCCCATCACATATGATAAGCCATAGAGAGTAAAGACACTGTCTTATGGCTTGATGCAATGAAATCCAAAATGGATTCCATGTATAAGTTCAAATTTTGGACTTTGAAAAATGTACTCGAGGGGTAAATTCGTCAACTACAAATTGATTTTTAAGGAAAAGATCGATGCATGTGGAAAGGTCGGACATATAAAGCAAGGTTGGTGCGAAAGGTTTCCATCAAATTCAATGCGTTGCTTATGAAGAAATGTTTTCTCTAGTTTTTAAAGTGATGTCGACTATAAAAAATCAGTCTCGAAATTTGTATTTACCCTCAATGGAAGAGTCGTTAATTGGAAAAGTTTCAAACAAGAAGTTGTGGCCAATTTGACCAAGGAGGCTGAGTATATCTGTAACAACCCGCATATTTTACAATTGAATATTTAAATATTTTATTTAAATATAGAATCGTTAATCGGATTAAAGTCTGAAAAGCTACTTTTTGTAAACAGTCGAGTTGGGACTCGAGACCACCTCCATTGAGTCCAAAATGGCGTTTAC
The DNA here is from genome assembly GCA_030737815.1 of Allium fistulosum. Taxonomy (NCBI): domain Eukaryota; kingdom Viridiplantae; phylum Streptophyta; class Magnoliopsida; order Asparagales; family Amaryllidaceae; genus Allium; species Allium fistulosum. Next base: position 1,003,847,676 of record CM060902.1, on the reverse strand, counting down.
AACTTTTTTGAGTATAAACATCGATATTTTTGGAGTTGAGTAAAATTTTGATGTTTTCATTTAGGGCTTTGGGTTTGGGTTTCAGCCAATTAACCCAACATATCAACCCAACTCCACTCCACTCCTCTTCACTCCTTCATAATATTTTCTAACACTCAAGCTTTAGAAAAATGGGAAGAGAAAAAGAATTAGAATTCCTAAGCCCTAATATTCTTTGCAAATTCAAGTTCTAGCTCCAAAAATCAAAGAGAAGCTTAGGTAAGCATCTCCTTCTTCTTCTCCATCCCAATCTCTCTCCAATTTCAGAAATTTCCTATAACCTAATTTGGGAAATTATTGCCTCTAGACTTAGATTGGAGTTTCTAAAGTTGGAGTGGAAGAGTAGTTCATCTTCCTTTGCTTTCAAGCTTCTCCTTCATCGTTTTTGGGTTTAAAAGTGAGTTTTTGAACTCACATCTATTTCTATAGATATCGTTGTTGTTAGGTATAAATTCCTAACACTTATTTATGTTCATTTGCTTTTGATTTGAATTGAATTGGTGAATATTCCAATTTTTGGTGTTTTGAGTTCAAATCTTTAAAAATCCAATCTTTGATGTTTGAACGCGTTAGTGGGGTGTTTCAAAGGGCTATACAAGGTTGGGTTGTCGCTTGGCGTAAATCCCTAGTCGATGTTGCTCGCTCGTTCGTTCTAGTTCCGTGTAATTGATTTTGCCCCCACAAGGGGGTTAGGCTGAATATGATTCTGAAGCAGGTTTAGTCGACTGAACCAGGAGGTCAGTCGACTGAACTAGAAGATGAAAAATGCTTAGAAGCAGGTTCAGTCGACTGGACCAGTGGGTCAGTCGACTGAGCCAGAACCCAGGAATTTTCCTGGGTCTGTATCAGCTGACTGACCATCTGGGTCAGTCGACTGACCCTGGGGACACAAAATTCATGTCCCTGTGTCAGTCGACTGACCACCTGGTTCAGTCGACTGACCTGCTTGTTTCAGTCTATTTTGCCTATTTTGCTTGAGGTTCCAATTTTTATCGATTCGTGATTATCCGATTTGTTGTTATCATTTATTATCTACTCTGATGACTTCTTTTTCGGGATTTTTGAGGATATCCATTTTGATGGATTCGATATCGATTTCTTTGGATTTGATTCACGTCTTCGTATGTGAATTTTTGATGATTGATTGTTTCTACAATCATTCTCGTGACTTGTCACTTTAAATTACAAAGGTTTTCTATACTAGTAGTATATATTCAAACTCTTTACAAAGTTGATTTCAACTCTATTTTCAATACAAAGCTCATTTATAAAACCGTTTTCTAATCTATTAGTATATACAAACCTTTACCTCATTCGTATGAGAAAATCTAATTAAACGGCTTAGCAAAACAAGTGGTATGAAACGCTTGCGTTTACTTCGTCGGTTAATTTATGGACTCGTTCGATTGAAAATCTTGTGACAATTTTCGAGTGGAAATCTACAATTCGTTCGTAAATATTTAAGTTAAGCTAGTGGTTATGGGACATGAAGCTAAACTCTTATATTTACTGGCTTAGTGTAATTCACACTTTTTATTGATCGATGATGATCATTTTGTGATTTAGACTAGCGATGTGCAATGTCTATTTGTTTGTGTGGGGACTAAAAACCCGTTTGTGGAGCTTCGGCTCAAATTTGGCGGGGTAGCGACCCGTGGTCTTCGGGCCGTTTGTGGAGCTTCGGCTCAAAATTTATGGTTAGCGACCATGGAATAGCGTTCCGTTGTGATACACGTGTTGGTGAGTTTTCATTCTCCCGTTTGTGATAGGCCTCCCCCCTTGTGATTTCTGGATTTCTAGTGGATGATTTCTAGAATTTGTGTTTCACCACTTTTTGTGATTGGAAATGATATGTTTGTCAATATTTGGGGTTTGGTGAATGAAATAAAGAATATGACTTTCTTTTTGGTGCTTTGAGATTCTTGAGATATTGTATGATTTTGTTGTTGTTTAAAGGTATACTTGTCACAGTTTGACATTATTGTTATCATACGTTTTTGTTATATCACTACTCATATCTCATTCTATATGTGATATTTATAGCTAGACTGATCCGTTTATTATTTTCTTATTAAATAATACTCTGGTCAGACCGAGATGTTACAGGTGCTTCTGCTTGACTCCTTATCTAGGACCATCTTCTAACTTTTGTCTAACTACACAGTTTTGTAGTTTTTGTTATTGTACATTAGAGATAGAGACTCCTTGATGTATAATTATTCTTTTGTCTAGCACTTGTATCTATTCTTTTGTGATGTAGTGGATCTAGATTGACCACTACTTTGATGTACACTTTTATGCGATATATTCATATCCGATTCCGCCTTTGTGATATGAATGTCTGTGACTGATTTGTGTTATGTTTATTTATATATTTGTTTCCGAAGGCCTCTTAGCCACTGTGTGGTAGCTTTTAGTTTGTATTGGATATGTCGGATTTCCTCTTGAAATGAAATGTAAGTTATATTACCTGACTTATCGGTACTCGCACAAAGCAATTACACAGATGGTCTCTCCTCAACAGCCTTATTCTTCGCGCTAGTCGACGGATTTACTTAGTAGTGTTCTTGGCTAGCGTGAGCATAGAGGTGGGGCGTCACAGCTTGGTATCAGAGCCAAACTTTGGAACAATGTAGAATAATCTAGCAAGGATCATTGTCCTAAGTCTTTCTTAGGAATCGTGCCATAGGATTTAATTCAAGTCTTCGTACCGTTCTATCGTATTTCTTTTTATGATGCCTTGTTTTATCAATCAAGTTTGTTTGATATTCATTCTAAGATTAACCTTTTTCCTCTTCTTTCTTTCTTTCTTAAAGAAGAGAAATGGTTAGACCAGGCCGTCCCAGCACCGGTCAATCTAGTCCTACTCCCCAGGATGGAGTATTTATGTCTGCTCGGCAAATTCTAGATCTTGTAAGGAATGCTCAAGCTATCGGACACACTCCAGAGCCCACCCATCCAAAATCTGGGTTTGCATGCTTGTGCAGTGATTACACCAGTTTGGGTGGAAAGCCATTCAAAGGTTCCGAGAGCGTTATAGAAGTCCAGGCTTTGCTTCGAACATGCGACCGCATCTTTTCTCGCATGAATCTTAATGATCTCCATCGAGTCCAAGTGGCTTCTAGCATGCTCCAAGAAAGAGCATTAGATCGGTATGAGCTTTTGATCTCTGAAATTATTGAAGCGGATCTTACTTGGGAGCAATTCTAGGAAAGGTTCGAATTAAATTTTGTGCTGGAAGCTGAAAAAGTATCTCTAGCTCGACGCTTCATTGACCTTGTTCAAGGTGAATCTTCTGTGATGGATTACGTCGCTTCTTTCGAATCTCTGTCTAAATATGGGGTCGAGTATATTAATACCCCGTTGAAGAAAAATCAAAGATTTGTTTATGGGTTGAACAAAAACCTTAAAAAGCCATTACTTCTGAAATTAGAAGTTTCTTTTGACCAGCTTGTTGATATTGCTCTTCGACTCAAAGAGGCTGATAAAGATAGTGATGCTGAGGTCAAACCAAACATCAACAAGAAGAGACCTTTTATATTCAAGCCTAATCCCAACAAAAAGGGGAAGCAAACAACTTCGGTAGCAAATACTCCTAACTCTCGTCGTGGAGAATGTTACAATTGTGGTTCTAAGGACCATTATGCAAACAAGTGTCTGAAGTCCCTTTCTTGCCGCTATTGCAAGAGTTTGGGTCATACTATATCTTTATGTCCCAAACTTCAAGGCAAAAAGGAAGGCAAGCTAAACGTTGTGCAAGCCCCTACTAACACTTCTCGTGGTCAAGGTATATCTCATTCTAACCTTGATGGCATTATTATATTTCGTGATCTTCCTATTCGAGTTCTTTTTGATACGGGTGCATCTCACTCTTTTATATCAAAAGAACTTGTTTATGCTTTGTCTTTGAATGTTATTGGCTTGATGACTTCTTTGAGAATTGCGAATCCGGTTGGTGGATCCGCAACACTCAGTTTACTTTGTAAAGATGTCGAAATTATTTTATGTGATTACTCTTTCCGTGCCGATTTGCATGTTATGTGTTATTTAGGTTTCGAAATTATTTTGGGGATGGATTGGCTTAACCGTTATGAAGCCCTTATCCTATGTCCTGAGCGGACTATATATCTTCGGCATCCTCAATCTGTTAAGCAGATTTCTCTTGTTCTGAAAGATTCAGATTCCAACTCGAAAGCATCCTTGTACTCTCTAAATCCTCAAGATAACGATAATGATGTTGAGGAAGTTGTTATTTCTCTCATTCACATTGTTCGTGAATTTCCCGACATATTTGAGCCCGTTTTAGGGTTACCACCTAAGTGAGGAGTTCAGAATTAATCTAATCCCTGGAGCTCAACCTATTACTCGTCCTCCTTATCGTATGTCCAATAAGGAAAATGAGGTGAAGCGTAATCAATTATCCGAATTGGAAGCAAAGAAATTTATTCAATCTAGTTCCTCTCCATGGGGAGCTTCAGCCATTTTTGTGAAGAAATCTGATGGTACACTTAGGCTTTGCGTTGACTACCGCAAGCTTAATGATCTCACCATCAAGAATAAATATCCCTTACCTCAGATTGATGATTTATTCGATCAAATTAGTGGTGCTAAAGTCTTATCACAGATAGACTTAGCAACCGATTTTCATCAGCTCCGTATTGCAGAGGATAACATTCCTTTGACATCGTTCCGTACTCGTTCTGGATCTTATGAATGGCTTGTTATTCCATTTGGTTTGACGAATGCTCCAGCTTATTTCGTAGACCTTATGAATCGAGTTTTCAAAAACTTTCTCGATCGATTTATTCTCATCTTTATCGATGATATTCTTGTTTATTCTAAAATCGAGGAAGAGCATGAAAATCATCTTCGGATTGTGTTGGAAACTCTTAGGAGCAACCAATTGAAAGCAAAATTTTCTACATTCCACTTTTGGCAATCTCGTGTGAAATTTCTTGGGCATATTATTTCTGAATCCGGAATTTCCGTAGATCCTTCAAAGATTGAAGCGATTCAAAATTGGAAGAGGCCGGAGAGTGTGACGGAAATTCGTAGCTTTCTCGGATTGGCGGGCTATTACCGTCGGTTCATAAAAGACTTTTCTAAAATTTCCATACCTCTTACTAATTTGACAAAGAAGGGAGTTAAATACATTTGGTCAGACAAATGTGAAGCTTCATTTCAAAAATTAAAAGAACTCCTTTCCGATGCTCCTATTCTTGTGATTCCCGAACCAAGATTTTATTGTTTATACCGATGTGAGTCGTGTTGGTTTGGGTGCCGTTCTCATGCAGCGGGAACGAGTTATTGCTTATGCTTTTAGGTAATTAAAGCCTGTCGAGACTAGATATGCCACTCATGATTTGGAGCTTGCGACTATTGTTTTCGCCCATAGAATTTGGCGTCATTATCTTTTGGGAGAGAAGTTTGTTCTCTACACCGATCACAAATCTTTGAAGTATTTATTTTCTCAAAAGGAACTTAATTTGCGTCAACAACGTTGGCTTGAGTTACTTGCATCTTATGATCTTGATATTCTTTATACTCCCGGAAAAGGAAATCTTGTTGTCGATGCCCTTAGTCGTAAGCAACAAGCGGTTGTTTCTATGATGATATCCGAGTGGAATGATCTCGAGACTTTGTCTACTTGTGAGATTCGAGATCGTGAATCCAATTCATGTTCATCCCTTGTTTTGTGTAGCCTGAAGGCTCATCCTTTTCTTTTAAACCGCATTCTTGAAGCTCAAAAGCATGATCCCGAATTGGTTCTTCTTGGCCAAAGTTGTAGGGATAAAATCGATATTGAAGGTTTGAAAGACTTTGATATTGATGCTCGTGGCGGTATTCGAAAATTTGGTAGACTTATTGTACCAAATATCATTGATCTTCGTAAATACATTTTAGAAGATTCTCATCATTCTAAATTTACCATTCATCCCGGTAGTAGTAAAATGTACGCGGATATGAAGCGACTTTATTATTGGGATGGAATGAAATCTGATATTGCTAACTTTGTTAAGCGTTGCATGACTTGCCAACTCGTTAAGGCCGAGCATCAAAGGCCTGGTGGGTTATTCCAACCATTGGAAATTCCAATATGGAAGTGGGATCAAATTTCCATGGATTTTATTGACGGTCTTCCCTGTTCTCGTTCGGGTCATGATAGTCTATGGGTGATTGTTGATAGACTTACAAAGTCCGCCCATTTTATTCCCGTTCGGTCCAATCGGGCCGTACCTATTTTGGCTAAACTCTTTGTCAAGGAAATTGTTAAATTGCATGGAGTTCCAACTTCTATTGTTAGCGATTGTGATCCATTGTTTACTAGTGGATTTTGGAAAGGTCTTCAAAAATCTTTGGGAACAAAGCTTAATTTTAGCACCGCTTATCATGCTCAATCCGATGGACAAACCGAGCGGGCGAATCAAACTCTTGAAGATCTTCTTCGTGTATGTGTTCTTGATTTTGGTGGAAGCTGGGAAGATCATATTTCTCTTGTTGAATTTTCCTATAATAATAGCTTCCAATCTAGTATTGGTATGGCACCTTTCGAGGCACTTTACGGAAGGCCATGCCGATCTCCTTCGTGTTGTCTTGAAGCCGGTGAGAAACTGGTTTTAGGTCCAGATTTTATTTGGGATGCCACAGAAAAGATTGACCTTATTCGTCATAGGATGAAAGAAGCTCAAAGTAGACAAAAATCCTATGCCGATAATCGAAGAAGGAAATTAGAATTTTCTATAGGAGATTTTGTGTTTATTCGTGTTTCACCTATGAAGGGTGTTGTGCATTTCAGTCGATCGGGAAAATTAGCACCTCAATATGTTGGCCCATTTCCCATCACCGAACGCATTGGTTCCGTGGCTTATCTCCTTTTGTTACTGGCTCAATTTTCTGCTATTTATGACGTATTCCACGTCTCTCAACTACGGAAATGCCTTCGAGATTCCAATTCTATTCTTGAGCCGGATGTTATCGAAGAAATTGAAGTTTCGCCTAATTTGACTTATGAGCAACATCCTTTTCTTATCATTGCTTCGGAGGGCCTTCGAAATAAAGATGTTCCTCTAGTGAAAGTTCAATGGTCCTCAAATCCTAAGGATTGCTCTTGGGAATCCAGAGAATTCATCGAGCGAACACATCTAGACTTGCTCTCTCGTGCTCCTTAAGGTGAACTTCTTATTTCAAATTCCATCTTTTTTGTGTTGATATGCTTTTATTGTTGTTACTTCTTATTTATTTCTTAAAGATTGCGAGGACGCAATTTCTTTAAGGAGGGGAGTCTGTAACAACCCGCATATTTTACGATTGAATATTTAAATATTTTATTTAAATATAGAATCGTTAATCGAATTAAAGTCCGAAAAGTTACTTTTTGTAAACAGTCGAATTGGGACTCAAGACCACCTCCATTGAGTCCAAAATGGCGTTTACATCTTTTTTGAGTATAAACATCGATATGTTTGGAGTTGAGTAAAATTTTGATGTTTTCATTTAGGGCTTTGGGTTTGGGTTTCAGCCCATTAACCCAACATATCAACCCAACTCCACTCCACTCCTCTTCACTCCTTCATAATATTTCCTAACACTCAAGCTTTAGAAAAATGGGGAAGAGAAAAAGAATTAGAATTCCTAAGCCCTAATCTTCTTTGCAAATTCAAGTTCTAGCTCCAAAAATCAAAGAGATGCTTCGGTAAGCATCTTCTTCTTCTTCTCCATCCCAATCTCTCTCCAATTTCAGAAATTTCCTATAACCTAATTTGGGAAATTATTGCCTCTAGACTTAGATTGGAGTTTCTAAAGTTGGAGTGGAAGAGTAGTTCATCTTCCTTTGCTTTCAAGCTTCTCCTTCCTCGTTTTTGGGTTTAAAAGTGAGTTTTTGAACTCACATCTATTTCTATAGATATCGTTGTTGTTAGGTATGAATTCCTAACACTTATTTATGTTCATTTGCTTTTGATTTGAATTGAATTGGTGAATATTCCAATTTTTGGTGTTTTGAGTTCAAATCTTTAAAAATCCCATCTTTGATGTTTGAACGCGTTAGTGGGGTGTTTCGAAGGGCTATACAATGCTGGGTTGTCGCTTGGCATAAATCCCTAGTCGATGTTGCTCGCTCGTTCGCTCCCGTTCCGTGTAATTGATTTTTCCCCACAAGTGGGCTAGGCTGAATATGCTTCTGAAGCAGGTTCAGTCGACTGAACCAGGAGGTCAGTCGACTGAACCAGAAGATGAAAAATGCTTAGAAGCAGGTTCAGTCGACTGGACCAGTGGGTCAGTCGACTGAGCCAGAACCCAGGAATTTTCCTGGGTCTGTATTAGTCGACTGACCATCTGGGTCAGTCGACTGACCCTGGGGACACAAAATTCGTGTCCATGTGTCAGTCGACTAACCACCTGGTTCAGTCGACTGACCTGCTTGTTTCAGTCTATTTTGCCTATTTGTCTTGAGGTTCCAATTTTTATCGATTCGTGATTATCCGATTTGTTGTTATCGTTTATTATCTACTCTGATGACTTCTTTTTTGGGATTTTTGAGGATATCCATTTTGATGGATTCCATATCGATTTCTTTGAATTTGATTCACGTCTTCGTATGTGAATTTTTGATGATTGATTGTTTCTACAATCATTCCCGTGACTTGTCACTTTAAATTACAAAGGTTTTCTATACTAGTAGTAAATATTCAAACTCTTTACAAAGATGATTTCAACTCTATTTTTAATACAAAGCTCATTTATAAAACCATTTTCTAATATATTAGTATATACAAACCTTTACCTCATTCGTATGAGAAAATCTAATTAAACGGCTTAGCAAAACAAGTGGTATGAAACGCTTGCGTTTACTTCGTCGGTTAATTTATGGACTCGTTCGATTGAAAATCTTGTGATAATTTTCGAGTGGAAATCTACAATTCGTTCGTAAATATTTAAGTTAAGCTAGTGGTTATGGGACATGAAGCTGAACTCTTATATTTACTGGCTTAGTGTAATTCACACATTTTATTGATCGATGATGATCATTTTGTGATTTAGACTAGCGATGTGCGATGTCTATTTGTTTGTGTGGGGACTAAAAAACCCCGTTTGTGGAGCTTCGGCTCAAATTTGGCAAGGTAGTGACCCATGGTCTTCGGGCCATTTATGGAGCTTCGGCTCAAAATTTATGGTTAGCGACCATGGAATAGCGTTCCGTTTGTGATACACGTGTTGGTGAGTTTTCATGCTCCCGTTTGTGATAGGCCTCCCACCTTTGTGATTTCTGGATTTCTAGTTGATGATTTCTAGAATTTGTGTTTCACCACTTTTTGTGATTGGCAATGATATGTTTGTCAATATTTGGGTTTGGTTAATGAAATAAAGAATATGACATTCTTTTTGGTGCTTTGAGATTCTTGAGATATTGTATGATTTTGTTGTTGTTTTAAGGTATCCTTGTCACAGTTTGACATTATTTTTATCATACGTTTTTGTTATATCTCTACTCATATCTCATTCTATATGTGATATTTATAGCTAGACTGATCCATTTATTATTTTCTTATTAAATAATACTCAGGTCAGACCGAGATGTTACAGGTGCTTCTGCTTGACTCCTTATCTAGGATCATCTTCTGACTTTTGTCTAACTACACAGTTTTGTAGTTTTTGTTATTATACATTAGAGATAGAGGCTCCTTGATGTATAATTATTCTTTTGTCTAGCACTTGTATCTATTCTTTTGTGATGTAGTGGATCTAGATTGACCACTACTATGATGTACACTTTTATGTGATATATTCATATCTGATTCCGCCTTTGTGATATGAATGTCTGTGACTGATTTGTGTTATGTTTATTTCTATATTTGTTTCCGAAGGCATCTTACCACTGTGTGGTAGCTTTGAGTTTGTATTGTATATGTCGGATATCCTCTTGAAATGAAATGTAAGTTATATTATCTGACATATCGGTACTCGCACAAAGCAATTACACAGATGGTCGCTCCTCAACAGCCTTATTCTTCGCGCTAGTCGACGGCATTACTTAGTAGTGTTCTAGGGTAGCGTGAGCATAGAGGTGGGGCGTCACAGCTTGGTATCAGAGCCAAACTTCGGAACAATGTAGAATAATCTAGCAAGGATCATTGTCCTAAGTCTTTCTTAGGAATCGTGCCATAGGATTTAATTCAAGTCTTCGTACCGTTCTATCCTATTTCTTTTTATGATGCCTTGTTTTATCAATCAAGTTTGTTTGATATTCATTCTGAGATTAACCTTTTTCCTCTTCTTTCTTCCTTTCTTAAAGAAGAGAAATGGTTAGACCAGGCCGTCCCAGCACCGGTCAATCTAGTGCTACTCCCCAGGATGGAGTATTTATGTCTGCTCGGCAACTTCTAGATCTTGTAAGGAATGCTCAAGCTATCGGACCCAGTCCAGAGCCCACCCATCCTAATTCTGGGTTTGCACGCTTGTGCAGTGATTACACCAGTTTGGGTGGAAATCCATTCAAAGGTTCCGAGAGCGTTATAAAAGTCCAGGCATTGCTTTGAACATGCGACCGCATCTTTTCTCGCATGAATCTTAATGATCTCCATCGAGTCCAAGTGGCTTCTAGCATGCTCTAAGAAAGAGCATTAGACCGGTATGAGCTTTTGATCTCTGAAATTATTGAAGCGGATCTTACTTGGGAGCAATTCCAGGAAAGGTTCGAATTAAATTTTGTGCCGGAAGCTGAAAAAGTATCTCTAGCTCGACGCTTCATTGACCTTGTTCAAGGTGAATCTTCTGTGACGGATTACGTCACTTCTTTCGAATCTCTGTCTAAATATGGGGTCGAGTATATTAATACCCCATTGAAGTAAAATCAAAGATTTGTTTATGGGTTGAACAAAAACCTTAAAAAGCCATTACTTCTAAAATTAGAAGTTTCTTTTGACCAGCTTGTTGATATTGCTCTTCGACTCAAAGAGGCTGATAAAGATAGTGATGCTGAGGTCAAACCAAACATCAACATGAAGAGACCTTTTAAATTCAAGCCTAATCCCAACAAAAAGGGGAAGCAAACAACTTCGGTAGCAAATACTCCTAACTCTCGTCGTGGAGAATGTTACAATTGTGGTTCTAAGGACCATTATGCAAACAAGTGTCCGAAGTCCCTTTCTTGCCGCTATTGCAAGAGTTTGGGTCATACTATATCTTTATGTCCCAAACTTCAAGGCAAAAAGGAAGGCAAGCTAAACGTTGTGCTAGCCCCTACTAACACTTCTCGTGGTCAAGGTATTTCTCATTCTATCCTTGATGGCACTATTATATTTCGTGATCTTCCTATTCGAGTTCTTTTTGATACGGGTGCATCTCACTCTTTTATATTAAAAGAACTTGTTGATGCTTTGTCTTTGAATGTTATTAGCTTGATGAATTCTTTGAGAATTGCGAATCCGGTTAGTGGATTGCAACACTCAGTTTACTTTGTAAAGATGTCGAAATTATTTTATGTGATTACTCTTTCCGTGCCGATTTGCATGTTATGCGTTATTTAGGTTTCAGAATGATTTTGGGGATGCATTGGCTTAACCGTTTTGAAGCCCTTATCCTATGTCCTGAGCGAACTATATAACTTCGGCATCCACAATCTGTTAAGCAGATTTCTCTTGTTCTGAAAGATTCAGATTCCAATTCAAAAGCATCCTTGTACTCTCTAAATCCTCAAGATAACGATAGTGATGATGAGAAAGTTGTTATTTCTCTCATTCACATTGTTCGTGAATTTCCCGACATATTTGAGCCCGTTTTAGGGTTACCACCTAAGCGAGCAATTGAGTTCAGAATCAATCTAATCCCTAGAGCTCAATCTATTACTCGTCCTCCTTATCGTATGTCCAATAAGGAAAATGAGAAGATGCGTAAATAGCAAAGCAATTTATTCAATCTAGTTCCTCTCCATGGGGAGCTTCAGCCATTTTTGTGAAGAAATCTGATGGTACACTTAGGCTTTGCGTTGACTACCGCAAGCTTAATGATCTCACCATCAAGAATAAATATCCCTTACCTCAGATTGATGATTTATTCGATCAAATTAGTGGTGCTAAAGTCTTATCACAGATAGACTTAGCAACCGATTTTCATCAGCTCCGTATTGCAGAGGATAGCATTCCTTTGACATCGTTCCGTACTCGTTCTGGATCTTATGAATGGCTTGTTATTCCATTTGGTTTGACGAATGCTCCAGCTTATTTCGTAGACCTTATGAATCGAGTTTTCAAAAACTTTCTCGATCGATTTATTCTCATCTTTATCGATGATATTCTTGTTTATTCTAAAACCGAGGAAGAGCATGAAAATCATCTTCGGATTGTGTTGGAAACTCTAAGGAGCAACCAATTGAAAGAAAAATTTTCTACATGCCACTTTTGGCAATCTCGTGTGAAATTTCTGGGGCATATTATTTCTGAATCCGGAATTTCCGTAGATCCTTCGAAGATTGAAGCGATTCAAAATTGGAAGAGGCCGGAGAGTGTTACGGAAATTCGTAGCTTTCTCGGATTGGCGGGCTATTACCGTCGGTTCATAAAAGACATTTCTAAAATTTCCATACCTCTTACTAATTTGACAAAGAAGGGAGTTAAATACATTTGGTCAGACAAATGTGAAGCTTCATTTCAAAAATTAAAAGAACTCCTTTTGGATGCTCCTATTCTTGTGATTTCCGATGGGAACCAAGAATTTATTGTTTATACTGATGCGAGTCGTGTTGGTTTGGGTATCGTTCTCATGCAGCGGGAACGAGTTATAGCTTATGCTTCTAGGCAATTAAATCCTGTCGAGACTAGATATGCCACTCATGATTTGGAGCTCGCGGCTATTGTTTTCGCCCTTAGAATTTGGCGTCATTATCTTTTGGGAGAGAAATTTGTTCTCTACACCGATCACAAATCTTTGAAGTATTTATTTTCTCAAAAGGAACTTAATTTGCGTCAACAACGTTGGCTTGAGTTCCTTGCATCTTATGATCTTGATATTCTTTATACTCCCGGAAAAGGAAATCCGAGTGGAATGATCTCGAGACTTTGTCTACTTGTGAGATTCGAGATCGTGAATCCAATTCATGTCCATCCCTCGTTTTGTGTAGCCTGGAGGCTCATCCTTCTCTTTTAGACCGCATTCTTGAAGCTCAAAAGCATGATCCTGAATTGGTTCTTCTTGGCCAAAGTTGTAGGGATAAAATCGATATTGAAGGTTTGAAAGACTTTGATATTGATGCTCGTGGCGGTATTCAAAAATTTTGTAGACTTATTGTACCAAATATCATTGATCTTCGTAAAGACATTTTAGAAGATTATTATCGTTCTAAATTTACCATTCATCCCGGTAGTAGTAAAATGTACGTGGATATGAAGCGACTTTATTATTGGGATGGAATGAAATCTGATATTGGTAACTTTGTTAAGCATTGCATGACTTGCCAACTCATTAAGGCCGAGCATCAAAGGCTTGGTGGGTTATTCCAACCATTGGAAATTCCAATATGGAAGTGGGATCAAATTTCCATGGATTTTATTGATGGTCTTCCCCGTTCTCGTTTGGGTCATGGTAGTCTATGGGTGATTGTTGATAGACTTACAAAGTCCACCCATTTTATTCCCGTTCGGTCCAATCGGACCGTACCTATTTTGGTTAAACTCTTTGTCAAGGAAATTGTTAAATTGCATGGAGTTCCAACTTCTATTGTTAGCGATCATGATCCATTGTTTACTAGTGGATTTTAGAAAGGTCTTCAAAAAGCTTTGGGAACAAAGCTTAATTTTAGCACCGCTTATCATCCTCAGTCCGATGGACAAACCGAGCAGGTGAATCAAACTCTTGAAGATCTTCTTCGTGTATGTGTTCTTGATTTTGGTGGAAGCTGGGAAGATCATATTTCTCTTATTGAATTTTCCTATAATAATAGCTTCCAATCTAGTATTGGTATGGCCCCTTTCGAGGCACTTTACGGAAGGCCATGCCGATCTCCTTCGTGTTGTCCTGAAGCCGGTGAGAAACTGGTTTTAGGTCCAGTTTTTGTTCGGGATGCCATAGAAAAGATTGACCTTATTCGTCATAGGATGAAAGAAGCTCAAAGTAGACAAAAATCCTATGCCGATAATCGAAGAAGGAAATTAGAATTTTCTGTGGGAGATTTTGTGTTTATTCGTGTTTCACCTATGAAGGGTGTTGTGTGTTTCAGTCGATCGGGAAAATTAGCACCTCGATATGCTGGCCCATTCCCCATCACCGAATGCATTGGTTCCATGGCTTATCGCCTTTTGTTACCGGCTCAATTTTCTACTATTCATGACGTATTCCATGTCTCTCAACTACGGAAATGCCTTCGAGATTCTGATTCTATTCTTGAGCTAGGTGTTATCGAAGAAATTAAAGTTTCGTCTAATTTGACTTATGAGCAACATCCTTTTCATATCATTGCTTCGGAGGTTAAACGCCTTCAAAATAAAGATGTTCCTCTAGTGAAAGTTCAATGGTCCTCAAATCCTAATGATTTCTCTTGGGAATCCAGATAATTCATCGAGCGAACACATCCGGACTTGCTCTCTCGTGCTCCTTAAGGTGAACTTCTTATTTCAAATTCCTTCTTTTTTTGTGTTGATATGCTTTTATTGTTGTTACTTCTTATTTATTTCTTAAAGATTGCGAGGATGCAATTTCTTTAAGGAGGGGAGTCTGTAACAACCCACGTATTTTACGATTGAATATTTAAATATTTTATTTAAATATAGAATCGTTAATCGGATTAAAGTCCGAAAAGCTACCTTTTGTAAACAGTCGAATTGGGACTCAAGACCGCCTTCATTGAGTCCAAAATGGCGTTTACAACTTTTTTGAGTATAAACATCGATATATTTGGAGTTGAGTAATATTTTGATGTTTTCATTTAGGGCTTTGGGTTTGGGTTTCAGCCCATTAACCCAACATATCAACCCAACTCCACTCCTCTTCACTCCTTCATAATATTTCCTAACACTCAAGCTTTAGAAAAATAGGGGAAGAGAAAAAGAATTAGAATTCCTAAGCCCTAATCTTCTTTGCAAATTCAAGTTCTAGCTCCAAAAATCAAAGAGGAGCTTAGGTAAGCATCTCCTTCTTCTTCTCCATCTCAATCTCTCTCCAATTTCCGAAATTTCCTATAACTTAATTTAGGAAATTATTGCTTCTAGACTTAGATTGGAGTTTCTAGAGTTGGAGTGGAAGAGTAGTTGATCTTCCTTTGCTTTCAAGCTTCTCCTTCATCGTTTTTGGGTTTAAAAGTGAGTTTTTGAACTCACATCTATTTCTATAAATATCGTTGTTGTTAGGTATGAATTCCTAAAACTTATTTATGTTCATTTGCTTTTGATTTGAATTGAATTGGTGAATATTCCAATTTTTGGTGTTTTGAGTTCAAATCTTTAAAAATCCAATCTGTGATGTTTGAACACGTTAGTGGGGTGTTTCGAAGGGCTATACAAGGCTGGAATGTCGCTTGGCGTAAATCCCTAGTCGATGTTGCTCGCTCGTTCGCTCCCGTTTCGTGTAATTGATTTTTCCCCACAAGGGGGCTAGGCTGAATATGCTTCTGAAGTAGGTTCAGTCGACTGAACCAGGAGGTCAGTCGACTGAACCAGAAGATGAAAAATGCTTAGAAGCAGGTTCAATCGACTGGACCAGTGGGTCAGTCGACTGAGCCAGAACCCAGGAATTTGCCTGGGTCTGTATCAGTCGACTGACCATCTGGGTCAGTCGACTGACCCTGGGGACACAAAATTCGTGTCCCTATGTCAGTCGACTGACCACCTGGTTCAATCGACTGACCTGCTTGTTTCAGTCTATTTTGCATATTTTGCTTGAGGTTCCAATTTTTATCGATTCGTGATTATCCGATTTGTTGTTTTCATTTATTATCTACTCTGATGACTTCTTTTTCGGGATTTTTGAGGATATCCATTTTGATGGATTCCATATCGATTTCTTTGGATTTGATTCACGTCTTCGTATGTGAATTTTTGATGATTGATTGTTTCTACAATCATTCCCGTGACTTGTCACTTTAAATTACAAAGGTGTTCTATACTAGTAGTAAATATTCAAACTCTTTACAAAGTTGATTTCAACTCTATTTTTAATACAAAGCTCGTTTATAAAACCGTGTTCTAATCTATTAATATATACAAACCTTTACCTCATTCGTATGAGAAAATCTAATTAAACGGCTTAGCAAAACAAGTGGTATGAAACGCTTGCCTTTACTTCGTCGGTTAATTTATGGACTCGTTCGATTGAAAATCTTGTGACAATTTTCGAGTGGAAATCTACAATTCATTCATAAATATTTAAGTTAAGCTAGTGGTTATGGGACATGAAGCTAAACTCTTATATTTACTGGCTTAGTGTAATTCACAATTTTTATTGATCGATGATGATTATTTTGTGATTTAGACTAGCGATGTGCGATGTCTATTTGTTTGTGTGGGGACTAAAAACCATGTTTGTGGAGCTTTGGCTCAAATTTGGCGTGGTAGCGACCCATGGTCTTCGGGCCGTTTGTGGAGCTTCGGCTCAAAATTTTTGGTTAGCGACCATGGAATAGCGTTCCGTTTGTGATACACGTGTTGTTGAGTTTTCATGCTCCCATTTGTGATAGGCCTCCCCCCCTTGTGATTTCTGGATTTCTAGTTGATGATTTGTAGAATTTGTGTTTCACCACTTTTTGTGATTGGAAATGATATGTTTGTCAATATTTGGGGTTTGGTGAATGAAATAAAGAATATGACTTTCTTTTTGGTGCTTTGAAATTCTTGAGATATTGTATGATTTTGTTGTTGTTTAAAGGTATACTTGTCACAGTTTGACATTATTGTTATCATACGTTTTTGTTATATCTCTACTCATATCTCATTCTATATGTGATATTTATAGCTAGACTGATCTGTTTATTATTTTCTTATTAAATAATACTCGGGTCAAACCGAGATGTTACAGGTGCTTCTGCTTGACTCCTTATCTGGGACCATCTTCTAGCTTTTGTCTAACTACACAGTTTTGTAGTTTTTGTTATTATACATTAGAGATAGAGGCTCCTTGATGTATAATTATTCTTTTGTCTAGCACTTGTATCTATTCTTTTGTGATGTAGTGGATCTAGATTGACCACTACTTTGATGTACACTTTTATGTGATATATTCATATCTGATTCCGCCTTTGTGATATGAATGTCTGTGACTGATTTGTGTTATGTTTATTTCTATATTTGTTTCCAAAGGCTTCTTAGCCACTGTGTGGTAGCTTTGAGTTTGTATTGGATATGTCGGATTTCCTCTTGAAATGAAATGCAAGTTATATTATCTGACATATCGGTACTCGCACAAAGCAATTACACAGATGGTCGCTCCTCAACAGCCTTATTCTTCGCGCTAGTCGACAGCATTACTTAGTAGTGTTCTTGGCTAGCATGAGCATAGAGGTGGGGTGTCACAATATCTCCATAAACAATGTCATAAAATGAGCAGCGTAGATGTAAAATTTAATTAAAGACCAAGGAGTTATCCCAAGCATTGAAGGTCCGATGTTGATATACCATGACAATAATGCATCAATACCATTATCAAGGAGCCACGAGCTTAGAAGAAGTCAAGGCACATCCTATGTAAGTTCCACATGATATACATTACATTTTATCAATGACAGAGAGATAGTAGTCGAGAAAGTGGGTACTAAGGATAACATCGAAGATCCATTCACTAAAGCCCTTTATTGGTCTAATTTAGGTAGAGTGATTGAAGGTATGACATGAGGCTCCATAATTGGCCCTAAGTGCAAGTGGGAGACTGATAGAGTTAAGCGTATGCCCTAGGTAAAATTTTGTTAATTATTTTATAAATTAATTTTTGTAAAAGAAGCCTGTTCGAAATAAAGTATGCTTTTAATTTTGTTTTCATATGGTTGTTGTATTATATATAAGTAATGATATAAATACAATAAACATATACAATAGAAAACCCTTAGGAAATTTATTTTATCAACTGCAACTGTGAATGTGTATGTGACTATGAGTTTTGAATTGATTATTCAAAATACTTATCCATAAATGTTCCTAGTCAAGATTTATTGAAAAAAGGATATCGATATATCTGTTAAGACTAGTGCTCTCTATATGATGGATAGTGAATTACTCATGACCGTTAAGAACACTAAAGGATTACATACATGTGACTGTTTGGAATAGTCATAGAACGATTCAATGAGAATCTTCTATATGTTAATACGACTAAGTCAAAATAGACGATTTCATGTAACTACATGTGGTAGTCTTTATATTTTAGAATACTATTGATCTTTAGTAACTAAATCATGCTTTTATTATGGTCTACCACATGACATTTTTATCATGTTAGGACCATAGTTGGGTACACATTAAACTACTTAAAGTGAAACACTACTCAAGAGTGGATTTATTTCCTTCATTGTAGAAGGTTAGTATCACCGTACTTGATACTCAACCCAAAGTCATAATCTCTGGCCATAGTAAAACGGTTAATCGGTAAATGTTACCAGGTTGAACCTGGGACTTTAAGTTATCTATGCAATTAACTGTAGATATTTTTGGAGATTTTGACCATCAACCAAACTCTAGATATCTTAAAGGTATAGTGATAATGAATAGAAAACATGCACAAAATACCATTGCAAAGATGTAGCATGATAAAGATTAGATTAGAGTTTAAATGATCTATAAATAATTGAATTCATGCTTTATAATGTACTTCAGTAAAGTCCATACATGCTTTAGTATTTAATGGTTTAAATATTAGCTTAGGAGTGAGTTTACACAAGAAGTCAACACAATCGAGTTGTTAGTTGATATCCAAGTACAACAAATATAAAATTAATTTATAAATATTATAAATTCATAAAAAAATTAATACAAATTTTTTATTGAATTTTATGGCATTTAGTTACTTACTTGAGGCCTTAAAATTAACGAAAATAATATACGATATTTATATATGAATCTAGCTAAATATATGGGCTTACATAATTAATTAAAAAGAATTATTGTTTATCTCTTCTTTGGTTTTTAAAAACAATTAATTTTTTTCTTTGATTTAAATAAATTATAATTTTTTTTATATTGTAGGTTTATATATATATATATATATTGCGGTTCCAGATTAAATAAAAAATTATTTTTCCACTCGGTTTAAATTATTATTATTTAATTAGTCAAACTTAATCTAAGACTCAAATTTCAAATGAATATATATATATAGTTCTTAGCAATTATATATAAAATATAGGTTTAATTTAAATATATTAATATACATACATACATGAGTTAAAAGCTAGGATTAATAGGCTTAAACTTGAAATGAATATGCTTAAGGATGAAACTATTCACAAACTCTAATGGCGGCTCCTGATTTCAGTGCTAGAATTTCCTCTTCGCCACCTCTAGATCCAACACCCTCGACAAACACAAAGCAATTCATTATCGCCAAAGGCAAAAGGGAGCAAATGTAGGTCCTACATCTAATTTGAAACGTTATCAATCAGATGTGAATAGATCGGAATTTGCGGTTGATCGTCATCTCAGATCTGATGGAGATTCTACAAATGAGGACAAGAGAATCGATGATTCAAGCATAGAGGTTCATCATTTTGATCTTCTTAGAATAGTCAGAGGTGATAAGAGTATGGGAAAAGAAACTGATATGCTGAATAATTGTTCAGAAAATTTACACGGTGCAAGAGGAAGGGTTGGCGACTTTGCCACTGGAGATGAAGGGGTCATAAATGATTGCAATTCTTGCTTCGACAGGGATGCGTCGCTCCAGGAACATCTTTCGCTAGTCGAAAAATGGTTCAAGTGTGCTAAAGTCTAATATTGCTGAATTGCTAGGCAATTTAATGATAAAGAAAGGCCAAACAAATAGAAATCGGCAAAAAACAATAGCAACTATGTTTTCAATCTGGATAAGAAGAGAACATGGTGTGACGTTGCAAAGGGAATAAGAAAAACTTCAAATAATACTACTAGTGCTGAAGATAGGGAAAGGAAGAAGCTTTCATTTGTTAAACATGCTTAAAATTGTAATAATGGTTGGAAACCTCTAATGCATGAACACATTTTTCGAAGATTTATATCTAGATAGGGTAATTCAATAGCGGTTTATATAGACCGCATGTTGAAACCAAAAAGTAAGTATGAACCTTTTTCCAGACATAATGGTTTCTTTTTAATTCACTTTAACGATGAAAATGACCGTGATAGAACTTTGTAGTAGGGTCCTTATTGTTTTAACTCAAGAATTATCTATACTATACTATTAAAACTGGGTATCTCTATGAGCTCTCTCATTGCTTCGTGCTCTTTCCCCTTCTCATTCCTTTTTATGTCGCTTGTCAAAGTCTAAATATTTCCATATGCCCCATTATTTTTCTCTTTTCTTAATATATTGAAGAACAAAATGACTTTTTCCAACAAGCATAGAATTCCATTTTCAAACTGCAAATTATTTATGATGCCCTATACATTCTAAGAATCCGATTTCGTTTTCTTCATCCCTTCTTCTTCTAGATTATGAAGGAACCAAATCACTCTTTTTTCCTTTCTCATTTGATTTGTTATAGTATACTCATTTTATACTTTTTGTTTCGAATTTATAATTAGTTGTTAACCATATTTTTTCCTTATGAGATATCTTATCTAAAAAAATTTATAACGTTGATTGTTATTCTTCTATAAATTTTCATTCTTTAGTCCCAATAATTCAACTCTTACACTTAACAAAGGAAGTTGAAAGTTAATAGAAGATTTGGTTAATCTTGATCTAATCCACATGATTTAATATCCGACTAATAGAGCATTTTCTTTGCCAATAATTTATGTTACTTTTTCTTCCTAAATATTACCTTAGTTTTACTGCTTACGATCTCTAACTGTCAAATTATGTACCTAGCAACTTTATTGGTATTTCTTCTTTATATTGTCAATGTAGGTTACATGTTTGTTGAAATATCACCGCGTGTTTAGTTTAATAATATTTTATTTTAGTTTCGAAATATGAAGTGTTAGTTTTAAATTTTGTGAGGCATATCATTCATTACATAAATTGACTTAAACAGTTGATATTTGACTCAATAGAGCTGATTTTATATGCCATTAACGTCGCATATTTCAAAACGATGTAGTATGATCGATAGCTTTTAATTATGATGTTTACAATCTATGAATAATATGTATTCTTCAAAGCATAATATATTACCGAGTTACTTGAGCTATATTTTAGAACCTATTTTACTAACTGGAAGTTTTGAAACAATGGTGCTCCTTTTTATTACTCATTATTCTTTCACTTTCGTTATCATTATATATTTTTACAAGTGGTTTCTACACAGTTTTAAATCCCATAAGTAGAGCATTGATTTTTCCAATAGTTTTGTAACTTTTTCTTCATGTTATCCTGCCTTTTGGCAATGCCGTGATCCCATGGAGTTGGCTAAATGGATTTGTGATCATCAAGGCAGGAAGCCTAGAGAGATGATTATCAGGTTCGAACATCAGATATAAGCAGTGCTATGGATGATATTCAAGCGGATTCAAGCGAATGGTATCCTAGAATCGTCTAAGTATGGATTGACACTTCCCCTGGGTAGGGGATCGAGTCGGATCACTATGGATATGGATATTCAACTTAGTAGATCAACTCAATGGAACTTGGTCAATATCTCAACAAACACCGAGGGAATTACGCAACGACTATGGAAACACGAAGAGGAAGCAAAGGAGGACCTACGACGGGGATTTCCGACCCCATCTCCATGATGATCATCGATTGGTGCTGATCCCCCTATAGGGATCAATGTTGATCGGTCAAAATGGCCCAGATGGACCCTATTTTTTCTGGATTGGTTCGTCTAGTCCTTGGTCTTCTGCATGTGGATTTTTAGCTGGATATTTCATCATCTTCTCCTATAAATACCGAATCACTGGCTTAAGGAAAAGGGATTTTCTTTCTGGCTCTCTTCCTCTTCTCTCGGCTGAACTCTGCCATTTTTATTCTTGAATTTTACGGATTGTAACTGTAATTAGTAGTATAAATAAATGGAAATTTTTTGGAGTGGACATAGACCGGACTTAGCCGAACCATTATAAATTCTTTTGTGCTCATTTTCTCACTGTTTGAATTTTTTTTCTTTATATTTTATTCTCTAATTCATTCTATTTGGATTTGGACATTGTATCTGTAGTGTTATCATATTAGTTGAGTGTTTGTAACCAATTTTGGTGCAAGAATTTTGGTATCGGAGCTAGGTTACTTGCTTAATGCGACGGTTTCTTGAGGAGTTTCTTGAGGAGTTACTTGCCTAAAGCAAAGGACCGAAGAGTCCTTGATGAGTTTCTTGACACGGTTTAATGCGGCGGTTGCTTTGGTGGATCGATCGGATCCATCGATGTTTTTAATGGTGGTTGTATCCTGGATTGCCGATGCTATTGATTTTAAGGTTGCATTGGAGCGGGATCCACCAATGGATCTCGAGGAATTTTTCCACGAAGCAAATAGGTTCCTGCAGCAGGAGGATGCACGGGCCGACAAACATAAAGTAAATACCGTGAGAGGTAAAGAATCGCCTGGAGAAGGGTCTATAAAGGATAAGGGTAAACAGAAAATGGATAATGGTTATGATGGATCAAAAAGGCAAAGGAAGGAACATGAGCCTAAATTCTCATCTTATTCGGATTTGACGGAAATTTTGGAACAGATTTACCTAGACACAAGGGGGCAATGTAACGCCCCACTCTGAGACCCACTGTAACAAAGAGTATTACGGGAGTAATACTGTCTGCTAAAGCGGAGAATAGAGTATAGTGGAAGCGACCATTTGTAATCAAGCTATAACTATCTACTGAATACGTCGAAGGGATGGTATCTATATTTTTTTCATGTGGTTCGACATATTCAATAAATATTTATAACGAAATTACAATGGCTAAAGACCTATCAGAATAAGCATAGTAATAAATGATAAAACATCACAGAACAGAATCACATAACAGATATAAGATCCCAGAACAATACATCGTCAATACAGATCCAAATACTATAAGTGGGCACAAAGCCACTGCCCACACATGTGAGTCAAAAATATGTACATATCAAAGTCTGAATAATAACAGAGTAGCGGAATAGTGGACAAATAAAAGCGCTATCTATCAGCATAGCAGATAATGTCCAAGCGGAAGCACAAAAGCTAAGTCCAGAGACCTAACCTGAAACAACTCGGTCTGACCCGAGCGAAAACACTCGGGTCAGGCTAGCTAAACAATCAGTAATAACTGAGATATATAATAATGCGGTACATAAATAAAACAGTACTTTTCCTAAGAGAAGAGTATTTTGGACCACATGAATATAATGACGGTCCCTAATCATCAATCAACAGTAAAAATCTCCAAAGAGAATATTAGCACCAAAGTGTTGAATAAATAAAATCGCCTCATATCATCGGCGTAGCCAAAGCTATATAAAGTTGCCCATAGGCAATAATCCCAAGAGTGACCAGAGTCTGTAATCAATGCCCAAGCAAAGATCGATGCTCCAAAGAGCAATGGGGATATACTGAAAAGTCAATGAAATCAAACACTAAAAAGCAGTGTCTAGAGACACTGTGAATCCACAAGGTAATCGCACTTACATTGTATGGCTCCATAGAACCAACACCAAATGGCGATACTCGAATGGATATAAAAATCATCAGATAATACAAGTATAGCACGTGCACCGACCGGAGTCGTTATTGCCAAGTACTGTAGAGTTGTGATCGATCACTTGCACAGATGCGGAACGCGCGAGACGGCGAGATCCTTCCCAGAAGGATAAAGGCCCAGAGGCACACGCCGAAAAAAGTAACTGCTCCATAGAATAGGTGTCCAGAGACGGTTGCCCAGAGGCGTGGTGACCCAGAGGTCCAGTCACTACAAGAAAAATAATTATTAATGGCAAGGGAATACAGCGTTTTATTGTAGCCTGCAGTAAAAAACAGGAAGATATAAAAAATAACGAGTATGGACGCTGTAAAAAAAACAAGGGCATCAAATTTTTAGCGGGCTACCAAAATATTTCGTGGCCGCTCCTTTCCTAATTCTTCCCCCCTTTCCTTCCCTCCTCTCCATATTCTTCCACTATCTTTTATGAAAACCCAAAAGCTTCTACTTCATCTCTCGTCTCACATCTTATGTAATCTTCACCTGTTTTCTCCTTCCAACGCCCACCTCTACTACTGCCTTTGCAGGAATCTTCTTTGCAAAGTCTCCTCTCAAAAAACCTCTAGCCCTTTGTCGATGTAGGATTGCGTCACCTAAGTTGCTAATGTATTCTCTGGTTGCATCTGCGGGATGTAAATAATCATTCCTCTTTTATTTATTATTCGTTCTGATTTTTTTTCTTTTTTAGAATCACACGTTTATACATGTTAAAGATAGAGAGTTGGTTAAATATAAAGGGGTAACTAGTTTTTAGTTTTGAGTATAATTACATTTTATCTTTGTTCAATTTTATTTTGTTTTTTCCAATTTGCATTTTGTAAGCTGAAAGAAGTGAAGTTCACCTTTATCAATGCTAGAGGAGGTAGCTGGCTAATTATATCTGTAAGAGAAATTACGTTGCCATATTGCTAAACAATTGGCAGAGTCTAAAACATTTAATCAATTTTTAGTATTTCCAATTTAAAATTCGAACCCTACTTTTGCAAAAATCAATTCGTTTTTATCAAAACTATAATATATGGACCAGCAATTTCATTGCGCTATTGGTGTATTGTTAAATGTCAATTAATCTTATGAACTGACAATTCACAGTATGGTTGCCAATTGACAAACAGCAACTAGAAATGAGTGAAATTTCTCTAAATAATACTGTATGGATGCTGAACTAATGGAACTTAAGGATTGAATTAATGATCAAATTACTTTAATAAACAGTCTTTTTTAATAGTAGTAGTTGTATAGTAGTAGATATAGCTTGGAATGATTTGTTTTACTTTGATAGAACAAATGCATTTTTCTTGATGTACATCTTAATATTATCTTACAGTGATGAACTACTTCTACAAGAGAATAACTCCGATGTCAGTACATCTTAGTATCAAATATTGTTCCTATATACATAAAAAAAGAGTAATAACTGCATTTGCAGTTTGTTGAAACCGATCTTGGTAATAAGGTGAACCGAGGGCATGTTGAAATGCTTGGCGGCTTTTTGACAATGGAATCAGTGATGAAAGGTGCATTCTCTAATCTTCTTCTCTTTCCTTTTCCTTTCAGCGATTAAATAGTTGAGTCAATTTTATATCAATTGTATTGTGTATATCAAAATGTTGCAACACATGCACATGCTGCATCTTAGGTGTATATGAGCTTATTAAAGACGAGAGCAAAGCTGGTGCATGTTTATGGATTACTAATCGAAGATTGCTTCTTGTGATTCTTCAAAGGTACAAGACCTTTTGGATTACTATTTTTGCAATCCATTAGTTTAATTCAATTTGCTGCGATATGATTTTTTTTGACCACTTATTAAATAATTTGTTGTTGTATTATTTTAGTGTAATAAACTAATAATTGTTTTTTGTTTACTGTTTGGATTTGCTATTAGTGCTATATTTTCCAATATAAAATCCAATCTCTATCTATATATATTTGTTTAGTATTTTGATTTGCCGATAGTGAACTAATATCCTAGCCCCCAAACTTTATCTTTATCCTTTATGCTACTTGTTAGCTGAAATATAGATTTGTTGTTGCTGGTTTAATAATAAGATAATCAGACTATTTATTATTGTTCATACAAAATTATGTGTTAACTATCTACACTATTAAAATTTTACCTTTTTCCATAAAATATTTGATCACACATATTTTCGCCCGTGGCAAACAAAAATCCCGGTTTCGTCACTGGCTATTACTGAATACTGATTTTGAGTTTTTACATGCAGAGTTGTGCATACTCATAGTCACAAATTTCGTAGTGCTACAAGAATTATTCAAACACGGTTGAGCCTGCCTATTAAACCACAACATGCACTTGTCAAAGTTATTTATGCTGGTATTAATGCTAGTGATGTATGTTATCTTCTTTTTAGTCTTCTTGTTATTGCTGTTTGTTGTATGTACTTATTTGAATTCATGTTTCACTACCAAATATGATGTTGAGGTTTGTAGGTAAAATTTAGCTCTGGGCGTTACTTCAGCAATGATAAAAATGCAAATGCTACTCGTCGTCCTTTTGATGCGGGCTTTGAGGTGTGAACAAGTTTCTGTGTTGTTTTATGTAGCTTTAGTGCATATTTTTTTTGTTAGTAAATTCGTTGCTTATTTTGTACTTTCAAAGAAATAAAATGGACATTACATTTCATGCATTTAGTTAAATTTAAACGATATATTTTATAACATTTGAGGTTAAGATTTTATTAAAGTTTAGAATGATGTTCTGAAGGGGATTAAAGATTTTTTTCCACCGCATGCACAAGCTTTTTTTTTGCCCCAAATTATTTCTTACTAGTTTATGATTGTATTTCTGGTAGGTTCAAGCTAAGCATCTCCTTCTTGTACCCAGGCCAGATCCTGAGGTCGTAGCAATGCTTACATCTGGATTAACTGCTTCAATATCCTTAGAAAAGGTATTGTAAGTTAACGGTATATTTTTACTTCCAAATTTATTGCATGATTGCATTGCAAAATAATATCCACCTTCAATTCCCATGCTCTTACGTGCAACATTTATAGCTCAATTTTCTCAAAAAGTGGAAATTTTGCCCATATTGGCATTGTTGTAAAAAATCTTTAAATCTTATGATTTAAATCCCGATTCAGACTCTCTCTTTATGATCTGAATTACATTCTGATTCAAACTTTGTCAAAACCGCAATTAAAAAAAAGTCAACTTTTACCTGTGCATTTAAATACTTTGTTTAGATTCACGGTTCCAAATATAATGTCCTCAAAACAAAATAAAATTGTAATTATGTAATAAGAGAGAAAATTAAGTTTTAAGTTTAGTTGTAGATATTTTCAAAATAATTATGTAATAGTAATTTTATTTGGAGAAGATACATTTGATAAAATCTACTTGCAGTTCTTTTATGCATCAGTGCAGTGATATCTGATTTGTTGTCAACTGAACAAAGCACATAATCATAAGTGTTGACTTGTTCTTTTTCGTTGGTCATCGGTGGTGAATTCGAGGTGACATATGGTTTTATTATCTTTTATTTCCACTATGGGGGAATCTATCTTCAATTGATTTTCTTTTTCTTTTTTACATTAGAATGAACGTATTCTCAAATAAGTTATCCTTTTATTTATTGAGCAATGCATGCATGCTTGTTGAATTGGTAGAGTAACTTGTTTCAGAGTCAGCCTAAGCTTTCATCTACTCATCGTAATGATTCCTAAAAGGCTAAAATGTCTTATCAAGTATGACAAACACGTACAAGTAATTCACAACTAAAATGTTGTTACTGAAGTATAAATTTAGATTTGCATTTAAATCCATCTTTGCAGTCATATGGTTGTAATATGTGTTTACATACTTTTATTTTCCATGTTTATTTATCATACCACTTTTCGGTATTTTTGTTTGTTTTACTGAAAAACCGTAATAGTTCAAAATGTTTTTGTTTACTTATATGATCTGTCATCTACTGCCTGAGACTGAATAATTAGAACATCTTTCTTTGCTATTTTTATTTTGTTGATTACATAATGCGCAATGCAGGACCTTTTTGACTGTAAACATGCTGAAACTTGGATACAGCATTGAATGCTGTTATAAATATTTATTCTAATAATAATAGCTCAACGTATGGTTTTCCTATGAGCATTGCTGCAATATCTGAATCAAGCCATGGAAAAAAAGCTCGTGGTCATGCTTGTCAGGTATGTATGAATAAATTTACAACTTTGAATGATACACTGAGAGCTTGGCTGGCCTTGAAAGAACAGAGAAACATGTATAGGTAACTTAATATGAAGTTATGTTTCTTAGATTATGTCAGTTCTAGTCAAAAACTTTATTTCAGCTGTAGCCCTCTTTTTGTATCCATTTTTCAGACATCTTAGATTGAATGATGATTTGAACAGTCTTGCACTTAAAATTGTATTATTTTTACCTAACATTCCTATATCATTATATAAGATGTATAAAACCAAACAAGATTGCTCTATACTTGGTATACATGGGAGTGTACCTGACTTTCTTTATTTCATTAACACGTGTGGAGAAACTGGGTCAATCTGTTCACACTGCCCACTGTATTCTTTTTTCTTTTTTTTCGTATGGCATAAAGTGAAGAAAATTAAAGCAATGTTACAAATTTCTGTTTCAGGAATCCATGATATTCAAAGTAAACAAGGCCATAGTTTAACCATGGCATATAACTCTTTGGAAACTGGTTGCATAATTCATTTTAGTGTTTCATATTCTTGTTATGCAGGGACAGTTGTTTCAACTGATGCAAAGGCTTGAAAATACAACACCTCATTTTATAAGATGTATAAAACCAAACAAGTCACAGCTACCTGCAACATTGAGCAAAGTTTGGTGCTTCAACAATGTAACATTCCCCCTTTCTGACCGCCTCCAGTCGGTAATTAAACCAACTCGAAACATTTAAAAAGATGGATTGTTATTTAGTTTATGTAATTTAAACAGAATCAGCCACAGAAACACAGCATAATAATATTTCATTTCTATAAATCTTTTTGAATACATCAGAGTTTATACAATTTAATACCGATACAGCGGAATATCTTAAAATACAATTTTCTTCTGAAAACCTAAAGTGATTCTTTTCTCTCTCTCTAACTTCGCTGCTCGAAAATCTTCAAGCTGTAGAAATACTCGGTCTGACCCGAGTATTATATTCAAAAGAAAATAATACACAGGTCAGTCTAATTCAAACCAGTTTATTAGTGCATAGAGGCAATAATAATTTAAGTAGACGACAGTCACAATAATTCTCGTCTATCCGACTCTTTTAACAAAGAAATCGGATAACGAAAATATAACACTTAACAGTGTTTAACAATAAATCAGCAGATTTAAATCATCAACAGAGATAAATAAACAATTTATCAAATCGACTAAATCAATTTAAAACAATTGAAATTGTCACTTTAAAAACCATCGAAGTTCAATTGGCTGCCGTACACGCACGCGTGTACGGCCTCGCCAATACGGCATAAAACATCAATGCATCACGACGCAAAGAAAAAGAAATATCAATTCAAAACTGTCAATTCTAGGTGGCTGCAGTGCACGCACGCGTGTACTGCCTCGCCACAACAGTGAAGAAATAGAAATCAACACAAGGTCAAATCCGAGTTTTTAAAACTGGATTCAACACAATGTAGAAATTCAAATGAAATGGTCAAGACATAAAATCAAGTCTTGACCCAAAATCAGTGACTCAGTGAAAATGCAACAATAGAGCACAACGCACCAAGTAAGTAACAGCAAGCAACAGGGCCAGACCAAAATAATACAAACATGAAGTGAATGCAACTCCAGGTGAACAACCAAAGTGCAATACTAGGAAGATGTATTCATATACATACACACATGTTAACATAACCAGGCAGCATGTTACAGTGAATTCATATATGCAGACTACTAAGGTGAAAACACATGACGTGAGCATGCGCACTACAGCCATAATGCAGACAATCAATACACTGCATATACAACAGGTAAATGAAGATGCAGTGAGCATATACATGGTTATAAACAAAGGCAACAACAATATAACCTAGACTACATGAAATACATGGAGGCAAGGCCCAAACTGTCGCAAGTAACTCAACAGTTCATATTGCAGTGACAACATACAAAAATGACCCAGCAGCAAGCATATATACAACAAAGATGAACTAATGCATCCATACAGTTCAATGCTAAAAGCCCAAGTACACAACCAAGTAAATAAACACAGCAGTGTGCAACTATGTAATGCAACTGCGACCTTACAGGAACCATCACTAATTGGAACCTCAATGCAAAAATGGGACTTCAACAGCCGGAATGGCATTTTTATACGAACCCAACGTATATGTAACAGAGAATGCATAATGCTTTCATGACCAGAACTCAACGGCACAGGCAGGTAGGCCAGGCAGTTTAAAAAGGGTAGTCATGTATACCCAAAATTGGAAACAAAGGCAACTAAACTCAAGTGCAACAGCCAAAAGGAATAACTCAGAAATGCTCAAAGTCCAACACAATAACAACAGTGCACTAAGTACAACTGCAATTAAAACCAATAAAGTAAAATGGTAGACTACTGAACCTCATATATGTGTGTGTGTGTATATATATACACACACATATACATATGATTTTAAGGCCAGAAATCATGTAACATCAGCAATATTGAGTGATAATATCAAATCCATGAAAATAAATTTCAAATTGATCAAGGGCATCTGCAACATTGAATATATAATATCAAGTCAATGCAGCAGATAAAACACAAGTATAGATCCAACCATGCATGCATACACACATACAAGAGTATATATGCCTACATTTTAATCCACACATGTATATGTATACACTGCACTTATACGTACAGGCATCTACAAAATCAGAAACAACAAATCAAACTGCAAGTCAACAAATAAAAAATCAACATCAAGTTATGGCAGCAACTACTGGATCAAGGTGGAATAAAGACTACAAGGACAAGACATATATATATACATACAAGAATGTATGTATACACATGGTTTCAATGCCTATTCAAGTGCACATAAAAGTTCAAACATCCAAAAGCATTTAGCAGCAGTTTCGAAATAATCCAGACAACAGTAGTTTCAATTTATTTGCTAAATAAATTCAAGGCCGAAGATTAAGAAAATGTCACAGGAAATATCCAACATGACGAAGTCAGTGCCAACAATAATGACAGCGACTCGATCATCTCAAGCCTCCAGGGCCAAAATCAAAACAATGCCGAAGTCGACATAAAGGCAATAGCCAGAACAAAAATCAAATGCCCGAAGTCAAAAAGTCCTCAACAACGAAATGAAGATCAATTGGCCTAAGCATTCAAAGCCGAGAAAATTCAACAAAAATAAATAGAACTGAAGTTGTTACTAAATCAAGTTATTCACGAAATCGATAAATCACTCAACAGACAGTTCAAATTCCAATTCGAGAAGCAGTCAGATAGATTTTAACATAATTCGAAGAAGATGTGAGTAATAGAAATTACTCACTATTTATTCACGCGATCCTTTCCTCGATCGAGCTAAACGACTTCACGCCATCACGAAGTCGAACAATCGAAGCCGGTGCTCAAATTCGCCAGAGAATCGAGACGACGCCTAGGCCCTAGCTATTTGGAGACGAGGAAGATCGAGCCGCCACCATTTTCGTCTTCGATTTATTTTTCTTAGGGTTACGAATGAATGAGAGGGGGGTCGGGTTCGTATTTGTGCAGAGGAGATCGTGGGTTAGGGTATGGTTTTAGGGTATGGTATGTTTTTTTGATTTTATTTTTTTTCTTTTATTTTGCTAATAACATATGTCATTTGTTTTATAAATAAAACTTACTCAATTTTTTTTAAAATCATCATCTATATTATTTTTCATTTGCTTCTATCTTATCAATTTCAAAAATGTAAAGTTTTTTTTTATTTTTAATTAATTAAGATAAATTTGATTTTAAAATTCCAAAGATTTTATACTTTAAAATTTCAAAGCAAATTCCCTTTATACATTTTTATAAATCCCGATTCATATTTAGATTCAAATATATTTCTCATTTTAAACTTAACAAATTCACACAAATTTACAATTTAAATCAAAATTTAAATTCAATTATCAATTTAAATAGTTTAAAAATTCGGGATCGTTACAATCTTCCCTCCTTAAAACTTTTCGTCCACGAAAAGGAAAGGTTGTCAAAATTTCACCAATATTTATACCCTACTCAATTTTACTAAGCCTGAAACTTATTACAAATAAATGAATATAGAATTCATTCCATTTGTTTAATCTTACTAGCTTTGTTCATTGATTTCCAAAATTAAGACGCAAAAGTCTTTTACCAAATTTTTTTCCGACTTACAAAACTCATATTTAAACTTGGAATTATTCATGTTAGAGATTTGCATATTATATCTTTTCCAAAGCTGTGAACTCTCAAAACATTTCAAGGATCCTCTTCCTTAGTTCATTAGGTAGGAATTATGTAATTCTAATTTCAAACTATTGATTTGCTATTTACAGTTTGAAAATACTTGCTAACTCGAAATTTAACAAGTCCATCTTCGTTCTCACAGACATTAGGCATACGCTGGCCCGGCGTAGGTCTAAAAATCTCCAAGTACTAAATATACTTGCTTCAATTCCCAGTGAAAATACTTTAAAAATTCTTTTAAAAATGGATATGGAAAGCACGTTCCCCCATGGATTACATTTTACCCGGCGGTTACGCTACTATCCCAGTAGAGTCGCTCGTAATCTGTAGATTTCTCATCTCTTAAATTTCGTCATAGTTGTCGTCATAGATCGCAGTACACACGGCGGTTACGCTACTATCCCAGTAGAATCGCTTGTGTCTGTAGGCATCACGCCCCTCAAATTTCGCTTGGCATTAGATTGCAGTTTACCCGGCGGTTGCGCCATTATCCCAATGGAATCGCTTGTAACTGTGGGCATCTCGCCCCTCAAATTACGCTAACATACATCATAATCAACATGATCCCATCACGAGGGATTCTAGTCCAAATGGACATTCCAACTTATGGAAAATTCTACGTAGCTACGAATTTCAAATGGACACTCTTCACGAGTTCCAATACCTTCTCCAATAATAAATGGAAGGTACTTTTCCATATCCTCAGTTTAGAAAACATAATATCATATATATGTAGTACTTCATTTCACATTTCGTACATATCATATCCATGTAAGCTTACATAAGATTTCCATAACAATGACTTTCTAAACTGACGGTTTTCAAATTTACCGCATTCATATATATAAGTTCTGAAAACCTACATATCCTATATCCATAACAAATAGAGGATTTCAAAATTTTCCTCTAAGTCGATTTGGAAATTTAAGGTTATATCAAACCTAATTCATATTCATAATTCCATTTATTATCGACTTTCACATTCGATTTGGATTTCACGCTACATCGTCAATTCTCAACACAGAATTGATGTCTATCGATATATAACCTCTGAGCTCGTACGTCTCAGAGAAGGGTGTTAAGCTAAGAGAATAAATTCTCCGCCACCAACAGATATATATTTAATAGAGATCAATTGCTATGTCATCAATTCACAATGTTAGACATACAATCCAAATCATCATCTGAAATTCAAAGCTCAACTTATATTGTCTTTGATGTCGAAGTTAAACTCAATTTTAACTCAACGATTCAATCTTTTTGAAAAATTCCAAATTGAACTAATTGTTCAAATTTCTCATTTAACTTTTCAAGTTCGACTTCAAAAATGAATTTCAAATCATTTATCCCTTACGGAATATATTCACAACATTTCATATTTGGAAAAACATTTCCATACTTATTTAAAAATAAGTAATTCACAAATCCATTTATTTTCAACATTTGAAAATATTCGATATACTTAAATCAAAATTAAGTATATATTTCATTCTTTAAGGAAATCATTCTCTTTCACATATTTATTTGAGTTAAAACGAATGTTACGTAAAACATCGTTACGACAACTCAAAATCACTAGTATAGGGATTCGAAATTTAGATAGATGTATAAATCCCAATACTATACAAAACATTTCCTTTCGGAAATCATTTACTATAACAATAATGTTATAGTCCATCATTTCCTTTTATTCGAAAACGTCTACTTCAACAATGAATATTGAAATCTATGGTTTCGATATTCAATGCCTTTTAAAACATCTTTAAAACAATTAACTTCGTTTTAAAATATCGACTTCCCCAAACATGTCCATTTTATTCAATAATATATTCACTGTCCAAAATCGTGAATATACTTCATTTAACAAGCTATAAGAATTTACTTATCAAAATAAGTCATTTTCGGATTTATAAACAACGTTATAAATTCCATTCCTATTTATAAAGACTTCAATTTATAGTTTGAATTCCGCATACTTTTCACAATATTGGTTTTAAACCAACTTCAAATTTTCCAATACTAAGTTTTCCACTTAACTTAATTCTCTGCAAGTTCAAATTTAAATTCATCACTGAATCTATTAAATTTATTATGGATTGTCATGTTGACAACTTTAAATTTGAAATTCTAAATCCCATTTGAACCTTGCATTTTCTCTCTACTTCCAAAATAATCAACTAGTTCTTTAGTAAATCATTCATCGACTTGGTTTTCAATTTAATCACATTTGATTCATTCACATTGGATTTTTACTAACATTCATTCATATTCCATAAGTTTACTTTCACTAATTTATATTCAAGTTAGTTTGCTTTCAATTCAAATCAAATTTTTGATTCTATTTAGATTTCTTATCTTTCAATTTGAATTCAATTTACATAGCTTTCAAATTTCCATTAATTCAATTTCATTAACACCTAATGAATTTCTATAAAATCAACTGGCAACCGATGCACATTCAACTTAACCAAATTTATTTACTTTGCTTACATTCAATTTGGTTTAACACATATAATTTTAATTGGTTTATATTCCAATTCAGATTGAATTCTAATATTCACTATATTCACAACTTCTTAACTTAAGTTTTATTCAATTCTTAACACAACATTTCTAGTCCATGTTTATTCACTAATTCACTTTTACAATTAAAGTTGAATTTCCTTTCTATAATTCAAATTCATATTCATTACTTCACTTTATTAATTCATTTTGATATCAAATTCAATTTGATTCAATATTACTTAAGCTGTTTCATTTTATCTTCACTTAACTTAGATTTCATTTCTAAATCATTTTATTTAACTTTCGCTAAAGTCAAATTCATATCACTATTCAGAATTCAGATTTTGTTTTACTTAACAAAACTGTTTAACCATTTAACAACTAGTTTTATTCAAATTTCTCATTGTATAAGTTATACAACTTATTAATTTAAACTTCCCAATTCATATTGTATAATCACTTATCTTTTAAGTTTAAATTTCCATTACAATAATTTATCTAATCGAGTTCAATTTATTTAACTTCCTTTAGTTAAATTTCAAATCATATATTTATTAATACTAATTCAATTCAATTTAACTTTTCTTAAGTTAAAAATCTTTATTTTCAAAAACAATTTTATACTTCTTTAAATTTGAAAAACATTTACTTTTAAAGTGTTTCTAGTAACTATTCATATTAAACGCCATAAACTAAGCTTTGTGTAAACCAAAGCTCTGATACCACTCTGTAACATTCCCCCTTTCTGACCGCCTCCAGTCGGTAATTAAACCAACTCGAAACATTTAAAAAGACGGATTGTTATTTAGTTTATGTAATTTAAACAGAATCAGCCACAGAAACACAGCATAATAATATTTCATTTCTATAAATCTTTTTGAATACATCAGAGTTTATACAATTTAATACCGATACAGCGGAATATCTTAAAATACAATTTTCTTCTGAAAAACTAAAGTGATTCTTTTCTCTCTCTCTAACTTCGCTGCTCGAAAATCTTCAAGCTGTAGAAATACTCGGTCTGACCCGAGTATTATATTCAAAAGAAAATAATACACAGGTCAGTCTAATTCAAACCAGTTTATTAGTGCATAGAGGCAATAATAATTTAAGTAGACGACAGTCACAATAATTCTTGTCTATCCGACTCTTTTAACAAAGAAATCGGATAACAAAAATATAACACTTAACAGTGTTTAACAATAAATCAGCAGATTTAAATCATCAACAGAGATAAATAAACAATTTATCAAATCGACTAAATCAATTTAAAACAATTGAAATTGTCACTTTAAAAACCATCGAAGTTCAATTGGCTGCCGTACACGCACGCGTGTACGGCCTCGCCAATACGGCATAAAACATCAATGCATCACGACGCAAAGAAAAAGAAATATCAATTCAAAACTGTCAATTCTAGGTGGCTGCAGTGCACGCACGCGTGTACTGCCTCGCCATAACAGTGAAGAAATAGAAATCAACACAAGGTCAAATCCGAGTTTTTAAAACTGGATTCAACACAATGTAGAAATTCAAATGAAATGGTCAAGACATAAAATCAAGTCTCGACCCAAAATCAGTGACTCAGTGAAAATGCAACAATAGAGCACAACGCACCAAGTAAGTAACAGCAAGCAACAGGGCCAGACCAAAATAATACAAACATGAAGTGAATGCAACTCCAGGTGAACAACCAAAGTGCAATACTAGGAAGATGTATTCATATACATACACACATGTTAACATAACCAGGCAGCACGTTACAGTGAATTCATATATGCAGACTACTAAGGTGAAAACACATGACGTGAGCATGCGCACTGCAGCCATAATGTAGACAATCAATACACTGCATATACAACAGGTAAATGAAGATGCAGTGAGCATATACATGGTTATAAACAGAGGCAACAACAATATAACCTAGACTACATGAAATACATGGAGGCAATGCCCAAACTGTCGCAAGTAACTCAACAGTTCATATTGCAGTGACAACATACAAAAATGACCCAGCAGCAAGCATATATACAACAAAGATGAACTAATGCATCCATACAGTTCAATGCTAAAAGCCCAAGTACACAACCAAGTAAATAAACACAGCAGTGTGCAACTATGTAATGCAACTGCGACCTTACAGGAACCATCACTAATTGGAACCTCAATGCAAAAATGGGACTTCAACAGCCGGAATGGCATTTTTATACGAACCCAACGTATATGTAACAGAGAATGCATAATGCTTTCATGACCAGAACTCAACGGCACAGGCAGGTAGGCCAGGCAGTTTAAAAAGGGTAGTCATGTATACCCAAAATTGGAAACAAAGGCAACTAAACTCAAGTGCAACAGCCAAAAGGAATAACTCAGAAATGCTCAAAGTCCAACACAATAACAACAGTGCACTAAGTACAACTACAATTAAAACCAATAAAGTAAAATGGTAGACTACTGAACCTCATATATGTGTGTGTATATATATATATACACACATATACATATGATTTTAAGGCCAGAAATCATGTAACATCAGCAATATTGAGTGATAATATCAAATCCATGAAAATAAATTTCAAATTGATCAAGGGCATCTGCAACATTGAATATATAATATCAAGTCAATGCAGTAGATAAAACACAAGTATAGATCCAACCATGCATGCATACACACATACAAGAGTATATATGCCTACATTTTAATCCACACATGTATATGTATACACTGCACTTATACGTACAGGCATCTACAAAATCAGAAACAACAAATCAAATTGCAAGTCAACAAATAAAAAATCAACATCAAGTTATGGCAGCAACTACTGGATCAAGGTGGAATAAAGACTACAAGGACAAGACATATATATATACATACAAGAATGTATGTATACAAATGGTTTCAATGCCTATTCAAGTGCACATAAAAGTTCAAACATCCAAAAGCATTTAGCAGCAGTTTCGAAATAATCCAGACAACAGTAGTTTCAATTTATTTGCTAAATAAATTCAAGGCCGAAGATTAAGAAAATGTCACAGGAAATATCCAACATGACGAAGTCAGTGCCAACAATAATGACAGCTACTCGATCATCTCAAGCCACCAGGGCCAAAATCAAAACAATGCCGAAGTTGACATAAAGGCAATAGCCAGAACAAAAATCAAATGCTCGAAGTCAGAAAGTCCTCAACAACGAAATGAAGATCAATTGGCCTAAGCATTCAAAGCCTAGAAAATTCAACAAAAATAAATAGAACTGAAGTTGTTACTAAATCAAGTTATTCACGAAATCGATAAATCACTCAACAGACAGTTCAAATTCCAATTCGAGAAGCAGTCAGATAGATTTTAACATAATTCGAAGAAGATGTGAGTAATAGAAATTACTCACTATTTATTCACGCGATCCTTCCCTCGATCAAGCTAAACGACTTCACGCCATCACGAAGTCGAACAATCGAAGCCGATGCTCAAATTCGCCAGAGAATCGAGACGACGCCTAGGCCCTAGCTATTTGGAGACGAGGAAGATCGAGCCGCCACCATTTTCGTCTTCGATTTATTTTTCTTAGGGTTACGAATGAATGAGAGGGGGGTCGGGTTCGTATTTGTGCAGAGGAGATCGTGGGTTAGGGTATGGTTTTAGGGTATGGGCTGGTTATGGTATGTTTTTTTTATTTTATTTTTTTTCTTTTATTTTGCTAATAACATATGTCATTTGTTTTATAAATAAAACTTACTCAATTTTTTTTAAAATCATCATCTATATTATTTTTCATTTGCTTCTATCTTATCAATTTCAAAAATGTAAAGTTTTTTTTTTATTTTTAATTAATTAAGATAAATTTGATTTTAAAATTCCAAAGATTTTATACTTTAAAATTTCAAAGCAAATTCCCTTTTTACATTTTTATAAATCCCGATTCATATTTAGATTCAAATATATTTCTCATTTTAAACTTAACAAATTCACACAAATTTACAATTTAAATCAAAATTTAAATTCAATTATCAATTTAAATAGTTTAAAAATTCGGGATCGTTACAAACAACTAAGGTGTTGTGGAGTTTTGGAAGTTGTTCGAATATCAAGGAATGGTTTTACAACAAAAATGTCTCACCAAAAATTTGCTAGAAGGTATGAACTAAGCAAGCATACCAACAATCCGCTACAAAATAGAAAGCTGCATTCTAATTTAAGTTTTTTCAGATATGAGTTTTTACTTCTCGACCATGTTGCATCACAAGATCCTTTGAGTGTATCAGTGGCAATACTTCAACAGTTTAATATTCTTCCAGACATGTATCAAGTTGGTTATACAAAGCCGTTCTTCAGAACTGGACAGGTTAGTCCATATATATTAGATAATTTACGTATACAATTAATAGGAGGTATTATAGCATTAGCTTCAACACGTTATTTCTAAATAATGTTGTGCAAATTATTATGCTATATGTTTAATTATTTTGAAGCTAGTTTAATTATATGCAATACTGTTAGGTTCCTTGGCTCTACACTTATTATTTCTATGCATCTTCTTTGTATCTTGCAAAGTTGGGAGGAAATGAAGTAGTCGCAACATGTGGAGGTGAGCAAAAAGCCAAGTTGTTGAGGTCTCTTGGAGTCCATCGGGTCATAGATTATAAGAAAGAAGATATAAAACAAGTATGTGTCAATAGTAATCTATAATGGTACACATGCACACACAATGCACATTTACCATATTTTTTGTGCAATTTCTTTTTCCTTCTATGATATTCATGCACACACCTTCATCGTATACTTACAGGTATGAAGAAGGAATATCCCAAAGGAGTTGATATTATCTATGAATCTATCGGTGGAGAAATGTTTCATCTATGCTTAAATGCACTAGCACCTTTTGGACGTCTCATTGTCATTGGAATGATCTCTCAGGTGATCATATTCTTCTTCTTCTTATTGAAGTGTTACCTAATATTGAATAGTTTTCAATGATGACTGCTTTCAGACCCATAGCGGAGCTGTGGAGAGTCTTGAGCATTGAGCTAAACTTTGTCAAAATGTTAAATTTTACCTTTTAAAATTTATTGCAAGGAATGATTGTGTTCAAAGAAGCACTGAAGTGTGTTTTGTATTTTTTTTCTCTTTTTGAAAACAAGGTATATTAACATGTAAAAATTTCTTAATCCTCATTTTCTTTTTCTTGTACAGTATCAAGGAGAGCATGGATGGAAGCCATTAAATTATACTGGCTTATGCGAGAAGATTCTAGCAAAAAGCCAAACTGTGGTAAGTTGATTTTCGTTCATGTATGTTTGATATGTTGATATAAGTATTCCATGGGCTTAAATATCTGGGTTGTGATATTACAGGTCGGTTTTTTCCTAGTTCAATACAGTCACTTATGGCAAGAACACCTTGATAAACTGTTTGATCTCTTCTCCTCAGGAAAGCTTAAAGTATGTTTTCTTTTTTCCATGTTTTATTATCTTATGTTGTACAATTATAAACATATCTTTCATTTGTTCACGGCTTGCATAGTATAAGTTTATGGTACTTACATGCAATATCATTATGGTACTTACATGCAATTTTGAATATATTGCACCATTTTATAGATAGTGCAAGACATTATTGAATAATGCAATATTCTGATCGCTAATACAATATATAGATAGTGCAAGACATTGACAGGTGGAGTGTAAATGATTGATTGATTTAGTTCATTTTTATGTATCATATTAGGGTATAGATGTAGATGTATATATATAAACATTATTTGGTTCTTGTTGTGTTTTGAAGTAGTGGATAAAACTTAGATTTCAGATTGTATTGATTACAACTTTACCCAGAATCCTAGCAAGCCAGTGCCACTGTCCTTAGTGTGCTTCTTTAAAGCATGATTGATCACAATAACAGGTTCATTAGGGGTTATGCTAGTTTCAGTTACTTAGTCTTTGGCGATAAATCTTTTGTACTTATACATACTTGTATATATTGACTAACATATGTATGTTTGTGTTTCTTCTTCACAGGTGTTGTATGATGCTTTTGAGGTTGATACATGATGTCGCACTCTTTCTTTTTTAAATCGGTCATGCTTATCGACGGTCATTAAAATATTTTTAGTATGTATCGTTTTGGTATGCTACACTCAATTTGTGTACTTATGTTTAATTTTTATCACAAATATTTATGTTTAATTCTTCATGTATGAAATATTATGGATATATATATATATATATATATATTGTGATTTGGCTTATGACTCAATTTGTGTACTTATGTTAATGTGATGAATGTGGTTTTTTGAGTTATAATATATAAGTAGAATTGAAAATTGTAAGCTTTGAATGTTATGGCAGCAAAAAATGTGCAATAGAATTTTTTTTATAGCGTTCTAACTATGCAATAAAAAGAAAAATTGTTTAGTTTTGTTATACTATAGCATCATGTTAGTGCTATACAAAATATTTTGCAAAGAGTAAATATTTTTCATAGCAATAAGACGGTGTTATAATAGATAGTAATGAATTTTCTATAGCATTTCAATGTGTCATAAAAGGTTGACACGATGATTCCATAGCGCGTTCAAATGCTATAATAATATAGCATGTCGACATATTTATAGCAACTAAAATGCGTCATAAAAAGTTCTATAGCACGTTTCATAATGCTATAGAAAAGCAGTTGCACCAATATGGTCTATTTTAGATGGCAAGAAAAATACGTTTTCCATTGCAAGTATGACACGCTATAGTATCTACCAGACTTTTTACAACATGTTGATCTATGGCGATTAGAGAATCGCTATAGAAAGTTTTTATAGCGGTTTTTACACGCTATAAAAAGTCCTTTTTGTTGTAGTGAGTACTGGCTGCCCAGAGGCTAATGTGTCACAAACTTCTTGGAGAGGAACCCGTAAAGTGTTAACAATGAGTCCCATACCCCACGTTCGCACTAAACGGTTTACTAACCAATATCAAGCTCACATTCCAACAATAAAAAGTCCACCTCGTATCATCGGTAAACTAGACCCAAAGGTCAAAACGATCAATCGAATAGGTCGGGGATTAACCGGAAAGAAAATACACACGGTTCCATAGGCCGGAGATTTCCTAACCGTTTAAGCACCTTTCCACTTCGCTCGACGTGCTAAAAGTGAGTGTGAGATTTTTATTATAGAAAATAATGGTTCGAAACGGATTTATAATTGATTTTGAGAGTACTTTAAAACGGTTTTTGAAAACTCTCCTATTATGGAGTTAATAGTTTACTAATTAAAAATAATATTATATAATAATTTCGAAAGCCATTTCGGAGTGAAAAATCCTTTTAAAACCTTTTTATAAGGCCCGTGTATGAAATCCAGAGACAAATCTCAAAGAAATCGATAAAACCAGAAAATCACTAAAAATATTCCAAGTGTTGGAAAATAGTCCAAAACTGACGCGAACCCATGTTCGGAAAATTATTCGGACTAGCAAACTGAATCCGAATGGCATGAAAAATTTAGGAACGTAGTTCGACATTCCTACTTCAGAATGCAGAAAGAATTACTCGATTCCGACTAGAAACGAAGAAACGGCGTCGTCTCAAAGTCGGACAAAAATCACAAAACTCTACT
Source organism: Allium fistulosum (assembly GCA_030737815.1). Lineage (NCBI taxonomy): Eukaryota > Viridiplantae > Streptophyta > Magnoliopsida > Asparagales > Amaryllidaceae > Allium > Allium fistulosum. The sequence continues at coordinate 1,003,805,307 of CM060902.1, read as the reverse complement.
GTGTCAAAACAGTGCAAAGGTCCCACTTCGACGTCATGGTCGAAGGGTCACATGAACTCAGATCTTGATAAAAATTTGCAGGAGCGTAGAAAAGTACTCCTACTTTGATATGCAACAAGAATTGTTTGGTTCCGACTTAAAACGAAGAAATGACAATGTTTCAAAGTTGGTCCGACGATAACTGAAAATGATCACTATTGTAAAACAATTTCTGGGTGCTACTTCGGCAATAGTAACAAAGTATCTAATGCACTCAGATCTAAACCAAACTTTGCATGGTTGAAGATCTCGACCTCATATTTTTAACGAGACTAAAAACAATGAAATCCGATAAAGGACGAGCCCGGTATGGCATCGCAAAGTCGGGGTTCTGCGCTGAAAACAACGGGAGCAAAGAGACTAAGGCCTGTAGCTATGCACTAACAGACCAGAGATGAAAAACCACAATTTTGGCATAGTAAACTTCCAATTCTGACAAGATGAATAAAAAAAAAGTAGTAGCTTAGTTTCTAAGCTTTCCGGAATGACCAAGATCGTCAAATTCCGATTGGGGATGAAAATTCTATGACTAAAACAATTCTCATATCTAAATTCTATATCACTGTCGTTGTGCTCTCGGGACAGTGGTAAGAATGCACAGTTTTGATGAAATTAACTTCGAAATTTCATGAAACTCAAAACATGAAACTTTTAGCCCTAAATCTAAGCTTTCCCGAACATCCAAAATTATTAGATTTGGATAAGAAACGAGTAACTTATGGCCAAATCAATTTCAGGTTTTTATTTTCTCAATCCTGTAGTTTGTTGTCAGGTCAACGACAAACAAACGTGATTTCGACCATTCAAACCTCAAAATTAGTCAAAGCACAAAACATAAAAGTTATAGGCTATAGAATAAGCTTTCCAGAACATCAAGAAAATCTTAATTCTGATTTAAGATGAATGGGATATGTCTAATTTACTAACAGCAATAAACTAATTATAATTTCAGCTAGCATATATTACAAGCACCTTATGTGCACACCCCAAAATGAAAGCAAAGATGATCAAAGAGATATGATTCACATGTTACATAATAAAACATGTGTTACTAACTGATTAACAAAATCAAAAGATGATTAAACACATATTAGAAGAGGTTTTTAGCAATATACCTCTCTAGAAAGCAACAAAGACCACTATAGTATCAACCCAAGTTAGCAAAAGATGATTAGGAGGCTATAAGATCAAAAAAACACATAAAACATGTGTTACCAAATAAATTTCAGAAATTAGAAAGATATAAAAACTGATTTGAGGTGGGTATTTGCATTACCTTTGCATAGAATGACTTGCATAAGCTAAAACTAGAAGGAGATGAAGATAGAGGCCATTTTTGTTAAGAAGCTTTAGGACATGATTAGGGTTTTGATTAGGGATGAATGAATAAGGTTAGGAGAGTTTGAGATAATTTATAGAGGAGGTTTGGGGTGGGTTATTGGGCTAGGTTTAGTAACCCAATAAGAAGAGAGTTATTTACATATTTCCAAAATTTAGTCCAAGTGTTCATATATGTTTATAAAACTCATTTTTCTTATCCAAACCCGTTTAAAAATCTCTCATAAAATATTTAACTTTCCAAAAATAACATTTTATCCTCATTTTAAATCCCATATTTCCCATTTAATTAAAATAGCCTTTTTCAAATAAATTTTTGTTATTCCAAATCCTTTTATGCTTCATTAAAATAAATAAAAATCCTAACTTTTATTTATTAATTGGTAATGCAAATCCCGGGTTGTTATAGGCAACGAAGGATCCTATGGGGCGGGAAGGGAGGTCTAGAAAGTATTTCCTACTCCATGAACTGGATGTGCATACTATGGATGAATGCAGACACTTGCGGGATATGGTTGAGGGACATGTCAGGGATGGCAAGCTACTGCAGTATTTAAGGCTCGGGCTGCGACGGTGGAACATGAGCGACCACCATCCACGTCAAATGGAATGGCCTTAGATCGAGGTCATAGATCGTCATCTCTTGATCAAGATGGCATGAACCTAATAATAATAAACTTCACAATGAAACGGCTAAGTCACCTACACATGTATGGGATCGAGGTCGGTCCCTAGGCATGCTTTGAGATTATGATGAACCGCCATGCCGAAGAGGCAATATTTAGTTTTCCTAGTTTTTTTGGTTTTTCTAGATTTTTGAAACACAAATTTAATGATTGGATCTTAAAACACTTAAATCCGCATTAATGCGATGAACAAAACATGTCATGGTTGTCCCGATCGACGAAACGGGGCAATAGCCGCAAGGTATAAGTCCCTTCGTCGGAGAGCAACATGATGGACTCGTATCTCACAGAGTAAGCCCTCGACTAAAGAGTCGAAGCTGGAGAAAGGAAGTCAGTACGGAATTGATCACTTTTCGGTCAGGGACTGGAGTGCAAGAAGTGAGTTGCTTCGCCGGAGAGCAATAGGATCGATGAACCCCTTTTCATCGAAGAGCGACTGGATGGGGGTCTACCAAGGGTTTGTAGAGACCATGATCGGCCTAGGAAGGCTAGGACATCGCTTTATGTTCATGGACACTGAACCGGAGTGTAAGAAGTAATGCCGCTTCGTCAGAGAGCGACATGATCGGCTTACCTATCACTGTTCCCCCTTTACCGGAGAGTGACAGGATGGGGTCCAACAAGAGCTCGGAGAGGTTATGATCGGTCTAGGAGGATCAAGACATTGCTATATGCTATTTAAGTTTGGATTGGCCTACTCATCATTAAGTTTAGATTGGACTTAGAAAGGGTCTGGAGAGACCATCGATCGGTTCGGAGAGACTATGAACTTGGATAACGATCCAAAGAGATCGCAGATTGGCTTACTCACTTCCAAGATTTCAAATGGTTATGGATTTGGATATAGATCTAGAGAGTTCGTGGACTTGGATATTGACCCAGAGAGGTCACAGATTTGGATAATGATCCGGTGATATTGAGGCTTTGGGTTTGGTAAACGATCTGCTGAGATCGTGGATTTGGTTAACGGCTTTGGATGGATATGGATTTGGCTATGGATTTAGAGTTGGATATCGACTCGGTACAGTCGCAGACTATGGCAATTTGGTTTGGTAAAGGATTGGATTCTGGATTGGAAATTTGGCTATCGATGGATTATGGACTTCGGATTTATAGCAATTCAAAACACACCTTCCTATCACAAAGACATATTTTAGGGGGCAAATGTTATCTCGCCTTTTGGCAAGGTCGTGATACCATGGAGTTGGCTAAATGGATTTGTGATCATCAAGGCAAGAAGCCCAGAGAAATGATTATCAGATTCAGACACCAGATATAAGCAAGGCTATGGATGATGGTCAAGCAGATTTAAGCGAATGGCATTCTAGAATTGGCTGAGTATGGATTAGCACTTCCCCTAAGCAGGGGATCAGATTGGATAACTCCCTTTAGATAGGGGATCAAATCAGATCACTATGGATATGAATACTCAACTCAACGGAACTCAGTCAATATCTCAACAAACACTGGGGGAACTACGCAAACAACTATAGAAACACGAAGAGGAAGCAGAGAGGGGACCTACCATGGGAATCGCCGACTCCATCTCCATGATCTTTACCGATCGATGTTGATCCCCCTATAGGGATCGGTACCGATCGGTCAAAACGGCCCATGTGGGCCCCATTTTTTCTGGATTGGTTCGTCTGGTCCTTGGTCTTCTGTATGCAGATTTTTAGCTAGAAATTTACCGTCTTCTTCTATAAATACCGGATCATTGGCTTAAGGAAAGAGATTTTCTTTATGGCCCTCTTCTTCATCTCTCTTGCTGAACTGTGCCATTTTTATTCTTGAATTTCACGGATTGTAACTTTAATTAGCAGTATAAATAAAAGGAAAACTTTTGGGGTGGACGTAGGTCGGAGTTAGCCGAACCACTATAAATTCTCTTATGTTCATTTTCTTACTGTTTGAATTTTCTTTCTTCATATTTTATTCTCTACTTCATTCTGTTTGGATTTGGACATTGAATCTATGGTGTTATCGTATTAGTTGAGTGTTTGTGACCAATTTTGGTGCAAACACTTCCTTAATATTGTTATAATTTTATTGTTTGTGATATCTAACTATTAAATTATATACCTAATATTTTCATTGGTTTTTTCTTTTTTCGTTTGTGGTCGATAGATATTTGAAAAATATCACCTCCAATTCCTTTGATTTCTACTGATAGGTTTGTTGGAAAATTTTTCCCATTTCTTCTTTATATTGTTAATGTAGTTTATCCATTTGTTGAATTATCACCATATGGTTAAAATATTTTATTTTAATTTAGAATATGAAGTGTTTGTTTCAAATTTTATGAGGCATATCATTCATTACATTAATTGAAATGAACATGTATTATTTGACTCATTAGTGCTGATTTTATACGCCATTAGTGCATCACCTTCGAAAATGATGTAGTGTGATTGGTAACTTCTAATTATGATGTTTACAACTTATGAACAATGTATATTCTTCAAACCATAATATATTACTGAGTCACTTGAATTATATTTTCGAACCTATGTTGCAAACTTGGAAGTTTTGAAACAATGGTGCTTTTTTGTTACTTCTTATCTTTCACTTTTGTTATCATTTTATATTTTTACAATGAATACTTTTTGTCCAGATATTATTTTAGGTGAACTATGTATGTCAAATACTAGATATGGAAATGTGCTTATTTATTGGCAAATTGTCCTAAAATTTTGGTAATTCATATTACTTGTTACTTTGTCTTTTTGCTTGAATTTGCACAAATATCTTCATCTTAATATCATGCTTTTTAATGATAGTTTAGGGCAATTTATGCAATGATTGGTGGAAAAAGCATCAGAGCAACCCAATAATTAATTATTGGCTAACCAAAGAGGTGCCTTGAGTTGTAGAAACTGTATAATGTTAACCTTATTCCCCTTGGATGGATATTATGTAAACAAAGAAAGAAAAAGAAACCCGATCCTTTTTGGAATTAATTATTTAAGGCTTAATTTGAATAACGTTTTATACATGGGTGGAACAATTGCTACTTATATTGATTGTATTTTGGTGGAGGTTACAAATTATTTAACAAAATGATATTGGATATCAATATGGTGTTTAGTATTGATGCTCCATTTTATGTTGTCGGAAATACTTTCCACTTAAAGTTCCAACCATATTAAAAGTTCTATAATCCTGCTTACCATTCTGATCGAGGATGCAATTGTACAAGAAAAGTTTATTTTATTGATTATAACGTGTTTACTAAAATATCATAGTTATAGGATATATTGTACTATATAAATAATATAGACTGGCAAAAAAAGGCAAGTAGAACAAGTAAGGAAGATAAAAACTTGCCTATAATTTGATACATAACTAGCACCATTTATCAGCAATTAAGAACAAGAGATCCAATCTCTTTGTGATAATAATTTTTTACTTTTAATAAGCAATATTATTTTTACTCCCTAACTATTTGATGAGGAGGCTTAAAGTATTATGTTTTGGTCCTTTTTTGAATTAGCTCCATCAATCAGTTTGATTTAAATATTTTAATCAACTTCTTTATAATAATAATTTTTCTATCTAAATTATTCTATTTATATTTTTCATCCATGTATAGAGTTAACAAAGGAAAAGTTCAGATGATGGTTCTTTCATAAATTTTAAATATCTTTTCATAAAAAATTCCCTCCATTGTTATGTAGTCATGACTTTAGTTTGTAAAGCATCATTCTATTATTGACATAAATTTTATCATTTTTGGCATTCATAATTTTTTAACATATTTAAATGCTGTAATTGATGATTAAAATTTTTAGTCTCAAACGGTTTTTTTTCACCAAATTCTTTAATAATTAGATTGGAAAAACTATCGAGGATATTCAGCATAGAAATAAACCAGTGTAGAACGTGTATAAATGCATGGTTACACTTAGACTTTCACCTTTGATAAATAAGTTGAACATTGGTAATCTACCATGAATGCATGTTTGGCTAGGATCACCTGATTTGTTTGACGGGCATATGAATTTGCTTTAAGATTATGTTGATAAGACTACTAATTGTTAGGAGGTTACGACATTAAAAGCTCCTATGGAAAACTGATCGTTTTTTAAAAAGTTTGTAATGTTATTGTGATGCCATCTAGTGATGCAAATTAAAACTATTTAATGAAGAAAATTGAAGATCAAGGAATACAATAATTCATTATTGAGCTAGACATTGATTTTTTATCAAAACATGTTTAGACTTTTCTCACTTGCAAATTTTAATAATTTATACACACTACATATTTGAGTAGAAACCAATGATTCATCAATACTTGACCAAACTTCTTCTTTAAGGTATTCAAGACCACTACATTAACAAACATAATGTCATTCCAAAAAATAAACTATTTTCATTAACTAGGTAACAAATAATTGTATATATGACATAGTTAGCTGCCAGTTTCAGTTGCATTCCAAAAGTTATTATAGCTCGCATGTTCAGTTTTAAGGAAGGATATATATATATATATATATATATATATATATATTTGTTGTTTTTGCAAATTCTTATCAAAAAACCAATTTTTTGATGAAATTGTTAGGTGTGGCTCTCATTGTATTAAAGTGAGTGCGTAGATTGGATTATGATTAGTCTCACATCGTAAGATAACACAACATATATGATCATATATGTGAGATTGGTAGTATGTAATAATGAAAGATTCCTTTTGTTATAAATGTTCCCATGAACAAATGAAGAAAAATGTTGCGTAGGTATTGCATTAACAATTTTTTTAGTGAGTTGTAATCTAAAGTCAAAATTCAAATGTAATTATTATGATTTTTTACAGTCACCATGGCCTTCGTAGAGATAGAGATTTCACTTAACATTAAAAATTCTTATTTAATATGTAGTGATCTATTGAACTTAAAATGATTTCATTTGTTGTTTTCTAATATGATGCGTTTGTTTTAAACTACTGATACTATTGTTACTTTTCTATCTTTCTTTCCCCAATTGTCTAAAATTTTAAGGGCATATCTATCAAATATTCTAATCTGCCTTCAATTTTACATCTTCAAAATAATTGAGTCAATTTGCTAACATTTCCTGAGCAAGCATCAATGAGATTATGAATATTTTTACAGACTATAAATGTAATTTTTCATAGAACTGAAAGATGTAGGTTAAGTTTGGTGATTTACAAATTGTTGTAAGTAGACACTCTTTTCTTTGTTGGATTTACATTTTGGATCAATATTTTTACGAATAACCGTGTGCGAAGCACAGGTTCGCACTAGTTATAATAAAAAAATGAAGTCCGGTTTAAAATTAGATGAAGATATCCTTACCGCCATTCTAGAGTGGGTAAAACTATTATATTTAGATTTGGAATTATGGGATGAAGATTCCATTTAACTTAGGTTAATCTAGGCCAGAGGTAGACCTAAGTCAAGGTAAACCCTCTTTGAAACAATTTGTCCATCTGGCAAAAAGAAATTTGCCGATTTCAGGTGCACCTTGCCTCAAGTAGCTTTAACTCCAAAAACCCGTGCTCAGTTTGGATTGCAGGTTGCAACTCGCTTAATCGAATTATTTTGGATTCAGAAGTGAAAGAAATCATTTTATCTACTAATAGTGGATCAGTAGGGCGACTACTTGTACTTTTAGGCATTGTCGACCATCCAAACACATTCCACTCAAGAAAGAATCGATCAAATGTTTGCCTTTTCATTCTACGAGGATGAACACCACCTGGATAAGAATTCAAATGAGTTAGAGGATAAATAGAATCAATTAATTGGAGATAAGTATTACCAAAAGTTCTCTAAGCAATTCAATTGAACTAGATGAAATTACATCTTAACTTTCTAGACTTTCCTATGCTCGTGTTTTGGTTGAAATGAATGCGACTACTAACTTCCCAAGTGAAATTGATGTGGTGCTATATAATGGTGAAGTAATTAAAATTAAGGTGGAATATGGACATATACCTTCACGTAAGAAGGAGGTAGTTTCTGTTTGGCAACCTAAAGTATCTATACTAGTTGCAGAATAAGAAATGGATTCTGCTCTTAATTAGGAAGTCCAAACCACTGTTGATGAAATACTACTTGATTGAGTTCAATGTATAATGACAGAAAGTGTTGAAAAATAACGACGAGGGGCAAAAATCTATTACAACTAATGTCAACTTACAGTCGAATAATTCTTAGCCATTTAATCAAACCTACCGTTAGGGAATTTTCTTACTGCCATCGTCTAAAATCAAATTCTCTAAAGCCCAAAAAAACATGAAACATGTCTCACCGCAGTTTCTTCTAATACTGCGTCATTGTAGATTTATTGTCTTCTCAAACAAACTCCACTTCAAATTTCAAATTTAATGAATAGTCATATAGGTCAAACTCCTAAATCAAATAATCCAAAACCTTAGCCATCGACTAGACTCCTAAATCAAATAATCCAAAACCCTAGCTATCGACTAGACTCCAAATCAACGACACACCTCCATCCATCTTAAACCCACCGCCTCTATACTGGAAGCCGCGACCAGCCTCCCGCCTCCTCGGTACCAAAAGCACGACCTACCTCCAAATTAGATAAAGAAAATCGTTTCAATCGCAATTGTATTTATAACTAAAATTACTGTTTAGTTAAGTTACAATGAATTATAGTACGTCTGGCTTACTGAATCAATCAGCTCCAACATGCTCGATGATGGAGAGGAATACGATTTGGTCCACCAATTGTGAGAAAACTACGTTTTAACAGTTATAGAAGGTACTGGTTAAATTGTAAATTTATAGTTTTGATTAGTGTATATGGGAAAAACTTAGTTTATTCATTGAGTATGAATGAATATTTGAATAATTGGTAATGTTAGCAAGTTATGATTGCCGTGAATTCATATGATTGCATAGTTACTTCAACGGTATCAATATGTTGCTTGCATTATGTTTGCTTGCTAGTAATATATAATGCCTTATTTCACATTTTCCGTGTTTAGAATTGTAATGAAGCTGTTTTATTATTATTAATAACAAGTATGTGTATGATGTTCATATTTTTTCCATACATGATATTATAGTTGTAATTTGGTAGATTGGATCAAAATGCCAACGTCAAATTAGACATAATTGTTCATCATTTGCAGATGAAACGTATACCTGAAATTCATAATTATTCACCAACTTATCACTTTTGAAATTCGTTTGTGTTCTACAACACAAGAGCTTATAAACTTATTCAATGTAAAGAACAAATCTTACGTAATACAACCAATGAATTAGCTCTTGCATCTCTTATTTAAGTGCTGATAAAGTAGGTTATGTGGTTTGGTGATTGAGGCCATGGTAGTTTTCAGCTGCTCTTTTCCTTGCTACAGTCTATAGAGAATGAAGAACTACAGTTATATCTCTATGGAGTCCAGTTTTACAATACAAAGATTAACTAAATTGTTGATTAGAGGAAATGATCAATGTTGACTTCCAACCGCCTAAGATGAGCAAATTGTTTTTTCCATTAATATTGCTTAGATTATTAGTTTGTACTCAAACTTGTTTGATAGTGTATTTCAAATAGCTTCATTTCTGATTTTTTTTTAACTACTGTCTTAGTATTGCTACATAATATTATAGTCTATTAGATGTGGTAGAGTAGTATAGTTATTGGTTTACACAGTACATGTTACTTATATGAGATTCATTGCCTTTAAATGATTTATGCATCTCTCCGTCATTGCCCCCCAAGTCCATGTTATTACTGAAATGTGTACAACACATCAGTTATTCATATGTTATACTATTGCTTTAGCACTCACACTGATTTCAGCCATGATCTGCACTACATGTCTATATCATGATATAAGCATCAATATATTCTTTGACCATAACTTAATTATATAAAAATGAAATGTGGGTCTTGATCTCCTCTTTTTTCTTTCTCTTTTTTAAAAAAGAATTCACGGAATTAAAGCACTAATTCTCCTCCAAATTATGTACGTATTTCGGAGGTGGTTTGTCAAGGATCTAAGCTTTAATGCAATTCCTATTCAACACGTCTTCTCCAAATAGTTGAAGCTTTATACCACGTAGTCACACTATTTTAATCTCATTTTATAACTCTTATGAATATTCCAAAACCCTACCTTCGGACATGCCCTTATATTCACGTTGTGTTGATTGCTGGAGTTTAATATCAGGTTTAAAAATATGTGTTTGAGTTGTGCTTTTTATAAACCAATTTATCGATTTCATTGTATCTCTTGCTAGAACACAGTTGATGTTTCGATTAAATAGAATATAGACTACATTGGTTAAGCTGTTGTTTTGATTGTAATCCTGTTGGAATATAATTGATGTTTCTTGTTTCATAAAAGATGGAATAAATAAATTCTATTATTTATTTTACTCTGTGTTTGTTATAAGAGTCTATTACTGGTCCTTCTCTTTTGATGGCTTGTGTTCGGACTATTTATGATGGCACATATTTTTGTTCATAGACTGTTCACTACAGTTTGGATTTCATAAAAAAAAAACTTTTACTTTTGCTTATTTTGTCAATCTAAGGTTGGTGCCTACTCGTTTGCACACATATTTTGATCTAATGTTATGTAGGTGTGCTACTCAGTGATTATTCAACTATTTTTTTCCATTGCACAACATAACTTCAGCAGATGTATTGCATTCGATACTTAGTAACTGTCTTGTCTATCTATAGTTAGTGATGATTATTCCTCACGTATGTTCTGAAAGTTAAGTGATCGTGCTAATCGTATTTTACTTGTGATGATGTTTTTGGTGTTTTTTCTTACAGGAACACAGTATGCATATTGCATTTTCAGTTAAATGCATATAGATAGCACATATACATATGGGATCTTTGAGTCAATCAAAACATACAAGTCATGTTTTGAAATGGTAAATTTCAGCATTTGTAGTTTTTTACATAGCATTTTAAACATAAAAGGTTTGGAAGTTGCTAAGTCTCCATGCACCATTAAACCTAGAAGCGTGAAATAACTAAAGAAAGAAAAACTACATTACTTGTTTGAATTACAAATATGTTTTTTTTTGGCGTTCACTTGAAAATTACTATTACCCAATCGTTATATGCTATTTAAGTTACGTTATATATTGTCAACAGAACAAAATATGAACCAATTCTTCATCTTTCAAAGTGCTCATTTTTGACGGCTTGTACCAGCTCAGAAGTTCAAAAGCCTTTTCTATCAAATGCAGAGAACCTCCCATGCGATTCAGTTATATCTATGACAGTAAGTGATCCTCGGGATTTCCATCCTTGGAAATCTTATGCTGACCCTGCAAGTTCAAGGAAGCAGATTGATTTGTTAGAAAATGATACAGTAGCATCATGGTCAAATTCTGAGAAAAAGGCAGTACATCTATCGGAGAGCTTACAGCTGTGGGATTCTAATGCAAATCTGAATCATCCTCTACAAGAAAAGATAGACAGATAGACATCAACAACACCTGAAAGATTTTTACCTTGATTTAGACACTGCCGAGGAGTTGGCTCCTGAAGCGAGAGATGGTTTTAGCCGTTCTTATCCAATTTTGCCCGTAAAGCATGCTACTCAAGATAACTTCGTTACCAGGCAAGTTCTTGCTACTTTGTAGTCTAATATATACCAATTTGTGCTCGGTTTATGTTCGTTTTGAAATTAAGTACTGCAATAAAAAAAAATTTTATTTTAATTTAATAATAAAATAAATAGTTTTTTCAGAACTGCTGTAGAATTATTGACTCTTTAAAATATATGTAGATGGTTTATAGTTCTTCCTTTAAGTTGGACGAAGGTGTTTTGGCTTTCTTTACTCTCACATGGAGCTCATGCAATTGAATTAAGAGAGAGGAGGTGGATTGCCTGTGGTGTTAGTGCCTCCTGAAACTCATTTCATTCAATATGACAATGCTAACATTATTTTATGAAATGCCCGATTCTCTCCATTTCTGCATATTGCAGCGGTGGCTTTATTATTGTTGATATATTGTATATAAGCCTTCACTTCGTCAACCAGCAGTTCATAAATTTTACTAGGTTATACTTGGGCCTTTTCTTTTCCTTTTTTCTCGCAGAATGAGTTGCCATGTTTCCCATACAATTCTCCACACAGTAGAGCATATTCATCGCTTATGTCTGATGAAGCGACATCATTTAAAAATCAAGTGTTTCATAAAAGATTGTAATTTGTTGTTTCATAATATAGTTGAAGTTTCATGTTTCGATTAACACAATTGACCTTCGGACACGCCCTTGTAGGGTAGATTAGTAACATTAATTTTTCCAATCATATTAATTTTGTTTTTTCACTGTTTTAATTAATTCTAACTTTGAAAACACTTGATGATATATCATAGTTTATGAAGATGTTTCTACTATTATTTAGACCGATCTTTCTTTTTTGTTTTTTTGACTTCAAATTCTGATATTAGCAAGGTTATGATTTCATTTTTGAGTAAATGATTTTGATAAATCAAGAAAATTTTATGTCTCACTTAAAACAAATCAAAATGTTGATAGAAGCATTAATGGTGTAACAACCCGCATATTTTATAATTTTATATTTAAATAATTTATTTAAATATAACGTCGTCGTTAGTCGGATTAGGGTCCGAAAAGCTACTTTTTGCAAACGATCAAATCAGGACTCGGGACCACTTCCATTGAGTTCAAAATGTCGTTTGCGATCTTTTTGAGTATAAGCTTCGATATGTTTGGAGTAAGTCGAATTTGGCTACTTTTTCTATTGGGTTTTGGGTTTGGGTTCAACCCAATGTTCTATCTTTATACCTAGCTCAGCCCTCTCTTCATTCATTAGCTCATTCATTTCTTTTTCTCAATAAAAACTGATAATGGGGAGAGGAATGGGAAATTAGAATTGCCAAACCCTAAATCCAATTGCAAACTCCAATTACTTGCTCCAAGATTGAAGTAGAAGCTAGGGTAAGCTCCGTCTTCATCTTCTCCATCTCTTCTCTTCGATTTCAGGAATTTCCTAAGCCCTAAATTTTTGGAAATGCTTGTTTTGATCTAGATTGAAGCTTGTAGAGTTGAAGTGGAGAACGATTGGTCTTCTCTTTGCTATTGAGCTCCTTCATCTTTGTTCTTAAGTTAAAATGTGAGTTTTTTTAGAACTCACATCTAAGTCTATTGCTTTTGCTGTGGTTGGATATGAATTCCCAACCTCTATTCACGTCTATTGCTTTTGTTTTGGATTGGCTTGTTCCGATATGTTTTGGCCACTTTGGCCTTGGCAAGTTATTGCCCAGACCAGGTGACCAGACGTTTGGAGGCCAAGCTCAGATGTCTGGTTTGGACCTGGAGTGAAAATAATTATACGGCAGATAGAAGAAAAAGGGCAATAACTATTTCAGCCGTCTGAACTAGCGTTTCAGACGTCTGAATGGAGGTCAGACGTCTGTTTTGCAATGTCAGACGTCTGGTAGGGTTCTGGAATATTTCCAGAAACCAAAACCAGACGTCTGGATAAGCATCCAGACGTCTGGATGGTTTCAGACGTCTGGTTTGAAGAATCAGACGTCTGGATGGTTTCTCTGGAAAATTTCCAGAGGCCAAAACTAGACGTCTGGAATCACCCTCAGACGTCTGGAATCACCCTGTTTTGCCTATTATGCCTATTTTTCTTATGATTCCAACTTTTGTCTATTCGTGTTGATTCCAATTAGTTGTTATTGCATTTTTGACTTTGATGATTCCTTTTTTATTCCATTCACGGGTTTTATAAATGATCCATTCAAATCGTATTAAAAACTCTCTTCTCCAATTTATATATATATTCTAATTAAAACACACACGCTTTTGCACTTCGAACGAAGAGGGAGAAGAATTAAATGATTGGATAAAACGCGTGCTATGAACACGTGCGTTCATCCTTTCAATTAATTCCCAATCTATTCGTTTGACCGTTTTGACCTTTGGGTCTGGTTTACCGATGGGATGAGGTGAACTTTATACTGCTTTGAGTGTGAAGTTGACTAACGGTTAGTAAACCGTTTAGTGCAAACGTGGAGTATGGGACTCACGTTAACATTTTTCGGGTTCCTCTCCAAGAGTATATGACACATTAGCTTCGGCGGCCGGTACTGGACCTATGTGGGTCATTGACTGTCTATGTGGACAATTACTCCTATGTGGGAGTATTATATTGGCTTTGTCTATGTGGACAACTGCTCCTATGTGGGAGTAGAGCCTTCGTGTGTATCGCCCCTGGGCATATGATACCACTAAATCAACAGTACTTGGCATAAAGACTCTGGTCTTAGCACGTGCGACTTTCTGATGTTTTATTATTATATTTCCCTTGAGTAGTGCCTTTCGGCGATGGTTTCATGGAACCACACGATATGAGTGCGACTACCCCGTGGAAATTTATATTGCCTATGTGGGCACTATTCTTTGCTATGTTGCATTGATTTTTGGATATGTTTCCATTTATGCTTGTGATTGCCGATATGGCAAGTTTTGGAATATCTCCTAAGTGGGAGTAATATATTCTTTGTTTTGGGATATGATATCCTTTGTTTATTTGAATTGCCGATGTATGTGGCTTGTTTTAATTCATCTTACGATAGATGATTCGGATATCTCTTTTGGAGATAATTGTGGTACTTTATGATCTTGTAGGTTCATTATCATTTAGTTATCTAACTGATTTGTTTAGCCAGACTGATCCGTGTATTTTATACTCGGGTCAGACCGAGATGTTTCAGGTTAGGTACTTTGGACTTAGCCTATTTTGCTTCCGCATGGACTACTCCGCTAGCTTCTTTTTGTTATAGCTTTTTGTGTAGTCCTTTTTGTCTGTAACTATGATATATATACACTCTATTGACTCGTCTGTATAGTGTGGTTTGCTTTACCACTTGTTATGTATCATTTTGTAAACTTTGTAATGTATCTGCATATGTGTAAATGTATGATGATCCACTGTTCTGTGATGTGAATTACATTTGAGTTGTTATATTTATTCTGATAGATCCTATAGCCATTGTAGTTTCGCTTTAAGTATTTATTGAACTTGTCAAACCACATGAGATGATCAAAACCACTTTTCGGCGTGTTCAATAGATAGTTAAAGTAAGACTACACATGGTCGCTCCTAACCTGCTCTATTCTTCGCATTAGCAGACGGTGTTACCTAGTAATGCTCTTTGCTAATGTGGGTCTCGGAGTGGGGCGTTACAGCTTGGTATCGGAGCTGAGTTCAGAACAAAATATGATAACATAGAACAGAGACACATATTACGGTACATCAAAGTGGATTACGAATGTTACGAATCTTTGAATCATCGTGCCTTTGGGGTAGATAGAATTTTGGGAATACGTCTAGGAATGCATTTTTACTCCGTATTATCCCATAATTGAATTAATGATATCTGCCTTTTGAATAATCTTTTCTCATCTTATCTTTCAGCTAATGGCCGAAAGAGGCCGAGGACGACGCTCGGATGCTGGGCAATCCAGTGGCTCGCATCCGGATGGTGTTTATATGTCTGCTGATCAGTTCATGGAGTTATTTAGGAGCACTCAGCCTCCAGCTCCTATTCGTGCATCTCCTCCGCGCAAGTCTGCTTTTGCACGCCTGTGTAGTGATTTTTCTCATCTTGGTGGAAAGCCATTCAAAGGCTCTGAGTCTGTTCTTGAAGTTCAAGCTTGGATTCGCACATGTGAACATATCTTCTCTCGCATGGATCTTTCTGACCATGATCGAGTTCTTGTAACTTCTAGCTTATTGCAAGAGCGTGCCCTTGATTGGTACGAGCTTCTTATATCTGAACTTGATGAGTCTGTTCTTTCTTGGACTCAGTTCCGGGAACGCTTCGAACTCAAATTCGTTCCTGAATCTGAGAAAGTTTTACTAGCCCGTCGCTTCCTTGAGTTGAAGCAAGGGAAGTCTTCCGTTTCTGATTATGTTGCATCTTTCGAGGCCTTATCTAAGTATGGTCTTGAATTCATTAGCTCTTCTTATAAGAAGAACCTGAAGTTTGTTTTTGGTCTTAAGAAATATCTTAAGAAGTCCTTAATGCTATAGCTTAAGCTTTCTTTTGAGGAGTTGGTTGATTCGGCACTTCATCTTGAGGCCATCGAGAAGGAGTGTGATAGTGGTGATGATGTTGAGGTTCGCAAGAACCCCAATAAGAAGAAGTTTCCATTTAATAAGCAGGGATTTCTTCCTTCTAAGAAGAAGAGGCTGGTTGAATCCGGTTCTAACTTTCCATCTGCTGGAACACCTTCCATTCGGAAGTGTTTCAATTGTGGTTCTCCTAATCATATGATTCGAGCTTGTCCTAAGCTGCTCTTTTGTCAGTATTGCAAGAAGGAAGGTCACCGTGTTTCCACTTGCCCTACTGCTCCTGCTAGTGCTAAGTCTGGCAAGCTTTATGTTGCTAAAGCTTCTGGAGGTCCTTCTCAGCCCAAAGGTATATCTCCATCTATTTTGGAAGGTTCTATTTTATTTCATGACCGTAGTATTCGAGTTCTTTTCGATACGGGTGCTTCGCATTCATTCGTATCGAAGACGCTCGTCGATGATTTGTCTTTGGATGTTTCTTGTATGATTACTTCGTTGAGGATTGCGAATCCTATTGGGGGGTCTGCAACCCTTAGCATGCTTTGTGATGATGTTGAGATTGTTTTATGTGGCTTTTCTTTCCGTGCGAATCTGCACGTTATTTCTTATTTGGATTTTGATATGATTTTGGGTATGGACTGGCTAGTGAGATACGATGCCAGGATTAATTGTTCTGAAAGAATTTTATATCATCGACATCCAGATTCATCCATGCAGCTATCTCTTGTTCTTCGGAACTTGGATAATTCCGAAATGGCTTTATATTCTCTTGACTCACGAGATGATGATGATATATCTCGTATTCCGATTGTCTGTGACTTCTTTGATGTTTTTGAGCCGGTTTCGGGTTTGCCACCCAAGCGGGCGATCGAGTTCCGCATTGATCTTATTCCAGGCGCGAGGCCAGTTGGGCGTCCTCCCACGAGGATGTCTACAAAAGAAAATGAGGAACTCAAGAAGCAGCTTTTAGAGCTTGAGTCCAAGTAGTTGATCCAATCCAGTTTTTCACCGTGGGGTACCGCGGTCGTCTTCGTAAAGAAGTCCGATGGAACTCTTAGGCTCTGCATCGACTATCGCAAGCTTAACGAGTTGACCATCAAGAATAGGTATCCTTTGCGGAGGATCGATGATATGTTCGATCTATTGAGTGGCGCTAAGGTCTTCTCTCAGCTCGACCTTGCCACTGGTTTTCATCAGCTCCGAGTCGCGGAAGATAGCATACCCCTTACAGCTTTCCGCACTCGATATGGTTCTTTCGAGTGGCTCGTTATGCCGTTCGGCTTGACGAACGCTCCGGCTTTCTTTGTTGATCTTATGAATCGAGTATTCCGAGAATATCTCGATAAGTTCGTCCTTGTGTTCATTGACGACATTCTTGTTTATTCTAAGTCTGAAGCCGAGCATGCTAATCACTTGAGAATTGTCTTGAGTACTCTTCGTCACCATCAGCTAAAAGCCAAATTCTCCAAGTGCCATTTTTGGAAGAATAAGGTTAAGTTCTTAGGCCATGTTGTATCTTCCGACGGCATCTCTGTCGATCCCTCAAAGATCGAAGCCATTCAAAATTGGAAGAAGCCTGAGAATGTTCATGAGATCCGAAGTTTCCTTGGATTGGCGGGTTATTACCGTCGGTTCATTAAGGAATTTTCTCGTGTTGTGCTTCCTCTCAATAGCCTTACTTGGAAAGGCATTCGTTATATTTGGTCCGACAAGTGTGAAGCTTCCTTTCAGACATTAAAGGAACTTCTCACTAATGCTCCTATTCTAGTGGTTCCCGAGGGGAATCATGATCTTGTTGTCTACACCGATGCTTGTGGTAGTGGCCTCGGTGCCGTGCTTATGCAGAAGGATCGGGTAGTTGCTTATGCTTCTAGGCAACTGCGTCCGAATAAGGTTCGCTATGCCACTCATGATCTTGAGTTAGCCGCCATTGTCTTCGCCTTGAAGATTTGGTGACACTGTTTGTTAGGCGAGCGCTTCATTCTCTATACCGATCATAAATCGTTGAAATATTTGTTCACTCAGGAGGAACTCAATATGAGGCAACAGCGTTGGCTCGAGTTTCTTGCCTCCTATGACTTTGATATCCAATATACCCCTAGTAAGGGAAATCGTGTTGCTGATGCGCTTAGTCGCAGACATTCGGCTGTTGTTTCTATGATGCTTGCCGAATGGGATATTCTTGAGACTCTATCTTTTTGTGATATTCGTGATCGAGCTTCATCCTTTGATTCTTCGATAGCATTATTCAGTTTGGAAGCTCGACCCTCTCTATTGGATCGTATTGCCGATGCTCAGCGGCGTGATCCTGATCTTGTGCATCTTATTCAGCTTTGTGAGACTGGATCCAGTGATGAGACGTCATTGGATTACAGTATTGATTCTCATCAGTGCCTTCGCAAGAAGAACCGGGTTGTTGTGCCTTCTGATTTTGTACTTAGGCGTGACATTCTTGACGATTGTCATCGTTCTAAGTATACCATTCATCCTGGTTCTAGCAAGATGTATGCCGACATGTGTCGCTTATATTATTGGGAAGGCATGAAGCGCGATGTAGCAAGTTATGTGAGCCATTGCATGACTTGTCAACGTATTAAAGCCGAGCATCAGCGCCCTTCTGGTCTTCTTCAACCGTTAGAGATTCCATTGTGGAAATGGGATCAGATTTCGATGGATTTCATTGATGGTCTACCTCGATCGAGGTCGGGCCATACTTCTGTTTGGGTCATAGTTGATCGATTGACCAAGTCCGCTCACTTTATTCCGATTAAGTCCACTCAGAACGCTTCTCTTTTGGCTAAGTTATTTATCAAGGAAATCGTGAGACTTCACGGTGTTCCTAGTTCGATTGTCAGTGACCGTGATCCTTTATTCACCAGTCATTTTTGGAAGAGTCTTCAGCAAGTTTTGGGAACAAAGCTTAATTTCAGCACAGCTTATCATCCGCAGTCTGATGGACAGACTGAGCGGGTGAATCGTATCTTGGAAGATCTCCTCCGTATTTGTATCCTTGATTTTGGAGGTAGTTGGGAGGATCATCTACCCCTTGTAGAGTTCTCCTACAATAATAGTTTTCAGTCTAGTATCGGTATGGCTCATTTTGAAGCCTTATACGGAAGGCCATGTCGATCACCTTCTTGTTGGTTGGAATCTGGAGAGAAGCTTATTCTTGGCCCAGATTTTGTTCTTGATTCTTCTGAAAAGATTGTTCTTATTCGTCAGAGAATGAAAGAGGCACAAAGCCACCAGAAATCCTATGCGGATAACCGTAGGAAGCCTCTCGAGTTCTCGGTTGGTGATCTTGTCTTTATTCATGTTTCTCCTTTGAAGGGGGTTATGCGCTTCAGTGTGACGGGGAAATTGGCTCCTCGCTTTGTAGGACCATTTTCTATTACTAAACGTATTGGCCCTGTGGCTTATAGAGTTTCACTTCCAGCTCATCTATCCGGAGTTCACAATGTGTTTCACGTCTCTCAGCTTCGGAAGTGTCTTCGAGAATCAGATTCTGTTATCGACTCCCCTGATTTGCAAGGGCTTGAGATATCACCTGATTTATCTATTGTACAACAACCTATTCGCGTACTTGCAACGGAGGTGAGACACCTTCGAAACAAGGACGTGCCGCTCATTAAAGTTCAATGGTCCGCTAATCCCAATGACTGTACTTGGGAAACCAGAGAGTTTATCGAGCGATCCTATCCGGGTTTTCTATCTTTGCTTAGAAATGGTGAGAATATCTTTTTATCTCAAGCTTATTTTCTTTCCTTTTGGATGTAAGTATGTAGTTGTTGCAAATTCTTCTCTAGAAATTGCGTGGACGCAATTTTGTTAAGGAGGGGAGATCTGTAACAACCCGCATATTTTACAATTTTATATTTAAATAATTTATTTAAATATAACGTCGTTAGTCGGATTAGGGTCCGAAAAGATACTTTTTGCAAACGATCAAATCAGGACTCGGGACCACTTCCATTGAGTCCAAAATGTCGTTTGCGATCTTTTTGAGTATAAGCTTCGATATGTTTGGAGTAAGTCGAATTTGGCTACTTTTTCTATTGGGTTTTGGGTTTGGGTTCAACCCAATGTTCTATCTTTATACCTAGCTGAGCCCTCTCTTCATTCATTAGCTCATTCATTTCTTTTTCTCAATCAAAACTGATAATAGGGAGAGGAATGGGAAATTAGAATTGCCAAACCCTAAATCCAATTGCAAATTCCAATTACTTGCTCCAAGATTGAAGTAGAAGCTAGGGTAAGCTCCATCTTCATCTTCTCCATCTCTTCTCTTCAATTTCAGGAATTTCCTAAGCCCTAAATTTTTGGAAATGCTTGTTTTGATCTAGATTGAAGCTTGTAGAGTTGAAGTGGAGAACGGTTGGTCTTCTCTTTGCTATTGAGCTCCTTCATCTTTGTTCTTGAGTTAAAAGGTGAGTTTTTTTCAGAACTCACATCTAAGTCTATTGCTTTTGCTGTGGTTGGATATGAATTCCCAACCTCTATTCACGTCTATTGCTTTTGTTTTGGATTGGCTTGTTCCGATATGTTTTGGCCACTTTGGCCTAGGCAAGTTGTTGCCCAGACCAGGTGACCAGACGTCTGGAGGCCAAGCTCAGACGTCTGGTTTGGACTTGGAGTGAAAATAATCATACGGCAGATAGAAGAAAAAGGGCAGTAACTATTTCAGCCGTCTGAACTAGCGTTTCAGAAGTCTGAATGGAGGTCAGACGTCTGTTTTGCAATGTCAGACGTCTGGTAGGGTTCTGGAATATTTCCAGAAACCAAAACCAGACGTTTGGATAAGCATCCAGACGTCTGGATGGTTTCAGACGTCTGGTTTGAAGAATCAGACGTCTGGATGGTTTCTCTGGAAAATTTCCAGAGGCCAAAACCAGATGTCTGAATGCACTCCTCAGACGTCTGGAATCACCCTGTTTTGCCTATTATGCCTATTTTTCTTATGATTCCAACTTTTGTCTATTCGTGTTGATTCCAATTAGTTGTTATTGCATTTTTGACTTTGATGATTCCTTTTTTATTCCATTCACGGGTTTTATAAATGATCCATTCAAATCGTATTAAAAACTCTCTTCTCCAATTTATATATATATTCTAATTAAAACACACACGCTTTTGCACTTCGAACGAAGAGGGAGAAGAATTAAATGATTGGATAAAACGCGTGCTATGAACACGTGCGTTCATCCTTTCAATTAATTCCCAATCTATTCGTTTGACCGTTTTGACCTTTGGGTCTGGTTTACCGATGAGATGAGGTGAACTTTATACTGCTTTGAGTGTGAAGTTGACTAACGGTTAGTAAACCGTTTAGTGCGAACGTGGGGTATGGGACTCACGTTAACATTTTTCGGGTTCCTCTCCAAGAGTTTATGACACATTAGCTTCGGCGGCCGGTACTGGACCTATGTGGGTCATTGACTGTCTATGTGGACAATTACTCCTATGTGGGAGTATTATATTGGCTTTGTCTATGTGGACAACTGCTCCTATGTGGGAGTAGAGCCTTCGTGTGTATCGCCCCTGGGCATATGATACCACTAAATCAACAGTACTTGGCATAAAGACTCTGGTCTTAGCACGTGCGACTTTCTGATGTTTTATTATTATATTTCCCTTGAGTAGCGCCTTTCGGCGATGGTTTCATGGAACCACACGATATGAGTGCGACTACCCCGTGGAAATTTATATTGCCTATGTGGGCACTATTCTTTGCTGTGTTGCATTGATTTTTGGATATGTTTCAATTTATGCTTGTGATTGCCGATATGGTAAGTTTTGGATTATCTCCTAAGTGGGAGTAATATTATTCTTTGTTTTGGGATATGATATCCTTTGTTTATTTGAATTGCCGATGTATGTGGCTTGTTTTAATTCATCTTATGATAGATGATTCAGATATCTCTTTTGGAGATAATTGTGGTACTTTATGATCTTATAGGTTCATTATCATTTAGTTATCTAACTGATTTGTTTAGCCAGACTGACCCGTGTATTTTATACTCGGGTCAGACCGAGATGTTTCAGGTTAGGTACTTTGGACTTAGCCTATTTTGCTTCCGCATGGACTACTTCGCTAGCTTCTTTTTCTTATAGCTTTTTGTGAAGTCCTTTTTGTCTGTAACTCTGATATATATACACTCTATTGACTCGTCTGTATAGTGTGGTTTGCTTTACCACTTGTCATGTATCATTTTGTAAACTTTGTAATGTATCTGCATATGTGTAAATGTATGATGATCCACTGTTCTGTGATGTGAATTACATTTGAGTTGTTATATTTGTTCTGACAGATCCTATAGCCATTGTAGTTTCGCTTTAAGTATTTATTGAACTTGTCGAACCACTTAAGATGATCAAAACCACTTTTCGGCGTGTTCAGTAGATAGTTAAAGTAAGACTACACATGGTCGCTCCTAACCAGCTCTATTCTCTGCATTAGCAGACGGTGTTACCTAGTAATGCTCTTTGCTAATGTGGTTCTCGGAGTGGGGCCTTACAAATGGAGTTTGAACTAATAACAAAATATCTAATTTTTTTATTATTATCAATTTCTTAATACGGCAAAAAATTAATGTTTCTATCTATCGATAAATTTATTATTTACTTTTAACAATTTACCGGACTGTATGCCATCAATAAATATTCTATAATAATAACGATAAAGCATTGATAGTCATTTTTTGACTCACAAATAATATCGGTATAGTAACAGTTTTGTCGTACGATTAACGATTACCAGTACCATAGTAACTTAGTTGGTAATGATTACTTATTGCGTTTTTTTTTATATTGTTATTTTTTATTTCTAATAATTCAAATAATTTTTTATCCAACATACCATCATTACGTGGTTAATTGTTTAGTTGAAGTTAGTGTAAAATTACAATAAATATTTGTTTTTTCTAAAATTGTACAAGCAGAAGTCGGTTTTTCACCGTTGTGCGGTTATACTAGTAATTCTATAAGCCAAACTATCAATACAAAGGCAATCGATGTAACACAGTCTATATCTCCTGCATCATTTGACACGGACTCTAATACGGAATTGGTTTGCTCTGAAGTCCCAATATCTCTATCTCCACACATGACAAATCAGAACTCGATTAATGAAAAACAAACAAACAATGTCAAATAAAGCTAACAGCAGAAACATATGGCCTAAATGTCCAGCCCAAATACGACTCCCACGTTGCCCAGAGTATAGCGATAAAGTGCACTCCTTTATTAGACAACGCATCGAAAATCAAGTTTTCAAGGACATAAACACTCAGCAGCGCAATCTCAGGGCCTTTTAAATGAAAACTCAAATGGGCTACACGATTTAGGTGCAAGCCATGATGATCAACAGGTGCATGGTCGAATCACATGTTCTCATCAGACAGCAGCAACCCATTCTGAGGTAGACGCTCAAAAGCTCGGCCATGCTACAGTAGCTTGTAGTTTGCCTCCTAATCAGACCACAAATAAGTCCCCCTGTCTTCAATATGATAAATCTGCAAATAACAAATCTGAAGAAAGGGAAACGCATTTACAACAAATTGTTAGCTCACAAGAAGCCATCACAAACAAAAATAAGTTATCTGGACAACCTGATATTACTAATTCTTAATTATTTTTTTTAGAATCTGATGAGGATATTAATGCTTCCGACGAGGGCAAATTCTTTATTGAAAATGTTTCCAATGTTACTGAGGAATTCCAGCTAAAAAGAATGTTGATACTGACTTTTCGAGTTACATAATGATAATCCAGACTACAAAACAAATAAAACAAAAGATAATCTAAGGAGCAAAACAAAGATTAAATGACCATTTTTAAGTTGGAACGTTAGAGGAATGAATTCCGAGACTAGATACTAGGGCTGTTATGGTAACAGTAAATTTACCATTACCATACCATTCCCAGCCAATCGGTTACCATTTTCGAGTGAAATCGGTATACCAGTTTAATCGGTATAGTAACGGTAAATTTACCATTTTCTACGGTAAATCATCGGTAACAATCTTCAATACCAGCGGTAACAGTAATTTTACCAGTCAATTTATAATACATGTATGTTCATGTAACATGCTTTATTATAGGCATTTAGAACTAAGCAAATGATTAAATTTAGTTTATTAACCATGTGAAATAATGTTAAATACACTTCAGTTCTTTCTCATTTATGTCTTTTATTAAGTAACACTATAAATTATATAATGAAGCACCGTTATGTGTGAATATGTGTTATGTTACTAACCTTTTTTAGACAAACGGTATTTTACCATTACCAGTGTAACGGTCACTAGATTATCGGTATACCAGTCTTCGGTATACCAGCCTATCAGTAACGGTAAACAATTTTCGTTTACCAGTAAAAATGATACGATAACGATATTTGTGAAATGGTAACGGTAACCATTACCATAACAGCCCTACTATATACAATGGCATTATCAAACCCCTAATGCTCCATATACCTAGTATAATAAGTTTGCTTTAACATAAACTTACTATAAGGAGTACTCACAAAATTCGTCTTCCAAGTAGATGGGAAAAATTCATAATAATGATACAGGTGCTAAAGAGAGAATTTTAATTTGATGGAATTCCCTAATTTGGGACATTCATGTTGCTTCCATGAGCAAACAGCACATTAGTTGCATTGTCTTAAACAAAGGGGGTTGTGAATAATTTCATATTACCTTCATTTATGCTAGTAACTTTCTACAAGATAGAGAGCGACTTTGGGGTTTCCTATTTGATGAAATTGAAAAAATTAAGAAACCTTCAATTATTCTGGATGATTTTAATAACGCATTTCATGCTACTGATAAAAAAAAGGCGGTTTAGCAATTTCATGTCATTGAGCCTTGTTGACGCAAAACTTCAAGGTTTCAAATACACTTGAGGAGAAGAGGGATTAAATGAAGAAATGATACTTTGTATCTTTATTGATAATACTTGAATACAGAAAAAGATACAGAGGCAATGTATTTAAATACAACATAATGGGCCTAATATTCGAGCCCATGAGAAACTGGTGATCTGAGTTTAATAGCAGAATAAAATCGTGACCATTGATTGTTGATCTATAGTTGATATGTGTTGCCTCTTGATGGTGCGGATTGATAAGTGTGCTACTTTGCCGAGACCCTTGTATCGCTTGTTTCATTATACCCCTCCTCAAACAAAGCTAGGGTTTTACTTCCTTTTTGTTTTCCATGTCGGCTGAGAAAATTCTGAGTTCTTCGCGAAATCGATTGAAATTTCTGGCTGATAAAGCTTTGGTCAGAAAGTCCGCTCTTTGATAATAAGATGGAACATGGTTGATGGCAAGCTTGCCGCTTCCTGTCTTTTCACGAACAAAGTGGAGGTCGATCTCCATGTGTTTCGTGCGAGCGTGCTGAACTGGATTCATGGAAAGAGAGATGGCGCTGAGATTGTCACACCAAATGATGGGCTTGCGAGTTGATTCGAACCCTAATTTCCAAATTAGGATTTCATTCCAGGTGATTTCAGCTGCCGTACTTGCTATGCACCTATATTCTGCTTCAGTGCTGCTTTTGGAAATAGTAGGTTGCTTCTTCGTGCACCAAGAAATCGGATTTGGTCCCAAATAGACAAAATATCCAGAAATGGATTTTCGATCATCAATGTCGTTGGTCCAGTCAGAATCACTGTAAGCATTTATACTTATATCCTTACTAGTTTTTAGACGTAAGCCATATGTACTTGTTCCTTTGAGGTATCTGAGAATACGCTTGACTGCACTCCAATGTTCATTTAGAGGATTCTGCATGTATTGACATACCCTATTGACACTGAAGCATATGTCTGGTCTTGTAATTGTGGCGTACTGAAGTGCTCCAACGACACTTCTGTATTGCTTGACATTATCAATAGGTTCGCCCTTATTTTTAGACAATTGTTTACTGCTTGTCATAGGAGTAGGTAGTGGTTTTGCCTTGTCCATGTTATATCTGACCAGAATGTTTCTAATATATTGCTTTTGTGACAGAAAAAATTCACTGTCAGTTTTTCTCTGGATGTCTATTTCCAGAAAATATTTTAATTCACCCATGTCTTTGATTGCAAAGTGTTTGTCCAGTAGTTCAATGATGTGGTTGATTTCTTGTTGATCATCTCTTGTAATGAGTATGTCATCAACATATACAAGTATATACGTGCTCACATGCTTATCCTTTTTCATGTAAAGTGAATTGTCTGATTTCGTAGCATTAAAACCCAAATGTATCGGTGTGCTTTTAAGCTTCTCGTACCATGCTCTAGAGGCTTGCTTTAACCCATATATAGCTTTGTGTAGCTTGCAAACATAACCTTTATTTGTGTGATGATTGTATCCTTCTGGTTGTTGCACTTGCATGTAAACATCTTCACATAATTCACCATTTAAAAATGCATTATGGACATCTAGCTGTCTTATTCTTCAATTTTTGTGAAGAGCTAAAGTTAACATGATTCTTATAGTAGTTGGTTTGATTACTGGGGAAAAAGTCTCAGTGAAATCAAAACCAAACTGCTGTGAATACCCTTTTGCAACCAATCTGGCTTTATACTTTGATACATTACCATTTGCATCTCTTTTGATTTTATAAGTCCATCTGCATCCCACAATATTTTTGTTGCTTGGTGGTTCCACTAGTGTCCAGGTTTTATTTTTCACCAGTGCATTTAATTCTTCATCCATTGCTTTTCTCCATTTTTCATGTTTGCTGGCCTGACCATAAGAATTTGGCTCCACCTCGTTTATTTGAGCTGTGTATAGTTTGGGTTTAAAGATACCACTCTTAGATCTGGTAATCATGTCATGTCTTTTTTCTGCATGTTGACTACGAGAGTCTTCCAATTGATTATCATTGATGTTTGCTGTTGCATCTGTTGTTTGGTTGTCATTAGACATATTTGCACTTTGATCATGATCACTGTTTAACATGCTATCATTCTGATCATCATTCAAACCTATTGGTGAGTAGCTGTTATCATTTCCGTCATCTGAATTGTGTCCTGATTTGCTGTTAGACATAGATGCATCTTTATCAACATTTTGTATTGCTTGATTGTTTCCTTAAGTGCATTCTGACAATTCTGGGATATAAAAATTATGTGTTTTCTCATTGTTGATTTCATGATTCTGCTGTCTTTTACCTGCAAATGGAAACATATTTTGATTAAACACCACGTGCCTTGAAATATATATTTTTCCTTGACTATCCATGCACTTATATCCTTTTTGATTGTGTGCATACCCCAAAAAATTGCATGGACTTGATCTCAGGCTCAGTTTATGTTTATTGTATGATCTGAGATAGGGATAACACAAACATCCAAATTTTTTGAAATGATCATATTTTGGTTTAACTTTAAAAAGTTTTTCATGTGGACAGACATTGTTTAGTACTTTTACCGGCATCCTATTAATAAGATATACTGCAGTGGCAAAAGCCTCACTCCAGTATTTCAAAGGTAGTGATGTTTGAGACAAACTGTCTCTACAATATGTCTGTGCTTCCTCTCAACTAAACCATTCTGTTCTGATGTGTGGGGGCATGTAGTTCTGTGAAGAATTCCCTTTTTGCTAAAAAAATTCTTTTAATGGCATAAACTCTCCCCCACCATCTGTTTGTATTATCTTAACACATTTGTTAATTTGTTTCTCAATGTAATTAATAAACTGTGTTATAGCATGGCTTGTGTCTGATTTAGCCTTGAGAAAATAAATCCAAGTATGTCTTGTGTGTGCATCTACAAGTGATAGATAATACCTGTGCCCTTGTGTTGAAGTAAGTGGTGCTGGTCCCCATAGATCTGCAGTAATTAACTCAAAGGGATTTTCATATATAGTTTCAGAAATAGGAAAAGGCAATTTATGCATTTTCCCCATTTGACAATGATCACATAGAGACAAATCAGATTTATTTGGAATAGGAATATTGTTTTGCATTAAATGAGTTTAACTACATCATAATTAGGATGACCAAGTTTACAATGCCATTCATGAAACAATTTTACATTGCTGTCATTCCTTGTGCTAACATTATTTGACCAAATTCTCTTGTTAGCAGCATGAGTATTGCTGAATTTGTATAGACCATTATCCAGCTTACCCTGTAATAATTTGTTTTTATTTAATGAATCTCTAACAAGACATGATTTTGGGTGAAACTCAAAATACACCTTATTTTCACTAGCAAATTGTGAAACACTAATAAGGTTTTTCTTGATACTTGGTACTCTTAATAAATTGTTTAAATAGAGTAACCTTGTACCTTTTATATAGCCAGTACCAACATGTGTTATATTTGTAGCTTCACCAGTTCCCACAAGAACAGTTTGGTTACCTGTGTATCCTTTGTTGCCCAGATTTAAATTATGTAGATTATTTGTAATGTGGTTTGTGGCACCAGAATCAGGAAACCATTCTTCACTGCTGTAATCATCTGTTTTGGTTGCATCATCAGTTGTACTATCTCCATTGTTTCTAGATTGGTTCCCAGTCTGAATCATGTTAGCATTTGGTTGCTTGTTGGTTTGTGATGTTTGTCCTGCATTGAAATCTTCCTTATATCTGAAATAACATTTGTTTGCCATATGCCCAAGTTTTTCACAAATCTGGCATTTAACTCTATTATTGTATCCACTCCTTCCTCTGCCTCTGCCTCTTGGAACATTGCCTCCTCTCTGACTTTGATTTTCTTGCCTGGGTTGATTTGGTGTATTTTTCTGATTTCTGTTCCTTGATGCAACTGCATAATTAATATTGTATTCTTCTTGCATTGATCTCCTTTGCTGAATTCTTCCTTCATGAGCCAGTAGGGCTGTGTAGATGTATTCAATATCAGGCAGGGTTGGTTGAGTGGCAATATATGTTATTAAAGATTCATAATCTTGATCTAATCCATTGGTTATCACTAGAATCTGTTCACTGATGGATACACTGTGACCAACTCCTTTTAATTTGTCACATAAATTTTTAATTTTGGCAAGATATTCTCTCATTGGCATGTCATTTTTCTTTGCATTTTGTAATTCCCTTCTATATTGCATGACCTTTGCTGCTGATTGCGAACTGAAAATGCGTTCAATTGCTGACCATATCTCATAAGAGCTGTTGCATCCAACCATCTATGACAGTAAGCTTTGACTAATCGAAGATAGTAGCCATGATGATAAGAGATTATCTTGTTTTTGATAATGCTTGTAGTCTGGATTGCTAACAGTCTTGCCTTCTTTGTCAGTTATCATGATTGGTGATATGATCTTGGTTCCAGAAACATAATCATGTAAGTCATATCCTTTTAAAGCTATTTCGATTTGGTATTTCTATAGAATGTAATTGTCTTCATCTAATGGTGTTGTGATAACTTGACTCTTAGGTTTGATCAAGATCAGATCAGAATTTTGGGGATTTCTTGGTTGGTTGCTGAAGTGGCTGATGTCATTTCTTCATCATCATTTGCCATGGTGATTCAGTGATCTTGAAATGTTGATTTCTTGGTTGAAAAGAACAAGTGACAGGAATATTGGCGTGGCTATTTGAGAATAGCAGCCAAGAAACAAGAAATGACAAAAAATCAAACTGTTTGTGATAAGTGTATATTACTGTTTCATCAAGAAGCAGTAATATATACGAACAACAGTGAAGTATCTTGCAACCAGAGGAGAAAAGTGAAGATAAATTCTGATTTCTCCTTTTTAGGATGGCAAGTGAAGGATGTGGGATAGGTGTAACTGATCTTGATGTGATCAAGAGTGGGATATGCTTCCTCGATGATGATATTTTTCTGAGAAGAGCCAACACAACTCAAATCTTTGATTTTTTTGATTTCTTTGATTATGATCTTTGAATTTTGCCGTTTGGCTTTAAAAGCTCTGATACCATAAACGAAGAAATGCTACTTTGTATCTTTATTGATAATACTTGAATATAGAAAAAGATACAGAGGCAAAGTATTTAAATACAACATAATGGGCCTAATATTCGAGCCCATGAGAAACTGGTGATCTGAGTTTAATAGCAGAATAAAATCGTGATCATTGATTGTTGATCTATGGTTGATAGGGATGACCACTAAAATAGATAGAGTCCTTATTGATGACATGTTCATCAACCTTTTTCCACAACTTGGTACTATTTCTCTTCCTAATTATTCCAGTGATCACAACCCTATTTTGGTTAAACTGCAAGCTAATATTTGTAGGGATAAAGGTACTCCATTTAAATACGGTAATTCTTGGCAATTATCTGAAGATTATGTGGATTGTTTCAAAACTTGCTTTGCTAATAACACGTGGGGGCTCAACTCAACATAATTTAATTTTTTAAATTTAAACAAGTTGAAAATAGGCTTAAATTATGGAACAAAACAAGAGAAAAGGAGCATGTATCTTTGTCAACTAGCGGGATCACTGCCCAGCAATCACTTAAGGAAGCCGATGATGACCCATGTAATACTAACTTATCTAACAAAATGGTGTAGGAAAGTAATAATCTAAAGCATTGAATGAAAATTTTCCTTGCTAATTGCTAAGCAGAAACTGAAAATTGCATGGCTTCAAGAAGGTGACGGTAATTCTATATTCTTTCCTTATTTAGAATATAGCTAAACAATCATTTGAATAAGGTAATTTTTTGAATAATTTTATATTTCGCATTATTCAAACCGCTTCGAAAAATTCCGCCATTGGGAATGTTTAGTATGTATTGCTAGAAATCCTAAAGAAATTGAAAGACTTACATGGTCAATAAAACTTTATCGTCCAAATTCTAACCCAGAATCAAAATAATAGATCACTAAAATTATCTTTATACCAAGTGTTTCAGGTTAGGTACCCGTTAGACTTAGCATTTCTACTTCCGCTTGGATATTTTGCTATCGTCTTTTTGATGTAGCTTTTTGTGTAGACTCTAATATGTATAATTTTGACTCGTTGTATATTGTGTGGTCGTCATACCACTTATGTGTATCATTTTGTATTACATTGGGATGTATCTGTATGTATATGTATATATCTGTTGTTTGCTGTTCTGTGATGTGATATGCATTTAGTTGTTGTGTTTTGTTCTGATAGATCTGTAGCCACCTATAGTTTTGTATTAAGCGTTTATTGGTATCCGCAAATAAAGTCTGTCCCATATCGGAGCTGAGTTTGAGTGCTACTTAAAATCCTTCCGATGTTTTTCCTATTACTATTATGTATCCTTCCGGTGGGAGCAGCACATCAACAATTTAGTAATAAGATACTGATGTCGAACCACCTTCTGTTCAACATTAAGCTAAACTATTATGGTAAAGATACCACGTTGAATAGTAACTAGTATGGTCTATAATTGGAATATTCTGGCTTATTCGCCTTCAATGATTTATATAAAATCTGGAAGTTTTATTGCAAAAAATGATTATGTAATTAAGACTGTTTATCATGCAATTATCAGTTTAACATAGGGTTCAATATCCAATTGAACGGTTTCCAGTATTATACAATGATTCTCCTACTCATAGCCTATGTAATAGTATCTACTATAATAGGACTGTTATGATAAAGGTAAATTTACCATTACCAGTCAATCGGTTACCATTTTGAAGTAAAGTCGGTATACCAGCATAATCGGTACGGTAACAATAAATTTACCATTTTTTACGGTAAAACATCGGTAATATTTTTTAAAACCAGCGGTAACGGTAATTTACCAGTCTATTCATAATACATTGATATTCATGTAAAATGTTGTATTACGGATATTTAGAAGTAAGAAAATAGTTTAATTTATTTCAGTAATTCAACTCAAATGATGATAAATACTCTTCTTTTCTATGTCCTTTATTAAATAACCCAATGAGTTATATATAATGAAGCATCATTCAGTGTAAAAATATATCAATTTTTTTAAGACAAACAGTAATTTACCATTACCAGTGTAACGGTTACCCGTTTATCGGTATATCAATCGTCGATATATCAGTCAATCGATAACGGTAATGGTAAACAATTTTAGTTTACCAGTAAAAACGGTACGGTAACGGTATTTACAAAACGGTAATTGTAACCATTACCATAACATTACCATAACAGCTCTACTGTAAATCGGTATTGAGTTACAATACAGTATATATCCTACGTAAATGATTATTTCCAGTATTATACAATAAACTAGTACTCAGAGAAGGTCCGAAAATCGAACTATATTTCGCAATATTTCGTACGTTGTAAATATTGTTCTCCTATATTGTTCTTACGGTTTGAATAATGTAAATGTACTAGTTTTTCATTATTTTACAATCAGTATTTGCTTTGATTGCATCTAAAACCGCTCAATAGGCTATTAAAAACGGTAAAATTATTGAATAATTCTATATTTCACAATATTTAAATGTACTAGTTGTTCATTATTGAATAATGTAAACAATACAGTACTTGCTTTGATGCAATCAGTTTATCCGCTCAATAGGCTAGGCTATATTTCGGACCTTCTCTGTAAATTTATTGTTCCTATGTAATTGGTATCGCAATTTTACAGTAGCTCATGAAGAAACCAGTACTAGTTTGTCAATATCCAGTTTGTGAACAAGCCTAAATTTCATTGGATCTCACTATTTCTTAAATATTAAACCATCACTACAACAAAACAGGCTTTTTACAACGGGCAATGCCCGTTGTAATATGTGTTCCACAATGGACAGCGGACCGTTGTAATAGACGATGTTGTAATAGGTCACCCATATTTTACAACGGACAGTTAATGTTGTAAAGACCGTTGTAGTAAACTTTTTTACAACGGTCGCCGACTGTTGTAATAGACTGTAATACAAGCTTCTTTGTCCGTTGCAAAATGCTATCATACAAGATGGATAGCATGTTTTACAACATTCCCTGACCGTTGTAAAAAACATTTTGACAACGGTTTTCGACCGTTGTGAAAATGATTTTTACAACGGTTATTGACTGTTGTAATAGAGTATAATACAATGCGCTTTGACCGTTGCAGAAAAAATGCAAATTAAAAAAAAATTACAGCAACGTATAGGTAGCACATTTATACAAATAATGAATAATTTAACAGTAATAAATATTACGCACAAACAACCAAAATCACATGCGAAAAGACTAAAAGATAGTCATAAAATTCCAACACTCCAAAAAGTCAGATAAGTTTACCTCCCAAATTCATAAAGCATTAATACATAACTGTTGGCTATAAATATCAAGTTCTAAGTACAATCATACTAGACTAAGGATATAAAGTCTTTGTGCCACGCGACAGTTGATCCAACGACCTCTTTGATAGTCTATAAACCACTGTCAACACACTTCCAATACATGACTGTTGCCTACAACAAATAACTTCAGCAACCTCCTTCACCACCCACCTGTGCAGTTAATGCCCCGCTATATCCCTGCTATAACTCCGATATATCTTATAGCGGATTCCTACCGCTACGATTTTTTCATATATCCCCAACATATAGCCTTTCCGCTTTAATCCCCGCTATTTCCGCTATATCCCGTTATTTCCGCTATATTCCGCTATTTCCGCTATATCTTCTATAAAAAATTGGATTGAAAAATGATATTTATACGCTATAAAAATTATGAAATTAATTAATTTCATTGAATTTTTGATATATGTTTAGAAATGATAATACTCTAATATTCTACTAAATTAAATTAAGTTATATAACAGTTTTACGTTCATTTACAATACATTTGCACATATTTTTATTTAAAATTATTTTTGTATTAATTATAATTCAGTTGAATGTTAATTTTTCACATAATTACTATCTATATATTTGTAAAAACAACAAGTATGGGATTTATATGCTATTTTAGAGTAATCCGATATATCCCGCTATATCTTCGCTACATCCCCGCTATGACTTTTTGCACCTCTACCGAATTGAATCCACCGAGCGCTTTAACTACACAGCCACCCACAACATAACTGCATCACACATACACTTGCCATACCACCAGAAACTATCATCACAACATTCTGCTGCCAACACTAACCAATTCATCACCATCTGCCTTGACTTCATCCCCTATCAACTCATCAACCTACACCCATCACAAATCTACACTGCCTTCACCATCTACCATCCCATTGCAATAGTACTTCTGCCTCATCTCTGAATCATAGCAAACCACTTCCACTATCACACTCCCCATATCACCAAATAGCTTGCACAGTGCACAACAACAACATCAACTCCATTTCTTCAACTCCACCACTATACATCACTATCCCCTTGAATCAAATACACAATCCATCAACCAGTCACTCCACTTCCATCACACTTCTGCCACTGCCTCTACAGCCAACCATCTCCACCATCATAGTCAACAGTCACTGCATTTCCTAAACAACATCACTTCCACAATATTGCTTGCTGCATTCAACTTCACACTTCAACCTCAATACAAACCATCATCATTAACATTGCCATACAACCAAACTACAACCACATACATCAGTCATACTTCTTGCTACCCCATACAACAGTCTACCCCAGTCACTACCATTGCAACCATATATTCTACCATATCACAGAGCACAACTCTGTCAACCATACGTTCATCTTTGTCAAACAACATAAACCATATCACAACATCATACACAAACATCCCTTAACTTCATCAACTATCCTGTCACCAACCCTCTGTCACCCATATCACTGCCTTTCTGCTTCTCCCTACCCCATCATTGTGCCTTAAACAACCTACAAACCAACACTGCCACTGTACAGTGTATCAAACCAACCCATCTCAGAAACAAATCCCAACATTCTCCATCAACCACTCTCTTTATATAACTTACCTCTATCACCTCAAACACTGCAAACAACATAACTTACCTAATGAAAAGACGTTATCTGAAAATTATGAAAAACATAAAACCACATATGATGTCTTAGAGGGTAAATAGGCCCAAACCTGCCCCAATTCTCCAATGCCCTTTCACTGAAAATTTCCTTTCCACATTGAATCTCAGTTTGTCAACCTCATATAAATTCTCGGGTTAGGATTATGTAGTAGTAAAAAGTTGAAACCAACAATATTTTGTTAAAGAAAGAGGTAGTTGACTTCAAGAACAATGATTCCCAAATTAACCGTTAAGTGGATGACATAATAAAGTACTCCACCCATTATCACGCATGTAACTTAATAATAAAGAATCAAACTTATTTTATTATTTTCAAATGGAAAATTCATCACATTCTAATTCGAAATCTTGAAATTCTTCACAATGCAAATGGTCAAAGCATTCCAGTTAAAATAGCTAACAAGTGAAATTATAGCAACTCCAGTACATGTCGGCTTTGCAAATTATAACTTTATGTTGGATACTAATATTTTTAGTCAGAATTGTTGCTACAAATAAATTCCAAACAAATTCGACTAAAGGCCCAAAAACACAATTTATTTTAATAGTTCTTAAAAAGATGGAAGATTTCAACCCCTGACTGTAAACTGGTAGAAATTTACAGTTGTCTGTAATTCAAATAAAAGGATAAAGGTGGAAACAATTTGGCTAAATTTAAGATTGTTTCTCAGATTGTAAAATTTAGTGGTACTATTACACATTGAGATCGCACATTGGACAGATAATTGACCAACTAACACCTTTCAGCAATTAGATTGCAGTGCAACTTTAAATACATGGGGAGGAACAAAATTAACTATATCACAAACTACACGACAAAAATGGGAATAAAACTAAAATAGTTTATCAAATGACTTGCATTGAACAAGCATGGAACATATTATCCGTAAGCATTCAATTTGATCAAGGATTTTGTAACATAAATTTAACACAAAGATATAGTTTTTCAAAGAAACAATGATACTAGTACTAGTTTAAATTACAAAAAGTTATGACATTGAAAATTTTCTCTAGCATATTAGACAATGATATAACAGTTAATAAGTGCAAACTAACTCTTCCAGATATTGTTAAACCTACCCTTTAGTTTTCACTCGAATAATTCCCTGCTACATGCTACTTGCTACATTAAACAATGACTAATGAAATCAAATGTATGTCTGATAATCAGAAGCTTATGAAAGAAAATATGGATGCATTGATGAACATTATGAAAAACATAAAACCACATATGATGTAGGATAAAATTTCTGTCCATCTAGTTAAAGCTTAAGTCAGACAATTAGACAGCATAATTTCTCAAGCCCACCATTACATGTGTTAAAGGGTTGTACAGATAATAGAAGAAAAAATAAATACAAAACTGTAATCATATTAAAAGTATTTTATAAAATAAAAACAAACAAAACTGTAAACACTCTGTTTGGAACACGTTTTCTAAAATACAGGACTATCAAACTGCTAAAAAGCATATTTTAGATTAAACTATAAAATTATTTTTATTCCCACATTTAACTAAATAAATCATAGAAAAAGCATTTGAAACAAAGTAGAGATCATTGTATTCTAACATATGAAAGGTTCAATATGCATTATTCAATCGAAATCATATTTCAAAAAAAAGTCAAACTCCAGCAATGTTGAATGTGAACAACATAAAGAATGAATAAATGGAGAGCTCAAACGCAAATAGCACCAAAACTCCAAAAAAGTCTCAACACTCGAAACACAAACCTACGGTATAATCAAATAAAGAAAAAGGCATAACAAACTAGCATCGCCACTGCCTATCAAATAACCAAAAATATGTCTGTAAGTGACTTATTTCGATAAATAGTTATGGCATGGATTGTCAATTTTGGATACCAAACACGAACAACGATTGATTGAAATCCAACACAAACTCAAAATTTCTTGCCACTGAAATCTGGGTTACAAATTAAGAATAGAACTATCTAAAACTTCAACTATATTCTGTGCTCCAAATTCACAAAATATTGCCACCAGTTTAACATATCAAAAGGCCTATTAATTTACAATGAAATTGAACGTATATGAAATAACAATCGAATAGAAGAATTTGAACCTGCATGGTAGACCGGTTTTCTCAGTTGCGAATCACTTGAATTCCCAAATCGAAAACCCTAGCTTCAGCGCAGGCAAACGAAAGTGCATACAAATCGCAAAATTACTTACAATGGTGTTTTTATCTCAATAAAAATTTGAGTCTGGGGAGAGAAGCTAGTGCCCTAATCACGTTGTCGATAAACACGTGATAAACCACATGAGATTTCGTACTCCATTTATAACAACGGCCATAGGGAGAATGTTGTAAAATATACATCTATTACAACGGGCAGAAGCTGACCGTTGTAATATTGCTCTATTACAACGGGCAAATGGTGCAAGTTGTAAGAAGGGCGTTGGACAGAGCATCTATTACAATGGTCATAAGACGACCGTTGTAATATGTGAAGACCCAAAAGTCGACCTTCGAAAATCGGCATCCGTACTTCACTTGTACTCAAGATGCCGTAGATTCAAATGCTGAATCTGGTTCTCCGGAGCTTATAACACCATTAAGTATAACAACACAGCGGAAGAAAAAGAATATATCAATATATATAACATTGATACCATGATAGATACAAAATCTGATACACTATGATACAACAGAATGATACAACAGATATCAATATACATCAGAAATATGATACAAGAAATAGCAGCAGAAAGAAAATAGATAACACCAGCAGAATAGAATGTCTCCAATTGAATGCTCCAATCCATAGCTAGCGGAAAGCAAGGTCAGTCGTCCAAGGACTGACTAGCTCCAGATAATCTACTCAACTTGAATATCTAAGAAACCCAACTCTAGACTGCCCGTGTGGAAAATGGTGGGCACCCAGAGTTTAGGAAGGGAACAATAAACTCCGGATCAGTCATGGGACTGGTGTGAGCAACAAAAACAGTTTATCTTTAAACAAACAAAAGAATTTTTGAACATTGAAGTCCGCAATGCTTTTGGAAAATGAAACTACCATAAGACCTCCCGCCACACACACAATGCAAACGCAGAATTGGAGGAGATTTCTTCTTATGATAGTCAAACATGCTTACTACGCAAATCATTGGATTATTATTACTAGTGCATAGTGCAGAAAACATTTTGAAAGTATAATATTAATCTTAGCCAACATAAAACCATTATTGTATGCCTACTATAGCTACTATGTTCAATAGCAGGTTACCGCCACATTCCATAGCAGGTAATACAACTAAAACCGTACAAGGTTCGTATTGTTTCTTTGGATTTTCCAACAAATGGTCAGGCTAAGGAACTTCCTATGCCACGAAGGAAACGCCTCTGGCGGGACGCTCCGAGAGACAAACTGCTCTCTGCCAACAAGGCCGGGTTACCCCTGTAACAGGTAACTCACAAATATGCCATCCCCCGGTCCTTTGGGACCTTTATCCGAGCGCTCGGTAACCAACATCACACATAATAATAAGGTGTGTCCATATGAGTAAGTATCTGGGCTCCATACCATGATACCACCCCTTTCCAGAAGGAAATGACATACCCTAAAGGGCGCGACCCTCATAACCTTGCCGCAACATTCCTGTTTTGACCATTTCCGGGTTGTGAGGCCCTGACGAAGTCTCGTCCACAAAGCTACGCTTTGTCACAAAGCCATGCTTTGGGTCAACAGATGATCAACCTATGATCACAAAGATAAATGATCAAACAAACGATCATATCACAAATGATCAAACACTGATCATCACACAACAACACTCAGCATGTCACATTACCAAATTGGGAATATATCGCTGATAAATTTCAACTACATAACCTCTGAGCTCGTACGTCTCAGAGAAGGGTGTTAAGCTAAGAGAATAAATTCTCCACCACTAAACAGAAATGTATTTGAAAGAAATCGGCTTTATATCTCAAAGTGTAATGTCAAACACGTAATCATACAAGTCAGTTCCGGGTTCGAACAGAACCGAAGGCACTTCCGAAGAAGCCCTTGCAAATTCGGGTATTCACAATCCCGATCGGACTTCCCATCACTTAGGAAATCTCTATACCGGCGCGACCCAGTGCAGAGACAATCAATAGGTCATCCTATCGTTCTCGCAAATACCCGGTCTTCACCACCGGTCTTCAAATGCCATCCATATACGACATATCATTATTCAGAATGGGTTATGTGACACAAAGGTCCTCTCCCGGCTAAACCAAATAATGAGCGCGATATTTTAAAAATATATGGATCATTGGGATTTCGATTAAGTCACAACTTATTACCCAAACTTCTCTTTTCAAATGGTTTAACAAATTACCATTTTAAATCTTTTTAAACAAAAAGATTCAATTCACAAAGTTCACTAAATTTCACAAAGATTCATTCACAGATTTTCCAAAACAATTTCCATATCAATTAGATTAACTCGTTAAATCTTTAAATCAGAGATTTAACTTATAGCTTTCAAAACAATTCCATTTCAAATGGTTTAAACAAATCATCATTTTAAATCTGTTTAAAAATAAACAGATTCAATTCATAGTTTTCAAAAAGAATTCATTCATGACTTGGAAAATCCATTTTTCAATTCAATCTTGAAATTCCTTTAATTAAATTGGAATTTCATTTCTTATATGAAAGCCTTTATTCTTTTAAAACAAACAGTTTCATTTTGGAAATCTGATTCATTTATACGAGTTAAAATCCTTGGGTTAAATTCAAATTCCCAAAATTATTCTTTTAAAATGGTTTAAATTCATATAACTTGTACAGCATCTTAAATCCCTAGTTTCAAATCATAGGATTCGATTTCAAACTTGAATTCAAATTAAATCAAATTATTTAAATTTCAAAACTCGATTAAGTTATTCAAAATAACTTTTATCTTTGAAATTCCATTTCAAAAGCTTTTCATTTTAAACCCAAATTTCCAATTTCAAAATCAATTGAAATTAAAATTTCAATTTTAAAAAAACATCAAATTTAAATTATCTGTGACTTAACCGATTTC
Source organism: Allium fistulosum (assembly GCA_030737815.1). Lineage (NCBI taxonomy): Eukaryota > Viridiplantae > Streptophyta > Magnoliopsida > Asparagales > Amaryllidaceae > Allium > Allium fistulosum. Next base: position 1,003,765,216 of record CM060902.1, on the reverse strand, counting down.
CACGTGAAATCCATATTTGTGTGTGTAAAGGTGTAGTCCAGGGGTTTAACACACAATAGTGCAACATCATTCAATCATCACAGATCAAATACAACAGTATATATGATAAGCGATATAAATTATAACGCTTATCTTCATTCACAGATCACAGATATATATCATAGATAAGTAAAATACATATCACAACATAAATCAGGGTATATCACAAAACATCATATATCAGGGATATCAAACAATCAAATCATCCAATAGAATATAGAAATCCATAAGCAAGATTAATTAATTGTCTGATTAATTCAAATCAGATTTATTTCTTATGAATTTCAAATCCTGGTTAATTTACATTAATAAATTACCAATCATTTTGATTAATTATTCTTTAATCATTTATTAATTAACCATTAATAATAAATAAATTAACCTTTAATTAAAATTCGTCAACCTTAAATTTTTTAAATAATTAACCTTTAATTATTTAATTTACCATTTAATTAATTATCTTTAATTTAATTATCTTTAATTAATTACTTTAATTAATTATTCCTCAATAAATTATCATTCTTTAATCACCTTCATTTATAAATTAATTACTCTTAATCAAATAATTATCTTTAAGTAATTAATTACCCTTTAATCATTAATTAAGAAATTGATTAATTATTCTTTAATCACTATCATTAAGTAATTATCCTTAAATAACTCATCATAAATTAATTAACTCTCAACAAATTAAATCAATCCTTAATTAATACTTAATTAACTTTTAATTAAGTAATTACCAATAAATTTCAAAGTAGTGATTTTTTTTCTTAAGATAACCCATTGATCTTAATCACTTATTTAATTTATCTAAGTCATTAATTTATTAAATAAATAAATTATCCATAAATGATTAATAAATCTTAGATCATCATTATATCTTCATCACTTAAATTAAAACTCATTCTTAGAAGTGATTTACAACCATGGTTTGAAAAACTTTTGTTTCAATTTATCTTTTTGAATTTCTTTTTAAATTCAAATCAATCTAAAATTACACTTAATCACTTCAAATTATTTAAATTCCAGTTTTAAAGATAAATTGATTTATTAACTTATAAATTTAAGTTAAACTAATTTATTAACCTTTCATCTACTTTTACCTTTAAATTTCATTTATTTCAAAAGTTAATTTGAGTTTCATTTAAATTGTTTTTAAATTTGCAAACAGGTTTTATAAAAACCTGTATAAACTCAACTTACCCGAGACAACGTTCCCTATACTTCGAGTCCCAAGCCCAAAAATTTCGAGTAAAACTCGAGATAATCTCGCGAGCAAAATATGAAACCACCCAAACGAAACAACTCTAGATCCAAAGCACCGTGCTCGTGCACGTGCACAGTCGCCGTGCGACTTCCTGACCATCACCATGATCATCTACACGACCACGATCATCCATTCATACACTCCACCCAACCAAATCTCCATCATTTACTCGAAAATTGAAATCGAGTTCAATGCCAAAACCTGGAACAAGTGATAGGACTTCCACTCGAAGCCTGTCAACGTCTCGTGTTTGACGCCTCAACCACCGAAGTTCGTGCAACTCCGGCTACCACCTCATCTACACCTCAGCTTCCATCACCCCCAGTCTCGTGCAACTCGATGCACGAGAGAAGTCGCCTCGTTCAATTCCCCGACCATTCAAAAAATTAGGTTTACAAATTTAAACCCCTTACCGCCGCCTCCACGGTGAACTGGACCACCACCTACTATTTTTCCTCGCATCTCCGTTTGCTCCTCTACCACCCCTGGGAACTACGACCTCCCCCATCGACGAGATCACCAGCGGCAACTCGAAATGCACAAATTCGAACAAACTCAACTACTCTTACATCCCTCATCTAAAAATCATGATTTAATCTTCAAAAATCATGTTTTAGTATAAAGATTCGACTTGCATACCTGGATTCACAAATTTAGAGATTTGAAATTTGAGAAATTTAAAGTTTGGTTCAGTTTTCTTGATTTCCAGTGATAGTACTAGATTGTTTAAGCTTAAATGAATTTTTAGATTAAAGCTTGTTATAAAACAACCAAATTATATTTAAATCTTGAATCTAAATTATGCTTAGATTTTTTTGAAAGTTGTTTAGAGCCTGTAAAATATACAGAGAAAGTCTGTATACATATATACAGATATATACACACAGATTTAAACAGAGAAATTCAAGCATAGAACCAGATAAACAAAAACATGTAAACCATATTACAACCTTACCTTACAATTTATCACATGCATTACTCAAATCATTTATTAAACTGTTTAAGGGGAAGTTTACTCGCCTGGTTTCTTAAGAACAGAGGAACCTAGTTTTGATTTGCTTTTAAACTGGAAAACTCTTATATACATATTTACATTCATCCATCTTAGAATTATTAGGCAAGCATTTATGTTATCATTGATCAAATATTTCTTCAACATTTACTACCCGAACCAAGTTTTAAATTGTTTGGATTTAAGTTTATCAAACTGTTCCCGTCATGTATATAATTATTGACAGACATATATACATAAAATTATTTTAAACAACATGAGTTTTAGAGTTACTCACAAGCATCAAGATATCAAATAGGCTAAGCTTCGAAAAATAGGAGTTTGCTTACCTCAAATTTGAAGAACATAAGATACTTCTTGTTTGAAACTGCAGTTTTGCTTGCTTTGTTTTTCTGGAATCTGGTATTTGGTTTGTTTGGAAAACTTCAATTTGATTTTTATTTTGTTGTTAAAGTTTGAATTTTTGTTTTAGGTTGAGATGATGCTTGCTTTGTATTTCTTCAGTTGTGATGAACGAAAATGAAATGAAGGCTGGTATAAAGAAATTTGTTGTACAGTGTGATAAGCTTATTTGTTTAAGCTGATAAAAATATATGTTTGTACAATGTTTGATCAGAGATATTTTCACCTATGGTGGCTGACATATCTCTCTATTTTACTCGAGACAATAGATTGTGGTGGCTTGCATTAATTGATCTTGTACAAATATATTTATCTTATGTTCATTTCGGCTGAGAAGGTTAGGGTAAGTACATATGCTTCCTATTTTTTTTACATGCATCATCTCTTTTGATTTGATTTTTTTTCCTTTTTTTTCGGATGTACAAACATATGAGATAATTATTGTGGCTTACTATGCAAGCTTTCATTCACAAGTAGATTTACTTACTTCATTCTTTTACAAGCCTTCATGCATATAAATTTTTGTTTTCTTTTATAAGTGTTTCATACTTATACAATATACTTGATTGTATATTTTTTTTATTCCCTTTCTTTATTTTGATTTATTACTTGGCATTATTTTGTATTGATTTACTAAGATATATATATACATATACAATTTAAATTCAAATCAAAATATATTTATATATAAAATTTCAAATTTACTCATATATCATATATACATTTATATTCACATATATACAAATATTTAAATTTAAATGATTTAATATATTGAAATTTGGTTTTGGGGAAACTCGAATCAATTTATAATTAATTTTACAATTTTTTATTCAAAAATTCATTTAATTATCAATTTAAATAAATTAAAATCTAGGGTCGTTACATCTGTCTATTACAACGGGCAATATATGCCCGTTGTAAAAAGGAATTTGTAATAGGGTATTTTTGTTGTAGTGCATTTAGCCTATGTAATACCGATTCTTAAAGAAGAACTCAGAGCCGACCTTATGAGTTAGCAGTAAAATCCATATCTGCGAGAGAATACTTATATCCATACATTTCAATATCAACTATATGGGTATCCTCCGTGGAGAAAAAATACATTCATTTATTTGGATAGTTATATAAGTCTGTTCAAATGTAGAAATCAGTTTATTTTACTCACACTGGGGCTTTCAGGCTTATATAAAATCTGAACAAAGATCTAACAAAGACTACTCAAGTATAACGCTCCACTTTTAAGAATGGATAATATTAACAATTACTGTATCAGTTCTATCTTATATCTCCAATTAGGTTGTCCCAAGTTATCATTTAAAAGGCCTTTGATTTCTTTTGCACTAATCAAAGCAGTGAATAGTACCTACAGATGAATAGTACGAAATAGTACTTTCTCTCTGAGCTTTTAAGCCTGAGCAAACCTATCTCTTACTCCCACCGGGCTTCGATACCAAATGCCTTTGGACCTTCGTTTGCTCCTTGTTCGAAGTGGGTTTTGATGATGATGATAATCAGATACTTAAGATATAATAATACTGGAGAGGATTTTAGTATAGAAAAAGAAATTTTATTACATCAGACAATATTACATAGGGTGGCTTTCCACGATTACAAACATTTTTACAAGCTTATATTAGTTCTAAAACTTTTGATTTCAATCTTAGAATACACACATATTTATAGTAGGATATCCGGTTTCTCTGGAATTACAAACCGGTAGGTGCTTTCTTTATATATTCAATAATGCATCTTATCTTCATAGCTGGCATAAATAATGCATCCCAATTTGTCTTTTTGTCATAATTAAAGTCTTTGCCGCTGTCATGACGTGACTCTTCTTCTTTTGCCTTTGAAATAATATGATTTCAGTTGTCTGCATCATTTAAAGTAAAAAAATTTCCGGCCCGCTCTTTTAATCATATCCTTATCTTTTGGAGTATTCTGGATTTAGACAATATTATATACATTACTATCTATTAGATAATTTTGCCTTGAACTTTATCTGGTCCGTGGAGGGACATCTGGAAGATGTGATGCTGGAGGAAATCCAAAAGGAAGTGATAATGGTATTTCATCCATAATGAAAGTTACAATACCGGGTTGATTGAAATACGTATACAATTAAAACACCATTAACCTTCTTCTTGAAGCATCTAACATAGTGCCTTTTGCTTTTAGCATATAACCTTCCATTTCTTTTAGGTTTCTTCATGAGCTTTGATCTGTAGACATGCTCATAAGCTCATCATTGCTGTCTGAATCCAATATAGCTTTAAACTTTATTTTTAAATTTCTTTTTGAATAACTTGCCATTAGTTCTTTTAATAATTCGGATAAATCCTTTTTAGAAGAAGGCGAATCTGGTATTTTTTGTAGTTCATGGCTAATTAAATCCTTTTCTGAAAAAATTGAATCTTTAAAAAATTCAAATTTATCCCACCATTTTATTAAAATTCATTCGTCACCTATTCTCATGGCCGATTCAAATTGCACAGAACCTGTGTAGGTTAAGATTTCTTGATAAGAATTGAAGTCCTTTGGATAAAGGTATGGGTCAGTAAAGTTTTTCAAATAAAAGGTCATAACCTCTTCGGTGGATAAGTGAATGTATTTTTTCTCCACAAATGATACCCATACAGTTGATATTGGAATGAATGGGTATAAGTATTCTCTTGCAGATAAGGATTTTACTACTAACTCATTAGCGTCAGCTCTGACTTATTCTTCAACTGGAGTAGTCTTCAAGACCTCTTCTCTTAAATTTTCTCATCCTTTTGAAATGCTGACTTATAAGTCGTTATGAGGTGAAGTGCGGTTTTGCTGCTTTCTTCTTTTTCTTTACCTTTATTCATCTTTTCCCTGTAAAAATTCTCGAGTTAAGAAATCTGGTAAAGAATTATCAGATCCTTTAATAACTCAATATCGAAATCAAATACTGATAAAATTGCTTGCCATCTAGCAAATATTTGCTTTGATGCAATGTTTTTAACATCCTTTTATAAAATTTCTTTGGCAGACTTACAATCTACCCTTAGTAAAAAAAATTGATCTAATAAATCACTTTCAAATTTTTGTATGCATAATACAATTGCTAATACCTCTTTTTTGACAGTGGAGTAATTAACTCTAGGTCATTGCCAGATTCCCGAAGTAAATCTGACTAAAGATTCTTTATTGTTAATTCTTTGTTTAAGAATGCCACCGTATCCTTTATCTGATGCATAAATTTCAATTATTTTAAGTGCATCAGGGTTAGAAATGGCAAGACAAAGAATTTCCTTATTTTTGCTTTTATTTTTATTACTTCCTTTGTATGTTCTTCTGTCCAGGCAGGTGGGTTTTTTCTTAGTCTTTCAAACAATGGTTTAGCATCATAACCAAGGTCTTTGTAGAATTCAGAAACATGGTTTAAGCTTCCTAAAAATCTTTGTAATTGATTTTTATCTTTAATTTCATTTGGAAATTTTTCTATAAATATAATTGCCATATTAATAGAAAATATTGTTCTATCTTTTATCATATGTCTAAGAAATCTAATTTCTGTTTGAAAAAGTTTTATCCTTTAGCTGATACAGCAAATCCAGCTTTTTTATTAATATTTATAAAAGAAATTAGATGTTTAAAATGTTGGTTAATTTATTCTAAAAATATAAGAACATTATCAATATATACTATGGTAAATGTTGTATAAGCACTATAAATATCATTCATAATCTTTTGAAATTTTGAAGGGATATTTTTTAACCCAAACGACATTACTTTTCATTCATAATGTTCGAATTGAGCATAAATGCAGTTTTGTATCTATCTTCTTCTTTAATCTGAATTTGCCAAAATCCAGATTTCATATCAAATTTAGACATTATCTTAGCTGAATAAAGCCTTGCTAATAAATCATTTTTATTACGAATTGGGTATTTAATCCATCTTAAAGCCTTGTTTAAAGGTTTAAAGTTTATAACCAATCTTGGAACCCCGCGTTCCAACTCTGCCGCATTTTCAACATAAAATGCTGAACAACTCCATGGGCTTTTAGATGACCTTATATGATCTTTCTGTAATAATTCTTCAATTTCTTTTCTACAAATTTCTAAATGTCTTTGAGACATAGCTATTGGTCGGAATTTGACTTTCTTTAAAGTCGGGTTCATAAGGTAAACCTATTTCATGTTTTTTCCTTTGCCAAAAGGCATTAGGAGTATCTGCACAAAAAGTTTTTTCAATATATTCTTGCAGATCTTTAACCTTCTGTTGTAATCCTGGTTGTACAATTTTTATTTTATTTTTTTATAATTTATTTCTTGAGATAAAGAATTTAGAAAATTTTCTTTTAATACTTTTTTGTATAATATCAATTCTATGATGTTGCGGCTAACACACAAATTTAAACATTAATTCTTGATTGTTAATGTTACTAGTAATTCCTTCTTTTGATATCTTTGTTATAGGATATAACAAATGTAAGAAGGGATTTCCTAGTGTAACATTATGAGATAAATTTTTAACCATTATAAATGACATTTCTAAACAAATTCCTTTATTACAAACGGCTGTATTTTGTAGCTTATAATTAACTAATAACTTTCTGCCATTTGCAGCATTTAATATTTTTGTAGTTTTAGAAAAATATTTTGAAGGTACTAACACTTCATTGATGCAGTTTAGATCTTCACCTGAATCTAGCATTGATATTGTAGTAAAATAATATTCTTTGTGAACTACAATAGTGACGTTAGTGTGCCATTTATGGATAATTACCTTATCGACTACTTTGATGAATGTTAAAGAACTTAATTCTTCTTCTCCTAAAATGTTGTTATTATTCTAATTATCATCTTTAGGTTTTATTTCTATTAGAAACATTCTTTCTTTTAATTCTTTTATTTCTTGTTTAAGTATTTTAACTTCATGCTGTAATTCTGCAATCGTAGTTTCAGTATTTACTGGATTAATATTATCTGAGTTTTTACTCTGTTTAAAATATCTTTTAAACTATAAGATTCTGGTTCTTTCAGCTTTAGCTTCTTTTCAGTTTTATGTGATTCTAAATATTTTTTTAGCATATTTTTCTTTCCTTCTGGATTTGAGATTTTATCTATGATATCCAAAACAAAAAGTTTCTTCTTTTGTTACCATAAACAATCCATTTGCTTTACATAAAGCTTTGTAACAGTCACAATTACCATTGCAACTATCAGATTCTGAATTGTTATCTGAATCAGATTCATTTTAAGTTTCTGAATTAATTTCTGTAATAAAGGATAATTTTAAATTTTCTTTCTCCGAGTCAGAGCTTGATATAAATAATTTTTTAAATGAATTTTTAGTTCTTCATCTATATCAAGATAATTTGTTTTATTTTTTAATTTACACTTATTAGCATAATGACCTGGTGTTTTACATTCTCAACATATTGGAATTAATGGTATTGCACTCCTAAACCATAGCCATCATAGTTAGACCTTACAACATTTTATAATATATCCAAGAAATCTAATTTCTTTTTGATAAAGTTTTATCTTTTTAGCTGATACAGCTAACCAGCTTTTTTAGTAATATTTATAAAATATTTAGATGTTTAAAATGTTGGTCAATTGACTTTGAAAATATAAGAACATCATTAATATGTACTATGATAAATGCTGTATAAGCACTATAAATATCATTCATAATGTTTTGAAATTCTAAAAGGGCATTTTTTATCCCAAACGACATTACATTCCATTCATAATGTCCGAATGGAACAGTAAATGCAGTTTTCTATCTATCTTCTTCTTTAATCTGAATTTGCCAAAATATGGATTTCATATCAAATTTAGACATTATCTTAGCTGAATAAAGCCTTGCTTATAAATCCATTTTATTTGGAATTGGGTATCTAATCCATCTTAAAGCCTTGTTTAAAGGTTTAGAGTTTATAACCAATCTCGGAACCTCGCATTCCAACTCTGCCGCATTTTCATCATAAAATGCTAAACAACTCCATGGGCTTTTAGATGGCCTTATATAATCTTTTTGTAATAATTCTTCAATTTCTTTCCTACAAATTTCTAAATGTCTTTGAGACATAGCTATTGGTCAGGCTTTGGCCGGAATTTGACTTTCTTTAAAGTCGGGTTCATAAGGTAAACCTATTTCATGTTTTTTCCTTTGCCAAAAGACATAGGAGTATCTGCATAAAAAGTTTTTTCAATATATTCTTGCAGGTCTTTAACCTTCTGTTGTAATCCTGGTTGTAACAATTTTTCTTTCATTCTTTTATAATTTATTTCTTGAGAAAAAGAATTTAGAATTTTTTTTCTTTTAATACTTTTTTGTATAATATCAATTTTATGATGTTGCGGCTGTCACACAAATTTGAATATTAATTCTTGATTGTTAATGTTACTAGTAATTCCTTCTTTTGTTATCTTTGTTATATGATATAACAAATGTAAGAAGGGATTTCCTAGTATAACATTGTGAGATAAATTTTTAACCATTATAAATGGCATTTCTAAACAAATTCCTTTATTACAAACGGCTGTATTCTGTAGCTTATAATTAATTAATAATATTCTGTCATCACCAGCATTTAATATTTCTGTAGTTTTAGAAAAATATTTTGAAGGCACTAACACTTCACTGATGCAGTTTAAATCTGCACCTGAATCTATCATTGCTATTGTAGTAAAATAATATTCTTTGTGAACTACAATAGTTACCTTAGTGTGCCATTTATGGGTAATTACCTTATCGACTGCATTGATGAATGTTCACTTAATTCTTCTTCTCCTAAAATATTGTTATTATTCCGATTATCATCTTTCGGTTTTATTTCTATTAGAGACATTCTTTCTTTTATTTCTTGTTTAAGTATTTTAACTTCATGCTGTAATTATGCAATCGTAGTTTTAGTATTTACCGGGTTAATATTATTTGAGGTTTTACTATGTTTAAAATATCTTTTAAACTATAAGTTTCTGGTTCTTTCAGCTTTAGCTTCTTTTCAATTTTATGCGATTCTAAATATTTTTTTAGCATATTTTTCTTTTCTTTTGGATCTGAGATTTTATCTATGATATCAAAAACAATCTGTTTTCTTTACATAAAGCTTCGTAATAGTCACAATTACCATCGCAACTATCAGATTCTGAATTGTTATATGAATCAGATTCATTTTTAGTTTCTGAATTAATTTCTGTAATAACACATAATTTTATATTTTCTTTCTCCGAGTATGAGCTTGATATAAATAATTTTTAAAATGAATTTTTTAATAATTCATCTATATCAAGATTATTTATTTTATTTTTTAATTAACACTTATTAGCATAATGACATGGTGTTTTACATTTCCAACATATTGGAATTAATGGTGTTGCACTCCAATACTATAGCCAGCATAGTCAGACCTTACAACATTTTATAACATATCCAAGAAATCTAATGTTTGTTTGGAAAAGTTTTATCTTTTTAGCTAATATAGGTAATCCAACTTTTTTAGTAATATTTATAAAAATATTTAGATGTTTAAAATGTTGGTCAATTGATTCTGAAAATATAAGAACATCATCAATATATACTATGGTAAATGCTGTATAAGCACTATAAATATTGTTTGCACAAAAAATGGACAAACACCTCAAAGTTGTATGATTTAGTAGATCTTATGTTGTTCTTAGTGATTTGGGTGATTTATGCAAATATATGAAAAGCAGGGGCTAAACTGTAAAAAGACATGCAGATTTATAGTGGTTCAGCCAGAATGTGCCTACGTCCACTTTATATGTTATTTCTCTTCTCTTGTTTTGATTACAAGTACAAAGCTTTGATACAAGTAAAAGAAAGTTGTTTGAAAGTTCTCTTCGTGCTTGAGCTCTCAAACTTGTCCCCATTGCTGTACCCCTGCCCCTCTATTTATAGAGTGAGGCTAGGGGTAGGGGTCCAGGATATGTATAGTCGTTGACGGGCCTGGGCTGATGTGATCTGGCCTGGTATGTCTTGGTTCGGCATTGCTTGGTTCGGAGGTGGTTGGAGCGTATAGTGGACCGGTAGTCGCTTGGACCGGTGGTGGGATGGAAGAATATTGGTTCGGTGGCAGTAGGTTGGACCGGTGGCACTTGGTCCGGCGTGGAGATATGAAGGCTGGTCCGGCTGGTTTGGTTGGTTCGGTGGGAGATAGGCAGGCTGGTCCGGTTGGAGATATGAAGGCTGGTCCGGTTGGTTCGGTAGGAGGTGGTTCGGGGAGACCGAATGAAACACACCCAACACTTGCCCCCCAAAGTGGGGCACGTGCTTATAGGTGCCGCGCTTTGTTTTAGCTGAGCCATTACATTCGGCCTGAGGACCGAACCATCTGATCCGGCCATTAGACCTTGCTTTATAAATAGGAGTCCCAAACCTTCTTGCTTTCTTATCAAATGCGATAACCGAACCATTCCCTCGAACAGCCGAATCAGGTGAATTTGTCTTTTCTGCCGGACGAACTTCTAGGGCTAGGCTACCGAATGAACTCGAACATTTTGGACCCTCGAATAACCGAATGAATCTTCTCATTGGGGTGCCGAATGAACTCGAACATTTTGGACCACCGAATAACCGAATGAATCCTCTCATTGGGGTGCCGAATGAACTCGAACATTTTGGACCCTCGAATAACCGAATGAATCTTCTCATTGGGGTGCCGAATGAACTCGAACATTTTGGACCACCGAATAACCGAATGAATCCTCTCATTGGGGTGCCGAATGAACTCGAACATTTTGGACCACCGAATAACCGAATGAATCCTCTCATTGGGATGCCGAATGAACTCGAACATTTTGGACCACCGAATAACCGAATGAAATTTTACATCTACTTTTCCGAATGTAATAGGAGTTTGAGCGTTTTTTGAGTGAAACTCTAGACTGTACACACACACTTGTTTACACCCGCTGTTCTAACGATGTTCTTCTTTGTTGCAGATAAATGTCTCGAAAAGCAGAAACTCGATCAGACAAAAAGAAGTCCGGGGGCGAAGGAAGTTCCTCCGCCGTGCCCCCAGCTCAGCCGAATCCCGAACGTCACGGGCCAATCCCGAGATCACTAGTGGACGGGTACGGCCCTCAGGAACTCTTGAACTCCCCGCCCGATTGCTTTCCTAGCTCCCTCAAGGATGAGCAGCTTGACGTCATTTCTCGGTCTTTCGGAATTGATAGAGCGCACTTGCTGTTTCCAGGGAGAGAAGTTATGCCGTACGATCCTCCTGAAGGGTTCTTTGCCTACAGCAGATACCACTGCATGTGTGGTGCCATTCCGCCTCTTAATGCTTGGGTAGTCAGCTTCCTTACATATCTCAAGGTGGCCCCATTCCAGCTTCAACCCAACTCCTATGCTATCCTGGTGAGCCTCTTCGTCATTTTCCAAAGGAAGTATGGTCGTGCTCCTTCCAACCGGGAGATCCGGTATTTGTATAATTTGAGGGGCTATAAGAAGGGTCCCCATACATTAGCTTGGAGTCAGCCGTGACCTTCAAACCGGTCTTGGATCTGTACTCTAAATTCAGCATGTTCAAGAAAGAGTGGTTCTTTGTTAGGGACGACTCCGTTTCAATCCGGCGCTTTACTTCTGGATGTAAGTTGATGCTTTTACTTATAATTTCTATTCCGATTGCGATGCTTCTTCTCATACTTTCTCATTTTTGCTAGCGACAGGTGGCTTTCCGATTGTGGAGACTGACCGCCTGGTTCAGACGGCGGCTGAGATAGAAGCCATTCTTGGGAAATATAGATCATCTGCCTTCTTGATCAGAAATGCGATTCTTCTGGAACATAACTTAATCCTTCCGCAGTAGTCAGTAGTTAAGCTGAGGGAAACGGCGGAGGAGAGGGCGGCTGCTCAGACCAAGGAAGGTGTTACGGTAGAGAGTAGCAAGCGGAAACCTTTCACGAAACCTCCAGCCGTCGGAGGTAAGAAACTCAAGAAGTCGGATGGTCCCTCCCCCAGCAACTGTCCACTTACCCAGGAGGAGGAAGATATAGAGGAGGAAAAAGGTGAGGGTGGAGATGGTCGGGAAGGTGATAAAGGTGGTGATGGCATCGGGGCCTTGCTTCCTGGGCAAGCGAGCGAGATCCAGGAGTGGACGGATGATGCGTTCCACCAGGCTTTCGAGGGGCTGGACGAAAATCCGGCTTTGGTAGAGAAAACCGGGAAAGCGGACAAGGCCGGGACCGGTGCAAGCGAGTCTTCTCAGACCATTCCAGCCAAGGCGGCTCCGACGACTCAAGGTGAACTCTTGACTCCTGCATGCTTCATTAATGATAGGGACTTAGGAATATTTTATGACCCGCTCCCGTCCTGGAATGAAATCCAGGACTTATTGCAGTATCCTACTCCTCCCCAGGGTTTGTACAACCACAGCTGTGTTTCTTTTTCCTTTTTTTTAACTTGTAATTTACCGCGTTTCTCGAATCATATAGTGATGTAAGTTTGTGACACTTGTCCTTTATATCAGGAGCAGGCAAGACGTCCAAGGCCTAAGATCTTCGACACAGGCTTGAGCAATATAAGCTTTCCAAAACTTCTGCTAAGCCGAAGCCCTCGACCAAACGCTCCGGGGATGTAGTCGGCTACCGTCCTCTTCTTGGGGTCATCGAAGAGGGTATTCAGCAGAGGAAGAGGAGTCATCCTTTATCCGAACCTTTACCTGGTCCTCAGCTTCCGGCTCAGCCTCTTCATGATATCACTGAGGAGGGTAGCGAGTTTGCACCTTCTCCGCACCCGTCTGGAAACCCTTCTGTTATTCATATCGACCGTCCCGACTTGGCTCGTAATCCATTTGCGGGTCATCCTGATCTGGATCCAAGCTCTCATGATATTACTTTTGACGAAGTCACTGGTGAACACCTTCTCCCCCGTAACCCCATGGTACGAGTACTTGATGAAGCCAAGTCCTTAGATCTCGATTTGCTCACTACTCGTATAGTCACTATGGGAGACGAGGCCAAGGCTAATATTGATCGGGTGGCGGAGGAGACCAAGAAGCTGATGGGGCATCATGCCCGGCTGGTTAAGGCCGGAGAGGAGATTGGGAGCGCCAATATCCGACTTCGATTGGTGGTTTCGGATCAGGCCAAACAGCTTGCGGATCAGGCTATTCAGATTTCTCAGCATGAGGCTGCTACTGGACGATTAAGGAAAAACATGGAAGAGGCCAGTCGGGCCGAATTGCGGAAAATGGAAGCTACTTGCAAAGAGCGGATTGACATGGCTATTGCCACGGTGGACGAGGTTCGGAAAGCGGATCTCGAGCAGGTGGAGGAATTGTCCGAGAAACTTGAGGCTGCAGAGCTTGCTCAAGCTAAGTTGAGGGAAGAGATGGAGGTGATGTGGAGGTCCCTTCAGGCTGATTGCTCGAGATACAGATTGGAGAGAGATGCTGCCGTCGAAAGGTTGTCGGCTTCCGAGGCCCGGATGAGGGAGTTTGAGGAGAATGAGGGAATGATGGATGACATGCTCCAGGACATGTATTTCCGAACTTGGAAGCAGGGCAATCTCTCTTGGATGGATGATTATCCCAGGGTCATGGCTAAGATCTATCTTCGGGCTTTGGAAGAGGCCAAGGCCGATGCGGATAAAGATGGTGGCGTGGCCTTCAGCATGGATGCGGTCACTGCCCAGTTTGCCAAGGGGGAGAAGGTGGCAGTGAAGGAGGGTATGCGGTTGCTCGCTGCTGAGGAGGCAGGGGTGCAAGTGGATGATGACGACCAGAGTGGCCAGTAAGCTTATGCTGGTAAGTTTTCCTTTTTAGCTTCCCGATTAACTTGGTTGCTTATTACTAATGAATCCTTTTTATGACCGGACAGGTGGGCAACAGAGCAAGGACAAGACTCCGACGCAACCGGCTCTCTGATTAGACCTAGAAAATTCTTTTTGTAGGCTTGACATGGTTTTATACGTTAGTCTTAAGACAGTAGAGTAACTTCTAAGTTGTAATTCTTGCTACTTGTAACAATCAACATTATTCTTGACGTGTAATTTTTTAACTTAAGCTGATTTTGTCGTTTCTTGAATATTTGTTGCTATTTCGACATATCGTATGAGAAATGTAGCTATGTATATTCTTGTAATTAAATTGTGTTTGATGTTAGACTCTGGTTCTAAACCATAATTTTATGACTTGCAATATTAGCGTGTGGTGTGAACAAATTATAGTCATGTATTTGTACATAAAAGAAGAAAATACCGCCTTTCATGTTTTAATCGTAGATGGCAGTCTTGAATATCTTGTAGGACCGAGCATGGAATGTAGTCGAATGTCCTGCCACTGTGAGTCCCTACACCCATTGGCGAGTATCTCCTACTCTGTATCATGTACTTTAGGGATTGTTATAGGGGATAGGAAAAAAGCTTTTTAAGTAAAATTGAAATACGTAAAAAAAAGGTAAAACTTCCAATCACGGAAGGCCTTCGATGTGCTTAAGTTCGTGGCAAACGGGTTTTGTAGTCACTTTCCCTAGCCGTGGGTCTTGGAGACATTCGTCACCCATCTTACGCCTCCGCGGGGAGTTAATTCTTTTTTACCACAGCCGCACTTAAGACACATCGGAGCCGAGATCGCGCACAGTAACTACCCGGGCCATTATGGCCCGTAATCGTGGGTATTATTCGATTTACTATGGCCGGCTAGCGTGGGTGCCGATCGTCAACTGTGAACTGCCCCTGGCTGGCCACACCTTATGTTGGGGCTTATAGTCGGTTCACAGTTGCCGGCGAGCCTAACGCCGTAATGAGCTGCCTCGGCTATAGTCGGCCTTCTCGGTGGCTTATAATCGGCTCATTACAGTTGGCTTTCAGGGCCGTCGCGAGCAATGAGTTAACCCGCAGCAGAGGGATGCTGGAGCAAAAGTGTCTCATTGGCGAGGGCATAGATTCGCATAGTACCTGTTGGGTCTTGTCCAGGTGAAGTTGCGTTGTGGAGTGCTTTGAATAGAAATGCTATATACTCAGGATTTTGTTCAACAGAAAAGGATAAAGTTAACAAGCAGCCAAGATACAAAGGAACAAGTTAAAAAAGAGACAGGGTTTTTTAAAGTGGTTCGGCACGAAAATGCCTACGTCCACTGATTCTCTTTGTTAATTCACTTCATATGGGCAATACAGGTTAAGAAAAGTATCGACGGAGGTGTTGGATGTTCCATGCCCTCTGGAACACCTCTCCGTCCACTGTTGACAAAATATAGGCTCCGTTGTGGAGATCTTTATGAATTACATATGGTCCATCCCAGATTGGGTCTAATGCTCCGGGGCGAGGGAAGATTCGCTTGAGGACAAGATCCCCTTCCTGTAAGGTACGATGCTTGACTTTGGAGTTGTATTGTGTTGCCACTTTTTGCTTGTGGGCTGCTGTTTTGAGGACTGCATCGTTTCTTCTCTCCTTGATTAGATCCAAAGACATGTGAAGGAGTTCTTCGTTCTCTTCTGGGTTATAGTGGATCCGACGGTGGGAAGGCACAATAGTTTCAACTCGGAGCATAGCCTCCGATCCGTATGCCAAAGAGAAAGGAGTGTGCCCTATCGATGTTCTGAAAGATGTGCGATAGGCCCATAGTGTCGTAGGAAGTTCATCCACCCAAGCGCCCTTTGATTTTTCGAGCTTCTTTTTTATTAGAGTTTTCAGAATTTTGTTGACTGCTTCGACTTGTCCGTTTGCCTGGGGATATGCTACGGATGAGAAGCTTTTATGAATTCGGTGTTCTTGGCACCAGTTGGCGAATTCCTCGCTGTCAAATTGAAGTCCATTGTCTGATATGATTTTGAGTGGGACTCCATACCTGCATAGAACATTTTTGATCAAGAAGTTAATAACTTTTGCTGAAGATACTTTATTCAGAGGTTCTGCTTCCACCCATTTGGTGAAATAATCAACTGCCACTATAGCATATTTGGCCCCGCCTCGGCCCATCGGTAGCTCGCCGATTAAGTCAATTCCCCATATTGCGAAGGGCCAAGGGCTGGTCATTTGAGTAATCTCAGTTGTTGGTAGCCGTGGAATCTTAGCAAATTTTTGGCATCTGTCACATCTTTTGACGAAATCTGAGGCGTCCTTGCTTAGGGTGGGCCAGAAATATCCGTATCGGAGTATCTTTTTTGCTAATGTTTGCCCTCCGGTGTGATCTCCACAGCTCCCCTGATGGATGTTGGATAAGATTTCCTTGGCTTCCCTTCCGGCGACACACCTTAATAATGGGTTAGAGAAACCGCGCCGATAGAGGATGTCTTCTTGTATTGTATAGCGGGACGCTTTCCTCAAGATTTTCTTGACTTCATTACGCCCGTTGGGTAGTGTGCCACTTTGTAGGTAGTCTTGGATGGGAGTCATCCAAGTTGCTTCTTCGGCTGCGGCTATCAGATTCACTTGCTCAAAACTTGGGACCGTTTGCTTTGAGATGGTTACTGCCCCGAAGATGGCGATGTCTCTCATACTCGCTTACTTTGCCAATTCGTCGGCCTCTTGGTTCTCTTCCCGAGGGATGTGTTTGACTAAGTACTGATCCAATCGGCTGAGAAGCAACTTGGTCTTCTTTAGATATGCTATGAGTCGTTCCTCTCGAGCTTGGAATTCTCCTAGTATTTGATTAACAATAAGTTGAGAATCGCTGTGAAGACACAAAGAATTGGCTCCGATTTCTATGGCGATTTCTAGTCCAGCTATCACTGCTTCATATTCTGCATCGTTGTTGGTGGCAGCGAACTCCAACCTTATAGCATAGTGCAGTTTATTTCCCCTGGGAGTGATTATTACCACACCTGCCCCCGAGCCTTGTTCGTTAGATGCACCGTCCACAAAGAGATTCCACTTGATACCTTCTGTTATTTCCAGTTGCTCCTTATCCTCGTTGGTAGTGAACTCTGCAATGAAATCAGCCATGGCTTGTCCCTTGATGGCGGTGCGAGGGTGATAGGTGATATCATATTGACTCAGCTCAATACACCATTTAAGTAGTCGCCCGGAAGTGTCGGGACGATGGAGTACCTGCCTCAGTGGTTGATCGGTCAGAACTTTGATGGAATGGGATTGGAAGTAGTGACGCAATTTTCGTGAGGTGATTAGTAAACAGTATGCTAACTTCTCGAGCTTAGGATATCTAACTTCTACCCCAGTAAACCTTTTGCTGACGAAGTAAACTGGTTGTTGCGTGCGGTTGTCTTCCCTTACCAAGGCAGCGCTCAGGGCGTGGGATGACACAGCGAGGTATAGGTATAATTCTTCTCCTTCGCTTGGAGTTGAGAGCACCGGTGGTTTCTGGAGGTGTTCGATTAAGTGAAGGAAAGCGGTCAGGCATTCGTCAGTCCACTCGAACTTTCCTTTATCTTTCTTTAGGGCTTCGAAAAAGGGGACGCACTTGTCCGTTGCCTTGGAGATGAATCGGCTTAGGGCGGCCACTTTTCCATTTAGGCTTTGCATTTCCTTTCGGGTGGAAGGTATCTTGATATCCCTTAGCGCTCGGACTTGTTCAGGGTTTGCTTCTATCCCTCTGGCATGAACGATGAATCCTAAGAACTTCCCTGACGACACACCGAAGGAGCATTTTAGTGGATTCAACTTCATTCCATATTGCCGGAGTACTTGAAACATCTCGCCTAGGTGGCTTACGTGATCTTTGGCCTTCCTTGACTTTACCAGCATGTCATCCACATATACTTCCATAGTTTGTCCTATTAGCCCTGCAAACATCTTGTTGACGAGGCGCTGGTAGGTGGCTCCTGCATTTTTAAGTCCGAAGGGCATCACTTTGTAGCAGTATAAACCCCGGCCGGTGATGAAACTAGTGTGGTCTTGGTCGGGAGCATGCATAGGAATTTGGTTATATCCTGAGTATGCATCCATAAAAGATAGGAGTTCATGCCCGGCTGTGCTGTCTACAAGTTGGTCGATTCTGGGAAGCGGGAAGCAATCCTTTGGGCAGGCGTCGTTTAGGTTGGAGAAGTCAATGCAGGTCCGCCACTTCCCATTAGCCTTCTTTACTAGTACCGGGTTGGCGATCCATTCTGGGTAAACAGCTTCTCGTATGAAGTCATTGGCGAGTAGATTCTTTACTTCTTCATCGAGGGCTGCTGATCGCTCTTCCCCCATACTTCTCTTTTTTTGTTTTACAGGCGCCTTGGTAGGATCAATGTTTAATACGTGGCATGCTATGTCGGGGGAGATTCCGGTCATGTCAGCGTGTGACCAAGCGAATACATCCAAGTTGTGGCGGAGAAAATCAATGAGTTGTTCCTTCAATTCAGCTTTCAACTGGGACCCAATTTTCAGTAGCCTACTTGAGTCGTGCTTGTCAACAGATATAAACTCCATAGCTTCTGCAGGCTCGGCGGTGGCCTCCTCCTCTTTGTCCCTAGGGTCTAATTCATTGAAAGGGTCGCTGGTGTATCGAAGAGGAGGGGCTTTCTTTAGTTGCTATGCTTCAAGGCTTTTTGTGCAGAGGGCAATCTCTACACCTTTCCCTTTATCTTTCCTGTGGTTGTTGCGAAGTTCGGTTACATAGCAGTCTCGTGCAATATCCTGGTCTCCTTCCACTTCCCCTACCCCATTGTCTGTTGGAAATTTCATTTTCAGGCACCATGGGGCTAGGACAATCTGGAAGTCAGATAAGGCTGGTCTTCCTAAGAAGGCGTTGTAGGCCGAATGGTTTTCTATCAGCACAAACGTCTGTTTCCTTACAACGGAGCGGGGATGGCTTCCAATCTCAACAAAGAGGTCCAACTGCCCGAGGGGCATCTTCGCATCTCCAGTGAAACCGTGTAGTGGTTTATCGCAGGGAGATGCATCCTTCATTGATAGCTTCATTTTGTCGAATGCGTGTTTGAACAGGATATTTACAGAGCTTCCAGTGTCTACCAGGATTCGGTAAACTTCGGCGGGACCGAGTCGGGCAGAGACAACCATGGGATCCATGTGAGGGTACTGTCTTCCTTCTAGGTCGCGTTTACTGAATATGATGTCATCGCTTTCTTTCCGCTTTGGGTGGCGCTCTTCTATAACCGTATTGACACAGTCTTTATTGTCTCTAAGCGACTTCCCATATCTTTCCATCTCTCTCCAACTTCTGTCTGCGATGTGCGGACCTCCTGAGATGGTATGGACCACTATCTTCTCTTGACTAGAGCTGCTAGCGTTGCGGTTTCCTCTGTCGGTCCCTGGTGAGGGTAGCCTTGGGTTTTCATTGGCAGGGGCTGGAGTCCTGTCTTGACTTTTTACATAACGTTCCAGTTTCTTCCTTCTGATGTGTTCCTCAATCAGATCTCGGAGATGATGGCATTCGTTGGTATCATGTCCGTGAGATTCGTGGAAGCGGCAGAATTTTCCAGACTTCTGTGCGTTATCTGATTCCTTCTTGTATGGTGGGCGTTTGTATCTAACTTCGCCTTGGGTGGCAAGGAAGATATTTTCGACGGTCTCGTTCAAAGGGGTGTAAGTGTCGAATCTTGGTCCTGGCCGATATAGGCGCTTTTCTACCTTCTTGCCCCCAGCATTGTCTCTGGAATCATTTCTTCGAACGTCCCTCGCCACAGCAGGGGCGTTGCCATGGGTCGTCTTACTTTGCTGTCCTGACTGCCCCTCAATGGCAGCATCCTCAAGCCTCATGTATTTCCCGGCTTCATGGAAGAAATCGGGTAAAGTAGCTGGTTTTTCTTTTGTCAATCTTCTAGAAAATTTAGTGTCCGGATGCACCCCACTGCAGAGGGCCATTAGGATAAGCTTCTCATCGGCATCTTGAACTACGGCTGCTGCGGCGTTGAATCTGGTTAGGTATTGCTGCAGCTTTTCTCCGGGTTTCTGTTTGACGCTGGATAAGGAATAAGCGTCCTTAGGTTGCTCCACATGAATGCGGAACTGACTGATAAATTTTTCTTTCAACATTTCCCATGAGCTGATGGATCCTTGGGGTAGATGACAGAACCAGGAGGTAGCAAGATCTGCTAAGAAGAGCGGAAAGCATTTGCACAATACTCCCTCTGTTTCTCCACTCATGAGCATATGCTGCGTGTACCTCTGTAAGTGTACAACGGGATCGGAGGTTCCTTTGTAGGGTTCCATTGTTGGCATCTTCCATTCTCGGGGGGTGATAGCAATTTCGATATTGCGGGCGAAAGGGCTGGTTACCCTAGCGCCTATCCCTCGATCTCTTTGCTCCCGTTGGACACACTCTCTGAATAAGCGTGCCATCCTTTCATCAGAACTTGGAGCGGATAGAAATGAGTTTGGTTCTGTTCTGTGGGATTGATTCCGTCCAGACGACCTGTAGGGATGGTATCGTCTATCATTCCTCATATTTTCCAGTGGCTGCCTTTGATCTTCTGGGAGCACGCTTGGGTCAGCTACAGTTGGCCCTTGCCTTGATCTTCCCCTGTTGGGTTCTGATCTAAGCACTTCCTCGGGTCCAACTTCGGGCTGAACTCTAGCTCGGCCCCGTTCACTGGTGTTTCTGTGGTTAGGCAGCATGACAGGCTCAGCTACAGTTGACCTTCGCCCGGTACCTTCCCCGTTGGGTTTGGTACCAAACGTTTCCTCAGGCCTAACTTCGGGCTGTGCTCGGTCTCGACTCCTACCACGGCTACTTCTGCCGTTAGCTCCTTCGAAGAAGGAAGATCTTTGATGTCTCTGAGATCCTCCAGACTGGGACTCGCCCCATGATTCAGTGTTGCGGTTGGATTCTTCAGCGTCCCTCAAGCGTGACATGAGATGGTCCACCAAGGCTTCCTGCTGGGACGTGAAGCGGTTAGTTACTTCAACAACAACTCTGTCCAAATCTGCCCTAGTAATTGCGGCAGGCTGTTCTGTGGCAGGAGTGGTTGGGTTAGCCTGTCCTTCATTTGTTACCGTTGCTGGAGGAGGACGATTTACTTGATTCGTGACAGCTGGATCTGGAAGACTACTGGATGCGATGTTTTTTCCTTTGTTAACATCTTTTCTCTGTTTGGGAGGCATGTTTTCCAAGTGGCGGACGATGCTGTTAGGAAAACTTGTTAAGTAGATGAAGCTGAAGCTTCGAGCTTCTAGCTCTCAATGAAAGCACCAAAAATGTTTGCACAAAAAATGGACAAACACCTCAAAGTTGTATGATTTAGTAGATCTTATGTTGTTCTTAGTGATTTGGATGATTTATGAAAATATATGAAAAGCAGGGGCTAAACTGTAAAAAGACACGCAGATTTATAGTGGTTCAGCCAGAATGTGCCTACGTCCACTTTATATGTTATTTCTCTTCTCTTGTTTTGATTACAAGTACAAAGCTTTGATACAAGTAAAAGAAAGTTGTTTGAAAGTTCTCTCCGTGCTTGAGCTCTCAAACTTGTCCCCATTGCTGTACCCCTGCCCCTCTATTTATAGAGTGAGGCTAGGGGTAGGGGTCCAGGATATGTATAGTCGCTGACGGGCCTGGGCTGATGTGATCTGGCCTGGTATGTCTTGGTTCGGCATTGCTTGGTTCGGAGGTGGTTGGAGCGTATAGTGGACCGGTAGTCGCTTGGACCGGTGGTGGGATGGAAGAATATTGGTTCGGTGGCAGTAGGTTGGACCGGTGGCACTTGGTCCGGCGTGGAGATATGAAGGCTGGTCCGGCTGGTTTGGTTGGTTCGGTGGGAGATAGGCAGGCTGGTCCGGTTGGAGATATGAAGGCTGGTCCGGTTGGTTCGGTAGGAGGTGGTTCGGGGAGACCGAATGAAACACACCCAACAAATATCATTCATAATCTTTTGAAATTCTGAAGGAGCATTTTTTAACCCAGACGACATTACATTTCATTCATAATGTCCGAATGGAACAGTAAATGCAGTTTTGTATCTATCTTCTTCTTTAATCTAAATTTGCCAAAATCTAGATATCATATCAAATTTAGACATTATCTTACCTGAATAAAGCATGGCTAATGAATCCTTTTTATTAGGAATTAGGTCTCTAATCCATCTTAAAGCCTTGTTTAAAGGTTTATAGTTTATAACCAATCTTGGAACCCCACGCTCCAACTTTGCCGCATTTTCAACATAAAATGCTGAACAACTCCATGGGCTTTTAAATGGCCTTATAAGATCTTTCTACAATAATTCTTTAATTTCTTTTCTACAAATTTATAAATGTCTTTGAGACATAGCTATTGGTATGGCTTTGGTCAGAATTTGACTTTCTTTAAAGTCGGGTTCATAAGGTAAACATATTTCATGTTTTTTCCTTTGCCAAAAGGCATTAGGAGTATGTGCACAAATAGTTTTTTCAATATATTCTTGCAGGTCTTTAACCTTCTGTTGTAATCCTGGTTGTAAAAAAAATTCTTTTATTCTTTTGTAATTTATTTCTTGAGATAAAGAATTTGGAAAATTTTCTTTTCTTTTAATACTTTTTTGTATAATATCAATTTTATGATGTAGTGGTTGACACACAACTTTGAATATTAATTCTTGATTGTTAATGTTACAAGTAATTCTTTCTTTTCATATCTTTGTTATAGGATATAACAAATGTAAGAAGGGATTTCCTAGTATAACATTATGAGACAAATTTTTAACCATTATAAATGGCATTTCTAAACAAATTCCTTTATTACAAATGGCTGTATTTTGTAGCTTATAACTAACTAATAACTTTCTGCAAACTGCAGCATTTAATATTTCTGTAGTTTTAGAAAAATATTTTTAAGGTACTATCCCTTCATTGATGCAATTTAAATCTGCATCTAAATCTATCATTGCTATTGTAGTAAAATAATATTCTTTGTGAACTACAATAGTGAACTTAATGTGCCATTTATGGGTAATTACCTTGTCGACTGCACCTAAGTCTATCATTGGATTTGTTTATATAATTTTGTTTCATTGCATAAATGAATTCCTTCTGCAACAACCTCTGCTGCTAATTTTCCACAAGTATATTGGCTATAAGGAATAGTTCCATCATTTTTTTGTTTCAAAGGATTTTTAACCCTTTCCGCAAAGAAACGTGGTAGTCCTGATAAGAACTTTTCTTTTCAAAATTCGTGATTACTATCACTTCTAGTAAATAACTTTGAAAAATATACATCTTTATACCATCTGAATTGGGATAAATTCTAACATTTTAAATTCATCAACTGCTCTTGTGTTCTATCTGTTTGAAAAGCAGTAGCTCCAATAAAATGTTTGGCAATTGTGTATATTAGCATATTTACGCAATCCATTTTAGCCATTCCATCTTCTAATTTTATGTAACAACCCGCATATTCGACGATTATGTATTTAAATATCTTATTTAAATATTTTAATCGTTAGTCGGATCTTAGTCCGAAAAGCTACTTTTTTGCAAATAGTCGAATTAGGACTCGAGACCACTTCCATTGAGTTCAAAATGACGTTTGCGACCTTTTTGAGTATAAACTTCGATATGTTTGGAGTTGGTAGAATTTTGCTACTTTTTCACTTTGGGTTTGGGTTTGTGTTTCAGCCCATCAACCTTCTAATATCCGAACTGAACCCCTCTCCCTTCATTCACTTTCTTTTCCTAATACTTTCAGCTCTAAAGAGAATAATGGGGGAAAAGATTGGAAATTAGAATTCCCAAGCCCTAGTTTCCATTTGCAAATCAAGTTCTAGCTCCAAATTCAAAGAGAAGCTATTGGTAAGTATCCTCTTCTTCTTCTCCAACTCTTTCTCCTTTCAATCTCAGAAATTCCTAAACCTAACTTTAGGAAATAATTCTCTTTTAAGCTTAGATTCAAGCTTGTTGAGTTGGAATTGAAGAGTGATTGTCCTTGCCTTGCTCTATAGCTTCCTCTTCATTGTTTTTGTGTAAAAGGTGAGATTTTTATCTCACATCTTAGTCTATAATTATCTTCGATTGTTATGTATGAATTCCTAACACTTATTCATGTGCATTTGCTTTTGATTTGGATTGGTTTTGTGAATATTTCAATTTTTGGTGTTTTGAACCCAAATCTTTAAAAATCATACCTTTGGTGTTGATCATGCTTTTGGTGGTGTATCGTCGAGCTTGTAAGGCTGGGTTGTCGCTTGGCATAAATCCCTAGTCTCCGTTGCTCATCCGATCGCTTCCGGTTTAGATTTTCGCCCATTTTGGGCAAGGCTGATTTTTGCCTAGCAGGCAAATTCAGACGTCTGAAACTAATTTCAGACGTTTGGTTTCAAATTCAGACGTCTGGATTGGAAGTCCAGACGTCTGGAATTAGTCCCTGGAATAATAAAAAGGGCAGAGACAAAATCCAGACGTCTGGAACAAAATCCAGACGTCTGAAACCAAATTCAGACGTCTGGTTGAAAATTTCAGACGTCTGAAATGGCCCAGGAATTAAAAATAGAAGGGATAAAACACTTAGACTTCCAGCACCTTGGGCCAGACGTTTGGGAACACCTACCAGACGTTTGGAACTGCTAATTTTGCCTATTTTCGAGTAAATTTCCAAGTTTATCGATTTTTGTTGATCCGACTTATTGTTATCAATTATTATCGACTTTGATGACCTTTTCTTCGGGATT
Organism: Allium fistulosum; assembly: GCA_030737815.1. Lineage (NCBI taxonomy): Eukaryota > Viridiplantae > Streptophyta > Magnoliopsida > Asparagales > Amaryllidaceae > Allium > Allium fistulosum. The sequence continues at coordinate 1,003,740,008 of CM060902.1, read as the reverse complement.
TTTGGAAGGCCCATTTTGATGGATCTGGTATCGATTTCTTTGGATTTTATTCACGTCTTCGAATGCGAATTTTGATGATTGATTGTTTCTACAATCGTTTTTTGTGATTTGTCACTTTAAAAATATAAAGGTTTTCTATACTAGTAGTAATTATCAAAACTCTTTCATCAAAACGATTTTGACACTATTTTAATTACAAAGCTCGTTTCTTAAACCGTTTTCCAATCTATTAGTATATACAAACCTTTACCTCACTCGGGTGAGAAATCTAATTAAACGGATTAGTAAAACAAGTGGTATGAAACACTTGCATTCACTTCGTCGGTTAATTCTTGGACTTGTTCGATTGAACCTCTTGTGACAATTTTCTAGTGAAGATTCGCAGCTTGTTCGTAAATATTTAAGTTAAGCAAGTGGTTATGGGACATGAAGCTAAACTCATATATTTACTATCTTGGTGTGATTGACACTTCTTGATGATCATGACGATCATTTTTGTGATTTGATTTAGACTAGCGATTGAGCGATGTCTCTTTGTCTGCGAGGGAGACTAGACCTCATTTGTGTGATGTTTCTACTCACATCCGTGGAGCATTCGGCTCATAGGTCTTCGGACCATTCATGGAGCATTCGGCTCATAGGTCTTCGGACCATTCGTGGAGCATTCGGCTCATAAGCCTTCCCCCTTTTTGTGATTTCTGGATTTCGTGTGTTGATTTCTGGAATTTGTGCTTCAGCAATTTTCGTGATTTTCATTGATATGTTTTATCAATTTTTGTGCATTGGTGAATTCGTGTGTCATTACCCTTTTGTGGATTTGGATCAAAGGAAAGATTCTTGTGATATTGATTAATCTCTTGTTGATTATCATTTACATACTTATTGTAGTATGCCATTATGTTTATTATATGTTTATGCCATATCTCTTATTTTATATCATGTCACCTGATATTTATAGCTAGATTGATCTGTTTATTATTTTCTTATGAAATAATACTCGGGTCAGACCGAGATGTTACAGGTGCTTCTGCTTGACTTCTCTTCTGGATTTCTCTGACTTTTGGCTAACTACTCTTGTTTAGTAGTTTTTGTTGTATACATTTGAGATTTAGACTCCTTGATGTATACATATTCTTCTGGCTAGCACTTGTATCTATTCTTTTGTGTTATTGTGGATCTTATTTGACCACTACTCTGATGTACACTTCTTTGTGTAATATTCATATCTATTTCCGCCTTTGTGATATGAATTATCTGTGACTGATTTGTGTTATGTTTATTTCTATATCTGTTTCCGAAGTCCATATAGCCACTGTGTAGTAGCTTTGAGTTTGTATCGGTATGTCGGATTTCCTCCTGAGAAGAAAAGTTATATTTTTATCTGGCATATCGGTACTCGCACAAAGCAATTATATAGATGGTCGCTCCTCAACAGCCTTATTCTCCGTGCTAGTTGACGGCATTACCCCGTAGTGTCCTTGGCTAGCGTGGGTATAGAGGTGGGGCGTCACATTTTATCGCAGTAAATATATGCGCTTTTGCTTCATTAGAAAGATGAAAATCCCACCAACCTTTTAGTTGTCCTGTAAATCCTTGTACAATAGCTTTAGCTATTCTATCGTCCGAATTATTTTTAATTAAGCATGCAGTAGCATACATCGTCATATAATTCTAACTAGTTTGTATTTGGTATTCAGAATAACCTTCAATATTCCATTCTACATTGAAGGTGCCATCAAAAGATACAGCTCCATAATTGTTTTATTCTTCGAATAAGCGGTCTACTGGTATCAGTCTCGTATAATAAGGTTTACTATATGAGGTATTTCAGTTATTAATTTTATTAACTTCAAAATTATTCTCTGGTTTATTTTGTTCTATGTTTAAGAACATTTTTTGTAAATTATTTACTTCTTCATCTGAATTATTATCAGATTCTGGTTCCGAAGTTTCTCTAGACCCCTATCTTCAATTATGGGTGCAACTTCCTTTTCATTAATTTTTAAAGCGTCTAGCCTTTCCATTATTTCCTTTAACAATTCGGAGTTTTCTCATGGTTTATCCAAATTCATTTCTAAATTTTGTGCTGACCAAGGTTTGAATAAAACATCATCTGTATCATAGATTTTTGTTGTATTTGTTGATCTTTATTAGATCCTTGTTTAATTCTTGTATGTTGATTACCTATTCATTGTAATGTTAAATTTGTAAAATTATTTTTCTCTATAATAGCTTCAAATGTCCTATCTTTCCTATAAGGAGTAGCAATCATTTCTTATTTATCAATTTTAACTGATAAGTTTGCTTCTAGAGGATGTATACTCCTAATAGTCTTTCCTGCTTTAGTAGTATCATCTTTATAAGCAGAATTTATATTGAAAACTGTCAAAAAGTCATCAAAATCTGGAAAAGTATCCTTTTTTTCTATTTTATAGATTTTTTTTTTCATTGTGAACATATCATAATCTTTTGGTAGATCATTTCCCATCTTTTTTAAAAGCAATTTATATCTTTTCATCCATTTTTCTTGTTATTTAGGATCTTTCATAAAGAACCATTTTCTTTTATATTTGTTTTCTTTTGAATAAAATTTTATTTTTTCAGATTTTGAAAATGGAAATTTAAACTCTTCATCAAGAGTTATGGTATTTATACCAAACACAGATCTATCCTCATCATATCCCATATCTGAAGGTGTTGGTGATCTAGGATTTGACGGAGGAATTTCAACCCTATATTCAGGTTGACTAATTCCATGTTTTGTGTTTCCTGCAATTACATTTTCCTTTTCTATTTTTAAAGGAGTGGTTTCAGCATTGTTGAATCATGGTTCCTCTGATTTAGAGTAAGAACCTAATTTTAGGCATGTGACTCTTTTTTTTGAAAATCTAATCTCAATGTCACCATCAGGATATTCAATAGTTTCTTTTAATTTTTTCTTGTCTACTTTAGTAGGTTCATTTGCTTCTTCAGGAAGCCATTTATCTAGTAAATTTATCTCATTCCAAATAATTGATTTTGAAATTACAACGTTACTTTTATCAATGTCTGTTATAAACAGTGTAGTTGTACCTTGATTTTTAATCGGAATATTCTTTATATTAGTAATAATAGTATTCATTACTCTATAACATATTCTATAAATAAGAATAACATTTTGTGTTCCTAGTTTCATATTAAAACCTTCAGTTTTTATATCCAGACAGATAGACTAGATTAAATTTGGGTCTGTTAAAGACATAGTAAAATTTGGAAAACATGACAAATATATTGGTCCATCACATAATGTTGATTCTACTATTCCTAGTAAGGAATCATGAAATTCATTATGTCTTTTATCTCTAACTACAATTATAGCAGACGTATTTAGTCCTAATCTTGTTGCTGGTTTTAAAGCAACTTGGATCAATCCAACATGAATTAATTTATATTTTTCTCTATGCAAATTTAAAAGCTTTTTTGAAAATAAACTAAATGAACTATATCCTTCAGATAAAGGAATTGCCTGTTCAACAGTCTTAATTACATAATCATTTTTTGCAATAAAACTTCCAGTTTTTCTATAAATCATTGAAGGCGAATAAGCCGGAATATTCCTGCTATTCAAACTAGATTCTAAATCTTGATTTATAGTAATTTCTTTATTTTTGCTGAGAATTACTCTGTCTAGATTATCTAGCCCGTTATTATTATTATTATTATTATTATTATTATTATTTCTAAATGATAATGCTCTAGATAGTCTTTCCATATTATCTACCTTATCACTATCAACGATTTACGCAAAAATTCCCTAAAACGCCTATCTACGGCAACAAACGGGAAAACACAACTAAGCGACTTAGGGACAAAGTCCCGGGTTACTAAGATAGACAATAAGTTGGAGTAACTAGATTTTATCATATAGGATTAAAATAATAATAGTTTGATAAACTAGCACTGAAGAATTTCTATAGTAATTGTTAATAAACGGTGATGAATAGTACAGTGAATACTACCTACGGATGAATAGTACGAAATAGTACCTTCTCTTTGGGGCTTTTAAGCCTGAGCAAACCTATCTCCTACTCCCACCGGGCTTCGATACCAAATGCCTTCGGACCTTCGTATGCTCCTTGTTTGAAGTGGGTTTTTATGATGATGATAATCAGATACTTAAAGATATAATAATACTGGAGAGGATTTTAGTATAACCTACTATTGGAGATAGGCGTTTTAGGGAAGTTTTGACCATTTAAGTCTGTTCAAACTGGAGAGGATTTTAGTATAGTAAGCTTATATTAAGATAAACACCGTCATTGTTTATCAAACCTTTCCAACGGTAATTGTGACCTTCGGAAATGAAGTGGGTTTTGATGGTGAAACTGTGGCTTTTCTCGAGTTACTAAAATCCTCTCTAGTATTATTATATCTTTATGTATCTGATTATCATCATCATCAAAACCCAGTTCAAACAAGGAGCAAACGAAGGTCCGAAGGCATTTGGGATCAGAGCGCGGTGGGAGAAGGAGATAGGTTTGCTTAGGCTTAAAAGCCCCGGAGAGAAGGTACTATTTCGTACTATTCATTCGTAGGTACTATTCACTGCTTTGATTAATGAATATTTAATTAATTTTAAATATTCAATATATAGGTTTTATAATGAAAATAAACTTATTTTAATTAATTAATATTGATGGTGAATCGTTTTTAAAATTTGTTTACCAAATTGAATAGTTCGTAGAAAAACATAAGATGTGACCGAAGAACGTTTTTCGAAATTTCGACCTTTCGACACCGGAAAGTTATCGGGAACGTTGTTTGTCTTTGTGCACTATATGTACATATATATAAGAGTTAATTAACTAGATAACAATACGCTAAGAAATAAATTATCTTATATTAATTTGGATTAGTAAGTGATGTGACAAAACATAGTTTTAAAAATAATAAATATTATATGTATATATATATATATATTAAGTATTGTCACATCATAGATTTATAATCATTAACCATAATTATCTCTTGTCACATCTTAGTTAATCAATATTTATACATATACATATATATATAAAGAAATTGATGCGACTAAACATAATTATATATATATATAAAAGAAAGTGATGTGACTAAACATAATTATATATATATATAAGAAAGTGATGTGACTAAACATAATTATATATAAGAGTGATGTAACTAAACATAATTATATATATATATTATAAAATATTTGTGATGTGACTAGATATAATAATGACATAGGAAATTTTCCTATAAATAGCCATATGTTTCTCCATTTTTCATCCTCCTTCCTCCAACCCTTTCTTCCTCATTTCTAACTCAAATGAAGTTTTTATTTTTTTTATACCGTGTGAAATTTTAATGGCTGCAACACTGTAGTTGACCACTTTTCCAAATTTCTAACACAGCTATGCTAAAATACACAATCTTTGCAAAGCAATTTTTCACCAAGAATTTCAAGTCCAAAAATTACCCTTCTTATTTTGATCATAACTTCTTTAAAACAAAACGAAAATGAGTGATTCTTTTTTTGAAATGATAGAGAAAATAAATTCCAATAAATTTGCTTTGAGTGATTTTTTAAAATTCCATGAGTAGATAGCCTAAAAATCAGTTGTAAAATGACCTTTTGGGTTTATTATTGAGAAATCGATGTTTACACGAAGTCGCTCTACATTACCTAAACATGACTCACTTCCTTGTTCATCCATGGCCTAGCCTACCTAGTACATTTAGGATCCAAGACTCCGTCTTTTTGCTTGGGATTGAAAGTGCTAGGTCGTACTCAAGTCAGCGAAAGTTTAGATAGCCTTCGGTGAGTAAATTCCTTAACCTTTTGGGAAAGAATTTACATTTATATATATGGTTGTTATATGGTTGTATTTGTGATGTTATTATTTGGATTATAGTATGGTTTAGATGTATATGTGTGTTCTAATTTGTGGTTTAGCATTAGAACATTCAATTGATGATTTAAGTGGTGTTTGGTTATAAAATTATGATCTTTGGCTTGAAATTGAGAGTGATATGGAAAGTTAGTAAGTAAAATTAGCAAATAGAAGAGTTAGCGAGCAACAAGTTGAATTATGGATATCTATAGCGATAGTAGCTATGGATGCAGTTCGTTTAAAAATTCGATTTTCGCAAAGTTTGGTTTTTATACTTTAAATTGTTTTGTAAATAGTTTACAAACTAAATAATGATATTTTAAAAGGTATATTAAGGATTTAATAATAAATTTTTAATTAATTATGTTTTGATAATTAATAATTAATTAAGGATTATACAAGGGTTATTAACTTTTATTAATTAAAGATTGGTTGTTGATTAATTATCTTTTAAAGTTAAGATTTATTTTAATTAATTATTAGTTAGGTTAGTTAATTATGAGTTAAGTATATGATTTATCTTTAATTAAATATTATGTAAATATAGGATTAATCATTAATTAATTATTAGTTAAGTGTTTAATTATTTTTAAATTATAAATTAATTAAGGTTTAATTTATAATAAATTATTTATTAAAGATTTAATTTATTATTTAAGCTTAATTAAGGATTAATTAATTAATTAATTGAGGTTAATTAATATTTAATAAAGATTTAATTAATTATTTAATAATTAATAAAGACTAATTTAGATTTAAATAATAGTTAATTATCGTTAACTATTTAGTTAAATTAACTTAAGACTCGATTAAAATTAATTATGATCTAAATAAGGATTTAACTTATAATTAATTATTTTTAAAAGGGTTTAAAAGTTTTAAATCCTTTGGTTTTCAAAAGAAAAATTTGTTTAAAGGTGCTTCTTTTTCAAAAGATGGTTTTGAATACAAGTGATTCAAGTGTTGATACCATTAAGAAACCATATAACTGTGAATGAGTTATAATGTAGATCGTTAGGTTGTTTGGACATGTGTTAGCAGAATAAATCCCCATTCTGCTATAAATTGATTGTTTATTTTTTTGGTTGTTTGGACATTTGTTAGCAGAATAAATCCCCGTTCTGCTATATATTGATTGTTGGTTTGATTGTGCGTATAAGTGTTAAGCAGAATAAATCTCTGTTCTGCTATAAGTTGATTGAATTGTTTGGACATCTATTTAGTAGGATAAATCACCATCCTATTGTTATGTTATTTGGACCTGTATATGCCAATTAGTTATATTTACGTGGTATTCCCTGATTGGATATGAACTGTATTTACATATATGGTAGCTTATGTAAATAATTGTTATGCGATTTGGGAATCGAATTGAAATTAAATGCTAACTTAAATTAGTATCATTGGACTGTTAAGCCTCATTTGGAATTTATAAAGTATGGTTTTGAATTTACTTAAATTCTTTAATCAATTTAGGACTAAGGTTTTATAAATGGTTTTTCAAGTTATATAATTCTTATAAAGGTATTTATAAATGATAACTTGTTTATAGAAAGGGGTTTTTCTAACGAAAAGGGTTATTAAGGTGTTTTACAAATGATGTTTTGTGAATGATATTTATAAAGGATATTTTTTAGCAAAGCTAGCCGGCTTTAAAATAGGTCGTACTACTGTATATACAATGAGAAAACAGGTGTTCATGTGACGCCCGCCCATGGCCCCCGCACTGGACCTAGACATAATGCGCTGTAAAGCGTGCCAGGCAGCCATGGACGATTGTCAGGGTAAATTAAAACAGCAGAATCTATCGTATAACTCACAGCGCATGGATAAAATACAATAGAACATATATATATAGTGAAGCTTCACAGAATAAAATGTCATCATATAAAACTTCATAACAGTGGAATACAAACATCTGAATAGTCAATACATCAAGCCTCACTACATATCACTCAGAGAATTATACAAAGCAGCGGAACATCCAGTACATATAGTAAGAAAGATAATATGCAAGCCTCCAGCTCGTCTTCGACATCAGCATCGTGGAAAGCAAGAACATCACCTGTCACCTGCTACCTAGTCTGCCCGTCCCAAAATGGACGAACAGCCCAAGGCAATAAGAGTTAAAACATAAAGCCTTGAGTCAGACAACAGTCTTAGTGAGCGGTAAATTAACTAACAACATACCAAAAGAGCATAAAGGAAAAAGGAATAGGAATACAACCCTCCCACTCCACCTCTTTCTACAGTGATAGCCCCCTAACACACACTAAGCAGAAGCAAACATAGCAAAGCACACAATTTAAAGTAAGCAATTATCACTCGAGTCAAGGGCGATGTTTTCCAAGTACAAACCCCCAAGGCCTAAACCAAGATCAAATAAGCACCCAGAAAATACCGCTCTTGAGACCGAATGACGATACAACCAAACATCCATGACTCTGGCTATCATTGCTATCATTGCTTCGATATCATCGTTAATTGAATGACCGGCTCATTCTTTCATCCGTCCATCAAGGGCTAATGGAAAGCCCGGTTCTAGACATTACTCCCGCACGTCGTCGTGACCCGTGCCTAGGACTACCGAATCTGCCCAAAGTACTTGACTACCAATCAGTAGCCTTCAGGAACTATTGAATCTGCCCAACGTACTCTTGCTTTGAGCATGCTAGAACCTTCAACAATGATGAGATCTCAGCCTTCTAGTCATCCTCCTCGACGACTATTTCCATACTAGCTTAAGCGCCTCTCGAGCAATCCATTATCCTCAACTCGAACCATTTCACCGAGTTATCAACATGCTTGGAATGATCCCGTCTGAATTAGACCAAGACTATCTCATATCTTGCCTTGCTTCATCACATCCTCGCAAAGCCTCATCTCAATATCACCATCATCAAATCTATGCATAAGAGCTTCATCATCCGCTACATATGCCACGAGCAGCTTTCCCAATTCAAGAGCCTTTCCCTTAGCATTTGAATCATCTTCATTCTAAATCAAATCATCAATCATCTAATTCATAGCAATCAATCAAGTCAAACATTAATCCAAGTAAACAAGCATTCAAATATGATCTAAATAGACAATTATCACAATAATGGCAATTTCGTAGATAAAGAGTCTAAAGTCTAACAAGCATGAAACATGAGCAATATATCTATAACTTGATGATGAACTTGATGAATGAACTTGCATATGTAAACATGTAGTAAAATGGATGTCGAATCATCATGAACAATAGATCTATACTTAGGTTTGAGAAAATGCATGGAAATCACTACTTTAACACCAAATCAAGCCAACAACCCGATATACTCCTTTGGGTCCGTGTGAGAGATAATCACCACTCACCAAATCACCTAAACACCTTAAAAGAAACCCACTTCAGATCTGGACAGCGAAGGATCTAACTCGATCTATCACAAATCCGCTTCAAACGAAGAAATCTCTCTTCAATGGATGAAGATCTTCAATCTAAGCTCTTGAATCTTCAATTCGATCTTCGATTTGGATGGATGGAAGTACAAGATTAAAGTGGAGAAAAGAAGTGAAGAAGTGTAGAAGTCGAGCTCTCAAAATGGTAGCACTTCGTCGCTTCAAAATCCGGATCCCAAAAATGAAGAAAAACCCTCCTATTTATAGGCTGATTTCGCCTTAGGTCGCTCGCTCGGAGTTAGGTCGTCCACGACCTAAAAACCTTACGACCTAAAACCCTACGACCTAAAAACCTTCGACCTAACAACCCCAAGCCTCTACGACCTAACCAGATGCGCTTCTACGACTTAACGACTTAGAGCATCAGCGCACCCAAGCGACCTACGACCTAACCCAGATGCGCTTCCTCGCGACCTAACACTGCCACGACCTAAGACAATGCGCTTCCGTGACCTAACAATGCCACGACCTAACAACCTAACAAACCTGCGACTTAACACATACACGCGACCTAATAGTTAGCCAGGATACGACCTAACTCCTTAGGTCGTCTAACGACCTAACCATGCTAACTCGCTCACCACTAGGTCGCTCACCACTGTAGGTTACTAACCCTTAGGCCGCTAACTCCTATAGGTCGCTAACTCCTATAGGTCGCTACTCACTAACTCTCTTAGGTCGCTGCAAACCCTTAAGTCACTCAAAACCTTAGGTCACCAACTCTTATAGGTTGCTAACTCTCTTAGGTCGCTCCAATCTCCTAGGTCGCTCACTCGACCTAACCTACCCCACGACCTAAGCCAGCACACGACCTATCTTCTATACGACCTAACTATTACACGACCTAACTCCTTAGGTCGTTCTAATCCTTAGGTCGCTCCACTTCACTAAGTTGCCTACCCCTTAACTCGCCAACTTCCCTAGGTCGCTCCAAACCCTCATACAACCTAAGACTTAGACTCTGGACGACTTATCAACAATGCGACCAAATGTCAACTGTTTTACGATGTTTCGATCCGTAAAAATACGGGTCGTTACAGTTCACATAACAACTAATAGGGAGGAGCCCTAACAATAAAGAAAAATAAAGCACATGAGATAGGCAAAAAGGCCTATGCTACTAATCTAATAACTACTACGAGCCCTCCAAGGAAGGACTCGCAGTGACTACATTAGACGACGGGCTAATAACATTCAAGAACCCAGAGAAAAGAGTAGCAAGATTTGGGTCATAACCTTTAGACGATGGAGAGTATATAAATTTCCTATCCCAATTGACGTCATAAAACTTTATAAAAGTATATTTTATAAAGGAGTATAGATAGGTTTATATAAAGAGGTTTATAAATTAACTTAAGGGTTTATAAAAGTGGGTTATAACTTTATTTTGAAATTTATAAGTTAATTGAAATATGAGATGAGCTTTTAAAAAGGGTATTTTTGATAAAGGATAAGTGGAATGTTTTATTTGGAAGAAATGTTTGGTTATTTAATATAGGATTTGGAAAGACGAAAAATTTGAAAAGTTTTAAAAATATACTTATACTGATAAGATAAGTATATGATTTTGTTTCAAGGCATGAAAGTAAAATGTTTGGGTAATATACTTATAATATTGAAGTAAATATATAAATGTTTCCCAAGTATAAAAGGAAATGTAAGGGGTTTGGGAATAGTGTTTTGAAAAAAATCTTGTGATCAGATTTTTATAAAGTGGTTTTATTAATTAAAGAGAATTAATAAAGGCTTAGTGGATCCCATATGGAAATTAAACCATGGTTGGATGTTTGTTTATTTGATAGTTAAATATCCGACTATCAAAACTGGACCAAAACGTAACTTTGGAAATATCTAGGAGGAACACGAGTATTATATGGTACAGTTACTGTCGAAGGTGTTATACTGTACGTATAAAAACGCTTCGTCTTCTAGGACGAATGATAAGGAAATCCATCCACTAACAGTTAGGAGGTGAACTCCACTCTTGTTATTTGTCTGTTTATTTCCTAAAGAACCGGGGTTGAGTTTACCAAAAATTATTGAAAGTTGTTTTGAAGAGACCGAGATCAGATATGTTATCTGAAAACCACTTCGATCCAACTCAAGCGTTGCGAACTGTAGACCTCGTAAAGAGTATGGAATCGGAGATAGAGAGGTGAAGTGCAAGGGTTAATCGCTACTAATCCTGATGGTGATTCCAAAATGGATGTAGTACGAATAGTGCCTTCGGTTTCGTTCAGACCCAAAACGGACTTGTATGGATAAATGCTATCAACATATTTTCATTTGAGGGCAATAAGCATTCTAAGTGTAAATGTTCTCGAAAGGTAATCGTAGCCTCAAGCCTCATCAACCAGGAATGACTAAAACAGGGGAGATGCAGCAGGGCTATATGGGTCGCATCCATTAGGGTATGTCATCGCATTTCTAGATGACCATTCATATTTCTAGATTCAGTTGTCCATATAAGCTCAGTATACGGTTGGGAACAACCGGGGTGATGACATATTCGGTACTATCCAGCAAGGGGTAGGCTGGTCCTGTGTTGCCAAGGGTCGTTAGGTACGATCTCTGTACATTGTTCTAGAGGTGTACTGTGACTGGCGGTACCCTAGTAGCCCAGTCATTAGTTGGAATCCATTCTCCAATACGAGCTTTACGGTTTTAGTTGTATACCAAATATGTTGGAACGTGAGATGCAAGCATTCCAGCTATTTTAATATTTTACTTTGAACCCTTAGACATTATTATAATATCACTGGATTTTCTATAGAAGTGTTTTAGTTATCGTAAGGTAAAAACCTGTTTGAGTTTATGTGCGGCGAGGTCTTACGAGATACCTTTGATTTCAAAGGATTTTTCAAGTTAATAAATCAATAAAGCTTTTTGTGATTTGAATTTACTCACGTTGGTATTCTAGACTGACCTGGGCGTTATTTCCTTATAATGCTTGGGCCAGACCGAGCATGTTTGCCAGGTTAGCTTTCATGCTTTGGAGCTATGGAGTCGAGTTGGAGGCCCAGGACGTACTCTCGTATTTTGGATATCTTCCGTTGTGTATGTGTTATGTGTAGTTTGTCTGCTGTTGTAAGGACATGTATTATAACTATCCAACTCTGGTATACATCTATAAAAAAAAGAGGTCTCAGATTTTGTAAAGACTTGATTATATTATGTATTATTCCATTACGTTGTGAGATTCCATGTTTGTTCCTAGTTCTTCTATCTTCTATCTCCTTTCTTTCCCCCAACAATCTGTCATTTCGGCACTTAGTTGTTTGGCATGTTAATACCGTGGGTGTATTAGTGTCGACTTCTGGGGTTCGGAAAGGTGGGTCGTTACAATGTGGTATCAGAGCTGAAGGTTAAGCAAGAACCTTGGCTTTGGTGGGGTTAACTCATTAGAGATAGGGTAAGTGACACCCTAGAATGAGTTTGAGTGTATATATATGACAGTATATTTTATACTTTAACTAGAATATATTTTATATATAAAAAAGAATGATTTTCAAAAATAGTGTAGTATAGTTAGTCAAGGTATTAGGAGATAATAATATGTTATTATTATCATTTAAGGCTTGTTTAGTCATGTTCGTCCAGTTTAGCATTGACTATGGTTTGTATGTATAGGAATTTTCCTTGTTGAGATATTGACCCTAATAAGCTGGAATTAGAATCTTTTAATGATTTATACCGTTCAACATGGTCTATAAAAGTCTGTATACAATTAGAATCTTTCTAACATAAGCAAATGAAATCCTCTCCAATAATGCTCCTAATAAACTATACCGGCTTATTATTATATTTACCATAGTTATAGGTTATTTTCCGCACTATTATATCTTTAAGTATCTGTTATCTCGCCTTTTGGCAAGGCCGTATACAGGCAGATCTGACTCAATGGGCTGCACAATTATCGAGGCTGAAATATTATGGATTTGTTTCGGATGGATGGATGGACAATCGATTACGGACAATAAATATGAATATGAAGCCGGGATTAAGCATGGTTGATGGATAAATGACGCAGGGTACTTGGAATATGGATTTTGGCAAGAGATGAGTTGCTTAGGTTCTACTTTGAGTCGCCAAAGGGATTGCTTCAGGTCAGGAAAGGGTTTACTTCGGGTCATAATAGGATGTACTTCGGTGGGTTCGGCATTGGATCTTCCTCGGGTCGGCATGGTCATCTCTTCGGGTCGGCATAAGGTGTTGCAAGGGGTCAGCATCAGGAGTTGCATCGGGTCGGCATATTGGAGCGCTTCGGGAAGGCACTTGATTAGCCTCGGGTCGATATTTGGTTACAACTCCGGGTCGGCATTGAAGAGCTTGGGTCAGGTCAGCATTGATTTCATTCAGGGTCAGCGTAGGGTCTCGCTTCGGGTTAGCAAGGCTTCGGCTTCGGGTCGGCATTGAGAAAAGGTTGGATCGGGGTGGTCTAGGTCAGGGGTCGTGTTACTTCGGGTTGGCACATTGGTTGCTTCGGGTCGGCATGTTATCTACTTTAGGTCGACGTATTTGGACGAGTTGGGATCGACGGTCGCTAAGGTGGGCCCATTAGGTGAGGAGGCCATGTAGTCGGAGTTTCACCTATAAATATAGCAGGTTTGGCTTCAGAAAAGGGGATCTTCACTTTGTTTCTCTTCATCTTCCACCTAGAGGCTACTCTGCCATTTTTATTCAGAAATTCCAAATTGTAACTGTAATCAAATTTCTGATACTAAAAAGGATTTTTCTGAAGTGGACGTAGGCCGGAATTAGCTGAATCACTATAAATCTTGTCTTTTTTTACTTGTTTTCATTTTAATTTTGGTTATTCTTCATATTATATTCTCTACCTATACTCTATTTTTGATGATCTGTGATTAGATATTGGTGCGTTCACTTATAATTGGGTGTTGGTGGCCAATTTGACGCCAACATTTTGGTGCTTTCACTGAAAAAGCTGGCACTCAGGGATTTGGAAGTTAGGATCTTGGATTTGAAAGCTTGGGAACTTGGATTTCAGAAGCAATGGTTAGGCAATCAAGAAAAAGACAAAGAGCAGGGATAAGATGGAAACAATGATGGATGCTATGCAGGAAAGGATGCTAAAGAGACAGGAGGAAATCCAGGATTAGAACCAGAAAAAAGAAGCAAGCAAGATGATGGATGGAATTTTGGCATGGATCTGCACTAGTACAAAAAACGCATATTGCTTCGCCTCATTTGCATCGGTTGAAGTAAAAACTGATGCAAATAGAACTATTTGCATCAGTTCTATCTTAATAACCGATGCAATTGGTATGTGGAAAGCAATAGGTAATAAAAAAAATCAAATTTGCATCAGTTCTCACGAACAACCAATGCAAATAGTTTTAGTCGCATCAGTTTTAAAGTGAATCGATGCAACTACATGTTGATGGCAATATATAATTTAGGTGGGAAATAATGAAAAATTGGCTCCAAAGTTACTACTTTGGACAAATGTACTCTTTCCTCCTCCATAACCTACTCCGAAAAACAAAATTCTTCTCCTCCTCAGAATGCTCGGTGGCAGAAAAATTATTTTTTACTTCTTTTCTTCTTCAATAAATGGACCCGCGCTTCAGATCCGACTCTGGAGAAATGATCAGGATCTGATGGCTGACGCCTTGGGAGTAGGGTTTGCTGATGACATAATTAGGGTTAGCGTCGAGGACTTCTTTGGCTGAGATGGGTCGGCCGTACTCTTCGACCTCGCCATTGATGGGGACGATCCTGATCAGATCGAGGGCGCCACATGGAAGGACGTAGGCCAAGCAACATCGTAGGCTGTTGCCCATGCTGGTAATGTTTTCTTATTTTTATTTATGTTGTGGTGATGATGATAATGAATGAATGTTGATGGATGTAGTGGTTTGTGGAGATGAATGCGAGTTGAATTAATGTTGCAAAGATGCAACATTACAAAAGTTTGTTTTATAAACAAACTAAAATATTTGCCACTTTAAAAAAAATACATATTATATATACTGAAATTGCTTGGTTTAATAAAAGAATTGCTTGGATTCATCAATTTATTCAACATTGTCTGCCGGTAACCATTCATTTTAAACTTCCTACGGTAACAAAGCTTTTGAGAACATTGGACTTGTTTTGAACGAACGCTATGTGCTTTTTGACTTCGCTAGTACAAGATTTCTTCAGCTATCACAATATAGTAAGTACAGTGCAACCAAAACAAGAAGCATTTCATTCAGCGTTTCCTTTGTTTCTT
Source organism: Allium fistulosum (assembly GCA_030737815.1). Taxonomy (NCBI): domain Eukaryota; kingdom Viridiplantae; phylum Streptophyta; class Magnoliopsida; order Asparagales; family Amaryllidaceae; genus Allium; species Allium fistulosum. The sequence goes on along the minus strand of CM060902.1, from coordinate 1,003,724,435 downwards.
ACTAATACTGTGTGCGTTGCTACTTCCGACGTACTTTTATTAATTAGGGATCAACTTTGTACAGTGGAAAGATAAAAGAAAACCTCGAAATTCAATCAATTTTAGCATGACTCAAATGAAAAACCTGTCAAACGACTTTTAATGAACAAATTTATACAAAAAGATAAATAAAAATGGTCTACTAGTAAAAAATATCGAAAAGAAAATAAGTATTCTAAAAAAATAAAAATAAACGTTCAATTTGAATCCACGTAACTGAACATATCTTCTTATATGAAACAAGAAAATCAGTAATTAATAGTATATTCCTTTCAGTGCCAAAATATTAATCAAGAGTGCAGCCAGGTTTAGTTCTTATAGTACACAGTATAGAACAAGTAGTATACACATAACAAAACATTAAATCTTTATCTTTTCCAACACTTAACTAAAGCAATAAAAAATAAGCAGCAATCTACATAAAAACGGCAAAGATGATGAAAAATGATACATATCGAGCTAATGCTATGATGTAATAAGAACAAAATTGCAAATGAATTTTAGTTGGATTGGATGGTTTGCTGTAACTAGTTTATTGAATGATATCTGTCGTTCTAGCACTAAACTGAGAATGGTATGTGCATTTTTGTATATGAGGTGCACTGATAAGAGGCCGGTTCCCCGTAAACATCGAAGTACAAAGTGCAAGGAGTCACATCTATGTGTCAAAGTAAGAATGTCATTTGGAATTAGTTGCTTGGTGTAGTTTAATTAGTATTTGTTGTATTGTAATTCCTTTTCAAATTGAATGTTTATCGATAAATACATGTCATGCATGTTCAATGTAAGTCATTTGATTAACTATTTCAATTTTATTACCAATTTGGTTGCTTAGTTGGTGATACAGTTAATTTTGTTCTTCCTGAATTTTAAATTACATTGCAATGTAATTCCTTTAGTTTGTAGGCAAAATGTTTGCTGGTGCTGTTAAATCTTGTAATTTGAGAAACACCCTTAAATTTATTTTTAGATTATTCCCACTTTTATTCTTTTGCTTGATATGATTATTTTTCTTAGTTAATGAAGTTTGTTGTTTTATGTTCTTTTGAACGTAGAAAAAGCAAAGTAGCACCACTCCATGATAGCAAATGTTTAATGCTTCGGACTTGCAACAACTATTTTACAGTTGCAGTCGTGGAACCTTTGTTATAACAAAATAGTTTACTCATAGTGCTTCCAATATAAAAAGCTTCCAATATAAAGAGAGCTTTTGGCAACCTTGGTCCTAAGCACATTTCAACATGAAAGTTAACAAAAAATCGATGTTTACAGTTTCAGAGTTTTGCCTTTTGGGTTGAATACCGCCAGAAATCTACAACGAGGTTTCATGTACTATGGTGAGCTCGTAAGATTTCTCTTTGTTATGCGAATGATTGCCAAATTAATACAAGCAGGTTTTCAAATATCTTTATACTTTTCATTTATTATATGTTTTACCTCATTTTATTCTGAAATGTTAGACATATAGTTTTTGGATTTGCATATTTTCTCTATTGGTTTTCTTCCGTGTTCCAATTTTTACGTTTATTAGTACTTTCTGCTCAAGCATTTCATGTGATAGTAGAAATGAGCATATATCATCTTTTACTTATGTTATTTTCAATTTGAATTCATAAATTATTTCGTTATGTTCATTTGTGAAGCTAAACATAGGCAGCTTTTAATAGTTTAGTCATAGTGCTTCCAATATATACACCTGACATGGCACTTCCTGCAATATATCAGACCATCAACCACCAACTTCTTTCCAAAATTGCAACAACCGATGGTCATGGAGAAAATTCAAGTTATTTTGATGGATGGAAAGCTTATGAAAAGGATCCTTTCTATTTAACTGACAATTAAGATGGAATTATACAGATGGGTCTAGCTAAGAATCAAGTAAATGTTCTAAACTAGCTTGCTTCATTTTGTATATATGATTCTTATACATACCAGCAGATATGTAGGCAAATTCAGCTGCTGACTAGTAAGCTCTTTTATAATGTGTAGCTTTGTCATGATTTGATACAAGAATGGATTAGAGAACATCCCCAAGCTTCAATTTGCACACCAGAGGGCGTGTGTGAGTTCAAGATTATCGCTAATTTTCAGGATTATCATGGCCTTCCAGCATTTAGAATAGTAAGAATCATAAGTTATGCTGCTCAATTTAATATGATCATCTTCAAGAAATTCCTAACTAGAGTCGTAACCAAAAAAGAGTAGAATATGCACTTCATCTTTGCTAAAATGAAACTAACTTGAGTCACTGATCAGAATATTGACAAAGAGAACTGCAGTTTACAAACATATTGTTTTAGTTTTGCAAAATAGTCAGATGACAACCAATTTATTCGACAATAAAAAAATATGGTGAAAATGTAATTTTTTTTAATAAGCACTTGTAAAACAAAACAATTTCAATCAGTGATAGACCAGTTATGTTCATTTGAAAGGAAAAAAAACGTCACTAAAAATTAATTGAGATGTGATGTGTCTGCAGGCAATGGCCAGATTCGTGGAGAAAGTGAGAGGTAATCGAGTCAGATTCGAACCTAATAGAATAGTAATGAGTGGTGGAGCAACAGGTGCATAAGAATTGATTGCTTTTTGTCTTGCTGATCCTGGAGATGCATTTCTCATCCCTACTCCATATTACCCTGGGTTAGTACTACAAAATTTACATTTTACATTTACATGGTATGTCTCCATAGGTCCGTGAAAAACGTAAGAGTAAAAAAAACATGGAGATAGCGTTCATCACAAGTTTATTGCCTGTTTGAATTTTCAGCTGCAATTAGAAAATAACTTTTAGTGTAAAAAAAAGTTGTGGTTGGGCCCCGGGGGGGTGGTGGTGTGTGTTAGGGGGCAGGAAATCTAGTAGGATTTTCTGATGTGTGAGAGTTGATGATAATAAGTTGAGCATTTGAATTAACCTCAATAATGTTGCAAAACCATCACTCTCATGGTTATGTACAGTGGTTAACACCTCACGATCAATCGATTTCACAGGAGTCTGGCAACTTGATTCCTTCTTCTTTTTTGCAAAGGTAATTATTACTCAGTTTAATAAAAGCTGGCTAAATTTTTTTTTGCCTTTGATGTCATACTTGGGTTAGGATTACAATTTCGATTACCAATTTAAACCCGTCTATCGCCTTTTTAGTGTATTTTGTACAGTAAGCAAATACTTTTTTATTTATTTTATCCAGTACTATTTTAAATAATAGCTCAATTAATTTCAAATTATTGTAAGTTGAACTCATTCAAAACTAATAAGTAGGTTCAATAATTTTCTAAACTTCCAACTAAATATAAGTTTTGGTGTTTTTGTCCAGTAATATTTCAAATGATAGTTTGTTAATTTTAAATTATTTGTTAATCTTGTTTTAACTTCAATTGAATGAAAAAGTAATTATTTAATTATCACATTGTTTGTTTCCTTTTATTATAAGAAAAAAGGGGGGTAAAATGGTACAAAATATTGTTGGTTCGTTTGAAATTATTTTGGTGAATGTGGACTTCTTTTGGGCTGGTAGTTTGAAGTGTTTTGCAAGTTTGATTAGATGGTAACTGTATTTCCAATCTGCATTTAAACAAATTTATTACTGACCATTAGCATCATAAATTCAGATAGTTAAACAATTCAGGTAAATGGAAGTTACCAACTATAGGAGAGTTTCATATTCTTTGTTGTTGATTGGTGTAGATTCGAAGTTCAACTGTGATAAAACCCTATAAAAACAGGTATGACAATTTAGAATATTATTCACTTCATGGTAATTTATATCTTTATATCAATTTTTTAGAGTGACTAACAGAGATTTAGGTAAAAGATACTTGAAATAGATTGCAGCAATGAAAGCACAGTAGAAATGAAAGCACAGTAGTGATGGGGAAAGGCAGTGGTAGAAATGAGGGCATAGTTGTGTGCTGTTGAATGTAAGAAGTTGCAGAGGAGTAGCAATTTGTGGCTGTGCAGTTTGTAGAAGTGAATAGGCAGTGGAGTAAGGAATGATAGTTTAGCAGCAGTATGTTGTGTTGTGGATGTTGCTATGGGGCAGATAGTGGAAATGATGAGGCTGGTGAATTATGGGAAATAAGCAGAGATGATTGGATGATGTATGGCAGTGAGCAATGTGAGAAGTGAATTGCAGTTTATAAGGTGTTGCTGATGGGATGGTGGTAGGTTGGAATGTGTGAGGATGAATGGTTGTATGTGGAAGGAAACCGTGATGATGGTATGTGGTGGAACTGATGATTCACAGTTCAGGGGATAGTGCTGGACAAGTGAATGAAAGAGGTAGTTGTTCGAGGTGCACTAGTTGGTGATGATGTATGGGTGACAGGAGATAGTAGAGGGGAGTGTGTATGGTCGGTGTTGAAGGTACTGAAACTGAGGTGGTGGTTGCGGCTCTGCCTGCTGTAAGTGTGGTTGATTTTGGGATGGTTGGTGGAGAAGACGAAGGATGGTAGCAAGGTACAATATGTTATAGGAGAAGATGGTTGAGAAAGGCTTGTTGTTGGAGGTTGTATGTGAATGTTGCAGTGTGAAGATGCAGTGTGGCAGTGTGACACAGATGAATGAAATGCACAGAAGTATGTATGTCATTTTGCAGTTAGGTAGGTGATGTATGTATGGTTGAGAGTTCAGTGTTTTACAGTTATAGTAGTGTTGTTTGAATAGAAGGAAGTTGTTGTGTTGTTGAAGAAGGTGGTGACTGTTGTTTGAACTGAAGAAGGTGTTGTGTTTTTAAGAAGTTATGTTATGGTCAGGCAAGTATGGTTAGAGGCAAGGGTGATGTTGGCGCAGTTTGTATGGTGATGTTGGTTTTGGTGAAGGTAGGTGATTGAAATGAAGTAATGTTGCTCTAGTTGAAGTGTGCACTGATGTGCACTGGGTATTTGATGACAGTAGGGTATGTTGCAGGGAGGTTTGAAAGTATGAACTAGGTGGAATGTGGATCGAATGTGTGTGCACAGCAGTGGCATAGTAGTTGTATGAGTTGAAATGAGGAGATGGTGGGTGGTGTGATGGTATTGATTTGGTTGCTGTCAAAACTGCTGTAGGTGTTGATGTGGCTTGCTGTCGAGGCAAGTAAAGGGTCAGTTGTGTCAGGTTGAGCAGCAGAAGTGGATTTTGTATAGATTGCACAGTTTGATGTATCCACACTTATTTTGTATAGATTATTAACACTGTAATTGATATATGCTTATTTTGGTATTATGTTATTCAGTTTGTATTTGCCATCAAATTTAATTTTGAATGATTGTAATATTGCATGCAATAATTGTTTGTTATAATCAATAATATATATATATATATTGTCTATTTGAGTACTGTAATAATGATTTCTGAGAATGGCTTTTTTGCATCAGGTATAAATAGCTGATGCAATAGAGGGATTAGTTTGCATCGTTTGTTATAAAAAACCGATGCAACATGGGGCTGTGTCCAAGCAACCAACCATGATATTTTGCATCAGTTGTTAGTAACAACCGATACAAAAAGGACCTTTTTGCATCGGTTTCAGAACTGATGCAAAAGTGTTAAGCCTGTTTCATCGGTTGCATATGCATCGGTTGTTGAACTGATGCAAAAGGGGGGTAAACAACCGATGCAAATGGCCTGTTTTGTAGTAGTGCTGAGCTCAGATGCGCGTTTGGAAGTGGATAATCTCGGATTCCCTCGCGGACTCGGGGGAAGGATGGAAATGACAATCAAAGACCACTAATGGATGCTGGAACAGTTGGAAATTGGAATCTAGGACTTGTAGCAGAAATTAGTAGGCTTAGATATGGATTTGATCAACCAAGGGCAAACACCGACCAAGGAGAATGGATTAGCACAACTCCCCCAGAATTGAGGGCATGGATTTGGATGGCTTTGCATGGATATGGATAGCGGTGATGGAACAGGAGTAGTCATCATCCACCACAAATCAGAGCTAGCCCGGCTTAAGGGCACAGGTCGTCATCTCTTGATGGCATGAACTAAATAACTAATAATAAATTCTACACTAAAACGGCTAAGTCACTTACACATGTACGGAATCGAGGATGGTCCATAGGCATGCTCTTAGATGGCGATAAACCACCATAACTAATGAACCTTAAAAATTTGGATCTGCACTGCTACGATAGATAACACAGATCGCGGTTATGGCCCCGACGTAGAGAAGGAGCAATGACCGCAGGGTGTGAATGCCTTCGCCGAAGAGCGACATGATGGATTCGTATACGGATTAAGTCCTCGATCAGAGAGTCGAGGCCGAAGAAGTCCTCGATCGGAGAGTCGAGGCCGAAGAAGGATATTCACGGATTAAGTCCTCATCTGGGGATCGAGGCCGGAGTAGGATACCCCACGGATTCAGTCCTCGACTGGGGAACGAGGCCGGAGTAGGATACCCCATGGATTAAGTCCTCGACCGGAGAGTCGAGGCCAGAGAAGGACAATCATGGATAAGCCCTTGACCAAAGAGTCGAGGCCGGAGTAGGATAAACTAGGGTGGGCATAAACCGCACCGCTATACGGAAACCGTCCGCACTGAACTGCAAAAACGGTGCGGAAACCCGCACCGAATCTTCTAACCAAAGCAAATACCCCAAACCGGAACGACCCACATCGATACGGTTCGGTTGCGGTTTGGACGATTGAACCAACCATATTAAACCGGACCGAATCGAATATTTACACTAGTAATCTTATGATAAAAATATAAGCAACTCATATCTTATTTTAGATTCTAACGATATATATTCAATTTTTAGTGTATGTTATTATATTAATAATATTCGCTGTCATAGTTTTGGTATAATATTTTTCATCTCATTTTTTTTTGGATAAATGCTAATTATAATCTTATTCTAGTCATTTTCTTTGATGATTATGTATTGATTAATGTTGATGTTTGGTTAATCGACCAAAAAAATCTCCCTTGTAGCTAAATGTCAAATTGAAATATTCATACAGTTAAGAACTAATCTTTCATTTTAGTATAACACTGTATGTTTTAACATTTAAGTGTAAAAGCTTCACACAGTTGCCTTCAAAATTGATTGTTGATGGAAGCAATTCTCTTATTTCATATTTAATATGGGTTCAAACCAGACCGGACCGAAACCGAACCGTATTACATTCAAACCGAACCGAAACCGAACCTTTTAAAAGATAAGTATAATGGTTTGTATTTTTTATTAACCATTTGATGCGGTGCGGAAGCGGTTTGGACTTCAAACCGCACCAAACCGACCCGCGCCCACCCTTAGGATAAAGGACCCGGAGAGGTCCTAGACTTGGATAAAATGACCCGGAGAGGTCCTGGATTTGGATATGGACCCGGAGAGGTCTTGGATTTGGATATGAACCCGGAGAGGTTTATGGATTTGGATGAAGAGGTCCCAGACTTGGATAAAACAATCCGGAGAGATCGTGGATTCGGTTAATGGATTTGGGATGGATTCAGAATTGGATATCGACTCGGAACAGTCATGGACTTCGCTAATGATACAAAGAGATCATGAAATTGGATTGGCAATGGATTGGATTCTAGGTTGGATAATATAACAATTAATGGATTATGGGCTTCGGATTTTGGACTATGGCAATTCAGAACACACCTTCGAATAACAAGCCATGTTTTGGGGGGCAAATGTTCCGCCTTTTGGCAAGGCCGTATACATGCGGATTTACCTCAATGGAATGCACGGTTATCTAGGCTGAAATATTATGGATTTGGTTCAGATGGATGGAGATGGATAATAATTATGAATATGAAGCTGGGATCAAGCATGGTTGATAGATAAATGATGCAGTGTACTTGGAATATGAATTTTGGCAAGAGATGAGTTGCTTAGGGTCTGCTTCGAGTCGCCAAACGGGTTGCTTCGGGTCAGGAAAGAGTTTACTTTGGGTCATAATAGGATGTACTTTGATGAGCTTGGCATTGGATCTTCCTCGGGTCGGCATGTTCATCTCTTCGGGTCATCATAAGGAGTTGCAAGGGGTCATCATCAGGAGTTGCATCGAGTCGGCATATTGGAGCGCTTCGGGTCGGCACTTGATTAGCCTCGGGTTGGCATTTGGTTACAACTCCGGGTCGGCATTGAAGAGCTTGGGTTAGGTTGGCATTGATTTCATTGGGGGTCATCGTAGGGTCTAGCTTCGGGTTGGCAAGGCTTCGACTTCGGGTCGGCATTGAGAAAAGGTTGGATCGGGGTGGTCTAGGCTTGGGGTCATGTTAGTTCGAGTCGACACATTGGTTGCTTCGGGTCAGCACATTGGTTGCTTCGGGTCGGCACATTATCTACTTCAGGTTGGCATATTTGATGAGTTGGGCTCGACGGTCGCTATGGTGGGTCTATGTAGGTGAGGAGGCCCTGTAGTCGGAGTTTCACCTAAAAATACAGCAGGTTTGGCTTTAGAAAGGGGGATCTTCACTTTGTTTCTCTTCATCTTCCACCTAGAGGCTACTCTGCCATTTTATTCAGAAATTCCGAATTGTAACTGTAATCAAATTTCTGATAATAAATAGGATTTTTCTGGAGTGGACGTAGGCCGGAGTTAGCCGAACCACTATAAATCTAGTCATTTTTACTTTCTTTCATTTTAATTTTGGTTATTCTTCATATTATATTCTCTACGTATACTCTATCTATGATCTGTGACTGGATATTGGTGCTTTCACTTATACTTGGGTGTTGGTGGCCAATTTTGACGTCAACAGTATTTGATTATCATCATCATCAAAACCCACTTCAAATAAGGAGCAAACGAAGGTCCGAAGGCATTTGGTATCAAAGCCCGATGGGAGTAGGAGGTAGGTTTGCTCCGGCTTAAAAGCCCCAGAGAGAAGGTACTATTTCGTACTATTCATCCATAGGTACTATTCACCGTACTATTCATCACCGTTTATTAAAAATTACGGTTGAAATTCTTCAGCACTAGTTTATCAAACAGTTATTATTTTCATTATATCTGATAAAATCTAGTTACTCCAACTTATTGTTTACCTTTGAAACCCGGGACTTTGTCCTTAAGTCGCGTAGCTGTGTTTTCCCATTTGTTGCCGTAGATGGGCGTTTTATGAAAGTTTTGCGTAAATCATTGACGGTGATAAGGTAGATAATATGGTAAGATTATCTAGAGCATTATCATTTAGAAATAATAATAATAACGGTCTAGATAATCTAGACAGAGAAATTCTCAGTAAAAATAAAGAAATTACTATAAATGAAGATTTAGAATCTAGTTTAAATAACTGGAATATTCTGGCTTATTCGCCCTCAAAGATTTATAAAAAAACTGGAAGTTTTATTGCAAAAGTTGATTATGTAATTAAGACTGTTGAACAAGAAATTCCTTTATCTAAAGGATATAGTTCATTTAGTTTATTTTAGAAAAAGATTTTAAATTTTCATAGATAAAAATATAAATTCATTCATGTAGGATTGATCCAAGTTGCTTTAAAACCAGCAACAAGATTAGGACTAAATACGTCTGCTATAACTGCAGTTAGAGATAAGAGATATAATAAATTTCATGATTCCTTACTAGGAATAGTAGGATCAACATTATGTGATGGACCGGTATATTTTTCATGTTTTCCAAATTTTACTATATCTTTAACTGGCCCAAATTTACTCCAGTCTATCTATCTAGATATAAAAAATGAAGGTTTTAATATGAAACCAGGAACACAAAATGTTATTCTTATTTATAGAATATGTTATAAAGTAATGAATACTATTGTTACTGATACAAAGAATATTCCGATTAAAAATCAAGGTACAACTACACTGTTTATAACAGACGTTAGTAAAAGTAACGTTGTAATTCCAAAATCAATTAGTTGAAATGAGATAAATTTACCAAATAAATGGCTACTTGAAGAAGCAGATGAACCTACTAAAGTAGAGAATAAAAAATTAAAAGAAATTATTGATCCTGATGGCGATGTTGAGATTAGATTTTCAAAAGAAAGAGTCACACACCTAAAATTAGGTTCTAACTCTAAATCAGAGGAACCAAGATTCAACAATGTTGAAACCACTCCTTTAAAAATAGAAAAGAAAAATGTAATTGTAAGAAACACAACAGATGGAGTTAGTCAACCTGAATATAGGGTTGAAATTCCTTCATCAAATCCCATATCACCAACACCTTCAGATATGGGATATGATGAGGATAAATCTATGTTTGGTATAAATACCATAACTCTTGATGAAGAGTTTAAATTTCCTTTTTCAGAATCTGAATAAATAAGTTTAATTCAGAAGAAAACAAATATAAAAGAAAATGGTTGTTTATGAAAGATCCTAAGGAGTAAGAAAAATGGATGAAAAGATATAAATTGTTTTTAAAAAAGATGGGAAATGATCTACCAGAAGATTATGATATCTTCACAATGGTAAAAAAATTCTAAAAAATAGAAAAACAAAAGGATACCTTTCCAGATTTTGATGAATTCTTGACAGTTTTCAATATAAATTCTGCTTATAAAGATTATACTACTGAAGCAGGAAAGACTATTAGGAGTATACATCCTTTGGAAGCAAACTTATCGGTTAAAATTGATAAAGAAGAAATTATCGCTACTCCTTACAGGAAAGATAGGACATTTGAAGCTATTGTAGAGGAATTTTTTTTTACAAATTTAACATTACAATCAATAGGTAATCAACTTATAAGAATTGAACAAAGATCTAAAAAAGATCAAACAAATACAACAAAAATCTGTGATACGGATGAAGTTTTATTCAAAACCTGGTCAGCACAAAATTTAGAAATGAATATGGATAAACCAGGAGAAAACTCCGAAATGTTAAAAGAAATAATGAAAAGGATGGATGCTTTAAACATTAATGAAAAGAATTTGCACCCATAATCGAAGATAAGAGGTCCATAGAAACTTTGGAACCAGAATCAAATAATAATTCAGATGAAGAAGTAAATAATTTAAAACAATGTTCTTAAACAAAAAACAAAATAAACCAAAGAATAATTTTGAAGTTAATAAAATTAATTAAGGAAAAACCTAGTGTAGTAAACCTTATTATACGAGACAAACACCAGTAGACCTCTTATTAGAAGAACAAAACAATTATGGAGCTGTATCTTTTGATGGCACCTCCATTGTATAATGGAATATTGATGGTTATTCCGAATACCAAATACAAAATAGTCTGAATTATACGACGATGTATGATACTGCATGCTTAATTAAAAATAATTCGGACGATAGAATAGCTAAAGCTATTGTTCAAGGATTTATAGGACAACTAAAAGGTTGGTGCAATTATCATCTTTCTAATAAAGCAAAAGCGCATATATTTACTGCGACAAAATTAGAAGTTGGAATGGCTAAAACGGATTGCGTAAATACGCTAATATGCACAATAGCCAAACATTTTATTGGAGCCACTGCTCTTCAAACAGATAGAACAAGATCAGTTGATGAATTTAAAATGTCAGAATTTATCCCAATTCAGATGGTATAAAGATGTACATTTTCAAAGTTATTTACTAGAAGTGATAGTAATCACGAATTTTAGAAACAAAAGTTCTTATCAGGACTACCGCATTTCTTTGCAGAAAGGGTTTAAATTCGTTTGAAACAAAAAAATAATGGAACTATTCCTTATAGCCAATATACTTATGGCGAATTAGCAGTAGAGGTTGTTGCAGAAGGAATTCATTTATGCAATGAAATAAAATTACATAAACAAATCCAAAGGGAAAAAATCCATAGGAAAAGAATTTTAGGAGACTTCTGTGATCTACTTGGTTTATTACCAGTAAAACCAATAAATGAAGATAATAGATTTAAAAAATCTAAGAAAAGATTTTAAAAAATAAAAATTTTCGAAGAGAAAATTATGCAGAAAATAGTAAAACTCCTAAAAGGAAATCACATAAACCTTATAAAAGAAAAGAGCAAAATAAATATGCTCAAAGAAAAGTTCTAATATGTTGGAAATGTAAATACCAGGTCATTATGCTAATAAGTGTAAATTAAAAAAAATCTTGTTATAGATGAAGAATTAAAAAATTATTTATATCAAGCTCTGACTCAGAGAAAGAAAATTTAAAATTATCTGTTATTACAGAAATTAATTTACAAACTGAAAATGAATCTGATTCAGATAACAATTCAGAATATGATAGTTGTGATGGTAGTTGTGACTATTACAAAGCTTTATGTAAAGCAAATGGATTGTTTATGGTAACAGAAGAAGAAAATTTTATTCGGGATATCATAGATAAAATCTCAGATCCAGAAAAAAAGAAAAATATGCTAAAAAAAGCATTTAGAATCGCATAAAATTGAAAAGAAGCTAAAGCTGAAAGAACAGAAACTTATAGTTTAAAAGATATTTTAAATAGAGTAAAAACCTCAAATAATATTAACCCAGTAAATACTAAAACTACGATTGCAGAATTATAGCATGAAGTTAAAATACTTAAACAAGAAATAAAAGAAGGAGAAGAAGAATTAAGTTCTTTAACATTCATCAATGCAGTCGATAAGGTAATTACTCATAAATGGCACACTAAGGTCACTATTGTAGTTCATAAAGAATATTATTTTACTACAATAGCAACGACAGATTCAGGTGCAGATTTAAACTGCATCAATGAAGGGTTAGTACCTTCAAAATATTTTTCTAAAACTACAGAAATATTAAATGCTACAGATGGCAGAAAGTTATTAGTTAATTATAAGCTACAAAATACAGTCGTTTGTAATAAAGGAATTTGTTTCGAAATGCCATTTATAATGATAAAAAATTTATCTCATAATGTTAAACTAGGAAATCCCTTCTTACATTTGTTATATCCTATAACAAAGATATCAAAAGAAGGAATTACTAGTAACATTAACAATCAAGAATTAATATTAAAATTTGTGTGACAGCCACAACATCATAAAATTGATATTATACCAAAAAGTATTAAAAGAAATTTTTTTTCTAAATTCTTTATCACAAGAAATAAATTATAAAATAATAAAAGAAAAATTGTTACAACCAGGATTACGCTAGAAGGTTAAAAACCTGCAAGAATATATTGAAAAAATTCTTTGTGTAGATACTCCTAATCCCTTTTGGCAAAGGAAAAAACATGAAATAGGTTTACCTTATGAACCCTAATTTAAAGAAAGTCAAATTCCGACCAAAGCCAGACCAATAGCTATGTCTTAAAGACATTTAGAAATTTGTAGAAAAGAAATTGAAGAATTATTACAGAAATGTCTTATAAGGCTATCTAAAAGCCAAGGGAGTTGATCAGCATTTTATGTTCAAAATGCGACAGAGTTGGAACGCGGGGTACCAAGATTGGTTATAAACTATAAACCTTTAAACAAGGCTTTAAGATGGATTAGATACCCAATTCCTAATAAAAAGTATTTATCAGCAAGGCTTTATTCAGCTAAGATAATGTCTAAATTTGATATGGATTCTGGATTTTGAAAAATTCAGATTAAAGAAGAAGATAGATACAAAACTAAATTTATTGTTCCATTCGGACATTATGAATGGAATGCAACGTCGTTTGGTTAAAAAAATGCCCCTTCAGAAATTCAAAAGATTGTGAATGATATTTATAGTGCTTACACAGCATTTACCATAATATTGATGATGTTCTTATATTTTCACAACCGATTTACCAACATTTTAAACATCTAAATATTTTTATAAATATTACTAAAAAAGCTGGATTAGCTGTATCGGCTAAAAAGATAAAACTTTTTCAAACAGAAATTAGATTTCTTGGACATATTTTAAAAGATGGAACAATATTTACTATTAATAGGGTAATTATATTTGTAGAAAAATTTCCAAATGAAATTAAAGATAAAAATCAATTACAAAAATTTTTAGGAAGCTTAAACTATGTTTTTGAATTCTAAAAAGACCTAGCTTATGATGCTAAACCATTGTTTGAAAGACTAAGAAAAAATCCACTTGCCTTGACAGAAGAACATACCAAGGCAGTAATAAAAATAAAAGCAAAAATAAAGGAAATTTCTTATCTTGCAATTCCTAACCCTGATCCACTTAAAATAGTTGAAACTGATGCATCGGATAAAGGATATGGTGGCATTCTTAAACAAAGAATTAATAATAAATCATCTTTAGTCAGATTTACTTCGGGAATCTGGCAATGACCTAGAGTTAATTACTCTACTGTCAAAAAAGGGGTATTAGCAATTTTATTATGCATACAAAACTTTGGAAGTGATTTATTAAATCAAAATTATTTACTAAGGGTAGATTGTAAGTCTGCCAATGTAATTTTATAAAAGGATGTTAAAAAATTACATCAAAGCAAATATTTGCTAGATGGCAAGTAATTTTATCAGTATTTGATTTCGATATTGAGTTTATTAAAGAATCTGATAATTCTTTACCAGATTTCTTAACTCGAGAATTTTTATAGGGAAAAGATTAACAAAGATATAAAAAAAGCAGTAAAACTGCACTGTCTCGTGCCATAACAACTTATAAGTCGACATTTCAAAAGGATGATAAAATTTTAAGAGAAGAGTTCTTAAAGACTACTACAGTTGAAGAACAACTCAGAGCTGACACTTATGAGTTAGCGGTAAAATCCGTATCTGCAAGAGAATACTTGTACCCATACATTCCAATATCAACTATATGGGTATCTCCTGTGGAGAAAAAATACATTCACTTATCCGCTGAAGAGGTTATAACCTTTTATTTGAAAAACTTTACTGACCCATACCAATATCCAAAGGACTTCAATTTCTATCAAGAAATCTTAACCTACACAGGTTCTGTGCAATTTGAATCGGCCATGAGAACAGGTGGTGAATGGGCTTTCTCAAAAGCATATATTATTAAAATAATTACCCCAGAACAGTGGGAAGGCGATTTATATAAGCCTAAAGAATTAAGTATAAATTCAAAAAATCCTTTTAGGAACAAATTAAATTTCAATTACTTTGACTATGTCAAAGCTTGGGATCTTGCTTTCTCTTATGAAAATAAGCAGAGAAAACATAGTTGGTTTATTCAACTTAAAACTCAAAACACCACAAAATTTTCAAATTGGTTTATAATTTGGTTTTCAAAATTTGGATTATATCCAATAATTTTACCGCAAAAGATAAGAAATATTTATGATGAATTTGTACAAGTAAATACTTCTATGAAATATCATAATTTGATATTTGCAGCACTTCATCAAGTGCCTTGGATTATGAAATGTGACGTCGTTACTATTCCAAGAACGCTTCAAAAAGCTTGAAATAAAGTTTGAAAATCTTCCTAATTTAAGAAGAAGAATTTAATAAAATAGTGGGATAAATTTAAATTTTTTAAAGATTCAATTTTTGTAGAAAAGGGTTTAACTAGCCATAAACCACAAAAAAAATACCAAGTTCACCTTATCCTAAAAAGGATTTATCTAAATTATTAAAAGAACTAATGGCAAGTTCTTCAAAAAGAAATTTAAAAATACAGCTTAAAGCTATATTGGATTCAGACAGCGATGATGAGCTTATGAGCATGTCTACAGATCAAAGCTCATAAAGAAACTTAAAAGAAATGGAAGGTTATATGCTAAAAGCAAAAGGCACAATATTAGATGCTTCAAGAAGAAGGTTAAGGGTGTTTGGATTGTATACGTATATTTCCATCAATCCGGTGTTGTAACTTTCATTATGGATGAAATACCATTATCACCTCCTCCGGGATTTCCAGCAGTAGCACATCTTCCAGAAGTCCATCCACAGACAAGATAAAGTTTAAGGCAAAATTATTTAATAGATAGTAATGTATATAATATTATTTAAATGCAAAATACTCCAGAAGATAAGGTTATGATTAAAAGAGCGGGCCAGCAAAAATTTTACTTTAAAAGATGCAGATAATTGAAATCGTATTATTTCAAAGGAAAAAGCAGAAGAGTCACATCATGACAGCAATGAAGACTTTAATTATGACAAAAAGACAAAGATGAGATGCATTATTTATGCCAGCTATGAAGATAAGATGCATTATTGAATATATGAAGAAAGCACATGCCGGTTTGTAATTACCGAGCAACCGGATATCCTACTATAAATATGTCTGTATTCTAAGATTGAAATCATAAGTTTTAGAACTAATATAAGCTTGTAAAAATGTTTGTAATGGCGGAAAGCCACCCTTTGTAATATAGCCTACTGTAATAAAATTTCTTTTGCTATACTAAAATCCTCTTCAGTATTATTGTATCTTTAAGTATCTAATTATCATCATCATTAAAACCCACTTCAAATAAGGAGCAAACGAAAACACATGCCAGTTTGTAATTACCGATTAACCAGATATATAGGTTTCCGCCAAAATGACCTATTTTCAAACAACATCGTTCGGACCTTACAGATAGCCACCCAACTCCTTATAATTTGAATTTTCTAGGTAGGCTAGGCCATGGATGAACAAAGAAGCGAGGCATGTTTAGGTAATGTAGAGCGACTTCGGATAAACATCGATTTCTCAATAGTAAACCCGAAAATATGTCATTTTGCAACTAATTTTTGGGCTATCTACTCACGGAATTTCAAAAATCACTCAAAGAGAAATTTATTGGAATTTCTTTTATCTATCATTTCAATAAAAAAAAACTCATTATCGTTTTGTTTGAAGAAGTTATGATCAAAATAAGAAGGGTAATTTTCGGACTTGAAATTCTTGTGAAAAATTACTTTGCAAAGATTGTGTATTTTGGCATAGCTATGTCAGAAATTTGAAAAAGTTTTTAACTACAATGTTGTAGTCATTAAAATTTCACGCGGTTTTAAAAAAATAAAAACTTCATTTGAGTTAGAATTGAAGAAGAAAAGGTTGGAGGAAAGAGGATGAAAAATGGAGAAACATATGGCCATTTATAGGAAAATTTCTTATGTCATCATTATATCTAGTCACATCACAAATCTTTTATAATTTATATATATGTATATAATTATGTTTAATCCTATTTAGCATATAACCTTTCATTTCTTTTAGGTTTCTTCATGAGCTTTGATCTGTAGACATGCTCATACGCTCATCATCGCTGTCTAAATACAATATAGCTTTAAGCTGTATTTTTAAATTTCTTTTTGAAGAACTTGCCATTAGTTCTTTTAATAATTCGGATAAATCCTCTTTAGGCGAAGGTGAATCTGGTATTTTTTGTAGTTCATGGCTAATTAAACCCTTTTCTGAAAAAAAATGAATTTTTTAAAAATTCAAATTTTATCCCACCATTTTATTAAAATTCTTCTTTCTAAATGAGAAAGATTTTCAAACTTTATTTAAAGCTTTTGAAGCGTTTTTGGAGCAATAACAACGTCTCATTTCATAATCCAAGGCACTTGATAAAGTGCTGCGAATATCAAATTATTATATTTCATAGAAGTATTTACTTGAACAAATTCGTCATAAATATTTCTTATCTTCTGTGGTAAAATTATTAGATATAATTCAAAATTTAAAACCAAATTATAAACCAATTTGGAAAATTGTGGTGTTTTTAATTTAAAGTTGAATAAACCAACTATGTTTTTTCTGCCTATTTTCATAAGAGAAAGCAAGATCTCAAGCTTTGACATAGTCAAAGTAATTGAAATTTAATTTGTTCCTATAAGGATTTTTTGAATTTATAATTAATTCTTTAGGCTTATATAAATCGCCTTCCCACTTTTCTTGGGTAATTATTTTAATAACAGAGGCTTTTGAGAAAGCCCATTCGCCACCTGTTCTCATGAACGATTCAAATTGCACTAAACGTGTGTAGGTTAAGATTTCTTAATAGAAATTGAAGTCCTTTGGATAAAGGTATGGGTCAGTAAAGTTTTCCAAATAAAAGGTCATAATTTCTTTAGCGGATAAGTGAATGTATTTTTTTCTCCACAGAAGATGCCCATATAGTTGAT
Source organism: Allium fistulosum (assembly GCA_030737815.1). Lineage (NCBI taxonomy): Eukaryota > Viridiplantae > Streptophyta > Magnoliopsida > Asparagales > Amaryllidaceae > Allium > Allium fistulosum. The sequence goes on along the minus strand of CM060902.1, from coordinate 1,003,706,481 downwards.
ATTGGAATGTATGGATATAAGTATTCTCTTGCAGATACGGATTTTACCACTAACTCATAAGCGTCGGCTCTGAGTTGTTCTTCAACTGGAGTAGTCTTTAAGACCTCTTCTCTTAAAATTTTCTCATCCTTTTGAAATGTCGACTTATAAGTCGTTATGGGGCGAGACAATGCAGTTTTACTGCTTTCTTCTTTTTCTTTACCTTTATTCATCTATTCCCTGTGAAAATTCTCGAGTTAAGAAATCTGGTAAAGAATTATCAGATCCTTTAATAAACTCAACATCGAAATCAAATACAGATAAAATTGCTTGCCATCTAGCAAATATTTGCTTTGATGCAATGTTTTTAACATCCTTTTGTAAAATTTCTTTGGCAGACTTACAATCTACCCTTAGTAAAAAAAACTGATTTAATAAATCACTTCCAAATTTTTGTATGCATAATACAATTGATAATACCTTTTTTTTGATAATAGAGTAATTCTAGGTCCTTTCCAGATTCCCGAAGTAAATTTGACTAAAGATTCTTTATTGTTAATTCTTTGTTTAAGAATGCCACCGTATCCTTTATCTGATGAATCAGTTTCAACTATTTTAAGTGCATCAGGGTTAGGAATTGCAAGACAAGGAATTTCCTTTATTTTCGCTTTTATTTTTATTACTGCCTTGGTATGTTCTTTTTTCCAGACAGGTGGATTTTTTCTTAGTCTTTCAAACAATGATTTAGCATCATAAGCTAGGTCTTTGTAGAATTCAGAAACATAGTTTAAGCTTACTAAAAATCTTTGTAATTTATTTTTATCTTTAATTTCATTTGGAAATATTTCTACAAATATAATTGCCCTATTAATAGGAAATATTGTTCCGTCTTTTATAATATGTCCAAGAAATCTAATTTCTGTTTGAAAAGTTTTATCTTTTTAGCTGATCCAGCTGATCCAGCTTTTTTAGTAATATTTATAAAAATATTTAGATGTTTAAAATGTTGGTCAATTGATTCTGAAAATATAAGAACATCTTCAATATATACAATGATAAATGTTGTATAAGCACTATAAATATCATTCATAATCTTTTGAAATTCTGAAGAGGCATTTTTTAACCCAAACGGCATTACATTTCATTCATAATGTCCGAATAGAACAGTAAATGCAGTTTTGTATCTATCTTCTTCTTTAATCTGAATTTTCCAAAATCCAGATTTCATATCAAATTTAGACATTATCTTAGCTGAATAAAGCCTTGCTAATAAACCATTTTTATTAGGAATTAGGTACCTAATCCATCTTAATGCCTTGTTTAAAGGTTTATAGTTTATAACCAATCTTGGAACCCTACGTTCCAACTCTGCCGCATTTTCAACATAAAATGTTGAACAACTCCATGGGCTTTTAGATGACCTTATAAGACTTTTCTGTAATAATTCGTAAAATATTTCTACAAATTTCTAAATGTCTTTGAAACATAGCTGTTGGTTTGGCTTTGGTCAGAATTTGACCTTCTTTAAAGTCGGGTTCATAAGGTAAACCTAGTTTATGTTTTTTCCTTTGCCAAAAGGCAATATGAGTATCTGCACAAATAGTTATTTCAATATACTCTTGCAGATCTTTAACCTTCTGTTGTAATCCTGGTTGTAACAATTTTTCTTTTATTCTTTTATAATTTATTTCTTGAGATAAAGAATTTAGAAAATTTTCTTTTCTTTTAATACTTTTTCGTATAACATCAATTTTATGATGTTGTGACGGACACACAATTTTAAATATTAATTCTTGATTGTTAATGTTACTAGTAATTCCTTCTTTTGATATCTTTGTTATAGGATATAACAAATGCAAGAAGGGATTTCCTAGTATAACATTATAAGATAAATTTTTAACCATTATAAATGACTATTCTAAACAAATTTTTTTATTACAAACGGCTGTATTTTGTAGCTTGCCATCTGCAGCATTTAATATTTCTGTAGTATTAGAAAAATATTTTGAAGGTACTGTAACGACCCGTAATTTTCGATAATTTAAATTAGTTAATTTAATAAGATTTTGGTAATATAATTTTGAAAGAAATAAAATCAAAAAAATTAATTTAATAATGAAATAATAACTAAAATGAAACGTAACAATGTTAATTAAAGATAATTACCAACAACTTGAATGAAATTCTAATTAATTGAAGTGATTTAGCTGTTATACTTGGTTATAAATTGAATATAAGAAAACAAATATAGATATTGAATCAATTAATGAAATAATATATAATTTTTAGTAATTGAATAAAAATCAGTGTTATGTGAGTAGTTATAACAATTGGTTATAAATTATAACTTATTAATGTGACTAAAAGTTAATGGTAACAATTATTATAAGTTACCTATTTAATTAGTCTATAAAAATTTAATTGGAAATCAATTGGAATTAAGTATAAATAAATGTTACATTAATGTGAGTTAAGACAATGACTGTAAATTGTGTATGTAATAAAAGGAATAGAAATGTAATTATATACATAAGGTAATAATTGATTTAATATAAAGACAAAAATCAAATTTAATCAATTTTTGGAATTTAAGTTATAATAATTGGATTTATTGCTATTAAATGAAATTAAATATTACGTTAATGGGAATTAAGATGGAATTGGAGGACATTGGTGTACTAAGATACAAACCAATGTTAATTATGCCCGATAATTGATTTAATAACAGGATTTAAAATCAAATAAATGAATTTATTGGAAATTAAATTTATAATTACTGAATTTAATAAAATTGAAATTAAACACTAAAATTTTTGCAATATTCAATAATAAATTGATATAGAAATTTGTTATAAAGGATTATAAATTATTAGTAATCTAAGTGATCAGAATTGTAAATTTTTGAATTCGAATTGAAAATTTGATTTAATTAATTTAATATTAATTTATTTAATTAACGTGAAAATAGTCATTTTTGCCACTAACTCGGATTTCGACGAAACCAGTTTCATCGGATCCGTAACGGTTATTGTAAAGTTTCAAGTTTCGTAGCGATCGGACTTGTCGTTTTATCGTACGAACTCGAAACGTCTAGAAATTTATTTAACTGAAATCAATTTGAAATAAGTTGATTTTAGCATAACTTATCCATACGATGAAATTAGGACTTGGAACCTGTTCCATTGAGTTAAAAAATATTGAAAACATCTATTTTGATACATGGGATGACCCATTTTTGTTTCGGAGACAGAACGGGCTTTTCGGGTCGTTTATCGTTCAACTTTCAAATCAAATCTGGGCCATTCATTCTATTTTTCTGATCTGCCTATAAATACCTCGTTATAAACCCTAATTGTTTCTTTTCAGTACGTACAATTATCTGTGGCTCCTCCTTTCCAATGGCAGACAAACCAAACCCTAATTCCCAAATTGCAAATTCAATTTCAAATTCAATTCCAAAATCAAACTCCTCCAAACCATATCGAATTATATATCAATTCGAAGCTCTCGACGAGCGTAATTCACTGGTGTGATTCATTTGCCAATCGGATTCACCAATTGTCCAGAAATCGAGGTTGAACCTCGACCGTTCATTTAGGGATTTTGACGATCCAACTGTGGATCGTCGACCGTTTGTCGATCAGATGGTGTCGTTGCGAAGCTGGTGTCGAGCAGGTCCTTGGGGTGTCGTTCGTTTGTGCTAGAGATCATTGGATTTGCCGTGATTGGCCATTATTTACAAATTGTGGCAGCATAGAGGGGGTTGACCGGAAATCGCGGGGTCTGGGGCGGAGCGTGCGGCCTGAGGTGGTGGTCGTGGTGATGTAGTCTGATTGAGGTGGAGCTCCTTGGGTCAGCGGTGAAAATCGATTCATGTGCGGCGGCTGTAGGTTGTTCGATCGTGAAATCTGCGTTAGCCTAGGGTTTCGGTGAGGCTTGCGTGGTGATGACGTGTCAGGAGGTACGGTAGTTTTTTTTTCTTTCTAATTTTAATTTTTGAATTTTTTTCAATTTTTTATCCAACATAACTTTTTCATACGAACTCGGATTTGGTGCGGTTTCTTCCGTTGGGATCCTATCGAAATTTCGGACATTTTGACGCTAGTTTGGACGAATTCTGAGACTGTTTCAATTTTGGGCCTAAATTGGATTTAAATTCGATTTAAAATCGAAAGTGAGTGTTTTGACCCACTCACAACTTCAAAAATTTCTTCTGTTAGTTAAATTAAATTTTCTGATGTGATTAGGAATTTATTTATGGCTATTTGATATATTTAAATTGATATTCCTGCTAATTCGTATTATTTTGAATTAAATTGTTATTTAATTTATTATTGAATTTAAATTGCCAGTTGAATACCTGTCATTGATAATTAGTAAATTGCTGATATTTATTGATTGGATTGAATGGTGATTATGATGGATGTTTGGTTGTTGATATTGGATGATTGGATGTTATGGTTGATTTAAAAAATGTTATCACTCTGTAAGTTCCCTTAATTTTATTTGAAAAATCACTATGGGTTGAAATGATATATACACGAATGGTCTATAGATTAGGGAAAAATCGTTATGAGTTAAAATGATAGGCTCGAGCGATTTTATGGATTTTTGTAAATTCGGGATTGCGGTTTGAAATGATATATAACCGTAAAATTTTAAATTACGGATTGAAATGATAAACATCCATATCACTTGACCCTAGGGTTATATACGGACACCGGATGTGTTAAATTAAATGATTTTAAAATTCTTAATTTTTGAATTTAATTAAATGATATTTTTGAAATAAAATTTGATTTATATAAATTGAATTAGTATTGAAAAATCAAGTTTTATGTTGAAATGTGAATTGGTCTAAAGGAATTGCTTAAGAAATTAAATTGAAATTTTAAAGTCAAATTTGAGATATAAGTCAAATTTGTCAAATTGAGTTATTTGGGTTGTTTGAAATATAACTCTGAAATGAATAGAAATTGGAACAATTTCAATTGATATTTCTAACATGGATTGAAATCGATATAGAATTTAATAGTTTATTTAAAATTTGAATTTAAAGATTTGCAATTGGGTTTGTTGATTTGTAAATTGAAATGGTTTGGAAGTGTTAAAATGAAATAAATAGTTTAAATTGATATTAATTCCAAATTCATATTTTAATATAAACTGTTTAAAAATATATTATTTTAAAATTTCTAAATTATTAAGATTTTCAAACTATTAAACTATTTTAACCTATATTAACTATATTAAATCATTTTAACCTATTTTAAACCATTTAATTTCTTTTAAAATTAATTAACCCGTTTTAACTTATTTTAAATCTAATTAATCTATTTTAAAGCTATTTAATTTATTTTAATTATATTAAATCTATTTTAAATCTATTTAACTATCTTAAATCAATTTAATAGTATCTTTAGTCTTTAATTAAACTATTTTAGAGTATTTTAACTATTTACAACTATTTAAACTATTTATAACTATCTAAACTATCTTTTCTAAATTTCAACTACATAAAGTAGATGTGTTTATGTCTTGAATCCTCGATTTTAAAGTGAATACGGTTAAATGATGTTATAACCAAATTTGGGATTTAAATGTTATAATTAATTGAATATGATGATTTGGAAGTAAGGATTAACCTATTTGGAAATATAATTTTTGAAAGAAATTATGATTTCGGAAACGATATGATTTCAAATGTGATAAGAATTTGAAAGTGAATAAAATTTCGAAAGTGATATGGTTTTGAGAATATGATATTTTGATATAAATTGTGAATTTACTTTTGAAATGTAAAGAACCATCCGATGTGAAATAAGCGTTTGGTTGTTAAAGAGACCGGGATCGGATATTGTCATACTCTCTGCCAATACCAAAAACCAGTTTAACAACTGTGTACGTGGTGGAGATTCCAGAAATGAAGTAGGATGGTTTGTTGAACGATTCCTGTATGAGGTATGACGTGACCCTGACTCCCGTGAGTCAGCTTAGATGTGACTAAAATCAGGAGTCACGCCGGGCCAAGTGAGGTCATTCCTCCGATCAGACACACCTCTTCAATACTATATTCTGACTTTGTGATTGATTTGGTGGCCACCCTTGATTTTGATTTGGGAGTGTGTTTCGAGGTGGGCGGTAGTAGCTGCTATGCGTTACCACCAGTCCGGATCCGCAAATGGTATATCTACCCTGGCATTTCCTCGTGTGTAGTGTTCACATGCTCTAGAGCGCCTTATACGAGTTTGTTTTGTACCATACCTATGGGGTGCCCTCTGGGTGAACCTCCATCTTACGGAGGATCTTACGGTACTGTACATGCTATGGGAATATATAAAATGTGTTAAGGGGGATATGGGTAACGCATTAACGCTATTTTAATACTTTTACTTTACTGTAGACATATTATAATAGCGTATTGTACTACATAGTAGATAGTTTAACGGATCCTTGGGAGATGGTAATCCCGAACATCTCTTAAGTTATTGCACCGACGTTAGACATTGGATAGGAGATGTCAAACCCCGTAAAGATCTCCGACGCCGTCACGCATATTTACCATTGATTTAACTTACATAAGATCTTTTAGTTTTGACTCGAGTGTTTTGTCTTTTCAATTCGCTTGGGTCAGCCTGAGCATTCCAGGATTTGAAAGCCTTATTTCTGGAGGACGAAGACGAAGATTTGTACTACTATTATTTAATATATTTATTCCACTGCATTCATACTGTTCCGCTGCATTATTTATTTATTCCTGTTTATGTAACTCTGATGTTTAGTTCTAAAGAATAATCAAATGTATTTATAAAACAACTTCTTGAACTGTTATTTGATTATTATATTTTGTCATTACACTGCAAGATTCTGTATTTGTTTTCTTTCTTTCTCTCTTCTTATTTACCCCAATAACAATCTGCCTCTTTGTATGGTCTAAGTTGACATGTGTGTCTTCTTAAAATGTCCAAAAAGGTTGGCCGTTACAGTTGGTATCAGAGCTTTGGTTTAGCGATAACCTTAGCTTTGTTGGGTCTGACTCTTTAGAAATAGGGTAGTAATACCCTATAATGAGTCGCTGAGTGTATATATATGAGAGAGCGTATTTGTTAGTGTTATAAAAGGTTTTTGTATTGTGGTAATTTGTTCCGTTTTGTATTTATAAATTCTGGTTGGTGCATAGGATGCTATGACATCAATAGGGATTTCTAAACACTTAATAGGACAGACCAATACAATATTGTTTTGAAATATAGGCAGATGAAATAATTTTGCCTATTATATATTTTGTATATAAAATAACAATTTTATAAATGATATATTTGGTTGTAATATATTTGTTTGTTAGGTAGTGAAATCCTATATAAATACTGATTTAAAAATGAGATTTTCAAATAAAATGAATATAAATTGGAAAATTTAGAACTTAAGTTCCGGGATTTTTGAAATTTTTTTTAAAAGGATTTTGGAATATAATAGTAGTATTTAGAAGTATTTTCTGATATAAATATTTCAATATGATTTGAAAGAAATGTTTTAACGAATTTTAAAGGAAATAAGTTATGTACTCCGTACTCTATCGTTGGAACATAATTTCGATGATGAGTGCACGCATCATCGACGTTCATTTTCGGGTTTCAAAGTGGGAAGACCGTTGTAGTAGTTTACTACACATTGTTTTGATAAATAAATATTAAATTTTAATTCCCAATATGATTATATATATATGATATGTATATTATTTTAAAATGATTTGAAAATGGAACCCGGTATTTAGTTCTTAAGTTTCCTATTAATTAATAGTTTCAATTATTGTAATGAAATGAAATTTTAACTATATTTAATAATTGGAACTTCTAAAATGAAAATAAGAAACTAAATGTTGAGTTATAAATGAAATATACAAGGAATTTGAAATTGGTAAATTGTAAATCAAAAGAATATGAAATTCTAGAAGATGTAATTATTGAACATTTATTTACTAAAATGAAATAAGATAAACTTGTGTAACTTTTAATTGCATTCTTAAAAACATATACATACATATATATATATATATATATATATATATAACTTACCAAAATATTAAAAGTTGTAATGTTTAATAAGAAAATGTAATGGAATATTATACAAGTAAAAATTTAAGTAATGAAGGTGTTCAATGTAAATTCTTTTATAAATAAGAACTTTGATATTATAGTTGTTATAAACTTAAGTTATAATTGAAATGCTGCTGATTAAACAAAATAGAAAATGAGTACTGTAGGTAAAGGGTTATGAACTTAAGTTAATGTTGAAGCTATTGATAATTCAAGTAAATAATAAAATGAATACTATATTAAATTAAATTGTGATTACTTCAGGAAAGTTGAAATGATTTAGAAAATGGATTCAATAATCAATGACACTATGTAAAGAGATGAATGTAAATTAAAAAGTAGGAAACATAAGTATGAACTTATGCACCAATGAATATTAATATCTAAGGGAAATCTAGTATATAATTGATAAATGTGAACTAAAATGCAATAAAATGTATGTAATACTTGAATAATGAATTCATTGGTTATTATAAACAAATGAATGGAAATAACTTATGCAAGAAAGGAATGGAAAGTAATTTTCATTAAATGAATAAATGAAAATGAATTTTTGGTAATGAATGAAAGTAAATAAATGTGAATGAATGAAATAGTCATTGTATGAGTGAAACTGAAGAAAGGTAAAAATATGAAATGAAATTAATAAGAATGAACCTGATTAATGCTTGGAGTCATTGTTTGTTTGGCTTATGGATTATTGGGAAAGGATAATTCTAATTGTTTGAATGTACGAATAATCTATTGAGTTTATCTATGACTGTTGAGTAGATGGTATACTTATTAGTTATTTGTCATTCTATGTGATAAAAATGTCTAAACCCGAACAAACCATTTGTTTTGCTTGATATGGATGTATGATTTGTTACATTGGTCACATGTGATGATTGTATGCTTTGGGGTTGCAAGTGATTGTTGTTATGTTGCATTGATTTGTTTTGTTATTGGTTGAAATAACTCTAAATACTTCTCTTTTATATAATTATTAACATCCTTGGATTATATAAGTGAAATACAGGTTATGGAAGCAATTGCTACTGCTTTTGGTTTCATAAATTAAGCATTAATTGCCTGACAAATAGGTACGTTTTCGGATTACGGTTTTCTAGCGATATTATATTGTTTTTCCCACTGTTGCGATATATTATTTTGAAAATTATAATATATATTGTTTTTATTGATATTATTATTTCTCCTAGACCTCTCCGTACAAAGGAGACTATGTCGAAATTTTTCGTAAATTTTGGACTTAGGGAATTTTTTGTGAAATGTTTTCCAAACTTTTGTTAACTTGAATATAAAAGGATTTAATTATATAAATTGATGTATTTTATTTAAAAGTATTTAATTATGTAAATTAATTGTTTATAAAGTTTAATATTTTGAATAAGATATATTGATTATTTAATTCTTTCTTTTTCCTTCTTTCTCCTTTTTGAGGACGAAAAGTTTTGAGTGGGGGAGAGTGTAACGACCCGTAATTTTAGATAATTTAAATTAGTTAATTTAATAAGATTTTGGTAATTTAGTTTTGAAAGAAATAAAAAAAAGTTAGTTTAATAATGAAATAATAACTAAAATGAAATGTAACAATGTTAATTAAAGATAATTACTAACAACTTGAATGAAATTCCAATTAATTGAAGTGATTTAGCTGTTATACTTGGTTATAAATTGAATATAAGAAAACAAATGTAGATATTGAATCAATTAATGAAATAATATATAATTATTAGTAATTGAATAAAATCAGTGTTATGTCAGTAATTATAACAATTGGTTATAAATTATAACTTATTAATGTGACTAAAAGTTAATGGTAACAATTATTATAAGTTACCTATTTAATTAGTCTATAAAAATTTAATTAGAAATCAATTGGAATTAAGTATAAATAAATGTTACATTAATGTGAGTTAAGACAATAACTGTAAATTGTGAATGTAATAAAAGGAATAGAAATGTAATTATATTCATAAGGTAATAATTGATTTAATATAAAGACGGAAATCAAATTTAATCAATTTTTGGAATTTAAGTTATAATAATTGGATTTATTGCTATTAAATGAAATTAAATATTACGTTAATGGGAATTAAGATGGAATTGGAGAACATTGGTGTACTAAGATACAAACCAATGTTAATTATGCCCATAAGATGATAATTGATTTAATAACAGGATTGAAAATCAAATAAATGAATTTATTGGAAATAAAATTTATAATTACTGAATTTAATAAAATTGAAATTAAACACTGAAAATTTCGCAATATTCAATAATAAATTGATATAAATTGTTTATAAAGGATTATAAATTATTAGTAATCTAAGTGATCAAAATTGTAAATTTTTGAATTCGAATTGAGAATTTGATTTAATTAGTTTAATATTAATTTATTTAATTAACGTGAAAATAGCCATTTTGGCCACTGACTCGGATTTCGACCAAACCAGTTTCATCGGATCCGTAACGGTGAATTATTGTAAAGTTTCAAGTTTCGTAGAGATCGTACTTGTCGTTTGATCGTACGAACTCGAAACGCCTAGAAATTTATTTAATTGAAATCAATTTGAAATAAGTTGATTTTATCATAACTTCTTCATAGATGGAATTAGAACTTGGAACATGTTCCATTAAGTTTAAAAATATTGAAAACAACTATTTTGATATATGGATTGACCCATTTTCGTTCCGGAGACAGAACAGGCTTTACGGGTCGTTTATCGTTCAACTTTCAAATCAAATCTGGGCCATTCATTCTATTTTTCTGATCTGCCTATAAATACCTCGTTATAAACCCTAATTGTTTCTCATTCCTCATTTCAGTACGTACAATTCTCTGTGGCTCCTCCTTTCCAGTGGCAGACAAACCAAACCCTAATTTCCAAATTGAAAATTCAATTTCAAATTCAATTCCAAAATCAAACTCCTCCAAACCATATCGAATTATATATCAATTCGAAGCTCTCGACGAGCGTAATTCACTGGTGTGATTCATTTTCCAATCGGATTCACCAATTTTCCAGAAACCGAGGTTGAACCTCGGTCGTTCATTTAGGGATTTTGACGATCCAACTGTGGATCGTCAACCGTTTGTCGATCGGATGGTGCCGTTGCGAAGCTGGTGTCGAGCAGGTCCTTGGGGTGTCATTCGTTTGTGCTAGAGATCATTGGATTTGCCATGATTGGCCATTATTTACAAATGGTGGCAGCATAGAGGGGGTTGACCGGATATCGCGGCGTCTGTGGTGGAGCGTGCGGCCTGAGGTGGTGGTCGTGGTGATGTAGTCTGATTGAGGTGGAGCTCCTAGGGTCAGCGGTGAAAATCGATTCACGTGCGGCGGCTGTAGGTTGTTCGATCGTGAAATCTGCGTTAGCCTAGGGTTTCGGTGAGGCTTGCGTGGCGATGACGTGTCAGGAGGTACGGTAGTTTTTTTTCTTTCTAATTTTAATTTTTGAATTTTTTATCCGACATAACTTTTTCATACAAACTCGGATTTGGATGCAGTTTCTTCCGTTGGGATCCAATCAAAATTTCGGACATTTTGACACTAGTTTGGACGAATTCTGAGACTGTTTGAATTTTGGGCCTAAATTGGATTTAAATTCGATTTAAAATCAAAGGTGGGTGTTTTGACCCACTCACAACTTCAAAAATTTCTTCTGTTAGTTAAATTAATTTTTCTGATGTGATTAGGAATTTATTTATGGCTATTTGATATATTTAAATTGATATTCCTGCTAATTCATATTATTTTGAATTAAATTGTTATTTAATTTATTATTGAATTTAAATTGCCAGTTAAATACCTATCGTTGATAATTAGTGAATTGCTGATATTTATTGATTGGATTGAATGGTGATTATGATGGATGTTTGGTTGTTGATATTAGATGATTGGATGTTATGGTTGATTTAAAAAATGTTATCACTCTGCAAGTTCCCTTAATTTTATTTGAAATATCACTATGGGTTAAAATGATATATACCCAAACGGTCTATAGATTAAGGAAAAATCGTTATGAGTTGAAATGAAAGACTCGAGCGATTTTATGGATTTTTGTAAATTCGGGATTGCGGTTTGAAATGATATATAACCGTAAAATTTTAAATTGCGGATTGAAATGATAAACATCTGTATCACTTGATCCTAGGGTAGAGAATTATATACGGACACCGGATTGGTTAAATTAAATGATTTTAAAATTCTTAATTTTTGAATTTAATTAAATGATATTTTTGAAATAAAATTTGATTTATATAAATTGAATTAGTATTGAAAAATCAAGTTTTATGTTGAAATGTGAATTGGTTTAAAGGAATTGCTTAAGAAATTAAATTGAAATTTTAAAGTCAAATTTGAGATATAAGTGAAATTTGTCAGAATTGGGTTATTTGGGTTGTTTGAAATATAACTCTAAATTGTATTGAAATTGGAAAATTTTGAATTGATATTTCTAACATGGATTGAAATCGATATAGAATTTAGTAGTTTATTTAAAATTTGAATTTAAAGATTTGCAATTGGGTTTGTTGATTTGTAAATTGAAATGGTTCAGATGTGTTAAAATGAAATAAATAGTTTAAATTGATATTAATTCCAAATTCATATTTTAATATAAACTGTTTGAAAATATATTATTTTAAAATTTCTAAATTATTAAGATTTTCAAACTATTAAACTATTTTAACCTATATTAAATCATTTTAACCTATTTTAAACCATTTAATTTCTTTTAAAATTAATTAACCCATTTTAACTTATTTTAAATCTAATTAATCTATTTTAAAGTTATTTAATTTATTTTAATTATATTAAATCTATTTTAAATCTATTTAACTATATTAAATCAATTTAATAGTATCTTTAGTCTTTAATTAAACTATTTTAGAGTATTTTAACTATTTACAACTATTTAAACTATTTATAACTATCTAAACGATCTTTTCTAAATTTCAACTACATAAAGTAGATGTGTTTATGTCTTGAATCCTCGATTTTAAAGTGAATACGGTTAAATGATGTTATGACCAAATTTGGGATTTAAATGTTATAATTAATTGAATATGATGATTTGGAAGTAAGGATTAATGATGCAGCACTCACCAGGATAAGTCGCGAAACCCAATTCCACGACCTAAGCTCCACGACTTACCAGAGGCCCGCGACCTAGAACCATGCCCACGACCTAATTTCCACGACATAACATCCAGTGACCTAACTCCACCACAATCCCAGGCCCACGACTTACGACCTAGCATCGACGACCCACGACTTAGCCACACCTCCGACCTAACGGTTCACGACCTATCCCTAAGTCGCGAACAATCTCCACGACCTAAGTTCCACAACCCAATTCCACCGCGACCTAAACTCCACATCGATACAGCCCCACGACCTAACTTCTCCACTCTAAGTCGAGAGCGATCTAAATCTTCCACCGAGCGACCTAATTCCTCCACCCTAAGTCGCGAACGACTTACTCCGCTTCATCAACTCGTGAGCAACCTAAGACTTCAATCGAGCAACCTAGGGATTCAATCGCGAAAAGGCTACGAGGCAATGCCGCCAGAAAATTAAGTCGCGAAGATGATTTTGTTAACTCGCGTGAAGATGATGACTCGCGTGAAGGTGTTAAGTCGTGAGAAGATTTGATGAGTCACGTGAAATGTTAAGTCGGAAGTCTTTATTTCTTTAAGTCGTTAAACATTGTTGATAAGTCGAAAACGACTTAAGAGTTGTAATTTTTTGAGTCGTGTTGAGTTGTAATGTCTATAAATAGACCGGTTGGGTCATTTGTAATAGGTTGTTGATTTTTGGAATAAAATTCCTTTGTTATCTTTGTGCTTTCATCCAATTGGTAGTCGAGTGTATCTCCTATCTCCACCTTCGACATTCGAGTGCGCTCGAATCTTCGATCGTTGAAGCCAATTCGCGGAATCAAGTACGTTTGATCAACGCTCGAAGAATTGTAGATCTCTCTTCACGGTATCGTGCGCGATCAACGTGTCAGAGATAGCTAGAATCTGGTATCATTCGATCAACGGATTTGGGCATTTTAGTATTTCTCAATCCACCGATTGCTACGTTCATCGATCTATCTTGTTTTGTTTAATCCGCTGCGTTATTTGGTATCAGAGCTAGATCGCAAGGAGTTTGCGTAGATTTTTGGAGTTGTGCGAGATTTACATCATTTGGAAAAGTGGGTTATCGAGATTTTGAAGAGATTTGTTCGTTTGGAGATTTTTGAAGATTTCAACAAGTGGGTAGTTTTGATTTGAAGATTTTTTAGATCGAAGTGAAGTTTTTGTTGGAATTTGTCGAAGAGTGATCATGCCTCCGAGAAGAGCTAACCGTTATCGCAACATTGATGCTTTGTATGGGAGAGAAGAGGCCGATGAGATGGAGCAAAGAATTAACGAAAACTTTAATGAGAAGCTTAATGAAGGGATTGGACGATTAGAGAGAATGATGTTGGAGATGAGTAAAAATCAGAGAAGGGTTTCACTTGAATCGAGCCATGGGAGAAGTAGAGTTTCACCACATTCCAATCGGGAGAGAAGTGTTGATAATGATCATAGAAGTGTGAGTCGAGATTGTTATAGAGATGATGATGATCGAAGACGTGAGAGGAATGTGAATGATCGAGAATGGAGGAATGTAGATAGAAGGGATGTTGGTGGTCGACGTGATGGTAGTAGAGATGTTGGTGGTCAGGATCGACATCGATATACATCGGATTGTGAAGAAGAGTATGATGGTGGTAGTGTTCATGGACGAGGACGTAGACAAGGAAGAAATCAATCGGAGTATGATCACAAGTGGGAATCTGGGATGAAGACTGAAATTCCAGAATTCAAAGGTGGTATGCAAGCTGAGGAGTTTTTGGATTGGTTGTGGTATGCAAGCTGAGGAGTTTTTGGATTGGTTGTCTAATGTGGAGGAGATTTTTGACTTCAAGGAAGTTCCAGAACATCGTAGAGTGAAGTTGGTTGCTACAAGGTTGAGGGGTAGAGCTTTGGCATAGTGGCAGCAAACCAAACTTACACGTGAACGGATAGGGAAGTCAAAGGTTGAATCATGGGAAAAGATGAAGAAAATGATGAAAGCCACATTCTTACCTTATAATTATCAATCGCTTATGTATCAGAGGCTGCAAAACTTGAGGCAAGGAACGAAGTGTGTTAACGACTATGCTGATGAATTTTATCAACTCATTGCTAGAAATGATATTATGGAGACCGAGGAACAGCTGACCGCTATATTCATTGGGGGATTGAGAATGCAGATCCAGGATATGGTGAATATGTTCGATCCTATATCTGTGGCGGAAGCACATCAGAAGGCGTTGGCCTGGGAGAAACAGGGACGACGAGGAGGTGGTGTGTTTACTAATTCCAACAATCAAGTGAAGGGCGTTAGTGGAGGTTCTAATGTTTCTAAACCTATCAGTAAACCAGTGGTGAAGGAGGCTGAGAAGGCAAAGGTTAACAACGGTTTCAAATGTTACAATTGTCAGGAATTGGGTCATAAAAGCAATGAGTGTCCAAAACCAAAGAAGAGAACCATGATTGCAGAAGTTGAAGATGAGGATGCTGATGGAGATTATTCTAGTCCAGTTGAGGAAGATGAACAGGATATTGCGTCAGGGGATGAAGGTTGTAATCTAATGCTGAGGAGATCGTGTTTAACACCGAAGCAGGAAGAAGCTACTTGGTTGAGGAGTAATATCTTTCAGTCGACATGCACTATACTGGGAAAGGTGTGTAAATTTGTGATTGACGTAGGAAGCTGTGACAATATAATTTCAACCGAAGCTGTAACAAAGTTGAAGTTGAAGACAGAGAAGCATTCGAATCCGTACAAGTTAGCATGGTTGAGAAAAGGAGGAGAGGTGAAAGTGGATAGACGAGTTCGTGTTCCATTCACTATTGGGAAGAAATACAAAGACGAAATCTGGTGTGATGTAGTAGAGATGGATTTTTGTCACTTACTTTTGGGAAGACCATGGCAGTATGATCGAGCAGTACATCATGACGGTCGGACCAATAGCTACAGTTTTATGTTTGAAGGTACGAAGATTATCTTAGTTCCAAAGAAGAGACAACAAGGAGAAAGTAAGTCGGAAGAAATTGAAGAGCTGAAAACGTTATTATCTTTGAAGGAGTTTGTTAAGGAGGTTGAGGAAGAGCCTGAAGTGTACTTGTTGATTGGGCGAGAGAGTCAAGAAGAGGTTGAAATTCCAGAAGAAGTGAAACCAGTATTGAAAGAATTTGAGGATGTATTTCCAGAGGAGTTACCAAAGGAGTTACCGCCACTGAGAGACATTCAACATCAAATTGATCTTGTTCCGGGAGCAATGTTGCCACATAGACCACATTATCGAATGAGTCCGAAGGAACATGAAGAATTGAGGAGGCAAGTGGAAGAATTGCTTGAACAGGGGCGTGTGCAGGAAAGCTTGAGTCTGTGTGCTGTGCGAGCTTTGTTAGTACCGAAGAAGGACGGGACATGGAGAATGTGCACTGACAGTCGAGCATTGAATAAGATTACGGTGAGATATAGATTTCCAATGCCGAGGTTGGATGACTTGCTAGATCAATTGAGCGGAGCAACTATCTTTTCGAAAATTGATTTGAAGAGCGGATATCATCAAATTCGTATTAGACCAGGTGATGAGTGGAAGACAGCTTTTAAAACCAGGGAGGGTCTATACGAATGGTTGGTAATGCCATTTGGCTTATCAAATGCGCCAAGTACATTTATGCGGGTGATGAATCAGATTTTTAGACCATTCATTGGGAAGTTTGTGGTGGTGTATTTCGATGATATTCTGATATATAGTGGGAGTCCAGAGGAACATTTGAATCATCTGAGAGAAGTGTTGATGGTACTGCGACAAGAACAATTTTATGCTGCAACGAAGAAATGCGTGTTCATGACGCATAATGTTTTATTTCTAGGGTATGTTGTATCAAAGGAAGGGATACAGGTGGATCGGAGTAAAGTAGAGGCGATTAGAGATTGGCCACAACCCAAGACGATAACAGAGGTTCGGAGTTTTCATGGGTTGGCTTCATTTTATAGAAGATTTATTCCACACTTTAGTAGTGTGATGGCGCCTGTTACAGATTGTATGAAGGGTAAACAGTTTTCATGGTCAGAGGAAGCAGGGGATGCTTTTGGGAAGATCAAGGAGTTGCTGACGACTGCACCAATTCTAGTATTACCAGATTTTCAGTTGTTGTTTGAGCTACACACTGATTCGTCAAAGGTTGGAATTGGAGGAGTGTTAAGTCAGAGGGGGCGTCCTATTGCCTATTTCAGTGAGAAGCTATCGGGAGCGAAGATGAGATATAGTACATATGATGTGGAATTTTATGCTATTGTGCAAGCTATTAAACACTGGAGACACTATCTATTTCAGAAAGAGTTTGTTCTTTACACTGACCATGAGGCATTGAAACATTTACAAGGGCCAGACAAGATTTCAGCGAGACATGCATCATGGATTGCATATCTGCAACAGTTTACGTTTGTTGTGAAGCACAAATCGGGAGTGCCGAATCGTGTTGCGGATGCATTGAGTAGACGAAATCATGTGTTGACTACAATGAAGGTCGAAGTGACAGGGTTTGATGTGTTACCAGAGTTATTTGTTGATGATCCTTACTTTGCAAAGTTTGTTGATAAAGTCAAGGAGGGAGAGACGGATGAGTTTGTGATGGTAGATGGTTTTCTGTTCAAGGGAAATCGATTATGTATACCGGATTGCAGTTTACGGTTGAAGATTGTGAAGGAATTGCATGAGGAAGGTCATGTGGGTAGAGACCATACATTACAGCTGATTACTCAATCTTATTTTTGGCCATCAATGAGGAAAGAAGTGGAAAGGTTTGTGGAGCGATGTCATATCTGTCAGGTTTTGAAAGGAACTGCGACCAATGCTGGATTATATATGCCGTTACCTGTACCAACTAAGCCTTGGGTTGATGTCAGTATGGATTTTGTTTTAGGTTTGCCTCAAACTCAAAGGGGAAACGATTCCATTTATGTGGTGGTTGATCGATTTTCGAAAATGGCACATTTTATTGCTTGTAAGAAGACGGCGGATGCTGTTCATGTTGCTCAATTATTCTTTAAAGAAATATATCGTTTACATGGATTACCTGAATCTATTGTTTCCGACCGAGATACTCGATTTCTGAGTCACTTTTGTTTGAGTTTGTGGAAGATGGTGGGAACGAAGCTGAAATTCAGTAGTGCTTATCATCCACAAACAGATGGGCAAACGGAAGTGGTGAATAGATCGTTGGGAAACTTGTTGCGATGTCTTGTGCAGGATAATTTGAAGAGTTGGGATGTAAAGTTGTGTCAGGCGGAATTTGCACATAATCATGCTGTTAACCGAAGCACTGGTTATAGTCCATTTCAGATTGTATATTCAAGCTTGCCAAAGGGGCCGTTGGATTTAACGGTAGTACCGCAACCGAAGGGGACAGTCAAGCGAGGTGCTGATTTTGTTGATGGGTTAACAGAATACCATAGAAGCGTTCAGGAACGATTGGAGAAGTCGAATGCGAAGTATAAACAACGGGCAGATAAGAAACGAAGGAGTGTGGACTTCAAAGTGGGTGATTGTGTTTACGCAGTTTTGATGAAAGATCGCTTTCCGGGTGGCACTTACAATAAGTTGAAAGCTTGGAAGATTGGTCCAGTAGAAATTATAAAACGGATCAATGAAAATGCTTATAAGTTGAAGCTACCAGAGGATGTTTACACGTCTGACGTGTTTAATGTTAAACATCTTATACCTTATTATAAAGATGAACAACCCAATGGGGAAGAATTTTTAAATTCGAGGACGAATTTTTTCCAACAAGGGGAGGATGATGCAGCACTCACCAGGATAAGTCGCGAAACCCAATTCCACGACCTAACATCGCCACGACCTAAGCTCCACGACTTACCAGAGGCCCGCGACCTAGAACCATGCCCACGACCTAATTTCCACGACATAACATCCAATGACCTAACTCCACCCCAATCCCAGGCCCACGACTTACGACCTAGCATCGACGACCCACGACTTAGCCACACCTCCGACCTAACGGTTCACGACCTATCCCTAAGTCGCGAACAATCTCCACGACCTAAGTTCCACAACCCAATTCCACCGTGACCTAAACTCCACATCGATACAGCCCCACGACCTAACTTCTCCACTCTAAGTCGAGAGCGATCTAAATCTTCCACCGAGCGACCTAATTCCCCCACCCTAAGTCGCGAACGACTTACTCCGCTTCATCAACTCGCGAGCAACCTAAGACTTCAATCGAGCAACCTAGGGATTCAATCGCGAAAAGGCTACGAGGCAATGCCGCCAGAAAATTAAGTCGCGAAGATGATTTTGTTAACTCGCGTGAAGGTGTTAATTCGTGAGAAGATTTGATGAGTCGCGTGAAATGTTAAGTCGGAAGTCTTTATTTCTTTAAGTCGTTAAACACTGTTGATAAGTCGGAAACGACTTAAGAGTTGTAATTTTTTGAGTCGTGTTGAGTTGTAACGTCTATAAATAGACCGGTTGGGTCATTTATAATAGGTTGTTGATTTTTGGAATAAAATTCCTTTGTTAGCTTTGTGCTTTCATCCAATTGGTAGTCGAGTGTATCTCCTACCTCCACCTTCGACATTCGAGTGCGCTCGAATCTTCGATCGTTGAATCCAATTCGCGGAATCAAGTGCGCTTGATCAACGCTCGAAGATTTGTAGATCTCTCTTCACGGTATCGTGCGCGATCAACGTGTCAGAGATAGCTAGAATCTGATATCGTTCGATCAACGGATTTAGGCATTTCAGTATTTCTCAATCCAGCGATTGCTACGTTCATCGATCTATCTTGTTTTGTTTAATCCGCTGCGTCATTTAACCTATTTGGAAATATGATTTTTGAAAGAAATTATGATTTCGGAAATGATATGATTTCAAATGTGATAAGAATTTGAAAGTGAATAAAATTTTGAAAGTGGTATGGTTTTGAGAATATGATATTTTGATATAAATTGTGAATTTACTTTTGAAATGTAAAAGAACCATCCGGTATGAAATAATCATTTGGTTGTTAAAGAGACCGGGATCAGATATTGTCATACTCTCTGCCAATACCGAAAACCACTTTAACAACTGTGTACGTGGTGGAGATTCCAGAAATGAAGTAGGATGGTTTGGTGAACGGTTCCTGTATGAGGTATGACGTGACCCTGACTCCCGTGAGTCAGCTTAGATGTGACTAAAATCAGTAGCCACGCCGGGCCAAGTGAGGTCATTCCTCCGATCGGACACACTTCTTCGATACTATATTCTGACTTTGTGATTGATTTGGTCGCCAACCTTGATTTTGATATGGGAGTGTGTTTCGAGGTAGACGGTAGTAGCTGATATGCATTACCCCCAGTCTGTATCCGCAAATGGTATATCTACCCTGACATTTCCTCGTATGTCGTGTTCACATGCCCTAAAGCGCCTTCTACGAGTTTGTTTTGTACCATACCTATAGGGTGCTCTCTGGGTAAACATCCAGTTTACGGAGGAGCTTACGGTACTGTATAGGCTATGAGAATATATAAAATGTGTTAAGGGGGATATGGGTAACGCCTTAACGCAATTTTAATACTTTTACTTTACTGTAGACATATTATAATAGTATATTGTACTACATAGTAGATAGTTTAACGGATCCTTAGGAGATGGTAATCCCGAACATCTCTTAAGTTATTGCACTCACATTAGACACTGGATAGGAGATGTCAAACCCCATAAACATCTCCGACACCGTCACACGCATATTTACCGTTGATTTAACTTACATAAGATCTATTAGTTCTGACTCGAGTGTTTTGTCTTTTCAATTCGCTAGGGTCAGCCTGAGCATTTAGGGATTTGAAGACCTTATTTCTGGAGGACGAAGACGAAGATTTGTACTACTATTATTTACTATATTTATTCCACTGCATTCATACTGTTCCGCTGCATTATTTATTTATTCATGTTTATGTAACTCTGATGTTTGTGTTGTAAAGAATAATCAAATGTATTTATAAAACAGCTTCATGAACTGTTATTTGATTATTATATTTTGTCGTTCTACTGTAAGATTCTGTATTTGTTTTCTTTCTTTCCCTTTTCTTATTTACCCCAATAACAATTTGCCTCTTTGTATGGTCTAAGTTGACATGTGTGTCTGCTTAAAACGTCCAAAAAGGCTGGCCGTTATAGGTACTAACCCTTCATTGATGCAGTTTAAATCTGCACCTGAATCTATCATTGCTATTGTAGTAAAATAACATTCTTTGTGAACTACAATAGTGACCTTAGTGTGCCATTTATAGATAATTACCTTATCGACTGCATTAATGAATGCTAAAGAACTTAATTATTCTCCTCCTAAAATATTGTTATTATTCTGATTATCATCTTTAGGTTTTATTTCTATTAGAGACATTCTTTCTTTTAATTCTTTTATTTCTTGTTTAAGTATTTTAACTTCATGTTGTAATTCTGCAATCGTAGTTTCAGTATTTACTGGGTTAATATTATTTGAGGTTTTTACTCTATTTAAAATATCTCTTAAACTATAAGTTTCTGGTTCTTTCAGCTTTTGCTTCTTTTCAATTTTATGCGATTTTAAATATTTTTTTAGCATATTTTTCTTTTCTTCTAGATCTGAGATTTTATCTATGATATCTAGAATAAAATTTTCTTCTTTTGTTAACATAAATAATCCATTTTCTTTACATAAAGCTTTGTAATAGTCACAATTACCATCGCAACTATCAAATTCTGAATTGTTATCTGAATCAGATTCATTTTCAGTTTCTGAATTAATTTTTGTAATAACGTATAATTTTAAATTTTCTTTCTCTGAGTCAGAGCTTGATATAAATAATTTTTTAAATGAATTTTTAAATTCTTCATCTATATCAAGATTATCTATTTTATTTTTTAATTTACAATTATTAGCATAATGACCCGATGTTTACATTTCCGACATATTGGAACTTTTGTTTGAACATATTTTTTTTTCTCTTTTCTTTTATAAGGTTTCTTCATAATTTTCTTTTCGAAAAATTTATTTTTGTAAAATCTTTTCTTAGATTTTTTAAATCTTTTATCTTCATTTATTGGTTTTATTGGTAATAAACCATGTTGATCACAGAAGTCTCCTAAAATTCTTTACCCATAGATTTTTTTCCCTTTGGATTTGTTTATGTAATTTTATTTTATTGCGTAGATGAATTCCTTCTGCAACAACCTTTGCTGCTAATTCACCATAAGGATATTGGTTATAAGGAATAGTTCCATTATTTTTTGTTCCAAATGATTTTTAACCCTTTCTGCAAGGAAATGTGGTAGTCATGATAAGAACTTTTCTTTCAAAAATTCATGATTACCATCACTTCTAGTAAATAACTTTGAAAAATATACATCTTTATACCATCTGAATTGGGATAAATTCTGACATTTTAAATTCATTCACTGCTCTTGTGTTCTATCTGTTTGAAGAGCAGTGGCTCCAATAAATGTTTGGCTATTGT
Source organism: Allium fistulosum (assembly GCA_030737815.1). Lineage (NCBI taxonomy): Eukaryota > Viridiplantae > Streptophyta > Magnoliopsida > Asparagales > Amaryllidaceae > Allium > Allium fistulosum. The sequence continues at coordinate 1,003,683,807 of CM060902.1, read as the reverse complement.
GTATATTAGCGTATTTACGCGAAATCATAGTTCGGGCTTTAAGCAAAGCAAATAATCACTTGTTTCCGGGTCTTACATGGATAGCTAAGGAGGATATTTTGTGTCTAATCCGGACTCCTTATCTTAGAGAAGTCTTAGAATTCCATATCGATTTATGTATTGGTAGAGCTCTTTGACAAAATCTCAGCATGTTATGTAGTACTAAAAGATTAGAGATCTTAAGTAGAAGGCGAGGAGAATTCATCCGTTTTAGTCATTCCATCTTCTAATTTTGTCGTAGTAAATATATGCGCTTTTGCTTCATTAGAAAGATGAAAATCCCACCAACCTTTTAGTTGTCCTGTAAATCCTTATACAATAGCTTTAGCTATTTTATCATCCGAATTGTTTTTAATTAAGCATGCAGTAGCATACATCGTCATATAATTCAGACTAGTTTGTATTTGGTATTCAGAATAACCATCAATATTCCATTCTACAATGGAGGTGCCATCAAAAGATATAGCTCCATTATTGTTTTGTTCTTCGAATAAGAGGTCTACTAGTGTCGGTCTTGTATAATAAGGTTTACTATACGAGGTATTTCCGTAATTAATTTTATTAACTTCAAAATTATTCTTTGGTTTATTTTGTTCTATGTTTAAGAACATATTTTATAAATTATTTACTCCTTCATCTGAATTATTATCAGATTCTGGTTCTGAAGTTTCTCTAGACCCATTATCTTCAATTATGGGTGCAACTTCCTTTTCATTAATGTTTAAAGCGTCTAGCCTTTTCATTATTGCTTTTAACATTTTGGAGTTTTCTCCTGGTTTATCCATATTCAGTTCTAAATTTTGTGCTGACCAGGGTTTGAATAAAACTTCATCTGTATCACATATTTTTGTTGTATTTGTTTGATCTTTATTAGATCCTTGTTCAATTCTTGTAAGTCGATTACCTATCGGTTGTATTGTTAATTTTGTAATATTATTTTGCTCTACAATAGCTTCAAATGTCCTATCTTTCCTTACGGTTAGGAGTAGCAATAATTTCTTCTTTATCAATTTTAACTGGTAAGTTTGCTTCTGGAGGATGTATACTCCTAATAGTCTTTCCTACTTTAGTAGTATAATCTTTATAAGCAGAATTTGTATTGAAAACCGTCAAAAATTCATCAAAATCTGGAAAAGTATCCTTTTTTCTATTTTATAGAATTTTTCTATCATTATGAAGAATCATAATCTTCTGGTAGATCATTTCCCATCTTTTTTAAAAACAATTTTTATCTTTTCATCCATTTTTCTTGTTCTTTAGGATCTTTTATAAAGAACCATTTTCTTTTATATTTGTTTTCTTCTGAATAAAATTTTATTTTTTCAGATTCTGAAAAAGGAAATTTAAACTCTTCATCAAGAGTTATGTTATTTATACCAAACACAGATCCATCCTCATCATATCCCATATCTGAAGGTGTTGGTGATCTAGGATTTGTTGAAGGAATTTAACCCTATATTCAGGTTGACTAACTCCATCTGTTGTGTTTCTTACAATTACATTATTGTAACGATATCGGGTTTTGCCCGCTCGAAAATCGACATCCGTACTTCACATTGTACTAGAATGCCGCAGATTCGACCGTTCAAATCCGATTCGCCGGAGCTTATAACACAATTAAGTAAATAACACAGCGGAAGAAAAAGAATATATCAATATATATAACATTGATACAATGACAGATACAAAATCTGATACAATATGATACAACAGAATGATACAACAGATATCAATATACATCAGAGATATGATACAAGAAATAGCAGCGGAAAAAAAAATAGAAAACACCAGCAGCGGATAGAATATCTCCAATAGAATGCTTCAATCCATAGCTAGCGGAAAGCAAGGTCAGTCGTCCAAGGACTGACTAGCTCCAGATAATCTACTCAACTTGAAATCTGAGAAACCCAACTCTAGACTGCCAGTGTGGAAAATGGTGGGCACCCAGAGTTTAGGAAGGGAACAATAAACTCCGGATCAGTCATGGGACTGGTGTGAGCAACAAAAACAGTTTATCTTTAAACAACACAAAAGAATTTAAACATTGAAAACCGCAATGTTTTTGGAAAATGAAACTACCATAAGACCTCCCGCCACACACACAATGCAAACGCAGAATTGGAGGAGATTTCTTCTTATGATAGTCAAACATGCTTACTACGCAAATCATTGGATTATTATTATTAGTGCATAGTGCAGAAAATATTTCGAAAGTAGAATATAAATCTTAGCCAGCATAGACATTTCGAGCTATGCCTACTATAGCTACCATCCAAACAGTGGGGCGCCACCATAAGTAGATGGCAGGTTCTACAACTAAAACCGTACAAGTTCCGTATTGGAGAAATGGATTTCCAACAAATGGTCAGGCTAAGGAACTTCCTATGCCACGAAGGAAACGCCTCTGGCTGGACGCTCCGAGAGACAAACTGCTCTCTGCCAAACAAGGCCGGGTTACCCCTGTAACAGGTAACTCACGAATATGCCATCCCCCGGTCCTTTGGGACCTTTATCCGAGCGCTCGGTAACCAACATCACACATAATAAATAAAGTGTGTCCACATGAGTAAGTATCTGGGCTCCATACCATGACACTACCCCTTTCCAGAAGGAAATGACATACCCTAAAGGGCGCGACCCTCATAACCTTGCCGCAACATTCCTGTTTCGACCATTTCCGGGTTGTGAGGCCCTGACGAAGTCTCGTCCACAAAGCTACGCTTTTTTTTCAAAAAGCCACGCTTTGGGTCAATAGATGATCAACCTATGATCACAAAGATAAATGATCAAACAAACGATCATATCACAAATGATCAAACACTGATCATCAAACAACAACACTCAGCATGCCACATTACCAAATTGGGAATATATCGCTGATAACCTTCAACTACATAACCTCTGAGCTCGTACGTCTCAGAGAAGGGTGTTAAGCTAAGAGAATAAATTCTCCGCCACCAACAGAAATGTATTTGAAAGAAATCTGCTTTATATCTCAAAGTGTAATGTCAGATATGTAACCATACAAGTCTGTTCCGGGTTCGAACAGAACCGAAGGCACTTCCGAAGAAGCCCTTGCAATCCGGGTATTTACAATCCCGATCGGACTTCCCATCACTTAGGAAATCTCTATATCGGAGCAACTCAGTGCAGAGACAATCGATAGGTCATCCTAACGTTCTCGCAAATACCCGGTCTTCAACACCAGTCTTCAAATGCTATCCATATACGACGAATCACTTATTCGGAATGGGTTATGTGACACAAAGGTCCTCTCCCGGCTGAACCGAATAGTGAGCGCAATATTTTAAAACATATGGATAATGGGATTTCAGTTAAGTCACAACTTAAACCCAAACTTTCTTTCAAATGGTTTAACAAATTACCATTTTCAAATCTTTAAACAAAAAGATTCACTTTAACAACCTTAAACGGTTTAAACAATTTCCACACTTCAATCTTTTAAACAAAAGATTCATTCACAGATTTTCCCAAATCAATTTCCATTTCAATTTGATTTACTCGTTAAATCTTTTAAAACAAAGATTTAACTTATAGCTTTCAAAAACAATTCCATTTCAAATGGTTTAAACAAATCATCATTTTAAATCTGTTAAAAATAAACAGATTTAATTCATAGCTTTCAAAAAGATTCATTCATAACTTGGAAAAAAAATTTCAATTCAAACTTGAAATTCCTCTAATTAAACTGGAATTTTATTTCTTATCTGAAAGCTTTTATTCTTTTAAAACAAACAGTTTTCATTTTGGAAATTTGATTCATCTATACGAGTTAAAGTTCTTGGGTTAAATCCAAATTCTCAAAATTTTACTTTTAAATGGTTTAGATTCATACAAACACATTTATATCATCTTTAATCCCTAGTTTCAAATCATAGGATTCAATTTCAAACTTGAATTCAAATTTAAATCAAATTATTTAAATTTTCAAAACTCGATTAAGTTATTCAAAATAACTTTTATCTTTGAAATTCTATTTCAAAAGCTTTTCACTTTAAACCCAAATTTCCAATTTCAAAATCAATTGAAATTAAAGTTTCAATTTCAAAAACATCAAATTTAAATTATATGTGACTTAACCGATTTTCACGTGAAATCCATATTTGTGTGTGTATGGTGTAGTCCAGGGGTTTCACACACAATAGTGCAACATCATCAATCATCACAGATATATCAATAAGCGGCATAATCGATAACGCTTATCTTCATTCACAGATTCATAGATAAAATAAATTTATCAGTCATAAAGATTCATCATTACAATTCGATGTGGGTTTCAGATAACCAACTGGAATCCGACTCCCTATCGCATCGAAATTCAAGTGCCGTTTTACGGGCCAAGGGATTTCATATTCATATAACAGTATATTCATCACAGATATAACATTTCAGCATAAAGCAATTCATATCATAAAGAGGGATATCAGACTGCTCAAAGCATTTCAATAATAATCAATCATCTAACGATTAGATGGATTAATAGTGTGATTAAAATCAATCTATCACATAATTATATAATTATATATTTCCCTTTAATTATTAAGTAATTAACCTTTAATCACATAATAAGTCTTTAAATTAATCACATTAATTAATGAATCACATGAATTTAATCCTTTTAAGTAATTAAGTAATTAACCATTTAATCACTTAATAAATCTTTAAATTAAATTAAGGATTAAAACACTTCATTCTTAATTTAATCACTTAATTTCAATATTAAGTTTATTTAGAATGAACTTTCAAAGATAAAGGTTATACATATATTTAAACATTTTAAACTTAATTTATTTTAAAATCTTTATCTAATTCCAAACTTAGATAAAACAATCATTATACAAAAGAGCTAATTAAGAGATTGATTTAAACTCGATTTGTTTAAAAAGTTAAAACTGTTTCTATATCCATTTTTTCCCAGACCCAAGCTAATTCAAATTTTCCCCGAGCAAACTCCTCAAATTACATATATTTAAACATTTTAAACTTAATTTATTTTAAAATCTTTATCTAATTCCAAACTTAGATAAAACAATCATTATACAAAAGAGCTAATTAAGAGATTGATTTAAACTCGATTTGTTTAAAAAGTTAAAACTGTTTCTATATCCATTTTTTCCCAGACCCAAGCTAATTCAAATTTTCCCCGAGCAAACTCCTCAAATTCTCGAGCTACACTCGCGAATCTCTGTACTTCGAGACAACACACCAAATCACTCCAGTTCGACCCGAGACAAATAGTTCTTCTTCCTCCCTCTTGATTCTCTGGTACACTCGGATGCACACGTATACGTGCACCATTGATCGCCGACCATCTGATCATCAACAAGATCACCCGCAAGTCACCTTTGATTTCATTATCCCAATTAACCACCTAGAAACTCAAAAACATCCACGAATCAAAATCGAGCATAGTTGATCAAACCTGGAACAATTCCAGTCGCCAAAACTACTTCGTCGCGATGACTTCGACCACCATTATCCAAGAAACTTCGCCTACAGGTTCGTCTACGACCCAGGCACCTCCCCACCAAGCTCGACCTCACTCGATGCTCCATCGAGGCCGTGGTGATACAAAGTTCGATCACCTCAAATTTTAGGTTTACAGACGAAAAACGAACGCCGCCTTCGCCACCGAGTTCGTGGTCGCCTCCGACCATTTTTCCCACCTCCTCGGTAAGCTCCTCCACCTTCACGTGAAACCCCGAACACCCTAGTTACACCGACCACCAGAAAATACTCGAAAACACTTTTCTGGTCAACTACAAACTGCTCCTAAAATACTAGCCTATAAATTCTAAGATGATCATCAAAAATCATAGATTTAAAGTACGAATTCATCCCTGTAATTAAAAATCGAAACCCTGACATTCGAAATGTTTTTGTTAAAAACTGATCATCTCTGTTTTTTTTATATTAAAAAAAAATAACTTCAAACAAATGTTCATGAATTTATTTTTAAAATTAGCACTTCATGGTTATCATTATTTTTCGTTTAGAAACTGAGTCCTGAAAATCATCTAGATAGGATGATTTTGAATTTTATAACAGATTCCATAAGCCTGTAAAAATGGACAGAGGCACATGACTGTATACAGACATATATACACAAGCAAATTCACAGCCATTCAAACATACTGACATAGTTATCAACTAAACAGATATATTTCAAGCATCAACTCAAATATCAAAACATTTAAATGGGTTCGAGTATGTTTGCTCACCTTATTTCCCAGGAAAACAGAACAGAGAAAAATGTTGAAACAGGTTTTGAAAATTCAAGTTGAAAGCATTCTGGTTTTGATCTCTAGTTTGTATTGTTTTGCCTGAGTTTTGAATGACGTTCTTTTTCTCAGTTTCTTTCTTAGCTTTATTTTTAAATGAAACGAAGTGGTGATGAAGAAGATATAAAGAAAGAAGTATATTGGGATAGAAGTATACAGGGTATACAAAACTGGTACAAGTGATATCTGTATCTATTTAATAAGCATGGCTGAAGTATGTACAATAGGCAGAGACATTTGTTTATTGCCTAGCTGATTCACTGTTGGTGGCTGAGATGATTTTCAACATTTCGAATTGACATAAGTGTGCTAGCATTTAATGTTTTAAGTACTTATGTTTCCTTACTTCTTTTCTTTGCCTGCAAGTCTCAATTGCCATAGTACATATATTTATCTTGCTTTGGAATCTTGTATGTATTTTATTTTGTTTCTTGCATTGACTATGTTACATTTGATTTCGGCTGAGAGCTTTGTTTTGGTAGCTGCATTTATGAGGCTTGTACAAAATATGTATTTTTATCTACTTGCTTACAACTTTTTGCAGATCATTTCAACTTGCCTTGGATTTCTTTGTCTCGGCTGATATGATCTCAATTAGTACCTTTGTTTGTATTTTTATTTTACTTTGTACAAATATATCTATTTGTTTTTCTTCATTTCGGCTGAAATGATATTTGCTTTTGTTTGACACTTGAACATATCTTTACCTTTGTATTTTAACTTTATATTTTTGTTTCTTTCTTTTACAAGTGTTCATGTATTTATTTTATACTTTATCTTATAAAATTTGTATCTTTATTTTTAAACCATTTATTTTAAGATTTAAATTCAAATTCAATGCGTATATATATAAATTCAAATTTACTCATATATTACATATACATACATATATTCACATATATATACAATTTTAAATTCAAAATGATTTAATATATTTTTTTATTTGGATTCGGGGAAACTCGAATCAATTCATCGATAAATTTCACAATTTTTATTCAAAAATTAATTTAATTATCAAATTAAATTTATATAAATTCGGGGTCGTTACAGACTTCCCACCTTAAAAGAATTTCGTCCTCGAAATTGCCAAGGAGACACAAAGATAGATGAAGAATGTTTCATCTAATCAAACTGAATATTTATTCTGCATTTAGCTTACCAAATCAGAATATCAATAATAGATACAAGAACGAATCTGTTTTTAACACTTCACAAGATACTCGGGTTTCCAGATCTACGAAGTATACAGTGGTATTGGTTAGTTCAAAGGGATAACTAACCGTTCGTAGAATATATTGGGACCCAAAGAATAGATAGTTATATGGATACAATTTCAAAAAAAAATTAGTTTAGAAACTAAAGTATACCTATCAACCATAGCAAACAAAACAACCAATTCATCCAAACAAACAATTTTGGTCTATCCGGAGTTTATGTCCCATATTAATATATCGAATTTCCTTTCTAGATCTACCAGAAATTATCGAAGAATTGAGAAAAGATGACGAACAAAAGAGATTGATAGAGAAAAGATTGTTTCCTTGTTGTTACAGAGTATTGACCATTTATAGTCGTATCCTTCTGTCCCCTATCTCATCCTCTTCTTGCACTCATACTCACTATCAGTGAATAGTAAGAGAATTTACTGAGGCATAAGGACAGATATCTGAGAATTACTCATTCTAAGGTATACTTCACCCTATCTATAATGAGCTGCTTAATGTGTTATACTCCTGAGCTAAATTTCAACCTTAGCTCTGATACCAAATGTAACGATATCGGGTTTTGCCCGCTCGAAAATCGACATCCGTACTTCACATTGTACTAGAATGCCGCAGATTCGACCGTTCAAATCCGATTCGCCGGAGCTTATAACACAATTAAGTAAATAACACAGCGGAAGAAAAAGAATATATCAATATATATAACATTGATACAATGATAGATACAAAATCTGATACAATATGATACAACAGAATGATACAACAGATATCAATATACATCAGAGATATGATACAAGAAATAGCAGCGGAAAAAAAAATAGATAACACCAGCAGCGGATAGAATATCTTCAATAGAATGCTTCAATCCATAGCTAGCGGAAAGCAAGGTCAGTCGTCCAAGGACTGACTAGCTCCAGATAATCTACTCAACCTGAAATCTGAGAAACCCAACTCTAGATTGCCCGTGTGGAAAATGGTGGGCACCCAGAGTTTAGGAAGGGAACAATAAACTCCGGATCAGTCATGAGACTGGTGTGAGCAACAAAAACAGTTTATCTTTAAACAACACAAAAGAATTTAAACATTGAAAACCGCAATGTTTTTGGAAAATGAAACTACCATAAGACCTCCCGCCACACACACAATGCAAACGCAGAATTGGAGGAGATTTCTTCTTATGATAGTCAAACATACTTACAACGCAAATCATTGGATTATTATTATTAGTGCATAGTGCAGAAACATTTCGAAAGTAGAATATAAATCTTAGCCAGCATAGACATTTCGAACTATGCCTACTATAGCTACCATCCAAACAGTGGGGCGCCACCATAAGTAGATGGCAGGTTCTACAACTAAAACCGTACAAGTTCCGTATTGGAGAAATGGATTTCCAACAAATGGTCAGGCTAAGGAACTTCCTATGCCACGAAGGAAACGCCTCTGGCTGGACGCTCCAAGAGACAAACTGCTCTCTGCCAAACAAGGCCGGGTTACCCCTGTAACAGGTAACTCACGAATATGCCATCCCCCGGTCCTTTGGGACCTTTATCCGAGCGCTCGGTAACCAACATCACACATAATAAATAAAGTGTGTCCACATGAGTAAGTATCTGGGCTCCATACCATGACACAACCCCTTTCCAGAAGGAAATGACATACCCTAAAGGGCGCGACCCTCATAACCTTGCCGCAACATTCCTGTTTCGACCATTTCCGGGTTGTGAGGCCCTGACGAAGTCTCGTCCACAAAGCTACGCTTTTTTTTCAAAAAGTCACGCTTTGGGTCAATAGATGATCAACCTATGATCACAAAGATAAATGATCAAACAAACGATCATATCACAAATGATCAAACACTGATCATCAAACAGCAACACTCAGCATGCCACATTACCAAATTGGGAATATATCGCTGATAACCTTCAACTACATAACCTCTGAGCTCGTACGTCTCAGAGAAGGGTGTTAAGCTAAGAGAATAAATTCTCCGCCACCAACAAAAATGTATTTGAAAGAAATCTGCTTTATATCTCAAAGTGTAATGTCAGATATGTAACCATACAAGTCTGTTCCGGGTTCGAACAGAACCGAAGGCACTTCCGAAGAAGCCCTTGCAATCCGGGTATTCACAATCCCGATCGGACTTCCCATCACTTAGGAAATCTCTATACCGGAGCAACTCAGTGCAGAGACAATCGATAGGTCATCCTAACGTTCTCGCAAATACCCGGTCTTCAACACCAGTCTTCAAATGCTATCCATATACGACGAATCACTTATTCGGAATGAGTTATGTGACACAAAGGTCCTCTCCCGGCTGAACCGAATAGTGAGCGCAATATTTAAAAACATATGGATATTGTGATTTCAGTTAAGTCACAACTTAAACCCAAACTTTCTTTCAAATGGTTTAACAAATTACCATTTTCAAATCTTTAAACAAAAAGATTCACTTTAACAACCTTAAACGGTTTAAACAATTTCCACACTTCAATCTTTTAAACAAAAGATTCATTCACAGATTTTCCCAAATCAATTTCCATTTCAATTTGATTTACTCGTTAAATCTTTTAAAACAAAGATTTAACTTATAGCTTTCAAAAACAATTCCATTTCAAATGGTTTAAACAAATCATCATTTTAAATCTGTTAAAAATAAAAAGATTTAATTCATAGCTTTCAAAAAGATTCATTCATAACTTGGAAAAACAATTTTCAATTCAAACTTGAAATTCCTCTAATTAAACTGGAATTTCATTTCTTATCTGAAAGCTTTTATTCTTTTAAAACAAACAGTTTTCATTTTGGAAATTTGATTCATCTATACGAGTTAAAGTTCTTGGGTTAAATCCAAATTCTCAAAATTTTACTTTTAAATGGTTTAGATTCATACAAACACATTTATATCATCTTTAATCCCTAGTTTCAAATCATAGGATTCAATTTCAAACTTGAATTCAAATTTAAATCAAATTATTTAAATTTTCAAAACTCGATTAAGTTATTCAAAATAACTTTTATCTTTGAAATTCTATTTCAAAAGCTTTTCACTTTAAACCCAAATTTCCAATTTCAAAATCAATTGAAATTAAAGTTTCAATTTCAAAAACATCAAATTTAAATTATATGTGACTTAACCGATTTTCACGTGAAATCCATATTTTTGTGTGTACGGTGTAGTCCAGGGGTTTCACACACAATAGTGCAACATCATCAATCATCACAGATATATCAATAAGCGGCATAATCGATAACGCTTATCTTCATTCACAGATTCATAGATAAAATAAATTTATCAGTCACAAAGATTCATCATTACAATTCGATGTGGGTTTCGGATAACCAACTGGAATCCGACTCCCTGTCGCATCGAAATTCAAGTGCCGTTTTACGGGCCAAGGGATTTCATATTCATATAACAGTATATTCATCACAGATATAACAGTTCAGCATAAAGCAATTCATATCATAAAGAGGGATATCAGACTGCTCAAAGCATTTCAATAATAATCAATCATCTAACGATTAGATGGATTAATAGTGTGATTAAAATCAATCTATCACATAATTATATAATTATATATTTCCCTTTAATTATTAAGTAATTAACCTTTAATCACATAATAAGTCTTTAAATTAATCACATTAATTAATGAATCACATGAATTTAATCCTTTTAAGTAATTAAATAATTAACCATTTAATCACTTAATAAATCTTTAAATTAAATTAAGGATTAAAACACTTCATTCTTAATTTAATCACTTAATTTCAATATTAAGTTTATTTAGAATGAACTTTCAAAGATAAAGGTTATACATATATTTAAACATTTTAAACTTAATTTATTTTAAAATCTTTATCTAATTCCAAACTTAGATAAAACAATCATTATACAAAAGAGCTAATTAAGAGATTGATTTAAACTCGATTTGTTTAAAAAGTTAAAACTGTTTCTATATCCATTTTTTCCCAGACCCGAGCTAATTCAAATTTTCCCCGAGCAAACTCCTCAAATTCTCGAGCTACACTCGCGAATCTCTGTACTTCGAGACAACACACCAAATCACTCGAGTTCGACCCGAGACAAATAGTTCTTCTTCCTCCCTCTTGATTCTCTGGTACACTCGGATGCACACGTATACGTGCACCATTGATCGCCGACCATCTGATCATCAACAAGATCACCCGCAAGTCACCTTTGATTTCATTATCCCAATTAACCACCCAGAAACTCAAAAACATCCACGAATCAAAATCGAGCATAGTTGATCAAACCTGGAACAATTCCAGTCGCCAAAACTACTTCGTCGCGATGACTTCGACCACCATTATCCAAGAAACTTCGCCTACAGGTTCGTCTACGACCCAGGCACCTCCCCACCAAGCTCGACCTCACTCGATGCTCCATCGAGGCCGTGGTGATACAAAGTTCGATCACCTCAAATTTTAGGTTTACAGACGAAAAATGAACGCCGCCTTCGCCACCGAGTTCGTGGTCGCCTCCGACCATTTTTCCCACCTCCTCGGTAAGCTCCTCCACCTTCACGTGAAACCCCGACCACCCTAGTTACACCGACCACCAGAAAATACTCGAAAACACTTTTCTGGTCAACTACAAACTGCTCCTAAAATACTAGCCTATAAATTCTAAGATGATCATCAAAAATCATAGATTTAAAGTACGAATTCATTCCTGTAATTAAAAATCGAAACCCTGACATTCGAAATCTTTTTGTTAAAAACTGATCATCTCTGTTTTTTTTATATTAAAAAAAAATAACTTCAAACAAATGTTCATGAATTTATTTTTAAAATTAGCACTTCATGGTTATCATTATTTTTCGTTTAGAAACTGAGTCCTGAAAATCATCTAGATAGGATGATTTTGAATTTTATAACAGATTCCATAAGCCTGTAAAAATGGACAAAGGCACATGACTGTATACAGACATATATACACAAGCAAATTCACAGCCATTCAAACATACTGACATAGTTATCAACTAAACAGATATATTTCAAGCATCAACTCAAATATCAAAACATATAAATGGGTTCGAGTATGTTTGCTCACCTTATTTCCCAAGAAAACAGAACAGAGAAAAATGTTGAAACAGGTTTTGAAAATTCAAGTTGAAAGCCTTCTGGTTTTGATCTCTAGTTTGTATTGTTTTGCTTGAGTTTTGAATGACGTTCTTTTTCTCAGTTTCTTTCTTAGCTTTATTTTTAAATGAAACGAAGTGGTGATGAAGAAGATATAAAGAAAGAAGTATATTGGGATAGAAGTATACAGGGTATACAAAACTGGTACAAGTGATATCTTTATCTATTTAATAAGCATGGCTGAAGTATGTACAATAGGCAGAGACATTTGTTTATTGCCTAGCTGATTCACTATTGGTGGCTGAGATGATTTTCAACATTTCGAATTGACATAAGTGTGCTAGCATTTAATGTTTTAAGTACTTATGTTTCCTTACTTCTTTTCTTTGCCTGCAAGTCTCAATTGCCTTAGTACATATATTTATCTTGCTTTGGAATCTTGTATGTATTTTATTTTGTTTCTTGCATTGACTATGTTACATTTGATTTCGGCTGAGAGCTTTGTTTTGGTAGCTGCATTTATGAGGCTTGTACAAAATATGTATTTTTATCTACTTGCTTACAACTTTATGCAGATCATTTCAACTTGCCTTGGATTTTTTTGTCTCGGCTGATATGATCTCAATTAGTACCTTTGTTTGTATTTTTATTTTACTTTGTACAAATATATCTATTTGTTTTTCTTCATTTCGGCTGAAATGATATTTGCTTTTGTTTGACACTTGAACATCTTTACCTTTGTATTTTAACTTTATATTTTTGTTTCTTTCTTTTACAAGTGTTCATGTATTTATTTTATACTTTATCTTATAAAATTTTTATCTTTATTTTTAAACCATTTATTTTAAGATTTAAATTCAAATTCAATGCGTATATATATAAATTCAAATTTACTCATATATTACATATACATACATATATTCACATATATATAAAATTTTAAATTCAAAATGATTTAATATATTTTTTTATTTGGATTCGGGGAAACTCGAATCAATTCATCGATAAATTTCACAATTTTTATTCAAAAATTAATTTAATTATCAATTTAAATTTATATAAATTCGGGGTCGTTACAGTTATCCTTTTCTATTTTTAAAGGAGTGGTTTCAACATTGCTGAATCTTGGTTCTTCTAATTTAGAGTTAGAACATAATTTTAGGTGTGTGACTCTTTCTTTTGAAAATCTAATCTCAACATCACCATCAGGATATTCAATAATTTCTTTTAATTTTTTATTCTCTACTTTAGTAGGTTCATTTGCTTCTTCAAGAAGCCATTTATCTGGTAAATTTATCTCATTCCAACTAATTGATTTTGAAATTACAACGTTACTTTTACTAATGTCTGTTATAAACAGTGTAGTTGTACCTTGATTTTTAATCGGAATATTCTTTGTATCAGTAACAATAGTATTCATTACTTTATAACATATTCTGTAAATAAGAACAACATTTTGTGTTCTTGGTTTTATATTAAAACCTTCAGTTTTTATATCCGGCTAGATAGACTGGAGTAAATTTGGGCCTGTTAAAGACATTGTAAAATTTGGAAAACATGAAAAATATATTGGTCCATCACATAATGTTGATTCTACTATTCTTAGTAAGGAATCATGAAATTTATTATGTCTTTTATCTTTAACTACAATTATAGCAGACCTATTTAGTCCTAATCTTGTTGCTGGTTTTAAAGCAACTTGGATCAATCCAACATGAATGAATATATATTTTTCTCTATGCAAATTTAAAAGCTTTTTTGAAAATAAACTAAATGGACTATATCCTTCAGATAAAGGAATTACCTGTTCAACGGCCTTAATTACATAATCCGGTTAATTTTAGAATGTTTACCGATTTACTGCACAAACTTTAATATTCCATTAATCTCCTGTATAATACGGTTATGAATGGCGTACATTGAGCAAATTTTTCTCTATGCAAATTTAAAAGCTTTTTTGAAAATAAACTAAATGAACTATATCCTTCAATTAAAGTAATTTCCTATTCAACAGTCTTAATTACATAATCCGGTTATGTTTAGAATGTTTACCGATTTACTGCACAAACTTTAATATTCCATTTACCAGGGTTTAGAATGTTTACTGAAATAGTACGCTTATGGTCCAATTCTGTGTGTATTTTAAGATAGAGTATACAAAAGATTTCACTTGTATAATGTAATATGTTAAATAATACTAACTGTTTGAACTGTAATATGTTAAATTGGACCATACCATGATCTATTTGGTGGCGGTGTGTACGGATCTCCCATACTAAAGAAATTGAAAGAGCTGAGTGTAAACCCGTTAAAGATATAATAATACTGGAGAGGATTTTAGTATAGAAAAAGAAATTTTATTATAGTAGACTATATTACATAGGTCCGAAGTCGAAATTGAAAGACTTAAATGGTTCGAAGGCATTATCTTAAGACAGAGCTGATACAGTAATATTTATCATTGGGATGCAATATTAAATCATTTGAACTATAGGTTATATTCACAACAGATATAGAGTCAGCATTTACAGTATCTGATTTAATGTTTGCATATTTTAAAGTAATAATCATTGTATAATATCGGAAATGTATACTTAAATCGGTATTATAAGTCATTCATATATTCTATGTATATACCGATCTACCCGATATTGTAGCCTATTGGATATCGCAACATCTAAATGGTTTATTAGTAAAATGTAGGCTAATATTAAACCATTTAGCCTATCGTAAATTGGTATATACGGTTTGAAGAACAAATCAGAGCTGACGCTTATGAATTAGCGGTAAAATCTGTATCTGCAAGAGAATACTTATACCCATACATTCCAATATCAACTATATTGGTATCTCCTGTGGAGAAAAAAATACATGCACTTATCCGCTGAAGAGGTTATGATCTTTTATTTGAAAAACTTTACTGACCCATACCTTTATCCAAAGGACTTCAATTTCTATCAAGAAATCTTAATCTACATAGGTTCTGTGCAATTTGAATCGGCCATGAGAACAGGTGGCGAATGAGATTTCTCAAAAGCCTCTATTATTAAAATAATTACTCCAGAATAGTGGGAAGGCGATTTATATAAGCATAAAGAATTAATTATAAATTCAAAAAATCCTTATAGGAACAAATTAAATTTCGATTACTTTGACTATGTCAAAGATTGGGATCTTGCTTTCTCTTATGAAAATATGCAGAGAAAACAGAGTTGGTTTATTCAACTTAAAACTCAAAACACTACAAAATTTCCAAATTGGTTTATAATTTGGTTTTCAAATTTTGGATTATATTCAATAATTTTACCAAAAAAGATAAGAAATATTTATAACGAATTTGTTCAAATAAATACTTCTATGAAACATCATAATTTGATATTAGCAGCACTTTATCAAGTGCCATGGATTATGAAATGGGACATTGTTATTGTTCCAAAAACGCTTCAAAAGCTTGAAATAAAGTTTGAAAATCTTCCTCATTTAAGAAGAATTTTAATAAAACGGTGGGATAAATTTGAATTTTTTAAAGATTCACTTTTTTCAGAAAAGGGTTTAATTAGCCATGAACCAAAAAAATATACTATATTCACCTTCTCCTAAAAAGGATTTATCCGAATTATTAAAAGAACTAATAGCAAGTTCTTCAAAAAGAAATTTAAAAATACAGCTTAAAGCTATATTGGATTCAGACAGCGATGATGAGCTTATGAGCATGTCTATAGATTAAAGCTCATGAAGAAACCTAAAAGAAATGGAAGGTTATATGCTGAAAGCAAAAGGCACAATGTTATATGCTTCAAGAAGAAGGTTAATGGTGTTTGGATTGTATACGTATATTTCCATCAACCCGGTATTGTAACTTTCATTATGGATGAAATACCATTATCACCTCCTCCGGAATTTCCTCCAGTAGCACATCTTCCAAAAGTCCCTCCACAGACAAGATAAAATTCAAGGCAAAATTATCTAATAGATAGTACTGTATATAATATTGTTTAAATGCAGAATACTTCTGAAGATAAGGTTACGATTAAAAGAGCGGGCCAATAAAAATTTTACTTTAAAAGATGCATAAAACTGAAATTATATCATTTCAAAGGCAAAAGCAGAAGAGTTACATCATGACAACAACAAAGACTTTAATTATGACAAAAAGACAAAGATGGGATGCATTATTTATGCCAGCTATGAAGATAAGATGCATTATTGAATATATGAAGAAAGCAGCTGCCGGTTTGTAATTACCAAGTAACCGGATATCCTACTATAAATATGTGTGTATTCTAAATTGAAATCAGAAGTTTTAGAACTGTTATAAGCTTGTAAAAATGTTTGTAATGTCAGAAAGCCACCCTCTGTAATATAGCCTACTGTAATAAAATTTCTTTTGCTATACTAAAATCCTCTCCAATATTATTATATCTTTAAGTATCTAATTATCATCATCATCAAAACACACTTCAAACTTCTACCGTTTTGTAATTACTGAGTAACCGGATATATTGCCTGTTTAACAGTCTTAATTACATAATCAGAAATTCTTTAGATTCTCTAACCTATGATAAACAGTAACTCGAGAAAAGCCACAGTTTCACCATCAAAACCCACTCCATTTCCGAAGGTCACAATTACCATTGGAATGGTTTGATAAACAATGACGATGTTTACCTTAATATAAGCTTGCTATACTAAAATCCTCTCCAGTTTGAACAGACTTAAATGGTCAAAACTTCCCTAAAACGCCTATCTCCAGCAGTAGGTTATACTAAAATCCTCTCCAGTATTATTATATCTTTAAGTATCTGATTATCATCATCATCAAAACCAAATTTAAAAAATGCTAGTACCACCATTTGCTGAAAATGAATATGTTATAGGTTTGCGGATAACAGTAAATTGGGTTAACTCTACAGGTACTGCACGATTTAACTTAATGGAATTCCAACGGTATTGTAGATAATATGGTGAATAGGCAATAGTACGGTTATGGTCCAATTCTGGGGCTCTTAAGCCTGAGCAAACCTATCTCCTACTCCCACCGGTAATTACAAAAGAAATATGGTGAACAAACCTGTATAACGAAGATTGTAGATTACAGAGGAGATACCATTCTAAACATAACCAGATTATGTAATCGTTCGCTCAGGCTTATAAGTCAGCATTTCAAAAGGATGAGAAAGGTTAGGCGATAGGTTTGCTATATTAAATTAACACTCTAATATTTCAAAAGGATGAGAAAGGTTAGGAGATAGGTACGAAATAGTACCTTCTCTCTGGGGCTTTTATGTAACCCGATTTTTCTCTAACCAACAACATTAATCGGTTAATAGTACTCTGAAGAATTTTTGACAGTTATATTGTCTGATCTCATATTAATTATCAAACTATTATATGGCTTTTCAATATAGCCTACTGTAATAAAATTTCTTTTGCTATACTAAAATCTTCTCCGGTATTATTATATCTTTTAAGTATCTGATTAGCATCATCATCAAAACCCACTTCACTGATACTAGCATTCCTACAACCTTTTATTTGTTAAATTTTCCTATAAATTATTTACAGAATTTGAAAAGCCACAGGTGAAACTTCTTTTGCACTTTTTTAGCAAAAATAATACATGGTCTAAACGGCTTATAATAAATATTATTCAAATAAGAATTTTGGGACCATGGAAATTGACAGTAATAGCTCCAGTAATAGCTCCTCTGCTTGGAAAACCATTCTCTAAGCTAGACAAAAAAGTTCACAATTTATTCAAAGAGAAATTTCAAATGGAGAACTTACTTCCCTTTGGTCCGATCCATAGATAAACTTGAAACTGATGGTTGATCTTTTGGGCCAGGATGGTGTTGAAATCAGGGACGGATGTATGTGTATGATTACCTGGGCTACAGCCCGGGTGCTCTTTTGTAAAAAAAACACACCAAGTATTATTCAGCCCAATATAGCTCAATATATTAGAAAACCCATTCAGTCCAACATGCCAAAATTACACGATACTTCCTTTGCCTCTTCTTCCGCACAAAACGAAAAATGCAGCTGCTGCTCCGATCCATTCAAGGGCCAAAATAGGGTAAATATTTCCTTTTTTATGTTCTAATTCCTTTTTAATCATTAATGTCTCATCTTATGTTCATAAAGTAGTTGCAAACTTTAAATTATTTGCCATATTGTAATCAATTGATACCCTAGTTTGCTCAATAATCGTTTTTTTATTCTATTCAAATTAAATCAATTAGTTGAATGTATTACATTTCTCTTGATTTAAGTTAAAATTGCTATTAAAGAACTTAAATATAAAACCCTAATTTTTTACTCTCATCGTTATTGTTGTTAAACTGATTTTATTTTTATATCCATGTCAATTGTCAGAAAAAAAAAATTGATGTATTTCACTTATATTTGATTTTACTTTAATAAACTTATGTAATTTAGGCATTTTTTTAGGTAATGTCAAACTCAAAGTATAGCAAAACATTGTTGTCATTTTACAAGTTAAAAGGAGATAACTCTTTGGATCCAAAAAATGAAACTTCTTCAAACTCTATCGAACTTTCTTGCAAAATTCAAAGAATCATAGTTGGTAATGGCGGAGTTCATTTTATCAACTATCTTTGAGTTGTGTAAACATCGATCGATTCGTCTTATTTTAACTCTTCTAGTTTCCACGGAAACGACGGAGCGAGCTTTTTCAGCTACGAAAAATGTTAAAACTACTCTATGTAATAAAATGTGATGATTTTCTTGAGGATTGCATGATTATCAACATAGAAATGAAGCTTGCTGAAGATATTGATTTGAATTCGGTAGTTTATGATTTCAACTCACGGAAAGAGTGTAGAGTCCAACTTGTATAGATTATCGTGTCTACTTTTGTATTTATCTAAGTCAAGCGTAAGATATACATGAACACCTCATGTTATTGTAAGATTTCACTAATATATAATTAAAACCTACATTTTGCAACTTTTGATCTTATTTAGCTTTATTTTTTCATTTCTTTTACTTTTAGCCCAGGTCATACTAAATTCCTGGCTCCGTCCTGGTTGAAATTAGTGGCATAACTAACTTTAAGGTAAATAGCATAATTAGAGATGAAAAACTGGTTCCTTCTATCCTTTCTGAAATTTGGGAACTACATGAAATTATTAAACAAGTCTCGATTAGTACTAGCAGTAAAGAGGATCACTGGACGTGGGACAAAGGTAAATTTCGTTTAATGATGCATGGAACAAATTGACAACTGTTCATGAGCCTCTTCCATGGGCAAATGTTGTGTGGCACAAATGCAGTAGTCGTAAAATGGCTTTCTGTGCATAACTAGCTCTTATGCGAAGATTGAATACGAAAGAAATTAACTATCAATTTGGAGAACTCTATCAATCCTAAATGCGTTCTTTATGGCCTTAGTGATGAAAACATTGATCATTTATTTTTCAGCCGTGATTACACTACTTTTGTGTGGGTTACTATAAGAATCGAATCAAAATTAAATCCTTCCAGCTCTCCCTAACTCTTTCAGACAAAATTTTCAAGATCTAAAATAATTTCAAAACTAATAACCAGTTCCAAGACATCACCAGGTGTAGTTTTGTTACTACCATTTATCATCTCTGGCAGGAGCACAATCATAGAGTTTTTTAGAATAGAAAGTGCATTAAGCTAGAAATTACCTCTTTGATTTGCGTCGATGTGAACTACCAGGTTGCGGACTACTTTAACAAGGGATTACAACTGCGAATTTTTGAGGCGTTGGGGAATCAAACTCAAAGATCCAGGCTAAAAATTGAAGGCAACGCTTCCCCAAGTCGTAGAGATTGATGGCAAATTATTACAAAATACCGCCACGGTGGTGCGTCATTCTCACACCTCTCTGCTATAGGGGAATTTTATCTGATCTGTTAGTTTGAGAGGTAAATGTACTGGTGGGAAGATCGTCATCAATGATAATCAGCAGGAACTGGAATGTTTTTTCTTTTTGGGGAATTGAGTAATTTGGGAAAGTAGCTTTGTATTTAATTATTAAATATGTTTGCTTATAGTATGTCTTCTATGTAAGACCTGAATAAACACTGCTTGTAATAATTTCTGTTGTTTAACTTTAAAGCAACATATTCGTTCCAAATTTGGGAATATGTGACAAATGCTTTTTGGTAGTTTTATTCCAGCATGTAGCGCATGTTAAGCTTTAAACTAAAATCAATCACTAATTTGGTAAAGAGTAGTTTTTTGGTTAAAAAATAAGTTGTGCAGCAGGATCACTGTAGGTAGCAAAAGCATGAAAAGGGATATGAATTTGAATGTGGAAAATATAGAAGCTGTTAACACAACTAAGCTTGTATTATTGCATATAGCTTATGAAAGACTGTAAAGTGGTTTGTATAGACCAAATAAACAGACACAGGTTGTTTGAGTACACACTAACAAGCAAACGTTAAAATAGACATTGTTGAGTTCCAGGTACAAATTGGATGTATTAAAATATTGGTGGAAGATGTGCAGTAATAGTTGGAAATCCTTTGCTGATGGCAACTGCTGGTCTGATCAGCTATTCTATATGTATTCACATTGTATCTGTAGGTAAAAATAGTATGGTATGAAGAACAATAAATTCTAGCTTTAATTTTTTTTTTTTAAAGTATGTATATTCTTTGGTCAATCAGTTATATGTGTTGTTTCGTAGTGACATCACACTGTATGAACATTTTTTTAGTACTGGCATAAGTTTGGCTGTGGCCTTTCTTTTAAAGTAATATCCTCAGTACTTTGTTATATTTACTGGATTATCAATCTGTTAAAACTCAAACTTTACCAAAATTTTTTCTATTTGGTAAGCAGAACATGCAGGCCCGGCCCGAGGCATAGGCGAACGATACATTTGCCTAGGGCATCATTCTACGAAGGGGCAACACACAGAAAAAAAAACGCGTTCTCTTCAGATCTTCTTCTCAAATCGCGGTGCTCTCTAGTCATCGAATCTTCATCACCGCTAGGCGCTAGCCCAAGCCAAATTGCCCGCCTCAACTCAGCTTCGCCTTAGGTTTGTCGCCATCGTCAACCACCTCGTGCCGATTTTGATTTGCCCTAATTCGTAGTTCCTAAATTATGTGAGTTTCGAATACTGATTTTTTTTATACTGATTTCAATTATATTTTTTTAACAGATAAGTTGAATGTTGATTTGCCCTAATTCCTAAATTAATTTGTTGGCTCAGTCATGGTCCATGGATTATCTGTTGGTTTACTGATTTTTTTGTTTAAACAATTCCTAGACTAAGTGAGTTAATTTAAGATTAACCAACTGCCCTAATTCCTAAATTAAGTTTCTAATTTATCATTGCACCATTTAATTTGTGTATAATTGCATAATGAGTAATAACAGTACTTCAGTTAGGACTTAGGAAATAAAAGAACAAAATAACCTTTCATGAACTTTGATTTTGATATCTAGGAAAATTCATGGTGTTAAATTTCATAGTTTGTACCGGTACTAGTTGTCTAGTTCATCCCAGTAGTGAAATTATTGCTAGCAATCCATTTTTAGGGATTGGAAATGGACTATACTCTAGTTCATTGTCTGATCCTGACATCCTGTAACTTCTAGCCTGCACAAAACATTTATTACATTAGTAACAATCTTTAAAGAGAGCATATCTCTCTAAACACCAGAAAAGAAAAAGAAACAAAAAGCCAACAATTTTGCTTTCTTTCTTTTGTTTTTTTAATTTGGCCTAGTAAAGCAAACATCGAATTTAAGATTTGTGTTAGGCTTTTAGCTATCAGAAGTCAAAAGCACTACAAGTAAGTTTTCATGTTAATTGCAAATGTCCAGTTGATGAACAAGTAAAAAATAATAACGAATGCAGATATTGTATATCTTTTCAATTGAAACACAGAAATGCAGAAATTTATTGCTAATTCCATTGTTGCTAGATTCATTTTTACCATGTTCATCCTACAATTTTGTTGCAAAAATATCAAGCATTTTTAGTTCAGTAAATTAATGAATGTATAAGTTGAATGAATCCTTTACTTTGAAACAAAAACTGTAGATATTATTGCTATTCTGTTGCCATTTTTGCTAGATTAACTATAGATATTTATTGGAATCATTTGAATTATTGTGTTGTGCAAATTAAAACGTAAATAATACACAACTAAAAATTGCTATATAAATAGTGTGTGGTATCACGATTTGAGATAGGAATTGAGTTGTTTTAATTCTTTTTGTGAATGAATATTTTTTTTGAAAATGAACAAACATTCTTTTTGTGAACGAATTTGAAAATGAATAACATTGATTTCAACTTTATTTGAATAAATTAAATTATGATTAGTTACTAGAATTGAGTTCAAAAGTATTGACGATGGTGAGTTGAAGAACCATTGGATGAAATTAGAAGTTTTTTTGGAACATAACGAAGAGCAAGATATTTTTAGTAAGGAATCATTCTACGAGCTTCGACGATTAAAAAGGATTCTACCATCGAAAGTAACTAAATCCGTTGATATTTTAAATATTTTGAGGTCTTATCGAGATGTAAGTGGATTTTTGAATTTTTGGGTTGCTTATCGAATTTTGTTGACTATTCCGGTAACGGTTGCTTCGTCGGAAAGAATTTTTTCAAAATTGAAATTGATTAAAACATATTTTCGGACTACTATGTCGCAAGAAAGATTAAACGGATTATCTATGATTTCAATTGAAAATGAGTACTTGGATGTGCTTAACTATGAAGAAATAATAAACGAGTTTGCTTCAAAAAATGCGAGAAGGAGTTGTTTCCGTTAATTGTATTTGTATGCTATGATATCATGTTGACATTTTGGTTTTTGATATGTACTGTAAATGACTTGGTAGACCAATATTTTGTAATTATCATTTTATATATGAAGGAGTTTTCATATTGTTTCTACATTAAAAATTTCATTTTATTTCTACATTTAAAATTCTCATTCTCTTTTAAGAAATAAGGAAAAAAATGAAAAGATAAAACTCGTCTAGGGCATTAAATGTCCTTGGGTCGGCCCTGAGAACATGTAGTTAATAAATTGCAAACAATGCGACAATAATATTGTATGGTGTGCCTTATATATGAGCTAAAAATTGATGCAACAAATAATGTATACATTACATGAGTTTTCCTTTGCTAACCAACTATTTCAAAGAGCAATAGATCACATTCTACTTGATGAAAAATGTATATTATTTTAAAATCCTGCCTTTTTCAGTAGCTTCTATGTTATTGTAACAAACTCGATTTTTGACCCTCGAAAATCGATATTAATACGTTCACTGTATTGTGTGCCGAGCAATCGAATGTCCAAAACCCGATTGTTAGGGGAAAAAGAAAGAAGAAAAAAAATAAGAAGAAAACTAAACAACACAAAATCTCACTGTGGAACGAATAATCTATATTATACGTCAAATCTTTCAACAAAAAAACTGTAATTTATGTATATACAAGCATCAATCAGAGTATACTAACATATTTAGCCAGACAGTTATAACAACATGTCCTTACAATTACTGACAATAATGAATACAGTGGAAAAATAATCATCTACGTGAATACATCTCTGGGCCTCCAGCGCTTATTCTGAAACTTTAAAGCATCAAAACTAATCTGTAATATGCTCGTTTGACCCGAACATTATAAAATAACACCCGAGCCAGTCTGGAAAACCAGTGTAAGAAAACACACCCAATTGGATTTTAATGTTATAAAATCTTTGAAATCAAAAGTATTTCGTAAAACCACGTCGCACATAAAAACGGACGGGTTTTACCTTACGATAACCAAAACTTTTTTCTATAGAAAATCCATTGATATTATAATAATGTCTAAGGGTGAAAATAATGATAATCAAGTTGTTATGATGCTCGTGAGTGTACATCATAACAATACTAAGTATATAATCAAAAAACGATAAGGCACGTTCGCTAATTGTGTAGAATTCCATGGAGGTTCCCTCAGTACTTCGAGAACGGTCCTCTTGCACAAGGATCATAGATATCCTTCCAAATTAAGCAGCATACATCCCTAGTGATGTACCATAGAAAAACATAGCTGGTCTCGCTAAGACCTAATGCATCGCCCCATGCATGCATAACAACTGTAAGAAACGTCTAGGAGGAGCCGACTGCACCCTATGGGTTTGCCAACCTTACTAGCCATGCCTCCTATCTCTAGTTTTAGTCATTACCGCTGATGAGGCTACGTCCAGCGCTCCAGCTCACGCACCGCCACCAAATAGATTACGGAATCCCATATAGATTCCCATACCACAACGGGTCTCGGAACTATGCACAACATTTCAACATATGTCACAAAACTCCTCCATAGAACCGTATATGGTATCGGAGTGGTCACGGTTTTCGAGTCATCTCTTACAAGTACACTCTTTCGCTTCCCTGGCGCTCCAAAAACCAATCTTCGATTTTTCGGGATGCTCAATACCGGTTCTTTAGAATAATCAGACAATACAAAAGAGCGGGGATCACCCCCTAATCGTATAAGTGGACGGATCTCCTTTCCTAGAAGAACGAAACGAGTTTATACGTACAGTATAGCACCACCGACGGTAACTGTACCATCTAATTCTCGTGTTTCTCCTAGATATTTTCCAAGTTAAAATCCTTCGGTGTTAAATATGGTATATTTTCATACCACCAAAATTAAGAAGGATTACATATTTAAACCAAGATTTGATAGTCGGTTATTTAACTATCAACCAACACACATTCAAATAAAGATTTATTCCATAGGGAAAAACAGTATCTGTTAAGCACATAAGCAACCACTAGTCTCCTTTTAATAAATATTTCATTTATTTAAAAACACTTTGTAAATTATTTGTACAAAAATGCTTTTACAAAGGTATTTCCACAAATCACTATATTTTCAATACTTAGAAAATATTCATATACTTATCTCAACAGTATAAGTATATTCACACACATTACACCTCGTATATTAGAAAATGCACTCATATACTTATTTCTACGATATTAGTATATTTACAAAATTGGGAAAGATGTCTTTTTATTCGATTCTCAAATCATTTATAAATTCCTTACAATTCTCCAAAACCATTTATAAACCATTTTATAAATTTCTGAAAACCATTTATAATCCCTTTATAAAAATTCAATTACTTATATACTCTTTGTATATTTCAAAAATCATTAATAAACCCTTTATAAATCCATAAAACCATTCATAAAACTCCTTTTTATGAATCTATTAACCCGTTTCTAAAGTTCTCTTATAAATATCTAACCATTTATAAAACTCTTTCACCTTGTATAATAATAAATAATTAAAAATCTTTTACTACAAGACACCATTATATAATAATAATTATTAACAATAAGCATTATAATTAAATGAAAATTATTAACTTTAAAACATCTTAAAAATAGTAATTAACAATTTCAAAATATTGTTAAATAAAAAATAATAATTAATATTTACCATTTTTATAAATAATAATAATTTATTTTCAAAAACTTATTAATAATCCTTATTTTTACTTTCAAACCATAATTATTCTTGAAATAATTAATCTTTCAAAATATTAACATTTTGATAAATTCTTTAAAACGATATTAACTATAACAAATAACTTAAAATAATACTAATATAATTAAATAACCTTAAAATAATATTACTATAATTAAATAACTTTAAAACAATATTAATATAATAAAATAACCTTAAAACAATATTAATATAGATTTATAACTTTAAAAGAATATTTTCTAAAACCCAATTTCGGATTTAAAAATCATTTACTATCTCAAAACCAATTCCAACTCAAATGGCAATATATAGTACTTCAAAATACTAATTTAAAGCCAATAGCCACCCAACGCTTAACCAATATTGATATTGATTTTCAATCACTATCGGGTTTTGGTTTTTAACATATAATGATGTCATAATCAATATTTCCAAAAATTAGGTTTATTATTCAATAATTCATATAATCGGAATATTATTGAAATCAATTCTACAATAATGAGGAATCCCGTTGGATCCCTCCAACCTGTCCTCCTGCATCACAACTCATATATCTCAGCATATATATATATATATATGTGTGTGTGTGTGTGTAAATTAAAATCAACAATGGTGAGGAATCCTATTGGATCCCTCCAACCTGTCCCCCTGCATCACAACTTATGTATAATCAATAATATAAATCAACCGCTTCGAGGCAGGATTTGTATACAAAGGGTCATCCGCTCTTACATGGGAACGTAATAGGGTCTCATCCACTCCAAGGGCGGGAATTTATCCAAACCAATTAATAAATATAGTAACTCATCCAAACAATCATTAAACAAATTTTGCCAACCGTATATCATATTAGTTAACCAAAAAGGTGAGTTAAACTCATCGAAATTTTCTGTTATCGCCGAGGCGTTCTAGATTGGAAATAAAATCGGACGACGTCCGATTTTAGCCCAATTTTCAATTGTCTTCAAATTCATCCAAACTAGTTCCATTGCGAAGCTTTCATCGATACGAGCGCAATGCAAAATTCACGTCTCAATTAGATCTTGCATGAAAAAGTTATTAAATATATAAAATTTCAATTTTTAAATATAATTTTAATCTACTAATTACTGTTAATTGTAAACTAATTACAGTTTTAAACTTCATCACTCTCACTCGCATTCTCACGCTCGAAAATCCTGGCCGCCTCCTTCCACCACTACGCCTAGCCCCTAAGCGTCCCTGGGCACTAACGCGACCATCTCCCAAGCCTCTGACCTCGATGCACAGACCAACCTTTGCCTTGCCCTTAGAACTGCCGCCACGGCCTCGCAAGAACCCAATCACGAAATTTCAATCATCCTCAAACGCCGCCGCCACGATCCTCCATACGCCACCCAATTTTTCTAGCACATAGCCCTCATCCCCACGCTCCTTTCACCTTCGCAACCCATCGCCCAAAAACCAACGAATACGTCAGAAACGAAGAATTTACGTTCGTCGTTTAACGATGAACTGCAGCCACCACGCGACATTATAGCCCAATCCAACCGTCCATTTGCTTTGTCTCAACGTCAAGTAACATTAACAACTTCCTCTTATTTTGCTCGTAGTGGTCCAAAATGATTAGGGCCGTAGGATGAGGCTTTATTCGTTTGATTTGAAAATCCCTAAACCATTTCTTCTGTGTTGCCTTGAATAAATAATGGGAGAAGTATGGTTAAGGGGGTATGGCTGGAGGATGTGTAGTATGGGCGGAAGGTAGTGTACAGTATGGCAAAGTTATGGTGGAAGTATATTATATATATATATTATCTTAATTTAAAATATCAAGCTTTGAACGTTCGAAAATCTCAAACTCCAAACGAGTCGTGCCATTTGACATTTTTTATGGTATACCCCTATTCCGAACGCAATGAAACTTGTTTCGTGACCTAATTCGATTGTACGAAGAAGATAGCTTTTCAAACCCTACTATTATATTAATTTATACGCATTTCGATCTCGCATGACCAAACGATATGTCCGATTGTCGCGAAAATCATCATCATACAATAACTCACTATTATTGATCCAATGCCACTAGTTTCGTCGAAATCCGAGACAGTGCCTTTGAAGGCTATTTTTACATGCTAATTAAAACGAATTATTATTAAAAACCAAATTAATCACCTTTAAATCTAATTTAAAAGTTTCCTATTACCATTCTTATTCAACAGAATTTTAAATAAGCTTGGAAATCATTTTTATCCAAATTAAAATCCAAAATTCAATTTTTTAAACAATTTCAATTATTAAGCTAAACAATTAAATTATCCAATAAATCGCTATATTTGAAATTCAAGTTATTTCACTTATAAAATTAACTTTTCAATATTTAAAATCAATTAAATATTCCAAATCTAAGTGACTAAAATTATGGGTCGTTACATTCTCCCCCCTTAAAAGAATTTCATCCCCTAAATTACTAAGGTAAGAAAAATGCCCAAACCCATTACTTTTTAAAATCAATTAATTGAATTAGATTACCCAATCCTTTTAAGTTTTTAACTTTTCCCAAAAATCAACTCGTTGAAATTTTTTTATTACTTTTACTAAGTTTTCAAATTCATTCATAGATTCCAACTAATATCATTCCATTCAATCATTTCAGGTTATAACTAAAAATCAAATTTTAGTTATTAAAAATTTCTTTAAAAATTCTAACTCTTAAATTTCCGAAAAAAATCTCTAGCATCTCCTTTGTGCGGCTAGATCAGAACAACGAATAATCGCCACTATGGGCCCAAACCAACAAAATAGAACAATAGCCAAGTGGCTTAATCATAATACCATCAAACAACAATTTAAACGTGTACCTTTTAGCCAAGCAATATGAAATCAAAAGCATCAACTAGCTTTTTCTTTTATATACCTGCATCTTATTTACCATTGATATCTAATCATATAGTTCGCAAGCATATCATTTTGTATTTTCAATTGTCAACGTTTGCTTTACTAAAACGTACGATGTACGTATATCATCCGTACGCAATATCATATCCAATCGCTCGCAATCACACTTTCGAACTAGTATCGTTCACACTCCTACTCTATTGCGGACTCGGATTCGGTTCCTTGATTAGAAACCGCCATTCTCCTTACATAGCCATATACAATGATAGAGAATTCCAAAACCAACCAAAAATCCATTTCCAGTGTTCGCCATTGAGAATCGGATGAAAAATCCCAACTCGCACCGATGTAAATCATCTCGAAATCATGTACTCGAATTTGGACCAAACCGTTATGCGAATAAGATAATATATGTACAACTTATGTATTTATTTCAATTGATTTCTTAGTTATCCCAAATTCTTTTTATTCACATTCATTTCATTTATATTCAATTTTTCACATTGCTTTATTCACATCCATTTATTACTTAGTATATTCTTTTCAATACTAATATCACTTAAGAACCATTCCATAAAATTCTCTTAAATTTATTGTAAATGTTTTATACAACACCTGTTGGCGTCAAAATTGGCCACCAACACACAATTATAAGTGAAAGCACCAATATCCAGTCACAGATCACAAATAGAATATATGTAGAGATTATAATATAAAGAATATTCAAAATTCAAATGAAAGCAAATAAAAAAGGCAAGATTTATAGTGGTTCGGCTAACTCTGACCTACGTCCACTCCAGAACAATTCTTTTTATTATACTGAAATTTAATTACAGTTATAATCTAGAATTCCAGAATGAAAATGGTAGAGTAGCCTTTGGGTAGAAGATGAAGAGAAACAGAATGAAGAGAGATCCTCTTTTCTGAAGCCAAACCTACTGTATTTATAGGTAAAACCCCGGCTACAGGGCCACCTCACCTACATAGGCCCACCATAAAGATCGTCAAGCCTAACTCGTCCATCCTATGTCATCCCGAAGCAAGCTATATGCCGACGCAAAGTAAAACATACGCCGACCCAAAGCAGACCTCATGCCGACCCAGAGCTGACTCCTTCTTTGCCAACTCGGAGTAGTACTAATACCGACCCGAAGCAAGTCATACGTCGACCAGGAGTAAACAGTGTGCCGACCCGAAGTAAACTTCACACCGACCCGAAGTTGCTCCACTCTTGCCGACCCGAGGTTGAAGTAAGTGTGGGCATAAGCCGCACCGCCAAACGGAAACCGCCCACCCCAAACCGATGAAAAGGGGCGCAAAACTGCTCCGTATTATCTCTCTAAACCGAATATTCAAAACCGACCTGACCCATTTCATTACGGTTCGGTTGCGGTTTGAAGGGTGAAACCGACCGTATTAAACCAGACTGGATTACTTTATATATAAAATTATCTGCAGCATACTTCTTGTCTATTTTTTATCGGGTTTATTAAAAAAATGCTCTGTCTATAGCCCAACCCATATATTTGCCGATGAAAAGTTATACCTCACAAATCCTAATCTTTTTATATTACTTATATTTTTTATTCACACCTACATAAGTTGGCTTAAAGGCTCAAACCCCACTTACCTCAAAACTCGTCAATTTTCGTTTATTTTACAGTAGCTAGCCGCCACATCTATTTCCCCCTTTCTCTCTCAAATAACCTAAGGAAGGCGATCGCTGCTTTATGCCAATTCTCCCTTTCCTTTGCTAATTTGCTGATCTTGGATTTCATCTTCTTTTTCAAGTACAAATGAGGTAAATTTAAATTAATATCTTGTTTACTAATTCTGATTTCTACAACTTATTATATATTTTGTGCTGGTCTGGTTGTAAACGTTGATTTTGATGTAATTAACTTAAATTTTAACTTATTTAAGAAGTGATGCCCAAAATTGTGAATTATTTACGAAATAACCATCATTTAATGTACTTTTGATGCCCAAAATTGTGACTTATTTACGAAATAACCATCATTTAATGTACTTTTGATGCCCAAAATTGTGACTTATTTAAGAAGATCAATACTTTTGATGTATATAGGTAACCAAAAAAGTTTGTATGTATAAATATTCTAAACTATTTATAGTTAAAAATTAAATGTGCATTGGATATCTAATGCACGGATTCATTCACAAGTCATAACATGTGAATAGTAGAAGAGAACATAGAATATGCAATGCATCTTCATCTTTTCTATGTTATTATCATCCGCCATAGTAACAAATGGTATAACAATGCTTAAAATACCCAAAAACTTTCACTATAAAAGCATTCAAATGTCTCTTCCACTTTTGAATAAAAACTAAGTACAAACAACAAATAGTAAACCCATACAGCAAAAAAAATCATGTAGAGGAAAGTTTAGTGAATGCATTCACCAAAATTATTCAAAGATCTCTAAAATTTTAATAACCAGATAGTTAATATAAAACATACTTACAACAACACATGATCATTCTTTGCAGCAACATGTTCTCAAAAAACAATTTAATATCATTTAAGGATAAGGAAATGGAAGACATGAGACTAGCAGATTGGTTAGGAAAAGGATTTCACAGTGAAAAAGAAAAGAGTATGATGATGCATTGCACATTATTCTTTTTAGTATGTTCTAAACTCGGAATTTTATCATGATGAGTATTGCTTTCCTATGAAATAATAGCTACAAATAAAGGTGAATAACAGTGAATATGCATTACCTACATAAGTGCAACACCTTTCAGTTTTTTTCACCCGACCATAAATAATAAATGCT
The DNA here is from genome assembly GCA_030737815.1 of Allium fistulosum. NCBI lineage: Eukaryota > Viridiplantae > Streptophyta > Magnoliopsida > Asparagales > Amaryllidaceae > Allium > Allium fistulosum. Next base: position 1,003,651,931 of record CM060902.1, on the reverse strand, counting down.
CCCTACCTGTTAATGTTTCCCACAACAAGTTGTAAAAACAAATTAAAGTTGAATGTTTTATCTTAGAAATACAATGACATCTATAACCAAAAAATGATATAATTAGACTATTTTCTATTTGATAGTTAGTACTAATCATGTATGAATTGTTTTGTGTAGAGTATGGAAGGAGCAAGATTCACTGATCGGAATTGCTTCTACTACAAATACATCACCTTCGAAGATACCATTACAAGACCCAATTGCTATTGAAGTTCAACCTACCACTGTAGCTCAACTTCCACCTTACATCGATAGAAAGAATAGATCGGAAGTTTGGAATCACTTTAAAAAGATCGAAAATTCAGATGGCATAGATACGCACGTACAGGGGTGGAAAAATGACACTGCAACTCTGAATTTTTTGTTACTTCTTGCTGGGTATGTCTATATGAAGGCTTTTATGTAAGGTTTTGAAGATTTGAAGTTATGTGATTCATGAAATAGAATTTCATGCTGTAGTAACTAGTTTATGGTATTTTGGTTTTGTACACTGGTGCTGAATGTAAAATATGAAGTTTTAATATTTGAAATTTATGTAATTAGGTAGTGAAGCATTATATAGTCAGGTGTGAATGAATTGTATGCTGGAAGAAGTTTATGTAATTAAGTAATGAAGTATTATGTAGTCAGCTGTGTATTGAATTGTATGCTGGAAATACATATATATATATATATATATTAGAAAACTCAATGCATGTAATGTGTAGTTGTTTATTTGAAATGAATGTTTCAAAATTAGTAAACCTAGATTTGTTTAATAAACCTGAATGTGCAAAGATATAAAATCAAACCGGACCGGACCGAAACCGTACCGTATGCGTTTTTAACCGGACCGAAACCGGACCATAGTGAAATATAACATTACAGTCTTTATTTTTAGCTTACCGTTTGTTACGGTCCGGAAACGGTTTGAGCTTCAAACCGGACCACACCGACTCGTGCCCACCTTTAGGTTGAAGCTATGCCGACCCGAAGCCAAGTCCTTGTCGACCCGAAGTTAAACCAATGCCGACCCTAAGTAATTTGTCGACCCAAAGAAATGACTATGCTGACCCGAAGTGAGTTAGTATGTCGACCTAGAGTGAATCCTTTGCTGACCCAAAGCAAACCCTTGGATGGCTCGAAGCAACTCCATTGATGACCCGAGAAGCAACTCGACCTTTGCCAACATCTATATTCCAAGAACCTTGCATCGTTTATCCATCGACTGTGCTTAATTCTGGCTTCGTATTATTATCCTTAATCGATTGTCCATCCATCCATCTGAACCAAGTCCATAATATTCTAGCCTCGATAACCGTGAAGTCTATTTGGGTTAAATCCGCCTGTCTACTGCCTTGCCAAAAGACGGATTAACACTTTGCCCCCCAAAACATGCCTTGCGATAGGAAGGCATGTTTTGTATTTCTGTAAGCCCGATGTCTATAATCTGTGGATGACCTTTAGAGAGATCAATGATCTTGCCTGATTGTTAATAACGATTATTCGGGATCGTTAAGAAAATTTGTAGCCGCCACAGGCTGATGATGATCGCATGGGATCAAGCATTCGGATGAGGCGAAATGTGATCATTCGAGATCGAGTGTCGTTTGGGGCGAAATGTGATCGTTCGAGATTGAGTGCCGTTTGGGGCGAAATGTGATCGTTCAAGATCGAGTGCCGTTCGGGGCGAAATGTGATCGCTCGAGATCAAGTGTCGTTCTGGCGAAATTTGATCGTTCGAGATCGAGTGTCGTTCGTGGTGAAATGTGATCGTTTGAGATCGAGTGTCGTTCGGGGTAAAATGTGATCTTTTGAGATCGAGTGCCATTCGGGGTGAAATGTGAGTCTCTGGATGGGACTCGGAATTATAAATGTCAGATTTTACATTCGAGTGAGTTTCATAATTGAAATATCCAACTAACAAAATCTAGTCCAGATACAACAAAGAGAAATAAAAGCAAAAACTAAAACATCAAAGTGCATGCATCTCCGGGTGTGATGGTTCATCGTCATCTCAAAGCATGCCTGAGGACTGTTCGCGGTCCCGTGCATGTGTAAGTGACTTACCCATTTTCTTGTGGAGTTTATTACTTATTCTTTGCCACTCCAATCAATTGATAACAAGTCGACGCCTCGATCCAGGGCCATTTTCATTTGATGTGGATGACGGTCGCTCCTGTTCCACTACCGCTGCTCGCGTTCTTATGTATTGTAACAGCCCACCATTTCGGATATGCCCCTTGATCTCATTCCTTAAGTGCCTGCAATCGTTTGTACTATGGTCGCCTAGCTCGTGGAACAGGTAGTATTTGTTTGATTTCCTTTCATTATTGGTGGGCTCCCTCCTAATTGGCCTTCGATAGGGAATCTGCCCCTAGTGTCGAGATATATCCTGTTTGTAACAAAATTGGGCACAACACTCTTCGGATGTGTTTGAAGAGATAAAATGAAGAAAATAAATGTAAAATGAAGCAGATCTAACAAACACACCAATAAACAGATAAGAAAATGCGCAGAAACACACGGATTTAAAGTGGTTCGGCGAATTGCCTACGTCCACTATGAAATGGCTGATGTTTATTGAACTTCACTCGTTGGTTACAAAAGATTAAAGTAGTACAACAGAAGTTTAATGGTGATTCCTGCAGAGTATCAACATAGAGAAGCCAAAAGTCCATTTTCTGTAGGTCCATGGTCACTATTTATAGGTGTAGACAACAAATATCTTGGCCAGATCTCGGAAGACTTCTTCTCTCACGTGGGTGGGCCCATGGGAGCAAGTTCAGGTGATTTTGACTCGATCCGCAAATGGTCCTTTGGGGCTGAAATTTGTCAGGTACGTTCTTGAGGTTGTAGGCAAGCTCCTGTGAAAATTTGGTGGCATTTGAACTTGTAGATCTCGAGTTATGATTGATGCAAGTTTGGACTTGTTGAAGGCCATCAAATTCGTGTCGCTCTCCTTCGCATCGCTTCTATTCGTATTGCTTATAGGCACGTGAGGTCCGATGATGCGGCGCTAACTTTTAGGATCGATCCAATTTTCATGCTGAGTGATCGAGTCTTCCTTCTTCGTTGTGCCTCGTTTGTATCGAGCTAGAACAATCTCCTTCGTATCGCTCCCTTGTCGTCCATTTCGTATCGCTCGTTTGAGTTAGGTTCGTATCGATAGCTTACACTCCCATTTGTATCGATATAGGCTCAAGTATTTCATATCGGTCCTGGGATGCTTATTTCGTATCGACGATTCAATGGCCTTTTCGTATCGATTGGAAATGGGTGACATTCGTATCGATCCATGATGCGCTCTTCGTATCGATCAATGGCTGATCGATACGAAACATGTGAATAGGTGGTTCGGTACGAAGTGCATGGATTGATCGACATGAAGCGACAATTCCCTATGGATACGAATTAACTTGATTCTAATGGATATGAAGAAGAATGTATTCGATCGATACGAAGTGATGTATACAAAGTTGATAATGCTTTGCCATGGACATGAAGTGGATGGTCATGAATGAGCTTGCTCCTTCCATGGATGCGAACTAGTTTGATTCCGATGGATACAAAGGAGGCCGCCTTGGATGGATGCGAACAAGAATGGGTACGAAGGAGTTGACCTTCTTAGCTTTGATCGATCAATATCTTGAGCATACGAACTCCGATTGTCTTGAAATTTGGAACTTCGGCTTTCATTGCTTTTCTTGTCGTGTCATATCGATTGTAACTTGATCTGGACTAGGACAAAATTTACTATTATCCATAGCAGACCTGTGTATAACCGATCTTCGAGACGAACCGTCTTTGGTTTCCAGCCAATTCCTTGGTGTCATGGACTTGCCAAAAGGCGGGATAACATTTTCTCCCCAAAGCATGTCTTGTGTGAACGTGACGTGCTTTGAAAAGCCGCCATCTTCATTCTGAAAAGTTCTATCTGATTCGCTAAATAGTTGATGTCTTTTTTGTCAAGTGATGCAACCTTTTGATTGACTGCTAGCAATACAAATACCGGATTACTGACTGCCGACAACTGTATAGTGTACTGTTGTAACTGAGTGTTGAGTGCCGGGAGTATGTTGTTCGTCGTTGAAATTGTCGTCAGGTAATCATTTAATTCCTGTGAATTTCGAAAATTAAATGTCGATGTATAAAACATATAAAACCCGACTCTTGTTAACGTTCGTTCGTTCACGAGTCGTTGTTGGTTTCCTTGCATCGAATCCCATATCGATCCTCTCCTAAATCGACGTGAAATTCAAGTTGTAACAACGTTTGATGGTCATTTTGCAGTATCTTTTTGTATCGATCCTCTCTTGGATCGATGTGAAAAGTTAAATAGGTTGTCTTGCATCGACGGTGATCGATATGAATTTGGCTAGTGATTCATTGCCGTTCGCATCGATGGATACGAGTCCTTTTGGGCTTTACGTTAGTGGATACGAATAAGGCAACTCGTATCGATGGACGTGAACCTCTGTGGATATCAAGTTGATGGATACAAACTTGTTATTTCTTATTGGTGCATCCTTGATGGTTTCGAACGGTTCATGTAAGCCCTAGCCTTGCACTTCAAATTGACCGATGGATGGATACAAATGAATGTTGCATTAGATAAAGGGCGCATGGATGCGAATGCTCTTTTCGCATCGATTGGGGAGGATACTTGTTATAACTGGTCAAAACAATAGGGAGTCGAATCGTCATTTCCCTTCGTCTCTCATGTTCATATAAAAGCTTTTTGTACTTAGCTATTTTCTTTTACTTGCTCATTTTTCATTCCATCCTTGCTTTCGTATCTATTGGAAAAAGCCGAGGAAAAGAAACTGCTCTTGCTTTCAAATCGAACAACACTCTAATCCCTTGAATCGATACTTTAATTAGGTAATTAATTGATTAATTGACATAAAAAATGATGAGACTCGAGTTTGAACGCTAATCCATTCACGTTCATGGTCGATTCTGGTGATGCCAAGGCCGGAATTAGGCCGGAGCATGGTCGAGGAAGGAGGAGATGGAGCTTGGGCTGATCGGAGAAGAAGAAGTGCAGGAACTTTCATATTGATGATGGATGAAGAACGGGTTCGTATCAATCTAGATGTAACATGACTTCGCATCGATTGACTCAGTTACCCCGTATCGATTGAAAGTGAACGATGGCGATCGATACGAAAATATCGCTGTCGATCGGTAAGAAGTTGGAATTATTGCGGCGATACGAAGTGACCTTCGGATGATCGATACGAAGTAATGTACAATGATCGATACGAATTGTTGTTTCAAGTTGGGGATCAATATGAAGCTAACAAATCTTGATCGATACGAATCCGTGTCTTGATGGATACAAATTGCCTTCATGATCGATACGAAATTGAATTTTTTGGTGGTCGATTCAAGTTGAACTTTGACGAATTCGATACCCCTTGCATACTTGAATATATGACTCCGGCTAGCTTATGCTCTGCATAATTTGACTTAACCATTTCATCGCATATTTGACTGCCTTTTGAAGCTCGTCGATGGAACTATAGCTTGACCAATTTGATGAACTTTAACTTGGATCGATTTCCAACGTCAGGATGGCACAGTTGTGATGGTCAGCGATGATGGTCATTCCGATCGAATTTCGAAGTCTCATCGTTTGAACATCTTGTTAATCTTTGTAGAACTTTCTTAAGTACTATACAATATGGCATTGCATAACACACTCATGCACTTCACTCTGGGGCACACACGGGCTTATTATCACCTAATGATGGTTTTTGATGAGTTAATTAGTTATGGAACCCAGGAGTTCACAGCAACAGGAGGCTCAAAGTCCACCTCCTTTGGTAATAGAGACGCCGACCGTTACGTCTGAAGTCATAAGTCCAGCTCCGGACGAGTTACCAGGAGCAACCTTCATTGGGAGCCCACAAGATTTCGTTCCATCAAATGTCACCGAAGATATGTTGGGGAGAATTTGCTTGTGGCACGGGCTATCGTTGAACGATATTCTATTACCAGGGCCGAACGATAGGCCACATGCTCCCCCGGAAGGGTACACTACTTTTAATCGATTTTCCTGCACAGCCGGGACGCTCCCACCATTCAATCAGTATACCCAGGAGGTGTTATCTTAGAGGGATTTAGATTCTTGTTCAATGTAAAGAGTCGGGGAGATAATCCTTCTTTCACATTCTTAGAAGGAGCCAGAAACTGCCAAATCGTGATTGGAACCTGACCAGACTTAGCTACTTCAAAACTGAGTGGTTCTATGTTCGGTGCCCGCCAGGGTTTGCGAGACAGTGGCTAGTTAGACGTAAGTGCCGTAATTTCTCTAGTGACTAACGAGATAGTTGTAATCGACGTTGAGTCTAACGTTTTCTTTCCTTTATAGCCGCAATTCCATGAGCCGAAGGTGGTAGATTTAAAGAAATAGTGCGGATTCTTCAAGAGGTACTAGGCGATATTAGAGAGATCGACTCGGTACTTACAGATGAAAATTTGAGGGCCGTTGGGCTGATTGATAGAGACCAGAGCATAAGGCCTGAAGGATCTCTTAGGGAAGCTCCGACAAGATGGGTTGGGCATAAGGCGCCCAGGATTATAATTGTTGAGTAGGGCGTTGAAGAGGATACGCCCACCGAAGACGAACCCGTAGCCGGGCCCTCTGATAGTCCTCGACATTCAGAGGGAAAGAGAAAAGGCAAGGTGGTTGCTCATAAGCTTCACAAGTCTTCAAGATGAAAATCCATGGTGATGTCTCTACCAGCCACCGGTGTTATAATGTCGGAGGCTCCTCCCCCATATGTGGAGAATCCTTTCGAAGGACTTGCAGACATTCCAATTCCGGACTATGTGTCACTTCAACAAGATACCGGGTCGAAAGGGCTTAATAGCGCCTTAGACCTAGGCGAGTTAATTCCTTCGAGTATGGCCGACATATCTGGTTGGTCGGGGGATTTGCACATGCATACACACACTTCACGGCACTGCATAATTTCTAATCATAAGCAATTCATTTCTAGGAAATACCAACTCTGTTTTCCTTTCCATTTTACAGGCACAATGTCAAAGCAAGGATCTATGCTTGGCAGCCTCCGTTCTGCACGCCATTCCTCTAGTTCATATTATGAGTCTCACAGATGTGAGGCCGATAGAGACCACGATCGTGGCTACTCTAGCCAAGAGAGGGAGCGCTATGAGAGGGAGAAAGAGTACATGCACCGTTCTCGGTCACGCTCTCCACCAACTAGAGTTCCCACACATCCTTCTGGCTCAGGCAAGCAAACCTATGAATCTTCACATCAAATACCACCTTCCCAAGCACCAAGGTCTGACCCACAGTGTCGGAGGACCGATACCGAAATTCCCGTCGTTACTGAATAAGCTATCACAGAGCCTACTGGGGAAGGAGCGATTAGAATTGCTAAGTTGAAAAAAGATTTTCCAAACATTTGTTTTGACGGCTTCGTCTTTCCCCCGCACTTAAAGCGAATTCCTAACGAGGCAGAACAAATAATGCACGACTACATTCTCGATGTTTATGGTCAGTACCAGAAATGGATGAAGACCGCGGATAAAGTATCAGTGGTGGCTTTTGAGAGGGCGAAAACAATCGAGAAATTAGGGACTGATCTCTCTAAGAAGGACCGCATAATCCAGGTGCTCAATGATGAAAATGAGTCCGCGAGAAATTCAAAGACAGAAGCCAATAAAAGAGCCAATGTGGCAACTCGGAGGATGGAAGAAATGAGGTGAACACGCTTAGCCCTGGTTGAGTAGATGAGACATCGGACCACCACAATTATGGCCGAAAGAGACGGGGTGCTTAAAGAGCTTGAAGAGCTTAAAGCCAAATTTGGTGAAATCGTCAAAGAGAAAGACGATGCAAGTAAAGCCGTCCAGGAAGCATGTGAACATGCTGTGGTGCTTAGGGATGAAAGGGATGCGGCAACGCTTAAAGTTCAGGAAGCCAAAGCCAGAGTTGAGAATGAAGTGAAAGCGGCAGAGGCTAGGCTGGAGGGTAACATCGAAGATCTTCTTATTACGTACAACGCTAATGTTTTGAAGCACCGAAATCTAACCTGACTCGAAAACTATCCATCACACCTATACAACGCTTGGTGTCGTTTGGTGGAAGATGAAAAAGCAGACATCAAGCTGAATCTATCGATGAATTTGAATTGGAGAATCGGGTGCTGAGTGAGGATGAGAGAAAAGTTCTCCACGACATCGCTATCACATATGAAAAGGAGAGACTCGGTACTCAGCATCCGGAGGCTGGAGAGGGTTTTGGCATTGAGCACCATTATGCGGGTTCCGAAATTCTTAAGCCAACCCTGCCTGAATCTATTCCTGCGGTTGATCCTCAATCTGTGCTCGCATACAATCCTAATCAACCGCAGTTGTCTCTAGCTCGTGAGCACATCACAGAAGTTGTTCTGGCTTCGCCTGCAAGTCATTCTGAGGAAGGTACTCTGAACATTTTTGCGCTTATTCAAAGTCGGGAGCGTTGCTTGAAGTAATTACTAACAATCTATTCTTTGTCCCTATTTAGTGGTAGGAGCTACATCGGCCGTGCCCCCTGCAACCCAAGAGCCACATCACGTGCAGGAGGCCCTCATAACGGAAGCGACCACCACAACGACCACTGCACCAACCGATGGAGCATAGGGGAGCACGTTTACTTTCGATGAGCAGATGATGGAGGAACTTCTTGGACACCAAAGCGACTCTTTTGCCGATCTGCCATTTGTCATGGGCAGAAGCGCACCCGTGGTTAGATCCTCGGGCCCAACCGGCAGCATCCCCGTGGATGCCCAAACAATTCATGAAGAAGAGATCATAGCAGAGATCAACGCTAAGATGGAGGCAGCCGCGCAGGCCAGCGGTATTGGAGGTGGCATGGCGGGCCTGGTCCAGCCCCTTTGCGAATTATTTCTCCAGGAGGCACAGTCGTCGACACCGGTGCGTCTCCTCCGCCTTCCAACATTGATCCTATCCCTCCGACTCCGCTTTCAAAAAGTATTCCAATTCATGTGAGTTCGGAGGAAGAGGTTACCATAATTCCCCCGGGTGGAGACCAACCACCAAAAGGGAAAGGCTCGAAGTGGCATCCAAGTGGTAGCTCCAGTGGATCAACGCCAGGGAGGAAGAAGAAGAAACTGAGAGAATATACATATCTTCCTACTCCTTTTTTTAGTAGATGGACAGGAATTCCTTTTTACCTCTTGTAGGCCGTGTATAGTTGCGGATTCGGCCCCTGCTAGTAGGAATTCTTGAAAAGATTTTTGTACTTATCCTTTTTTCCAAAGAATAGTTAAAATAAAATTCCATTTTGTTTCCAGCATAACTTTGTGTTTATTTGCTTAAGTATTTCAGCGCTTGAACTTCCATTCAATATACTTGAGAAGTTTCAGTCTTCGAATCGGACCCGAGTTTAGTCATTAAGTCCTGAAGCCATGGCTTCGGGTCATGATCGAACGTTAAGTCGAATCCCAATACTGCATTGTCTCTATCAGTAGCTGATCTTTGAGTTCTACCTCCAGTCCCGGGGACAAACTGAAAAGATTGGTCGGCAATCGCTTTTCGCCTTTTATACATCGAACTTAACTTTGTTGAAACGAGGCTGAAACAAGACGAGTCCGGGTGGTTGAATCACACTCGCTCATCTATTAGTGATTGCTTCCACACTCTGGGGATTGCACCTGTACGTCGGCGGTCGGTCATGCCCGCTTAAGGTTTGAAGATATGTCCGCGCTCCGGGGACTTAAGTCATTTTATGGGCAGTCAGTCACACCTGCTTGATATTTAGAGTTTCGTCCGCACTTTGGGGACTTAGATTGATTCGTAGGTGGTCAGTCACACCCGATTTGCGTTTATACTCCGGTCCGCACTCCGGGGACTCGGAGTTGTGTTAGGGGTGGTCATTTCACACCCGGTTTGTGTTTATACTCCAATCCGCACTCTAGGGACTTAGAGTTAGCCGATGGGTAGTCAGTTACACCCATTTTGATGTTTATACTCCAGTTCGCACTCTGGGAATCTAGAGTTGGTTAATAGACGGTCGATCACATCTGTTTTGAGTTTTAGAATTTCATTCGCACTCCGAGAATGATAGATCTATCAGGATCGTGGATGGTCGATTCACATCCACCCTGAGTCAACAAGCGAGGTCGTTAGATGGACGGGTCCATCTTCCTCAAACTTGGTTTAAATACGGGCGAAGTCGTTAGGTGGACGGATCCACGCTCCTTGAAACCACATTTGTAAGTTTATACTCCAGTTCGCACTCTGGGAATCTGGAGTTAGTTAGAGGATTGTCGTGTATCAACCCTTTTCTGGCTCTAGTGTGATGGCTTGTCCCCGAGCTCGGGTTTTACTTAGCGAGTGACCGGTCGTATCACAATCACTCCATATTTGAATAAATCCCACCGTAGGATGGAACTTAGATCTCAGTGCATTGTGATGGTCGTATGACGCATTTTAAAAATCACTGCTCTGGCTCGAAGAGATTGCATTTTATTGCTGAAATAAGAAAATACGGCAAAGTCAGTTTCCTTATTACAAATTCAAATTTCGAAATGTATAAAAAAAATTACAATGAAAAGCAGAATGAATGAATAAATAAAGCATGTTATGTGTAGTAGCGATGAAGACTCTCACTGTTCCAAGCTCTCGGTAAAGTGAGACCATCAACGGTCGATAATTTAAATGTGCCGTCTCCGAGTCTTCGTTCGATAACACATGGACCTTCCCATGTTGGTTTCATATGTGAAGGAACTGGGTAAATTCTCTTAAGGACGACATCGCCGAGTTCAAAGCTTCGGGGTCGGACCATGGCATTGTACAATCGGGCGACTCTACTTCAGTACGCGGCTGCTCTCAAATCAGCCTCTTCTCGCTTCTCATCCAATAAATCCATAGATTCGGCAAGTAATATAGCATTTGTCTTCGGATCATAATATGTCACACGATGAGAAGGTACTTCCAACTCGACTGGAATAACAGCTTCTGAACCGTAAGAAAGTGAAAATGGAGTGTGTCCAGTCGTGGACTTGTGGGTTGTTCGATAAGCCCATAGGGCCATGGGAAGTTCATTGACCCATTTGCCCCCGGCCTTTTCCAGTCGTTTATTTAGAATGGACTTTATAACTTTGTTAACAGCTTCGACCTGTCCATTCGCTTGAGGGTGTGCAACTGCAGAGAACTTCTTCTAGATGTGGAATCGTTGACAGAAATTCTTAAATTCAATACTGTCGAATTGGGCTCCGTTGTCGGTGATGATGGTATGTGGGAGACCAAATCGACAGATAATGTTGCGTACCACAAAGTTGATCACCTTCTTCGTTGTGATAGTAGCAAGGGGCTTAGCTTTCGCCCATTTGGTAAAGCAATCAACTACAATGATGGCATACTTCACACCACCTTTAGCCAGAGGTAGAGAACCAATAATGTCGATGCCCCATACTACGAACGGCCAGGGACTGACCATCTGAGTTATTTCGGTAGGCGGGTATCTCAAAATCCGAGCATGTTTCTGACATCTGTCACATTTCCTGGCGTAATCCGATGCATCGCGATTTACAATCAGCCAATAATATCCATACCGGAGTACTTTTTTGGCAAGAGCTTGCCTCCCAGTGTGATCGCCACATTCTCCTTCATGCATATCATGTAGTACTCGATCGATTTCATCATGGGCGATACACCAGAGTAAAGGAACAGAGTACCCTCTTCTATACATGACTCCATTCTGAATAGTGAACTGCGAAGCCTTTCAAAGGACTTGTCTTTTTTCACTCCTGCGCTCCGACAGGATTTCATGCTCGACATAGTTTCTGAACGGAGTCATCCATGACTCCTTATCGGGAGTGACCTCAAATACCCAGTTGGTCTCCATTTGATCAATACTCGGGGAAGATAATGTCTCCACGGGAAAGAGTCCCATTTGCTATGCCTCACCGGTACTGGCTAACTTTGCTAAGGAATCGGCCTTCTAATTGCGTTCTCGAGGTATGCAATAGATGGCATAATAATCGAACCGATCCAATATTTCCTAAACCCGGGCAAGATAAGTAGCCAGCCTTCGATCTTTGGCCTAGTACTCCCCTGGACTTGGCACACGACCAATTGTGAATCGCAGTAAATCTCCACAGCAATAATTCACAAATCTCTGGCTAGCCTTAATCCAACGAGCTGGCCTTTGTATTCGGCCTCATTGTTAGTCGCACGGAAATCGAACTTTAAAGCATAGCATATAGATCGGCCTTCAGGTGTTTCAAGTACAACCCCGACGCCTGAACAGCGGTCATTCGATGCACCATCAGTATGTAGCTTCCAGACATATTTAGGAGATTCAATGGTTTCAGGCAAGTCCTCCAGGATAGTGAATTCAGCGATGAAGTCTGCTAGGACTTGTTCTTGAATGGCTCGCCTTGGTGTGTAGGTGATGTCGAACTGACTCAGCTCGTTATTCCACTTGAGTAACCTACCAGACGTCTCAGGCTGCGTAAGGACCTGTCGTAATGGCTGGTCGGTGTATATAGTGATAGCATGAGCCTAGAAATACGGACGGACCTTCCTTAAGGTAATGACAAGACAATAAGCCAACTTTTCCAAGCTTCGGATAATTTCTCTCTACTCCGGTTAGTCGTTTGCTAATGTAATATACTGGATGTTGTATCTGGTCCTCCTCACGAATTAAGGCAGCACTGATTGCGTTAATACACCGCCAAGCATATGTACAATCTCTCATGATCAATAGGCTTTGATAGAATGGGTGGTGTGGACAAGTGTTGAACCAGTGCCCGGAATGCGCCTTCACATTCCATAGTTCGTTCAAAATTCCGTTTTACTTTTCTGATCAGATCGAAGAAGGGAATGCATTTGTCGGTGGATTTTGAAATGAACCTGCTCAGTGCTGCTACTTTCCCGTTGAGGCTCTGGACTTGCTTTATAGTTCTTGGAGTCTCAAGATTTCTGATTGCCCAAATCTTCTCGGGATTAGCTTCGATTCCTCGAGCATTGATGATAAATCCAAGGAATTTTCCAAACGCGACCCCAAAGTGACATTTCAACGGGTTGAGTTTCATTCTGTACTCTCAAAGGATGTTGAACATCGTTTCTAGGTCTTTGATATGATCGGTGGAGAATCGCGACTTCATTAGCATGTCGTCCACATGTACCTCCATGGTTTTTTCGATCTGGTTAGCGAACATTCGGTTAACTAGCCGTTGGTAGGTTGCTCAGGTGCTCTTGAGTCCAAATGGCATGACTTTGTAGTAGTAAAGTCCCAAATCATTGACAAAGCTGGTATGCTCCTGATCAGGCAGATGCATCGGTATTTGGTTGTAGCCAGAATATGCATCCATGAAGGATAAAAGTTCATGTCCGGCTATTGAGTCTACAAGCTGATCAATCCGGGGAAGTGGAAAACTGTTTTTAGGGCAAGCTTTATTCAAGTCTGAGTAGTCAACAAAAGTTGTCCACTTCCTGTTAGGTTTCCTGACAAGTACAGGGTTGGACACCCATTCTGGATACAACTCATCTAGGATAAACTCGTTCGATCTGAGTTTATCCACCTCTTCCTTAAGGGCGGCATATCTCTCTGGATCCATACCACGCCTTTTTTGCTTGACCGGGACATGCCGCGGGTCAATGTTCAATGTGTGGCTCACGATGTCCGGCGAGATCCCACACATGTCGGAGTGCATCCAGGCAAACACGTCGAGGTTTGCCCGGAGAAATTCAACCAATTCCTCTTTCATCTGTTGGCTTAGCTGAGATCCAATCTTTAGCATTCTAGAATCATCATCATTACCGATTGGAATATCGATCGTCAGCTCTACCGGAGAAGCCTGACTATCTTTGACCTCGTCCTCACTTTCAGTATCTCTCGGGTCAAGATCTCTTGGGAATTGGTTGTGGTGCCCAGGCCTTGGTCCAGGCGTTAGCTGTCAATTATCAGCAAAGCGGATGCAGAGAGATTCATCTATGCCCTTTCCCTTCTCTTTTCGCTACGCTTCCCACAGCTCAGCAACATAACAGGCTCTTCCAACAGCTTGGTTCCTCTGAACGACTCTGACTCCATTGTCGGTAGGGAATTTCAAAGTTAGACACCATGGGGCGATAGCAGCCCTGAACTCAGCTTGGGCCGGTCGACCCAAGAAAGCATTGTATGGTGAATTAATATCCAATAAAATAAATTGCAATATCCGGACTCTCCGGTGCTCTCCAACTCCTAACTCCACTGGTAGCTCCACCATCCCAGTGGGTATAGTCGCACTTCCATCGAAGCCATGAACACAAGACTGACAAGGCTTCAAATCTTTCGCTTCCATTTTCATTTGGTCATAAGCCCGCTTAAAGAGTATGTTCACTAAACTTCCACTGTCCACTAAGATCCTCTTCATCCAAGCAAGACCTATTTTAGCTGAAACGAAAAGTCGATCAATGGTTGGGGCTTCGACCCTGTCGGCATCCCTGTTCCGAAACACGATGTCGTCTGTCATCATTTTCTTTTGTTTTGCCGGAGCCTCGTCTTCCAAATTACTACAACATTTGAACCTCGCATGCCTAATAGAGCTGGCATACGACTCCATTTCCCTCTAGCTCCGATCTACTGGATGAGGACCACCATTGAAAGTATTAATCACTAGCCTCCCACCGGTACGAGCGGGTTCCTCCGGTCTCGCCTTATTTGGTATTTTGTTTTGATTCGATAGGCCCACATCTCCAGACTGCGGCGCTCGAACAAACTGGTCCAACTTTCTTTCTCTGATCAAATTCTCGATAATATCCTGTAAATGACGACACTCATTCGTGTTGTGGCCATAACTATCGTGAAATCTACAATACTTTACCGTTTGAATCTGTTTTTCTAACGATTGCTTTGGAGCAAGTTTCTTATATTGGATAGTATTGCAGGTCTGCAAGTACACATTTTCGAGAGACGTATTTAAAGGAGTATAAGTGTAAAACATGGGATCTCTACGTCGCGGTCCATGATTCTGATCCCATTTCCTGCCCTGATTTCCATTGCCTTTCTGTTGGTTCTGTTTATTCTGTATGTTTAACTGCACTTTTCCGAAACTCTCCCCGGTTTGTTTTACAGCGACATTGCTTTGGATTCCTTCCACACTGGGCCCTACGTCATCCTTTTTCCTAGACTGTTTCGCATCCTCCCTTCTCAAGAACTGAGCTTCCTTGGAATAGAAACGGTTTCAATGACGCAGGAGGTTTTCTGACCAACCAGTTACCGAATTCAGAATCGGGATTGATCCCCTTAGTTAGTGCCATCAGAATTGAGTTGTCATTAGGATTACTGATCTCAGCGCATGTAGCATGAAACCTCTCTAGATAACGTCTGAGTGTCTCTCCGGGAGTTTGAGTGACACTGGACTAGGTATTAATATCTTTCGGCCTTATGACATGCATGCAAAATTGTTCAACAAACTTCATTGCCAACTGGTCGAAACATGAGATAGATCGAGGTGGTAGACGAGTAAACCACATAGTTGTTATGCCCCCTAGGAAGATCGGGAAACTTCGGCATTTGACCGCATCATCAGCTCGTGCGGCATTCATTAACCATTCATACTTTAAAATGTGCTGGTTAGGATCAGAACTCCCTTCATAAACAAGTAGAGTTGGCATTCTGAATCGCCGAGGCGGTTCAGCGTAGAGGATATCATCGTTGAAAGGGGTATGACTCCAGGAGATTCCCCAGTCATCGTTGGTGAGGCCCTGACTCTGACGGATCATTGTCGGGATGTCTGGCATCTAGACATTCTGGGCATGCTGGGCTAAGGTGTGGTCGGGTTCCACAATGCGAGGATGGGCCGGGCGCGATCGATGGTCCATACCTCGCCTCCTTGGCTCTAGGTCTTCGGGAATATAAGGTTCAGGAGTATAATCACGTTGACGAAGGTTCAAATCTGTTTGGTTCCGAGCATCGGCTTTCAACTCGGTAGCAGTGGCAGCAGCGCGGTTGTTAGTAGTGTGATAGGAAACCGTCCTTCCTCGAGAAGAGGGTCCGGTCTGGTGGCTGGTTGATGGACCAACTCTCGATTGTCCAATCGTCAAAGTGCGCTGATCTCCGGTAGCCTGCGTATAGCTTCCATCCAGCCGTGGGCGGGTGGATCTGCGATTGTAGTCAGAAGAGGCTGAACTTTCAGTGGATGAATAGGAAGCCTGATCCCTTCTGGATCTCCTTCGTCTTTCATGGTTCAGTCGATTGGTCAACTCCGCGTTGGTACGGAGCTGCTGAGTAAGCTGCCGGCGGCTTCGAGTCAGCTCTTGTATTAGCAGTTGGAACTCTTCCCTGATGACAGGGCCTTGCGGATCTGAAGGTCCAACAACATTTTGGTCGGTAGGAGGAGGTTGAGCGGGGTTCTGTCTATCCCGTCCTTCTGGATCTGCAGTTGTTGAAGTAGTCCTAGTGTTGACCATGGTGGATAGCGAAGCTCTCTCCTAGACTTGATACAAATTTGAATAGGATGGAAGAACTTCTAGGGTTGAAATCTGAATCTTCTCCTTAGATTTTCACAATCCAATATCGGCAGTAGATCCAATGAGCAGAAGAAAAGGTTGGGTTCTCAGTGAAAGCATCAATGTGTTTGTACCAAAATTGGGCACAACACTCTTCAGATGTGTTTGAAGAGATAAAATGAAGAAAATAAATGTAAAATGAAGCAGATCTAACAAACACACCAATAAACAGATAAGAAAATGCACGGAAACACATAGATTTAGAGTAGTTCGGTGAATTGCCTACGTCCACTATGAAATGGCTGATGTTTATTGAACTTTACTCGCTGGTTACAAAAGATTACAGCAATACAATAGAATTTTAACGGTGATTCTGGTAGAGTATCGGCGTAGAAAGTCCATTTTCTGTAGGTCCAGGGTCACTATTTATAGGTGTAGACAGCAAATATCTCGCCCAGATCTCAGAAGACTTCTTCTCTCACATGGGTGGGCCCACGGGAGCGAGTTCAAGTGATTTCGACTCGATCTAGGAGCTATACGAATTGAATTCGTATCGATCCGCAAATGGTCCTTTGGGGGCTGAAATTTGTCAGGTACGTTCTTGAGGTTGTAGGCAAGCTCCTGTGAAAATTTGATGCCATTTGGACTTGTAGATCTCGAGTTATGATCGATGCAAGTTTGGACTTGTTGAAGGCTGTCGAATTCGTGTCACTCTCCTTCGCATCGCTTCTGTTCATATCGCTTATAGACACGTGAGGTCCAATGACGCGACGCTAACTTTTAGGATCGATCCACTTTTCATGCCGAGTGACCGAGTCTTCCTTCTTCGTTGTGCCTCGTTCGTATCGAGCTAGAAAAATCTCCTTCATATCGCTCCCTTGTCATCCACTTCATATCGCTCGTTTGAGTTAGGTTCATATCGATAGCTTACACTCCCATTTGTATCGATATAGGCTCAAGTATTCGTATCAGTCCTGGGATGCTTATTTCGTATCGATGATTCAATGGCCTTTTCGTATCGATTGAAAAGGGGTGACGTTCGTATCGATCCATGAGGCGATCTTCGTATCGATCAATGGCCGATCGATACAAAACATGTGAATGGGTGGATCGGTACGAAGTGCATGGATTGATCGACACGAAGCGACAATTCCCCATGGACCCGAATTAACTTGATTCTGATGGATACGAAGAAGAATGTATTCGATCGATACGAAGTGATGTATATGTGATAGATACAAAGTTGATAATGCTTTGCCATGGACAAGAAGTGGATGGACACGAATGAGCTTGCTCCTTCCATGGATGCGAACTAGTTTGATTCCGATGGATACGAAGGAGGCCGCCTTGGATGGATGCGAACAAGAATGGATATGAAGGAGTTGACCTTCTTGGCTTTGATCGATCAATATCTTGAGCATACGAACTCCGATTGTCTTGAAATTTGGAACGTTGGCATTCATTGCTTTTATTGTCGTGTCATATCGATTGTAGCTTGATCCGGACTAGGACAAAATTTACCATTATCCATAGAAGACCTGTGTATAACCAACCTTCGAGACGGACCGTCTTTGGTTTCCAGCCAATTCCTTGGTGTCACGGCCTTGCCAAAAGGTGGGATAACATATCCATTCTAAGGTTTTAGTAAATTCCGTGTAAGAGGCGAATCTCGGTTTTCTTCGTGGCCGCTTCAGTCCATCAAAGCTATTCTCTGCTCTTCGTTTTCCTTTATCCTTGTTTCAATCTTCCCCGGGCGGATCTCCGCCTTTGACCGCATAATCCTTAACTTCCCCTCTTTCCTCTCTATCAGCTTTTGCGTCTTCCTGTCGCAGAAACCTTTCTACTTCATGGTAAAACTCTCCTAAATCCATTGGTGGATCCTGTGCTAGTGAATCCTTGAATTCTGTGCCATCAGCAATGCTAGATACAACTGCCATCAAAACCATGGATGGATCTGGATGATCCACCGATGTCGCCGCAGCAACATTAAATTGTGTTAGAAAACTCCTCAAAGACTCTCTGGTCCTCTGCTTCAGTGTTGCCAAACTCATCACATTCTTGGGTCTCGAGATGTGAACTCTAAACTGCCTCATAAACCTTTCGATCAATTCTGTCCACATTCCAGTGGAGCCGATTTCCAATTGTCTGAACCATAGTGCTGCTATATTCATCAAATACAAAGGGAAGCACCGTGCATGACCTCCTCCGATGCCCCCAGTAATTCCATGTGCCTCGTATACCTTGTCAAATGAATAGCGGGATCCGTCCTTCCATCATATGTCTCCAACGTTGGTAGTTTGAATTCTGGTGGATGCCTAGCTTGCCTAATTGTAGGAGCGAAGGGGCTCCTATTCACATCCTTTAAATCTCTATTCACCAATCCTCCTCTCATGGTCCGTCTGACCATTTCCGCCAACTATCGCTATCACCAAGTGGTAGTCTTTGTCCGTTGTCTCCTACGCCTTTTTACAAGTTCTGCATCATTCATCCATCGACAATGCTTAACCCTGGCTTCATATTATTATCTGTAATTGATTGTTCGTCTATCCATCTGAACTAAGTCCATAATATTCCAGCCTCGATAACCATGTGGTCTAATGGGTTAAATACACCTGTATACCATCTTGCCAAAAGGCGAGTTAACAATATTCATTACATACATTCCTCAAGTTAACCCAAGGTTGTGCCCACGTAAGGGTCAAATTACAGTAGAAAATAATATAATATAGTGTCAAGCCAACATATGATCATGTCATCTCTAACACTTTACATAGGCTGAAATATATAATCTTTATTAGTTAACAAAGCCTCCTACTTCGTCTTCAGCCTTCGTCCTATGCTACTTAAAGTGACTTGCCTAAACCATAAATTCAACCTACTCAAATGTGTGTCCATGGATTTATGGGTAAAACATTAATAAAAACACGGGTTGAAAATAAAGATAAATAGGCACTTTAATGTGAAGAATATTCAAAATCAGATGAAAAAAAGTAAAAAAGACAAGATTTATAGTGGTTCGGCTAAGTCCGGCCTACGTCCAGTCCAGAACAATTCTTTTTATTATACTGAAATTTGATTACAGTTACAATCCAGAATTCCAGAATGAAAATGGAAGAGTAGCCTTTGGGTAGAAGATGAAGAGAAACGGAATGGAGAGAGATCCTCTTTTATGAAGCCAAACCTGCTGTATTTATAGGTGAAACCCCGGTTACAGGGCCTCCTCACCTACATGGGCCCACCATAACGATCGTCGAGCCCAACTCGTCCATCCTATGTCGTCCCGAAGCAAGCTATATGCCGACGTGAAGTAAAACATACGCCGACCCAAAGTAGACCTCGTGTCGACCCGGAGCAGATCCACACGCTGACTCGGAGCTGACTATTTCTTTGCCGACCCGGAGTAGTACTAATGCCGACCCGAAGCAAGTCATAGGCCGACCCGGAGTAAACAGTGTGCCGACCCGAAGTAAACTTCACACCGACTCGAAGTTGCTCCACTCTTGCCAACCCGAGGTTGAAGCTATGCCGACCCGAAGCCATGTCCTTGCCAACCCGAAGTTAAACCAATGCCGACCCCAAGTAATATGCCAACACGAAGAAATGACTATGCCAACCCGAATTGAATTAGTATGCCGACCCGGAGTGAATCCTTTGCTGACCCAAAGCAAACCCTTAGATGACCTGAAGCAACTCCTTAGATAACCCGAAGCAACTCGACCTTTGCCAAATCTATATTCCAAGTGCCCTGCATCATTTATCCATCGACTATGCTTAATCCTGGCTTCATATTATTATCCGTAATCGATTGTCCATCCATCCATCTGAACCAAGTCCATAATATTCCAGCTTCGATAACCGTGTAGTCTATTTGGGTTAAATCTGCTTGTATACTACTTTGCCAAAAGGCGGGTTAACAACACCCCTCATTTTACTACCACCTCACAACTTAAGTCCACATCCGTTTTAAATCAATTTCCATTCCCTTTAACTCAATTCATTTTCCAATTTTCAATATTAAATTTTATCAACCACATTCCAAAACCATATTCAACTCACTAATTTATTTAATTAGCTCATTTCATTAATTTATTTCAATCACCACCAATTTCATTTCCAAAAATTATTTCATTTAACCTAACTTAGGCTAAATTTATTTTCATAATTCATTTTATTTAACTTAACTTAAGTTAAATTTAATTTCATAGTTCAATTTCAAACTTACCTTTCTTAACATTCACATTCAACAATTTTTAACTTCGTTTTACTTACTAATTCTCAAAAATTTTAAGTTACAAAATTTATTTTCTCCTATTTTCATAAAACACTTAAATGAAAATTTCTAGAGTTTAAAGATTTTGTTCGTACTTTAAACCATATCAAAACAATACTATAAATAATTTATTTGTATTGCAAATCAAACTTTTGAATTTCAAAATCAAAACTAGTTTTACCAAAACAAAATTCCAATAGTAGCAATTTCTCTCTCGAAAACTCTAAAATAAACGTCGATGATGCTGCAGTCACATCGAAATTATTTTCCAGTGACCGAAGTGAGTTCAGCGCTTTCTATTTCCTTTAAATTCCATTTTAAAAATTTATATTCAAAATATTTTTCAAATAATATTATTATTATTTTCCAAAACATTGAAAATGGTTTCTAAAACCAACGGGATTTAAATTCTCAAATTCTTAGCTTTTAAAATCCTTTTGTTTACAAATCATATTTATAATTTACTTATGAAATTTCATTTCGATTCCATTTATAAGTCACATTTATAAATCATGTACTTATATAATAACATCTTTCATTCAATCACAAACAACAAACAACAAATGGTAATAATATTATCATTCACTAACAACCAAACACACCATATACAACCATAATAATTTTTTGAAAAATTATTCCTTTATATATAAAATATAATCAAGGTAAATTTTTTTATTTACCAAATTTGAAAACAATACCATGTCGAATTGCTCAATTCAAGTGTTAAGAGATCCCTATCAATAACGTTAATTAATTGTATTAACCAGAATCCCTAAGCCACTCAACAAATCAACCAACACAATATACAACATTTTTATATCACTAACAAATATGGGCTCAGAAACACACACACACGCGCACACACACACACACACACACTTAAACTCATTCTAAGGTGCTACTGACCCTATCTCTAATGAGTACCCCACCACTACCAAGGTTCTCGCTTCATCTGATACCAAATGTAACGAACGAGATTTTCGACCCTCGAAAATCGACACTAATACATTTATTGTATTACGTGCTGAGCAATCAAATGCCGAAAAACCCGATTGTTAGGGGAAAAATAAAGAAAGAAGAAGATAAGAAGTAAACTAAACAATACAGAATCTCATAGCGGAACGAATAATCTATATTATACATCAAATCTTTATACAAAACAAACTATAATATATGTATAAACAAGCATCAATTAGAGTATACTAACCCACTCAACCGAACAGTTATAACAGCCTGTTCTTACAATTGCTGATAAATACAACAACAAATACAGCGCAATAACCATCTACATGAATACATCTCTGGACCTCCAGCTCTTCTCCCGAAGCTCCAAAGCATCCAAACTAATCTGTAATATACTCGGTCTGACCCGAGCATTATAATAAAATAACACCCGTGTCAGTCTGAAAAACCAACGTGAGAAAACACACCCAACTGGATTTTAAAGTTATAAAATCTTTGAAATCAAAAGTATTTCGTAAGACTACGCCGCACATAAACACGGACATATTTTTACCCTACGATAACCAAATCTTTTCTATAGAAAATCCATTGATATTATAATAATGTCTAAGGGTGAAAATAATAATAATCAAGTGTTGTGATGCTTATGAGTGTACATCTGTGCAGTTAAAGTGCTCGGCATATTTAATGCGGCGGAGGTGCAAAAAGTCATAGCGGGGATACATCGAGGATATAGCAGGATATAGCGGATGACTCTAAAATAGCATATAAAAATCGTACTTAATGTTTTTACAAATATAAATTGTAAGTAAATGAAAATTAACATTCAATTGAATTATAATTAATACATAAATAATTTTAAATACAATCTTGTGTGAATATACTATAAATAAACGTAAAATTATTATATAACATAATTGAATTTAGTAGAATACTAGAGTATTTTCATTTCTGAAAATATATTAAAAATTCAATTAAATAAATTAATTCCATAATTTTTATAATGTATAAATGTCATTTTTCAATTCGTTTCTTTTAAAGAAGATATAGCGGAAATAGCGGAAATAGCGGAATATAGTGGGAATAACGGGATATAGCGAGGCTTAAAGTGGAAAGGCTATTTTTGGGGCTATATGGAAAAATCATAGCGGTAGAAATCCGATACGAGATATAGCAGGGTTATAGCGGGGTAATAGAGGGGCATTAACTGTACAGGTGTACATCACAACAATATTAGGTATATAATCAAAAACCAATAAGGCACGTTCGCTAATTGTGTAGAATTCCATGGAGGTGCCCTCAGTACTTCGAGAACGGTCCTCTTGCACAAGGATCAGAGATATCCTTCCGAAGCAACATACATCCCTAGTGATGTACCATAGGAAAAACATACCTTGTCTCGTTAAGACCGAATGCATCGCCCCATGCATGCATAACAACTGTAAGAATTGTCTCTACGAGGAGCCGACTGCACCCTATGGGTTTGCCAACCCTACTGGATATTCCTTCTATCTCTGTTTTTAGTCATTATCGCTGATTAGGCTGTTCATGCACCGCCACCATGTAGATAACGAAATCCCATACTCTAATGGGTCTTGGAACCATGCATGGATTCCAACATTTCAATATGTCACAAAACTCCTCCATAAAACCGTATATGGTTTTGGAGTGGTCACGATTTTCGAGTCATCTCTTACGAGTACACTCTTCCGCTTCCCTGGCGCTCCAAAAACCAATCGTTGATTTTCAAAATGTTCAATACCAATTATTTAGGAAATAATCAGATGATACACAAGAGTAGGGATGACCCCCAACCGTTTAAGTGGTCGGATCCCCTTATCATTTGTCCTAGAAGAACGAAACGAGGTTATACGTATAGTATAACACCACCGACGGTAACTATACCATATAACTTCCGTGTTTCTCCTAGATATTTTTCAAGTTAAAATCCTTCGATGTTAGGTGGGGAATATTTCCATACCACTAAAATTAAGAAGGATTGCATATTTAGGCCAAGATTTGATAGTATGTTATTTACTATCAACCAGCACACATTTAAATAAAGATTTATTCCATAGGGAAAAACAACATCTGTTTGGCACATAAGCAACCACTAGCCTCCTTTTAATAAATCTTTCATTCATTTAAAAATACTTTGTAAATTACTTATACAAAAATACTTTTACAAAGGTATATCCACAAATCCCTATATTTTCAGTGCTTAGAAAATATTCATATACTTCTCTCAATGGTATAAGTATATTCACAAACATTACACCTTGCATTTTAGAAAATGCACTCTTATACTTGTCTCTACGGTATAAGTATATTTACAAAATTGAGAAAGATTTCTTTTATTTGATTCTCAAATCATTTGTAAATTCCTTACAATTCTTCAAAACTATTTATAAACCATTTTATAAACTTTCGAAAACCATTTATAATCCCTTTATAAAAATTCAATTACTTATAAACTCTTTGTATATTTCAAAAATCATTTATAAACCCTTTATAAATCCATAAACCATTTATGAAACTCCTTTTTATAAATCTATAAACCCGTTTTAATATTCGCTTATAAATATCTAACCATTTATAAAACGCTTTCACCTTGTAAATAATCCTCCTTTAAGTCTTCAAACCATTTTATAAACTCCTTTATAAAATCCAAGTTTTTCAACTCTATTCATGGGTCTCGGAAACATTTATAAATAATTAAAAATCTTTTACTACAAAGCACCATTATATAATAATAATTGTTAACATTAAACATTATAATAAATGAAAATAATTAACTTTAAACATCTTAAAAATAATACTTAATAATTTAAAAATATTGTTAAATAAACAATAATAATTAATCTTTACCATTTTTATAAATAATAATAATTTATTTTCAAAACCTTATTAATAATCCTTATTTTTAATTTCAAACCATAATTATTCTTGAAATAATTAACCTTTCAAAATATTAACATTTTGATAAATTCTTTAAAACAGTATTAATAATACCAAATAACTTAAAACAGTACTAATATAATTAAATAACCTTAAAATAATATTACATATCTGAATAACTCTAAAACAATATTAGTATAATAAAATAACTTTAAAACAATATAAATAGATAACTTTAAAACAATATACTTCTGAAACCCAATTTTGAATTTAAAAATCATTTCCTATCTCAAAACCAATTCCAACTCAAATGGCAATTTATTGTATTTCAAAACACTAATTAAATGCCAATAGCCACCCAACACTTAACCAATATCGATATTGATTTTCTATCACTATTGGGTTTCGATTTTTAACATGTAACGATGTCATAACCAATATTTCCAAAAATCGGGTTTATTATCCAATAATTCATATAACTGGAATATTATTGAAATCAATTCAACAATGACGAGGAATCCCGTTGGATCCCTCTAACCTGTCCATCTACATCATAACTCATATATCAGCACATATATATATATATATATATATATATATATATATATATGTGAATTAAAATAAACAGCGGTGAGGAATCCTGTTGGATCCCTCCAACCTGACCTCTGCATCACAATTGATATATAATCAATAACATAAATCAACTGTTTTGAAGCGGGATTCGTATATAAAAGGTCACCCGCTCTTACACGGGAACGTAATAGGGTCTCATCCGCTCCAAGGGCGAGAATATATCCAAACCAACTAATAAATATAGTAACTCATCCAAACAATCATTTAACTAGTTAACCGAAAAAGTGAGTTTAACTCACCAAAATATTATGTTGTCACCGGAGCGTTCCGGGTTGGAACTAAAATCGAACGACGTCCAAATTTAGCCCAAATTTTCAATTGTCTCCAAATTCAACCAAACCAGTTCCATTGCGAAGCTTTCGTCAATACGAGCGCGATGCAAAGACTCACGTCCTAATTGGATCTCGCATGCAAAAGTTATTAATTATATAAGTTTATAATTTTTAAATATAATTTAGTCTACTAATTACTATTAATTATAAACTAATTACAGTTTTAAGCGTCTTCTCTCTCACTCACATTCTCACGCTTGAAAATCCAGGCCGCCTCCTTCCACCATCACGCCTAGCCCCCATAGGTCCCTGGGCACTTTCGCGACTATCTCCCAAGCTCCCCTGACCTCGACGCATATGCCGACCCTCGCCTTACCCTTCGAACCGCCACCACCTCCTTGTAAGAACCCAACCACAAAATTCTTGTGACGCCCCACCTCTATACCCATGCTAACCAAGAACACCACGGTGTAGTGCTGTCAATTAGCACGGAGAATAAGGCTGTTGAGGAGCGACCATCCATGTAATTGCTTTGTGCGAGCACCGATATGTAGATAGTAAAACATGCATTTCATTTAAGGAGGAAATCCAACATACCGATACAAAATCAAAGCTATCACACAGTGGCTTTATATAACCTTCGGAAACAAACATAGAAATAAACATAACACAAATCAGTCACAGACATCCATATCACAAAGGCGGAAAAAGATATGAATATATAACACATGAAAGTGTACATCAGAGTAGTGGTCTGAAAGATCCATGATAATACAAAAGGATAGCTACATCGCAAATGTATACAACAAAAACTACTAATCTAAGTAGTTAGCCAAAAGTCAGAGAAATCCCAGAAGAGAAGTCAAGCAGAAGCACCTGTAACATCTCGGTCTGACCCGAGTATTATTTATAAGAAAATAATAAACGGATCAGTCTAGCTATAAATATCAGATGACATGATATAGAATAAAAGATATGGCATAGACATGTAATAACCATAATGGCATACTACTATAAGTATGTAATTGAAAAATCAAAAAGAGATTAATCAATATCACAAGAATCTTCTCAAAGATAAAATGGGGTATCATACCCTAAACTTGTATTCATAACAAGTCAATGACACACGGATTCACCAATGCACAAAAATTAATAAAACTTATCAATGAAAATCACGAAAATTGGTGAAGCACAAATTCCAGAAATCAACACACAAAATCCAGAAATCCCATAATTCGGAGCAACGACGTCATACAGCGTAACGTCCGATGATCCAGAGGCACAATAAATAGGAACAACGACGTCGTACAGCGTAACGTCCGATGAACCAAAGCATAATAAAAAGGAACAACGATGTCGTACAGCGTAACATCCGATGAACCAACACATAGTGAAAATGGGACAACGACGTCGTACAGCGTAACGTCCGATGATCCAGAGTCACAATAAAAAGGAACAACAATGCCGTACAGCGTAACATCCGATGATCCAACACATAGTGAAATGGAGCGACGACGTCGTACAGCGTAACGTCCGATGAACCAAATCACGATAATACGGAACAACGACGTCGTACAACGTAACGTCCGATGAACCGAATCAAAAAGACATCACACATTCCTAGTCTAAATCACGAAAATGATCGTCATTGATCATCAAGAAGTGTCAATCACACTAAGCTAGTAAATATATGAGTTTAGCTTCATGTCCATAACCACTTGCTTAACTTAAATATTTACGAACAAACTGTAGATCTTCACTAGAAAATTGTCACAAGAGGTTCAATCGAACAAGTCCAAGAATTAACCGACGAAGTGAACGCAAGCGTTTCATACCACTCGTTTTACTAAGTCGTTTAATTAGATTTCTCGTACGAGTGAGGTAAAGGCTTGTATATACTAATAGATTGGAAAACGGTTGAGTAAAAAGAGCTTTGTAGTAAAATAGAGTTGAAATCGTTTGGAAGAAAGAGTTTTGATATTTACTACTAGTATTGAAACCTTTATATTTTTAAAGTGACAAGTCACAAAACTGATTGTAGAAACAAATCAATTCACTAAAATTCACATTCGAAGACGTGAATAAAACCCAAGGAAATCAGTTCTAAAACCATCAAAGTTGAAGTACCCACGCCCTAATCATGGCCGAGCTAAAGTGCTACGACTTAAAGAGGTAGCGACTTAAAGTAAGATAGGTCAAGAGGCCTAAATGAAGTAAGGTCCAATGACCTAAAGAAAATAAGGTCAAGCGACCTAGAGGGAATAAGGTCCAGCGACCTAAAGGAAGTAAGGTCAAGCGACCTAAAAGAGAACAGGTCAAACGACCTAGTGGGTTGCGACTTAGAGGGTGAACGACCTAACTTGGTCGAGCTAAGCAACAGGGGGTGCGACCTAACAAGGTTGAGCTAAGAAAAAGGATCGAGTGACCTAAATTGGAAACAGGACGAACGACCTAAAAGTAGAACGGGCCGAGCGACATAAGGAGTTCGTGACCTAAGGGATACGACCCAAGTGGCGAACGACCTAACTCGGTAGAGGCCGAGCGACCTAGTGGTATCGGGGTCATGCGACCTAACGACCTAATGGTGCGACCTAAGTGGTACGCGACCTAAGGTGGTATGCAACCTAAGATGGTACGCGACCTAAGATGGCGAGCTAGGGAACGACCTAGCAATGTTTTAGATCGCCGAGCGACCTAAAGGGTAGACGAGCTAAGGTAAGGCGCGACCTAACAAGATGCAACCTAAATACTTGCGACCTAGCAATATAATGGCCAAGCGACCTACGACCTAAGCACGCGAGCGACTTAACATGATCGAGCGACCTAAGCCCAGAACGAGCTACATGCAGTCAAAGGCTTTTCCACGCCAGAGCGACCTAAAGCCCAGCGACCTACGACCTAGCTACCTAATTCCGAACGACCTAAGAGCGAACGAAAATATGCAGGGCTAGTCTTCGAGGCAGTGCGACGTAAGGCCCAGAATTTGCCAACAACGTTGAAAATTGGGGTTTTTCACCAATTCAATCCAAACCAAAAGCAAATGTACATGCTAATGCGATAGGGAATCATTCCCAACAGTCCAATGACAGTTATAGGCAAGGATGTGAGATAAAAATCTCACCTTTTCATGGAATTTGATGAAGATGAAGCTTGAGAGCAAAGCAAGAATCAACCACAAGCTTGAATCAATGTCTTCACTTTGAATTTGGAGTTAGATGTTGAATTTGCAAATGAACTTGAGCTTGGAATTTTAATTTCCCATTCCCTCCACCATTATTAAAGAAGCTTGAAGTGTTAGTGAATTAATGGAGAGGAGAGGAGGTTGAGACTGAGTTAGCATGGTTCAGCCCAAACCAAAGCTCAAAGCAAAAAGTGACGAAAATTTCACTATCTCCAAACATATCGAAGTTTACACTCAAAAAGATCGCAAACGTCATTTTGAACTCAATGGAGGTGGTCTCGAGTCCTAATTTGACCGTATGCAAAATGTAGCTTTTCAGACTTAAATCCGACTAACGATAAAATATTTAAATATAAAATCGATAAATATGCGGGTTGTTACAATTCTAATCATCTTCAAATGTCGCCGCCATGATCCTCCACTCACCACCCAATTTCGGCAGCACGTAGCCCTCATCCTCCCGCTCCTTTCACCGTCACAACCCATCGCCCAAAAACCAACGAATACGTCGGAATCGAAGAATATACGTTCGTTGTTCAACGACAAACTGCAGCGACCACGCAACATTATAGCCCAATCCAACCGTCCATTTGCTTCGTCTCGACGTCGGCAACATCTTGTTAGTTGACAACTTCCTCTGATTTAGCTCGTAGTGGTCCAAAATGATTAGGCCCGTAGGATGATGCTTTATTGGTTTGATTTGAAAATACCCAAACCATTTCTTCTGTGCTGCCATGAATATATAGAGAGAGAAGTATGGTTGAGGGGGTATAGCTGGAGCATGTGGAGTATGGGTTGAAGGTAGGGTAGGGTATGGCAAATTATGGTGGAAGTATATTATATATGTATTATTTTAATTTAAAATATCAAGTTTTGAACGTTCGAAAATCTCGAACCCAAAACGAATCATGCTACCTGGCGTTTTATTTGTTATAACCCTACTCTGAATCCAATGGAACTTATTTCGAGACTTAATTCGATCGTATGAAGAAGATAGCTTTTCAAACCCAAATATTATATTAATTTTTGAAATTAATTTATATGCATTTCGATCTTGCACGACCAAACGATATGTCTGATTGCCACGAAAATCATCGGCATACAATAACTCACCATTATGAATCCAATGCCACTAGTTTCGTTGAAATCCGAGATAGTGCCCTGAAAGGCTATTTTTACACGCTAATTAAAACAAATTATTATTAAAAACCAAATTAATCACCTTTAAATCTAATTTAAAAGTTTCTTAGTACCATTCTTATCCAATAGAATTTTAAATAAGCCTGGAAATCATTTTTATCCAAATTAAAATCCAAGATTCAATTATTAAACAATTTCAATTATTAATTTCAACAATTAATTATCCAATAAATCTCTATATTTGAAATTCAAGTTATTTAACTTATAAAATTATCTTTTCAATATTTAAAATTAATTAAATATTCCAAATTTAAATGACTAAAATTATGGGTCGTTACAGCTATAGATGTATCATTATTCTCACTTGTAGCCTATTAACAGTATGTTATTTCCAACTCAGACTCATAGTATTTCAGTTTAAATTATTCGTATTATTTGGATTGAGTTTTTTTAAGTAGAGAAACATCAATAAGTTGATCATGTTCTACATACTCGTACATCATAACTTGCAAATTTATGTAGCACAAAAGTGCGTTGAATTGTCCTTACATTCATCTCTTTTCTTTTCTTTCTTTGCTCACCAATTGTATATTAATCGGGTAAAATTGGTTATGAAAATCAAGAAACTTCTCACAACATCATTTTTTGTTATGTGATTTTGAATTAACTATCGATAAAGATCAAAGTAACTTAGTAACATCACTTCTTAGTCGTGAAGATTGAGAGGGAAATGTATATGTCAAGATGGGATCTAAAGTGATATGATTAAATATGAAATAGAAGATTTGTACCTTTGGTGAACCAGTTGATGTAGATATATCCTACACCGTGTCCTCCCAATCAAGTCCATCCATAAAATGCTGCACATAAGCAACATGCAAACCAAAGTTTCTCCATTCCCACCTTTAAAATGCAAACATAATATTTACATGTTCACATGCCTCCTTCAAGAGTACTATATTGTAAATACTTAAAAAGCATTTTCTCCATGTTTTATATGTGTTTGCGCCAAAATTGGTCACAAACACCCAATTGCAGATGAAAGCACCAACTCACAATCATAGATCATAGATAGACAATATGTAGAGAATATAAATGTGAAGAACACTCAAAATTTAAAAAAGTAAGCAATAGGAAGACAAGATTTATAGTGGTTTGGCGTTGTAGCCTACATCCACTTGGAAGATTCACTGTTTTATTGATGATTCTCAACTGGTTTACAATGCTACAAGTGATAGTATTCAAGTTACAATGGAGTTCTAGCAGAGTAACAACGTAGAAGAACCAAAAAGTCCCTTTTCTATTGGCATTGGAGTGCTATTTATAGATGCAATTTGGAAATATCTGACATAGATCTCGGAATACCCCTTCTTGCACGCGGGTGGGCTCACAAGATCGATCCAAGGTCGCCGGGGATCGATCCATGATCGATCCACAATCACTTCGTATCGATCAAAAAAATGATCCAATGATGATGGGATCGATCACGAACGTTCCTCTGGTGGTATGCAAGCTGTGGTGAAAATTTGAAGACGTTTGGACTGAAAGAGAGTGTGGATCGTGCAATATGGAAATATACTAAATATGTATGAGATTAAAACAAAGATAGTAGATAGTAGAGTAAAGTAAAAATAAAAGTGAGCACACCAAGATTTTTATACTGGTTTGAACTTCCCGTTCTACGTCCAGTCCCAGACTCCTTCTGGAATTTTGCTAAAACAACAACCCTCACTTAACTTGGAGGAACAGGTCTATACAACCCCTGAGCAGCCAAAGAGGGACCTGAGCAACAGAACAGGATTTCGCCTCAGCAGCCGAAGAGGACTTCACAATGCCTGAGCAGTAGAACATGACTTCTACTAGTATATAAAATTGTTTGACTAATGTGTTCTTGATAACACAGATATGTCAATGTGTGTACACCCTTCCTATAATCAAATCCTCAAGTATATGAGTGTGTGTGAAGATATGAAAGGAAGATTATCACTTAGAATCGAAGTATGTATAGATTATCTTGAAGATTCAAGCGATATAGAGTTTGTGATTGCTTTGAATTGCAAAGAATAGAGCAAGAATAGATTCAGAGAATAAAGCAAGAAATTATTTTGTTTGTATGATGAATCAAAACATGTTTATATAGAGGATATATAGATGCAATTATTCATGAAGGATCTCAATCAAAAGGTTCATCCGTTCCTCTTGAAATTGGATTGAAACCCCTTCGCGAATGATCGTGTCTTTTCAGAAAAATAGTTGTTATTTTTCGTTCAGTCAACTGACGCAAAAGTGCTAATCAACTGAATTTCAAAAGTGTGCATGTTTGTGCAAATATTTGTGCACTGGCACAGGTCAGTCGACTGGTTGACCTGAGTCAGTCGACTGACCTGTGCTAATTTGCACAGATCACACTAAAAATTTTATATTTGAATTTAAAAACATTTGTGTGTGTGTGACTACTTGAGGAATGAATTTAACAATATTTTCACATAACTAAGACTCAAAATCGGGATAAATATACATACTATATCCTGATTTGAAATCTTGTCTTGTTTGTAGTTCCATTCTCTTTTTGTCGCCACGTTACACCATCTTGTAATCTATGTTCGTCAACAGTTGTTGAAGTTCTTTGTCATGAATCAAAACCCATGATTCAACATTCTCCCCCTTTTTGATTTATGACAACCTGTAACTGACGAATTGATATACAGTAGAAATTATATAACAAAAGTTATATATATTTCTCCCCCTGAATGTGTGGCGATAATGTAATCTGCATAAAACTTGTTAGTAGACATTTTTCTCCCCCTTCATCATCGACAAAAAGGAGTAGACATAACCTGTAAAGCATAGAATAAGCATAACTAATATAACAAATCATGATGTAGCTACATAATGTATCATAGGAAAAAGCAAATAAAGTTCCATAAACCAAAATAACACAAGGCTATTTAAGTACAAGCCTTGATAGAAAAGAAAGTTGATCAAAAAAGCAAAGAAAATACCATATCCTTTTTCCTCTTTTCTTAAGTGGGACCTGCAAAAAAGAATAACATTTACCCACTTTTTAATAGGGTCCTAAGAGTTAGGTCTTAGGAAACCAAACCCAAGAAGGTTCAGTATTCCATTTATATAATTTTTATTTTTACGAACATTTTTCAAAAAGGACTCAATATAGTTATTCCTAATCAAACTATTGTTTGTTTTAGGAACCCATATTTTTATGGTTTTTGAGTTTTGATCCCTTTTTGGTTGAACTATGGTAGACTTAGGTTTAGAAATATTTCTCTTATTCTGCTTAATTTTTGGTGGAGCTACTGATTTCTTAGTATAACCTAGTCCTTTTTTATCTGAGACAGACTGAGAAGTTTCAATAATTTTAGATAAGTTTTCTCTACCTTTATTAAACTTAGTCACATTTTTAGTAATATCGTCTAACTTAGTTTTGAGACCAATGTTATCTAATTCGATCATTTTAACTTTTGATTTTAGCTCATGATTTTCAGAAACTAGAGCATCATTCTTTTCTTTTTGAGTCTCAATTTCTTGACTCAATAAGCTAAGTTGGGAATTAACATTAGAAAATGAATCTTGAATTTTCTCAAGTTCTTCTTCCAATATTTTCTTCTCATCTTTAAGCATATCTCTTTCGAATTCTGCTCTATTTTGATTTTCGAGAGCTTCTTTATATTTTCATTTGAGATTTTTCAAAGTATCTAATAATTCAGAATTTATTTCAATCATGTCATCAAAAGTAAGATCATTTACCTCATTATTAGTAGCCATGAAGCAGACATTTGCATGTTCATTTTCACTATCACTGCTACTTTCAGAAGATGAAGAATCTGAGTCATCCCATGTCACCGAAAATGCCTTCTTTTTGAATTTGTCCTTTCTATCATTATTTTTTTTCCCTTCCTTTGTTCTGGAAAATCTTTTTTTATATGACCCTTCTTTTGGCAATTGAAGCATTCTAGTACTGAGGATGATGGCTTATTGTTGAAGTTTCTTTTGCCATTATTTCGATTTCCTTTTTTGTACTTCAAAAATTTCTTAAAATTTTTAGCTATGAAAGCTAAATCTTCATCTTCTGAATCTGATTCCTCTTGTTCTACATGAAATGCCATATTTTTCTTGTCTTGTGCTTGAACTCTTTTTGCCTGTAAATTTACTTCATAGGACATTAAATTTCCTATTAACTCTTCCGGTTTCATGGTAGAAAGGTCGTTTGCTTCTTCAATAGCTAAGACTTTTCATTCCTATTCATCGGTTAAAGATTTTAGGATTTTGGACACGATATCAAAGTAAGAATACTTTTCTCCTAGTCCTATTAGAGAATGATAAATATCTTGAAATCAGGAGTACATATCATTTATGGACTCATCTTGCTTCATTCTGAAATTTTGAAATTGACTCTTGAGCATAAATATTTTGCTTTGTTTAACTTTGCTAGTTCCTTCATGAGTAACTTTAAGTGTTTGCCATATTTTATATGCAGTGTTACATATGCTAACTCGGTTAAATTCATTTTTATCTAATGCACAAAACAACATATTCATTGCTTTAGCAGTAGCAGTAGCATCTTGTTTTTGTGCAACTATCCATGTAGAATATTCAGTAGTAGGTGCAGTATATTCTGCTTGTGTAACATTCCACGCATCAAAACCATTAGCTTGCATATAAATACGCATTTGTGTTGCCTAATAGTTGTAATTCATGCCATTGAATAGTGGAGGTCGTGCAGTAGATTAACCTTTAATAAAACTAGTGTTAGTGACAGTGCTTGTGCTGGTGTTGTTTTCTATATTAGCAAAGTATCAAATAACCGTGTAACGGTTATAAGATGCCTTGCTCTAATACCAAATGAAAGAGAGTGTGGATCGTGCAATATGGAAATATACTAAATATGTATGAGATTAAAACAAAGATAGTAGATAGTAGAGTAAAGTAAAAATAAAAAATGAGCACACCAAGATTTTTATACTGGTTCGAACTTCCCGTTCTACGTCCAGTCCCAGACTCCTTATGGAATTTCACTAAAACAACAACCCTCGCTTAACCCGGAGGAACAGGTCTATACAACCCCTGAGCAGCCGAACAGGGACCTGAGCAGCAGAACAGGATTTCGCCTCAGCAGCCGAAGAGAACTTCACAATGCCTGAGCAGCAGAACAGGACTTCTACTAGTATATAAAATTGTCTGACTAATGTGTTCTTGATAACATAGATATGTCAATGTGTGCACAATCTTCCTATAATCAAATCCTAAAGTATATGAGTGTGTGCGAAGATATGAAAGGAAGATTATCACTTAGAATCGAAGTATGTATAGATTAACTTGAAGATTCAAGTGATATAGAGTTTGTGATTGCTTTGAATTGCAAAGAATAGAGCAAGAATAGATTCAGAGAATAAATCAATAAATTATTTTGTTTGTGTGATGAATCAAAACATTTTTATATAGAGGATATATAGATGCAATTATTCATGAAGGATCTCAATCGAAAGTTGCATCCGTTCCTCTTGAAATTGGATTGAAACCCCATCGCGAATGATCGTGTCTTTTCAGAAAAATAGCCGTTATTTTTCGTTCAGTCAACTGACGCAGAAGTGCCACCCAACTGAATTTCAAAAGTGAGCATGTTTGTGCAAATATTTGTGCACTGGCATAGGTCAGTCGACTGGTTGACCCGAGTCAGTCGACTGACCTGTGCTAATTTGCAATGATCACACTAAAACTTTTATATTTGAATTTAAAAACATTTGTGTGTGTGTGACTACTTGAGGAATGATTTTAACAATATTTTCACATAACTAAGACTCAAAATCGTGATAAATATACATACTATATCCTGATTTGAAATCTTGTCTTGTTTGTAGTTTCATTCTCTTTTTGTCGCCACGTTACACCATCTTGTAATTTATGTTCGTAAACAGTTGTTGAGGTTCTTTGTCATGAATCAAAACCCATGATTCAACATGGACTTATTGTGAAGACCCCAATTTTTGAGATAAAAATAATTTTAAAAAAAAAATGGAAATCAATTAACAGAGAATATTTAAAGAATAGAATAGCTTGAAAATAAATATTAAGAGTGAGTGAAATAATTAAATGAGAGGATAGTGGTTTTTCTATGAATAATAATAAAAAAAGAAAATGATCAAGTATGAGTGAGTTTTACATACACATATCTTATATATATATATATATTAAATATGAGTAGCCAGAGAAATATCAAGTGATAAAATAAATCTTTCTGACAATTAAAATTGCATAAAACCAGTTTAGTATTATTTGTGCATAAATACATTTTTAAAATAAATCAAAAGAAAAACAAATGGTTAAATAATAACTAGGAATTAAATTTATAAAGAGAGAGATATAAGTGGACAATTCAGATTTAAGGAAATGCACAATGAAGCTGAGACACATAAAAACAATGTACATAAGAAACATGCAAATAGCATGTACCCAGAAAAGAAGAAAAGCAATTGCTTTTACCTGAAATGGAAATTAAAAAGAAAATGGCATAATTAGCCATAAACAAGCATACAAACTTCTCTTATTTTTGTCAGGATAAAAAGGGGTTTTTCCTCTACTAAAAACCCTAGTTAAATGATTTAAATCAAGGAAGCAGTAGTTTTCTCTGAGGAAAAAACAGAAACATATTTTCAAAAAAAAAAGAATATAGAAGGGAAGAACTCACATTGTCTTCAAGCTAAAGCATTCTCGGGGAAGAGAAGAGGAAGGTGAGTGAATAATCCCTTGTGAGATTTGAGGCATTAAGACCCAAGTTAAGGGCAACCAGGTTATTTTATATAAAAATTACATTATGATTTTCTGTTTGATTTTATTCTCTGGATGAAAATATGCTGATCATGGATGGTATTCTGGTTGAATTTTTGGATGAGGTTTTAATCTGTTTTGATCTGTTGTGATGGTTTCAGTTATTATTTTAAATCTGAATAATCAAACAAATACTCTAATCATAGAAATAGATTTTATATCCTAGTTTTTATATGAAAATGAACTAAATGTTTTACTGAGAAATAGGGTATCAATGAAAGAAAAGAAGTAGGCAGTGTGAAGAATGTGATTCATGCTTATGCCTAGTTTATATTAAAAATGATATGAACAATGCAATATTACAAATATGTGCTGATTTGTTCAGATCATAAGCCAATATGTTTTTATGGGTTTTTCTCAAAAACCATATCCTATGTTGATAGTAAAAATAAATATAGTATTTCATATGACTTCTTCAAATTTATGTAAGCAATGGAAAAAAATTTCTAGAAATAAATATACAAGCAGGTTTTAAAAAGTGTGATTAAGCAAAAATGACTTTGAAATGAGATGTGCAATTTTGCATGAATGTTTTGTATGTCTGGATATAATCTTTGAGTGAGTTCAATAATTCTTGACTTATGTAATGAAGGAAAGAACACAAGTATCTCTGGAATTAAAAAGAAAATTCCCCAGAAAAATAAATAAGCATGGTCTCTAAATTATAAAATAATTTAGGAGTAGTGCCTTGATCTATTCATCATTAGGTGGTTGATGGGTATGTGCATGACTTGTTTAAGTCCTGTAGGCCTCTGTGTAAAGGGTTAACAGAACTGAGCCCCTTTGCAATGCACACATGGTGTTCAATGGCAAGAGTTCAAACCAAATAAAAATATAAATGAGATTGAGAAAGTGAGCTATGGAACAAGGGAGTTAATCCATAGGAGCAGGTGCATGTATGCCAGAATGAAATGAATGGATGAATGCTTGGATGTATAATTGTTAGATAAGTTTAAATATACATATACTCAGGTTTAATATGAAAATGAATAGCAACATATTTATGAGCTCTTTACCCAGTCATAGTAATTTACAAGTTATTGCAAACTTTGATTTCACTCACACCAGAATTTATTTCTGACCCTATTTGTTGCCTTTGCAATACTTGGGGTGTCTCATATTCAATGGGGCAGTTCAAAATGTTGCTGTAGGGAAGGTGCTTTGGTAGCTTGCTTGTATGGATGTTTGAAGATCTTGTTGATTTTAAAATGCTTAGAAGAGTAGCAGCTTAGTTGTAATAAAAGAAACTGGGCAAACTCTTTTGTGTCTTGTGTATTTCCAGGATTGGCTTTGCTTTGTTATTTTGAAAAGAACATGTAAAAAAAACTGAAGTATTATATGTGCTTGTGGATTATTGATTAAGGTAACAGATGTGCTTGTGAGTCATGGATTTAAGAAATAGATTCTGAAGTAATCTGGTGGAATATGATGAAGGAAATTATGCCATATAATCTGATATGTGGACATACTTTCTTTGGAAATATTTGATAAGTTTTTAATTATAAGGTTGAAGTAGTTTTTGAAAAAGCATGTAATAAAAATTGTAAAGTGATAAGTTGAACCTGGTCTTGGCTAACCAGTAAAGCTTGACCATGCCTTATAATTGATATAAGACCATGGAAAAAGCTTGAAGCCTTAGCATGTAAATCCTACTTGAATATCCGATTTCCAGTGGAAATTTGTATTGCATTGTATAGTAAGTTGAGGTGCATACTATATACTTATAATCTTCACTGCAATCACATTGAACTGCACCTTGTTGTCTACTTATTTGATTTAAGTCTGGTTGCATTTTGGTCTTGGAAAAATCAGTTGTAGTATGCATTGTCATGAAGTCTTATCTAAGTATTTAGCATGTCAAGTATTCCACTGTTTATAGATCACAATCTTTTGTTCCACTATTTGGGAATTCATTTATAGTCTTCATTATAGGATCAACTAAAAGTTTTGCATTGGTCTGATTGTTGACATTGTCTTAATCATACTGTCTTCATGCATATGCTAAATCTCCATTTGGCATGTTAGTTTGAGTAGCATTCTGGTCTGATTGTATTGTTTTCCTCTGCTTGGCTTTAAACTAGTTTACTACCTTATTATTCATATGATCATTGCATACTTTATAAACTAGAATATAAGTATTTTACTTGACACAAAATGTTGTGTTTGAAATAAGAATCCCGGGCTATACTAATATGCATGAGTTGTTTTAACACCTTGTATCAATCAAAAATCAAGTATCAAATGCCTAAAATCCCAAAGGTTAAATACAGGTGTTGTAAATCCAGAAATAAATTAATCTGGGCTATAGAACAAATTGGGAAACAAAACAAGAAAATAATGAGTGGTAATATTTGAATTAAATATTAATCAAGCTTGAATAAAAAAAGAAGATTAAAAAGGGTAGAAAGGGCTATGTGACACAACATCTCTCAATTAGGAGAAAGACCGTGTGATTGAATTTCTTTGCCATTTTAAATTGCTCCGATAGGCAAAGAAACATTTATATATCTTCATATATATAAATGACCTGATTTGATTTATATACTAGTATTTTTATATTGGTAAAATTATGTATCTTGGGAAATTAATTAAGAGAAGTGATCTTTTGTTTTATAAAAGAAAAAAAACTCAACTGAAAATCACTACAAATAGATATAGAGAAAAGTGGGTCACTTCAGTTGGTATCAGAGCTATGTTAATAAGAACATAGCATATGAAAAAAATTAATTAAAATAATAAATATAATATTATCAGTAGGAATAAATTGCTGAAATAATAAACAAGACTTACTAACTATGCAATTGAATAGTGAATCATGGTAGGAAGACCACCAAGCACTGTAGCAGGATCCTCTAATGCAACACCATTGGTCAATTTGCAAGATTTGGTGAGGGAATTTAGGGAAGGAGCAGTGTAGAGGGAAGGAAATCCTCATGAGGAGTTAGCTAAGCTATTGAAAACATTTTCAAATTTAGGAGGCAAGGATTTTGAAGGCACTGAAGGAGTCATGAGTGTGCAAACATGGCTGAGAACCTTAGAAAGAATATTTGCAGACATGCAAATAAATGATCAAAGGAAAAGGCAAATAGCTTCCAGAAGGCTCAAGGGAGCAGCACTAGATTGGTGGGAGGTAATCATCACAGGAAGACCAGAAAATGAGATAACATGGGATCAATTCAAGGGTATGCTTGAGGCTAGATTTGTTCCAGCAACAGCTAAGGCGACACTGCTTGAGGAATTTATAAAATTGAGACAAGGGCCAATGAGTGTGACTGAATACACTCAAAAATTTGAGAGCTTGTCTAAGTATGGAACCATGCTCATAGGGAATGAGGAATCAAAGAATTCAAGATTTATTCAAGGACTTAATGCTGGTTTAAGTAGAGCAATGCTACCATACAAAGAAAAAACATTTGATCAAGTCATAGATCTCACTCTTTCTTTTGAACAACATGATAATGCAAGAGAGAAATTTAGGAACATGAGGGCTAATAATCAAAAGAAAGGGAAAAATAGAGCACATCCTTATGACAAGAAGAATGTAGATAAGAAAGTTGGAGGAGCAACCACTGGGGAAATTAAGAAGAAAGTTACTTGCTACAACTGTGGCAAAGAAGGACACATGAGCAATAAGTGTCAAGCAGCTAAGAAGACCCCATTCAGTTGCTATAATTGTGGGAAAGAAGGCCATATCAAAAGGAATTGCCCAGAGTTCAAGAAAGGAGCAAAGGTAGGAGCATTGGAAGATAAGGCAAAAGCAAGTGCAGTGGGAAATTATGGACAATTGGAAGGTATACTTCTAATTAAAAATTATCCAGTCTCAGTTATATATGACACAGGGGCTACCCATTCTCTAATATCACAAGACATAGTGGATAAATTGGCACTCACATGCAATTTAGTTGAAAAACCCTTGTTTATTCTGAGTCCCCTAGGTAGCTCTTGTCTGTTAGAATTAAAATGTTTGGAAGTAGAATTAAACATAGGAGGAAATATGTTTAAATCTAACTTATTTGTGTTGAAATATCCTGGAATAGGAATTA
This sequence comes from Allium fistulosum, assembly GCA_030737815.1. Taxonomy (NCBI): domain Eukaryota; kingdom Viridiplantae; phylum Streptophyta; class Magnoliopsida; order Asparagales; family Amaryllidaceae; genus Allium; species Allium fistulosum. Next base: position 1,003,611,191 of record CM060902.1, on the reverse strand, counting down.
TTCTAGGGGTAGATTGGTTGAGTAAATTCAAAGCAATTTTGAATTTAGAAAATTTTACTATTTCTTTGAAAAATGAAAATGGTAAAAATATTATAATCATGAGTGAAATAGCCAAAACAAATTGCCTTAATCAAATATGGAGCATGATTGAAAAAGAATTGACTTTAGAAGATATAGAAATGATAAAGGAATACCCAGATGTTTTTGGAGAAGTAATAGGAGTTCCAGAAGATAGGAAAGTTGAATTTCAAATAAGGTTAATCCCAAGAGCAAGTCCTATCATTAAGAAACCTACCAGAATGGGTCCAAAAGAATTAGTGGAATTAAAACAGCAATTGGAGGAATTGGAGCAGAAAGGCTTCATAAGGCCTAGCAGTTCAAACTGGGGTTCTCCAGTGGTATTTGTGAAGAAGCATGATGGTACACTGAGAATGTGTATTGATTACAGGGAATTAAATAAAGTTACCATCAAGAACAAATATCCACTCCCTAGAATTGATGATTTATTTGACCAACTAAATGGAGCAAAAATCTTTTCAAGGCTAGACTTAGCCTCTGTGTTCCATCAGATGAAGGTTGAGGAGAAAAGTATTAAATACACTGCATTCAACACAAGGTATCGGCTGTATGAATTTTTAGTAATGCCTTTTGGATTGACAAATGCACCATACTATTTTGTAGATTTAATGAATAGGACATTTAGAGATTTTCTAGACAAATTTGTGGTTGTCTTTATTGATGACATATTGGTGTATTCAAAATCAGAAGAGGAGCATGCAAAGCATTTGCATCTGGTTTTGTCAAGACTAAGAGAACATAATTTAAAGGCAAAATTTACTAAGTGCACATTTTGGCAGAATGAAGTTAAATTTTTGGGACACATTATATCTCAACAGGGGGTTAGTATAGACCCAAACAAAGTCATGGCAGTGCAATCATGGAGTAGACCCAAATCAGTGACTGAGGTGAGATCATTTTTAGGAATGGCAGGTTACTATAGAAGATTTATAAAAGACTTTGCAAGGATAGCCATTCCACTGACCAAACTAACCAAAAAGGAGCAACCATATGTATGGACAGAAAAGTGTGAACAAGCTTTTGAATCATTGAAGAAAGCATTGATGGAAGCTCCAGTCTTGCAAGTTCCAGAGGGAAATGAAGGATTAGTGGTATATACAGATGCTAGTGGGTCTAGGTTAGGGGCAGTACTTATGCAACATGGTATAGTCATAGCATATGCATCAAGGCAACTCAAGCCAAATGAAACAAGATATGCTACACATGACTTAGAGCTTGCTGCTGTTGTTTATGCATTGAAGCTATGGAGACACTACTTGTTGGGTACTAAATTTGAATTGTTTACAGACCATAAATCACTTAAGTATTTGTTTTCCCAAAAAGACTTGAACATGAGGCAACATAGGTGAGTAGAATTTCTAGCTGCCTATGATCTTGATATATTATATACTCCTGGAAAAGCTAACAAAGTGGCAGATGCATTGAGTAGGCATCAAGTAAGATTGGCAAGTTTAATGATGACTGACTTCAAGGATTTAACAATCCTCAGTGAAGTAGAAATAAAGAAAGAAATGGATGCATCAGATAAGGCACAGAGTGACATGATTGAATATGGGAAATTAAGTCTCATCTCCTTAAGATCAACCCTGGTTGATAAAATAGGAAAAATGCAAAATCAAGATACTAATTTAAAGGAAAAGAAGGACATGATATCACAAGGTATATCAGTGGAAAATTTTGAAGTTGATGATAAAGGCTACTTAAGGAAGAAAGGGAAGCTCTGCATACCCAATGTGGAAGAACTGAGGCAAGAGGTTATGAATGAGCAGCACAAGACCAAATATACCATACATCCAGGAGGTACAAAAATGTACCATGATCTTAAAAGGAATTATTGGTGGCCAGGAATGAAAGGAGCAGTGGCAAAGTATGTAGCAAAGTGTTTAACCTGCCAACAAGTCAAGGCAGATTACCAAAGACCCTCAGGCCTACTACAACCTTTAGAAGTGCCTACCTGGAAATGGGAAAGTATCTCAAGGGATTTTGTGGATGGCTTGCCAAGAACAAGAAGAGGTAATGATAATATTTGGGTAGTGGTTGATAGGCTCACAAAAACAGCACATTTTATTCTAGTGAATTCAAACAGAAATTCTCACAAGTTAGCTCAATTATTTGTGAAAGAGATAGTAAGATTACATGGCAACCCCAAGACTATCATTAGTGATAGAGACACCTTGTTTACCTCAAGGTTCTGGGGTAGCTTTCAAGAAGCCATGAGGACAGAATTAAGCTTAAGCACAGCCTACCACCCACAAACAGATGGGCAAACTGAGATTGTTAACAAGATTTTAGAGGATTTACTTAGAGCATGTATACTTGACTTTGGAGGCACCTGGGAAGATCATCTTTACTTAGCTGAATTTGCTTATAACAATAGCTACCAATCCACTATAGGTATGGCTCCATTTGAGGCCTTGTATGGAAAGCCTTGTTTATCTCCTGCATGTTGGATGGAGGTAGGTGAAAGAGTATTGCTTGGACCAGAACATGTGAAGGAAACTTCTGCAAGAATTGAATTAGTGAGGCAGAGAATGAGATCAGCACAAGAAAGACAAAAAGCATATGCAGATAAAGGGAGAAGGCCAGTGGAATTTGAGGTAGGAAATTATGTATTCCTCAAAGTTTCACCAATGAGAAAAATACTGAGGTTTGGCAAGGCAGGAAAATTAACACCAAGATATATTGGTCCATATGAAATTATTCAAAGAATAGGAACTTTGGCTTATAAGTTAAAACTGCCAGAGGAATTGAGTAATATACATGATGTGTTTCATGTATCTCAATTGAGAAAATGGGTGCATGATAAGGAGACCATTCTTAAATCTCCTACACATGTTGAAATTAAAGAAAATCTGGTTTATAAGAAGGAACCAGTGGGCATTGTGGCTAGAGAAGAAAAGAAATTGAGAAATAAAATAATTAAATTGGTTAAAATACAGTGGAGCTTAGATAAGAATGATTGTACATGGGAGGCTGAAGATAGGATGAAGGATAAATATCCTAATCTATTTTCTGCTTAAAGGTATGCCTAAAATTATAATAAATTTAAATATTACTTATGTATATTTGATTGGTTTTGAATGCATGAGTTTTTGAAATTTCTGAAATGAAATTATGTTCTGTATGCAAAAGAATGGAAATGTATGAGAAAAAAAATATATAATAATAATTGTGGGACACAATTCCTTTTTAGGGGGGGAGTATGTGAAGACCCCAATTTTTGAGATAAAAATAATTTTTAAAAAAAAATTGGAAATCAATTAACAGAGAATATTTAAAGAATAGAATAGCTTGAAAATAAATATTAAGAGTGAGTGAAATAATTAAATGAGAGGATAGTGGTTTTTCAATGAATAATAATAAAAAAAAGAAAATGATCAAGTATGAGTGAGTTTTACATACACATATCTTATATATATATATATATATATATATATATATATATATTAAATATGAGTAGCCAGAGAAATATCAAGTGATAAAATAAATCTTTCTGACAATTAAAATTGCATAAAACCAGTTTAGTATTATTTGTGCATAAATACATTTTTAAAATAAATCAAAAGAAAAACAAATGGTTAAAATAATAGCCAGGAATTAAATTTATAAAGAGAGAGATATAAGTGGACAATTCAGATTTAAGGAAATGCACAATGAAGCTAAGACACATAAAAACAATGTACATAAGAAACATGCAAATAGCATGTACCCAGAAAAGAAGAAAAGCAATTGCATTAACCTGAAATGGAAATTAAAAAGAAAATGGCATAATTAGCCATAAACAAGCATACAAACTTCTCTTATTTTTGTGAGGATAAAATGGGTTTTTCCTCTACTAAAAACCATAGTTAAATGATTTAAATCAAGGAAGCAGTAGTTTTCTCTGAGGAAAAAACAGAAACATATTTTCAAAAAAAAAAGAATATAGAAGGGAAGAACTCACATTGTCTTCAAGCTAAAGCATTCTCGGGGAAGAGAAGAGGAAGGTGAGTGAATAATCACTTGTGAGATTTGAGGCATTAAGACCCAAGTTAAGGGCAGCCAGGTTATTTTATATAAAAATTACATTATGATTTTCTGTTTGATTTTATTCTCTGGATGAAAATATGCTGATCATGGATGGTATTCTGGTTGAATTTTTGGATGAGATTTTAATCTGTTTTGATCTGTTGTGATGGTTTCAGTTTTTATTTTAAATCTGAATAATCAAACAAATACTCTAATCACAGAAATAGATTTTATATCCTAGTTTTTATATGAAAATGAACTAAATGTTTTACTGAGAAATAGGGTATCAATGAAAGAAAAGAAGTAGGCAGTGTGAATAATGAGATTCATGCTTATGCCTAGTTTATATTAAAAATGATATGAACAATGCAATATTACAAATATGTGCTGATTTGTTCAGATCATAAGCCAATATATTTTTATGGGTTTTTCTCAAAAACCATATCCTATGTTCACAGTAAAAATAAATATAGTATTTCATATGACTTTTTCGGATTTATGTAAGCAATGAAAAAAAATTTATAGAAATAAATATACAAGCAGGTTTTAAAAAGTGTGATTAAGCAAAAATGACTTTGAAATGAGATGTGCAATTTTGGATGAATGTTTTGTATGTCTGGATATAATCTTTGAGTGAGTTCAATAATTCTTGACTTATGTAATGAAGGAAAGAACACAAGTATCTCTTGAATTAAAAAGAAAATTCCCCAGAAAAATAAATAAGCATGGTCTCTAAATTATAAAATAATTTAGGAGTAGTGCCTTGATCTATTCATCATCAGGTGGTTGATGGGTATGTGCATGACTTGTTTAAGTCCTGTAGGCCTCTGTGTAAAGGGTTAACAGAACTGAGCCCCTTTGCAATGCACACATGGTGTTCAATGGCAAGAGTTCAGACCAAATAAAAATATAAATGAGATTGAGAAAGTGAGCTATGGAACTAGGGAGTTAATCCATAGGAGCAGGTGCATGTATGACTGAATGAAGTGAATGGATGAATGCTTGGATGTATAATTGTTAGATAAGTTTAAATATACATATACTCAGGTTTAATATGAAAATGAATAGCAACATATTTATGAGCTCTTTACCCAGTCATAGTAATTTACAAGTTATTGCAAACTTTGATTTCACTCACACCAGAATTTATTTATGACCCTATTTGTTGCCTTTGCAATACTTGGGGTGTCTTATTTTCAATGGGGTAGTTCAAAATGTTGCTGCAGGGAAGGTGCTTGAGTAGCTTGCTTGTATGGATGTTTGAAGATCTTGTTGATTTTAAAATGCTTAGAAGAGCAGCAGCTTAGTTGTAATAAAAGATACTGGGCAGACTCTTTTGTGTCTTGTGTATTTCCAGGATTGTCTTTGCTTTGTTATTTTGAAAAGAACATGTAAAAAAAATGAAGTATTATATGTGCTTGTGGATTATTGATTAAGGTAACAGATGTGCTTGTGAGTCATGGATTTAAGAAATAGATTCTGAAGTAATCTGGTGGAATATGATGAAGGAAATTATGCCATGTAATCTGATATGTGGACATACTTTCTTTGGCAATATTTGATAAGTTTTTAATTATAAGGTTGAAGTAGTTTTTGAAAAAGCATGTAATAAAAATTGTTAAGTGATAAGTTGAACTTGGTCTTGGCTAACCAGTAAAGCTTGACCATGCCTTATAATTGATATAAGACCATGGAAAACGCTTGAAGCCTTAGCCTGTAAATCCTACTTGAATATCTGATTTTCAGTGGAAATTTGTATTGCATTGTATAGTAAGTTGAGGTGCATACTATATACTTGTAATCTTCACTGCAATCACATTGAACTGCACCTTGTTGTCTACTTATTTGATTTAAGTCTGGTTGCATTTTGGTCTTAGACAAATCAGTTGTAGTATGCATTGTCATGAAGTCTTATCTAAGTATTTAGCATGTCAAATATTCCACTGTTTATAGATCACAATCTTTTGTTCCACTATTTGGGAATTCATCTATAGTCTTCATTATAGGATCAACTGAAAGTTTTGCATTGGTCTAATTGTTGACATTGTCTTAATCATACTGTCTTCATGCATATGCTAAATCTCCATTTGGCATGTTAGTTTGAGTAGCATTCTGGTCTGATTGTATTGTTTTCCTTTGCTGGGCTTTAAACTAGTTTACTACCTTATTATTCATATGATCATTGCATACTTTATAAACTAGAATATAAGTATTTTACTTGACACAAAATGTTGTGTTTGAAATAAGAATCCCGGGCTAAACTAATACGCATGAGTTGTTTTAACATCCTGTATCAATCAAAAATCAAGTATCAAATGCCTAAAATCCCAAAGGTTAAATACAGGCGTTGTAAATCCAGAAATAAATTAATCTAGGTTATAGAACAAATTGGGAAACAAAACAAGAAAATAATAAGTGGTAATATTTGAATTAAATATTAATCAAGCTTGAATAAAAAAAAGAAGATTAAAAAGGGTAGAAATGGCTATGTGACACAACATCTCTCAATTAGGAGAAAGACTGTGTGATTGAATTTCTTTGCCATTTTAAATTGCTCTGATAGGCAAAGAAACATTTATATATCTTCATATATATAAATGACCTGATTTGATTTATGTACTAGTATTTTTATATTGGTAAAATTCTGGATCTTGGGAAATTAATTAAGAGAAGTGATCTTTTGTTTTATAAAAGAAAAAAAAACTCAACTGAAAATCACTACAAATAGATATAGAGAAAAGTGGGTCACTTTACTTATGGATTTTGAGTTTATCGATCCAAAGTTGAATTTGCAATTTGGCTGTCACGTTCTTATCGATAGCTTGGTATCGATCTGTATCGATCACATGTGTATCGATCAAGAGCTCTACATCCATCACTCTTCATATCCATGCCATTTGTATCGATCAGGGTGATGTGGCCCGTTATTCTAGGGGCGATCCACTTTCCATGCCGAGTGACTGTTCCGTTCTCCTGACTATGTTCCTTCGTATCGTTGCTTTGCACTCCACTCGTATCGATCCCTGCTAATACCTTTCATATCAATGATTGACCTTATCGATCATTTGTAGCCGCTTCGTATCGGTATGAACTTATGCTTTTCGTATTGATGATTTAGAGGCTATTTCAAGTCGATCATTGTATGCGTTCTTCGTATCGATCATTTTAGTGGTGTGTTTCGTATCGATCGTTGGCCAATCGATACGAAGCACATGTGAATGGAATCGATACGAAACGTTAACTGTTGATGGATACGAATGGGATTGAGAATGATGGATATGAAGAGGAACTGCCTTCGATGGATACAAACCGAGGCTTTCTTTGTGATTCTTGATCGATCCATGACCCTGACTCGAAGTAGCCGCCTCCTTGACCTGAAGTAGACCCTCCAGTGACTCGAAGCAAGTGTTGTGGTGACTCGAAGCAGCTTGTGAATATGCTAATCCATCAAAGACTCGAAGCAGACCCTTCTCTGACCCGCAACTGCATGCCTGAAAACCCGAAGCAAACCCAGGGATGACTCGAAGCAAACTCCAAGCAACTTGAAGGGACTCAATCTTTGTTGAAACCATATTTTAGACGTCTTGTGCTATTTGTTCGTTGACTATGCTATGTTTTGTGCAGTTGTTTGGGTTAAATCTGCCTGTATGTTGCCTTGCCAAAAGGCAGGTTAACACTTGCCCCCCAAAACATGCCTTGCGATATGAAGGTGTATTTTATAGTTCCATAAGCTGGATGTTCGTCCTGTTAATGACCTGTAAAGAGATTGATAATCTTACCTGACTGTGAATAGCGATCGTTCGAGATCATATGCCGTTCGGGGCAAATTATGACCGTTCGAGGTCGGGTGCCGTTCGTGGCGAATGGTGACCGTTCATGGTCGGGTGCCGTTCGAGGCAAATTTTGACCGTTTGTGGTCGAATTTTGAAATCACAAACATCAAAATTACATTCAAATGAGCCTTACAATAAAAATGTCCAACTAAATCAAGTTTAGATGCAAAAAGTAGAAAAGAAAAGCAAAACAAAAACGTCAAAGTGAAAACACCTCCCCTGTTGCAGTTATAGTCGTCTCAAAGCATGCTTGAGGACCGTGCGTGATCCCGTACATATGTAAGTGACTTACGTGTTAGTGGGGAGTTTGCTATTTATTCATCATTATTCCAGTCAATTGATGATAAGTTGACATTGCCTAGATCTGGAGTTGTCCTTATTTGGTGCGGTTGTTGGTCGCTCCTACTCCACCACCGCTGCTCGCCTTTTCACGTACTATAACAGCATGCCATTCCGGATATGTCCTTCAATCTCATCCTTTAAGTGCCTACAATCGTTTGTACTATGGCCTCTTAGTTCGTGGAATAGGCAGTACTTGTCTAATTTTCTTTCATTATTGGTTGGATCCCCCTCGATTGACCTTCGAGAGGGAACCTTCCCCATATTGTCTTGGTAGATTCGTCCAAAGTCTCATTCAAATCCGTATAAGAGGTGAATCTCGGTTCCTTTCGCGACCGCTTTGGCTCATCCAGCTATCCTCTCCTTTTCGTTTCCCTTTATCCTTGCCTGAATCCTTTCCGGGTGGATCTCTACTTTTGACTGCATAAACATCAACACCCTCTCCTTCCTCTCTCTCAGCATTTGCATTGTAAGAGTCCAAAAACTCGGCCTTCGAAAATCGGCATCCGTACTTCACTTGTACTCAAAATGCCGTAGATTCAAATGCCGAATCTGGTTCTCCGGAGCTTATAACAACATTAAGTACAACAACACAGCGGAAGAAAAAGAATATATCAATATATATAACATTGATACAATGACAGATACAAAAATCTGATACAATATGATACAACAGAATGATATACAACAATGATATCAATATACATCAGAGATGTGATACAAGAAATAGCAGCGGAAAGAAAATAGATAACACCAGCAGCGGATAGAATATCTCCAATAGAATGCTCCAATCCATAGCTAGCGGAAAGCAAGGTCAGTCGTCCAAGGACTGACTAGCTCCAGATAATCTACTCAACCTGAAAATCTGAGAAACCCAACTCTAGACTGCCCGTGTGGAAAATGGTGGGCACCCAGAGTTTAGGAAGGGAACAATAAACTCCGAATCAGTCATGGGACTGGTGTGAGCAACAAAAACAGTTTATCTTTAAAACAAACACAAAAGAACTTTAAACATTGAAACCCGCAATGCATTTGGAAAATGAAACTACCATAAGGCCTCCCGCACACACACACAATGCAAACGCAGAATCGGAGGAGATTTCTCCTTATGATAGTCAAAGATGCTTACTACGCAAAACAAATCATTGGATATTATTACTAGTGCATAGTGCAGAAAACATTTCGAAAGTATAATATCAATCTTAGCCAGCATAGGCATTTCACGTTATGCCTACTATAGCTACTATGTTCAATAGCAGGTTACCGCCACATTCCATAGCAGGTTATACAACTAAAACCGTACAAGGTTCGTATTGTTTCTTTGGATTTTCCAACAAATGGTCAGGCTAAGGAACTTCCTATGCCACGTAGGAAACGCCTCTGGCTGGACGCTCCGAGAGACAAACTGCTCTCTGCCAACAAGGCCGGGTTACCCCTGTAACTAGGTAACTCACGAATATGCCATCCCCCGGTCCTTTGGGACCTTTATCCGAGCGCTCGGTAACCAACATCACACATAATAAATAAAGTGTGTCCACATGAGTAAGTATCTGGGCTCCATACCATGATACCACCCCTTTCCAGAAAGAAATGACATACCCTAAAGGGCGCGACCCTCATAACCTTGCCGCAACATTCCTGTTTGGACCATTTCCGGGTTGTGAGGCCCTGACGAAGTCTCGTCCACAAAGCTACGCTTTTTCACAAAGCCATGCTTCGATCACAAATGATCAATAAATGATCAACACATAGCAACACTCAGCATGCCACATTACCAAATTGGGAATATATCGCTGATAACCTTCAACTACATAACCTCTGATCTCGTACGTCTCAGAGAAGGGTGTTAAGCTAAGAGAATAAATTCTCCGCCACCAACAGAAATGTATTTGAAAGAAATCTGCTTTATATCTCAAATTGTAATGTCCAACATGTAACCATACAAGTCTGTTCCGGGTTCGAACAGAACCGAAGGCACTTCCGAAGAAGCCCTTGCAATCCGGGTATTCACAATCCCGATCGGACTTCCCTCACTTAGGAAATCTCTATACCGGAGCAACTCAGTGCAGAGACAATCGATAGGTTATCCTATCGTTTTCGCAAATACCCGGTCTTCAACACCGGTCTTCAAATGCTATCCATATACGACGTATCACTTATTCGGAATGGGTTATGTGACACAAAGGTCCTTTCCCGGCTAAACTGAATAATGAGCGCAATATTTAAAAATATACGGATATTGGGATTTCAGTTAAGTCACAACTTAAACCCAAACTTTCTTTCAAATGGTTTAGCAAATTACCATTTTCAAATCTTTAAACAAAAAGATTCATTTTAACAACCTTCAACGGTTTAAACAATTTCCACACTTTAATCTTTTAAATAAAAGATTCATTCACCGGTTTTCCAAATTAATCCCCATTTCAATTGGATTAACTCATTTAAATCTTTAAAACAAAGATTTAACTGATAGCTTTTCAAAACAATTCCATTTCGAATGGTTTAAACAAATCATTATTTTAAATCTGTTAAAAATAAACAAATTTAATTCATAGCTTTCAAAAAGAATTCATTCATAACTTGGAAAACCATTTTTTCAATTAAATCTTGAAATTCCTTTAATTAAACTGGGATTTCATTTCTTATATGAAAGCTTTTATCATTTGAAAACAATAGTTTTCATTTTGGAAATCTGATTCATTTATACGAGTTAAAGTTCTTGGGTTAACTTCAAATTCTCAAACCAATACTTTTAAAATGGTTTAACTTCAGATAAACACATTTATAACATCTTAACCATAATTTCCAATTATGAAATTCAATTCCAACTCTTGAATTCAAATTCAAATTAAATTATTTAAATTGGAAACTTTATTAAGTTATTTAAAATAACTTTCATTTTAAAAACTCCATTTCAAAATCTTTAACATTTAACCCAAATTCATTTCCAAAATCAATTGAAATTAAGATTTCAATTTCAAAAATATTAAATTTAAATCATCTGTGACTTAACCGATTTCCTCGTGAATTCCATATTTGTGTGTGTAAGAGTGTAGTCCAGGGGTTTCACACAGTAGTGCAACATCATCAAATCATCACAAATCAGAACACAAAAATATAGTTGATAAGCGATATAACTATAACGCTTATCGTTTATTCACAGATCACAGATGGATAATATTGTTTGTACCAAAAATGGGCACAACACTCTTCGGGAGTTGTTTGAAGAGATAAAATGAAGATTATAAATGTAAAACAGAGGTTATCTAACAAAAACTCCAACAAACAGAAATGTAAAATGCACAGACAAGCAATTTAGAGTGGTTCGGCGTATAGCCTACGTCCACTATGAAGTTTTGATGATTTTATTGATTCTCTTTCAACGATTACAAGTGGTTACAGCAATGAACAACGGATTACAGATTAGAATTCGAAATTGACAGCAAAAGTATGATGCAAATCTCAATCCGGCAGAGTCTGGACGCTTCAGGGAAAAAAGATCCTTTTTCTATTGATTCTGGGGCTCTATTTATAGGCGTAGGAGGCTCAGAATTTGCTCAAACTCCGGGAGACTTGGTCTGGCACGTGAGGGGGCCCACGCGACCGTTTCCAGAAAGTTTGGAGTCAATCTGCGATCGACACAAAGTCATTTCGTATCGATCAAGATTACCTCCAATTAAGCTCAAATTTGGTGGAGGTGTTCCTTGGTATGCGTGCAACCTTTGGTTAAAATTTCATGGTATTTGGATCAGCGGATTGAGAGATATCATCGATACGAGGCGATGTTCTTCGCTAGGCTGTCTGGTTCGAATCCATTTCTCTGAACTGAGGGCTTCGAATCGATGGTGTCACGCGCCTCTGTGAAGACGTGGAACGCACACTTCGCCTCGATCCGGTCTTTACTCCGAGTCGACCGTGTCGACTCCATATATCTCGGCGCATTCGCATCGAGGGATGACGTGGTGCGCGCGCTTCGCATCGATCCGGTCTCAGCGCCGCATTGACTGTTTCGATTCCATGTATCTCGCCTCGTTTTCTTCGAGAGATGACACATTGTCCAAGTTGGTTGACCTGATGGATACGAGTAAGTCATTTCGCATGGATTCGAAGCAAGGTTCTCAGATGGATACGAAGTAGACACTGAATGATGGATACGAAGCAAGCACTGGCCGATGGATACGAGCAAGTCTTTCCGGCTGAAGGTTCTATCGATACGAGGCTTATAACTGTGTGGACTTAATCATCCTGATTGACATGCGATCGATGGATGCGAAACGAGTGATGGACACAGACTGGTTGGATACGAAATCTGATTCACTCATGGACACGAAATCACCGCTGATCTGATGGATGCGAAATCACCCATAGCGATGGATACGAAATCTGGGCCGGGCTGATTGATACGAAATCCATCGAGACGAATTCGATGGATTCGAAGCATGCTTAACTTCGATCGATACGAACTGCTGCTTCCTGATGGATACGAAAAGCTGCTCTCCCCTTTGACTTGCATCCATCATAACTCGAGCGTATGAACTCAGATCGATCTGAAACTTGGAGCGTTGGTTTGCTTTATTTTCCCGATCATGTCTCATCGATTGGGGCTTGATCCGGACATCCGACAAAATTCAACGATATCCATGACAAACGACATTTGAAATCCAACTCCTTGGTGTCCTGGCCTTGCCAAAAGGCGGGATAACATTTGCCCCCCAAAGTACGTCTTGTGAAAACATGACGTGCTTTGAAAAGCTGCAGGTCTCCTTTGAATAATTTGAAAGTCGTACCCTTTAGCCATTCTCTTGTGTCGGTCCTCTCATGAATCGATGCTAAAAGTTGGAAGGCCTTTCTTCGTATCGATGTGGGTTGACTTGATGGATACGAAAATGGTCATTCGTATCGATGGTCACAAATCGCGGTGGATTTTGATTTGAATTGGCGACATCTGATGGATACGTAGTGACTGTTCGTATCGATAGGTTTGCTCTGTTGTGAGTCGATGGATCACAAAGTGGACATTTCGAACCGATGGAGTCTGTTATCTTCAGGTGGCTTCCCTGTGTGCTTCGAAACGATGGAGTCCAGTGCCTTCAGGTGGCTTTCTTGTGCGCTCCGAATCGATGAAGGCTAGTGGGCTCGATATGAATGCTCGCATCGATGCGCTGCCTGACTGGCTGCGACCGGTCATGTTGACTGGGAGATGAATCGACCCAGTTCGCCTCCAGGCTTCATATAAATACCGGGGACTTGGCTCGATTTCACTTTTTTACCTTTTACTTTTACTGTTGCCTTCAGTATCTTCGTATCGATTCACGAACTTAGAAAGAGATAATAGTTCCGTACTTTCGACTCTATCAGCTTCAATCCACCAGATCTTGAAATCTCAATCTTAAACTAGGTAATCCACCGCGAATCTAAATGACGAAACTATCTTCGATCTACTCTTTCTTCGTCAATCAACCACTCTGGCAATTGGTAAAACCAGATCTGGTTCGAAGTCCAGATGGCCATGGCGACGCTCTGGTAGATTGGATAAGAAAGAGTGGAGAAGGCAAAAGCGAATCGATCTAGGGGCCGTGTTCGAATCGACGAAGACAGCGACATCTTTTCTTAGATCCCGTATCGATTCTTGGGATAAGTCAATGGGGGAGATCCAGTTCGCATCGATGGATATGATGATGGATCGTATCGACGCGAAATGATCAATACGAAAAACTAAAAAATGTATCTTAGTTTCAGATCGATACGAATCTTGCCTTCGCGATCGATGTTAAGCTAAGGCCTTTTCTGATCGATACGAACCAGGCAACCAAGGATCGATGTGAAGTACTCTGATCTTTGATGGATTCGAACTTGACTCCTGACGATCGATTCGAAGCATGCTCACGGGTATCGATTCGAACCGATATCATGATGGATTCGAACGTGCCTCTTTTGATCGATTCGAACTTCCCATTATGGATGCGAAATCTTGACATTCTTCAGCATAACTCCGATGAGCTTCATTCTTGCATATCTGGACTTGATAATTAAATTGCATATTTGACTACCTCTCGAAGCTCGTCGATGGAACTGCCATTTAACAGAAAAATACAACGAACTTTTTAATCTTGAATCGATCACTATCACCTGGATAGCGTGGTCGTGACGGTCAACGATGACGGTCATGCCCGTCGGACTTCCAGAATTTAGTCGCTTGCATGTTTTCTTTAACTCTGCAGAATTTGCTCAAGTCACGCACAACATTTGCACTACACAACACATTCATGCACTTTACACTGGGGAATGAACGGGCTTTTTGTCATCTAATGATGGTTTCTCGTGAGTTAGCTAGTGATGGAACCGTCAAGTTCGCAGCAGCAAGAGACTCAGAACCCTATCCCTCCCAGACTTGAGATTCCGGTCATCGAGACCGAAGCTATTGGTCCAGCTCCGGATGAGTTGCCCGATGCGTCCTTCATTAATAGTCCACCTGATTCTGTCCCGTCCAATATCTCTGAAGACATGCTAGGGAGAATATGCTTAAGGCATGGCTTATCTTTGGATGAGGTACTATTGCCTGGACCGGATGACAGGCCACATAATCCCCCAGAGGGGTATACTGCTTTTAATCGACATGCGTGCGCAGCCGGCACACTTCCTCCGTTCAATGATTACATAAGAGAAGTGTTGGCTTATCTGGACATCGCTCCGTCTCAATTGCATCCAAACGGATATGCCTCACTCAACAGCTTGTTCATTGTATTCATGGAGTACCTCCATCGTCCTCCCCGTATGACCGACATAAGATACTTGTTTAATTTCAAGAGTCGGACTGACAGCCCATCTTATACGTTCTTGGAGTATGTAAGGAACTGCCAAGTTGTCGCGGGGTCGTGGACTAGGCTAAGCTACTTTAAGTCGGAGTGGTTCTATGTCCGATGTCCTCCGGGGTTTGCCAGAAGATGGTTGTTCAGACGTGAGCATTGTCTTTTTTCCCAAGTAATTGACAGGGCAATTTTCGGAGTGAAATTAAACTTACGTCTTCTTCTCTTTTTCTTTCAGCTATCATCCAGCGGCCTGAGGGTGGATACTATAAAGAGATAGTTCGGGTCCTCCAAGAGATTCCTAGCGAAGAAAGGAATATTGAACTGTTACTGACAGATCGGAATCTCAGAGTTCTTGGGCTGATCGGCCGGAGGCAGAGCATAAGACTCGATGGTGCATTAAAGACCGTCTCCAGGAAAAAGGTCAAGCGGATGAAACCCAGGGTTGTAATAATTGAGGAACCCGATTCCGAGAAAACTCATACCGACGAGGAACCGTTGGTCGGACCTGCTAATGCAACCCCGGAGTCCGACGCAAAGAGGAAAGGCAAAGCAGTGGCCTCAAAACAGCCTAAGTCCGGGAGGCGGAAGTCTGTGGTTTTGCACCGTCCTTTGCCAGGAGTTAAGATTACGGAAGCATCCTCCCTGCAAGCTGAAGACCAATTCGAAGGGCCTGCTGACCCTCCAATCTCGGACATCGAGCCGGAGCAACATGACGTTGAATCGGGTGGACCGCGACATATCGTCGATGTTAGCAAGTCTAATCCTGCCAGTGCGATTGACACTTCTGGTTGGTCCGGGGGGTTACACATTCACACACTCTTCACGGCACACCACATTTTCTTAACCGTAAACAACACATCGCAAACGGTTACTGATTCTTCGTGGTTTTCTTTTCAGGTACGATGTCTGGGCAAGGTTCTGTGCTTGGTAGTTTGCGCAATAAGCGCCGTTGTCATGAGCCACGCAGGAGAGAGGGCGAGAGGGATTACGAATCAGGACATTCTGGTCAGGAGAAGTCTGACAGAGATAGGGGATACGTTCGCCGATCCCGATCTCGCTCCCCTCCCCCCAGGACCTCTGCACCTCCTACGGTCGCAGTTACACGTCCTCCTGAAACTTCACGGCCTAGGCCACCTTCTCAAGCTTCGAGGTCTGATCCTCCACGCAGGACTGAAATAGCCACCTCCTCGGCTGCTGTACCGGTCCCGACCGAATCGTCTAGTGAAGGAGCGCTTAAACTGGCACAGATGAGGAAGGAATTCCCCGATATCTGTTTTGACGGTTATGTCTTCCCTCCGCACTTGAAGAGAATTCCGCCAACCGCTGAAACCACTATCCATGATTATGTTGCGGACATCTTTTTTCAGTACAGGGAATGGGGACGGGCCGCGAGGAAGGCGTCTAAAGTGGCATTTGATCGGGGCGTCACCATTGAGAAGCTCGAAAAGGAATTGGGTCACAACGACCAAATCATAAAAGCGCTCAACTCGGAGGCTGAGTCTTCCCGTAAATCTGAAATGGAGGCTCTAAAGAAAGTTGATGAAGTGAACGCTGTTATGACCAGGATGAAGCAAGAGCACTATACCGCTATCGAGGACATGGGTCACAGGAACACTTCCATTACCGCCGAGAGGGATGCCGCTCTGAAGGAGCTTAATGAGCTGAAATCAAAGTTTTCAGAGATGGCGAAGGAAAAAGACGTAGCTAATGTCTCTGCGCAGGAGGCCTGTGATCAGGCAGTGACGCTTCGAAAGGAGAAGGAAGCGGCTATACAACAAGCCCATGAAGCTGAGGCTGGGGTTGACGAGAAGGTACGGCAGGCGGAGGCCAGGATTGAGGCCGAGGTGGAAGAGCTACTCGTCACTTATAACGCCAACGTGCTAAGGCACCGAGATTTGACATGGCTTGACGATTACCCTACACATCTCTATAACGCCTGGAACCTACTGGTTGATGAGGAGAAATCCGGGCACCCTGATGAAGCCCTTGATGAATTCGAGCTGGAGAACCGCATCCTCAATGATGATGAAAAGAAGGTTCTCCATGACTCCATGATTTCCCACGACAAGGTGAGGCTTGGTGCCCAGATCCAGGAGGTCGGAGAGAGCTCTGGTGCAGAACACCATGTTACGAGTTCTGAGATAATCGTGTCATCTCAGTCTGAGTCAACTCCGATGATCTACCCCCAGCCTATTCCGGCATATGATCCAGATCAACCGCATTTATCTCCTATTAAGGAACATCCTTCTGAAGTAGTTCAGACGACCTCGAGCCAAACCGAGGAAGGTACTCTGAACTAACTTCTTGTATATTTGGATTGAAGAATCTGTGTTGAAATGTTGCTAATGACATGTCTTTTTCTTTTGATCAGTGACAAGAGTCGCACCAGCCGTGCCTCTTACCACCCAAGAATCAGGTCAAGCGCCAGAAGCCATCATCTCTGAGGCGACCTCCGTCGCGGCAATGGCACCAGTTGGAGTGACGCAGGGGAGCTCACTTTCTTTCGATGAGCAGATGATAAACGAACTCCTTGGCCGTCAGAGTGACCCTTTTGCGGACTTGCCATTCGGCTTGGGTGGATTCACGGCTACTTCTGACACCTTGTCTCAGACTACTACGGCTCCTAGCGAAGCCAGAGCACGGCGGGAAGCGGCGATGTTGGCCGAGATTAATGCCGAGATGGCGGCCGCGGCGCACGGCGGTGAAGTAGATGGCGAAGCAGCAGCACAGTGCCCTACTCCTCTTATGACTGTGTCTCCCGGGGGCACACTTACTGATACTAATGTGCCAGCCCCTCCTCCGGCTGCGGAGTCTGTTCCTCCCACTCCTCCCGCGGGAAGCATCTCTATAGAGTCCAGCTCAGACGAGGACGTTGACATTATGCCTTCACCCGAAGGGAGTCTGCCTAAGGAGAAAAGCTCCAAGCGAAAGGGTACTGGTGGTTCCAGTAGCTCCTCGAGGAAGAAGAAGTTGAGGAAGCATAAGGATTAGACATTCTTTTCATAGGCAGTTAGGGACTTTCGTTATTTTCTCTGCTTTTCCCTTTTGTAGGCCGTGTTTAGATGCGGGTTCGGCCCCTGCTAGTAGGAACATTTTGGAAAAAACTCATGTATGAACCATTGTTTTTGAGTTGGTTGAAATAAAATTTTGTTTTCTAGCTTCAGCTCATGTTCCTTTCTATGCTTGAATATTGCAGTGTTCGGACTCTGGTCCGGTGTACTTGCATTATCTGATTGTTTCAAGAATAGCTCATTTTACTTGTTAAGTATGGAAATCTCGGACTTGAGTTGTGATAGGGGATCGCATCGGAGCTGAGCATCGCATAGTTTCGGGTAACGACTAACATTTGCCTCTGCCCCCAGTTCCGGGGTCAAGTTGTGACGATCAGCTTGTGATGGCACCAAGCAAGGACCGAGTGGTCGAACTACGCTTGTTCTCTTATGAATCGTTTCATCCACACTCCGGGGATATATGTCATCTCGCAAGCGGTTGTTCGCACTCTAGGAACATGGAGTTGACTGATGTTTGTACTCCGTCTCGCACTCTGGGAGCATGGAGTTGGTCGTTTATACTCTGCATCGCACTCTGGGAATGCGGAGTTGAATGTTTATACTCCACTTCGCACTCTGGGAATATGGAGTTAAATGTTTATACTCCGCATCGCACTCTGGGAGTGCGGAGTTGAATGTTTATGCTCCGTCTCGCACTCTGGGAGGACGGAGTCGAATGTATATACTCCACTTCGCACTCTGGGAATATGGAGTTAAATGTTTATACTCCGTCTCGCGCTCTGGGAGGACGGAGTCGAATGTTTATACTCCACTTCGCACTCTGGGAATATGGAGTTAAATGTTTATACTCCGTCTCGCGCTCTGGGGGGACGGAGTCGAATGTTTATACTCCACTTCGCACTCTGGGAATATGGAGTTAAATGTTTATACTCCGTCTCGCGCTCTGGGAGGACGGAGTCGAATGTTTATACTCCACTTCGCACTCTGGGAATATGGAGTTAATTGTAGGATTGTCGTGTGTCAACCCTATTAATATCGGTGTCATGGCTTGTCCCCGAGCTCGGGTTTCACCTAGTGAGTGGCCGGCCGTATCACAGCCACTCTCCATTTGAATAAGTCCCATCGCATGATGGGATTTAGCTCTTCGTGCATCGTGATGTTGTATATCGTACTTAATGAATCACAGCTCTGGCTCGAAGAAGTGGCATTTTATTGCTGAAATAAGAAAATGCGGCAAAGTCAGTTGCCTTATTACAAAATTCAAATTTTGAAATGCAGAAACAAATTGCTAAATAGAATGAAATAAATAAAGCCTGTCATATGTAGTAGCGGCGGAGACTTTCGTTCTTTCAAGCCCTTGGTAAATCGAGACCGTCAACAGTCGACAGCTTGAATGTACCATCTCCGAGCTTTCGTGTAATTACATACGGTCCTCCCCAGTTCGGTTTCATGTGTGAAGGAACTGGGTAGATTCTCTTGAGCACGAGGTCGCCGAGTTCAAAGGTTCGAGGTCGAACTCTGGTGTTGTACAGTCGGGCGACCCGACTTCGATGTGCGGCTGCTCTCAAATCAGCCTCTTCCCGTTTTTCATCCAATAGATCCAAAGACTCGGCCAGGAGTATAGCGTTTGTTTTTGGATCATAATAAGTCACGCGATGAGAGAGCACTTCTGTCTCGACCGGAATAACGGCCTCTGAGCCATAAGATAGGGAAAATGGACTGTGTCCGGTCGTGGTTTTGTGGGTCGTTCGATAGGCCCATAACGCCATAGGAAGTTCATCGACCCACTTGCCCCCAGCTTTCTCCAATCGTTTCTTCAGGATCGATTTTATAACTTTGTTGACAGCTTCAACCTGTCCATTCGCTTGGGGGTGTGCGACAGCCGAGAACTTTTTGCGGATATGAAACCGTTGACAGAAATTCTTGAATTCCGCACTCTCGAATTGGGCTCCGTTATCAGTGATGATAGTATGCGGGAGTCCAAATCGACAGATGATGTTGCGAACCACGAAATTTATCACTTTCTTTGTCGTAATGGTTGCAAGGGCTTCGGCCTCAGCCCACTTTGTGAAGTAGTCAACGGTGACGATGGCGTATTTCGCACCGCCTTTTGCCAAAGGTAAAGCGCCGATGATGTCGATGCCCCACATTGCGAATGGCCAGGGACTGACCATTTGGGTTATTTCAGTTGGCGGAGCTCTCGGAATTCGGGCATGTATCTGGCATTTATCGCACTTTCGGGCATAGTTTGCCGCATCTCGGTTCACTGTCGGCCAGTAGTACCCATATCAGAGTATCTTCTTAGCGAGAGCTTGCCCTCCGGTATGATCGCCACACTCTCCTTCGTGCACATCATGTAACACTCGCTTGATTTCCTCGTGGGCGATACACCTGAGGAGAGGAACGGAATAACCTCTCCTGTACATGACTCCGTTTTGGATGACGAACCGCGAAGCTTTTCGCTGGATTTGTCTCTTCTCATTTCTAGGTTCAGGCAGCGCCCCATTCTCAATGTAATTCCGATACGGAGCCATCCAGGATTCTCTACTGGGAGCGGTTTCAAACACGGAGTTCATTTCTATTCGGTCGATGCTCGGGGAGGCCAAAGTTTCAACAGGGACAAGTCCCATTTGTTGCGCTTCACCAGTGCTGGCTAACTTCGCCAGTGAATCGGCTTTCTGATTGTGTTCCCGAGGCACATAATAGATGGCGTAATAATCAAACTGGTTTAGTATTTCCTGAACTCGTGCCAAGTAAGCAGCCAGTCTCCGGTCTCTTGCCTGGTATTCTCCTCGTACTTGACATACCACTAACTGTGAATCGCAATAAATTTCTACAGCGATGATTCTCAAGTCTTTGGCAAGCTTTAGGCCGGTTAGGAGGGCTTCGTATTCGGCTTCATTATTAGTTGCACGAAAGTCGAATTTAAGAGCATAACATATGGATCGGCCCTCGGGAGTCTCAAGTACAACCCCAGCGCCCGAACACCTGTCATTTGACGCCCCATCAGTATACAGCTTCCAGATGTATTCGGGGGATTCACTGGTCTCGGGTAAGTCTTCTGGAACGGTGAATTCAGCTATGAAATCAGCCAGGACTTGTCCTTGAATGGCCCTCCGCGGAGCGTATGCGATATCAAATTGGCTTAGCTCAATGTTCCACTTGAGTAACCTACCGGACGTCTCAGGCCGCGTGAGGACCTGTCGTAACGGCTGGTCGGTGTACACAGTAAGTGGATGAGCTTGGAAGTAAGGACAGAGCTTCCTTGAGGCAATGACCAAGCAATAGGCCAGTTTCTCCAGTCTCGGATAATTTCTTTCAGCTCCTGTTAGTCGCTTACTAACATAGTAGACCGGGTTTTGCACTTTGTCTTCTTCCCGGACTAGAGCAGCACTGATCGCATGTTCTGATACTGCCAGGTAGAGATATAGCTGCTCGTGGTCAACCGGTTTTGATAAGATCGGAGGTGTGGAGAGATGTTGAACTAATGATCGGAACGCGCCCTCACACTCCGTGGTCCATTCAAAGTTTCGTTTGCCCTTCCGGATCAGGTCGAAGAAAGGAATGCATTTATCGGTGGACTTTGAAATGAACCTACTCAATGCTGCGACCTTCCCGTTAAGACTCTGGACTTGCTTTATAGTTCTAGGGGTTTGCAAATTTCTAATAGCCCAGATCTTCTCAGGATTCGCCTCTATTCCTCGAGCGTTGACAATGAACCCAAGGAATTTTCCGGATGCAACGCCAAAGTGACATTTGAGTGGGTTGAGCTTCATTCCGTACTCTCGGAGGATGTTGAACATTGAATTCAAATCTCTGACGTGATCGGTGAAGAATCGGGACTTCACCAGCATGTCATCCACGTAAACCTCCATGGTCTTCCAAATCTGATCAGCGAACATTCGGTTGACTAAGCGTTGGTATGTTGCTCCAGCGTTCTTTAGACCAAACGGCATGACTTTGTAACAATAGAGTCCCAGGTCGGTCACGAAGCTGGTATGTTCCTGATCAGGTAAATGCATGGGTATCTGATTGTAGCCAGAATAAGCGTCCAT
This sequence comes from Allium fistulosum, assembly GCA_030737815.1. NCBI lineage: Eukaryota > Viridiplantae > Streptophyta > Magnoliopsida > Asparagales > Amaryllidaceae > Allium > Allium fistulosum. Next base: position 1,003,589,058 of record CM060902.1, on the reverse strand, counting down.
AAAAGATAGTAGTTCATGTCCGGCCGTCGAATCTACGAACTGATCGATTCGGGGAAGTGGGAAGCTATCTTTTGGACAGGCCTTGTTTAGGTCAGAGTAATCAACACAGGTTCTCCACTTCCCGTTTGGTTTCCGAACTAGCATAGGGTTGGACACCCATTCTGGATACAAGGCATCTCGAATGAACCCATTCGATTGCAGTTTATCAACTTCCTCCTTAAGGGCGGCAGATCTCTCTGGATCCATACCGTGCCTTTTCTGCTTTACTGGGACATGTCGCGGATCTATATTCAGGGAGTGACTTGCAATGCTCGGCGAGATCCCGCACATGTCAGAGTGTGTCCAGGCGAAGACGTCGAGATTCGCCCGAAGAAATTCGACCAATTCCTGCTGTGTCTGTTTGTTTAGTTGAGACCCAACTTTCAACACCTTTGAATCATCATCCTCACTGATTGGGACGTCCACAGTCAGTTCGGCTGGAGAAGCTTGACTCTCCGTTGATTCGTCTCTATCTTCGTTGTCCCTGGGGTCCAGGTCTTTTAGGAATTGGTCGTGGTGCCCGGGCCGAGGCCCAGGCATCAATTGTCAATTATCGACAGAACGGACGCAGAGAGATTCCTCTACGCCCTTTCCCTTCTCTTTACGTTGCGCCCCGCGCAGCTCAGCAACATAACAGGCCCTTCCTGTGGCCTGATCTCCTTGAACAACTCCAATCCCATGATCAGTGGGAAATTTCAAAGTCAGACACCATAGGGCGATCGCCGCCCTGAACTCAGCTAAGGCTGGTCGACCCAGAAACGCATTATATGGCGAATCGATTTCTAGCACAACAAATTGTAACATTCGGACCCTCCGGCGTTCTCCAACGCCTAACTCGACTGGGAGTTCAGTTATTCCGATGGGTATCGTGGCACTTCCGTTGAAACCATGGATTCTGGATAAACAGGGTTTCAAATCCTTTGTCTCCATCTTCATTAGATCGTAAGCTCGTTTAAGCAAGATGTTTACAGAGCTCCCACTGTCAACCAGGATCCTCTTCATCCAAGCAGGACCTACCTGGGCAGATATGACTAGTGGGTCGATTGTAGAGGCTTCGACTTTATCGGCGTCTCGGCTCCTGAACATGATATCATCGGACATTATCTTTTGTTGCTTTGCCGGGGTTCCATCCTCGCAATTACTATAACACTCGAAGTCCGCATGCCTGATAGAACTAGCATACGACTCCATCTCCCCCCAACTTCTGTCTGCTGGATGGGGACCACCACTTATTGTGTTGATAACTAATCTCCCGCCCGCACGGGCGGGTTCCTCCTCTCTTTCCTGATTTTGTGAACGATTTTGATTCGAGGGGCCCGCTCCGCCAGGCTGCGGCGCCCGTACAAACTGATCTAGCTTCCTCTCTCTAATCAGCTTCTCGATGAGGTCCTGTAAGTGCCGACACTCATTGGTATTGTGCCCATAGCTTTCATGGAACCTACAGAATTTCCCTATCTGAATCTGTCTCTCCGACGAGGGCTTCGGAGCAGGCTTCTTATACTGTACAGTGTTACAAGTCTGTAAGTATACGTTTTCCAATGACGTGTTTAGCGGCGTATAACTGTCAAACATCTGAGCTCTACGCCGTGGACCTCGGTTTTCGTCTCTCTTCTTATTCTGGCCATTGTTTCCTCTCTGCTGGGTTTGCTTGTTTTGTATATTCAGTTGAACTTTCCCGGAACTCCCGCCGGACTGTTTAACTGCCACATTGCTCTGTATTCCCTCAATGCTGGGCCTCGCATCGTCCTGCTTCCTAGACTGTTTTGCGTCCTCTTGCCGCAAGAATTGAGCGGCCTTGGAGTAAAAACGGTCCAACGATGCGGGCGGTTTTCCAGCTAGCCAGTTTCCGAATTTAGAATCAGGATCAATTCCCTTGGTCAGAGCCATCAAGATTGAATTATCGTTGGGATTGGTGATCTCGACGCATGCTGCGTGGAACCTCTCCAGGTAACGCCTAAGCGTTTCTCCAGGAGCTTGAGTGACACTGGACAAGGTGTTGACGTCTTTTGGCCTAGCAACATGCATCCGAAATTGCTCCACAAACCTCTTGGCCAATTGATCGAACGAAGAAATTGATCTAGGTGGTAGGTGAGTAAACCACATTGTCGCGATTCCCCCCAGAGAGATGGGGAAACTCCGACACTTCACTGCATCGTCGGCCCTTGTAGCGCTCATCGACCATTCATATTTCAGAATATGCTGGTTGGGGTCACTATTCCCTTCATACATCGGGAGAGTTGGCATTCTGAATCGCCTAGGGGGTTCGGCATGTAACACTTCGTCTGTGAAAGGGGTATGACTACGGGAAATCCCCCAGTCATCATTGGTGAGCCCCTGACTCTCGCGGATCATCTGACGTATCATGGTTGATATATCCGAAACGGGCAGATTCTGAGCGTGATGAGCTAAGGCGTGGTCGGGTTCCACGGTGCGAGTTGGGACCGGGCGCTGTCGACGATCCGTATCTCGCCTCCTTGGCTCAACGTCTTCTGGGACATAAGGTTCAGGAGTATGTCCTCGCTGTTGATTGATCGGCTCTGATTGATTTCGGGTATCGACCCTTGTCTCTGCTGCGGTGGTTGTGGCGCGGTTATCCGTGGTGTACTGTGGGGCAGTACCTCCTCGTGTTGAGGGACCCGTTTGGAAGCTGGTCGACGGTCCTACCCTCAGTTGCCCAACAGTTAAGGCTGGATGATATTCAGCAGCTTGAGCGCGACTCCCCTCTAGTCGAGGACGGGTAGTTCGGTGGTGATAATCAGATGAAGCTGAGCTTTCGGTAGACGCTCTGGAGACATCATCCCTCCTGGATCTTCTGTGCCCCCGGCGGTTTAGCTGGTTGGTCAGCTCGATATTGGCGCGCAACTGTTCCGCCAACTGCTGACGGCTTTGGGTCAGCTCCTGGAGCAATACCTGAAACTCCTGTCAGGTGACTAGCCCCGTTGAGTCGGAGTGAGTGGTATTGTCTTGATTGGAAGAAGGCGGCTGTGTGGGATTCTGCCTATCTTTGCCTTTTTGCTCCGCAGCGGTAGCGCCAGTTCTTGTGCTGACCAATCTCGGTGGTGGAGTCCTTTCCTAGATTTTGAGCAAATCTGAATAGAATGGAAGGATTCCGGACTGGATATCTGGATCTTCCTCTTGGATTTGTGCAATCCGGTATCGATGGCAGATCCAATGAGCAGGAGAAAAAGCTGGTTTTCTCAGTGAAAGCACCAAAGTGTTTGTACCAAAAATGGGCACAACACTCTTCGGGAGTTGTTTGAAGAGATAAAATGAAGATTATAAATGTAAAACAGAGGTTATCTAACAAAAACTCCAACAAACAGAAATGTAAAATGCACAGACAAGCAATTTAGAGTGGTTCGGCGTATAGCCTACGTCCACTATGAAGTTTTGATGATTTTATTGATTCTCTTTCAACGATTACAAGTGGTTACAGCAATGAACAGCGGATTACAGATTAGAATTCGAAATTGACAGCAAAAGTATGATGCAAATCTCAATCCGGCAGAGTCTGGACGCTTCAGGGAAAAAAGATCCTTTTTCTGTTGATTCTGGGGCTCTATTTATAGGCGTAGGAGGCTCAGAATTCGCTCAAAATCCGGGAGACTTGGTCTGGCACGTGAGGGGGCCCACGCGACCGTTTCCAGAAAGTTTGGAGTCAATCTGCGATCGACACGAAGTCATTTCGTATCGATCAAGATTACCTCCAATTGAGCTCAAATTTGGTGGAGGTGTTCCTTAGTATGCGTGCAACCTTTGGTTAAAATTTCATGGTATTTGGATCAGCGGATTGAGAGATATCATCGATACGAGGCGATGTTCTTCGCTAGGCTGTCTGGTTCGAATCCATTTCTTTGAGCTGAGGGCTTCGAATCGATGGTGTCACGCGCCTCTGTGAAGACGTGGAACGCACATTTCGCCTCGATCCGGTCTTTACTCCGAGTCGACCGTGTCGACTCCATATATCTCGGCGCATTCGCATCGAGGGATGACGTGGTGCGCACGCTTCGCCTCGATCCGGTCTCAGCGCCGCATTGACTGTTTCGATTCCATGTATCTCGCCTCGTTTTCTTCGAGAGATGACACGTTGTCCAAGTTGGTTGACCTGATGGATACGAGTAAGTCATTTCGCATGGATTCGAAGCAAGGTTCTCAGATGGATACGAAGTAGACACTAAATGATGGATACGAAGCAAGCACTGGCCGATGGATACAAGCAAGTCTTTCCGGCTGAAGGTTCTATCGATACGAGGCTTATAACTGTGTGGACTTAATCATCCTGATTGACATGCGATCGATGGATGCGAAACGAGTGATGGACACAGACTGGTTGGATACAAAATCTGATTCACTCATGGACACGAAATCACCGCTGATCTGATGGATGCGAAATCACCCATAGCGATGGATACGAAATCTGGGCCGGGCTGATTGATACGAAATCCATCGACGAATTCGATGGATTCGAAGCATGCTTAACTTCGATCGATACGAACTGCTGCTTCCTGATGGATACGAAAAGCTGCTCTCCCCTTTGACTTGCATCCATCATAACTCGAGCGTATGAACTCGGATCGATCTGAAACTTGGAGCGTTGGTTTGCTTTATTTTCCCGATCATGTCTCATCGATTGGGGCTTGATCCGGACATCCGACAAAATTCAACGATATCCATGACAAACGACATTTGAAATCCAACTCCTTGGTGTCCTGGCCTTGCCAAAAGGCGGGATAACAAATATAAGTTCATGCAGATAAATAAATTATATCACAGATAATTAAATTACATCACAGTACATAGCTTAAATCAAGATAATTCATATCACCAAGCATCACACATCAGGAAAGTCAAACAATTCAACATTCAGTAGAATCCAAACATTACTAAGTAATGTCAATTTAATTGTCTGATTAATTCAAATCAGATTAATTTCTTATGAATTACTAATCATGGTTAATTAACATTAATAAATTTCAAATCATTTTGATTAATTATTCTTTAATCATTTATTAATTTATTAACCTTAATTTATAATTAAATCAAACTTTAATCATTTATTTAATTTCTTTTAATTAAGAAATTATCTTTAAGTAATTAATTACCTTTAATTACTTATATTAATTATCCTTAACCATTCACAGTAATTAAACATTAATTACTATTAATTAATATTCATAAATCTCTTATCAGTAGTTAATCAATCAAAATCATTAGTTAATTAAATTAATTAACTATTCTTAACTAATTCATTTAGTAATTATCCTTTTGACTACTTTAATTAACTGACTAACCTTTAATTAATTATTCTCAAATTAATTACCTTAATTAATTAATCACATTAATTTACTAATCACATTCATTAATTAATCACATAAATTAATTAATCAACCTTAATCAAATTCAAAGTTTATTTTAAAATAACGGTTATATATATTAAACCACTTTAAACTTAATTACTTTAATATAATTCATTTTAAAACCTTTAACTAATTTCAAACTTAAACAAATAATTATTTTTAAAGGAATTTGTTAAGAAAAGTTTAACTTGGTTTTGTTTAAAGTTTTAAAACTGTAACGTCAAATACTCAAGGCAAAACTCGAGCCAACCTGAGTGCTGTCCAGGTTTTACTCGAGTAAACACATGAGTCTTCCCACTATCTTTCTCGTGTCCATCTTTCTTCTCCATCACGTACTTTTTTCTTTTCAGTTAAGTTTTAAATTTTAGACTTTGGTACAGGAAACATGTGATGCCCCACCTCTATACCCTCGCTAACCAAGAACGCTACGATATAGTGTTGTCAATTAGCACGGAGAATAAGGCTGTTGAGGAGCAACCATCCATGTAACTTCTTTGCGCGAGCACCAATATGTCAGATAGTTTAAAATGAACTTTATTTAAGGAGGAAGTCCGACATACCGATACAAACCCAAAGCTATCACACAGTGGCTATAAATAATCTTCGGAAACAAACATAGAAATAAACATAACATAAATCAGTCACAGACATCCATATCACAAAGGCGGAAGAAGATATGAATATGTATATAACACATGAAAGTGTACATCAGAGTAGTGGTCAAAAAGATCCACGATAATACAAAAGAATAGCAACACGTGCTATACAAAAGAATAAGTACACTACATAGAGTCTATATCTCAAACGTGTACATCCAAAAACTACTAATCTAAGTAGTTAGCCAAGAGTCAGAATAATCCTGAAGAGAAGTCAAGAAGAAGCACCTGTAACATCTCGATCTGACCCGAGTATTATTTATAAGAAAATAATAAACGGATCAGTCTAGCTATAAATATCAGATGATAAGGTAGGATAAATAATAATATGGCATGAACATGTAACATCCATAACGGCATACTACAATAAGTATGCAAATGATAATCAACAAAAGATCAATCAATATCACAAGAATCTTCTCAAAGATAAAATAGGGTATCAGACCCTAAACTTGTATTCATAACAAGTCAATAACACATAAACTCACCAATGCACAAAAACTGATATCATAACAATGAAAATCATGAAAAATTGGTGAAGCACAAATTCCAGAAATCATCACCAGAAATCCATAAAACACATAAAAAGGGGGAGGCCTAACACATGAACGGGAGTATGCAAACTCACCAACGCGTGAAACACATAAACGAGAAGCTATCTCATGGAAGCTATCCATTAAATTTCCACACAGAAATGGCCCGAAGACCATGGGGTGCTACCCCATATATGTGATGGCGAAACATCACAAAAGCGGGGTCTAGTCTCCCTCGCACACAAAGATACATCGCTCAATCGCTAGTCTAAATCACAAAAATGATCGTCAAGATCATCAATAAGTGTCAATCACACCAAGCTAGTAAATATAAGAGTTTAGCTTCATGTCCCATAACCACTTGCTTAACTTAAATATTTACGAACAAGCTGTAAATCTTTACTAGAAAGTTGTCACTAAAAGGGTTCAATCGAACAAGTCCAAGAGCTAACCGACGAAGTGAACACAAGCGTTTCATACCACTCGTTTTACTAAGTCGTTTAATTCAATTTCTCATCCGAGTGAAGTAAAGGCTTGTATATACTAGTAGATTGGAAAACGGTTTGAGAAAACAAACTTTTAATATTTAAAATAGTGAAAGAGTTTTGATATTTACTACTAGTATTGAAACCTTCATATCTTTAGAGTGACAAGTCACAAAAAGATTGTTGAAAACAAATCGAATCACATAAATTCACGTTCGAAGACGTGAGTAAAGCCCAAAGAAATCAACTCCAAACCATCAAAGTAGAGGTGCGATGCAACATAACAGAGTTCAACACAAGGAATGGACGCGACAAAACAAGGTGCGACCTAAGGAGTTGAAGGCAAAGGAAGCAACACACGGCCCACCCAGGTGCGACCTAGTACAAGTGCGACCTAACTTGGAGCGACCTAAGGAGGGGAAGGTCGAGCGACCTAGTGAATGACAGGTCATACGACCTAAGGGTAAGGTCGGAGGCGACCTACGACTTAGGGGGTTGTGGTCGAGCGACCTAACAGAAGTAGGTCTAACGACCTAAAATCGGGGGCCAGGCAACCTAACAAAAACAAGGTGAGTGACCTAGATGGTTGCGACTTAAGGAAGTAAGCGACCTAGGGGAGTAAGCGACCTAGGACGGAACAAGTCGGGCGACCTACGACTCAAGCAAGCCGAGCGACCTAGTGGCTTCACGAAGCCGAGTGACCTAGTGGTGGAATGGTCGAGCGACCTACAACCTAACGTAGTCGCGACCTAAAGAGGGTAAGGACCTCACGACCTAACGGTTTAAAGGGTACGCGACCTAACAAGGTGCGCGACCTAAACCCTGAACGACCTAGGGGTTAAAAGCACTAAAACAGGTGTGAGTTAAATAGGCCGAGCGACTTAGGGTAGGCAGTGACCTAACGATTTAAAAGCCAACGACCTACGACCTAAGGGCCATACGACCTAAACCCCTGCCGACCTAGCAACCTAAAGGCCATATGACCTACGACCTAAAGACCATACGCGAATATGAAGGCCGTGACTTTTCCACGCGCACGAGCTAATGATGCCGAGCGACCTAACGTGGACAGAATGACCTAGCAGCAGAAATTTTCCAATAACGCTAAAAATTGAAGTTTTTCGCCAATCCAATCCAAATCCAATACAAACAAACATGCTAAAGTGATGGAGAATCATTCCCAACAGTCCAATGACGATTATAGGCAAGATGTGAGATCAAAAATCTCACCTTTTCACTAAAATGATGAAGATGGAGTTTAAAATGCTATGCAAGAACAACCACTAGCTTGAATCAAAGTCTTCTCTTGAATTTGAAGTTGAATGATGGATTTGAAATGAAGACTTGAGCTTGGAGTTTTAATTTCCCATTCTCTCCACCATTTTTTGATAAAGCTTGAAGTGTTTGAAGAAGTGAGGAAGAAGAGGGTTGGATGAACTAAAGAAGGGGTGCAGCCCAAACCAAAAGCCCAAAGCAAAAAGTGACGAAAATTTCACTATCTCCAAACATATCGATGTTTATACTTTAAAGATTGCAAACGACGTTCCGAACTAAATGGAAGTGGTCTTGAGTCCTAATTCGACCATATGAAAAAAGTAGCTTTTCGGACAACATCCGACTAACGATAAAATATTTAAATAAAATATTTAAATATAAAATCGATAAATATGCGGGTTGTTACAGACTCCCCTCCTTAAAGAAATTGCGTCCTCGCAATAAGTGAGATGGAAATAAAAAGTATCAACCATAAAAAGCATATAAACACAAAAGAAATTTGAAATAAGAAGTTTACCTCAAAGAGCATGAGAAAGTAATTCCGGATGTGTACGCTCGATGAATTCCCTAGTCTCCCAAGAGCAATCCTTAGGATTTGAGGACCATTGAACTTTAACAAGCGGAACATCTTTATTTCGAAGACGTTTGATCTCCGAAGCAATAATCCGAACAAGATGCTGCTCATAAGTTAAATTAGGTGAAACTTCAATCTCTTCCACAACACCGGACTCGAGAATAGAATCGGAATCTCGAAGGCACTTCCGTAATTGAGAAACGTGAAACAAGTCATGCATGACAGAAAACTGAGCCGGTAATGAAAGGCGATAAGCCATGGAACCAATACGTTCAGTGATAGGAAATGGCCCAATGTATCGAGGCGCTAACTTTCCCGATCGACTGAAACGTACAACACCCTTCATAGGTGAAACACGAATAAATACGAGATCTCCCACAGAAAATTCTAATTTTCTTCTTTGGTTATCGGCATAGGATTTTTGTCTACTCTGGGCTTCTTTCATCCTATGTCGAATAAGTTCAATCTTTTCTGTGGAATCACGAATAAAATCTGGACCTAAAACCAGCTTCTCACCGGCCTCAAGCCAACAAGAAGGAGATCGGCATGGCCTTCCATAGAGTGCCTCGAAAGGTGCCATACCAATACTAGCTTGGAAGCTATTATTATAAGAAAATTCAACAAGTGAAATATGATCTTCCCAACTTCCACCGAAATCAAGCACACAAGAACGAAGAAGATATTCAAGGGTTTGATTCACATGCTCAGTTTGTCCATCAGACTGGGGGTGATAAGCGGTGCTAAAATTAAGCTTCGTTCCCAAAGCTTTTTGAAGGCTCTTCAAAAATCCACTAGTAAACAATGGATCATGATCACTAACAATGGAAGAAGGAACTCCATGCAATTTAACAATTTCTTTGATAAAGAGTTTGGCCAGAAGAGGAATGGTTCGGTTCGACCGAACGGGAATAAAATGGGCAGATTTAGTAAGTCTGTCAACGATCACCCATAAACTATTATGACCCGAACGAGATCGGGGAAGGCCATCAATAAAATCCATGGAAATTTGATCCCACTTCCAAACTAGAATTTCCAATGGTTGCAATAACCCATCGGGCCTTTGATGTTTGGCCTTGACAAGTTGGCAAGTCATGCAACACTTAACAAAGTTAGCGATATCGGATTTCATTCCCTCCCAGTAATAAAGTCGCTTCATATCTGCGTACATTTTACTGCTACTGGGATGAATGGAAAATTTGGAACGATGAGAATCTTCTAAAATATCTTTACGAAGATCACTAATATTTGGTACGATAAGTCTACCAAATTTTCGAATGCCGCGACGAGAATCGATATCAAAGTCTTTCAAACCTTCAGTATCGGTTTTATTCTTAATATTTTGGCTAAGTAAAGCCAATTCAGGATCTAGCATTTGAGCTTCAAGAATGCGGTCCAAAAGAGAAGGACGAGCCTCAAGGCTACACAAGACAAAAGATGAACATAAATTGGAGACACGATCTCGAATTTCACAAGTGGATAAAACCTCGAGATCCCTCCATTCGGATATCATCATCGAAACAACCGCTTGTTGCTTGCGACTAAGTGCATCGGCAACTCGATTTCCCTTTTCGGGAGTATAAAGGATATCAAGATCATAAGAGGCAAGGAAATCGAGCCAACGCTGTTGACGCAAATTAAGTTCCTTTTGGGAGAATAAATATTTCAAAGACTTATGATCAGTATAAAGTACAAATTTTTCTCCCAAAAGATAATGTCGCCAAATTTGAAGGGCGAAAACGATAGCCGCGAGTTCTAAATCATGTGTGGCATATCTAGTCTCAACCGGCTTCAATTGTCTAGATGCATAAGCAATAACACGTTCTTTTTGCATAAGAACGGCGCCCAAACCAACGCGACTAGCATCGGTATAAATGACAAAATCTTGATTCCCTTCGGGAATAATAAGAATAGGAGCATCAGAAAGAAGTTCTTTTAATCTCTGAAAGGAAGTTTCACATTTGTCCGACCAAATGTATTTAACACCTTTCTTTGTTAGGCCAGTGAGAGGAACGGCAATTTTAGAAAAGTCCTTTATAAAACGGCGGTAATAACCTGCCAATCCGAGAAAGCTACGGATTTCAGTCATGCTCTTCGGTCTCTTCCAATTTTGAATCGCTTCAATCTTTGAAGGATCCACTGATATTCCGGATTCGGAAATAATATGACCGAGGAACTTCACACTAGATTGCCAAAAGTGGCATTTAGAAAATTTTGCCTTTAATTGATTGCTCCTAAGAGTTTCCAATACAATCCGAAGATGCTTTTCATGTTCCTCCTCGGTTTTGGAATACACAAGAATATCATCAATAAAGATGAGAACAAACCGATCGAGGAAATTTTTGAAAACTCGATTCATGAGGTCAACGAAATAAGCCGGAGCATTCGTTAAACCGAATGGCATAACTAGCCATTCATAAGATCCATAACGAGTACGGAAAGAAGTCAAAGGAATACTATCCTCAGCAATACGAAGCTGATGGAAATCGGTAGCTAAGTCCAATTGTGAAAAGACTCTAGCACCACTAAGTTGATCAAACAGATCATCAATCCGAGGTAAAGGATATTTATTCTTAATAGTAAGATCATTAAGCTTGCGGTAGTCGACGCAAAGCTTAAGTGTACCATCGGACTTACTTACGAAAATAGCTGAAGCTCCCCAAGGCGAGGAACTAGAGCGAATAAGTTGCTTCATCTCTAACTCGGATAATTGTTTGCGCATCTCTTCATTCTTCTTATTGGACATGCGATAAGGAGGACGGGTAATAGGTTGAGCTCCAGGTATAAGATTAATTTTGAACTCAATTGCTCGCTTAGGTGGTAGTCCTAAAACGGGCTCAAAGATGTCGGGAAATTCACGAACGATGCGAATAAGAGAAATGACATCTTCCTCATCATCATTATCATTATCACGAGGATTTAAAGAATATATAGATGCAACTAAAGCGGAATCCGAATCTTTAAGAACAATAGAAATCTGATTAACAGATTGCGGATGACGGAGATAAATAGTCCGCTCAGGACATAGGATATGAGCTTCATAACGAGTAAGCCAATCCATACCCAAAATCATTCCAAAGCCTAAGTAACGCATGACATGCAAATCGACTAGGAAGGAAAAATCACACAAAATAATCTCGATGTCTTTACAAAGCAAACTAAGAGTTGCGGATCCACCAACCGGATTCGCAATTCTTAAAGAAGTCATTAAAGCAACAACACTTAAAGAAAGAGTGTCTACAAGTTCCTTTGATATAAAAGAATGGGATGCACCCGTATCAAAGAGAACTCTAATAGGTTGATCATGAAATATAATAATGCCATCAAGGACAGAATGAAACATACCTTGACCGCGAGATGTGTTGCCAGGGGCTTGAGCAACGTTTAACTTTCCCTTCTTATCCGGAAGCTTAGGGCATTGGTGCATAAAGTGATCTGGACTTTAACAATAGCGGCAAGAGCGGGGCTTTGAACACTTGTTCGAAAAATGGCCCTTAGCACCACAGTTAAAACATTTCTTATCACTGGGGGAAAATGCCTTTGTAGCAGGAGTTGCTTGTTTACCCTTTTTGTTGGGATAAGAACCTTTGAACTTGTTAGGCCTTTTCTTGTTGTTGAAGTTTAGTTTGGCAGCCACCACTTCAACATCACTGTCCTTATCAGCCTCTTCAAGACGAAGAGCGATATCAATAAGTTGGTCGAAAGGAACTTCTAACTTTAGAAGTAATGGCTTCTTGAGATTCTTGTTTAAGCCATAGACGAACCTCTGGTTCTTCTTCAATGGGGTGTTGATGTATTCAACCCCATATTTAGACAGTGACTCGAAGGATGCGACATAATCTGTCACCGAGGATTCACCTTGAACAAGGTCTATAAAACGTCAAGCCAAAGTCACTTTCTCTGCTTCTGGTACGAATTTTAATTCGAAGCGTTCCCGGAATTGCTCCCAGGTGAGATCAGCTTCATTAATTTCAGAAATGAGAAGTTCGTACCAATCCAGTGCTCTTTCTTGGAGCATACTGGAAGCCACCTGTACACGGTGAAGATCGACAAGATTCATGCGAGAAAAGATTCTATCACACGTTCTCAACCAAGCCTAGACTTCAATAATAGTTTCGGAACCTTTGAACGGTTTCCCACCTAAGTTGGTATAATCGTTGCACAAACGTGCAAATCCAGACTTAGGATGAGTAGGTTCCTGATTAGGACCAGCTGCTTGAGCGTTCTTTACTAAATCAAGAAGCTGTTGGGCAGTCATAAAAACTCCATCCTGGGGAGTGACAGTAGATGGTCCTACTCTGGGACGACCTGGTCTAGACATTCTCTTCTTTAAGAAAGAGAGAAGAAGAAAAAGGTTATTCTCCAGATGAATATCAAGCAATCTTGATAGATGAAACAAGGAATCATAAAGAAAACAGAATGAATCAGTTCGAAGACTCGAACTAAATCCTGAAACACAACTCCGAAGGTGGACTTAGGACGATGATCCTTGTTAAGTTATTCTACATTGTTCCGAAGTTTGGCTCTGATACAAAGCTGTGATGCCCCACCTCTATACCCTCGCTAACCAAGAACACTACGATATATTGTTGTCAATTAGCGCGGAGAATAAGGCTATTGAGGAGCGACCATCCATGTAACTTCTTTGAGCGAGCACCAATATGTCAGATAGTTTAAAATGAACTTTATTTAAGGAGGAAGTCCGACATACCGATACAAACCCAAAGCTATCACACAGTGGCTATAAATAATCTTCGGAAACAAACATAGAAATAAACATAACATAAATCAGTCACAGACATCCATATCACAAAGGCGGAAGAAGATATGAATATGTATATAACACATGAAAGTGTACATCAGAGTAGTGGTCAAAAAGATCCACGATAATACAAAAGAATAGCAACATGTGCTATACAAAAGAATAAGTACACTACATAGAGTCTATATCTCAAACGTGTACATCCAAAAACTACTAATCTAAGTAGTTAGCCAAGAGTCAGAATAATCCTGAAGAGAAGTCAAGCAGAAGCACCTGTAACATCTTGGTCTGACCCGAGTATTATTTATAAGAAAAAAATAAACGGATCAGTCTAGCTATAAATATCAGATGATAAGGTAGGATAAATAATAATATGGCATGAACATGTAACATCCATAACGGCATACTACAATAAGTATGCAAATGATAATCAACAAAAGATCAATCAATATCACAAGAATCTTCTCAAAGATAAAATAGGGTATCAGACCCTAAACTTGTATTCATAACAAGTCAATAACACATAAATTCACCAATGCACAAAAACTGATATCATAACAATGAAAATCATGAAAAATTGGTGAAGCACAAATTCCAGAAATCATCACCAGAAATCCAGAAAACACATAAAAAGGGGGAGGCCTAACACATGAACGGGAGTATGCAAACTCACCAACGCGTGAAACACATAAACGAGAAGCTATCACATGGAAGCTATCCATTAAATTTCCACACAGAAATGGCCCGAAGACCATGGGGTGCTACCCCATATATGTGATGGCGAAACATCACAAAAGCGGGGTCTAGTCTCCCTCGCACACAAAAATACATCGCTCAATCGCTAGTCTAAATCACAAAAATGATCGTCAAGATCATCAATAAGTGTCAATCACACCAAGCTAGTAAATATAAGAGTTTAGCTTCATGTCCCATAACCACTTGCTTAACTTAAATATTTACGAACAAGCTATAAATCTTCACTAGAAAGTTGTCACTAAAAGGGTTCAATCGAACAAGTCCAAGAGCTAACCGACGAAGTGAACGCAAGCGTTTCATACCACTCGTTTTACTAAGTCGTTTAATTCAATTTCTCATCCGAGTGAAGTAAAGGCTTGTATATACTAGTAGATTGGAAAACGGTTTGAGAAAACAAACTTTTAATATTTAAAATAGTGTTAAAATTGCTTTGATGAAAGAGTTTTGATATTTACTACTAGTATTGAAACCTTCATATCTTTAGAGTGACAAGTCACAAAACGATTGTTGAAAACAAATCGAATCACATAAATTCACGTTCGAAGACGTGAGTAAAGCCCAAAGAAATCAACTCCAAACCATCAAAGTAGAGGTGCGATGCAACATAACAGAGTTCAACACAAGGAATGGACGCGACAAAACAAGGTGCGACCTAAGGAGTTGAAGGCAAAGGAAGCAACACACGGCCCACCCAGGTGCGACCTAGTACAAGTGCGACCTAACTTGGAGCGACCTAAGGAGGGGCAGGTCGAGCGACCTAGTGAATGACAGGTCATACGACCTAAGGTAAGGTCGGAGGCGACCTATGACTTAGGGGGTTGTGGTCGAGCGACCTAACAGAAGTAGGTCTAACGACCTAAAATCGGGGGCCAGGCGACCTAACAAAAACAAGGTGAGCGACCTAGATGGTTGCGACTTAAGGAAGTAAGCGACCTAGGGGAGTAAGCGACCTAGGACGGAACAAGTCGGGCGACCTACGACTCAAGCAAGCCGAGCGACCTAGTGGCTTCACGAAGCCGAGTGACCTAGTGGTGGAATGGTCGAGCGACCTACAACCTAACGCAGTCGCGACCTAAAGAGGGTAAGGACCTCACGACCTAACGGTTTAAAGGGTACGCGACCTAACGAGGTGCGCGACCTAAACCCTGAACGACCTAGGGGTTAGAAGCACTAAACCAGGTGCGAGTTAAATAGGCCGAGCGACTTAGGGTAGGCAGCGACCTAACGATTTAAAAGCCAACGACCTACGACCTAAGGGCCATACGACCTAAACCCCTGCCGACCTAGCAACCTAAAGGCCATACGACCTACGACCTAAAGACCATACGCGAATATGAAGGCCGTGACTTTTCCACGCGCACGAGCTAATGATGCCAAGCGACCTAACGTGGACAGAACGACCTAGCAGCAGAAATTTTCCAATAACGCTAAAAATTGAAGTTTTTCGCCAATCCAATCCAAATCCAATACAAACAAACATGCTAAAGTGATGGAGAATCATTCCCAACAGTCCAATGACGATTATAGGCAAGATGTGAGATCAAAAATCTCACCTTTTCACTAAAATGGATGAAGATGGAGTTTAAAATGCTATGAAAGAACAACCACTAGCTTGAATCAAAGTCTTCTCTTGAATTTGAAGTTGAATGATGGATTTGAAATGAAGACTTGAGCTTGGAGTTTTAATTTCCCATTCTCTCCACCATTTTTTGATAAAGCTTGAAGTGTTTGAAGAAGTGAGGAAGAAGAGGGTTGGCTGAACTAAAGAAGGGGTGCAGCCCAAACCAAAAGCCCAAAGTAAAAAAGTGACGAAAATTTCACTATCTCCAAACATATCGATGTTTATACTTAAAAGATTGCAAACGACGTTCCGAACTCAATGGAAGTGGTCTCGAGTCCTAATTCGACCGTATGCAAAAAGTAGCTTTTCGGACAACATCCGACTAACGATAAAATATTTAAATATAAAATCGATAAATATGCGGGTTGTTACAAAACATATTTATACACTTGAATCCAACTCGAAGCAACCCTACCCTTCACCCGCGTAACTATTCGAGGCAAACAATCCTTATACCCGAGGATAACTTCGTCTTCCCCAAATCAGTACTTCCCCAGATATCCAACTACACACGTGCACATGCACACGAACCCCAACCACCACCGGCCACTTTCACGATCCTCATCAAGTCCACGATGATGCTTTAAAGCCTCGCGACCACCCAGACATGTGAGAAGTACATCGAATCAAAATCGACAGTTTCGAGACCTAGCAACACAAAAATTCTGCTGCCTCCAACCTTTCAACATCGCCTCGTCCATGCCGTGCCGACCATCTGCGAGCTTCCACCTCCGGTCTCGACTTCGACATCACCCAAACTTCTACCACCCGAAGTATCAAAACACTCGATCCATCATTGAGGCCGAGGTGATCAAATTTCCATCATAGCTAAAAACTAGGGTTACGAAAAACAAATGCTCACCGCCGCCGTCACATCGTCTTGATCCACCACCTGACATTTTTCCATGATCCTCCGATTATCCTACTATTACCAGAAGAAAACTCAAACCTCCAGATCATTTAGATCACCAGAGATGAACCAAAACTCCATTTCTGTTCAAACCAGTAATGTATATCCAATCCCAAACAAAAAATTTTGCTTTTAGTTTTAAAAACCTAGATTTTGAATAAGCTTTCAGATTTTATGCTTAGATCATTGAATTACTATGTTTGAAGGTTAACATCAATTAAGCTTGCACTGTTCTTGGAGGTTTCCAGTGAGATTTTCAAACTTATTTTATCTTAAATAAAATCTAAAACTTACTTCATAATCAAACAAACAATATTTGTTTATATTCTAAGTTCTAACAGATCTTAGATCAGAAGATAAGGATTTTGTTTGCAAACTGGGTCCTAAAAAGCAAAGAACAGAGGTATATATATATATATTCACAGATATTCACAGATATTTCACATAAAAATATACAACTTACTTATCTATATCCACACAAATCCTACTTAAAGTTTTAAAGGTGAAGTTACTCACAATTTGAATGTTGAACAGAGAGTTAAAATGGCTTTGATTTAAAACAGAGAAGCTTAGACATATCAGACATGCAAACTTAAATCCATCCATAACCAAACATTTCAATTATCACAGGCATCACACAGGCATCAGAAATCAAACAAATGGGTTTAAAAAATGAAGTTTGCTCACCTCGAATTTAAGAACAGAGAGCAGCATTTGTTTTGGAAACCTGTAGTTTTAAATCTGCCTTTGAATCCTATTGCTTACTTTGTTGAATTGAATGATGATGCTTATATTATATCTTTTTTATTTATTTATTTGCTAAGTTGTTTTCTTGAACGAGCTGGAACTAAAATAAGGAGTTATATATAAATAGAAAGAAGAGATTTTTTAAGAGGTAGGTGTTATCTGGGTTTGCATTTTTGCCTGGTACACAAACTTCTTTTTATAAATATTGGTCAGAGATTTTTGTTGATCAATGGAGGCTGAAATGATTATATTTTTTTTTATATTCTTTTGCTTAGTTCTTACTTCTTGCCTTGCTTTTCGGCTGAGATGACATATATATTGGCTTGCATTTATTACTAAGTACTTTATTTATATAGATATTCATATTTTTATTTTTTCTTTCTTTTATTCATACTTATCTTCATACTAGTATCTTCCTTTGCTTTAGATTTTATCTAAGTGTTAATTTATCTTCTATTTTGTAATTTAAATGAATTTCTATAATTATTATGTTGTTATAATTTAACTAATTTGTCCACTTTATATTTTATATACATGAGTGTATATCTAACTTAAATATTCATTGTCTTGTATTCTTACATATAGATATTTTTATACTTTATTCTGTAAGTACAATTTGTTTTTATTTTATTCTACTTATATATTTTCATTTTTTAAACCAATTATTTACCATTTAAATTCAAATCAAATATATATACATATATATTATTTCAAATCTACTCATATATGCTCAAATACATATATATTCATATATATACAATGTTTACAATATTTTTAAATTTAGATGATTTATACAAAATTTATTTTAGTTCGGGGAAACTCGCATCACTTTACAATAAATTTTACAAATTGTCTTCAAAAATTCAATTAATTATCAATTTAAATTTATATAAAATCTGGGGTCGTTACATGCATCCTCTTGTCGTAGAAACCTTTCCGCTTCATGGTAAAACACTCCTAGATCCATAGGTGGATCCCTTGTCAATAAATTCTTGAATTCCATGCCATCAGCTATGCCAGATACACCTGCCATCAAAACCATTGATGGATCTGGGCGATCCACCGATGACGCCACTGCATTGAATCGTGTTAGAAAACTCCTCAAAGACTCCCTGGTTTTCTGCTTCAGTCCTGTCAAGCTCATCACATTCTTGTGCCTCGAGATGTGAACTCTGAACTGCCTCATAAACTTTTCAATCAACTCAGTCCACGTTCCAATCAAACCGCTTTCCAAATGTGTGAACCACGGTGCTACTATGTATGTCAAATACAATGGGAAGCACCGGGCCATGACCTCCTCTAATGCCCTCAATACTTTTATGTGCCTCATATACCTTGTCAGATGAACAGCAGGAATTGTCCTTCGATCGTACGTATCCAGTGTTGGTTGCTTGAATTCTAGTGGATTCCTAGCATGCCTAATTGCGAGAGCGAAGGGGCTCCTGTTGACATCTTCCAGATTCCTATTCACTAGTCCTCCTCTTATGGCCCGTTTGACCATAGCTGCCTATATTTCATTGTCTCCCAGCGCCAGTCCTTGTCCGTTGCCTCCGATCTGCCCCCGGAGTTCATGAGGGAATTTTGGAATCTGCTCTCCTGGATGAGCATCCATTCCTCTATCAACGCCATGTTGCACAGTTCCGCCTGGTATCCTACCTGAGATTGGATCAACATGCTCCAGGGGAGTGTCCCCTAGCTCAGGGGCTGCTTCTGATGGTCTTGCTCTATTCTGAATCCTGGTGGCTCCGTGTCCCTGACTCTGATTCTGGGCTCCCTCTATTCCTGCTGTTCTGTTCTCTCGATTCTGCACTCTAGCTTGTCCAATCTACTGGAGTAGGTTCTGTATCATCTCCTCTTTCCTTTTCAGCATCCCTTCCTGCATAGCCTCCATCATCATCTCCATCTCGTCTCTGGTAATGAAAACTGAAGTCTGATTAGCTTCTGAGGATGCCTCCTGACTTCCTTCATGCTGAATCCTTTCCGCTCTTTGTCTCCTTGTTGATTGATTCGTCATAGCTTTCCAGATCCAAGTCCTTAAGCCTTCAGATCCAAAATCCAAGCTGTAGAATCCCTATATGCTAGCCTTCTCAGTGAAAGCATCAAAATGTTTGCGCAAAAATTGGTCACAAACGCCCAATTGCAAATGAAAGCACCAACTCACAATCACATATCACAAATAGACAATGTGTAGAGAATATAAAAGTGAAGAACACTCAAAATTTAAAAAAGTAAGCAATAGAAAGACAAGATTTATAGTGGTTCGGCGTTGTAGCCTAGTACACTTTGAAGATTCACTATTTTATTGATGATTCTCAACTGGTTTACAACGGTACAAGTGATAGTATTCAAGTTACAATGGAGTTCCAAGAGAGTAACAGCGTAGAAGAACCAAAAAGTCCCTTTTATGTTGGCATTGGAGTGTTATTTATCGATGCAATCTGGAAATATCTGACTTAAATCTTGGAATACCCCTTCTTGCACGCGGGTGGGCCCACCAGATCGATCCAAGGTCACTGGGGATCGATCCATGATTGATCCATGATCGATCCACAATCACTTCATATCGATCAAAAAATGATCCAATGATGATGGGATCGATCATGAACATTCCTTTGGTGGTATGCAAGCTGTGGTGAAAATTTGAAGACGTTTGTACTTGTGGATTTTGAGTTATGATCGATCAAAAGTTGAATTTGCAAGTTGGCTGTCACATTCGTATCGATAGCTTGGTATCGATCACATGCATATCGATCAAGAGCTCTACATCCATCACTCTTCATGTCCATGCCATTCGTATCGATCAAGATGATGTGGCGCGTTATTCTAGGGGCGATCCACTTTCCATGCCGAGCGACTGTTCCTTTCTCCTAACTATGTTTCTTCGTATTGTTCCAATGCAACCTCATTCGTATCGTTGCTTTGCACTCCACTTCGTATCGATCCCTGCTTATACCATTCGTATCGATGATTAACCGTATCGATCATCTGTAGCCGCTTTGTATAGATGCGAACTTATGCTTTTCGTATCGATGATTTAGAGGCTATTTCGTGTCGATCATTGTATGCATTCTTCGTATCGATCATTTTAGTGGTAGGTTTCGTATCGATCGTTGGCCAATCGATACGAACTGTGTGGAGGGGAGATCGATACGAAGCACGTGTGAATGGAATGGATACGAAACGTTAACTGTTGATGGATACGAATGGGATTGAGAATGATGGATATGAAGAGGAACTGCCTTTGATGGATACGAACCGAGGCTTTCTTCTTATTCTTGATCGATCCATGACCCTGACTCAAAGTAGCCGCCTCCATAACCCGAAGTATACCCTCCAGTGACTCGAAGCAAGTGTTGTGGTGACTCGAAGCAGCTTGTGAATATGCTAATCCATCGAAGACTCGAAGCAGACTCTTCTCTGACCCGAAGCAGCATGCCTAAAAATCGAAGCAAACCTAGGACGACTCGAAGCAAACTCCAAGCAACTTGAAGCGACTCAATCTTTGTTAAAACCATATTTTAGACATCTTGCATTGTTTGTTCGTTGACTATGCTATGTTTTGTGAAGTTGTTTGGGTTAAATCCGCTTGTATGTTGCCTTGCCAAAAGGCGGGTTTACAATATATGATGATGATTGTTGAATTTTCACTTTACCTTTTCCCGACTCTAATGGATTTTATACTTAAAACCAAATGAATCTTTAAACCTAATTGAATCTTTATACACACACATATGTATGTGCACATACATTCATACATAAATATACACAGACATACAAGCATACATAGATAATTTTGAAACTCAATTTTTATTGAAAATACCATCGTCGATTTTATATTCACTGCCATCAGATAACCTATATGTTTAGTTGGTTATGTTTATGTTGTTCAACTTGTGGATGATTATATTATTTATAGTCTTTGTGCTATTTATAACTTGAGATTTTCAATGTTTCATCTACACCCCATAACCCGAGGGAGAAAGAGAAAGTCATGATAAAATTAGTAATAGAAGGCAAGCAACTTGCCTTTGTTTTAACTCGGTGGTGAAACAAAGTACGGTAAAGGAGCAGATTGAGCTATATTGATAGTTTAAGTTGTAACGAACTCGAACATCTCATGCCAACCAAAGCTAACATTATCATGACCAAATATACCATTGATTGAAAAGTCAAGACCAAAGACATTAATTTTGAAGGAAAAAAGACGATAGTTGCTTCCTTTGCACCTCTTGTACGAATAAGAGCATACACTTATTTTTTAATTTCTTAATTTGTAAACCTTTTCAAGAACTTCCGTAATCTCTAGTCTCCCATTCTTATTTCTTCCTCCAGTTGTTGCATTAACATTACATCTCTCCACTGCTATGAACATTTTTTCACTTGCTAAACAATAATCTAACATAAAAAAAATCAGTATTGATTATTGATAATTATTAATAAAATAAAATTCACTACTGAAATATGTAGGTAACTTCCACATGTACAAATACGATTGCACTATGTAGTTGTAACCACATTAGAATGAATTTACATTTCTTTCAAGCTATAGACATTTGTAGGAAATCAAATTAGTTTTACTTTTCAATAAGGATGTATATTTAAGAAATTTTCTTCATTCAAATCTGTTGATCAAGATAAAGGTGTCCTATCAAAGAGCTTGGATCATTTCATATGTATTTGTTAGGTCAAGTTGAAATTTTTTTCCTCGAACAAACCTTTCTCATACCAATTCAAAAGAATCGGATCCAGAGAATGACAGTAAGGTATAAAGCTCATAAAACAATTCTTTAAGGTGAAGATAAATAACTGAACTTCTACAGAAGAAATGGATATGGATAAAATGAAAATTCATAAAGAGTAAGATTTCTTATGGTTAAATTTTTGGCATTTTTCATAACGGCCTTATTTTAGGTCCAAACTTTAAAGGCAATATGACTTCAAAATATGTACAATAAGAGTAAAAGAAGGTAAATGCATTCAAACAATGACCAGAAGGGAGAAAGCTGCACAAACAGCAAGCAAAATCAGAATTTGTAGTAATGACTTTAATTCAAATATTAATGATGGCAATTGCTAAAAAAAATTAGCTAAAATTTTACTTTCTAGAAAGATGCTATGTTAGGGCTATTACAAAGCAAGTTATGTGAAGAAGTAAAGTAGGCAAATGATAGATCATAGGAAAGAAATGATTAAATTTCAAAGCATCATCCTCCCAACCTTCATTTATTTTCTGTAGCCCTAATATATGCATGATAGGAGTGTGAAAACACCGACGATCGATCCAAGGTTGTAACTAAAAGGTTTAAAATGCTAACCGAAAATTGCAGTTGGCATTAGTAAAAAAATGACCTAAGGATGCAACTGCGGATTAATGAGAAGTGAAAATTGAGGGATTTGATTTCAAAGAAGCCATAATTGAGGGAAACAATTGCATAAGTTAAGTCCAAATACAATAATTACATGCATATTCAGATTTTGATACGTATCTTATAATAGTGTCGGTCGAGTAGATGCATAAATTAGTAAGAAGTTCACTTCATACAAACATCATTTTCCATTTAGATTGGTAAAATGTATAACTACTATAGACAACCAGTTTTTAACATAGGTTATGATGGAACTAGGTCAGCCCGCAGCAGAAGAAATTGGCGAATATCAAATTTTTTTACCACATTTGGATCATTAATAGGCCTATGAAGTCTAAATGCATTTAGATCCTATCTAAATTTTCTTTTAAATAAAATCAATATTTTATTTAATTTGGTTAAAAAATCAAAAGGGTTTGAATATTATTAAATTTATATAAATGAGTGTATCAAATACACCCATGTATGTAGTAGTTACATATTAAAATAAATATGAGAAAGTAACCTTTAGTTTCCTTCTCTAATAGTTATGCAATTAATTAAGAAAATAAACAACATTAATTTGAGAGAGAAAAACCTCATATTTCTCTATCTCTGATTAGATAGATAATATGTTAAATAAACATGTTAACATTTCAATTGAATGTTTTATTAGGAAAGCATTAATTCAATTAATTTTGATTAATTGCAAATGATTATCAACACATCACATGCACCTATGTATATAGTGTAAGAGCAACATATAAAAGTGAATAAAGTTAATGTAAACATTGCTTAAGTGTTGGATTTACACCACAATGGACACAATTCCCATCTATATATGCCTTTGTTCGTCCTAAACATAAACGGTTTTATCTATTTATTAATATATGAAAACGTACATACATACATATATACTATAGAATATATAAATACATATGCAATTGATATTTAGGATAACAATTCAAATAAAATAGATTTCATTTCAATTACAAGTGGTAAATCAAAGAATATTAGGATTAATGAAAAGCTTGAAATTCTTATGAAAATAATCCTTCCCTTTAAGCATAGATTTAATTTAAAATTAAATGGAACTGCAAATTATGGAATATATCACTGATTTAATGTTTCCTTTTTTCTTTTAAAAAGGAGATTTTTTGTAGAATGATTTGAAACATGATATTTAAAAAATCTATTAATTGGATGATAATATCTCCAAGCTTTAATTACATATAAACCCATGTCTAAATATTTAACTATAGACCTTTTGATATGATAAACTAAATTATGAATATAAAAACCCAAAGTTCAATTATGCTCTGTTTTGGGTTTCTTTTAACAACAAAATCAAACGACATAGGCATATATAGATTTGAGATAAGGAGATCTAGATCTAGATTAAACATACATTGTAAACAATCACATATAGTACATAAAATAAAATTAAGAAGGTCTAGATCTAGGTTAAATTAACTAATCAAACAATCATATTCGAGAGAGAAAATGAGATGTTGCAATTCATAACAAAATAACAGTGAACAAAAGAAAACATTCTATGTTTTAACAAGATAGAAAAATTGATTCAAGAAAGGGAATGGACATATTCAAATCAAGATTCAAATTCACAAGTATGAACAGATGAGAAAGATATAGATTAAGGTGACAAGAACAAATTATAAGATATGTAAATATCGAATTGTACACACATATAATTACCTTAGAATGAAGCATGTAGAAACACCTAAAATGATAGAAGAATACGTAGATCTGATCGATCACTTTTCAAGTCTAATAAACCTTGCCCTTCATTACACCTTAATTTGTGGCTTCTTCTTAGATATCAAAAATCACCATCCCACTTTGCAAGAGAAGAATGAACCACCTTTTTAATTTAGTTTGATGTTGATTTGAATTTGTTTTGATGTTTTTTTATGTAGTTTCTGCCATGAATGAATGATAGAGAAGAGGAAGAAAAAAGATGAAAAGTGAAATTCATGTTTTGTTCTGTGCACTATCAGAAAATGAGGAGGTTTTATTTTTAATAGAATTAAAGGAACATTTTTCTATTCTTCTATTAAAACTTCCTCCTTTATTTTCTCTTTTTAGATTTCAATTAATCTCATTGATTGATTTCCTCATTTTACCATTATATGATTGATCCAAGCTATTCCAAATGTGCAACTTTTCCAAATAAAAGAAAAACAACTTTACGTAATTATTTTATTATTTAAAACATGTTTAAAATTATACTGATATAGCATATCAATATATGCAAATATAACTTTTATATACGCATTAAAATAATTACCAGCAATATTCAAAGTATCAAATAAATTAACAATAATTAATATTTCATAAATATTAATTAATTTAATCAGTTTGCACACTTTATAAACTAATTAAATTGTATGGTTTTAGAAGAAATCATAAATGCGATTGTTTGGCTTAGAGGTGTGAATTCAGTCAGTGATTAATAATGAACAATTCAAATATTAATGTTCACACGTCACTTAGCAGGTGGTACGGAAATTTGGCTAAATTCATCGCTTACAGGTCTTTTCGATATAATCAAATTTTACTTATTATAAGTGGTACCCGATAGTGACAACAGTTTACACCAATTTTCTTCACCAAAACTATATCACATTAGGACTTTTGAAATTTGGTAATTGTCAAAATTCCAATATCATCACATTCAACTTTATAGTCCAAACACAAAGTCCTTGGTTCAATAATAACGACCATTATTAACTAAACTGCTCTGGCTAGAGACTTTGACATTGAGTGACAACAGTTGACCACGATACTAATCTCATATAACCGAGGAGACGAATCCTCTCTTGAATAGTGTTTCACTTCCAATGTTTTTATTCGACCCAACTATAGTCATTTCGATGGACATCGTGCCATGATTTACCTATAATCAAAGCGGAGCTTCCACATTGAAGATCAACAGTATCCTCAAGTCAAGAGAACTATGTAAATTAGTCACATCGATATTTTCTGTTTGACCTTAGTTATATTAAATAATAGAAAACTATCGAATGAGTCGTTCTGTAGTTATCAAACAACTATCAGTACATAACCCCTAGGTGCCTCTAGCAGTCATGAGTAATAAACTGCCCAAAATTTGGAGAGCGTCACGTACTCTAGTCTCAATGGATACATCGATATCCAGTCTCGATGCATCTTGACTAGGAACATCTAAAATGGTATATTTGTTTCATTGTGATAAATTACTCACGTTTATAACACTTTGTAACTACTATCACAAAATATATCATTTATGGATTTTCTATTAAATATATTTTTAAATTAATTAATTAATATAACCATATTATATCAAGTATATAATAGAATAAATACCTTTATTGCAAACAAGATTGGTCAATGAGTTAGGTATATGTAACAAATTACATAATTGCCCCTAGGGCATACCCATAACTCTATCATTCTCCCATTTGCACTTGGGGTCAATTATAGAATCTTATTTCAACTTCTCCAATCGGTTTTTCAAAACCAATTGGGTTAGTCCCTTTGTGAATGGGTATGCTATTATGCTTCAATTATCTACTCTGTCAATTAACTCTCTCCAACAGTGATAAACTGTTTTATCATGTGGAACAATTAGGAGTATGTCTCTCAGCCTCTAGTGAGCTCTAAGTTCTATTACGAACCATATCATGACATTGTTATCATATAACAATGTTATGAGATTCTCAACATTTGGAACCAGCTCAGTTATAAATTTATGCACTTATAATTTTATATACATTATTTTTGTTGCGACAATATTCAAGGCGATGTACTTAGCCTTTTCATTGAATCAGCCACAGTCTTTCATTTGGAATGTTTCCAACTAAACATTCTTAACTTGAATTTATTATTGACATACTATATTCATATCACTTATGAAGCTTGAGTCTAAACATTCCTTCATAAGAATTTTTTTTTTCATGTAAACAATTATCTAGTATTTTACAAATACACGAAAACACTTCAAACAACCATTCAGTGATATCAATTTAGATTTGATATTTGCTCAATGTATCAAATATATAAAAAAACCACGATATTGTAGACAACATAACATGTATGGTAATTCCTATTGCTAATGCATAAGGAACTCATCTCACATGTTTCGTAAAAAATAATTTAATAAGGCGTCTTTGCATATTGTTTTGGGACATTCCCTATATCTTTTATACTCTTTATAACAACATCATTTACAAATCCAAAATGGAGTACTAAAACAAACAAGGTTGATTTTAACACAACTACATTACTAAAATCAGCAATGTGTTATTTTATAGTTTAGAAATATCAATGTACCTTTTAACATTCTTTCTTATGAACACACGCTTCCTCTGCACTTTGATTGGAAATTAAACTATTTGATATTTCTATCAGAATACTTATTCAATCTTGATCCTTATAAAATGATACTTTCACATCATTTCTTGGATCATATCCAAAGATTCACAAACTCAATATTGCTCCCACTGACTTCGAGACATTTTTGGTTAATGCGTGTAAACAGCTTACTCTAAATCGTTATTTAGAATTTTCTATTTCAATACATATGTACCCAAACACTAGGACTTATCAAGCGATAATTTTGTAGGTAAATGAGAATTGACTTGAGCATGTTGAATATCGAATCTATTACGCTAGTTTCAACAATTGAAATTTGCGATATTATTCTTATCAACAGTACTCATTTAATTCCAACTGCATTAGTCTTTCTCATAAAGACACAGTCGTGGTTTATGGATCATATCCCCTCGGTTACGAACACCGAAATCTATATTTTGATAGTGTACCCGGAATTCTTTCAGATTGTGTCTTATACCATATAAAGTAACCACTCTTAATGGTTTAATCAAACTACCGAGGATTATATATTTTTGATATTAATAATAAACTTATAGTTTCTCTTCGATGTGCGAGAATACTTATTAAACATTTTAATGCCTGTGTTCGTTTAGGTTAGTTAATATCATTTCATCTCATATAATCAGTTCTATCTATGGATCATATCCAATTCCATTTTACAACCAACAATTCCTCAAAGAAATTCCTTCATAATGAAGTTGGTATATCTTGAAACAACAATTGTTTTTCGGTGCAATAGAATAGGTATTCATAAACGTTTTATAAATTTCTTTATTTATAAAACTGATTTGGCTTTAGTTTACAAAAATTATGTTCAAAACAAAAATATGTCATCCAATGACAGTATGTGTAATAACCCACCATTTTGGACGGTTTCAATCGACAATAAACCACACATGTCAACTCGAACCATTCAAAAGGAAGGATTGTTAATGGGGTAAAAAAGAAAATAAGAGAAAAGAAGGAAAAACAAAACACAGAATCTCACAGTGGAATGACAAAATATAATAATCAAATAAACAGTTCATGAAGCTATTTTACAAATAACATTTGATTACACTTTTACAATACAATCAGAGTTATACATACAACAGATAAAATAGGATAATACAGCGGAACAACATGATGCAATGGGATAAAATGATAATATAATACTAAACTTTGTCTTCGTCCTCCAGAATAATGTCTTCAACACTGAAAAGCTCAGACTGACCTGAGCATAATGAAAAATAATACACTCGAGTCAGAACTAAAAATTCTTATGTAAGTCAAATCAATCTCAAATAAAAATATGAGTGCAATGGCTTGAGAGATGTTACGGGATTTTCCATCTCCTATCAAGTGTACAATGTGAATATAATTATTTAAGAGATTTCAAATAATTCGAAATACTAATTTTAACCACTTTAATAAAAATAAATTTGAAGTTTAAATTAAAACTTAACCTTCCAAATAATTCAATTCTAATGCATAATCTAAATTCAAGAAATTGTATGGGTATATATCATTTCAACCTATAATTTAAATGTCTTAGTTATCCAATTCTAAAATGATTTAGATGACCATTTAAATGATGTCGATAATATACACGGTGATAACCGGGACATATTAAAATAAATAAACAACCATACATCCAACATATCAATCAATAAGCATCCATTTCAGACAACATCCAAATCAACCAATATATTACAACAGTTAATAGTTATCAATATCGAGGTTTTAACTATCAATTAAATTCCAATATAAAATTAAATGTCAATTCAATTTAATGTCAATTCAAATTCAATATCAATTGAAACATTAATTTAAACCAACAAACAGCAATCAAAATGTATATATCTCATTATAAATTTTATTTAACTTGCAATGGAAATTTTAGTATTGCGTGAGTGGGTTGAATCACTCACCTTTTTAGCTTTCCTTCCTCTAATTAGGTTTGGATCCACCACTGATTTCTTTCTTTTAACTTTGATTTTCTTTACTTTTTTTATATTTGAAGGTTTTGGAGGATACAGAGAAGTTTGTAATATTTTAATTTGAAGGAGAAATTTTGAAAAGGAGAAGAAGAAGAAGAAAAATGTAGATTTGAAGAAATTTTTGTTTGGAAAAGAGAAGAAAAATGAAGAAGAATAAGGGAGGAAAAAGGGAGGTGAAGAAAGGTTAAACAAAAATTATATATATAATATAAAATGAAACTTAGGTTTGAAAAAATTATAGCTTCAGAGAAAAGAAGAAGGAACAACCGAAAATGAAGAAACAAACAAAAATGAGAAAAGAAACGAGGCAGGTATTTAATAAAGAATGAAATATACATGTTTGAATTTTAAAAGACATGTTTACAAAGCAAGCAAAACTTTTGGTATAAAATTTCATAATGTGTGCTACCTCAATTAATTTCATTAACAGGAAACGTTTCAAGGCAAGGATCACGTGTAAATAAATGAAACTTACAGGAAAACCAAAAGAGGCATGTATTTAATAAAAGAAAATAATAATATAAATAAATAAATGAAAGGGGCGGTAGAAATTTGAGAAGATAAACAAATGAAAAGATTAATGAACGTGAATAGTGGAATATGAAATTCTAACATATTTAAGACTATTCATTACACAAAGAAAGAATAGAGCATTTAATTCAGTTTAGACTGACGTGTTAGGTGAAAAGTTTTTGTTTCTGAAGGAAAATAAATGCATGCATGAGTCAACAGTGTATGTAAACGAATTCATAAGTTAATGCACATACGCATTTCATTTAAAATGAAAAGTAACGCCTCATTAATAATTCAATCTATGGCAAGAAGTGAAAGAACAAATGGAATGAAATATGCAAAAGAGAGGGGTCAACGAAAACGTGAGATGGCAGCAGAATAAAGTAAGGTAATAAATTAATGAGAATGGAAGGATTAGTATACTGCAAACAACTTTTGAAATTCAATTTTAAAACGTATATTTCCTTCAATACATTTCATTAAATCCAAATATACACATAAATATATGTTAATTCAACCATTATTTTTTTTACACACAATTAATAATATTGAACACACCAATTAACCTAATATTTCTCATTAAAATACTTATTATATTTTTAATACAATTAAGTTGCACATATCACTAATTAATTACAGTTCACTTCTATTTCTTATTAATGGAAAGATCTATTAATTCCAATAATTAAATTTCAAAACATACGCTGATTACTGGGAAGATTTACTTACAAATAGTTAATCCAATTGTTTTCCTTTTAAATTGTAATTCAACATATCTACTAACATTATTGGTTACAAACATGAGTTAGAATTTTACTTACAAATAATTAATTTCTTACTCTATGCTAAAACACGTTTCAAATAAATTATCATATGTTTTCTCCTTTAACAAATTTATTCACTTTATTCTTCATTAACATTTACTATTACAATCACCGTTATTAATTACATTCAAATAATGTTATTAAATACACCTAACGTATGCTATCATTTTTTTTATCTTATTGTAATACATGTTATTATGTTGAAATTCAAATAATATCATAAACATATCTCCTAACATACGTTAACACAAATAAAAGCATAAATTTATATTTTTTCTACCACTTATACTCCCAAATTATACTCCTTATTACAATTAGCCTTTGGTATTCCTATCCATTAGTTACATTTGAAACAATGCCATTAAAATACATATTAATATACGTTCTAGATTCCAACCTATGTCATTAATAGAATTTTAATTTAAGATCACAACGTTATATTATAGTTTAATTTGTATCAAAAAAACTTAAAAATTTAATTCCTAACCATTTTGTTCAAACTTTCTTATTGAATTTAATATATTCAAACAATTAAAAATACAGGTCGTTATAGTCTTTTCAAAACCCTTTTGGAGAGATTCATACAAGATCCTTCATGAACAATTATTACATGCAATCTTTCGACTCACACAGCCTGCCAACTCCTTGACCTAGGATATGTTGGGGTTTCTTATAAACCCTTATCTTGTATGCTTTGTAAACTATTATTTAGATGAAATAATATTAACATTGTGCACTACTCTAAAGTACATAACCTTATAAAAGGAAATCAACTCAACTTCACTCACATTTAGTCGTACTTTGTCCGTTAAAGTTCGATTACTCCTAATCAAGGCATCATTATGTATCATATGGAGGAGTGACTTTTGAGATTGAATATTTATTCATTTTTAGGTACATTGGAAACTTTTTCCAATATACTCACTCATTAGATCAAATCAAATCATTTCTATCGCATGTTATTTTATTTACTTTTGTTTTATACTCTATGAGTTTACCATAGAAATCCTATATGTGTATCAAATACACATGTCCATGTTGATGATAACTCATCGGTAAATGTGACAAACTACACGGAACTGTTTTGGTATTAATAGACTTACGACTGCATACATCTATATGTATCAATCCAAAGAGTTCATCAACTCTTATGATGCTCCCATTAAATGGGTGCATAACCCTTCAATTATTTTAGATATAATTAAGCAATGTCATATGATTCATAATCATATAATAAAATTATTTTTCAAAACTATGGCTTAGTCTATAATACCAAAATTACTATAAATAATATTAAATACTTCTATATTTTCCAATGCATCATTTTATTATGAAAACAAATGCCAGATTATAGTTTTATTTCATAACGAACATTCACAACAATCACATTGAAATATAACTATGTCTGTTTTTCATTTGGCACCAAAAAAATAGTCATTATTTCATAAATAATGTTCGGCATGTTTTACGAAAACTATTTTCGTAATTTATGCAATCAATAAGTGTTATATGGGATGCTCCTACTATTTTTTCCATTCTTATAATAGCGTACTAAATTTGGAGGTCCATTATTCACTTAACATAGAATATTTATTTCATATATTGTAAATAGTTTACAGTGGAGAGTTTTTGATCAAATTCCTGAACTCAAAGAAATAAATCTCATAGAAAATAATTTTCTACATGAAAATACATTTTGGAATTTGAAATCACATTTCTCATTCAAATGTTAAGCATCAATTATTATTATTATTACAATTATTGTTTCTGATGTTTCCTTATGAAGCAGAATTGACCATTCACTCTCTGCATCCCAACTATACCTTAAATCACATTTACTCTTATACATTCGTTTTCCTTTCTAAATGGTCAAACCATTCAAAAAATACCCTTAATACAATATTATAACGAACCTTTTACAAAACCACATTCGATTATTATTAAAATTTAAGGACATCAAATGTATTACATTTTACGTAAATCGATCAAATCAATATTTCAGCGATCATGTTCTTAGATTTATACTGTAGTTTTGGCCTTATGTTACAATTAACACAATTTGATCTTTTAGGTAGTCAATCAAATTGAATACTCGATCTTATAGTACTGTTTATTGACTTATTTCAAATGAACTATATTCATTGAAGTATCATATGTTACGAACTATGACCATTTATTATATAACATTTATATGTCATAGTATATGGATCAAATATCCATAGTCTTATATTCCTTTTAAAATTCGAAACTCATAGAATGCAATACACGGTCTCAACAATATAAACACATAAGTGGCCGTATTACGAACGTAGTAAGTAGTTGTAAAATCAGGCACTTGCATAGGTATAGAAAACATTAACATGCAATTGGCATTTAATAGTGGGTATTATATTATATTTACATTTGTCAATTTTCAATTTAGTTCATTTGTATATATTAATTAATAAACATTTTATCAATCATATTAAATGCATAAATTTATCATTGTAGATAATTAGAACATTATTTAGCATATGTTCTTACAATATTAGAAAGGTTAAATGTTATCATTTCATTTTTCTAATAAGGCTCCTAGTAGTCTTTTATGTTTCTCCAAACCTTAAGATGAAACATTAGTCTTTTGACTTCACTAGTGGGTGTTAGGACTTGTTTGTCTTGGTATTATGACCTTGAGTTTGCTCAACAAATCATAGCTGTTAGCGCCAAAATTGATCACTAACACCCAAACCCAGATGAAAGCACCAACCAATGACCACAAATCACAGATAGAATGTATGTAGAGAGTAATAATGTGAAGAACAGTAAAAATTAAAAAGAAAGCAGTAAGAACAGAAGATTTATAGTGGTTCGGATGACTCCGGCCTACGTCTACTCCAGAAATTTCCTTTTTTATTGATGTTAGAATCAATTACAGTTACAAAATGGTAGAGTAGCCTTAACCTTAGAAAATAGAAAGCAAGAGAGCCGAAAAGAAGATCCCCCTAATCTGGAAACCCACATGCTGTATTTGTAGGCAAATCCAGGTGTTGGGCCTCCTGGGTAATTCGAGCCCATTAAGGCCATAGCCGATCCAGGCTCAACACTACGACCGACCCTGAGCAGTTGACATGCCGAACGGAAGTTCCCCTGGCGATGACTCGAAGCAGATACACTGGCGACCCGAAGCACATTTGCGTCTTACCCAAACCAGAATATTGCCGACCCCAGAGTGTTGCCGAACCACATTCAACACCGATCCTAAGTACTTCAGGTACAGCGATCTCCTCTCGTTTCCTACAACCGACCCCGTGATTTCATAGCCGAACCGATCTCCACATGCCGAACAACCTACGCCGACCCACATTGACCGAACCACATCCATACTCCACCACCGAACCAATCCCCACTCTGATACTTCTCAAGCATGTCGACCCACACCATCATGACCGATCCATACTACCACGCCGATCCACATCATCTAGACCGATCCACAACACCATGCCGATCCATGCTACCATGACCGAACCACATTTTCAAAACCCTCAGGCCGAACCACTTGTGACTTTCTTCCCTCGATCAATCCATGCCTCACAGGCCGAACAACCCATGCCGAACCACTTCAGTAAGACTGAACCACCTTGTCAAACGACTGAGCCTCATGGCTGAACCACCAATAACCGAACCATATATCCATCCAACTAGCTCAAACCCATCGTACTCCAGCCTTAACAAACGAGTAGTTGATTTAGTTAAATCTGCCTGTCCACGGCCTTGCCAAGAGGCGGGTTAACATTTGCCCCCCAAAACATGCCTTGTGGTAAGAAGGTGTGTTTTGAATAGCTCCGAATCCAAAGTCCAAAGTCCGTATTCCATAGCCATACCATCTGATTCATAATCCAACCTATTGCTAAACCACCCTATCCAAGTGCCATTTCCAAATCCAAGTCCACGACTGCTCCGAGTCGATGTCCGATGCAAAGTCCAGTAACCAAATCCTTGACCTTTCCGGGCCAACATCCGAATCCAAGACCGCTTCGGGCCCTTATCTAAATCCGGGACCACTCCGGGTCCATGTCCAATCCTGACCTCGACTTTCCGATCAAGGGATTAACCTGTGAATATGTTTCTCCGGCCTTGACTCTCCGGTCGAGGACTTGATAATCTCCGGCCTCGACTCTCCGGTCGAGGACTTGATATTTTTCGGCCTCGACTCTCCAGTCCAGGACTTTTATATCCTCCGGCCTCGACTCTTCGGTCGAGGACTTTTATATTCTCCAGCCTCGACTCGCCGGTCGAGGACTTTTAAATTCTTCGGCCTAGACTCTCCGGTCGAGGACTTTTATATTCTCCGGCCTCGACTCTCCGGTCGAGGACTTTTATATTCTTTGGTCTCGACTCTCCGGTCAAGGACTTTATATTTTGTTCGAGTCCATTCCATCGCTCTCCGGCGAAGGGACTCATACCTTGCGATTACTGCCCCGTCTCTCCGGTCGGGACCGTAATCGTGTAACCGATATTATTTATTAATCCAAATCCAATTATCATAAAATCCAATTAACAAAATAAAAGTCCATGCAATAAAGAAAATCAAATGTCCATAGTACCAAGAAAGAAACTAGATTTCACAGAAAATAGAAAAGACAAAATTTCATAAACCCGAGTATCATGGTATATCATCATCTCATAGCATGCCTAGAGACCGTCCTCGATACCATACATGTGTAAGTGACTTAGCCGCCTTACTTTGGGGTTTACTACTTATTCAAAGCCATATATCCATTCAGCTAATAATAAGGCGACGATGCCTAGATCCTGTGCCAGCTTCGTCTAAGGAGGGTAGTGGCTGCTCCTGTTCCACTACCATAGCTCGATTCCTTATGTACTGTTGTAAATGACCATTCCTTATATGTTCCTCAATGATATCCTTCAAATGCATGCAGTCATTTGTGTTATGCCCATCCAGCTTATGGAATAGGCAATGCTTTCCCGATGCCCGTTCGTGTTCGAAGGGTTCCCTCCTTGCTGGCCTCCGATACTAGAGGCGTCCTCGAGTATCTAAATAAATTCTTTCCAGAGTCCCATTCAAATCCATATAAGAAGAGAATTTTGATTCCCTCTGTTGCCTATTCGATGTGTTACTGTTATCATTCATTTTCCTTTTCCCTTTATCATCTTTGTTTGGAACTTCCCTAGGTGGACCTCCACCCCCTACTGCATAAGCTTCAGCCTCTCTCCCTTCTCTCTCAGCCTGCGCATCTTCCTGCCTTAAGAACCTTTCCGCCTCATGCTAGAACTCCCCGAGATCCCTCGGTGGGTCTCGATCCAATGATATCTTGAAATCCGAATTATCTGCAATCCTTGAAACTGCCGCCATTAAAACCATTGATGGATCGATCCACCGAAGCCACCACCGCATTAAATCCGGTTAAGAAATCCCTAAGCGACTCTCCCTTCCATTGTTTCATCGATGTTAAAGTCATCACGTTCTTGGGTCTGACTATGTGGACTCGAAACTGTCTCATAAACCTTTCAATTAGCTCCGTCCATGTGCCGATAGAGCCACTCTCTAGCTGTCTGAACCATAATGATGCAATATCCGTCAAATACAAAGGGAAGCACCATGCCATGACTTCCTCCGATGCCCCCAGTACTTCCATGTGCCTCATATACCTTGTTAGGTGAACCGTGGGATCTGTTTTCCCATCATACATTTCCAACGATGGTAGTTTGAAATCCGGCGGATTCCTTGCCTGCTTGATCATAGGAGTGGAGGGGCTCCTGTTCACGTCCTCCAAATCTCTATTCACCAATCCTCCCCTGATAGCCTGTCTGATTACGTCCGTTAACCTGTCATTGTCATCAAGTAACGACCTCTGTCCATTATCTCCAATCTGCCCCCCGAGTCCACGAGGGAATCCCGGAACCTGCCCTTCTAGATGAGCATCCACTTCCCTATTAACGCCAAATTGCCCATCATTGCCTTGTATCCTTACTGGAATGGAGCCTACACGATTCGGGGACATGCCCCCTAGTTCAGGGGCCATTTCCGATACTCCAACTCTATCCCGTACTTCGGTCGCTTCAAGCCCTTGGTCCTGATTCCGGGCTGCCTCCGTTCCTATCGCTCTACCTTCATGATCCTCATTTCCAGCATCACTTGCTACTCTATTCCTTTGGTTTTACACTCCAACTTGTCCAACGTGTTGGAGTAGGTTCTGTATCATTTCCTCCTACCTTTTCAGTATCCCTTCCTGCATAGCATCCATCATCATTTCCATCTCATCTTTGGGGATGAAAACTGAGGTCTGATTAGCTCCTGAGGAAGCCTCTTGACTTCCTTCATGCTGACTTCTTTCCGCTCTTTGTCTCCTTGTTGATTGCTTTTCCATAGCTTCCCAAGAATCCGAGTTTCTAAGCCTTTAAATCCAAAGTCCAAGCTTTCGATTCCCTGAGTGCTAGCTTTCTCAATGAAAGCACCAAAATGTTAGCGCCAAAATTGGTCACTAACACACAAATCCAGATGAAAGCACCAACCAACGACCACATATCACAGATAGAATATATGTAGAGAGTAATAATGTGAAGAACAGTAAAATTAAAAGGAAAGCGGTAAGAACAGAAGATTTATAGTGGTTCGGCTGACTCCGGCCTACGTCCACTCCAGAAATTTCCTTTTTTATTGATGTTAGAATCAATTACAGTTACAAAATGGTAGAGTAGCCTTAGCTTTAGAAAATAGAAAGCAAGAGAACCGAAAAGAAGATCCCCCCAATCTGGAGACCCACATGCTGTATTTATAGGAAAATCCAGGTAGTTGGGCCTCCTGGGTAATTCAGGCCTATTAAGGCCATAGCCAATCCAGTCTCAACACTACGACCGACCCCGAGCAGTTGACATGTCGAACGGAAGTTCCCCTGGCGATGACTCGAAGCAGATACATTG
The DNA here is from genome assembly GCA_030737815.1 of Allium fistulosum. Taxonomy (NCBI): domain Eukaryota; kingdom Viridiplantae; phylum Streptophyta; class Magnoliopsida; order Asparagales; family Amaryllidaceae; genus Allium; species Allium fistulosum. The sequence continues at coordinate 1,003,551,369 of CM060902.1, read as the reverse complement.
GCGACCCGAAGCCCATTTGCGTCTGACCCAAAGCAGAATATTGCTGACCCTAGAGTGTTGCCGAACCACATGGAATGCCGAACCACATTCAACGCCGATCCTATGTACTTCAGGTATGCCGATCTCCTCTCGTTTCCTACAACCGACCCCATGTCTTCATAACCAAACCGATCTCCATGTGCCGAATGACCTACACCGACCCACATTGACCGAACCACATCCATTGTAACGTCCTGGATTTTCGACACCCGAAAATCGACATTAATACGTCCACTGTATCAACTGCCGACCAATCGAATGACGGAAAACCGAATTGTTATGGTTAAAAAGAAGAGGTAGAAGAAGAAAGAAAGAAAGAAAGAAGAAACAACAGAAACAATATCAGAATCTCACATATCGCAGCAGAACAACATATAATAGATAAATGAATAATCTTTAAATCAAAGAACTATACATTTTATACATTGCATTATCATTAGAGTCAATATACAACACAATACATAAATGGACAGTTATATAACTTGTCCTGATACAGAATACACAGCGGAATAATAATATCATATACATGTGATACGTCTCGTCATCCAGCTCGCCACTGAGCTCCACAACATCTCCTGAATCCAGAATGACCTGATAACCTGACTCTAGACTGCCCGTGTGGAAATTGGTGGGCACCCAGAGTTTAGGAAGGAAACAATAAACTCCAGGTCAGTCATGGTGACTGGTGTCAGAACTAAAACAGTTATTTGCACAAGTGAATACAACAAAGGAAGTAAAAGACATTCGCAATGCTTTTGGAAAATGAGACTACCATAAGACCTCCCGCCACACACACAATGCAAACGCAGAATTGGAGGAGATTTCTTCTTATGATAGTCAAACATGCTTACTACGCAAAAGAAAACCCTTTTGATATTATTACTAGTGCATAATGTGGAAAACATTTCGAAAGTATAATATTAATCTTAGCCAACATACAACCATTATTGTATGCCTACTATAACTACCATTTCAATAGAAGGTTACCGCCACATTCCATGGCAGGTAATACAATTAAAACCGTACAGGGCTCGTATTGTTTCTTTGGATTTCCAACAAATGGTCAAGCAAAGGAACTTTCTTACACCGAAATGGAAACGCCTCTGGAAAGACGCCCATGAGAACCTAACCGGATCTCTGCAAACACAAGGCCGATGCTACCTCACGCTGTACAGCTGTAACTAGGTAGCTAACACACAAGCTATGTCATCCCCCGGTCGTTACCGACCTTTATCCGAGGATCCTCAACCATAAAGCAACAACCATAAAGTATAATTAATTTGCAGCATCAACATAGGTATAATATTTGGGCTCTATACCATGATATCACCTTTTAATCCAGAAGGAAATGACATACTCTAGGGGCGCGACCCCTAACAACCTTGCCGCAACATTCCTGTTTCGACCATTACCGGGTTGTAAGGCTCGACGAAGTCTCGTCCACAAAGCTACGCTTTTTTAACAAAGCCACGCTTTTTCACAAAGCCACGCTTTGATCAACAAATGATCAACAACACTTCGTATGCCACATTACCAAATTGGGAATGTATCACTAGTAACCATCAACTACATAACCTCTGAGCTCGTAATCCCAGAGAAGGGTGTTAAGCTAAGAGAATAAATTCTCCGCCACCGACAAAAATGTATTTGATAGAAACTAGCTTTACATCTCAAAGTGTAACGTCAGACACACATCCATACAAGTCCGTTCCGGGATTGAATGGAACCGAAGGCACTTCCAAAGAAACCCTTGCAATCCGGATATTCACTAATCACGTCCGGACTTCCCATCACAAGAAGAGTGATATAAATCTCTATACCGGAGCAACTCGGTGCAGAGACATTCGACAGGTTGTCCTTTCATTTTTGAAAATACCCGGTCTTCACATCGGTCTTCAATACAAACCATATCGTCGTATCACTTATTCGGAATGGGACATATGACACAAAGGTCTTTTCCCGGCTAACCCGAATAGTGAGCACAATATTTAAAAACATATAGATATTGGGATTTCAATTAAGTCACAACTTATTACCCAAATCCTTTCCTTTAAATGGTTTAAACAAATTACCATTTTAAATCTTTAAACAAAAAGATTCACTTCACAAAGTTTACCCAGTTTCACAAAGATTCATTCACAGATTTCCAAATCAATTTCCATTTCAATTGGATTAACCCATTAAATCTTTAAATTAAGATTTAATTTATAGCTTTCAAAACTATTCACAATTCAAGTCTTTTATAATATAAAAGATACACCTTTTAAAATCTTCTTTGATTTCAAAATAAAGCTTAATCATCTTCACAAAGGTTAATTCATGGTTTTTCTCAAACTATTTACAATTTCATTTCAACTTGAAATGTTTCGATACAAATTGGAAATATTTTCACTTTATGAAAGCTATTATTATTTGAAAACAGATAGTTTTCGTTTTGGGAAAAAACTGGTTACAATTACACAGTTAAAGCCGTCCAAGTATAAAACTTGAATTTAAATTTAAATTTCCAAAACCATATTTCAAATGGTTAAAAACCCATATAAACACCTTTTATACTTAAAAAATCTTTTAAACCAAAATTCCCAATTCATTGAATTCAATTTCAAAATATTGAATTCAAAATTTAAATCAAATGATTTAAATTCCAATTTTATTAAGTTATTTAAAATAACTCTTATTTTGAAACTCACTTTCAAAAGCTTTCAATTCCAATTCCAAAACTATATTGAATTCAAAAATTCAATTTCCAAAATTGATAAAAATCTGTGACTTAACTGATTTCCACGTGAAATCCACATTTGTGTGTGTATTGTGTAGTCCACGGTTTAACACAATAGTGCAACAACATTGAACCATCACAGATCAAATATAACGATATAATCGATAAGCGGTATAAACTATAACGCTTACCTTTTATTCACAGATCACAGATATATCTATCAGAGATAAACAATTTACGAATCACAACACAAATTAGGATATATCACAAAGCATCACATATCCTTATAAATTTCAAATGAGTTTACAAAATCATTTCCTTTTTAAATAAATTTCTTTATCTCTTCAAGTCTATTTAAAATTCCATTTTTTAAATAAATTCTTCAACTTATAAACAATATTACCCGAAATCCATTTATTAAGCCCTTTTTCCCGAAATTTGAAATTTTATTCAATATGGTTCAAAAATAACTTTATCTCTTTAAAACTCCTTTTAAATTTATCCAATTCTCTAAAATAATTTTTTTCGATAAATTTTCAACTTGAATTTCAAAAATCCAATTTATTTATTTCTGGTATCCAACGATACCAAAATATATATTCGGCTAAATTATAGCCTTCAACAATTCCAATCCACGAATATAATCACACGGAGATTATAAATAATCAACACACAACATATGAAATAAATTCAAATGTTTGAAGAATCTAGTTGGATCCCTCCAACCTGTTTCCCTGCATCCAAAGATGTTAGCACAATACCAATTCCACTTCAATGTGGAATATCGCGGTATATGGGATTTATAAAATACTATCCGCTATTATGCGACGCAATAGGGTCTCATCCGCTATATAATGCGGGAAATCAACTCCAAATACATATATAATACCAATTCCACTTCAATGTGGAATTATCGCGGTATATGTTTTTAATAAATAACCTCCGCTTAATATACGGCGTATAGGGTCTATTTCAATCACAATAAATAGCAACCATCATTCAATTCACACAATCAACACTATCAACAAATTTTAAATCTAACTATTTAAAATTTAAATCGAAACACAATTCGATTGAGTGAGGAGTCCTCACCTTGCTTCCAATAACAGTTGTAGTGCTTTAAATTTTAAATTAAATCGATCCGTTCAATTTAATCCAAAATTTCCACTTGATCTGAATGTCTCCGATCTGCGCTGCAGCGTAGATCGCGTCGCTGTGATCCCTGCGCTTCCTGTTTCGTCGAAATCTGATATCGTATGGCAAAGATATCACGTTTTAAATTTTAAACAATTTAAATAAATCAATTTCACTATTTTTTTTTCAACCTCAGTTTAATCTGGCCGCACGTTTTACAAAACAAGATCTGGCCGTGCTTTACTTCTTCCCCACCAGCCCATTCACGTACGCGTGAATATCCAACGAGCCGCCATCTTCAACCAAATCACGCGCCTTCGTCGACGATCGTGACGACGATCAGGTTACACCGTTCGAACGCCCATTGGCCCACGCACCTTCGTGCCAAACGCGGCTCAGCTCGGCCCCTTGTACCACTCACAAAACCCTCTTGACCGCCGCCCATACGCGAGCAGATCTCGCCTCCATCGTCGCGTTATACGACAAACCCTCCGTTGGATTTAAAGAGCACATCGAGCTCTTCAACGATGCAGTTGAAAGTTTCTCCTAATTGCTGATGGATTGGCCAAAAAATGAGGAGGAAGAAACGAACAATATCGGCCATTGAAAAGTTATTAGGGCCGGCTGAAGATAGGGTTAGGGTTTGCTTGAAAATTGTGAAATGTTGTGGCCTTTTATAGAAAATTGCGCGACACTATTCATCTCCAAAATTTTCAAACTCGAAATCAAACGTGCCGACTGGCGTTTTTAAGGTTTTACCCACATTCCGAACACAATGCAACATGTTTCGGGAGCTAATTCGATTGTATGTGAGAGTTACGGAATTAAACGATCAAATTTAAATCAAATCGATTAAAACGATTTCGATGCGTTTCAGCTTGCCCCGGACAAACCGTAAATCCGATTGACACGAAATTTGAAATCTGACAATAATATAACATTACGGATCCGATGAAACTAGTTTCGTCAAAATCCGAGACTGTTTGAAAAATGACTATTTTCACTAGTCAATTAAATATTAAAATATTCAATTTTCACAATTTGACTTTTAATTCAATTTTAAAAGTTCTATAACATCATTCTAACTCCAATATGATTTAATATAACTTTATAAATCATTTTATACACATTAAACCCAAATTCCAATTATTTCTGGAATTTCAAATATAAATTTGTCGATTTAATTATCCAATTAAATCGCTATATTCGAAATAAAATTTATTCGACTTACAAATCTCACTTGTTAATATTTAAAATCAATTAAATATCTGAATTTCAATTGACGAAAATTCTGGGTCGTTACAATCTTCCCCCCTTAAAAGAATTTCATCCTCGAAATTGCAAAGTAAGAAAAATGCCCCAAATTCATTAACTTTTCAAATAATTCGTTCAAATTAGATTTCAAAATCACTTAAGTGTACAGCTTCCCCAAAAACCAATGGTTAAACTCTTCCAAAAAATTTACTAAGTTTTTCAAACCTACACTTAGTTATACTTTTCAAAACAAACTACATCGTTTAACTTTTAACTTCAAATCCAAAATTTAGTTTTCACAAATTTTTCAAAATTTCCCGAAAATTTTATAACGCCTTAAATTTTCAGAAAAATTCGCCATAGCCTCCTTTGTGCGGTTTGATCGTAGTAGGATCACAATAGACATAAATATATATACATCGACCCACCCGATCGGAAAAGCAGAAAAACAGTTCATATTTCCTATTTTTATTGCGTAGGCGTACCTTTTTAGCATTTTTAAGCAAAGCAGTTATTTATTAAGCATTTTAGCGCAACCAAATCCAACCGAACGGCAGCCACGGCACCTTTACTTACTCAATTTAAACACGTAAATGACATATATATAAAGTTATTAACTTTTACTCTTTTAAACAACTACAACATATGCATATTAAAAGAAATGCATACTAAACAAGGTTTATAAGCAACTTATATGATTTCGACATTACTTGTAATTGTTTACAACCAATTCATATATACAACGATATTCATTTCTTCATTTTCAATTAGTTTACATTCTAATTTACATTCAAGTTGGTTCACTTCCAATTCAAATTCCATCACATAGCTTTCAATTTTTATCAATTCAATTTCATTAATACTTAATGAATTATACTATATACAATCAACCAACAATCATATAACAACCAATGTATATTCAACACAACCAAATTTATTCACTTTGTTTACCTTCAATTTGGTTCAACACTTTCAATTAGCTTTAATGAATTAACACTTACATTCATTATTCCATATCAATTTACTTACATTAGATTGATTAACATTCAATCCATTAATTAATTCAGTTGCTAATTCATTTTACAAATAAAGTTGAATATCATTTATATAACTCAAGTTCATATTCATTTAATTCACTTTATTATTTCACTTCGACACCAAAATCAACTTCATTCAACATCACTTGTTTAACTCAACTTAAATTTCCAATTCAAATTCCAATTCTAAAGTAAATTCTATTTAACTTTTACCAAAGTCAAATTTCATTACTTATTCAAATTCATATCTCATTTTGCTTAACAAAATTGTTTAATCATTTCTTTTACAATTGGTTTCACTTATATTCATCAATTTCAATTTGGACTTTAATTTCAAATATGTTTATCACAACCAAACTTCAATTCTTCAATTTATTATGGTAGCAAATCAATCACACAGAAACTCGAAAATGATACTGATGATGCTGCAGTCATCACCCTTATTATTTCCCTAGTAACAGTAGTGAATTCAGTGCGTAAAATCTTTTAACAATTTCCTTTTATTTATAAATCACATTTATAAATCCTTTTCTCATATAATTTCACTATTTTTCTTTACTTATACAAGATTATTTCACAATTGCAAATCATTTTAATTATAATTCCACACTTATAATTCATTTTCTTATACAATTTCTTCTTTTACAATTGTTGTTTTTGTTTAGATTATTCAAACAACTTTTGTTGACTTATATATATTTTCACATTTTCAACAACCAAACAATTAATTTATATACACTTTAATAATTTCTTGGAAAATTATTTCCTTTATATACAAAATATAATCAAGGTAAAATTATTTCATTTACCCAATTTAAAATGATACTATGTCGATTTATCTCGTTCAAGAGTTTAGAAACCCCTATCGATTACAGTTAGCTAGACTGCAACGACCAGATTCTATAAACAATCAACCGATAAGTAAACACAATACAAAACAATTTCATATTCACTAACAAATACGCGCTCGTATCTATTATTACACTCACACTCATTCCAGAGTACTACTGACTCTATCTCTAATGAGTAATCCCCAACAGAGCCAAGGTTATCGCTTAACCATATGCTCTGATACCACATGTAACGTTCCGACTTTTCGACGCCCAAAAATCGACATTAATACGTCCACTGTATCAACTGTCGAGCAATCGAATGCCGAAAAACCGAATTGTTATGGTTAAAAAGAAGAGGTAGAAGAAGACAAAAAGAAAGAAAGAAGAAACAACAGAAACAATATCAGAATCTCACATATCGCAGCGGAACAACATATAATAGATAAATGAATAATCTTTAAATCAAAGAACTATACATTTTATACATTGCATCATCATCAGAGTCAATATACAACACAATACATCAATGGACAGTTATATAACTTGTCCTCATACATAATACACAGCGAAATAATAATATCATATACAAGTGATACATCTCGTCATCCAGCTCACCACTGAGCTCCACAGCATCTCCTGAATCCAGAATGACCTGATAACCTGACTCTAGACTGCCCGTGTGGAAATTGGTGGGCACCCAGAGTTTAGGAAGGAAACAATAAACTTCAGGTCAGTCATGGTGACGGGTGTGAGAACTAAAACAGTTATTTGCACAAGAGAATACAACAAAGGAAGTAAAAGACATTCGCAATGCTTTTGGAAAATGAGACTACCATAAGACCTCCCGCCACACACTCAATGCAAACGGAGAATTGGAGGAGATTTCTTCTTATGATAGTCAAACATGCTTACTACGCAAAAGAAAACCCTTTTGATATTATTACTAGTGCATAGTGTGGAAAACATTTCGAAAGTATAATATTAATCTTAGCCAACATACAACCATTATTGTATGCCTACTATAGCTACCATGTTCAATAGCAGGTTACCGCCACATTGCATGGCAGGTAATACAATTAAAACCGTACAGGGCTCGTATTGTTTCTTTGGATTTCCAACAAATGGTCAGGCAAAGGAACTTCCTTACACCGAAATGGAAACGCCTCTGGAAAGACGCCCCTGAGAACCTAACCGGATCTCTGCAAACACAAGGCCGACGCTACCTCACGCTGTACAGCTGTAACTAGGTAGCTAACACACAAGCTATGTCATCCCCCGGTCGTTACCGACCTTTATCCGAGGATCCTCAACTACAAAGCAACAACCACAAAGTATAATAAATTTGCAGCATCAACATAGGTAAAATATTTGGGCTCCATACCATGATATCACCTTTTTATCCAGAAGGAAATGACATACTCTATGGGCGCGACCCCTAACAACCTTGCCGCAACATTCATGTTTCGACCATTACCAGGTTGTGAGGCTCGACAAACTCTCGTCCACAAAGCTACGCTTTTTTCACAAAGCCACGTTTTTTCACAAAGCCACGCTTTTTCACAAAGCCACGCTTTGATCAACAAATGATCAACAGCACTTCGTATGCCACATTACCAAATTGGGAATGTATCACTAGTAACCATCAACTACATAACCTCTGAGCTCGTGCATCTCAGAGAAGGGTGTTAAGCTAAGAGAATAAATTCTCCGCCACCAATAGAAATGTATTTGATAGAAACCAGCTTTACATCTCAAAGTGTAACGTCAGACACACATCCATACAAGTCCGTTCCGGGATCGAACGGAACCAAAGGCACTTCCAAAGAAGCCCTTACAATCCGGATATTCACTAATCACGTCCGGACTTCCCATCACAAGAAGAGTGATATAAATCTCTATACCGGAGCAACTTGGTGCAGAGACATTCGACAGGTGGTCCTTTCATTTTCGAAAATACCCGGTCTTCACACCGGTCTTCAATACGATCCATATCGTCGTATCACTTATTCAGAATGGGTCATATGACACAAAGGTCTTTTCCCGGCTAACCCGAATAGTGAGCACAATATTTAAAAACATATGGATATTGGGATTTCAATTAAGTCACAACTTAGTACCCAAATCCTTTCCTTTAAATGGTTTAAACAAATTACCATTTTAAATCTTTAAACAAAAAGATACACTTCATAAAGTTTACCCAGTTTCACAAAGATTCATTCACAGATTTCCAAATCAATTTCCATTATAATTGGATTAACCCATTAAATCTTTAAATTAAGATTTAATTTATAGCTTTCAAAACTATTCACAATTCAAGTCTTTTATAATATAAAAGATACACCTTTTAAAATCTTCTTTTATTTCAAAATAAAGCTTAATCATCTTCACAAAGGTTAATTCATGGTTTTTCTCAAACTATTTACAATTTCATTTCAACTTGAAATGTTTCGATACAAATTGGAAATCTTTTCACTTTATGAAAGCTATTATTATTTGAAAACAGATAGTTTTCGTTTTGGGAAAAAACTGGTTACAATTACACAGTTAAAGCCATCCAATTATAAAACTTGAATTTAAATTTAAATTTCCAAAACCATATTTCAAATGGTTAAAAACCCATATAAACACCTTTTATACTTAAAAAATCTTTTAAACCAAAATTCTCAATTCATTGAATTCAAATTCAAAATATTGAATTCAAAATTTAAATCAAATGATTTAAATTCCAATTTTATTAAGTTATTTAAAATAACTCTTATTTTGAAACTCACTTTCAAAAGCTTTCAATTCCAATTCCAAAACTATATTGAATTCAAAAATTCAATTTCCAAAATTGATAAAAATCTGTGACTTTACTGATTTCCATGTGAAATCCACATTTGTGTGTGTATTGTGTAGTCCACGGTTTAACACAATAGTGCAACAACATTCAACCATCACAGATCAAATATAACGATATAATCGATAAGCGGTATAAACTATAACGCTTATCTTTTATTCACAGATCATAGATATATCTATCATAGATAAACAATTTACGGATCACAACACAAATTAGGATATATCACAAAGCATCACATATCCTTATAAATTTCAAATGAATTTACAAAATCATTTCCTTTTTAAATAAATTTCTTTATCTCTTCAAATCTATTTAAAATTCCATTTTTTAAATAAATTCTTCAACTTATAAACAATATTACCCGAAATCCATTTATTAAGCCCTTTTTCTCGAAATTTGAAATTTTATTCAATATGGTTCAAAAATAACTTTATCTCTTTAAAACTCCTTTTAAATTTATCCAATTCTCTAAAATAATTTTTTTCGATAATTTTTTAACTTGAATTTCAAAAATACAATTTATTTATTTCTGGTATCCAACAATACCAAAATATATATTCGGCTAAATTATAGCCTTCAACAATTCCAATCCACGAATATAATCACACGGAGATTATAAATAATCAACACACAACATATGAAATAAATTCAAATGTTTGAGGAATCCAGTTGGATCCCTCCAACCTGTTTCCCTGCATCCACAAATGTTAGCACAATACCAATTCCACTTCAATGTGGAATATCGCAGTATATGGGATTTATAAAATACTATCCGCTATTATGCGGTGCAATAGGGTCTCATCCGCTATATAATGCGGGAAATCAACTCCAAATACATATATAATACCAATTCCACTTCAATGTGGAATTATCGCGGTATATGTTTTTAATAAATAACCTCCGCTTAATATACGGCGTATAGGGTCTATTTCAATCACAATAAATAGCAACCATCATTCAATTCACACAATCAACACTATCAACAAATTTTAAATCTAACTATTTAATATTTAAATTGAAACACAATTCGATTGAGTGAGGAGTCCTCACCTTGATTCCAATAACCGTTGCAGTGCTTTAAATTTTAAATTAAATCGATCCGTTCATTTAATCCAAAATTTCCACTTGCTCTGAATGTCTCCGGATCTACGTTGCAGCGTAGATCGCGTCGCTGCGATCCCGACGCTTCTTGTTTCATCGAAATCTGATATCGTATGGCAAAGATATCACGTTTTAAAGTTTAAACAATTTATATAAATCAATTTCACTAATTTTTTTTTCAACCTCAGTTTAATTTGGCCGCACGTTTTACAAAACAAGATCTGGCCGTGCTTTGCTTCTTCCCTACCAGCCCATTCACGTACGTGTGAATACCCAACGAGCCGCCATTTTCAACCAAATCACGCGCCTTCGTCGACGATCGTGACGACGATCAGGTTACACCGTTCGAACGCCCATTGGACCACGCACCTTCGTGCCAAACGTGGCTCAGCTCGGCCCCTTTTACCACTCACAAAACCCTCTCGACCGCCGCCCATACGCGAGTAGATCTCGCCTCCATCGTTGCGCTATACGACAAACCCTCCGTTGGATTTAAAGAGCACATCGAGCTCTTCAACGATGCAGTTGAAAGTTTCTCCTAATTGCTGATGGATTGGCCAAAAAATGAGGAGGAAGAAATGAATGATATCGGCCATTGAAAAGTTATTAGGGCTGGCTGAAGATAGGGTTAGGGTTTGCTTGAAAATTGTGAAATGTCGTGGCCTTTTATAGAAAATTGCGCGACACTATTCATCTCCAAAATTTTCGAACTCGAAATCAAACGTGTCGGTTGGCGTTTCTAAGGTTTTACCCACGTTCCAAACACAATGGAATGTGTTTCGGGAGCTAATTCGATCGTATGTGAGAGTTACGGAATTAAACGATCAAATTTAAATCAAATCGATTAAAACAATTTCGATGCGTTTCAGCTTGCCTCGGACAAACCGTAAATCCGATTGACACGAAATTTGAAACCTTACGATAATATAACATTACGAATCCGATGAAACTGGTTTCGTCGAAATCCGAGACTGTTTGAAAAATGACTATTTTCACTAGACAATTAAATATTAAAATATTCAATTTTCACAATTTGACTTTTAATTCAATTTTAAAAGTTCTATAACATCATTCTAACTCCAATATGATTTAATATAACTTTATAAATCATTTTATACACATTAAACCCAAATTCCAATTATTTCTGGAATTTCAAATATTAATTTGTCGATTTAATTATCCAATTAAATCACTATATTCGAAATAAAATTTAATCGACTTACAAATCTCACTTGTTAATATTTAAAATCTATTAAATATCTGAATTTCAAATGACGGAAATTCTGGGTCGTTACATCCATACTCCACCGCTGAACCACTCCCCACTCTGATACTTCTCAAGCATGTCGACCCACACCATCATGACCGATCCATACTACCACGCCAATCCACATCATCCAGACCGATTCACAACACCGTACCGATCCATGCTACCAAGACCGAACCACATTTTCCAAACCCTCAGGCCGAACCACTTATGACTTTCTTCCCTCGATCAATCCATGCCTCACAGGCCGAACGAACCACACCAAACCACTCTAGTAAGACCGAACCACCTTGTCGAACGACCGAGCCTCATGGCCGAACCACCAATAACCGAACCATATATCCATCCAACTAGCTCAAACCCATCGTACTCTAGCCTTGACAAACGAGTAGTTGATTTAGTTAAATCCGCATGTCCACGGCCTTGCCAAGAGGCGGGTTAACAATAGCCCCACAAACGATTGATAACTTTTTATCGGTTGTATTACATACAACTCCTAATCTATTTTTTCTTGTCCTAATCTCATTTCGACCTTGAGTTTGCTTAAAAAATTGAAAGAGATTATTCACTCATACCTACCACATCGCGACGACCTACGTATAGTATATGTACCTTGAGTTTGCTCAACAAACAGATATAGTTATCTTACCTCGTCTATTCAATATATTAATAATACTACACATAACATTCCTAGCTTGAATTTTCTCAACAACTAAGGAGTATGCAAATAATTTATTAACGAGCGTTACGGCACGCGCTTCGAGCGTGACAAAAGTACATCCTTCATGGATAAATTAATTTTTTATGAATTATATATGCTTAGCATATTCAAAAAAATGATTTTCATAAATACTTAGCTATGATTTTATGTTGGAATCATGTGTAGTCAGTTTGAATTTTTATTTCTAAGTTGCATCGTTTAATTTTTTATTTAGTTTGAATTTTTATTTCTAAGCTGTATCGTTTAAATTTTTTTGTTTGAACTTTTTTCCGTTATCAATTAATAAAAAGCAAAAATGTACAGAAAGTTTACTTCTTAGATCATATTTTTAAGCGATATTAAGTTTGGTATGTAAAAGAGCATTATGAATTTGCAAAAAGTATATTTGCTAGATTCTATTTTTAAGTGATATTAACATTTTTTAATATCCATAGAGAGACGTTTTTGTAAGTTGACGTTTATACCAGAAAAATAAGATGCTTTCACTTAAACTCAGGAATAAAAAATTATAACAATAGTTTATTTACTCCCTATTTCAACCTGTTTTGAATCAAATGTATAATAAAAGGTTGAGCTTCTTAACGCTACTTACCATAGTATGCAGTTGACGATAATATTACATGTAATAAAAGAGCGGTGCTATATGCATGAGTTTAGGATCAGGTATATAGATGCTATTTTTTAGGAGCAATTAATAGATGCACCAAGCTTAGGAACAAATATGCAGATGCTATTTTTAAGGATCAATTAGTGGAGATTTTTTTTAAAGAATTGTATATAAAGGGAAATTTTGGAACATCACGGTCGGACCAAAAGATTGCGCTTCCAAGCCAACTATTAATAAAGATATATATATAGTAGAGGACAATATTATATTGAAGATTCATAATCTTCGATATATTATATTGAGTGATATCGACTTATAGAATAATGTATTTCTTATGAAATACCCTCGTGATTCAAGTGTTAGGGACATCAGAAATCACAATATACGTACATTTACGTAGGTATTTATTTTTTATGTCTATTTGGGTTTCTTTAATATTCCACCTTTAGTTTATACACTCATATTATATAAGTTTCATTAGTATATAACTTTTATATTTTAATTAACTTATACGATTATCTTATGTATAACATTTTATTAATTAAGTCTTATTTAATTAATTATAATTAATTAACTCTTTAATTAATTTTAAATTAGTATTCCAATACAACTTTTATATTGGACATATGTACTATAACCTTTATTATAGTAAGACACATATATCTTATATATGCATATTTTTAGTTAATTAACTAACTTCAATTACTTTATTAATTAAAAATTTTAATTAAATTATATTAATTTCGAAAATTTGTCTTATATACATACATGTATGCCTATGTTATCTTAAACATTTTAAAATAACATAATATATATCAACATATATAATACATGCATATAAGTATTAACCAATTAACTCATTTAATTAATTTATGTTATTAATCTTATTAATTATTTTAAATTTCGAAATGAATATTTACAAAGTTTCAAACATTTTGAACTTTTCATTACATTTTCAAACATTTAGAAAATATTTGTTATATTATAACCTTTTATAATAAACACGTTTTTATTTTAAATTAACTTTTAAATTTAAAATTTTGGCTTAAGTTTCAAAACTATTTTGAAAATTAGCATAGGGTCTAATTAAATTGGGTCTTTTCTATTAGGGGTAACCTTTGGGCTTATTCTACCTTTCAGGCCAGGCTGGTAACTAGGTAGGACAGGGTACTTGATTACCCTATTCCAATCCTAGCTAGACATTACCTTTCTAGACACCGTACTTAGTGGGCAAACTTAATTAGTTAGCCATAACATGACTAATTTAGACCGCATAAGCTATTAGACTATGATACCATTGATGGAACCGGGTCAGCCCGCAGCGGAAAAAATGGGTGAATATCAAAAATTTTACCACTTTTGTATCATTAATGGGCCTATGAAGTTTAAATGCATTTAGATCCTGTCTAAATTTTCTTTTAAATAAAATCAATATTATATTTAATTTGGTAAAATAAATTCAAAAAGGTTGAATATTATATAAATTTATACGAATGAGTGTATCAAATACACCCATGTGTGTAGTAGTTACTTATTAAAATAAATATGAGAAAGTAATGTTTAGTTTCATTCCTTAATAGTTATGCAATTAATTAAGAAAGTAAACAACATTAATTGGAGAGAGAGAAATTTGTATTTCTCTATCTCCGATTAGGTTGATAATATGTTAAATAAACATGTTAACATTTCAATTGAATGTTTTATTAGGAAAGCATTAATTGAATTTATTTTGATAAGTTGCAAATGATTATGAGCATATCACGTGCACCTATGTGTATAGTGTAAGCGCAACATATAAAAGTGTACAAAGTTAATGTGAACATTATTAAGTGTTGGATTTACACCACAGTGGACACAATTCCCATTTATATATGCCTTTGTCATCCTAAATATAAATGGTTTTATTTATTTATTAATATATAAATACATACATACACACATATACTGTAAAAAAAATACATATGCAATTAATATTTAGCATAACGACCCAAATAACACAGATTCCATTCCAACTACAAGTAGTAAATCAAAGAATATTAAGATTAATAAAAAGTTTGAAACTCTTGTGAAAATAATCCTTCCATTTAAGAAAAGATTTAAATTTTAATTAGATGGAATTGCAAATTATGGAATATATCATTGATTTAATATTTCCCTTTTTCTTTAAAAAAGAAGAGTTTATTATAAAATGATTTGAAACAAGATATTTAAAAAATCTATTAATTGGATGACAATATTTCTAAGTTTTAATTACGTAGAAACCCATGACTAAATATTTAACTGTAAACCTTTTGATATGAAAAACTGAATTATGAATATAAAAATCCAAAGTTCAATTATGTTCTGTTTTGGGTTTTTTTAACAACAAAATCAAATGACATAGGCATATATAGATTTGAGATAAGAAAATCTAGATCTAGATTAAACAAACATTGTAAACAATCACATAGAGTACTTAAAATAAAATTAAGAAGGTCTAGATCTGGATTAAATTAACTAATCAAACAATCATACATGAGAGAGAAAATGAGATGTTATAATTCATAACAAAATAGTAGTGAACAAAAGAAAACGTTCTATGTTTTAATAAGATAGAACAATTGATTCAAGCAAGGGAATGGAGATATTCAAATCAAGATTCAAATTCACATGTATGAATAGAAGGGAAAGATAGAGATTAAGGTGATAAGAACAAACTATAGGATATGTAAATATCGAATTATACACACATATAATTACCTTAGGATGAAGCATATAGAAACACCTTGAATGATAGAAGAATACCTAGATCTAATTGATCACTCTGCAAATCCGATAAACCTTGTCCTTCATCACACCTTAATTTGTGGCTTCTCATCAGATTTCAAAAATCGCCATCCTACTTTGCAAGAGAAGAATGAACCACATTTTTAATTTAGTTTGATGTTGATTTGAATTTGTTTTGATGATTTTTGGATGAATTTTCGGCCATGAATGAATGGTAGAGAAGAGGAAGAAAAAATAAGAAAAGTGAAATTCATGTTCTGTTCTGTGTGCTATCAAATGAGGAGGTTCTGTTTTTAATAGAATTAAAGGAACCTTTTCCCGTTCTCCTATTAAAACTTCCTCCTTCATTTCCTCTTTTTAAATTTCAATTAATATCATTAATTGATTTCCTCCTCTTACCATTATATGACTGATCCTAGCATATTCCAAATGTGCAACTTTTCCAAATAATAGAAAATCAACTTTTATGTAATTATTTATCGGTATATATATATACAAATATAACTTTTATGCATGCATTAAAATAGTTACCAACAACATTGAAAACATCAAATAAATTAACAACAATTAATATTTCATAAATATTAATTAATTTAGTCAGTTTGCAACATTTTATAAACTAATTAAATTGTGTGGTTTTCTGAGAAATCACAAATACGGTTGTGTGACTTAAAGGTGTGAATTTAGTCAACGATTAATAATGAACAATTCAAGTATTAATGTTCACAGTCACTTTGTAGGTGGTATGACAGTTTGGTTGAATTCATCGCTTATAGGTCTTTTAGGTAAAATCAAAATTTTACTTATTACAAGCGGTACCCGATAGTGATAGTTGTTTACACCAATTCTCTTCGTCAAAACTATATCACATTAGGACTTTTGGAATTTGGTCATGACAAAAATTCCAATATCATCCACATTCAACTTTATAGTCCAAACACAAAGTCCTTGATTCAATAATAACAATTATTATTAACTAAACTACTCTAGCCAGAGACTTTGATTTTGGGTGACATCAGTCGACCGTGATACTAACCTCATATAATCGAGGAGACGAATCTTCTCTTGAATAGTGTTTCACTTACAATGCTTTCATTCAACCCAACTATAGTTGTTCGATAGACACCATGCCACGATTTAGTTATAATCAAAGCGGAGCTTCCACATTGAAGATCAGCAGCATCCTTAAGTCAAGAGAACTGTGTAAATTAGTCACATCGATATTTTTTGTTTAACCTTAGGTATATTAACCAATATAAAACTATCAAGTGAGTCATTCCATAGTTATCCAATAACTATCAGTAAGTAACACCTAGGTGCCCCAGTAGTCATGAGTAATACACCGCTCAACATTTGGAGAACGTTATATACTCTAGTCTCAACGGATACATCAATATCCAGTCTCGATGCATCTTGACTACGAACATTTAAAATGGTATATTTGTTTCATTGTGATAAATTACTCACGTTTACAACACTTTGTAACTACCATAAAAAAATACCATTTATGGATTTTCTACTAAATATACTTTTAATTAAATTAATTAATTAATATAACCACATTATATCAAGCATATAATAGAAAGAAACACCTTTATTGTGAACAAGATTGGTCAATGAGTTAGATATATGTAACAAATTACATAATTGCCCTAAGAGCATACCCCTAACTCTATCAGGTTACCAGTGACATTCTTAGTGCAACGTATGAAAGGAGCATAGTAAACAATAATGCATGCTAAAAACAGTCAATTGAAGTTGTACAGTCAGACATGGGATTTGTAACCTAAACATAAGTTTATTGAAATAAATATAGCAGGAAATTAATTTTTATATATACCTATCAACTAACATTATTTCAGGCAGTGCTCTCAAGCCAACACATACATATAGTATGTACTATGTCCATTGTGATGGTAAAATGAGTAGTTCCATGATAATGACATAGTGTGACAAGAAAAATATTCAACACCAATATAAGTTAATAATGCGCCATCTCCGAGTATATGATTTGACGAAAAAGAAGTTAATAGTGGAAAAAAATATGGTTGGTCATAGGGAAAATGGTTGGGCATATAATTTATTATAAATTTAACGTAAATTAGGATTTGGCAAAAATCAAAGTTCCATAGAGTAGGAATCAGTGTTCAGGAAAGAGAGACAGTGGTATCTAAATTCATCTACAGAGAAAGTGTTATAAGATGTTATGTTGTCTACGTTTGCAGTATAAGCAATAACTGTTTTTTGATACTACAGCCTATTAGCAGGAACAAATTGTTTTTTCTAAACAGCAAATGAATTGGCAACGAAAAATGTGTTAAATGAATGGTACTCATGTTCAGCTTCAACTGAAGGCGCCAAACACAGCGTAAAATCTTAAAGGTATATGAGAGGTTTTACAATAGTGCTTCTCATGACTAACAAATAAACTGATCCTACTTAAAGATGTGAAACATAAAGGATAGCAAAAGATGCCCTGGTCATAAAATTACCTTAGCTTTTAGCCCATCATGTAAAAAAACTACAAATGCTCTTTTATAGCTCATATAATGACTTCATTTCATTCATTGTGCCTGCATTTTACATTACAGTTCATATTCAACTCAAGTATTACAAATAACAATCAGTATGAAATATACTATATATCTTGTATTTTACATGAAATAAGCATGTAGTAGCTGTAACATTGACGGTTATGTAAAAGAAATCACAACACTGGGATTTAGTGATAATTCCTAATATAATTTTCACTAATCATTCAAAAGGGTAAAATGAATGGTAAGGTACTCATGTTCAACTTCAACTAAAGCCTCCAAACATAGTGTAAAGTCTTAAAGGGAAATGAGAGGTTTTACAATAGTTTCTTCTCATGACTAACAAATAAACTGATCCTATTCAAAGTTGTGAAACACATGGGATACATGATATGATATTTGTTAGGGACTATTAAGACAATCGAGCAATAAAATCTAGTATATTCATGTCGATGAAGCTAAGTAATCAAGAGGAATAAGGCTAATACAATAGTGATAGAAAAGGAAGAGAGTGCAAAAGATGCCCTGGCCATATAATAAATATAAAAAAATATTACCTTAGCTTTTTGGCCATCATGTAAAACAAAACTGTTCATGCTCCTTTATAGCTCATATAATGCCTTCATTTCATTTATTATGACTGCATATTACATAACAGTTAATATTCAACTCAAGTATAACAAATAACAATCAATATGAAATTTACTACATATCATGTATTGTATAAGAAATAATCATGTCGTAGTGGTAACACTTGTTTAGAAACTGGAGTGCAACTCTAAACTAGAGGATGCATATGCATTTACTAAGCATCAAATTGGAGATAAAATGAGATAAAATTTAATAGGTATGGGGACGGGGAGTATCGAACTCACCTTTTTCGAAGATAGCAGCAATTTGAAGGTCTAGTGTCAAAGTCGGAGCGGCTGTAGTAGCACCAAAGGAAGACGCAGGTAGATTGGAGGTCGATGTTGACAGAGACGAGGGCGGGGAGAAAAAAAAGTTCAAAATAGGGTGGTAGAAACATAAGTTAAGTGTATGAGGGATGTAAAACTAGGAGAGGAGTGGAGAACTTGGGGTAGGAAGTTAATTGGGAGAGGGAAAAAATGAGAAGGGTGGAGAATTTTGGGGCAGAAAGCTAATTAGGGTGGAAAAAAACAAGAGGAGATATTTTGCGGTAGGGGAGGAAGGGGAAAGAACGTGGGGGTGGGTGAGCGGTTTTAAGAATAGAAGGAAAAAAGAGTACGTAAATGAGAAAACATGGGAAGAAGGAGCAATTTCAAATTGTCCAAGTCAGCATGGGTGGTTTCTTGTTTTCTATTATAGATAGTAGATAAAGAAGTCATACTTTTTTTTTCCTGGATAGTGCTACAATGGCAGGTTTTGAATGAGACGACAGTACCCATTTTCAAAAAAAAAATTAAATAAAAAACATAATTATTAATTAGTGGGTGAAAATAAATTTGTTTGCATAAATAATGTCATTGTGGAATTATTTAAATATATCAAAAAATATCGTTGATATTAATATCTCCCTTTATAACCATAAGTCACAATGGTTGTTTACTTTATATATATATATATATATCAGTATATCACACATATTGATACCCATATTAGTATCCTAGGTTAATTTATAAAATTTATAATGTTCACATTGTGAATGTGAACTCTTAATAAATAATGTACAATAAACCAAAACTAAGTTAGGATATATATTTTATATTAAATTTTAATACACACACATACTATGAATTTTTAAATATGAAATAAAACATAATTAAATTTAAAATATTAAATTCATTTTTGTTGCTAACCACTAAATATGATTTAATGTAAATAAATTATTGATGTAAATGAAAATAGGAGCAGGTGCAAAACTAATCAAAGGAATTTTTTGAAATCACACCGTTTTGCCCTATTGTTAATGTGCCTGATCTAACAAACTCGCCATACTATTGTCAAAACAACTTAAAAACATTAAGATCATTCATTCAAATATTCTCAAATCAATGTATCGCAGCATACAAGCACACGCATAAATATAATATGAAATTTACTCAACTATGCTCGATTAAGTGGTTCTAAGCGATAAATTACTCGTTGAATTCACCCTCAAACTATTGTATAAATCCATTTTTAATTACTTAACCACCTGAAGAGCACCATATATACTACGCTCTATTGCTCCGTCAGTTCCTACGTTTGACTTCTTTCTCGATCACACTTTTGACGTTGTCAGTTCTATCTAAGATATGTTGACGAATTTGAATCCAAAATATATTTGAATGTAAATATAGGTAAAGTAAAGCATTATTGCTAGAGGATGAGAGATATAATAGACAAGTCCACATAGTTAACTATTTTAAAGAATTTACATGAAAATATTAGCGATTTCTATGATACACAATTTTTATATTTGCTTTTGTGCAAAATGCATAATTTATCTTTAGGTAAATCATAGTTCCTAAATATTTTTGTTCATAATAAAATAACTTTGGTTATTTATTGCATTTTATAAAACCAATATTTTACTACATCTCACTGCTAGTTTCGTTTCAATATTTTTTGCTTCTATGCCTATGTAGGTGTCAAGTTTATAAAATACATTGTCTAGCTCTAAAGCATAATTATTTCAATGAATTTATTCCAATAATAATAATCTATTTTTCATAGTTTAATTCGTTATCCATGCTTTCTTACACCATTGATGTAATTTCTATGTTTAATGTATCATGCCTCACTTTAAAACTTGAAAATGAATGCCAATAATGCTGCAATCATCACTAGAATTATTTTTAAGCAACTAAAGTAATTTGTGT
The DNA here is from genome assembly GCA_030737815.1 of Allium fistulosum. Taxonomy (NCBI): domain Eukaryota; kingdom Viridiplantae; phylum Streptophyta; class Magnoliopsida; order Asparagales; family Amaryllidaceae; genus Allium; species Allium fistulosum. Next base: position 1,003,529,693 of record CM060902.1, on the reverse strand, counting down.
ATATATATATAATAATTTAAGAAAATAGAGCAGCTAAATTTTTTACTCTACATTTAAACCATCATAATATTTGTTGGCGTCAAAATTGGCCACCAACACCCAATTATAAGTAAAAGCACCAATATTCAGTCACATATCACAGATAGTATATGATGTAGAGAAGATAATGTAAAGAATAAGAAAATTAAAATGAAAGCAAGTAAAAGAGAGACAAGATTTATAGTGGTTCAGCTAACTCCAGCCTACGTCCACTCTAGAAAGATCCATTTTATTATATTGAAATTTGATTACAGTTACAATCCATAATTTCAGAATAAAAGTGGCAGAGTTGCCTCTAGGTAGAAGATGAAGAGATGTAGAATGAAGGATCTCTTTCAGAAGACAAGCCTACTGTATTTATAGGTGAAACCCTGGCTACAGGGCCTTCTCACCTACATGGGCCTACCGTAAAGATCGTCGAACCCAACTTGTCCATCCTATGCCGACCCAAAGTAGATCATATGCCGACCCGAAGCAAACCCTATGCTGACCTGAAGCAAACTCTATGCCGACCCGATGTAGATCTTAGGTCGACCCGAAGTAACATGCTAACCCAACCCGAAGTAAATCCTCCTTTGCCGACCCGAAGTATAGCTTATGCTGACCCGAAGCGAATCCCATGCCGACTCGAAGCAACTCCTACGTCAACCCGTAGCGAATCCTCCTTTGCCGACCGAAAGTAGTACAACCTCTAGCTTATGCCGATCCGAAGTAATGCCTATGCCGACCCGAAGCAGACCCCGTGCCGACTTGAAGTAAAGCCAATGCCGACCCAAAGTAATGCCTACGCCGACCCAAGCTACGCCTTTCTACAAGTTTCGCATCGTTTATCCATCGACTATGCTTAACCCTGGCTTTATATTATTATCCGTAATTGATTGTCCATCCATCCATCTGAACCAAGTCCGCAATATTCCAGCCCGAGAACCATGCAGTCTATTGGGTTAAATCTACTTGTATACTGCCTTGCCAAAAGGCGGGTTAACACTTATCCCCCAAAACATGCCTTGCTATTGGAAGGTGTGTTTTGAATTGCCATAAGTCCAAAATCCAAAGACTATAATCTATTGATCGCCATATCATCCAACCTAGAGTCCAATTCATTGCCAATCCAATTTCTTGATCTCCCCGGATCATTAGCGAAATCCATCACTGTTTCGAGTCGATATCCAATTCCGAATCCATTAACCGAATCCACGATCTTTCCCAGATCATTTTATCCAAGTCCGGGACCTCTCCGGGTCCATCTCCACATCCATAGACCTCTTCGGGTCATTTAATCCAAATCCGGGACCACTATGGGTCCATATCAAATCCGGGACCACTTCGGGTCCATATCCATATCTGGGACCTCTTCGGGTCCATATCCAAATCCGGAACTCTCTGGGTCCAAATCTAAATCCATAGACCTCTTCGGGTCATTTTATCCTACTTCGGCCTCGATTCTCCGGTCGAGGGCTTATATATGGTTATCCTTCTGCGGCCTCGACTCTTCGGTCAAGGACTTAATCTATGGGGTATCCTACTCCGGGCTCGATCCCCAACCGAGGATTAATCCGTGAATATCCTTCTCCGACTTCGACTCTCCGGTCAAGGACTTAATCGGTAGGGTATCCTACTCTGGTCTCTGTCCCTAATCGAGGACTTAATCAGTGTTCGAGTCCATCCAATCACTCTTCGGTGAAGGGACTCGTAACTCACGGTTATTACCCCGTCTCTCCAGTCGGGGCCGTGACCGTGACCTGTGTTATTTATAACATTAATCCAAATCCCATCATTCCAGAGTTCAGTTGGTAAAATATGAAATAAAAGCCCGTACAACCAAGAAAACTAAATAGCCATAGTACCAAAAAAACAGAGTTTGCAATAAACAAAAAAAACAAGATTTCATAAACCCGAGCACCATGGTTCATCGTCATCTTAGAGCATGCCTAGGGATCATCCTCGATCCCGTACATGTGTAAGTGACTTAGCCACATTACTTCGGAGTTTATTACTTATTTCATGCCATACATCCAATCAGCTAATAATAAGCTGACGATGATGCCCTGATCCAGTGCCATTTTCGTTCGAGGTGGGCGGTGGCCGCTCCTGTTCCACTGCCACAGCTTGATACCTTATATATTGTTGTAAATGACCATTCCTCGTATGTTCCTCAACGATATCCTTCAAATGCCTGCAATCATTCGTGTTGTGTCCATCCAGCTCATGGAATATGCAATGCTTTCCTGATGCCTGCTCGTATTTGGAGGGTTCCCATTTTGCCGGCCTTCGATACTGGAGGCGCCCTCGAGTATCCAAATAGATCCTTTCCAGAGTTTCGGTCAAATCCGTGTAAGAAGAGAATTTTGGTTCTCACCATTGCCTTTTAGAGATATTATTGTCGTCATTCATTCTCTGTTTTCCCTTATCATTCTTGTTTACATCTCTTGATGATCCTTCACTTTGCACGGCATTCACCTCTGGTTTGTTTGCTCGTGCATCTTCCTATCGCAGGAACCTTTCCGCTTCATGGTAAAACTCCCTTAAATCCATAGATGGATCCCATGCCAGTGAATCCTTGAATTATGTGCCATCAGCAATGCCAGATACAGCCACCATCGAAACCATGAATGGATTTGGACGATCCACCGATGCCGCCGCAGCATTAAACCATGTTAGAAAACTCCTCGAGGACTCTTCGATCCTCTGCTTCAGTGTTGCCAAACTCATCACAATTTTGGGTCTCGAGATGAGAACTCTAAACTGCCTCATAATCCTTTCAACCAATTCTGTCCACGTAGCAATGGAGCCGTTTTCCAGTTGTCTAAACCATAGTGCCGCTATATCCGTCAAATACAAAGGGAAGCACCATCCCATGACCTCCTCTGATGCCCTTAGTACTTCCACGTGCCTCATATACTTTGTCAGATGAACAACAGGATCCGTTCTTCCATCATATGTCTCCAACGTTGGTAGTTTGAACTCTGGTGGATTCCTACCTTGCCTAATCGTAGGAGCGAAAAGGCTCCTATTCACATCCTCCAAATCTCTATTTACCAATCCACTTCTCACAGCCCGTCTGATCATTTCTGCCAACCTGTCGTTATCATTAAGTGGTAGTCTTTGCCCGTTGTCTCCAACCTGCCTTGTGAGTCCGCGAGGGAATCCTAAAATCCACCCTTCTGGACGAGTATCCATATCCCAATCAACGCTAAACTACCTAGCACCACTTGGTATCCTTCCTAGAGTGGAGCCAATATGACCCGGAGACATGCCCCCGAGTGTGGGACGATCGGAGCCGATCATTCCATAACGATCGGCTATGGCGTGGGAGATCGTTACTGGTCGATCAAGGGTAGCTCCCGTTGGCTCTGCTCTGTCCTGCCTCCTGTTTTCTTCGTTTCCTTGGTTCTAATTCCGGACTTCCTCAGCACCTGCTGCTCCAACTCCGGGATCACATTTCCAATATTCCATGCTACTCCATTCCCTTGATTTTTCACTCCATCTTGTCTAATCTGTCAGAGTAGGTTCTACATCATTTCCTCCTGCCTCTTTAGCATCCTTTCCTACATAGCATCCATCATCATTTCCATCCCGTCCTTGATAATAAAAACTAAGGTTTGATTAGCTCCTGAGGAAGCCTCCCGACTTCCTTCATGATCGCTCCTCTCTGTTCTTTGTCTCCTTGTTGATTTCCTAGCTATTGCTTCCTAAATCTGAGTTCCCAAGCTTTCAAACCAAAGATCCTAACTTCCAAATCATTCAACGCAAGCTTCCTCAGTGAAAGCACTAAAATGTTGGCATCAAAATTGGCTACCAACACTGAATTATAAGTGAAAGCACCAATATCCAGTAAAAGATCACAAATAGTATATGATGTAGAGAAGATAATGTGAAGAATAAGCAAATTAAAATGAAAGCAAGTAAAAGAGAGACAAGATTTATAGTGGTTTGGCTAACTCCGGCCTACGTCCACTCCAAAATAATCCTTTTTATTATACTGAAATTTGATTACAATTACAATTCAAAATTCTAGAATAAAAGTGGCAGAGTCGCCTCTAGGTAGAAGATGAAGAGAAGTAGAATGAAGGTCCACTTTCTAAAGTCAAGCCTGCTGTATTTATAGGTGAAACCCCGGCTATAGGTCCTTCTCACCTACATGGGCCCACCGTAACAATCGTCGAACCCAACTCGTCCATCCTATGCCGACCCGAAGTAGATCATATGCCGACCCGAAGAAAACCCTATGCCGACCCGAAGCAAACTCTGTGTCGACCCGAAGTAGATCTTAGGCCGACCCGAAGTAACATGCCGACCCGACCCGAAGCAACTCCTCCTTTGCTGACCCGAAGTATAGCCTATACCGACCCAAAGCGAATCCCATGCCAACCCGAAGCAACTCCTACGCTGACTGAAGTGAATCCTCCTTTGCTGACCTAAAGTAGTACAACCTCTTGCTTATGCCGACCTGAAGTAATGCCTATGCCGACCCGAAGCAAACCCAGTGCCAACCGAAGTAAATCCAATGCCGACCCAAGGTTGTGCCCACGTAAGGGTCAAATTACAGTAGAAAATAATATTCATTACATACATTCCTCAAGTTAACCCAAGGTTGTGCCCACGTAAGGGTCAAATTACAGTAGAAAATAATATAATATAGTGTCAAGCCAACATATAATCATGTCATCTCTAACACCTTACACAGGCTGAAATATATAATCTTTATTAGTTAACAAAGCCTCCTACTTCGTCTTCAGCCTTCGTCATGTGCCACTTAAAGTGACTTTCCTAAACCATAAATTCAACCTACTCAAATGTGTGTCCATGGATTTATGGGTAAAACAATAATAAAAACACGGGTCGGACATAAAGTTTTGTGTGAATGATACCTTACCTAAAACCAAATATAGTGAGACCATGCCATACAACATGAAATGAGTTTTCCCTCATATTCACAAAAATACCAACAACTTGTTCATTACACGCTATAATTTATATTTAGCTTATATACTGCACGGTTCCATCATGGGAAGCTTCGTATTCTATGATTTTCTTTCAAAGCACATCCTGTTCAGTTTTTACCCACCCATTCGTGGTACATATTACAACCCTATGCAGTTCATTCCTTTTATACTAATTTGTAAAGAACATGCCCCATGATGATCATCTTATTCTTTATTTATACTATAAAGAATCAACCATATGCAATTCTCCTTATTTACCTTAGTTTATAATGCAAAGGACCAATAACATGAAGTTCTCCTTATTTACTTTAGTTTATAATGCAAAGGACCAATAACATGCAGTTCTCCTTATTTACTTTAGTTTATACTGCAAAGCATCGACTATATGCAGTTCTCCTTATCTATTTTAGTTAATATTTCAAAGGACCAGTCACATGCAGTTCTTTTTATTTACTTTAGTTTATACTGCAAAGAATCAACCACATGCAGTACTAAGAGCATATGACCAACTCGGACCTACCACATTCATTAGGAAGTTTAATGTCTCTCCCCACCTTCCTAAGGTGTGCATTCGAGTGAGCATCCCCAATCAGCGTCAATATTCCTTCCAAACTTAGATTCTAGTGCAAGTTCTTCTCACTTAGCCAACCTAAGCAACCACACAATATATTTCTGCCCCTTTCGTATTGCAGTGCAATATGACTTACTCATATTACGGGGTAGTACTTCATGCCTTCTTTTAGCCCTATTCCTTTACTAAGATGTCATAACGACTTGGCGCCATTTTGTACCATACCCTTCTCCAGCACAATTCTAACTTATGCCTTTCAACTAAACCCTTTTTTACTATTTGTGCCTTATAGCGTAGTAGTGATCGACTTAGTATTGACCTTCCCCGAAAATCAATGTCTCCTATGTTAATTCACTACCCTCGGCCCTAGGTACTTAGTTAATTGTCTTAACGCTTAGCCGCCGCCTTTGCTTCACATTCGACAAACTCTAACACTTCTATTACCCGTCTTTACACATGTCATTATTTGATATGTCCCAACTCTAATTTCTATTAGTAACATCCATTATTTATTTTTCAATATTTATGTGGGATCTTGTCCCCCAGTCAATTAACATCAATTTCCACCCTTTTATTAGCTTTCAATTTTCCGCTTAATCTCCTTTGGGCAGTGTAGTTCTACCTTTGGTGATTTTGACAAATTCCTAGAAAATTCTTATAAAATTTCAGAAAATTATGAATAATTCTTTGAACTCATTTTACACATATTTCTTTTTTCTATTTATTTCCTCTAATTTATTTACTATTTATTCCCATCAAAAATTATAACTAATTATTTTGACACAGGAAATTTTCCAAATTAAAAACCCCATTTCTGGATTCATGATTAGTGCATCATATCAACTTCTCATCGCATTTTGAAATTATTAGAGTAAGAAAATATAACTATACATCCCATGTATAGCTGCTATTCCTAAAACATTCATTATTACGATATTTTTTCCCATTTGATCATCAATGCATATGAACTCCAGCACAATAAATCAAAACAAAAATGAAATACAATGACAACTATAACGACCCACCTCTTTAACCCTTGAGAATGACATTAACATATCCTCGGTGTTCATGTACCATTGCCCAAGCATCCGAAAGACGAGTTGTAATGGGGTAAAATAAAAGAACATAATAGAAAATCTCATAATGAAACAGTTAATTATAATACAACAATAATATAATACATAAGGTTACTCCTTAACATGGAGTTATCAGAGTTACACAAAAATACTACTACCACCAGCCTAGGCAGTTATACACCATACCTTTACACTTGCTGATACAAAATATACATACATAAAAGACATAACATAACAGTGGAAATAGATAACTAGATAGAAAATAAGCCTTCTACTCCTCCATCATCTTCAAAGAGCCCAAAGAAACCTACTACTCTTGGAATAATTGAGTACCCAAGAGTTTATGGAAACAAACAACTTGGGTCAGACAATAAGTTTGGTATGAGTAAAACTCTAAACAAAGGGTGGAAATAAATAATAATATGTCAGACCACCTTGCTAAATGTGGAACAAGTTTCCTCACAATAACAACATCCAATCATAAGCAATGGACACAATTAATTAAATATGACGATGTGTGCCAAACACTTCTCGATGCAATTAAGAAAGAATCAAAATTCAAAAGTTTTGAATCAAAGGAGAGGAGAGGGAAGTTTTCCAACAAATTACTTGGAGGGTGCACCCCTTACCAATTGTATACTTCTAGAATATACTTGAGAACTACGATGGCTCTTGAAAACCTTCAAGCTGGACCCCGCCAACCATTACCGAGAATCCAAGTATTTCACATCTTAGTGCATGTATAACCAAAACCAATCTAGAGTAGATGTGATAATACTCTAATGGAAGCAACCCCATATAGCATGGCCCCCACTCGCGCTTTGATTTTAGTCATTTTCGACAAAGGATATCATTGCTTAAATATGCAACAAATCGTCTTAAATTGATGATACACAAATAAGAAAGCTGAATCAATAGTTAATAAATCAACAACCGAGAGTATTTAAAATGATCATATATAATTAGATGTCATATTCTTATCACTACTCGTCGATTTCAAAATTGTACTATTTCTTGGTTGAAAATGAAGTTGGGCAAGTGAAGGTAGTGCTATCTCTAGGCATTACCTTGACGTCATTTTTAACTTTTGAGATAGGAATGAGTTTCCATACCTTGACATTTAGTGATAAGAGCATGACTGAATCCTTTCCACGTAAGCGATATCGAAGTATGGAAATTAAATTTCTTATCCTTTCCGTAACCGAATCGACTTTTGACTTTTAAAATCAAACTTGTGCCGGGACTTCACATTTTAAATACTAACTTTAAACAACATCATTGAAATCGGTTAATTTACTTTAACCATGATTGATTACTTCAATTATCATCATTTAAAATGATTTATTAACTTTAAACATGATTAATTGCTTTTAATACATTGTTTGGAATGGTTAATTAACCTTAATCATCATTATTGGGGTGATTAGTTAACCTTAAAACATCATTATTAAAATGATTAATTAACTTTAAAACATCATTATTAAAATGATTAATTGATTTTAAAACATCATTATTAAAATAATTAATTAACCCTAAGCATCATTAGTTAAAATGTTAATTAATTTTAAAAAATTATTATTAAAATGATTAATTAAATTTAATACATCATTATTTAAGTAATTAATTAACCTTAAACATCATTAGTTAAAATGATTAAATACTTTTAAAACATCGTTATTAAAGTGATTAATTAATCTTAAAATATCATTAATAAAATGATTAATTAGTCTTAAAACATCATTAATTAAATAATTAATTAACCTTAATCATCATTATTTAAAATGATTAATTACTTTTAAATATCATTATTGATATTACTAATTAACTTTGTAAAACCTAAGCATAAGGTCAAATCAAGAATTTCAAAAGAGATGGTGGTTTTCAAAAGTGCCGATATAGCGATACTCACTATAAAAACTTTCATATGTTATTTTTTTATCCAAGTATCACATAGCATAATGAGCATATATACAAAGGCAAGTAACAACTATACAACATGTAGAGAGCATCACTTATATTATTTACATAAACTTTTTCTAACTAATTTCAAGTCACTTACTAAATACCAAGATGTTGTCTTTTTAAAATGGAAACCAAATCAGCCATAATCGCTTTACAATACATATAAACAAGTACTAGCAACCACTGTTATAAACAATAGTGAAGCTAATAACTTTAGTTTATAAAGGTGTATTTTTTACTCACCAAAAGCAACCAAATCATGTCACCATGCCTTGAATTGACACACGGATGAAGTTTCACTTTGCAAAAGCTCAACTTTAGGACATATATGGGATCTAAATGGTTCGGTCTTGGTGGTAATAGGGTCAGCCTGGGTGGTATTAGGCTTGTTTTGAGAAGGAGGATGTGTAGGAAGAGAAGAAAAGGTGTTTAAATGATTTTTAAGAGTTTAAAAGTGGAAAAAGGCATGATTTTTAAATTTTGAAAAAACATGGAAGCCATTAAAAAGGTTTGAACTTAGAGAAAAAAGGATTGTAACAACCAAACTTTTCGACTATCCCACTATATACGTCCATAGTATTCGTGTGCCGAGCATCCAAGTTCTGAAAAGACAGAAAGTTAGGGTAAAGTAAAATAAAAGAAGAATAGAATAGGAAAAAAAGAACACAACACCGGAATTTCACAATGGAACGATAATATATAATACCAAAGGAATAGTACAAAAGGTTGCTCTGAATACAGAAATATCAAAGTTACTAAAACCTAAGAACTATCATCAGCCTGGAAAGTTATAACTGCTTGCCCTCACAATGCAGATATATACAATTCAAAAATGCAGCGGAAAAAAGAATACTATAGAAGGTAATCATTTGGCTTCTCTCCATAAGCTTCAAAGCTTCCGTAGCTAAATATGAAAATATACATGGGGCTTACCCGAGCATTGTAAGAAAGTAACACCCGGATTAGTCTGACAAACCAATGTGAGAAACTTAAGAAATATGCAATAAGCAATAGTAACCATTGAGACCTTATGGATTTCAATAATGGTTTTCCCCTCAAAGAAACCAACCATAATTAAGTTTAACATATAGTGATATGATAGATAATGACTAGAGTGTAGAACATAAATCGTACCAAATAGATGTTGTGTGAATGCCACAACAATAATGAGCATACAATCAACACCACTAAGGCATGTTCACATAGTGGATTTCCCATGGAGATCTCCTTGGATCTAGCTGAATCCAAACTCCTGCACAAGGATCAAAGATATCCTTCCAAGCAATATACATCTCTAGCGAATGTACTATAGGAAATGCATAACTGTCCTACGCCCAGACAATCGTGGTTCCGAATGCATCGCTCTATATGTACGTAAGTAATACTAGATGGAGTCTCCTGCACCCTTATGCTTGCTAAAATGCTACAGTCCTTTTGGCTATGCATCCTCTCCATGGTTTTAGTCATTTCAAATGTCGAGGCTACGTTCGGCATCTCTCGCTCGAGTCTTCATCACGCAAGCAAAATACGAATCCCCAAATGGATTCACACATCTTGAATAGATCATGAACCTCTACATGGATTCGAGCATCTCGAACAGATCTCGAACCTCCCTATAGGTTCCTTATATAAGTACTCTGACGAATGCTAACGATGTCCTTTCTCTTAGAATACTCCTCAAGATAGACTGTCCCACAAGATAGCATCGTTTGAAATGTTAACACTAACAACTCCCTTGGACTTACCTTAAGATTGACAGTTAAACTCTATAACATTTCACTTCATAGCGATTTCCAAAACATAGAACTCGTATACTAGTTTTGAAGAGGTATTCGATAAGTAAAACACTTATCGATCCCGATCTCTTCGAAACTAATTTGATGAATTTTTGGCAAACTCAATTTCGGTTCTTTTAAAAGTACGCGAAAGCTAAAGACATTTCGTATGAATGCTCCTCTCTGGGGGTTTTCATTAATATGAACCCATGAAGCTTTCCGATAACTTCTTAAGTCATATTTGGTCAAGTTCGATAATCGACTAATCGATTATGTAGTCAAAAAATTGCTTATACAAATCACGATTCGTACACTTAACTCGTTTCTAACATTCCAACTTAATTATTCTTCGTTCAAGAGTGAAGCTAGGTAAGCTAGAGCACCGGTTGCACCAAAGCCTTGCCTAAATACTTCATTCTCGAATCTCACAAAAAGATAAGTCAACTTCGTCAGCTTTTAGTGTTAAGTATAGTATTAATGATTTCCATAAACAATAAGAAATCAACATGATTAACACATTTTCAACATTTTCTAACTTACTGTTTCTCAGTCAAGAGGGAGGCCCGGTAGGTTAGAGCTCTACTGCTCCGTCCCTACTTGACATCAATCTTAACTCTCACAAATAGATAAGCCTTACTTCATCGGTTTTTAGTGTTAAGCATAGTTAATTACTTTTCAAACAAGTAATCAAATAATTAACCATTTAGACACTAAGCAATTCTTAACCCCATTTTGAAAACATTTGTATATACGTTTAAAAACTTATAATAGTTTTAAAACATTATCCAAAGTATTACTTGAAAATAATAACTTTACGATTTTCCACAAAACTTAAAAAGAACATGTTTTCTATATATTTTAACGAAACATCCCTTCTTTAAAAATTCACAACTAATTTTAAAAATTCATAAATATCTCAAACCACTTTTGAAATACTCTAATATGAGTTAGTAAACACTTGTAAAAATAATGAAAAAAAAATACTTAAATTTAAATTCCTTTTCAAACCTTTTAAAGTTCAAAATCAAGGCTAAATGGGGCAATTTTGCACTAGTGAAGTTTTGGCCACTTTTCGAGATGTTACTTAACTTCTACTATCTAGGATTTTGATAGAAACAAACAAACACACACACACACACACATATATATATATATAAGACATTATAAATATGGTGAGAAACCACTAAGGATCTCTCTACAAAGTACCATAAACATTACCAAAAACAAGGCAATTCTGAACTGCATCTATATCGGCTATCGCTATAAGTGCACTTCCAAATTCAAGTCCAATTTAAACCAAAGTTCATCTATAAGATATGTGCTTTGTTCAAGGTCTTTTCATAAATCATACAAATTCATTCAAGTCCATTCCAAGTTTGTTCAAGTCCGTACACATGGATCACATATGTCATTTACTTTCAAAGTAAGAATCCAAACCAATGTTTTAACATAAGTCAACAACAATTCAAACAACATATATACAATCAAACAACATATGTATGGGTTATATTTTCATCTAAGTAAGGTTTTAACTCACCTTTATCCTCACAAACAACCAAGATCCAAGCACCCAAACGTAGACCCAACCTTGCAACACCTTTTCCTTCCTTTGCTTTAGCACTTGCTCCAAGCCCAAAACTCTCCATAAAGCTCATGGCCTATGAATGATAGGGTTGCATGGCTTTGCTTATTTAACTTTAGGCATGGTGGAAGGCGTTCTAATATTTTAGTAAGCCTTTTGGTGAAGTTTGAAGTGACTTGGAGTTGATTTGCAACTATTTTATTTTAGAACATAAGAGAAAAAGAAGATGAAGAAGCCATTGATTTTCAACTCAAAGCTTTGTAAATTTTTGTGAATGATAACTAAGGGTATACCCCTCCTTATATAGACCTAGGAATGGTGTTGCATAAGGTCTCACTCACCCTCCACCATGCGATGGAAGCTTCACCTCCCATCACTTCTCCTTTAAGTTACTTCTCCTTTATGCTAATTACCATTATACCCCTCTCATGATAATATATCTTATCCTTTAGAAGCTTCTATAACATTCCAAGCTTTTATGAAGAAGTGTGTGTTAATTATTTGCTAATGTGTTCATTTGATCATAGTTAAGTGCATAAGAGTTCGAACAACTTATATCGACTGAAAAGCTGTTCACCGATAAATCGATTTTCAGTCACATTATAGATTTTCCATCGAAGAATATATTTTTGTAAACAAATTTTGAAAACAAGTTTTTTTATCATTATTCATTAATTAGACGATGTCTAACAAGGTTAAAATCATATTTATAGTACTTAGTTATATTTCAAAACATTACGATATTTGATGACGAAGTGTTCGAATTTCCGGGTCGCTACATTCTCTCCTACTTAGAACATTTCATCCTCGATATTCCAACAAGAACGATAATCAAAGGAGATAGACGAAACGAGATATGTACATATAATACTGCTGAAACTATATACAAAATAAATTGCAAGCTGAAATGCACACTAAGTGACTCCACCTCAAGCGGTGAGTTCACCACAAAAGATATACGATACTAAGATAAGAAAGAACCCTTAGTCTAAGCACTTTGGGTACAACTCCTTCAATATGTCCTCTGTCTTCCATGGTACCACCTCGAGCATCCTTGATCCACGGTACTTCTAATCTTAACAAAGAAACAAGTATATAAATACTCAAATATCATTCACAATCACTAGCAAACAAAGCTCATGATTTGCTCAGGTTCAAAACTCTCCCATCGTCTAAGGACGATAAAAAATCTACTAAGCATACCTTACGCTCCATAGCCTCAGGTCGTTACTTAGACGATTATTCATGCTACCTCATAATAAATCAAAGATTCATTCCCCAAACTCTTCATAAGCCAACATAACATATCATACAAATATACTAAAGCCTGTATGATGCACATGGACCATCTGTATGCAATATCTGATCTGATCACTTGCTCGATCACACAAATTTAACTTTCAAGTACCACGAACCCATATCAAGTGTTCGCCGTCAAGAATTGAGTGAAAAATCCTTGTTAGGACCATTGTAAACCACCTCAAAAACATGTACTTGAAACTAAATCAAGAACAGTAATGCAAATAAAATGATCTACATACAACTTATGTATTTATCATTGGTTTCTTAACTACACCACTTCCATTTTAAACACATTCATTTATACGAATAGTATGTCATTCTATACTAAATCATTTATCCATCATTTTGTAAATCATAACTTCAAGTTTATCCATGTTTTATAACTTAAGTTTATACCCGTATAATACTCCATTACATCCTGTAACGACCTGGAATTTTGGACAATTCGTATTTAAATATATAAATTATTTAAATATTTGAATCTTTGATTAAGTGTTATCTAAATGATTTAACAAGCTTTTTGAACCCCATTTAAAACATAAGTAATGATGGTAAACTTGTTTTGGAAATATGTTTACAAAAATATATTCTTTGAAAAAATATCGATAATGTGACCGAAAGTTGTTTTATTGATAAATAGCTTTTTAATCGTCAGAAGTTGTTCAGATTTTATTACATACACTTATTTGCTTAGGAAGTTAATAAAATGAAATAATTTTTTTGTATAAATAAGAAGATTCCTAAGCTTATCTTGATAGGTGTGAAAAGAATAATGAGAAAAAATGGAAAATGAGAAAATATGGAAACTCCTTAACCCTTAAGCAACTTTAACATAAAGGAGAAGTAATGTGTGTGATTAATGTCATAAGGGTTTTGGGAGGTTTTTGGTATTTTCCCATCACATTCCTAAGGCTATATAAGGAGGGGTACAACCTTAGTTAATATTCACAAAAATTGTAAAGCTTAAGAGTATAAATCCATGGCTTCTTCATCTCTTCCTCTCTTATGTTCTAAAAAGAATTAGTTGCAAATCAACTCCAAATCACTTCAAACTTTTCCACAAGGCTTAGTATAATATTAGATAATATTATAATATGTTATAAATTAAAGAGTGAGGCCAAAATCCCATAGGAAGGAGAGGTCGTGGGCAATCCAAAGAGAAGTAGGAGGGGAAAATGCAAGAGAAAGAGGAGGATGAATGAAGGAGGTGGTTGCAAGTGGGGTTAGGCTTGGATTATTGGATCTTGGTTATGGTTGGGTTAAAGGTGAGTTAAAACCTCACTTTGAATGAGAAATATAACATATATATGTTGTGTTTGATTGTGTTAAAGTTGTTTGAATTGTTGGTAACTTATGTTAAAACATTGACTTTGAATTCTTATTTTAAAAGTAAGTGACATATGTAATCCATGTACATGGACTTGAAAAAACTTGGAATGGACTTGAATCGACTTATATGACATGTGACTAGATCTTGGACAAAGATATAGGTTATACATTGACTTTGGATTAGTTTGGACTTGGATTTTGAAGTGCACTTATAGTGATAGTCGCCATAGAAGCAGTTTGGAATTGCCTTGTTTTTGGCAATTGTTATGGAACTTTGTAGAGAGATCTTTAGGAGTTTCTCGCCATATTTACATTTTATATGTTTTTTGTCACTATTAAAACATTAAATAGCAAAAGGTTAAGTAACATTTCGAAAACGGCCTAAACATCCCTAGTGCAAATCTGCCCCGTTTAGACTTGACTTTTGGACTTAGAAGGTTTGAAATGATATTTAGATTTAAGTATTTTGTTTCATTCTTTTTATAAATGATTAATAAATATTTTTAGAGCTATTTAGAAGTGGTTTGAGATCTTTATGAGTTTTTGAGAATTAATTGGGATTTTTCATAGGAGAGATATTTTGTTAAAACATGTCATTTTCAAGTTTCTAATGATTTTTCAAACTTGTTATTTTCAAGTAATATTTTAACAAAGTGTTTTAAAATATATTATAAGTATTTTGAAGTAGAAATATCTTATATAAATATCTTGGAAAATATCTTATATAAATGGCTTGTTTTAGTTTAAATAATTCTGTATTGAAGAGATATGCTATTTGAATAAATGAATGCAATTAAAAGGTATCGAGATAGTTGAGAAACCAATAGAATAAATATGTAAGTTGCACGTAGATCATTTTATTTGCATGACTATTTTTGATCCAGTATTCGCATACATGATTTCGAGGTGGTTTACACCGGTCCGAACAAGGATTTTTCACTCAATTCTTAACAGCGCACACTTGATATGGATTCTTGATATGATCCCGAAGTTCTTTATCATATTATATGGCTAAGTAATGAGAATGAAGCTTTCTAATCAAAGAACCAGATCAGAGGCCACACTAGAGAGGTCAAGTGATCTATTTTTGTTGGGAAGGGAAATCTACGTTATCGAGCAAGTGATCAGAATTGATATTGCGTACGGATGGTCCATGTATGTCGCATGGGCTTTAGTATGTTTGTATACTATGTTTGTTGGCTTGGGGAGAGTTTTAGGAATAGCTATTTGATTTGTTCTAGGAGGGCATAAATAATTGAAGTAATAACCTGAGGCTGTTAAGTAGAAGGTACGCTTAATGGATAGATTAACATTCTTGTGTGATGAAAGGGTTTGACATGAGCAAACCATGAGCTTTATTTGCAAGTAATTAGGATACTGTTAAGTATTAATGTACGATTGTTTCTTTGGTTGCTCATGTTGGAATTTCAAGGATGGAATATTCTAAGTGGAGGAGAATGTAACGACCCGGAATTTCGAACACCTCGTATTTAAATAACTGAATTATTTAAATATTTGAATCTTTGATTAAGTGTTATTAAAATGATTTAATAAGATATTTAACCCCCTTTTAAGTCATAAGCAATAATGGTAAACTTGTTTAGGAAAATGTTTACAAAAATATATTCTTTGAAAAAATACTGATATTGTGACCGAAAATCCTTTTACTGATAAGCAACTTTTTAACCATCAAAAGTTATTCATATTTTTTTACATACACTTATTTGCATAGGAAATTAATAAAATGAAATAAAAATATTTTCCACAAAACCCTTAATAAGCTTCCTAAGCTTATCGAGTTAGGTGTGAAAAGAATAATGAGTAAAAATGGAAAGTGAGCAAAAAAGGAAAGTCCTTAACCCTTAAGCAACTTTGACATAAAGGAGAAGTGATGTGTGTAATCAATGCCATAACGGTTTTGAGGGTTTTTTGGTCTTTTCCCATCAGATTTCTAAGGCTATATAAGAAGGGGTACAACCTTAGGTAATATTCACAAAAATTGTAATGCTTAAGTATAAATCCATGTCTTCTTCATCTCTTCCTCTCCTATGTTCTAAAAAGAAATAGTTGGAAATCAACTCTAAATCACTTTAACATTTTCCACAAGGCTTTTTACAATATTAGATAATCTTCTACTATTTTAAACATTGAAGAAGTGAAGCCAAACTCCCATAGGAAGGAGAGGCCGTGGGCAATCCAAGAGAAGGAGGAGGAAAAAATGCAAAAGAAAGAGGAGGAAGTTGGAAGGAAGGAGGTGGTTGCAAGTGGGGTTAGGCTTGAGTTCTTATATCTTGGAATTGGTTGAGTTAAAGGTGAGTTAACACCTCACTTTGAATGAGAAATATAACACATATATTTTGTGTTTGATTGTGTTAAAGTTGTTTGAATTGTTTTTAACTTATGTTAAAACATTGACTTTGAATTCTTACTTTAAAAGTAAGTGACAAATGTGATCCATGTACATGGACTTGAACAAACTTGGAATGGACTTGAATCGACTTATATAATATGTGACTATACCTTGAACAAAGATATAGGTTATACATAGACTTTGGTTTAGTTTGGACTTGGATTTAGAAGTGCACCTATAGCGATCGTCGCTATAGAAGCAGTATGGCAATTGTTATGGAACTTTGTAGAGAGATCCTTAAGGATTTCTCGCTATATTTACATTTTTTATATGTTTGTTTTTTGCTATTAAAAGATTGAATAGTGAAAATTTAAGTAACATCTCGAAAACGACCAAAACATCACTAGTGCAAAACTGCCCCATTTAGACTTGATTTTTGGACTTAAAAGGTTTGAATAGATATTTAGATTTAATTATTTTGTTTCGTTCTTTTTATAAGTTGTTACTAACTATATTAGATCATTTTAAAAGTGGCTTGAGATATTTATGAGTTTTTAAGAATTAATTGTGAAATTTCGAAGGAGATATATTTTGTTAAAACATGCCCTTTTAAAGTTTCTATTAATTTTTCAAACTTGTTGTTTTCAAGTAATATTTTAACGAAGTGTTTTAAAATATATTATAAGTATTTTGAAGTACAAATATCTTATATAAACATCTTGGAAAATATATTTTATATATATCTTTGAAAGCAACTTATATAAATGTTTTGTTTTAGATTATAAAACAAAAGGTTTAGAAAGGGGTTAGAAATTGCTTAATAGCCAAATGGTTAAGTTGTTTAATTACTTATTAGAAAAGTAATTAATTATACTTAACACTAATAAGCCAATGAAGTAATCTTATCTATTTGTGAGAGTTAAGATTGATGTCGAGTAGGGGCGAAGCAATAGAGCTCTAACCTACCCCTTGTTAACCGAGGAATAGGTAAGTGAAAAATGTCGAAAATGTGTTAATCGAGTTGATTTCTAATTGTTTATGGAAATCATTAATACTATACTTAACACTAAAAGCCGACGAGGTAGAGTTATCTATTTGTGAGATTTAAGAATGAAGTGTCTAGGCAAGGCTTGGAGCAACCAATGCCCAAACTTACCTGGCTTCACTCTTGAACGAGGAATGGTTAAGTTGAGAATTTGGAAACGAATTAAGCATAGGATTTGTGATTTGTATAAGCGATGGTTTTTGACTAGATAATCCATTTGTTGATTATCGATCTTAACCGAATATGAACTTAGATCTTTAAAACAAAGGTTTGTAAAGATAGTAACATGTAGGAGAATGATTTGGGTTTGTTGTGATAATGTGTTAATCACATTTGTCATTAAATTTTTTTTATTATACTTAAGGATGTAAATAGATCTTTAAAAGAATGATTTATAGAAAAGCAAAAGCGAAATGGTTTTGGTTTGTAGTGACAATATTTTAAGTGACATTAGTCTTAAACCTTTTGAATGGATTTGTAAAAGTACTTAGATCCTTAAAATGGATATTTTAAAGGAAATAATAAGTAATTGATCTTTTGGAAAAAGATAGAAAAATTAGGAGTTTATTAGATAAATGGAGTTTGCTAACAAAAAAGTTTTAATTAATAAAACAATTAATCATAAGCGATTAAGTAGCTTAACCAAACTTGGTGTGGCTTGATTTTGATTTGTATGATTTGATAGTGTTTTGCAATTCATTTGTTTATGGAAAGTATATTAAATATGGTTTCCATTTACAAGCATCTATGTTGTACCAGATAATCAATTAATCGACTATCGAAATTGATCGAATATAATTTCAAAAATATCTAGAAGAAACATGATTGCCATATGGTACAGTTATCTTTGGAGACGCTATACTATATGTATATACTCGTCTTGCTTTTCTAGGACAAATGATAAGGAAATCTGTCCACTTAAACGGTTAGGAGGTGATCTCCACTCTTATGTACTATCTGTTTATTTCCAAAAGAACCAGAGTTGAGTTACCGAAATTCATCGATTGGTTTTGGAGAGATTGGTAAGTAGGGAGAGTGTACTTATATGAGATGACTCAAACCATAAACCACTTCAAGGCCATATACATGATCTATGTTCTGGAAGCGGTTGTGAAGTAGAATGTTATATAGTTGAACTGTTTGTCCCAAGGTTAAGTCCAGAGGAAAGGTCTGCATTAATATTTCAAATGATGCTATCGTGTGGGACCGTCTATCTCGAGCAGTACTCTAAGAGAGGAGATAACATTAGCATTCGTTAGAAGACTTATGTAGGGAACCTATATGGAGGTTCGAGATCTGATCGAGATGCTCAAATCTATGTAGTGATTCATGATCTGTTCAAGATGATGGAATCTAATTGGGGATTCGTATGCTGCTCGAGTGATGAAGACTCATATGAAAGATGACGAACGTAGCCTCGACATTGAAAATGACTAAAACCAGGGTTGGATGCACAGTCTTGGGTTTAGGTTACCCATGAGAGTATATCAACTCCAGATCTGGAGTATGCTTATTGATATATTACGCACGGGAGTTGTTGGTACTTGGTGCCATGCAGTTTCATCGTTGGGCCAGTTGTGTTTACCTTAGAGTATATTCTATCTAGAGATATATGATGCTCGGAAGATAATTTTGATCCTTGTTGTGGAGATCCACTTCAGTTTATTGCAGGCGTCTCCGTGAAAAATCCATTATGTGAATGTACCTTTGCAGGATTGATTGAATACCTGTTATTGTTGTGGCGTTCACACGACAACTATTTGATATGATTTATATGCTATACCCTAGTCATTATCTGTCATATCGCTATATATTAAACTTAATGATTGGTTAGTTTCTTTGAGGGGAAAACCATTACAGGTATCCGTACGGTCTCAGTAGTTACTGTTACTTATCACTTATATTTCTTGAGTTTCTCATGCTAGTTTACCAGACCGATTTGGGTGTTATTTTCTTATAATAATCGAGTCAGCCTTGTGTATATTTCCGATTTAGCTTTGGACTCCTTGATGCTTATGGGAATGGGCTAGATGATTGCCTACCATAGTATTTATTTCCGCTACATTACTATGGCATGATCGACATTTGTGAGGGCATGTTATTATAACTGTCCAGGTTGATTACTGTAACTCTAAAAAACTTTATATCTTAACAGTTTATACTGTATTTTGATATTATATATGATTGTTCCAATGTGAGATTTTGATATTGTGTTCCTTCTTCCTTTTTCTATTTCCTTTTCTTTTATTTTTACCCTAACTTTTCGTCCTTCCGGCACTTGGATGCTCGGCATATGAATACCATGAATGTATTAGTGTCGACATTCGAAGGTCAAAAGGGTGAGTCGTTACCCATCCTAAGCGTATATACCAAAACATCCAATTTTATTTTGCATAACAAGTATGTTTAACCATTTAACACTTTTTTTAACTTGCTATCTTCTCATTAGTGTTATATAATCTCAACTTTATATTTTCAAAAACACTTAGTTTGAATTCTATAACGATGCAGAAGTTTCAAACTATCCAAAATCGTCGAAAATTCCATTTCATTTTTAACAAATGGAAACTACCAAACAATATATCATAACTTAACAAAGTCTCAATTATATATATATATAACTTTATAAATAAACAACCAGTTTTCATTTCAAACTATTTTGAAATACATATACCTTCTATATATAATATCATACTTTGGAATTAAATCAAGATCTGTTTTACCGAAATAATTTGTAACATTCTCCACTTAGAAACTCAAAAATGAATGCTGATGATGCTATAGTCATCACCGAAATTATTTTCAAGCAACAAAAGTAAGTTCAATGCATCCAAACCATACACTTGGTACTCAACCAAAATCATTCCAAAGCAGTATCAAATACTTCGTATAATAATACTAAGTATCATGATCTCAATTTTTTAAATCAATTGCCATTACTTTCAAATAATACTAATATTATTTCCTTCAAAATCTTCAAAAACATTTTCAAAGACACTGGGGATTTAAGTTCTCAAATTCTTTATTTAAATCCTTTTTGTTTATAAGCCATATTTTATAAACCCTACTTACATAGAGTTTTACATAAATATTTTCACAAATATTTATTCCTAAAATTTTTTATATTTCCCTTTGATTATAATAAACATCTTTTAATAAATTTTAACTTTTTAACCCATCATTATCGTTGAACGTCTTATAGTCAAATCATGAAACTTAATTCACAAGATGTTCATTTCAATGTACGCATAATTATTGCCTACCAAACCCATGACGTAGAAAGATAAAACTGCTTATAAATTGGTTGAGCATAAATTAAAAACAAACAATACTCAATGTTCCTAATATGCCGAGCATGATTCAAACAATTATCGAGTTTCTGGAATATTAAACTATGAGAAGTACTAATATCAACCTAAACATGAATAGGTAAACTATAAATAGATAACATACCTGCTTGAACCAAAAGTTGGCATAAACACCCAATAGACTGAATGTAGAGAAATAAAGTGAAGAGCAAAAATTAAAACAGAGGAAACAAGTAGAAAACAGAAACATGCAGATTTATTGTAATATCCTCCTACTTGGAGGCCCAAAACTAACGGCTACGGATGTTGCAGTCATCCATAGTTATTGATCCTAGGCGACCAAATACGGCGGTGTTAGATTAATTAATACACAGAAACACATGAATATGGAAAAAATTTAAATCTTCAAACAATATCACATTCCATAACAAATCATTTCCAATTCATACATAATCCCACAATCGTAAACCACGTTCAGAGAAAATATATTTATTACAACATACGCCAAGAGCGACATATGAAGATGCCCCATTTGATGATCAGAGTATATACAGGCAATATAATAACTTCGCCATTACAAACAACACGGCGGAATCAAATAAAAGAGAACTCTAAATAGCTATCATGCTTCCTGCACGTATCCGGAAGCTTTATTCATTTAATGAGGTACCTCAAAACCTCAACTCTCAAACTAATCAAAATCATTTGAGTACTCGAGAGTTTAAGGGAAAAACATAAACTTCGAGTCAGACATAAAGTTTGGTATGAATAATAATCTACCATCTCAAATCATCTAGATATCTAGTGAGACCACGTGTGACGACCGCCCATGACCCCTGCACCAGACAAGGAAATAGTGCGCTGAAAAGTGTGCCAGGCCGCCATGGATGATTGTCAAGGTAAGTTAAAATAGCAAAATCTATCGTATTACTCACAGCGCATGGATAAAATACAATAGAGAAAAATATACATGGTGAAGCTACACTGAACAGAATCACATCAAATAAGCCTCATAGTAGTTTGATACAAAGATCTGAATAGTCAATACATCCAGCCTCACTACATATCACTCAGAGAATATACAAGCAGCGGAACATCCAGTACATATAATAAGAAAATAATATGCAAGCCTCCAGCTCGTCTTCATCATCAGCATCGTTGGAAACTAAGAACAGCACCTGTCACCTGCTACCTAGTCTGCCCATCCCAAAATGGATGAATAGCCCAAGGTAATAAGAGTTGAACATAAAACCTTGAGTCAGACAACAGTCTTAGTGAGCGGTAAATTAACTAACAACATACCAAAAGAGCATAAAGGTAAAAGGAATAGGAATCCAACCCTCCCACTCCACCTCTTTCTACAGTGAAAGCCCCCAGACACACTAAGCAGAAGTAAACATAGCAAAGCAAATATTTAAAGTAAAGCAATTATCACTCGAGTCAAGGTCAATGTTTTTCAGGTACAAACCCCCAAGGCCTAAACCAAGATCAGATAAGCACCCAGAAGACATTGCTCTTGAGACCGAATGACGATACATCCAAACATCCAAACATCCATGACTCTGGCTATCACTGTTATCCTTGCTTCGATACCACCGTTAATTGAATGACCGGCACGTTCTTTCAGCCGTCCGTCAAGGGCTAATGGTAACCCCGGTTCTAGACATAACTCCGCACGTCGTCGCAGCCCGTGCCTAGGAATATCGAATCTGCCCAGAGTACTCGACTACCAACTGTAGTCTTTTGGGACTATCGAATCTGCCCAGCGTACTCTTGCTTTGAGCTTGCTAGAACCTTCAACAACGATGAAATCTCAGCCTTCTAGTCATCCTCCTCGACGACCATTCTCGTACTAGCTCAAGCGCCTCTCGAGCCAACCATTACCCTCAAACTCGAACCATTTCACCGAGTCATCAACATGCTTGGAATGATCCCGTCTGGATTAAACCAAGGCTATCTCACATCATGCCTCGCTTCATCTCATATAGCAAAGCCTCGTCTCTACATCATCATCAAATCTATCCATATGAGCTTTATCATCCGCGTCATATGCCACGAGCAGCTTTTCTTATTCAAGAGCCTTTCCCTTAGCTTTTGAATCATCTTCGACCAACTTGTCCAAATCAAATTATCAATCAACTAATTTATAACAATCAATCAAGTCAATCATTAATCCAAGTAATCAAGCATTCAAACATGATCTAATAAACAATTATAACAATAATGGTAGTCTTGTAAATAAAGAGTCCAAATCTAACAAGCATGAATCATGAGCAATATCTCTACAACTTGATGAATGAACTTGTATAGGTTAACATGTAGTAAAATGGATGTCAAATCATCATCAACAATAGATCTATACTTAAGTTTAAGAAAATGCATGGAAATCACTATTTTAACACAAAATCTAGCCACCAATCCGATATACTCCTTTGGATCCATGTGAGAGATAAACACCACTCACCGAATCACCTAAACACCTCAAAAGCAACACACTTTAGATCTGGACAGCAAAGGATCTAACTCGATTCTCCAAATTCCGCTTCAAACGATGAAATCTCTCTTCGATGGATGTAGATCTTCAATCTAAGCTCTTGGATCTTCGATTTGATCTTCGATTTGGATGGAAGGAATCACAAGATTAGAGTGGAGAAAAGAAGTGAAGAAGTGCAGCACTCGAACTCTCAAAATGGCAGGACTTCGTCGCTTCAAAATCCGGATCCTAAAAAGTGAAGAAACCCCGCGTATTTATAGGCAGATCCTTAGGTCGTCCGCCCCCTTAAGTCGTCCACGACTTAACTCTTCCGACCTACGACCTAACAATCCTCCGACCTACGACTTAGCAGATCCTACGACTTAACCATCCCCTTTGACCTATGACCCAACAGATTTCCCCGACCTAACACTTGCGCGACTTAACACATACGCACGACCTAAGACTCAACGGGATACGACTTAGCGACTTATCACACTGCCGCATTTCTACCTAAGTCATTTGGACGACTTAATGACTTACGACTCAACGACTTAATAGAAGTCACGACCTAACACACACGCGACCTAACAACAATGCCGACCTAACACTCACGATCCAACGACTTAAGTCCTTACGCGACCTAATGGCTTAACTGGGATACGACTTAACACCTTTAGGTCGTCTAACGACCTAACTACATGCAACATACTAACATAGGTCGTCTACAACCTAACTAACACGGCGTAGCGACTCAACGACTTAACTTAACTCGTCCACGACCTAACTTTCTTAGTTCGTTAACTCACACAGTCTACTAGGTCGCTACTCCTATGCCGCTAACCCCTAGGTCGGTAACCTTCTTAGGTCGGTCAACTTCTTAGGTCGGTCCATTTCTTAAGTCGCTAACTTCCTATTGGTCGCTCCAATCTCTTAAGTCGTCCCAAACTACTGTACGACCTAAGCTACTAGATGACCTAACTTCTACACGACTTAACCCTGGACGATCTAACTCTGAACGATCTAACAACACTATCAACCTAATGACAACTGCTTTACAATCTTTCGATTCGTAAAAATACGGGTCGTTACATTCTCTCCCCCTTAGGAATTTCGCCCCCGAAATTCCAAACAAACAAGAGCAATCAAAGACTATTCTGCATGCCTACCATCCATTTCAATCAACAAACCATGCATCCAATTACTAGCCTAACATGCGGAATTCTAAAACTAGAACAAGTTACAATGTCGTGAGATGACACGACACCTTATGGCCATACCTCGAAGAGTTCAGGATGAGCTGCCTTCATCCTCTCTTCCACCTCCCATGTATAGTCGTTAACATCATCACTCCATTGTATCTTGAGCAACCTAACTACCTTCCTCCTAAGCTGTTTCGTGTCGGTTTCCACAACACGAAGCGGCTTACAAGGTCTCTTATCAACTAGGTCAACTTCAAAATCTTCACATCTATCAACAGAAACCACAGTATTCGAGTCGTGCACATACTTCCGTAGATATGATACATGAAAAACATTGTGCACACCCGACATCTTTTCTGGTAACTCCAATTTATAGGCGAGCTTTCCAATTCGCTCGATGATCGGGAATGGTCCAACAAATCTCGGAGTCAATTTTCCTTTCTTCCCGAATCGAATAACATTCTTCAGTGGAGAAATCTTCACAAAAACCATATCACCTACATCGAATTCCAAATCCTTACGACGCTTATCAGCATAACTTTTCTGTCGGTCTTGGGCTGCCTTCATTCGTTGCCGAATGATCTCTATGCAATTCGAAGTCCGTCGAATCATTTCTGGCCCAAGTATCAGCTTTTCTCCTATTTCTAACCACATTGTCGGAGAGTTACACGGTCTTCCATACAATGCTTCATACGGTGCCATACCAATGCTTGACTGGTAACTGTTATTATACGAAAATTCCACCAAATGAAGATGATCTTCCCATGATCCTCCGAAGTCCAAAACACATGCTCTGAGGAGATCTTCCAAAACTCGGTTGACTCTCTCGGTCTGACCATCTGTTTGAGGGTGATAAGCTGTACTCAAACACAACTCGGTTCCCAAAACTTCCTGGAAGCTCTTCCAAAATCTACTAGTGAACAATGGGTCTCGATCGCTCACTATACTCTTCGGAATACCATGGAATCGAACTATCCACTTAACATACAGCTCAGCCAATTTCGATGTAGTCCTAGTTGATCGAACATGAATGAATCTTGCACTCTTAGTCAGACGATCTACGATGACCCAAATCCCTTCATTTCCCGTTCTTTTTCTAGGTAACCCATCAATAAAATCCATCGATATTTGTTCCCACTTCCATGTAGGAACTTCTAATGGCTGAAGCAATCCACTGGGCTTCTTTTGCTCAGCTTTCACCAACTGGCAGTTCATACACTTGGAAATAAAATTTCCGACATCCTTCTTCATACCTTCCCAGTAATAGGTTCTCTTCATATCCCGATACATCTTATTTCCACCTGGATGAATTGTCAGCTTCGAGTGATGACTTTCCTTTAGAACTTCATCTCTCAATTCACCTATATCGGGAACAACTAGTCGTCCTTGCTTCCGAAGCCAACCCTATCGATCGACCTCGAATCCTTTATCCTTTTCTGGGTCCAATCCAGATTCCAAATCACGGATAATCTTGACAAGCTTATCGTCTCGCTTTTGGCTCTCGCCAATTCTTTCCACAAGAGTCGGTCTTATCGATAAGTTTGCCAACATCTCAGGTTCTAATTCACATCTGGGACTGAAGTCAAATCCAGCTAAATACTTGAGATTCTTCCATTCTGAAAACATGGCTCCCAATCCTGCATGTCTTCGACTTAACGCATCTGCCACTGCGTTACCCTTTCCCGGAGTATAGGCTATACCAAAATCATATGATGCCAAAAACTCTAGCCATCGCTGTTGCCTAAGATTCAAATCCTTTTGGGAGAAAAGATACTTCAACGACTTATGACCTGTAAACAACTCGAATCGAACTCCCAATAGATAATGTCTCCACATCTTTAGAGCAAAAACAATCGCCACTAACTCCAAATCATGAGTCGGATAATTCCTTTCATGCGGCTTCAGTTGTCGACTTGCATACGCAACAACTTTACCCTTTTGCATCAGCACTGCTCCAAGTCCAGTACCACATGCATCGGTGTAAACCACCATCTCATCATTTCCACTTGGAATAGTCAAATTAGGAGCACTTGTCAATCGCTCTTTCAGGATTATGAAAGCTTGCTCACACTTAGCATCCCATCTGAATACTTGGTTCTTTTTCATCAATCCTGTTAATGGTGCAGCCACCTTGGAAAAGTCTTTGATAAATCGACGATAGTATCCTGCTAATCCAAGAAAACTTCTCACATCAGATGCATTCTTAGGTCTACCCCAATCCTGGATTGCTGCTATCTTGGCGGGATCAACCGCTATTCCATTTCTAGAAATGATATGGCCTAAGAACCTCACTTCACTCTTCTAGAAGTGACACTTCGAAAACTTAGCCTTCAGCTGATGTTTCCGTAAGATTTCCAAAACAATATGCAAGTGCGTCTTGTGTTCTTCTTCATTTTTGGAATAAATCAAAATATCATCCACAAACACAAGTACGAACTTGTTCAACTGATCTCTGAACACTCTATTCATAAGATCCACAAAATATGTTGGTGCATTGGTCAATCCAAACGGCATTACCAGCCACTCAAAGAAACCAGATGGTGTCCTGAAAGAAGTCTTCAGCACACTATCCTTTTCCACTCTTAATTGGTGAAATCCCGTAGCTAAATCCATCTGAGAAAACACCTTAGCTCTATGAAGCTGATCAAACAAGTCATCTATTCTCGGCAATGGATACTTGTTCTTCTTAGTTACTTTATTCAGCTCACGATAATCCACACACAACCTCAATGATCCATCTGCTTTGGTTGCAAACACAACTGGTGCACCCCATTCGGACACACTACGCCGAATGAATCCTTTCTGTAAAAGATCCTCAACCTGCACCCTCAACTCTTGATGTTCCCTAGGCGCCATCTGCCTAATAGGCATCACAACAGGTCTGGCTCCTTCAACTAGATCGATATGAAACTCGATCTCTCTATGCGGCGATAACCCTTTGACCTCATCAAAGACATCCTCAAATCCATTAGCGATTGGCACCGATGACAGTCCATCCCGTGGAACAACCAGCGAATACATGAAGCTCATGAAGACGCCTTCCTCATGCTTACATCGTATCACAACCTTTCGCCTTCCACATTCTCGACTGTCACCTCCAACCTTTCACAATCAACCTTTGCCGCATACTTCCTAAGCCAGTCCATACCCAAAATAATTCCGAACCCCGCAAAGTTTAGAACAAAACAATCACAAACAAAAGAGCAATCATGACTCGATACAACTAAACCACGGCATAGCATACACAGACAGGACGAACCCCCAACTGGATTAGTCACAACCAATGGTCTATCAACGATATCCGGTTCTAAACCCAACCGGCCTACAAGTTCATTACAAACAAAAGAATGCAACGCCCCAGTATCGAATAACACTCTAACTGGAACACCACATATGGAAAGAGTACCTTGAACCACCACACTCTTTCCTTTCTCTTCAGCGGTAGGAGCTTTTGAAGATGATGGAACAGCCCCCAAAGCATAAGCTTGCACAATCTGCTTGTCCTTCCGCGGTTCTGGACAATGCTTCTGAATATGCCCCGGCTTGTCACAGTTGTGGCACTTCACCGGCACCTTTGGATTCTTGCAATCTCTGGAGAAATGGCCCTTCTGTTGACAATTGTAGCAGGTCACTTCACCCTTCGGCTTCTTCTGGCCATCCTTACCCTTCTGCTGCTGCTTCCTCTTCTTGTTTCCACCCTACTGTGGTTTAGTCTCTTCCTTGGTTACAGCAACAACATATCCCTCTTTAGGAAACAGATTTTCGTGCCTGAGCGCTTTCTCCACAAGCTTCTCAAATGGATCGTCCAAATGATCCACCAACTGCCTCCCAAGATAATTGTCCAAGCCTGTCACAAACTTCTCGTTCTTCTGATAAGGAGATTCAATATACGACTGGGCATACTTGGACAAAGCTTCAAACTCAGAAACGTACTCAAGAACTGGTCTTCCATCTTGCTTGAGCTCTACAAACTTCTTAAACAGAACAGACTTCTGAGCTGTAGAAATGAACTTAGCTTCAAATCTTGCTTGGAATTACTCCCAAGTAATTTCTTCCTCCGGAGTATCAATGGTGATAGAGTTCCACCAGTCAGAAGCTCTCCCTTGAAGCTGTCTTGATGCGAGCTTCCTTTTAGTCGCATCCTCGATTCCCAAATCACCAAAGATTCTTCTACAAGCATCTATCCATCTCTAGACTTCACTGGTTGACTCTGTTCCCAAGAAAATCTTCCCTCCAAGAGCTGTATAGTCTTTACACAGCTTAGCAAAATCCACCGGTCTTGGAGCTTGAACTTGAATTCCAACATCAACTGCTGGCCCCGGAGCAGGCATCCTTCTCATGATCGAAGTCATCATAGCTTCGAACATAGCTACATAATCAACAGCCCCCTCAGCAGCACGACCTTCCCTAGCAGCTGGTCTCCCTCTTCGACTCATTCTTAATATCTATAAAAGAAATGATCAGCACACCTTGAGAAACAATTGCATAAAGGACTCAAATCTTTCTAAGCTACTATATTATATATAGTAATCATCCATCAAAATACAATTACGTCTCTCATACGTAGTTACGTCAGCGAGCGTTGGGTAAAATCGATTAACCAAGGCTCTGATACCAAATGTGACGACCGCCCATGACCCTTGCACCAGACAAGGAAATAGTGCGCTGAAAAGTGTGCCAGGCCGCCATGGATGATTGTCAAGGTAAGTTAAAACAGCAAAATCTATCGTATTACTCACAACGCATGGATAAAATACAATAGAGAAAAATTTACATAGTGAAGCTACACTGAACAGAATCACATCAAATAAGCCTCATAGTAGTTTGATACAAAGATCTGAATAGTCAATACATCTAGCCCCACTACATATCACTCAGAGAATATACAAGCAGCGGAACATCCAGTACATATAATAAAAAAATAATATGCAAGCCTCCAGCTCGTCTTCGTCATCAGCATCGTTGGAAACTAAGAACAGCACCTGTCACCTGCTACCTAGTTGCCCATCCCAAAATGGATGAACAGCCCAAGGTAATAAGAGTTGAACATAAAACCTTGAGTCAGACAACAGTCTTAGTGAGCGGTAAATTAACTAACAACATACCAAAAGAGCATAAAGGTAAAAGGAATAGGAATCCAACCCTCCCACTCCACCTCTTTCTACAGTGATAGCCCCCAGACACACTAAGCAGAAGTAAACATAGCAAAGCAAACATTTAAAGTAAAGCAATTATCACTCGAGTCAAGGTCAATGTTTTCCATGTACAAACCCCCAAGGCCTAAACCAAGATCAGATAAGCACCCAGAAGACATTGCTCTTGAGACCGAATGACGATACATCCAAACATCCATGACTCTGGCTATCACTGTTATCCTTGCTTCGAAACCACCGTTAATTGATTGACCGGCACATTCTTTCAGCCGTCCATCAAGGGCTAATGTTAACCCCGGTTCTAGACATAACTCCGCACGTCGTCGCAGCCCGTGCCTAGGACTATCGAATCTGCCCAGAGTACTCGACTACCAACTATAGTCTTTTGGGACTATCGAATCTGCCCAGCGTACTCTTGCTTTGAGCCTGCTAGAACCTTCAACAACGATGAAATCTTAGCCTTCTAGTCATCCTCCTTGACGACCATTCTCGTACTAGCTCAAGCGCCTCTCGAGCCAACCATTACCCTCAAACTCGAACCATTTCACCGAGTCATCAACATGCTTGGAATGATCCCGTCTGGATTAAACCAAGGCTATCTCACATCATGCCTTGCTTCATCCCATCATAGAAAAGCCTCGTCTCTACATCATCATCAAATCTATCTGTATGAGCTTTATCATCCGCGTCATATGCCACGAGCAGCTTTTCTTATTCAAGAGCCTTTCCCTTAGCTTTTGAATCATCTTCGACCAACTTGTCCAAATCAAATTATCAATCAACTAATTTATAACAATCAATCAAGTCAATCATTAATCCAAGTAATCAAGCATTCAAACATGATCTAATAAACAATTATAACAATAATGGCAGTCTTGTAAATAAAGAGTCCAAATCTAACAAGCATGAATCATGAGCAATATCTCTACAACTTGATGAATGAACTTGTATAGGTTAACATGTAGTAAAATGGATGTCAAATCATCATGAACAATAGATCTATACTTAAGTTTAAGAAAATGCATGGAAATCACTATTTTAACACAAAATCTAGCCACCAATCCGATATACTCCTTTGGATCCGTGTGAGAGATAACCACCACTCAACGAATCACCTAAACACCTCAAAAGCAACACACTTCAGATCTGGACAGCGAAGGATCTAACTCGATTCTCCAAAATTCCGCTTCAAACGATGAAATCTCTCTTCGATGGATGTAGATCTTCAATCTAAGCTCTTGGATCTTCGATTTGATCTTCGATTTGGATGGAAGGAATCACAAGATTAGAGTGGAGAAAAGAAGTGAAGAAGTGCAGCACTCGAACTCTCAAAATGGCAGGACTTCGTCGCTTCAAAATCCGGATCCCAAAAAGTGAAGAAACCCCGCGTATTTATAGGCAGATCCTTAGGTCGTCCGCCACCTTAAGTCGTCCACGACTTAACTCTTCCGACCTACGACCTAACAATCCTCCGACCTACGACTTAGCAGATCCTACGACTTAACCATCCCCTTCAACCTACGACCCAACAGATTTCCCCGACCTAACACTTGCGCGACTTAACACATACGCGCGACCTAAGACTCAACGGGATACGACTTAGCGACTTATCACACTGCCGCATTTCTACCTAAGTCATTTGGACGACTTAATGACTTACGACTCAACGACTTAACAGAAGTCACGACCTAACACACACACGACCTAACAACAATGCCGACCTAACACTCACGATCCAACGACATAAGTCCTTACGCGAACTAACGGCTTAACTGGGATACGACTTAACACCTTTAGGTCGTCTAACGACCTAACTACACGCAACATACTAACATACGTCGTCTACAACCTAACTAACACGGCGTAGCGACTCAACGACTTAACTTAACTCGTCCACGACCTAACTTTCTTAGGTTGTTAACTCACACAGTCTACTAGGTCGCTACTCCTATGCCGCTAACCCCTAGGTCGGTAACCTTCTTAGGTCGGTCAACTTCTTAGGTCGGTCCATTTCTTAAGTCGCTAACTTCCTATAGGTCGCTCCAATCTCTTAAGTCGTCCCAAACTACTGTACGACCTAAGCTACTAGACGACCTAACTTCTACAAGACTTAACCCTGGACGATCTAACAACACTATCAACCTAATGACAACTGCTTTACAATCTTTCAATCCGTAAAAATACGGGTCGTTACACCACGCTACTTAACAGAATAGGTTTTCCCCTCACTAGTATCCTAAAACCTTTATAAAACTATATACCATGCTTCTAGATCCACAATGGTTAAAAACATAATCATTTCAAAATAATATGATGATATGCAAACATTTTAAAACATACTGGATTTCCCATCCTCTGTTTAATTGACTCTCTGTCATATTTATAGTTTCTCGGGTCACTATTAACCTATTAGTTTTCATCGGCTTACTAATAACCATTATATAATATATGGACTCCCTGTCCTATTTCATAGTTTTCAGGGGTGCACTATGAACCTATTGGCCCCTACCAATTAATTTAACACTACCATCCTGTGAGTTTAGTTGATTCATGGGTTCCTTTGAACCTATTAGTTACTCCAATAATTTCTCCCTTATCCTAGATTTCATGGGTTGACTAGGAACCTATTGACATCTATCAATAACTTAATCTGAAAATAGTTTTCATGGGATCACTATGAACCAATTGGCCCCTACCAACCACTCTTTATAACATATTTTTCATGGGATCACTATGAACCTATTGGTAACTCTAATAACTTCCTAATCATAGTTTTCATGGGATCACTATGAATCTGTCTCCCTGACAACTCCCATATTTAGGCATCCTACATTCTGGTCTCCCTGACCTCTTGGATGCAATTCTACTCATCCAGGAGTTTAACAAATTTATATTCACTATTGGGTTAATCTAGCTACTGCTGAAGCATGGAAGAACTGAAATCTTAGACTAAAACACTATGTATGGATGATATGAACTGTCTAAACAAGAATTCTTGAATGGTGAACAACCAGAGACTAATACTCACTACATCAAAAAATTTCCATTAATGAAACCATGGAAATCCGTTGAAAAAGAAAAAATACGCATGTCCGATGAAACGATTGTTGCTATCTGCTCCAATAACGAATCATTGGTTTAACTAAATAACTAAAGAAAATAGATAGACCTTTCTCCTCATTTCAGGTCGATGGACCTTCTTAATTGGAAGATCTCCCATATGGATAATACATATTCCGGTTGATCGAGCCTAATTCTAATTGTTTTGTTCCGAAGCAAAGATATCCATGGAGGTGGTTCATCCTATTCACGACCAAGAGATATTGGATTCTCTTCCGGATAGGCCCTGAAAAGAGAAGGAAAGCTGGAATGCCAACAGGTGTCTGTCTATTCTCTAATTCACTCGACTCGATAGTACCCAATTTGGGAGAGGGTTGCCCAAAAGCGGTATATAAGGCGTACCTAGTAAAGCTTACAAGTAAACCTGATATGAAGATGGCGACTAAGGTTGTTGTTTCCATTTTTAGAAAATTTCAAGATCACAATGGATCTACAATAAGATCGTTTATTCATTTACAATTACAACGGAATAGTATACAAAGTCAACCGATCTCAACCAATGATTAAATAGGATTTATGGCTACATAAACTGTTGATGGTAGTTCTAGATCTATGCCAAGACAAACTACTGTAGGGAGTTTATTGAAACCATTGAATTCAGAATATGGTAAAGTAGCTCCGGGCTGGGGGACTACACCACTTATGGGAGGTGCAATGGCTCTATTTGCAATATTCCTATCTATTATTTTAAAAATTTATAATTATTCCGTTTTACTGGATGGAATTTCAATGAGTTAGGTTTATAAGAACTATGAACCTCTAGTTTTCAATCAAAAAAGGGGATACACATTACACCACGATTTTGAATCAGAAGAGAGATTTCAAGAAATGCCAGATCTATTCACTCTATCAATAACCGAGCCGGATCTGGTGTATCATAGGGGATTTGCCTTTTCTATCAATAACCGAGCCGGATCTGGTGTATCTGGTGTAGAACCAATAAAGATTTATTTGATTAAAAAAAATTCCCTTTTCCTTTAAGAAGTTCTAGATGAATTGGAAAAATGGGGCCATGGAAGTACATACCACTCAGCCAAAGAAAGATAATGGAGAGTTGACTGAAATGAGCACTAAATACTTTTAGAGAGACCTCCTCCAAATCGCTGGTATGACTATCGAAATCGTGAGCATCAGCATGTAGGTTCTAGATCCAAGTGGTAGTATCGGGGCCTTTAGCTATTGTTCTTGAGAAATGACTAGGTCTGGCGCATTCCTCGAAAGATGTTTTTACAGGATCCCCATCTACAACAATTTTCACTTCGGGTTCCGGCGAACGAATAATCATTAAGTCCTCCTTGGCCTGTTACGTGAAATTCGCGATTGTTCTATTTCCTGATGTTAGCAATGTACAGTGGTCAAATAGGATTATTTTCTTCTAGAGATCTTTTACTTTTTTTTATCATGTGGGAGTTAGAATTAATTCATGTTTACTTACTTTTATCTATGTGGGGAGGAAAGAAACATTTGTACTCGGCTACAATGTTTATTTTGTACACTACGGGGGGTTCCATTTACATACGGCTCGCACAAAGACTCTGTCATCCATCCCGAGCCTTTTTATTCCACCTCTCCTCCTACATCCAGGCGCCTCGATCAAACTTGCGTTGCCTAGCTTCAGGCTACACTAATAGCAACTAAGAATGTCGTTGCTTGATCCCCAATTTTTATACTGGCGCCTTGTGCACACGGTCTTTGTTGCTTCAAAACTACGGGGCTAAGGCGACCCCGATCAATTGGAGGCAACTGAAAAAAGGTCGTAGCCATTTTATGAAATAAATTGAAAATTGCCACTCGACATCGGAAGTGGCCCAAACCTAGGCGGTGACGCTTCCTATTGAGTACACAATTAAGACTTTAAGTTCATTTACATAGCACGAGAAAGACAATTATAAAGAATGGGACTAAAGAGAAAATTAGATTTTACTAGAATAAATAAAAGGGCGCTGTAACGACCCGTATTTTTCGGATCAAAACATTCTAAAATGATTAACCTTTGGTTGTATGGTAGTTAAGTCATTTCAGGTTTTGGCAGAATTTTGCTTAAGTCCTAAGTCGTAGCCGACTTAGGAGTTTGGACGAGTTAAGAGAAGTCTGGGTTGAGTTGCCGACTTAAGAAATTAACTGGGTTAAGATGGTGGCATATGAGTTTTAGGCAGAAATATGGCTAAGTCGTAAGTCGTATACGACTTAGGGGATTGGAGCTACCCAGGTGATTGGCGAGTTAAGGTTAGAGTTAGGTCGTAGTGACCGAGTTATCGAGTTGGTGAGTTAAGTGTTAGGTCGGCAGGGCGAGTTAGCGACCTAAGAAACTGACCGACTTAGTAGTAGGTTAGCGACCTAGTAAAATGGGTGACCTATGGGATTGACCGACCTAGGATTTAGTTAAGTATTAGGTCGGCAGGACGAGTTAACGACCTAAAGAACTGACCGACTTAAGAGGAGTAGGCGACCTAAGTATTCTGGGGTTAGGTCGTAGGGTAGAGTTAGGTCGGTAACGACCTAAGGAGTTAGCTTGTTAGCGACCTAAGGAGTTGCCGTGTTAGCGACCTAAGGAGATAGGTCGCATAAGTGTTAGGTCGGCAACGACCTAAGTTAGGTCGTAGACTCCTATGTTTGTTAAGTCGCCATGTGTTAGGTCGCTGGGTTTTGCCTAAGTGTTAGGTCGCTGAGGTTATAGGTCGTAGCAGTTGTTAGGTCGCAGATGCTTCTGGTTAAGTCGTAGGATGGCTAAGTGTTAGGTCGTAGGTCGGCAGTGTTAAGTCGGCAGCAACTTAAGGAGATAGCCGAGTTACGACTTAGGGGCAGTTTTCAGCTATAAATAGGAGAGCTTCTCTTCATTTTTGGGATCCGGATTTTGAAGCGACGAAGTGCTGCCATTTTGAGAGCTCGACTTCTACACTTCTTCACTTCTTTTCTCCACTCTAATCTTGTTCTTCCATCCATCCAAATCGAAGATCAAGATTGAAGATCTTCATCTTTTCAAGAGAGATTTCTTCATTTGAAGCGGATTCGTGATAGATCAAGCTTCATCCTTCGCTGTCC
Organism: Allium fistulosum; assembly: GCA_030737815.1. Taxonomy (NCBI): domain Eukaryota; kingdom Viridiplantae; phylum Streptophyta; class Magnoliopsida; order Asparagales; family Amaryllidaceae; genus Allium; species Allium fistulosum. Next base: position 1,003,493,418 of record CM060902.1, on the reverse strand, counting down.
AGATCTGAAGCGTGTTGATTTGGGTTTGTTTAGGTGATTTGGTGAGTGGTGATTATCTCTCACACGGATCCAAAGGAGTATATCGGATTGTTGGCCCGATTTGGTGTTAAAATAGAGATTTCCATGCATTTCCTTCATCCTATGTATAGATCCATATAGATCCATTGTTCATGATGATGTTACATCCATTTTATCATATGTTAACCTAGGCAAGTTCATTCATCAAGTTTGTAGAGACATTGTTCATGTTTTCATGCTTATTGGACTTTCAACTCTTTAATTACGAAAATGCCATTATTGTTATAATTGTCTACTTGGATCATATTTGAATGCTTGATTGTTTGGATTGATGATTGATTTGATTGATTGTTATGAACTAGATGATTGATGGCTAGATTTAGATCGAAGGTGATTCAAAAGCTAAGGGAAAGGCTCTTGAATTGGAAAAGCTGTGTGTGGCATATGTAGCGGGATGATGAAGCTCTTATGCATAGATTCGATGATGTGATGATGAGATGAGGCTTTGCGAGGATGTAATGAAGCGAGGCAATCATATGACGAAGACTTGGTCTAATCCAGACGGGATCATTCCAAGCATGTTGATAACTCGGTGATATGATTCGAGTTGAGGACAATGAATGGATATGAGAATAGTCGTCGAGGAGGATGACTAGGAGGCTTGGATAGCATCGTTGTTGAAGGTTCTAGCATGCTCTGAGCAAGAGTACGTTTGGGCAGATTCGATAGTCCCAACGGCCAACTGTTGATGGTCGAGTACTCTGGGCAGATTCGATAGTCCTAGGCACGGGCTGCGACGACGTGCGGGAGTTATGTCTAGAACCGGGGTTTCCATTAGCCCTTGACGGACGGCTGAAAGAATGTGCCGGTCATTCAATTAACGGTGATATCGAAGCAATGATAACAGTGATAGCCAGAGTCATGGATGTTTGGTTGTATCGTCATTCGGACTCAAGAGCGGTATTTTCTGGGTGCTTATCTGATTTAGGCCTTGGTACTTGGAAAACATCGCCCTTGACTCGAGTGATAGTAGTTTTACTTTAAATTGAATGTTCTGCTATGTTTGCTTTTGCTTAGTGTGTGTCTGGGGGCTATCACTGTAGAATGAGGTTGGAGTGGGAGGGTTGTATTCCTATTCCTTTTCCTTTATGCTCTTTTGGTATGTTGTTAGTTAATTTACTGCTCACTAAGACTGTTGTCTGACTCAAGGCTTTATGTTTTAATTCTTATTGCCTTGGGCTGTTCGTCCATTTTGGGACGGGCAGACTAGGTAGCAGGTGACAGGTGCTGTTCTCCTCTCACGATGCTGATATCGAAGACGAGCTAGAGGGTTGCATATTATCTTCTTATATGTACTGGATATTCCGCTGTTTTGTATTCTCTGAGAGTTATGTAGTGAGGCTGGATGTATTGACTATGTGATGCTTGTATTCAACTATTATGGAGTTTTATATGATGTCATTTTGTTCTGTAAAGCTTCACTATACATATGTTCTATTGTATTTTGTCCATGCGCTGTGAGTAATACGATAGATTCTGTTGTTTTAATCTTACCTTGACAATCGTCCATGGTCGCCTGGTACACTTTACAGCGCTCTATCTCTAGATTCGGTGCAGGGGTCATGGGCGGTCGTCACATTTGGTATCAGAGCATTGGTTAATCGATTTTACCCAACGCTCGCCGTTGTAGCTACGTATGAGAGACGTAATTGTATTTTGATGGATGAATACTATATATAATATAGTAGCTTAGTAGAGTTTGAGTCCTTTATGCAGTTGTTTCTCTAGATGTTCTAATCATTCCTTTTTATAGATATTGAGAATGAGTCGAAGAGGGAGACCAGCTGCTAGGGAAGGCCGTGCTACTGAAGAGACTGCTGATTATGCAGCCATGTTCGAAGCTATGATGACTTCGATCATGAGAAGGATACCAGTTCCGGGAGCAGCGGTTGATGTTGGAGTTCAAGTCCAAACTCCAAAACCAGTGGATTTTGCCAAGCTGTGCAAGGATTATACTGCTCTTGGAGGGAAGGTTTTCTTGGGAACAGAATCAACTATTGAGGTCCAGAGGTGGATAGATGCTTGTAGAAGGATCTTTGGTGATTTGGGAATTGATGATGCAACTAAGAGGAAGTTGGCATCAAGGCAGCTTCAAGGGAGAGCTTCTGATTGGTGGAACTCTATTACCATCACTACTCCGGAGGAAGAGATTACTTGGGAGCAATTCCAAGTCAGATTTGAAGCTAAGTTCATTTCTACAGCTCAGAAGTCTGTTCTGTTCAAGAGGTTTGTGGAGCTCAAGCAAGGTGGAAGATCAGTTCTTGAGTATGTTTCTGAGTTTGAAGCTTTGTCCAAGTATGCCCGGTCGTATATTGAGTCTGCATACCAGAAGAATGAGAAGTTTGTGACAGGCTTGGACAGTTATCTTGGGAGGCAGTTGGTGGATCATCTGGATGATTCATTTGAGAAGCTTGTGGAGAAAGCTCTCAGGCATGAGAGTCTGTTTCCTAAGGAAGGACCTGTTGTTGCTGTTACCAAGGGAGAATCTAAACCACAGCAAGGTGGAAACCAGAAGAGGAAGCAGCAGCAGCAGAAGGGTAAGGATGGCCAGAAGAAGCCGAAAGGCGAGGTGACTTGCTACAATTGTCAGCAGAAGGGCCATTTCTCTAAGGATTGTAAGAATCCGAAGGCACCGATGAAGTGTCACAACTGTGACAAGCCGGGACATTTCAGGAAGAATTGTCCAGAACCGAGGAAGGACAGGCAGATTGTGCAAGCCTATGCTTTGGGAGCTGTTCCGTCGTCTTCAAAAGCTCCTACTGCTGAAGAGAAGGGAAAGAGTGTGGTTGTTCAAGGTACTCTTTTCCTATGTGGTATTCCAGTTAGAGTTTTGTTTGATACTGGAGCGTCGCATTCGTTTGTTTGTAATGAACTAGTAGGCCGGTTAGGTTTGGAACCGGATATTGTTGATAGGCCATTGGTTGTGACTAATCCAGTTGGGGGTTCGTCTTGTTTGTGTATGTTATGCCGTGGTCTAGTTGTGTCGAGTCATGGTTGCTCTTTTGTTTGTGATTGCTTTGTTCTGAACTTTGCGGGGTTCGGAATTATCTTGGGTATGGACTGGCTTAGGAAGTATGCGGCTAAGGTTGATTGTGAGAGGCTGGAGGTGACAGTCGAGAATGTGGAAGGGCGAAAGATTGTGATACGATGTAAGCATGAGGAAGGCGTCTTCATGAGCTTCATGTATTCGCTAGTTGTTCCACGGGATGGACTGTCATCAGTGCCGATCGCTAATGGATTCGAGGATGTCTTTGACGAAGTCAAAGGGTTGCCGCCGCATAGAGAGATCGAGTTTCGTATAGATCTAGTTGAAGGAGCCAGACCTGTTGTGATGCCTCTTAGGCGGATGGCGCCTAGGGAACAGCAAGAGTTGAGGGTGCAAGTTGATGACCTTTTACAGAAAGGATTCATTCGGCGTAGTGTGTCCGAGTGGGGTGCACCAGTTGTTTTTGTAACCAAGGCAGATGGGTCATTAAGACTGTGCGTCGATTATCGTGAGCTGAATAAGGTGACTAAGAAGAACAAGTATCCATTGCCGAGAATAGATGACTTGTTTGATCAGCTTCACGAAGCTAAGGTGTTTTCTCAGATGGATTTGGCAACGGGATTTCACCAGCTGAGAGTGGCTAAGGATAGTGTGCCGAAGACTGCTTTTAGGACACCATCCGGTTTCTATGAGTGGCTGGTAATGCCGTTTGGATTGACTAACGCGCCAGCATACTTTGTGGATCTTATGAATAGAGTGTTCAGAGATCAGTTGAACAAGTTTGTACTTGTGTTCGTGGATGATATTCTGATTTATTCCAGAACGGAAGAAGAGCACAAGACGCACTTGCGTATTGTTTTGGAGATCTTACGGAAACATCAGCTGAAGGCTAAGTTTTCGAAGTGTCACTTCTGGAAGAGTGAAGTGAGGTTCTTAGGCCATGTGATTTCTGGATCTGGAATAGCGGTTGATCCCGCTAAGGTGGCAGCAATCCAGGATTGGGTTAGACCTAAGAATGCATCTGATGTGAGAAGTTTTCTTGGATTAGCAGGATATTATCGACGGTTTATCAAAGACTTCTCCAAGATAGCTGCACCGTTAACAGGATTGACGAAGAAGAACCAAGTGTTCAGTTGGGATGCTAAGTGTGAGCAAGCTTTCGGAATCCTGAAAGAGCGATTGACGAGTGCTCCTGTTTTGACTATTCCAAGTGGGAATGATGAGATGGTGGTTTACACCGACGCATGTGGTACTGGACTTGGAGCAGTGCTGATGCAGAAGGGTAAAGTTGTTGCGTATGCCAGTCGACAACTGAAGCCGCATGAAAGAAATTACCCAACTCATGATTTGGAATTGGCGGCGATTGTATTTGCTCTGAAGATGTGGAGACATTATCTGTTGGGAGTTCGATTCGAGTTGTTTACGGATCACAAGTCGTTGAAGTATCTTTTCTCCCAAAAGGATTTGAATCTTCGGCAGCAACGTTGGCTAGAGTTTTTGGCATCATATGATTTTGGTATAGCTTATACTCCGGGAAAAGGTAACGCAGTGGCTGATGCGTTAAGTCGAAGACATGCAGGATTGGGAGCCATGTTTTCTGAATGGAAGAATCTCGAGTATTTAGCTGGATTTGACTTCAGGCCTAGATGCGAATTGGAACCTGAGATGTTGGCAAACTTATCGATAAGACCTTCTCTTGTGGAAAGGATTGGCGAGAGCCAAAAGCGAGATGATAAGCTTGTCAATATTATCCGTGATTTAGAATCTGGATTGGATCCAGAAAAGGATAAAGGATTCGAGGTTGATAGAGAAGGTTGGCTTCAAAAGCAAGGACGACTAGTTGTTCCCGATATAGATGAATTGAGGAGTGAAGTCCTGAAGGAAAGTCATCACTCGAAGCTGACAATTCATCCAGGTGGAAACAAGATGTATCGGGATATGAAGAGAACCTACTACTGGGAAGGCATGAAGAAGGATGTTGGAGATTTCATTTCCAAGTGTATGAATTGCCAGTTGGTAAAAGCCGAACAGAAGAAGCCAAGCGGATTGCTTCAGCCATTAGAAGTTCCTACATGGAAGTGGGAACAAGTATCGATGGATTTTATCGATGGATTACCTAGAACCAGAACGGGAAATGAAGGGATCTGGGTCATTGTGGATCGTCTGACTAAGAGTGCACGATTCATTCCTGTTCGATCGACTAGGACTGCATCAAAGTTGGCTGAGTTGTATGTTAAGTGGATAGTTCGATTCCATGGTATTCCGAAGAGTATAGTGAGCGATCGAGACCCATTGTTCACTAGTGGATTTTGGAAGAGTTTCCAGGAAGTCTTGGGAACCGAGTTATGTTTGAGTACAGCTTATCATCCCCAAACAGATGGTCAGACTGAGAGAGTCAACCGAGTTTTGGAAGATCTCCTCAGAGCTTGTGTTTTGGATTTCGGGGGATCATGGGAGGATCACCTTCATCTGGTGGAGTTTTCATACAACAACAGTTACCAGTCAAGCATTGGTATGGCACCGTATGAGGCATTGTATGGAAGACCGTGTAACTCTCCGACATGTTGGTTGGAAACTGGAGAAAAGCTGATGCTTGGGCCAGAGATGATTCGTCAGACTTCAGATTGTATAGAGATCATTCGGCAACGAATGAAGGCAGCCCAAGACCGTCAGAAGAGTTATGCTGATAAGCGTCGAAAGGATTTGGAATTCGACGTAGGAAATATGGTTTTTGTGAAGATTTCTCCACTAAAGAATGTTATTCGATTCGGGAAGAAAGGAAAATTGACTCCGAGATTTGTTGGACCATTCCCGATCATCGAGCGAATTGGAAAGCTCGCCTACAGATTGGAGTTACCGGAGAAGATGTCGGGTGTGCACAATGTTTTTCATGTATCATATCTACGGAAGTATGTGCACGACTCGAGTACAGTGGTTTCTGCTGATAGCTGTGAAGATTTCGAAGTTGATCCAGTTGATAGAAGACCTCGTAAGCCGCTTCGTGTTGTTGAAACTGACACGAAACAGCTTAGGAGGAAGATAGTTAAGTTGCTCAAGATACAATGGAGTGATGATGATAACGACTGTACGTGGGAGGTGGAAGAGAGGATGAAAGCAGCTCATCCTGAACTCTTCAAGGTATGGCCCTAAGGTGTCGTGTCATCTAACAAAATTGTAACTTGTTCTAAGCCTTAGAATTCTGTACGCTAAGCTAGAATTGGATGCATGGTTTATTGATTGTTATGGATGATAGGCGTACAGAATAGCTTTGATTGCCTTGTTTGTTTGGAATTTCGGGGGCGAAATTCCTAAGGGGGAGAGAATGTAACGACCCATATTTTTCGGATCAAAACATTCTAAAATGATTAACCTTTGGTTGTATGGTAGTTAAGTCATTTCAGGTTTTGGCAGAATTTTGCTTAAGTCCTAAGTCGTAGCCGACTTAGGAGTTTGGACGAGTTAAGAGAAGTCTGGGTTGAGTTGCCGACTTAAGAAATTAACTGGGTTAAGATGGTGGCATATGAGTTTTAGGCAGAAATATGGCTAAGTCGTAAGTCGTATACGACTTAGGGGATTGGAGCTACCCAGGTGATTGGCGAGTTAAGGTTAGAGTTAGGTCGTAGTGACCGAGTTATCGAGTTGGTGAGTTAAGTGTTAGGTCGGCAGGGCGAGTTAGCGACCTAAGAAACTAACCGACTTAGTAGTAGGTTAGCGACCTAGTAAAATGGGTGACCTATGGGATTGACCGACCTAGGATTTAGTTAAGTATTAGGTCGGCAGGACGAGTTAACGACCTAAAGAACTGACCGACTTAAGAGGAGTAGGCGACCTAAGTATTCTGGGGTTAGGTCGTGGGGTAGAGTTAGGTCGGTAACGACCTAAGGAGTTAGCTTGTTAGCGACCTAAGGAGTTGCCGTGTTAGCGACCTAAGGAGATAGGTCACATAAGTGTTAGGTCGGCAACGACCTAAGTTAGGTCGTAGACTCCTATGTTTGTTAAGTCGCCATGTGTTAGGTCGCTGGGTTTTGCCTAAGTGTTAGGTCGCTGAGGTTATAGGTCGTAGCAGTTGTTAGGTCGCAGATGCTTCTGGTTAAGTCGTAGGATGGCTAAGTGTTAGGTCGTAGGTCGGCAGTGTTAAGTCGGCAGCGACTTAAGGAGATAGCCGAGTTACGACTTAGGGGCAGTTTTCAGCTATAAATAGGAGAGCTTCTCTTCATTTTTGGGATCCGGATTTTGAAGCGACGAAGTGCTGCCATTTTGAGAGCTCGACTTCTACACTTCTTCACTTCTTTTCTCCACTCTAATCTTGTGCTTCCATCCATCCAAATCGAAGATCAAGATTGAAGATCTTCATCTTTTCAAGAGAGATTTCTTCATTTGAAGCGGATTCGTGATAGATCAAGCTTCATCCTTCGCTGTCCAGATCTGAAGCGTGTTGATTTGGGTTTGTTTAGGTGATTTGGTGAGTGGTGATTATCTCTCATACGGATCCAAAGGAGTATATCGGATTGTTGGCCCGATTTGGTGTTAAAATAGAGATTTCCATGCATTTCCTTCATCCTATGTATAGATCCATATAGATCCATTGTTCATGATGATGTTACATCCATTTTATCATATGTTAACCTAGGCAAGTTCATTCATCAAGTTTGTAGAGACATTGTTCATGTTTTCATGCTTATTGGACTTTCAACTCTTTAATTACGAAAATGCCATTATTGTTATAATTGTCTACTTAGATCATATTTGAATGCTTGATTGTTTGGATTGATGATTGATTTGATTGATTGTTATGAACTAGATGATTGATGGCTAGATTTAGATCGAAGGTGATTCAAAAGCTAAGGGAAAGGCTCTTGAATTGGAAAAGCTGTGCGTGGCATATGTAGCGGGATGATGAAGCTCTTATGCATAGATTCGATGATGTGATGATGAGATGAGGCTTTGCGAGGATGTAATGAAGCGAGGCAATCATATGACGAAGACTTGGTCTAATCCAGACGGGATCATTCCAAGCATGTTGATAACTCGGTGATATGATTCGAGTTGAGGACAATGAATGGATATGAGAATAGTCGTCGAGGAGGATGACTAGGAGGCTTGGATAGCATCGTTGTTGAAGGTTCTAGCATGCTCTGAGCAAGAGTACGTTTGGGCAGATTCGATAGTCCCAACGGCCAACTGTTGATGGTCGAGTACTCTGGGCAGATTCGATAGTCCTAGGCACGGGCTGCGACGACGTGCGGGAGTTATGTCTAGAACCGGGGTTTCCATTAGCCCTTGACGGACGGCTGAAAGAATGTGCCGGTCATTCAATTAACGGTGATATCGAAGCAATGATAACAGTGATAGCCAGAGTCATGGATGTTTGGTTGTATCGTCATTCGGACTCAAGAGCGGTATTTTCTGGGTGCTTATCTGATTTAGGCCTTGGTACTTGGAAAACATCGCCCTTGACTCGAGTGATAGTAGTTTTACTTTAAATTGAATGTTCTGCTATGTTTGCTTTTGCTTAGTGTGTGTCTGGGGGCTATCACTGTAGAATGAGGTTGGAGTGGGAGGGTTGTATTCCTATTCCTTTTCCTTTATGCTCTTTTGGTATGTTGTTAGTTAATTTACTGCTCACTAAGACTGTTGTCTGACTCAAGGCTTTATGTTTTAATTCTTATTGCCTTGGGCTGTTCGTCCATTTTGGGACGGGCAGACTAGGTAGCAGGTGATAGGTGCTGTTCTCCTCTCACGATGCTGATATCGAAGACGAGCTAGAGGGTTGCATATTATCTTCTTATATGTACTGGATATTCCGCTGTTTTGTATTCTCTGAGAGTTATGTAGTGAGGCTGGATGTATTGACTATGTGATGCTTGTATTCAACTATTATGGAGTTTTATATGATGTCATTTTGTTCTGTAAAGCTTCACTATACATATGTTCTATTGTATTTTGTCCATGCGCTGTGAGTAATACGATAGATTCTGTTGTTTTAATCTTACCTTGACAATCGTCCATGGTCGCCTGGTACACTTTACAGCGCTCTATCTCTAGATTCGGTGCAGGGGTCATGGGCGGTCGTCACAGGCGCCCTGCATTTTATTATCCAATATCCAATGTCGAATCGACGACCTATGTATAAAAAAGATAAATTTTTGGATTTGAATAAAAATTTCATTGAAATTTAAATAAAGAACAAATAAAGAAACAACTTTGCTGATGTAACGACCCGTAAATTTCAACTGTTTTAATAACGTAAGTTAGTTGAAATTTTGTGAAATTTTAAAAAGATAAAATTTTGAAATAAAATTTAATATTTGGAATACGTCTAATTAAACATAGCAACTGGTAAATTTTCGTCCGAAAATATGAAAGTTTATTTCACACGTAAATTCACTTCAATTTAATCAGTTAAAAGCATTGAAAATAAAATATTTCTGAAACCTAAATATTTTTACATAGGAAAATTCTAAACCATCTTCTGAGCAAGATGTCAGTTCGTCATTTTTCCAAATTCGGACATCTATTGCTCCGTCGTTCTTATTTTCTGCAAAATAGCAGCATTTCGGTACCGATTATCAATTTTTATCGGATGATCATACCACTGATATCTGTATACCGATCTGATCGTCTCGTCGCGCTGATCTCTACGGTATATTTATTTTGTGTTTTGAAGTCTGGTTCGCAGCGGAACCCGTGAATACAGGCTAACCATATCAGTACCCATTGAGCTTTTAATATTCAGCGGCTATTCAAATTTCAATGTGCCACTAACATTACTTTCAGTCAGTTTCGACCTTTGTTCTACTGCCTTTTCAAAATTCAAACCCGTATATAACTCTAAGCCTATTCCTATTCTATCGTTTCTCTTTCAATAAATTATGTATAACAGTAAATCATAAAGTGGACAGCTCATCCTTTGGCTATTAGTATTCCAACTAGTTCAAATATACTTTGGTTCATTCGTTTTAGGCTCTGATAAGAAAATTAATATATGAATCCAAGTTATACTTTTTCCTGTACCCTTCCTTATCCTTCTCGACTTCGCATCCGCCTTCTGACATCTCAACTCCACCAAGCAGCGCCACTTAATCCATCGAACCCTCCATCTCCTCAACCCCGTCAACTCCTACTATCGACCTACAACACCAACGCCGTTATCCGCCTGAGCTCGGTCCTCCTCCGAAACGCCAACAGCTTGTCCACTCTCACCAGCCCTACCGGTCTTCCACTGCCTTGCAACCCATTCCCCCGCCTAACAGCACTTGAGTTTCCTCCCATCGCCGAGACCTCTGCCGCCAATGCCACCCCTCCGCCTCATCACGTCAGCCCCAACCAAACACCCATCACCGCCACCTCCGGCCTCGGCAACCTCACCTGCCGCCTTACTTCCTCTAACCACACTCATTCGCTTTCCACCCTGTCGCCATGTCAACCGTCGCCGGCTCGGCCTCAGCCTTCCTCCCCTTCACACGTCGGTCACCCATAGCCCATCTGCAACCCTTCGGCATTCATCTTCCGAGTCTCGTTTTGCCTCTCTGATGATATAAGGTATTATACACATCGGTCATTATATATTGATTTTAAAATATATAAATTTAAGTTAAAATATATCAGTTTAAACATTTTGGATCGGTTGATTTTATGCATACATTAACTTAGATATAATTATATTGATTTGTATGCTCTCATTTTATATACACGCACACATGTTAAAAGCTTAGTTTTAATTCATATTTTCACCGATTTTTATTATATAAGTTTTATAATGATTTCTATACAGTGTGGATATTTCAGACTTGAAGTATAATATAAATTCTAAGTTTACAAACTATATTATGCGGGTCTGTGTCCATATTTAAGCTAGTGAATGTATTTCAAATAAGTGCACCCATATCCTAGGTTTTGGAGTAGATATGTATATACGTCTATTTGGAAGCTTGTATAATTCTGGTCATGTTGGATTTCAGAAACCTATTATTTATACATATAAATATATATATGCGCTTAAGCAGGAATGTTTTGATTTTTGGTAATATACGTATTACATGTTTAAATTTTAGAAAGGTATGTTTAAATTTTACTGATATTAAAGTGAAATATATATAGGGGTATTATATGTGTATATTGACTTTAAAGTGTATGTGTCTAAAGGATAATGATGTATATATATATATATTTATATGTCTAGGTATAGCATATATTTTATAATATTTTAGTGGTGCAGCCTATATATTTATCGCCTGTACAATTTATAATATATATCTGAAACCGGTTGTTTGAAGTGTTGTTTAAAGTGTTGTAAGCTTAAAGTATATATTGTTATAGCATTTGTTTTAAAGAATATATGTTAAAAAATATTGATTTTTTTTTAGCGTTTATGTGAATTTAGTGTCAAATATATATTGTACGTATTGGGATTTAATACTGATTTGAAAATAAATATATATGTGTTTTAAATATATGTTCAAATTGGTTTTGAAAATTTATATATATATATATATTATATCTTATTTCGTCAAATTTCGTGCCAACTTGACTTACATTTCTATATCGAATCTATCGCAGTGATGCCTAGCCTGTTGCTGTCCCGCTAGGTAGTATCTGTATCCGTATTCGTTTCTGTATCATCTATTTTCTCTCTAGCCTCGGAAGGTGAGCACTCACTCACGATTAACGTTCTTTTATTTATTAAATTTGATTTCAATTGAAACGACAATTGAAATATGCTGTCGTTAGTTAATTACACTGTTATATATGCTATTACCTGTATCAGTTCACCTGTGACATCTGACACCATTATCTGTTAATTATTTATGCAATGATAATACAGTTTGGCTGATAATTGATTGATTGTTGATGTTTATATTAGACGTTAAATTGTTAATGTTAAAATGATAAATAGTATGAAATTGAACTTGATATAGGATAGTTAAATGTTAAACTGACATTTGTATAATATGACCCCTTTAACTATTAAATCTATTGACACGTATGATTTGCTTAATTACATTTTGAACCACTGAATGTATGTTGTTAAATTGATGATGTATGAAATTGTAAATATATGACAAGTGAAAACCGTAATGTAATAATCTTTAATCTACATGAAATGATAGTGTAGATTCTAGAAATAATTTTATTAATTCGTACAAATAACAATACGAATTAATACGGTTATTTCGAGATTATTTGAATTGATTATTGGATTGTTATGGTTGTTGTTATTGCTTGTTTATTTACTTTGACACCATCCCAGTTATCACACTGCAAGTTCCCTTTGTTATGCTTTGATTTTGAATTGAATTGGAATCGGGTTGAAATGATAAATACCCAAATTGAACTTTGACCTAGGATAGATAATTAAATAAAAACCCGATTGGTCAATAATTTGATTTAAAAATAAACGAAGATTTTATTTGAATAAACAATATGGTTTCGAAATGAAGTTGAAATTTGAATTTTTGATGAAAGGAAAATGTTAATATTTAATAATCTGAAACAAAATATTAACAATGTAATTGATAAAGAATGTTGTTTAATTTGAGAAATGATTGAATTAAGTTTGAAATGATTTAATAATTAAGTTTGAAATTATAATTAAGTTTGAAATTATTAAACTTTGAAATTATTTAATAATTAAGTTTGAATTATTTAATAATTAAATAAGATTGAATTATTTAATGATTAAATTGAATTGGATTTTTAATTAAGAAAATTGAACTTTTGAATAAGTGAATTTACTTCGTAAATAATTGAAATTGAGTTTTCGTTATTAATTAAGTTTTGGAAAATTATTTAAGTAAGTAAATAAGTGAAATTGAATTTCTTTAACAAGAAATAAAATGTGATTTATTGAAATTAATGTAAGACTTGAAATTTTAAGGATTTGATTTGATGAATTTAATTTAATTCAAAATTGTAGGTTTTGATATAATGAAGTTGAATTGAATAATTGATTTAATGAATTGGAAATTTAATAGAAATTGTTTTGAATGATAAAGTAACTTAACGAATATTGAATGAAATTGACAAAATGAATTTAAATTGATTTGAATGTTGAATTAAATTAATTTAAATGATTTTCGAAATGAAACGTATATATGAACTTGAATCAATATTTGAATGGTTTAAATAAAGATTGAAATTTGATTTATAAGATTTTGAAACGGAAAATTGGAAGTTTTGAAACGGAAATTTGGAAATTGTTTTAGAAAGACAAATGAAATGTTGATTTTCGAATTCTATTTGAAATTGAAATTGATTTGGTTTTGAAATATATAAACGACCAATCGGTGTAATAATTACGAAAGTTATTAAAGAGACCGGGATCGGTAATGGATATACTCTCTATCTGAACCGAAACCACTTTAATAACTATACGCGGAGTGTTGATCCAGAACGAAGTGGATGGTTTTGATGAACGCGTTGACTGAAGAAAGAGAACGATTTTGGATGACCCTTGACATGACTAAAACAGGAGCCGCGCCGGGCCATTGAGGATCACCATCTCTAGCGGACACACTTCTTCGATACCTTATCTATTACTTTTGTGATTCGATTTGGGTGCACCCCTTGATTTGGAAGTGTTGTTTCGCGGTGTTGGGATAGTAGCTGCTATGCCCAGCATCAGTCCGGATCACGCAACTACTAGTATCCTAGTTGGTATCGCCTCATGTACCTTGTCATACTGATTATCCTATTCGCGACCACTACGATTTTGATTTGTACCTTTAGTATATGGATTACCCTCTGGTGACTTCCGGTTTTGGGGAAACTACGGTCTTGTATATGCTTTTGGGAATAAAAATGTGTTAAGGGTGGAATGGGCCATGACTTAACGCTATTTTGATATCTTTTATATTACTGATAGACATTATCTACTTATCGTACATTACTATATAGTAGATAGTTTGACGGATCCTTAAAGGATGGTTATTCCAAACATCCTTTGAGTTACTTGTATTTCAATTGCTATTTCACTTGAGTTGGATTTATTAATATGAGAATGTTAATCCTGACTCGAGTGTTTTGTATTTTGCTTTACGCTCGGGTCAGACTGAGTGGTTCAGCTTTCGAGACTCACTTTTGAAGTTGGAGCTTTGCTTGAAGATCCAGCCTTCTATCCAGCTTTCAGATATTCGATGATTCCAGTGATGTATTCTGATTTGTATCTGTTACTCTTCCGTTGTATCTGGTTTAACTCTGATGTATCGTATTACTCTTCTGTTGTAAACTCTGATGTATTTTATATATTCATATAGTAGCTTCATGAACTGCTATCTCTTTTATTTCCGCTGCACTTATTACTCTGTGTCTGTGATCTGTGATTATTTATTTACTGTATATGTTCAGTTTTGCCAAATTTAAATTAACAAAGCGGTATTTTGAGCAATTCAACTCCGGCATGAGTGTCTACCTATACACTTATAATGGATGCGAATGGTCCAAAATATCGGGTCGTTACAGTTGGTATCAGAGCTTTGGTAGCTCTAGGCAAAACTTAACATATAGGGTAAATGTATTTACAGAATCACTCTCATTCGAGTTTCAATCTCTTCCTTTCGACTCGATTCCTTAGAATTTTGGAACGTTCCCCTCGGTTCCGAAATTCATTCGTGTCCTTCACTATTCGTCTTCTTTCAAATTCTGGAGCATCCCATAACTCCATTTTGAATGATATCCATAATAGATCGGCAGTCTCGCCAATCTTCGAATGATTCATAAAGGAGAAAAACTCCTTTACAATAGGCATTGGTTTACCAGAGATTTCTGTATCCTCGGTTTACGATGCTATCTATCTCCTGCTATACCTGAATTCTATTTCTTGAGATCGAATGTCGATTTACCTCGTAATTCTACACCGATCTTATTTTTGAAGTCACGGTTGACCCGGTTAAGGTTGCCCGCGATTTATATAAACTTATCCATCGCCTTATTTTGTTATTTAATTATCTCGTCTTTGTTCAAACCTATCTTCGAATCGAAATTCTCTTTGATTTGAGTCTATCAAAAAAAAAAAAAAATTTGAATCCCTATCCTTATTTTGAAAATTCATTCCTGTATCGCCAAGCACAGAAATGTATTTGTAAACTAATATATAAATGTTTTAATATATACTGTGTTGTTTGAGTTGTTGATGTTGATTTGGGTTTCCGATCGATTCGTCTGATCAACGCTATCGATAGGATTTCCAAAACACTTGAACAGAGCAAACTGACACAATATTATTTTCAAATTGGAAAATGAAATAAATTTGTTGATTATATTGTAAAAATATAAGTTAAATTTTCTGGAATTTAATTAGTTAATCAAATTGGTTGTTTGAAATGAAAATATTTGATTATCATTTATTGTTCTAAATGAATTTATAAATATGGTTTATAAATTGATTTGGAATTTGAAATAAATTTAATTCAGAAATTTGAGAATTTAGTTTCCTGTGATTTCGAACTTTGATTTTTAATTTTAAAAGTATATATTATTGGAAGTATTTTTCGAATAGAAATCGTTTTCAAAGAATTTTTAAAATGTTAAAATCAGTGCTCTTCTCTTTGTCGCTGGAAAATAATTTCGGTGATGGCGGCCGCATCATCGACATTCATTTTCGAGTTTCGAAGTGGAGAAACCATTCTGTAGCTTTGCTACGGTTTTGTTTTTAAAAAAAAATATAGATTTTGATTTGAATTTCTTTAGTATAATTTGATTTATATATATATAGGTATCTTATTTTAAAATTTAATTTGATTTGATATAAATATATTATATATATCTCTAAATTGTTTAAAGTTAATCGGAAATCTAATTCTTCAATTTTGTTAAAGGATGATTTACTTATAAATAAAACCAAATTTTGGAATAAACATTTAAACTTGAATAATTGAATTGGAAAATTTTTATTTGTATATTGTTCAACTACATTCTAATACAACTTACCTAAATCATTCAGAAGTTGACTATGTAATTGGATAATATATAAGATAAATTGAATTTATAAATAAAATTTGAGTGTTATAATAAATATTATACACTAAATTTTGATTATAAAGATGTTAATAGAGTTAGATAGGATAATATGTAAACTCAGTTAATAATGAAATAAAATTTGTTTTGAATGAATTAATAAATTTGTTTTGAAAGAATTAATAATTTGTTTTGAAAAATAAATTGTAATTTGATCAACATATGAAAATACCTCGAATTTAAAAGAAATTAATAGATGTAAATTAATTTAAATCGAAACTTTTATGGTTTAAATTAATTTATATGGTTAAATATATGTGATAGGATATTAAGTAGAATAAATTTAACAGTAATTTGGAATAAAGAAGAATTTAAAATTGTTGGAAAATATGATTATAATAAAAGACTATTCAAATTTATGATTTTGAAACTGTTAATTAAAGATGATTGGATAATAAGAAAATCAATCTAGAAATAGTTAAAGCTTGATTTAACTTAAGAAAAATCAAATGGATTAAATCAAATTATTAGATATAAATTAATTTTAAATTTTAAATTGTATGGTTTAAATTAATTATTTTATTTGTTTTCCAATCTATTTTCTTTCTGGTTGTTTCTATTCTCCTACCTCGTTCCTTTTCGGGGACGAAAAGTTTTGAGTGGGGGAGAGTGTAACGACCCGTAAATTTCAACTGTTTTAATAACGTAAGTTAGTTGAAATTTTGTGAAATTTTAAAACGATAAAATTTTGAAATAAAATTTAATATTTGGAATACGTCTAATTAAACATAGCAACTGGTAAATTTTCGTCCGAAAATATGAAAGTTTATTTCGCACGTAAATTCACTTCAATTTAATCAGTTAAAAGCGTTGAAAATAAAATATTTCTGAAACCTAAATATTTTTACATAGGAAAATTCTAAACCATCTTCTGAGCAAGATGTCAGTTCGTCATTTTTCCAAATTCGGACATCTATTGCTCCGTCGTTCTTATTTTCTGCAAAATAGCAGCATTTCGGTACCGATTATCAATTTTTATCGGATGATCATACCACTGATATCTGTATACCGTTCTGATCGTCTCGTCGCGCTGATCTCTACGGTATATTTATTTTGTGTTTTGAAGTCTGGTTCGCAGCGGAACCCGTGAATACAGGCTAACCATATCAGTACCCATTGAGCTTTTAATATTCAGCGGCTATTCAAATTTCAATGTGCCACTAACATTACTTTCAGTCAGTTTCGACCTTTGTTCTACTGCCTTTTCAAAATTCAAACCCGTATATAACTCTAAGCCTATTCCTATTCTATCGTTTCTCTTTCAATAAATTATGTATAACAGTAAATCATAAAGTGGACAGCTCATCCTTTGGCTATTAGTATTCCAACTAGTTCAAATATACTTTGGTTCATTCGTTTTAGGCTCTGATAAGAAAATTAATATATGAATCCAAGTTATACTTTTTCCTGTACCCTTCCTTATCCTTCTCGACTTCGCATCCGCCTTCTGACATCTCAACTCCACCAAGCAGCGCCACTTAATCCATCGAACCCTCCATCTCCTCAACCCCGTCAACTCCTACTATCGACCTACAACACCAACGCCGTTATCCGCCTGAGCTCGGTCCTCCTCCGAAACGCCAACAGCTTGTCCACTCTCACCAGCCCTACCGGTCTTCCACTACCTTACAACCCATTCCCCCGCCTAACAGCACTTGAGTTTCCTCCCATCGCCGAGACCTCTGCCGCCAACGCCACCCCTCCGCCTCATCACGTCAGCCCCAACCAAACACCCATCACCGCCACCTCCGGCCTCGGCAACCTCACCTGCCGCCTTACTTCCTCTAACCACACTCATTCGCTTTCCACCCTGTCGCCATGTCAACCGTCGCCGGCTCGGCCTCAGCCTTCCTCCCCTTCACACGTCGGTCACCCATAGCCCATCTGCAACCCTTCGGCATTCATCTTCCGAGTCTCGTTTTGCCTCTCTGATGATATAAGGTATTATACACATCAGTCATTATATATTGATTTTAAAATATATAAAGTTAAGTTAAAATATATCAGTTTAAACATTTTGGATCGGTTGATTTTATGCATACATTAACTTAGATATAATTATATTGATTTGTATGCTCTCATTTTATATACACGCACACATGTTAAAAGCTTAGTTTTAATTCATATTTTCACCGATTTTTATTATATAAGTTTTATAATGATTTCTATACAGTGTGGATATTTCAGACTTGAAGTATAATATAAATTCTAAGTTTACAAACTATATTATGCGGGTCTGTGTCCATATTTAGGCTAGTGAATGTATTTCAAATAAGTGCACCCATATCCTAGGTTTTGGAGTAGATATGTATATACGTCTATTTGGAAGCTTGTATAATTCTGGTCATGTTGGATTTCAGAAACCTATTATTTATACATATAAATATATATATGCGCTTAAGCAGGAATGTTTTGATTTTTGGTAATATACGTATTACATGTTTAAATTTTAGAAAGGTATGTTTAAATTTTACTGATATTAAAGTGAAATATATATAGGGGTATTATATGTGTATATTGACTTTAAAGTGTATGTGTCTAAAGGATAATGATGTATATATATATATTTATATGTCTAGGTATAGCATATATTTTATAATATTTTAGTGGTGCAGCCTATATATTTATCGCCTGTACAATTTATAATATATATCTGAAACCGGTTGTTTGAAGTGTTGTTTAAAGTGTTGTAAGCTTAAAGTATATATTGTTATAGCATTTGTTTTAAAGAATATATGTTAAACAATATTGATTTTTTTTTAGCGTTTATGTGAATTTAGTGTCAAATATATATTGTACGTATTGGGATTTAATACTGATTTGAAAATAAATATATATGTGTTTTAAATATATGTTCAAATTGGTTTTGAAAATTTATATATACATATTATATCTTATTTCGTCAAATTTCGTGCCAACTTGACTTACATTTCTATATCGAATCTATCGCAGTGATGCCTAGCCTGTTGCTGTCCCGCTAGGTAGTATCTGTATCCGTATTCGTTTCTGTATCATCTATTTTCTCTCTAGCCTCGGAAGGTGAGCACTCACTCACGATTAACGTTCTTTTATTTATTAAATTTGATTTCAATTGAAACGACAATTGAAATATGCTGTCGTTAGTTAATTACACTGTTATATATGCTATTACCTGTATCAGTTCACCTGTGACATCTGACACCATTATCTGTTAATTATTTATGCAATGATAATACAGTTTGGCTGATAATTGATTGATTGTTGATGTTTATATTAGACGTTAAATTGTTAATGTTAAAATGATAAATAGTATGAAATTGAACTTGATATAGGATAGTTAAATGTTAAACTGACATTTGTATAATATGACCCCTTTAACTATTAAATCTATTGACACGTATGATTTGCTTAATTACATTTTGAACCACTGAATGTATGTTGTTAAATTGATGATGTATGAAATTGTAAATATATGACAAGTGAAAACCGTAATGTAATAATCTTTAATCTACATGAAATGATAGTGTAGATTCTAGAAATAATTTTATTAATTCGTACAAATAACAATACGAATTAATACGGTTATTTCGGGATTATTTGAATTGATTATTGGATTGTTATGGTTGTTGTTATTGCTTGTTTATTTACTTTGACACCATCCCAGTTATCACACTGCAAGTTCCCTTTGTTATGCTTTGATTTTGAATTGAATTGGAATCGGGTTGAAATGATAAATACCCAAATTGAACTTTGACCTAGGATAGATAATTAAATAAAAACCCGATTGGTCAATAATTTGATTTAAAAATAAACGAAGATTTTATTTGAATAAACAATATGGTTTCGAAATGAAGTTGAAATTTGAATTTTTGATGAAAGGAAAATGTTAATATTTAATAATCTGAAACAAAATATTAACAATGTAATTGATAAAGAATGTTGTTTAATTTGAGAAATGATTGAATTAAGTTTGAAATGATTTAATAATTAAGTTTGAAATTATAATTAAGTTTGAAATTATTAAACTTTGAAATTATTTAATAATTAAGTTTGAATTATTTAATAATTAAATAAGATTGAATTATTTAATGATTAAATTGAATTGGATTTTTAATTAAGAAAATTGAACTTTTGAATAAGTGAATTTACTTCGTAAATAATTGAAATTGAGTTTTCGTTATTAATTAAGTTTTGGAAAATTATTTAAGTAAGTAAATAAGTGAAATTGAATTTCTTTAACAAGAAATAAAATGTGATTTATTGAAATTAATGTAAGACTTGAAATTTTAAGGATTTGATTTGATGAATTTAATTTAATTCAAAATTGTAGGTTTTGATATAATGAAGTTGAATTGAATAATTGATTTAATGAATTGGAAATTTAATAGAAATTGTTTTGAATGATAAAGTAACTTAACGAATATTGAATGAAATTGACAAAATGAATTTAAATTGATTTGAATGTTGAATTAAATTAATTTAAATGATTTTCGAAATGAAACGTATATATGAACTTGAATCAATATTTGAATGGTTTAAATAAAGATTGAAATTTGATTTATAAGATTTTGAAATGGAAAATTGGAAGTTTTGAAACGGAAATTTGGAAATTGTTTTAGAAAGACAAATGAAATGTTGATTTTCGAATTCTATTTGAAATTGAAATTGATTTGGTTTTGAAATATATAAACGACCAATCGGTGTAATAATTACGAAAGTTATTAAAGAGACCGGGATCGGTAATGGATATACTCTCTATCTGAACCGAAACCACTTTAATAACTATACGCGGAGTGTTGATCTAGAACGAAGTGGATGGTTTTGATGAACGCGTTGACTGAAGAAAGAGAACGATTTTGGATGACCCTTGACATGACTAAAACAGGAGCCGCGCCGGGCCATTGAGGATCACCATCTCTAGCGGACACACTTCTTCGATACCTTATCTATTACTTTTGTGATTCGATTTGGGTGCACCCCTTGATTTGGGAGTGTTGTTTCGCGGTGTTGGGATAGTAGCTGCTATGCCCAACATCAGTCCGGATCACGCAACTACTAGTATCCTAGTTGGTATCGCCTCATGTACCTTGTCATACTGATTATCCTATTCGCGACCACTACGATTTTGATTTGTACCTTTAGTATATGGATTGCCCTCTGGTGACTTCCGGTTTTGGGGAAACTACGGTCTTGTATATGCTTTTGGGAATAAAAATGTGTTAAGGGTGGAATGGGCCATGACTTAACGCTATTTTGATATCTTTTATATTACTGATAGACATTATCTACTTATCGTACATTACTATATAGTAGATAGTTTGACGGATCCTTAAAGGATGGTTATTCCAAACATCCTTTGAGTTACTTGTATTTCAATTGCTATTTCACTTGAGTTGGATTTATTAATATGAGAATGTTAATCCTGACTCGAGTGTTTTGTATTTTGCTTTACGCTTGGGTCAGACTGAGTGGTTCAGCTTTCGAGACTCACTTTTGAAGTTGGAGCTTTGCTTGAAGATCCAGCCTTCTATCCAGCTTTCAGATATTCGATGATTCCAGTGATGTATTCTGATTTGTATCTGTTACTCTTCCGTTGTATCTGGTTTAACTCTGATGTATCGTATTACTCTTCTGTTGTAAACTCTGATGTATTTTATATATTCAAATAGTAGCTTCATGAACTGCTATCTCTTTTATTTCCGCTGCACTTATTACTCTGTGTCTGTGATCTGTGATTATTTATTTACTGTATATGTTCAGTTTTGCCAAATTTAAATTAACAACGCGGTATTTTGAGCAATTCAACTCCGGCATGAGTGTCTACCTATACACTTATAATGGATGCGAATGGTCCAAAATATCGGGTCGTTACAGGTGACAATTAGAGATTTTTGTCTGGTCGGAAGAGTCCTTATAATATTCTGGTCTTGTATTGGTTTTGATAGGGAGGAGAATGTGATCTCTGACCGTGTGCCTGTTAAAGAATGAGCCGGCGACTCATAGGCAGTGGCTTGGTTAAGGAAACCCACCGGAGCCGTAGTGAAAGCGAGTCTTCATAGGGCGATTGTCACTGCTTATGGACTCGAACCTGGGTGATCTACTCCAACAACTATTCCAATAATTACATATCCGATTTTAACGATGGACGAATATGCAAGCATACGTTTCATGCTTGTTTGAGTAATAGCAATGAGATTCCCCAATATCATGCTAAGACTAGCTAGGATTTCCAAAAGAAGATGCCATTCGTTTGATGAGAACTGGTTCTTTTACCCTTTATCCCCAAATTGCAGTTATAGGTCCATTATAATGTGAATATATTTATATTTGAAGAAGCATACATAATAACATAACAATACCACTCCTGTGGGTTTAATATAAAGCATGGTTAAACCCATTAACCTATTATTTTATCCAGGAAAGCTTCTTCTCAAAACCATTACAAAAACTCCTTTAATTTAGCCATGAGTTTCTCCTTTTAAAAATAGAGTTTGGGTTGCAAAACCTTTCAAAACCTTCGAAACCTTGCTTTCGGCTTCATAGGATGACCTCCTTCGAAAGCATTAAAATCTATCTTCAAAACAGTAGGCTCCTACCTTTCTAATACTTTAAAACCTTCCTTTCGAAACCTTTCGATTGTATTAAAGTATTAACATTTAACTTTAGAAGCGTAGCTTCAAAATCATTTGAAATTACCCCTTTTGAAACCATTGGAAGTAACCCTTCTGAAATCATTGAAAGTCCCCCTTTCAAAACCATTGGGTTTATACTTAAAATATTATTTGGGTCAAAGTGAATATAGGTGAAAGCATCTCCTTCGAAACTATTCTTTATCATATAAAAATTTTGGGGAAAACATGATAGCGTCGGCACCATCTCTTTCGAATGGTTCAAACCATTTAAATAAAACATTGAAGGATAGTGTCGAAACCCATTTCGAGGCCACTACCTTCGAAACCCTTGGACCCTTTCGAAAGTCTTTAGGAAGTGAATTAAAACATCTTTAAAACAAACACTACCTTTCGAAAGCATTGATGACTTCAATACCTTCGAAAGGATAAATAATGGTAGCAGGGCTTCGACTAGGTCGGAAGCTCTTCTTTCAAGAGCATTCTTTCAAAAGTAAAGGAACCCATTCGAAAGCAAACTTATGTTAATGGCAACCCTTTTGAAACCTTTTAATACCTTTTTTGAAACCATAAGCTTCAACTCCTTCGAAGGATAAAACAAAGCAAAGGCAGGCGCTTCTCTTTTAAAATCAAACCAAGGTAGCGACCCCTTCGAAAGCATGCTTTCGACACCTAACCTTTCACCTTTCTCCAATCCAATGCATACCATCTTTGTGATACCTTATGTATTGGTTTCGGCTGAGTAGGTTTCGACTGGGTTAAAGGCGAAAGCTCTGTGTCGAAAGGTTACCTCTAAAGAAGGCGGAACCAAATTTTCTGAGAAAACCTGGTTTAATACTACTTAAAGAAAACCTTTTTCTAACTAACCTACCACGTGTCAACACCAGATTAGTTGTCGTAACTTTTTCAAATTCTTTTTTAAAATAACTGCCGCTAACTTCAGATCTAAACCATGATTAAGTTAATCAAATAAACCCTTCCATTAAGCAAAACCTATATTCCAAAGAAGTCGCTCTTCTAAAATAATTTAATTTTCATAGCAAATCACTTTGGAAAAATCCCCAAAATTTTCAGAAATTCACTTTAATCATGTTATCTAACATATCAAAATTCCAGGCCCAAATTCTTATTATATTTTCCAAAATACATTTATAACCCCAAGTAACCATATTTTCCTTTGAAAATTCATAACAACCCTTCCATAGCTTGAAAATTTATCAAAGTTGAAACCCAGCTCCAAAATCATGTTTTATACAACAACAAAATTTTCCATGGCATTTAAACATCAATATAAACCGGTTTTACCCTAAAACCGTGTATAATCCCATTTAAACGATCATGTTTAAATTAAACAATTCAATATTCTAGCAGATCCTCATCCAATTCACCATAAAAACGAATTTCCCCTTAACATATGATTCTAAAAAAAATAGAGATTGAAGTATTATTCACTTTGAGCTAGATAAGGAGATTGGATTGAGATTGATTTCTCCTAAGCTTGAACTCTAGCTTTTAATTGTATTCCTCTTGTTAATGGTCGACCCCTCCTTCTTATGTTTTGTTATCAAAATGACGTAAATGGGAATGAAATGGTAGGAATGAAAATATATAAGGGTAAGGGTTAAGGGCGACAAATTCCTAATATACCCCTATGTAATTTGATTAACCTAAAAAACATTCTTAAGCCCATTTAATTATTTTATTAAGCACGACCTTAATTGAATTTATTCAAATCTAAACCCCCTTATCACTTAACATTTAATTTATCTAATTTAATCTCCTGAATAATATTATCAAAATTAGGGGTGTTACAAGCTCCCCTCCTTAAAGAATTTCGTCCTCGAAATTCATTAAGGACTAAATACTAAACACAACAATCATCTGTAACGACTCCTAACACCCATACTAGTCTACCTGACTAGGGATTATCTATATAAATCTAATATAGACATACCCTCATAGCAGATCAGGATAAGTATCTTGAATCCTGTCCTCTGTTTCCCAAGTACAGTCCTTTTCGTTGTCGCTCCACTGAACTTTCACCAACTTGACTATCTTGTTCCTCAATCATTTCTCATCTCTCGCATTGACTCAAACTGGTTGTCTAACAAAAGTCAAATTAGACTTTACTACTAGATCTTCCAACCCTATCAGAGGAATAGTGGCCTCTGGATCATGCGCATATTTGCGAAGATGAGACACATGAAATACATTATGGACACCTACCACACTGCTCGGCAATTCTACTCTATATGCGAGCTTTCCAATCCTTTTTAGAATCTGGAATGGACCAACATATCTCGATGCCAGTTTCCCTGACTTCCCGAACCATACCACACCCTTCATCGGTGATACCTTAATGAAAACTCTATCTCCAACTAAGAACTCTAGGTCCTTATGCCTCTTATCTGCGTAACTCTTCTATTTGGATTGAGCTTCCTTCATCCGTTCTCGGATCAACTCAATCTTCTCTGACGCCTCCCTAACCAAATTTGGACCTAAGACCATTTTGTCTCCGGTCTTTAACCAACATACTGGTGATTTGCATGGCCTTCCATAGAAAGCTTCAAAAGGCCCCATTCCTATACTAGTCTAATAACTATTATTATAGGAAAACTCAACTAAGTGTAGGTGAACCTTCCAAGGTCCACCAAAATCCAACACATAAGCTATCAACAAATCCTCGAGTACCTTATTGACTCTCTCTGTCTGCCCATCCGACTGAAGGTGATATGCAGTACTCATCTTGATCTTAGTGCCTAACACATCATGTGGACTCTTCCAGAATTCACTAGTGAATAATGCATCTCTGTCACTGACTATGCTACTAGGAATCCCATGAAGTCTAACTATGTTCTTTATGAACAACTTCGCCAGAACAGGTGCCGTCCTGGTCGACTTTACTGGAATGAAATAGGCACTCTTGGTCAACCTGTCCACAATAACCCATATACTCTCATTTCCTCTACTTGACCCTGGCAACCCATCTCTGAAATCCATGGATATCGAATCTCATTTCCAATCTGGAATTTATAGAGGCTAAAGTAACCCACTCGACATCTAATGTTCGGCTTTCACTTGTTGACAATTTACACACTACCTAACCCATAAGCCAACATCCCTCTTCATGCCTTCCCAATAGAAGCTCCTTTTCATAGCCTGATACATCTTGGACCCTCCAAGATGAATCGTAAACTTGGATCGATGACATTTCCCAAGATCTTCTTTCCTCAAGTTCTCAAATCTGGAACACATATTCGCCCCTTCTTCCTCTACCATCCTCTCTGGTCAAGGCAAAAATCTTTCAAATCATCGATCTCAGTTCCAACATCAAGCCTTCTGATCTTCTCGGCTAATAATGGATCCTCCTTCTGCTTATAAGCAATTATCTCGATCAACACTAGTCGAACTTCTAAACAAAACAACATGGTAGTACTCTGACTAGAACTAGCAGTCGATCTTAACTACACACCACAACTGGCCAAAGCTTCTAGATCCTTCCATTCTGTCAACATAGCCAACACCACATTCTGACGTCTTCTGCTAAAAGCATCAGCCACTTTATTACATTTCCCTAGTGTATATTCTATACCAAAATCATAAGCAGGCAAAAAACCCAGCCACCTCTGCTGCCTCATATTCAACTCCTTCTGAGAGAATAAATATCTTAAAGACTTATGATCAGTATACAACTCAAATATCTCCCCTAAGAGATAATGTCTCCAAATCTTCAAGGTACCGCAGCCAACTCCAAGTCGTGAGTAGGATATCGTACTTCATGCGGTCTAAGCTGCCTAGATGCATAAGCAATGACTTTGCCCCTCTGCATCAACACTGCTCCCAATCTAGTTCCACATGCATCAGTGTACACCACCAACCCTTGGTTTCCGTCTGGAACAACTAACACTGGTGCATTGGTCAACAAATGTTTTAACTTAAGGAATGCTTCCTCACATTTGTCAGACCAAACAAACTTCACCTCCTTCCTGATAAGCTTAGTCAAAGGTGCTGATATATGTGAGAAATCCCTAATGAATCTCCGGTAATAGCCAACAATTCTAAGAAAACTTTTGATCTCGATCACCATCTCTGGTCTCTTCCAATTATTAACAGCTTCGATCTTATCTGGATCGACTGACAATCCTTCCTCTAAAACCACGTGACCAAGAAACTTAACCTCTTTCTTCCAAAAATGACACTTGGAGAACTTTGCTTTTAGCTGATTCTGCCTCAGCGTCTCAAGCACAACTCTAAGATGATCTTCATGCTCTCTTTCCTCCTTAGAGTATACCAAAATGTCATCTATAAACACCAACACGAATATATCCAAATACTCTCGGAAGACCCGGTTCATCAAATCCACAAAGAAAGCAGGTGGATTCGTCAACCCGAATGGCATTACTAACCACTCATACGAACCATACCTAGTCCGGAATGTTGTCCTCTGCCACTCTTAACTAATGGAACCCCGTCACCAAATCCAACTGGAAAACACTCTGGCTCCACTCAACTGATCAAATAGATCATAAATTCTCGGCCAAGGATACTTATTCTTTATCGTCCTTTCGTTCAACTTACGATAGTCGATACACATCCTCGACGACCCATCTGGTTTCTTCACGAATACCGCAGCCACTCCCCAGGCGAACTGCTTGGTCTATTAAAATTCCTTCCTTCTAGATCCACTAGCTGCACCTTCAATTCCTTTATCTCAATCGTTGTCATCCTGCTAGGTGGTTTACTTACAGGTTCAGCTCCTGGCAAAAGATCTATCCAAAACTCAATAGCTTGTTTCGGTGGTAGTCCCCTGACTGGCTTAAAGACATCTGCAAACTCTCTTGCTACTCGAACCTGACTTATCTCTTCTCCTACTTCCATTGCACTTAACAAAGCACAACTACTCTAGTCATAATTCTCTACCGAGAATATAATTCAGTTATGACTATCAGGGTGTCTTAGTGATAGCTCCCCATCCTAGCAAAATATCATGGCCGCATACCTTCTCAACCAATCCATACCAAAAAGATTTCGAAATCTACGAAATCAAATACATACAGACTGCATGTAAACTTATGACCTAACAAGTCAAGTTCTAATTGGTCACATCTCATCCCCATAGTTACATACCTTCCTATTGGATTCACAACCCTTAAGGAAGTAACAAGGTATGTCGGTTCTAAGCATAACCTATTAACCAAATACTGTGATATAAATGAATATGATGCACCGGTATCAAATAGTATCCTAATTGATATACTCTGAATCAAAATCGTACCTTCCATCGCAATCTTTCCCTTATCAGCTGCAGTTGGCTTAGCAGATGATCCAACAACAAAAATCTTCCCCTTGTTCGCCCTGACTAGCTCTGGACACTGGTTCTTATAATGCCCAATTTGATCACAGTTGAAACACTTCACATTCTTCTTATCTGCAGCCCTCTTCCCTTACCTGACCGGCAATCACGAGCATATCGACCCTTCTTGTCACACTTGAAGCACACTAGATTAGCCTTTGCCTTCTTGGTAGCATCCCCTTTCCAGGCTCCCTCTTTCTTAAAGAACTTCCTATTCTTTCCCTAGGGACCCTATGATTCAACTAGCTTCTCTCTAGCACAACCAGCCAGCATCTCTTCATGGCAAATGGCCATCTTTACTACCACATTACAAGGTTCTCGGATATGGGTCATAGTCATTCTAGCAAGCTCAAGTCTCATTCCTTGAACGAACATCTCATTCCTTCTTATGTCAGTATCAGCCATAGCATATCCATATCGAGACAGCTCATCAAACTTAGCAGCATACTCGATTACTGACATCTCTCCTTGAACTAGATCCATGAACTTCCTCATTAATGCCGCCTTAATAACCTCAGATAGAAACCTTTACTCAAACCTCCTTCTATAATCAGCTCATGTCACCTCTTTCTTCGGAACTCCAGCGGTCACACAAATCCACCAGTGAAGCGCTGCCCCTTGCAACTGCCTAGAGTCCAGCCTCCTCTTTTGCCCATCATCCAATCCTAGATCAGTAAAGATCCTCTCACAGTGCAATAGCCAATTCTCAACTTCAACAGCATCCTCCGTTCCAACAAACGGCTTTCCACCCAAATCGGCGTAGTCTCTGCTCAACTTAGCATAGTTATTCCCAACTGGAGCCACATGATTAGCTCCTCCAACATTTTAAGCAACTCCAGCTTGCAAAAGATTGGCTAACAACTGATACACCACCCTGCAACTACTGGTAGATTTCCAGCACCAACATCGGGGTTTGGGTTAGCATTAGCCTGTCGACCTTGATTCCTCTGGTATTAGGTCGAGCATTTCCGTTGGTTATGGTGCTTCCTCCACCTAGATTTCCTCTTCCATTTCTTGCATCCATATCTTCTTTCTCATAAATCTGCATACGAGCCTTAGTAAGATACAGAAGAACAGTCTAAAAGAGAGGGGAATATGTACTTATATATATATATATATATATCAAATACAAGTACGTTACTATAGCGTTAACCCAAACCCCGATCATATTTTCAAATTCATTGGATTATGTTTGAAAATCTTTTAGGTTTAACTTTCTTTTAAAGTTTCATAAACCTATGCTCTGATACCAACTTGTAACATCCCCCTACTTGGAGGCCCAACTAATGGCTACAGATGCTACAGTCATCCACAGTTATTAATCCTCGGCAATCATATACGGTGGTGTTAGATTCATTGATACATAGAAAACACATTAATATGGAAAAAATTTAAATCTTCAAACAATATCACATTCCATATCAAATCATTTCCAATTCATACATAATCCTACAATTGTAAACCACATTCAGAGAAAATATATTAATTACAACATATGCCAAGAGTGACATATGAAGATGCCCCCTTGGACGATCAGAATATTTACAGGCAATATAATAACTTTTCCATTACAAACAACACAGCGGAATCAAATAAAAGAGAACTCTAAATAGCCATCATCCTCATGCACGTCTTCGGAACCTTTATTCGTCTAATGAGGTACTTGAAAACCTCAACTCTCAAACTACTAAAAATCAATTGAATACCCGAGAGTTTAAGGGGAAAACATAAACTTCGAGTCAGACATAAAGCTTGATATGAATAATAATTTATCATCTCAAATCATCTAGATATCTAGTGAGACCACGCCGCTTAGCGGAACGGGTTTTCCCCTCACTAATATCCTAAAACCTTTATAAAACCATATGTCGTGCTCCTGCATCCACAATGGTTAAAGACATAATCATTTCATAATATTATGATGATATGAAAACATTTTAAAACATACTGGATTTCCCATCCTCTGTTTAATTGACTCCCCGTCATATTTATAGTTTCTAGGGTCACCATTAACCTATTAGTTTTCATGGGCTTACTAATAACCTTTATATAATATATGGACTCCCTGTCTTATTTCATAGTTTTTATGTGTGAAATATGAACCTATTGGCCTCTACCAATTAAGTTAACACCACCACTCCTGTGGGTTTAGTTGATTCATGGGTTCCCCCGGACTTATTGGTTACTCCAATAACTTCTCCCTTATCCTAGTTTTCATGGGTGAACTACGAACCTATTGGCCCTAGCCAATATCTTTTCTTCTTATTCTAGTTTTCATGGGTTGACTAGGAACCTATTGACATCTGTCAATAATTTAATCCGAACATAGTTTTCATAGGATCATTATGAACCAATTAGCCCCTACTAACCACTCTTTATAACATAGTTTTCATTGTATCACTATGAACCTATTGGTAACTCCAATAACTTCCTAATCATAGTTTTCATGGGATCACTTTGAACCTGTCTCCCATACAACTTCCATATTTAGGCATCCTAGATTCTGATCATCCAGAAGTTTAATCAATTTATATTCAATACTGGGTTAACCTAGGTGGTTCTTCTACCCTTTATCCCTAAATTGCAGTTATGTGTCCATTATAATGTGAATAAATTTATATTTGAAGAAGAATACATAATAACATAACAATACCAATCCTATGGGTTTATATAAAGCATGGTCAAACCCTTTAACCTATTATTTTATCAAGGAAAGCTTCTTCTCAAAACCATTACAAAACTTCTTTATGTTAGCCATGGGTTTCTACTTTTTAAAAATAGAGTTTGGGTTGCAAAACCTTTTAAAACCTTGCTTTCGACTTCATATGATGACCTCCTTCGAAAGCATTAAAATCTATCTTCAAAACATTAGTATCTTTCCTTTCTAATACTTTAAAACCTTCCTTTTGAAACCTTTCGATTGTATTAAAGTATTAACATTTAACTCTAGAAGCGTAGCTTCGAAACCATTTGAAAGTACCCCTTTTGAAACCATTGGAAGTAACCCTTCCGAAATCATTGAAAGTCCCCCTTTCAAAACCATTGGGTTTATACTTAAAATATTATTTGGGTCAAAGTGAATATAGGCAAAAGCATCTCTTTCGAAACCATCCTTTATCATATAAAAATATTGGGAAAAACATGATGGCGTTGACACCATCTCTTTCGAAAGCTTCAAACCATTTAAACAAAACATTGAAGGATAGTGTCGAAACCCCTTTCGAAGCCATTTCCTTTGAAACCTTTGGACACTTTCGAAAGCCTTTAGGAAGTGACTTAAAACATCTTTAAAACGCACTACCATTCGAAAGCATTGATGACTTCAATACCTTCGAAAGGCTAAAGAATGACAACAGGGCTTCGACTAGGTCGGAACCCCTTCTTTTAGGAGCATTCTTTCATAAGTAAAGAAACCCATTTGAAAGCAAACTTATGTTAATGGCAACCCTTTCGAAACCTTTTAAAACCTCTTTTGAAACCATATGCTTCGACTCCTTCGATGGCTAAACAAAACAAAGGAAGGCGCTTCTCTTTTAAAAACAAATCAAGGTAGCGACCCCTTCGGAAGCTATGCTTTCGACACCTAACCTTTCGCCTTTCTCCAATCCACTGCGTACCATCTTTGTGATACCTTGTGTATTAGTTTCGGCTTAGTAGGTTTCGACTGGGTTGAAGACGAAAGCTTTGTGTCGAAAGGTACCTTTAAAGAAAGCGAAACCAACTTTTCTGAGTAAACCTGCTTTAATACTACTTAAAGAAAACTTGCCACGTGTCAACACCAGATTGGTTGCGTTAAGTTTTTCAAATTCTTCACTAAAATAATTGCTGCTAATTTCAGATCTAAACCATGGTTAAGTTAATAAAATAAGCCCTTCCATTAAGAAAAACCAATATTGCAAAGAAGTCTCTCTTCTAAAATAATTTAATTTGCATAGCAAATCACTTTGGAAAAATCTCCAAAAATTCCAGAAATTCATTTTAATCATGTTATCCAACATATCAAAATTCTAAACCCAAATTCTTAATATATTTTCCAAAATAAATTTATAAACCCAAATAACCATAATTTTCTTTGAAAATTCATAACAATCCTTCCATAGCTTGGAAAATTGTCAAAATTGAAACCCAACTCCAAAATCATTTTTTATACAACATAAAAATTTTCCATGGCATTTAAACATCAATATAAACCAGTTTTACCCTAAAACCGTGTATAATCCCATTTAAACAATCTTGTTTAAATTAAACAAATCAATATTCTAGCATATCATCATCAAATTCACCATAAAAACGAATTTACTCTTAAATCCGTAACCATATGATTCAAAACAAAATAGAGATGAAATTATTATTCACCTTGATCTAGATAAGGAGATTGGATTGAGATTGATTTCCTTTAAATTTGAACCTCTAGCTTTTAATTGTATTCCTCTTGTTAATGGCCGACCCCTCCTTACGTTTTGTTTTCAACATGACGCGAATGGGAATGAAATTTTTGGAACGAAAATTTATAAGGGTAAGGGTTAAGGGTGACAAATTCCTAATATACTCCTATGTAATTTAATTAACCTAAAAACCATTCTTAAGCCCGTTTAATTATTTTATTAGGCATGACCTTAATTGAATTTATTCAAATCTCAACCCCCTTATCACTTAACATTTACATTATTCTATTTAATTTATCTAATTAAATCTCCTGAATAATGTTATCAAAAATTAGGGGTGTTACATTTATAGTGGTTCGGCGTTGATTGCCTATGTCCACTTTGAAGAAATTGCTTTGTTAATCATTTGTTTTTCAGAGTACAGGGGGATCGGATCGAAATAGATCCTTGATTTCAATAGAGTATAAGTAAACCAATGACGTAAAAGATAGGAATCCTCCAAATGAACAATGAACTATGTATTTATAGGGGTAGACGATCGAATATCTTCCTAAAAATTCGTTGATAGAATCTCATGATATAGACGAGGTCACCCAAAAAATTTCACGACCCAATTCCCAAGTAGAGGGAATCTGCCTCGATCAATCCAAATGGACAAGTAGCATCACGCGATCTCTCTGGTGGATCCTCCTCCATGCTAGCTTCTTGTTTTCGAAATTGTTTTCGTAGTTGCCTTCATGATTTTAGAGATATTGATCAATTTCCATTGAGTCTAACTCATGGTTTGTGTTATTCATTGCCATAGTGATACGATCTGGTCCCCTACCTAAGGGAAGGATTAGGTACCGATCCCCTACCTAGGGAGGCACTGATCCATATTTAGAATGTTCTGGAGAGTTTATCTCGTGGTCTCACTTGATCGTTGCTTCATATTATTGTCTATCCTTTATCTCTAGACTACATGATTACCTCTCCGAGTTGCTTGCCTTGTCTATCGTCGAGTCTAACTTATCTAACAGTCTGTATATAGCCGGGTCAAATGGTCGGATAACTCTTACCCCCTAAAGTACCTCTTGTTTCAAACATGACGGGCTTTGAATCGAAGGAAGTTATCATTGCTGAAGAGGATTCCATTTAGTTTCCTAAATAGTCGCTATCCTTCCATCGAGTTGTCTTTCCAAAGAGTCGTATTTCTCTCTGTTTGTTGCAACGCTTGGTTGATACTATTCGGTATAAATCCACGGTGTAATCCTCGGTCTTGTCTATGCTCAGCTCCATTGAGCTTGTTGATCAAGTTAATAGATCTCGGTTACTTTAACTGGTCTTCTCTCTCAGGAGTTCTCAGGTAGTAGTTCAATTTTTGCCAATTCAAAAAAATCAAAAGCCGAGTGTGCACACATGCTCGTATGTTCATGCGCACACTACTGCTGTTGGCTCCCAAATGTGCTTGGATGCTTATGGGTCGTTCCCAATTTCACATAGTTTAAATACAATTGTATTGTTATTTACTATATAAATATATTATTAGTAAGGGATCGGTATAAATCCCTAGATGGCAGATCAAATCCGATCCCTCTACCTATGTGGACTTAGCCAATTCGTGGCTATGTATCGATGTGAACAAACTGATCCCCTTTATTTGTAAACACGGCCGCATTGGGCTTTAGGAGAGCAAGTCACTACTATATATAAACTAAAACATAGTTTTACCATCTCCACTTTGCTTCATTTGTTTTACAACAGAACCGATCCCCTCTCCTTTTCTTACGTCCGCCATTAACGAACTTAAACTTGAGCAATTCAACAATCTCCTCAACAATTCACTGCCAGCTCGATTATCACCCCACTCTTCACCTCGTGCCACCTCATCTTTCACCAAACCTCAACCAACTCCATTGATTTTACCCCAAATTGTTTGCATCCAAACCCTTAATTTGTTTCAAAGCCAAATTCCTTTCCTTCGATCGAGCCTTGTTTCCATATATTGGTGGGTTTACAATTTAGTTTGTATGCGATTGGTTATGTGTCGAGATGACTAGGATTATTCATGTTGATAGGTGTGGTGTATTAGCTTGGTAATGATTTAGAGGAGATGAAGTAGAGCGGTTGAAACTGTTGGGTTTGATCGTGGCATGGGATCGGTTGTGATGCAAAGTATGGGATCGGCGGTTGTATTGGATATGAAGTGAAGTGTCAAAGTTTAGGGGATTGGTTCATGGGTTGGCATGGAACAATCGGTGCAAATGGGATTAGTGATGATATAGCAGAGTTGAGATGGTTTTGTGAGGAAGGAGGGATCGATTGGTATGGGGATTGGTTAAGACGTGTTGGAGTTCGAAATTGACTAAGTTGATGGTGCCTATGCTAGAGATTGGTCACGATCCCTTCCCTATGAGGGACTTAGGCATTTTCAGCTTGGAACACTCAAACCCAAACACTTGCATGAATGAACCCGAACTCGAACCTTAAGAGCTTGAGCACATAGAACAAACTTGGACATGAACGCTTGCATATTCAAAGTTGGACTTGGACTTGAATACTTGGACCGTGAACAGATTTTGATGCTCATTTGTACTCGAATGCAAATACCGGACTTCAACATGCCGATAATTGATCATGGACCTTAGATAAAGTCCACAACCGTCAATGTGAAAACCGGTTGGGACGGTCAACGATGACGGTCACTCTGGTCGAATTCCAAAGTCTCATCATAGCTGTCATTTTAATTTTGAATTGTTTATCATTGCAATGCATAACATCGCACCACATCACACTAGTTTACAATTTACACGAGGGATGGGTTTCTTTCTCTAATAATGGCTATCTACTAATTTTGATAACTATGGGTTCCAAACGCTAGGAACGTTTAGGTACTATGGCCACTGAACAGACTGCTTTTCACGGCGATTCTGATGCTGAGTCAAGCTCTGCAATAATATTTGCTCGGCACACTCCGAGCAATTAATCAGAACAGCCAGAAATTTCCCACTAAGTGCCTAAAATTCCTGTGAATCTAGAAGCAGAAGATGAACCAGCTTCTAACACTTTAGAAGATGATATATATTTAGAAGATCCGGAAGACTCTATGGCTTCGAGAGTTGATGAGCCTTCTCTCCATAGACCTTGCATCAAACATGAGATCCCATATGCGGATGTGCGAGTCCCGTCTCGTAATGACAGAACTCACTCACCTCTGAAAGGATATACTACTTGAAATAGGTATATGTGTTGGGCAGGATGTGTCCCTCTTTTTAATCCATTCATTCGGAAGAAGTTATATCATTTGAGAATTGCTCCACCCTAGTTGTATCCAAACAGCTATGCATTTACTCACTATACATATATGAAATTCCGAGACTTCTTATATCATGTACCAACCCCGAAGGACATTAGATTCATCTTTAATTTCAAGTGACAAAAGGGGAACCTCTCATATACATTTCTTAAGTCAATCAGTAATTATCAAGTCATGACTAGTGCTTGGAATAAGCTAAGTGCTTTCAAGAACGAGTGGTTTCATGTGTGTTGCTCGCCTGGCTTCGTCGGACGATGGCTGGAAGGATGCAAGTGTAGCTTTACTCAACCTGTGTGCTTGTATCCAAGTCATACCTTAAGCTAAGTAGTTCTTTGAATCTTGCAAGTGCTATCCACGTCCTATCGGTGACAGGTATTCATAGGCGGTCTTCGAGCTAAGGAATATACCACCGGAAGATGGAGATTTTAGATCCCTTATTACCTATGAGTGTCTCTTTGCCTTCGGGTTTTTAGAAGAGGGTCATAGCACCAAGTTAATAGGGAATGCTAATGAGGAAGTGAGAGGAAGAAGAGGCACTACTTAGTAGGGATTTGGTGATGTTAATCCTATTATGCCCCAATCAAGGAGGCTCAGGATGATTATGAAGAAGGCGAGATAAAGGACCATGCTAATTAGCCTGGCCATAAGGATGTGAGTTCAAATAGTGATCCTATTATCGGGTCCTCCCAAGACACACATCTCCCCGCCCTAAAGAAGAGAAAAATAAAGGGGCTCATTTACAAGCTTCAGAAAGGGCAAGTCACCAAGCAGCCCAAGCCAACCACCAATGTCGTAGATCAATCTACTTTTCTGCCTTCAGAAAATTTATTCGAGGGATTGTTGACTTTCTGATACTAGAAGATGTTAGGAGTTATGATTTTGCTAACATGAGCCTTGGGAGATCCTATTCTCCTACCAAAATTGGTGCTGACATTCCTCCTACGAGCATGGGGGAGATCACTCCGACTAGCAAAGCTCCAGTACCTGGTCCATTGGGGGGACACCAAGACACTCCTGATCACGTGTGCTACACGGCACGAGACCTATCCATCTTTAATTCTAATGATGCTGATACATCTTCATTTTATTTGTAGGTTCCATGGGACACACTCACAACTATGATCGCATGAAAAGCCATCATAATCTCAGCTATCCAGTCAAGGTCCGAACTTTGGTCGATAGCCTGTCCAAGAAAGAAAAGGCCATGCCGGAAGGGAGGACTGGGACAAAGGTCAACAATCCAAGGGTTTGTCATCCAGGCACAAGTCAAAGTCCCAATCTTTTCATCATAAGGTTGTCGATCCATATTCCACTGTCTATAGTACAAGAAAGTCATTACCTCATGCCTCTACTTCAGCTATGCCACCCAAGCAACATTCAGGCTCTTTCGGCATCCGACAATCTTCTAAATGCCAGACTGGTGCAGTGAGTCTTGATACATCTTCTTATAGGCATGGCAAACAGTTCCTCTTAGCTCTAGCTGCTCTTGATGCCACTACTGCAGAAATGATGCCCGAGCTCAAGGCCACGTTTCCTAAGTTATGTTTTGATGAGTTTAAATTTGTTCTTTCTTTGCATTCGATTCTTGCAGAGGCTAAGGACATAGTGCTCTCTTATGTCGATGATGTCTATATCCAGCATGACTTGCTTTACGTTCAATTCCTATAGAAGCCAAGGACATAATGCTCTCTTATGTCAATGATGTCTATATCCAGCATGGCATAAGTCAACATGTGGCTTAAAGGGTTTCCGAAGTGTCAATGGAAAGAAAGTATGAGATCAATCGCTTAACTCTAGAAGTGATTCACGATAAAGACATCATCAAACACTTTGATGAGGAAGGCAAGGACTTGAACACAAAGCTGGCTGATGTTGAGAAGAGAACTAGTGAGTCTTTTGAAGCAGTTGAGCGTTTGATGAAAGTACGTCAAATTGAACTGGACAATGTTGTTCATCGTAGTGGAACTTTAGCTCTTGAGAAAGATGTTCTGTAGAAGGAAAAGAATGCTTGAAATAAGATAACGATGCCTTGGCCCTTCGCATTTGGCAGCTTGAGAAGGAAATTGAGAGGGGAAAACAAGAGAAGCTTGAGGCTCAATTAGAGTCTCAAAGACATTGTGAGGAAACCATCGAGGGTCGCCTGACTAAGATAGAGGCTAAAAAACAACTCTAGCAAATAGAAGCCCTCAAAGAGGAAGCTAGGGAGGCTGGTTCGACAGAGATAAAGGATGATTTTGATCCTTCGTTGATATACTACAATGTAAATGTCTTCATGAACCGCAAACTTCGCTTACTTGGAGAGGGATATCCCAAGTCGCTAGTCAAAGCTTGGAACTATATTGTGGACTTGAAGAAGAAATATCTCGACCGTGTTGAGGTTGATGAGGAGCAGCTTATGAATGGAATCTTATGCAATAAAGAGCCGAATGATCTTAAGGCTGCTCGGCTCAGTTTACTTTATGCTCGGCAGTAATCGATAATATAAAGATGGTGGTGAGGCCTTTGGGTCAGGATCTCAAGACCCTCCCACAAGTTAGGAAACTTGTGCCTTAGCTTCTCATGCCCCTGAAAATGAGATAGGCTACGATCCAGATCATCTTGAAATCCACAAGTCTTTTGGGTTATCTCTGATTCTTAAAGGCATCACTCCAGCTTCGAGCGAAGGCCAATCTGGCAAAGGTATATCTCTCGCCTCCCCGACGTTTGAGAAGGTCTGCAACTTGGGCACAAAAGTCACAAGCTTACCCATTGAACCTTGTGAAATTGTAGGTTTATCTGCATCCATTCATACTTCAAGTCGTGATGTCATGTTGGGACAGCAGATGCTGACCACGGAGTCTATAGTGGTCACCACTGCAAAGATGGTTCCATCCGTCCAATCCATTGAGACTCCCGGCCCAGATGCTAAAGTTATAGGGGCTTTGAATGAAGAAAAAACCGATGATCAATAGGCCTAGGATGTGACAGATGACGTCACGATGACCATGCCTTTGAGCATATAGACAAACACAGCTTAAAATTGAGCATTGAAAAGGAAGGGCTAGATAAGAAAGTCAAGAGGGAGCATGTCGAGGTAAATGTCACTCCACTCCAAATCATACTTCTTGGCGGGATTGTCCCTGAAGAGGTTGACCCTTCCGCATCCCAAAGTGGTACTGCTTCTGTTTTTATCTCTAAAAGCATTTCACATAAGAGTGGCAAGGGTAGAGGAAGGTCGAAGAGGAGAGGCAAGGGTGAGAGCTTCAATGAGGCTAGAATGAAGAAGTCCAAGAGGGACAAGAAATAGCCATCGAATTGACTTGGGTTATGTATTGTTAGGCAGCTTGTTTCTTTTTGTTGGTCGTGATTGTGCGGCTATGACTCCTTCTTTTGGTTTCTAGTTCTAGGAGTAAACTTGTACTTAGCTTTCCAAGTTTTTTCTTGTGAATCAAAAATCTTTTGTTTCATTTTAACTTTTGTGTGAATTTGTTTAAGTGTTTGAGCTATTAATTTTTTATTCAATGTACTTGTAATTTGTCGCTCGTCATTTAAGTTGTAATGTCATTCGGTCGCCCGTTTCTTCGAGCGTCGATCCGATAAGTTCATCTTAAGGCCTCCTTTTGGTTACTGCCTTAAGTCCTATCAAACACAAGGCACGTGCCATAGTGTTACACTATTGTATTCAGCGGTTAAGTAATTTTATTCCTACCTCTAGTCTTGGGTTGGCGGAGTTTGCTCGTAGACAGTCGGATCCCATCCATTATGAGTTCGCACTCCTCTTGTCGGGATTAGGTCAGAGTTGGTGAATTGAATGGTTGAGTTGAACTAATTCATTTGATTATGCTCTTATCAGCACACTGGGGACCAGAGTTAGTTGATGGGCAATTCATTGCGGTCGTTGGATGTTTATACTCCAGCTTACACTTTGGAGACTAGAGTTATTCTGGTGAAGGGTCGAACCATATTTTCCTTGGTTAATTCCTTTTCCCCAAGTCAAGAGCAAAATTCGAAGAGTGGTCGATCGTATCACATCCATTTTTACTTTACATCCTCCCATCGAATCGGGGGATGGAGCTAGATAATAGACAGTCGAGTCACATCCGTTCTATGTTTTATACTCAGCATGTTGGATCATAAGCGAGATTTAATGGATGAACAGTCGAGTCACGTTCATACCAATCAATTTGATCGTGGATCTGAGAACTTGGTTGGCACCAGACTCAGGGTACTCACTGGTCTATATTAGGAGTACGTAGATGTAAGTTGATCACATATCACAACCGTTATACTACGCACATGCAATTCACAGATATGGAAAAAACTTCAAGTTCTATTTCCAACTAAAAGAGAAAGCGGCAGAGTCTGTCTTATTACATGGCTTCAAACTGAAATGCAAAAGAATATTCTAAATGGAATACAATTGAATGAAACAAAATCAAGTGAAGTAGAATCATAAATGCTTGATATTCCATGCTCTAGGTAGTGTAATGCCATCGACAATCATTAGCTTTAAAGTTCTACCTTCAAGATTCTGGTTGATGACATACTGTCCTTCCCATCTCGGACCCATATTAGTGGGACTAGGAAAGATCCGTTTCAGAAAAAGATCGCCATTTTTGATGATCCTAGCTTGGACTTTAACATTATAGTATCGGACGACTCGGCGTAGGTGTGCAGCTGCCCTTGAGTCAGCTTCATCGCGCATCTCATCGACTATGTCTAGTGATTCCAAAAGGAGAACTTTGTTTATTCTAAGGTCATAGCAAGTCACTTGATGAGATGAGACTTTAAGTTCTATAGGAATCATGGCTTCAGAGTCGTAGCCAAGGGTGAACGGAGTGTGGCCAGTCGCGGACTTGTGGGTGGTTCTATAGGCCCATAGTGCAGACGGGAGTTCATCAACCCACTTACATCTGGCCTTTTCCAAATGCTACTTTAGAATGGAGTTTATGATTTTATTATCCATTTATAATTTTATTAACAACTTCGACCTATCCATTAGCTTCAGGGTGAGCAACTGCTGCAAATCTTTTCTCAATACGATGCTGGCGACAGAAGTCTTTGAATTCAACACTGTCGACTGTGTCCCACTATCAGTTATGATTGTTCGAGGGAGACCAAAATGACAGATGTGTTTCAAACAACTAAGTTGATTACTTTCTTCATAGTGATTGTGGCCAATGGTTTAGCTTCAACTCATTTAGTGAAGTAATCGACTATTATGGTGGCGTATGTCACCCCTCCTTTGGAAATCGGCAAGGAGCCAATGTTGTAAATGCCCCATGTAGCAAACAGCCATGGACTGGCCATCTGAGTAATCTCCATCGACAGGGCTCTTCGAATCTTTGTGAATATCTGGCACTTGTCACATTGTCTAGCATAATCAACTGCATCTCGGTTGACAGTTGGACAGTAATAACTATAACGAAGTTTCTTCTTCACCAGGGTTTACCTCTAGCGT
This sequence comes from Allium fistulosum, assembly GCA_030737815.1. Lineage (NCBI taxonomy): Eukaryota > Viridiplantae > Streptophyta > Magnoliopsida > Asparagales > Amaryllidaceae > Allium > Allium fistulosum. The sequence goes on along the minus strand of CM060902.1, from coordinate 1,003,452,259 downwards.
GATCGCCACATTGTCCTTCATGGAATTCTCTTAGTACTTGCTTGATTTCATCATTGGCGATACACCAAAGCAGGGGAATCGAAAAACCCTGCACTACAAGAAAACTAGCCTTTGGTTGCATAAATTGGTGGCATTTATTTGTGAATGCAACTAAAAACATTTCACCCTATAGTTAAAACGTGGAAAAAATTATTTTAACTTTCGCGCCTTACCAAAATCTTTCCGCCTAAATCTAATAAACGTAACCAGTAAATTTCCTATCCTTAAATTATCTCACACTTATACATTTTCTAAACCTAAGGAACAAAATTTCCCAAATCGCTTCAAAATAATTTCCCAAATCGCTTTTTGATTCAACCATTCCTCTCCACATCACTCATCTCCACATCGTCGTTTATTTTCATCGATGCATCTACTTCTCTCCACATCATCGCGGTAGCTCTCCAACATGATTTTCTCCTCGCGGTGCCCTAAATAGGTATATTTAGGTTGATTTTTATAAATTGATTTTCTGATTGTGATTAAAGCTTCTGCATTCTAAGAGATTGACGACCATCTAAGATGTTAAAGAGATTTCATGGTTTATGTAGACAGGCTTATAGCATCCGCATCATGCTTTGATTCAAGCAGTTTTGCCATTTCCAGTGATGAGTTTACGACAAAAGGGGTGGTGAAAGAAGAAGAGAGTTCAAAATACGGTAGTAGTTTGAAATTCGTGAAACATAATGGTGATGAATTGGAAAATAAAGTATCAGAATGCCGAATTTGTCAGAATGAAGGGGATGAGGCTGAAATGGAAGCGCCTTGTGCTTGCAATGGAACTCTCAAGGTTTAAATCCGATCTTATTCACCGTACAAGTATTTTGGGAATTTTTCATGATATGATCAAAAAATTTGGTATATTTATTTGCTGTTATTATTTTCAAAGAATAACAGGTTAAATTATTATTTTTGGCGAAAGTATATCTAATGTTACTTAATAAATACGAGTTGAATAGTTAAAGACATTAGGTGAGGTTGTTAGCAGTAGTTAATGGAAATGCTGTTATATTATTTAGTTGAAGATTTTATTAGGGAATTTTTCATGAATATTATTTGCATATACGGTAACACATTTTTAGACGGGGAAAAGGATTTAATGTAACATTACAATGTATATTCAACAAACACAATTTTTTTTCACTTTTTAGATGGAGGAAAGGACTATAAACAAACTGCTAATTTCAATACTTCTACGTTGGATATATTTACATATTTATAATTTGAGCTTTGCACAAACATTGTTGCAGTGATCTAACTGAACTTATTTCATGATGTTAGACTAATCTAAATCCAAATATCCTATCACTTCTTTTTAAATTGGCATGAGACAACCCCTCAACACTAACAACCTATGTTAGTACATGAAATGGTGAGAGTATTATGGAACACTACTGCCATAATATTTCATCAGTAATACATACCAAGCAAGATCATTATGTACAATGTGATAGTGAGACTAGCTATAAATTTTAAGCTAATATAATTCTATCTTTGAATTCTATATATTCAGAAGCTACTAACTGATAGTAATTAATAACTATTTGAACATTAAATACGCCACCTAAATGTTTATAGGATGTCTTATCAGAATTATACATAGTCAATTTCAACTATTGTATCAACTCAATATGTAATTATAATTTGCAACCTTGCATTATTGGAGATAATTAAATCATGCAAACTGTGAACAACTGTTCATAGTAATCTGTTTTAAATGGAGCTTTCTTATACAGTTGTCCGGTATGATTATCTATAGCTAGCATATTATTATTTCCATTCGTGTGTTCTCCTTATTTTACGCTCTTAAGACTTGTGCCTCAAACTTGTGCCTCAAACTTCTAATCCAACTTAATTTTGTACTATAGTTAGGATGATAATTGATCAACATACGGTGATTTATAAATTGTAATTCTAAGTAATTCAAGGATCAAAGATATTTATGCTTCAATCCCTTTTAAAGAAAATGTTAAATCAATGTTCACTGGTATCAAGATATATTAACATTGACATTGTGAAAGATTTAGAGATGGAATTGAGATTAACTGCATACCGTTTTCACCAATTCATATTATTTACTCCTTACTTCATATGATACCATCCAAATTACATGTAGTTTGTCAAAGAATGCCTGATCAAATTTCTCTCTCCGTCTTAGTTTGCACACAGGAAATGCATACAAAGATGGTGCAATAAAAAGGGGGACATTACTTGTGAAATTTGCAATCAGGTTTGTTTAATCCTGGTTTAGTGTTAGCTATACGTTTACAATCTGTACATTTGTCTACACTATATCATTCTATATGTTATGTGAAAGTTATGGACTCAGTTTTTCCTTATTTATGCATCAAAGATAAGTAAAGGGTACCCTTATCATTATCTGAGTATATATTGACATGGTAACTATAGTATCATTGGAACATCTCACTGGAATCATGCTTATGAAAGATAGCATCGTCTACAATCTGACTATTTGTCAAAATGGTGTACCTTTTGATATAATTCACTTCTTTGTAACGGTCCATTTATTTTCTAGGGTAACTATTGTATCTCAAATGCCTGTTCTCCCTCTTAGGAATATGCACCAAACTATTCTGTACCACTAACCAGAGCTAATTTGGATGTGATAACAATTGATATCAAGTATGGTTTAAAACGTCTTTGACCTTCTTTAATTCACAGTACACATCCTTAAGCCAAGTGCAACTATTATTGTTTTATGCCATATTCTCAATTGTTAAAACTGAAAATTATTGCTAAGACACATCAAAAAGCCTACAAAGAGCATGAAGTGCATCCTATACAAATGGCGAGTTCATATATGAAATTTATATATGCTTGAGCTATAACTTTTATATATGCTTGAGACTTTGAGTTGCAACTTCTAGTTCTAGGTGTGGGTGTATCATTTTAAGTCTATTACTAGGATGATAATTACTTATACATACATGATAAAATGAGATATATGTGATGCATAACCCCATATGATAATATTTTGATCTTATAAATGCTTGGAATTGGTTACCCCTTGTGGAGCTAGTATATGGTAGATTGTTGTGTGGGTAGTAGTAGTGTAGGATCATGCTATAGCTCTTCCACTCGGCCCAGCTGCTATTGAGTCTGCTGGGTACTGTCCAGCATAGTTCCTACCATGCTCTTCCTCGTTTTAGCAGACCCCTTGCATGATGGTGTCGATCTTCTCATGTAATATGGTCTACCAATTCAAGCAAGTTAAGGTTGTGGATTTTATGATGCAATATATAGTTGCTTCAGTGGAAGACTAGCGTTTGTTCACTAGAAGATTCTTAATTGTACCCTTTTTTATTTTAGTTACAAATTCTTTCATGGATTCTTCTGAGGCATGCATAGTTAATGCATGATATCTGTTTTCAATTTGTAGGTTCACGTTATGTTATCTAACTGGATTTGTACTTGTTTTGTAAATTGTGATAACTATTTTTCTTTTAGGTACCGTGTGTTTTCATGTATTAATTACAGCTTAGTTACACTATTACTAATAGGAGAAGTGTTTGGATAGATAAGCTGAATTTTGAAGATGGAATAAGTAATGATCATGTATCTGTTACTCATGACTTGTAAACTTCTAAGTGACTTATCCTCGTTATAAGTTGTTGCCTGACTTTAAAACAGAAATAAGTTCACTTATATACTGATACAGCTGACATCCTTTGAATGTTTTCAAATATATTACAGTTAAGTGGAAATCTAGCCAACAAAACACTCCAAAATGCAGGATCTAGCAGCAAACTATGTAGCTCCAGTCCATCACCTAGATCTAAATCACCCAATCCTTACCTTGGTCCTTACCCTTCTCCTATTGAAATCAAGAAAACTATATCAAAATTAAAGTGCATTCCAGCAATTTCATCGATGCCAATATTACCTACCATCTTTAACTGGCCTCCAACCAAAGAAGAAGAAAAGCTCATCACACATACTCTTTATGGCCCTACAACTGGCCGAAGATTGCCTGTATTCGAACAGTTATGCCCTCAGTGAGGTTACTTTTGCTTCTCTTTTCTACTTTAGTGTCAATTCACTGGTATGTCTCTTATCTCTGTTAATGCAAAAGTTTAAGGTCGCTACAATTTGAAATTTATTTTGGTATTCTTGAATGGTCAATAATGCATAAGTAGTCGTTATGTGTTACAATCTTAGACCCTAACTTACTGGATCTTTTGTAATAGTAATTGTTTGTTACTGTCATGCTTCAAATTGATATAATTATGTAAACCAAATTTAGAAAAAAGTAAAATTGTTTTTATGATGTACAATGACTACATTGATCGTTGTTATATTCAATAGGTTCGACAAGAGTTGGAAAATCTATCGACTGTTCAAATTATATATCAAGTTTGAGCAGAGGTATGCTTTCAACCTGTTTGATTTATTGCCTGGATTCAAAGGTTGACTCTTCAATTGTTTTACTGTTCATGATTGTAAATGCTGATTTTTATATTTTCGCTTTAGTGGTCATATTTTAGATGGTACTGGTTTGAAGCAGTGTAGGTTTTATTCATACTTCCTTTATGCTAGGCTCTAGCACATATGGAAATGCAAAATAATTCACTTATTTCTCTGTAAATGGTTGTGTTTCTGCGGAAAACTTCTTTGAGTTCGGTACTTCATATAAACATGGCTGAATTATATTCTTAATTACTGTTTTAACAAAAAAAATTCTTAAATGTTTCATGACAAACTCTTATTTATGCAACACTACCTACTAATCCAAAGCAATACATGAGAAGCTTTACTGCTTCTTGGAATCTTCTTGTTGAGTTTTCTTTCTGTCATACACATTATTATTTATCTTTAATATATATTCATGCCGCCTTCTTTCTCATATTTACTCTCAACACAATATAGATATATATCCTCTTCTCTATATTTAATATTCTGATTAAAATATTTTCAAACAAATCATAAATGAATGGTTGCTGTGTATTCTTAAAATGGCCATCCAACGGCTACCAAGCACTTGCAATGGATGGCCACGATGAAGGAGATGCGAGAGTGATAGTAGGTAAAGAGAGAAAACTTTTCTTCGTCGATGCTTTTTTTTTGCAGACTGATCCTTTTAAAGTTCTTCTGGAGACTGCTGGAAAAAAAACTTATAGTGTAGGTGAAGTATTTGTTGACGATGATTCTATTCTATTCTTAAAGAAGCAGCACTCACTACAACAAAACTTGCTTTTAGCTAATTTATATATCATTTCAACCCAAAATTTGCACTGGTGTGGTCAGTTTGAAGTGTAGTTGCAGGTGATAGCTGCTGTGATTGATTTGCACTGGAAGTTGGAGTCAGAGAAGGGTATGTAATAGGATGCATAGTTGTGTGCAGTGCACTATGCAGTTGTTAGCACTAGTTAGATATAACATTTATTAGTACCCGATGTGTAAATTTGTATACAAATGGTTATTGTATGTGAGTTAGGTCATTTTGTCGAAAAACTATTGTATTGGAATGGTTATGGATATTTTATTTGATTATATGGTTAATGTGTTTTTTAACTTATTTGAATATGATGATTATGTGAGTGATTATTGATTGATATAATAGAACCAAAATAGACCATTAACGGGAAATAATAGCATGAAAAAATGGTGTAAAATAATAAACAACTTTTAGTAGCGTTTCAAAAACGCTACCGAAATATATATAGTGGCGTTGAGTAAATGCAACCGTAAAACAGGGGTAAAGTTGGAAATTCTATTAGTAGCGCCAAAAAATCTTTTGGTGGCGTTTTTTAAACGCTACAAAATGATTTATGGTGGCGTTTGAAAAACGCTGCCAAAAATGCATTTATAGTGGCGTTAAAATAAATGCAACAAAAAATCATGGATTTTTAGTCGCATGTTTTCTCGCGGCGTTTATCAAAACGCCACCAAAAGTTTTTGTAGCGTTTTTTGAGCGCCACAAAAAATAAAATTTCTTGTAGTGCTTCATGTATATGACTCCTTCTTGAAGGATGTATCGTGAAGCTTTATAGAGGACCTGTCGTTTTTCAATCCTCCATTCGAGAAGGATTCCCCTTTGCAAATAATTTTTTATCGAAGTCATCCACGACTCCTTCTCAGGCTCTGTCTCCAAGACCCATTCAACCTCTATCTGGTTAATGCTCGGAGCACTATGTACTTCAACTAGGACTAGGTCCATTTTTTATGCATCCTTGGAACTGGCCAGTTTAGCCAGTGAGTCGGCTTTCTCTTCTATTCTTTGGGGATGTCTGTGATAGTGTAATGCTAAAGATCAGTTAATAGCTCTTGGACCCTATTGAGGTGAGGAGCATTTTGTTCTCCCCTGGCATGATATTCTTGTCTAACTTGGAGCACGACTAGTTGGGAATCACAAAAAAATTGCAAAGCTTGTACTCCCAGCTCCTTAGCAAGTTCGAGCCCAGCGATCAAGGCCTCATATTCACCTTTGTTATTTGTCATAGGGAAATCGATTTTAAGGGCATAGCAGATCAAGCATTCCTTAGGAGTGACTAGTCTAACTCTGCTCCATAACACCAATTGTTAGATGCTCCATCCAAGTACATCTTCCATTGGATGGTAGGTTCTTTATTCCTCTCAAGAGAGTCATCTTGTGCAGTGAATTCAGCTATGAAGTCCGCCAACACTTTTCCCTGGTTAACTCTTCGAGGGAGATAAGTGATATCGAACTGGCTTAATTTGATCCATTTTAGTAACTTCTAGACATCTCAGGTCGCTATTGGACCTATCGTAACGACTGATTAGTGAAGATATTGATGGAGTAAGCCTAAAATAAAGGTGAAGTTTCATTGGCACAATCAACAGGCAATATACGAGCTTCTCCAATTTCTGATAATTTCTTTCAGCATCTGTCAACTGCTTGCTAACATAGTATATTGGCCTTTGGATCTGATTCTTTTCATGTAGCAGCACAACTATGGCATGTACCACCACCGCTAAATAAATGTTCAAGTCTTCATGACCAAGTGGTTTAAATATGATGGGGGATCTCTCTAAGTGGTGTACAAGAGCTTGAAACACATCAACACAATCTTGCATCTATGTGAAGTTCCTCTTCCTTTTTTTGATCATGTCGAAGAAGGGAATGCACTTTACGGTGGCTTTGGAGATGAACCATCTCAGGGCAGTGACCTTCCTATTTAGGCTTTGCACCTGCTTAATCATCTTTGGTGTTTGGATATCTCTTATCACTTGAATATTCTTGAGATTGGCCTTAATTACATGAGAGTTAACAATGAAACCCAAGAACTTCTCTGACATAATGCCAAAAGAGCATTTCAAGGGGTTGAGTTTCATTCCATATTTTCGAAGAACACTGAACATCTCCGCCAAATCATCGATGTGGTCGTTTGATTGTCATGACTTCATGAGCATATCATCCACACATACTTCGATTGATCGTCCGTTCTGATTACTAAACATCCAGTTGACCGGTCTTTGATAAGTAACTCCGACATTTTTTAGTCCAAAGGGCATTACAATGTAGTAGTACAACCCTAGATCGGTAGTGAAGTTTGTGTGTTCCTGGTCTGGGATGTGCATTAGGATCTGGTTGTATTCGGAGTGCACGTCCACAAATGAAAGCAGTTCATGTCCAGTGTTCGATTCTACGAGCTGGTTGATCCTTGGAAGTGGAAAGCTGTCCTTTGAGCATGCTTTGTTCAGGTCTGAGTAGTCAATGCACGTCCTCCACTTTCCATTATCCTTTCTTACGAGTATAGGATTAGATACCCATTTCATGTAGAGGGCATCGCGGATAAACCCATTGTTCTTGAGTTTATCCACCTCCTCCTTAAGCGTAGTAGATCTCTCCGAATCCATGTTATGTTTCTTCTATTTCACCGGGACATGCCTCGGGTCGATATTCAATGCATGGCTCGCAATGGTTGGAAAAATCTCGCATATGTCAGAATGGGTCTAACGAACACATCAAGATTCGCTCGGCGAAAGCCAGCTAATTCCTTCATCATCGTTGCAATTAGCTAAGATCCGATCTTCAGGACTCATGATGGGTCGTCGTGGCTGACCATAATGTCAATTGTTAGCTTAGCGCGTATAAACTTGGGTTCTTTGGGCTCATCTTCCTCATTTCTTGGATCAATATCTTTATAGAACCGACTATTGGTGCCCGAGCCAAGGCTTGGACGCTGATTGCTAAGCTTCGTTAGTTTCAATGTAGAGAGGAGTCTCCACATCCTTTTCCTTTTCCTTTTCGTTTTGTTGAGCATCCCTCAACTCGGCAACATAGCAGGCACGTCTAGTCGCTTCATCTCCATGAATAATTCCCACACCATTCTCTATCGGGAATTTTAGTGTTATGCACCAAGGGGCGGTAGTTGACCTGAATTCAACAAGGGTCGGTTGGCCGAAGAAAGCATTATATGGAGAGTTCACATTTATCACAACAAACGGCAGCAACCACACTCTCCTATGGTTGTTGTCTCCTAATTCCACTGGTTGCTCGATGTAGTCTACTGCTTCAGTAGCAATAACATTAAAGCCATAAATACAGGCTTTGCAAGGTTTCAAGTCTTTGGCCTCCAGCAACATCTTGTTGTAGGCCTTCTTAAGAATGATATTTACTGAGCTTCCGTAGTCGATCAAAATATTTCTCACCAAGGTAGGGCCGATCATTGCCGAGTTCACCATTGGTTTCTTTTTGGGGTCTACACCTTGTCTTCATCTCTACTTCAAAACACAATATCGTTAGTCATAGTTCTTTGCTATTTTTCCTAAGCACCATCCTAGGCATTCGAGCAACACTCTATATCAACATGTCTTATAGAGCTTATGTAACGCTCCATCTCATTCCATCTTTCATCAGTTGGATGTGGTCCTACAACAATAGTGTTAATGACTAACCTTCCTTCCGCCTATATAGGTTCCTCAGCACTAGGCGGAGCTTGTCCTCTATTAGGGTTGAATGTCCCCTACCCGCCATCCTACGGGGCTTTGACGTACTATTGCAACTTTGTTTCATGATTTAACTTTTCAATGACGTCACGGAGGTGGCAGCACTCATCCGTGATATGATCATAACTTTCATAGAATCTACAGTACTTCTTCGTCCGTCTTTGCTTCTCTATCGGTTTCTTTGGAGGCCGTTTCCTATAATGCATAGTGTTACAAGTCGATAACTAGAGGTTCTCTAATGACGTGTTTAATGGTGTATGGGTGTAAAATGTCGGGATCCTTGGCCTTCCTCTCCTAGAATCCCATCTTCAATCGCAGTTCCTATAACCGCCTTTCTTCCTCACATTTTCTTTGTTTTGAACATTAATTTTAACTTTCCTGAAACTCTCTCCAGACTGTTTAACCACCACGTTACTTTGTACTCCCTCGGCACCCTAGCCTACAACATCTCTCTTTTTGGTCCGCTTTGCCTCCTTCTTCCTCAGTTACCGAGCTTCCTTCGCATAAAAACGGTCCAACATAGAACGAGGCTTTCCTATTAACTAATCGCCAAAATCAAAATCAGGGTCAACTCCCTTAGTCAGTGCCATCAGTATTGCATCGTCTTTTGGCTTACTAACTTCTATAACCGCCGTATCAAACCTTTCTAGATAATATTTCAGCGGCTCCCCTGGAGCCTGGATCAAGTTGTAGAGGGAGATGACATCTTTTGGGCGAGCCGTGTGCATGCGGAATTGCTCCATGAACTTCCTTGTTAACTCATCAAACAAAGAAATTTCTTTCTCAAGCTGTCAGTGAATAGAGTATGACTTTTGGAGAGTCCTCAATCATCGTTGGTCAGGCCTAGACTTTCTTTCTCAAGCTGTCTAACCATAACCGTTAAGTCCGATGTTTGAAAAGTCGATGCCAGGTGGTGGTCGCGTTCCATCTCACGTGAACGATCTGATCCATGCCTTTGGGCCACACCATGTTGCCTTGGCTCAACATACTCTTAATGTTCCTCCCGAACATCAATCCTATCATCGTCTCTCAACTTGGGTACATTCACATTTGCCTGAGCTCCGATGCCTTGATCGGCTACGGTGCGTCCGGAGTTAGTTCCTCCAGTAGTATGAAGACTGCCCCCAAGTTTAAGGGTTCGGCCAATCCCACTAGGGGGTTTGGTATCGATCTGTGTCTTCTAGCGGTAATCGACCGCATAGTTCCTCTTCGACGTCTCATCATTATATGCATCCATCTTGCATCGTACGTTCCTGTGGTAGTGGTCAGATGAAGAGGAGCTCTATGATCTTGAGTATGGAGTAGGTTCCCTTGTTGTCTTCCCACGTTGGTCTTTCAACTGGTCAATTTGGTCGATATTGGTCTGGATTTGTTGATTGAGCTGCTAACGGCTATCCAACAGTTCCTTCATCAGGACTTCAAACTTGCCTTTGGTGATGCAATAAGGAGGATTTGGGGCATCCGTAGCCACCGGTTGTACATTTTGGTCAACCTATTGAACGCTGGTATCTTTATTGCCTTGAACAACACGGGAAGTAGTAGAATTTCCTCTCGCCATGGCTAATAGCTTCCTTTTAGATCTTCTTCAAATCTGAATAGAAATGGAAACTTGTCGGCAAAAATCTGGATATATCACACGGATATAAGAATCCATTAGTAGATGATGAGGTCCAATCAAGCTAAGAATTCCTTCTCGGTGAAAGCACCAAAATGTTTGCACCAGAAGTTGGCACAAACACCCAATAGATTGAATGTAGAGAAATGAAGTGAAGAACTAAAATTAAATAGAGGAAATAAGCAAAAAAAATAGGAACATGTGGATTTATAGTGGTTTTGCGTTGATTTCCTATGTCCACTTTGATGAAATTGCTTTATTAATTTTATGCGATGGAAAATTCTATCGGTTAGAATACCATCGAAAATGTAATAATAAAAACCACAAGCGCACGGCGTACAGTCATAGTACATAATGCGACTATGGGTCAATCCATAGGGAAAGCACTAATTCTAAGATTACTCAATCAAATTAGCCCAAACGTAAGATGAATTTTAACTAAAAATGTCGAACAATTGAAGTAAAAACTAGAGTAAAAATGAGAATAAAACTATGAGATTAAGGAACAATTTAGAGGTAAATCTACTTTTCAATCTTTCATATAAATCATGCACAAAATGAATTTATAATCTCTCATTTAAATTCAAGTAGAAATGATTTATGTTCTTATTATAAGTATGACATATTTGCGCTATTAATTAGCACAACTTAAACCATTAAACTCTAGCACACCATTCGAACCTACTTCTAAAATCTTATGAAAATTAAAATGTAACTAAAAATAAAATCTAATGCAAGCATAATCTATTTACTATTTGTTGATTAGTAACATAGAACATCAAATATTGATTTCACTTCTAATTCCATGATCAAAATCACTTAGGCAAATGATCAAATAGTTTATATTTATATTGGATTAAGCATAGCCTATTTGAGATTATTAGCATAGGCTATCAAGTTCACTAATAAACAATAAACTACCATCATTATTAATTTATATTAAGCACCAAACAAGAGACTACAAATGAAACCATTCTATGTCGATTCAATATGATTGATAAGAGCTTCATGACCCCTAACTTAAAGTGGTTTAGCTTCTCATAATTGAAATCATCTCAAACAAAATGATTTAAACATAAAAAGCAAGGAAAATGAGAGCTAATAAAAAAAGAGAGTTAACTACTTGCATGAAATGAAACTAAACTAATTGCATAAATTAAAACTACCTACTAATATGAAATAAAGAAGCATAAACTAAATAAAAGATTATGAAATAAAATAGCACGAAAGGAAGAAAAGGTGTAGACAATAAAAGGAAATAAGAAGGGGCTTAAGAAGCCATTTTATTTATCATTGATTTTGTGACTACAACTTGCATAAAAAGAGGAGCATTACATGAAACATAAAGGGGATTTATACATGCCTAAAACTCTAATTCCATTTTTAGAGAGCTACCCAAAATACCCTTTAGTTTGTGTAGCCTCCAAGTAATCATTAAGGAATTAATAATCCCTATTACATGTACTTTTGCCTTTAATCTCCAATAATATGTGCGTTTTCTTTTAATTGTGGTTCACAAGTAAGTGGGCATGTGGGCTCCTTCATGTTGCATTATTTCCATCATCTTCTTATTCATTTGATTTCCCATTTATATGCATGCGTAAACCCCTTCTATTTTGAGTCCAAAATTCCTATAAAACAAAATAAAAATGTGCAAATAAATTTTCTTCAAATTAGTTTACATAAAAATTACGATTTTGCCCACATGCTAATGTATGAATGATGATTTGAAAATCCCTTTGTATTTTTGGTTTAGACAAGTAAAATCACCCTAATATGCCTTTTATTTTAACAAAAGAAGATTAAATATGAGAGTATAAATATACACTTTTACATCCACATCATTAATCACTTGTTTTTTTGAATACAAAGGGATCGAATTGGAAAAAATCCTTGATTACAATGGAGTACAAATAAAAAAGCAGCGTAAAAGACAGGAATCCCCCAAATTAATAATGAACTTTGTATTTATAAGGGTAGATGACCGAATATCTTCCTGAAAATTTGCCGACGTAATCTTAGGATATTGAAAAAGTCACCTAAAAAATTTCACGGCCCAATTCCCAAGTATAAGGGATCAGCCTCAATCAATCCAAATGGACAACCAGCATCACGCGATTGCTCTGGTGGGTCCTCCTTCATGCTAGCTTCTTGTTTTCGAAATTGTTTGCACAGTTGCCTTCATGATTTTAGAGATATTGATCGATTTCCATTGAGTCTAACTCCTAGTTTGTGTTGTTCATTTCCATAGTGATATAATACGATCCTCTGCCTAGAGGAGGCACTAATCCATACTTAGAATATTCCAGAGAGTTTATCTCATGGTGTTGCTTGATTGTTGCTTCATATTGTTATCTGTGCTTGATCTCTAGACTCTATATCACCTCTCTAGGCTGCTTGCCCTGTCTACCATCGAGTCTAACTTGTCCAGTAGTTTAGATATAGGTGGTTCAAAAGGCAGGATAACAATACCCTTAAGAATCTGCTTTCCCTTATCAGCGGTAGAAATAACAAAAATCCTGGGCTACTTCCTACACTTGAGCATAGGGAAATCTCTAACAAAATGGCCAGGCTGATGGCAACCATAACAACCTTTTGGTGCAAATTGTGCCTCAAGCTTCGAAAACTTCCTAATCGGTGCTTTCACTATCTGCGCTCTAGCCAACGGCCCTTCTTTCGCCGATTCACAACTCCAACCAAAGTGTCCCTTCTACCTACACTTTCGGCAAACCACACTAGAAATATCTTTCGGTGCTGAAACTTCTGCTTGTTGTCCCTAACTGGCATAGAAATAGATGACTTCGGAGTTATGCTCTCAAACATCAAAGCCGTGTTCACCAAACCAACAAAAGAACCCATGATGTGATTATTCATGTCTAGCTGGAACTCAGGGCGCATACCAGTAATGAACATCTCATTCTTTTTTAGAGGCATATTAACCAATCCTAACCTGAACTAAGACAAAGCAATGAACCGATTCTCATACTCCACCACAGTCATGGCCCCCTGCTCGGATCCAAGAAGCTTCTAAATAACAAAGTCTTTTTAACTTCCGAAAAAAAATTCATCTCAAACTCATCTTTAAATTAGGCCTAAGAGAAGTCATTCTCTTGGACATCTACAGTGATAGAACTCCACCTTTCCATGGCTACATCCATTCGAAGTCGTGACGCCAACCTATGCTTTATTGTGTCATTTAGCTCCATATCTCCAGATATCTGGTCCCATAGTCTGAGCCAAGACCGGACTTCTATAATTATCTCCACGCCACTAAACCTCTTACTCCATAGCCTCTCATAATCACGATAGAGAGAAGTAAAACTCATCTGAAGCCTGACCTGTGTGACCTTTACTATGACATTCAACCTTGGTCCCTTAACTGGAACAACATTCCTCGTTGCTCGATCCCTGTCATTTGTGATGGTACTACCTCGACCACTTCTACCTCTACCTCTTCGAGCATTGATGGCTTTGTTACTCATAGTGCGTACTACCTAATCAAAGCAAAACTTCTTTTAGGATACGAAAGGATAGGATTATTCTAAAGAAAGGATTTCTAAGAAAGTTATATTCATAAAGAATAATTTTAAACCTAGTTCTCAAAATACAAATACGCTTTCATATTTATAATACACTCGACTCTTTCTAGGGTGTCGCTTACCCTATCTCTAATAAGCCATACCCAACCAAAGCTAAGGTGTTCATTCAACCTTGGGCTCTGGTACCAAATGTAATGATTCACCCTTTTTCAGATGGTGACTACAAAACGTAACACCATTCCTACCTTTACGGCCAGCCTCTCGACTGCACGCAAACCTGTAATGAGGCATGTTGGGGTAAGAGACAAAGCTTCGTCACACATTCACCAGTGTAAGAACCCCATATCATTCAACACATAGCACAAGTAGGAATGGTAATATATAATATCAAAGGAACAATAAATTGTTACTCTGAATATAGAAATATTGGAGTTTCTAAAACCTAAGTACTATCATCGGCCTAGATAGTTATAACTGTTTATCCTCACAATGCTGATATATACAATATAGAAATGCAGTGGAAAAAATAATACTACAGGAGGTAATCATCCAACTTCTCCCCATAAGCTCCAAAGTGTCCTTAGCTAAATCTAGAAAGATACATGAGGCTGACCCGAGTATTATAAGAAAATAACACTTGGATCAGTCGGGAAAACCAGCGTAAGAAACTCAAGAAATATACAACAAGTAATAATAACCATTAAGATCGTATGGATTCCCATAACGGTTTTCCCTTTAGAGAAACAAACCATTAATTAAGTTTAACATATAGTGGTATGATATATAATGACTAAAGTGTAGCACATAAATCATATCAAATAGCTATTGTATGAGCACCACAACAATAATACGCATACAATTGATACTGCTAAGGCACGCTCGCATAATAGATTTTCCGTGGAGATCTCCTTGAATCAAGTCGAATCCGAAGTCGTGCATAAGGATCAGAGATATTCTTTCGAGCAACATACATCCCTAAAGAATGTACTGTAGGAAATGCATAACTAGCCCACGCCTAGACAATCGTGATTCTGAATGCATCGCTCTCGCATGCATATCTGTAAGTAATACTAGATGGAGTCGCACGCACACTTAGGATTGCAAAAACACTACGTTCCCTTTGGCTATGCATTCTATCTATGGTTTTAGTCATTTTCGATGTCAAGGATATGTTTGGCATCTCTCACTCGAGTCTTCATCACTCGAACAAAACACAAATCCCCAAATGGATTCCCACATCTCAAACATATCACAAATCACTACATGGATTCCAGCATCTCGAAGAGATCTCGAACCTCCACATAGGTTCCCAACATAAGTCCTCCGATGAATGCGAACGCTGTCCTATATCTTGGAATACTCCTCAAGATAGACAGTCCTGCATGATAGCATCGTTTGAAATGTTAACGCTGACCACTCCCTTGGACTTAATCTTAGGATTGATAGTTCAACTCTATAACATTTCACTTCATAGCCGCTTCAAAAACATAGAACTCGTATACTAGTTTTGTTGTGGTATTCGATAAGTAAAACACTTACCGACCCCTGTCACTTCAAAACTAATTCGATGTATTTTTAAAAGTAAGCGAAAGCTAGAGACGTTTCGTACCAATGCTCCTCCCTGAGGGTTCTCACTAAAATGAACTCGTGAAGCCTTTCTATAACTTCTTAAGTCATATTTGATCAAGTTCGATAATCGACTATCTAGTCAAAAAAATTTCTTATATAAATCACGATTCGTACGCTTAACTCGTTTATGACATTCCAACTTAATTATTCTTCGTTCAAGAGTGAAGCCAGGCAAGTTAGAGCACTGGTTGCATCAAAGCCTTGCCAAGACACTTCATTCTTGAAACTCACAAATAGATAAGTCAGCCTCATTGGCTTTTAGTGTTAAGTATAATATAAATGATTTCCATAAACAATAAGAAATCAACACGATTAACACAATTTTGACATTTTTCGACTTACTATTCCTCGGTCAAGAGAGAAGCCCGTTAGGTTAGAGCTCTATTGCTCCATCCCTACTCAACGTTAGTCTTAATACTCACAAATAGATAAGCCTTACTTCGTCGGCTTTTAGTGCTAAGCATAGTTAATTACTTTTAAAACAAGTAATCAAATAATTAACCATTTAGCTACTAAGCAATTTTTAACATCTTTTTGAAAACATTTGTATATGCTTTTAAAATACTTAAAAAAATTATAATTGGTTTTAAAATATTTATCCAAAATATTACTTGAAAACAACAAATTTACAATTTTCCATAAAACTTGAAAAGAATATGTTTTCTATATATTTTAACAAAATATCACTTCTTTAAAAATTCACAACTAATTCTTAAAAATTCATAAATATCTCAAACCACATTTGAAATAATCTAATATGAGTTAGTAAAAACTAGTAAAAAGAATGAAACAAAGTACTTGAATTTAAATATCTTTTCAAACTGTCCAAAATAAAGGCTAAACGAAGCAGTTTTGCACAAGTGAAGTTTTGACCACATTTTGAGATGTTATTTAACTTTTTTACTGTCCAAGCTTTTGATAGCAACAAACATATATATATATATAAGACATTATAAATATGGCAAGAAACCTCTAAGGATATCTCTACAAATTTCCATAAACATTGCCAAAAATAAGGCAATTCCAAGCTACATCTACAGCGACTATCGCTATAAGTGCACTTCCAAATCCAAGTCCAATCTAGACCATGGTCCATCTATAATCTATATGCTTTGTTCTAGGTCTTGTTACAAGTTATACAAGTCCATTCCAAGTTCGTTCAAGTCCGTACACATGGATCGCATATGTCATTTACTTTTAAAGTATGAATCCAAACTAATGTCTTAACATAAGTCAACAACAATTCAAACAACATACGTATAATCAACACAACATTTGTATGTTTTATATTTTCATTAAAAGTGAGGCATTAACTCACCTTTATTCTCACAAACAATTGAGATCCAAGCACCCAAGCCTAGACCCAAACTTGCAACACCTTTTCCTTCCTCTTTCCTTTAGCACTTTCTCTAAGCCCAAAACTCTTCATAAAGCTCACGACCTATGAATGGTGGAGGTGCATGGCTTTACTTCTTCAAATTTTGGCATGGTGGAAGGTGTTATAATATTGTATTAAGCCTTATGGCAAAGTTTGAAGTGATTTGGAATTGATTTACAACTATTTTATTTTAGAACATAAGAGAGAAAGAAGATGAAGAAACCATCGATTTTCCACTCTAAGATTTGTAATTTTTTGTGAATGATAACTAAGAGTATGCACCTCCTTATATAGGCTTAAGAATGGTGTTGCCTAAGCTCTCACTCACTCCTACCATTCCATGGAACTTCAACTCCCATCATTTCTCCTTTAAGTCACTTCACATTTATGCTAATTACCAGTATACTCCTCTCATGATAGCATCTCTTATCCTTTAGAAGCTTCTAGAACATTCCAAGCTTTTATGAAAAGGTCTGTGCGTTAAGTAGTTGCTAATGTTTTCATTTGAACATTAGTCAAGTGCGCAAGAGTTCGAACAACTTATATCGGTTGAAAAGTTGTTTATTAATAAACCAATTTTCGATCACATTATCGATTTTCCATCGAAGAATATATTTTTTGTAACAAATTTAAAAAACAAGTTTCTTACCATTATTCATTAATTAAATGATGTCTAAAATGGTTATAAAATCATATTCATAACATATAATTATATTTCAAAACGTTACGATATTTGAAGACGAAATGTTCAAATTTCCGAGTCACTACAAGGATGATGTTTGAAAAAGAAGAAATGAAATGGAAAAATGAGAGGGAGAAATTTAGGAATTGTTTTTATATAAAATGAAATAACCTAATTACCAAATTAACCTTTAAGTACATATCCTCCATCCATATTTTGCCACATCATCTCCACTCCCCTCCTCCCTTAACCCACACGCAAGGCACCTTCACCCTCCCCTATGTCGACCATATAATCCACTTCCCTTGTACCATAATGTGTAAGTGATAATATGACATTTCATTCTGAATTTATTTTTATTTGAAGTTTTTAAAAATGTCACATCTTATATTTACTTAAGTAAATACATTTTCACCATATTATTTACCTTATCCATACTAATGTTAATATAAATATGTGTGTATATGTTTACTAAAATGTACACAAAATTTCCGATAACTTTTAGACGACAAAAATTTGAAAAACAATTTTCAGTCACATTTTCTATTTTTCTTCAATTTAATTATTTTTAAAGAAATTTTGAAAACAATACCACCAACACTAGTTATTATTAAAAGGATTTATTTGAGTTATAAAATCCATTAATTAATTATTTAAAAATATATTAAATATTCATATTCAACGCAATTAAATTATGGGTTGTTACAAAAACTCTAAAGGGGTCCAGTATTACTCGCATAATTTACTTATTTAGCTTTGATATTTGAAAGATTTAGGTTTTTCTCAGCTTTATCTCTTTTCCTTTTCTTTTTTCCCTTAACAATGACATCCGACTATTTTCTTTGTTGAAAATGAATATATAATAAGGAGGATGATATGTGTAGTGGTACTTGTATAGTAAGGGTTTAGCGCTTTCTTTCCCTATTTTATTAATTTGTTACTATCTTTAAAATATCCTCCCTTTTCAAATTTACCTCATAGTGGCCGCATTTAATTATTTTCCTTTTACCCTAGGTTAGCAATTAATAATTTCCACTTTATATATATGCCCAAACTTGATTAATTTTAATTACTCTCAATTGTTAATCAATAATTTCCTCTTAATAAAAGTCTCCTTTATTCAAATGTTCATATTTTCTCTTTACTCACATGGCCGAATTTAATTACCCTGAACATAGGTTTTTTTGGTTTAAATATTGAATCTTCTTCTCATATATTTAGAGCTGAATTTTATAATACCTAATTTCCCTTAATTACCAATTAATTGATTTCTATTATTCACAGCCAATTTTAATTACATCTCATTTAATTAGGTTGCCTATATTTTGATATTATCTTATATTCACAAGATACATATATGTCCCTCATATATTTACCTTATTTAATTCATTCATTTTCTAATTTAATACTCAATTAAATTAGATAATATTTATTCTTATATTAATTTCCCTAATTAATTATACTAACTTATAAGTCGTTACTAGCTTTCCTGTTAAAAGAATTTCGCCGTCGAAATTCAATTAAGGCGTGGTAGTGATACCAATCCATCTAATGCCCATACTGGCACAACCGATATAAGTTCCCCACCCATGTTTCATAACAATAATGTATTAGTGAATTTACTTTGACAAAACTATCAACCATAATACTTATACACACACACACACACACACACACACATATATATATATATATATGTATGTATTTATATATGTATGCATGTGTATATGTATATGGTTTACAACAATATTAAGATAACACATTTGCCAAGCTGAAATAAACAACTTCGGATAAGTTCTCTTAATCGTATCCTCCATTTTCCATATATAATCCTCTCGGTCCTCACTCCACTGGACACGTACAAACTTCACGACCATGCTCCTAAGCTGCTTTTCATCCTCATCCACTATAAGAACAAGTTTCCTTACGTAAGTCATATTTAGCTCCATAACCAAGTCTTCTACCACTCTAGGGTTTACTACTACCTTCGGATCCTTAACACACTGTCACAAATGTGATACATGAAACACATTATGGATCCCTACAAAAGCATTCGTTAGTTCTACTCTATACGCTACTTTTCCAATCTTCTCTATAATAAAAAAAAGGACCTACATATCTAGGCGCTAACTTCTCAGCCTTCCCAAAGCGTATTACACCTTGCATTAGTGAAACTTTCATGAATATATGGTCTTCTAATACAAACTATAGTTCTTTCCTTCTCATATCAGCATAATTCTTTTTCCTAGATTTCATTGTCTTCATTCTATATCAGATCAATTATGCTTTCTCAATAGTAGCCTTCACCACATCTAGTCCTAAACTGGCTTATTCCCCATCTCTAGCCAACATATGGGTGATTTACACGGCCTTCCATACAACGCTTCAAATGATGCCATCAAAATACTGCTTCGGTAGTTGTTGTTATCCAGAAACTCCACCAAGTGCAAGTAATGTTTTCAAACTCCCCCCAAATCTAAAACGCAGGCTCTTGGTAAATCTTCTATAACAATGTTATCCCTTTCGGTCTGCCCATCCATCTCTGGATGGTATGCAATACTCATGTACAGCTCTGTCCCCAAAGCACTCTACATATTATGCCAAAACTTACTAGCGAATAGTGGGTCTTGATCGCTAATAATAGTACTAGGCACTCCGTGCAGTCTCAATACTACCTTGATATACATCATGACTAACTTTGGCGTAGTTCTTGTGGCCTTCACTGGAATGAAATGAGCACACTTAGTTAGTCTATCAACTATGACCATATAATTTTATTGCTTCCCATAGACCTTGATAATCCATCAACGTAGTCTATTGACATTGAATCTATTTCCAAATAAGAACCTCCAATGGTTGCAAAAGCACACTTGGCTTCTGATGCTCTGCCTTGACCTATTGGCATAAAAACATCTTTGTACAAACTCTCCATCGTCCTTCTTCATTCCTTCCTAGATGAAACTTCACTTTATGTCTTGATACATCTTAGCACCTCCTGGATGAATGGTAAACTTTGAACGATGACATTCATCCAATACTTCCCTCCGAAGGCCTCCACCGTTTGGAACATAAAACCTTCCTCTCTTCTGCAGTCTTCCTTCTCCATCAATGTCGAACTCCTCTAGTTCTTCTGTCTCAGATCTTGATCCTAAGCCTCTCATCCTTCCTGCATAGATATGATCTTCTTTTTAAAGTTTTGTTATCTTTTCTACCAATGTAGGACTGACTTCCAAGCAGAATAGCATGCTGCTAGTATATCGCAGACCCGCGCTAGACCAGAACTGCATACCTTAAGCAGACAATGTCTCTGACGTATCCCGCTCTTCAATCATCAACAAAACCAAATTCTGCTGCTTTAGGCTTAAGGCATCAGCTACCTTATTACCCATCCCTAGGGTATACTCTATCCCAAAGTTATAAGATGCTAAAAACTCTAACCACCTTTGTTACCTCATGTTCACTCTTTCTGAGAGAACAAGTATCTCAACGACTTGTGGTCAATAAATAGATCTAATCTCTATCCTAGGAGATAATGTCTCCAAATCTTCAATGCAAAGACAACAACAACTAATTCTAAGTCACGAGTAAGGTATCGAACTTCATGAGGTTGTAACTGCTTAGAAGCTTTGGCTATTACTTTGCTCCTCTACATCAACACTACTCCTAGCCCCAAACTTGAAGCATCTGTATACACAGTCATTGCATCATTCCCTTTGGGTGTTAGTAGCACAGAAGCATTTGTCAAGCCGTGCTTCGATTCTTGGAACGATTCCTCACACTCCTTTTTCCAAACATACTTCTCATTCTTTCGAGTTAGTTTCATAATCGGCGCATCTACATAAGAGAATTATTTAATGAATCTTCAGTAATAGCCAGCTAAGCCTAAGAAACTGTGCACCTCAGTCATTGTCACGGGTCTCTTCCACCCATTTATTGCATCCACCCCTAAAGGATCTACTGCCAAACCCCTTCTTGTAACCACATGGCCTAAGAAATTCACTTCACTTCTCCAAAAAAGACACTTGGAAAATTTCACCTTTAACTTATGATGTCTTAACGTCTTCAATACAAATCTTAGGTGAATCGAGTGATCCTTCTCATCTTTGAGTATACTAAGATGTCATCTATGAACACGAACACATATCCATCCAGCTGGTTATAGAAAATTCTATTCATCAAATCTACAAGAATGCATTTGCATTGGTCAGCCCAAAAAGCATTACTAACCATTCGTACGAACCATACCTTATCCTATACACAGTCAATGAAGCATTTTCCTTTCAACTTTTAGCTGATAAAATCTCGAAGCTAAATGTAGTCTTGAAAACACCTTATCTCCATTCAAATAATCAAAGAAGTCATCAATTCTTAGAAAAGGAAATCTATTCTTCACCGTTCTTTCGTTCAGCTTCTGATAGTCAATCCATAACCCTAAACACCCATCAGACTTCTTTACAAATACCACCGTAGCTCCCCAAAGTGAGCTACTTAGCCTTACAAAGATATTTCCTTCTAACTCTACCAGTTGTTTCTTCAACTCTTCCACCTCCTTTGGAGGCATTCTACTAGGGGTGGATTAAATGGTTTGGCTCCCGAAAGTAAATCTATATGAAACTCTATCACCCTCGGAGGTGGAAAACCCAAAACTAGTTCAAATACATTGAGAAATTCCTTTACCACACATAATACACCAAGTTCTTCCTCCTCCAAAGCTAAAGAAAACAAATTACCTCATCCCTCTACTTTAAACTCTTTTGGAATTACAAATAATCTTTTGTTTTTGCCTAATTTTCCCACTAGTCCATTCCATAAATAAATCTTAAGCCTGTGAAGTTAGATACATAAGGATCACAAAAAACTTACACCCATCCAACTCTACCTCTAAATTAGTGCATCTCAATCCGAGGGTAGCTTATCCCCTATTGTATTTACTACACGCATGTAAGTGACTAAATAGATAACTCCAAACCCTACTCTATCAACCAAGTCTGTAGCTATAAATGAGTGCATGGTATCAATATCAAACGGTACTCTAACTGAAATACCAGAGATCTAAGCCACACCTTTCAAAATGACGTTCTTGCCTTTCTTAGCCATAAAGGGACCTCCACATGGTCCTTACAAAGCATAAACCTATGATTTAAGCTATGGACAGTCTTTCTTCATATGTCCTATCTTATCATACTTAAAGAAATTCACTCTTCCAAGTTTCTTTGGTACGGGACACTATGTCGTATGCCCCATATGCCGAGCGTTAAAACAGTAACCATTGCAGTAGCAATTTCTCCACCCTTTCCTTTCGGCATAGCCTTCTTGCCCTTAGTATATAGAGTAAATTTATTCTTCAATACTTCTTTAGGTGTTGTATCCACTCTTCTCTACTGCTGGTACATCCTATGATACCTTCAGGCCATGTCAATAACAAATTCAAAAGAAGATGTTAAGTGCACAATCACCTTATGATCAAGACCCAACTTCATACCCTTAATAAAATTCTCATTCTTCTTCATTGGGGTATTAATAATCTCCCTGCCATACTCAGACAAAGTGTTGAACTTCTAGATGGCCCTACTTTGAATCTCTATATTCTCGTAGTAGCACACTTCGTTGAAACTCGAATATGAACCGAGTCTCAAACTTCTCCTTAAACAGACCCAAGTAACCTCTTCATCAAGAGTCTCGACAAATATTGTCTCCTCTGGTCTAAAGTATCTTCATGCAGTCGTCTCGATGCTAATCTTCTCCTCTGTGCATCATTCAATCCCAAGTCTCTAAATATTCACTTACAAACTCAAACCAGTTCAAAACTTTGACTGTTGGTTCCTTCCCTTAAACATTTTTCCTCCCAAGTTTCTATAGTCTTGGTTCATCTTTATGAAATCTTCTCTCATTGTAACTAGACTTAGCTCTGAAGCCTTCGGCCTATTCTCCATCATCATTTACAGCGAAAACTGCCTAAACAAGGCATTCACATCCATACCCGCCACATTAGGCAGCTTTAGCCTCAACCACTCTTGCCATTTCACCTTCATTCCTCTCATTGGTCTACATACTCTCAGCCTCTTTCCTTACATTTTCTCCTCCTACTATAACTCACCAACTTCTCATTTCCATCTTACTTTATCTGTTAAGATGGTCCTTATTAACAACAGAAAGAGAGAAAGTGAAACAATAATTTAAGGGTAGATATATCTGCCTATAAATCAACATAACAACATACAAGTATGTTATATACATAATAGCATATACTCTTCACATGGTGTTTGTTTTCTACTCTACTTACTATTCTTATTTTCTAGCTCTATTTTACCTAAGTGTCTCCTAACATATGCTCTAATACCAGCTATAACATCCCCTAGTTTGAAACCCAAAATGAATGCTGATGATGTAGCAGTTATCACCAAAATTATTTTAAAGAAACTAAAGTAAGTTATATATATATATATATATGAAAAACAGCTCAAGCAAACAAAGAAACTAAAACTTTTACTTACATTTAAACCATCATAATATTCATTACATGCATTCATCAAGTTACCGCATCGTGCCACATAGGGGTCAAATTATAAAAGAAAATAACATAGTAGAGTCTCTAACCGACATATGATAATGTTATATCTAACTCTTTACACAACAAAAATAAAAATATTTATTAGTTAACTGCGACGACCTGGATTTTCGAATTAGTCAAAATCACAAAATCCCATCTGTTCTAAAATAAACAATGATAACTGCCAACTTAATACACATTATCATTCGATAAATATACAACACTACTAAATGTACTGGAAATAATACAACTTATCAGAGAAATCGTACATATACTAGATGTACTTTAATACATACCAATATCAAATACTATAAATCTTCCGTTGCACAACTCTGATAAGAGGGTGATATCAACATACTTTCCTGCAAAATCAATAAACATGTGAATGTGGAATAAAATGGTAAGCAGGAAAGATACATCAACACGTTATAAATAGCAAACACTAAACATGAAAATGTTAATACAAGACAAAGGAAAAAACTAATCAATTTATTGGATTGGGTCACCAATGTAGTGATTGCTTATATACCTGCCTGAATTAACCGATCAAATCCAAACGTAGTTCTTTAAGCTAAAGAATAGAGCTAATAAACTCCAAGGGAGTTTAAGATACATCCAACAAATATGTGATAAACAAACAACATTACAGACATATAGTAAATAATCGAGAAGAACTGACATAAATAAATAAACAAGCAGAACAAATATAATATGAAAATGTAGGTGAGGATATAAAAAGATATCAACAAAACAACGCATAACCTATAAAACAAAGGTTATGAAAATGCGAGGGAAGATGGACATCAAGGGGAGCCTAAAATGCTTCTCGATGTAATGAAAAATGAATCAACCAAAAGGGTCGAATCAAACAAGGAGAATGAATTTTTCAATAATGAATAGGAAGATGTGCCCCCTTTACCAAAAGTGTACCTCTAGAAAATACACTTGAGAGGGTCATATACTATGTGACACTCTTGGAAATGTACAAGCCGAACCCCGCCAACCTTACAGAGAATCCGAGTATTTCTCTTCTTCATGCGCATACAATCGAATCCAATCTAGAGTAGATGTGAGAAACCTTAATGGAAACAACCACACATAGCTTGATGTCCACTCGCTATTTGTTTTTTTCATTGCCGGCAAAGGATAGCAATGGTCAAAACGAGCAACAAATCGTCTTAGATTGACGAAACAAGAAGAAGAGATATGGTTAAACAGGAATGTGATACACTTTTAACCCAAAGAGAAACTAAGAGGGGTGAAGTTCCCTCTTAATCAAATGAGATAGCTAAAAAGGGTGTTATTTTCTATCATCCAAAAAGCCACTAAATGTCAACCTAAGTTAAAAGGTGGTGTAAGTTCCTTTTAATTAAATGCAAAGGTTAAAAGGTGTAATTTCCTTTTAACCAATAGGTGTCAAATATATACTCAAATTTTACTAAGAGTATTTCAATTTATAAAGTGATTCAACCCTTATTAAACCTTTTTAAAATAATTTAACTACCCTTTTCAAATTACAACCTTTATAAATTTATTTGAAAAGATAATATTTGGTTTAACATCATTTGTAAGGAGATTAAAAACAAGAGCTAGTAAAGCAAATGTCCCAACGAGCCTCCTTATTAAATTAACCAACACTTACTAATGATTTTCATATCAAAATTAATTTTAAATTACACCTATATAAGGTATAGGTGTTTCATAACAGTAGTATTGGAAAGTTATTCACTTAAAAGGTCTTTATTCAAACTAGTGTTTATAAATGTTGTTACAAAGTGCCGCGGAAAGTGTAAGATAAATGTTATTCTTTTGCTTTAGTTTTGAAAGTAAAACAATACTTCAAAAATTATTTCTAAAATCAATTTATAATTCTTTATATATTTTAAACAAAACTAATTATTTATAACTACCTTTTTATAACTCTAAAATAACGTTAATTATCCTAAACGATAATTAATCAAATTTATAACTCTTTTTATAAATCTAAAACAACATTAATTATCTTGAAAGATAATTAACCAAATTTATAACTCTTTCTATAAATTCTGGACAATATTAATTATTCTGAAAGATAATTAATCAAATTTATAACTCTCTTTATAAATTTAGACAACAATTTATGCAAATTAACTCAAATTCCATGATTGGAATATTTACCAATATTTTGTGAACAGTTTCTTTTAGTAAAATCACATTTCAAAAGCTTCATTAAATTTAAGTTCAAATAGTTAATATTAAATTATTATAACTAATTATAATGATTTAATAAACCAATATTAATGCTAAACAACTTATAGTCAAATTATGAAATTAATCACATGGTGTACCTTACAATTGTTTTATACCTAACCCATGCCAAATAAAAAGGGTAATTGCTCGTAAATTGATCGAGCACAATTTAACAATAAATAAATAATGATGAAGGCATTATTATCATCAATTGTAAATAGACAACAACATATAATCAAAATTAACTGGCATATAAATAAATGTCCAAATTAATATATTACCAGAATAGAGATTTATTCTGCTAAATAGAAGTTCATAATAATCAGTTAAAATTAAAATAGCAGAATGAAGATTTATTTTGCTTGGTAGATGTCTGAAATAAACTATTCAATTTAATTAAAGTAGAACGATGTTTTATTTTGCTATATAGATATCATAAATGAAGTATAATTTATTTAACTATGTTACTATTTAAATCAATGCAATAATATTCAATCACTATTATCTTAAAATTAATTTATACTTCATTAAAATTTATACTTCATTAAACAAGGCACAAAAGGTTGCACCTAAGGGAAGAAATGGGCAAAATGAAGGTATACTTATGTGTATGTTTTAATGTTTTTAGAGTGTCCACTATACAATATTACATTCGCGTATGAACCGTGAATGACTAAAATAAAATTACGATCATGCACAACAATGCGACACGATCAGAAAACAACACAAAAATACACAGGTTAACTTATTATGCAAAGTTTCAAAAATACCAACGTTTGCCGCAAAATAAATCAAATGATAATTTAAATATTTTCCAAATTAAAAATTATGTAAAAATCCTATAAATTAAATCAAATATACTATAATAAAAATTGGGTCGTTACACTAAGAAAGACTCCACTTCATCTTCGACCTTCGTCCTATGCCACCTAAAGCAACTTTCCTAAATCATAAACTCAGCCTACTCAAATGAGTACATATGAAACTATGGATAAAACAATAATAAAAATACAGGTCAGACATATAATCTAGTGTGAATAATAACTTGACCAAAAAGTAAAATATAATGAGACCATGCCATACAACATGGGATGGGTTTTCCCTTCACTATTCATAAAATCACAAATCAGCAACCTGCTCATTACAAGCTATAATTCATATTTCATTTACATACTATGCAGTTCCATCTTGCACAGCTCCACCTTTTATTGTTTTCTTCCAAAGCGCATCCTATGCAGTTTTGACCCACACATTCATGTTGCACAATACAACCCTACATAATCATTCCTCTTATACTACTCTACAAAGAACCAGCCACAAGCAAACCATCTTACTTTCTTTATTTATACTACAAAGAATCAACCGCATGCAGTTGTCCTTATTTACTTTAGTTTATACTGCAGAGAATCAACAATATGTAGTTCTCCTAATTTACTTTAATTTATACTACAAAGAATCAGCCATATGCAGTTTACCTTAGTATATACGCAGTTCTTATTATTTACTTTACTTTATACTACAAAGAATCGGCCACATGTAATTATGAGAGCGTACAACCCATCCGGACTACCCATGTCCCTTGGAAGTTGAATTCCTCTCCCTACCTTCCTATAATATGCATTAGAGTGAGCTTCCCCACTCTACGTCAATATCCCTTCCAAGCTCGCATTCTAGTGCAGGTTCTTCCTTCACTTAGTCAACCTAAGATTCCCGCCCAGTAAATTTCTGCCCCTTTCATATTGCGGTGCAGTATGACTTACTCATATTACAGTGCAGTGTTTCCTTCCTTCTTTAACCCTATGCCTTCACTCAGATGTCATAATGAC
Organism: Allium fistulosum; assembly: GCA_030737815.1. Taxonomy (NCBI): domain Eukaryota; kingdom Viridiplantae; phylum Streptophyta; class Magnoliopsida; order Asparagales; family Amaryllidaceae; genus Allium; species Allium fistulosum. The sequence continues at coordinate 1,003,423,841 of CM060902.1, read as the reverse complement.
TTGGCATTGTTCCATACCATGCCCTTTTCCAGCATAATTCTAATCTATTCCTTTCAACTTATGGCTATTTTTAATATATTTTGTCTTTTGGCATAGTAGCAATCTACGTAGTATTATCCTTCCTTGAAAATAATAGCTCCTAGGGTAATTCACTACCGTTTGCATTAGTACTTGGTTAATTTTCAAAACACATGGCCGCCACCTCCACTTCACATCCGACAAAGTTTGACACATCTATTACCCGCCTTTACATATGTCATTATTTGATACGTCCCTTCTCTACTTTCCATTAGCGATAGTGTCCATTATTTATTTTTCAGCATTTATGTGGGATCTTGTCCCCCAATCATTTAACGTTTATTCCAACATATTAGTAGGTTTCAGTTTCCGCTTAATCTCCTTTGGGCAGCACAGTTCTATTTTGGTGATTTGGCTTAGAAAACCCCTTATAAAATCCTAAAAAATTATGAATAATTCATTTTGCTCATTTTACGCATATTTCTATTTTCTGGTATTTTCTCTTATTTATTTACTAGTTATTCCCGTTAAAAACTCATAAGAAATTATTTCGGTGTAGGATATTGTCCAAATAAAAACCCATATTTGGATTCATGATTAGCACATCATATGAACTTTTTATAGCATTTCAAAATTATTAGACTAGGAAAATAAAATTAAACATCCCATGCATAGCTATTATTCCAAAAAAATTCATTTGTACAACATTTTTTCTCATCAACGCATATGAAATCCATCATAATAAATCAAACCAAAATTAAACACAATGTATATAGTAAAGGGGTTTAGTATGACTCATCTAATTTCTTTATTTAGATTTTATTTTTGAAATCTTTATGTTTTCTTAGCTTTATCACTTTTCTTCTTCTTTTTCCCTTTAATAATGGTGGTATACTATTTTATTTTGTTTTAGTTTGTTGAGAATGAATAAATAATGAGGAGGATAATATGTTTAGTGGCACCAGTATAGTAAGGGTTTAGGGCTTTCTTCCCCCATTTTATTAATTTGTTACCTTCTTTAAAACATCCTCTCTTTTCAAATTTACCTCATACATGGCCGCATTTAATTATTTTCCATTTACCCTTGGCTATTAATTAATATTTTCCCCTTTATACATATGTCCAAATTTTGTTAATTTTAATTGCTCTTAACCATCAATTAATAATTTCCCCTTAATAAAAATGTCCTTTATTCAAATGTTTCTATTTTTCCTTTATTCATATGGTCGAATTTAATTACCTTAAACATAAGATTTCTTTTGTTTAAACATTAAATCTTCTTCTTATATATTTATAGCCAAACTTAATTATACCTAATTTCCCATAATTATCAGTTAATTGATTTCCATTATTCACAGCCAAATTTAATTACATCTCATTTAAGTAGATTCCGTGCATTTTCATATAATCTTGCATTCACAAAGTAAATAAATGTCCCATATATATTTACCTTGTTTATTTCATTCATTTCCCCATTTAACGCCTCACTTAAATAAATTATGCTTTATTCTTATAATTACTTTCCCTAATTAATTATCCACTAAACTATAGATCATTACATTTACTGTAACAACCTAAAATTTTTAATGTTTCAAATGAGAAAATTTAATTTATTTAAATATACAATTCGATTCAAATTATAATAAATAATAAGAAATCAATTGTTAATAAAATGACTCAATTTTTAATTACGTATTTTATTTTAGTTTATTGGATTATACCATAATTTGTAAAATTGAAAAATATTTAAATTATCGTTTGATGTATTTTACGGCAAATGATGGTATTTTTTAAATTTCATAGAATAAGATAACAAATGTATGTTATTATGTCACATTTCTGTATGCAATCATATTTTTATTTCTTTCAATTTTAGTTTGTAGCGAACATGATTTTGTGTAGCAAAGGACTGGAATTTTAAAATGGTCTTACATTTATAAACCCATCCGTAGCGAAGGACGGTATGGAATAGCAGAAGATTCATCCGAATTTTTTTTTTAAAACCTTAGACATTATTTTAATAGCAGAAGATTTCCTATGAAATGGTTTGGTTATCGTAAGGTAAAAGCTCGTCCGTGTTTATGTGCGACGTGGTCTTACGATATACTTTTATTTTGAAAGGTTTTATAACATTAAAATTCATTTGAGGTGTGTTTTCTCACGCTAGTTTACTAGACTGATTTGGACGTTACTTTCTTCTAATGCTTGGGTCAGACCGAGCATATTTTCAGATCTGGCTATTGATGCTTTGGAGCTTCAGGAGATGAGCTAGATGCCTCCAAGATGTATTTATGTATATTTGATTTTCTCTACATTGGTTGTTTTTTAATTTGTCAACAATTGTGAGGACATGTTGTTATAACTATCCAGGCTGATGATAGATTAGTGTACTCTGATTGATGTTGTATATTATAGTTTTTCTTTTGTAAAGATCTATTGCATATTATATATTACTTGTTATGATGTGAGATTCTGCTCTGTCTTTCCTTTCTTTTCCCCTAACAATATTTCGACACTTGGATGCTGGCACATGAATACCGTGGATGTATTAACATCAACTTTTAAGGGTCGAAAAGGAGGGTCGTTACAAGTGGTATTGGAGTGAGGTTGAGTGAAACCCAGGCATTGTTGAGGTAGACTAGAGATAGGGTAAGTGACACCCTATAATGAGCTTAAGTGTACATATATATATATATATATATATATATATATATATATATATGTCTGTATGAGCGCGTATTTTTTAGTGCTATAAAAATATTTTATATTGTGGTGATTTATCTATTGATTGGTTTATGAATTCTAGTCGATATAGAAGGAGCAACTATATCGATAGGGATTTCTAAAAACTTAAACAAGTCAAATTGACGTAGCATTGTTTTGAAAATTGAGTAAAAGAAATAATTTTACCTAGAATTATATTTTATATATAAAAGACTAATTTTCAGAAAATTGATATAGTTTCTATAGTATGCTTTTTTGTTAGGAAATGATAATATTCAGTCATTATAATGTATTATTTGATTAGTCATGCCGTCCAGTTTAGGAGCATAGACCATTGTTTGTTTATTGATTGTTCATGATCAGATAGTTTATGTGTATTTATTGTTTTGACTGAATTAAATACAAACACCTTATGAATTGAGTTTCACAGTTTGACTTTAAGGCGTTAGGTGATATTGTTGGGTTAAAATTTAATTTTAATAAAAGTTGTTTATTATAATTCAAACAAAGATGAATATTTGTAAAATGTTTTTGGATAAAAAGTGAAATTATATAAGTATGGTTTATTTATATGGGTTATAAATGAAAAGAGGTTTAAATTGAGAATTTGAGAACTAAAAGCGGGTGTTTTTTTGAAAATTGCTTTTCAGGGTTTTGGGGAAAATAATAATTGTACTATTTAAAGGTTTTTGTGAATAGAAATATTTTAAAAGGATTTAAAAAGTAATGAGAAAGCACTGAACTCATTTCTATTGCTAGAATATAGACTGTAGCATCATCGGTGTTCATTTTCAAGTTTCTACGTGAGGGATTGCTACCATAGTAATTGGTTATCGTATTGTTTTGGTAAAACAAATTTTTTATTAAATTCCAAAAGTATGATATGATATACAAAGGAGAGATTTATATTATTGCTATTTCAAAATGATTTGAAATAAAATCTCGGTGTTTAGTTCTAAAATTTTCAGTTAAGTGATATTATAGGCCTATGTATCATATGCATTAGGGAAATTTAGTGTATGCGTCTGGTTGTAATATGTTTTTTTTTGCAAGGCAAGCGGGGTTGGATGGTCCCCTACCACTTTATTGGAGCACCATAGACACACATATGTACAAGAGAACATAGATACACAAAGCACTCCAAAGCAGAAAAAACAAAAACAACAAAAACACAAAATAAAAAAACAACTCAAGGGTACACAGCTAGAGATCTTTTAATTCCAGGATCGAAAATGAACCCAAGACATGAAATGTCTAATCTGATGGCTGCATAAACTTTAAACCTTAGCTGCATAGGGGTCAACCTGCTTTCCTGCCTGAACACATTTGTATTTCTTTCATCCCATATAACTCTGACCACCTTTTTAAGCATGTAGAGGAAAGATCTTTTCCTATCTCCAATATCTCCTGTCAGACTATAGATTTGATCCCATAGGTTTGAGTTTGTACCGTTCACAATATTCCCTCCTGTAACCTGCATTAGTTCTGTCCATAGAGAACAGATGATAGGACAAGAGAAGAACAAGTGGTCCCTTGTTTCCTCATTAGCATTGCAAAAGGTACAGGAAGTGTCAATGACCATTCCTCTATCCCTAAGCTTGTCCTTTGTAAATAAAGCTTTATTTAATATTTTCCAGAGATTGATATTTTCTTTAGCAGGATTGTCCTTTTTCCAAACCCTTTTATACCATTTCCATGTTATGAGATTATCAAAACCTGCTAGAGAGCTGTATAACGAAGATATAGAGAAGGCATTGCTACCGGAACCCCACATGACTTTGTTATCCAAACCATTGTGAACTTTTATACTACGAGCTTGCTCACTGCATTGTAGACTACCAATACACACTAACGGTGGCAAAAGAATAGTATTGGAATTGATATAATTTCTAACCTCAGCACTATGACCAATGCCACTCAACAGTTTTTCAAGATAAGAACATGCAGTTTCAAGAGTTAATCCCTTATCCAACCAAGGATCAGTCCAAACTTTGGTGTCATATTGAGTACCAACTTTGTATTGTACATGTGGCATTATCACTCCCCTATACTTAAAAAGAGCACGCCAGGTCCAACTTATATTTTGAGGAGGGTTCATTAGCCAGAAATTCCTACCTCTTAAGACATTCTTCCTGGACCAGACAACCCAGACATTATCTATTTCATTTAATAAGTTATCAAGATGTTTCATCATGGCTGCTATGTTCCATAGTGCCACATTAATTATACCTAAGCCTCCATGTTTTATTGGCCTTTCAATAACTTTAAAGGCAATCGGAGAAGTGTAATTTCCTTCAGTTTTTCCATTCCATATAAATCTCATCAGCGCTGTTCTGATCATTTTTGTTAGCTTTGGGGGGAGGAGAAAGGTTCTGGACCAATACACTTGCATAGAGAACATAACTGCCTTAACCAAAGTAATTCTACCTGCTTGACTTAACAATCTATTCGTCCAAGAATTTAGCTTATTAGTAATCCTATGGAAAAGAGGCATGCATTGAGCTACTATGATTTTGGTTGTTGTAAGAGGAAGACCTAAGTATGAACTCGATTCATTGGGGCTACTTAGCCCGGTGTAATCCTCCAAGATATCTTTGGCAGGCTGTGGAACTCCAGAAAGTAGCATCTCAGACTTTGCTAGGTTTACCTTAAGACCAGTCATGTTGTGAAACTCAGTAAGAGTGTCAAGAATTTCTTTGATTGTGGGAAGATTAGGGTTACAGAAAACAACCAAATCATCAGCAAACATTAAGGCAGTAACCCTGGGGTCTTTACACTTTGGGTGAAGGCTAAACAAATTACTTTCAACCAACTTATTAATCATCCTAGTAAGGAGTTCCATGACCATGATAAATATGTATGCGGACATAGGGTCCCCTTGTCTAACACCTTGTTTACTATTAAAGAACCCCACAGGAGCCCCATTAATAATAATAGAGAACTTGGCACCTATAATACACTCATAAATCCATGTTATAAAATGATCGGGGAAGTTCATGTATCCCATGATTCTGACTATACTATCCCATTGCAACATATCAAAAGCCTTCATAATATCAAGCTTTAACATACCTCTAGCAGATATATTATCCCTAGCATAACCATTCAAGAGTTCATGAGATAAGAGCACATTATCTAGAATACTTCTTCCTGACAGTAATGCTGCTTGATTGTGAGAGATAATGGAGGGTAGGACAGTTTTAAGTCTTGAGGCAATGATTTTGGTGATACACTTATAAATAGTATTACAACAAGAGATTGGTCTGAACTCAGCAACTTTACTAGGGCATTGGACTTTGGGGACAAGGGTAATATTAGTGTTATTGAAAAACTGCACTAACTTTGCAGTTTTGAAGAAGTGTTGGATGGCTCTAATAACATCACATGAGATTATATCCCAGCAAGTGTAGTAAAAAAAAGGCATTAAAACCATCGGGGCCTCCACTAGAACTTCTTTTTAAAGAGAACATAGCATTCCTAATCTCGGAAGGAAGAACTTCAATACCTAGGGTTTTTTTCTGCTGCTCACTAATTTGCGGAATAATTTGTGGGTCAATTGTGTCTATGCTAGGGATGAAGTTGTTTGAGTTACCAAACATTGTTCTAAAATGACTAATGAAAGCATTTTCAATATCATCCTTGTTGTTGTGTGTATTACCCTCATTATCTTCAATCATCTTGATATTATCTCTATTCTGCTTGGCCCTAAGTGTAGCATGAAAGAAAGCAGAATTCCTATCACCATCTCCAAACCATTTTGTTTGCACAAAAAATGGACAAACACCTCAAAGTCGTATGATTTAGTAGATCTTATGTTGTTCTTAGTGATTTAGGTGATTTATGCGAATATATGAAAAGCAGGGGTTAAACTGTAAAAAGACACGCAGATTTATAGTGGTTCAGCCAGAATATGCCTACGTCCACTTTATATGTTATTTCTCTTCTCTTGTTTTGATTACAAGTACAAAGCTTTTATACAAGTAAAAGAAAGTTGTTTGAAAGTTCTCTCCGTGCTTGAGGTCTCAAACTTGTCCCCCATTGTTGTACCCCTGCCCCTCTATTTATAGAGTGAGGCTGGGAGCAGGGTTCTTGGATGTATATAGCTGCTGGTGGGCTTGGGCTGACGCAATCTGGCCTGGTGAAATTGGTCTGGTTTCCCTTGGTTCGGCGGAGGAAATTGAGTGGACCGGTAGAACTTTGGTTCGGTGAAGACTTCATTCGGTGGAGAGCTTTGTTCGGTGGAGACTTCATTCGGTGGAGAGCCTTATTCGGTGGAGACTTCATTCGGTGGAGAGGAGGGGTTGAAGGGATTGACGCCGAATGGGTTGGTTCGGTGAGGCATTTGGAAGGAGGATGGGTTGGTAGCATAGGGAGAGAGATGGTTCGGCAGTAGCCTTAGTTTGGTGATGAGAATTCGTCCAACACTTGCCCCCTAAAGTAGGGCATGTGTGTGTACATGGCGTGCTTTGTTTTCCTGTAGTTGAGATAGTTTCGTTCGGTCTTGGGCGTGCCAGATCAGTTGGTTCGGTCAGTATGTTTCGCCTATAAATAAGGGCCACAGGTTGCTTTTATTGTATCGAGATAGCCGAATCAATCTGAGTGCCGAATCAGTCTGAGTGCCGAATCAACCCAAGAGCCGAATCAACCCAAGAGCCGAATCAACCTAGGAGCCGAATCAGTCTGAGTGACGAATCAGGTATGTTCCCTTTTGCCGAATGTGTTCGTATTATGGACTACCGGACGATCTCTTGAGATCCCAAATACCGATGATTTCAATGCCGGATGGCAGGATGCCGAATGGTCTTAGAAAACTTGTCATTTCTGGGAGTTTAAGCGAACGAATCCTTAGCTTGTTATGTTTTGATTATGACTCGAATTCTAGACTGTATGCACCCGTCGGTTTATGTTTACATCCCCCCTTGTTCTAACAATATGCATTTTCGGTGTTTGCAGATAAATGTCTCGAAAAGCAGAAACTCGATCAGATAAAAAGAAGTCCCAGGGCGAAGGAGAATCTTCCTCAGTGCCCCCTGCTCAGCCAGGACCGGAACGTCACGGACTTGCCCCAAGATCACTAGTGGACGGGTACGACCCTCAGGAGCTTCTGAACTCCCCGCCCGATTGCTTTCCCAGCTCCCTCAAGGAGGAGCAGCTTGATGTCATCTCCCGTTCTTTCGGAATTGATAGGGCGCACATGCTGTTGCCAGGGAGAGAAGTTATGCCATATGACCCTCCCGAAGGGTACTTTGCCTACAGCAAATACCACTGCATGTGTGGTGCCATCCCGCCTCTTAATGCTTGGGTAGTCAGCTTTCTTACATATCTAAAGGTGGCCACATTCCAGCTCCAACCCAACTCTTATACTATACTGGTGAGCCTCTTCATCACCTTTCAGAGGAAGTATGGGCGTGCTCCTTCCAACCGGGAGATCCGGTACTTATATAATTTGAGGGGCTATAAGAAGGGGTCCCCATACATCAGCTTGGAGTCAGCCGTAACCTTCAAGTCGGTCTTGGATCTGTATTCTAAGTACAGCATGTTCAAGAAGGAGTGGTTCTTCGTCAGGGACGACTCTGTTTCCATTCGGCGTTTCACCTCTGGATGTAAGTCGACGCTTTATTTATAATTTCCATTCTAGTTGCGATGCTTCTTCTCATACGTTTTCATTTTTTACTAGCGACAGGTTGCTTTGCGGTTGTGGAAACTGATCGCCTGGTTCAGATGGCGGCTGAGATAGAAGCTATCCCCGGGAGAGATAGATCAGCTGCTTACCTGATCAGAAATGCAACCCTTCTGGAGTATAATTTGATCCTCCCACGGTAGTCAGTAGTTAAGCAGAGGGAAACGGCGGAGGAGAGGGCGGCTGCTCAAGCTAAGGGAGGTATCATAGTAGAGAGTGGCAAGAGGAAACCTTTCACAAAACCTCCAATTGTCGGAGGTAAGAAACTTAAGAAGTCGGACGGTCCCTCCCCCAGCACTTGTCTAATTACTCAGGGGGAGGAAGATGTGGAGGAGGAGAGAGGTGAGGGTGGAGATGACCGGGAAGGTGGTGATGGTGGCGATGGCATTGGGGCCTTGCTTCCTGGGCAAGCACGCGAGATTGAGGAGTGGACGGATGATGCATTCCGCCAAGCTTTCAAGGGGCTGGATGGAGAATCGGCTTCGGTAGAGAAATCCGGGAAAGTTGACAAGGCCGAGACCGGTGCAAGCGTGTCTTCCCAGACTATTCCAGCCAAGGTGGCTCCGACGACTCAAGGTGAACTTTTGACTTCTGCAGGCTCCATTCATGATAAGGACTTAGGAATATTTTATGATCCGCTCCCGTCCTGGAACGAAATCCAGGATTTATTGCAGTATCCTACTCCTCCCCAGGGTTTGTATAACAGATGTGGTTCCCTTTTTTTTAACTTTTAATTTAACGCGTCTCTTGAATTATGGATCAATGTAAGCTTGTGACACTTGTTCTTTATATCAGGAGCAGGTAAAACGGCCAAGGCCTCAGAGCTTCGGCACAGGCTTGAACAATACAAGCTCTCCAAAGCTTCCGCCAAGCCGAAGCCTTCGACCCACCATTCCGGGGATGTAGTCGACTACCGTCCTCTTCTCGAGGTTATTGAAGAGGGTATTCAAAAGAGAAAGAGGAGTCATCCTTTATCCGAACCTTCACTTGGTCCTCAGTCCCCAGTTCACGATATCACGGAGGAGGATACTGAGTTCGCACTCTCTCCGCACCCGTCTGAAAATCCTACCGTTACTCAGATTGATCGTCCTGGCTTGGCTCGTAATCCATTTGCGGGTCATCCTGATCTGGATCCAAGTTCCCATGATATTACCTTCGACAAGGTTACCGGTGAGCACCTTCTTCCCCGCAATCCCATGGTACGGGTGCTTGATGAGGCTAAGTCCTTAGATCTCGACTTACTTACTACTCGGATAGTTACCATGGGAGATGAGGCCAAGGCTAATATTGATCGGGTGGCGGAGGAGACTAGGAAGCTGATGGGGCATCATGCCCGGCTGGTTAAGGCTGGAGAGGAGATTGGGAGTGCCAACATCCGACTACGACTGATGGTTTCAGACCAGGCCATTCAGATTTCTCAGCATGAGGCTACCTCCGAGCGGTTGAGGAAGACTATGGAGGAGGCTAGTAAGGCTGAATTGCGGAAGATGGAGGCTGCCTGCAAGGAGCAGATAAATATGGCCATCTCGACAGTGGACGAGGTTCGGAGGGCGGATCTTGAGCAGGTAGAGGAGCTGTCGGGGAAGCTTGAAGCCGTAGAGCTTTCTCAGGTCAGGCTAAAGGAGGAGATGGAGGCGATGAGGAGGTCCCTTCAGGCTGACTGCTCGCGATACCGACTGGAGAGGGATGCTGACGTTGCAAGGCTATCGGTTTCTGAGGCTCGTATGAGGGAGTTTGAGGAAAATGAGGGGATGATGGATGATATGCTGCAGGATATGTACTTTCGCATTTGGAAACATGGTAGCTTATCTTGGATGGACGACTACCCCCGGGTTATGGCTAGGATTTACCTCAGGGCTTTAGAGGAGGCCAAGGCTGAGGCGGATAAGGAGGATGGAGCGGCCTTTAGGATGGATGCGGTTACCGCTCAGTTCACCAAGGAGGAGAAGATAGCGGTGAAGGAGGGGATGCGGTTGTTTGCGGTTGAAGAGGCAGGTGTGGAAGTAGGGGATGACGACCAATACGATTAAGGGGAAGTTGCTGGTAACCTCTTCTTCATTAGTTTCTTCTTTCGTTAACTCTATTGCTTATCACTAATGATTTCTCTTCTTGCCTGATCAGGCGGTCAACACCAACAAGACAAGGGTAAAGATCCAATGCAGCCAGCTCCCTGATTCGACCTGGATGTTTCTTTTGGTTGACTCGATACTGTTACACATGTTGGTTTTAAAATAGTAACATGGCTTTCAAGTTATAATGGTGCTACTTGTAATAAGAGATTTGATTTTCGGCATGTAATTCTTAACTTATGATAATTTCGTTTATATGGATGTTTTTTGTAGTCTTAACGTGCTGAATAAGAAATATAGCTATGCATGTACTTGTGATTCAGTGGTATTTGATGCTAAGTTCCTGCTTAAAGTATAATTTCATATCTTGTAATACTAACGTGATGTGCGAATAAACTATAGCTATGTTTTTAGGCACACAAAAATAAAATACCGTCCCTCCTGCTTTAGTTGTAGACGACGGCTTTAGCGTGACTGAGTATGAAAATGTGGTCGAGTGCCCGGCCATCCGGTCTCATTTGCGAATGCCTCCTATTCTGTGACCTGTGCTTTAGGGATCGTTATAGAGGATAAGAGGAAAGTTTTAAAAAAAAGAATGGAAATATAGGAAATAGTAAAAACTTCCAATCACGGAAGGCCGTCGATGTGCTTAAGTTCGTGGCAAATGGGTTTTGTAGTCACTTTCCCTAGCTGTGGGTCTTGGAGACATTTGTCACCAATCTTACGCCTCCGCGGGGAGTTAATTCTTTTTTACCTCAGCCGTACTTAAGACACATCAGAGCCGAGATCGCGCACAGTAACTACCCGAGCCATTATGGCCCGTAATCGTGGGTATTATTCGATTTACCGTGGCCGGCTAGCGTGGGTGCCGATCGTCAACCGTGAACTGCCCCTGGCTGGCCACACCTTATGTTGGGGCTTATAGTCGGTTCACGGTTGCCGGCGAGCCGAACGCCGTAATGAGCTGCCTCGGCTATAGTCGGCCTTCTCAGTGGCTTATAATCGGCTCATTACAGTTGGCTTTAAGGGCCGTCGCGATCAATGAGTTAACCCGCAGCATTGGGGTGCTGGAGCAAAAGTGTCTCATTGGCGAGGGCATAGATTCGCATAGTACCTGTCAGGTCTTGTCCAGGCGAAGTTGCGCTGTGGAGTGCTTTGAATTGAAACGCTGTATGCACAGGATTTTGTTCAACATAAAAGGATAAAGTTAACAAGCAGCCAAGATATAAAGGAACAAGTTAAAAAAGAGACAAGGTTTTTTAAAGTGGTTCGGCACGAAAATGCCTACGTCCACTGATTCTCTTTGTTAATTCACTTCATATGGGCAATACAAGTTAAGAAAAGTATCGACGGAGGTGTTGGATGTTCCATGCCCTCTGGAACACCTCTCTGTCCACTGTTGACAAAATATAGGCTCCGTTGTGGAGATCTTTATGAATTACATATGGTCCATCCCAGATTGGGTCTAGCGCTCCGGGGCGAGGGAAGATTCGCTTGAGGACAAGATCCCCTTCTTGTAAGGTACGATGCTTGACTTTGGAGTTGTATTGTGCCGCCACTTTTTGTTTGTGGGCTGCTGCTTTAAGGACTGCATCATTTCTTCTCTCCTCAACTAGATCCAAAGACATGTGAAGGAGTTCTTCGTTCTCTTCTAGGTTATAGTGGATCCTACGGTGGGAAGGCACAATGGTTTCAACTGGGAGCATAGCCTCCGATCCGTATGCCAAAGAGAAAGGAGTGTGCCCCCTTGATGCTATGAAAGATGTGCGATAGGCCCATAGTGCCGTAGGAAGTTCATCCACCCAAGCGCCCTTTGACTTTTCGAGCTTCTTTTTTATTAGAGTTTTCAGAATTTTGTTGACGGCTTCGACTTGTCCGTTTGCCTGGGGATACGCTACGGATGAGAAGCTTTTGTGAATTCCGTGCTCTTGGCACCAGTTGGCGAATTCCTCGCTGTAAAACTGAAGTCCATTGTCTGATATGATTTTGAGTGGGACTCCGTACCTGCACAGAACATTTTTGATCAAGAAGTTAATAACTTTTGCTGAAGATACTTTATTCAGAGGTTCCGCTTCCACCCATTTGGTGAAGTAGTCGACTGCCACTATAGCGTATTTGGCCCCGCCTCGGCCCATTGGTAGTTCGCCGATTAAGTCAATTCCCCATACTGCAAAGGGCCAAGGGCTAGTCATTTGAGTAATCTCAGTCGTTGGCAGCCGCGGAATCTTAGCAAACTTCTGGCATCTGTCACCCTTTTTGACGAAATCCAAGGCGTCCCTGCTTAAGGTGGGCCAGAAGTATCCATATCGGAGTGTCTTTTTTGCTAATGTTTGTCCTCCGGTGTGATCTCCGCAGCTTCCTTGATGAATGTTGGATAAGATTTCCCTGGCTTCCCTCTTAGCGACACACCTTAATAATGGGTTAGAGAATCCGCGTCGATAGAGGATGTCTTCTTGTATTGTGTAGCGGGAAGCTTTTCTCAAGATTTTCTTGACTTCGTTACGCCCGTTGGGTAGTGTGCCATTTTGTAAGTAGTCTCGGATGGGAGTCATCCAAGTTGCCGCTTTGGTTGCCGCTATCAGATTCACTTGCTCAAAACTTGGGGTCAGTTGCTTTGAGATGGTTACTGCCCCGAAGATGGCGCTGTCTCTCACACTTGCTTGCTTTGCCAATTCGTCGGCCTCTTGGTTCTCTTCCCGAGGAATGTGTTTGACTAAGTAGTGGTCCAATCGGCTGAGAAGTAACTTGGTCTTCTTTAAATATGCTATGAGTCGTTCTTCTCGAGCTTGGAATTCTCCTAGTATTTGATTAACAATAAGTTGAGAATCGCTGTGAAGACACAAAGAATTGGCTCCGATTTCTACGGCAAGTTCTAGTCCGGCTATCATTGCTTCATATTCTGCATCGTTGTTGGTGGCAGCGAACTCCAACCTTATAGCATAGTGCAGTTTGTTTCCCCTGGGAGTGATTACTACCACACCTGCCCCCGAGCCTTGTTCGTTTGATGCACCATCCACAAAGAGATTCCACTTGATGTCTTTTGCTATTTCCAATTGCTCCTTATCTTCGTTGGTAGTGAATTCTGCAATGAAATCAGCCATGGCTTGTCCCTTGATGGCGGTGCGAGGGTGATAGGCGATATCATACTGACTTAGTTCGATGCACCATTTAAGTAGTCGCCCAGAAGTGTCGGGACGGTGGAGTACCTTCCTCAGTGGCTGATCGGTCAGAACTTTGATGGAATGGGACTGGAAGTAGTGACGCAGTTTTCGGGATGTGATTAGTAAACAGTATGCTAGCTTCTCAAGTTTAGGATATCTGACTTCTGCCCCCGTAAACCTCTTACTAACGAAGTAAACTGGCCGCTGCGTGCGGTTGTCTTCCCTTACCAAGGCAGCGCTTAGGGCGTGAGATGACACAGCAAGGTATAGGTATAATTCTTCGCTTTCGCTTGGAGTCGAGAGTATCGGTGGTTTCTGGAGGTGTTCGATTAAGTTAAGGAAAGCGGTCAGGCATTCGTCGGTCCATTCGAACTTTCCTTTGTCTTTCTTTAGAGCTCCGAAAAAGGGGACACACTTGTCCGTTGCTTTGGAGATGAATCGGCTTAGGGCGGCCACTTTTCCATTCAGGCTTGGCATTTCCTTCCGAGTGGAAGGTATCTTGATATCCCTTAGCGCTTGGACTTGTTCAGGGTTTGCTTCAATCCCTCTGGCATGGACGATGAATCCTAAGAACTTTCCTGATGACACTCCGAAGGAGCATTTTAGAGGATTCAACCTCATTCCATACTGTCGAAGTACTTGAAATATCTCGCCTAGGTGGCTTACGTGATCGTCGGCTTTCCTTGACTTTACCAGCATGTCATCCATGTATACTTCCATAGTTTTCCCTATTAGCCCCGCAAACATCTTGTTGACGAGGCGCTGGTAGGTGGCTCCTGCATTTTTAAGTCCGAAGGGCATTACCTTATAGCAGTATAAACCCCGGTCGGTGATGAAACTAGTGTGGTCCTGGTCGGGAGCATGCATAGGAATTTGGTTATACCCTGAGTATGCGTCCATAAAAGATAAGAGCTCGTGCCCGGCTGTGCTGTCTACAAGCTGGTTGATTCGAGGAAGTGGGAAGCAATCCTTTGGGCAGGCGTTGTTTAGGTTGGAAAAGTCAATGCATGTTCGCCACTTCCCATTAGCCTTCTTTACCAGCACTGGGTTAGCAATCCATTCCAGGTAGATGGCTTCTCGTATGAAGTCATTGGCGAGCAGATTCTTTACTTCTTCGTCGAGGGCTGCTGACCGCTCTGCCCCCATACTTCTCTTTTTTTGTTTTACGGGCGCCTTGGTAGGATCAATGTTTAATACGTGGCATGCTATGTCGGGGGAGATTCCGGTCATGTCAGCGTGTGACCATGCGAATACATCCAAGTTGTGGCGGAGAAAATCGATGACTTGTTCCTTCAACTCTGCTTTTAGTTGGGACCCAATTTTCAATAGTCTACTTGAGTCGCGCTTGTCTACAGATACAAACTCCATAGCCTCTGCAGGCTCGGCGGTGGCCTCCTCCCCTTTGTCCCTAGGGTCTAATTCATTGAAAGGGTCGCTGGTATATCGAAGCGGAGGGGCTTTCTTTAGTTGCTATGCTTCTAGACTTTTCGTGCAGAGGGCAACCTCTACACCCTTCCCTTTATCCTTCCTGTGGTTGTTGAGAAGTTCAGTCACATAGCAGTCTCGAGCAACGTCCTGGTCTCCTTCTACTTCCCCTACTCCATTGTCCGTTGGAAATTTCATCTTTAGGCACCATGGGGCTAGGACAATTTGGAAGTCAGACAAGGCTGGCCTTCCTAAGAAGGCGTTGTAGGCCGAATGGTTTTCTATTAGTACAAACGTTTGTTTCCGTACAACGGAGTGGGGATGGCTTCCAATTTCAACAAAGAGGTCCAGTTGCCCGAGGGGCATCTTCGCATCTCCAGTGAAACCGTGTAGTGGTTTATCGCAGGGAGACACATCCTTTATTGACAATTTCATTTTGTCGAATGCATGTTTGAACAGGATGTTTACTGAGCTTCCAGTGTCTACTAGGATTCGGTAAACTTTGGCGGGACTAAGCCGGGCAGAGATAACCATGAGATCCATGTGAGGGTATTACCTTCCTTCTAGGTCACGCTTACCAAATGTGATGTCATCACTTTCTTTCCGCTTCGGGTGGCGCTCTTCTATAACCGAATTGACACAGTCTTTATTGTCTCTAACCGACTTTCCATATCTTTCCATCTCTTTCCAGCTTCTGTCTGCGATGTGCGGTCCTCCCGAGATGGTATGTACCACTATCTTCTCTTGACTAGAGCTGCTAGTGTTGCGGTTTCCTCTGCCGATCTCCGGTGAGGATGGCCTTGGGTTCTCATTGGCAGGAGCTGGAGTCCTGTCCTGACCTTTTACAAAACGTTCCAGTTTCTTCCTTCTGATGTGTTCCTCAATCAAGTCCCGGAGATGATGGCATTCATTGGTATCATGCCCATGAGATTCGTGGAAACGGCAGAACTTTCCAGATTTCTGCGTGTTATCTGGTTCCTTCTTGTATGGTGGGCGTTTATATCTAACTTCTCCTTGGGTGGCAAGGAAGATATTTTCGACGGTCTCGTTCAAAGGAGTGTAAGTGTCGAATCTCGGTCCTGGCCGATATAGGCGCTTTTCTCCCTTCTTGCCCCCAGCATTGTCTCTGGGATCATTTCTCCGAGCATCCCTTGCCACGGCAGGGGCGTTGCTGTGAGTTGCCTTATTTTGCTATCCTGACTGCCCCTCAACGGCAGCATCCTCGAGCCTCATATATTTCCCGACTTCATGGAAGAAATCGGGTAAAGTAGCTGGTTTTTCTTTTGTCAACCTTCTAGCAAATTTAGTGTCCGGATGCACACCACTACAGAGGGCCATTAGGATAAGCTTCTCATCGGCATCTTGGACTGCGGCTGCTGCGGCGTTGAATCGGGTTAGGTATTGCTGCAGTTTCTCTCCAGGTTTCCGTTTGACGCTGGATAAGGAATAAGCGTCCTTAGGTTGCTCCACATGAATGCGGAACTGACTGATAAATTTTTCTTTCAACATTTCCCACGAGCTGATGGATCCCTGGGGTAGATGACAGAACCAGGAGGTAGCGAGATCTGCTAAGAAGAGCGGAAAGCATTTGCACAGTACTCCCTCTGTTGCTCCACTCATTAGCATATGTTGTGTGTATCTCTGTAAGTGTACAACGGGGTCGGAGGTTCCTTTGTAAGGTTCCATTGTTGGCATCTTCCATTCTCGGGGGGTGATAGCAATTTCGATGTTGCGGGCGAAAGGGCTGGTTACCCTAGCGCCTATCCCTCGATCTCTTTGCTCCCGTTGGATGCACTCTCTGAATAAGCGTGCCATCCTTTCATCAGAATTTGGAGCAGATAGAAATGAGTTTGGTTCTGTTCTGTGGGATTGATTCCGTCCAGATGACCTGTAGGGATGGTATCGTCTATCATTCCTCATATTTTCTAATGGCTGCCTTTGATCTTCTGGGAGCATGCTAGGGTCAGCTACAGTTGGCCCTTGCCTTGATCTTCCCCTGCTAGGTTCTGATCTAAGCACTTCCTCGGGTCCAACTTCGGGCTGGACTCTAGCTCGGCCCCGTTCACTGGCGTTTCCGTGGTTAGGCAGTATGACAGGCTCAGCTACAGTTGACCTTCGCCCGGTACCTCCCCCGTTGGGTTCGGTACCAAACGTTTCATCAGGCCTAACTTCGGGCTGTGCTCGATCTCGGCTCCTACCATGGCTACTTCTGCCGTTAGCTCCTTCGAAGAAGGAAGATCTTTGTTGTCTCTGAGATCCTCCAGACTGGGACTCGCCCCATGATTCAGTGTTGCGATTGGACTCTTCAGCATCCCTTAAGCGTGACATGAGATGGTCCACCAAGGCTTCCTGCTGGGACGTGAAGCGGTTAGTTACTTCAACCACAACCCTATCCAAATCTGCCCTAGTAATTGCTGCGGGCTGTTCTGTGGCAGGAGTGGTCGGATTAGCCTGTCCTTCATTTATTACTGCTACTGGAGGACGATTTACTTGATTCGTGGCAGCTGGATCTGGAAGACTGCTGGATGTGAGGTTTTTTCCTTTGTTAACATCTTTTCTCTGTTTGGGAGGCATGTTTTCCAAGTGGCGAACGATGCTGTTAAGAAAACTGTTAAGTGGATGAAGTTGAAGCTTCGAGCTTCTAGTTCTCAGTGAAAGCACCAAAAATGTTTGCACAAAAAATGGACAAACACCTCAAAGTCGTATGATTTAGTAGATCTTATGTTGTTCTTAGTGATTTAGGTGATTTATGCGAATATATGAAAAGCAGGGGTTAAACTGTAAAAAGACACGCAGATTTATAGTGGTTCAGCCAGAATATGCCTACGTCCACTTTATATGTTATTTCTCTTCTCTTGTTTTGATTACAAGTACAAAGCTTTTATACAAGTAAAAGAAAGTTGTTTGAAAGTTCTCTCCGTGCTTGAGGTCTCAAACTTGTCCCCCATTGTTGTACCCCTGCCCCTCTATTTATAGAGTGAGGCTGGGAGCAGGGTTCTTGGATGTATATAGCTGCTGGTGGGCTTGGGCTGACGCAATCTGGCCTGGTGGAATTGGTCTGGTTTCCCTTGGTTCGGCGGAGGAAATTGAGTGGACCGGTAGAACTTTGGTTCGGTGAAGACTTCATTCGGTGGAGAGCTTTGTTCGGTGGAGACTTCATTCGGTGGAGAGACTTATTCGGTGGAGACTTCATTCGGTGGAGAGGAGGGGTTGAAGGGATTGACGCCGAATGGGTTGGTTCGGTGAGGCATTTGGAAGGAGGATGGGTTGGTAGCATAGGGAGAGAGATGGTTCGGCAGTAGCCTTAGTTTGGTGATGAGAATTCGTCCAACACATTTGTTTCTGGCTTTTTGTTTCATCATTGAATCTTCCTTGATCAAAGCTTGTCGGTATTGGTCAGAGATATATCACTCTAAGCTTGCTAGGGTAGGGTTTTGAACATCATTCATCAGTTGAGTTTGCGTTTCTTCAAGCTTGATTCTCCAGTAATTGCTTTGCTTTCCTCCTTTGCCATATTTAGCTCCAGCCCACTGTTTAAGATGTGCTTTCAGGGCTCTAAGTTTTCTCTGCAAAATAACAAGTGGGTTACCAAAGAAAGGAGTTAGCCAGATTTTTCTAACCTCATCTTGGAAATCAGGCTCACCAATCCAAGCATTAAAAAATTTAAAACTTTTATTATTTATCATAGCAACTGAACTCAAGCTGAGGATTATAGGGAGTGGTTAGATAAAAGAGGGGGAGGAGTGTGAAAGGAAATGGCAGGCCAAGAATCTAGAGCAATTTGGTTACAAAAAGCATGGTCTATGGTTGAGTAAGTTCTAGGGCTAGAGATTCTTTTATTATTCCAAGTATGATGCAGTCCAGTATTCTTAAAAGTGATAAGCTCAGAATTGGTAAGGCAGGATTTTAATGGTTTGATTTCATTGTTAGTTAGGGCATTCCCTCCTATCCTTTGGTTGAGTTCAAAACAACAGTTGAAATCCCCAAGGATCAGCCAAGGATGGGAGTTTTGTCTTAAGAAGGGAATAGTGTGCATAAGAGACTTTCTAGCATTCATAGAGTTGAAAGCATAAACAAAGGTCAGGTAGAAAGAAAGGTGAGTTGTGGGAGAAACAGCATGGCAATGGATGAATTGAGGAGATGAGGTTATGAGTGAGAGGGAGATTAAGCAGGGGTCATACATAATCAGAATCCGACCATATGGAGCATGGTCTAAATTGTGAAGGAAACTCCAAGCAGGATTGATAAGCCTAGCTGCTCTAGCAGTAGCATCTTGATCAAGTTTAGTTTCCAATATGGCCATAACTTTCAATTTATATTCAGCTATTATCACCTTGCATTGAGAGAGCTTGATGTCATTGTGTCCTCCCCTAATGTTCCATGCTCCTATTGCTTCAATCATTGGTTAAACTTGTTGTTTTTACGGCCTATTTTTTCCTTGCTCCTAGTAGGATATTCATGAGCATTGGTGCTTGGGGGATTCTTAGCCTTGGCTGGAGGGGAAGAGGATGCTGCTAGGTTAGGGACTGGAGGCTTGAATGCATGTGGAGGAGGAATATGGTCATAAGGGTATTTAGGTTCAAGAGGGTCATCAACATGAGGTTGAGGATCAGTTTGGGTGCTATTTGAATTTGTGGTATCAGCCTGGTTGAAAGGGATAAGTGAAAGGATGTCAAGGCTTCCTGTGTGTGTAAGAGGAGTGTTAGAATGATCATACCCCTATTCAGGAGGATCAACCATGGTTTCTTGTTGTGGAGTAGGTAGAATAGAGGTATTTTTGTGGGTAGGTGAAAGGGAAGGGATTGGTGTGACTGATGCTTCAGCATTTTTATTGGTCTCACCAGCATTTTTGTTTTGTGACGGCATAATACTTGGATCATCTATGAAGGCTTCTTCTGAATTTAGGATGTCAAATCTATTTGCTGTTGGAATTCCATTTTCCTTCATCAGTTCCATATTGCTTTGGTTATCTGGTGCACTTTTGTTAGCAACACCTAAATTTACTTTTTGCATGGGAATGTTCACATCTACTTGCTCATGCAAAGTACTCGTACCCCTTTGATTTCCATCACCTTTATTACTGGTTTCCTTCTGAGATTTATCTTCCACTACATTCTCTCTTATTTCTCCCTCCTCAATCTCAACAGCATTTGTATCACTAGTCTCCTTTTGCTCAACACTCCTCTCCTTGTTGACATCAACTCCAACAGTTTTCTTTGCTCCACTATTCCTCTTGTCTGTCTCTTTACCCACTTTATTATTGCTAAATTTATTCACCTTTTGCCACCTTTTTCACTAACATTTTCTTTGTACTCATCATACGCCATCCCTTTTCATTCTTCTTTTCATGTTTGGTCTTCTCAATTACTTCCTCAGCCACAACTACTTCATCTATATCACATTCCATCATTTTGTGACCAAAAGTTTTACATTTCGTACATATATCAGGACGCCAGAGGTAGTCTACATAAACTCTTTGCATACCACCATCAACGAGTTGCACCAAAAAGTTATCAACTAGCTCCTGATTTGGTTTTATTTCTGTTAAACATCTAGCAAAATCAAGTCTTTGTTTATTTTCAGTTCTTTCATCAAGGCAAAGAAGCTTCCCTAATCTGCTGCAGACCCAATTTGAGCCTAAGTTGGATTTAGCAAAAAGAGGTATGTTGTATAATCTGACCCATATTGGCACTGCCTTCACTGCTCCACAAACATTGCTTATAGAAGAGTTGTATTCTGTGATGATGAATAGCTTGTTGCTCATAATTATTGGATCAGCTCTGAGAATTTTTTCTCTATCATCGGAGCAGGTGAAAGACAAAAGAAAAATGTTACCATCAGATTGAATAGTGAAAGCACCCTTTAGCTTCCACATACTCTCTAGTTTCTTTTTGACAGCAGTGAAGGAGAGAGGCTTGTCCAGGAAAAACCCCACAAGAAAATCACACCAAACTTCCTCTCCAGCTTGGACAACACCATCACAGAGCTGGAGCACGCCATTGTTGAGGGAAGGAGCAAGGTCAACAGGTGTGTACTTCCCCGCATGAATTGGTTTGCGTTTGAATAAAGAAGTCCACGCGTGTTGACAGGCTGTGGAGGCAGGCATGGGAGGTGACGAAAGTAAAGGAAGAGGAGTGTACGACGAAGGAGGAGGAGGGTCAGGAAGGGGTGGAGGGGCAGCTGGAGGAGGGTCAGAGACGAAAAAAGGAATGGTAGGGGAGGATAAGGAAGGTCGAAGGGGAGGGAAGGACGAAGAAGAAGGAGGGAGAGGGGGAGTGAGAACAGGCGCCATGAAAATTTTGAATGGTTGTAATATGTTGATCGGTAGTTTTCATTTGTTAAAATGAAATGGAATTTTCGATGATTTTGGATAGTCGAAAACTTTCAAATTAATTGGGAAATTGAAGTTAAGTGTTTTTGTGAAAACATAAGAAAATTAGTTTTAATAACTTATAAATTTGAGAAATTAGTAAGTTAAAACAAATTTTAAATTTGTTGGACATTCTAGTTAAATAAACAAATCTGAAATTTGTATACATACTCTTAGGATGTAGAAGAGTATTATATGAATATGAACTTGAGCTATGAAATGAAATTTAACTAATGTTAAACAAAATGATTTTATCAAATAGTTCATAAATGATTTTAGTATTAAATGAATAATATTAGTGTAATTAACTGTGATTTAAAGTGAATGTGAATTAAAAGTAATTGGTACGGTTAAGAAATCAATGGAAGAAATATGTAAGTTGTACGTAGATCATTTTATTTGCATACTTATTTTGATCCAGATTTGAGTACACGATTTCAAGGTGATTTACACCAATCCAGACAAGGATTTTTCACTTGGTTCTTTACGGTGAATATTTGATATCGATTTTTGATTTGATTCTAAAGTATTCTATCATAGTATATGGCTATGTAAGGAAATCAGAGGTTTCTAATCAAAGAACCTGATTAGAGTCCACACTAAGGAAGTCGAGCGAGCGATACTACTTCAAAAATGATATTTATGTGGTCGAGCAAGTGATTGGAAGTGATATTTCGTATGGATGACATATGTACATCGTATGGGCTTTAAAATAATTATATGCTTTTGTCATTATAAAGGCGAGTTATATGGTTGGATATCATTTGTAACTGAGAAATAGGTTCATGGAAGAAAAGGCTAGTTTGATGCTTTTGGTTCATGAGTAGAGTTGTTTTGCTCGACTAATAGGTGCAAGTTTATATTGTTTTTGATGGTATTATGCCGCAGGTATAGAGGGCCACTTTTGGGATTTATTTTCCTTTTTTTATTTAGTCCCGTAGTGGCGAGTTGTGGATTTTCCAGATCGAGCTATGCAAAGAAGGTGCTGCCAAAATTTTCCGTAACCTATGAGATTTTAAAAGTTTAATAACTCATTTTAGTAAATTGGTTTTAAGAGCCTATGGGTCCAAGGACACTTTTCTTCCTTTGGGAATTTTGGGAATGAAATTCTTTTAAGGGGGAAGAATGTAACGACCCAAAACTTTTAACATTTTAATGGGAATATGTAGTTTATTTAAATATTTAGATTTGACTCAAATTATAATAAATAATAAGAAAATATATTGTTAATAAAAAGACTTTATTTTGAATGATTATTTTTATTTTAATTTATAGGATTTTCCATAATTTTTAACTTCGAAAATATTTAAATTATCGTTTGACGTATTTTATGGAAAATAATGGTATTTTTGAAATTTCACAGAATAAGATAACCAATGTATGTTATTATGTTTATAATTGTGTCACATTTCTGTGCACGATCGTATTTTTATAATTGTCGTTTGTAGTTCGTAGCGAATGTGATTTTGTATAGCGAAGGACCAGAATTTTAAAATAATAATTACCTAAAAGCTAACTTTTGTAAATGGTAGAATTATGTCCCAAAACTAGTTTCATAGAGTTCGGAACAGGGCAAATTGGCTAGGGACGTTAGTGAGCACACCTCGATTGGTGTTTGTGATTTTGAGGGGTATAGTGTAAGAGAGAAATCTATATAAGGACCCTTGCCCTCTCTTCATTCTCTAAACTTAGAAACCTAGGGAAGCTAAATCCAGCGGCCATCGTTGATCGACACCACTAGAGGCCGAATTAGGCGATGGTCTAAACATGAAAATTGTTTGTGTGGGTGAGATGAGTGTGTTGATCGGTGAGATCGTCGTAGATCATTGCACGGCGGTTGGACTACGCTTGAGATAGTGATAGCTAGGGATGGAATTTATGGCGTTAACATTGACCATTGGGTGGCAAACGTGAAGCAAAGTTGTAGGGGTTGGTAGGGGCTTTATGTTGGCGGAATTTGGGGGTCTCTCGTCGTCGGAGGCGGTGGAAAATACGATATGAATGGAGATGTTTTCCCGAGTTCGATCTTGACCATGGAGCCAAGTCAGGTGATGGCTCAGGCGATGATAGGTCGTTCTTGGCCTTGGGAGTCGATAGAGTTGGTGCGGTGGAGTGGGATCGCTTAAGGTGGCAGCGTCGAGAAGCAAGAAGAGGCAGCCTTGGTTTGGATGATGGCTGGTTAGGGGTTGGTAATGTAATTAATGTTTTAATTAAGTGATTAAGCATATTTAATTATTTAATTTAAATTAAAATCTTAGAAATCCAATAGCTATTTCATGCGAGATTGGATCTGGATGCGTTTAGTTACATTATACTCATATGAATGTCTCCTATGTTTTGGAATTAAATTCATCAAATTTGAAGTAAGTGGAATTATGGGCAAAAGTCGTTCGATTTTAGTTCAAACAAGAATGCCTAATCATCCGGTGGAATTTCGATGTGATAAACTCACCTTTTGGATAATCAGTATGTTTTTATAGTAGAATTTTTTTTATTGTTTGTGTTTGGATGAATTATTGGTTGATTTGGTTAAATTTCTGCTTTTGAAAAGAAAATGCCATTTAAAATAAAATACAAGGAAAATTTGTAGAGAAATCCGAATTCTCGACATTGTGATTTTTAATTTCCAGTTATATTCCTGCTGATTTTATTTCATTTATATACCTATTATACAGATTGTTAAATGTCAAAATCTGATAGTTTGGCCATGTTGGATGTGACAGCGATATATGTTAAAAGTTAACCTTTTTAGAAAAAGGTAGTGATAGCACTGGTAAAGTACTATAGTAACTATTAGCCTCGTTATAGTATTGTAAAAATACTATTAATTGATGTTCAATTTAGAAATGGTTTCCGATTGGAAAAATGATTTTTAATCTGACCTTTTGGATATTCCATGATATTTTATTCAAAAATAGTTTTTGTACATCTCTATTTTACTTTAATTTTGTTTATTATTCTTTTCCAATATATAGATATATGTAAATGTTTTAAGATTATTTTGGAATAAATATTTGTGAAACATTTTAATAAAAATGTCGTAATAAATGAACAAACCTATAAATGGTATTTTATAAATTTAAGAGAGATTTATAAGCCGTATTTTCTAAATATAGGAGTAGGTTTATAAATGGTATGTTATGAAGGGAAAATATTTCCATTTGATTAATGGAAGAAATAAGTCACAATTGCGAATTTGTTGTAATATATGGAACGATCGTGTTATGAAGAGTATATGACTTTATAATTATAAATGGAGTTTTATTTTATATTTTGATTTTTTCTTATATTTAGAGTTCGTTTAATAAAGGAGTTTTGTAACTATATATAGAAATTTATAAAAGGAGTTTTGTAACTATATTTAGAAATTTATAAAAGGAGTTTTATAAATGAATTTATAGTTTTTATAAAAAGAGTTGCAAATAAATCTGGGAAATTATAAACTGAGTTTTGTAAATGACTATTTTATTAAAGAAGTTTTGTAAAGAGTTTTATAAAAGTAAAGGATGTTTATAAAGGAGTTGATTAAATAAATTTAGAGATTCATAGAAGGAGATTTATAATTTTATTTGAAGGGAATTTTATAATTTTCAAATAATGTTTTATAGAAGGAGTTTGTACATATAAAGGGTTTTATAAAGGCATTATAGAAAGTGGTTTATAAAAAGACCGCGACACGATTTCCATAAATGATCATTTTAAATTATGGTGGTATGGATAGTGTTCTTTTCTTACTTAACACCAAATTTCGAGGTATGGAAACTCATCTCTATCTTGATAATTAAGAGTACGTGTCAAGACAATAGTAGTTTTCTAACTTGTTTGATTTTATTGTTAGTTGAGAGATGGTACTATTTGAAATCTAAAAGTGGTGGTATGTATATTTGACCTATTTTCTATACGATCTATTTACTTACACCAAAGGTGTTTTGGGTTCGTTGTTATCAATATTTTAACTAACATTTGTTTAACCCAATTGAGTATGGATTTGGAAGTGAAATCTTGCTTAAGATTTGTGAATATACTTATGTTAATACCTTATATATTGATTTTGATGACAACAAATGAATATTACTACTATCATTTCTCTGAGTTGTGCAATACTTTTAAATATATTATGGAGAAATTTGCAGAGATGAACAAGAACTCAGTGGAAGCAAATGAATTATATATGAAGATTATTAGAGCAAATGGAAGAACTAATGTGATTGAAGAAGAATTGAAATGCTGAAACGAAAAGAGATATCTGAAGTGATGATTAGTTGATTGAACCTTAGAATCCTCTGTGAAAGACCCTATGGTAATTTTAATTGAAGTTCATCAACCATTGACCTCAACAGAATCAAAAAATATCCACAAATATGAGTTACTTTAAAATCTGAAAATCTACATCACTTCATTGGAGTTGCTATTCTTTTTGCAACACTTATATGTCGACATATCCCCCAAGTGTATGTCAACATACTAGCCTTTGGCCGGTTTTTCAAAATTCCAATGAAGAGATATTTCCCTCCACTTCTTTACTAAAAGACACGTCTCTTCAACCACTATTTAAAGGCTTTAGAAAATGAATTTTGACATCAATAATTCTTATTTTCTCTTACTCTTTCTTCTCCATATATTTGTGAGAGAAATCCATCAAATACTCCTCCATTCTCTTTGCAAATCCATACTCTTTCACTCCAATTCTTCATTGATTTGAAAATCACACAATATCAGAGAGTTTGTACTTGAATTCATATCATCTCTCTCTGATTTCATCATATTCCTTAAAGAACTTAAAGATAGATTGCCACTGAAGGTCTATAGGATCATCGTACCGAATCTACAAGAATCTGTATTAAAGATATGACTACTTTCCATACTCCATTGTTGTTTGTATAGAGAAAAGGGTGTTCTTGTAGCCCGTAATTCAAGAGTGTGCATCCTGTGGCCCATGAAATCAAGATTGTAAAGGTGTTCTTGCTATACATGGAAAGCAAGCAATGATAGTGAAATTCTGTACAGTGTAGTACATGACTGGATGTAGGATTGATCAATCTGAACCAGTATAAAAATCCATGGTGTTATTTACTTCACTGCATCTTACATTATTACTTACTTTTTTTTTGTGATTATTGGTTTCTATTTGCAATTTGAGTAGATAGAGTTTTAAATTCATAAGTAAGTTTTAAATATTTAAAATACACACTTCACCACTTATAATGTTTAAATAGCCTTAAGATCCATTCTGCATAGTATTATAGACAACCTGTAATTCACATTTGGTATTAGAGCATTGGTATTCAAAAACTCATAACTCGATTTTTGAAAAGTATAAATAGCTAATAACACTAGTAACACTTTTTTAGAGGGATAATCTACTACTAGACCCTCATTATTAAATGGTAGCAATTATGCTTATTGGGCTTGTAGGATGAAAATTTATTTACATTCTAATGGTTTAGAAATTTGGAATATAACATGGAGTGAGTGCACTGAATCCCACATGGAGTACTCATCTTGGATACCTGACCAAAAGACACAAGCCCTTATAAACTCGAAGGCCATGAATATTTTATTTTATGCCATAGAAAAAAATTAATTTAATCGAGTTTCCATTTGCAAGTATGCATATGAGATTTGGAGAACATTGCAAGTCATACATGAGTGCACTAGTAAAGTAATACAATCTATGACATCTATGCTAGCCAATCAGTTTCAACTTTTTAGGATGAAACAAAATGGGTCTATCTCTAATGTATATTCTAGATTTCAGGATATACTACATGCATTAATATCATTAGGAAAAAATGTCACTGAAGAGGACCAGGTCAGAAAGATCTTGAATTCACCTTCTAGTGAATGGGATCAGAAGACTCTGGCAATCAAAGAAGCCGATGATATTAGTACTATTTAAATAGAAGATTTAATTGGTAATCTAATATCCTATGAATTATAGATTAGGAAAGAGAATCAAACAAATGAGAAAAAATCACTGGCACTCAATGCTACAAACGACAATCATGAACCAAATAATGAAGATGATGAGGAAATCAATTTTATGACCTTCAAGAAATTCTTGAAATATACGAAGATGAAAAAACTTCAAAAACCTAACAACTTGAATTCCAAAAATGGAAATGTTGTTAAGTGTCTCATATGTGATCAACTGGGTCATTTGAAACAAGACTATCAAAATCTGAAGAAATCAAAGTTCTCTTCAAACACTTTCAATAAGAAGAGGACACAAGCTGTCAATGCAACATGGGATGATTTGAATGCATCATCAAGTGATCGTGATTTAGAAACTGAAAATGCCAATATGTGTTTCATGGAAAAGTATGAACAGGTATGGAATTTTAACGAAGAATTAATTAATGTTTTAAATGATATGTATAAGGGATATAAAATGCTTAGAAAAGAGTACAAGACTAGTTTAGCAAAGATAGATAGATTTAAAATGTTTAATGAAATGTTAACCGAAGAAAAACAATGCCTAGAAGAAGAAATTGAAAGACTTAGTGGACAAAATGATGAAAAGGATTTAACACTTGAAAGTTTTGAAAAACTGAAAAGTGAAAATTGAATCCTTAAAATCAAAAAATCTTTCAGTGAAGTCAGAGATCACGGATGGAAATGACAAAATAACATCTCTAGACAATGTTATTCTTAACTGTAATAAGTATTTTGATAAAAATAAAAACTGATGTTGATAAATTTAACTAAGGGAAGGATACTCTAGAAAATTTAATATCAAGATCTAAACCTACTAATAATAAACATGGACTTAGATACACCCCTAAGCCCGAATCACAGAAAAGTAGTACTAGAAGTACTAAATTTGTTAAGGATACCAAGTTCAAACCAAAACATAGAATATTAAAGTTAAAACCACCAAATAGGTTCATTAATTTATGGGTTCCTAAAAAGTTAGATAATATATAGAGAAAAAAATATTGATATTAATAAATTTCATTTATTTGATGATTTTATTTTAAAAGGGCATTCAAACTCTTTATGAGTTTGGCTTCCCAAAACTTAATCCTATGGACCCTAAAATAAAATAAGGTACCTATGCACATATTATATATTTTCAGGTACCGAACAATGGATACCGGATAGTGGATGTTCAAAGCATATGAGGAGAAATCCATAGACACCGACTGACATTATATACAAAGATGGTGAAATAGTGAACTTTGGATGTAATTCAAAAGGATACGTTATTGACATCAGCTACGTCGGTAACTCTAAAACCCACTTATTTTAAATATTTTATTTAATGTTTTGTATTGATTTTGATTCCCCTCATGAGTTTTATTTATAGATATATATGTCTATCTCATATACAACTTTATACATACTATCTAGTTGTGCTTAAACGATTCTTTTTCACCCTTTTTGTTGATGACAAAGAGGGAGAAAATGTATAAATATACTAGGCAAAATGATGCAGGGGGTGCGTAGAGTTAGGGGGGTCAAATATAAAGTTATTATATTTTATCTTTCAAATATTTATATTGTTGTCATCATCAAAAATGGGGAGATTGTTGATACCTCATCTATTGATTTTGATAACAACCATATAAATATTACTACTAACATTTCTTCGAGTTGTGCAGCATTTTCAAATATATTATGGCAACATTTACAAAGATAAGCAAGAACTCAATGGACACAAGTGAATTATATATGAAGATTGTCAAAGAAAATAGAAAAACAAATTTGATTGAAGAAGAATGCAAGTGCCGAAACAACAAGAGATATCTGAAGTGATGATTAGTTGGTTGAACCTTAGAATCCTTTGTTAAAAACCGTGTGGCAATTTTACATGAAGACCATCAACCATTGACCTCAATCAAATCATAAAATATCCACAAATATGAGGTACTTTGAAATCTAAAAATCTACAACACTTTATTGGAGTTGTCCTTCTTTTTGCAACACCTATATATTGACATAATCCCCTAGTGTATGTCGACATACTAGCCATTGGCCTGTTTTTCAAAATTCAAATAAAGAGAAATTTGCCTCTACCTCTTCAACAATAGACACATCCCTTCAACCGCTATTTGAAGGCTCTGGAAAACTAATTTTTACATCAATAATTCTTATTTTCTCTTACTGCTTCTTCTCCATATATTGTGAGAGAAATCCATCGAATACTCTTTCATTCTCTTTTCAAATCCATACTCTTTCACTCCAATTCTTCATTGATTTGAAAATCACACAATATTAGAGAGTTTGTGCATGAATTCATATCATTCTGTCTCTAATTTCGTCCAATTCATCAAAGAATTCAAAGATATATTGCCACCGGAGGTCTATAGGAACATTGTACCGAATCTGTAAGAATCTATATTGAAGATACGACTACTTGCCATACTATATCGTCCTTTCTATAGAGAAGAGGGTGTTCTTGTAGCCCGTAAATCAAGAGGGTGCATCTTGTAGCCCGCGAAATCAGAATTAAAAAGGTGTTCTTGCCACCCGTGGAAAGCAAGCAGTGATAGTGAAATTCTATAAGGTGTTGTACAGGATTGGATGTAGGATTGGTCAATCTAAACTAGTATAAAAATCTCTGGTGTTATTTACTTCACTGCATTTTACTTTATTACTTACTTGTTTTGTGATTATTGGTTTCCATTTGCAATTTGAGTAGATAGAGTTTTAAATTCATAAGTAAGTTTTAAATATTTAAAATACACATTTCACCACTTATAATGTTTAAATAGCCTTAAGGTCCATTCTGCATAGTATTATAGACAACCCGTAATCCACATTTGGTATCGTAGCACTGGTTTTCAAAAATTCATAACTCGATTTTTGAAAAGTATAAATTGGCTAATAACACTAGTAAAATTTATTAAGGGGACAATTTGCTACCAGACCCCCATTATTTGATGGTAGTAATTACGATATTGGGCTTGTAGGATGAAAATTTGTTTACAGTCTAATGGTTTAGATATTTGAAATATTACACAGAGTGAGTACACTGAACCCCATACCGAGTACTCATCTTGGACACCAGATCAAAAGACACGAGCACTTATTAACTCAAAGGCCACAAATATTTTATTTTATGCCTTAGATAAAAATGAATTTAATCGAGTTTCGATTTGTAAGTCTACATATGAGATTTGGAGAACATTCCAAGTCACACATGAGGGCACTAGTAAAGTAAAAAAACTAAGATATCCATGTTAACTAATCAGTTTCAACTTTTTAAAATGA
Source organism: Allium fistulosum (assembly GCA_030737815.1). NCBI lineage: Eukaryota > Viridiplantae > Streptophyta > Magnoliopsida > Asparagales > Amaryllidaceae > Allium > Allium fistulosum. Next base: position 1,003,393,178 of record CM060902.1, on the reverse strand, counting down.
AACTAAATGGGTTTATCTCTGATATGTATTCTAGATTTTATGAATATTACTTGCATTAATATTGTTAGGAAAGAATGCTAATGAAATGGACTAGGTCATAAAGATCTTGAATTCAGCTTCTAGTGAATGGGATCATAAGACTCAAGCAATTGAAGAAGCCAATGATATTAGTACTATGAAAATAGAAGATTTAATTGGTAATCTAATGTCCTAAGAAGTAAAGTTGCAGGTTTGAAAAGAGAATCAGGCAAATGAGAAGAAATCACTGGTACACAATGCTACAAACAACAATCATGAACCAAACGATGATTAGGAAATCGATTTCATGATCTTCAAGAAATTCTTGAAATATAGGAAGATGAGTAAACTTTGAAAAACTAACAACTTTAATTCCAAAAGTGGAAATGTTGTTAAGTGTTTTGAATGCGATCAACCCGATCATTTGAAACGAGACTGCCTAAATCTGAAGAACTCATAGTTCTCTTCAAATACTTTCAATAAGAAGAGGACATAGGCTATCAATGCAACTTGGGATGATTCAGATACATCTTGAAGTGATAGTGATTTAGAAACTAGAAATGCCAACATATGCTTCATGGCAAAGGATGAACATGTGTGGAATTTTAATGAAGAATTTATTAATGTTTTAAACGATATATATAAAGGATACGAAATGCTTAGAAAAGAGTACAAGGCTAGTTTAACAAAAATAGATAGATTAAAAATGTTTAATAAAATGTTAACCGAAGAAAAACAATGTCTAGAAGAAGAAATTGAAAGACTTAGTGGAAAAAATGATGAAAAGGATTTAACACTTGAAATTTTTGAAAAACTGAAAAGTGAAAATGAATCCTGAAAATAGAAAATCTTTTAATGAAGTCTGATATCATGGATCAAAATGACAAAATAACACCTCTAGACAATGTTATTCTTAACTGTAATAAGGATTTTGATAAAATAAAAACTGATGTTGATAAATTTAACAAAAGAAATGATAATCTAAAAACTTTATTATCTTGATCTACACCTACTAATAATAAACATGGACTTAGATACACCCCTAAGCCCGAATCAAAGAAAAAGTACTCTAAGTACTAAATTTGTTAAGGCTACCAAGTTCAAACCAAAATCTAATATTAAAGTTAAAACCACAAAATAGGTTCATTAATTTATGGGTTCCTAGAAAGTTAGATAATATAGAGAAAGAAAAATATATCGATAATTTTATTAATAAATTTCATTTATTTGATGATTATATTTTGAAAGGGCATTCAAACTCTTCATGGGTTTGGCTTCCAAAAACTTAATCCTATAATCCCCAAAATAAAAAAGATACCAATGCACATATTTTATATTTTCAGATATTGAACAATGGATACCAGATAGTGGATGTTCAAATCATATGACAAGAAATCCATAGATATCGAGTGACATTATATACAAAGATGGTTAAATAATGAACTTTGGATATAATTCAAAAGGATATGTTATTGACATCAGCTACGTTAGTAACTCTTAAACTCCTCTTATTTTAAATATTTTACTTCATGCTTTGTATTTATTTTGATTTCCCTCAAGAGTTTTATTTATATATATTTATGTATATCTCCATACATAAACTTTATACATATTGTTTAGTTCTGCTTAATGATTCTTTTCGCCTTTTTATTGATGACAATAGGGAGAAAATGTATAAATATTTTAGGCAAAATGATAAGGGAGTGCATATAGTTTGGGGGAGTCAAATATAAAAATATTATAGTTTACCTCTCAAAAATTTATATTGTTGTCATCATCAAAAATGGGGAGATTATTAATACCTCATATATTGATTTTGATGAAAACAACCATATAAGTGTTACTTCTAACATTTCTTCGAGTTGTGCAGTACTTTCAAATATATTATGGAGACATTTACAGAAATAAACAAGAACTCGGTGGAAGCAAATGAATTATATACAAAGATTATCAGAGCAAATTTGATTGAAGAAGAAATGAAAATGATGAAATGAAAGGAGATATCTGAAGTGATGATTAGTTGGTTGAACTTTAGAATCCTTTGTTAAAGACTTTGTGGCAATTTTTCGTGAAGATCATCAACCATTGACCTCAACCGAATCATAAAATGTGAAGACCCGTCTCCCCGACTCTTGAAAATCGATACTAATACATCCACGGTATTCACGTGCCATAAATCCAAGTGCCAGGGAGGCAAATTTTCAGGGGTAAAGTAAAGATAAAAGATAGAAAAAAATTCTCACATTACGTTAAAATAGATAGATAGTACATACAACCACTCTCACTATGGTACATCAGAGTATTAGTATGAACTATCCCAGCCACGAACAGTTATAACTGCCTGCTCCCACACTTGCTGGTATTATCTAACTTAGACACGGCAGAAAAATAAAAATAAATAGAAAGATAGACATCCACATCGGGTGCTCCAGCTCCATGCTCCAAAAACTTCTTCCAGCATGCTCTTCTCAAAGTACTCCAAACAGAATCCAGACTACTTGGCTGCCCTGAAAAATAGGGCACCCAGAGTTTAAAGGGAAAACAAAATAAACTCCGGGTCAGTTAGGGACCGGTGTAAGAACTCAAAATATGTTGTTAGAAAAAAGGGTATCTCATAAGACCACGCCGCACATAAACACGGGACGGGTTTTTACCTTATGATAACCAAAGCATTCTTACGTAAAAATACTTTATATTATTTTTAATGACATTCTTTGAAAACATATGCAGGTAAACTTATTAATCTTAGCCAAAATTGTTATATTATTAAATTCCAGCATACCACCTTGTAATACAAGGCTTTCTACATCTAAAATTGTATGGGCTCTTATTGGAGAATGGGTTTCCATACAAATGACCAGGTGAAGGGACTACCTTCCGGCAGTACATCTCTAGAAGAATGTATCGAGGCCCAACTGATGGTCCACTACCAACACAAGACCAACCTACCTCTTCCTAGATAGTACCGAATACGTCATCACCCCGGTCGTTACCGACCTATTCGAGACATCTCTTAGCATACACCACAATAACTTAAACCCGAACGTCATAGCGGGTAGAGATATATCTAGAAGGGGATGATCGTACCCTAATGGTTGCGAACCATATAGCCTTGCCGCATCTATCCTTTTTTGGCCATTTTCGGGTGTGAGGCTTGAGGTAATAATTACCTTTCATATTGCACATCATCTTCCTTTGAATGCCACGTTGCCAATCCATGGTCACACAACTGATTTCTACAAATCTATAACTCCTGAGCTCATACGTCTTAGGAAAGGGTGTTAAGCTAAAAGAAGTTGCCTTCTCCACCACCAAATAGATGATACATTCATAGAGATCACTTATTTAACTAGAAATGCAACGTCAGACATTCATCCATACAAGTTGCCTTGGTATAGGACAAACCGAAGGCGCTCTCCTACCACATCCTATCGGGAATTAACCCTAGGATTAGTAGTGATTAGTCCTTGCATTAGATATTTCAAAACGAAGAGACTACTACTACTATATGTATATTGGGAGTTTATCCCCAAATGATCAAAAAGCAGTCCTTCATTACAAAAATCCAAAATATCATATCCATCTCTTCACTTCGAATACGTAAATTGGTTCGAAGTGGTCTTCGGATAGCAATCATCCAAATCCGACCCTGGTTCCTTCGAAACAATCATCGATAAAAAGATGTTCTTGTGAATAGGGAATCATTCTTTAATCGATTTAGTTCCTTTTTATAAAAATAATCTCTTTTGGAGATATATATTTCTTAAAACATTGTTTTCGGTATATACGAAATCGTTAAACCTCGCTTATCACTGCTTTTGATTTCTTAAAACCTTTTTTACACTTAACTCGTTCCCGACATTTCGACCTTATCTATCTCTCACCCAGGGAAGAGGCCAGGTGAGCCAGGGCATTGGTTGCTCCTGAACATCTCCTTAGTTTAAGTACCTTACATCCAGATCTCACGAATAGAAAAATTCAGTCTACTCGTTGACTTTTAGAGCTAAGATTTAACCACTTAATTTGTAATAGCTTTTCTTTAAATCGTTTATTTAAATTCATTTAAATAAACTTTAAAACTTCCAAAAATTCTTAAAACACTTAGTTATTCCTTTGAAAACATTTATAAAAGATTTGGAAAAGAATCGTTCAACTTGAAATTAAAATTTAAAAGTTATAGAAAAGTGCTGCGGAAAGTGCTTATTTTAGCTATATTGATCAAAACAACTTTTTATTATTTGAAAAATCATTTTTATTATTCAAATCATTTTTAACACATTTATAACATTTATAAGATTTATTTCATATTTTGAAACAAATTTAAAACATCATTCCAAAGAAATCCAGTTGTGGATTTCGAACTACAAAACCGTAATTTTTCCAAAATTTGTTTTACTCATATATCGAAATTTACTTATCGAAAAATTGATTTTCTTTCTTCGTTGGAAAACTATGGATACAGTAGTTCGGAAAATTCTTATCACGAAGAATTCCGAGCTATATTCCATCTTTTACACTCGTTTGACTTTTATGTTGCAAAATCACGAACTACCATTACGCGATGCGCCTATTTTTGACTAAATTTTCATTTCTCATTCAAACTTCATCAAAAAACTTTTAAATGTTTATAATTCTATTCAAACTCATCTTAAAATCTTTTCAGAGAGATTTAACCTTCCATATACACGAATTCATTAATATAGAGGAAAGTGATTTCCTTTGTGCTTATCGACGTGTATTTTCATGACTTGCATATATATTCAACATTCATATTTAAACAACCAAACTTGGTGATCAAAGCATATTAAAAATTCATTTGCAAACATCATATCATCATGCAAAATATAATATAATAGTTTAGGAGTTCTCACCTTGAGTTTTGAATGATTACTTAAAAATTCGCTATAGCTCCGCTACTCGATTTCCGAAGCTCATTATTCTTTGGATTTTTGCTCCTAGATGCCTTTACCAAAGCTTGGGGTGGCTTAGGGCGCACAATCTAGGGTAGAGAAAAGAATTTCTTGGTCTAATGATGAAGTGGGGTGGAGATTTGAAGAATAAAGAGAAAAGGTGGAGTTTCAGGGTTGTTTTGAGGTGTTTAAGTATATATAACTATATATTATAATTTAAATTATTTTTGAAATAAAATTTGATATCATTTCTCTTAGAATGGAAGCCATTAAAGTGGAAGACAAAGCTTAGAAAATATGAAGAAGAAGAAGACTAATGAAAATGAAGAGAAGAGGGTAGGGTACTTATAGAAAAATAAGAGTGTAAAAGTATCCATGCATACATCATCATCTTCGTCACCATTTCATGGCTTCATCAACACACCTCCCCTCTCCCTAGGAACGGCAAAAGCCTCCCCCTTATATGCCATCGCTTCAATCTTCTCATGTATGCATATGTTGACTTATGTATGCTTAAGGAGTAAGAAATCTTAAAATATATTTTAAATTTTATATTATACTTTTATACTTAATTATTTGTGTGTGTATATATATATATATGTTTATGTGCATATTTCAAGTATGCACATGTACATGTATATGTGTATGTAACATATTCCTACAACGTTGCACAACTTCTACGCGTTGTATCGTTATAAATCCCGATTTCGATTTTCGGTCATATTTTCTCTTTTAAATTAATATGCATATTTTTGTTAACAAACTTTGAAAATAAATTTTCTTATCATTTCAAACTAATTAAAATGATCGTAGTTTATTTATAAAATTATACAAATTAATATTAATAATTATTTACAAAATTATTGCTATATCGATATAGCTAAATGATCATTTATTTAAAAGTGATATATTTACGGGTCGTTACAGACTCCCCTCCCTAAAAGAATTTCATCCTTGAAATTTAGATAAGAAAAAAATTGCTCAAAAGGAAATATATTCCAATGAATATATATACAAAATATGGATAAGTGACTAAACCACAAGCGGTGAGTACACTACTACGACATGATTTATACGGTTCATTCTTCCATCCTAAATTTGGAGTATGCCTTTTTCATTCTATCCTCTGTTTCCCAAGTGCAATCCTCGGCATCTCCACTCCATTGAACTTTGACTAACCTTACTACCTTCTTCCTTAATTGTTTCTCATCACGATCAACGATTCGAATAGGTCATCTAATAACTGCCAAATTCGGTTCCATCTTTAAGTCTTCCTGAGCAACTGTTTCTATGATTTGTTCTGAGTCATGCACATGTTTTCTTAAATAAGATACATGAGCAACATTGTGCACTCTTGCCAACCTTTCTGGTAATTGCACTCAATAAGCTAGTGAGCCGATTCATTCAAGAATGAGAAATGGTTCAACATATGGAGGTGCTAACTTCCCAGCTCTTCCAAATCTCACCACTCCTCTCATCGGAGAGACTTTCAAAAAGACCGAATCTCCCACTAAGAATTCTACATTTCTTTGTCTTTGGCCTGCATAACTTTTCTGGTCTTCTTTGGACTTCCTTTAACTTCTTTCTAATCATATCAACCTTCTCTGAAGCTTCTCGTATTATATCATGGCCAAGTACTAACCGATCTCTGGTTTCGATCCAACATGCTAGTGACCTACATGGACGACTATATAGAGCTTCATACGGTGCCATGGCGATACTAGCTTGATAACTGTTGTTATAGGAGAATTCTACTAAATGCAAATGATTTTCCCAAGAGCCTCCAAAGTCTAGAATACATGCTTTGAGAAGATCTTCCAAAATGCGGTTGACTCTCTCCGTCTGTCCATCAGTTTGGGGGTGAGAGGCAGTGCTTATATTCAGCCTTGTTCCTAAAGAAGTCTGTAATGCTTCCCAAAACTGACTATATATATATGTGCAAGGCTTGCAGTTGTCCTTATTGATATTACTGGAATGAAGTGCGCACTTTTAGTTAATCGGTCCATGATAACTCAAATGCCTTCGTTCCCTTTCCTCATTTCGAGGTAAACCATCAATGAAATTCATTGATATTTGATCCCACTTCCAAGTTGGTTAGAGGTTGAAGTAATCCTGCAATTATCTGTTGGTCGCTCTTGACTTGTTGACAATTGGCGCATCTGCTAACATAAATGGATGTGTCCCTTTTCATGCTTTTCCACCAAAATGTGTGCTTCATATCTTTGTACATTTTGTTAATTCCTAGATGAATGTTAAGTTTGGTTTTGTGACATTCAGCTAATACTTCTTACCTAAGATTTTCCACATCTAGAATACAAACTCGCCCATTCAACTGTAATGCTCCCCTTTTATCTACCTCAAAGCTTGAATTCTGCCCTTCGTATACCTTCTTATAATTTTTTCTTAAAAACCCATCTTCCTTTTATTTACTGGAAATTCTTTCCAGAAGAATTGGAGTTACTACCAAATAAGAAATAACAATATACTTTCTATTCAACGCTTCTGCTACTACGTTAGCTTTCCTAGTTGTGTGTAAAATATCTAGATCATAAGATGTAAGAAATTCCAACCAATGTTGCTGCCTCATGGTTAAATCTTTCTGAGCGAAAAGGTACTTTAAAGATTTATGATCCGTAAAGAGCTCAAACTTCTCGCCTAATTAAAAGAGGGAATTTTATTTACTAAGGTCGATTCTAAGTTTTAATTAAAACAAACTATGAAAACTTCTTAACCAGCAAATAGTTACTCCATATTTTTAATGCGAACACCACGGCTAATAATTCTAAGTCGTGTGTTGCATAATTCTTCTCATGAGTCTTTATTTATCTACTTGCATAAGCAATCACCTTCCCTTCCTGCATCAGAATTGCACCAACTCCTTCTCCACAAGCATCTATATAAATGGTCAATCCACTATTTCCGTTTATAATTGCTTGGACTGGAGCGGTTGTTAACCTCTTTTTGAGTTCCTAGAATGCTGCTTCACATTTAGGAGTTCAGATAAATTTACCATCTTTCATGGTCAACTTCGTTAGGTGGTAGGTAATCTTTGAAAAGTCTTGAATGAATCTTCTGTAATACCCAGCCAGACCTAAGAAGCTATGAATCTCTTTAGGAGTTTGTGGCTGCTTCCAATTTTGAACAACTGCAACCTTTCCAGGATCTACTGAAATCCCGTCCCTTGACACTATATGTCCATAGAATCTTACCTCCTTTTACTAGAAATGGCATTTTGAGAATTTGGCTTTAAGGACATTATTTCTTAATATCTCCAACACAATTTCTAGATGCCTTTCGTGTTCTGCTTCTATCTTAGAATAAATAAGGATATCATCGATAAAGACTAACATGAATTTATTGAGTACATCTCTAAATTCTCCATTCATAAGGTCTACGAAATAAGGGGGTGCATTGGTTAGCCCAAATGGCATAACCAACCACTCGAAGAAAGTGTTTGGACCTTTAAATGCAGTTAAATGGATGCATTCTTCTGTGATTCTTAGTTGATGGAATCCTATAGCTAGATCCATTTTCGAGAATAACCGAGCACCATGTAACTGATCAAACAAGTCATCTATTCGAGGTAGGCGATACTCGTTCTTAATCGTTTGTTTATTTAGATCTCGGTAATCTACGCACAACCTTAGAGATCCATCCGACTTGGCAACAAACACTATTGTCAATCCCCAACTTGAACGACTCGGACTTATCAACCCTTTCTTTAATAGCTCTTGAGTTTGGCTATTTAACTCTTCCCTTTCCTTCGAAGCCATCCTTTGGTCATGTTGTTTAATTGGTCTTGCATCAGAAACCAAATCAATACGAAATTCAATTTCCTTATGTGGGGATAAACTCTTTATTTCATCAAGAACGTTTGGGAATTCTTTAACGACAGGTATGGTTCCTAATCCTTCTTGGGATGAGTCTAATGTATATAGGAAACTACCCCTACTTGGACTAGGATATTTACAAGATATTTCTATAAACTTCCCGAAACTAGTCCATAATGTTATAGTCCTGCTAACGCAGTCGAGAACAGCTTTATACTTAGTTAACCAATCCATACCAAGCGAAATTTTGAATCCAATAAAATCTAAGACAAATAGGTTGAAAGGAAATTGAAGGGAAGAATGGGAAATTGGAACTTTTTCATAATTCATACAAAGGTTAGTGGTACCACCTATAGGATTCGTCATGCAAATAGGGGTATCAACTATCTTGGGTTCGAGTTTTAATTCTTTTATGGTTTTCTTAGCAATAAAACTATGAGAAGCTCCTGTATCAATCAATTCTCTAACTAAAACATCTTTGATAAAAATATTACCTTCTAAAACTACCTTGCCCTTTACATCGTGAGAGGTTGAAGGCTCATCCTTTATTGTGTAGACTCTGGCTTGCTCTCCCTTCCTCATAATTGGACAATCCTTTATCATGTGTCCCAGCTAATGACAATTATAGCAGTTTGGTAATATCCTATGAACCTTGGGGTTCTTGCAATGAGTCGCTACGTGGCCCTTTTATTAGCAATTGTAACACGCAGCATCTTTCAAATATTTACCTTGGGCTCCTTCTCCCGATTTACCTTGACTTGGATTTTTTCCATTTTTATTAAACTTCCTCTTCTTCAAATTGTTGGTGGTGTTGTTGTTGGTCTGAGCTACTATCGGCTTCGTCTTGTCTAATGTTTCATAATAGAATCCTTTATCCAGCAAATCTATAAATGACCCCTTAACATGGGCAGTCATCCTGCTTTGCTACTTCTTTTTCATCCCGAAAATGAACTTCTTATTTTTCTTTAAAGGCATGTCAATTAGACCTGGCCCAAAATAAGGTAATTCATTGAACTTATTTGCATACACCTCAATAGCCATTTCATCCTGCTTCAAATCCATAAAGCTTTGGTAAAGATGAGATTTCCCAGACACTGGCATGTACTACTCCTCCAAAACCTCCCTAAACCTTTCCCAAGAGAAATTATCCTCCAAATCATTTAGGGTAATGGAATCCCACCAAGCCAGAGCCCCTTCCTGAAGTTGCCACGAGGCCAAAAATCTCCTTTGCTCATCACTGATGTTCAATGCTTTAAAGATCCTCTTGCATGATTTAATCCAAGCCTATACTTCAATGATTGCTTATGTACCCTTGAATGGTTTTCCCCCTAAGCTGGTATATCTCTTGCATAGGGTGGAAAAATTAACCTGGGGTTATACGGGAGCTATTCTTCTACAACAACGGTTGGAGCTCGACCATTGGTTATTGTGGTGCTGCTATTTCCCTTCCTTCGTCCTTTACGAGTACTCATGTCTTACTACTTGAATTTAGTAAGAAATCTTTAGAATACAAAGATGAAATTATCTTTGGGAATGCATATATAACACAACTTGATTTTATTCAGATAAGAATTCTAAATGCGCACTCTCAAAGATTTAACTCATTCTAGGGTATTACTAACCCTATCTCTAATGAGTTATACTGCACCAAAGACAAGGTTCTCGCTTAACCTTCAGCTCTGATAACAATTGTCAAGACCCATCTGCTCGACTCTTGAAAATCGACACTAATAACCATGGTATTCATGTGTCGTAAATCCAAGTGCCGACGAGGCAGATTTTCAGGGGGAAAGTAAAGTAAAGATAAAAGATAGAAACACAAATTCTCATATTACGTTAAAATAGATAGATAATACATACAACCACTCTCACTAGGGTACATTAGAGTTTTGGTAGGAACTATCCCAGCTAGGAACAATTATAACTACCTGCTTCCATACTTGTTAGTATTATCTAACTTAGACACAGCGGAAAAATAAAAATAAATAAACAGATAGACATCCACATCGGGTGCTCCAGCTCCATGCTCCAAAAACCTCTTCCAGCATGCTCTTCCTAAAATACTCCAAATAGAATCCTAACTACTTGGCTGCTCGGAAAAATAAGCCACCTAGAGTTTAAAGGGAATACAAAATAAACTCAGCGTCAGTCATAGGACTTGTTTGAGAACTCAAAATACTTTGTTTGAAAACAAAAAGGTATCCCATAAGACCACGCCACCATAAACACGGAACAGGTTTTTACCTTATGATTACCAAACATTCTTACGTAAAATACTTTATATTATTTTTAATGACATTCTTTGAAAACATTTGCAAGTAAACTTATTAATGTTAGCCAAAATTGTTACATTATTAAATTCCAGCATACCACCTTGTAATACAAGGCTTTATACATCTAAAATTGTATGGGCTCTTATTAGTGAATGGGTTTCCATACAAATGGCCAGGTGAACGGACTACCTTCCGGTAATACATCTCTAGAGGAATGTATCGAGGCCCAACTGATGGTCCTCTACCAACACAAGACCGGCCTACCTCTTCCTAGATAGTACCGAATATGTCATCACCCTGGTCATTACCGACCTATTCGAGACGTATCTTAGCATAGACCATAATAATTTAAACCTGAACGTCATAGTGGGTAGAAATATATCTAAGGGAATGATCATACCCTAATGGTTGTGAACCACATAGCCTTGCCACAACTACTTGTTTTAGCCATTTCCGGGTATGAGGCCCAAGATAATGATTACCTTTCATATAGCACATCATCTTCCTTTGAGTGCCACACTACCACTCAGTGGTCACACAACAGATTTCTGCAAACGTATAACTCCTGAGCTCATACGTCTTAGGAAAGTGTGTTAAGCTAAGAGAAGTTGCCTTCTCCACCACCAAACAGATGATACGTTCATAGAGATCACTTATGTAACTAGAACTGCAATGTCAAACATTCATCCATACAAGTTGTCCAGGTGCTGGACAAACCGAAGGCACTCTCCTACCACATCTTGTCGGGAATTAACCCTAGGATTAGTAGCGATTAGTTCTTGCATTGGATATTTCATAATGAAGAGACTACTGCTACTATATGTATATTGGGAGTTTTTCCCCAAATGATCAACAAGTAGTCCTTCATTATGAAAATCCCAAATATCATATCCATGTCTTCACTTTGAATACGTAAATTGGTCCGAAGTGGTCTTTGGATAGGAATCATCTAAATCCGACCATGGTTCCTTTGAAACAATCAACGATAAAAAGAAGTTCTTGTGAATAGGAAGTCATTCTTTATGATTTAGTTCCTTTTTATAAAAAAATCTCTTTTGGAGATATATATTTCTTAAAACATTCTTTCTGGTATATACGGAATCATTAAATCTCTCTTATCACTTCTTTTGATTTCTTAAAATGTTTTTACACTTAACTCGTTTTTGACATTTTGACCTTATCTATCCCTCACCCAAGGAAGAGGCCAGGTGAGCCAGGGCACTAGTTTCTCATGAACATCTCCTTAGTTTAAGCACCTCACATCCGGATCTCACAAATAGAAAAATCTAGTCTACTCGTCGGCTTTTAGAGCCAAGATTTAATAGCTTAATTTGTAATAGCTTTTCTTTAAATCATTTATTCAAATTATAATTATTCCTTTGAAAACATTTATAAAAAAATTGGAAAAGAATCGTTTAGTTTAAAGCTAAAATTTAAAAGTTATAGAAAAGTGCTGCGGAAAACTGATGCGGAAAGTGCTTATTTTCGCTATATTGATCCAAACGACTTATTATTATTTGAAAATTCATTTTTATTACTCAAACTCTTTTAGAACATTTTAGAAAATTTATACGATTTATTCCATATTTTTAAACAAATTTAAAACATCATTTCCAAAGAAATCCAGCTTTGGATTCCGACATGCAAAACCGCGATTTTTCCAATCCTTATTTTACTCATATTTCAAAATCTACTTATCAAAATCTCGATTTTCTTTCTTTGCTGGAAAACTATGGATATAATAGTTTGGAAAATTCTTATCTCGAAGAATTCTGAGCTATATTCTATCTTTTACACTCGTTTGACTTTTACGGTGCAAAATCGCTAACTACCGTTACGCGATGCGCCTATTTTTGACTAAACTTTCAATTCTCATTCAAACTTAACCCAAATACTTCTAAATGTTTATAAAACATTTCAAATTCATTTTAAACCTTTTTTAGAGAGATTTAACCTTCCATATACACCAATTCATTAATGTAGTGGAAAGTGATTTCCTTTGTGCTTATCGACGTGTATTTTCGTGATTTGCATATATATTCAACATTCATATTTAAACAACCAAACTTGTTGATCAAAGCATATTAAACATCCATTTGTAAACATCATATCATCGTCCAAAATATAATATAATAGTTTAGGAGTTCTCACCTTGAGTTTTCAACAATTGATTAAAAATTTGCTATAGCTTCGCTACTCGGTTTCCGAAGCTCACTATTCTTCAAATTTTAGCTCCTAGATGCCTTAACCAAAGCTTGGGGTAGCTTAGGGGCGCACGGCCTAGGGTGGAGCAAAGAAGTGCTCAGCCTAATGATGAAGTGGGGTGGAGATTTGAAGAACAAAGAGAAAAGGTGGAGTTTCAGGGTTGTTTTGAGGTGTTTAAGTATATATAACTATATATTATAATTTAAATTATTTTTGAAATAAAATTTGATATCATTTCTCTTAGAATGGAAGCCATTAAAGTGGAAGACAAAGCTTAGAAAATATGAAGAAGAAGACTAATGAAAATGAAGAGAAGAGGGTAGGGTACTTATAGAAAAAGAAGAGTGTAAAAGTATCCATGCATACATCATCATCTTCGTCACTATTTCATGGCTTCACCAACACACCTCCCCCTTCCTTAGGCATGGCAAAAGCCTCCCCCCATGTGCCCATCACTTTCATCTTCTCATGTATGCATATGTTGACTTATGTATGCTTAAGGAGTAAGAAATCTTAAAATATATTATATCTTTTATATTATACTTTTATACTTAATTATTTTTGTATATATATATGTTTATGTGCATGTTTCATGTATGCACATGTACATGTATATGTGTATGTAACGTATTCCTACAACGTTGCACAACTTCTACACATTATATTGTTATAAATCCCAATTCTGATTTTCGGTCATATTTTCTCTTTTAAATTAATATGCATATTTTTGTAAATAAACTTTGAAAACAAATTTTCTTATCATTCCTAACTAATTAAAATGATCATATTTTATTAATAAAATCATACAAATTAATATAAATAATTATTGTTATATTGATAAAGCTAAACGATCATTTATTTAAAGTGATATATTTACGGGTCATTACATAAAATATCCAAAAATATGAGGTACTTTGAAATTTGAAAATCTACAACACTTTATTGAAGTTGTCATTCTTTTCTCAACACCTATATTTTAATATAATCCCTTAGTGTATGTTGACATACTAACCATTAGCTAGTTTTTCAAAATTCAAATGAAGAGAAATTTCCCTCCACCTCTTCAACAATAGACATGTCTCTTCAACCGCTATTTGAAGGCTCTAGAAAAACTAATTTTGACATCAATAATTCTTATTTTCTCTTACTATTTCTTCTCAATATATTTGTGTGAGAAATCCATCGAATACGCTTCCACTCTCTTTTCAAATACATACTCTTTCACACTAATTCTTTATTGATTTGCAAACCACACAATATCAGAGAGTTTGTACATGAATTCATCTCATTCTCTCTCTGATTTTATCATATTCCTCAATGAATTCAGAGATATATTACCACCGAAGGTCTATAGGTGTAACAACCCTGTATTTTGTAATTATTTTAAATTGAATTTCCTGATTTAAAAACTTTATTTTATTAATTAAATGGAAAAAAATTTTATTTTAAATATTAATTATGATTTGTATGTGAATTATAATTCCAAACATGAATAAATAGAGTATTTTCCAAAACAGTGAATTTTGGTCAATATTGTCAAACTTTGACTTTTAATTTAAAATTTAAAAGTTGAAATTTTGAATTCTATCTTTATTTTATGAAATAAAATAATATTTTAAGATTACTGCTTTTCATTTCGTTGAAATCTGATTTATAATGTGAAAGTTATGCCCTTTTAAATATTGTGTGTAATTTGTTGTATTTAACAAAAATGGTTTATTTTAAATTATATAAATAATATTTTATTTGGTCATGTAATGTTCTAATTTATATTTATATGGGTAAAATAACATGTTATGTATATATTTTGGTTTTAAAACATTTTTCAAAGTGTAATAAACATTTTTCCAATGTCAGTTGTATTTTGTTTATAATTTTTAATTCCTAGTTTCAAATAATTAAAGAAATTCTTTATTTATCTTCCTATTTTCTTAAGAACTCATTTATTCTCATTCCTACTTTATTTTGTTTCTCATCTTATTTTATTTATTGGACTTATATTTGTTTTAAAGTGAAATAGAAATTTTATAAGGCTAGTGATATTTATTTGTAATTTTCATGTCCTATTTCCAATTTTTAAACATTTTCTTTAGTTCTTTTTCTATTTTATCTAAATTAAATTATTTATTTCACTTTGAAAATACTTTAGAAATTATTTTATTTCAAAATTTTTCTTTAGAATATTTTTAAAATGAAGTAGATAATTTTCCAAAGACAATGGTGATTTATTTGAAATTTCTGGGCCCTGTTTTCAATTTTTAAGCAATTTCTTATATTCTTTTCTATTTTCTTTAAATTTAATTATTTATTTTTATTCTATTTTACTTTGTTTCAGTTTTTAAATTCATTTACTGAAATTATATTTTGTTTTATTTGAATTATAGAAGAAGGAAATATGAAGAGTTTAAAATGCTTTAGAAACTGAAGTCTTTCTCTTCATTTCCATAACTCTTCATTTACACTCCTTTTGGCCGTCCATTTATTTTCATTTGCTGTGTATTCCCTTCAAAATTCACGTGAGAAACTCCTTCTCCATCTCTTTTGCACGGCTATAAACAAAAAAAATGGGTAATGGCTTCTCTCTTTTTCCTCCCTTTTTATTGTTTGCCTAGATCTCTCTTCAACTTTGCTTGGCCACAACCACCACCATCCTCTCCGACCACCACCACCATCTCCTCCTCTTCATCATCCTCTGCCAAACATCTCCAATTCAGACCAGATCTGGCCGTGCCTTGTGCCATGACCAAATCACCACAAAAAGTTGCAAAAATTCCACCAAAACATGCATAGCCAAGCCTATCTTCCCATCACCCCTTCATGCTAGCCACGGCCACCACCACTAGCTCCTCCTCCAGCCATGACCTGACCTAACACCACCTCTGGACATCACTTCAGATCTGACCTGACCTAACACCACCTCTGGACATCACTTCAGATCTGACCTGACATGATCCTCCCATGGTCGAGCCCATATGGTGGCATAGCCGAGCCAAATGTTGCACCAAACCCTTCTTTTGTGCCTTGACCCTTTGTCTTCTTCACTTTGTAACTCCTACCTCTTCAAGTACTTGCCTAGCCGTGCTTATGTGATGCCAAACCTGAGCCATTTACCACCAAAACATGATCATGGCTGAGCATATATTCCACCTAGGTCGACCATTTGAATGGATTAGGCAAGGTCTAGCTATCTTGTCTTTGTTGCTTTTTATTTCAATGTGTTTCAATATTGTTTTGTGTTAAATATACTCATGTGTTATATTGTTTTGTCTTGTTTGGGTGTTGTTTACAAGATCATATCTTGGCTCTCTCTTCTCACTTGAATCCATCGTTGTGTCATCGTGCTTTCTGGTATCCGTTTGTGTCATTTGATTTGATAACTCTAGCATAAAAAGGTGAGTAAATCTCACTAGACATTTATACTTGTGCAATTGTGAAACGACAACAATTGAATGTGTAGAATTCTATATGATGTTATAACTTCCTGTGATGATTTATTATTATAATGTTAAACCTGTTTAATTACCTGTCATATTATCTGTTACTGTTATATATTGTATACTGTTCATTTATATCTGTTTATCACACTGCAAGTTCCCTGTAGAATAGAATCACTATGGGTTGAAATGATACATACCCGAACGGACTTTAGAATAGGGAAAAATAGTTATGGGCTGAAATGATAGGCCTGAACGGTTTTTATTTATTTTATTTTAACTTGGGATTGCGGGTTTGAAATGATAGAACCCAGATTTTTGCTTTTTAAACTACGGATTGAAATGATACATATCTGTATCACTTGACCTAGGTTAGAAAACTATTACAGGCCCGTGGTTATTTTTATAAAGTATTTTGAATATTTTAAATATTTTTTAAAAGCGTAAAATTATGAAAATTTGATTTAAATTGGATTTTTTTTTATGTTTAAATTAAGAAATTTGGATTTTTCTTAAAGTTAAAAATGTAATTTAAATAAATGGTAAAAGTGAATTTTTGAAATATAACTTAAGTTTGGAAATTTGGAAATTTGGTTTTAAAATGAAATTTAAGTTATATAAATAAAGTGGAAATTTTATTATATTTGGAAAATGGTAAATATGATAAATTGTTTTAAATTTGAATTTAAATGATTTAATAAAGTATTATTGATTTTTCTATGAACTAAAATGGTTAAATGAATGAATGCTTAAATGTGTAATTTTAAAATATAACTTGACTTGGAAATAGGAAATTTGGTTTTAATTAGAGGTTTAAATTAATTAAATAAATTGGAAATTTAGTAAATTTGTGAAATGGTAATTTGAAAATGTAAGTGTTAATAAATTGTAAAAGGTAAAAATGGGAAAATTGTATATTTAAAATGTGTTAAGTAAATCTATTGAAAAATTGGATTTTATTGTAAAGTTTACTTTATAAAATCATATCTAAAAAGGTATTTTAATGAACATTTTTGAATGTTAAAAACATGATTTTTATAATGTAAAAGGGGTTTAAAATGAATTTTATTATTTGCTGGAAATACACTAAAATCTGGAAATTTCTTTTAATAGCATTCAGAAATGCTATGATTTCTGATTTGAACTAAATTTGAATAAAAGAGCTATTACAACATTTCTGGAATGCTGTAGTTGAACTAAATAGACTAAAACTTGACTCAGGTCTATTACAGCAGTTCTGTAACTGCTGTCGTGGTCTGCTGCCTTTGCTGAATTTAATTAAAACCTTTAATTTGAAGCTTGAGCTATTACAGCATTTCTGGAAATGCTGTCTTTGCTGTTTTAAACTAAATTTCAAGTAAACCGAGATTTAACAGCAGTCTTAAAATGTTGTCTTTGCTGAATTAAAATGTTTTCAAGAATAACTTATAACAGTTTTTTCTGAATGCTGTGAAAGGCTGAAATTTTCAATGTTTATGGTTTTTAACTTAGTAAATGAACTCAAAATAGTTTAAAACTTTGGAAATTTAATACTTGATTTGGAAGTATAATAATTACACTTTTAAATGGTTTAGATGAATTATTTTGATTGAAATATAAACTATTTAAAAGGTGACTTGAAATGATAATAAATGAATGATATCTTTGAATTTAAAAGGTATTTAAAGTTGAATATTTGGATTTGAACTCAAATGATATTTGATAATGAAGTTTTGGAAAGATATGATATTTTGATATATTGAAATGATTTGAAATAAGGTTTTGAAATGATATGATATTTTAAATATATTGAAATGGTTTGGAATTGATTTAATCTTTATTTTGATAAAGATTTGGATTTGAAATGATATTCTATTTTGAAGTATAAACTGTTTTAAATTTATAACCACGGGTTATAATAACGATTGGTTGTTAAAGAGACCGGGATCCGATATGGACATACTTTCTGTCGATACCGAAAACCACTTTAACAACTGTGTACGCGGTGGAGTTTCCAGAATGAAGTAGGATGGTGGCGACGATCCTAAGGTATATACGTGGACCCAACTCCCGTGAGTTGGCATAAGGTGGCTAAAACAGGAGCGATTGACGGACAATTGAGGTAGCACCTCTGATCGGACACACTTCTTCGATACCATTCTATTACTTGTGATTGATTTGGTGTGCACCCTTGATTTGGGAGTGTTGTTCGAGGTGGGCGGTAGTGGCTGCTATGCGTCACCACCAGTCCGGATGCGTAATTGGTATATCTACCCCGGCATTCCCTAGTTGTGCCATGTCACCTACCATAGCGAGCTTTACTACGAGTTTGAATTTCTCCCGTAGCCTGTGGAGTATCGAGGATAGCCCCCATTTTGGGAGTATGCTAATACTGGATAGACTACTGGGACTATTACGTGTTAAGGGGAATATTGGGTCACTCCTTAATGCTATTTAAAAGTATGTTTATTTTATATTAGACATTATTATAATAGCGAATATTACTACATAGTAGATAGTTTAACGGATCCTTAAAGAATGGGCGATCCCAAGCATTCTTTAAGTTACTTGTACCTTTTATTACAGTTCACTTGAGTTGGTTTACATTGTATAAGTATGTATGTCCTGACTCGAGTGTTTTGTGTTTTGCTTTACACTCGGGTCAGACTGAGTGATACAACATTAGAGACTCACCTTTGGAGTTGGAGTTTTGCTTTGAAGATCCAACTATCTATTTCACTTTCAGATATTCATTTGATTCCAGTGATGTATTCAGATTTGTACTTGATTATCATATTCAGAATTCTGTTGTATCTTATTTAACTCTTATGTATTTATATAGTAGCTTCATGAACTACTATTTCTTTGGTTCCGCTGCATTATATTACTCTGTGTCTGTGATCTGTGATTATTTATTTACTGTATATGATGAGTTTGCCAAATTTTTATTTACAACGCGGTATTTTGAGCAATTCAAGTCCGACATGTGCGGATGCGAATGGTTGAAAATATCGGGTCATTACAGTTGGTATCAGAGCTCCGGTTTTAGGCAAACTCAGCATATAGAGTAGATTTAAATACAGAATCACCTTCGTTCGAACTTGAATTCCTTCTTCTTCGATTCGGTTTCCTTGGAATTTTGGAACGTTCCCTTCGGTTCCAAAGTCCATTCTTGGCATCCACTATTCGTGTCTTCTTGATTCTGGAGTTTCCCATAACTCCACTCCGAATAATCTTTCTAATGAACTAGCGGTCCCGCCGATACTCTAATGACTTGTAAAGGGGTGAATCTTCTTTACAAAAAGCATTGATTCACCGAAGACTTCTGTATCCTTGGTTTACGATGCTATTATCTCTTGCTATGCCCGAATTTTATCTCTTGAGATCAAATGTAGGTTTACCCCAGAAAATCCACATCGATCTTATTCATTAAGTCACGGTTGACCTGGTTAAGTTTGCCCGCGATATATACATTTTCCTTATTCTGTTGTTTAATCATCTTATATTTTGTCTCCAACTTATATTCAAATCAGAGTTCTCTTTGATTTGAGTCCATCAAATCTGAATCCCTATCCTTATTTTGAAAATTAATCTTGTATTTGAAATTTTTTATAATTTAAAGATGTTTTATATATTGTGTTGTTTGAGTTGTTGATGTTGATTTGGGTTTCCGATCGGTTCGTCTGATCAACGCTATCGATAGGATCTCCAAAACACTTGAATAGAACAAACTGACACAATATGGTTTTTAAATTTAGTAGATGGATAAATTTTGTATAATTATAATATGTATAAGGTTAATTTTCTGAATTTTGATAATTAATGGAATTGGGTGTTAAGAAATAATATTTAACTTTGCATGTATTTTATAATCATTGGCTTTAGTTTCATATCTAAATAATTAAACATGGTTATAAATTAATTTGGAAATTTAAATGGATTTAAATTAAGAATGTGAGAATTTAATTTCTGATGATTTCAAACTTTGTTTTGAAAGTTTTAAAAGGATATACTATTTAAAAGTATTTCTAGTAGAAGTTGTTTCAAAGGATTTTTTCTATTTGTAAATCAGTGCTCTCTTCTTTGTCGCTGGAAAATAATTTCGGTGATGACTGCAGCATCATCGACATTCATTTTCGAATTTTGAAGTGAAGAGACTATTCTGTAGTTTTGCTACAATTTTTCTTTGGAGAATTAAATTGATTTGGCTTTCTAAATATGACTTGATTTATAATATATGTGATTTAAATTTGATTTTATATATATTATGTATATTTAATTATCTCTAAAATAGTTTGAAGCTAATCGGAAATTTAATTCTTAAATTTTATCTTAAAGAATAATTTCATTATAAAAGGAAATTAAAATTTGAATAAATATGTAAACTTGAATAATTGAAATTGAAGAATTTATTTGTATAATATTCTATTACATTCCAATATAACTTACCTAAATTATTCAGAAGTTGAATATGTAATTGGATAAAATACAAAATAAAGAGAATTTTTATAAATAAAACTTAAGTGGTTATAATAAATGTTATACACTTAAATTTTATTTATAAAGGATCAATAGAGGAAAATAGAGAAAAAGGGTTAATTGAATAATTTATAATGATATTTAAAAGAAATTATAAATTGGAATACTTAAATAAGTGGAATACACTTAATATATATAGGATTAGATATATTAAGTGTAATAAATTTAATAATAATTTGGAATAAAGAAGAATGAAATTTAATGAATAAATGATGAATATAATAAATGATTGTTCAAACTCATGACTTTATAAATTGTTGATCTGATGATGAGATAATGAGATTTAAAAATAATTAAGATTTATTTAACTTAAGTGAAATCAAATGAATGAAATTAATTATTAATGTAAGTTGAAATTTTCATGGTTTTAAATTTATTATCTTATTTTGTTTTTCAATCTATTTTCTCTCTGGTTGTTTCCATTCTCCTACCTTCTAAGTAGGAAATCAAATTCGAATTGGTTAGCCTAGGAGCTACTGTTCTCTTTCAGCTTGATCTTGCCTCTGATTTTCACCAACTCAGGGTTGCTGAGGAAAGTATTCCCGAGACTGCTTTCCGTACTGAGAATGGTTTTCTATGAATAGTTAAGTCATGGCTTTTGGTTTGACTAATGCTCCTGCTCTCTTTGTTGATTTGATGAATCGTGTTTTTCATATTGTGCTTAATAAGTTTGTTCTAGTCTTTCTTTCTTTCTCTTTTTCCTTCATCATTTAACTTTTCTATCTCTTATGTGGTTCTTACTCCTCCTTATTCTGAATCTGAGCACTGCTTACCATCCACAGACCGACGGTCAAACGGAAAGGGTGAATCGGATTCTCGATGATCTTTTTCGTGTTTGTGTTCTTGATTCTGAAGGATCTTGGGAAGATCATCTCCACCTTGTTAAACTTACCTATAACAACAGTTATCAGGTATAATTTCAATCTCCTTGTCATCTTGTCTTAATCCTATTTCATTCTATCTTTTTCTGTGCTTTCCCGTACCTCATCCCTTTTCGGGGACGAAAAGTTTTGAGTGGGGGAGAGTGTAACAACCCTGTATTTTGTAATTATTTTAAATTGAATTTCTTGATTTAAAAACTTTATTTTATTGATTAAATGGAAAATTTTGTTATTTTAAATATTAATTATGATTTGTATGTGAATTATAATTCCAAACATGAATAAATAGAGTATTTTCCAGAACAGTGAATTTTGGTCAATATGGTCAAACTTTGACTTTTAATTTAAAATTTAAAAGTTGAAATTTTGAATTCTATCTTTATTTTATGAAATAAAATAATATTTTAAGATTACTGCTTTTCATTTCGTTGAAATCTGATTTATAATGTGAAAGTTATGCCCTTTTAAATATTGTGTGTAATTTGTTGTATTTAACAAAAATGGTTTATTTTAAATTATATAAATAATATTTTATTTGGTCATGTAATGTTCTAATTTATATTTATATGGGTAAAATAACATGTTATGTATATATTTTGGTTTTAAAACATTTTTCAAAGTGTAATAAACATTTTTCCAATGTCAGTTGTATTCTGTTTATAATTTTTAATTCCTAGTTTCAAATAATTAAAGAAATTCTTTATTTATCTTCCTATTTTCTTAAGAACTCATTTATTCTCATTCCTACTTTATTTTGTTTCTCATCTTATTTTATTTATTGTGCTTTTATTTGTTTTAAAGTGAAATAGAAATTTTATAAGGCTAGTGATATTTATTTGTAATTTTCATGTCCTATTTCCAATTTTTAAACATTTTCTTTAGTTCTTTTTCTATTGTCTCTAAATTAAATTATTTATTTCACTTTGAAAATACTTTAGAAATTATTTTATTTCAAAATTTTGCTTTAGAATATTTTTAAAATGAAGTAGATAATTTTCCAAAGACAATGGTGATTTATTTGAAATTTCTGGACCCTGTTTTCAATTTTTAAGCAATTTCTTATATTCTTTTCTATTTTCTTTAAATTTAATTATTTATTTTTATTCTATTTTAGTTTGTTTCAGTTTTTAAATTCATTTACTGAAATTATATTTTGTTTTATTTGAATTAAAGAAGAAGGAAATATGAAGAGTTTAAAATGCTTTAGAAACTGAAGTCTTTCTCTTCATTTCCATAACTCTTCATTTACACTCCTTTTGGCCATCCATTTATTTTCATTTGCTGTGTATTCCCTTCAAAATTCACGTGAGAAACTCCTTCTCCATCTCTTTTGCACGGCTATAAACAAAAAAAATGGGTAATGGCTTCTCTCTTTTTCCTCCCTTTTTATTGTTTGCCTAGATCTCTCTTCAACTTTGCTTGGCCACAACCACCACCATCCTCTCCGACCACCACCACCATCTCCTCCTCTTCATCATCCTCTGCCAAACATCTCCAATTCAGACCAGATCTGGCCGTGCCTTGTGCCATGACCAAATCACCACAAAAAGTTGCAAAAATTCCACCAAAACATGCATAGCCAAGCCTATCTTCCCATCACCCCTTCATGCTAGCCACGGCCACCACCACTAGCTCCTCCTCCAGCCATGACCTGACCTAACACCACCTCTAGACATCACTTCAGATCTGACCTGACATGATCCTCCCATGGCCGAGCCCATATGGTGGCATAGCCGAGCCAAATGTTGCACCAAACCCTTCTTTTGTGCCTTGACCCTTTGTCTTCTTCACTTTGTAACTCCTACCTCTTCAAGTACTTGCCTAGCCGTGCTTATGTGATGCCAAACCTGAGCCATTTACCACTAAAACATGATCATGGCTGAGCATATATTCCACCTAGGTCGAGATGATCTTCATTTCGCAACGGCTCAAAGCCGTTGCAAAATAATTTTGCAACGGCTTTGAGCCGTTGCGAAATGGGCAGTGGTAAAAATTTCGCAACGGCTCTAATCCGTTGCAAAATGTACTTTTTGCAACGGTTAAGAGTCGTTGCAAAATATATCTTAGCAACGGCTTATAGCCGTTCCGGATTTTATTTTGCAACGGCTTAAAACCGTTGCTAAATGTAGATGTATAACTGATGTTTTTAATACTAGCAACGGCTTTAATCCGTTGCTAATTAATATTTTATTTTTTAAAAAACATATTTGAAATTTTTCTCTGCATCAGCGACAGTCATTTCATTATCATAATTAATACAACAAATTGCAAATTTAACAGTATCATAGAAGAAAGATTATTAAACCAAATATTTTTCATAGATTAAACACAAAAACCAAACATAACAAACGTTTGAATTATAATGTTCAACATCAACACATACCACAATATAGTTCAACAAGTATACATAACATACATAGTACAACAACGACATCATTACATAATACTACAACATACGGTACATAAAGTCTTCCTCCAATCGTCTAACGCTTATTGGAGACTAGAATATTAACATAAAATACTTATTTAGAATATCCTGCAAACACTGGTATATCTAGCAGCAGTATATGCTGCAAACACAAAATCAAATAATGTATTAGAATATCAACTAGCATATAGAAATTTGGATAAGAAAATTTATTAGAATATCAACTGTATTAGAAAGGACCCATACATATAATTATTCCCTGATAATTCCTTCATAATAAGCTTTTCTTTTTCTGCATACTGTGTTTATATCAAGCAACGCAACATAAAAAAGATGAAGTAGCACTTCCTGGGCACATCACATCATCTCAATCTGTAAACAGAAGCCATTTCTAGGTGTGTGTGGTTTGAAATAAACTTAGCTCGATTTTATTTTACTTTTCAGACATAAAATGAAACATTTATATGCCTAGATCTAACTGCCCAGATCTATCTTTTTCTGCATACTAGTATAGGAACAGATGTCACATCCAAAGTGCCCAAACCTAAAACGACCTTATATGCCCAGATCTATCTGCCTTAAAATGAATACAGACCCATAACCTTCTTCGAACTTGCTTCCAAGCAAGAAATCTCTTGCCTGTCCCGAACTCACTTCCATAAACCACTAAATACGGGGAACAAACGAAACAATTCCAGTAAACCTTCATGCGACCTACACTCGGGAACCTTGCATTTGCATACCAGTTCACTGACTTCTCAGGCATGCACATGTACATCACTACATTATATTAATCCAAACCAAGGAACCGTGCATGTCAAAGCTCGCATGAGACTTAAATGTTTATCATGAGCAAGAATCTTTACCAGCTGTCAACAACTCTGTATCTTTCAAAAGCATGCATCTATCAACACTAGTCAAATTGTTCCACTATTCGAAGATCAAATATATACATTATAGCAGAAAGCCCAAACAACTTCTCTCTGAAGTCTGAACATACCATACTATTCAAACACTGAACAAAGATGATAGGTGTTAACTGACCACCATTGTACTGAAGCAAACAACAACCATTGAACTGAAGCATCAAACTATCTTGTCAACAAATTGAACTGTCCATTCACCATCACCTTCCATTCAACTTGCTTCAGTTCATCGCGCTTGCCTGCTATTCAACTGAACCCTGGTTGCAATTTTCCAACATCGCTGCTTTCCACTATCGCTTCTACATACTCACATCCTGCCTGCTCCACTCATCCTTCCTCCTTCATCCCTAAACCATCAAAAAACAAGAAACCTAAGCTTCAACCACATCAAAACCACCATTAACAGCCACCACGCCAACTTGCTTCACATCATACAACATCAAATACAACGGCACTTCACCACTTTTCTGCTTTCTAATAAAAGAAGGTTCGTACTACTGTTTGATAACCGAATTTGATATTCCATTAGTTATAAAACATACAACATTATGTACATGAATTGAAAACTTATTGCATACCCTCTGCCACCTCAAACTGCAGTTCCTTCCTACTACAGCAACTAGAGACCCTTTGCCACCTCAAACTGCTACTTTCCTCAAACCCACGAACCGAAACCATCCACTGCTACCCACGCAAACCACGACTTACTAAGTTACAGTTTTATCTCGGTTCAGTTATAGTTTTATCTTGGTTTTTGTTAATTGTACATATAGTGTATAATTATTAAGTTCATTTCTTGATACAAGTACATTTTTTCATCACGGTTCAGTTACAGTTTTATCTTGGTTTTTGTTAATTGTATGTGGTGGTTCTTATTTTTCTTGTTTCCATAGGGATTGTTGCAGGAAAAGATATTAGAATACAAGATAATAGGTTATGTACTTTCAATTTTATTTACCTATTACTGAATTGGCTTTTCTTTATTCGGTATAATGCACCAGATATATCTTATTGTGTCCCCATTTAGCCTTGTATATTTTTTCCTTTCTTTTTCTTTTTTAGATGAGATTGAAAGGTATTAGTGTGGAATAAAAGTCTGGATTTAGATTACAGATAGTATTAGGTCCACTGCCATGTCTGGTGATTTTTTTAGATGTTTTCTTTGAATGAAACTCAATTTTGAAATCAATAAAATTATATTATATAACACATGCAAACTCTGACATATTATATTATATAACACTGTAACGCATATTATATAAGAGCATTTTTTTGCGTTTTACATCTGGATTTTTGCAATCAATAAAATTTTCAACCTGAAAAAATGTTACCTCACGGATCAAGCTTTTCTAAATCAGAAAGGTACACAGAGAAAGCATCTTCAACCTGAAACAAATGTTAAAAACCTGAAACAAAGAACAGATCAGAGAATTATCCGATTTTGTAGAATTTTCAGTTTTGATATTAAGAACAGATCAGAGAACATATATAGGTTTCCATTTAGATTGAATTTATTGGATAATAATAATGTATACCTGCTCCTGCGTCTAAAGATATCGAATTGAACTCTTTGGATGACACACATAACCACCGATTCCAACATCATCAAAGGTCATAGCAAGAGGATGATTTGTTTGGCTGTGGGCTCATCTGGTAATAGTATATTGTCCACAATCAATTTCTCATGTGTAGGAGGTACAGTTTTTCCATGTATTATGGATGTCGTCGAATCTCTGCATACAAAACCTGTTGCAATGACTTCTAGATCAAAGTTCAACACTTCACATTTTTGATTTTCCTGAACATGCGAAATAAGCGGGTTAGCAGCATCGTCATTGTTCGACGTTCTTCCAACACTTTCATGATGTGTCCCACCACTTCCTCCTTCGTTGGAAGCAATGTCTGGCATCTGTTTCATATATCCTTTTAATATGTCGACCAATGTGTTCAATGTCCCCTTCACATTCTCCAAAGAACCCTCCAACTTCTCCATCCTTGTTTCCAATCTATTTGAGTCTTGTTTACTCCTTCTGAGTTGTTTACGTGGAATAGTAGATGCTTTAACTTGTGTCTTTGGTATTATAGTTCCAACACTTCGAGTCCGGCCCCTTTTATCTTTGCCGAATGTTTGTGACAAGATGTCTTCATCCAATGGCATATCTTGTTCCTCGTCGTCATTGATTGTTTCCCTTGCTTTTGCAATTTTATCCTAAAATATGATAATACTTGAGATATTTAATTTCGTGCATATAAGTTATACGCCGATAAACCATGTAAACATATATGTCATAACAGTAGATGATTTTTAATTTATCAGCTAAAACAATATATTGTTTAACTTACAAAGTACGAAGAATTTGAATCTGATATGGTTCCATCCTTTTTGTATGAGTTTTCTCCCACACTTCCCGGCGTATGATTTCTTTTCCTGGATTTTCAATTGCCTACAACCGAAACATCGATTATAAAACCAACCGATTCTTATTCGAAGAGTTTATTTCCTACTGATACAATCTCATTCAACGAAATGGTAAAATGCAACGAAATAACAAAAAATTAAAACTGTACCATTTTATGTTCTACTACGGCGTGACTTGTACGACCACTGTGATGGGTATAACTGTATTGTGATCTTTTTTTTTGCCTAGCTCTCTTCTTTCGCGTGCGCCGGGTTTTGCTTCATTTTTCAAGAATCCGTCCCAATCTTCTACGCTAACTTTTGGCGGACAGTTTTTCCTTCTAGCTTCATCATTATCAAATTTGTCGTAGTACCCTGTCCTCAATTCACTTTTGTATCTTCTAAATGATTCACACATTTTTTTAAAATATAACTCTTTTGTATCCGACTCTAGCTCATAAAATGTCTGTATATATTGAAGATAAAAAATCAAATTGTATCCTTCATGTAGAAATTAAAGATAACTTAAAAGGTGAAATCAAAATATGGCAAATACCCAAACCATTTGTGCCATTTGTGCTTTTCAACAGGTTAACAGTGCAAAAAAAAATGACTTACCCGCAATTCAGCCCAAACGTCATCTTTACATTTGTTTGGTACTTTATCCCAACTTCATATGATATCGGCACATGCATTCGTACCAATTTACCAAGTCTACTGCTTATTTTCCCAACATTATCAGAAACTGGAACACCATATGCATTTGTCTCAACTTTCTCGGGTTGTGAAGATGACGAATTCGCGACTGAATGAATCGACGTTTCTGCGGCTTCTAACATTATCGCTGCAAGTATTCAGAAATAAACATATATGAGTTCCCAGCATAATTGTACACAGCATATAATTGTACAGCATAATTGTACTTGCAAAATAGTTGTATGAGTGAAACCTGCAAAAAAAGCCATATTTTTTACAGGATGTCTAATAAAAGCAAGCAAGGATATTTGATTGTTATCGATTAAAAATTTATACGATTACGAATAAAGAATATAAGTGTAACTGAAGCAACAAAAGTAACTATTGATCAACAAAAAACGTAGTTTAGGCATTTAATAAATATGACACATGCTCATTATTACCTAAAAATGAAGAAAAACTGGGTGTGTCGCTCCAAATTCCATATGGTAAAAGACATATTGAAAATTGATCAATCAGATTTCATGAATTTAGAATAATAATTAAATAGTGATACATGAAAAATTCTAAATTCATAATCAAAAAATTCTAAATTAATCCACATTTGAAATTCAACTCAATTAAATTAAGAAATACATCTTATATTAACATATGCATTTGGTAAGATCTTCTAATTTTTTGTTATCTTCAAAGGCTGATCGATAGACGGTAGGAAACTCAAGATCATCCACGATTGTAGTCAACCGCTTAGGTGTGTGTAAAACCACAAACCATCCGCTATTTTTTAAATCTTTTGAGTAGAACACTTGACTCGCTTCTGACGCAAGAATAAATGGCTCATCGTTCATCCTATCTTTGGTCTTCAATTTCCCTAAATTAACTGTAAACAAGCTTGAAACAGGATCAATCTTGCAACCATTGACCTTGTCTTCGACTTTTACCCAATCATAATAAAAAACCGTTTGTTTAAAGTCTATATAATCCAACTCAATTATCTCCTGAATAACTCCATAATACAATGTTTCAGCTTTTGCATAATTTTTATCTTTCCCACTGGCTCTAAATTTTGTGATTGCTCTCATACATACACCGCTGTCTTGTGTTACCATCCGCTCTTCGTATTTTTTTGGGGAAAATGTAAACCCATTTACTTGGTACTTCATATAACTGCGCGCCTTGAACTTCGGCCCATTCACAAGGCGCCAAAGAGTTGAATCAACATCGTTTGTTTTTACCAACTAAAAAAATAAAATATGTGAAAATTTTGATTAATAAGGTGTATGATACCTTTAAGTACGCGTGAAATATTAAATAAGCTTTAATATATACCTCGCCACGTAACCATAGAGTAAAACTTTGACAATCTTCCATGGATGAAACCCCATTTCGAGATTGAGATTTAGTACTTTTCGCATAGATGTTATACCTCCTGCAAAAAACACATTTCAAAACATTTATATACTTACAATGGTGGAGATTCAGGAGTTATTTGTGAACTTACTTCTCCCATTCATCCAACCCATCATACTTATTGAGGACCCATCTACGAACTTGTTTAAACTGCACCGAGGTTAAGGTTATGTCTTTACCATTATCTAGAGGCATCTCACCAGCAAACTCATCATCCTCGCCTAAGAAAGCCTCACGAGTATGTTTATGTGTGCCATCGCCTCCTTTTGGCCTATACTCCATGCAGTAAAGACTAGCTTCATGTACGATATATCCTTCTGCAATACATCCTTCAATATATCTTTTGTTGCGGACGTATCCTTTATATGTTTTCATCAACCTATGAATATAAATCGATTACAAATAACTAGTACCAATTTAAATCGAATGATGATGAACAAAACTGAGATTAGTAAATTACCGTTCAAAAGGATACATCCACCTATATCTAACAGGACCGCATTTCAATGCTTCATCGGCTAAATGAACCATAAGGTGGATGCTGATGTCAAAAAATGCAGGTGGAAAATATTTTTCAAACATACAAATTGCTTCTACCAAACTAGTCTTTGCTTTTAAAAGATGTTCTCTGTTAATCACCTTTGAGCATAAAATGTTAAAAAATAGACTTATACGATGTATAGCATTACGTAGATCCTTATGTTGTGGATAAGAATGCTGAAGCAATACCGGAAGTAATTGTTGCATTATGACGTGGTAATCATGAGACTTCATATTTGTTAGTTCAGGAGGACTGATGTTCACATTGTTATTGAAATTGGAAGAGAATTTGCTAGGCACTTTTAGGCTTTTCAAAATGGTGCAAAATCGTAGCCTTTCGTCTTTGCTCAAGGTGAAAGTTGCATCTGGTATGATTACTTTATTTCTTTCAGGATCTTCACTCACCCACAATTTTTGTTTTATACCCATGTTTTTCAAATCCTTACGTGCATTGATGCCGTCTTTTGACTTGTCTTTATGACCCATAATTGTGCTAATGAGATGCTCAGTGACATTCTTCTCTGTATGCATAACATCAATATTATGTCGGACCAAATTTGCTTTCCAATATGGCAAATCAAAGAGGATCGACCTTCTATACCACGTAGGAACATTCTCGACTTCGTCTTCATCGGTTTTCTTTTTTCGTTTTCGACCGATTTCTAATTTGTCTTTACTAACTTTCATCTTGATATTAGCTACCTTCTCTTCAACTTGATAACCAGTCAATGGCCGTGGAGGACGACGATATTCTTGTTTGTTATCAAAGTTTGTTTTTTCGTCTCGAAACTTATGTTTGAAAGGAAGAAATCTTCGATGTCCCATGTAACACATCTTCTTACTTGCACGAAGATAATAAGAACAAGTGTCTTCCCCACATGTAGGACATGCAAAATAGCCATGAGTTGTGCATCCCGATAAAGTCCCAAGTGCAGGATGATCATGAATTGCCCACAACAACCTTGCTCTCAATGTAAACTCAGAATTATTAAATGAGTCAAATGCAGTGACTCCTTTCCATAACAGTTGTAACTCGTCTATTAACGGTTGCAAATAAACATCAATATCCTTTCCTGGTTGTTTTGGTCCAGAAATCAACAATGTCAACATTGAAAACTCTCTTTTCATGCACATGGATGGAGGAAGATTATACGGTACTATAACTATTGGCCAACAACTATAACGGTTACTTAGAGATGCATGTGGATTGAAACCATCCGTTGCTAATCCAAGCGTGACATTTCGTGATTCAACAGCAAAAGTTTTGTCAAAAGCATCTGCAGCTCGCCATTGAGAAGTATCACATGGATGACGCATTACGTCTGAATTAGACTTGGCACGACCATGCCAAGTCATAGCATCTGCTATCCATGGTATAGTATACAACCTCCTCAGCCTAGGAATTAGAGGGAAATGTCTCAACATCTTCTGAGGTACTTTTGCAGCTCTTTTCTCTTCGTTGAATGTTGTTTTATATCTTGATTGTTTGCAAACTGGACAAAAAACTCTATTTGCATCATCCTTCCAATACAAAATGAAGTCATTAATGCATGCATCATAAGTTTTGTAATCCATACCAACTTGCTTAATCATCTTCTTCATCTCGTGATACTTTGTTGGTAGTGTGTTACCTTCAGGAAGTAATTCCTTTATGAATTCTAGGAGTGCAGTCATACCATTGTCGGAAAAGCCATACTGGGTTTTCAAATTATTCAGCTTGACGACGAAATACAATTTTGTTATCCATTTTGGACATGAAGGATACAATGGTTCTTTTGCATTGTCAAAAAGTGATTTATACTTCTTGCTTTGATTGGCCTGCCAATTAACATCAACCGTAGGCGAATCCCCAATATTATCCAGCAACAAACTTGTAGGTTGCAATTGATGAAATCTATCGGCATCATTGACCAGATCTTCCATCCTAGGATGTTCAGAGTCATCGGTACTTATGGCTTGATTGACAGCTTGTTTTTGGTTCATTGCTGACTCTTCCCCATGAAAATGCCAAACAGTATATGATTGGACAATTCCCCATCTAAGCAGATGAAAATGAATTTCATCTAATTTAATTTTCATTTTCATATTTTTGCACTGTGCAAGGGCAAGAATAGATTTCCTTATTGCCACCATTTTCTACAACAAAATCAATAAACTTCTGCACTCCTTCTATATATCGTGGGGTTCTTTGATCGGCTTCTTTCATCCACTCTTTATCTATACTTGAAGACATATTGATCTGCCATCAAAAATATATACAACATTTTACTAAAAAAAACCTTAAACCTGACATAAAACACAAAAATTGTCAAACAACTTAAAATATATACGAGACTGTTATTAGTATTCCACTTGGGAACAGTATTTAATGTAAGACTGTTATTTAATGAATTTGGATAAATAGTTGTCCAACAACTTAAAAAGGAATATCTATACGTAATTGTCCAACAACTTAGATAAATAAATATTAGCTGGGTTAATATGTATTCTTTAGAAGTACATATGTAAGTATTTATATTTTCTTAAAATATATACGAGACAACTTATATCTTCTCATATTTTAACCATTTTTAACGCAATGTTTGCTTTGAAATCAATTGCTAAGATGTCATGGTCCTCTTGCAATATTTATTGCAACAAAACCACTTCAGACCCCATTCTTCACAATAGTTCCCTGAAACTGTCAAGCAACATATTGCCTTCTTCCAATCCATCATCTATGGTCATCTGAACAACTCTGCAAATTACAACTGTCAAACCCCTACACTGTGCATGTGCACAATACAACTAGCAGCTACAATTACAACTGCTCTATCTGCACAACTCCTTCGCAACAGGTTATCACCGCCTATCATTTATACTTGCCTTCCTGCTACAGGCTACACCAACAAACAACTGCAAACCACACAGCATTGTATACAGCCTGCACATATACACCAACATCCCACATCATCTCCACTTCATTGCACAATTCCATTTACTACCATTTACTCCTTCCAAACTGCTGTGCATCACATTACAACTTGTCCTACGCCAATTGTCAAGCAAGTCTAACCCCATCTACTAGCCCTTCCTTCCAATACAAACTGAAACATCCCTTCTGTTCATACCACCACTTTGCCTAAACTTACCATCATACCTCTACAAGCTTACTTAACACACCACCGCGATCTTGCGAGCACTCAAACCCAAACACTGCTAAAAAAAGTAGCTCATCGACATCTCCATTCAACAACACTCAACTCTGCTTCATCAACATTTATACTGAACATCAACATTCATCTTCACTTCAACCAAACAACAGCATACAACTCTGCAAATTCCTCCGACCATCGCTACAGCATCACTCCTTCATACATCCAAACAACCAGCTAGCATCACACTCCAAAAATAACTCACAACTCATCACTGATAAAACTATCTCTGGCCATCTGAACATCAGTGCAACTGCATCACCATAGCATACAACAACTGTCTGCATACATTGTCAACTACAACCACCATCTCCAGCTTCACCAATATACATTTGCATCTGTTCATTTGTGTTCATTTGCAAGAAATTCTACATTTTCTAGTTATATTGCTATAAGCTAACTTACATTTCATATTTGCACAATTGTGATGTATTGGCTGTTAATCTCTCATCTACCACTGTCAATGCTTAAAAAAGTAGATCAAATGTGTGCAGACTTCTTTTAGAGTGGGAAGTTACACAAAATATCGTGGGAAACACTGTGTAAACCCAAAATATAAGGTTGTGTAGGTTTAAACACCACCGCAAGGTTTAAGTTGCTTTGGAATCTACTTACAAAGGACTGTTTGTGGTCTAGGTGGATGAAGTCTAAGTATGTTACAAAAGCACACTTCTAGATATTTCCTATCAACAACAGCTACACTGGTACTATGAAATCAATTTTACGACAGTGAGATATATCATGTAAATTCACTAACATAGTGGTTGATAATGGGAAGAACGCCTCTTTGTGGTTTGATCCTTGGATCAATCACAAATCACCGGTGGATTTAATTGGGTGGAGTAGAGTGCACTTTTGTAACAGTGCTCATTATATTGCTACAAGCTAACTTACATTTGTATTGCTACAAGCTAATTAAATTATGCATCTCGTATCATCTTTCTAATTACCAGTGGAAAGTATGATCTGTTATATGTATAATTGTAATATAAAATTATTTTAACACAATATTTTTAAAACAAAATATTCAGTTTTTTTACCTCTTATTTGGTTCCTCCCCACTTTACAACCATTATTTCATTTCACTAACAACATTTTCACATATACATGGCAGCTGCTATACTGTTAGGGAATAAGTACATATAAAAAGTTGTTGAACATAAATATATACAGTTTAAATAAATCACTTTGGGTGTAACTGAAAAACGTAAATTAAAGAGGTAAACAACATAATAACAAAATCTTATTTAGTCCCCAAGCGAAACCACTGCAATCGCGACTACAAATCGGAATCGACCACTACATCACCCTGAACTGACCTCGAAACCACTACAATCGCGACTACAAATCGCAATCGACCCAATAATGCAGTAATGCAACAACCCAATTAAAAATCATAAAAGAGTATTTGATTTGGAAATATTAACAATACCATCAATTAGAGAAAAAACAAACTAGAATAGAGATTTCAGGTTGGAGAGGAATTACCTGAAAGAACGTAGCGATGAAGAGTAGTGGAGAACGTGGAGACGTGGCTATATTATTCGAAGAAAATAGGAAGAACCGTGGGATTTGGGGAAATCGTTGTTGCCAGAAGAAATTAGGAAGGAGGCGCGGGAGAGAGAAAAATTGAAGGGTACGGGGGCGTTGTTTTGAGGGCGTGCATGTAAACCCTAACCCGTTCTAATATAGCAACGGCTCAAAGCCGTTGCCAAAATGTTCGCAACGGTTAAAAGCCGTTGGAATATTGCAACGATCTAAGTCCGTTGTTAATTTGCCGCACTAGGGTGTTGCGAAATTGCTATTATGGTGTAGTCAAGTACTTGCCTAGCCGTGCTTATGTGATGCCAAACCTGAGCCTTTTACCACCAAAACTTGATCATGGCTGAGCATATATTCCACCTAGGTCGACCATTTGAATGGATAAGGCAAGGTCTAGCTATCTTGTCTTTGTTGCATTTTATTTCAAAGTGTTTCAATATTGTTTTGTGTTAAATATACTCATGTGTTATATTGTTTTGTCTTGTTTGGGTGTTGTTTACAAGATCATATCTTGGCTCTCTCTTCTCACTTGAATCCATCGTTGTGTCATCGTGCTTTCTGGTATCCGTTTGTGTCATTTGATTTGATAACTCCAGCATAAAAAGGTGAGTAAATCTCACTAGACATTTATACTTGTGCAATTGTGAAACGACAACAATTGAATGTGTAGAATTTTATATGATGTTATAACTACCTGTGATGATTTATTTATATAATGTTAAACCTGTTTAATTACCTGTCACATTATCTGTTACTGTTATATATTGTATACTGTTCATTTATATTTGTTTATCACAGTGTAAGTTCCCTGTAGAATAGAATCACTATGGGTTGAAATGATACATACCCGAACGGACTTTAGAATAGGGAAAAATCGTTATGGGCTGAAATGATAGGCCTGAACGGTTTTTATTTATTTTATTTTAACTTGGGATTGCGGGTTTGAAATGATAGAACCCGGATTTTTGCTTTTTAAACTACGGATTGAAATGATACATATCTGTATCACTTGACCTAGGTTAGAAAACTATATACAGGCCCGTGGTTATTTTTATAAAGTATTTTGAATATTTTAAATATTTTTTAAAATTGTAAAATTATGAAAATTTGATTTAAATTGGATTTTTTTATGTTTAAATAAAGAAATTTGGATTTTTGTTGAAGTTAAAAATGCAATTTAAATGAATGGTAAAAGTGAATTTTTGAAATATAACTTAAGTTTGGAAATTTGGAAATTTGGTTTTAAAATGAAATTTAAGTTATATAAATAAAGTGGAAATTTTATTATATTTGGAAAATGGTAAATATGATAAATTGTTTTAAATTTGAATTTAAATGATTTAATAAAGTATTGTTGATTTTTCTATGAACTAAAATGGTTAAATGAATGAATGCTTAAATGTGTAATTTTAAAATATAACTTGACTTGGAAATGGGAAATTTGGTTTTAATTAGAGGTTTAAATTAATTAAATAAATTGGAAATTTAGTAAATTTGTGAAATGGTAATTTGAAAATGTAAGTGTTAATAAATTGTAAAAGGTAAAAATGGGAAAATTGTATATTTGAAGTGTTAAGTAAAACTATTGAAAAATTGGATTTTATTATAAAGTTTACTTTATAAAATCATATGTAAAAAGGTATTTTAATGAACATTTTTGAATGTTAAAAACATGATTTTTATAATGTAAAAGGGGTTTAAAATGAATTTTATTACTTGCTAGAAATACACTAAAATCTGGAAATTTCTTTTAATTGCATTCAGAAATGCTATGATTTCTGATTTGAACTAAAATTGAATAAAAGAGCTATTACAGCATTTCTGGAATGCTGTAGTTGCTGTAGTTGAACTAAATAGAATAAAACTTGACTCAGGTCTATTACAGCAGTTCTGTAACTGCTGTAGTGGTCTGCTGCCTTTTTTGAATTTAATTAAAACCTTCAATTTGAAGCCTGAGCTATTACAGCATTTCTGGAAATGCTGTCTTTGCTGTTTTAAACTAAATTTCAACTAAACTGAGATTTAACAACAGTCTTAAAATGCTGTCTTTGCTGAATTAAAATGTTTTTAAGAATAACTTATAACAGCTTTTTCTGAATGCTGTGAAAGGCTGAAATTTTCAATATTTATGGTTTTAACTTAGTAAATGAACTCAAAATAGTTTAAAACTTTGGAAATTTAATACTTGAATTGGAAGTATAATAATTACACTTTTAAATGGTTTAGATGAATTATTTTGATTGAAATATAAAATATTTAAAAGGTGACTTGAAATGATAATAAATGAATGATATCTTTGAATTTAAAAGATATTTAAAGTTGAATATTTGGATTTGGACTCAAATGATATTTGATAATGAAGTTTTGGAAAGATATGATATTTTGATATATTAAAATGATTTGAAATGAGGTTTTGAAATGATATGATATTTTAAATATATTGAAATGGTTTGGAATTGACTTAATCTTTGTTTTGATAAAGATTTGGATTTGAAATGATATTCTATTTTGAAGTATAAACTGTTTTAAATTTATAACCACGGGTTATAATAACGATTGGTTGTTAAAGAGACCGGGATCAGATATGGACATACTCTCTGTCGATACCGAAAACCACTTTAACAACTGTGTACGCGGTGGAGTTTCCAGAATGAAGTAGGATGGTGGCGACGATCCTAAGGTATATACGTGGACCCAACTCCTGTGAGTTGGCATAAGGTGGCTAAAACAGGAGCGATTGACGGACCAATGAGGTAGCACCTCTGATCGGACACACTTCTTCGATACCATTCTATTACTTGTGATTGATTTGGTGCGCACCCTTGATTTGGGAGTGTTGTTCGAGGTGGGGGGTAGTGGCTGCTATGCGTCACCACCAGTCCGGATGCGTAATTGGTATATCTACCCTGGCATTGCCTAGTTGTGTCGTGTCACCTACCATAGCGAGCTTTACTACGAGTTTGAATTTCTCCCGTAGCCTGTGGAGTATCGAGGATAGCCCCCATTTTGGGAGTATGCTAATACTGGATAGACTACTGGGACTATTACGTGTTAAGGGGAATATTGGGTCACTCCTTAATGCTATTTAAAAGTATGTTTATTTTATATTAGACATTATTATAATAACGAATATTACTACATAGTAGATAGTTTAACGGATCCTTAAAGAATGGGCGATTCCAAGCATTCTTTAAGTTACTTGTACCTTTTATTACAGTTCACTTGAGTTGGTTTACATTGTATAAGTATGTATGTCCTGACTCGAGTGTTTTGTGTTTTGCTTTACGCTCGGGTCAGACTAAGTGATACAGCATTAGAGACTCACCTTTGGAGCTGGAGTTTTGCTTTGAAGATCCAGCTATCTATTTCACTTTCAGATATTCATTTGATTCCAGTGATGTATTCAGATTTGTACTTGATTATCATATTCAGAATTCTGTTGTATCTTATTTAACTCTGATGTATTTATATAGTAGCTTCATGAACTACTATTTCTTTGGTTCCGCTGCATTATATTACTCTATGTCTGTGATCTGTGATTATTTATTTACTGTATATGATGAGTTTGCCAAATTTTTATTTACAACGTGGTATTTTGAGCAATTCAAGTCCGACATGTGCAGATGCGAATGGTTGAAAATATCTGGTCGTTACAATAGGATCATTGTACAGAATCTACAATAATCTGTATTGAAGATACGATCACTTGCCATACTCTATTTTTGTTTGTATAGAGAAGAGGGCGTTCTTGTAGCCTGTAAATCAAGAGCATGCATCTTGTAGCCCATGAAATCAAGATTGTAAAGGTGTTCTTGCCACCCGTGGAAAGCAATCGGTTATAGTGAAATTCCATACGATGTAGTATAGGACTGGATGTAGGATTGGTCAATCCAAACTAGTATAAAAATCTCTAGTGTTATTTACTTTACTGCATTTTACTTTATTACTTACTTTTTTTTGTGATTATTGGTTTCCATTTGTAATTTGAGTAGATAGAGTTTTAAATTCATAAGTAAGTTTTACATATTTGAAATACACACTTCACCACTTCTAGTGTTTAATTAGCCTTAAGGTTGATTTGGAATAGTATTATATACAACCCATAATCCATAGCTTATACCGTTGAGATAAGTATATGGGTATATTTTCTAAGTATTAGAAATGTAGTGTTTTGTGAATATATTTATACTATTGATATAGGTATATGGAAGTTTTCTTATGTTTTGAAGTGAAATGTTTTGCTAGTATACTTAGATAATTGAGATAAGTATATCAATATTTTTCAAAGTATTGAAAGAGTAGAGAAGATTTGTGCATATATCTTTGTAAAGGTATTTTTAATACAAGTATTTACAAAGTGGTTTTAATTAATGGAAGGATTAATTAGAAGGCCTAGTAATTGTTTTGTGCTTAATCGTGCTTGGTTAAAAATCTAGTTGAATTGTTTTGATAATTAAATATCCAACTATCAAATCTTTACCAGTTTTAAAACTATCATTGTCGGTTCGAAGAGACTGGGACCGGGTATATTATCTGAAAACCACTTCGAACCGGCATAAGTGTTCGAATTGAAAACATCTAGAAGATGATGGAATCGAAGATGGTGCTCTTTGAAGTGAAAGGGCTACTTGCTATTAGTCTTAAGGGAGATTCCAAAATGGATGTAGTGGAAGTAGTGCCTTTGGTTAGTTCATAATCTGAAAAACTTGTATGGACGAATGCTAGCAGTGCATTGCGTTTGAAGGGCAGCGTTAGTATTCCAAGTGGGGTTGCTATACAAAAAGTAAACGTAACCTCAAGCCTTATTAACTGGGAATGACTAAAACAAGAGATATGTGACACGGCTATGTGGATCACACGCATTAGGGTATTGTCATCAGCCTTCTAGATATACATATTTATGAATTTGGTTGTGCATGAGAGCTCTCGGGAAAAGGTTGGAAAGCAACCAGGGAGACGAAATATTTGATACTATCCAGTAAGGGGCGGGCTTATCATGTGTTGGGAGGAGGTCCATGTGAGGCCCTCGGTATATTTTATCAAGAAGTGTACTATGACAGGCGGTACCCTAGTAGCTTTGTCATTGATGGAATCCATTCTCCAATAAGCAGCATACGGACTTAGTTGTGCCCAACTATGCTAGAATGTGAGATGCAAGCATTCTAGCTAAATTTATAATTTATTTTTATGCTAGACGTTTTTTTAATAGTAGAAGCTTTCCTAGGAAATGGTTTGGTTATCATAAGGTAAAAGCTCGTCCATATTTATGTGTGGTGTGGTCTTAAGAAATACCTTTATTTTAAAGG
Source organism: Allium fistulosum (assembly GCA_030737815.1). Classification (NCBI taxonomy): domain Eukaryota; kingdom Viridiplantae; phylum Streptophyta; class Magnoliopsida; order Asparagales; family Amaryllidaceae; genus Allium; species Allium fistulosum. Next base: position 1,003,352,669 of record CM060902.1, on the reverse strand, counting down.
TTTTATAACAATAAAATCCATTTGAGGTGTGTATTCTCATGCTGATTTACCAGATTGATCCAAGCGTTATTTTCTTATAATGCTCGGGTCAGACTGAGCATATTTTTCAGATTTAGCTATGGATGCTTTAGAGCTTTAGGAGACTAGCTGGGTGCCACCAAGACGTATTCATGTATATTGGATTTTCGCTACATTGGTTGCTTTTTATTTATCAGCAATTGTGTGGATAGGTGGTTATAACTATCCAGGCTGGTGATAGATTAGTGCACTCTAATTGATGTGTGATATTATAGTTTTTCTTTTGTAAAGACCTGTTGTCTGTTATGTATTACTCGCCACAATGTGAGATTATGTTTTGTCTTTCCTTTCTTTTCCCCGAACAATCTGTCTTTCCGCCACTTGGATGCTCAGCACTTGAATACCGTGGATGTATTAGCATCGGCTTTTAAGGGTCGAAAAGGCAAGGATTTACATTTAATGTCAAAAGTATTATTTTATGTGTATCCACAATTACTTTGTGTTATAGTAATACTAATATACTTTGAATTGCCTTATTGTTGTAATTTATCTCTTATTATGTTTGTACGAATATATGAAGTTAAAGGGAGAATTTTTTTTCCCAAACATTTGAAAGCACATTGTTAATTTTATGTACAATCCTCTGTCATATCATATTGTATGTATTTGACAAGATGATGCTTCAAACATACTATAGTATTTTTAATTTAATTAGTACTATGTAATGTTATTCAAGGACCACTAACTCAAGTGGCAAGTGTTATGGTACCCTAGTGTGACGACCCACCTTTTTTATCCTTGAGAATGACACTTAACACATCCTCGGTGTTCGTGTGTTGTTGCCCAAGCATCCGAAAGGCGGGTTGTCCTGGGGTAAAATAAAATAATAGAACATGAATGTACAGAGACATCTCACAACGGAACCATCGCATATAATACCGAATAATACAGTACATCAGGTTACTCCTAAACATGTAGTTATAGGAGTTACATAAAAGTACTACAACCATTAGACTAGGAAGTTATACATTCTACCCTTAGACATACTGATACAAAATGCATACATAACTATTATAATATACAGCAAAAATAGATTGGTAGATAGATAAAGGAGCCTCCTGCTACTCTCGAACTACTCAAATATAATTGAGTATCCAAGAGTTTACAGAAATAAATAATTCGAGTCAGACAATAAGTTCGGTATGAGAAAATCTCTAAACAAAAAGGGTGGAAGTAAATACAATATGTGAGACCATGTCGCTAACTGCGGAAAGGGTTTCCTCTCACAATAACAACATCCAATCACAACCATGGATATAAATAATTAAACATGAAGAATTGCCCACACACTTCTCGATACAATTAAGGAAAGAGAAAATTTAAAAATTTTGAATCAGAGGAAAGAAGCGAAATTTTTCCAACAAATGACTAAGAGGATAAAGTATACCTCCGATCAATATACTTAAGAGGGTCATTCTCTTTTGTGACACCTCTCAAGAACTCCAAGCCGAACCCCGCCAACCTTATCAAGAATCCGAGTATCTCACATCTTAGTATATGTATAACCGAAACCAACCTAGAGTAGATGTGAATATACCCTAATGGAAGCAACGCCACATAACTTGGCCCCCACTCGCTTTCTAGTTTTAGTCATTTCTGACAAAGGATAATAGCTCAAATGGGTAACAAATTGTCTTAGATTGACGATACAAAATGAAGAAAGCGGAACTAATTGTTAATAAATCCACTATCGAGGATAATTAAAACTGATCGTATATAGGTAGTAAATCTCATATTCCTACTACTACTCGTTGATTTCAAATTTGTACCATTTCTCAGTTAAAATGAAGTCGGTCAAGTGAAGGTAGTGTTACCTTTAGGCGTTGTCTTGACGACATTTTTAAACTTCGAGATAGTGGCAAGTTTCCATACCTCAACGTTTAGTGTTAGCAGCATGACTAAATTCTTTCTATATAAACGATATCATTTACGTAAACTTCTTTTCCATAACTGAATCGATACTTATACTTTTTAAAACCAAACTTGTGCTGGGGTTTCACGTTTTAAATAATTAAAACAATCACTTAAAATAATTAATCAACTTTAATCGATGATTAATTACCTCAAAACTTTTTCATTTTAAATAATTAATTAACTTTAGTCTTGATTAATTACTTCAAATATCATTAATTAAAACGATTGATTAAACTTAAATATCATTAATTTAAAATGATTAATTAGATCAACTATCATTAATTAAAACGATTAATTAAACTCAAATATCATTAATTAAAATGATTAATTAATTTTAAAACACCATTATTAAAATAATTAATTAATTTAAATCATTATTATTAAAATAATTAATTAATTTTAAAACATTATTGATAAACTGATCAAATAATTTTTAAAACATTGTTATTAAAGTGATCAATTAATCCTAAAACATCATTAACAAAATGATTAATTAACTTTAATACGTCATTAATTTAATAACTAATTAGCCCTAAACATCATTAGTTAAAATGATTAATTAATTTTAAAATATCATTATTAAAATAATTAATTAACTGTATTCACATTTTTATGTTAATTATTATTTATCTTTATAAAACCCATGCACAAGATTAAACAAAAGATTTCAAAAGGAATAACATTTTCAAAGTGCCGATATAGCAATAGTCGCTATACAGACACTTTCACAAGCACTTTCACATGTCACTTATTCAACCAAACATACATAGCATAAGGGTGAACACAGATATAAAGGCATGTAACAACTATATGTCATGAAGAGAGTTTTCTAACATTATATACTTAAACTTTTTTCGACTAACTTTAAGTCGCTAACTAATTACCAAGATGTCAACTTTTTTTAAATAGGAAATCACACCAAACATCATCACTTTACAATACATAGAAGCAAGCAACTAGCAACCACTATTATCAGCAAAAACAAAGCTAATAACTTTATATAAAAAATGAGATTTTTCTCACTTAAACGACACTAACTTCCACCGAATCTTCAATCGACACTAGATCTTAGCTTTAACCTGTGCAAGATGGGATTTGGAGCCTTATAAGGCCTAAGTGGTTCGGCCTTGAGAGTTTTTGGGCTCGACCATGCTTGTTTTGGGTGGATATAGGTCTTATTTTGGAGTATTTGAGGTGTAGAGAAGAAAGAAATATGTTTTAGTGTTTTAATTCAAGGAAAAAAAGAAAAGGAACGAATTATTAATTTTCAAACCCTTTGGAAGCCATTAAAAAGTTTAGGAAGAAGAAGATGTAGTTTTGAAAAGCGAGAAAAATGAAGTGATAAAATGAAAAAAATAAAGAGGTTTCTTTTGTACAAAGTATATTTTGAAAAATTACTAAAACGACCTTCCTTACATACTCTCCACTCCTTAAACTCCACATCATCACCTCATCCTCCTTTCTTGCCTTCATTTACATATTACCCATTCCCTCCATCTATTATCCAACATGTAAAACACTTACATGTACGTGCGTGCCATAAAATATGGCATTTACGTTTTCTTATTTCATTTTCATTTACATTTTTAATAAAGTGTCACATCTCCTTCCTTTTCACTTAAGTAAATAAATATCTACCATTTATTTTTACTAAACATACTTAAGTTATTTAGTTAATGTAGGTGTATATGTTAACTATAATTTACATAACATTTCTGATAATTTTAGACACCGAAAAATCGAAAATTTGAAAATCGATTTCCGGTCCCATTTTCTATTTTTCTTTGAGCTAATTATTTTTGTAAACAAGTTTTAAAAATTATTTTCCTATCACTAGTTATTTTTTAAAAGAGTTTTATTTGTGTTATAATATTTTACTAATTAATTATTAAAAATATATTAAATACTAAGATTTAAAAGTGACTAAATTACGGGTCGTTACATCCTTCTCCCCTTAAAGGAAATTTCATTCCAGAAATTTATCATACACAAGAATAGATACGAAAAGGAACCCAAATGATATAATTCAATCAAATAGTTACAAAGAAAGTGACTCCACCACAATCGATGAGTATAGTAAAAGACTCAACAATATACAAACAACTTATGACAACAACTCAGGATACGAATCTCTAATATAATCCTTGGTTTCCCAAGTACAATCCCTATAATCCTCACTCCACTGGACCTTAACAAGATTCAATTCCTTCATCCTTAATCGCTTTATATCTTGAACGATGATATAAATAGACCTCCTAAGAATGGTTAGTTTAGGCTGAACTTCCAAATCATCTTGTTGTGCCAGTTCCACTATTGTTGAAGGGCCGTGTGCATACTTACGTAAATGAGATACGTGAAATACATTGTGCACATCTAATAGTGTATCTAGTAACTGCACTTTATAAGCAAGCCTACCAATCTGGTTTAGAATGGGAAAAGGGCCAATAATCAAGGGGATAACTTCCCTAACTTCCAAACCTCACAACACTCTTCAACGGAGAAACCCTCACAAACACTGAATCTCGAACTCAAGATCCCTGCGCCTTCGATTCGCATAACACATCTACCGATCCTGCACTTCCTTCATCTTCCTTATGATATCAGCTACCTTCTCACTTTCTTCTAAGATCATGTTAGGCCCAAGAACAATCCTATCACCATACTCTACCTAACATGAAGGAGAACGACACAGATGACTATAAAGAGCTTCAAAAGGGGTCATGCCATACTTGCTTGATAGCTGTTGTTGTAAGTGAACTCGACCAAGGGTAAATGATCTTCTCAAGAACCTCCAAAGTCTAGAATGCATGCTCGCAACAAATCCTCCAAGATCGGTTCACTCTCTCTGACTGCCCATTTGTTTAGGGATGGTAAGCTATACTCAGATTCAGCTCAATTCGCAAAGCAGTTTGCAGTCCTTCTCAGAACCTGCTATTGAATATCGAGTCTCGGTCACTTATAATACTACAAGGAATACCATAAAGCCTCACAATCTCCTTCACATACAAACTCATCGGACTTTCCGTGGTCCTAGTTGGCTTATGCAGAATGAAATGAGCATTCTGTGTCAGCCGAGCGACTATAACCAAAACACCTTCGTTCCCTCTTCTTGACCTAGTAAGTCCATCAATAAAATCCATAGAGATATGCACCGACTTCCACTTCGAGATCTCAAGTAAGCGGTCCAGCTGACTTCTGTTGGTCACTCTTAACTTGTTGACACTTGCCACACTGACTCACAAAAATCAAAACATCTCACTTCAGCCCCTTCCACCAGAAGATTCTCTTCATATCCTTGAACATCTTGGTCACTCATGGGTGGAAAGATAACTTTGAATGGTGACATTCTGCTAACACTTCTCTTCTAAGACCATTAACATTCGAAATATAGATACACCCGTTCATTCTCAATACTCCTTGAGGATCAATCTCAAAACTAGAAACAATACCTTCTTGGAGATCCTTCTTTAGTCGAGCCAAAATAGGATCTTCTTCTTAACTAGCTGCAATCCTCTCCATCAACACTAGCTTGACTTCTAAGTTCACAACCATCGCAACATTCCTATTCAATGCATTTGTCACAACATTAGCTTACCCAAGGGTGTAAAGAACCTCCAAATCATAAGAAGCAAGAAACTCTAGGTCTGCAACCTTAAAGTCAAATCCTTGTGGGTAAAAAGATACTTCAAGAATTTGTGGTCTGTGAATAACTCAAACTTTTCACCTAGAAGATAGTGCCTTTATATCTTTAATGCGAAGGCAACAGCTAAAGGCTCCAAATCATGCGTAGCATAATTTTTCTCATGTGGCTTCAGCTATCGACTCACATAGGCAATTACCTTCCATTCTGCATCATAACAACTCCTAAACAAGAACTACAAGCATCCGTATATACCATTAAACCTCCACTGCCATCTGGAATGGTCAAAACAATGGTGCTAGTCAGCTTCTCCTTCAATTCATTGAATGCTTGGTCACACTTAGGCATCCACACGAACTTAATATATTTCTTCGTTGACTTCATCAGATGAGAAGAAATATTTGAGAATTCCTTGATGAACCTATGGTAAAAACTAGCCAATCCCAAGAAATTTCGAAATTCCACCGCATTCTTAGGCTTCGTCTAGTCTTGAGCTGCAACCACTTTAGCTGGGTCAACTGATATACCTTCTCCCGAAACAACATGCCCTAGAAACCTAACTTCAAATTTTCAAAAATGGCACTTAGCAAACTTATCCTTTAACACATGACTCCCCAGGGTATCGAGTATGACTCGGAGATGGTACTCAAAAATGGAACATGCACTTATGTGTCATAAAATGTGACATTTGATTTTTCTTGTTTTCATTTTTATTTAAATTTTTAATAAAATGTCACGTCTCCTTCCTTTTCACTGAAATAAATAAATATCTACCACTTATTTTTACTAACAATACTTAAGTTATTTAGTAAATGTAGGAGTATATGTTACCTATAATGTACACAACGTTATTGATAACTTTTAAACACCGAAAAATCAAAAATCCGGAAAACGATTTCTGATCACATTTCTATTTTTCTTCGAACTAATTATTTTTGTAAACAAATTTTGAAAATCATTCTTCTATCCTTTTATTATTTAAAAGATTTTTATCTATGTTATAATAGTTATTAATTAATTATTAATAATATATCAAATATTAAGATTTAAAAGTGACTAAATTACGGGTCGTTACATCTTGACTAAGGTACTTGAAGCTGTGCATTCAAAATTCGAAGACATTAAAATGAGTGCTCTACTTGGATAAAGTACCACTATTATTCTCAAAACGGTACCGTGTAACGTCAAGTATGCTAATATTGAGTCTGTATGAAGTAATTATGCAATATGTTTTTTAACTCAAGTCCTTTATTCAAAAGTTACAAAGTTCTCAAGATCAAATGGCCATTGATGCTACAAATCAAGCTCCCATTATTAGAACTAAAATGAAAATGAGGAAGAAGATCAACTTGAAATTCACCCCTTTCTAGTTGGGGGTACATGCCTATTTATAGAAAATTCTAACCCTTGGATCTATGACATGTATCATCTGGATAAAATAGATAGCCAATATTTGTAGATGCAGAAATAACTTTGGTGGTCAATATGCGATAGCAAGGATTCCATATGGAAACTTAGAGTATCGATCTTGAATATATTTTCCCACATTCGATAACTTTAGTTATTAATGTGCGATAGCTCCTTTGTCCCCCAATATATGATAGCTCTTTTGTTCCTCTATACATGATAGTTGTTTTGTTTCTCAATATGTGATAGCTCTCCTTTATTCCTCAATACAAGGTAGATTTCTTTTATTCCTCAATACACGATAGCTCTTTTCAAGAATCATCCTTCAATAATCCTATTAGCTATTAATATATGATAGCTATGGAGATCTTTACCTTTGATAACTTCCGAATATACTAGTCATCCAATAGTCTTAGATTTTTGACTTCAATGGTTACTTAGTGTCAATATGCTATAGCTTTATAATCTCAATATGCGACAGCTTAGATCCCTCAATCTGCAATAGTTTATTAAATCATCATGCAATAGTACAATCTTCGACGACTCTATTTTTCTTTAACTTATAACAAACCCATTTATTATCAATTTTGTGATAGCTTACTTTATTCTTAACTTGTGATAGCCCTCAACTTTCGATAGTTCACTACATGATAACTCTTATCAACCTTTGATGGCTTATGCTATCATCCTATGATAGTTTATTGCCTCAACTTCCGGTAGCTTATAATAGCAACTTTCAACAACCTATAATGTTAACTTATGATAGCTCTGACATTGCCAACTTTCGATGGTATCACACTTTATTTATCCTTGGAAATTTTGGGTGTGACAGTTGCCATGTCATAAGAAGCTTTCTTATACTTTAGCTTAAGTAAATATTATCCTTTGCTTTGCTTTTTTTCTTTCTCAAGTTGAAACTCTTTATTGTCATACTTCCCATCATGGTTATCTCTTCTTTGAAACCCTTTGAAGATGGTTTTTTAGGACATTAGTGGAAGGTAGAAATTCTTCATAAATTTGAATGAATCTCTTTTACTTTGTTCGTTTTGGGTTTAGATGATCACCCTCGAAGGTGGTATCCATCATTAGGATTTTTCTATCCTTGCTTTGGCCTCCTTATTTTGGATGGTTACATTGGCCAGGCCTTGTAGTAGGACCAAAACTTTGTGTTAATCTTCCTTTGATGAGTGCTTTGACTAGGCCCGATGGCTGGATCTAAGGCTTAATTCACCAACACTCTTTAGATGGTTGCTTTGGCCAAGCCTTTCATGGGACCAAAGGCTTTCGTCCATCTCCCTTAGATAGGTGCTTTGACTAGGCCGGATGGTAGGATCAAAGGATTAATTGACCTACACCCTTTGAATGGTTGCTTTGGCAAGGCCTTCTGATGGGACCAAAGGCTTTTCATCCATCTCCCATAGATGAGTGCTTTGACCAGGCCCAACTGCAGGATTAAAGGCTTAATTGAATACCACTCTTTGGATGGTTGCTTTGGTCAGGCCTTGTAATGGGACCAAAGGCTTTCTATTCATCTCCCTTGGATGGGTGCTTTAACCAGGCCCAATGGTGGGATCAAAGGCTTAATTTACCATCACTCTCTAGATGGTTGCTTTGGATAGGCCTTACAATGAGACCAAAGACCCGTATATATGCTTTCGAATATGAGATGTGCTTCTGCTTAACAAATCTTGCTAACCTTGTTTGGTCAGGAATCAAACATATTGCATTTCGATTCAAGGGCTATCATTTGGGGAAAGGTCATTTGATAATCCATTTTATTCATCCAACACTGTGAAATATGGTCTCAAATACTCATCATTTCATTTCCTTGATATCATACTTCAATCTAGTCTACTTAGGTGATAAGTTCCCCAAGAGGAAACTTCATGAAAAACTAGCGGTCCTTCCTAATTTAGCCCCTGCGGGCCATCTGTAGGATGCTTACTATTGCCATTACTCTTCTCAGCACTGGATCTCCCTTCTTAAATGCCCTTCTTTAACTTTTGAATTGTAATATATTGATTTTCTTCATTGGTACTCAACCGTTCATATAGCAGCTTGATCTCTTAATTCGTTAAATAAATCAAGTAGCCCTCTCTTCATCTTTGATCTGTTCCGTAGGTATATGCGATCATTCGACATGAGGAGAATTCGATTTCAACTAGTAGCATGGATTCAAATCTATAAGTCAAATAATATGGAGTATATGTCCAATGGTCGTTCTTATAGAAGTTTTGTACGGCTCTAAAACAAGGGAATGCTCTTCTACCCAATTTCCTTTGGCTTTGTCTGGTCGCTTATTCAAGATGCTCCCAATAGTCTTATTCATTGCCTCTACCTCCTTATTAGGTTTTGGGTGAGCTACTAATGAAAAAAAATTACTTATGTTCTTCTCAGAGAAATGAGTGAATTATTTAGTCTCAAATTGAGTCCTGTTATCAAAGATATTTTTATTTGGGAGTCCGAATCTAGTGGCTATATTCTTAATGACAAACTTCAGAACTTTCCCAACGGTAATGTTTGGTAATGGTTCAGCCTCTACTCACTTGGTAAATTAATCAATGGCCACTACCACAAACTTCGCTCCTCATTTTGAGATCGAAAGAGGCTTGATCAGGTCAATCTCCCATTGGAATCGTAAAAGTAGATAAATCACTTGGTGGAAACCTTGGAATCGTAGAAATTTTTTGACATCTGCCATATCATTTGACATAGTTTAAGGCATCCTTTATCATATAGGGCCAATAATATCCTTTCCTCGTTACCACTTTTGCCAATTTCACCCCATTGGAATGATCCCCGCAAAACACTTCATGGGCATCCCTTAGCAGTTTAGTTCACATTTTCGGGGTAATACATCTAAAGTAAAATGTTAAGTGCCCTTTTCTATATAATATTCTATCAACTATGGTATAAAAGGGGATCATATGTGAATTTTTGCGACCCGTTTCTTTCTTTGGGCAATATCCCTTCTTGTAAATATTTGATTGAAGGTGCCATCCAACTGTTGGCATATTGATATTTATAGGAATTTTTTTATTCTTTCAAAGGCCTCTCCATAGCTGCAATCCTCTCGGGTATTTTCCTATCACACGTCGGTTGTTAGGCTTGAGATCGAGTTAGAACCAAAGCTTTATTATTTAGTTCTTCCTTTCCTGACACAATACTAGGGTTTTATTGAAATCGAACAGCAACAATGTTAACTTCAGGCGCCCCTCGTGAACTTGCTAATTTTGCTAAGAATCTTCTTGCACATTCTTCTCCCTTGGTATTTGGTGTATAGAAAAGTCCTCAGGCTGAATCAACATTTAATGAATTTTCTTTAAGTACTGAGCTAATCGAACATCCTTGGTTTGGAGTATCTTCGTTGATTGGTTCTCCACTAATTTCGAATTGCTAAACATCTCAATTCTTGGAACCTTTAGATGTTGGGCCAGGGTTAATCCTACTATCACGGACTCATACTCAACCACATTATAGGTGTAGAAAATGCCAACTTTATTGCATAATGTAGTCTATGCCCATCATGTGTAATTATTATGTAACCTACCCCAGCTTCTTGCTCATTTAATGCTCTATCTACATATAACTACTACTTTGGTTCAAGGTTCTTTTCCCTCTCTAGTTGCTCTTCAATAAACCCTATAGATTTCGCTACAAAATCAGCTAGGGCTTGTCCTTTAACTACACTAATGGTAGATACTCAATATCATACTAACTTAACTCTATCCCTCATTTTATTGATCTTCCTAATGTTTTGGGTTTGCTAGGGACATGTCTTAGTGGATAATTGGTCAAAACCTTATTTGGATGCGTTTGAAAATTTGATTTTAATTTTCGCACTGACAAATAAAAGTAATAAGACAACTTTTCTATAACCAGATACCTAGTTTTAGCATCATTTAGCCTCTTATTTATGTAATATATTGAGAATTGAATTCTGCCTTCTTCTTTAATTAGGACCGAACTAGTCGCATGTTTCGATACTGCCACATACAAAAACAAGTCTTCTCCTTCCACTGAACTAGAAGGCATTGGTGGTTTTTCCAAATGTTCCTTTAACTTTTTGAAATATTTTTGTCATTCCTCTATCCATTCAAAGGTTTTGCCATACTGGATTCTGGAAGAGTGCTTTTTTGGATTAGCTTTTATTCCTTGCACACTTACGATGTACCCAAAGAACTTGCCAGACTGGATTTTGAAAGATCACTTTCATGGATTCAACTTCATTTTATATTTCCCCAATATTCCAAACATTTCATTCAATTCCTTAATATGGTCGTCTCTATTTTATACTTTACTAGCATATCATCCACACTTCCATGTTCTTCCCAATTTGTTCTCGAAAAATTCTATTCACTAATCCTTGTTATGTGGCCTCTATGTTATTCAACCTAAATAGCATTACCTTATAGCAATATATTCCCCAATCGGTCATGAAACTAGTGTGTTCTTCATTAGGCTTGAACAAAGGAATTTGGTTATACCCTGAATATGCATCCATTAAGGACAACAATTTATGAATGCTTATGGCATCCACTAACTGATGATTATAGGGGGTAGCAATCTTTGGGACATGCCTTATTGAAATTTGTATAATCAATGCATGTCCTTCATTTTCCATTTGAATTCTTGACTAAAAATGGATTTGCTAACCACTTCGAATAAATTACTTCTCCAATGAATTCGTTTCTAATAAAAAAATATTTCCTCTTGTAGTGTCATAGTGCAAACTTTATCGAATTGCCTCTTCTTTTGCCTTATTAGGGTGAACGATGGATCGGTATTAAGCGCACGGCACATTATCATTGGATCAATTCCTTCCATGTCAGCATTGGTCCATACAAAGATGTCTTTATTTGGAACAAAATCAAATTTTACTTCCTTCAAGTCCTCCACAGATTGCGCATTTTCTTGCCCATCTCTAGAATTTATATCTGAAACCATTTCTTTTGAATTTTGATTTTTTTTCAACTAAGTTTAATTCTAGGTATTTCCTTTTCATTTCTTCTGATTTGACTCTTCCGTCTAGTACTTAATGCATCTTTAATGGAAAACATTGCCCATTGGATATTAGTTCTTAAGGACTAATATGCAAAGGCTTAGAAGTTTTAATTTGTTGGGTTTATTTAACACAGTTCCTTAACAAGATTCTCTCTCTTTAGTTTTATTGTTCGATTGTGGAAACATATATTTCTTGTGAACTAAACTATTCTCCATGGAAAGTTTCATATCTATCCTTGCAAAAGAATTTTACCAGCAAATATTTTGGAGAGATGAAGGCATCAATCTCGTCCAGCGTCGGTCGTCCAAAAAATGCATTATAGTTAAATGGTTGATTCATTAATACTAACAAAGTTTCAAACATTCTTGAATAAGGTGGAGTTCCAAATTGAGAAAATAGTTTAATTTGACCAACTGGTATGGAGCCTTTATTTTTGAAACCAAAGATTGGTTCCAATTGCAGTTCAAGCTTTTTTTTCTGGGATTCCCATTTCATTAAATGCATTCTTAAAAATAACGTTAATGACACTTCCACTATCAACCAATATCTTTGGTACAAATGAAAGTCCAATTTGGGTAGTTATCATGAGTGAGTCATTGTATAGGTGCCTAACTCCTCCCAACTCTCTCGATTTTATTACCAAATCTAGCACTCAAATAGAACTTTTGAAAGTCTTTGATGGTGCTTCCTCATTTATTGAATTGATGCCCTTGTTGGTCTCTTTTATATACTATTTATTGCTCCTTTACTCATTTCTATATGTGGTCCTCCATGAACTACAGTAGAGCGATTAATTAGTTGCAACATGTTTTGGGGAAGTTCGCTTTCCAAAACATTAGTGTTATTAGCTAGAGGCTTTTCACTTTGAGAATCTTCTTAGTTTTAACAAACTCTTTAAGCACTCCTCTCCTAATCATATTTTGGATGATTCCAGCCAAGACTCAACATTCATCGGTCTTATTCCATTAGCTTTATGAAATGCACAATAATCTCCTCCTTTGCTTGGTTCAAGATTTGTTCTTGACTTAAAAGGTATGGGTACTCAACTTCATCTCTAGTGACATCATGTATGTAAGAGATAGGTTTGTTTAGTTCAAAAAAATCGGTTTTAGCAAATTCATCCCATCTTCCTTTCTTGTTTGGGGTCGTAAAGCTTCCTATTTATCTTTGATTCATTTTGTTATGAAAAATTTCATCCATTCATACAATATTATCTGCTTGAAAGTGAAAGTCCTACAAGTCCTTATAACCGTGAATGTATAGCTCTTTCTAAAATGGAGTGTTTTCAATCAAACTGGATGTTACTAGCGTAATCTTTTCTCGATCACTTACTATCTCTACTTTGTTTGCTTCAGCATTGAATATTTTAAGATAATCCCTTAATAATTCTCTCGATTATTGTTTTATATTAGCCAATACACTTGCACGCTAGTTAGCTCTTTTAAGATGCAGAATTGAGTTGAGAATTCATAAGTAAATTGCTCCCAGAGTAAATTATCTTATGTCGATAACGTTGGTACCATTTTGCTGCCGCTCTATAGAATGTAGTTGAAAATAGCCTACATCTTATGATGAGTCTCATAGTTAAGTATGCTAATATTGAGTTCATACAAAGTCATTATGCAATTTTTTTATTCAAGCCTTTTGTTGAAAAGTTAATATTGATTAGGATGAGTCTCACGGTCAAGTATGCTAATATTGTGTTCATACGAAGTTATTATGCAATTTGTTTTTTATTCAAGTCCTTTGTTGAAAAGTTACAAAGTTCTCAAGATCAAGTCAACCATTGATTCTACAAATTAAGCTCTCATTATTATACAAGGATTAAAATGAAAATGAGAAAGAAGATCAACTCGGAATTTGGACCTTTCTAGTTAGGATACATACCTATTTATAGAAGACTCTATCCCTTGGATCCACAACACGTGTCATTTGGAGAAAGGCCAAGATTTGTTAACTTGGAAAAATCTTTGGTGGTAAATATGCAATAGCAAGGATTCCATGTGACAACTGAGAGTATCAGTCTCAGATGTATTTTCCAATATTTGATGCCTTTAGTTGTTAGTGTGCGATATCTCCTTTGCCCTACAATATGCTATACCTCTTTTGTTCTTCAATACACGATAGCTCTTTTGTTACTTAATACACGATGCCTCTCTTTTGTTCTTCAATACATGGACCTCTCTTTTGTTCCTCAATGCACGATGCCTCTCTTTTGTTCTTTAATACATGAACCCCTCTTTTGTTCCTCAACACATGATAGCTCTTGCCAACACTCGATGGTCTTCAAGAATCATCCTTCGATAACCCTAATAACTATCAATATATGATAGCTAAGGAAATCTTTGCCTTGGATAGCTTTTGAATATATTAGTGATGCAATAGTCTTGGAGTTTTTACTTCAATGGCTACTTAATGTCAATATGCTATAGCTTTATAATCCCATGCAATAGCTTCCTGCCATCATTATGTGATTGCTTTATTAACTCACTATGCGATAGCTTCCTATCCTCATTATGTTATAGCTTTATAAACTCATCATGCGATAGTTCCTACCTTCATTATGTGATAGCTTTATAAAATCAACATGCGATAGCTTTATAATCTCAACATGTGACAGCTTAGGTGCCTCAATATGCAATATGTTATTAAATCATCATGCAATAGTCCAATCCTCGATACTCTATTATCCTCTAACTTATAAAAACCCATGATAGCTTGCTTGATTCTCAACTTGCGATAGCCCTTAACGTTCGATAGTTCACTATGATATAGCTCTTCGCAATTTTCAGTAGGTCATGCCATCATCCTACGATAGCTCGTTACCACAACTTTCAATAGCTTATAATATCAACTTTTGATAGCTTATAATATTAACTTGTGATAGCTTTGACATTTTCAACTTTCGATGGCATCACACTTTATTTGTTCTTTGAAATTTTGAGTGTAACAGGAATAAAATTTGGAGCAATATTTCATTTTGAGAATAATTTATGTATTCCAGCTTTAGAACAATATTATTATACCAAACCTACTACATATTTAAATGTATATGTTAAAAACTAGATTAATCCATATTGAACTTATGTTGCTTACGTTCTAAATTAAAAGATATTTGTAGTAATGTAATGCATACTAAATTAGGAATAATTTATAGTTCTTACTGGCATTTATTATACAATGCCATTGATCTCCAAAAACATTTGTTGTACTTCATTCATTTTGTGGTGACATAAGCGAAATTACTAATAAATGTTTGGTGCTAGGGGCCAAGTGAAAATAATCTAAAGAAACTACGATCAAAGAACATTTGCTTTCACCTTCATATAACTAAAATATCTAAGTATGCACTGTCAAATTCATAGTTCAATCCGTTAACCGTGTTTCTTTGAACCATTTGATATAGTGTTTATCTTTGATGTCAAAAGTATTATTTTATGTGTATCTACTTTGTGCTATATTGATATTAATTTACTATGAATCATCCTTATCATTATACTTTTTCCATTTATTTTGTTTGCACGAATATTTGAAGTAAAATGGAGATTTTTCCCCCATAAATTTGAAAGCATAACATAAAATTTACATACAGTTCTCACATCATATTGCATTATATGTATTGACAAGATGTTGCTTTAAAGGTACTGGAGTATTTTTTAATTTGATTAGTATTGGGTAACGTTAAAAAGTGTAATTATGCAAATGTAGCAATGTTTTTTGTTTGAAAAAAAAATTAACCCACCATTTCACTTTGATCATAATTTATATTACAAGTTTAGAACACTATTATAATACCAAATTGACTATGTATTTAAATTTATATGTTAAATACATGATAAACGCAAGTTGAACTTATGTTACATACATATTAAATTAAAAGAATTCATAGTAATGTAATGCTTACTAAGTTAGGAATAATATATAGTTGTTGTTAGCATTTATGGTATAAAGCCATTGTGCTCTAAAAATACTAGTTATTGTTATAACCAAATTTTCCACTATCTCAAAACATACTCAAACATATGAATTATACTACAAAGTGATGTTGGAATTGATCAAAAACTTTGATTTATGCTTAGAATAACAAGATAAAGTGACTCAAGAAACTTGGGACAAAGACAAGCAATATAAAGTGGTCGGTACCAACATGATTTTATAAAGGTGGAGTCGACATTTGGGTTTGGAGACTTGGAAAGCTATCAAGAATGAAGAAAAGATGGAATATAAGAAATTGGAGTAAGATCAAAGCTAAGGAAAGTGCTCGGTACCAACCACTTTTTGGTCGTTATCGATCACTTTTATGCCTCTCGTGGTCCTTGGAAGGACCATAGGAATGGACTCAAGAAAGTGGAGCAAGATTGGACCCGAGGATAGTTTTTGGTACCAACCATTTTTTATCGATACCAATATGATTTTTCGACTTAGGGACTTTTTATCCTCTTATTACTTTCATGGATCTTGATCTAGAGCTGATATTTCATGGATTTTCGACTTTATTAGGGGTGATTTCCCTATAAATACAACATCTCTAGCAATGGAGAAAGGAATTTTGACATTTTAATTCTTTTTATCTTCTACTTTCCTAAACATTCACAAATCTGAGATTTACTATATTATGGTCAGATCTGAGTTGTAATCATTGTATTCTAGAGAGAATCAACCAAATAATCTGATTAAAGTGGATGTAGGCTGGAGTCTTTGCCGAACCATTATAAAAACTACTTGTGTGTTTCTATTTTATTCTTGTTTTTTCTTGTTTGGTTTGGATTTATCTACTTTGGGGGGTCGTGTCATTTTTAATACAACATTTTTTATTCTTTCACTGAGAAAGAGCTAGATTTGACAACCTAAAGCTTGGATCTAAAGTTGGAAGAGATGAAGAGGCCTTCTTCTAGAGTAGTCATAGGACCAAGTTCATTAGTGCAAGGAGGCAGCTAGGTGATGTCTTTAAGTTCAAATGCATTTGTCTACGTGATCAGAGAAGAGATGGAAAGGATGATGAAAGAGATTCCAGATGGAATAATAACTCTATAGCAAGAGATGTTAGATAGACTTTTTAGAAAAATAGATTAAAGAACAACTAGAGCAGCTAGAATTTAGTACCCAAAGCCAGAAACCAATGCAGGAGCATCTGTAGTTGGAGCAAAGCAAATTGGAACCGAGCCCCATAACCAAAATAAGTTGATACCAACCATAATCAGGTTGGTACCAACTTGAATGTAATGGGGGTAATGGTTGGTTTGACCTTAGGGTGAGCCGGGATGCCAGGAGCGAATGATGGTGGAACTAGAAATGCAAATCAGAACGCGGATGCATAGCAATCAAAAAAGTATGTGCTAGAGTTTCCCATTAGGAATAGAGGGCCAGAATGAAGCCAGAGATGCAGATCAAAATGCAAACGTGCAGTCAAAGGAGTATGTGTTGGAGTTTCCCAGTAGGAACGAGAGACAAAATATAGCTACATATCGAAGACTTCCATTAGACGAAAACGACCGGATCGCTGAGATGATCAGAAGAATAGTGAGAGTTAAACCATTAGACCAGAGTTTGGAAGATGTAAATAGGAACCCACTCACCGTTAATATTCAGTTCATAAGGAATCTACTCAATTTCAAGCTACTGACGTTAGAACTACATAATGAAAGGATAGATCCGACTGTTCATCTGATGAGATACATTTGACATATGGAGGTGCTGGGTGCGTTTGAAGAGATAATGGGGCGATGCTTCTTGTTATACTTAACTAATTGGCTGCCATGTGTTCAGGAAGTTTAATGGGTCAATAAGCACGTGGACCAGATTGGTAGATGAGTTCATATCTCTTGACCAAAGACTATGATGACACATTCGAGCACGAAGCAAAGGGCTGGAGAGACATTGAAAAGTTAGCCGATGAGATTTAATGCAACAGCCGCTGCAGTCGATAAGCTGGATCTATCGATATTCCCGATAGCAATAGTGTTTGGAGTCACGAGCAAGACCGACTACAAAGTTGCATTGGAAAGGGATCGATCGATCGATCTCATGAAGTTTTATCATAAAGCTGAGAGATATTTGCGTCAGGAGGACGTTAAAGCTAATAATGTTGAGATTAACGCTATGGATGATGAAGGATCGTCTGGGGCAGGATATGGTGGAGACAATGGAAAGTTAAAAGCTGATGACAACTTCTAAGAACTAAAGAGACAAAGGAGAGAACAAAAATTATCTTCTTATATTGATCTAAACGAAACGCTGAAGAGGATTTATCTCGATATCAAGGGGCCAATCCCCTATCGAAAGCCAATTAAGAGGGAACCCATGGATTGGGAGAAAAGATCTAGAAGGTTCTTCCATTTCAATAAGATGGATGGACATAGAACAAACGAGTGTAGATACCTTTGTGATTCAATAGAAGAGTTGGTTCAGAGTAACCAATTACAATAGTACATAAGGAACCAAACTATAGTGGTGCAGCCAAAGCAGCCACCATCTGCAGTGAATACACTAAGACACGACCTTGGATCTGGGTCGAGGTTGGTAATCCCATGATCGGGATGGCTGGGAGTCAGGATTGATTCCCATGTTTTGATTTCTATTTTGAATAAATAATACAATAATAACATCAAGCCGCTTAAATGTGTACGGGACCTCGATTGGTCTCTAGGCATGCTATGAGTTGGATGTCCGAGATGAATGTTTAGGATATTTGTTTATTGCTTTGATTTAGATATTTGATTTTTGAAAACCACTTGAACATGATGACTGACATTAATCGGCTATGGTAGTTCTATTCAGAGAGAACGAGGCGATGGCCATAAGGTACAAGTCCCCATGCCAGAAAGCAAGTAGATAGGGCATGCACAAAAGTATGTTCCCTCATCCGAGAGTGAGTGTATCGACTTGTTTGGACGTTGAATTCCCTCACTAGTGAGCAAGCGGATTGGACTTGGCAAGGATCCAGAGAGATTGAACCATAGATCGAATGTTAAATAATTCGGAGAGACCAAACCCTAGATTTGATGTTAAATAATTTGGAGATATTGAACCCTAGATTAGATGTTAAACGATCTAGAGAGATTAGACCCTCGAATGGACATTGACTTGACCTTAGGATTTGAATGCCTTGTTTTTAGACTAGAATACATAAATCTTAGATGAACACAGGATGATTTTGATATATAATAGGATAACTCTAGATGAAAATGTTCTGATTATAAGTTATGACTAACATATAAGCAAGGAATAGAGTCCTTAGCTATAATGGTCTAGAACGGCCTTTGGCTTGCAGTTGAATCCTAAGAAACCAGATGATCACCACAACCTGGGTAATTGTATAGCCGGAGAGTTCGACCGCCAATGATTGATCATTATCGTTGAAGCTTGTTCTTGAGCAAAGCTCACCTTACATTCATAAGGCATACTTTGGGGGCAAGTTTTAAACAAATTTTCCACTTTCTAACAATAGGCTCAAACATATGAATTATATTTCAAAATGATGTTGGAATTGATCAAGAACTAGGATTCATGCTTAAAATAACAAGATAAAGCGACTTAAGAAACTTGGGACCAAGTTAAGCAATAATATGTGATCGGTACCAATGACAAAAGTGGTCGATACCAACATGATATTATGAAGGTGGGGTCGACATTTGGGTTTGGAGACTTGGAAAGCTATCAAGAATGAAGAAATGAAGGGATGAGTGGAGCCGAGGATAGTGATCGGTGCCAACCACTTTTTGGCAGGTGCCAATCACTTTTATGCCTCTTGTGGTGCTTAGAAGGACCATAGGAATAGACTCAAGAAATTGAAGCAAGATTAGAGCTGAGGAAAGTGGTCGGTACCAACCACCTTTTGTGCCTCCTATGGGTCTCTGGAGCTATGACACATGGATGGTTAGCTTAAGTGATTGTCTCAGCGTACATATGGAATGATATAATGAAAGAAAACGTGGTCGCTACCGACCACTTTTTGGTCAGTACTGATATGATATTTCGATTTGGGGACTTTGTCTCCTCCTCTTACTTTATTAGATTTAGGTCTAGAGTTGATATTTCATGGATTTTCTACTTCGTTGGGGCGATTTCCCTATTAAAACACCATCTATGGCAATGAAGAAATGACTTTTGACACTTTGATTATTTTCTACCTTCTTCCTTAAACACTCTCAAATCTGAGATCTACTATATTATGGTCAGATCTGAGTTGTAATCATTGTATTCCAGAGAGAATCAATCAAATAATAAGACAAAAGTGGACGTAGGCTGAATTTTTTGTCGAACCACTAAAAAAAGTGCTTGTGCATTATAATTTTCTTCTTGTTTTTGCTTCTTTTATTTGGATTTATCTATTTTGGGGCGATAATTATATATTATGTTAATTTTATGTACATGTAAAATAAACATTTTATATTGTGTTAATTTTATGCCATAGGAATTTTTTTAGCTTAGAGGTAATAACAAAGCTTTTGGTGAGTTCAGGGGTAATATCATATTCTTTTTACCTTGCTAAAGAGTCTTGGAAAGAGTTATATTGGACATGCTCGTTGACAGAACCTTTTTATGCACTACCATTACAAGTTATATGTTAGAGATATATGATTGGGCTGAAATATATTTGAATGTCCCTTTCATTTGGAAACCGCCAATATTTTATGCGTAGTATTTATTAAAAAATACTTAAATTTTGTATAACTTTAACTTTATCTTTGAACCACTTTTATGAGCATGAAAAATAGATATATCTATTTTTTTCATATCCATAATAGAGTTTGATTATTTTAGAAATTGTGTTAAAAATTGAAAAATCTTAAGTCTATATTTAAAGATCTGAAATAAAGGAAACACTCTTACTATCATTGTAATAATACTTTTGCCAAAAATAAAACAAATATTTAATGGTAGCTGTAATCTTTTTGCATAGCACAAGTTCACACTGTTTGTATAATAAAATACCATGAAACAGCTGCATGAAATTTTAATTTTTTTCCCGATACTCATAGGTATCGTATGATTTATATTAAAACATAAAATGCTACATAAAAATGATATACACTATTATTTAAAACTAAATTTTCAAATGCAACATAAAAAATATAACAACATGTAAAGAGTAATAAAATGCTACTACAAGCTAACATAAAAATTTATTCCATTTAAAGTGTCAACTACAAAATAATATTTATGAAATGATTTATATGCATCGGCTTCATTTAAAAATACTATTACATTTAATAAAATGCTTCTACAAAATTACATTACATGATGTCATATGATCAATATGCATATTTAATATATACTAAATTCTTCTTCTTCCCTAAATTACTGTTGCACCTCCAAAACTCATTTCTCTAAACTCATTCCCATAATACAACCTCTTCTTGCATTGAAGCTCCAACTTTAATTTCATGGCCACCTTATTCCCTATTATCATTTACTCTTTTCAACCCATTGAAAAATCTAATCCTCTTTTTGCAATGGTCCCTACCCACTAGGCCATCGTTCACTATAACTACCTGCATTGCATCTACAAACCCTTGTGGACACATCCGTTGCCACACTGCCTCCTCTTAACTAAACCAACTTGAAATTGGTTTTCAATTTTCTGACTAATAATTTTTAAAACTTTGTATTTGATATTAAAAAATAAATCTGGTAAGGTTGAATCCATAATACATTCAAATGTTTACCAATAACAAGTTTCTTGATTAAAAATTCACTAAGAACTTGTTTGGCTATTACATATAAGTTGCTAAAACAAGTAATTAGTTACTGATTATAATTTTTGTTTTTATTATCAACTTATACGGCGACAAAATAAGTTAATAATAAGTTGATAAGTCAAAGCAACGATTACTAGTTTATGACTTATTTCAGTTTCTATAATTCAATTTTACTTCCATTTTGGCTTACTTTTCGTATCACTATCTAGCTAAAACTATTTACGGGTTACCACTTAAACCTATTTGGTGATTAATTCCCTTGTATTTTCTTTATTCCCTGTAAAACTAACAATTTTTTACTTACTATTCTATCCTTATCCAATCATAAATCTATTATAATTTCCTGTCATTGCCAATTTTATGTTAAGAAATAATGGAAAATATTGACATGTGAAAATGAAATTTGATTTTTTTTTTCAAAGTGATTTTGCCAACACAATTTCCATTCTTAAGCAACATTTTGATGATGATTGTCACCCATGGTTTTTCTTGCTAATGGTTAGCATATGTATTTAATATGAAGATTCTAACTAAAAGTACATAACTTATCTATTTCCCTTGATTCTATTGTAATCTAGTATGCTAAGTACAAGAAATAGATCAAGACCTAGTTATTACTCGATTTTCTTGCAAAACATAATGGGCCCGCCAATTAAGAAACTAACAAACCTCAAGCCTGCATCACCTTGCCTAGTCAACAATTGGTCAGGCCTATCACAAGTGTAAGTATGTAGTTTTTCCCATGAGAGATACGAGTTCCCCATCAATTGTGGGGATGGGATAATGGCACGCTAAATATCATTATCAACAGCTAGCTTGAAACCTCACACGCGACCATGATTGACCTCATCATAATGCAATCGGTTTGCATATGAGCGCCTTGCTTATCTGAGCCTCCTAGCTCTCCATGCCCATCTTTCCTAGGTTCAAACGGACCGCTCTGCCTATCCTGCTTTATCATGACTTGGAAGGACTTTGACAAATGTATATAGCCGCCTTTTCACAAAAAAAAGAGGACGCATACTATGCCCCTGACAAGATCGGCATAAACAACACTATTTATCTAACTAAAGCATCGCTATGTACCAACAATCTCTATCTTTCACGGTCCACATGGCAATGACATCACTGTTCAACAACATTATTTTATCCCTATGCCACATATCTAATAAAATCATGCGTCGATATGGCCCAGCAGCTGGCCATCATCCTAGCCGTTCTCTCGAACTAGCACCTTAGCTTGCCTGCATCTGAGCTATACAACTTCATCAATGAACCCAATGATTCGTGGGGCCTAGCATTTCAATCTGAGTCATCCAAACAAAATTTTAGATGCTATAAATATAGTTTTAAACGCATATGTACAAGGATCAAATTTTCATTTCATGCATGCAATATTTCCCTTATAATCAAGCTCTTACAGTCGAATATATGCAATAAAATCAATAGCCATAGTGGATTTGGAGATCTTCATCGAGATCGAACCACTCTAAATCATGTGTCATTTACTTTACATGCATCATAGATCATAATCTGTTTTTTTATTTCTTAAACATGGTATTGATGAGTCACCTTTGCTAATATCCATTGCAAACTACAAATTTGTGGTTAGCTAGAAATAAAGTCAACATTTTAGCACAAGAAGGATAGGCTACCCTAAAAGCTCTCAACTTTCATCACTTCACATATCCTCAAACTCTTACTCTTCTCAAAAATATTGCCTTGCAAACTAACGACAAGAATGAGGTCGTCAACTCTAATGGACACAACATCTACAATGACACTAGAGCCAACATCGTTAGTCCCACTCTTAGCTTGAGCAATGGCTTATGGATCAGTTTGGTTAATGTGGTCACTAACATCGGGAAGGTTGTTTGAAACTTGAATGAACACTGGGCTAGGATGGACACCCAAGAAATAGTTAACTATGGTCCAAAAATCCCAATTACAACAAATGAACCCCCATCCAACCACTATTCGCCGCACCTTCAACATCATGCATGACGCTCGCTAGGGGGTCATGTTGGAGACCCAAGTTGGGGAAAATTCCGTTCGTAACAGCGTCATACATACCAAGGTCACTCAAAATTTTACCCATGCTCAAACTTGCATCGCATCAAGTACCTCAAGCTGCTCATCAAGCAAAATGACTTACATTTTGATTTCCTAAGGGGTGATAGATGAGCCTAAAACAAAAGCACAGAGAGCTTTCAGTACATTCCCAACCTCAAAGAGAAATCCCTAGTCCTCGCTCATGTGAAAGGCGAGGCTAGTATTTTAGGTCCTCTTCCATGAACATGAATAGGATGTTGCCCACACTTATCCATCATCACCGCTCACCACTGTCATACCAGCACCATCGATCTCCTTCGCTAACAAAGCACTTGAGAAGACTCTCCTAGCTAAGATCCCGCATCATCGGCAATAAGTGGAGGTAGGCCTCTAGGAGGAAATGGCTTCACTTCAATTGCAAAAACTAAGAATCTATAACAAAATAATAGTGGCAGTAACAACGCACATCGAAACAGGCCTAAATTCTGACCCAAAAAAGGCCCATGAAATTTAAACCCATTCCAAAACTGGATGTTAGTTGGTATAAAGAATAATACATAGACTTATTTTTCTACACATTCAGAAACTCACAGTGGAAGGATAAAATATAATATCAGAACAGTACCCATTTTGTTTAAAATTCAAATGTAAAAACATAACACAATACCATAATCAGTCATCAACTATCCATAATACAATATTCCAAAGTTACAACAACATTTAGTAGGTACATCAGAAATAAAGGAAATAACACAAGTAGATAAATAGTAACTACCATAAGTCTACATCTCTGCCACCATCACCGAAAATCCGCATCAACATCTCTAACATGTGGTGTAATAAGAAGGGGGTCAAAACAACAATGTTCGGTGAATAAAATCTCGAGCCTTTCTATAATAGTACTTGGGAAGTATAATTCAAACAAAAATATGTCTTACGTATTTAACTATATTATAAGTTTTCCAACTATAAGGCTTTCCAAGTCCATTATTCTTTCAATCCAATAACCCATATCTATCGTCAATAATGTCTTAACAATGTAAGAGATAGTATCCAAGCCACTTAATACATTTTTAATGGAAATAAGGCAGACTCTAACCATTTAATACCTCATTCAAGGCAGGTCCCTGTCATTTAATATCTATCCCAAGGTGGACTCCTTTCTAGTACTATCTAGCTGACATTGCATGGAACCTTTTCAGGACACTTAATACTTCAAATCTGAAGTGGACAATCCCCAACATATCCTCTACTATGCCCAACTGCCAACCTTGACCATTTACTACTTCTTATATAGGGAAGAGGCAAGCCCTCAACCAACCACTTAATACCTTCAACCCTGAAGCAGGTCCTTCGTATTATGACCCATAACCCAACTGTGATGTTTCACATTAGTCTGACTACTCATAGGTATTGGTAGCCAAATTAACTGGACATGTTTACCCTGCATAATTTGGGACTAACCTCGCGTCCTCCATGGTTACTTATTATAGGCGATGTCTTACATCAGCCCCAAAATCACACTGCTGGTAACCAGCTTATTTGGTCAAAGTTCTATGTTCTTTTGACTAACATCGCATCCCTATAACTTAGTCATAATCTATAATGCTCTCTTAACATATTATCACTCATCTTACAGCATTCAATATCAAGGCCTCATAAGAAACTTCTTATCTCGCCTTTATAGTTAATTACTTTCCTAAATGAAATTTAAACAAAATTAATAACCTATTAACTACGTGATTAATACATTATAATTATATGTTATTTACACTAAAACACACACGCGCGCGCACACACACACACACACACACATATGTATATACACACACGTGCCTAAAATTAACATCCAAAGACAATTCCCTAAACAAACGTTTAAATGTCAGAACTTCAAATTTATACCAATATATCGTATACCCAATATCCATAAATCAATCAGCAGACTTGTACAAAATAAATTCCATACCAAAATTATACTAAAATAGCAGAATCAACACTAATAAAAACTTATAATTCATATATTTTACGCTTTATTCAACTTCTTTTTATGAAATTGAAAAGGGTAATTCCTATTTAAATTGCAGAATTAGGCAATGAAAACTACGAATAAAAGAATCTGTACTTTATACATGATTTCCTTACTTATTTCTTTTCAAAAACCCTTAATCAGATCCAAAGAAAAAGAGAAGAAGTGGAATAGAATATAAAATATTAAAATTGCAATAACTAGACAATTCCACTATTTTAATATAGAATAATTAAGATTCTAACTTAAGAATTTACATTTCGCTTTAGGCCAATTTTGGGGTTTTAGTGTGATGTTTTCGTAAAAAAATTAGCCAAAGGCATATATCAAATCCAAGTTGTACTATACAATTACTAAAATAATAAAAACTAAGATTTCCATTCACAATCAGTCCTTAGCTTTTCCATTTTCGGATTTGATACACTTGCTTTAATCTCTTATAGTTCTCTCCTTTTAGAATATACAACAAGGGAATTGTATATGAATTAGATTCAGAAATTTAGGGACTGGAGGAGGAAAGGATTAGAAATTGAATAATAAACACCTAAAATTTCTTACCTGAAACCATAGAGTATTTTTCTAAATCTTTGAGGAGAGAGACCGATAGAGCTTTGCTTGGTTCTCGAAATAATTTATGAATAAAAGTGAGAGGGCTAGGCTCCTATTTATAGTGGTTCGAAAGCAACATAACCATTGGATTTAAATCGGTTAAAAATAATAAAATCCAAGCCATTCAATGCTGAAAATCCTAGTGGTTATCAACAGGGACCAGTCAACCGTTCTGATAAAACCGAAACATATCTTATACCATCTCGTATGCTTTTCCAATAACCTAAAGGAGACAACTAGCGATTATAACCTAGAAAATCTAAAAGAAAATTTTGCTTGAAGCTGCAATTCATCATCAACTGGTGTTAATTGATGTTGGGGTCTTAATATTCTTACTTAATTAAGATGGACATTCCTAGTATGTCATTCCA
This sequence comes from Allium fistulosum, assembly GCA_030737815.1. Lineage (NCBI taxonomy): Eukaryota > Viridiplantae > Streptophyta > Magnoliopsida > Asparagales > Amaryllidaceae > Allium > Allium fistulosum. The sequence goes on along the minus strand of CM060902.1, from coordinate 1,003,325,866 downwards.
CCATCACCCACCTTCCTTAATTCTCCTTCTTAGTTTCTAATAAATGTCCATTACCTGTAATAATTGGTCATTAATGTCAAAATTGAAAATTTCTAATCAATCTTTATTTAATCCTTTTTTTTATCTATTTACCAGTTTCAAAATCCACCTATTATACCTATTCAATTCCTCCATAAGCACCATATTAAATTTCTTAGTTGGTCCCCATTTAACTCCTTTTAATTCTCTATTAATTACAGATTTATTTCCCACTAAATCTATAATTAATGTCCATAAATCTTAGTCCTATAATTACTATGCAGCTAAAAACTAATACGAATATCGTTGTAAATTACGCTATTTATATATTTTTATTTTTGAACATTAAACGCGGTTATACGTGTGCATATATATCTTATTTCGAATTACTAATTTCTAAACTAGAACATTCATTTCCACATTTTAATTTATTAGATCTATCCTTCTAAAAAGGATTACCTTTATAATTTCTCATTAATTAATCACAAGAGAGATTTTTGCTTTACTTGAAATTACACGGGATTATTTCTCTTTTGTTGAAATAGAAAGTGTAAACTATAAAAAAGAATATCCATATCTTACACATCTTTTCCCCTTTTTTTGTATATCCCTTGTTAATTCAAAACAACACACTTTTATATATATTTTGGAATTGGGTAATTTATGGAAATTACAGAAAACTCGCTCAAATAATTCAAAACATAGAAATTAATATTCCAAGTCAACTAAGGCAACCTAATTTAACAACACAATTGTAGATCTAGAATACCTTTACGACTTTACCATCATTCTATGAATAAACATTTTGGAACTGATTTCAACTTTCCAAATCAGGTTGTACATACTATTCCTATTTTATTTGTATCCTAAAACCTTTACCCTATCTTAACTAGGTAGCAATCCCTATCTATTCTATAAAAAATGCGGTTTAGTCCTCACCATTCTTAAAACTAAACTTTCACACCCATGAAGTGCTTAATCTGAAACCTTTATCTTAGAAATCCCTATTACTCTAGTATGTAGCATAAGGAATTCATAAATTTCCTCATTTCAAAGAAAATTTTGAAACATGTTTTCCAAAAGAATTTCCAACATGCAAATTAGCTTGAAGAATCGGATTCCTAAAAGTATTTGAACACCATGTTTTATTTTATTCTATATATTTATTCCATTTTTATTAAACACTTGAATAAAACCTTCTCGAAACATTTGGACCTAGCTACTCAAAAGCATTTGAACACAATTTTGAAAACCTTTGCCACTTTATTCATAACTCCAAATTGGAGAAAAATTCAAAAATTGCTTAGCAAAATAGTTTCCCTTCTCAAAGACTTTTACCTCTCAATTATTAAACCAAACTATTGTCAAATCAAAAGTTCAAAAAGAATCTTCTAGAACTTTAAACAATGAAAAATGGAGTAGACAAGGTAAACTTCTATCCTATCATTTTCCTATCCTTCCTTATATATTTTCTCTAACTAGATTACTAATCTTATTTTATATAAATTCTCAATGCTATTTCTATCCAAATCTCACAATATTGCCTCTATATAAATTCCTCCGACCTAAATGGCTTCTACATTATTTTAATCAAGTTTCATTACTATTTATCCCCTTTTAAAAGAATTTTTTTAAAAAAAAAAGTGAACTTCCAAATTTATGAGATAGGAAAAATCATCAAGTCCGACCTATGCTCTATTTTACATTTATTTTTAAAATGAAGAATCCCTTTATTGAAAACTATTTTAGCTCAACCAATTAAAAATTAGCATTTCAAGAATGAAAAATACTTTTTACCAAAAACCTTTTAATCAAAAACTTTTGACTCGATAAAATTTTAAATTATGAATTTTCAAATTTCCTTACTTTTTCAAAAACAACTTCCTAATAGATCCTTTGAAAAATCCATTCAAAAAATTTCAAAGAATTTTTCAAAAACCTTTTATCAAATTCTTTCATATAGGGTTGGATTTAGAAATTGACTAATTGCCCTTTCTATTGAACTTCCCTTCTTCCATACCAAATATTTGCTCTTAATATTCCATACTTATGGATGCTTTTGGGGTGCTTCTATATCTCACGGTCATGCTCTTCTTGGTTCGCTACTTACTACACGACCTCCGCCCCATAGGAAATCGGGGTAGGAGTATAAATTTAACTCTATTTATTTTTCCAACTCATGGTCGCCTCGTCCATCCTTTCGAAATATGGTCGCAACTACTTCGATTGTCGGAATTTATTGAGTAGGCATATGTTCAAAATAAGTATATATATTTATATATAAGAAGATTTGAAAAAAGATTTCAAAAATAATAAGTACGCCACTCATACATATAACTATCCCTATTGATTGGGTTAACTAAGCTCTGATACCAAAAGTAACAAATCACCTCGAAGTAGGCTTGAATTCCAACCCAGAAAAGGTCCATCAAAACTTAGACCTATTTCAAACCTGGCTATCATTTGGTATAAAGAACAATACACGGAGCTATTTATCGATACATTCAGAAACTCACAGCGGAAGGATAAAATATAATATCAGAACAGTACCCATTTTATTTAAAATTCAAATGTCATAAAAACATAACACAATACCATAATCAATCGTCAACTATCCGTATTACAATATTTCAAATTACAATATCATTTAATGGGCACATCAGAAATAAAGGAAATAATAGAATAGATAAATAGTAACTACTTTAAGTCTGGGTCTCTGCCACCACCTCCAAAAATCTGTATCAACATCTCTAACCTGTGTTGTAATGAGGAGGGAGTCAGAACAAAAATGTTTGGTTTATAAAATCTCGAGCCTTTCTATAATAGTACTCCGATAGTATAATTTAAATAAGAATATGTCTTACGTATTCAACTATATTATAAGTTTTTCGACTATAAGCTCTCTAAGGCTTTCCCAATCCATTATTTTTTCAATCCAATAACCCATATCTATCATCGGTAATGTCTTAACAATGTAAGAGATAGTACCAAGCCACTTAATACCTGTTATCCACATATTTTTTAACTACTATGTTAAGAGAATGACCAAGAGGATATGGAAGCAATGGAAGATAGTGTTACTACAAATACGTATATCAAGCATCTAAAGAAAACATATCGAACCTATAAATGCATGTTGAGTTAATGAATCTATGATTATACATTGAGCCTCCAAGTTAAGAACGTAGCAAGCATCTAACATGAAGATATCGAACCATAAGGAAGTCAAATTTAAAGGCAAGAAGGATGTTAAGACTTTATAACCTAAAGAAATAGTATCGAGCCCATAAACATAGAAGCAGTTTCAAAGAGGTGATATCGAGTTTATAGAATAATAAAGTTGTCAAACATGTAAATATAAAATATCTAAAGCTTGTAAAAGTTAAGATAGCGAGCTCCTACAATGGTAAAAGGGATGTCGAGCTACTACAACGAAGAATGTCACCAAGTATGGAGATGTCGAACACTTAAAAAGAATTATCAAACTTTAAATAGTACACAAGTTGAGGAATAGTGCCGAGTCTCTAGAGGTAACGGATCTCTACAAATGCAGATATTATAGAGCATTTAACAAGTAACATATGATGTCGAGCGACAACAATGAAAAAGGTGTAGAATGCCTAACAATAAGAAGGTATCGAGTTTTTAGATGGTAAATGAAGATGTCAAACAAAGAGATATCGAGCTACAACTGATTTTGAGAAACAGAGGACATTGAGTCTCTATAGACCAAATGATATAGAGCTCTACAGCATAATGTTGTAGAGCATGAAACAAAGGAAGAGTGTTGTACCATCTGAAGATGCCAAGTTTCTAACATGAAGCGATTATGCTTATAACGGTAAAGTTAAGCTGTTATAAAAGCCTATCAAATAGGAATAATAAAAAATGGCGAGCTTATCTAAGTCTTTGTTATAACAAATGATAATGAATCTCAACTACAATAATAGGACGGTGCCGAACATATAAATATCAAGTATTTACAAAACTAAGTATTGTAAATCATTTAAAAATGGCCAAAACTAGCCATACAAAGAAGGTGTCAAGTATTGATAGTACAAAGAGGGTAGCGAATATGTAGACTGGGAAGACACGTGGCAGCTACTCTGCCTACCGCCACCACTATAAATCCACTTAGTCATTCAAATGAGGGCGGATCATTTCTTTCCCTCTGTCTTAAATTAAATAATTGTGAACACTAAATTGATTTGGGAAATTTATGAATCGATTGTAATCCTTGAAACTTATGCGAACAAAGGACATGAACAATTTTGCATAGCCTACTTCCCTTGAATTGTGCATATTTAATTATTATCGAATTGTGGACGTGTCTATGATTACTTTTAGACTTGGATTAGGACTTATATATAAGATAAGGCTATATAAGCCCTTGTCTAAATTAAAGATCACTTTGCACAATGACTACCATGCCTATTGACATATGAACAATGGACTGTAACTTATGTGAATCGCCTATTTTATCCGTTAGCAAATGGTTAATTGATTATTGCACTTCTATTTGACTTACCTATTTTACCCTTAGCCCTATGACATGAACTTTTAAATAACATCATGGCCATACTAAAAGTACACAGGCATTATAGGGCCATTCTGAATAATATTATCTTGTACAAACGTCAAGGGTGTTAAATCGATTTCTTATGTAATATCTTGGCGCTAGAAGGAGGGCTTGAACTTCTGACCTATTATTTCCTTACTTAGAAACTAATATGTAAAGTTTTGTTGTAGGAAAATGGTGAGGAATAAAAAATTTCGATGTTCCGAACGAAGAGATTGTGCAACAACATACTTGGAGGAAAATATCACTTTAAACTTCTATTCAGAGAATACGAAACTTTGGTAGCCTTGACACCAATGAAGCCAACAAACAGTGAGGCTAAGATTCAAGATTTAACACAACGGCTTATAGTGATGCATGAACTCCTTAAGAAGGTTCTTTATTAGAAGTCTTCTAAAACAGCAAAGCTTACAAAAGGAGGAGAGGAAGTGGAATCTCCAAGGAGGAATCTAGACACCTGCTACTCAAAAGCAAAGACAAGGGTAAAATCATCATGGTTCTGCAAAGAAAGAAAGAAACTCAAAATGAAGGGCCAACGGTGTATTCCTCGAACTTGCAGGATAATGAAATTAAGATGAATCATCAAAGAGAAAGTCAAGGAAGGAGAGTAAGAAGATCTTTTGAGCAGTCGGGCTACTCAATTTCACACAAAGAATACAAGCCCTCCAGAAGAGATTATCATGATGATGAAGCAAACCTAAAAGACATGGCCAATAAAATAATGAAGGACATGCTTGATCTTAATGGAAAAAGGACCCTTTACCTAAGGGTAAATAATAATCCTCATAAAGCTCCATTTACAGAGGAAATAATGTTTGTCAGAATTCCACCACACATCAAAATCCCACCATTAAAGTATAATGGAACCACTGACCCTGATGGCCATCTTTTGGCTTTTGAGAGCCAAATGGGTTTGCATAATGCATCTAGAGTAATATGTTGCAGACTCTTTCCTACAACTTTTCAAGGAACAACTATTAAATGGTACAGACACTACAGAGAGAAACCTATTTACTCTGGGAAACCATTTTCTTATGAGTTTTCAGCATAATTCTGCATATGCAAAGATCCTACTATTGACTCTAGTGTGCTGGCAAATGTTAAACAAAGATCAAGAAAGTTGCTTGGCGAATATCTGAAGATATTCAACACTAAGGCACTAAAGGTGGAAAATATGACGAATAGAGAAAATCTAGTAGCGGTCCGCTCAAGGTTAATTGAACAGACCCCCTTACGGAAGGATCTCTACGTGCATGGGTATAGGGATCTTTAAAATTTTCATTTCCAAGCTGATAGGTTTATCCATATGGATGAAATGTACCATGCTGAAAAGAAATCAAAGCCTAAGAAGGAAGGAGGAAAATTTAGCTATGATCACCCTAACAAAAAGCCGAGGTGGGATGAAAATAGAGGAGGATAATAGGAGGAGATCCCTAAATCTAACTATGTGGCTTTGAATAAACCCATTTCCTATATTTTTGCCATGGCTAAAGATGGAGGAAACTTCCCTTAGTCCTGGAAGCTAAGGAACAATCCAGAATCGAAGAAGGGGGAGATTATTGCACTTACCATAAGGCGAACGAACATAAAATTAAAGAATGTCGTGTTTTGACCGAAATAATTCAGAACATGATTAGATCCGGATCTTTAAAAGAGTTTGTCAAGGAGGATCAAAAACCCTCTAACGCTGAAAGGAACAATCAGAGGCCCCTAAGAAGTACTACAAATTTCATAAAGAATGATTCTCAATCGGACTTCATTCCTTCAATCAACCGTATAGATGTCATCCGTGGAGGTCCCTATCTCGCTGGAAGCAACAAAGAAGCTAAAAGCGGTTACATGATGGAGACAAGAGATGGAGTCTTTTCTATTAAGGAGGAGCCACCGTTCAAAAATCGCATATATCAACTTCAAATGCCCAACGTAACAATAATTCCAAAGGAGGTGAGGGGGGTCTGTCACCCGCATAATGATCTGTTGATGATAACTTCATAAATTGGGCTCCTGTGGTAACAAAGATCTTAGTGGATACTGGAAGTGCAGTAAACGTCATCTTTAAGCATGCTTTCAATCAAATGGGTATTCCAGAGGAGAAGTTGGATCCAAGCTTTGAGCCAATCTTTGGATTTAACAATAAAGGGTCTACTCCAATAGGACAGATCAAGCTCCTGGTGCAGATGGGAATTCTGCCACATTCTATGACTTTTGGGACCTTATTCATAATAATGGATCCACCTACTATTACAATGCTTTCTTTGGAAAGCTGGCCCTGGACGAAGTGGATGCATTCGTATCACCGAAATATCTAATGGTAAAGTTTCTAATCACATGCACATCCAAAAGAGAATTGTACTTCACTACACTTGAGAAATTCAAAAGAGATGGTGTTTTCTAAGGGAAGTGATTTAAGTAAAAAAATGAAATTGAGATGCCCGTAGTCGATAGTCCTTTAAGCCTACTATCCAAGGAAAATAAGAAGACAAGTATATTTGAAAAGTCCAAGAATGCGCTGAAAAGAATTAACTTTACCAAGAGGAAAAGAAAGCGAAAAGATGCAAACCAGGTAGATAATGAAATAGATGGTGAAGAGATCGTTACCGAATTAGATTGTAGAAATGAGCAAGAAAGAATGAAGTGTGCCAAAGACTTAGAAGATGTAACCTTAGATTCACTTGACCCAACAAAAACGGTAAAAATCGAAAAAGAGTTAGGCGACAAGCTCAGAGAGGAACTTATCCAATTTCTTCAATCAAGTAAGGATGTGTTTGCTTGAAACCACTTGGACATGGTTGGAATAGACCCAATAGTGATAAGCCACGCTCTAAACATTGATTCAAATATTGCTTCTAGCCGATTAAAAAAGAGGCAATTCGATAAAGTCCAGACTGAGGCTTTGAAAGAAGAAGTCAAAATACTACTTACATTAGAGAGGTACTCTATCCTAAGTGGTTTGCTAATCTTGTGTTGGTTAAGAAATCTAACGGAAAATGGAAAACATGCATTGACTATACAGATATGAACAAGGCATGACCCAAAGATTGGTACCCCTTACCCTGAACAGATCTGTTAGTTGACGCCACAAGCGGACATAAGCTCTTATCCTTTATGGATGCATACTCAGGTGATAACCAAATCCTTATGCTCAAACTGAATGAAGAAAACATAAGTTTCTTGATAGATTGGGGAACTTACTACTAAAAGGTCATGCCTTTCGGGTTAGAGAATGCAGGGGCTACTACCAAAGTCTGGTGAATGGAATGTCCAGAGAACAAATCAGATGAAATATGGAAGTGTAAGTGGATGATATGCTGGTCAATTCCCAAGAGGAAAATAACCACTTAAGTGATCTTGAAGAAATGTTTGGGGAATTAAAAAATTACCAAATGAATCTCAATCCATAGAAATGTTCTTTTGGAATACAATCTAGGAAATTTCTAGGATACATTATTAATATTCGAGGATTTGAGGCCATTCCTGACCAATTCCAAGCAATTAAGGACATGGCGGAACCAAAAACAAGTAAAGGTGTGATGAGCCTAAACAGAAGAGTGGTAGCTCCGAACAAATTTATTTCTAAAGCTACTGATAAGTGCATCCCTTTCTTTGATGTGATCAGGAAAAAGAAGAACTTTGAATGGTGAGAGGATTTCCAAAGGGCCTTCAAAGAATTAAAGGATCATGCTGTAAAACTTATGATCCTATCTAGCCCAATAGAAGGGAAAAATTATCTCTACATGGCCGTCTTCGAGCATGTAGTAAGTTCGGTCTTAGTAAGAGAGGAGAGCAAAACTCAACTTCCGATATAAATATACTAGTAAAAGGCTTAAAGATGCAAAGGTTAGATATCCAGTTATAGAGAATTTGGCATGCTGTTTAATTCTCTCCGCATAAAAGTTAAGAGCCTACTTTCAAGCACACCAAATCAAGGTCTTAACCAGTTTTCCACTTAAACAAGTTTTCAGTAAACCTGAGGCGTCGGGAAGGCTAGTAAAATGGGTGATAGAGCTTAGCCAATATGATATTAAGTTCCAAACCCGAGTGGCGATTAAAGGGAAGGCCCTGGCCGATTTCGTTAACGAATGCACGGGGACCATTAAGGAACAATCGAAAAAGGAGAAGGATTTAAAGCCTAAATGGTAATTGTTTGTTGATGGGGCCTTGAATGAATAAGAAGTTGGCATAGGTTACATAATCATTACCCTTGATGAACACCGATTACATTACACAATGAAGTTAGGTTTTCCCTCTACCAATAATGCAGCTGAGTATGAATTACTGATGGCAGGACTTACCTTAGCCCTTCAGTTGAAGATCCCAAGGGTCGAAATTTTTAGTGATTCCCAATTGATGGTTAATCAGCTGAATCAGTCATATCAAACGAAAGATGCCAAATTGACCCTTTATTTCAAAAGGGTGCTAAAGATGTAACTCAATTTGAAGATTTTTCAATACGCTAAGTAATTAGAGGGAAAAATTCACAAGTCGATTCTTTTGCCAAACTGGCTGGTTCATGAGGAGCACTAGAGACACGAATTATGCCAGTGGGCTTCCAACAAAGTCCCGGTGTTGAGGAAAAAGCCCCCGAGTCAAAAAACAAAGCAATGGTATTAACTAGATCCCAAGCACTCACGCACGCGGAAAACGAGAAAGAAATGGGAGGTGGAATTGATGTCGTTCAAGAAGGAACCATTCATATAGAAATAAGCAACCAATATGAGAACAATTGGATGACACATATTGTTAAGTAATTGGTAGAAGAATAACTATCGGAAGATAAAAAGGAAGATAGAAGGATAAAACACCAAGCTCCAACTTTTGTTATGATGGAGGGGATACTTTACAAAAAAGGATACTCACTCCCATACTTGAGATGTGTTAGTTCAGAAAATGATACAAAATTATTGAGAGAAGCCTATGAAGGATTCCGTGGAGACCATTCAAATGGCATAAAATTGGCTAACAAGTTTATGAGACAAGGTTTTTATTGGCCCCATATGACCAACGATGCAATGAATTATGTAAAGAGATGCAAGAAATGTCAAAGATTTTCTACAATTCCGCATATGCCACCAAGTAAACTAACCTCAATTTCAAGCCCATGGCCCTTTGATGTATGGGGAAACGACTTAATTGGACCATTGCCTATATCAAAAAGTGGAGCTAAGTATGCAGTAGTAGCCATTGATTACTTTACTAAAAAGGTAGAAGTAGAACCATTACCAAATATAACATCAGGAAAAGTGCTAAAATTTGTGATTAATAACATATTTTCCCAGTTTGGAATACTGCATAAGATAATATCCGATAATAGAAATCAATTTGAAAGTGAGACATTCACCAGATTCTGCAACAAGAATGGAATAATAAAAAAAAATCGTTTGTAGGCCACCCCAAGGCAATTAGAGCCATCAAAGCTACCCACAAAAATGTTAAGACTATCTTTAAGAAACGACTTGATAAAGCAAAAGGAAAGTGGGTAGAGGAATTTTCACTCATGCTTTGGGTATATCGCACCTCTACTAAAACTGCAACCGGGCATCCTCTATTTTATTTGATATATGGATGTGGGGCAATGTTTCCAATCGAATTTGAAATACCATCTCACCGGAGAATTGCATATGCTTTTAACCATAATCAAAAGCTAAGAATAGAGTCCTTGGATATGATAAATGAATTAGGGGATGAAGCGGCCATGCGAGTGGCTGAATATCAACAAAGGATATCGAAGTACTATAATTCTAGGATTAAGGAAAGATCATTCCAAAAGGGAGAATTGGTACTTCAAAAGTTCATAGTAAATACCAAAAATCCAACAAATGGGCTGCTTGGACCAAACCGGAAATGATCCCTCGTTATCGACAAAGTAATCATGCCAGGGATTTATCAACTATGCCGACCTGATGGCAATATAATATCAAGAACATGGAATGCCAAACATTTGAGACCATACTTTCTAACAATGGATGAATAAAGAAATTAAGACAAGTATATCTACGGAATCGTTAATCAAATGGAAAAAATGAACTGTAAGGAAATCAAAGCTTAAATCATTACCTATAAGGTAATAAGGGGTGAAGCAAAGGCTTTCGACCCCGCCATAAGGGCCTGGTCAAAAACGTCATAGAGGGTGGTCAGAGTAAGCCTTCGGTCCCGCCTAAGATAGCCTGGCCAAAGCACTGCAAGCCTTCAATCCCGCCTACGTGACCGGCCGGAGCACCTCTTGGATGGAGGACAGAGTAAACCTTTGATCCCACCTAAGATGGCCTGGCCAAAGCATCGAACCAGCCTTTAGTTGCTCCTATAAGGCGTGATTGGAGCACCTCCTAGAGGGAGGACGGGTAATACTTTGGTTCCGCCTAAGATGGCTAACCAAATGCATTGAACAACCTAAATTATTACCTATAAGGTAATAAAGGGCTCAATCAAAGCCTAAATCATCACCCAAAAAGTGATAAGGGGCAAAAGACAATCAAGCAAGTTTAAATTTATCCTAAAGGTGGGTCAAAGCAATCTTCTAGTCGAAGAATAGTCAAACACATTTAGTTCTATACCAAGGCAAAGTTAAAATAACCTTCAAAGGAAGGATCACAAAATCAAAGATTTTACTGTTAGATATGGATGTCTGAGAAATTCTGATTTATTACTTTGGCTCAAGGCTCCATTCTTTGAAATGTTGGTTTAGCTCCTAGTACTTTATTTCTAGATTGGAATTCAAATGATCAAGTAATGAGAATCTCCATAATAATCAGATTTCTAATCCTCTTACCAGATGGAATCCCGGTCTTATTATTAGAAGAATTTTCGATCTTCTTACCAAATGAAGTTCTGGTTTTATTATCAAATGGATTCCTAATTTTATTACCAGATGAATTTCTAGTCCTCTATTAAAATGAAATTATGGTATTCATACCAAATGGATTTATTGTCTTATTAACTAATGAATTCATGGTCTTTTTGCCACATGGATTTCTGGCCTCCTTATTAAAAGAATTTATGGATTTCTTACCAGACGGATTTATTGATTTCAAACCAGAGGGATTTCTGGTCTTCTTATCAATTGAATTTCTAGACTTCTATCAAATAAATCTATGGGACTTCTTGGATTTCTGGTCTTCTTGCTAATTGAATTTATGGCCTTCTTATCAAGAAAATTTATGGTCTTCTTAATCAGGATTTACATTGAAATACATAAAGCTCCTTTATATAAAGAAAGAGATAAATTAATCCATGTCTTTACCAAAACCCAAAGAGTTTGTCTAAAATTCAATTTAAAGAAAATAATGAAAGTCATCATCCTTTGCTTTATGTTTTCCAGGAAAACTGGATTGAAGAACTCATAAAAAGTTGGAAAGGTGAGAAGATACTTGTTTTTACACTAAAGTATAAAAAGCTTCTTTTATACAAGGAAGGGGACAAAAGTTATCCACATATTTTTTGACTACTATGTTAAGAGAATGAACAAGAGGATATGGAAGCAATAAAAGATAGTATTATTACAAATACGTATATTGAGCAACTAAAGAAAACATATTGAATTTATAAATTCATGTCGAGTTAATGAATCTATGATTATGCATCGAGCCTCTAAGTCTTTAACGTAGCAAGCATCTAACATGAAGATATCAAACCACAATGGATAAATTTAAAGACAAGAAGGATGTCAAGACTTTATAACCTAAAGAAATAGTATCGAGCCCATAAACATAGAAGTAGTTTCAAAGAGGTGATATTGAGTTTGCAGAATGATAAAGTTGTCGAACATGTAAGTATAAAACGTCTCAAGCTTATAAAAGTGAAGATAGCGAGCTCCTACAATGACATAAAGGACATCGACTACTATATCGAAAAATGTTACCAAGTTTGTAGATGCTGAACATTTAAAGAGAATTGTCAAACTTTAAATAGTCAACAATTTAAGGAGTGGTGCCGAGAATCCAGAGGTAAGGGGCCTCTACAAAAGAAGATGTTACCAAGCATTATCAAAAAAACAAATGATGTGGAATGACAACAATGAAAAAGTTGTTGAGCGAGTTGTCGAGCGCCTAACAATAAAAAGAAGTCGAGTTTTTAGAAGGTAAATGAAGATGTCAAAATAAGAGATATCGAGCTATAACTGATTTAAAGAAACAGAGGATATCGACTCTTTATAGCCCAAATGATATCAAGCCTCTACATCATAATGCTGTAGAGCATGAAACAAAGAAAGAGTGTTTGTACCATCTGAAGATGTCGAGTTTCTAACGTGAAGCTATTATCCTTATAATGGTAATGTTAAGCTGCTATGAAAGCCTATCAAATGGTGGCAATCAAAGATGGTGAGCTTGTCTAAGTCTTTGCTATAATAGTTGATATCGAATCTCAACAACAAGAATAGGACGGTGCCATACATCTAAACGTAAAGGAGGATATCGACTATTTAAAACACTAACTATTCTAAAACATTTGCAAACATCCAAAATTAGCCTACAAAGAAGGTGCCGAGTATTGACAGTACAAAGAGGGTAACCGAATATGTAAACTGAGAGGACATGTGGCAGCTATTCCGCCTGCCGCTACCACTATATACAGACCCCCTTAGTCATTCGAATGGGGACAAATCGTTTCTTTCCCTCTCTATCAAATTAAAAAATTGTAAACCCTAAATTGATTTGGGCAAATTAAGAACCGATTGTAATCCTTGAAACTTATGCGAACAAAGGACTTGAACAATTTTTCATAGCATACTTCCCTTGAATTGTGCATATTCAATTGTTATTGAATTATGGACGTGCATATGAATAGTTTTAGACTTAAACTTGGACTTATACATAAGGTAAGGCTATTTAAGCCCTTGTTTAAATTAAAGATCACTTTGCACAATGACTACCATGCCTATTGACATATGAACAATGGGCTATAACTTATGTGATTTGCCTAGTTTATCCATTACCAAATGGTTAACGGATTATTGCACATTTTTGTGACTTATCTATTTTACCCTTGGACATATGACATGAACTTTTAAACAACATCATGACTATACTAAAAGTCCATGGGCATTATAGGGATATTCCAAATAATATTATCTTGTATAAACATGTCGGGTATTAAACCAATTTTTGGCATAACAATACCCTTTTAATGGAAACTAGGTAGACTCTGAACATTTAATCCCTCATTCAAGCTAGGTCTGCGTCATTTAATATATATATCCCAAGGTGGACTCCTCTCTGGTACTATCTAGCTGACATTGCACAGAATCTCTTCAAACCACTTAATATTTCAAATCTGAAGTGGACCCTCCCTGAGATATCTTCTACCGTGCCTAACCGTTAACCCTGACCATTTACTACTTCTTATACAGGGAAGAGGCGGGCCACCAACCGCCGCTTAATACCTTCGACCCTGAAGCAGGTCCTTCATATTATGATCCGTAACCCAACCATGACGTCTCACATTAGTCCGACTATTCGTAGGTACTACTAGCCAGATTGACTGGGAGGTTTACCCTACAAAATTTGGAACTAACCTCGCATCCTCCGTGGTCATTTATTATAGGTGATGTCTCACATCATCCGCAAAGTCGCATTACTGGTAGTTAGATTAGTTGGGCAGACTTCTGTATACTTTTAACTGACCTCACATCCCTATAACTTAGTTATAATCTAGAATGCTCAACATATTATCACACATCTTACCACATTCCATATCAAGGCCTTGTAAGAAACTTCGTATCTTGCCTTTACAACTAATTACTTTCCTATAGGTGATTTAATGATAATTAATAACCTATTAACTGCGTATATAATATGTTATAATTTTACGTTATTTATGCTAGTACACATACAAATACAAACACACACATGCTTAAATAAGAATGCAAAGATTGCACCCTAAACTTACATTTTAATACAAAAATTCAGATTTATACAAGTTCAATTCCATATCAACAAATATATCATATATCCAATATCCACAATTCAATCAGCGAACTTGTATAAAATAGAATCCATACCAAACTTATTTTATACTAAAATGCCAGAATCGATATTAATAAAAACTTAAATATTTTTACACTCTATTCAACTTCTTTGTACGAAATTGAGAAAGGGAATTCCTATTTAAATCATGAAAATAGGCAGTGCAAACTACGAATAACAAAATCCATGCTTTACACCATTTCGTAACTTATTTCTTTTCAAAAACCCATAACCTGATCTAAAGAAAAAGATAAGAAGTGGAATAGAATGTAAAACATAAATATTACAATAACTAGATAATTCCACTATTTTAATATATAGAATATTAAGATTCTAACTTAAGAATTGACATTTTGTTTTAGGGAAATTTTGGGGTTTTTAGTGTGATATTTTCGTAAACAAATTCTCCAATGGCATGTATCAAATCCAAGTTATACTATACAATTACTAAAATAAGGAAGACCAAGGTTTCCACTCGCAATTAATCCTTAACTATTCTCTTTTTCAATTTGATACGCCTGCTTTAATCTCTTATAAATCTCTCATTTTAGACAAGAGAATTGTATACGAATTATATTTAGAAATTTAGGCATTGGAAGAGAGAAAGATTAGAAATTGAATAATAAACACCTAAAATTTCTTACCTGAAACCCTAGAGTATTTTTTTAAATATTTAAGGAGAGAGACTAATAGAGCTTCACTTGGTTCCTGAAATAATTTATAAATAAAAGTGAAGGGGCTAAGCTCTTATTTATAGTAGTTAGAAAGCACCAAAACCATCAGATTTAAATCGGTTAAAAACAATAAAATTCGATCCATTCAAACACTGAAAACCCTAGCCGCCATCAGGGACCGGTCGACCGCTCCTACTCCACCGGTCAACCGACCCAAGACAGGCAGTTGACCGGTATTATTATTTTAGGAAAATTATTTATTGTTGTTAATTACGTAACCTCCAAGTCTAACTACCATTAATTTTGAATTTCAAACTTAATAATCAATCATTTATTTGAATTTGAATTTCATTTAAATTACTTAAATCAGAAAACTTCAAACGTCTATAACTTTTCTGTTTGAGCTCCATTTTCGAAACATTATGTATGGAAATTGATTAGAAAATTTCCATGAACGCAACAACGTAACTTTCGTGGCCAAACTTTAACTTTTACAAAATTTTCATATTTAGCCTTATTAGTAATTAATTCTTTTCTTATTAGTTAATTTCTTATTAATTTTTACGGGGTGTTACAACGAGGGTTAAAGTGACGATGAGAATGGTAAGCCTTTCTCTGAAGAAATCTTGGAATGTACATTTATCGGAGGTATGCTTTACTAAACATTGATAAGTACAATAGAATCATTGATCCATTCGGCCACATCATGCCTTTTAACTCTGTTACTTGAGATAGATAGCTCTATAGTAACGCAAAGTGCCTTAAGGACAGAGAGAGCAAAGGAAATGCAAATAGCTTGAGAGGCGAATCTCTTAGAAAATTGAGGAACAGACCTCTCCAATATAAATGTCTATAATTAGTTGGAATGTAAGAGGTCCAAACAATGATACCCATAAGTTAGACCTCTATAACCTAAGGAGGTGTTACATACCTTCAATTTTGGGCATAACTGAGAGTAAATTTAATGATGCTAATCTTATTTTCTTTACTAAAACAATGGGTTTGGAGTGGGACCATACTCATAACAATGACTCAGGAGAATAAGGAAGAACTCTACTTATGTGGAATAAGTTCATTTGGCAAGTAGCTATTGTAGACAAAGATGATCAACATATAATATTCAAGGCAATAAATTCAGGAGGATTAATCATCCATCTTTCATGTGTATATGTAGTAACTTAGCATTATCTAGAACTAATCTATGGGGAAAATATCAAAGACTCAGCAAGTAACATTGATGATCCCTGGATCATGATGAAGATTTTAATGTCGTTCTAAAAGCAGAGGAAAAAATGAGGGACTTACATTGAGAGTATTGTAGTTGGCTGATTTCAATAACTGCATAGTTATCATGGGGCTGGTTGAGCCTATCCACATGGGCCTAAAATACACATGGAGAAGTGGAGAATGTAAGAAGATTTCATGCAAACTTAATAGAGTACTTATTAATCAAATTGTATAAGTTTGTTTTCTGATATCAAAGTAATTATACTGCCTAATTCCATAAGTGATCATTAGTTACTAAAAATTTCTTTGACTGAGAAAGACAAGGGGAAGCTTTCGGGTATGCTAATGATTGGCTTCTTTATGAAGGATGCAATAATGTAGTAAAGATAGACATGTGTGAACAAGTGTGAGGTTGCTAGTTCTATCCGTTAGCATGAGCTCAAAATAGTTAAAAATAGACTAAAGAAGTGGAATAGATGTAGGCCTAAGGAACATGACAACATTTAACAAGAATCAGTGTAAAGACTTATTAAATAAAATTGATAGTGGTCCACAAAGTGAAGACATTTGGAAACAATACTATTGAGCATAGACTAATCTTAACGATACATTAAAGATTAATGTTATTGAGCTAAACCGAAAGCAAAAGAGAAGTGGATCACATAAGGACAGGGCCGGCCCTACGATTGGGTTGCCCTAGCCTAATATTATTTTGGTTGCCCCTAAGTGATTTTTTTTATTTTTTATTAGTTTTTTTTGTGTTTAAAATTAAGCATGCCGTCAAATAAAAAAGATACAACATACAATGTAACAATTTTTCATACAAAAACCACTAAAATAAGTGGAGTTATATAAAGTTAAATTAACTTTTCATACAAAATCCACTACATAAAACGGAGAAATACGAAGTTCCATACAAAATATAAAACTTGTTCAAAGAAATATACTTCGTCTTGCATTTTTTGTGGCGAATTCTTCAATCAAATTGTCACAATCTAGTTTCTCCAAAAACTCACTTTCAATTGAGATCATTGCTAATCCATTCAATCGCTCTTGTGACATGGTCGTTCGAAGATAATTCTTGATTAATTTCAATTTAGAAAAACTTCTTTCCGCCGAAGCAACGGTAACCGGAATTGTTAGTAAAACCCGATAAGCAACCCATGCACATTGAAAACCACCATCCTCTACATAAGATTTTATAAAATCAAGAATGTCAACCGACTTAGTTATTTCCTCAGGCAACATACTTTGCAAAGCTCTTAGATCTTGAAATAGATCATTTCCATAAATATCGCATTGTTGGTTGTGTTTCAAATAACCTTCTAAGCAAATACAATGTTTCATCAATTCTTCTTTGCTAATATGCATGAACTTTGCGTTTAATAAAAATCCAAAATATTTATCATAAAGTTCAAATTGTTCAAAACGGTCTTTCAAAGATGTAAGAGCTTGATCTATGATGTGAATGAAGTATGTGACTCTAAAATTCTCTTCCGGTGATTGGTCTTCTTCGCCATTAATTTCAAGATCCTCATCAAAATGCCTCTTCCTACGAGAAACTCTTTTCACCTCAAACATTGGTTCAATATCAACATCGATTGCAAGTTCTTTGGCTTCTTTCATCATTTCTTCAAAACCATATTCCCTAAAGTTTTGAAAGAATAGAATAAGTTCTTTTAATCTTATGATTGCATCTTCTAAATTCATATCTTCATGTTGAAGTATTTTACTAACTTGATTCACTTTATCCAATAACTTGAACCAAATACAAAGGCTAACCAAAAACTCAAAGTTCTCTAAAACATTCAAACATAAACCTTTAGCTTCCGCCATCACAATATCCTCTTTAGAACTCTTGGCAATTTCAACCAAAGCATCTCTTAACATTGGCGCTTGAAATCGAATAGCTCTCACACTTTCAACATGACTTTCCCATCGTGTAACCGATAATGATTTTGGTGTTAAACCTTTAACATATTTCTTAAGAACATCCCACCGATGAGTGGATCCCGAAAATAATGTATAAATTTTTTGCACATATGCAAAAAAATTTCTAGCTTTAACACAAGATTTAGCCATATCACATAATGCAAGATTTAAACTATGACATCCGCATGGCATATAAAACGCTCGGGGATTTTTATCAAGAAGTCTCTTTTGTACACCTTGATGCTTACCTTTCATATTAGATCCATTATCATAACCTTGACCTCTTATATCATCAATATTAAGTTTAAGTTCATTCAAAATATTTTCAAGTTGCTTGAAAAGGCCAAGCCCCGATGTATCATCAACAACTATAAATCCAAGAAAAAACTCTTTCACCTTCACCTCATCGAAATCTTCAATATCAACACACCTTATGATAATTGACATTTGTTCTTCGTGGCCAATATCCGGAGTACAATCAAGCATAACCGAGAAATATTTTGCTTTTGAGATTTTTTTTATTATTTTTGTTTTGATCTCGTTGGATAATAAAATTATTATCTCATTTTGAATTTTATGACTAAGATAATGATGTTGAATTTCTTTATTCACCACACGTCGAAGATGGTCTTTCATAATGGGATCAAATTCCGCAAGAAACTCAATAAGTTGGCAAAATAGTCCATTATTCTTTTCATAAATCTTCTCATTACTTCCACGAAATGGTAAACTATTTCGAGAAAGTGTTTTAACGACCTCAATTATTCGAATCAATATCATCTTCCAACGATCTTTCTCTTTATCAATTTGAGCTTGCATATTTTTATCAACCGTTGCTTTTAATTTTAGTCCTTTTTGCAAATCAACCCACTTCACAACATTTTCACAATGTTCCGGATTAGTTTCATGCTCCCTAAGTTTTGATGGAAGATTATGCCAATCATCAATTCCATCTTCCGACAATTTGCTCAACATCACTTTATTTTTAAATAACTTACAACAAAAGCAAAATACTTTATTCAATGCATTTGAGTATACAAGCCACTTCCTTTCATGCTTCTCTCCATTTGGAAAACGACGAATATAATGCTTAGACGAAAAGCTTCTATATCTCCCATCCTTTATGACACTCGGAAATTTATCATTTAATTTGGATATCTTAATGGGACCTCTTTGAACGATAATTGTTCGTTTTGTATCACTCATAGTACCCCACAAACCCGGATCGTGATTTACATCCACATCTTTGTCAAAATCAAGTATACTTTCATCATTTATCTCCTCATTTACATGTTCTTCATTATCCATTTCTTCGTCATCAATTACATCCACGTTAATGCCCTCATTTTCAATTTCATCAATATCAATGCCCTCATTTTCAATTTCATCCTCAACAACGTTATCAATATTTTCATCAATAGCTTCACTATCTTCTTCAACTTGACAAGAATTTTGTGATTTTTGTGTTTTCGCATTAAAGAGTTTAGAGATTGAGCCCACCATTGATGAAGCCATTGCATCATGACGTTGTTTTACCTTTCGATTAAAAGCTCCGGAATTTTGTTTTCTAAATCTCATACGATTTTTATCGTCTTCTTTTTTCGACATGTTATCTATTAATAAAACATTAAAATATGTATTAGTTTTGCTACAGCCTACATGAAACAATGTTTCGGATTAAAATTAAAATTATTTGGTCGATTCTGATTTTTCTTTAAAAGCACAAATGGATTCAAGGTAAGCACAGAAAAATCAGCTTAAGTGTGTATCTCCATCTGACTACAGTCAACATTGTCATAAAATCCATATGTATAGGAATGTGGTTCACTGTGTATTCCCATTTGATATGACTAAAAATTCATTTCTTGTAAAGGAAAAAAAAGTGAGAGATTATACCATTTTAAGGGGAAATTTTGCAAATGGGAGATTATACTATTTTGAGGGAAAATTTTGCAAATGTGACTCATTTCACATAAAATTCCCATTTGATATGACTGAAAATTTATTTCCTGTAATTAATTAGCAAATGTTCTCAATGATTACTAAAGAAAATTGGAGCTGTGTATATCCATTACTGTAGCCAAATAAGGCAATCGTCTCAATCAAAATTAAGGTACCATAGTAAATAGTAATTAGTAAGTGCCTAAGCTTTAACAGGTAAAATTCATTAAATCTCACGGATTAAGATTTTTGGAACAATCCGCGTAAAATTTACATTGCTGTCCATATACATTTTGCCATAGTAATTTGCAAAAGTGAATCTTTAAATACAAAAAACATAACAAACCACTCCAAACTTTCAAATTCGCAGATTGAATTCAAAAGAATCAAAACATAACTACACATTGAATCCATAAAAAAAGCACAAATGCTTACATTGAATGATTGAATATCAGATTCTCAGTTGGAGAATGAAGACAAGGATCAAAGAGGCGCAGGACTACAGCCAATAGGCGCTGGATTATTGACAGTGTGATGCTAGATTCGATTGAGAGACTGGAGGAGCCGCCGAGGTCGACTAGCGACCGCACAGATGCAACGCGCGAAAAAAATTGAAACTGAGAAGCCCTAATTTTTGATCGATTCGGTGGAGAAGCTTGAGTGTGTCTGTCGTTTCTTTCCGTTGCTTATTTTAGTGGTCGATGGCTGAAGGTTGCCCTTGTCTAGTGGGTTGCCCTAGCCCGTGGGCTTACTGGGCTGCCCACTGGGCCGGCTATGCATAAGGAGATGAATACTCTAAAAAAACTATACTAAAATGTCTGTCAAAAAAATACTAATAATAATATTAATGCTTTGGCCAGGAAGGAAATGCTACTGCTAACTATGCAAAAAATTTGAGGAGGAGAAGGAAATCAATTACTATATTGACCTATATAATAGCCAATGTGAGACAAACTTACCCTAGTGCAGAAGAATGTGAACTCTAAAGGACGAAGGATGCTGAGCAAACAATTGAGGAATGTAAAGTGACGAATGCTCTAGAGTCCATTCATGTGGATGCTAGCCCAGGGTCAGATGGCCTAGGATCCATGTTCTTCAGAATTCATTGAGATAACCTGAAAAGTAATATATTATCAGCTATAAAATAACCATTTTACACAGGCAAAATCCTAAAAAAAGTCCATCACACTTTCATATGTCTGATTCCAAAGAACAACAGACCATCGAGAATTGAAAATTAGAAGCCTATTACATGTTAAAATGTCATATATGAAATCTTGATCAAAATAATATGCAATAGAATGAAGAAGATCTTACCAATCATTATTGCTGAATGTTAAAGTCATTCATTAAATGAAGAAGCATATCTAAAAATTCACTTTTGGCACATGAACTGATTAGAAATTTTAATAAAAAAGATGCTGACAAGCTATGTCTAAAAGTTAACCTCCATAAAATATATAATAAAATTAACATACACTTTATACTATACATGCTTTGATGCATGGGGTTCCCAGCCAAGTATGTTAAGTTGATATTCGTTTGTAATACCACTCCTACCATTTTTATTTTGGTGAATGATATTCCCAAGGGATTCATTAATGGCCACGAGGGATAAGGCAAGGAGCTCCACTATCTTCTTACTTGTATGTAGTAGCTATGGAATTTTTCACTGTCCAAATGGAGTTAGCTAGCCAAAACATGCTATTCCAGACAATTCATAGTTTCCAACCAAGAGCGAGCCACCTCTTATAGGCTGATGACCTGATCATTTGCACAAAATCAAGTTGTGAAGCAGCTGTTGCCATCAAATCCATATTTCAAAAACTAGAAGAGAAAGTGGGGCTTGAATTGGATGAACTCGAGAATAAATATTATTTCAACAAATTATATTAAAATAAGAGTGAAGTTTTGAATATATTAAATATTAGAGATAGCGAATTATCAGTGAAATATTTAGGGGTTTCACTACCTTTAAAAAAATAATAGATAGAGGATGTGATAAGTTGATAACAAAGATTAGAGACAAACTTCAAGGCTAGAGTTCAAAACTTTTGTCATATGCTGGTAGGATCGAACTGGTTTAAACAGTAATACAAGCTAATGTCAACTTTTGGCTAAAAACTTTTCAACTACCAGATGCTTCTATAGATAAGATTGAGAGAGTTTGTGCAGATTTCATCTGGAAAGGGGGGCCAAGATTAAATATGAGGATTAATGCAAATCCAAAGAAGAAAGAGAAGTAGGGCTCGAGAATCTAAATGACATGAGAGATGTTTTCACCTTAAAGCGGACCTGGAATATTATTAACTCCAAAGGACTTTAGGCTAGATGGATGAGACAGAGATACCCAAAGGAAATTTTTTTGAAAATGGCTGCAAATAACAACGCTTCAGCCACGTGGAAAGCTATCATGTGGATCAGATGTAAATTGGCTACATGTTGTACTAAATAAGTTACTCATGGAAAAGAAACAGACATATGGAGAGACCCTTGGATTGATGGAGAATAATTGATGACAGAATGGGTGGGGATACTTTTTCTGCATATGATTGTCCAAATAAGAAAGTTGAAGTACTAATTCAAGACAACAATTGGAGCTATGACTTTATTCCTATCATCACTGATTAGAAACAACAAATTGAATACATGCCACTCTTTTTGTGTAGAGAGAACGACATCTGGACCTGGAAGCCTACTGACAAGGATTTCATGCAAAATCAACTTTGGAGATAATAAGAAGGAGGAATCAATGTAAAATGTGGAGTAAAATTATATGGGACAAAGTAAAAATCCAAAAATAGCCTTGACTACATACAAGGCAATTATGGGTAGACTGCCCACAAGAGATAAACTTTCAAGCTGGTTATAACAAAAGAAATATATGTTTATGTAATAAAGAAAAAAAACCCATTCGCATATTTTTGTCGAATGTGAATTCTCGAAAAAGGTGTAGGAAAATTGTAAACAATCAGCAAAATTCCCAGATCTAGAATATAAACTTCAATAAGTAGCTGATTACTTGGCCGATAGTAGACAAAGTGAAGACTCGAAAAGAAAATGAGAAGAATAGTTGTTATGCCAAAAGTTGATACAACACCCCACAGTAGATTAATTTCCAAATCTATCAAGCAATATATAAAGAAGAAAAAATGACAAACAAGCACTTTTTATAGTGGTTCAACAAATATTCGGCTTACGTGCACTTTAATCTTATGTTTTCTCTCTGGAATACAAAGATTATAACTGAAATCCGACCGTAATCCAGTAGATCTCGGACTTAGGATGGTTTAGGGAAGAAGAAGAAGAAAGAAAATGAGGTCCAAAAGGGAAAAATCCAAGGAAAAAGTCCTCTCCAAGTTGCTATAGGCCTTCTATTTATAGGAGTATCACCCATCGAAGTCACTGATCACGAACTACCAGGTCAAACCCCAAATCTGAGAAAGTAGAAGAGGATATGAGGTCTCCATGCCATAAAATAACACTACGCCATAGATGGCCTACTGCAACGAAATTACAAGGTGTTGCTAGCTATAATGTAACGATAGGTATGCTGATTTTTGTCTATTACAACACTCGCTTCAAGGTGTTAGCATAGGTATCAACAAGATGTTGCAGTAGCTATAGATGTATTCAAATTAAAAAATTAATAAAATTAGCAATCCGCGTGAATACGATCCAACGGTCTACATTTAATCTGGTTGTTAAAATGGATCACCACTGCAATTTGCCCCAAAATTTCGTTTTACCACCTGAACTAGTTTAGAGTAGATCCCCTTTTCTCGTATGTGATAATGGCTGCTCCTATCTTGTTCCTCTTTTGCTCTGAAATTAGGGCTTTGGCCTCGTGTTCGCTCCTATGAGATTAGCTAGGGCTTCGGCCTTGTCTTCGCTCCTGTGAGATTAGCTAGGGCTTCGGCCTTGTCTTCGCTCCTGTGAGATTAGCTAGGGCTTCGGCCTTGTGCGATTAGGGCTTCGGCTAATATCGAAGGACCCGATTGATTGTCGATCGATTACAATTGCTTATCTTCTGATTTGCTTTGGCAATCGATCGTCTCCTTGCTTCGAATACAGCTCCTTCGATTTTGCTTGAGTTCAACTGTGTATTCGGGTATGTAATTTGTTGCTTTTACTTTACTGTATTGCTTGCTTGAACTCGATACTATCTGCCGATGATGTTAATGTGTTTATATAGGGTTCGAACCCCTAGATTTACGTTCGTATATATCTGTTGACATCGGTCATTTAATTGATTGTTCATCGTGACTTTGCCTTTGACATTTAACTAGACTTCGGCAACTTGATTTGAATTGGTTGAACTTGCTACTGTTCGTGGTTGACTTTGGCTATGTCTGTTCATCCTGTAGCTTGAACTTGTAATATATCTTCTGGTTGACATCCTGTAGCTTGAACTTGTAATATATTTCACTTGAGTTTTTGTAGTCAAGTTGCTTCACCATACTGTTTCCATTGGTGCCACACACACACTTGTGTACCTTTCTCTTTGTGCTTCACTTGTTCACTGAAACTGTTGTATCACTTATGTTTTCCATTATCATGTATATATATATATGCATTCATGTATGTATATATGTGTTTGTTGTTGCACTTGAACATGTATATATGTTGCACTGGGTTTGTTTTTTATTTGATGTTGAGGCCTTCTCTTGTATTTAGTTGCCTTCGAGTCATATAAGTTTCTTTCCCTTGTGCCAGTCTTGCTTTGTTTTGGTCTTGGCCATTCACTTGTTAAGGCTGCTTGTTTCATTGATGCATGTTTTTGTATTCACCACTTTGCATTGGTCATTGTATATCTATGCACTGGTCCTTTGAGCCTGTTTGCACTGCCTATATATATACATGTTGTTTCACACATGTATATATGTATGGTTGCTTTCATATGGTAGCTGGACTTGCTCGAGTTCATATTTCTTATATTATCTGACTTCGGCCATTTTTGAAATTGCTGCAGCTCATTCACTTAACACTTCTGTTGGTCTGTATTTTGAATATGGTTGGAGTTTTGGTTTAATTGTGAGTTTGAGTTCTTTTGTTGAGCTCTGTCCACTGTTGTTTTATGTCTGGCATACAAGTCTGGTATAGTTTGCTCTGACCAATTCATTGAGCATGCTGTTTATTTCTGTAGCATGCTTCTGTTTCATTTTTGTTCTTGTGCATTGTCAACTGCTTGGACCAAATTGTCACCCAAATAACTAAGGCAAATAATATTTTCAAAATTACATTTTATTTTATACTGCAAAAATATTTCCTTTTCAATTTTACTGCGGCAGTGTGTATTTTTGCAGATTGCTCAGATGTTGGATTCAATCTGAAATGGAGTTGAAGAAAGGTTTCAAAGAAGGCTCGATCTTCCGAAATCGGATGAATCGGGCGGTGCCCACTTGTTCGACCTAACCGGTTAGGTCGATCCCCACCGGGACTGCGGTGCCCCGGACCCCCGCCGGCGCTGCGCCCGGACCCGCTTCTCGGCTCGCCTTCGGCTCGGCACTTAGCTCGTCATATATTTGTCAGTGTCGGTGTCTGTATAAATTGAAACTGCATATGTAATGAGTGAACTGAGTGATGTAGTGAGGAATATCTGTATATGTGAATATCAGTGTTATTTATCGTTGAATTATAAAATAGTGGAGTCGGGAATTTGTACTATTTTAAATGTTGAAATAAAATATTTATTTAAATAAATTACTGTTTGAATATCAAATTCTGTGCAATAGCATTTTATTAAATAAATATTTATTTCTATTAAAAAATCAAATATGCTCTACATTGTGGGCCCCACAAATTCAGAAAATTAATATCTATAGCAACATTTTTGAATGTTGCTACATGCACCTATGGATGTTGCTATAGACCGAAATAGGATTCTATTGCAACAATATTTCTTATGTTGCCTTAGATAGTCAAAATGTTGCCTTTGAGGTCTGCGGCAACGCGGCAAAATGCAACACCGAGAAAGTGTTGCCTTTGCCCTTTTTTAGCCTTCAGCAACATTTTTTGGCACATCCTGCATCACTTCTTTGGTGTTGCAGTATGCAATCTATGGCGTAGTGTAATATCAGCACCAATCTTATTTGCTAATTGCAAACCATCCAATCTTCCTATATTCCATCTTCTAGCTTTTATTCGTCAAGTTCTAAGCACTTTCGCCTTAGAAACCAGGTTTTTATCGAGAAATTATGATATGTCTTGTACTTGTTCTTTTCACCTTAGCTTTTTGGAGTTGTTCAATTATTCCTTCAGAGATGGGCTTCAAGACGCTCACTTTAGCCAACCATCCATCGACCATCACTCTAGAAGCCAAAAATGTGCACAAAAAGCGATGACCTCTTTTCATGTCAGTGCCGATCTCTTTTCCTTAATGCAATCAACTTCAAACTTCCTAAAGTCTTTTCCATTTTCATTCCAAGCTTGCCTTTAAGTCTTCAAAGCTATTCCTTTATCATTCTGAAGTCCAATCCATCTGTTTGAGTCTATTCTAAGACTGTAGAAAATTTGGCTATAACACTTGCCCTCCAAAGTACGCCTTATAAATATAAGTTGTGCTTTGCTCAAGAACAAGTTTCAGGAGTGATCACCATTGGTAGTTGAGCTCTTCGGCTATCCATCGACTAAGTTTTTGTGAATCATCTAGTTCCTTTAGATTCACTTTTGAATCAGGGTCGTTCTAGACAAGTATAGCTAAGAATTCTAGTCCTTGCTTAAGGGTCGACCATAAACCGTAATCACTCCGTGTTCACCCAGAGTTATTATATGAGATATCATTATCTAAGACATCCCGTATTCGCCGGGGTTTAGACTATCATAAATCATTATCTACGCCATCCCGTGTTCCCTCCGGATTCGTCTATCTTAGGTTAGTTATACATCATGCATCATTTATCATAGGGGTGCATTACCACCTACTGAAATGTTACTTATAAATCATCTAGTATCGCCTAGCATCCTATTATAAGTAAGCCCAATTGAATCGAGGTAATGATATTCATTAATTAATTAGTAATCATTATCCAATCATAAGGCATTCAAATCCTAAGATCAGGTTTGAATCTCTCCGGATCGCATAATCAATGTTCAAACTAAGGCCTAATCTCTCTGTATCGTATTATCAACATCCAATCTAGGGTCTAATGTCTCTAGACCATATATTCATGCTGAGTCCAATCCGCTCACTTTCTGGCGAGGGGACCCAATGTCCAAACAAAAGTCCATTCACTCACTCTCCGGTGAGGGGACTTGCTTTCTTGTATAAGTCCATCCACTCGCTCTTCGGCAAGGGGATTTGTATCCTATGGTTCATTGCACCATCTCTTTGATCGGGAAAACCATGTCCAATCAGTTTATAAATCAGTTATCATGTTAAATGATTTTCAAAACCAAATATTCGTTTACTAAATCCAAATCAAAGCAACAAGCAAATATCCTATGCATTCCTACTATGGATGATTACTACCAAACATCCAACACAGAGCGTGCCTAAGGACCAATTAAGGTCCCGTACACGTGTAAGCGGCCTGGTAGTGATTCTATCTTATTTATTTGAAACCAAAAGCAAAAAAGGGAATTGAACCTGACCCTTACTCATTCTGAAAATGTGATGACCATTCATAATCCAGATCCGTGGTCGTATCCCGATGCATTCGCCGTAGATGGTGGCTCTCCTACTGCACCACTATAGTTTAGTTTCTCGCATACTATTGTAGCTAGTCATCCCGAACTTGCTCTTCTATTAAATCACGAAGGTGTATGCGCTCATTCGTTTCATGCCCATCCATGTCATGGAAAAGGCAAAATCTTTCGGACCTTTTCTCCTGATCTATGGATTCTCTCTTAGATGGCCTATCGATAGGGGATTTTCCCCCTAGTATCTAGGTATATCTGGGTTTTGGTTAGGTTAGTGTATGAAAATAATTTTGGCTCCCTCCTTTGCCGTTCAGTCCTCCGAAAGTTGTCGTCAGCTTTCTGCTTTTCTTTATCTTTACTATATGTTATTCCGAACAGTCCTCCATCATCTACAACATTAACTTTAGCATTTTGGCATCAACGTCCTACTGGTGTAGATATCTTTCAGATTCATGTTAAAACTCCGTAAGATCCATCGGTAGATCCATTTTCCAAAGTAATCTTAAAGTCAGTCTTATTCGTGACTCCAAACAATGTCGCCATCATAAATATTGATGGATATAGCTTATGAATCGCAGCTGCTGCTGCATTAAATCTAGTTAAATAACTCCTTAGGGTTTCTCCGGCTCTCTGCTTCACACTCAAAAGCGTCATCAGATTCTTTGGTTAAGAGTGAACTCTAAACTGTCTCAAGAATCTATCTACCAATCTAGCCTATGTGCTTATGGACCCATTCTCTAAATGTCGGAACTACATTTCAGCCATTTTCGTTAAGTATAATGGGAAACTGCATCCCATGACTTCCTTAGAAGCACCCAACATCTCCATATGTTGGATGTATCTCATCATATGGACGGTTGGATATGTCCTTCTGTTGTACTGTTCCAGCATCGATAGTTTGAAATTGGGTAGATTCCTTACGTATCGGATGTTATGTAAAAATGGATTTCTATTCACGCCCTTCAAACTCTAGTCTAGAGGTCCACCTATCAATATTCTCTTGATCATTTCTGCTATTTGGTCGTTGTCAACTAATGGAGGTATGTAATCCACAGCTCCATTTTGCTTCCCATTTCTACGATGAGCTTCTGGTCCCAGCTAGGATTTGTTATGCATTTGCATTCTGATTTACATTTCTGTCTTCAACATCATCCATTCCCAGCATCTCAGCCCGTTCTAAACCCAGGTCAAAAATTGCCTCTTAAATTCATGTTGGTACCAACCTGATTCAGTTTGGTACCGATCTGATTTGTTCATGGGGGCTTTGTTCCGGTTTGCTCCACTCTGACTTCAGATGTTTCTGCATTGGTTTCTGGCCTCTGGTTCTAATTCCAACTACTCTGACGGTTCAGCATTTTCTACCGTCGAGCCATCATCCCATCTTGCATCTCTTTTATCATTCCCTCCATCTCTTGTCTAGTCATATAGACTGATGTATTAGAACTTTAGGACAATTCCTGGCTGTCCTCGTGCTCTGGTTGACTTGATCTGGCAATAATCCTGGTATAATCCCTCTTCAACTCTTCCAAACTTCAGATCCAAGCTTTAATTTGTCAAATCCTAGTCTTTTCTCAGTTAAAGCACCAATAGTCTTATATTAGAACTTGAGTATCTCCAAAACAAGTGGCCTACATTGTCAATTAAATCATATGTGTCAAATATAAAATAAATGTACGAGTAAAGTAACTAGACATGACATTGAAAATAAAACAACAACTCTAACGCTAATCTTTTTGTAGAAACAAATTTGCCCACATGTCTCGATCAAGTTACAAATAAATAAAAATAACATGTAAACTAATACTTTTATTTGTATTTTATTGCTCATAATATGAAGTGGAATGTTTGAAACTAGACATTTCACTTCACGGTGTCTATTTAATTTTATACTATGTCAACATGACGTTGTAACTAACATTGACGTTGAACACTATGATTTGAATAATTTTAAATTTTGATGATGTGTAAATGATATTAGTTTAGGTGAGGATGGAGATGCTCCAAATTGACATTAGAGATTATAATTTAAATAAAGATTGGTGCTAAAAGCACTAAGCACCATGCTTATGGTACCACGATCGGTGGAAAACTGATGACCAAATGGTTGTTTGATCAGCGGTTTCCTGCCGACCGTAGTGTAAAAAAATAAAAAAATTTATGGTATTTGTTATCATGGTGCCTAGATGCTTTTAGCATCTCTCTAAATAAATTTGAGTTTGATGATGCTTAATTGATATTGGATTGTATATTTGTATTTAGGTAAAGATTGAAATGGAAAACTGTTTTCTCCCAGCCATCTCCATGGACCGCTTCTGCCTGATCTTATCTAGCTAAGCGGGACCTAGCTCGATCCAGGTTAGACGGATCGGGTTTGACCCGAGCCATGACAAAGACTCTTCTTCCTACTCTCTCCCAAGAACCCCGATTGGTGATTTCCATCACATTATGTTATGATCCTTGTTCTTGGTGGTTTGGGATCTCGTGTTAGTCATGGAGAATGAAGAATAGGGACAGGTTAAGATAATCAGAGAGTGGAAAGTGGTGATTACAGAGGATGAGACAGGGGTGAAGAAGCTCTGGAGTAACAATGTGAAGGAATGCAGAAATAGGAATGGATGATGCCAGATTTAAGAAGAGGGAATGAGTAGCAAGAAGTATTAGAAGGTGAGTTCAGTAGATATAAGGTGAAACAAGAAACACATCAGAATATTATAGGAAGGAATGCACAGATAAAAGAAATGCAAGCTTTATTCATCATATCCTCTCTACATAGCCTTAACCTTATATTTATATCACTCATCAGGTAGACTGAATCAAACTAGCCGTTACAATTGTAATTTAATTAAATACCCCTGATAAAATCATATATTACATAATGGAACTGATTGTAAAAGCAGGTTGTACATGTGTGCACGTGCACAACATGCACAGTATTCAAACTAGCTTTTCCACTGCAATATCATGTTCCAGTTGACTTAGTCTTGTATTTGTATCTACTTCTAACCCTTCAATGCTATTTCCTTTAGTTCCAGCTATTCGTGGTGTTCTGAGAGGCTTCTTTCCTATAGTGTTTGATGAAATGCTATTTCCAGTTGAGTGTCCAGTAAGTGTTTGTTGAAATGTCTGATCATAACAACTCCCCTCCTTTTCAAAAAGAGACCTTGCCTCAAGGTCTAAAGTAGGGAATTTCTTTTTTAAATCCCAGTATTCCTCCCAAGTAGCGTCAGTAAGAGTTTTATGTTTCCACTTGACTAGGACTTGAACAATTGGTTTGTTGTTTTTTGGAACTATTCGCATGTCAATTATGCTTTCTGGCTCGTCAACCATTGATGAGTAAAAGATGGTATGTCTTGCTGTAAAATAATGTGCGAGCCTAACTTCTTTTTTAGTTGAGAGACATGGAAAACAGGATGTATTTTTGCGGTGTGAGGCAAATCCAGTTTGTAAGCAACTTCACCAATTTTTTGTAAAATTTTGAAAGGACCATAGTATTTGGGAGATAGCTTTGTAGTAGTAGATGAACTGACTGAAATTTGTCTATAGGGTTGAAGTTTTAAATATACCCAATCATCAATGTCAAAGTGTCGGTCAGTTCTATGTAAATCAGTCTGTTTCTTCATTCTTTATTGTGCAAGAAGTAAATTATCCTTCAAAAATTGCAAGGTAATATCCCTAGAAAATAATTGTTCTTCCACTTGTTGTACTTTTGCAGTGTTAGGTACATATGATAAAAGTGTAGGAGGCTGCCTTCCATAAACAATTTCATAAGGGGTTAATTTTGTAGATTCCTTCCAAGATGTGTTGTACCAAAATTCTGCCAGAGTCAACCATTTCGTCCAGTCCTTTGATTTGTGGCAGATGAAGCATCTGAGGTAGTTTTGTAATATTTTATTTATAATTTCAGTTTGGCCATCGGTTTGTGGATGATAAGACGAACTATATTTAAGTGTGCAGCCTTGTAAGGTGAAGATTTCTTGCCAAAAATTGCTAAGAAAAATTGAATCTCGATCATTGATTATTGTTGCAGGCATACCATAAAGTTTAAAAATTCCATCAAAGAAAACTTGAGCAACCTGCTTAGCTGTGAATGGATGTTGTAAGGAAAAGAAGTGAGCATATTTGGAGAGTCTGTCAACTACTACATAAATCACCGTGGCTTTATTGCTTTTAGGGAGATGGGTAATGAAATCCATTGAAATGTCAGTCCACACATGATCTGGAATTGGCAATGGCTGCAGAAGACCAGGGTAAGGAACATTTTCTGTTTTTGCTCGTTGACATTCATCACAATGCTTGATAAAGTTTTCCACTG
This sequence comes from Allium fistulosum, assembly GCA_030737815.1. Taxonomy (NCBI): domain Eukaryota; kingdom Viridiplantae; phylum Streptophyta; class Magnoliopsida; order Asparagales; family Amaryllidaceae; genus Allium; species Allium fistulosum. The sequence continues at coordinate 1,003,293,583 of CM060902.1, read as the reverse complement.
TAGATTTCATATGTTTCCAAAAGAAGATTTTGGACAATTTCTTCTTTGTTTTTTTCACGCCTGCATGTCCTCCAAGAGGTGAAGAGTGAAATTCAGAAAGTAGTATATTTAGTAAAGAATTGTTCCTTTGATCTAAGAGTATTCTTCCCTTATAAAAAATCAAGTTGTCGACAATTTTGTATTTATCAGCCAGTAAATCCCCCTTTAAAATTTTTTCTTTCTTGATTTCATAGAAAGGGCTCTGTTGGACTTCATTTCTAAGTTCAGTTATCCAGTCTGCTTGCACCAGAGAGATAGCCTGAACTGATGGGTTTTCATGTATTCTCGATAAACTATCTGCAACAATGTTTTCTTTGCCAACCTTATACTCTACTTTATAATCATAACCATGAAGTTTAGCCAACCACTTTGCTTGTATTCCTGTAGTTAATTTCTGTGACAATAAGTATTGTAGACTTTGATGATCAGTTCTAATAATAAATTTTCTACCAATCAGATACTGAGACCATTTCTTTATTGCCAACAATAATGCCAGAAGTTCTTTTTCATAAGTGGATAGCTGTAAAAAATTTCCATGCAATGCTTGGCGTATGTAAGCAAGTGGCTTATTGTCTTGAAGTAGAACAGCGCCAATGCCTGATCCACTGGCGTCACATTCAATAATGAATTCTTTATTAAAGTTTGGCATGGCAAGGACTGGAGGATTGATAAGGAAAGTTTTTAATTTGTAGAAAGCTTCTATTGCGTCATCAGTCCAATAGAATGAGTTTTTCTTTAGCATAGTAGTTAATGGTTTGGCAATAATTCCATAATGTCGAATGAACTTTCTGTAATAGCCAGATAGTCCTAAGAAACCCCTTAGAGCCTTGATGTTTTGTGGTTGTGGACAATTTAATACTGCATTAGTTTTGTCTTTGTCAATTGCAATACCATTCTCTGAAATTAGGTGACCCAAATATTGAAGCTTTTCTTCAGCAAAAGAGCATTTTGATAGGTTGATGATTACCTGATTGTCTTGTAGAACTTGTAGTGCCAGTCGTAGATGTTGAATGTGTTCATCCCAAGATCTGCTATATACAAGAATGTAATCAAAAAATACTAAAACAAATTGTCTTAAGAATTTTTTTAAAATAGAATTCATAAGGGCTTGAAAAGTAGAAGGGGCATTAGACAATCCAAAAGGCATTACCAGAAATTCGTAGTGCCCTTCATGAGTTTTAAATGTTGTTTTGTGGATGTCATTTTCATGCATTCGAATTTGATGATACCCCGATTTGAGATCAAGTTTTGTAAAAAAACTTAGAACCATAAAGCTCATCTAAAAGGTCATCAATTAGAGGAATAGGAAATTTATCTTTAATTGTTATTTTATTTAATCCTCTATAATCTATACAAAGTCTCTATGAGTCATCTTTTTTCTTAACCATAACTACTGGAGCAGCAAAAGCACTGTTACTATTCCTAATTATACCAGAGGCCAAAATCTCATGAACTAATTTCTCAATTTCATTTTTAATATGATATGAATATCTATATGGTTTAAGACAAATAGGCTGTGAACCCTGTAGCAGTGGAATTTGATGGTCACAATGCCTTTTAGGTGGCAAAAATTGTGGGTTGGAAGTGACAGTAGGAAATTCAGTAAGCAAGTTTTGAATAATAGGATGCATATTTAACTCTTTTGAAATAGACAGGGATGAGGTAAAAAGCATGAACTTTAAACTGGCATGATTTATTTCTTTTGAAATATTTTTGTCATTGAGATGTTTAATATCAGAAGCTAATAACCCTTGCCAATTATATTCAGTGCCATTGTAAAAAAATCTGACCTGTAGTTTTTTAAAATTGAAACAAATTTCATCAAGTTCGCGCATCCATTGTGTACCTAAAACTATATCACAGCCTTCCATTGGTAATATCAATAAATCTATAGGCATCTTGCAACCTTGACAATGTAATAAAATTTGAGAACATAATTCTTTACCTTGAAGCTTTTGACCATTTGCCACCTGAACTTCATATGATTTTGTTTGGTGCCTTGGTAGATTTAGTTTCTGGGCTAATTTATCATCAATAAAACTATGTGTTGACCCAGAATCAATTAATAAAATAACAGTTTTGTTATTGATTTTGCCTTTCACTTTGATAGTATGAAGAGTAGGAATACCTAACAAGGCATTAATAGAAATGGAAAATAAAGCTTTATCATTTTCTTTATCATCTTTTGATTTTGGAGATTGTATATTATCCTCAGAAAATTCATCATCAGTAGTAAAATTATTTTCCAAGTCTATAATTCCCTCCATAACATGGATCTGTTTAGTTTTACATTTGTGGCCAAAATAATATTTCTCATTACATCCATAACAAATATTTTTTTTTTCTTGTGTAATAATTCTTGAGGTGATAATTTTTTAAATTTAGAAAATTTATCAGCAGGAGGAGGACTAGATTGGTGAACAACAGACTGGTCATTGTCTGTAGAATGTTTGAAAGAAGTTTTCTTTTTGTTTTTCTTCTTTGCAAGCCATCTTGTTTCAAAAACTTTTGCTAAAGAAACTGCTGAGTCAAAATCTATAGGGTTTGCAGCTATAACATCAAATTTAATTTCTTCTTTCAATCCTCCCAAAAATTTCTGTAAAAGGTGAGTGGGTGTAATGTGTTCAATTAATCCTTCTAATTGTTCAAATTGATTGACATAATGCATAACAGTGGTTGTTTGTTTAAGAGAGGAGAATGTATCATAAGGCCTAACAAGATCATTAGTGCTAAAGCGTACCTGGATAGCTCTAGAAAAGACTGACCATTGGTCATAATCAGTAACAGTATGTGAATACCTGTAGAACCATTGCAATGCTTCTTTTTTGAGATGATATGAACAGATGTGAACCCACTCTTGAATATCTGTTTTATTATATTGAAAAAACTGTTCCACTTGTCGAATCCAGTCTATTACTCTGTCTTCTCCTGTGTACTGTGGAAAATCCATTTTAATTTTGAATTTGGTGTTGTCTGTAGAATGAGCAGGGAGCTTGGAAGAAGATTTATCCATAGTGAATGTGTCTGGTCTTGACAAGAGTGGTGGCCTATTGCTGGATGGCATATAGATGGTAGATCTATTATTGCATTGCTGGGTGGAATATTGTGGTAAAGAGGAAGGTCTGTTATTGTCTGATCTTTGAATTCCTTCAGAAAATTTTTGAGATTTAATATCTTTAATTTCTGGAAAAAAAATTACCATCATTTCTTGAAGATCTTGAATACCCTGGGTATTTCTTGATAGCTCAATTGATATTTCTTGTGAACTTTTGTCTAGCTTCTTGAGTGATAAAGCAGTTCGGTTATTAACCAGATCTTGTTTTTGCCACCTTTCTTGTTGTGATAGACCTTCCATATTGACAGAACCAATTGGTGGAGGAGCATCTTCATTGTCATCAGAACTGTCTTGTGAGGAACCTTTGTGGTGAGGGTCAGTGATGTGCTCACCAGAAGGCTCTGATACCAATATGTTACGATCCTTGTTCTTGGTGGTTTGGGATCTCGTGTTAGTCATGGAGAATGAAGAATAGGGACAGGTTAAGATAATCAGAGAGTGGAAAGTGGTGATTACAGAGGATGAGACAGGGGTGAAGAAGCTCTGGAACAACAATGTGAAGGAACGCAGAAATAGGAATGGATGATGCCAGATTTAAGAAGAGGGAATGAGTAGCAAGAAGTATTAGAAGGTGAGTTCAGTAGATATAAGGTGAAACAAGAAACACATCAGAATATTATAGGAAGGAATGCACAGATAAAAGAAATGTAAGCTTTATTCATCATATCCTTTCTACATAGCCTTAACCTTATATTTATATCACTCATCAGGTAGACTGAATCAAACTAGCCGTTACAATTGTAATTTAATTAAATACCCCTGATAAAATCATATATTACATAATGGAACTGATTGTAAAAGCAGGCTGTACATGTGTGCACGTGCACAACATGCACAGTATTCAAACTAGCTTTCCCACTGCAATATCATGTTCGAGTTGACTTAGTCTTGTATTTGTATCTTCTTCTAACCCTTCAATGCTATTTCCCTTAGTTCCAGCTATTCGTGGTGTTCTGAGAGGCTTCTTTCCTATAGTGTTTGATGAAATGCTATTTCCAGTTGAGTGTCCAGTAAGTGTTTGTTGAAATGTCTGATCATAACACATTGACATAGACTTGGGATGTCTCATGCCGCTCGATCTTCAACCTATAATATTCGATCCCAACCCAACTCCAACTTGGAAATTGTCTTCTCAACTCGCTTCCCCGTACCCAAAGCTACAAGTTTAAGGGTATCGTAGTTGTATTTAGTCTCCAAATCGAATGCCCCAAAATGGTTCCTTAATTCCGAAATGGAAATGATACACGAATGGGACAAACTGGTGATGACTGAGCATCTTCTTCATGGATTTTAGGTACCGCCTGTGCATCATGTGTAGATTATCTTTTAAGCTTATAGTTAGGCTGCATTTGTTTTGAGTTAGAAGTTCTTAATAAAGTTCTAAAAACAAAATTATTCAGCGTTAAGAAGATCTAGAGCTGTTTGTATCTATGACTCATTCAGTGATACTAGGTCAATTCAGTGAGGATTTATTAAGCAGTAAATTATCGCTTAATTCAAATTCTGGATCTGAACGTTTCTTATGTTCTAAGAATTCCCTTTTACTTCTCTATGTAAACAACTAATATTATACGTACTACTCGCATTTTCTCCCTCACCATTCCAATTTACGTCGGTCCAGACACTTTATCATCATTCAGTTTACCTTCACCCCAGACTGTCAACTTCAGGTAATTATTAGTTTCATACTTTTTATTACGTAGTTAATGGTGAAACCGTGAAAGACATTTGTTTCATTATATTTTCTATTTCTGCGCGCACTTGCTTAACAATATTCATGTAATGTACCCAATAGACCACGGTGCACCTCCTTAACCAGTATCCGTGTAATGCCCATTTGCTCCAGTATTCATGTAATGCCCTTTTTACTCCAGACTATCATCATTTATGTGTCTGTAAATCACATTGAAACTGACAAGTTGTCGTCAATACCTTGGAAGTTCCCTCTTGTTATAGGAATGTGCTAAACTCTTCAATATCTTAAAAGCTTCATTAATTCATTTAGTGTACTATATTGGACTATAGATGTCTTTACGACAAGTAGATAATCAAAATTTTAGCAGTTATGAAATAAAACGATGGATCGATTTTTTTTGGATATTTGAACGATAGACAAACATGGTGAACATGGTGAACTTCGACGAGTTTTGAATGAAAGCTTTTGAGCCAAATATTCAGAATCCGTACAGTCCAAATGCGTAGGTATTAGCTACATTATTAGGTATTACTTATGTTTTATAAGTATATAAGATGTACTTTTTGATTAGTTAGGCTAAAGCACGTTGTATTTTTAACCTGTCCATTTATAATATGTTTGGCCTATGGCCCGTATCCCTTGGCTCATGCATTTTGAATTTTGATATGTCTTATGATATGTGAACAAACAGTCAAAATTGTGAATGAAAGGATTGTTATTTACCTGTTTTATTCGAAAAACAAACATTTTTGCAGTTTTATAGTGAATTAAGTACAGAACTCAGAGTACTTTATCAGATATACATGGTAACATGTGATTAGTTCGACATATAAATATTGTTGCAGAATGTTATGTGTAAAAGTATTTATTTTTTATATTCGCAATCCCTTTAATAATTTTCCACTTCCTCCTTTGTGTAAGTAAATTTAAATACTTTGCTTTGCTTTATTGTACAATTATAACATGCTAATTTAGTTTTTATTTTGATGTGGACAAGTACTACCTTTCTGATGCAACATATACAAACACCATAGGGTTTTTAACTCCTTATCGCAACACACATTACTAGTTAAGAAGCTACAGAACAATAATGCACCAAATAGAAAGGAAATATTCAATCATGCACATGCTCAATTAAGAAATGTCATTGAACGAAGTTTTGGTGTATTAAAAAAAATTCTCATTTTAGTTAAAATATCTCCATGTAAGTTTTCAGTTCAGATGGATATAGTTATTGCATGCATGGCGATAGATAATTTTCTATGTCGTGTTTCTGTCCATGATAAGTTGTTTCAACAAGCCGAAGAAGAAAATTATACCCCAAATAATTCAGATGGAACAAATAATGGGATTGATAGTCAAGAACAACCACAAGCTCTATCTAGTCATAATGAAGTGTTTTTGTCTCAATTGCAGACTTTTATGTCGAATTTACGTGATGAAATTTCCAATCTTCTCTAATTGTTTCTTTCAATTTGGCTAATAATTTCCATAAATGAACGACGGTTTTTAAATGTTTTCTTTTGATGAATAATTTATGTGTGCGCATCATAACTAATTAAAGCAATAAATCATAATGTAAAGCAGGGATAGTTTTGTTAAAATAATAACTTATTCTAGTAACATAATTTATATTTAGCAAATAACCAAACAACATTTCTTCTATTAAGCATTTAGCATTCATCACTCCACATTCAGGTTTCAGCAGTTAGCGTCCAGTGTTAAGTTTTCAAACGAAGCTTTAGTCCTAGGTTTGCATGACATGTATATTAGCTAAAGCCTAAGAGATATCACTACTAAAACGGCTTCGTATAGCGGCAGGCGTTTGCGACAGCGGGCGATGGCTAAAAAATGCGGCCGTCGCTAGCCGTCGCTAGTCGTCGCTATACGACATATACAGACTGCTTCCCGCGAGCAGAACTTTCATTCCTTTCCCACCAAAATTAAACCCTCATTCCCCCAATCCGCCGTCCCCCGTCACCGCAGTCGCTGCCCCGCCTTCCGCCGCCTCCAAATCACCCAAATTCGTCTAGGTATGCTTCTAATCTCTATTTTGAATGTAAATTTGATGTTTTTTAGGTTTAGTTTAAACCCTAATTAAATTAGGATTTGTTGTTAAATTAGGTATTAATAGTGTTGTTAAATTAGGTATTAGTAGTGTTGTTAAATTAGGTATTAGTAGTGTTGTATGTTGATTTGGTAGATTAATTAGTTTATTATCATGAAGTTAAATTAGATATTAGATTAATTAGTTTATCATGAAGTTGAATAAATGGTTGATGTAGATAATTAGTGTTGGCGATTAACATGGTTAGTTGTGTTAGGTGAAAAATTAGTGTATATTAATGATTAACTTGGTTATTGATAAATTTACATGAAAGTATTTCATAGTTTATAAAATTGATAAATTACAAATTTAAGTTGTTAAGTGAATTTAAATTGACAAATTTTTATTTAATAATTAGATTTTTATTGTTTTCTAATTATCTATTTGATAATTAGATTTTGTTGTTTTCTAATTATCTATTTGATAATTAGATTTTGTTGTTTTCTAATTATCTTCATAGTAATATATGTTTGCTTTGTTATTTAAATCTAATATAAATCTCGCAAGATATATACGTGATAATTTATCTTAATTTGTAGGAATTATCTGCGCGGAACCGGACTAGCAGGAATAAAAATCCTGCATTGCACCGTGATGGCTCCAAATCCTTTCAGGAGCATAAGAGAGAGCTGGTAATTAAATTTATAAACTGTGTTTACATTTTATTAAAATATTTTATAATCAGATTAGCAATAATATTTATATATTTTCAGGCCGCGAGATACAACTGCGAGCCCACTATGGCCGAGTTGTTCAAGGTGACGCATGCCGTGGAGAGGACTGATGAAGAAGGCAATGTATGTATCTATATTGTAAGCAATAACGTTCAAGTTGTGGATGAATAAATTATTCAACAACATCAGTTCATTTTCAAAAAAGTAGGTAGATTAATTATTGGTTTGGTCAACAATAACAAATGTTATTGGTATAAAAATTAAAATAAATTAACACGTGAACGCACCAAAAAATCATTCATTTCTTCAGTTCAGCAACTTGTCCACTTGTTTAACACCATGTTTTTGAAAAGTATACGTCTACTGGGTTTTTAACAAATTGGGTACATAATGATCAATGGTCTTCTTTCTGTAATCATTTAATAAGTCCATGATTGAGGATGGTTAAGATGGCAAGTACATGTGGCAAATAATTCACTTCTACACATTATCAAATACTTCGTACCAGAATAAAATTGCTGTCAAAACTGAAACATGTTTCAACCTGAAAGAGTTTTGGACTGATATCATACAAAACCCTGTAACTATGGAGAAAATGAAAGATAAGGCGGGACAAATGGTCATTAATAAATCTCGGATAGGAGAGAATTATTTAAGCAAAATGCATTAGTTCAAGGCGATTTAAAAGAGATTTGGTAATTACACATTTACACTTTTCAGTTTTTTTACTAAATCAACACGAAGATCAATAGAAGAAATAATATACAATCTTACAGTATTTCTCTCCAATACTAGAAAACCTTTTCTTTTCTAATGTAGGGATCCTTACATAAAGCAAAAAATTCGTGAAAATTCAGCAACAAAAGATTCTTGACAGTAAATATCAATTTTGACGGACTAATTATATTGTTGGTTTCATTTATAGCTAGTAGAAGTGTTTATTTAGGAATTCATTTTGCATTTTAATTCTGAAACTTCCATTAGCAAATAATTGATATTGGTTTGATTGAATCGCAATCGCTTGAACGTTGTTTATTTTTTTTGATTGATTATCTTCTTTTAATAATAGTTGTACCAACTATGTGGAATGATGATGGGATGAAATCACCTTGGCCAAAATCCTCTATCCCTTTATGTCCAATCAATCAGAATTCATAGGTTTTTACAAAAAAATACTTTACCTCTCCCGCTAAAGGAATTTTTTGTAAAAATTGTAAAATCTGTTGGTTCTAATTGGTTGGACACACAAGGATAGGAGATTTTGGGACCAGGTGATTTCATCCCCCTCTAGTGTCATCTTTTTTGTATCAGCGTGAGATATCAAAATGTCCCTCTATAGATATTAGCAAGTCTTAATATCAATTGAAATTAGGATATAACGATTAAATTTTCTTTACAAATTCAGAATGTCAATCTACAAATGTTATTAAATTTAATATCACTTAAAAATAGAATCTAACAAATAACCTTTCTTTATGAATTTATTTTTATTGATTAATAATATAATTAAAAATTCAAATTAAAAAAATAAATTAGGTTTTGAAACTTAAAAATAAAAATTCAACCTAGCTCACTATTAGTTGTAATATACAAGGTTGTAAAATTGCTGTTAAAACTGAAACATGTTTCAACCTGAAGAGTTTGGGACATATATCATAAAAAAACCTGTAACTACGAAGAAAATGAGAGATCGGGCGGGAAGAATGGTCATCAATAAATATCGGATATGAGAGAATTATTTAAGCAAAATGTTTTAATTAAAGGCGATTTAAAAGAGATTTGGTAATTACACATTACACTTTTCAGTGTTATTACTAAATCAACATGAAGATCAATGGAAGAAGTAATATACAACCTTACCAAATTTCTCTCCAATACTAGAAAACACCTATTCTGTTCTAATGCATGAATCCTTATACGCAGCAGAAAATTTGTGAAAATTCAACAACAAAAGATTCTTGACAGTAAACATCGATTTGATGGGCTAATTATATTTTTGATTTCATTTATAGCCAGTAGAAGTGTTTCTTCAATAATTCATTTTGCATTTTGATTCTGAAACTTCCATTGGCAAATAATTAGTATTGATTTGATTGAATCGCAATCGCTTGAACATGGTTTTTTTGGTTGATTATCTTCTTTCAATAATAGTTGTACTACCTCTGTGGGATGGTGATGGGATGAAATGACCCGGTCCAAAAATCCACTATCCCTCTATGTCTAGTCAATCAGAATCCATAGATTTTAACAAAAAATTACTTTCCCTCTCCTGCTAAAGGAATTTTTTGCAAAAATTGTAAAAATCTATGGGTTTTAATTGTTTGGACACACGAGGTTACGAGTTTTTGGGACCAGGTGATTTCATCCCCCTCTAATGTTATCTTCTTAGGTGTCAGCATGAACTACCAAAAACATTCCTCTGCAGATATTAGCAAGTCTTAATATCAATTGAAATTAGTATCTAACAATTAAATTTCTTTTACAAATTCAAAATGTCAATGTACAAATATTATTAAATCTTAATATCACTTAAAAATAGGACCTAACAAATAATATTTCTTTACGAATTCATTCTTTATTGATTAATAATATAAATAAAAATTCAAATTAACAAGATAAAATAGATTTTGAAACTTAAAAAGAAAAATTCGAACTAGCTCACTAATAGTTGTAATACACAAGGTTGTAAAATTGCTGTCAAAAGTGAAACATGTTTCAACTTGAAAGGGTTTGGGACTGATATCATACAAAACCCTGTAACTGCGGAGAAAATGAAAGATAAGGCGGGAAGAATGGTCATCAATAAATCTCGGATAAGAGAGAATTATTTAAGCAAAATGCATTGGTAAAGGCGATTTAAAAGGGATTTGGTAATTACACATTTACATTTTTTAGTGTTATTAATAAATTAACAGAAGATTAATGAAAGAAGTAATATACTATCTTACCAAATTTCTCTCCAATACTAAAAAACACATGTCTGTTCTAATGGAGGGATCCTTATATGCAGCAGAAAGTTCGTGAAAATTCAGCAACAAAAGGTTCTTGACATTAAATGTCAATTTGATGAGCAAATTATATTGTTTATTTCATTTATAGCCAGTAGAAGTGTTTGTTTAGGAATTTATTTTGCATTTTAATTCTGAAACTTCCATTGGCAAATAATTAGTATTGGTTTGATTGAATCACAATCGTTTCAACATGGTTTATTTTTTCGGTTGATTATCCTCTTTTAATAATAGTTGTACTACCTCTTTGGGATGGTGATGGGATCAAATTACCTGGTCCAAAAATCCTCTATCCCTTTATGTCCAGTCAACCAGAATCCATAGATTTTTACAAAAAATACTTTCCCTCTCCTGCTAAAGGAATTTTTTGCAAAAATTGTAAAAATCTATATGTTTTAATTGGTTGGACACACGAGGATGGGAGATTTTGGGACCAGGTGATTTTATCCCCCCTAGTGTCATCTTTTTTGGTGTCAACATGAACTACCAAAAACGTCCCTCTATAGATATTAGCTAGTCTTAATATCAATTGAAATTGGGATCAGTGATTAAATTTCCTTTACAAATTCAAAATGTCAATCTACAAATATTATTGAATCTCAATATCACTTAAAAATAGGATCTAACAAATAATCTTTCTTTACGAATTTGTTCTTTATTGATTAATAATATAAACAAAAATTCAAATTACCAAAATAAAATAGGTTTTGTAACTTAAAAATAAAAATTCGAACTAGCTCACTAATAGTTGTAATACACAAGGTTGTAAAATTCGCTAGACGGATGTTAGGCGGTAAACATGACTATGGATTAATCGGAGTTAAGAGTTTTTGATAAACTCATGCATTGTGGATAAAATTTTATTTTTTTGTTTAGTATTAACTGATCCTCAATGGCATATCACGGATTTTGATGGTTTTGGAAGCAATCGTGAAGATAAAATCACTTGAAGTAAATATTTTAATGCCTATAAGAGATATCAAGCCTGAATTGGTGCATAGATGCTGCCTATAGACATGTTTATATGCTTAATAATGTAGCAAATCTTATATAGGCGAATTAAGCAAAAACCTTAACGGTAAGAGTAGCCTAGCGCCTAGGCAGGGCTAGGCAAGAACCTAGAAGGATTTTTACAACATAGATGATACACTGGTGTCACATTTTTTTGGTGTTAGTGAGAACTGCCAAAAACGCCCCTCTGCAGATATTAGCAAATCTTAATATCGCATGAAATTAGGATCCAGCGATCAAAATTTTCTTTACAAATTAAAATGTCAATCTAGAAATATTATTAAATCTTAATATCACTTAAAAATAGGATCTAACAAATAATCTCTCTTTACAGATTCATTCTTTAAATATAAATGAAAATTAAAACTAATAAAATAAAGTAGGTTTTTAGGCTTAAAAATAAAAATTCAAACTAACTCACATTATTTCAGCGCAAAAATATGATCAAATATTTCTGCAAATCATTTCTCTTTAATGTGCTAAACATATACAACTTGTAGAAAAATAATTCATGCGCAAAGCGCGTGCCATCATCACGTGCGAAGCATGTGTCGTAACGCTCGTTAATAGTAATTGTAATATCTTTGTTGTCACACTTTTTTTTATGTAAGCGTGAACTATAAAAAATGCCCATTTACATATATTATAAAATCTGAATATAACTTAAAAATAGGACCTAATAAATAAACTTCCATTACAAATTCAAAAGCCCATTTATAAATATTACTAAATCTTACTACCACTTAAAAATATGATCTAATAAATAAACTTTCTTTAAAAATTCAAAAATCTCATCTACAAGTATTACCAAATCTTAATATCGCTAATAAATAGGATTTAATAAATAAACTTCTTTTACAAATTCGATTTTATTAATTGATATTAGAAATATAAAATTCCAACTGACAAAAAATTGGATGTTGCAACATTGAACAAAAATTCAAACTAACCGCACATGATTTCATCGCAAAATATGGCTAAATATGTGGGTAAATCATTCACCTTTAATGTGTTAAACATATATAATTTATAGAAAATAATTCACACACAAAGCGCATGCCGCAACGCTCGGGCAAAGAATCCATTTTCTTATTGCAAAACCTTTACTTGAATGGAAGACTTGAACGGATATAATTACATAAATGTGTTAGCGGTAATAAGAATTTCTATTTTTGATGTAAATGCTTAATTTTAAGTATTAGTTTTCCCTTATTTATATCTCTAAACATATTGTCCATTATACACCTATCACTGACTCTCTAGTTGGACGTTTTTATAAAAGGAACCAAGACCGTGATGTTACATAATTGTTCCAGTATTCTATTCAACTTCAAGAATTCGTGAGAGTTCAAAGGTCAAATACAAATAATTTTCTTTTGACCTTGAAATGAAGTACATTGGTAGGGTTTCCTTCATGTATTTGTATATTATTTTGTAGGCTGGCTTATCTAGGCCTAGCCTAGAAAATGAGTTGCCCATGGCCAAAATGTTTTAACTTGGAAAAAGATTTCAATAAAACAACAAATTCACTTCCCTTGGCAAGACTAAAACTCAGAGCACATAGGAAACAATAGACTTATTTGCCAATATACCACAATGCTCATTATTTATGTGTAAACATATATCATTATTCATAAAATTAATTTACTTGATTAATTCATTTCCGAATGTGCTTTACCCCCAGTCCGGGGGTTGCCAAACCCAAGGGCTTGGTGGGCTGGCCCTGAATGTTAAATCCTGGCGACACCATATGGTGAATTAAAGTGGTTGGAAGTAGCTTGGTGATGGAGAACACGGTTCACAAATCAGAGCACAGAGGTGAAAGTTATGGCATGTTGAAGGTAGGAGATTCACAGTAAGCAGCAGGTCAGACGTCTGACCGAGGTCCTCAAACGTCTGAACTGCTGTTGTGAGGCATCTGAATGATGCCCAAACGTCTCTACATAGTATGTTGCATCCCGAGAGTTTGCTCAGACGTCTGGTTGGGGTAACCAAACGTCTGATCACCTGGTGCAAGCGTCTGTTTGGAGTTAGATGTCTTTGTAAGTTGGATTTGACATCCCGAGAGTTTGCTTAGACGTCTGGTTATGGGGACCAAATGTTTGAGCGCTTGGAATGAAGAAATTTTGTCTTCGAGTCAGACATCTGAGTTAAGGAACCAAATGTCTGATCGGTTGCGTTGTCTCCAAATTGCCCAGCCTAATTGCATTGGTTTGTAACAGTTTCAAAGGGTAAATCGGGTATTTTCCTAGGCTCAAACTTCCCATTTATAAGCTATTTTCAGATTCAAAGAATATATCACTCCAAGGGTTTAATCAAGTTTATCCTCCATTAACTAGTGTTTAACAAAAACCTAGTTTTTTTCAATTCTAATCTCCTTAAAATAATAGTCTATAGTGAATATTCTGATCATTGTAAGCAATCCCTTGTACTCTTCTCATTGGTATTAATAAAATCACTCTCAAAGTGGATGTACACTAATAAGACGTTAGTGGAACCGCTATAAATCGATGTGTGATTTATCATTATTGCTATTGCTTTGTTTCTCTATTGCTTGTTTGGAGATTGTGATTTGTTTTAGATTTGGCTGAGATTTGGATTGAGATATTGATCGGTTGTTTTTGCATTTCTTACCACGATCTCGCTTTTTTGCCGTGCTTTGGCGTTTTGATTTGAGTGTTCTCGAGTTAGAATTCTCGTAACATTTGGTATCAGAGCATTGTTGTTGGTAGGTGGTTGTAGAAATGCCGGAATCAGATAATACCTCAGGTAGTCCCTCAATGGTTAGTCCAAGTGGTGTAGCACCGTATGTACGTGGATCGTACGCTGCTTCAGGATCACAATTGGTTATAGATAAGTAGAATGGCGTGATTTCGAAAAGTGGCAATAGAAGATGAAATCAGTTCTTAGACGGAATCGTGTGCATCGGGTAGTATTTGATATGCATTTGTTGCCGGCGGAGATCTCGGATGTTGAGAGAGAGCAAAAGGAAGAGTGAGCATTCATTACACTTCAACTTACCATGGAAAGAATGTGATCTCCGAAATTAGTGGTAAGAGTACCGCTAAGGGCATTTGGGACAAGTTGGAAGAGTTGGATATGGAATAATTTTAAAATCAACAAACAACTTTCTCATTCCATTTCAAAATATTTCAAATTCATTACATAATCTCAATACGAGAACCACATTCAGAGAAAATATATTCATTACAATATATGCCAAGAGCGACATATGAAGATGCCCCCTTGAACGATCAGAGTATATATAGGCAATTAAACAATTTTGCCTTTACAACAACAACACGGCGAAATCAAAATAAAAGAGAACTCTAGATAAATATCATGCCTTCTGCACGTCTCTGGAAGCTTACTCGTCTAAAGAGGTACCTGAAAACCTCAACTCTCAAACTACTTAAAATCAATTGAGTACCCGTGAGTTTAAGGGGAAAACATAAACTTCAAGTCCGACATAAAGCCTGGTATTAATAATAATCTACCATCTCAAACCATTTAGATATCTAGTGAGACCACACCACTTAGCAGAACGGGTTTTCCCCTCACTAGTATCCTAAAACCTTTATAAAACCATATATTGTGCTCCTGCATCCACAATGGTTAAAACATAACAATTCAAAATATTATGATGATATGCAAAACAAGTAAATCAATTCTGGTTTACCCAACCCCCTTCATTTTGACTATCCGTCTTAGTTATAATTTCTAGGCTTACTATTAACCTAATAGTTTTCATGGGCTAACTAATAACCTGTTTAAATTTATGGTCTCCCTGTCCTATTTCACAGTTTTCATGGGATCACTAAGAACCTATTAGCCCTGCCAATAACTTCATTGATTAATGGGTTCTCCTAGAACCTATTTGTAACTTCAATAACTTCCCTCTTATCCTAGTTTTCATGGGTTGACTAGGAACCTATTGACATATGTCAATAACTTAATCCAGATATAATTTTCATGAGTTCACTACAAACCTATTGGCCCCTGTCAATAACTCTTTCTAATCATAGTTTTCATGGGTTTACTATGAACCCGTCTCCCTGACAACTTCTTTTATACATAGTTTTCATGGGTTTACTATGAACCTGTCTCCTTGGCAACTTCTTTAATCAATATTTTAGCATCCTATATTCTGGTCTTCCTGACCTCCTGGATGCAATTCTACTCATTCAGGAGTTAACTTAATTTATATTCACTACTGGATCAACCTAGTTGGTTATTCTGCCTTTCCCAAAATACAGTTATGGGTCTATTACAATATGAATATATATATATAAAGAAGCAAAAACAATAACTCGGTTAATCCCTTTAACCTATTAATCAAGGAAAACTTCTTCAAAAACTCCATACTTCAATTCATTTTAAAACTCTTTATTTATGCCATGTTTTTCCTTTAAAATGAGATTGGGTTATTTGTTTTGAAAGTTAAGGCTTTCGAAACCTTGAAACATTACTTTTGAAACCGCTGGATAACCTCCTTCGAAAGCATAGAACTTTTCAAAACATTATATATAAACCTTTCGAAGCTCTTTAAATCATCTCCTTCGAAACCAAAATATACTTTTCGAAAGTATCAAAACATTACTTAATAATCCTTAGAAACATAGCTTCGAAAACAATGAAAGTACCTCTTTCGAAACCATCGGGTTTACTCAAAAACATCTTTTGGGTCAAAGTGGATATATACGAAAGTATCTGTAACAACCCGCATATCTATTGATTTTATATTTAAATATTTTATCGTTAGTCGGGTGTTAGTCCGAAAAGCTACTTTTTGCATACGGTCAAATTAGGACTCGAGACCACCCCCATTGAGTTCAAAATGACGTTTGCGATCTTTTTGAGTGTAAACTTCGATATGTTTGGAGATAGTGAAATTTTCGTCACTTTTCCCGCGTGTGACTTTGGTTTGGACTGCACTTCCTTAGTTCAGCCCAACCCACCCCCTTCCTCACCTCATTCACCATTTGTCTTAACATTCAAGCTTCATCAAAAATGGTGGTGGGAAGTGGAAATTGAAACTCCAAACTCAAATTCTATTGCAAATCCGAGATTCAACATCAAATTCACGTGAAGAACATTGATTCAAGCTTGTTGGTGTTCTTGCTTTGCTCTCAAATCTCCATCTTCATCAAATTCCGTGAAAAGGTGAGATTTTTGATCTCACATCTTGCCTATGATTGTCATTGGACTGTTGGGAATGATTCCCTATCACTCTAGCATCAACATTTGCATTTGGTTTGGATTGGATTGGCGAAAAACTTCAATTTTCAGTGTTTTGGTGATTTTTCTGGCACTAGGTCGTTCTGGCCTTCGCTAGGTCGTACGCGAGTTTGGGCTTTAGGTCGCGCGCGTTGAAAAGTCACTGCCTTCGAATTTCTGTTCGCCTGCGCTAAGTCGTTCACGAGTTAAGTCATAGGTCGTCCACGAGTTAGTGTTTTAGGTCGTCCCCGACCTAACTCCACTAGGTCGTTCCAGGCCTTAAGTCGTAGGTCGCGTGGCACTTTAGGTCGCATGGCCTTGTTCCCCAGTTAGGTCGTAGGACCTTTTAACTGTTAGGTCGTACAGACCTTAGCTCGTAGCTCGTATTTGAGCTTAAGTCCTAGGTCGTTAGCTCTTAAATCCTAGGTCGTATGGCTCTTAAGTCCTAGGTCGTTGGCTTTTTAATCGTTAAGTCGTAGGTCGCTGCTCCTACTAAGTCGCTCGGCCATGCCAACTCCGCTAGCTCGCAACTGTTAGGTCGTATGACCTTGAGTCGCTCATATGGGTTAGGTCGCTTGACCTTAAGTCGTAGGTCGTCTCCGACCTAACATTCCCACTGCTATTTCACTAGGTCGCTTGACCTTAAGTCGTAGGTCGCTTGACTTTGTTAAGTCGTAGGTCGCTCGACTTTGTTAAGTCGTAGGTCGCCCCCGACCTTACCCTTAGGTCGAATGACCTGTGATTCGCTAGGTCGCGATTTTCCTTAGGTCGTATGACCTATTTTTCCTTAGGTCGCTGGACCAGCTTGCCTTCATTAGGTCGAACCCCGTATTACTCTGCGTAGGCAATCTTATCTGAAAAGCATTCATCAGAACTTCCACTTTGATGCATTTTGAGCTGATTTCCTTGGATTTTATTCACGTCTTCGAATGTGAATTTTTGTGATAGATTGTTCCAACAATCGTTTTATGACTTGTCACTTTAAAGATATGAAGGTTTTAATACTAGTAGTAAATATCAAAACTCTTTCATCAAATCGATTTCAACACTATTTTTAATATCAAAAGTTCGTTTTCTCAAACCGATTTCCAATCTACTAATATATATAAGCCTTTACTTCACTCGAATGAGAAATCGACTTAAACGACTTAGTAAAACGAGTGGTATGAAACGCTTGCGTTCACTTCGTCGGTTAGCTCTTGGACTTGTTTGATTGAACCCTTTTCATGACAATTTCCTAGTGAAGATTTACAGCTTGTTCGTAAATATTTAAGTTAAGCAAGTGGTTATGGGACATGAAGCTAAACTCATATATTTACTAGCTTGGTGTGATTGACACTTCTCGCTGATCATGATGATCATTTTATGATTTAGACTAGCAATTGTGCGATGTCTCTTTGTTTGCAAGGTTAGACTAGACCGCAGTGGTGTGATTCCAACTCACACATATCTCTTTGTCCGCAAGGTTAGTCTAGACCGCAGTAGTGTGATTCCGACTCACACATATCTTTTTGTTTGCGAGGTTAGGCTAGACACCACTTGTGTGATTCCATTCACACATACCTTTTTGCTTTTTGGTTAGCCTAGGCCTCAATCAGTGTGATTCCGACTCACACATATGGGGTAGCGCCCCATGGTCTTCGGACCATCATGTGATAGGCCTCTTTCTCTTTTTATGATTTCTGGATTTTTATGTCATTGACTTGTTATGAGTACAAGTTTAGGGTATGATGCCCTCTTTGGATCTTTGAGAAGATTCTCGTGATATTGATCATTTCTCATCGGTTGATCTCCTGTTGATCATCATTTTCATACTTATAGTAGTATGTCAGTATGGATATTTTATGTTTATGCCATATCTTTTATTTTATATCATGTCATCTGATATTTATAGTTAGACTGATCCGTTTATTATTTTCTTAAATAATACTCGGGTCAGACCGAGATGTTACAGGTGCTTCTGCTTGACTTTTTCCCGGGATTTGCTACTCTGACTTTTGGTCGACTATTTAGTTTAGCAGTTTTTTGTTGTATACACTTGAGATATGGACTCATAGTTGTATTCTTTTGGTATAGCACGTGTTGCTATTCTTTTGTATTATTGTGGATCTTTTTGACCACTACTCTGATGTACACTTTCATGTGATAGTTATATATTCATATCTTCTTCCGCCTTTGTGATATGGATGTCTGTGACTGATTTGTGTTATGTTTATTTCTATGTTTGTTTCCGTAGATTATTTTATAGCCACCGTGTGATAAGCAATTACATGGATGGTCGCTCCTCAACAGCCTTATTCTCCGTGCTAGTTGACAGCACTACATCGTAGTGTCCTTGGCTAGCATGGGTATTGAGGTGGGGCGTTACAGTATCTCTTTCGAAACCTTAAATCATCATATAAAATTGTTTGAGGAAAGTTTGATGGCGTCGGCACCATCCTTTCGAAATGTAACACCCCGATATTTGACGGAAAATATAATTAAAAAGAAATTAAAAGCGCATTTGGTACAGTGGTAAAGGCGCATGTTGACTTCCTTAGTGACCAGGGATCAAGTCCCGTTGTCGCCTAAAATCTGAAGCGATGTTTTTTTAGCCTGTTCGTTTCCAACGATTTTCCTACGTATTTCAGCGTTGTTTCTGACATGTGGCGGCTTCCCATTCGCTCCAGTGTTGTAATAGGATGAGATGGCTAAATTTTATTGGTTGAGTGATGTGCATGGGCTAGAATGGATAACCATTAAGTGTATGAAAGAACCAGATTTAACCTAAAATAATTTAATGGATTATATTCACTCAAACAATCTATAAATAAACCGTCTAACGTAAACCTAATATCTTATTCAGCCATCGCCATAATTCTACAGTAAAATTAGTGTGTATTATTCTTCCTCCTTTTTTCTACTAAATAAAAAAATCTCTACCAAATTAAATTATCTATATATATTCAAGAAATTTGGGGAATTTAGAAGAAACAAAGGGAGAAAGATTAAAGCAAAGCTTTTTTCAAATTTATGCAAGCTCAAGTGTCAAGTGAGTGGGAATTAATATGAAATAGAAAAATAAAGTAGTTCAATTTCAGTTCTTTTCTGGCACATTAATATGAATTAATTTCTGTTATTAAGAATAGATGTAAATTATTGCAACTTCTTCTTCTTCCACTTCTCAAATCTAATTCATGTTTAGTTTAAAATACGAGACATATAAATTGTCTATTCAAGTTTTATGGCATAAATAAGATTGAAATTTATGTAAATTATTGTATCTTTCTTCTTCTTCTTCCACTTCTCAATTCTAATTCATTTTTGGGTTGAAATTTGGAACAAACAAATTGTTATTCACGTTTCATGGCGAAATAAGATTGATTTAATTAAATTGAATTAGAATTGTTATTCAATTTCTAATGGTAGAACATGTTAGTTGAATAAATTCAAAATATGTCACTTGAATAAAATTATGGTTTTGATTGATATAATTACATAATTTTGAATATGGTTTTGGAACAAAATTGGGAAGTCTAATTGGCATAATTGTTTATTTCATATGTGGCCTAAAAACGTAAAAGTGGAATTTTGTGTAATTAAATGGTTTGTGGCTATTGGATAAAATTTTGATACAGATTAAATCTCTAAAAGGAGAATGTAAATTAGGGTGGAAAAAAATGTAAATTAAATGGACCCTAAAGGCTAGTGTAAATCTGTAACAAAATGGCATAAAAATTACAGAAAAACCATACGGACTGAACGGACGTGACTTGGTGAGAGAAACTTCCAAGAAGGTGGATTTGATTCGCAAGAGGTTGAAGACTACATAAGATAGACAAAAGTTATATGCCGACAGAAGACGTTCAGATTTGGAGCTTAAGGTTGGAGATATGGTTTTTGTCAAGGTTTCTCCTCTGAGAAACGTTATGAGATTTGGCTTAGTGGGTAAGTTGGCACCGAGATTTGTAGGACCTTTCCCTATTACCGCACAGATTGGAAAAGTAGCATACAAAGTTGATCTTCCAAATAAGTTGGCAGGAGTTCACGATTTTTTTCATGTTTCGCATCCAAGGAAGTGTCTACATGATTCCAAAGTAGTAGTAGAACCTGATCAGCTGAGGGAAGTGGAGGTAGAGCGCGAATCACTTGTGCGTCATACACCCACCGTATATTGGAACTGGCGTCAAGAGATTACACAACAAGGAAGTTCGTCTAGTGAAGGTTCAGTGGGGAGATGATCCCCAAGCATGCACATGGGAATCTAAGGAGAGAATTCGAACTTCTTATCCTTTTCTATTTAAAGGCACACTTCAAATATCCTATCTTTGATCATTGATCTTTCCTTAGTTAGGGTCTTTTCGATAATCTTTAGGTGTAACCTATGGATGGTAGCTTGGTTGTAAACATGTCATTAGGGCATGTTATGTTTGATGGATGAAAATGATTGCAAGTGGATGCCAATATTTGCAAATAGATGCATTGCATGCACTAGATAGATATTTATTAGGATAATCGGCCACACACACCTGCATATGCGTGCCTGTTATCTATTGCATTTGCACATGGTTACATATATATATGTGTGTGTGTATAAATGGATGTTGCATATGGATGGTGCATTTGGGTGAATGATTGAAACATACATATAGAATTATCAATTATACCAGGGTAATTGCATACATTTAGTTGTATGGCATAAGCATACTTGCATTACAGGAGGTCAACTGAATCAGTAGGCCGACCACATTTCGCATTAGGTAAGTTCATATGCATTTCACTTTGCATAAATCATAAATTGCATTAGTTAAAAATAAGGACAATTGTAGAAATGGATGATGGTTGAGTAGATGGATGTAGTTCTTGGATGCTGGTTGTTAATTACGTTCTTCCGTCTTTGGAGATTTCGGGGATGAAGGGGAAAATGTAACACCCCGATATTTTACGGGAAATATTATTAAAAAGAAATTAAAGCGCATTTGGTACAGTGGTAAAGGCGCATGTTGACTTCCTTAGTAACCAGGGATCAAGTCTCGTTGTCGCCCAAAATCTGGAGCGATGAGTTTTTAGCTGGTTTGTTTCCAGCGATTTTCCTACGTATTTCAGCGTTGTTTCTGACATGTGGCGGCTTCCCATTCGCTCCAGTGATGTAATAGGATGAGATGGCTAAATTTTATTGGTTAAGTGATGTGTACGGGCTAGAATGGATAACCATTAAGTGTATGAAAGAACAAGATTTAATCTAAAATAATCTAATGGATTATATTCACTCAAACAATCTATAAATAAACCATCTAACCTAAACCTAATCTCTTACTCAATCGTCGCCATAATTCTACAGTAAAATTAGTGTGTATTATTATTCCTCCTTTTCTCTACTAAATAAACAAATCTCTACCAAATTAAATTATCTATATATATTCAAGCAATTTGGGGAATTTCGAAGAAAGAAAGGGAGAAAGATTAAAGAAAAGTTTTTTTTTAAATTATGCAAGCTCAAGTGCCAGGTGAGTGGGAATTAATATGAAATAGAAAAGTAAAGCGGTTCAATTTCAGTTCTTTTCTGGCACGTTAATATGAATTAATTTATGTTATTAGTTAAGAATATATGTAAATTATTGCAACTTCTTCTTCTTCCACTTCACAAATCTAATTCATGTTTGGTTTAAAATATGAGACATATAAATTGTCTATTCACGTTTTATGGCATAAATAAGATTGAAATTTATGTAATTATTATATCTTCTTCTTCTTCCACTTCTCAAATTCTAATTCATGTTTGGGTTGAAATTTGGAACAAACAAATTGTTATTCACGTTTCATAGCGTAAATAAGATTGGTTTAATTAAATTGAATTAGAATTGTCGTTCAATTTCTAATGGTAGAACATGTTAGTTAAATAAATTCAGAATATGCTACTTGAATAAAATTATGGTTTTGATTGATATAATTACATAATTTTGAATATGGTTTTGGAACAAAATTGGGAAGTCTAATTGGCATAATTGTTTGTTTCATATATGGCCTAAAAATGTAAAAGTGGAATTTTGTGTAATTAAATGGTTTGTGGCTATTGGATAAAAAATTTGTACAAACTAAATCTCTAAAAGGAGAACGTAAATTAGGGTGGAAAAAAATGTAAATTAAATGGACTCTAAAGGCTAGTTGTAACGACCCTGAATTTTTGATATTTGAAAGTGAATATTTAATTGAGTTTAAATATTCGAATGATAATTTAATTTGAAATTCAAGATATCAGAATGAATTTGGTAATTAAATTTTTGGATTTAATTATTGAAACTGGATAAAAATTCGAATCTTCAGTTTTGAGCTGATTAAAAATAATATGAAGGCTTAGAAAATTCATATTGATTATACTGAAGATAATAAAAGTTTCGGAATTTAATTTGAAACTGTTTTGTTCAGCTTTGAAATTTTGTTGTTTAAATTGAATTTGAAATTTTAAATATAAATAATATTGTTACATTAAAATACCGTGTCAAGCCTTTGTAGACACGTAGAGAAATTTAAAGCACGTGTCCCCTTGCCTTTTCAAATCACGTACAAGTGCTTCCCTTAATCTAACACCTGTCTTCATTTTGAACACGCGTCACCCTCTAAAATAAACAACACGTATAACAGTTTGAAGAAATTTATGGCCGAAACAATATACCTTCTCAAAAAATTTATCTCGTTCCAATTGAAAAAAAAAATGGAAATCGAATCTCCTCGGAGAAAAACAAATAAAAATGGCCGAGCTCTCATATTTTTCCGATTTCCTCCCCTCTTCTTCTCGTATCCACGAAATAAATTGAAAATGGGGATAAATGATCTGCCGAAGGAATTGAAACCAGTTCCAAGCTATTACTTCAATCGCGGCCTTCCTCTGCATCGCGACCCATCGCGACTGAAGTAGTAGCGGAGGCGCGCTCGTCTTAGAAGCCATTCGTCTCGTGGGAGGCAGC
This sequence comes from Allium fistulosum, assembly GCA_030737815.1. Taxonomy (NCBI): domain Eukaryota; kingdom Viridiplantae; phylum Streptophyta; class Magnoliopsida; order Asparagales; family Amaryllidaceae; genus Allium; species Allium fistulosum. The sequence continues at coordinate 1,003,269,772 of CM060902.1, read as the reverse complement.
GGCGATATCGCGTGGTGGCGTCGAAGATGGGGCAACGGTCGTGGGTGGTCGCGGCTGCGACTTAAGGGGGAACTCGATCACTGGAATTGTCGCGTGGGTTTCGAGCTCGCATTTTAGGCGACGAGATGGTTACGATTCGGCGTTGGCAAGTGGATGGTCACGTGGTGGTCGGAGTTCATGTTCGACAGTGAAGGTTTTTACAGTAAGCTATTTTAATTTTGTTTTAATTTAAATAATTTGTGCATTGATAATATAGTTACAGTAAAGATAAAAATATGTAGGTAAGGTATTTAAAGAAATATATTTAAATGAGATTTTAGTTTAAAGAAATAGTTTTGTATAGAGAGGAATTTTCTGAATGAAATTATATATTGTTTATCATTTTTGAACTGAAATATATATATAAGATTTAGGTATGCAACAGTTTTACATTGTAAAGACAGTTTAAAATTTTATTATTTGTGTAATTGAATCTAAAGTATCTTTGTCAGAAAAGAAAAATAAATTATTAAAGGAAATTTGTTTAAAATTTAATCCTTTGATTTAAAATTAAATCATTAAGTTAAATTAAATCAATAGTAGATTAAATTTGTTAAAATGAAAATTTATTATTCGATTAATTCGAATATTAATAAATTGTATAAATTATTTATACAAGGTTTGAAACCGTGAAGGAATGGTCAAATTGGAAAATGGATTGCAAAATAAAGCAAAGGTAAGATTTTCTCACTCGAAGGAAAATTTGATTTTACAGTTATTGATTTGATTGATTGACTGTTTGGATGTGATATTAGATAGAGTAGGGTATATCTATATATATAGCAATATATACATATTGGCATATGTATATATTGGATTGATTGATTTCCCGCACTGTATAGCGGATGAGACCCTATTGCGCCGTTAGTAAGCGGAGGATATATTCTTAAATCCCATATACCGCGATATTCCACCTCGAAGTGGAATTGGTATTGTGCTAACATCTGTGGATGCAGGGAAACTGTAACAACCCGGATATTTTAACTGTTTTAATTAATTTAATTAAATGAATTTGTGTAAAATTGTAACGATAAAATTTTGAGATATAAAACTGATATTTGGAATGCGTTTAGTTAAACATAGCAACTGGTAAATTTTCGTCCGAAAATATGAAAGTTTATTTCGCGCGTAAATTTACTTCAATTTAATCGGTTAAAAAGCGATGAAAATAAAATGTTTCCGAAACCTAAATATTTTTACACAGAAAAATTCTAAACCATCTTCAGAGCAAGATGTCAGTTTGTCGTTTTTCCAAATTCGGACATCTTTGGCTCCGTCGATCTTATTTTTCAGCGTTCTTCTTGCATTTTCCGCTATTAGAAAATTCGAATTTTTATAATTCAATCGAATCACCAATATCTGTATACCGTTTTGATCGTCTTGTCGTGCTGATCGCCGCAGTATATTTATTGGTGTGTTTCGACGTCCGGTGAACGGAGAAAACTGTGAAACGATTACTGCATCCGTAACCGTTTCCGGACCTTTTGACTTATGTGGCCTTCACCTAACCAACGTGTAAACTAGATGGCCACTTGCCTTTTTATAATTTTTGAATTCAATTAGCATGACTTTTTCTATTCATCTGCTCAACATTTATGGATCGGTTACTTTGAGAAAACAAAGTCATATTGTCAAACATATATTTATTTCTTTGCCTGTTCATTTCTTTTATACTCCATCTTTTCACCACAGCCACTATCTCTCCAGATCTATTCTTGATTTGAGAAAAGGGAATAGCATATATGTGTATAATATAAAAGCATGTTGTATGCTTCTTCTCTCTGCCGTATTCATGACTTGCCTTCCCCTTGCTTTCAAAATTTAAACCCATCCATTCACGTCTGCACTCCACTTCTGTTCCACCTATCACCCTGGACAGCAACCTCCGGCCTCATCCAATGCCGAGAACGTCCACCCGATAGCGAGCAACCCCAACATCACTGCCACTGCTCTTCCACGTGGCAGACGCCACCTTTTCCCTTTCTTCCATGTGCCGTGAGCCACCATCGTCACCTACCACACACTTTTACCCTGACCGGCCTCCAATTACTACCGAGTCCACCCGGCCACCACTGAAACGTGCGCAGCCACCGCCGAACACCCACTGCCTTCCCTCGGCCTCAGTCCGCCTGCAAACCCCGAAGAAATCGCCACTCCATCGTCCACAGATCCATGCTCCACCTTGATCGCGTGCCGCCTTATCCCACTTCCTTCCCGGCACAGTTAGCCCGCACCACCAAGCAACCAGCCATGCCATCAACCACCCCTGGCCGAGCACTCTCCCTCCTTCCCTTCCACTAGCCTCGCCATCTTCTACTCTCCGGGTTCTTTTATAAAGTAAGTATGTATATATGATATGTTTATGTGTAAATATATATAGGTTACAGTATAATTTTAATATGTTTAAAATTTTATAATATATAAGATTTACATATATTAGTTTATACACACTCTGTTGGGTTTAATGTACAAGTTATATTGGTTTCGGTGTATGTATTCTACTTTGTATTATATAGGCTGCTACACTATGTTAATATACATTTTAAAGTACATGGGTTAGTTTAGAGTATACGCGAGATGCTGGTTCCATGAAATGGTGTACTGTGAGTTTGATATATTATTTTAAATATAGGTTACCGTATAATTTAATATATCATAAAATATAGATTTGCACATATTAGTCGATCGGCATATATTTGATTTTATATGATATAGGATGTTGGTTTGAAAATATACTCGCATACTTATGTTTATATATTAATGCATATATTCTTAACTGTACGTTCACATATTGTTCTGATATAGGTCAGTATATATGTATACTTTGTTAATTTAATTGTTTTAACTGTACGTTCGCATACTTATAGTATTTATTTTTCTGATATAGGTCAGTATATTCTTAACTGTATGTTCGCATACTTATAGTATTTATTTTTCTTGGTTACAGCATGGGTTGCCTTTTATATTGTTTATTTAATATTGGTTTTTAACGTGTGTAGCTTATAAATTTATTGGTATATAGTATACGTGTGAGTTTTATATCGATTGCATGTATATTTTGGTAGGAGATAAGTGTGTTCAAAGATTTATGATTTTTAAAGATTTTATTTTATACATTTGGTTTCTGAATATATATTTTAGTTTAGGAGTGTTAAAGTTAAAATATTGATTTGAAAATTTCACACACACACACACACACACACACATATATATATATATATATATATATATATATATCTTATCTTATTTTAATGTATATGAGTTGTTAATGTTTATATACTTATTTACATAGAGAAATGTACACATAAGTTTGGGTTTTAAATGGACTGAGATTTTATTTATTGGTGTTTAGAGTTAATCTTGGTTTAAGAAAATATAACTAAAATATATTTCGTTTTAGTCTATATCAAGCAGATTTTGATTATTTCGTCAATTTCTATTTATCAGTTTCGATCACCGAATTCGTGCCAATCTAGCTCTACTTTGGAATCCGTGCTTGGATTCGTAACCCATCTCATTTTCGTTCATCTCTAGCCTCGAAAGGTGAGCAATCACTCACGATCAACGTTCTTTTATTTATTAAATTTGATTTCAATTGAAACGACAATTGAAATATTGCTGCTGTTAGTTATTTACACTGTTATTACCTGTATCAGTTCACCTGTGACATCTGACACCATCATCTGTTAATTATTTATGCGATGATAATACAGTTTGGCTGTTAATTGATTGATTGATTGATGTTTATATTGGATGTAAATTTTAATGTATAAAGTGATAAATATTATGCAACTGAATTTGACGTAGGATAATTAAAATTTGAATCGACACATATGTTGAATTTGATTAGTTAAATTTTGTATAATATGACCCCTTTAAATGTTAAACTAGTTGACACGTAGAAATATGGAATTACACCTTGAACCATTTAAATGTATGTTGTTAAATTGATGATGTATGAAATTGTAAATAGATATCTAGTGAAGAACCGTATAAATATTAGTGTAATAATCTTTAATCTACATAAAATGATAGTGTAGATTCTAGAAATAATTATATTAATTTGCACAAACAACAATGTGAATTAATACGATTATTTCAGGATTATTTGAATTGATTATTGGATTGATATTGGTTGTTGTTATTGCTTGTTTATTTACTTTGACACCATCCCAGTTATCACACTGCAAGTTCCCTTTGCTATGCTTTCATTTTGAATTGAATTGGAATCGGGTCGAAATGATAAATACCCAAATTGAACTTTGACCTAGGATAGAAAATTACATAAAACCCGATTGATCAATAATTTAATTTAGAAATAAGCGAAGATTTTATTTAAATAAATAATATGGTTTTGAAATGAAGTTGAAATTTGAATTTTTATGGAAGGAAAATGTTAATATTTAATAATCTGAAACAAAATATTAACAATGTAATTGATGAAAGAACGTTGTTTAATTTGAGAAATGATTGAATTAAGTTGAAATGATTTAATAATTAAGTTTGAAATTATAATTAAGTTGAAATTATTAAACTTTGAAATTATTTAATAATTAAGTTTTGAATTATTTAATAATTAAATAAGATTGAATTATTTGATAATTAAATAAAAATTTGAATTCTTTGATAAGAGAAATTGAACTTTGAATAAGTAAATTTGAACCTCTTAAATGAATAAAATTAAGTTTTGGAAATTTATTTAAGTAAGTAAATAAGTGTGATTGAATTTCTTTAACAATAAATAAATGTGTTTTATTGAAATTAATGTAAGACTCGAAATTTAAAGAATTTGATTTGATGAATTTAATTTAATTCATTTGTAAGTTTTGATATAATGAAGTTGAATTTAAATAATGGATTTAATGAATTGGAAATTTAATAGAAATTGTTTGAATGGCAAATTTACTTAATGAATATTGAATGAAATCGATAAATGAATTTAAATTGATTTGAATGTTAAATTAAATTAATTTAAATGTTTTCGAAATGAAACATTTGTACGAACTTGAATCAATATTTGATTTGTTGTAAATGAAAATTTAAATTGAATTATAAGATTTTGAAATTATGATTTGGAAGTTTTGAAACGTAAATTGTGGAAATTGATTTGGTAAGAGAAATGAAATGTTGGTTTACAAATCCAATTGAAATTGAAATTGATTCGGTTTTGAAATAAATAAACAACCAATCGGTGAAATAATTACGAAAGTTATTAAAGAGACCGGAATCGGTTATGGATATACTCTCTATCTAAACCAAAAACCACTTTAATAACTATAACGCGGAGTGATGATCCAGAATGAAGTGGTTGGAATGATGTACGTGATGACTGAAGAAAGAGAACGATGATGGATAGCCTTGACACTTGTGTCAAATTGGAAATGACTAAAACAGGAGCCGTGCCGGGCCAATAGAGGATTAGCTACCTCAAGTGGACACACTTCTTCGAACTACTCATTACTTGTTGTCGATTGATGCACCCTTGATTTTGGGAGTGTTGTTTCACGGTGTTGCGGGCGCTGCGGCGTTGCGTTCTCACCAGTCCGGATCAGGCAAACGGTAGTATCACTATCTTGGGTATTGCCTCATGTGCCTTGTCATACTTGTATCCCTTTATTCGCGACCACTACGAAATTTTTTTGTACCTTTAGTATATGGATTGCCCTCTGGTGACTTCCGGTTTTGGGGAAACTACGGTCTTGTATATGCTTTTGGGAATAAAAATGTGTTAAGGGTGGAATGGGCCATGACTTAACACTATTTTGATATCTTATTATTACCGATAGACATTATCTACTTATCGTACACTACTACATAGTAGATAGTTTAACGGATCCTTAAAGGATGGTTATTCCAACATCCTTTGAGTTACTTGTATTTCAATTGCTATTTCACTTGAGTTGGATTTATTGATTGTTTGCACAAAAAATGGACAAACACCTCAAAGTTGTATGATTTAGTAGATCTTATGTTATTCTTAGTGATTTTGGAGGTTTATGCAAATATATGAAAAACAGGGGCTAAACTGTAAAAAGACACGCAGATTTATAGTGGTTCAGCCAGAATGTGCCTACGTCCACTTTATATGTTATTTCTCTTCTTTTATTGTGATTACAAGTACAAAGCTTTGCTACAAGTAAAAGAAAGTTGTTTGAGAGTTCCTTCCGTGCTTGAGCTCTCCAAACTTGTCCCCCATTGTTGTACCCCTGCCTCTCTATTTATAGAGTGAGGTTGGGGGCAGGGGTCTTGGATGTATACAGCTGCTGGTGGGCCTGGGCTGAAGTGATCTGGCCTGGCAGTCTGGTTCGGCACTCTCTTGGTTCGGCGAGGTATGGGGTTGGTCCGGTTGGGCTTCGTCCGGTGAAGTATGGAGTTGGTCCGGTTGGGCTTCGTCCGGTGTAGTATGGAGTTGGTCCGGTTGGGCTTCGTCCGGTGAAGTATGGAGTTGGTCCGGTTGGGCTTCGTCCGGTGAAGTGTGGAGTTGGTTCGGTAGGATGGAGTCTGCCGAATGGACGATGCGGGATGAGAATGCCGGATGGGTTTCTATTGGGCATGGGAACCGAATGAAGTTCTGCCGAATGGGCCCTGGAGATTGTCAATGCCGAATGACTTTTAGGTAACCCTGGGTGGATGCATCTTGCTTTTTGGTCTCGGGGTCTTCTGGGTGAGAACACGCCCAACATTTGCCCCCCAAAGCGGGACATATTCTCGAATATGGCGTGCTTTGTTCGATACTTTCATTCGGCCCTTGGATACCGATCCAGATGGTCCGGTCCTGTTCTCTTGTCTATAAGTAAGGGCGCCACTCTACTGTTGTTTCTTCACTTTTCGAGATAGCCGAACCACTTGACTCCTATTCTTTCCGAACTAGATCCTTATCATTGCCGAATCAGGTGAGATTTTATTCTGCCGAATGAGTGTTTGCCGAATGAGTGTTTGCTGAATGAGATCTTATTCTCATATTACCGGACGAGAATGGGAGACACCGAATGAATCCATACTTGAACCACCGAATGGACCTTGAGAGTTCGAATAACGAATGAGAATTTTCATTGTTTTTACCGAATGACGATGGGAGTTTGAGCACTTTGAACTTTCTTTGCTTACACTCTTGTACTACCGAATGAACTGATGTATCGTACTTTGCCAAATGAAATCACGGGTTTGAGTGCCGAATGAAGTCATACACTTGAATAACCGGATGAACTCAGGAAACTTGAATTCTGAATGAAAATGATACCGAGTGAAACTGATACTGAATATGTTTTTACCGAATGAAGTCATATACTTGTTTATATCCTCTGTTCTAAATGTGTTTTTCCAGTATTGTAGATAATGTCTCGCAAAGTAGAAACTCGATCAGACAAGAAGCGATCCGTGGGTGAAGGAGAGTCATCGACTGTGCCCCCAGCTCAATCAGGATCGGAGCGTCATGGGCCCGCCCCGAGGTCATTAGTGGATGGATATGGTCCCCAGGAGTTGCTGGATTCCCCGCCTGACTGCTTTCCTAGCTTTCTCAAAGAGGAGCAACTCGATGTTATATCTCGTTCTTTTGGGATTGATAGAGCCCTCATGCTGCTGCCGGGTCCAGGAGTCATGCCATACAGTCCTCCCGAAGGGTACTTTGCTTATAGTAGGTACCATTGCATGTGTGGTGCTATCCCGCCTCTCAATGCTTGGATAGTTAGCTTCCTCACGTACCTGAAGGTGGCCCCATTTCAGCTTCAGCCCAACTCTTACGCCATACTGGTGAGCCTTTTCGTTATTTTTCGGAGGAAGTATGGTCGCGCTCCCTCTAACCGGGAGATCCGGTACTTGTACAATTTAAGGGGCTACAAGAAGGGGTCCCCATATATTAACTTGGAATCTGCTGTGACCTTCAAGCCGGTCCTGGACCTTTATTCCAAATTCAGCATGTTCAAGAAAGAGTGGTTCTTTGTTAGGGACGACTCCGTCTCTATTCGGCGCTTTACCTCTGGATGTAAGTCGATGCTTTTACTTATAATTTCTATCCTGATTGTGATGCTTCTTCTCATACTTTCTCATTTTTGCTAGCGACAGGTGGCTTTCCTGTTGTAGAAACTGACCGCCTGGTTCAGACGGCGGCGGAGATAGAAGGCATTCTTGGGAAATACAGATCATCTGCTTACTTGATTAGAAATGCGATCCTTCTAGAATACAACTTGATCCTTCCGCAGCAGTCTGTAGTTAAGTTGAGGGAAACGGCGGAAGAGAGGGCGGCTGCTCAGGCCAAGGGAGGCGTTGCGGCAGAGGGTGGAAAGAGAAAACCATTCACGAAACCTCCAGCCGTTGGAGGTAAGAAACTTAAGAGGTCAGACGGTCCTTCTCCCAGCAATTGTCCACTTACTCAGGGGGAGATAGACGCGGAGGAGGAAAGAGGTGAGGCGGAGGGCGGAAGTGACGTTGAGCGTCTTGGTGACGAGGGTGGCGATGGACAGGGTGGTGATGGTTCCAGGGCTCTGTCTTCTGGGCAAGTAGGCGAGATGCAAGAGTGGACGGACGATGCTCTCCGTCAGGCTTTTGAGGGGTTGGGTGATGATCCGGCTTTGGTAGAGAAGACCGGGGAGGCGGACAAAACCGGGACTGGTGCAAGTGAGTCTTCTCCGACTATTCCGGCTAAGGTGGCTCTGACAACTCAAGGTGAACTCTTGACCCCTGCATGCTTCACTAATGATAGGGATTTAGGAATATTTTATGACCCGCTCCCGTCCTGGAATGAAATCCGGGACTTATTGCAGTATCCCACTCCTCCCCAGGGTTTGTACAACCACAGCTGTGTTTCTTTTCCTTTTCTAACTTGTAACCTACCGCGTTTCTTGAATTATATAGTAATGTAAGATTATGACACTTGTTCTTTATATCAGGAGCAGGCAAGACGCCCAAAGCTTCAGACCTTCGACACAGGCTCGAGCAATATAAACTTTCCAAAATTTCTGCTAAGCCGAAGCCCTCAGCCCAACGCTCCGGAGATGTAGTCGGGTACCGTCCTCTTCTTGGGGTCATCGAAGAGGGTATTCAGCAGAGGAAGAGGAGTCATCTTTTATCCGAAACTTCGCTCGGTCCTCAGCCTCCGGCTCAGCCTATTCATGACATTACTGAGGAGGATAGCGAGTTTGTACCCTCTCCACACCCGTCCGGAAACCCTTCTGTTATTCATATCGACCGTCCCGACTTGGCCCGTAATCCCTTCGCGGGTCACCCTGATCTGGATCCAGGTTCTCAGGATATTACTTTTGACGAAGTTACTGGTGAACACCTTCTCCCCCGTAACCCCATGGTACGAGTACTTGACGAAGCCAAGTCCTTAGACCTCGATCTACTCACCACTCGTATAGTCACTATGGGAGATGAGGCCAAAGCTAATATTGATCGGGTGGCAGAGGAGGCCAAAAAGCTGATGGGGCATCACGCTCGGCTGGTTAAGGCCGGAGAGGAGATAGGGAGCGCCAATATCCGACTTCGATTGGTGGTCTCGGATCAGGCCAAGCAGCTTGCGGATCAGGCTATCCAGATTTCTCAGCATGAGGCTGCTACTGGGCGATTAAGGAGAACCATGGAAGAGGCCAGTCGGGCCGAATTGCGAAAAATGGAAGCTGCTTGCAAAGAGCGGATTGACATGGCTATTACCACGGTGGATGAGGTTCGGAGAGCGGATCTCGAGCAGGTGGAGGAATTGTCCGAGAAGCTTGGGGCTGCAGAGCTTGCTCAAGCTAAGTTGAGGGAAGAGATGGAGGTGATGCGGAGGTCCCTTCAAGCTGATTGCTCGAGATACAGACTGGAGAGAGATGCTGCCGTGGAAAGGTTGTCGGCCTCCGATGCCCGGATGAGGGAGTTTGAGGAGAACGAAGGAATGATGGATGACATGCTCCAGGACATGTATTTCCGGACTTGGAAGCAGGGTAACCTCTCTTGGATGGATGATTATCCCAGAGTCATGGCCAAGACATATCTTCGGGCTTTGGAGGAGGCTAAGGCTGATGCAGAAAAAGAGGGTGGAACGGTCTTCAGTATGGATGTGGTCACGGCCCAGTTCACCAAGGAGGAGAAAGTGGCGGTTAAGGAGGGTATGCGGCTGCTTGCTGCTGAAGAGGCGGGTGTGCAGGTAGAAGATGACGACCAGGATGGTCAAGAAGCTAGTACTGGTAAGTCTTCCTTTCTAGTCTTTCTGTTAACTTGGTTACTCATCACTAATGAATCCTTTTTATGACCGGACAGGCGGGCAAAAGAACAAGGACAAGACTTCGGCGCGACCAGCTCCATGACTGAACCTGAAAAATTCTTTTTGTAGGCTTGGCATCGTTGTATCTGTTAGTCTTAAGACAGTCGAGTAACTTCTAAGTTGTAATTCTTGCTACTTGTAATAACATTATTCTTGACGTGTAATTTTTTAGCTCAAGTTGATTTTGTCATTTCTTGCATATTTGTTGCTATTTCGACATATCGTATGAGAAATGTAGCTATGTATAATTCTTGTAATTAAATTGTGTTGGATGTCAGATTCTGGTTTTAAATCATAATCTCATGACTTGCAATTTTAGCGTGTGGTGTGAAAAAATCAAATTATAGTCATGCATTTGTACATAAAGGAAGAAAATACCGCCTTTCATGTTTTGTTTGTAAATGGCAGTTTCGAATATCTTGTATGACCAAGCATGGAGAGCAGTTGACTGCCCTGCCATCTGATTGTGAATCTCTGCATCCATTGGCGGGTATCTCTTACCCTGCATCCTGTACTTTACGGTTTGTTATAGAGGATAGGAGGAAAGTTTTTTTAAGTAAAATTGAAATATGTGAAAAAGTAAAACTTCCAGTCACGGAAGGCCTTCGATGTGCTTAAGTTCGTGGCAAACGGGTTTTGTAGTCACTTTCCCTAGCTGTGGGTCTTGGAGACATTTGTCACCCATCTTACGCCTCCGCGGGGAGTTAATTCTTTTTTACCACAGCCGCACTTAAGACACACCGGAGCCGAGATCGCGCACAGTAACTACCCGGGCCATTATGGCCCGTACTCATGGGTATTATTCGACTTACTGTGGCCGGCTAGCGTGGGTGCCGATCGTCAACTGTGAACTGCCCCTGGCTGGCCACACCTTATGTTGAGGCTTATAATCGGTTCACAGTTGCCGGCGAGCCTAACGCCGTAATGAGCTGCCTCGGCTATAGTCGGCCTTCTCGGTGGCTTATAATCGGCTCATTACAGTTGGCTTTAAGGGCCGTCGCGAGCAATGAGTTGACTCGCAGCAGAGGGATGCCGGAGCGAAAGTGTCTCATTGGCGAGGGCATAGATTCGCGTAGTACCTGTTAGGTCTTGTCCACGTGAAGATGCATTGTGGAGTGCTTTGAATAGAAATGCTATATGCTCAGGATTTTGTTCAACAGAAAAGGATAAAGTTAACAAGCAGCCAGGATACAAAGGAACAAGTTAAAAAAGAGACAAGGCTTTTTTAAAGTGGTTCGACACGAAAAAATGCCTACGTCCACTGATTCTCTTTGTTAATTCACTTCATATGGGCAATACAAGTTAAGAAAAGTATCGACGGAGGTGTTGGATGTTCCATGCCCTCTGGAACACCTCTCCGTCCACTGTTGACAAAATATAGGCTCCGTTGTGGAGATCTTTATGAATTACATATGGTCCATCCCAGATTGGGTCTAGTGCTCCGGGGCGAGGGAAGATTCGCTTGAGGACAAGATCCCCTTCTCGTAAGGTGCGATGCTTGACTTTGGAGTTGTATTGTGCTGCCACCTTTTGCTTGTGGGCTGCTGTTTTTAGGACTGCATCATTCCTTCTCTCCTCGACTAGATCCAAAGACACGTTGAGGAGCTCTTCGTTTTCTTCTGGGTTATAGTGGATCCTACGGTGGGAAGGCACAATGGTTTCAACTGGGAGCATAGCCTCCGATCCGTATGCCAAAGAGAAAGGAGTGTGCCCTGTTGATGTTCTGAAAGATGTGCGGTAGGCCCATAGTGCCGTAGGGAGTTCATCCACCCAAGCGCCCTTTGACTTTTCGAGCTTCTTTTTGATCAGAGTTTTCAGAATTTTGTTGACTGCTTCGACTTGTCCGTTTGCTTGGGGGATATGCTACGGATGAGAAGCTTTTGTGAATTCCGTGTTCTTGGCACCAGTTGGCGAATTCCTCGCTGTCAAACTGAAGTCCATTGTCTGATATGATTTTTAGTGGGACTCCGTACCTGCACAGAACATTTTTGATTAAGAAGTTGATAACTATCGCTGAAGATACTTTATTTAGAGGTTCTGCTTCCACCCATTTGGTGAAATAGTCGACTGCTACTATAGCATATTTGGCGCCGCCTCGACCCATTGGCAGTTCACCGATTAAGTCAATTCCCCATACTGCAAAGGGCCAAGGGCTGGTCATCTGGGTAATCTCGGTTGTTGGTAGCCGAGGGATCTTAGCAAATTTTTGGCATCTGTCACACTTCTTGACGAAATCTAAGGCGTCCTTGCTTAAGGTGGGCCAGAAATATCCGTATCGGAGTATCTTTTTTGCTAACGTTTGCCCTCCGGTGTGATCTCCGCAGCTTCCTTGATGAATGTTGGATAAGATTTCCTTGGCTTCCCTTCCGGCGACACACCTTAATAATGGGTTAGAGAACCCGCGCCGATAGAGGATGTCTCCTTGTATTGTGTAGCGGGACGCTTTCCTCAAGATTTTCTTGACTTCGTTACGCCCGTCGGGTAGTGTGCCATTTTGTAGGTAGTCTCGGATGGGAGTCATCCAAGTTGCTTCTTCGGTTGCAGCTATCAGATTCACTTGCTCAAAACTTGGGATCATTTGCTTTGAGACAGTTACTGCCCCGAAGATGGCGACGTCTCTCATACTTGCTTGCTTTGCCAATTCGTCGGCCTCTTGGTTCTCTTCCCGAGGGATGTGTTTGACTAAGTAGTGGTCCAATCGGCTGAGAAGTAACTTGGTCTTCCTTAGATATGCTATGAGTCGTTCTTCTCGAGCTTGGAATTCCCCTAGTATTTGATTAACAATAAGCTGAGAATCGCTGTGAAGACACAAAGAATTGGCTCCGATCTCGATAGCAATTTCTAATCCGGCTATTACTGCTTCGTATTCTGCATCGTTGTTGGTGGCAGCGAACTCCAACCTTATAGCATAGTGCAGTTTATTTCCCCTGGGAGTGATTATTACCACACCTGCCCCCGAGCCTTGTTCGTTAGATGCACCGTCTACAAAGAGATCCCACTTGATATCTTCGGTTATTTCCAGTTGCTCCTTATCCTCGTTGGTAGTGAATTCTGCAATGAAATCAGCCATGGCTTGTCCCTTGATGGCGGTGCGAGGGTGATAGGTGATATCATATTGACTCAGCTCAATACACCATTTAAGTAGTCGCCCGGAAGTGTCAGGACGATGGAGTACCTGCCTTAGTGGTTGATCGGTTAGAACCTTGATGGAATGGGATTGGAAGTAATGACGTAGCTTTCGTGAAGTGATTAGTAAACAGTATGCTAACTTTTCAAGCTTAGGATATCTGACTTCTGCCCCAGTAAACCTTTTACTGATGAAGTAAACTGGTCGTTGCGTGCGGTTATCTTCCCTTACCAAGGCAGCGCTTAGAGCGTGAGATGACACAGCAAGGTATAGGTATAATTCTTCGCCTTCGCTTGGGGTCGAGAGTACCGGTGGTTTCTGGAGGTGTTCGATTAGGTTAAGGAAAGCGGTCAAGCATTCGTCCGTCCATTCGAACCTTCCTTTATCTTTCTTTAGAGCTTCGAAAAAGGGGACGCACTTGTCCGTTGCCTTGGAGATGAATCGGCTTAGGGCAGCCACTTTTCCATTTAGGCTTTGCATTTCCTTTCGGGTGGAAGGTATCTTGATGTCCCTTAATGCTCGGACTTGTTCAGGGTTTGCCTCTATCCCTCGGGCATGGACGATGAATCCTAAGAATTTTCCTGATGACACTCCGAAGGAGCACTTTAGTGGATTCAACTTCATTCCATACTGTCGAAGTACCTGGAACATTTCGCCCAGGTGGCTTACGTGATCTTTGGCTTTCCGAGATTTTACCAGCATGTCGTCTACATATACTTCCATTGTTCGTCCTATTAGCCCTGCGAACATCTTGTTGACGAGGCGCTGGTAGGTGGCTCCTGCATTTTTAAGTCCGAAGGGCATCACTTTGTAGCAGTACAAACCCCGGTCGGTGATGAAACTAGTGTGATCTTGGTCGGGAGCATGCATAGGAATTTGGTTATATCCTGAGTATGCATCCATAAAAGACAGGAGTTCGTGCCCGGCTGTGCTGTCTACAAGTTGGTCGATTCTGGGAAGCGGGAAGCAATCCTTTGGACAGGCGTCATTTAGGTTGGAGAAGTCAATGCAGGTCCGCCACTTCCCATTAGCCTTCTTTACTAGTACCGGGTTGGCGATCCATTCTGGGTAAATAGCTTCTCGTATGAAGTCATTGGCGAGTAGATTCTTTACTTCTTCATCGAGGGCTGCTGATCGCTCTGCCCCCATACTTCTCTTTTTTTGTTTTACAGGTGCCTTGGTAGGATCAATTTTTAATACGTGGCACGCTATGTTGGGGGAGATTCCGGTCATGTCAGCGTGTGACCAAGCGAATACATCCAAGTTGTGGCGGAGAAAATCAACGAGTTGTTCCTTCAACTCAGCTTTCAGCTGCGACCCAATTTTCAGTAGCCTACTTGAGTCGTGCTTGTCTACAGATATAAACTCCATAGCCTCTGCAGGCTCGGCGGTGGCCTCCTCCTCTTTGTCCCTAGGGTCTAATTCATTGAAAGGGTCGCTGGTGTATCGAAGAGGAGGGGCTTTCTTTAGTTGCTATGCTTCAAGGCTTTTTGTGCAGAGGGCAATCTCTGCACCTTTCCCTTTATCTTTCCTGTGGTTGTTGCGAAGTTCGGTTACATAGCAGTCTCGTGCAATATCCTGGTCTCCTTCCACTTCCCCTACCCCATTGTCTGTTGGAAATTTCATTTTCAGGCACCACGGGGCTAGGACAATCTGGAAGTCAGATAAGGCTGGTCTTCCTAGGAAGGCGTTGTAGGCCGAATGGTTTTCTATCAGCACAAACGTCTGTTTCCTTATAACGGAGCGGGGATGGCTTCCAATTTCAACGAAGAGGTCCAGCTGCCCGATGGGCATTTTCGCATCTCCAGTGAAACCGTGTAGTGGTTTATCGCAGGGAGATACATCCTTCATTGATAGCCTCATTTTGTTGAATGCGTGTTTGAACAGGATATTTACAGAGCTTCCAGTGTCTACCAGGATTCGGTAAACTTCGGCGGGACCGAGTCGAGCAGAGATAACCATGGGATCCATGTGAGGGTACTGTCTTCCTTCTAGGTCGCGTTTACTGAATGTGATGTCATCACTCTCTTTCCGCTTTGGGTGGCGCCCTTCTATAACCGTATTGACACAGTCTCTATTGTCTCTGAGCGACTTCCCGTACCTTTCCATCTCTTTCCAACTTCTGTCTGCGATGTGTGGACCTCCTGAGATGGTATGGACCACTATCTTCTCTTGACCAGAGCTGCTAGCGCTGCGGTCGCCTCTGCCGGTCCCTGGTGAGGGTAGCCTTGGGTTTTCACTGGCAGGAGCTGGAGTCCTGTCTTGACTTTTTACATAGCGCTCCAGTTTCTTTCTTCTGATGTGTTCCTCAATCAGATCTCGGAGATGATGGCATTCGTTGGTATCATGTCCGTGGGATTCATGGAAGCGGCAGAATTTTCCAGATTTCTGTGCGCTATCTGATTCCTTCTTGTATGGTGGGCGTTTGTATCTAACTTCGCCTTGGGTGGCAAGGAAGATGTTTTCGACGGTCTCGTTCAAAGGGGTGTAAGAGTCGAATCTTGGTCCTGGCCGATATAGGCGTTTTTCTACTTTCTTGCCCCCAGCATTATCTCTGGAATCATTCCTTCGAACGTCCCTTGCCACAGCAGGGGCGTTGCCAGGGGTCGTCTTACTTTGCTGCCCTGACTGCTCCTCAATGGCAGCGTCCTCAAGCCTCATGTATTTCCCGGCTTCATGGAAGAAATCGGGTAAAGTAGCTGGTTTTTCTTTTGTCAATCTCCTAGCAAATTTAGTGTCTGGATGTACCCCACTGCAGAGGGCCATTAGGATAAGCTTCTCATCGGCATCCTGAACTGCGGTTGCTGCGGCGTTGAATCTGGTCAGGTATTGCTGCAGCTTTTCTCCAGGTTTCTGTTTGACGCTGGATAAGGAATAAGCGTCCTTAGGTTGCTCCACATGAATGCGGAACTGACTGATGAATTTTTCTTTCAACATTTCCCATGAGCTGATGGATCCTTGGGGTAGATGACAGAACCAGGAGGTAGCAAGATCTGCTAAGAAGAGCGGGAAGCATTTGCACAGCACCCCCTCTGTTGCTCCACTCATGAGCATGTGCTGCGTGTACCTCTGTAAGTGTACAACGGGATCGGAGGTTCCTTTGTAAGGTTCCATTGTTGGCATCTTCCATTCTCGGGGGGTGATAGCAACTTCGATATTGCGGGCGAAAGGGCTGGTTACCCTAGCGCCTATCCCTCGATCTCTTTGCTCCCGCTGGACACACTCTCTGAATAAGCGCGCCATCCTTTCATCAGAATTTGGAGCAGACAGAAATGAGTTTGGCTCTGTTCTGTGGGGTTGATTCCGTCCAGACAACCTGTAGGGATGGTATCGCCTATCATTCCTCATATTTTCCAGTGGCTGCCTTTGATCTCCTGGGAGCATGCTTGGGTCAGCTACAGTTGGCCCTTGCCTTGATCTTCCCCGGTTGGGTTCTGATCTTAGCACTTCCTCGGGTCCAACTTCGGGCTGAACTCTAGCTCGGCCCCGTTCACCGATGTTTCTGTGGTTAGGCAGCATGACAGGCTCAGCTGTAGTTGACCTTCGCCCGGTACCTTCCCCGTTGGGTTCAGTACCAAACGTTTCCTCAGGCCTAACTTCGGGCTGGGCTCGGTCTCGGCTTCTACCACGGCTACTTCTGCCGTTAGCTCCTTCGAAGAAGGAAGATCTTTGCTGTCTCTGAGATCCTCCAGACTGGGACTCGCCCCATGATTCAGTGTTGCGGTTGGATTCTTCAGCGTCCCTCAAGCGTGACATGAGATGGTCCACCAAGGCTTCCTGCTGGGACGTGAAGCGGTTAGTTACTTCAACAACAACTCTGTCCAAATCTGCCCTAGTAATTGCTGCAGGCTGTTCTGTGGCAGGAGTGGTTGGGTTAGCCCGTCCTCCATTTGTTACCGTTGCTGGAGGAGGAGGATTCACTTGATTTGCGATAGCTGGATCAGGAAGGCTACTGGATGCGATGTTTTTTCCTTTGTTAACATCTTTCCTCTGTTTGGGAGGCATGTTTTCCAAGTGGCGGATGATGCCGTTAGGAAAACTTGTTAAGCGGATGAAGCTGAAGCTTCGAGCTTCAATCTCTCAGTGAAAGCACCAAAAATGTTTGCACAAAAAATGGACAAACACCTCAAAGTTGTATGATTTAGTAGATCTTATGTTATTCTTAGTGATTTTGGAGGTTTATGCAAATATATGAAAAACAGGGGCTAAACTGTAAAAAGACACGCAGATTTATAGTGGTTCAGCCAGAATGTGCCTACGTCCACTTTATATGTTATTTCTCTTCTTTTATTGTGATTACAAGTACAAAGCTTTGCTACAAGTAAAAGAAAGTTGTTTGAGAGTTCCTTCCGTGCTTGAGCTCTCCAAACTTGTCCCCCATTGTTGTACCCCTGCCTCTCTATTTATAGAGTGAGGTTGGGGGCAGGGGTCTTGGATGTATACAGCTGCTGGTGGGCCTGGGCTGAAGTGATCTGGCCTGGCAGTCTGGTTCGGCACTCTCTTGGTTCGGCGAGGTATGGGGTTGGTCCGGTTGGGCTTCGTCCGGTGAAGTATGGAGTTGGTCCGGTTGGGCTTCGTCCGGTGTAGTATGGAGTTGGTCCGGTTGGGCTTCGTCCGGTGAAGTATGGAGTTGGTCCGGTTGGGCTTCGTCCGGTGAAGTGTGGAGTTGGTTCGGTAGGATGGAGTCTGCCGAATGGACGATGCGGGATGAGAATGCCGGATGGGTTTCTATTGGGCATGGGAACCGAATGAAGTTCTGCCGAATGGGCCCTGGAGATTGTCAATGCCGAATGACTTTTAGGTAACCCTGGGTGGATGCATCTTGCTTTTTGGTCTCGGGGTCTTCTGGGTGAGAACACGCCCAACATTGATATAAGAATGTTAATCCTGACTCGAGTGTCTTGTGTTTTTTGCTTTACGCTCGGGTCAGACTGAGTGTACCAGTATTCGAGACTCACCTTTGAAGTTGGATCTTTGCTTGAAGATCCAGCCATCCATTCTGCTTTCAGTATTCGATGATTTCAGTGATGTATTCTGATTTGTATCTGATGTATCGTATTACTCTAGTTTAACTCTGATGTATTTTATATATTCATATAGTAGCTTCATGAACTACTATCTCTTTTATTTTCGCTGCAATTATTACTCTGTGTCTGTGATCTGTGATT
Source organism: Allium fistulosum (assembly GCA_030737815.1). Classification (NCBI taxonomy): domain Eukaryota; kingdom Viridiplantae; phylum Streptophyta; class Magnoliopsida; order Asparagales; family Amaryllidaceae; genus Allium; species Allium fistulosum. The sequence goes on along the minus strand of CM060902.1, from coordinate 1,003,251,198 downwards.
ATTTATTTACTGTATATGTTCAGTTTTGCCAAATTTAAATTAACAACGCGGTATTTTGAGCAATTCAATTCCGGCATGAGTGTCTACCTATACACTTATAATGGATGCGAATGGTCCAAAATAGCGGGTCGTTACAGTTGGTATCAGAGCTTTGGTAGCTCTAGGCAAAACTGAGCATATAGGGTAAATGTATTTACAGAATCACTCTCATTCGAGTTTCCATCTCTTCCTTTGACTCAATTCCTTTGAATTTTGGAACGTTTCCCTCGGTTCCAAAATTCATTCGTGTCCTTCACTATTCGTCTTCTTTCAATTCTGGAGCACCCCATAACTCCATTTTGAATGATATCTATAATAGATCGGCGGTCTCGCCAATCTTCGAATGATTCGTAAAGGAGCAAAACTCCTTTATAATAGGCATCGATTTACCGGAGATTTCTGTATCCTCGGTTTACGATGCTATCTATTCCCCGCTATACATGACTTCCATCTCTTGAGATCGAGTGTTGATTTACCTTGGAATTCAGCATCGATCTTATTCTTGAAGTTACGGACGATCCGGTTAAGATTGCCCGTGAATTAAATAAGCTTATCCAACCCGATTCTGTTAATTGAATCATCTTATCTTTTCTTTCGAACTTGTATTCAAATTAGAATTCTCTTTAACTTGAGTCCATCAAATTTGAAACCCTATCCTTATTTTGAAAATTCATCCCTGTATCGTCGAGCAAAGAAATGTATTTGTAAATTAATATTAAATGTTTTATATATTGTGTTGTTTGAGTTGTTGATGTGATTTGGGTTTTCGATCGATTCGTCTGATCAACGCTATCGATAGGATTTCCAAAACACTTGAACAGAGCAAATGACACAAAAGTATTTTCAAAATTTGGTAAATAAAATAGTTTTGTATGATTATATTATATATAAGTATAAATTTTTCTGAAATTGAATTGTTAACTGAATTGGTTGTCAGAAAGGTAATATTGATTTTCACTCTTTGTTTTGTAAATCATTGATTATTCCAACATAAAAATAAATGAAATTATAAAAGTTGGTTTATAGATTTATTTAGAAATTTAAATGAAATTAAAGTAAGAATTTGAGAATTTAAATTCCTAAAATTTCAAGCTTTGGTTTTTAAATTTTTTAAAAATGTATATTATTGAACGTATTTTCAAATAGAAACCGTTTTCAAAGAATTTAAATATTAAAATCAGTACTCTTCTCTTTGTCGCTGGAAAATAATTTCGGTGATGGCGGCCGCATCATCGACATTCATTTTCGAGTTTCGAAGTGGAGAAACCATTCTGTAGCTTTGCTATGGTTTTGTTTGGATAAATGTTTTAATTTGAATTTCTTAAGTATGACTTGATTTATATATATATATGGGTATATTATTTAGAATTTAATTTGATTTAATATATATAGTATATACATAAATTATCCCTAAAGGGTTGAAATTAGACGGAAATTTAATTCTTAAGTTTATGATTTAAAGATGATTTCAATTATAAACTGAAGTCAAAAATTTTGGATAAATATTTAAATTTGAAATCATTGAATTTGAAAATTTTATTTGTATAATACCTAATTTCATTCTAATATAACTTACCTAAATCATTCTAAAGTTGAATATGTAATTGGATAATATACAACATAAATGACTTTTATAAATAGAATTTGAGTGGATATAATAAAGGTTATACACTTAAATTTTAGTTATAAAAAAATTAATTGAAATAAATAGAATAATAAGTTAATTTAATAATAGATGAGAAAAATAAATTTGTTTTGAAGGAGTTAATAAATTGAAATTAGATCAACTTATGGAGATACCTTGAATTTAAAAATCAATTATTGAATATAAATTGATTTAAACTGAAATTTATATGGTTTAAATTAATTTATATGGTTTAAATATATGTGATAAGAGATATTATGTTGGAACAAATTTAATAATAATTTGGAATAAAAGAATTAAATTTGTTGAATAAAATATGAGTACAATAAATGACTATTCAAATTTGTGGTTTTAGAAATTGTAAATTTAAGATAATTGGGTAATAAGATAATGAATTTAGAAATAGTTAATATTGATTTTAGTGGAATCAAATGGATTAAATAAATTATTGAATATTAATTAATTTAAATTTGAATTTATATGGTTTGAATTAATTGTTATTTTGTAATTCAAATCTATTATTCTCCTACTTACTTCCTTTTCGAGGACGAAAAGTTTTGAGTGGGGGAGAGTGTAACAACCCGGATATTTTAACTGTTTTAATTAATTTAATTAAATGAATTTGTGTAAAATTGTAACGATAAAATTTTGAGATATAAAATTGATATTTGGAATGCGTTTGGTTAAACATAGCAACTGGTAAATTTTCGTCCGAAAATATGAAAGTTTATTTCGCGCGTAAATTTACTTCAATTTAATCAGTTAAAAAGCGATGAAAATAAAATGTTTCCGAAACCTAAATATTTTTACACAGAAAAATTCTAAACCATCTTCTGAGCAAGATGTCAGTTTGTCGTTTTTCCAAATTCGGACATCTTTGGCTCCGTCGATCTTATTTTTCAGCGTTCTTCTTGCATTTTCCGCTATTAGAAAATTCGAATTTTTATAATTCAATCGAATCACCAATATCTGTATACCGTTTTGATCGTCTCGTCGTGCTGATCGCCACAGTATATTTATTGGTGTGTTTCGACGTCCGGTGAACGGAGAAAACTGTGAAACGATTACCGTATCCGTAACCGTTTCTGGACCTTTTGACTTATGTGGCCTTCATCTAACCAACGTGTAAACTAGATGGCCACTTGCCTTTTTATAATTTTTGAATTCAATTAGCATGACTTTTGATATTCATCTGCTCAACATTTATGGATCGGTTACTTTGAGAAAACAAAGTCATATTGTCAAACATATATTTATTTCTTTGCCTGTTCATTTCTTTTATACTCCATCTTTTCACTACAGCCACTATCTCTTCCAGATCTATTCTTGATTTGAGAAAAGGGAATAGCATATATGTGTATAATATAAAAGCATGTTGTATGCTTCTGCTCTCTGCCGTATTCACGACTTGCCTTCCCCTTGCTTTCAAAATTTAAACCCATCCATTCACGTCTGCACTCCACTTCTGTTCCACCTATCACCCTGGACAGCAACCTCCGGCCTCATCCAATGCCGAGAACGTCCACCCGATAGCGAGCAACCCCAACATCACTGCCACTGCTCTTCCACGTGGCAGACACCACCTTTTCCCTTTCTTCCATGTGCCGTGAGCCAACATCGTCACCTACCACACACTTTTACCCTGACCGGCCTCCAATTACTACCGAGTCCACCCGGCCACCACCGAAACGTGCGCAGCCACCGCCGAACACCCACTGCCTTCCCTCGGCCTCAGTCCGCCTGCAAACCCCGAAGAAATCGCCACTCCATCGTCCACAGATCCATGCTCCACCTTGATCGCGTGCCGCCTTATCCCACTTCCTTCCCGGCGCAGTTAGCCCGCACCACCAAGCAACCAGCCATGCCATCAACCACCCCTGGCCGAGCACTCTCCCTCCTTCTCTTCCACTAGCCTCGCCATCTTCTACTCTCCGGGTTCTTTTATAAAGTAAGTATGTATATATGATATGTTTATGTGTAAATATATATAGGTTACAGTATAATTTTAATATGTTTAAAATTTTATAATATATAAGATTTACATATATTAGTTTATACACACTCTATTGGGTTTAATGTACAAGTTATATTGGTTTCGGTGTATGTATTCTACTTTGTATTATATAGGCTGCTACACTATGTTAATATACATTTTAAAGTACATGGGTTAGTTTAGAGTATACGCGAGATGCTGGTTCCATGAAATGGTGTACTGTGAGTTTGATATATTATTTTAAATATAGGTTACCGTATAATTTAATATATCATAAAGTATAGATTTGCACATATTAGTCGATCGGCATATATTTGATTTTATATGATATAGGATGTTGGTTTGAAAATATACTCGCATACTTATGTTTATATATTAATGCATATATTCTTAACTGTACGTTCACATATTGTTCTGATATAGGTCAGTATATATGTATACTTTGTTAATTTAATTGTTTTAACTGTACGTTCGCATACTTATAGTATTTATTTTTCTGATATAGGTCAGTATATTCTTAACTGTACGTTCGCATACTTATAGTATTTATTTTTCGTTGGTTACAGCATGGGTTGCCTTTTATATTGTTTATTTAATATTGGTTTTTAACGTGTGTAGCTTATAAATTTATTGGTATATAGTATACGTGTGAGTTTTATATTGATTGATTGCATGTATATTTTGGTAGGAGATAAGTGTGTTCAAAGATTTATGATTTTTAAAGATTTTATTTTATACATTTGGTTTCTGAATATATATTTTAGTTTAGGAGTGTTAAAGTTAAAATATTGATTTGAAAATTTCACACACACACACACACACACACACACACATATATATATATATCTTATTTTATTTTAATGTATATGAGTTGTTAATGTTTATATACTTATTTACATAGAGAAATGTACACATAAGTTTGGGTTTTAAATGGACTGAGATTTTATTTATTGGTGTTTAGAGTTAATCTTGGTTTAAGAAAATATAAACTAAAATATATTTCGTTTTAGTCTATATCAAGCAGATTCTGATTATTTCCTCAATTTCTATTTATCAGTTTTGATCACCGAATTCGTGCCAATCTAGCTCTGCTTTGGAATCCGTGCTTGGATTCATAACCCATCTCATTTTCGTTCATCTCTAGCCTCGAAAGGTGAGCAATCACTCACGATTAACGTTCTTTTATTTATTAAATTTGATTTCAATTGAAACGACAATTGAAATATTGCTGCTGTTAGTTATTTACACTGTTATTACCTGTATCAGTTCACCTGTGACATCTGACACCATCATCTGTTAATTATTTATGCGATGATAATACAGTTTGGCTGTTAATTGATTGATTGATTGATGTTTATATTAGATGTAAATTTTAATGTATAAAGTGATAAATATTATGCAACTGAATTTGACGTAGGATAATTAAAATTTGAATCGACACATATGTTGAATTTGATTAGTTAAATTTTGTATAATATGACCCCTTTAAATGTTAAACTAGTTGACACGTAGAAATATGGAATTACACCTTGAACCATTTAAATGTATGTTGTTAAATTGATGATGTATGAAATTGTAAATAGATATCTAGTGAAGAACCGTATAAATATTAGTGTAATAATCTTTAATCTACATGAAATGATAGTGTAGATTCTAGAAATAATTATATTAATTTGCACAAACAACAATGTGAATTAATACGATTATTTCGGGATTATTTGAATTGATTATTGGATTGATATTGGTTGTTGTTATTGCTTGTTTATTTACTTTGACACCATCCCAGTTATCACACTGCAAGTTCCCTTTGCTATGCTTTCATTTTGAATTGAATTGGAATCGGGTTGAAATGATAAATACCCAAATTGAACTTTGACCTAGGATAGAAAATTAAATAAAACCCGATTGGTCAATAATTTGATTTAGAAATAAGAGAAGATTTTATTTGAATAAATAACATGGTTTTGAAATGAAGTTGAAATTTGAATTTTTATGAAAGGAAAATGTTAATATTTAATAATCTGAAACAAAATATAAACAATGTAATTGATGAAAGAACGTTGTTTAATTTGAGAAATGATTGAATTAAGTTGAAATGATTTAATAATTAAGTTTGAAATTATAATTAAGTTGAAATTATTAAACTTTGAAATTATTTAATAATTAAGTTTTGAATTATTTAATAATTAAATAAGATTGAATTATTTGATAATTAAATAAAAATTTGAATTCTTTGATAAGAGAAATTGAACTTTGAATAAGTAAATTTGAACCTCTTAAATGAATAAAATTAAGTTTTGGAAATTTATTTAAGTAAGTAAATAAGTGTGATTGAATTTATTTAACAAGAAATAAATGTGTTTTATTGAAATTAATGTAAGACTCGAAATTTAAAGAATTTGACTTGATAAATTTAATTTAATTCAATTTGTAAGTTTTGATATAATGAAGTTGAATTTAAATAATGGATTTAATGAATTGGAAATTTAATAGAAATTGTTTGAATGGCAAATTTACTTAATGAATATTGAATGAAATCGATAAATGAATTTAAATTGATTTGAATGTTAAATTAAATTAATTTAAATGTTTTCGAAATGAAACTTTTGTACGAACTTGAATCAATATTTGATTTGTTGTAAATGAAAATTTAAATTGAATTATAAGATTTTGAAATTATGATTTGGAAGTTTTGAAACGTAAATTGTGGAAATTGATTTGGTAAGAGAAATGAAATGTTGGTTTACAAATCTAATTGAAATTGATTCGGTTTTGAAATAAATAAACGACCAATCGGTGAAATAATTATGAAAGTTATTAAAGAGACCGGAATCGGTTATGAATATACTCTCTATCTAAACCGAAAACCACTTTAATAACTATAACGCGGAGTGATGATCCAGAATGAAGTGGTTGGAATGATGTACGTGATGACTGAAGAAAGAGAACGATGATGGATAGCCTTGACACTTGTGTCAAATTGGAAATGACTAAAACAGGAGCCGTGCCGGGCCAATGGAGGATTAGCTACCTCAAGTGGACACACTTCTTCGAACTACTCATTACTTGTTGTCGATTGGTGCACCCTTGATTTTGGGAGTGTTGTTTCACGGTGTTGCGGGCGCTGCGGCGTTGCGTTCTCACCAGTCCGGATCAGGCAAACGGTAGTATCACTATCTTGGGTATTGCCTCATGTGCCTTGTCAGTTGTCATACTTGTATCCCTTTATTCGCGACCACTACGAAATTTTTTTGTACCTTTAGTATATGGATTGCCCTCTGGTGACTTCCGGTTTTGGGGAAACTACGGTCTTGTATATGCTTTTGGGAATAAAAATGTGTTAAGGGTGGAATGGGCCATGACTTAACACTATTTTGATATCTTATTATTACCGATAGACATTATCTACTTATCGTACACTACTACATAGTAGATAGTTTAACGGATCCTTAAAGGATGGTTATTCCAACATCCTTTGAGTTACTTGTATTTCAATTGCTATTTCACTTGAGTTGGATTTATTGATATAAGAATGTTAATCCTGACTCGAGTGTCTTGTGTTTTTTTCTTTACGCTCGGGTCAGACTGAATGTACTAGTATTCGAGACTCACCTTTGAAGTTGGAGCTTTGCTTGAAGATCCAGCCATCCATTCTGCTTTCAGTATTCGATGATTCCAGTGATGTATTCTGATTTGTTTCTGATGTATCGTATTACTCTAGTTTAACTCTGATGTATTTTATATATTCATATAGTAGCTTCATGAACTACTATCTCTTTTATTTCCGCTGCAATTATTACTCTGTGTCTGTGATCTGTGATTATTTATTTACTGTATATGTTCAGTTTTGCCAAATTTAAATTAACAACGCGGTATTTTGAGCAATTCAATTCCGGCATGAGTGTCTACCTATACACTTATAATGGATGCGAATGGTCCAAAATAGCGGGTCGTTACAGAAACAGGTTGGAGGGATCCAACTGGATTCCTCAAATTGTTTGAATATTATTTCATATGTGAATGATGTGATTTATTGATAATCTGTGGATGATTTATTGATAATTGAAATTGTGAAGGCTACAATTTAGCCGAATGTATTTTTGGTATCGTTGGATACCAGAAATGAATATAAATCGGATTTTGAAATTAAAGTGGAAACTTTAAGTGAATTTATTGTTAAGGATTGAATTTATTGAAAGAAGGAATTTTAAAGTATAAAAATTGATTTTTCGAAATCTTACCGAATAAATTCCTAAATTATGGGAAAAGATATAAATAAACGAGTTTTGAATAATATTGATTTAAAAGTTGAAGAATTCATTTTAAAAATGGAATTTTGAATAATTTGGAAAGAACAAAGGAATTATTTTAAAAGTGATAAACTTTTAGAAATAAATTTGTAATTGATTTGGTATTTGAAAATGAATCTTTGAGAAATTGATATGGAAATTTATTTGGAGTTGAAATAAATTTAGAAATCAAACTTGTAATTAATTTGGTGATGGAAACTAAATCATTGGAAAATTTATTTGAAATTGATTTAGTGTTTGAGAAATAAATCTGAAAGTCGATTGGCAAATGATTTGTTATTTGGAATTAAACTTAGAAATAAATTGGCAATGTTTTGTTCTACTGGAATAAAATTTACGTTTGCATTTGTAATCGATTTGATATTGAGATAAAATTTGAAATCAATTTGGAATTTGGTTTTGTGGTTAAAATTGAATATTTAGAAATGTAAATTCAAATTGGAATTTATGAAATGAAAGGGAATTTGTTTTAAAAATAAACATTGATTTATTTTTTTAAAGTGTGGAAAATAGGATTTGAAATCGGATTTTCAAAGTGATGAAGTGTGGGAATAAATTTATTGATTTGAAAGTAAATTTGAAATAAATCGATAAGGATTTATTTAATTGGTTTAAATGGACCGTTTTGAAGTGAAAGTGTATTTTCACTATAAAGCCGAGTATATTTTCCAAAGTGGCTTTTAAAATATAAATTAAAAGTTCTAAGTGGATTTTTAAAAGAAATATTTGGAAATATATTCCGTGTAAGGAAACGGATTTGAAATTGATTTTCAAAAGTTGAAAGGTGAAAAGTGATTTGAAACTGGTTTTCAAATGTGAAGTGTGGAAGGAAATATATATCTTATGAAGATATTTTGAAATTAAATAATTTGGGAAAATTATTTGAATCTGATGATTGTTGTGAATGTTGTTGATAGTTAAATCACCGACTATCAATATTTGCCTTTGAAATGGCATTTGAATTTGTTTTTTTAAAACAAACGCTTATTATTCGGTTTAGCCGGAAAAGGACCTTTGTGTCAGAAAACCCATTCCGAATAATAATACGACGATATGGATCGTATTGAAGACCGGTGGTGAAGACCGGGTATTTGTGAAAACGATAGGATGACCTATCGATTGTCTCTGCACCGTTAGCTACGGTATTGAGATTTCCTTTGTGATGGGAAGTTTTATCGGGATTGTGAATATCCGGATTTGCAAGGGCTTCTTTGGAAGTGCCTTCGGTTCTGTTCGAACCCGGAACAGACTTGTATGGTTACGTGTCTGACATTACATTTTGAGATATAGAACTGATTCCTTTCAAATACATTTTTGTTGGTGGCGGAGAATTTATTCTCTTAGCTTAACACCCTTCTCTGAGACGTACGAGCTCAGAGGTTATGTAGTTGAAATTTATTAGCGATATATTCCCAATTTGGTAATGTGGCATGCTAAGTGTTGCTATGATGATGATCATTTATTTGATCATTTGAAATCAAAGCACGGCTTTGTGAAAAAGCGTAGCTTTGTGGACGAGACTTCGTCAGGGCCTCAACAACCCGGAAATGGTCGAAATAGGAATGTTGCGGCAAGGTTATGAGGGTCGCGCCCTTTAGGGTATGTCATTTCCTTCTGGAAAGGGGTGGTATCATGGTATGGAGCCCAGATACTTACTCATGTGGACACACTCTATTTATTATGTGTGATGATGCTACCGAGCGCTCGGATAAAGGTCCCAAAGGACCGGGGGATGACATATTCGTGAGTTACCTAGTTACAGGGGTAACCCGGCCTTGTTTGGCAGAGAGCAGTTTGTCTCTCGGGACGTCCAACCAGAGGCGATCCCATTCAGCAGTAGGAAAGGAAGTTCCTTAGCCTGACCATTTGTTGGAAATCCAAAGAAACAATACGAACCTTTACGATTGCAATTGTATAACCTGCTATGGAATGTGGCGGTAACCTGCTATTGAACATAGTAGCTATAGTAGGCACGGAATGCCTATGCTGGCTAAGATTAATATTATACTTTCGAAATGTTTTCTACACTAGACATTAATAATAATAATCCAATGATTGGCGTAGTAAGCATCTTTGACCATCATAAGAAGAAATCTCCTCCAATTCTGCGTTTGCATTGTGTGTGTGGCGGGAGGTCTTATGGTAGTTTCATTTTCCAAAAAGCATTGCGAATCTGTTTTATTTTCTTTGTGAAAATAACTGTTTTACAATCTCACACTAGTCACCATGACTGACTCGGAGTTTATTGTTCCCTTCTAAACTTTGGGTGCCCATAATTTTCCATATGGGCAGCCTAGAGTTAGTTTATCAGGATATTCTGGAGCTATGGGAGCAAGCTGGATGGCGAAGCACTACCGTACTTGTTTATTTATTTCGCTGTGTATTCTGTATGAGGACAGGTTTCTATAACTGTCTATTGTTGTATTGAGTTGTACATTGACTCTGATTGATGTATGTATAAACTGATATAGTCTTTGTTGTAAAGATTATTGATTTATTTATTATATATTGTTCCGCTGCGAAATGTGAGATTCTGATATTGTTTTTGTTTCTTTTTTTCTGTTCTTTTTCTTCTTCTGTCTTCTTCTACCTCTTCTTTTAACCCTAATGGTTCGGTTTTTCGGCATTTGATTGCGCGGCATTTGATATAGTGGACGTATTAATGTCGACTTTCGAGTGTCGAAAAATCGTGATTGTTACACTAGTGTAAATCTGTAACAAAATGACATAAAAATTACAGACAAATCATACGGACTGAACGGACGTGAAATTGAAATACCATTTATGTAAGAAAAAGGGAAATTGTGAAATAACCAAACCGGATGTAAAAATGGCCTAAAGCAGATTAATAGAAATAAACATTATGTAAACTTTAACGGTAAAATTAATTAATCTAGAAGCGATTTGGTAGGCAGACCTGGTAAAGGTCTGGATAGGTGTTTCATTCAGTTAAGACCAAAATATAGTTTTGGCCACTATAACAAAAACTACTATTAATTGCACTACAAAAGCAAAATAAATAGCATTTGAATGGTACTTGCTGTCGTTGGTTATTTATGTTCAAAAACATAGCGTGGTACTCGCTGTCGTCTGGTAATAACATACGTACCGCATCTAAATAAAACTAAAATTGAAAAGTTAAAGCGGGTTAAAATTTTCCATTCCCTCCTACTTTCTTATCCCAGTACCTACTGCCTTGAACATTCGAAACCCCTCTTTCATCCTCATCCTCCCTTTCAAAACCCTAACTTGCTCTTTTCTTCGTCAATGCTACCTTCGGATCTGCCATCTCGCTTGAAGTTTCTATGGCCAGTAGGGTTGCAAGTAAGTTTCTTCTATTTCTCAATTTTGCTCGATTTTGTTCATCTTCTCTCCGAAAACCTTAAGTTGCTCGATTTTATCTACAAATTCTTACTTGTGTATGTGGTTAATTCTTGATTTTTGTTAAAAGCTTTTCCGTCTTTTCGAATTCGTGAACTTTTAATTCAGTTCCTACATACATTTACTGTGCAACTTTGTAAATTGATCTAATTTTTTTGAAATCTTGTCAAGTTATTGAAATTTTCAACATTGGCCTGATAGGTTAGGTATTCAGAGGAGCTATTTTGAATTTTTTTTGAGTAAACTATGATGTACAGACAACTGAGTTTGAGATTCAAATACAAATTATAGTCGAGTTATATGTAACTCAATTATATATGTAACTCAACCGTATATGTTGATTTAGCTCAAACTCAAATGTCTAACCCTAAATTTATATGCTCAAATGAAGTTGGGGTTCACTTCAAAATTTAATAAGAGAAGATAACAGGTCAAATTAGTATACTATTGTTTTTGAAACTAAACTTCACTTCAGTGTTATTACTGGTATACTCAAGTTTTTTTAACTACTGTTTTTTTACATATAACACATAACAAGTGTTGTTTACTTCACTTCACCCGGTATTCCATTACAAAAAGCACTATAACGATTGATGCCATACTAATATACATTTCAATATGCATTTAGCATAGTAAAAGAAAGTACAATGACGGATGCTATATTTCTTGAAAAAAAAAATCTTCATAGCTTTGGTATCTTATGAAACATGAACTTGGTTGACTTGTATAAGTATGCAGGCGAAGCACTTAAGATGGATGATGGTCATCTTGCATTTCTAAAGTTTATTTTATACAGTAGAAATTGATGTTAGATAATTAACCACTGTCTTTTTTCTTTCTGCAAGTAGTCATAAAGAAGCCATGAATTCATAAACTATGAGAAAACTTCTTGTACATAGTGAACTTACTATCGGTACCATCATACAATTTTAGCTTTAAATGGGTTTTACATTAAGAATCTATGGGATATGGGTTCTCTATATAACAGTGTTACATAACATAAAATTATTATTATATTCAGGTATATGGCTGTGAACTATTAGAAGCTCATGAATGTTGCGTGAAATGCAGAACGGGAAAAGATGCAAAACTTACTCAGGTTTCAAGTATATGTTGAATATGGCCCATCACACTCATTTGTCATTTTTGCTGAAACTTCATCTTTGGCGTAATGATACTGTATCTTGATCATTATTTCAGGCTTGGGATTTATATTATTACGTGCTCAGGTGAATATATAAACAACTTCCAAATCTCACTGCTTTGAACTTGCAGGCAAGATTAAAGGATTTATTTGAAGTCTAATGCTATCCTATTTCGCTCATTTGAATCATTCTGATGTACTTCTTACTGGCATGGTTACAGTCTGTTTCACCTAATTTGCTCAATTGCCAAAACTTAGAGCCCGCTGTTCTAGGAACTCATCGTGTAGGTAACCTACTCTGTTTCAAACTTGCAGTCTCTGTTTTATTTGGTTTGATTTGTACACTTAACTCAATCTGTATACAATTTTGGTTAATGGAAGTTAGTTTGTTTTGTAAAATATATGGAAAACAATTTAAATCCTATTTCAATCTACGCTTCTCTATTTCGATTGATTCTCAAATTCTAAGTCAAAACTTTTAGAGAATAATTTAAACCTGTAGAAAATCTTAATCAGTCTGTATTGGAAGACAACACTTCTGACATCTATGACTGTCAAGAATTACCAGGATATGTACCAAACACAAAACTATCCCCTCAAAATATATCACCCTATGGTCATTTAACGTTGCCCACTTCACGTCCTGAATACAGGGAAACCCAGCTTAAACTCAACTAACGCAACCTGCATATACAGGGATTTGGACATTAACGAGGTCCGTGAGTTACTCAAGAGGTAATCAGCCAATGCTCCATGAATAACACTCATATAGAACAGCTGCTCACATTCCCTAACATGCTTTTCTACTTTGGTTGTTCCACAGCTTCCGTAAAAGAAAACTACCGGCATTCACCGAAGAGGAGGTGCAGTTTGAAGGCCAATCGCCCGTTCTCACTGGAAAAAATATCTCCAAAATAATCGACTCAAATCTGGCACTGGAATATGAGGTAACCTATATACCATACAAGTACACGTTTGACATCCTTATCTTTTTTGCCTTCAACATCCCTTAGCTATTGAAATTTTTTGTCAGCAAGGGAAATATTTAATGCAATTTTCATTAAATTTGAAGTACATTCCATGAAACAATTTATTATTCCACTGCCTCATCCAAATCGTAGATTGTCCACTTTTAGCCATTATTTTACGATTTACTGCCTTTTAGTATATAAACCTCTCAACAGGCAAGTTGAGTTCTTCAATTCCGCGACCTAATTAGTTTGGTACAAGTAATTTTAGTACAATTACTTATTCGTTGTTTTATAGCTTAAAATTCTCTGCCCGTTGAATTTGCTTGTGGTTAAATTTTGAAAAAAAATTTCTAACTCTTTATTGTACTACATGGAAGATACCGAGTCTTATTTAGTTAAAGTCATCTTGCTTTCTAAAGGACCTACTTTTCCGCTGCACACTAATATTTGTTAACCTTTTCAGTTTATAGACAGTTGCAATTAAATGACAGTCTTAATTCAAATAATCGTGTTTTTTGGGATAAATATTTTTTTAAATCTATGCATGTGCTTATCCTATACTACATGGAAGTCTACAAGTTACTATTATATTAAGCAATATGTCTGATTATTTAAAGATAAATTACTATTATATAAAATTTATCCATTAAATTAATTTTTCCTTTCATAGGCATTGCATTAATTTATATTTTCAGCTTGATTGGTACAAATTATCTTGTTTTATTTTGAATACTTATTTTTACTCATCCATATGCTCAACATAGTCTTAGATAAAGATCTAAGATTTTTTTTTCTTCGCGGTAATTTAGTTGATGATTTAGAGAGAACTTACTTTCATAATTTATATCATTGTTATTCTATTCATTTACTAAATAATTGACCTATGTCTTTTTTGGTCATTTTTCACTGTAATACTGATCTATCTTATTATTAAGTCATCTATGTCTCTAAGGTTATTTAGGTTTACCATTGAGAAAATCATACTAATTCTAAAAGAAGCTATAGTGGTATGAATAAAAAAAAGATTGATATATCGTTGATAATAGGTTGGACCTTAAAATAAAATCAAACCAAATAGCACCTTAAACAAATAAATCATCCAATAGTAGTAAATATGATAAGTATATTGCAAAATCATGCTCATATAATCCCAGAAAACAAACCAATGTCATTTTTACCAAATATGTAGATTGGATGGATTATACAATCATTTCATGTTTTGAAAAAATAAATTTTTTAACAGTACCTATATTATTCATAGTTCTGTCTTCAAATTTATATAAAGCGATATAAACTTGTGACAACTGTATAGAAACACAGACAAATAGATACATACATACGTGCATGCATGCATGAGTACATTACATATACACACACATTATTTACCTTAATTGAATAAAGATTTGACCTAAAATAGTTAATGTAATAACAATTCATATAGTTTACTTTCTGTTAAAAGTATTATGCATTAACTTTTGCACATATGATAGCCTAAACTTGCCAAAACTATATTTTGTCTGACATTTTATCCCCAAAGCATACAATTTATTGTACCTATGCACATAATGTGATTGCTATAACTTTTACACTTTTGTAGCAAAGGATCTTTGCATTTCAAGGAAGAATCACTGGCATTAATATAGCACTGGATGGGAATACCTTTCTTGCAACATTTCCAAGTCAGCTGTTGGCTAATCTGGTTCCAAAAATTACTACCAGAAATGTAAAGCAGATTCAGAGTTTCCTTTTCGAGGTAACACAACTACATATCCATACATTATCTTCTAATTTTATACTAAACGGATCAACCACTCTCAACTTCATGTACCACATGCAGGTACCCTCTGAAATTGATGGTCAATGATGGTAGCTCTTCTACAGCTATTGTTCTATTCGACAAAGTGGCTGAATACCTCATAAAACACATAGCCGAGTCTTTGTCCCGTATGCGGATCACCGAGGTACACAAGATACATCCTCCCTTCACTACACAAACAAACGCCTGTCCATATAAGAACCACCTAACAGATTACAATACGTGCAGGTTGAAGGCATGAAGCGGGTTGCCAGTATTTTGTAGCAAGTCATTTGTACCACCGAGATTTTTCATGCTAAGCTTGACAAATTCATGGCGATGAGTAGACAGCGAAAGCTTATTTCAACAAAGATTGCTATACGGGCTGATGAGGGCGGCTCAAAATCAACTGATGCATCCACTGTTAAGGTACAACTAAAATTGCTATCAAACTATCATATAAAAGCATACCAGTTTACTTCCTTTTTTAGCATCTACAATGTGCAAGTTTCTATCCCAGTTCAGACATATATAGGTTTCTATCTTAGACATAAATTCAACAACTAATAGAAAGTACAACATGTAGATTTCAAGTGGAGCAACCTTAAAGCGCACCCGGTAACGGTTATGCAAGAAAGAAAAATCATACGATCAACAACTAAAATGCTTTGCTCTGTCCTTATTTTACTTTATCTATGTGAACTATTATAATCAAGTACTGTCTTGGTTTCTGGTTTGTGTCTAACAACGAATTGCATATTCATGTCAATTACATTCTGCTTGCTATGTTATGATTTTATATACTTTTTCTTTGTCATTGCACTGTGTGTAAGCAAATTACCATTGCGTTGTAGCGTCAAGGTTAAATTTATTAAAAAAGAGTTGGGTCATGATATCCAACTGCCGCACTCACAATTTCACATCCATAATTCCTACCGGATATAGATGCTCCAACTAATACATAAATGTCAATTCTGCTTTACCTGAATGATAACAGGTTCATGTAGCGCAATTAATAACAAAATGGCCTGACATATAAAAAATGCCATGTTTACCTGTTTTTTACGATTTACACGACTCCTTGGAAACCAGAAAATTTTCAGTACCAATGCTTCAGCTACCAGGGCATTCTCCCATCTTAATTGGGCATACCTTGGGATATGAACTACATCTACAGATATACATGAATTTTTATGTCTTTGTACACATACATAAGTGCATTTATGAATATGCATCTACACACTTACTCACATACACAAACAAACAAAAACAAAAACACACGCCCACATGCAATACACACACATGTATGTGTGTGTATACATATATACATATACATACATACATACATACTTATATGTATATATGTATGTATGCATGTACATACAGAAATGTTTCCACTATGCCAAACAGGTACCTATTACCCATTTTAATAACCTACATCGCTAACTGATGCTGCTACCATCTGGACATAATAGGTGTACATCCATAAAATTAAATAGTAAAAAAAAGTGTTAAATATGATGGGACTGCATTTCCATTTTGGAAATAGTATCGATAAGCCTTGTATTGGGCAGAAATATTTATATCACGTTTTGTCTTTACTACAACTCTGTTAGGTGTATTGGACATAATAGGTGTATTTCCAGTTTGCAACCTCTGTGTTGGAGATATACCCTCAGCTAAAACTGAACTAAGGCAACACACCTCAATTTTGACTGAGGCATATTTTCCTCAGTTAAAACTGAACTGAGGCAACACACCTCAGTTTTGGCTGAGGCATATTTTCCTTAGTTAAAACAGAGGCATGTTGCCTTAGTTAGGCATTGTTGCCTTGCTCAGTTTTGGCTCCGAACTGCCTCAAGGTTCAGTAATATATATATATATATATATATATATATATATATTACTGAACCTTGAGGCAGTTCGGAGCCAAAACTGAGCAAGGCAACAATGTCTTAGTTAGGCATTGTTGCCTTGCTCAGTTTTGGCTCCGAACTGCCTCAAGGTTCAGTAATATATATATATATATATATATATATATATATATATATATATATATTTATACCTGAAACTTCTAGATTCATACTCTAAAGAGTTAATTCCTATTATACAGTTTGAAATAAATTATTGTGAGCTTTATTTCGTGCATCATAGGAGTCGGATTTTGTGAGCCTTTGGTTTGATGATCGAATTTCAAAAAACAATCTCTTTAGTAATAAGGTAAGACTAACAACTTAGTCACTTCAAACTCCACTTAGTCGGGAGCCTTATGCACATAATGACGACGACGATGTCATCATAGTTTGTTTATATTTTTGAAAAGTGCGTAATGTTTGCTGTTTTTAAAAATGTACAAAACATGCTCATTGTGTATATTTTTACAGCTAAGTATTTTGTAATAAATTATAACGAAGGTTTTGTAAATCGACTATTAGTCAATCGCCTACTGAATTAGTGTGATGAATATTTAGTGTTTGCATTATGAATCCGATTTAACTTTGTGTACGCTTTTTTGATGAATTGATTCTCAAGTATTACTTTTGCTTTACAGGTAGATAGATGACTGTGATGCAAAAAAAGGTTGCAACGAGTTATGGATCGAAGTTATTTTTGCTGCTAAAACTACTTTTTGGTTTTAATGTATGTACTACTTGCTTTTGTTTTGCTATTGCTACTTGTTCTATATTTTGTTTTTGGACTATTGATGACAAACTATTTATGTTTGGTGTAAGAATATTGTGTATTTTGATTATGAAATTTCATACGTTGGTTATCAAATATGTGTCCAAAATGTGGTATTGATACAATATGTTGATTTTGAAATGTGGTATTGATATAATAGGCTAATTTTGAAATGTGGTATATACACACATTGTGGCGGATGTTTACTGAAATGCAATTAAAACATTCCACAGCGTTTTTAAAAAGCTGTTAAAACATTCCACAGCGTTTTAAAACGCTGTTAAAACATTCCACAGCGTTTTTAAAACGCCGTTGAAAGTTTTTACAGCGTTTTAAAAATGCCGTTAAATTGTATCTAAAAACATAAAGCACGATTTATTGCAACAAGGAAACGCTGTAAATAAATATCACAGTATTGAAAAAACGCTATAAAATCTTATCTTAGCACGAAACAAACGCTAAGAAAGATCTCTAACTGCACCCAACCAAACGCTGTTAAATGATTTCATGACACTAGGAAAATGCTGTTAAAAAGGACATTTAACAACGTTTATTTCTTGTCATTGTATATCTCTGACATATAAGTGCATGTCGATATACAGCGTATGTAAAAACGCTGTTAATAGCTTTTATAGCATTTTTAAAACGCTGTTAAAGGTCTTGTTTGTTGTAGTGGGATGTACGTACTAGGAGCAGGCAAGTAGTTTCGCAAGGATGTTTGTTACCTTTCATAGGTTGCTAGTACGTAGGATAGATAACATCCGCAATCGTAGGCTTCTTCAGGCAAATCGACGCGGATGGAACACGACAAGTGTGCTCCGACGTAGGCTTCTTTAGGAAGATCGTTGGAGGATTTTGCGCAACCGACCCAGCTGCGGGCGCACTTTCAAAGGACCGATACTTTGGATAGGGGCAAGTTAACGTTGGTGACCGAGAAGACAAGAGAATAGGAGTCCACTTTGGCGGAGCCTGAGCGCAACTTCGAGGTCCTGCGAGGTTGTTTGAGTCGGCGCCGCTTAGACGTAAGAGGCATTTAGTCATAGTGCATGGGTGAAGAGCATGACTTTCATGATGTAGCACGTGGATAGGTAAGGACAGCAGGTCCGACAGGCCGATTGACGTTTAGTATTACAACATGGTTGACTTCCTTAGAGTGTCCACAGACCGTGGCTTCTTAGGAACTGTATCTAAGAAGGGTTCACTGCATTATATTATTCACCCTCTGCGATATCCGAGGAAGACCTGGAATTAAACTGTTTTATTCTTTCTACTTCATTTTATTTCTCATTCACCAGACTATATGTCTGACCCATTCCTATTTTTTCTATTTCCCCCAAATCATAGGAGGGCAGGTCTAGATTGCAGTTCTTTGCAGCTTGGAGGGTCATTGGAGCAGCTGTTATCTTCAGCTTTTGTTTCTTTTGTTTCATGTACTTCGTTTCTCTTTTTCGTACTTTACTCTATATATGAGGACCTATATTGTGAACTTTGTTATGTTTTATGTTTTGGTGGAGACTACTTGGTACTTTTGGTTTCATAAATAAATTTGGGATAATGTTGTTTTTAATGAAGCCGTTTTGCTATTAATTATGATTAGCGAAAGTTTTCTTCCGCTATAATATTTTAATCATTTTATGTCGTTGCCTTAGTCTCTGTGCTATGTTATGGATTTTTATTTCACCCGACCATCCGTGCTTCTAGTCTTGTCCGATTTTCGGGGTGCTTAGAGGTGCGGGATGTCACACGAAAGCTTCAAAACATTTAAGTAAAACATTGAAGGTTAGAATTGATACCTCCTTTCGAAAGCATTTAGGAAGTGACTTAGTACATCTTTAAAACAAAAGCTACCCTTCGAAAGATTTGATAATGTTAATACACTCGGAAGGTAAAAGAACGGCAGCAGGGCTTTGATTAGATCGGAACCACCATTTTTGAAAGCATGGTTTTATAAACAAGGGACTCATTTGAAAGCTTATACTTAAAAATGAAAGATGAAAACCTTCTTCGAAAGCTATTTAGAAAACCCATTTCGATTGCATATGTTTCGACTCCTTCGAAAGCTTTAGTAAAACAATGGCAGGCGCTTAACATTTTAAAACAAAGCAAAGGTATCGGCCCTATCAGAAGCAATGCTTTCGACACCATGCCTTCCGCTTTTCTCCAATCCACTTTGTACCAATCTCATTGATACCATGTGTATTGGTTTCGGCCTAAGTTGGTTTCGACTGGGTCAAAGCGGAAGCATTGGAGTCGAAAGGCACTTCTGAAAGAGGCAGAACCCACTTTCATGGGTAAAACTGATTTATTGCTAATTAAAGCACATATTTTCCAACTAACCTGCCTACTTGTAAACATATGATTGATTGCCACAACTTTTCAAATTCTTTACAAAAATAATTGTCGCTTAATTTCATATCTAAACCAAGATTAATTTAACAAATAAGCCCTTCCATTAAGGGAAACAATTAAATCATTTAGGTCCTCCTTTCAAAACAATTTAATTCTCATAGTAAATCACTTAGGAAAAATCCTCAAAAATTACAGAAATTCACTTTTAATATGTTATCTAACATATCTAAATTTCAGACCCAAATTCTCAATATAATTTCTAAAATAAATTATAAACCCAATTAACCATATTTTACTTTGAAAATTCATAATAAATTCTCCATAACTTGGAAAATTATGGAAATTAAAACCCAACTCCAAAATCATGTTTTACATAACATAAAATTTCCTCATGGCATTCAGAATCATTTACAATTGGTTTTACCCTAAAAACCGAATAAATCCATATATGAACAATTTGATTTAAATCAAACATGTTATAAATCCAAGCATATTATCATCCAGATCTTCACTAAAACGAATTTAATCTTAAACCTGAAAACAAATGATTATTAACAAAATAGAGATGGTATAAATTATTATTCACCTTATTAGGATAAGGAGATTGGATCGAGATTACGATTTATTCCCCTTGCTTTAATCCTTAGCTCGATTTGAATTTCTCTTCTTTTTCTTCCTTAACAATGGCCAGCTCCTCTTTTATATTTGCATTTTATGTTTTTATGAATATGAGAAATGAACGTGAATGGATGGTAAGCCGTGGATATATAAGGGTTATGGTAACATGGTGCGATTATTTCCCAATATCCCCTTGTGCAAATTAATTTGCTTATAAACTATTCTTAAGCCCATTTATTTAATTAAGCTCGACCCTTAGGTTTATTTTCAAATCTCAATCCCCTTATCACTCGAATTATTTACATTATTCTATTTAATTTATCTAATTAAATCTCCTGAATAATGTTATCAAAAATTAGGGGTGTTACAGGCTCCCCTCCTTAAAGAATTTCGTCCTCGAAATTCAGTAAGGACTAAATACTAAACATAGCAATCATCTGTAACAACTCCTAACAACCATACTAGTCTACCTGACTAGCAACTATCTTTATAAAGCTAATATAGACATACCCTCAAAGCAGATCAGGATAAGTATCTCTAACCTTGTCTTCTGTCTCCCAAGTACAGTCCTTCTCGTTGTTGATCCACTGAACTTTCACCAACTTGACTGTCTTGTTCCTCGATCTTTTCTCATCTCTTGCTGCAACCCGAATTGGTTGTGTAACAAAAGTCAAATTAGGCTCTACTACCAAATCTTCCAACCCTGTTGGAGGAATAGTAGTCTCTGGATCATGAACATACTTGCGAAGATGAGACACATTAATACATTATGGACACCTGCCATACTGCTCGGCAACTTCACTCTGTATGTGAGCTTTCCAATCCTCTCTATAATCTGAAATGGACCAGCATATCTCGGTGTCAGCTTCCCTGCCTTCCCAAATCGTACCACACCCTTCATCGGTGATACTTTAATGAAAACCTTATCCCAACCAAGAATTCTTGGTCCTTACGCCTCTTGTCTGCGTAACTCTTCTATCTGGACTGAGCTTCCTTCATCCTTTCTTGGATTAACTCAATCTTCTATGTCGCCTCTCTAACCAGATCTAGACCTAAGACTAATCTGTCTCCGGTCTCCAACCAACATGTTGGTGATTTGCATGGCCTTCCATACAAAGCTTCAAAAGACGCCATTCCTATACTAGTTTGATAACTATTGTTATAGGAAAACTCAACCAAATGTAGGTGACCTTCCCAAGATCCACCAAAGTCCAATACACAAGCTCGCAATAAATCCTCGAGTATTTCATTGACACTCTCTATCTGCCCATCCGCTTAAGAGTGATATGCAGTACTCAAGCTTAGTACCTAATATATCCTGTAGACTCTTCCAGAATTCACTAGTGAATAAAGCATCTCTATCACCGATTATGCTACTAGGAACTCCATGATGTCTAACTATGTTCTTCATGAACAACTTAGCTAAAACTGGTGTCGTCCTGGTTGACTTAACTGGAATGAAATGGGCACTCTTAGTCAACCTGTCCACTATGACCCATATACTTTCATTTCCTCTATTTGACCTTGGCAACCCATCTATAAAATCCATGGACATCAAATCCCATTTTCAAATTTGAATCTCTAAAGGTTGAAGCAACCCTCTCGGCTTCTGATGTTCGACTTTCACTTGTTGACAGTTTGCACACTGCCTAACGCATAAGCCAACATCTCTCTTCATACCTTCCCAATAGAAGCTCCTCTTCATATCTTGATACATCTTGGTCCTTCTAGGATGAATCATAAACTTGGACCGATGACATTCTCCAAGAACTTCTTTTCTCAAGTCCTCAACATTCGGAAACATAATCGTCCCTTCTTTCTCAACCATCCCCTCTGATCAAGACTAAAATCTTTTAGATCATCGATCTCTGATCCAACCTCAAACCTTCTAATCCTTTCGGCTAATACTGGATCCTCCTTCTGCTTAGAAGCTATCCTTTCAATCAATACTAGTCAAACTTCTAAATAGGACAACATGGCGGTACTCTGACTAGAAGTAGCAGTCGATCTTAACTGCACACTACAAGTAGTCAAAGCTTCTAAATCTTTCCACTCTGCCAACATAGCTAACACCACATTCTGATGTCTTTGGCTAAGAGCATCCGCCACCTTATTTCTTTTCCCAGGAGTATACTCTATACCAAAATCATAAGCAACTAAAAAATCCAGCCACCTCTGCTGTCTCATATTCAGCTCCTTCTGAGAGAATGAGTACCTTAAAGATTTATGGTCTGTGTGTAGTTCAAATCTCTCCCTTAAGAGATAATACCTCCAAATCTTCAATGCGAAGATCACCGCAGCCAACTCCAAATCATGAGTAGGATATCTCACTTCATGCGGTCTAAGCTGCCGTGAAGCGTAGGCAATCAAATTACCCTTCTGCATCAACGCAGCTCCTAATCCAATCCCACATGCATCTGTATACGTCACCAACCCTTGGTTTCCGTCCGGAACTACTAACAAAGGTGCATTGGTCAACAAATTCTTTAACTTAAGGAATGCTTCCTCACGTTTGTCGGACCATACAAACTTCACATCCTTCCTGGTTAACTTCGTCAAAGGCGCTGTTATCCACTAGAAATCCTTGATGAATCTACGGTAATAGCCAGCAAGTCCAAGAAAACTTCTAATCTCAGTCACCATCTCTGGTCACTTCCAATTATTAACGGTTTCGATCTTATCTAGATCGACTAATAACCCCTTCTCTGAAACCATGTGACCAAGAAACTTAACCTCTTTCTTCCAAAAATAACACTTGGAAAACTTTGCCTTCAGCTGATGCTGCCTCAGCGTCTCAAGCACAACTCTAAGATGATCTTCATGCTCCCTTTCATTCTTTGAGTACACTAAAATATCATCTATAAACACCAACACGAACCTATCCAAGTACTCTCAAAAAAATTGGTTCATCAGATCTACGAAGAAAGCAGGTGTTGGAAATGCAGAATTTAAGGCTGGTTTAACATTAGAGGGGGGGGGGGAGGGGTAAATAATGTTTAATGGATTTTATGAATTTTTGAAATCTTTTGAAATTAGACACAGACAGATGCAATTCACAAACACATAGACAATCACAGAATCAGACATAGATTCATATAGTAAATAAAAAACGGTAAAGGAAAGAACACACCTGTAACAACCCTAGTTTTGGTGATTACCTATAAATATTAAATTATAACGGAAGTTATAATTTAATATTGTGAATTAAAATAAATTGGAGATTTAAATTGTTTATTTTAAATAAACAATGAATTTTGAAAATAAAATGTGGAAATAAAGTTTTGGAAAACTTTATCATGTTTATTTGTGAGAATAATGAGTGGAAAATGACTTTATTTGATGAAAATGCAATAATTGTATTAACTATTGCCAATTACTTCTTTTAATAATTTTAAAAGAAGTATGAGATTTTTAAAGGTTGTTTATTTAAATAAAAAGATGGAAATTGGTTAAAAAAAAAATGAGTTTTGGCTATAAATAAAATTGGATATAGTTGGAAATATTTTTCTAAGTAAGAAAATGATTTTTGTTGAATTTTTGAAGTTAAAAATAAGGTTCATGTATTTATTTGTGTAAAATTGGTTACTTATGAAAAATAGGAGTTTTTAATAATAAAAATGTTTTATAAAATAAATTATCTTTTTATTAAGTGTACAATGTTTTATTTAACTTGTAGATATGTTTACATTATTTATTGTACTAAAACTTGGTGGAAAATGTTGTTTTATTAAGTAACATATGTGTATATTTTGTTTAAGTGATGAATTAATTAACTTAGGCTATTGATTTTCTTTTGTTTGGGTCCAAAGCCCATTTATTAACATAGCATGAATAGAGAAAATATATGTTTTCTTCTTCCTTCCTCTGTACGAACACAATTCATTTTACAGTAAACTAAACAGAAAGAAAAAGAACTATCTCCTCTTTTCAAATCTAAACCAAATTCCTATATTTCTTCAATTTTAATTGTTATTTTTATGAAATCAAAAGAGAAATCAGAAGTCTACAGGTTGTTGGAAGATGTGCTCTCCTCAAAACTTGCTTCTTTCAGCAAAAATCTGAGGTTTGATCGTCTCTAATTCAAGGTGAGTATCAAAACACACATTTTCTAGCTTTGATTGAGATTTCGATGTAAGAAATCTCAATTGTTAGTTGCATGTTCATTTGTAAACCACTGTCAGTAAATTAGGTATAACATTTTCATTTCTTAACCAAATTCGATATTTTAGATGTTCTGGAAAGCATAGATTAGGAGCTACAAGTTTCATGTTTTGAGTTTTCCAAAATGTTGATGTTTACTTGCTCAACATTATGCTTGTTTGTTGCTGTCCCGAGAGCGAATTGACAGCAACAACAATCACAGGGCTGAGAAGTGTTTTAGCAATAAGTCACTCATTTCTTATCCGATTTAGGTCAAATATTTTTTGCTAGAAACTAGACTCAATAAGTAATAATTTCTTTTCAGGTTACATTTCGATATTTTACCATTTGATTGACCTGAAATAGATTTGAAAATAGAAGTATAGTTCTATCTTTGGCAGAATTTCCTGAGTTTGAATCTGATATTGTTTGAGCAATATCTTTCTCGTTTTTGATCGGAATTTGATAATTTTAGATGTTCCGGAAAGCCCAAATCATGTGCTACAACATTCTTGTGTTGAGTATTCTGTAATTTTGAGGTTAGCTATGTCAAAATCGAATCTTTTTACTGTTGTCCCGAGAGCAAAACTAATATTTGCTCTATGTTTGAAACTGAAACAAAATTGGCCATAACGTATTCGTATCTAAATGTAATTTGATAATTTTGGATGTTTCGGAAAGCTTAGATCATGTGTTACAATTTTCATTCATTGTGTTTTCTAGAATTTTGAAGTTTGTTTGGTCGAAATTATGGTTGTATGTTGCTGTCCTGAGAACAAAATGACAGCAACAACAATCATTGATCTTAGAATTGTATTAGCTCATTTTTGCTCTCATTCTCTTTCGGTTTTGATGATGTTTTTGAGAGATTTTGGATTGAATTTGAATTGAATTCGTATTGAATTCAAGTTTTCGGTCTTGAGTTATCTTTCTTATTTTTCATTGTTTTCGAGCACGGTTTTCACTAAACCATTTTTGAAGTGATTTTTGAAATAAATGGACATTTCAAATTATTATTATAAAATTATTTTTCTAATATAAAATCTATTTATTTCCTATAATAAAGGAATTTCAAATATTGGTTTTATTAATTTTTTCGGAAAAAAGTTTTAGAAGCTTGTTTTCTCTAGTAAACTATTTTATATTTAAAACATACACTTTTACACTATTTGAACGTATGAGAAAGAGAATTAAACGATTTAGTAAAACACGTGGTATGAGACATGTGCTTTTATTATTTCGGTTAATTCCGGACTTGTACGATCGAAGCTATTTGAGATTACTGATTTTGAGATGTTTTGCCATTTCATGGCGTTTGTTGAGTTTTATAATTCCTATTTATTAGAATTATTTAAGCTAGCCAATATTTGGCAAGTATTATGGTTTGAGATCTCCTACGTAGGAGTATGGTCGATGAGAACCATCGCGATGTTTTGTTTACTTGCCAATGATATAAGGCAAGTCTTGAGTATATGATTTCATATTTTGAGATTTATGGTTTATGAGGAACCATCATGATGTTTTCACTTGTCGATGAGATGAGACAAGTTATGGTGCCATTTAATACTTATCGATGAGATGAGACGAGTATGGTGTCTCTTTATCACTCGCCAATGAGACGAGGCGAGATATGATTTTCTGAGTTTAATGATGTTCCTAGTGTGGCATCGACTAGCGGCTAGTAAACCGCTAAGTGCGAACATATGGTATGAGACACACGTTAACACTTTTCGGGTTCCTATTCGTGAGTTTGTGACACATTCACGATGTTTACCTAATAGAACTGCTTTGAGAGGTGTTAGCGACCTTGTCATGAGGACGAACTGCTTTGGGAGGTGTTAGCGACCTTGTTATAAGGACGAACTGCTTTGAGAGGTGTTAGCGACCTTGTCTGAGGTTTCGGCCATCTGAGTTTAGCACGTGCATCATTGCTTCGGCATTGCAATCGGGGATTTGGCCAATCCAGGTTTTTTTTGAGTTTTTTGTTTTATTGTGATTTCACCATTTTAAGATGTTTTATTACATTAATAGCCTAGTGCTATATGAGATGTTATATATATGGTGATTTCATTTATGATGTTTTGAACTCGATAAGAGTTCCTTGAGTTATGAGTTTGGATGATTTCATGATTTGATAGGATATTCTGGGCTTTACAATTTTGGCAAGTTGAGATTGAGATTTATATACATTTATACCGATGAGATAAGGTATAACTGAATTTGGAGATTCTTCTATAGTTGAGTTTTGGATCATCCTGTTTGAGAATGTTTTATGTTTGGCATTTTGGCAAGAGTTTGTATTGATGTTTTTCCTTTTGAGGAGATATGGTTCATGGAAACCATGTGGACATTTTGGGATGTCGTCGATGATATGAGGCGTATGTTTGTATTATTTGAGTATTACTATTGAATTTACCTCCTTAGAGGTCTTTGTATAATTAAGTGACATTAGCCCACTTAAGTCATGAGTTGTATTCTTTCTGTTGCCTTTTCTCATTTGAAAAGAATTATCACCTTGAATCTTATGCTTCATATTATCGTCTATCCACATTAACTGATTGTTTTAGCTAGACTGACCCATGTATTTTGTACTCGGGTCAGAACGAGTTGTTTCAGGTTAGCTATCAGTTACGGGACTTAGCTTTGATGCATCTGCTTGGATATCAGCCTAGCACTTTTGTGTAGTTTATATTTCTTTCCGCTTGACTCTGATATGTATTTGATTGGATGTATATAGTGTGGTCTCTGTACAACTTTTGTATATCACTTTGTATCATACTGGGATGTATCTGTTTATATGTACTTATATATGATGATTACTGTTCTGTGATATGATATGCATTCTGTTATTGTATTTTGTTCTGATAGATCCATTAGCCACCTATAGTTTTGCATTAAGCATTTATTGGATATGTCGATCTACTTGGAATAGAAAAAAAATATAGATCATTTATCGACGTATGCAGTAGATGTTTAAGACAAGATTATAGATGGTCGCTCCAAACCAGCCATATTCTCCGCATTAGCAGACAAAATTGCCCACTAATTCTCTTTGTTAATGTGGGTCTCGGGGTGGGGCGTCACAACACCGAAATTTGTTTATTTTGGTGGAGATTTTGTCCAACTTTTTACTAACAGATCTTTTGAGAATCCGTTCATTTTTCACGATAATATTTTGGTTTTTGAGAAGTGTCTTGTTGGATGGATTGTTAGGAGTGATAGGGTATTCAATAATTTCCAATGATGTCTCTTCCTACTCCTCTCCGTCTTCTTCAATCTCCATCTCCTCCCCTTCTCCCTCCTCCTCTTCTTCTTCTTCCATTTCTTCATGAGCCAACCTTTCATCTTTTTCGGTAAGTGTTTCATATGGTTGAAACACAAGTGGGATTTTCATAAGAGAGATATTTGCATGGTTAAACACTTTTCGAGAAACAAACTCATCTCTCTTATAATCAACTCCAAAATAGTTAAAAATCCGAGTAAGATAAATTCCATGATACAAAGTGTTTTCTCCTAAGGTAAAATTTTTGGGACGAAGTTCATCCAAAATTACTTGCGCCCAATTAATGTCATAGTGCCCATAAATAGCAAAAAGAGCCTTACAAACTTTTAAGGTCGGGTGATTAAAATTTCCCAATCTTGGAGTTATGGTATGTTGCAAAAGAAGGTTTACAATTCTTACTTTTGGATGGAAAATTCGATTTCTTAATTCAAAGTTATCATCTCCTTCAAAAATGTGATGAAATGTCATCAATTTGAAAATCCAAAAGATTCATTCCCGTATACTTACAACCCAAAATATTTACCAAAATCTCACTATTTAAAATAATTTGTGTTCCTTTAACACTACTCCAACCTTCTCTTTCATTATCACCATAAAAACCACAATTCAAATTTGCATAAAACATTTTAACAAGATTTGGATAACAAAAAAAATCATTTTGAGAATCATCAATTAAACTGAGAATTTGATTCTCTTCGAAAAGAACATTGAGTTCATATGAAGGAAAATCACTAAAGATAGAAAATTTTCCCGTATGGACTTTTCCAAAGTTTACATAGCTTATGTAAGCTTTGATAGCTTCCAGGTCATTGTTGAGGAATTCTTTGATGGCTTTGGACAGCCTAATGGTGGAGGGAGTGCTTGAGGAAGTCATTTTTAAAGAGAGTGGAGAGCTTGAGAGTTTGAAAGAGAGTTTGAATTTTGAAATGAAAGTGAAAAGATATGATAGAGTTAAGGAGATAAATGGATATTCAATAGTCATGTTCTCTGCTCAAGAGACACCTTTTAAGAGCTTTGGAGTTGGTGAAAAGGTGGGGGGGAAATTGTGACGACCCACATTTCGGAAGGTTTAAATCGACAATAATCCACACATGTCCAACTTAAACAATCCGGAACGTAGATAATCAATGAGGTTAAATAAGAAAAATAAGAAAAGAAGAAGAAAACAAACACAGAATCTCATAGTGGAAACGATAAAATATAATAATCAAATAACCGTTCATGAAGCTGTTTACTATACATTTGATTATAATCTATACACATTTATCAAAGTTATATATATACATCACAGATGAATAATCAATACAGCAGAATAGCATAATGTAGGGGATAATAATAATAGCAATATACCCAAACTCCGTCTTCGTCCTCCAGAGAATAGTCTTCAATACGCTGAAAAACTTAGGACTGACTCGAGCGTAATGAAAAGACAAAACAATCGAGTCAGGACTAAAATACTCTTATGTAAGTCAAATCAATATCACAAATATGAGTGCAATAACTAAAGAGATGTTACGGGATTTTCCATCTCCAAAAGATCCGTTAAACTATTTATATATAATACTATACGCTATAATAGATAATGTCTATCAGTAAAATAAATATCAAAATAGCGTTAAGGCTTTACATTATCCCCCTTAACACATTTTTATAGGTTCAAAACCAAAGATGTAATGGGCTCGTATATGGATAAATATGACAAGGCACCTGAGGCAATGCCCAAGGTAGGATTCTACCAGTTTACCCTTTCTGGCTGGTCGTAACCCATCCGTGGCTGACCGCGACAATCAATCCAAACGAAAAAGGTGCACCCATCGAATACGAAATCACAATAGTAATACGAGGGATCAACGTTGCTAGAGGTAGCTACCCTCATTGGCCAGACATAGGCTCCTGTTTTAGTCATTTTTATTATGACCCAAGTGTCAAAGCTATCCGTCATCATTCTCTTAATTCATTCCAGTAAATGTCGCCAATTCAACCACTACATTCTGGATATCATCCACCGTATACACAGTTGTTAAAGTGGTTCCAATATTGACAGAGAGTATGCCAATAAGAGGCCCCGGTCTCTTTAACAACCAAACGTCATTTTACACACTAGTTGGTACTTTTATATTTCGAAAACAATTCATATTTGATATCAAAATATCATATTCGTTTCAAAATCAAATCCATTTCAAAATTATCATATTCACTTCAAAAATCAAATCCATTTCGAAATCATCATGTTTTACTTCAAAATGTTAATTCAATTCGATATATCGATTTCACTTCAAAACTTGATTCGAATTACAATTTAGGTTACAACTTCACTTTAACCCAACTCGTATTTAAATCCAAGGTTTAAATATAAACATACCATCCATTTAACCAGTTTGAATTTTAGAAAATAGTTTTAAAATAGTTAAAATAGTTTAATAGAAAATAGTTTGGGTAATAAAAATGGTTTATATAGTAAAATCGTTTAGAAAAAAAAATTGAATATCTAAAGAATATAGATTTTAAACCGTTTATACTAAAAATATTCGTTTAAAAATAGTTTCAAAGTCAAACCAGTTCACTTTCCAAATTTTCCAATTCAAATCAGTTCCAATTTTCATTCCGATTTAATAGATTCAATTCCGATTTCAAGTCAAATTTTATTTCGATTTCAATTTAATTTCAGTGCCAATTCCAAATTAATTTCAACTTCAATTCTAAATTAATTTAAAATTCCAATTTAAAATTAATTTAAATCCCAATCTCAAATTTATTTCAACTTCGATTCCAATTTTAAACCGTTTCGATTTATATCAATCACGAGTCCGATTTCTAGAATATCGATTCAAAACACTTAAATCAAATTTTCCATAAATATTCAATTTAAAATCCAAATATTAAATATAATTGAATTTCGAGCTCAATTTCGAAATATCATTCTAAATCACCTTTTCTTAGAAATATTCAAAGTTCGAATAAAAGTTCAATCTTTTAAAACAAATCAATTTTCCGAAATTCACATCATACTTCGATTTTAACTTAAAAATCTCAACTTTGATTATTAAAACAATTTCGTTTACCAAATTTAAATCTCAACATTTCGAGCTCCTGTTAAAAAATAATTTGATTTCCATAAATTCGATTTTTATTCCTTTAAATCAAATCATTTAAATAATTTCAATTTTTTTTTAAATCATTTAATTTAACCAATCCGGTGTCCATATAAAATTTTCTATCCTATGGCCAAGTGAATCAATTATTCAATTTTAATTCAGGGATGGATATATCATTTCAATCCAAAATAAATGCCATAGGTATATATCATTTCAACATATTTCTTAATTTATTCAAAATAATTCAATTTACAGTTTTATACTGTAAATAATATACAGGATAATAACATGATATATCAGAATAAATACACATCCAAAATATCAACCAATATCATCCATCACAACCAATCATCCAAACAGTCAATAAATTCACAACAATTTCATAATTATCAATATCGGTATTTTACGGGCAATTAAATTCTAATTCAGTTTAACTGCAATTCAAATTCTATAAATTAATTCAGATGTCAATTTAATTGTCAATTAAACTTATCAAACAACAATCAATAAATTTCAATCACTTCGCAATATAAATTTAACTACATAAAAAAAATTATTTCAGTCGATTGTGAGCGTACAAACACTCACCTTTGATTTGAACTGAAAATTCGAATGAAGCGAATTGCAACAATTTTAACTCCATAGCGTAGGCAACATTAAAACGATTCCAATGCAATTTGTTTTACTCGAATTCGACCTCGTATGAAAATTTTACGGGTTAAACAGTATTCGAGATAATTAAATTTAAACTAACTAAAATAATTAACAAAACAATTAACTAATAAAAAAAATAACCTTCTTCCAAGATCAGTTCGCAACATCGAATTTTTTTTCCAAATCACGATCGCTCAGCATAGCAAGCCGCACTAGACCCCCCCCCTCCATCACGCGCGCCAATGCCGCCGCAGCCGTCCCTGGCCTCTCCGACCAACTTGCGCCTCGGCATCGCGCGCCTCAATGCGCGTTCCCCCAGGCGAAGTCGCGACTCCGTCTATCATGCGCGTTTGCTTTCTTTTTTTTCGATCGATTTGTTTCTCCTTTTTTTAAAAGAACGGTTGCATTTTAATTTGAACGAGAGAAGAGGGGAAGGAGCGAGTACGGGGGAGGGCAAGTAGGGTGTGGTGTGAACGAATGAGAGTTAAGAATATATATATATATATATATATATATTATTTAATTTGAAAATATCTAGCCTAAGATGTCCGAAATTTCTCGAGCTCCAAACGAAACATGCCGCTTGGCGTTTATTATGTTTTACCTCCATTCCGAACACAATAGAACTAGTCTCGAGGCCTAATTCGATCGTATGTAGAAGATAGCTTTCCAAATTGAATTATTTAATTAAATTCTGAAATAAATTTCTACGCCTGTCAAACTCGTGCGGCCAAACGACAAGTTTGATCGCTACGAAACTTGAAACCCTACAATAATTCACTATTACGGATCCGATGAAACTGGTTTCGTCGAAATCCGAGACAGTGGCCAAAATGGCTATTTTTACTTATTAATCAAAATATAAGATTTCCAATTTTTAATTATTCACATTCAAATCCAATTTTAAATGCTAACCATCTTCATTCATATTTAAATAAAATATAAATCATTTTTCTATACTATTTTTAATCATATTAAATCCGTAATTCGATTATTCAAATAATCTCTAATATTAAATTTAAACAAATTAAATTATCCAATAAATCAATATTTAAATTTCAAATATATTTTAGTTATCAAAATTATTTTATTTCTATCTGAATAATTCACATTTATTATTCAACTCCAATTATTTATCATAAATACCATCGATACTTATAATTTATTTCAATATAAATAATTCCCAAATTTTCGAAATTGTTTATTTCAAGATTTTATTCAAGTTCATATTCAATGACTACAATAATAAATCATTATATTTTATTTTTAACCCTTTTAATCCAATAATTATATCAAATCCTATAATTTAAAACAGATAAAAATACGGGTCGTTACATACTCCCCCACTCAAAATTTTTCGTCCTAGAAAAGGCGTTAAGTAAAGAATTTAACATACAATATATTTTATTTAAAATAGTCAACTTATAAACATCCAAATCTTATTTACAAAACCATTACTACGTTCTCGCCTTGCCGCTTCGATAACGGTTTTACGAAAAATATAACATATATATAAAACAAGTCATAAAAGTTTTAAAACTTCAAAAAATTTCTAACTCCCGAATTTACGGAAAATTTCAGCAGAGTCTCCTTTGCGCGGCTTGATCGGAAATTTTCTACAATTCAATATATATCACAATATACCAAATAGATATCAAATATACATATCATCTCAATGATGAGGCATCCCGATGGGTAAAAATATAAAATCACGGTATGTAATCCGAGATACATACCTTATTATTAATAACATGAGCGAGTTTGCTCGTATTAAGCAAGAAAAAGCATATAAATCCTTGTATACGCTCCAAACGGTCTTCGTATGTACCTATCTCAACTCAATTTAAGATATTAATTGCATATAATGATATAGAAGCATGTATAAGTCTAATATAACCATATAACCTGGATTTTGAATCCAAACAATAAATACAAGCACAAATACATAACATACAACAATCATATGCAATCAAAGCGGTAATAACAATGGTTTGCAACAAAAGAAACCATCCAACCATCAATATCCGTCCAATTAATCCATAACCATGTGAATTTACATTATCCAATGTCAATTTTAAATTTATACCCTTCATTTCTTATTAACATTCATTTCATTATCATTTTTGTTGCTTCATTTCAATTTATTTGCATTCAAACAACTTTTATTCAATTAGATTTACATTCAATTAATTTTTCATTCAATTTATTTACTTCAAATTGATTTGCATGCACTTATCAACATTAATGAATTCACATTCTATTAATTTACACTCGTTTATAGTTACATTCTTTTTTTTTCACTTCCATTATTTCATTTCAATAATTCATATAATTAATTACACTTAAGTAATTTAATTCCATGCCACATTCCATATATTTTAAATTGATTCACATTCACTAATTAATATTCATTTCGTTAATCATACAATGGATTTATATTCAATTCATTCGCTTTCAATTGATTTACATTCAACTAATTTGGTTTACATTCCATTGGTTTCTTTCAATTTATTAACATTCGTTACAAATTCATTATATTCAATTTTATTCAATTCAATTTGTGAAATTCCAATTGTTTCACTTTTTGTTTAACCTATTTATATAAATTTATTGGTGAATCACTTATAAATTTATTCCACTTAACGTTGCTTAAGTTAAATTTTGTTTCCATTTAGTTTTTTCTCTCTCCTTTTTTTATATACTAACATCATTTAAAAAATATCATCTAAATTCATTAGAAATATTTTATACAGCACAATCACGTTTATTATTATTACTTCATATCTTAAGTTATTATTAACTCATCGATTCACTTCATTTATTCAAATTTATATTATTAATTTACTAAAGTAAACTTTTTACTTTATAACTCAATTCATATTAATAATTTTTTTAGAGTTTATTAAATTTTCTCAAGTTAATTATTTTATTTCATTTTTTGAATTCAAATTTATTTTATCTGCTTAATTAAAAATATTCACTGGTTCAAATTTTAATTTTACTTTCCTGTTCAAATTTACAAGTTATAACAATGTTTTTTTTCATATTCAAATTTATAAGTTACAAACTTATTTCTTATATACTAATTTCAATTATAAGTTCCAAACTATTTTCATATATTTATTAACTCATACTTAGAATATAATTTTTTTTCTTTTCACAATCAAAACTTGTTTTAATCGAAAAATAATTTTTTTTGTAGCAAGTTTCACTCAGAAACTCGAAAATGAACACTGCCGATGTTGCAGTCATCCCTAGAATTATTTCCCAACGACCAAGTGAGTATAATGCTTTTATTTTCTTCAAAAATTATTTCAAAATATATTTCTAGTCAAAACATTTTCAAATAATACTATTATTAATTTTTAAGGCTTTGGAAAACAATTTTGAAAACAAAAGATTTTAAATTCTAAAATTCTCAATTTTTAAAATCACTCTATTTATATGCTACATTTAAATATAGTCATACAATTTCATTTCTTCATTGTGAAAATATTTCGGTAATTTACACATTTGTTATTTCAAACAATTTTTATTTTAATTAGATTTCAATTTAATTTAATTATCAAATGCTTCATAAAATAAAATTCATTAAGTATTCGTTTTATTTTTAATTCAACCAATAATCGATGGTAATTTAATATTATCATCTCCTAACAACCATCGTTAAAAATTTCTCATGTTATACATAAAATATAATTTAGGAAAAATTATTTCATTTACTCAATTTTAAAAAATATTATGTCGACTTGCCTCGTTTAAGTGTTTAGAAATCCCTATCGATAACACGACGTCCCGCACATCGACCAGAATTCATAAACAACTCAACGGATAAGTAAACACAATATAAAAGATTTTATAACACTAACAAGTACGCTCTCTCATATATACACACTCAAACAGACTCATTCTAGGGTATTACTACCCTATCTCTAATGAGTCAAACCCCACAAAGCCAATGTTATCGCTAAACCTTCGCTCTGATACCAACTGTGACGACCCACATTTTGGAAGGTTTAAATCGACAATAATCCACACATGTCCAACTTAAACAATCTGAAACGTAGATAATCAATGGGGTTAAATAAGAAAAATAAGAAAAGAAGAAGAAAACAAACATAGAATCTCACAACGGAAACGATAAAATATAATAATCAAATAACCATTCACATTTATTAGAGTTATATATACACATTAGGGATAAATAATCAATACAGCAGAATAGCATGATGCAAGGGATAATAATAATAGAAATATACCAAAACTCCATCTTCGTCCTCCAGAGAATAGTCTTCAATACGCTGAAAAACTCAGGACTGACCCGAGCATAATGAAAAGACAAAACAATCGAGTCAGGATTAAAATACTCTTATGTAAGTCAAATCAGTATCACAAATATGAGTGCAATAACTTAAGAGATGTTACGGGATTTTCCATCTCCTAAGGATCCGTTAAACTATTTATATATAATAATATACGCTATAATAGATAATGTCTATCAGTAAAATAAATATCAAAATAGCGTTAAGGCTTTACATTATCCCCCTTAACACATTTTATAGGTTCAAAACCAAAGTCGTAATGGGCTCGTATAGGGATAAATATGACAAGGCACGTGAGGCAATGCCCAAGGTAGGATTCTACCTGTTTACCCTTTCTGGCTGGTCGTAACCCATCTGTGGCCTACCGCGACAATCAATCCAAACGAAAAGGGTGCACCCACTGAATACGAAATCACAATAGTAATATGAGGGATCAACGTCACTAGAGGTAGCTACCCTCATTGGCCAGACATAGTCTCCTGTTTTAGTCATTTTAATTATGACACGAGTATCAAAGCTATCCATCATCGTTCTCTTACTTCATTCCAGTAAACGTCGCCAATTCAACTACATTCTGGATATTATCCACCGCGTACATAGTTGTTAAAGTGGTTCCAATATTAACAGAGAGTATGCCAATAAGAGGCCCCGGTCTCTTTAACAACCAAACGTCATTTTACACACCGGTTGGTACTTTTATATTCCAATACAATTCATATTTGATATCAAAATATCATATTCGTTTCAAAATCAAATCCATTTCGAAATTATCATATTTTCTTCAAAAATCAAATCCATTTCGAAATCATCATATTTTACTTCAAAATGTTAATTCAATTCGATATATCGATTTCACTTCAAAACTTGATTCGAATTACAATTTAAGTTACAACTTCACTTTAACCCAATTCGTATTTAAATCCAGGATTTAAATATAAACATACCATTCTTTTAACCAGTTTGAATTTTAGAAAATAGTTTTAAAATAGTTAAATAGTTAAAATAGTTTAATAGAAAATAGTTTGAGTAATAAAAATGGTTTATATAGTAAAATAGTTTAGAAAAAAAATTTGAATATCTAAAGAATATAGATTTTAAACCGTTTATACTAAAAATATTCATTTAAAAATAGTTTCAAAGTCAAACCAGTTCACTTTCCAAATTTTCCAATTCAAATCAGTTCCAATTTTCATTTTACTAGATTCAATTCCGATTTCAAGTCGAATTTTATTTTGATTTCAATTTAATTTCAATGACAATTCCAAATTAATTTCAACTCCAATTCTAAATTAATTTAAAATTCCAATTTCAAATTAATTTAAATCCCAATCTCAAATTTATTTCAAATCCGATTCCAATTTTAAACCATTTTGATTTATATCAATCACGAGTTCGATTTCCAAAATATCGATTCAAAACACTTAAATCAAATTTTCCATAAATATTCAATTTAAAATCCAAATATTTAAATATAATTGAATTCTGAGTTCAATTTCGAAATATCATTCTAAATCACCTTTTCTTAGAAATATTCAAAGTTCGACAATCCTTTAAAACAAATGAATTTTCCGAAATTCACATCATACTTCGATTTTAACTTAAAAACCTCAACTTTGATTATTAAAACAATTTCGTTTACTAAATTTAAATCTCAACATTTCGAGCTCCTGTTCAAAAATAATTTGATTTCCATAAATTCGATTTTTATTCCTTTAAATCAAATCATTTAAATAACCAATCCGGTGTCCGTATAAAATTTTCTATCCTCTGGCCAAGTGAATCAATTATTCAATTTTAATTCAGGGATGGATATATCATTTCAATCCAAAATAAATGCCATAGGTATATATCATCTCAACGTATCTCTTAATTTATTCAAAATAATTCAATTTACAGTTTTATACTGTAAATAATATGCAGGATGATAACATGATATATCAGAATAAAAAAACATCCAAAATATCAACCAATATCATCCATCACAACCAATCATCCAAACAGTCAATAAATTCACAACAATTTCATAATTATCAATATCAGTATTTTATGGGAAATTAAATTCTAATTCAAGTTAACTGTTAATTCAAATTCTATCAATTAATTCAAATGTCAATTAAACTTATCAAACAACAATCAATAAATTTCAATCACTTCGCAATATAAATTTAACTACATAAAAAAAATTATTTCAGTCAATTGTGAGCGTACAAATACTCACCTTTGATTTGAACTGAAAATTCGAATGAAGCGAATTGCAACAATTTTAACTCCATAGCGTTGGCAACATTAAAACGATTCCAATGCAATTTGTTTTACTCGAATCCGACCTTGTATGAAAATTTTACGGGTTAAACAATATTCGAGATAATTAAATTTAAACTAACTAAAATAATTAACAAAAAAATTAACTAATAAAAAAATAACCTTCTTCCCAAATGAGGTCGCAACATCGAAATTTTTTTTCCCAAATCACGATTGCTTTGCATAGCTAGCCGCCCTAGACCCCCCTCCATCACGTGCGCCAGTGCCCGCAGCCGTCCCTGGCCTCTCCGACCAACTCGCGCTTCGCCATCGATCGCCATCGCGTGCCTCAATGCGCGTTCCCCTAGGCGAAGTCGCGACTCCGTTTATCGTGCGCGATTGATTTTTTTTCGATCGATTTGTTTCCTTTTTTATAAGAACATATGCGTTTCAATTTGAACGAGAGAAGAGGGGAAGGAGCGAGTATGGGGGAGGGAAAGTAGGGTGTGGTGTGAACGATTGAGAGATAAGAAAATATATATATTATTATTTAATTTGAAAATATCTAGCCTAAGACGTCCGAAATTTCTCGAGCTCCAAACGAAACATGCCGCCTGACGTTTATAATGTTTTACCTCCATTTCGAACACAATGGAGCTAGTCTCGAGGCCTAATTCGATCGTATGTAGAAGATAGCTTTTCAAATTGAATTTTTTAATTAAATTCTGAAATAAATTTCTACGCGTTTCAAGCTCGTACGGCCAAATGACAAGTCTGATCGCTACAAAACTTGAAACCCTACAATAATTCACTATTACGGATTCGATGAAACTGGTTTCGTCGAAATCCGAGACAGTGGCTAAAATGGCTATTTTTACTTGTTAATTAAAATATAAGATTTCCAATTTTTAATTATTCACATTTAAATCCAATTTTAAATGCTAACCATCTTCATTCATATTTAAATAAAATTTAAATCAATTTCCTATACCATTTTAATCATATTAAATCCATAATTCAATTATTCAAATAATCTCCAATATTAAATTTAAACAAATTAAATTATCCAATAAATCAATATTTAAATTTCAAATAAATTTTAGTTATCAACATTATTCTATTTCTATCTAAATAACTCACATTTATTATTAAACTCCAGTTATTTATCATAAATACCATCGATATATATAATTTATTTCAATATAAATAATTCCTAAATTTTTGAAACTGTTTATTTCAAGATTTTATTCAAGTTCATATTCAATGACTACATTAATAAATCATTATATTTTATTTTTAACCCTTTTAGTCCAATAATTATATCAAATCCTATGATTTAAAACAGATAAAAACACGGGTCGTTATAGAAATTCAAAATTTTGAATTCAAATTTGAATTTTAAAATTCTGGTAGGGATGTCGACATAGGGGGTAGGGCCATGTCGACATGGGTCCTATAATACATGTGGCTAATTTTTTCTATTTTGTTTAATATATATATATATATCCTATAATCTAATTTATATTTTATCTGAAATAATATAAATATAATAACACTTTAATATTAAAAATATTATTAAAACAATATTATTTTGAAAATCAAAAATTTAAATTCAAAGAGCAAGCAATTTCAAAACATGCAAACAATCAAACCTTCAAATATTCAAACATTCAAGCAAACAATTTCAACTAATATAATTTAAATGCGTACCTATTTTTAGATCCATATTCCCGCGATCATTAGATTCGTGAATAGCTCTAAAGCACATATTTGAATTTTCTTTCTTCTGATCTTCATCCTGGAGGATGAGTCTGAATCGTCTAGTGTAGCAATATACGCTCTCTTCCTTTTCTTTGACGAATCATTACTTGGAGGAAACTTTTGCTTATCCGGATGCGGACAATCGCTTTTTAAGTGGCCTAGCTCATCACAATTGTAGCATCTGACGTTGTTGAGAGTCTCATTATTATTTTCAGAATTCTTGTGATTATTTCTCTTGTAGTTGTTCATCTTTCTGTATTTCAGAAACTTTCTAAATTTTCTTGTCTTCAAGGCTATTTCTTCACCGTCGTCACTGTTTGAGTCTGAACCATCTGTTATTACATTGAACGCTATTGACTTCTTTTCTGAGGCCTTGCTTTCTCTTCTCCCTTGCATTTGTACTTCAAACGACATCAAATTCCCAATTAATTCTTCAAATTTCAGCGTACTGATATCATTAGCCTCTTGAATTGCTAGTGTCTTCTGATCCCATTCCGTAGTGAGTGAATTCAAAAATTTTCTAACTTGATCTTCTCAGAGAAGTTCTTTCCTAATGCAATTAGTGAGTGCACAATGTTTTGAAACCGACTGTACATGTCTAAAATTGACTCATTTGGATTCATCTTAAATAATTGAAACTGATTGGTCAAGATGGATATTTTAGTCTGTTTAACTTTGCTTGTTCCTTCATGAGTAACTTGCAAAGTTTTCCAGATTTCATATTCAGACTTACAAACAGACACTCTATTAAACTCATTCCTATCAAGTGAACAGAATAGAATATTCATGGCTTTGGAATTGTTTTATGCAACAGTCTTTTGCTCAGCGGTCCATTGTGCAAAATTTATTGTGGGTTCAATGTACTCAGTTTGTGTGATATTCCAAGTGTCTAATCCTATTGATTGTAAATAGATTTTCATCCTACATGCCCAATATGCATAATTACTGCCATTAAAAAGTGATGGTTTGGCAGTAAACTGACCGTCTACAAATGAACTATTGATAGTGTTGACATTACCAGTGTTGGCAGCCATTTGAAAACTTTTCAAAAATTAGAATATGAAAACTTTGAAAACCAATGCTCTGATACCAAATGTTGGAAATGCGGATTACGGATCTTAAGGCTGGTTTAACACTAGAG
The DNA here is from genome assembly GCA_030737815.1 of Allium fistulosum. Classification (NCBI taxonomy): domain Eukaryota; kingdom Viridiplantae; phylum Streptophyta; class Magnoliopsida; order Asparagales; family Amaryllidaceae; genus Allium; species Allium fistulosum. The sequence goes on along the minus strand of CM060902.1, from coordinate 1,003,209,634 downwards.
GGAGGTGAATAGTGTTTAATGGATTTTATGGAATTTTTGAAATCTTTTGAAATTAAACACAGACAGATGAAATTCATAAACACAGAGACAATCACATAATCAGACACAGATGCACATAGTAAATAAAAAGCAGTAAAGGAAAGAATACACCGGAATTTAATACTGGTTCGGAGTTACCCTACATCCGGTTCCACACAATTTCTTGTGTAGATTTCTTTTCAAATTTAATGTCGATATTACAACCTCGATTTCAAGACCACGAGATACACCCTCCTGTCTTCGAGTCCAGGGCAAACTCTCTTGATTTAACCAGGCTACAATCACACCTAATTGATTTATGGGCTACAATCACATCCAATTGATTTACAGGCCATAATCACACCATTTCCAATCACACTTTGATAGAGAGAGACTCGATACACTTCGATCTTTCAATCTTTGATTACAAATGATCCTATAACTCTGAATAGCACTGAGATCTTTGAGAAAGAGTGATAGAGAATCAAACTAGAGATGATCGAGTTTGATTCACATAGGATTTCGGCAAAGTTTTGTTAAAATATAAGAGAATATTTGAGTGGAGAAGGAGTGACGAAATAAAGATAAACTAACTTAAAATTCGTTGAAAACAACTGGTATTTATAGAAGAACGACCGACATATCCATTCGTGAAAGGTTATGACGAATAGACACTTCATTTGAAAATTTGAAATTTGAATTTCTACGGTCACCATGTCGACATGGGGGGATAGGGTATGTCGACATGCCCTAGTGAATTTTGAAAATTGATTTTTGTTTTTAAAAGAGATTTTTTTTTCTGAAATTTGTCAAAACAATTTCTGAAGTTTTTAAACCATTTTGAATATAGTTTAAACTTATAAAAGAGATTTAAAATGTAATCTTAAAAGTATATAATCTATAATATAAAAGTAATATTAAAAACTAAGTATAGAATATATTTTTGAGATTTAAAGCTTTTAATATTAAAACCAGGAGATAGTTTAAAAACAAGAGATGATTTTGAAATCAAAATATAAAAGATAATAAAAATAGTTTAAGGCTAAAATATTTAAACTGAGAGAAATGACTTTAAAAAAAATTTGGAAAAATATTTAAAATAAATCATTTTGAAAATTTCACGGATTCTATTCCACTAGAGAAGTTCGTGGGTTCCATCCCACTAAAGAGGTCGTGGGTTCCATCCCACTATTAAAGCGAGAAGGTGGATTTCATTCCACTATTAAAATCCAAATAAAGATTTTAGTGCTATTATGAAGTTTTAACATAAATCTAGACACTATTACTTATCTTGATATCTTGAACTCTTGAAATCTTGAACTCTTGATACTTATGAGTCTTCAGTCTTGATTTCTTCAATCTTGAATTCGTTAGTCTTGAATCTCTATACTCAGTCTTGAATCTTTATACTGTACAGTCTTCATTCTCAGTATTTGCATATATATATCCTACATATACTTATATATCTAGACAAGAATATTAGTATTTATATTTTATAACAAGTCCTAAGGTTGTTGTCATCAAAACCATCATCTCAAGAACTAACAACAGGTGCATTCGTTAACCCGAATGGCATTACTAACCACTCATACGAACCATAACTAGTTCGAAATGCTGTCAAAGGAATGCTATCCTCTGCCACCCTTAACTGATGGAAACCTGTCGCCAAATCCAACTGGGATAACACTCTGGATACACACAATTGATCAAATAGATCATCTATTTTCGGTAAAGGATACTTATTATTAATCGTCCTCTCGTTCAACTTACAATTGTCGTTACACATCCTCAACGACCCATCTGGTTTCTTCATGAACACCGCGACCGCTCCCCAAGGCAAACTGCTTGGTCTAATAAAATTCCTTCCTTCTAGATCCACTAGCTGCACCTTCAATTCCTTCATTTTGATCGGTGTCATCCTGTTAAGTGGTCTACTAACAGGTTCAACTCCTCGCACAAGATCTATCCGAAACTCAATAGCTCGTTACAGTGGTAGTCCTATGATGGTACAAAGACATCTGCAAACTCTCTTGCTACCTCAAGTGGACACACTTCTTCGAACTACTCATTACTTGTTGTCGATTGGTGCACCCTTGATTTTGGGAGTGTTGTTTCACGGTGTTGCGGGCGTTGCGGCGTTGCATTCTCACCAGTCCGGATCAGGCAAACGGTAGTATCACTACCTTGGGTATTGCCTCATGTGCCTTGTCATACTTGTATTCCATTTATACGCGACCACTACGATTTTGATTTGTACCTTTAGTATATGGATTGCCCTCTGGTGACTTCCGGTTTTGGGGAAACTACGGTCTTGTATATGCTCTTGGGAATAAAAATGTGTTAAGGGGGATAATGGTAACGCCGTAACACTATTTTGATATCTTTATATTACTGATAGACATTATCTACTTATCGTACACTACTACCTAGTAGATAGTTTAACGGATCCTTAAAGGATGGTTATTCCAAACATCCTTTGAGTTACTTGTATTTCAATTGCTATTTCACTTGAGTTGGATTTATTAATATAAGAATGTTAATCCTGACTCGAGTGTTTTGTGTTTTTGCTTTATGCTCGGGTCAGACTGAGTATGCCAGTATTCGAGACTCAGCTTTGAAGTTGGAGCTTTGCTTGAAGATCCAGCCATCTATTCTGCTTTCAGTATTCGATGATTCCAGTGATGTATTCTGATTTGTATCTGATGTATCGTATTACTCTTCCATTGTATCTGGTTTAACTCTGATGTAACTTATACATTTATATAGTAGCTTCATGAACTACTATCTCTTTTATTTCCGCTGCATTTATTACTCTGTGTCTGTGATCTGTGATTATTTTATTTACTGTATATGTTCAGTTTTGCCAAATTTAAATTAACAACGCGGTATTTTGAGCAATTCAATTCCGGCATGAGTGTCTACCTATACACTTATAATGGATGCGAATGGTCCAAAATAGCGGGTCGTTACAGTTGGTATCAGAGCTTTGGTAGCTCTAGGCAAAACTCAACATATAGGGTAAATGTATTTACAGAATCACTCTCATTCGAGTTTCAATCTCTTCCTTTTGACTCTATTCCCTTGAATTTTGGAACGTTCCCTACGGTTCCAAATTTCATTCGCGTCCCTCACTATTCATCTTCTTTCAATTCTGGAGTATCATATAACTCCACTTCGAATGATCTTTATAATGAGTTGGCGGTCCCGCCAATCTCAAATTGATTTGTAAAGGGGTAAAACTCCTTTACAATAGGCATTGATTTACTGGAGATTTCTGTATCTTCGGTCTACGATGCTATCTATCCCCAGCTATACCTGAATTCCATCTCTTGAGATCGAGGGTTGATTTACCTCAGAATTAAGCATCGATCTTATTCTTGAAGTTACGGACGACCCGGTTAAGGTTGCCCGTGAATTAAATAAACTCATCCATCTTCCGATTGTGGTAATTGAATTATCTTATCTTCTGTTTCAAACTTATTCTCAAATCAAAATTTTCTTTGATTGAATTAATCAAACTTGAACCTCTATCTTTGCTTTGAAATCTATTCTTGTATATTCGAGCGAGGAAGTGTATTTGTAAATTAATATTTAAAATGTTTTAAAATATATTGTGTTGTTTGAGTTGTTGATGTTGATTTGGGTTCCCGATCGATTCGTCTGATCAATGCTATCGATAGGATTTCCAAAACACTTGAGCAGAGCAAACTGACACAAGATTGTTTTCAAATTTGGTAAATAAGATCAAGTTTTGTATGGTTATATTATGAAACTAAATTGTTAATAAATTATTGTTTGAAATAATAATATTTGATTTTCATTTATTATTTTGTAAACCATTGACTATTGTATAATATAAATAAGTGAATTTATAAACTTGGTTTATAAACTGATTTAAAATTTGAAATGAAATTAAATTAAGAATTTGAGAATTTAACTTCTAGTGATTTCAAACTTTGATTTGAAAGTTTTAAAGTGTATAGTAATCGAATATAAATCGTTTTCAAAGAATTTTAAAATATTGAAATCAGTACTCTTCTCTTTGTCGCTGGAAAATAATTTCGGTGATGGCGGCCGCATCATCGACATTCATTTTCGAGTTTCGAAGTGGAGAAACCATTCTGTAGCTTTGCTATGGTTTTGTTTTGGAAAAATATTTTGATTTGAATTTCTTAAGTATGACTTGATTATATATATATATGGGTATATTATTTTAAATTTAATTTGATTTAATATATATAATATATACACAATTATTTCTAAAGAGTTTGAAATTAAACGAAAATAAAATTCTTAAAATCATGTTAAAGATGTTTTCAATTATAAATAAAACTAAATTTTGGATAAATATTTAAACTTGAATAATTGAATTGGGAAAATTTTATTTGTATATTGTTCAACTGCATTCTAATACAACTTACCTAAATCATTCAGAAGTTGAATATGTAATTGAATAATATATAAGATAAATTGAATTTATAAATAAAATTTGAGGGTTTATAATAAATGTTATACACTGAATTTTGATTATAAGGATGTTAATAGAGTTAGATAAGATAATAAGTAAACTCAGTTAATAATGAAATAAATTTGTTTTGAAAGAATTAATAAATTTGTTTTGAAAGAATTAATAAATTGAAATTTGATCAACATATGAAAATACCTTGAATTTAAAGAAATTAATAGATGTAAATTAATCTAAATCAAAACTTTTATGTTTTAAATTAATTTATATGGGTTAAATATATGTGATTAGATATATTAAGTAGAATAAATTTAACAGTAATTTGGAATAAAGAAGAATTTAAATTGCTGAAAAATATGATTATAATAAAAGACTATTCAAATTTATGGTTTTAGAACTGTAAATTTGAGATAATTGGATAATAAGATAACAAATTTAGAAATAGTTGAGATTGATTTTAGTGAAATCAAATGGATTAAATCAATTGTTGAATACCAATTAATTTAAATTTGAATTTGTATGGTTTAAATTAATTGTTATTTGTATTTCAAATCTATTTTCTTTCTGGTTGTTTCTATTCTCCTACCTCGTTTCTTTTCGAGGACGAAAAGTTTTGAGTGGGGGAGAGTGTAACGACCCGTAAATTTTAACCGTTTTAATAACGTAATTAATTGAAATTTTGCGAAATTTTAAACGATAAAATTTTGAAATAAAAATTTAATATTTGGAATACGTCTAGTTAAACATAGCGACTGGTAAATTTTCGTCCGAAAATATGAAGGTTTATTTCGCGCGTAAATTCACTTCGATTTAATCAGTTAAAAAACGATGAAAATAAAATGTTTTCGAAACCTAAATATTTTTACATAGAAAAATTTTAAACCATCTTCTGAGCAAGATGTCAGTTTGTCGTTTTTCCAAATTCGGACATCTTTGGCTCCGTCGATCTTATTTTTCAGTGTTTTTCTTGCATTTTCCGCCAGTTGAAAATTCGAAATTTTATAATTCAAATCGTACCACTGATATTTGTATATCGTATTGATCGTCTCGTCAAGCTGATCTTCACGATATATTTATACGTTCGTTTCGGTGTCCAGTTCACGGTGAAACCGTGAAACGGATGACCGTGTCGGTTTCGAATTGGTCCTTTTGTCTTCTGGTGACTATTCATTTCTTAATGTTTAAGCCAATAGCCATTTAAATTTTTTTTGTATTCCTTGCAATAAATTGTTCGTGACCATACACTTTCTACCGTTTCACATTTGAACTGTTCATGCGGTGTCTTCACATTTTCCAATCTTTGTTTTCATATCTTTATATTTATTTTCGTTGTTTCCCAGAAACGTGCTACCCCTTTCTCATATACTCATGCATCCTTATGTTGTTTGTTCATTTTCCATTGTTTACCCTCTGCAACATCACCTTTATTATTTTTCCAAAGACTGCATCTTCCTCTTGCCGCCGAAACATTAGTCCAGCCTCCTCCTCTTGTGGTTCCCATGCTCGGCCAAACATCAACCCACCTCCACGCTAGCAACCGCCTCCACCACAGCCACCCCCTCTTTCCCATCCTTTGTGCTTCACCATTCGCCAGCATGCAACCTGAGAGTGCCCCGCTCTCCCTCTGCCACCTCCTGGTCGCATGCTCACGTCAGCCGTGAACCACCCCAGCGACCATCTCCACTCGTCAACCTTCCTTTCCTCCGCGCATGTGGCCCGCACGCTACCCTTCGCCGAGCCATGCAGTCACCACAACCCGTCCCTTGGCCTCCCATGCGCACAACTAGAACTCAGCCACAAAATCCCGTCCTCCACCACAGCTGATCGAAGCACCTTCGACAACTAATCCCTGCTTCATTTTGTCGAGCCTAGCCTAGCCGAGCAGTTTTCTTTCATATTAATTTACTGTAAGTTTTGTACATGTGATGTTAGTTGTAAACATAGTTACAGAAGTTATTATTTATATAGTAATATGTTTATATAAGGTTTATGTTTATATGAGTATTAGGTATTAAAGCATACTATATAATATAAATTAACACTTGAGTTTGGTTTATATATAAAGTATATAAGTTTTATATGTTTATAAAGTTTTAGTGGTATATATGTTCGTATATATATATGTATATTTTGAAGTCATATAAGCCTGTCGATTCTAGATATAAAGTATGGTTGATTCAAAAGTATATATATGCACATGTTTGTTTGTATAAATTATATGCAATATGGTTACGTTATATTTGAAAGGTATTTATAGTGTAAACTTGCTATTTTAACTGAGAGAACTTAAATATTAATATAATAAATATAATATAGTACATACCTGAACTGTGTATATAAGTTATATGTTAGTGTTATGTTGGTTTTATAAAGTGTTTTCCCAGATTTTATTGCATATCAGTTACGAAATTTTACCGGTTACTTTATAGGTTATATATATAGTTATTTATAAGTCATGAACTATGTATGCCGATTTATATAAGTATTTATTTCAAGATATAGTATGTATACATATTTGATTTTGGTATATGAGGTGTGACTACTGGTTATACATATTAATTTGGGTAAAATATGGCACAGTTAGCCTGATCTGTTATTAGGTGTTGCGTGTGTATAGTTAATTGTATATAATATGTTAGGTATACTGTAAAAAAAGTATATTAGTTTTATATTAGTTTGTATATGTTAGTATGTTAGTTTAAATATAAATGTTATAAAGATATTTGTTCTGGTATACCTACTACCGTTTAACAGTGATATGTGTATTTCAAAAAAATTTATTAGCAAAATGTTTTGGCATCAGTATTTCATTTTATGAACAGTAATGACCGTATATTTTATATCATAAAGTAATATATATTGTATAAAGTAAGCGATGTCGTTTAAATAGACATTGAGTTTAAAATGTACGGGTATTGTTATTCTGAAGAAAATAAATTTAATATTGATTTGAAAGTTATAACATATATTTTGTTTCGATTTATCAAAACGATTCTGATTCGTGTCTATCAATCTACCTTTCAGCTTCGCCGTCGAACCCACTTTCAGTTTACTTCGCTTTGAGATTACTGCTTGGATTTGTTCGATGGTCTTGATCGTGATCAAATTCGTAACTCGTTTCATTGTCTATCTCTCTAGCCTCGAAAGGTGAGCACCCACTCACGATTAACGTTCTTTTATTTATTAAATTTGATTTCGATTGAAACGACAATTGAAATATGCTGCTGTTAGTTATTTACACTGTTATATGTATGCTATTACCTGTATTAGTTCACCTGTGACATTTGACACCATTATCTGTTAATTATTTATGTGATGATAATACAGTTTGGCTGATAATTGATTGATTGTTGATGTTTATATTGGTCGTTAAATTGTTAGTGTTAAATGATAAATAGTATGCAGAATTGAAATGGATATAGGATAGTTAACGATTTTAAAACTGATTTATATGTTAAATTTGACTTGTGGAATATGACCCCCTTTTTAATTGTTAAATTAATTGACATGTAGAATAGTGATAATTACACTTTGAACCATCGACGTATATTGGATTAATTGTTGTAGGGTAAAAATTTGAAATTGAATGACAAGTGAAAACCGTAATGTAATAATCTTTAATCTACATGAAATGATAGTGTAGATTCTAGAAATAATTATATTAATTCGTACAAATAACAATGCGAATTAATACGGTTATTTCAGGATTATTTGAATTGATTATTGGATTGTTATTGTTTGTTGTTATTGCTTGTTTATTTACTTTGACACCATCCCAGTTATCACACTGCAAGTTCCCTTTGCTATGTTTTGATTTTGAATTGAATTGGAATCGGGTTGAAATGATAAATACCCAAATTGAACTTTGACCTAGGATAGAGAATTAAATAAAACCCGATTGGTCAATAATTTGATTTAAAAATAAAATGAAGATTTTATTTGAATAAATAATATGGTTTTGAAATGAAGTTGAAATTTGAATTTTTAATGAAAGGAAAATGTTGTTTAATTTGAGAAATGATTGAATTAAGTTTGAAATGATTTAATAAATAAGTTTGAAATTATAATTAAGTTTGAAATTATTAAACTTTGAAATTATTTAATAATTAAGTTTTTAATTATTTAATAATTAAATAAGGTTGAATTATTTAATGATTAAATTGAATTGAATTCTTTAATAAGTAAAATTGAACTTTAGAATAGGTAAATTTTTACTTCGTAAATAATTGAATTTGAGTTTCTTTATTAATTAAGTTTTGTAAAATTATTTAAGTAAGTAAATAAGTGAAATTGAATTTCTTTAACAAGAAATAAAATGTGATTTATTGAAATTAATGTAAGACTTGAAAATTAAAGGATTTGATTTGATGAATTTAATTTAATTCAAATTGTAAGTTTTGAAATAAGGAAGTTGAATTTAAATAATGGATTTAATGAATTGGAAATTAAACAGAAATTGTTTAAATGAAAATTTACTTAACGAACATTGAATGAAATTGATATATGGATTTAAATTGATTTGGATGTTAAATTAATTTAAATGATTTCGGAATGAAACTTATATACGAATTTAAATTGATATTTGAATTGTTTTAAATAAAGATTGAAATTGAATTATAAGATTTGAAATTATGAATTTGGAAGTTTTGAAACGTAAATTTTGAAAATTGATTTTGAAAGAAAAATGAAATGTTGGTTTACAAATTCTAATTGAAATGGTAATTGATTTGGTTTTGAAACATATAAACGACCAATCGGCGAAATAATTTCGGAAGTTATTAAAGAGACCGGAATCGGTTATGGATATACTCTCTATCTAAACCGAAAACCACTTTAATAACTATACGCGGAGTGATGATCCAGAATGAAGTGGTTGGAATGATGTACGTGATGACTGAAGAAAGAGAACGATAATGGATAGCCTTGACACTTGTGTCAAATTGGAAATGACTAAAACAGGAGCCGTTCCGGGCCAATGGAGGATTTGCTACCTCAAGTGGACACACTTCTTCGAACTACTCATTACTTGTTGTCGATTGGTGCACCCTTGATTTTGGGAGTGTTGTTTCACGGTGTTGCGGGCGCTGCGGCTTTGCGTTCTCACCAGTCCGGATCAGGCAAACGGTAGTATCACTACCTTGGGTATTGCCTCATGTGCCTTGTCATACTTGTATTCCATTTATACGCGACCACTACGATTTTGATTTGTACCTTTAGTATATGGATTGCCCTCTGGTGACTTCCGGTTTTGAGGAAACTACGGTCTTGTATATGCTCTTGGGAATAAAAATGTGTTAAGGAGGATAATGGTAACGCCGTAACACTATTTTGATATCTTTATATTACTGATAGACATTATCTACTTATCGTACACTACTACCTAGTAGATAGTTTAACGGATCCTTAAAGGATGGTTATTCCAAACATCCTTTGAGTTACTTGTATTTCAATTGCTATTTCACTTGAGTTGGATTTATTAATATAAGAATGTTAATCCTGACTCGAGTGTTTTGTGTTTATGCTTTACGCTCGGGTCAGACTGAGTATGCCAGTATTCGAGACTCACCTTTGAAGTTGGAGCTTTGCTTGAAGATCCAGCCATCTATTCTGCTTTCAGTATTCGATGATTCCAGTGATGTATTCTGATTTGTATCTGATGTATCGTATTACTCTTCCGTTGTATCTGGTTTAACTCTGATGTAACTTATACATTTATATAGTAGCTTCATGAACTACTATCTCTTTTATTTCCGCTGCATTTATTACTCTGTGTCTGTGATCTGTGATTATTTTATTTACTGTATATGTTCAGTTTTGCCAAATTTAAATTAACAACGCGGTATTTTGAGCAATTCAATTCCGGCATGAGTGTCTACCTATACACTTATAATGGATGTGAATGGTCCAAACTAGCGGGTCGTTACAAGTGCTGACCATGGCAACTGACTAGAGGTCAACCTTCTCTTCTGCTTATCATCTAAACCCTGATCAGCAAAGATTCTCTTATAATGCAACAGCCAATTCTCTACCTCTATAGCATTCTCCGTCCTCATGAATGGCTTTCCACCAAGACTAGTGTAATCTCTGCTCAGCTTAGCATAATTATTCCCAACTGGAGCCATAAGATTAGCTCCTCTAACATTTCCAGCAACTCATGCTTGCATCATATTGACGAAAAACTGATACATCGCCCCCATATCCACTAATGGATTTCCAGCACCCACGTTGGCATCAGCATTTTGGTTAGCATTAGCCGGTCGACCCGGGTTCCTCCTAGTGGGTCGAGCATTTTCATTGGTTGTGGTGCTTCCTCCACCGAGATTTCCTCTTTCGTTTCCTGCTTCCATATCTTCTTTCTTGTAAATCTGCTTACGAGCCTTAGTAAGATACAGAAGAACGGTCTAAAAGAGAGAAGAATACATACTTATATATATATAAATCAAATACAAGTATGTTACTATATCATTAACCCAAATCCCGATCTTATTTTCTGATCATTGGATTATGTTTTGAAAATTCTTTTAGGTTTAAATTTCTTTTAAGTTTCATAAACCTGAGTTCTAATACCAACTTGTAACATCCCCCACTTGGAGGCCCAAAACTAACGGCTACGGATGATACAGTCATCCATAGTTATTAATCCTCGGCAACCAAATACGATAATGTTAGATACATTGATATAACAGAAACACATGGATATAGAAAATTTTTAAAATCAACAAACAACTTTCTCATTCCATTTCAAAATATTTCAAATTCATTACATAATCCCAATACGAGAACCACGTTTAGAGAAAATATATTTATTACAACACACGCCAAGAGCGACATATGAAGATGCCCCCTTGGATGATCAAAGTATATAGGTAATTAAACAACTTTGCCTTTACAGCAATAATATGGCAAAATCAAAATAAAAGAGAACTCTAGATAACTATCATGCCTCCTGCACGTCTCCGGAAGCTTATTCGTCTAAAGAGGTACTTGAAAACCTCAACTCTCAAACTACTCAAAATCAATTGAGTACCCGAGAGTTTAAGGAGAAAACATAAACTTCAAGTCAGACATAAAACCTAGTATGAATAATAATCTACCATCTCAAACCATTTAGATATCTACTGAGACTATGCTGCTTAGCGGAATGGGTTTTCCCCTCACTAGTATCCTAAAACCTTTATAAAACCATATATTGTGCTCCTGCATCCACAGTGATTAAAACATAGCAATTCAAAATATTATGATGATACGTAAAACAAGTAAATCAATTCTGGATTACCCATCCCCTTTTATTTTGATTATCCATCTCAGTTATACATTCTAGGGTTACTATTAACCTTATAGTTTCAATGGGCTAACTAATAACCTGTTTAAGTTTATGGACCCCTATCCTATTTCATAGTTTTCATGGGATCACTAAGAACCTATTGGCCCCTGCCAATAACTTCATTGATTCATGGGTTCTCCCTGAACCTATTGGTAACTCCAATAACTTCCCTCTTATCCTAGTTTTCATGGGTTAACTAGGAACCTATTGCCATCTGTCAATAACTTAATCCGGATATAGTTTTCATGGATTCACTACTAACCTATTGGCCCCTTCCAATAACTCTTTCTAATCATAGTTTTCATGGATTTACTATGAACCTGTCTCCCCGACAACTTCTTTTATACATAGTTTTCATGGGTTTACTATGAACCTGTCTCCCTGACAGTTTCTATAATCAATATTTCAGCATCCTATATTTTGATCTTCCTGATCTCCTGGATGCAATTCTACTCATTCAGGAGTTAACTTAATTTATATTCACTACTGGGTCAACCTCGTTGGTTATTCTGCCCTTTTACAAAATACAGTTGTGGGTCCATTACAATGTGAATATATACATATATGAAGAAGCAAACATAATAACTTGGTTAATCCCTTTAACCTATTAATCAAGGAAGACTTCTTCAAAAACTCCATACTTCAAATCATTTCAAAACTCTTTATTTATGCCATGGTTTTACTTTAAAATGAGATTCAATTATTTGTTTTGAAAGCTAAGGCTTTCGAAACCTTGAAACATTACTTTCGAAACTCCTGGATAACCTCCTTCAAAAGCATAGAAAACTTTGTTTCAAAACATTATATATAAACCTTTCAAAGCTCTTTAAATCATCTCTTTCGAAAGCAAAATATACATTTCGAAAGTATCATAACATTTCTTAATAATCCTTAGAAACATAGCTTCGAAACCAATGAAAGTACCCCTTTCGAATCCATTGGGTTTACTCAAAAACATCTTTTGGGTTAAAGTGAATAAATACGAAAGTATCTCTTTTGAAACCTTAAATCATCATATAAAATTGTTTGGGGAAAGTTTGATGGCGTCGGCACCATCCTTTCGAAAGCTTCAAAACATTTAAGTAAAACATTGAAGGTTAGCATCGATACCCCCTTTCAAAAGCATTTAGGAAGTGGCTTAGTACATCTTTAAAACAAAAGCTACCCTTTGAAAGATTTGATGACTTCAATACACTCGAAAGGCAAAAGAACGGCAGTAGGGCTTTGATTAGGTCTGATCCACCATTTTCGAAAGCATGGTTTTATAAACAAGGGACTCATTCGAAAACTTATACTTAAAATGAAAGATGACAACCTTCTTCAAAATCTATTTAGAAAACCCTTTTCGGTAGCATATGTTTTGACTCCTTCGAAAGCTTTAGTAAAACAATGGCAGGCGCTTAACATTTTAAAACAAAGCGAAGGTATCGACCCCATTGGAAGCAATGCTTTCGACACCATGCCTTCTGCTTTTCTCCAATCCACTTCGTACCAATCTCTTTGATACCATGTGTATTGGTTTCGTCCTAGGTTTATTTCGACTAGGTCGAAGCGGAAGCATTGGAGTCGAAAGGCACTTCTAAAAGAGGGGATACCCACTTTTCTGGGTAAAACTGATTTATTGCTAATTAAAGCAAATATTTTCCAACTAACTTGCCTTCTTGTAAATATGTGATTAGTTGCCACAACTTTTCAAATTCTTTACAACAATAACTGCCGCTTAATTTTAGATCTAAACCAAGATTAATTTAACAAATAAGCCATTCCATTAAGCAAAACAATTAAATCATTTAGGTCCTCCTTTCAAAATAATTTAATTCTCATAGTAAATCACTTAGGAAAAATCCCCCAAAATTACAGAAATTCACTTTTAATATGTTATCTAACGTATCTAAATTTCAGACTCAAATTCTTAATATAATTTCTGAAGTAAATTTATAAACCTAATTAACCATATTTTCATTTGAAAATTCATAATAAATTCTCCATAACTTGAAAAATTATGGAAATTAAAACCCAATTCCAAATCATGTTTTACATAACATAAAATTTCCTCATAGTATTCAGAATCATTTACAATCGGTTTTACCCTAAAAACCGAGTAAATCCATATATGAACAATTTGACTTAAATCAAACATGTTATAAATCCAAGCATATCATCATCCAAATCATCATTAAAACGAATTTAATCTTAAAACCGAAAACAAATGATTATAAACAAAATAGAGATGGTATAAATTATTATCCACCTTGATTAGGATAAGGAGATTGGATTGAGATCAAGATTTATTCCCCTTGCTTTAATCCTTAGCTTGATTTGAATTTCTCTTCTTTTTCTTCCTTAACAATGGCAGGCTCCTCTTTTATGTTTGCAATTTATGTTTTTGTGAATATGAGAAATGAACGTGAATGGATGGTAAGTCATGGATATATAAGGGTTATGGTAATAAGGTGCGGCTATTTCCTAATATGCCCTTGTGCAAATTAATTTGCTTATAAACCATTCTTAAGCCCATTTATTTAATTAAGCTTGGCCCTTTGTTTTATTTTCAAATCTCAATCCCCTTATCACTCTAATTATTTAGATTATTCTATTTCATTTATCTAATTAAATCTCCTGAATAATGTTATTAAAAATTAGGGGTGTTACAACCGACATCGATAGCTTCTTTAGGAGGAGGAAAGTATTATATTTCTTTTATTGATGATTTTTCTTGAAAGGTATGCGTGTATGTAATGAAGGCTAGGTCAGAGGCATTTTCAAAGTTCAAAGTTTGGAAGGCTCTTGTTCAGAATGAGAGTGGCAAGTCTTTGAAGGTTTTAAGGTCCGACAATGGCGGAGAGTATGTTTCCGGAGAGTTCTTGGAGTTTTGCAAGCATCATGTTATTCGGAAGCATTTTACTATATCAGGAGACCCGTAATCGAATGGTGTTGCAAAAAGGATGAACCATACTCTAGTAGAAAAGCTCGATGCTTGAGATTGACATCAGGTTTGTCTAAGGGACTTTGAGCTAAAGCTTTGTCAACCGCGATGCATATCGTGAATCGAATTCCAAGCTCGACTATTGATAACAAAATTCCAAAGGAAGTGTGGAAGTGAAAGTGCATTGACTTGAGCTATCTTCATGTGTTCGGTGGTTCGGTTTATATGCATGATTTGGGAAATGATAAGCTAGAGCCTAGAGCTTTCAAGGGATTTTGCTTGGTTATATGGACAAAGTAAAAGGCTATCGAATATGGAATCCGAAAACAAAGAAGGTTGTGAATTCAAGTCATGTTACTTTTGATTAGTTGGCTTTGTTCAAGGAAAATGAGAGCTCAATGGATGTTCCGAATTTGGTTCATGGTGAATCAAAGGAGAAGGAAGTTATTCCCACCTTTCGTTCAAGGAGTAGAGGAGTTAAAGGTGCATGTGAGGAGGGAGCGGTTGATGTTAAATCACTTAGTCTACATGGTTCCACTAATAATGTTGGTGATGTACATGATTCTAGAGAGGATTCGGTTCAAGGTAGAGTCGAAAAGAGTTTGGGTGATGGTATTGCTACTCGGGTTGGTCGACGGACTATAAGGCTACCCGATAGATATGGTGAGTGGAACCATCTTAGCTTTTTTGACAAGTTGGACTATGCTCTTCATGTAGTCCAAGATGGGTCGATGGACCTTGATGATGTCATGGCTTCGAGTGATAGCTCGAGGTGGATTTGTGCCATGGAGGAAGAGATCACTATATGGTTTAAAAAAGTAGACAATGGGACAAGAGATTCAATCATTTTATGCTTGAAAATGGTTTTGATAGAAGCGTCAAGGGTGCTTGTGTGTATTTCAAGAAGTTGGAAAATGATTGTTGGGTGTATTTACTCTTATATGTAGACAACATGCTCATTGCTTTTAAGGATAAAATTGAAATCAACAAGTTAAAATGGAGTTTAAAATCGGAATTCAAAATAAAGGAGCTTGGAGAAGCAAAGAGGATATTGGGCATGGAAATAAAAAGGGATCGAAAGAATTTTGAGTTAAAATTGACTCAAAAGGAGTATATAGAGAAAGTGCTTTATCGAAGCTCGTTGACAGAGCATAATGGGCTGTGGCTTTGCCGGAGCTCACTAGGAAAGTATTCGAGCTTGCTTGGTTGAAGGTAGAAGTGGTGATAGTTTGGCATTATCGGTTCTTGATGATGGAGATGGATATAGTATCAAGGTGGAGTGTTAAATCTTAGCGACACTATATGGAGAAATAAAGTGGTTGGAACTAGCTTGGTGATGGAGAAGACTGTTCGCAAATCGGAACTTAGAGGTGAGAGTTGTGGCATGTTGAAGGCAGGAGATTCACAGTGAGCAGCAGGTCAAACGTCTGACCGAGGTCCTTAGACATCAGAATTGTTGTTGTGATGCATCTGAATGATGCCCAGACATCTCTACATAGTATGTTGCATCCCAAGAGTTTCCTCAGACGTCTGGTTGGGGTAACCAGACGTATGATCACCTGGTACAAGAGTTTGTTTGGAGTCAAATTTCTTTGTAAGTTAGATTTGGCATCCCAAGAGTTTACTCAGACATCTAGTTATGGGGACCAAAAGTCTGAGCGCCTGGAACGAATAAATTTTTTCTTCGAGTCAGATGTCTGAGTTGAGAAACTAGACCTTTGATCAGCTGCATTGTCTCCAAATTTCCAGGGCTAATTGATTGGTTTGTGAAGGTTTCAACGGGAAAATCGGGTATTTGCCTAGGCTTAAACTTCCCCTATATAAGTATTTTCATATTCAAAGAACATATCACTCCATGGGTTCAATCGAGTTTATCCTCCATTAACTAGGGTATAACAAAAACCTAGTTTTCTTCAATTCTAGTCTCCACAAAATAATATTCTACAGTGAATATTGTGACCATTATAATCAATCTCTTGTACTCTTCTCATTAGTATTAATTAAAGCTCTCTCTCAAAGTGGATGTACACTAACAAGATGTTAGTGGAACCACTATAAATCGCTATGTGATTTATCTTTATCGTTATTAGTTTGTTTTTCTATTGCTTGTTTGAAGATTGTGATTGGTTTTGGATCGAATTGAGATTTGGATTTAGATATTGATCGGTTGTTTTTTCACTTCTAACCACGATCTCGCTTTTTCCGCTGTGCTTTGGGGTTTTGGTTTGAGTGGTCTTGAGTTAGAATTTTCATAACACTGAACTTATCTACAATAGCTTAGCGGAGTGTGGATGATATAGTATTATGACAGAGGAAAATGTCCTATGTATTTTCATGTTTGAATTATCATTATCATCTTCTTCTTAATCCTTTTTTCCTTTATTATATTACTATTTATCATTGGCCTCCTAATGCATTCTAATTTATCAAAATTAAAGAAGAGTCGAATATTAAAGGAGGAAAGTAGACAAGAATCAAAGAGATTTTAGAAAAAATTCTTCATATATATTCATTGCAATATGTTCCATACATATGGTATACAAGAATCTCTCGTAGGAGAAGCATCAGATATTAAAAGTAAAGGAAGGTAGAGAAGATTCAAAGAAATTTTGAAATAATTTCTTCATATATTTCATAGTAATATGTTCCACATATTGGCATACAAGGTTCTCTTATAGAATGAGAAAATGTCTACCAAACTCACTCATTTCATGACAATTCAACTTGAATAAAACATAATTTTGTTATACTTTTAGTAGTAAGATCTTTTATTCATTGCTTAAATGGAACAAGTTAACAACTTCTCGATTAATCTAGGAATTTAATAGGTCATCATATGGGTCTTTTGGGCCGGCTTTGAATTATAAAGGCTATTGAACCATGTCGTGTTGCATCATTACCCTCCCCGGGACAACGACCTTGTCCCCAAGGTTGAAGGTTAGGAAACTATTTTTTATTTGTTGACGATCTTCCCAAGCTGCCTTGGTTGGACATGAAGACCTAAAATGGTATACCAAAAAGTTTGAAACTTCGGTTTGTCTTATGGTTAGGATGTTTCTAAGATGGTATGCCAAATGATCGTCGATAATGGATGGAGGTAATGGGGCAATTTGTTTAGTGTCATCAATAAGAGGTAAATAAAAGATGTCATAACGAAAGATGTGTTTAGAAGCTTTAACTGATGTACTATAATTTCTATGAGGGTTTATGAAGCATGAGTGCCTATTAAGGTAATAAAGTTTCGATCATAGTTGAAGCTCATGGAGAGGCTTTTATGGTTCATTATGACTGGACCTAAAGTTGCAAGCCACCAGACTCTGAATACTAGAATGACTCCAGTAAATTCAGTAAGTGAAAATCTATTAAGAATGAATTGTTTTGAACCAGTACATCAACATTATGTATCATTCCCATACTCCACAATTTTTCACCATTTCCCATAGTGATGTTAAATTTGCACGGGTCATCGGATTGTATTTTGACATGTGGATTCAGGTAATTATGAGTGCTACTAGTATTGATGATTTGCAAGTACTGGTTTGTCATTGATTGATGCTGAAAGTTAGAATGCTTTATGGTTTATCGTACCAAGTAGGGCATGCATTATGGCATCTTCTAGTTTGATTAGGTCTATATCTAGTGGTTTAATTGTTTTAGTGAGTTGAATTTTGGGATCTGAAGCATCATCGAGGAGGAGGAGGAAGACAAGTTGTGCCTAATAGTAGTGGCCTGGTTGGTATCTTTCATCGCAGCTGAAATACAAGCCTTGAGCTCGTCTTGGTTGCATTTCGATGGAGGTGATTTTTTTGATTGGGTAAGAGGGATTCATGGGTTGATTTGCAATATGTTGAGGGGATGATATTGATGGTAACGAAGGAAATGGTGGAGGTTGGTTTTGGTTGTTTGATTGTAGGAAATTTTGGTTCTATAGTTTGAAGGTTGATGGCTTCCGAAATGGTGTTGGGTTGAAGAGGAAGTAGTTCGTTTTTATGTTAGGTGTAAGGCTAGAAAGAAAGAAATTGAAAATCGCATTGTAAGTTAAGTTAGTTATGCGACCACTAAGGGTTTCAAAGGTGGATTGGTATTCTTGGATGGTGTTTGTTTGGTAGAGTTTGAATAATGTGGTCCGGGAGTTAATGAAGGAAGTCGGACCAAATCTTTGCTCCATGGCTGTAACGACCCGTATTTTTACGGATCGACATGTTCGTCAAAATCTGGAATTTTAGCACTTTCATGTCATTTCAGATTTTTAGGCAGATTTGTCTAAGTCCTAGGTCGTACGCGACCTAAGGGTTGTTGGCAACTTAGAGAAGGTCTGCGACTTAAGAAAATGTTGTGAGCGACCTAAGTTTTGTTAAGTGTTAGGTCGGCTGGGAAAGTTAGCGACCTAGTAGTTGCCGAGTTAGCGACCTAGTAGTTGCCGAGTTAGCGACCTAGTAGTTGCCGAGTTAGCGACCTAGTGGTTCTGAGTTAGCGACCTAGTGGTTCCGAGTTAGCGACCTAAGGAGTTAGCTTGTTAGCGACCTAAGGAGTTAGCTTGTTAGCGACCTAAGGAGTTAGCTTGTTAGCGACCTAAGGAGTTAGCTTGTTAGCGACCTAAGGAGTTAGCTTGTTAGCGACCTAAGGAGTTAGCTTGTTAGCGACCTAAGGAGTTAGCTTGTTAGCGACCTAAGGAGTTAGCTTGTTAGCGACCTTAGGAGTTAGGCTATGTGTTAGGTCGTAACACTGTTAGGTCGTATGTTGTGTTAGGTCGCGTAGGTTGCTAAGTTGTTAGGTCGCTAGGATAGTTCAAGTGTTAGGTCGCGTGTTGTTTTAGGTCGACTTGTGTTAGGTCGCAACCAAACTGAGTCTTAGGTAGTTAGGTCGTTAGGTTGTTAGGTCGCTGGGTTTCCTAAGTGTTAGGTCGCAAAGGAGTTAAGTCGTACATCTGTTAGGTCGGAGAGGCTTAGGTCGGAGAGGCTTAGGTCGGAAGCAACTTAGGGAGATGGCCAGATTTCGACTTAAGGACAGATTTCAGCTATAAATAGGAGGGGTTGTTCTCACTTTTTGGGATCCGGATTTTTGAAGCGACGAAGTGCTGCCATTTTGAGAGCTCGACTTCTACACTTCTTCACTTCTTTTCTCCACTCTAATCTAGTGCTTCCATCCATCCAAATCGAAGATCAAGATTGAAGATTCAAGAGCTTAGATTGAAGATCTTCATCTTTTCAAGAGAGATTTCTTCGTTTGAAGTGAGATCTTGTCGGATCTAGCTTAGCTCTTCGCTGTCCAGATCTGAAGTTGATATCTTTTGGATTGTTTAGGTGATTTGGTGAGTGGTGATTATCTCTCACACGGATCCAAAGGAGTATATCGGATTGTTGGCCCGATTTGGTGTTAAAATAGTGATTTCCATGCATTTTCTTCATCCTATGTGTAGATCCATGTAGATCCATTGTTCATGATGATGTTGCATCCATTTTATCATATGTTAACCTATGCAAGTTCATTCATCAAGTTTGTAGAGATATAATCCATGTTTTCATGCTTATTGGACTTTCAACTCTTTAATTACGAAAATGCCATTATTGTTATAATTGTCTACTTAGATCATTTTTGAATGCTTGATTGCTTGGATTGATGTTTGATTTGATTGATTATTATGAACTAGATGATTGATGATTAGATTTAGACCGAAGATGATTCAAAAGCTAAGGGAAAGGCTCTTGAATTGGAAAAGCTGCTCGTGGCATATGTAGCGGGATGATGAAGCTCTTATGCATAGATTTGATGATATGTTGAGATGGGGCTTTGCGAGGATGTAATGAAGCGAGGCAATCATATGATGAAGACTTGGTCTAATCCAGACGGGATCATTCCAAGCATGTTGATAACTCGGTGATATGATTCGAGTTGAGGATAATGAATGGATATGAGAATGGTCGTCGAGGAGGATGACTAGGAGGTTTGGATAGCATCGTTGTTGAAGGTTCTAGCATGCTCTAAGCAAGGGTACGTTTGGGCAGATTCGATAGTCCCAACGGCCAACTGTTGATGGTCGAGTACTCTGGGCAGATTCGATAGTCCTAGGCACGGGCTGCGACGACGTGCGGGAGTTATGTCTAGAACCGGGGTTTCCATTAGCCCTTGACGGACGGCTGAAAGAATGTGCCGGTCATTCAATTAACGGTGATATCGAAGCAATGATAACAGTGATAGCCAGAGTCATGGATGTTTGGTTGTATCGTCATTCGGACTCAAGAGCGGTATTTTCTGGGTGCTTATCTGATTTAGGCCTTGGTACTTGGAAAACATCGCCCTTGACTCGAGTGATAGTAGTTTTACTTTAAATTGTATGCTCTGCTATGTTTGCTTCTGCTTAGTGTGTGTCTGGGGGCTATCACTGTAGAATGAGGTTGGAGTGGGAGGGTTGTATTCCTATTCCTTTTTCCTTTATGCTCTTTTGGTATGTTGTTAGTTAATTTACTGCTCACTAAGACTGTTGTCTGACTCAAGGCTTTATGTTTCAATTCTTATTGCCTTGGGCTGTTCGTCCATTTTGGGACGGGCAGACTAGGTAGCAGGTGACAGGTGCTGTTCTCTTCTCACGATGCTGATATCGAAGACGAGCTAGAGGGTTGCATATTATCTTCTTATATGTACTGGATTTTTCCGCTGTTTTGTATTCTCTGAGAGATATGTAGTGAGGCTTGATGTATTGACTATGTGGATGCTTGTATTCAACTATTATGGAGTTCTATATGATGTCATTTTGTTCTATAAAGCTTCACTATACATATGTTCTATTGTATTTTGTCCATGCGCTGTGAGTAATACGATAGATTCTGTTGTTTTAAATCTTACCTTGACCATCGTCCATGGTCGCCTGGCACACTTTACAGCGCTTTATCTCTAGATTCGGTGCAGGGGTCATGGGCGGTCGTCACATTTGGTATCAGAGCATTGGTTAATCGATTTTACCCAACGCTCGCTGAAGTAACTACGTATGAGAGACGTAATTGTATTTTGATGGATGATTACTATATATAATATAGTAGCTTAGTAGGGTTTGAGTCCTTTATGCAGTTGTTTCTCTAGATGTTCTAATCATTCCTTTTTATAGATATTGAGAATGAGTCGAAGAGGGAGACCAGCTGCTAGGGAAGGCCGTGCTACTGAAGAGACTGCTGATTATGCAGCCATGTTCGAAGCTATGATGACTTCGATCATGAGAAGGATACCAGTTCCGGGGGCGGCAGTTGATGTTGGAGTTCAAGTCCAAACTCCGAAACCAGTGGATTTTGCTAAGTTGTGCAAGGATTATACTGCTCTTGGAGGGAAGGTTTTCTTGGGAACAGAATCAACTATCGAAGTCCAGAGATGGATAGATGCTTGTAGAAGGATCTTTGGTGATTTGGGAGTTGATGATGCAACTAAGAGGAAGTTGGCATCGAGGCAGCTTCAAGGGAGAGCTTCTGATTGGTGGAACTCTATTACCATCACTACTCCGGAAGAAGAGATTACTTGGGAGCAATTCCAAGTCAGATTTGAAGCTAAGTTCATTTCTACAGCTCAGAAGTCTGTTCTGTTCAAGGAGTTTGTAGAGCTCAAGCAGGGTGGAAGATCTGTTCTTGAGTATGTTTCTGAGTTTGAAGCTTTGTCCAAGTATGCCCGGTCATATATTGAGTCTGCTTATCAGAAGAATGAGAAGTTTGTGACCGGCTTGGATAGTTATCTTGGGAGACAGTTGGTGGATCATTTGGACGATTCATTTGAGAAGCTTGTGGAGAAAGCTCTTAGGCATGAGAGTCTGTTTCCTAAGGAAGGACCTGTTGTTGCTGTTACCAAGGGAGAATCTAAACCACAACAGGGTGGAAACCAGAAGAGGAAGCAGCAACAGCAGAAGGGTAAGGATGGCCAGAAGAAGCCGAAAGGCGAGGTGACTTGCTACAATTGTCAGCAGAAGGGCCATTTCTCTAAGGATTGTAAGAATCCTAAGGTGCCGATGAAGTGTCACAACTGTGACAAGCCGGGGCATTTCAGGAAGAATTGTCCAGAACCAAGGAAGGATAGGCAGATTGTGCAAGCCTATGCTTTGGGGGCTGTTCCGTCGTCTTCGAAAGCTCCTACTGCTGAAGAGAAGGGAAAGAGTGTGGTTGTTCAAGGTACTCTTTTCCTATGTGGTGTTCCAGTTAGAGTTCTGTTTGATACTGGAGCGTCGCATTCATTTGTTTGTAATGAACTAGTAGGCCGGTTAGGTTTGACACCGGATATTGTTGATAGGCCATTGGTTGTGACTAATCCAGTTGGGGGTTCGTCTTGTTTGTGTATGTTATGCCGTGGTCTAGTTGTGTCGAGTCATGGTTGCTCTTTTGTTTGTGATTGCTTTGTTCTGAACTTTGCGGGGTTCGGAATTATTTTGGGTATGGACTGGCTTAGGAAGTATGCGGCTAAGGTTGATTGCGAAAGGTTGGAAGTGACAGTCGAGAATGTGGAGGGGCGAAAGATTGTGATACGATGTAAGCATGAAGAAGGCGTCTTCATGAGCTTCATGTATTCGCTAGTTGTTCCACGGGATGGACTGTCATCAGTGCCGATCGCTAATGGATTCGAGGATGTCTTTGACGAAGTCAAAGGGTTGCCGCCGCATAGAGAGATCGAGTTTCGTATAGATCTAGTTGAAGGAGCCAGACCTGTTGTGATGCCTCTTAGGCGGATGGCGCCTAGGGAACAGCAAGAGTTGAGGGTGCAAGTTGATGATCTTTTGCAGAAAGGATTCATTCGGCGTAGTGTGTCCGAGTGGGGTGCACCAGTTGTGTTTGCAACCAAGGCAGATGGGTCGTTGAGATTGTGCGTCGATTATCGTGAGCTGAATAAGGTGACTAAGAAGAACAAGTATCCATTGCCGAGAATAGATGACTTGTTTGATCAGCTTCACGAAGCTAAGGTGTTTTCTCAGATGGATTTGGCAACGGGATTTCACCAGTTGAGAGTGGCTAAGGATAGTGTGCCGAAGACTGCTTTTAGGACACCATCCGGTTTCTTTGAGTGGCTGGTAATGCCGTTTGGATTGACTAACGCGCCAGCATATTTTGTGGATCTTATGAATAGAGTGTTCAGAGATCAGTTGAACAAGTTCGTACTTGTGTTCGTGGATGATATTCTGATTTATTCCAGAACGGAGGAAGAGCACAAGACGCACTTGCGTATTGTTTTGGGGATCTTACGGAAACATCAGCTGAAGGCTAAGTTTTCGAAGTGTCACTTCTGGAAGAGTGAAGTGAGGTTCTTAGGCCATGTGATTTCTGGAAATGGAATAGCGGTTGATCCCGCTAAGGTGGCAGCAATCCAGGATTGGGTTAGACCTAAGAATGCATCCGATGTGAGAAGTTTTCTTGGATTAGCAGGATATTATCGACGGTTTATCAAAGACTTCTCCAAGATAGCTGCACCATTAACAGGATTGACGAAGAAGAACCAAGTGTTCAGTTGGGATGCTAAGTGTGAGCAAGCTTTCGGAATCCTGAAAGAGAGACTGACGAGTGCTCCTGTTTTGACTATTCCAAGTGGGAATGATGAGATGGTGGTTTACACCGATGCATGTGGTACTGGACTTGGAGCAGTGCTGATGCAGAAGGATAAAGTTGTTGCGTATGCGAGTCGACAACTGAAGCCGCATGAAAGGAATTACCCAACTCATGATTTGGAGTTAGCGGCGATTGTATTTGCTCTGAAGATGTGGAGACATTATCTATTGGGAGTTCGATTCGAGTTGTTTACGGATCATAAGTCGCTGAAGTATCTTTTCTCCCAAAAGGATTTGAATCTTCGGCAGCAACGTTGGCTAGAGTTTTTGGCATCATATGATTTTGGAATAGCTTATACTCCGGGAAAAGGTAACGCAGTGGCAGATGCGTTAAGTCGAAGACATGCAGGATTGGGAGCCATGTTTTCTGAATGGAAGAGTCTCGAGTATTTAGCTGGATTTGACTTCAGGCCTAGATGTGAATTGGAACCTGAGATGTTGGCAAACTTATCGATAAGACCCACTCTTGTGGAAAGGATTGGCGAGGGTCAAAAGCGAGATGATAAGATTGTCAAGATTATCCGTGGATTGGAATCTGGATTGGATCCAGAAAAGGATAAAGGATTCGAGGTCGATAGAGAAGGTTGGCTTCGAAAGCAAGGACTACTAGTTGTTCCCGATATAGATGAATTGAGGAGTGAAGTTCTGAAGGAAAGTCATCACTCGAAGTTGACAATTCATCCAGGTGGAAACAAGATGTATCGGGATATGAAGAGAACCTACTACTGGGAAGGCATGAAGAAGGATGTTGGAGATTTCATTTCCAAGTGTATGAACTGTCAGTTGGTAAAAGCCGAACAGAAGAAGCCAAGTGGATTGCTTCAGCCCTTAGAAGTTCCTACATGGAAGTGGGAACAAGTGTCGATGGATTTTATTGATGGATTGCCTAGAACCAGAACGGGAAATGAAGGAATTTGGGTCATCGTGGATCGTCTGACAAAGAGTGCACGATTCATTCCTGTTCGATCGACTAGGACTGCATCAAAGTTGGCTGAGTTGTATGTTAAGTGGATAGTCCGATTCCATGGTATTCCGAAGAGTATAGTGAGCGACCGAGATCCATTGTTCACTAGTGGATTTTGGAAGAGCTTCCAGGAAGTTTTGGGAACCGAGTTGTGTTTGAGTACAGCTTATCACCCTCAGACAGATGGCCAGACTGAGAGAGTCAACCGAGTTTTGGAAGATCTCCTCAGAGCCTGTGTTTTAGATTTCGGAGGATCATGGGAAGATCACCTTCATTTGGTGGAGTTTGCGTACAACAACAGTTACCAGTCAAGTATTGGTATGGCGCCGTATGAGGCGTTGCATGGAAGACCGTGTAACTCTCCGACATGTTGGTTGGAAACTGGAGAAAAGCTGATGCTTGGGCCAGAGATGATTCGGCAGACTTCAGATTGTATAGAGATCATTCGGCAACGAATGAAAGCAGCCCAAGATCGTCAGAAGAGTTATGCCGATAAGCGTCGAAAGGATTTGGAATTCGATGTAGGAGATATGGTTTTTGTGAAGATTTCTCCACTGAAGAATGTTATTCGATTTGGAAAGAAAGGAAAGTTGACTCCGAGATTTGTTGGACCATTCCCGATTATCGAGCGAATTGGAAAGCTCGCTTACAGATTGGAGTTACCAGAGAAGATGTCGAGTGTGCACAATGTTTTTCATGTATCATATCTACGGAAGTATGTGCACGACTCGAGTACGGTGGTTTCTGCTGATAGCTGTGAAGACTTAGAAGTTGATCCAGTTGATAGAGGACCTCGTAAGCCGCTTCGTGTTGTTGAAACCGACACGAAACAGCTTAGGAGGAAGGTAGTTAAGTTGCTCAAGATACAATGGAGTGATGATGATAACGACTGTACGTGGGAAGTGGAAGAGAGGATGAAGGCAGCTCATCCTGAACTCTTCAAGGTATGGCCCTAAGGTGTCGTCTCATCTCGCGATATTGTAACTTGTTCTAAGTTTTAGAATTCTGTACGCTAAGTTAGAATTGGATGCATGGTTTGTTGATTGTTATGGATGATAGGCGTACAGAATAGTTTTGATTGCTTGGAATTTCGGGGGCGAAATTTCTAAGGGGGAGAGAATGTAACGACCCGTATTTTTACGGATCGACATGTTCGTCAAAATCTGGAATTTTAGCACTTTCATGTCATTTCAGATTTTTAGGCAGATTTGTCTAAGTCCTAGGTCGTACGCGACCTAAGGGTTGTTGGCAACTTAGAGAAGGTCTGCGACTTAAGAAAATGTTGTGAGCGACCTAAGTTTTGTTAAGTGTTAGGTCGGCTGGGAAAGTTAGCGACCTAGTAGTTGCCGAGTTAGCGACCTAGTAGTTGCCGAGTTAGCGACCTAGTAGTTGCCGAGTTAGCGACCTAGTGGTTCTGAGTTAGCGACCTAGTGGTTCCGAGTTAGCGACCTAAGGAGTTAGCTTGTTAGCGACCTAAGGAGTTAGCTTGTTAGCGACCTAAGGAGTTAGCTTGTTAGCGACCTAAGGAGTTAGCTTGTTAGCGACCTAAGGAGTTAGCTTGTTAGCGACCTAAGGAGTTAGCTTGTTAGCGACCTAAGGAGTTAGCTTGTTAGCGACCTAAGGAGTTAGCTTGTTAGCGACCTAAGGAGTTAGCTTGTTAGCGACCTTAGGAGTTAGGCTATGTGTTAGGTCGTAACACTGTTAGGTCGTATGTTGTGTTAGGTCGCGTAGGTTGCTAAGTTGTTAGGTCGCTAGGATAGTTCAAGTGTTAGGTCGCGTGTTGTTTTAGGTCGACTTGTGTTAGGTCGCAACCAAACTGAGTCTTAGGTAGTTAGGTCGTTAGGTTGTTAGGTCGCTGGGTTTCCTAAGTGTTAGGTCGCAAAGGAGTTAAGTCGTACATCTGTTAGGTCGGAGAGGCTTAGGTCGGAGAGGCTTAGGTCGGAAGCAACTTAGGGAGATGGCCAGATTTCGACTTAAGGACAGATTTCAGCTATAAATAGGAGGGGTTGTTCTCACTTTTTGGGATCCGGATTTTTGAAGCGACGAAGTGCTGCCATTTTGAGAGCTCGACTTCTACACTTCTTCACTTCTTTTCTCCACTCTAATCTAGTGCTTCCATCCATCCAAATCGAAGATCAAGATTGAAGATTCAAGAGCTTAGATTGAAGATCTTCATCTTTTCAAGAGAGATTTCTTCGTTTGAAGTGAGATCTTGTCGGATCTAGCTTAGCTCTTCGCTGTCCAGATCTGAAGTTGATATCTTTTGGATTGTTTAGGTGATTTGGTGAGTGGTGATTATCTCTCACACGGATCCAAAGGAGTATATCGGATTGTTGGCCCGATTTGGTGTTAAAATAGTGATTTCCATGCATTTTCTTCATCCTATGTGTAGATCCATGTAGATCCATTGTTCATGATGATGTTGCATCCATTTTATCATATGTTAACCTATGCAAGTTCATTCATCAAGTTTGTAGAGATATAATCCATGTTTTCATGCTTATTGGACTTTCAACTCTTTAATTACGAAAATGCCATTATTGTTATAATTGTCTACTTAGATCATTTTTGAATGCTTGATTGCTTGGATTGATGTTTGATTTGATTGATTATTATGAACTAGATGATTGATGATTAGATTTAGACCGAAGATGATTCAAAAGCTAAGGGAAAGGCTCTTGAATTGGAAAAGCTGCTCGTGGCATATGTAGCGGGATGATGAAGCTCTTATGCATAGATTTGATGATATGTTGAGATGGGGCTTTGCGAGGATGTAATGAAGCGAGGCAATCATATGATGAAGACTTGGTCTAATCCAGACGGGATCATTCCAAGCATGTTGATAACTCGGTGATATGATTCGAGTTGAGGATAATGAATGGATATGAGAATGGTCGTCGAGGAGGATGACTAGGAGGTTTGGATAGCATCGTTGTTGAAGGTTCTAGCATGCTCTAAGCAAGGGTACGTTTGGGCAGATTCGATAGTCCCAACGGCCAACTGTTGATGGTCGAGTACTCTGGGCAGATTCGATAGTCCTAGGCACGGGCTGCGACGACGTGCGGGAGTTATGTCTAGAACCGGGGTTTCCATTAGCCCTTGACGGACGGCTGAAAGAATGTGCCGGTCATTCAATTAACGGTGATATCGAAGCAATGATAACAGTGATAGCCAGAGTCATGGATGTTTGGTTGTATCGTCATTCGGACTCAAGAGCGGTATTTTCTGGGTGCTTATCTGATTTAGGCCTTGGTACTTGGAAAACATCGCCCTTGACTCGAGTGATAGTAGTTTTACTTTAAATTGTATGCTCTGCTATGTTTGCTTCTGCTTAGTGTGTGTCTGGGGGCTATCACTGTAGAATGAGGTTGGAGTGGGAGGGTTGTATTCCTATTCCTTTTTCCTTTATGCTCTTTTGGTATGTTGTTAGTTAATTTACTGCTCACTAAGACTGTTGTCTGACTCAAGGCTTTATGTTTCAATTCTTATTGCCTTGGGCTGTTCGTCCATTTTGGGACGGGCAGACTAGGTAGCAGGTGACAGGTGCTGTTCTCTTCTCACGATGCTGATATCGAAGACGAGCTAGAGGGTTGCATATTATCTTCTTATATGTACTGGATTTTTCCGCTGTTTTGTATTCTCTGAGAGATATGTAGTGAGGCTTGATGTATTGACTATGTGGATGCTTGTATTCAACTATTATGGAGTTCTATATGATGTCATTTTGTTCTATAAAGCTTCACTATACATATGTTCTATTGTATTTTGTCCATGCGCTGTGAGTAATACGATAGATTCTGTTGTTTTAAATCTTACCTTGACCATCGTCCATGGTCGCCTGGCACACTTTACAGCGCTTTATCTCTAGATTCGGTGCAGGGGTCATGGGCGGTCGTCACAATGGCTTTAGCGAGTGATCTCTAAGATGGAAGTTGTTGATTGCAGAACATTCATTGGAACCACGTCAACGCTTGAAACACAGGTGGAAAGTAGAGAAGAATCAGAGAGATTTCAGAACAACTTCTTCATACATTTAATAGCAATCTATTCCAAGCATATATGCATGCAAGATTTTCTCATATAATAAGACAGAAGTCTAACATACCCACTCATTTTAAGAAAACTTAGCCTGAATAAAACAAAAGTTTGTTATACTTTTAGTAGTGGGATCTTTTATTCATTGATTAAAAGGAACATGGTAGCAACTTCTTAATTAATCTAGAAATTCGATAGGAGGTCATGTGGATCTTTTGGGCCAGGTATGAACTATAGGAGCTACCGAACAATGCTATATTGCATCACCTTCTTTAGTTTACTATTATATACTTCGTATTATAAAATAGACCAAGTTCTAATACAACCATCTGATGGTAGAAATTTGGTTATTTGTTATTTGTCATCCAGCTGAAGTTTCCACCAATCCTTGATGCATAGGTTTACCATAATACAATTCATATGCACATAATTATCATATAAATATGGACTAGGCAGCTAATATCAAATCTAAACAATAATAAATTGAAATCTGCAGTGGAAGCAATAGATCGACATAAGCACTGCAAAGCGACCAACCAAAAAATGTATCGAAACCAAAGATAAATTACTCAGTTTAGCTCAAACAACGATCACAACAATGAAAAAAATAATCAAATTTAATAAAGTAAATAACACCTTTATTTATAGTGGTTCCACTAATATCGTAATAGTGCATATCCACGTTGTGGAGAGAAATTTTGTTAACAACCAAAAACAAGAGTATGAGAGATTAATAAACTATTTGATTCACTCAAATAATCTTACAAGAATGCTTCATGGATTTAGAAGTTAAGAGTTTATTGAGGAGAAACACATGCTTTAATTTAGCAAAAAAACCAATCGATTTCTCTATAGACCTAACTTCCAATTCATAGTAAACCATTTTCCCCTTGGAAAAATTGCACATCCTAGTCAAGAACTAGGTTTGCTGAAGTGATTCAATCGAGTTCCCATGCATTGGCAGTCGATTGGAATGGTGCTGAAAATCACTATTTTCTTTCTGCCTTGTTCTAGTCTACTTAAACACCTTGAAATTGAACTAATTCGATTATATACCAAAATTAAGTTTTGGACAAAATCACCAGCTCAAATGTTAGAACACTTCATCTCGGGAACACTGGCAGATGTTCCAAAATTGTTTCAAAAATTGCTATAGATTTCACACACCACTTTGTCTTCTAACAAGGACAACTTTTGCATAAAAGCTTCTAGTTGAAAACCATTTAAATCATTGGAAAGATAACATCAATTTCAATATTTACTATTGGCAAAATTAAATACTCCACCTCGTTACTATATCCAAAACATCAACTGCACCTTCAACCAATATCCATAGATAACTAAAAGCAAGAATATAGGTATTCCGCAATGAGACTCATTGCACTTTGCTAATGAGCATTGATAAGGTTATCGCCCACCAACGGAATATTGAAAGTAACCAACCAACAAATTAGAACCAACACAAGAGCAAAAACCAAATGAATCTCACTAATATGAAGAAAACCAAAACTCTACACACACAATTCAAGAAGAAATCCAAGATCTTTAACAATCAAACAAGAAGAATACCAAGAGTTCACCAAAATGCAAATAATAAAAAGTCACCAAACAAGAAGATAACCAAGGATCCTTCAAGCATTCAGAAAGTAGAAAACCTAAAGCTGATCAAAATACAAACAATATCTCACTAATATACAATCTATGGGCTTTCGGTGTGTCGCCATGTGGCACTAATAACTCAATAGGTGAATAAAGACTTTCCAACAAGCAAATCATTCATACCATCCACAAATGCATTCGATGCATAAACAATTTAATCACCAAGACTAAGATTTACATAGTGGCAATAATTATATTTATCAAACAGTTTTACATTACATCGACTATCGTGAGTAGCAACAATCTCGCATAAACCTCCTTTAACTCCAACTTGAGCTTAATTCTCTTGAATGGCATATACATTAGCCTCACTACTAGAAGAACAATATGAATTAGCATGCGATGTAACATTAACTGTGAAATCAATGGTAGCTCCAACTCTACTACAATATCAGAACATTTGAAATTTTTTCATTTTCTTCGGCTTAGGCTTTTCTCTATCTAAATTTGGAACAACTAACGAGTCTTTCAATATCTCAAGCATAACTGACTCATCAAAAGTAATATTCCTTGAGTGAACAAATTTCATTGTTGCAAGGTTCCAAATACGATAACCCTCAGTACCATAACCAAACAAAAATGCCTTAGAAAGCTCTAGCTTCCAACTTGTCACGACTTGTGTTGTGAACACATACACGATAAATAAAAATGTAGAATAACTCAATTTCACAAATTTACCTCTCCACAATTCTTCAAGTATTTTCCCATTAATGGCTGAACATTGAAATCGATAAACAATATGCATTGTATTTGACAATGCTACAGCCCGAAACTTCTTCGATGAGCTTGAAGTCAATCTTAAATAGTAGAGAAATAGCAACCCCAATGGATTGTAAATAACAAAGTGTAGTAAAATATCTTTGAAGTCTTATTGTCTATAATATTTTAAGAAATATAAGGAAATAATTCCTTGTTGTTGCAAAAACAAGCACCTTTGTTTTCTTCCCTTCTTTATTTTCTACCAGTGAATTCCAAACTTTGAATTTATCAAGAACTTCTAATTTTGCTTTTAATAATGAGATAGAAATCATAAATAAAGGAAACAAAATACCTAGTACCTCC
Source organism: Allium fistulosum (assembly GCA_030737815.1). Lineage (NCBI taxonomy): Eukaryota > Viridiplantae > Streptophyta > Magnoliopsida > Asparagales > Amaryllidaceae > Allium > Allium fistulosum. The sequence continues at coordinate 1,003,177,616 of CM060902.1, read as the reverse complement.
ATGAGATGTTATATGAGTGGGTCCCAAATGTCAATGTGTACATAATCAAGCACGATTGAAGAGTCATGTTTCTAACACCAAATGAATCCTCCTTCTTTTGTGATAATACAAATGCGTCGTAAAACTCAAATTTGTTGAAGGTTTCACCTTTGATCATTTTATGTCTATGAAGAATATCCAAGCTTGTTTCAAAAACATTACCCAAACGAAGATGTCAAAGTCTGAAAGCATCAAGATCACACGGGTTGTCAACACCAACACATGATTCTTTTAAGATTATAGAACCTTCAAGTAGATATAAATTCCAGAGTATTACACCCTTCACCAAAACAACTGCCCCAGGAGAAACCTTCAAAGTATCAGCCTCCAAAATAATCCTATGTCCCATTGATGACAATTGCCCAAGAGAATTAAGACATTTACGATGACTTGGAACATAGTAAACATTAGTAAGAGTGTAAATAATTCCATCATGCATATTTTATCAATCTTTCAATGGATATGATCAGAACTTTGGTAGAATATGCTAAAAAGGAGCGACGTCCATCATTAGAAAAACTATCATTGTATTATATGGTGAAGAATCTTCTAAACCTTCAAGTGTAACACATTCAAGTGCAATGGAAACGTTCCTGCATGTAAAAATATATACGTTACCTTTTATACGATAGTACTATTAATTCAAATTAAACTTTACATATGAAAACAAAGTGCATGCATCACTAATACTATAATTGTCTAAAACATACCACTACATTAATTCATCTAAAACTATTAAGATATTTAAACTCAGAATTCACAAAATATTCATCTCGCATTTCCATTACTGTAGGTGATCGTAGTTTCAATAATGTGTATGTAGTTAAAATATGCATCCTTTCCTTTACTATTATTGATAAATTTATCCCACCAATTAAAATAAACACACCACTAAGTTATAATTCAGCTATTGATTCAACTGAGGCATAAAATTGTTTCATCTTCTAGTTACTCATTTGACTAGACTATATATGCCTAGACTATTATAATCAATTTACTTAGGTTTATATACATGCTCGATGATTTTATTTTTCCATTTTACTAAAAGTTAATACTATATAGTATTATTTAAATTCATTATCCAACCTTAAGTTTAAATTATACTTTACATCGACCACAACGGTCATATGTATTTTTCTACACATTTATCTGATTTACTGAAAATATATCATAACAATGCTTTAGTGTAGAGAAAACAATCTAACATGTATTACTTATGACGATTAGTGAAAACAAGTTAATAAGATAACATATTCAGCTTCCTATTAAATGTCGACTAAAAATGCCTTTTATTAAATGTCATATAAATACACAAACACACACACACACATATATGTATGTGTGTATATGGTAAAGGATCTACAATTCTACAGCCGTAAGCCCATGTGTTTACACACACACGTAGACAGTAAATAAATCATACCGATATCTCAAATTAAATCATATACGAAGGACTTTACCTAACAATTTCATAACAATACCAACGATATCTCAAATCATATACGAATGAGCACACCAATAAGCTATGTCAATGATCATATACCAACGAATACAAACCAATGAATCTATATCATATATGAAGCTAATCAGATCATAATATTGCATAGAAATTAAATCGGAACAATAAATCACACCGATGGAGCCTTGAGCGACGATTGGGAGGAGGGGATATGCGGCTTGGGCTTTGCAGCGTCGTCAAGGAGGCGATGGCGGTTAAAGTCAACAAGGACTGGGGCTTCGGAGTGGGGCTTGCATGGCCAAAGGGATGGTTAGAGGCTGGGGCTTGCTTGGTCGAGACGAAGGCCAAAGGGAAGGTTGGAGGCGGGCATGCGTGGCTAAGAAGGAGGCCGAGGAGGAGGCTGGGGCTTGCATAGCCGAGGGTGAGGTTGGGGCTTGCGTAGCCGAGCGGGAGGGGGAGGTTGGAGGTGGGGGCGGATGAAGGAAGGGGAAGGTTGGAGGAAGAGGAGGCGATTGCATAGGCGAGTGGTTTTTTTTTCATGAAATGAATTATGGGTGGAATGGGAAAAGAGAATGACGGGTTAGGGGGTTATGAAGGGGGCAATGTCAAATGGATGCCTCATTGACACCTTAAAAGAGGCGTCGACACAACATCGGTAATTTTGCCTAGGTAATGTCTTACCTTTGCCTTACCGATGCCTCACCGACGCCTTGTCCATTGGCGTCGGCCAGGAGTCGATAATATCATGTAGGTAAATAAATAGTTTTCTAGTAGTGTTACTCCATCCATTTCCAGTCTTCATAGAGTTAGAAAGCCTATTAACACTCTTCTCACTTTTACTACTCTCACTCAATAAACAATCCATCACTACCGCTAGTTGCACCTTTATCGTCACTTAAAAGTATTAGATCGTGCAACTCCTCATAAGATGTTCTGTGTTGACAACCTCAAGCATTAAAGTGTCACGCTACAACTGAAACTATTTGAAAATCCCTTGTACCTCTCCGATAATGAACACAAAATCACTATCATTTGTTCTTCCTCAAGTTTCAAATCTATCGGCTTCTTCTTCATTGGCAAACATTCGAAATTATTCAAGCACCTTTAGCGAAGTTCTCTCTTTCATCTTATAGGTGAAAAACTTTCGTGACAAGATCAAAAAATTTGTAAGTGACTTTTTCATGTAAACCTTTTTGAAATTGTCCTAAATACACATAGAGGTAGTCTCGCGACTAATTTTAAAAATCACATTTTATACCCATAACAAGTTGAAATTTAGTAAAAACTTGTTCATGCACCTCCTCCAATTTAACTTGAGAAATGTCACTTGTCAACTAGTGTGTATCAAACACAATCTTATAACGCGATTTCTCCTTAAGACCGTCTTAATTTTCCATTGTTATTTATTAAAGTTGTTTTCTCCATTCAACTTTTCTTTAACCAATTGTGATCTCGATGCTAAATACGATTCATGTATATAAGGTGCAACACCACTACTAGGGCTAGTAACATTTGTAGGGCTCTTTGAGATATTTCCGGACTCTGACATTTTAACATACACCATGTGCCCCGCTAGCTCATATACCAAATATTATGTAGCTTCACCTAACACCAATATCAACTCTAAACTTTAACACAATAAAAATCCAAAATGAAAACTACAAGATCGGCACAAGCATTGCAAAATAACCAATCAAAAAATATCTCTAAACAAGGGTTATATAATCGATCTATCTAGCCCAAAAAATGATCACAACAATAAAAGAACAGTAATATGCAATAAAGTAAATGACACCTTTGTGTATAGTAGTTCCGCTAACATCATATTAGTATACATCCACTTTTGGAAGATAAATTTTAATTATAATCGAGCAAGAGAATATAATAGATTGATATAATATCTTGTTCACTCAAATAATCTTACAAGGATGGTTTTGTGGAGAAAGAATTCAAGGGTTCTAATGGAGGAGAACCTGTTAGTGTAAAAACTAGATTTTAGTCAATTGAGATAATGGCAGCAATCAAACGAACAGAGATGGCTTCAAGGCACGTCGATAACGCCAACCTTAAGATGTTATTTGTTATCTCCACTTGTTTAAGAAAATGAATGAATGTCTAGAGTCGCAACAAATCGTCTCTTAAGATACAATGGACCCAAGAAGTTATTCTCTCTAATCGACTGCGATGGCACTACCGAAGTCAATTTAAATCACTGTAATGATGACTGCAGTGACAAGGGTTTCGAGTTTATGATTTTCAGTATTAGAAACCCAATATAATCCAGTAAATAATAGTAAAGTGGAAGAATTTGAATATCTCTCATTAATTTTAGGAGTTATCTCTATTCTTCTTAATTCTCTCCAAGTGGATATTTTATTTTCAAAATCCTATAATTTACTACTTTACAATTATTTTATTAAACTTTTCACATTATTTTACTTTCAAACACCTACTTTTAAAAGAATCCAAAATTATTTACAAATCTTTCAAGGTTTTCTCTCAAAATTTTACATTTTCGTCCACACATTTAAATTATTTACATAATCCAAAAAACTAATTGATAAAGGAGTCAACTAATATTTATTAAATCCTAAAAATTTAAAATTTTAATATGTATACTATAGGCACATCAACAAATTGGTTAAAAAAATTCATCTAGATGCAAGTATATAAGAATCACATAACATGAATTATATACATTAATGGCAATAACAAATTTATTATTCTATAATTTATTTGAATTTATCATACATTTGTGATGACCCGTAGTTTATTTTTCTTATCCCTTAAACTCTGGGTGCCCTAATTTTCTTAGGCAGCCTAGTAGTTCAGGTTTAGCATAGAGCAATTGGATGGAGCTTGGAGCTGAAGATGCTTTGTAGATAGTTACCCATTCCCATTCCCACTGCATTTGTGTTTTGTTGTTTTCATCATTTGTGAGGACAGACGCCTATAACTGTCCAGGCTGAGATTAGGATAGACTCTGATAAATGTATTTAAAATTTCCACTCTAAAGATATATATATATATATATATATTGAAATAATATATGTTATTCCATTCGTGTGAGATTCTATTATGTTTTTATTCTCTTTCTTACCCTTGATAATCCGCCTCTGCGGCACTTGGATTTGCGGCACGTGAATACCGAGGATGTACCAGTGTCGAGTTTTGAGAGTCGAAGAAATGGGTTGTCACATTTGGTACCTGATCTTAAGTTGAGAAACACCTAGGCTTTGGTAGGGGTAAAGTCTTATTAGAGATAGGGTGAGTACACTCTAAATGAGTTTGAGAGTATTATATATGAGCATGTATTTGTTAATGATATATACAAATGATTTTGGTTTTGAAAAATTGGTAAATGAAATAATTTTACCTAGGATTATATTTTATATTTATGAGAAATTTTAGTTAGATATAATGATTAAATTTTTATAAAAAGGATTCTTGGTAGTGATAGCAATAAAATTTGGAAAACATTTTGGCAATAATTTCAAAGGATTTTTGAGAGGGATAAACCATTTTAACTTATAAAGAATTTTAAGTGGGAAAAGCTACCTTTAGAAGTGGATAGAACAAAGACCTTGGGTTTATTTTCTAAGTATTGGTCCAACATTGTTTTGAGGAAAGCAATACCAAGTGATTAGCAAATCTTTTAACTTAAAATAGGATGTGCCTAAGTTAATGAGATATTAATAACTCAACATTAGAATAAGTTAGATTAAGTAAATTTCTTAGTACCTATATCTAAGGGGATGTTGTTTACGTTATAGAAACAATATAGAGGAAAGTACTCTAAAGGAGATACCTCAAGGGAAGATGGGGCGAGAAGGACAACCTCGTTATTATCTCTAGCGATGAGGATGAACAACCTAAATATCCACCTAATGATTAGCCCCTACTAAGGGATAGCATGCCCCGTACACTTGAAGAAATGAAGATGGGTATCCAATGGCATGAATGCTCATACCACCCACCACCCCCGAGATGATTATAATTTCTAGTGATGACGAACCCGTGCAAGTCTCAAAAAGAATATGGATTGCGGATCCTGTTAGCTTTGCACCTAAAACCCATAGCAAAATTTGAACCTATGGAAGAAGAATCGGAACCCATGGAGGAAGAATCAGAACCTATGGAAGACCCAAATGCCGTGATATCTAGTGAAGGTAGCAATATGATATGGGACATGGATAGGGAGCATGTTATTTGGTAAGAAGAATCATCCAGTTCCTACATTAACTGGGATGAGATAGAGGGTAATGATGAAGAAGTATCGAAAGAGGAAGAAGAAGCTGAAGTGTTTGAGAACCCTTAGGAAGTTGATGTGCAAGGTCTTGAAGAAATATAAGAGGGAGAAGTAATCCAAGGAGTACCAGTTGGTATGCGACATGTTCCATGGAACCAACCATGGTTACCCTATGTTGAGGGTGAAATGAAATCGAATGAAGATGGCAATGAGGCCGATGATGAACTGAAAGGCGATGAAGATGGAATTAGGGAAGTTTTAACAGATTTTGAACATTGCAGCGCACCATCGGCTTTAGATTTAGAGGAATGAAGGAGATGTTAAGTATGGTTATTAAGGGTAGCACTATTTATCTAATATATATATATATGTATGTATGTATGTATATATAAAGTAGTGTGTGTAGCTAGGGATGAAATTTTGTTATGATTAGTATTTTGTACCCTATGTATCAGTGTTAGGAGGTCTTGATCCAAGTCTAAGTTGGAATGTTGAATGTAAAATTATGGAGATATATAATATAATTATCATATTTTGTTTCAACTTCGTACAATTACATAAATCTTTTAGATAAATTAATGAGAATTCTTGAGGAAAGAAGCAAGAAAATTTAAATAAGGGATTTTCTTTTATAAGAGAAAGTGGTATTATGAAATGTTTAAAAGACTTGAAAAAAAATCTTTCAATAAATATTCTAGAGAAAATCAAAGATAAGAGAAATTAAAGTATATGTATTAAAGAAAATATATTATAATTTGGAAATTAAAAGATAAATTATCTCTTAAAAGAAAATGGTTTCTTTTAAAAAGAGGATCAAAGAATATTTTTATGGATGAATATTTTGAAGAAATAAATGATTTATGAAAATATATTTAAACTAAAGATAAAAGTTAAATGAAATATTTTGTAAAAAAAATTGAAAGGGTAAATAAGCATGTATGAAATACATGGATTATTTCGTCGCACGATTCTGATCTAAGGTTCGAGTACAGAGCTTTGAGGTGTTTTACACGAATCCGAAAAAAGATTTATCACTCAATTCTTGACGATGAACATTGATTAGTGTTTGTGGTTGGACACTTGAGTTTTCTAAGATAGTTGAGAGCTATGTAAGGAAAACTAGAAAGTCTGATCGAAAGGCCTGATCAGAGTTCGCACTAGAGGATCGGTGGATCAATACTAGTTCGAAAGTAAAGCTGTGAATTCGAATAGAAGATCGAATCAGATATTGTGTACAGAAGATCATCGTACATCGTACGAGTGTAAGTTTAATAGTAAATATTTTGGGCAAAACCTTTGGTTTTTGTTTTGGGCAATTTCGGGGATGAAATTCTTTTAAAAGGGGGAAGTATGTAACGACCTAAAATTTGATCACTTTAGTTGAGGTATTTAATTTATTTTAAATATTCAAATATGGATTATTTTCAACAAATAATCAAGTTTTGTGAAATGAATAATAATAATAGTGAACCTGTTTTAAAGGAATATTCGTAAAAATATTTCCTTTAGAAAGATATATCAACAAAATAGCCGAAAATCGTTTTATCAACGAACAGCTCTATAATTATAAAACATCGTGCATGGAGCTGGATACATACACTTATTTTTATAATTGAACAAGAATATGAAATAAAATCAATTTTTTTGAAAATAAAATGTGTTTATGACATCATCAATGATGCTCTTATATTTAAATATTGATTTATGAACTTAAATTGAGATTTAATTATTTATAATTATTCAAATAATTGTTTTAAATGATGATAATTCAGTTTATAAAGTTATAAAGTGATAATGAATCATTTGTAATAGTTTACGAAGATATATATACTTGATTTGAAAATATAAGAAAATTCGTATCACTATATCGATATAATAGCGATTTTTGTAAATATTTGTTAATATTAAGTTATATGGTTTTATAAATAAAATGCGATCATTTTGATTAGTTAAAAACGATAAGAATTTTTTTTTTCAATTTTTTTTACATTTATATGTAATTTAAAATATAAGTGAAAATATGACAGAAAATCGAAATAGAATTCGTAACAATTTAACATGTAAAAGTTGTGGAACGTTGTGAACTATATGCGATACATATGCATATGTACATGTACATGAACACACATATATACACACATATACACATATAATTAAATATATACATATTAATAAAAATATCCAAGATATTTCCTAATTCCTTAACACTTAAAAGCAAGCACACAAGTCAACACTTACACATCAAAGTACACACTTGAGTGTGCACATGAGGGGATGATACACGGCCAAACTAGTGGGGGTAGGGGAGGACATGTAGGATGTGGAGATAATGATGATAAGCAGATGGAAATTTAGATATTTATCCACTCTCTTTTGCCTATAAATACCACACTCTCTTCTCTTCCATTTTCACAGAAATTCCTCCTTCTAAATCTTAAGTTCTTCACTCTTATTCTCCACTTTAATGACCTCTTGTATTAGGAAAAAATTATGGCAAATTTTAGTGCAAAGAAATCTAAAATTTATATAGTACATAAAGATATTGTTAAACACTTAAAAACCAAGTCAAACCTCCTTCTCTCCACTCTCTATACCCACGGCCACCACCTACAACCACCATAGCTGATCCCATCCACCCCTTACAACCAAGGCCGTGTGCACCCTAACCTAGGCCGAGCCATCCAAAAGATCTAAGTGTTCGTGAGCTTAGAATTCAAGTTATTGAAGCTATAGTCCATTTAGCAAAGTTAGAAACCAACGAAGGTTAGAAACTCTTACTTATATTATATTTTTGGCTGTTGATATAATGTTTGCAATGGATGTTTACTATGCTTTGATCATCCAGTTTAGTTGTTTAATATGTTTGTTTGATTGTATTAACAAGTCACGTTTAATACACGTCCAAAATCACAAAGAAAATCACTTTCCTTTAATTAAAGAAATGGTGTATATGGAATTTTTAAACCTCTTTAAAATGGTTTAATATGGTTTAGGAATGTTTATAAAAATTTAAAAGTGTTTTGGAAAAGTTTAAATAAATATTGAAAATTTAGTCAATAATAGGCGTGCCGCATAACGACAATTCACGATTTTGCATCTTAAAAGGTATGTCCATTTATAGGATGGATTCGAAGTTGGATTGCTTTGAAATAAGAATTTTCCGAACCCTTAATCGTAGTTTTCAAACAAAGAAAGAAAATTGAGATTTCGTTTAGTAGATTTTAAAATATGAGCAAATTAAGTTTTAAATAAAATCGCGCTTTGACAGTTCGGAGGCCAAATTAGTAAATGTTTTAAAATGGATATTTTTAATTCTTTAAAAATATAAAATAAATCCTATAAATCTTTTAAAATATCTTAAAAGATGTTTGAGTTATAAAAATGGATTTCTAAATAATCGAAAAGTTGTTTTAATCAAATAAGCTTTTAAAACACTATTTGCATAACTTTTTCGCAGCACTTTTAATTACTTTTGCAAACAATAGCTTTAACTTAATTATTCTTTTCCAAATCTTTTATAAACCTTTTAAAATAAATAATTAAGTAATTTAAAGATGATTAAGAGCTTTAAAAATGAGTATGCGAAAACGACTAGTACATTTGTTCCATTTGTGAATGTCATAGAAAATCCGACCGAGGAATGGAATAGATTGAAGGAAAAGCCCGGATGCTCTAAAATAATTAAAAGTAAATTAGTATGTTAAAAGATTTAAAGTCGATCAAATAACTTGACCACCTTACGGGTGACAGAGAGGTAGTCTCTAGGCTTGGGTTTGGGAAACCAGTTGTCTGCCCTCCCTAGCTACCCGAACCGGCTCAACGGAGGGGATAGTAATTTGATTTACTCGGATCAAAAAATGTCAAAGTATAAAAGATATAATTTTCCAAATTTAAAAAACTTGAATTGCATAGAAATGATCTTCTTATACTTGGTATTAAATCTCGAAGAGGGAACTCATACTATCCGTGTCAATTTAAAAGGCGATTTCACCGTTATGCGACAGATAGTAAAGGTTGAATACAGAAATTGATATTGAGTAGAATTAGTATAATTTCTATCGACCCTTTTTAATTCAATAATGTTTTCCAATATGACGTATGAAAATGATTTGGAATTAATTTAATTCCTATACTTAAAACTAATTGGTTTGGGTTTATAGTAAACGATGTCTAAATAACATTGTTTTTGATCCGTTTTAAAGGTTATGATTTGGAAATCTTTGTTAAGATTTAAATAAATGATTTGGAAATATTTTCCTAAGTAAAGAATGAAATGATTTAGAATTTAAAAAGGTTTTAATTAATCAAAGGATTTGATAAGAGAGGTTTAATGATTCCGTATATACTAGAAAGAAATGTTTTAAAGATATATATCTCTAGAAGATATTTTGATAAAAAGAAATTAATCAATCAAAGAACGATTCCTTATTACCTAACATCTTTTTATCGATGATTGGTTCGAAGGAACCAGGGTCGGATTTGAGTGATTCTTATCCGAAAACTACTTCGAACCAATATACGAGTTCAAAAGCAAAGACATGATATGGAAATGATTTGGAAGATCAAATGTAGGGCTGCTTGTCACTGACCCTTGGGAGAATGTTCCCATATCACTTATTAGTGACAGTAATTCTCCATTTGAGATCTTTGATGCAAGGACTTCTCGCTACTAATCCTAGGGGTAATTCCCGACAGGATGTGGTAGGAGAGTGCCTTCGGATTGTCTTGTTCTTGTACAATTTGTATGGATGAATGTATGACGTTGCATTTTATATTACATTGATTGATCTCTATGAACGTATCATCTGTTTGGTGGCGAAGAAGGCAACTTCTCTTAGCTTAACACCCTTTCCTAAGACATACGAGCTCAGGAGTTATACGTTTATAGAAATTAGTTGTGTGATAATGGAATGACAGCGTGGCATTCAAAGTGGAATGTGCTATGTGAAAGGTAATCGTTACCTCATGCCTCATCACCCGATAATGGTTTAAACAGGGTACGCCGTAAGGCTACGTGGTTCGCAACCATTAGGGTATGATCATAAACTTCTAGATAACTCTTTATATGTCGAGTATTCTGTGTATGCTATGAGGCCCCGGAGAGGTCAGTAACGACCGGGTTGATGACATATTCGGTTTCTATCCAAGCTATGTCTGAGTGCCAAATAGGGATAGATCGGTCTTACCAAATGCGAAGGATTGTTTATGTATCCTCGGTACATCTCTCTAAAGATGTCTTGTACGGAAGGTAGTCCCTTACCTGCCATTGTATGGAATCCATTCTCCAAATGAGCCTTGTAAGAGTTTTGTCTACGGAGCCCAACATATCCGAAATTTAATAATAGTAACAATTTCGGCTAAGATTAATAAATTTATTTGCAAATGCTTTCAAAAGAATGTCGTTAAAAATAATATCAACTGATTTTTACGTAGCAAATGTTTTGGTTATCATAAGGTAAAAACTCGTTCGTGTTTATGTGCAGCGTGGTCTTATGAGATACCTTTTATTTTCAAAACATCCGTATTTAAAGTTTCTCACCAGTCCGATGACTGATCGGAGTTTATTTTTATTATTCCTTAAACTCTAGGTGCCCTAATTTTCCTGGCCAGCCTAGTAGTTCAGGTTTAGCTTATAGCAATTAGATAGTGCTTGGAGCTGAAGATGCTTTGTAGATAGTTACCATTTCCATTCCCACTACATTTGTGTTTTGTTATTTTCAGTAGTTGTGAGGCCAGACATCTACAACTATCTAGGCTGAGATTAGGATAAACTTTGATAAATGTATTTAAAATTTCCACTGTAAATATATATATATATATATTGAAATAATATATGTTATTCCATTCGTGTGAGATTCTGTTCTGTCTTTATTTTCTTTCTTACCCTTGTAATCCGCCTCTCCGACACTTGGATTTGCGACATGTAAATACCGATAATGTATTAGTGTCGATTTTCGAGAGTCAAAGAACGGGTCGTCACAACATTGCACTATAAAAGTCTATTGACTTCAAATACCTAAAATTTTCATAATTACTTAGAAACTCTTCTCAATTATCTTCTAATATTTTACATTCAAGACGATATATTTAAATAATTATGTAATCTTAAATTTAAACTATTTAAATAAGTATGATTAACTAATATTTATTAATCTATCTAATAAATCCAAAAACTATGAGGATTTCAATACATACAATATTCATGTATATGAGATAAATGATGAAATTATTTCTTCTTTATTCAGATATATAGAGATATTTAAATCACGTAACATAAAATATATACATAAATAATAATAACTGCTTTAATTTCTAATTCATTTATCTCAAAAAAATTATCATACATTACATAACATAATTTCATTTTACCAACCTTTAAAAGATAAATGTATATTTTACAACATTCGTTGTGAACGCACAGATTACTCTGATAAAAATTAGATTATATAAACATTCTCACTTTCCACGTGTTATTAAACCAAATCTAACTCATAACTCAACTAAATGTTGTATAACATTAGCTTGAAATTATCAAAGTTGTAAGCATGACCCTCCTACAAGAACGTGAACTCTATGGTTAACTACAAGGATAAAATTGTTTTAAAATGAAAGCTTAATAATCAATAAAAGTTTATATGTTTGATTCAAAAAATATTTCATACATAGATAAGCTCACCATAAATTCTATGCTCTTTTCAATTACAAATTTGTATAAGCTTTTCTCAATTTTCTCCAACTTTTTAACATTTAACTCCTTATATTTAATTATTTATGTTAATCATTAATTCAAATTATTCAAATAACACTACACCAAACATGTCATTTTGTAACACTTTTGCGCTTTCAAATTGTAACGGTAATAACCGTTATAAATTTCTAACAGATATTTCCGTTAGAAATGTTTATCACGGTAATAACATTTCGTCTTCAAGTTCATCGTATTGTAATGTTTGTGACTATATCTGGTAATTTCGTAAATACTAAAAATAAATATAGATAGTATTGTAATTTTATATTTTATTATTAATTACTTATCCATTTCACACGCGTAACATTTCATCGTCATTTCAATTCCTCTTTAGTTCTAGGGTTTCACCCCTCCAGTTTGTTCCGCCTCCACTGTTTTGCCACCACGTTCAATCTTTCGTCTTCAAGTGCATTGTTCTTTACCAAAAATTTCTTGTCGTTATCTTCTTGTTCTTTACCAAAAATTTTTGGATGCTGTTTAGACACAAAAAATTAGATAGTTTGAGATTGTTTTTGTGATTGACATGTTTGAAAAATTATGAAATTCTAGTTTTTTAACTTCATAATTCATATGGTTACTGAGATGCTAAGTGTAATGCTTTATGTGAATATCTTTTATAATTCAATAGCGTCCTGAATTTCTACACATAATCTCATGCTTTTCATTTTTCAAGTGTAACTATGGTAAAGGTTTTCTATATTTATATAAGAACAGTGAAAAAAACACAATCGATGAACTTTTAGCTTTTAAAGATAAAAACAGGGTAATTTCATAGTTTTTACTGATAATTGTACACAAGAATGGTGCTACTAATAGACAATTAGTGATATGTAATAAAGTTAGTATTTAGATGAAATTATCAAGGACCAAGAATTGGTTTCTGTTTTCATTTGGTTTACAATTTCAATTTCCATTTTGTTTGGTCAATTTAATATTATTGGAACTCAAATTTTTTTTGCTACTATTCTAGTTTTGGATTTTGGCCTTTTTTGATGGAAATAGATTAACGGATAGTGCGCTCTTGTTATTTATGAAAATAAAATATATAGTACTATATTATACTTTAAAAGCCAATTAACTTATTGATATTTCTACTGAATTTGGCTGTAATTGACAGATGTATCATACTTTTGAACTATATCATTTGCATATTTTTGTATTATCTTGTCTGATTTGTTATTTCTTTTTTGTTATTTTGCATGTTTAATACACTTTCTTATCTTTTCTACTATAATTTTATTGTCACCTATTTCTTTAGCATTGGAAGAAAAAACAAGAATGTAAACCAAAATAAAGATTTAAATGGGACCTAATTGAAACAAATGGAATTTTGGCTTCCAATCGGAATCTTCATCCATGACAATTATGATGAACATTTGAGAAGTTGAAGTTCAGCTAATATATCCTACAATTTTAAACTGAATTGGATATATTTTCATTCATATATTGAATTTAAAGCTTGAACTTTTTTTTCGAACTTTAGAATTGTAATAGTTAAGTTACATGTAAGAGAATAATTGTGTTTGCTTACACATATAAATCTAATGCACTTTAAATGTAATTATGATTAAGATGTTATATTCTAAAAAATGAAATATTGTATAATATTTAATATTAAGGAAATGTCTGATATTATGATGAAGGTATTATATTCTAAAGCACTACATTACAAAATCAAATTGTAGAAAGCTTTCCCAACCACTTCTAAAATGATATAAAATTTTCTTTCTTGATTATTTTTATCAATCAAACATGTCTACCCAAATTGTAAACAAAAAAGAATCAGTCACTAGTTCTTTTTTGAAAGCAAGTTACATATCCATTCATGAAAGCATGTTGCATGTCTATTTTTGAAAGCATGTTAATTGTTCGATCAAAGTAATACCATAGTCATAAATTTTCAGGAGGAGAAATATAAGGATAACTTACAGGGAAAATAATATCTCAGATCAGTTTTCCTATTTTGAAAATCTGATGATGTAACAATTACAGCTTCTTAAATTAGAATAGAAATTTACAACTAGAAGAGACTATGTAATAAATTAGAATATATTGTTATGTAATTAATAAAAGCATATTGGTATAAGAAAATAAACTCTTATGATGTTATAGTTAAATATTGCTGATAAATATAGTTTGTACATTCTTCATTTATTCATAATTTAATGAAAAAATATTAGTAATAGCCTAATAGTTGGTGATTTAGATGTGAATTTCAATTTTCTGGATGTTGAAATTTTAGAAATTTTGATGGCACACCGTTAATTCATGCACAATTAATGCACACCGTTAATTAATGGCACACCATTAAACTACAATCCTTTTTTAATGCACAATTAACGCACAATTTGAAAAAATATTAGTAATAGCCTAATAGTTTGTCCTTTTCCTTACGTATATTAATGCATCAAAAAATAGAAACTACTAGCCTCGAAATTAAATGTAATTGTAAGATATGCTTTGTTTATATAACATGGTTATGTATTATTTTTTTATGTTACCTGGTTTGAAAAAAAAAATTGCTACTCTTAATAAGCATTTGAGATGAGATTAATAATGCCAGAATGAAATATGAATAGATTCAAGTAGTGATAGTTGTGTCAAACAAGAAATTGAAAACATATTAAGTTGTATGAAAAATTACAGTTTTAGTTTTCTTTCTCTTTCTGATAATAGTTTAGACGATTTAGTCAAATAAACAAATTTAATTATAAATTCTTTTTAAATAGTTGAAAAACTGTTTCTAAGTCTCAGTAAAAGAAAGAAACTCATGTCAATACTAGTTCTGAATTGATGATCAAAGTGCAATAGCTCTTGGATGTCATAAACTCAACCAATATAATTGATTTAGTCACCCGAACAAAGAAATTTGGTGTCAACACTAGTTCTCAGATGATTGTTTGTGCAATATTTGAATTATTATGACCTGTACTTTGTCAAACTGGCCGTAATGTGAGAAGTGACTAGATATAGGATATAGTGTATTAACCTTTTGGATTTTAAATATGGTTGTCCAGGTTAACCTAGTTAAGTCAAATGTATATAAATTAAAATTTTATCAGAGTAGAAAATAGAGCTCCAGAGCCAACAACACCTGAAATGTTCATCGTCTAGAAAATTTAACTTGAATTATTCATCAGTAGTTTTAGTAACTTATTGTCTAGGCTGTTTGTGTAATAAGGTTAACAATATATAATGTTAGTTGGTGGTGACTGTAAGCATATATGTAGCTTGTCTGATCAAGTGTCTGCATCATGCGTCACATTTGTGTGAACTAATTAGAAAAGAAAGCCTAGTAATTAATTGCAAATGTAATTGAATATTATCCACTAAGACTTCACCAACTTCTTCATTATTTCTATAATCATTGTCAAATTTTCATTATGAAGGTACATATATTTTAGTGAAGAGAACTATACATAGTGTTGGGCTTTAGCTTTCTATGACAACAATATTATTCGTAAAAATTTCACATGTCAGGTTCCTGATCATTTCTATATTTCTTTGTTGTATTTTATCAAGTGCAAAATAACTTTATATTGTATACCAAAATAATGACTAGTTGTTCCTTGCTTACTGATGGAAGAATTGCTTTATTACAAGTGAAACCGATGACTCTCCACATGTTTGAAACCTAGAATACTTTCTCTTTTACTTGGAAGACATGGTCATCTTGGAATCGTATTCTGATGCAGCTTTTAGTGTTAGTTCACAGGTCAATTTTTATACCACTAAACAATTTAAAGTAAAGAATTTCTCAAAAGCATGGCCACATGCATAACACATGCATTACTCTGTAAATCACAACATAACCATACTTGGTGCATTTACACATGCATTATGTCCACAATTGTTAGGTGGAAACTTAAGGTTGACAAAGGTAATAGAGAATGGCTAAATTATCATAAATGAATCAGAAATTAAAATAAGGAGAGTAAGAAAACAAACAGTAAATAATGCGAGAAAGGATGATATATCATGGTTCTGGCATATATAGAGAGATTCAAAAACTGCACAGGCATCTTTCGTTTTCACCACCTCAAGTTGCAACCATATTATAGATCATTTTTTTCCACTTATATTGATTTTATCCCAATAAATGAATAATAATTCATAATTTTAGTATCTAAGTGTGGCGAAAAAAGTAATGAGCACCCATTGGGCTGCAGCATGATTTATGTCTGAATGGGCTTGTTGCACTTAAAAAATGAGTACAATTTTACATTAGTACTAATTGGATAATACATAGCAAACTATTGTGTTTTTAAATAGTTCGCACTCGAACAACCAATAAAAACTAGTGATTTGTTCATATAGCAACGGTGCTTTGTTCACACTAATGTTCGTTGAACAAAATTGCACTCTTTGGTGAATTAAGCTACACAATTTGATTTCAACTTTAACACGGTCTATATACATTTTTTGTAGTCATGCATCATTAAATAGTAAATACTATCGTAACCTGAAAGAAAAATCGGAATGAAATGAGGAAAAGAAGACACCTTAGTAGACTTAAACATAAGCCCAGCAAGATAATTAAGAAAAGTCAAGGAACCTTTGGTTAATCCATGAAATCCCATAAGCACTGCTGAAAGCTTCAAATATGTATTCCATTATATTTTTTACTGTATAACTTTGTATACCATTGGTACATATTCATTTTCATGATTTTATAAATACACACGCACACTTGCAACATACACCACATTCATATTAGACTTGGGTGTGTTTATGTTTGTGCAGTTAATGCCCCGCTATTATCCCACTATAACCCTGCTATATCTCATAGCGGATTTCTACCGCTACGATTTTTCCATATAGCACCAAATATAGCCTTTCCGCTTTAAGCCCCGCTATTTCTGCTATATCCCGTTATTCCCACTATATTACCCTATTTCTGCAATATCTTCTTTAAAATAAATGAATTGACAAATGACATTTATACATTATAAAAATTATAAAACTAATTTATTTAATTGAATTTTTAATATATTTTCAGAAATGAAAATACTCTAATATTCTACTAAATTCACTTATGTTATATAATAGGTTTACGTTTATTTACCGTACATTCGCACATGTTTTTATTTAAAATTATTTATGTATTAATTATAATTCAATTGAATGTTAATTTTTCATTTAATTACCATTTATATATTTGTAAAAACACTAAGTACGAGTTTTATATGCTATTTAAGAGTCATCCGCTATATCCCGCTATACTCTTGCTGTATCCTTGCTATGACCTTTTGCACCTCCGCCACATTGAATCTGCCGAGCACTTTAACTGCATAGGTTTATGTGTCAGTACTGTTCAATGAATACTATGATTCTTTTCTCATTAGTGCCTACCAATTTGTTACCTGCTATGTAAGGAACAGATAAAAGAGAAGGAAACAATCTATAAGAGAATGAGGGATGAAAACGAGTTTGGTAAATTGGTATGAAATACTTAATCACAATAAGTTTAATAGGCTCGGTTTGTCAAACGCTTAGTTTTTAAATTGATAAGAAATACAAGAGACCACTCAGTTTGTAAAACGAGGCCACTCAATTTACAAACTAAGCATATAGCTCAGTTTACAAACTGAACACTAAGCGCAGGGGTCAGTTTACAAACTGATCTCAGCTCAGTTTAGATTAACTGAGTTCTGCACTCAGTTTGTAAAGTGAGCTCTGTGCTCAGTTTCTAAACTAAGTCCGGCTCAGTTTATATTAACTGAGTCTGGCTCAGTTTTTATACTGAGCTTGCTGCTCATGTTATAACTGAGTGGTAAAGCTCAGTTGCTCAGTTACAGACTGAGCGGTAAGCTCTGTAAACCAAGCATTGCTCGATTATAAACCGAGTGCTTTGCTCAGTTATAAACTGAGCAGTAAGCTCGGTTAAAAACTGAGTTTATCCCAATTTATAAATTGAGCCATAAAGCTCAGTTTTAACTAAGAAAAGTGCTTAGTTTTTATTATTAGATGTGATGCGATTTGATCTTCAAGTACAATGAAGCTTTCCTTCTGTCTTTTTGATAAAATGAGCATGGTTTCTGAATATGCAGGCTTTAATAGAAGCTGCATAAGGAAAGAAAAAATCAGAAGCTGAGTGTTAATGGTAATGAAGGAGTAATAAGTTTTGTAATAGTGAAATTTGAAATTATCATCCAATGAACTTTGTAGAATTTGGTATAAAGTATATTGTATGTTTGACGTTTGTTTTGAAATTTTGTGATACGTTGGTTTTGAAATTTGGTTACATGTTTTTGTTACTATAAATTTGAATTTGTATTGTTGAATGAAATAATGTATGAAAGTATAAGATGTTGAATGATATGGTTTGCAACACCTATAAGTATTACCGATCAAAATGGTTACTATTTATCATAGTTATATCCGTTGGTAAATGATGTATTTTAGTAACATATTTACCAACGGTCGGTAAATACATTACTTTCCAACGGTTATAACCATTGGGAATATGGAAATTTCCAACGGTTATAACCGTTGGGAATATGGAATTTTCCAACGGTTATAACCGTTGGAATAAAATTCCATATTCCCAACGATTATAACCATTGGTAAATATGTTGTAGATTTTGTCCTGTACCTATTTGTAACGGTTAAAACTGTTACAAATTTGATTTGTAACAGTTATAACCATGAAAAAATGACAATTCTGGTGTTGTGTAAATTCAATTATTTAATGTTCATTAATCCGTTTATAAATCCTTTAAAAAAATGACAATTCAATATATATATATATATATATATAACAATTATATTAACAAAATGGTGAAGTTACTTATTCACTTATACATATAAATAATATATATCACATAACATAAATTATTGACATATAGACAATATTAACAATTTTAATTTATAATTTTTTTGAGTTAGGACATTAATTTTTACATAGATATGTAGTTAGTGAGTGTTGAACCATTAATCTTATATCTGAGCATCGCAAGTCGTTTTAATTTATGATTAATATATCATAATAAGTTTATTATATATTGCATAATAAAATATATTTTAGCAATAATTAAAACATAAATAATATTTTTTAACAACATTACCGTGTGCAGTGCACGTATTACACACTAGTTAAATAATGGTAAAATAGAAGAATTTGAAGCTCTCTTATTACTTTGAAGAGTTATCTCCATCATTCTTAATTCTCTTAAAGTTTAGATATTTTATTTTCAAAATTTTGTAGTTTACCACTTTACATTTATTCTACTAAACTTCTCATGCTTTTACATTCAAATACCTAACTTTTAAAAAAATCTACAATTTTTTAATGATTCTCTTCTAAAATTTTAGAATGAAGTCCACACATTTAAATCAGTTATATATTGCAAACTTTAAACCAATCGATAAACATAGTGAACTAATATTTATTAATTAGTCCTAGAAGATGAAAGTTTTAATATGTATAAAACAGACGCATCAACAAGTTGGTCAAAAAATCAATTGAATGCAAATATATATGTATAACTATACATAAATTATACACATTAGTGGCAATAAAATTTTTATTTTATAATGTATTTACTGAATGAATTTATCATACATTGCACTATAAAATTAATTAACTTTAAATACCTAAATTTTATAATATTTACCAATCGCTTAGAAACCCGTTTCAATTATCTCCTAATATTTTACGTTCAAGTCCATATATTTAACTAATTGTGTAATCTTAAATTTAAACTGTTTAAATAAGTATGATTAACTAATATTTATTAATCCATCTAATAAATCCTTAAAATATGAGAATTTCAATGTATACAATATTTGTATATATACATATATACATACACACACACATATATATATACATATACATATACATATAAATATATACATACACACACACACATATATATATATATATTAAATTATTTAACTAATTGTGTAATCTTAAATTTAAACTGTTTAAATAAATATGATTAACTAATATTTATTAATCCATCTAATAAATCCTAAAAATACGAGAATTTCAATGTATCCAATATTCATATATATACACACACATACACATATATACATATACATATATACATATACATATATGTACATATACATACATACATACATACATATATATATATATATTAAATAACAGTAAAGTAGAAGAGTGTAACGACTCGTAAAATCATCACTTCAGAAAAATATCAAAATATTCAAAAATAAGATTTTTAAACATAAATGATGATGTTTTAAATTATAAATAATAATGGTAAACTTTTTTTGAATAAGTATTCACAAAAATATGTACTTTGGTTAAAATGTCGATAAAATAGATATAAATCATTTTATTGGTAAACAACTCTTTAGCCATCTGAACTCATGCACGGAGTTGGATACATACACTCATTTTTATAATTGGACAAGAATATGAAATAAAATTATTTATTTTATTTTTGGAAATTTAATGTATTTATGACGTCATTAGTGATGCCATTATATTAAATAATTGATTAATAATTTAAATTGAGATTTAATGACTTAATAATTATTATAATTATTCTAAAATTGTTCTTAAATGGTATAATTCATTTTGAATAGTTATATAGTGATAATAAAACCATCTGTAATAGTTTCATAAAGTTATATATTTGATTTGAGAAAATAAGAAAATTCGTATCGCTATATTGATATAATAACAACTTTTTTAAATAATTGTTTTATATTTATTCATATGGTTTTATAATTCAAATATCATCATTTTAATTCATCTAAAATGAAAAGAAAATAGTTTTCAAATTTTGTTTACAAATATAGGTATGTTAATTAATAAGTGAAAATATGATAGGAAATCAGAATTAAAATTCGTAACGGCTTGACGTATACAAGTTGCATAACGTTGTTCAAACAACTTGTGCACATACATGTAGATGTATAAACATATCACATGCACACATACACATAACATATAAACAAATATATGTATATTTTATATATATATATATAAACCTAAGATATTTTATAAATCTCTTAATACTTAAGTAAACAACCCTTACCATCAAACATCACCTCACTTGACACCACATCACCACCACCTACATCATCATGACCATCATCACCTAAGCCTAGGGCGGGGTCCACTGTGCATTAATATGATGGGGAGGAGAAGGTGACAAGGGGTAGTTTGCCCATACATATTATGATATTTTGGTTTTCTAAAATCCTATAAATACCCCATCCCTTCTTCATATTTTTCACACAATTCTCTTTACCTTCTTCTCCATATTCTCAAGCTTATTAATAGCTTCTCATGTTAACAAAATAATGTCAAAATATTTCTCAAAAAGAAACTATAATTATATAGTGTGTGTGTATATATATATATATATATATATAGTTAAAACACCTCAAACTCTTAACCAAACCACCTCCTTTCTCTTCTTTCTACCCACGACCACCACCATTTTCCATCAAAGTTGAGCCTTCCTCTCTCCAAATCCTAGGCCATGAGCTCCTTCAACCATTCCAAGGTAAGGCCGAGCCATCTAGGAGCAATAATCTAAGTGACCGCGAGCTAAAAGTTTGAGTTAACGAAGCTATAACCATTTTTAGGTTAATAATTTGAATCTAAGGTGAGAAACTCTTACTTATATTATATTCTTGGATGATGATATGATGTTTGCAGTGGATTTTAATATGCTTTGATCATCATGTTTGGTTGTTTAATATTGTTGTTTAATTATATTAACAAGTCACGTTTAATACACGTCGAAAATCACAAAGGAAATCACTTTCCTTTTATTAATGATATGGTGTATATGCAATGTTTAAACCTCTTTAAAATGGTTTAATATGGTTTAGAAATGTTTTATAAACATTTAAAAGTGTTTTTGGCAAAGTTTAAATAAATATTGGAAATTTAGTCAAAAATAGGCGCATCGCGTAACGGCAATTTGTGATTTCGCGTCTTAAAAGTTAATTCCATTTATAGGATGGATTCGGAGTCGGATTTCTTTGTAATAAGAATTTTCCGAACCCTTATAATCATAGTTTTCAAAAGAAGTAAGAAAATTGAGATTTTATTTAGTAGATTTTGAAATATGAAAAAATCAAGTTTTCAAAATAGTCGCGGTTTGGCGGTTTGGAAACCAAAGCGATAAATTCTTTAAAATTGATATTTTAAATTCTTTAAAAATATGGATTAAATTCTATAATCTTTTAAAATGTTTTAAAAGAGATCCGAGTTATAAAAATGAATTTTAAAAAGACAGAAAAATCGTTTTGACCAATATAGCTTTTAAAACACTATTTGCAGCACTTTTCGCAGCATTTTTTACTAACTTCTGAAATATGAATGTAAACTTAACAGTTCCTTTCCAAATATTTTATAAATGTTTTCAAATAAATAATTAAGTAATTTAAAGATGATTAAGAGGTTTAAAAATGAGTATGCGGAAACGACTAGTACATTTGTTCCATTTATGAGTATCATAGAAAATCTGACTGAGAAATGGAACAAATCGAAGGGAAAACCCGGATGCTCTAAAATAATTAAAAGTTAATTAAGTATGTGTAAAGATTTGGAGTCAATCAAATAACTTGACCACCTTATGGGTAACAGAGAAGTTGTCTCTAGGCTTGGGTTTGGAAAACCCGTTGCCTGCCCTCCTTAGCTAACCGGACTGGCCCGACGGAGGGAATAGTAAATTCGATTTACTCGGTTCAAATTTCCCAAAGTATAAAAGATATAAAATTTCCAAATTTAAATAACTTGGAGTGCATAGAAATAATCTTCTTGTACTTGGTACTAAATTTGTAGGAGGGAATCTGTATTATCCATGAGAATTTAAAAGGTGATCTCACCGTCATTCGACGGATAGTAAAGGTTGAATACAGAAATTGATATTGAGTTGAATTATTATAATTTCCATGATCCTATTATGTTTTCTAAAATGATTTATGAAATTAATTTGGTAATTCCAAATTTAAAGAGAGGTTTAATGATTCTGTATATACCGAAAAGAACGATTTTATGATATATATATATATAAGATATTTTGATTAATCAATCAAAGAATAATTCCCTATTTCCTTAACATCTTTTTATCGATGATTAGTTCGAAGGAATCTGTTACCATCAATCTTCATTTCAACTTTGCTGAAACCATGAAGAATACAAAAGAAGGATTTAAAAACAAAGATAGCAACAATAGAACCTTTCTAAAGAATTGAAGGGATGCTTCTACAAATGTTCGATTGCTATGAGCTTTCGAAGAGGTCGAAAGAGGATAAGTGGACCCTTTCACTTCAGTTGTTTCCTTTCGAAATAGTAGCTTCTGCATGCATGAAGACCTTTCAGATGGGTTGAGGAACACCTTTCGAAGGCTACAGATTACAAGCTTTCATGTGTGCACCAAACCTATCGAAACAGTGGGTTTCACCTTCATTCACATTCCATAGAAGAACACTTGGCCAGAGCTACCCCTTCGGAAGCATAAATTAGCCTTTCGAACAGGTTGACACCATTTACAATTATAAAGGAAAGCTTAGTTAAGTTCAATATGCAATTCTCATACACCAAAGGATGGGGTTCCGCATCAATCGACAAGTGTGCCTTTGAAAGCTACCTTTTGCATTTAAACCCTCTGCATCTCAACTCCTTCGAAGCACCAAAGATTTGCCTGTCGATAGATTCGAAAGCCCTTGTCTATTCCTACTTGCAATAACACATCAACAACAAAGTGAAGAGCACATCTACACCTTTCGACCAGCTCGAAAGCACTCAAGTTAAATTTGAAAGCAAAGTAGAAGGACACCCTGATGTTAACAGTGACGAAAGGTCTCTAAGGCCGCCTTTCGACCAAGTCGAGAGGACCGATTCGAAAGGTGCCAACCCGCATCAATAAATATGACCCTAGGGGTCTGGTTTGGGGGCCGATTTCATTCACTCCATACTTGTCCTTTCTTGAATTTGTAAACCCAAATTCTAAAATTAGATTAGAAATTTGACTACTTTGTATGATTTAAGCTACTAGTAATAAAGCAAAATAAAATGAAATCAAGTTTATGGCATTTTTGGATATTTTGGCTGATCTAATGCCTCTATATGATTCTGATTATAATCTACTTGTATCAACATAGTCGAAAGGCTACCTTTCGAGGAAGTCGTAACCTTTTAATTCAACCAATATCCTTAGATCATTAGGTCCTAATCTCAAGTCACCTTGACCACTTCGAAAGGAGGTTTCGATAGAATCCTAAATCAGTTCAACTAGTTCGAAAGGTATTATAAAAAAGGGATCCAAGTGTTTCGACCATGTCGAAAGGTTATATAAAAAGGAGTTTCAGTTGCCGCAACCTTTTTGAACGGTGAACGTAATGGAGCCGAAAGGTCTTAACTATCTATATCTATTCGAAAGGTGGTTTCGAAGGGTTCACCTACACTTTAAACTTTGCTTTGGGGTGTTGACAAGTTTTCTTGTTAACATTTTTGGCGCTAGAAGGAGGGCTTGAACCTCCGACCTTGTTGAACTTCCAACATTATTTTCCTTTAACCCTACTCTATTCCAAGCTTGCCTACTTTAGACTTTACACTACCATGTTTAGCAAAATTAAAATGTCCGAACAAGGATCTTCAGAGCCACATTTAATTGGATTCTCCCCTAGAACAATTAATGATTCTAAACTATACGAAGAGCAAATGTTGATATTGGAAGCTTTAAGGATCTTAAAGAAAATGAGAGCTGAATCTTATGACCCAAACAAGTGGAGCTTAAACCCCTTTCACATTGACCCCACACCTACCTTTGCCTTAGGGGGAACCAAGGATAAGAGTGATAATTTGTTTGACCCGATGAAGAAGACAATTCAAATCTATTCTAAAGGAACTATCTTCGAAGAGGAAACGATGGCTGATTAAAACACCTTCGCATAAAAATGGCATCAAGCAACAAGTGGGACATTGCCTACGTGTGAGCTTCAAAAGGTTTTGAAAAGGAAATTGTTCGTTGAGGGTGAAGCTTCAGAACCAAGTAATAAAAAACCTAGAAACCATCCTCAGAAGACAAGTTTCAAGTCGAGACTTCCCAAGGAATGCAATTTGACTACATCAATTGAGAATGTTTATATGCTAACCAAGGAGCAACTAAACTATTGGCCATCCCAGATGAAAAAATCTAAATATGAAAGGAATCGGGGAGGATCATATTGCCACTATCACATGATGAATGGGCATGAGACAAATCAATGTAGCGCACTTGAAGGAATGATGATCAACTTTTTCAGACAGGGCAATTAATAGATTTGTAAAGAGATCCTAGACGAATTCAATAAAGCACCACTTTTCTAAGAAAAATCTACATGGTCGGGAGTCGAATTCTCCTTAAATTTGGAAATTACCTTAAACGGTCAAAGCCTTTGTCCGCACCAAGTTGGCCAGGTCAAAGCGCCTCCTGGAGGGAGGTTAGAGTAAGCCTTTATCTGTGCCATGCTATGGCCAGGTTAAAACATCGACAAGCCCATGATTGCCCCACGCTATGGCTAGATCAAGACGCATCTTGGAGGGAAGTTAGAGTAAATCTTTATCCGCACCATGCTTTGGCCAGGTTAAAGCATCAATAAGCCCTTAATCGTGCCATGCTATGGCCAGGTCAAGGCACCTCCTGGAGGGAGGACGGAGTAAGCCCTTAGTCCCGCCATGCTATGGCCTGGCCAAGGCACCAAACAAGCTTTCAGTCCCGCCTATAAGGCATGGCTGGAGCACCTCCAAGAGGGAGATTGGGTAAGTCCTTGAGTCCTGCTTGTGGATAAGCTAACTATTATCAGAAGGATATACATATGAATTGTAAATAATGTACATATAACTGCATACCTGCGTACTTGTTTACTTGGTATTTTCTCGTATTGTAATTGCTCGGCCCAGCTTGTTCGGCCCAGTTTAGTTTACTTGTAAATCCTACTATATATGTAAGTTGTACCAAAGTAATGAACTAATGAAAATAATCCGAGTTTCATTCTCTATTCTCTTCTTCGTTTATATCATGGTATCAGAGCGCGGTTAATTCAAATTTCAAATCTACATCTCTCAATCTCTGTTTAGGGCTATGGGAGAAGTTAAATCAGTCATGGAGGTTGTACCGATGATATCGAAGATAACAGAGCACAAATTAAGTGAATCAGGTTATTTTAATTGGAGTAAACAATTCGATTATACCTAAGAAGCATTGATAAGGATAATCATCTGAGTGAAGATCCTCCGAAAGAAGATCCATCAGACAAAGAAGCTGTGACTTGGTTTCGAGATGATGCTCGATTGTTCCTTCAGCTTCGAAATGCAATCGATAGTGATATCATTAGTCTGGTTAATCATTGTGAATTTGTTAAGGAACTTATGGATTATTTGGAGTTTTTATACTCTGGAAAGGGAAACTTGAATCGAATGTATGAAATATGTAAATCATTTTATCGGGTTGAGAAACAAGATCAATCTCTTATGAACTATTTTATGGCGTTTAAGAAGACTTATGAAGAGTTTAATATGCTGCTTCCTATTAGTGCAGATGTGAAAGTACAACAAAAACAAAGAGAGCAAATGGCTATTATTAGTTTTCTAGCAGGGCTTCCATCTGAATTTGAATCGGCTAAAGCACAAGTTTTATCTGGATCTGATGTAACATCATTAAATGATGTTTTTAGAAGGATACTTCGAGCTGAAATTTCAAGTTCAAACACAACTATCTCTGCTCAAAATAACAGTGCTCTAATAAGTTCGAATAATAGATATGTACCATGGAAACAGGAACAAAATATGCACAAGAGAGATACAGGTGTATCTGGAAATCGCACAGTGAATACAAATTCATGTGCATACTGTATGAAACCGGGGCATACAAAGTTTGAATGCTGGAAATTACAAAACAAGCAAAGGCAATTTGGAAATTCGAATGCACAGGTAGCTCATGTGGCAAAAACACAAGATCAAGCTAACCAAATTGTTCTTGTATCTGTTGAAGAAAATGCAAAATTCACTGAGTATCAGAATAGTATGAACAAATCTACATCAACTACACCAATTGTCTCTACTATTGAAAACAATAGTAGGTCTATAAGTCCAGGCAAAACTCAATGGGTGCTTGATTCTGGTGCAACAGATCATATGACGGGTAATTGTCTTCTCTTCTCAAATCTTCAATCACAAACTTCCACTCATAATGTTACTTTAGCTGATGGTTCTTCCTCTAATGTTCAAGGGTTTGGAACAATTAGTTCAAACCATTCACCTTTTCCACTAACATATGCTTTATATATACCCAAGCTTGCATTCAATTTGCTATCGTTAGTCAGTTAACTCAGAAGCTAAACTGTTCTATCTCATTTTTCCCATCTCATTGTATATTTCAGGATCTTATGACGCAACAAATTATTGGTAAAGGACATGAGTCAAAGGGATTGTATGTTCTTGATACTCCTTTTGTTAATAAAAAATCTATTGCTTGTTCAAGTATTCCACAAGTATTAAAAACTCACTGTCAATTAGGTCATCCTTCTCTTTCATTTTTAAAGAAACTATGTCCACAATTTAGTTCTGTTCAATCACTAGATTGTGAGTCATGTCAATATGCTAAGCATCATCGAGTCAATTTGAGTCCAAGAGTAAATAAAAGAGTTGACTGTCTGTAACGACCCGTAAATTTCAAGGGTTTTAATAACGTAATTAGTTGAAATTTTGTGAAATTTTAAACGATAAAATTTTGAAATATAAATTTGATATTTGGAATGCGTCTAGTTAAACATAGCAACTGGTAAATTTTCGTCCGAAAATACGAAAGTTTATTTCGCGCGTAAATTTACTTTAGTTTAATCAGTTAAAAAGCAATGAAAATAAAATGTTTCCGAAACCCAAATATTTTCACATAGAAAAATTCTAAATCATCTTCTGAGTAAGATGTCAGTTTGTCATTTTTTCAAATTCGGACATCTTTGGCTCCGTCGATCTTATTTTTCAGCGTTTTTCTTGCATTTTTCGTAGTAGAAAATTCGAATTTTTATAATTTAATCGTACCACTGATATCCGTATACCGTTGTGATCGCCTTGTCGTGCTGATATTTGTGGTCTATTTAGTTCAGTAGTTCGGGATTTCGGTTCGCGACAAAAATCCGGGAAACGATTGTCCATGTCAATATGCGTTCGAGTTGTTGGTTCTTTGTGTCCATTCGTTCCCTACTGTGAAAATTAACAGTCATGACCTTTTGTATTTTTCTTGAATTCGTGCCTGGTTATTTCTATTCCAACTGTTCAATAAAGTGGTCTGTCCTTTCACTTTCCTTTTATCGTTTCCTTGCGTTGCTTTTGAAAGAAATTATATTAAAGTGTAAAACGTTCACCTGTTCATTTTCTCCCCCTTGAAACTACTGGCAGCTTCCATGCTCAACGCAGACTCCTTCATGGTTGCCGGACCTTATTTCCCTCCTCTCATCTTTCGTGCTTGGAAGCCTGCTCCTTTGCCCGCTCGTCACCACCTTACCACCCACCACCGCTTCGACCTAGTCAGCAACCGACCCTCCTCCCCTCCGACTACCCATAGCCTTCGGCATGTCATCCTCTCCCCGATCTCCCTTAGCATGCAAGCCTCAGCACCACCCGAGATCTGCCGCCGTCCCACCTCCACGCGCCTGACCCGCCACCATAATCGCCAGCCTGCTTTCTCTGACACGCAAGCACCAAACTCCCTGTTGCCCTAGCAGCCTCATCCGTACATAACCCTCCACACCTTGTCAGCGCCTCCACGTGACAGTCGCCCATCATCACCATGCAGCCGAGACAACATCCACCACAACCGACGCCTTCCTCCACCGAAGCCTCCGACTCGCCGTGACAAACACCCGCGACCCTGAAGCTCTCGCAAGCTTTCCCAAACCCAGCTGTCGGCCTCCCCTCGGCCTTCTCCTCCACCACGCAGCAAACACGGTCATCACTCACCACCTTGGCCACCTATCACATTCTCTTGGTACATATTTTCGCTCATTCTGTTGATTTATATTTGCAATGTGTATATGTATATATTTATGTAAATAATGTTATGTGTTCAGATTTCTATATTGTATGTTTACTGGTATAAATATAATATACTATAGGATTTACTTAAACTTATGTTAATAACTTAATATAGATTTGTAATAACTGTAATAGATATACATTTTAAAGTATATTTTTCTTATAAATTATCTACAGTTGTTGTTGTATACATAAGTTTATGTACTAGATTATAAGTCAGTATATTATCTATGTTATAGTATGCAGTGGTAGTGAATATATATATATGTAAGTCCTACTTTATATTTTCATATGTATGCAGTCTGTTGTTCTTGGATACAGTAGTATATAAATGTGTATAGTTTAAAGTTATAAAGTTATATAATTATCTTATTAAAGTATTATTTTCGTAGTGAGCCTGGAGTCCATATATATGGGTTAGTTTGTGCTTTTTCTTTCGGCAGTAAAATTTTACATTGTTTTACATTTTATATGGAAGTTCTCCGTCTCATGTACATATATATATTTGAATAAAATGGGTTAGTTTTAAGTGGTTTTTGTTGTTACTGTTATGTACATATGTATGTATTTTGAAAGTGTATAAATATTAAGTGTATGTTAGTTCAAGCTTTAGATGTGATTTATACGTATATCATATATTCGTATTTTGATCTTATAGTACATTTATGTTTATGAAATATGTCATGTTTACGTATATAAACATTTTGGAAGTTATTTATTTAATATAAACTATGAGTTATCTTGCGTATGCTGTTATAAAATATATATATATATATATATATATATATATATATATGTTCTAAGTTATACTTTAAGTTATATAATATATACATTATTTACCGTGTGTTCAACTTAACATATGATTTTGTATATACATGCAATTTTATATGTTACATCATCATCGATCCAGTCTGATTTGTTTCCGTCAAATTCTATTTATCAGCCGTGTCCGTTCTCGTCTGTATCCATCTAGCTTTGATTTGGAATTCGTGCTCAGATTCGTAACTCACTTCTTCATCAAATTCTCTAGCCTCGAAAGATGAGCACTCACTCACGATTAACGTTCTTTTATTTATTAAATTTGATTTCAATTGAAACGACAATTGAAATATGCTGCTGTTAGTTAATTACACTGTTATATATGCTATTACCTTTATCAGTTCACTTGTGACATCTGAAACCATTATCTGTTAATTATTTATGCGATGATAATACAGTTTAACTGATAATTGATTGATTGTTGATGTTGATATTGGATGTTAAATTGTTAAGGTTAAAATGATAAATAGTATGCAATTGAATTTGATATAGGATAGTTAAATGTTAAATTTGATTAAATGACATTTGTATAATATGACCCCTTTAACTGTTAAATTTATTGATACGTAGGATTTGTTTAATTACACTTTGAACCACTGAATGTATGTTGTTAAATTGATGATGTATGAAATCGTAAATAGATGACAAGTGAAGAACCGTAATGTAATAATCTTTAATCTACATGAAATGATAGTGTAGATTTTAGAAATAATTATATTAATTCGTACAAATAACAATGCGAATTAATATGGTTATTTCGGGATTATTTGAATTGATTATTGGATTGCTATTGATTGTTGTTATTGCTTGTTTATTTACTTTGACACCATCCCAATTATCACACTGCAAGTTCCCTTTGCTATGTTTTGATTTTGAATTGAATTGGAATCGGGTTGAAATGATAAATACCCAAATTGAACTTTGACATAGGATAGAGAATTAAATAAAACCCGATTGGTCAATAATTTGATTTAAAAATAAAATGAAGGTCTTATTTAAAATAAATAATATGGTTTTGAAATGAAGTTGAAATTTGATTTTTAATGAAAGGAAAAGGTTAATATTTAATAATCTGAAAAAAAATATTAACAATGTAATTGATGAAAGAATGTTGTTTAATTTGAGAAATGATTTAATAATTAAGTTTGAAATTATTAAACTTTGAAATGATTTAATAATTAAGTTTGAAATTATAATTAAGTTTGAAATTATTAAACTTTGAAATTATTTAATAATTTAGTTTTGAATTATTTAATAATTAAATAAGATTGGATTATTTAATGATTAAATTGAATTGAACTCTTTAATAAGTAAAATTAAACTTTGGAATAAGTGAATTTTACTTCGTAAATAATTGAAGTTGAGATTTCTTGATTAAGTAAGTTTTGGAAAATTATTTAAGTGAGTAAATAAGTGAAATGGAATTTCTTTAACAAGAAATGAAAATGTGATATTTTGGAATTAATGTAAGACTTGTAATGGAAAGAATTGATTTGACGAATTTAGTTTAATTCAAATTGTAAGTTTTGATTTAATGAAGTTGAACTTAAAGAATTGATTTAATGAATTGGAAATTTAATAGAAATTGTTTGAATGATGAAATAACTTAACAAATATTGAATGAAATCGATAAATGAGTTTAAATTGATTTGAAAGTTAAGTAAAATTTATTTAAAAGATTTTCGGAATGAAACTTATATACGAATTTGAATCAATATTTGAATTGTTTTAAATAGAAATTGAAATTGAATTATAAGATTTTGAAATTGTGAATTTGGAAGTTTTGAAACGTAAATTATTGGAAATTGGTTTTGAAAGACAAATGAAATGTTGATTTACGAATCCTATTTGAAATTGAATTTGATTTGGTTTTGAAATATATTAAACGACCAATCAGTGAAATAATTACGAAAGTTATTAAAGAGACCGGAATCGGTTATGGATATACTCTCTATCTAAACCGGAAACCACTTTAATAACTATACGCGGAGTGATGATCCAGAATGAAGTGGTTGGAATGATGTACGTGATGACTGAAGAAAGAGAACGCTAATGGATAGCCTTGACACTTGTGTCAAATTGGAAATGACTACAACAGGAGCTGTGCCGGGCCAATGGAGGATTAGCTACCTCAAGTGGACACACTTCTTCGAACTACTTATATTTGTTGTCGATTGGTGCACCCTTGATTTTGGGAGTGTTGTTTCACGGTGTTGCGGGCGCTGCAGCGTTGCGTTCTCACCAGTCCGGATCAGGCGAACGGTAGTATCACTACCTTGGGTATTGCCTCATGTGCCTTGTCATACTTGTATTCCATTTATACGCGACCACTACGATTTTGATTTGTACCTTTAGTATATGGATTGCCCTCTGGTGACTTCCGGTTTTGGGGAAACTACGGTCTTGTATATGCTTTTGGGAATAAAAATGTGTTAAGGGTGGAATGGGCCATGACTTAACGCTATTTTAATATCTTTACATATTACTTTTAGACATTATCTACTTAGCGTACATTACTACCTAGTAGATAGTTTAACGGATCCTTAAAGGATGGTTATTCCAAACATCCTTTGAGTTACTTGTATCTCAATTGCTATTTCACTTGAGTTGGATTTATTAATATAAGAATGTTAATCCTGACTCGAGTGTCTTGTGTTTTTGCTTTACGCTCGGGTTAGACTGAGTGTACCAGTATTCGATGCTCACCTTTGGAGTTTGAGCTTTGCTTGAAGATCCAGCCATCTATTCTGCTTTCAGTATTCGATGATTCCAGTGATGTATTCTGATTTGTATCTGATGTATCGTGTTACTCTTCTGTTGTAAACTCTGATGTATTTTATATATTCATATAGTAGCTTCATGAACTACTATCTCTTTTATTTCCGCTGCAACTATTACTCTGTGTCTGTGATCTGTGATTATTTATTTATTGTATATGTTCAGTTTTGCCAAATTTAAATTAAAAACGCGGTATTTTGAGCAATTCAACTCCGACATGAGTGTCTACCTATACACTTATAATGGATGCGAATGGTCCAAAATGGTGGGTCGTTACAGTTGGTATCAGAGCTTTGGTAGCTCTAGGCAAAACTCAACATATAGGGTAAATGTATTTACAGAATCACTCTCATTCGAGTTTCAATCTCTTCCTTTGACTCAATTCCTTTGAATTTTGGAACGTTCCCCTCGGTTCCGAAATTCATTCATGTCCTTCACTATTCGTCTTCTTTCAATCATGGAGCACCCCATAACTCCATTTTGAATGATACCCTTATAATGAATCGACGGTCTCACCAATCTTCGAATGATTTGTAAAGGGGTGAAACTCCTTTATAATAGGCATTGTTTTACCGGAGATTTTTGTATCCTCGGTTTACGATGCTATATATTCCCTGCTATACCTGAATTCCATCTCTTGAGATCGAGTGTTGATTTACCTCTGAATTCAGCATCGATCCTATTCTTGAAGTTACAGACGACCCGGTTAGGGTTGCCTGTGAATTAAATAAACTTACCCATCTCCCGATTCTGTTATTGAATCATCTTATCTTTTCTTTCGAATTTGTCTTCGAATCAGAATTCTCTTTGATTTGAGTCCATCAAATTTGAATCTCTATCCTTGCTTTGAATCCATTCTTGTATCATCAAGCGAGGAAGTGTATTTGGTAATTTATATTAAAAATGTTTTATATATTGTGTTGTTTGAGTTGCTGATGTTGATTTGGGTTTTCGATCGATTCGTCTGATCAACGCTATCGATAGGACTTCCAAACACATGAGCAGAGCAAACTGACACAATATTGTTTTCAAATTTGTTTGATTATATTGTAAAAATATAAGTAAACTTTTCTGGAATTTAGAGGTTAATTAAATTGGTTGTTTGAAATGATAATATTTGATTATCATTTATTATTCTAAATGAATTTATAATTATGGTTTATAAATTGATTTGGAATTTAAAATGAATTTAATTCAGAAATTTGAGAATTTAGTTTCCGGTGATTTCGAACTTTGGTTTTTAAAATTTTAAAGTATATATTATTGGAAGTATTTTCGAATAGAAATTGTTTTCAAAGAATTTTAAAATGTTGAAATCAGTGCTCTTCTCTTTGTCGCTGGAAAATAATTTCGGTGATGGCGGCCGCATCATCGACATTCATTTTCGAGTTTCGAAGTGGAGAAACCATTCTGTAGCTTTGCTACGGTTTTGTTTTGGAAAAATATTTTGATTTGAATTTCTTATGTATGACTTGATTTATATATATATGGGTTTATTATTTTAAATTTAATTTGATTCAATATATATAGTATACACATAATTATTTCTAATGGGTTTGAAATTAAACGGAAACTTAATTCTCAAAAATCATGTTAAAAGATGGTTTCAATTATAAATAAAGCTACATTTGGAACAAGTATTTAAATTTGAAATAATTGAATTTGAAAATTTTATTTGTATAGTACTAAATTGCATTTCAATATAACTTACCTAAATTATTCAGAAGTTAAAATGCAATTGGATAATATACAATATAAAATGATTCTATAAATAAAATTTTAGCGTTTATAATAAATGTTATACACTTAGATTTTTATTGTATAAAAATGCTAATAACGATGATAATAAGTTAATTGAATAATAGATGAGATAAATAAATTTGTTTTGAAAGAATGAATAAATTGAAATTTGATCAACTTATGGAAATACCTTGGATTTAAATGCAATAAGTAAATATAAATTAATTTAAATCGAAACTTTTATGGTTTAAATTAATTTATATGGGTTAAATATATGTGATTAGATATATTAAGTAGAATAAATTTAACAATAATTTGAAATAAAGAAGAATTTAAATTGTTGAAAATAAAATATGATTATAATAAAAGATTATTCAAATTTATCGTTTTAGAAATTGTAAATTTAGGATAATTGGATAATAAGATAATGAATTTAGAAATAGTTGAGATTTATTTTAGTGAAATCAAATGGATTAAATCAATTATTGAATATCAATAAGTTTAAATTTATATGGTTTAAATTAATTGTTATTTTGTATTTCAAATCTGTTTTCTTTCAAGTTGTTTCTATTCTCCTACCTCGTTCCTTTTCGGGGACGAAAAGTTTTGAGTGGGGGAGAGTGCAACGACCCGTAAATTTCAACGATTTTAATAACGTAATTAGTTGAAATTTTGTGAAATTTTAAACGATAAAATTTTGAAATATAAATTTGATATTTGGAATGCGTCTAGTTAAACATAGCAACTGGTAAATTTTCGTCCGAAAATACGAAAGTTTATTTCGCGCGTAAATTTACTTTAATTTAATCAGTTAAAAAGCAATGAAAATAAAATGTTTCCGAAACCCAAATATTTTCACATAGAAAAATTCTAAATCATCTTCTGAGGAAGATGTCAGTTTGTCATTTTTTCAAATTCGGACATCTTTGGCTCCGTCGATCTTATTTTTCAGCGTTTTTCTTGCATTTTTCGTAGTAGAAAATTCGAATTTTTATAATTTAATCGTACCACTGATATCCGTATACCGTTGTGATCGCCTTGTCGTGCTGATATTTGTGGTCTATTTAGTTCAGTAGTTCGGGATTTCGGTTCGCGACAAAAATCCGGGAAACGATTGTCCATGTCAATATGCGTTCGAGTTGTTGGTTCTTTGTGTCCATTCGTTCCCTACTGTGAAAATTAACAGTCATGACCTTTTGTATTTTTCTTGAATTCGTGCCTGGTTATTTCTATTCCAACTGTTCAATAAAGTGGTGACGCAGCGGATAATTCAAATATGATGTAGATCGGTGAAAATAGCAGTCGATGGATTGATGAATGCTGAATTGCCCGAATTCGTTGATCCGAAGATACCGAACTCTAGCTATCTCGAACTCGTTGATCGCGCACGATACCGGGTTCAAAGATCTTCAATTCTTCAAGCGTTGATCAAGCGCACTTGATTCCGCGAATCGGCTTCTACGATCGTTGAATCGAGCGCACTCGATTATCCGAAAGAGGAGATAGGAGATTACACTCAACTACCAATTTGGAATGAAAGCACAAAGCAATCAAAAGAGAATTTTATTCAAAAAATCAACAACCTTTACAAATGACTTCACTTGCCTATTTATAGGCTACAACACACCAAAACAGAAAAAGTACAAGTCATAAGTCGGCAACCGACTTATCAACCTTGCCGACTTAACATAAGTCGCCTTATTTACAACACAGTTCAGAAAGCTTAAAAAATTACAAGTACTAAGTCGGTTCCGAGTTACAGCTTACGACCTACGACTTAACAAAGACTCCGACTCAACAGTTACAATTTTACAAGCCTTCAGCGACTTAACAAACAGACAAAAACATCAAAGAAAATACAAGTACTTAAGTCGTTGCCGACTTAATAATGTTACGCGACTCAACTTAGTAGCGACTTAAGGAATCAACGGTCCAGCTTAACTCGGCAGCAGAAATCAACGGCAACAAGTCTTCGGCGACTTAAAACATGCGCATCTCAGATTAGTGGTTTAAAGAAATCAATGGTTGATATTAACTCGGTAGAGGAATCAACGGCACATGCTTCTGCAACTTAAGATGGTACGACTTACCCAAGTCGTAACTCGGTTCCGACTTATCGTTGGACTCGTTAAGTCGGTTCCGACCTATTACTTCATCTGTTTGCTTTGTTTTCTCTCTGAGTAACTCGGTAACCCGTACCTCTGTACAAGTTAGGTCGTCCACTCTTCTAAGTCGGTCACGACTTATGTCTTTACTCCTGCTAAGTCGGTAACGACTTAAATCTCCCATCTGGTTAACTCGGTCACGACTTATAACTTTGGTCCTGTTATCTCGCAAGCATCCACTAAGTCGTTGCCGAGTCATACTAAGTCGGTGGTGCGACTCATAACCATTGTTAGGTCGGTTGCGACCTACAATTTCAATATTCCGCCATTTCTCACCAAATCTTAACTCGTTAGCTTCATTCTTAGGTCGGTCTCGACCTACCATCATGTTAGGTCGTACACGACCTACGACTTCTTCTCTCTGGCCTGCATCAAGTGGTCTGTCCTTTCACTTTCCTTTTATCGTTTCCTTGCGTTGCTTTTGAAAGAAATTATATTAAAGTGTAAAACGTTCACCTGTTCATTTTCTCCCCCTTGAAACTACTGGCAGCTTCCATGCTCAACGCAGACTCCTTCATGGTTGCCGGACCTTATTTCCCTCCTCTCATCTTTCGTGCTTGGAAGCCTGCTCCTTTGCCCGCTCGTCACCACCTTACCACCCACCACCGCTTCGACCTAGTCAGCAACCGACCCTCCTCCCCTCCGACTACCCATAGCCTTCGGCATGTCATCCTCTCCCCGATCTCCCTTAGCATGCAAGCCTCAGCACCACCCGAGATCTGCCGCCGTCCCACCTCCACGCGCCTGACCCGCCACCATAATCACCAGCCTGCTTTCTCTGACACGCAAGCACCAAACTCCCTGTTTCCCTAGCAGCCTCATCCGTACATAACCCTCCACACCTTGTCAGCGCCTCCACGTGACAGTCGCCCATCATCACCATGCAGCCGAGACAACATCCACCACAACCGACGCCTTCCTCCACGGAAGCCTCCGACTCGCCGTGACAAACACCCGCGACCCTGAAGCTCTCGCAAGCTTTCCCAAACCCAGCTGTCGGCCTCCCCTCGGCCTTCTCCTCCACCACGCAGCAAACACGTTCATCACTCACCACCTTGGCCACCTATCACATTCTCTTGGTACATATTTTCGCTCTTTCTGTTGATTTATATTTGCAATGTGTATATATATATATTTATGTAAATAATGTTATGTGTTCAGATTTCTATATTGTATGTTTACTGGTATAAATATAATATACTATAGGGTTTACTTAAACTTATGTTAATAACTTAATATAGATTTGTAATAACTGTAATAGATATACATTTTAAAGTATATTTTTCTTATAAATTATCTACAGTTGTTGTTGTATACATAAGTTTATGTACTAGATTGTAAGTCAGTATATTATCTATGTTATAGTATGCAGTGGTAGTGAATATATATATATGTAAGTCCTACTTTATATTTTCATATGTATGCAGTCTATTGTTCTTGGATACAGTAGTATATAAATGTGTATAGTTTAAAGTTATAAAGTTATATAATTATCTTATTAAAGTATTATTTTCGTAGTGAGCCTGGAGTCCATATATATGGGTTAGTTTGTGCTTTTTCTTTCGGCAGTAAAATTTTACATTGTTTTACATTTTATATGGAAGTTCTCTGTCTCATGTACATATATATTTGAATAAAATGGGTTAGTTTTAAGTGGTTTTTGTTGTTACTGTTATGTACATATGTATGTATTTTGAAAGTGTATAAATATTAAGTGTATGTTAGTTCAAGCTTTAGATGTGATTTATACGTATATCATATATTCGTATTTTGATCTTATAGTACATTTATGTTTATGAAATATGTCATGTTTACGTATATAAACATTTTGGAAGTTATTTATTTAATATAAACTATGAGTTATCTTGCGTATGCTGTTATAAATATATATATATATATATATATATATATAAGTTCTAAGTTATACTTTAAGTTATATAATATATACATTATTTACTGTGTGTTCAACTTAACATATGATTTTGTATATACATGCAATTTTATATGTTACATCATCATCGATCCAGTCTGATTTGTTTCCGTCAAATTCTATTTATCAGCCGTGTCCGTTCTCGTCCGTATCCATCTAGCTTTGATTTGGAATTCGTGCTCAGATTCGTAACTCACTTCTTCGTCAAATTCTCTAGCCTCGAAAGGTGAGCACTCACTCATGATTAACGTTCTTTTATTTATTAAATTTGATTTCAGTTGAAACGACAATTGAAATATGCTGCTGTTAGTTAATTACACTGTTATATATGCTATTACCTTTATCAGTTCACCCTTGACATCTGACACCATTATCTGTTAATTATTTATGCGATGATAATACAGTTTAACTGATAATTGATTGATTGTTGATGTTGATATTGGACGTTAAATTGTTAAGGTTAAAATGATAAATAGTATGCAATTGAATTTGATATAGGATAGTTAAATGTTAAATTTGATTAAATGACATTTGTATAATATGACCCCTTTAACTGTTAAATTTATTGACACGTAGGATTTGTTTAATTACACTTTGAACCACTGAATGTATGTTGTTAAATTGATGATGTATGAAATTGTAAATAGATGACAAGTGAAGAACCGTAATGTAATAATCTTTAATCTACATGAAATGATAGTGTAGATTCTAGAAATAATTATATTAATTCGTACAAATAACAATGCGAATTAATACGGTTATTTCGGGATTATTTGAATTGATTATTGGATTGCTATTGATTGTTGTTATTGCTTGTTTATTTAATTTGACACCATCCCAGTTATCACACTGCAAGTTCCCTTTGCTATGTTTTGATTTTGAATTGAATTGGAATCGGGTTGAAATGATAAATACCCAAATTGAACTTTGACATAGGATAGAGAATTAAATAAAACCCGATTGGTCAATAATTTGATTTAAAAATAAAATGAAGGTCTTATTTGAATAAATAATATGGTTTTGAAATGAAGTTGAAATTTGATTTTTAATGAAAGGAAAAGGTTAATATTTAATAATCTGAAAAAAAATATTAACAATGTAATTGATGAAAGAATGTTGTTTAATTTGAGAAATGATTTAATAATTAAGTTTGAAATTATTAAACTTTGAAATGATTTAAATAATTAAGTTTGAAATTATAATTAAGTTTGAAATTATTAAACTTTGAAATTATTTAATAATTTAGTTTTGAATTATTTAATAATTAAATAAGATTGGATTATTTAATGATTAAATTGAATTGAACTCTTTAATAAGTAAAATTGAACTTTGGAATAAGTGAATTTTACTTCGTAAATAATTGAAATTGAGATTTCTTGATTAAGTAAGTTTTGGAAAATTATTTAAGTGAGTAAATAAGTGAAATGGAATTTCTTTAACAAGAAATGAAAATGTGATATTTTGGAATTAATGTAAGACTTGTAATGGAAAGAATTGATTTGACGAATTTAGTTTAATTCAAATTGTAAGTTTTGATTTAATGAAGTTGAACTTAAAGAATTGATTTAATGAATTGGAAATTTAATAGAAATTGTTTGAATGATGAAATAACTTAACAAATATTGAATGAAATCGATAAATGAGTTTAAATTGATTTGAAAGTTAAGTAAAATTTATTTAAAAGATTTTCGGAATGAAACTTATATACGAATTTGAATCAATATTTGAATTGTTTTAAATAGAAATTGAAATTGAATTATAAGATTTTGAAATTGTGAATTTGGAAGTTTTGAAACGTAAATTATTGGAAATTGGTTTTGAAAGACAAATGAAATGTTGATTTACGAATCCTATTTGAAATTGAATTTGATTTGGTTTTGAAATATATTAAACGACCAATCGGTGAAATAATTACGAAAGTTATTAAAGAGACCGGAATCGGTTATGGATATACTCTCTATCTAAACCGGAAACCACTTTAATAACTATACGCGGAGTGATGATCCAGAATGAAGTGGTTGGAATGATGTATGTGATGACTGAAGAAAGAGAACGATAATGGATAGCCTTGACACTTGTGTCAAATTGGAAATGACTAAAACAGGAGCTGTGCCGGGCCAATGGAGGATTAGCTACCTCAAGTGGACACACTTCTTCGAACTACTTATATTTGTTGTCGATTGGTGCACCCTTGATTTTGGGAGTGTTGTTTCACGGTGTTGCGGGCGCTGCAGCGTTGCGTTCTCACCAGTCCGGATCAGGCGAACGGTAGTATCACTACCTTGGGTATTGCCTCATGTGCCTTGTCATACTTGTATTCCATTTATACGCGACCACTAAGATTTTGATTTGTACCTTTAGTATATGGATTGCCCTCTGGTGACTTCCGGTTTTGGGGAAACTACGGTCTTGTATATGCTTTTGGGAATAAAAATGTGTTAAGGGTGGAATGGGCCATGACTTAACGCTATTTTGATATCTTTACATATTACTGATAGACATTATCTACTTAGCGTACATTACTACCTAGTAGATAGTTTAACGGATCCTTAAAGGATGATTATTCCAAACATCCTTTGAGTTACTTGTATCTCAATTGCTATTTCACTTGAGTTGGATTTATTAATATAAGAATATTAATCCTGACTCGAGTGTCTTGTGTTTTTGCTTTACGCTCGGGTCAGACTGAGTGTACCAGTATTCGATGCTCACCTTTGGAGTTGGAGCTTTGCTTGAAGATCCAGCCATCTATTCTGCTTTCAGTATTCGATGATTCCAGTGATGTATTCTGATTTGTATCTGATGTATCGTGTTACTCTTCTGTTGTAAACTCTGATGTATTTTATATATTCATATAGTAGCTTCATGAACTACTATCTCTTTTATTTCCGCTGCAACTATTACTCTGTGTCTGTGATCTGTGATTATTTATTTATTGTATATGTTCAGTTTTGCCAAATTTAAATTAACAACGCGGTATTTTGAGCAATTCAACTCCGGCATGAGTGTCTACCTATACACTTATAATGGATGCGAATGGTCCAAAATGGCGGGTCGTTACTCTGTCCTTTTGAGCTTGTTCATTCTGATATTTGGGGACCTGCAGCAGTCCTTTCTAAACCAGGATTTAGATACTTTGTTACATTTGTAGATGTTTATTCTCGTGTAACTTGGCTATTTCTTATGAAAAATCGTTCTGAGTTGTATTCAATATTTTGTACTGAAATTAAAAATCAATTCAATGTTTCTATTCAAACTTTGAGAAGTGATAATGCAAAGGACTATACCTCAAATCAATTTCAAACTTACACGAATCAAAATGGAATACTTCATGAAACATCTTGTGTAGATACAGCACCTCAAAATGGGGTAGCTGAAAGGAAAAACAGATATCTTCTTGAGACTACCCGTGCTTTGTTATTTTATATGAATGTACCCAAACAATTTTGGGCTGATGTTGTATCAACAGCATGTTTCCTCATAAATTGTATGCCATCAACTGTTCTGAATGGTGATATTCCATATAAAATCCTTTTTCCAAATAAAACATTATATCCAGTAAAACCAAAAATATTTGGTTGTACATGTTTTGTTCGAGATGTTAGACCACAAATGTCCAAACTTGATCCAAAAGCAGTGAAGTGTATATTTCTTGGTTACTCTCGTTTGCAAAAAGGTTATAGATGTTTTTGTCCCTCTCTAAATAAGTATCTTGTATCCATTGATGTCACCTTTATTGAAGAGACACCATTTTTCCAATCATCACCAAGTATATATGATCAAGTTCAGATAGAAAATGATGAATTCCTTGTATATGAGATATCTAAAGTTCAACAGGAACCTGATATTGATACTAATGCCTCATCACCTCCTCATAATACAACTCTACCTCCTCAG
Source organism: Allium fistulosum (assembly GCA_030737815.1). Lineage (NCBI taxonomy): Eukaryota > Viridiplantae > Streptophyta > Magnoliopsida > Asparagales > Amaryllidaceae > Allium > Allium fistulosum. The sequence continues at coordinate 1,003,134,778 of CM060902.1, read as the reverse complement.
CCAGAGGTCATACCTCCACATGAACCAGTTTCCACATTTGACCCTGAACATGACTTACCTATTGCTCTAGGAAAAGGAAAACATTAGTGTACATATCTTATTTCCTCATTTGTATCATATGAACATATCCCATTATCTACTCACTCACTTGTTGCTTCCCTTGAATCGGTGTCTATACCTAAAACTATTGAAGAAGCTTTATTAAACTCTGGATGGCATGCTGCTATGATTGAAGAATTAGATGCTCTTGAATATAACAAAACTTGGGACTTAGTCCAGTTACCCGAGAATAAAAGACCCATTGGATGTAAATGGGTATTCACTGTAAAAGCAAACTCAGATGGATCCATTGCCAGATTAAAAGCACGGTTGGTTGCAAAGGGATATGCTCAAGTGTATGGTATAGATTACTCTGAAACATTTTCTCCAGTAGCAAAATTAACTTCTATTCGATTGTTCATTTCCTTGGCAGCAACTTATAGCTGGAAGTTACATCAACTAGACATCAAAAATGCATTTCTTCATGGGGACTTAGAAGAAGAAGTTTATATGATCCAACCACCTGGATTCATTGCTCAAGGAAAAAGTGGTCTCGTTTGTCGACTTAAGAAATCACTGTATGGATTAAAACAGAGCCCCAGAGCTTGGTTTGGGAAATTTAGTAATGCTATGGAAAGCTTTGGCATGGTGAAGAGAAAATGTGATCATTCAGTGTTTCACAAACATACTAAAGCTGGTATAATTTTACTAGTTGTTTATGTAGACGATATAGTGATTACTGGTAATGATGAATTGAGTATTTCATTTCTCAAGGCTTTCATTCACAAACAATTTTATACTAAAGACCTGGGAGATTTGAAGTATTTTCTAGGAGTGGAAATCATAAGAAGTGAAGAAAGTATTTTTATGTCTCAAAGAAAGTATGTGCTTGACTTGTTAGATAAAACTGGAAATTTAGGGATAAAACCAAGTACTACACCTATTCTACCGAATAACAATATCATGGAAGGTGGTGAATTATTCAAAGATCCAAATAGATATAGAAGGTTAGTAGGAAAGTTGAATTACCTGACTTTTACACGACCTGATATCTCTTTCTCTGTATGTGTAATAAGCCAATTTATGTCATCTCCTACTGTTCATCATTGGAGTGCATTAAAACAAGTTCTAAGCTATCTCAAAGGAACTGTTGGACGTGGAATAATGTACAAAAATCATGGACATGCACAAATTGAGTGTTTTTGTGATGCTGATTGGGCAGGGTCTAAGGTAGACAGAAAATCTACCTCTGGTTTTTGCGTATTTGTAGGTGGAAATTTGATTTTATGGAAGAGTAAAAAGCAAAATGTAGTTTCAAGATCAAGTGCTGAATCTGAGTATAGAGCTATGGCCAAAACAATTTGTGAAATAATGTGGATAGATCATCTTATGTGTGAAGTTGGACTCGAAATTGTGAAGCCAGTCATATTGAATTGTGATAATCAAGCTGCTATGCACATTGCGTCAAACCCAGTGTTTCACGAAAGAACTAAACATGTCAAAGTAGAGTGTCATATTGTGAGAGAAAAATACAACAAGGGCTTGTTGTTACGAAGCATGTGAAAACTGAAGAACAACTCCCTGATATCTTTACAAAAGCTTTAAATGGATCCATAATCGAATATTTGTGTGACAAGTTGGGCATGATAAACATCTATGCACCAACTTGAGGGGCAGTGTTATCAGAAGGATATACATATGGATTGTAAATAATGTACATATAACTGCATACCTGCATACTTGTTTACTTGGTATTTTCTCGTATTGTAATTGTTTGGCCCAGCTTGTTCGGCCCAGTTTAGTTTACTTGTAAATCCTACTATATATGTAAGTTGTACCAAAGTAATGAACTAATGAAAATAATCCGAGTTTCATTCTCTATTCTCTTCTTCGTTTATATCCAAGCACACCAGACAACAACGGACTAAGAAGTTCGAGCCCGAGAAGTGGCATATCAAACAATAACAACAATGGACTAAGACGTCTGAGCCTGATAAGCGGCATATCAAACAATGACAACATACAAGGCCTAAAGGGTGGCACATGTCAAAAGAATCAAAACCCAAAGAGTGGTGCAGAACAGAAGGCTTAAATAAGAATCTATAGCCTCGACTGGTTGCCAAAAGATAATTTCAGAACTTCACTTATTAATACCCGAATCAGGGTTTCATGTCTTTTACTATTAATCTCCGATCTTCATGATACCCGAGTCTGGGTTTCGGAACTCTTATTATTAATTTCTGGACTTCACTCATTATTGCCTGAATCTGGGCTCTAGGCCTCTATATGAAAATCTTTATTATAGACTTTTGGTCTTTTACTACTTTTCTAGATCTATCTTACCAATACCGAATCTGGGTTTTCGGTCTTTTATTATTTCCAAATGAAGATTTTAGGACCAATATTATTTGTTCCTGGAAAAGGATTCTTAATCTTCCACAATTTAATTCCAGATAATAATCTCTGATCTCTTATTATTAAGCAATTATTATTGGTTTTCTATTAGTTAAAAGGAATTTCTAAACTTCTATAATTGAAACCAGAATTAGATTTCTGGTTCTCTATGATTAGATTTTTGGTATTCTGTCAACATAGTTGGAGTCAGATTCCTAGATCTCTCTCGTCATTACCAAAGATGGGTTTTAAGATATTCAACCGTATCCAACTATGGCATTACTTCTCACTTATTATCATTATTTTCATATAATGATATGTTAACTTCCATTACTGGGATCTTTAGAATTCTTAATACTATCACCAATAAGGTAGACAAACTACTGAACATATTCTCATCTAGATTTTAAGTTAATGATAAAAAATGTTCTATGGTTTGTACTTTTCAGGAAAATGAGATCAATAAGGAAGACTGAATGGGACAACAAATACAAAAACCATGGTCCAAGTTATCAGAAAGCAGATTCAGAAACAACATTGTAAAAAAAGACTACATACCAGGTGATATTTACATAATTTACATAAATTATAAAATTATTTATAAGTATACAGCAAATTGTATGTTACACAAATCCTGAACAGCCTTATCTAGATTTTCAGCAATCAAAGGATCAACGATATGTCGAATTGCTATACAAAGATTCTCTTTAAGCTTCTTTTCCTTTATATCATCAGCTTCATCAATCGAATCAATACGAGCCTTTAAAGCATAGTTGAAAGCTTTGTTGGCACCTTTAATGGTTTTATTCCATCTCTCTAAATCAGCACTACGCTTTTGAAGAAAATACTTTTCATGTTCAAGTCTTTGAATCTTAGCTGCATATTCATTAATGCATTGTGAATATCTCGCCTTCTATTGATCATCAAAATATCTCATCATTTCAAATTTCACCTTCCTACACCATTCACCCACTACTTTCTCATTTAAACCTGGGGGAGGATTGGCCGTAGTAGGAAATTTTTGAATTGCAAGAGATGAAGACCTGGTTGGTTTTACGACAGATGAGGCAATCGAAGAAGTCAATAAATCGATATTTGGAATGTTGTCCCCAATGATGAATTCCAATGATTTGCATTGAGCTTGACTGTCTTTTAACTTAATCTCCAGATCGCTTATCTACTGAAGAAGCTCAGACATCTTATGAGCAAAATCAATCGAAGGATTCGATTTAATTTGCCGCGTCAATATGGAAAAATTTTCATTCTTATTCTTGATGTTCACTTCAAGATTGGCAATCTGATCATTGAGGTTTCTAATAATTGTCTTTTGAAGCAAATATCTCCTATTCCATTCCAATTGCTTTGAAAACGAGCAGATAATGGATCCTTAAGTAGATGCCTCTTTTCAACATCTGCAATCAATCTATCCCTGATGCTAGTGAAGCGAGATAAGGAATCCGATGAGAGTGGTGCAATAGCTAACTGTGAGTCCTATTTAAACAAAAAAGAAAAAGAAAGTCAAGACTCAAATAACCAATCTCTTTTGCTACAACAATAGAGATTACAACTCAAGAAGAAATAAAACAAAATTTACAAGCTCATTGTATAATCAAATACTTGTTTTATTACACTTCAAGTTGAGAAACAAAATTTTTCACTTTGTTCAAAAAATTAGCTGAAAGAGTAACTATCGAATCAAAAAGGGCATTAAATCCTACCGAGGTAATAACTGGAGGATATCTGCTATAGTTCCATTCCCCGACAGGAGGACTATCACGCCCGCATATTAATTTGGTATGATATGTTCGAATTTCCTTGAGAAGCTTTTCTTTTTCTTTGCCAAGAAAATCAAAACAAAGGCAGGGATGTTCCATATAAAGTTTCCACAGGTCTCTAAGGAAGTAGCATCTAGCCAATTTTAAGTTTCAAGAGCAAAGCCTTTTCTAAATAATCTCTTCTTAATTTGACATATTTGCTTAAATAATCTCTAGAACAAGACTGCCTGAGAGACATTTGTTCTGTGATAACGTAATAATACACAACTAATTATAAAAGGAAATTAGCACAAAAAATTTACAAATCAATGTTGTTACATAATTACAAATGTTCATCCGGTTCGTACAAAATTGACTTTTTCAATAACTCAGAAATCAATTTATCCTTATAATATTTGAGTATTTTTAGAGACAACTCATGAGGGATTGATTTGACTCGTGGTAAATTCCAGCAAGCCCTCGGATGTGGATTAGATTCTAATTCATCTAAATATCTCCTATGTAGATGCCTATGTAGTCCCCCACTAAAATCACCCAAATATGAAAAATCTACAGTTGGATGTCTGCAATAGGCTTTATATAAGAAGTCTACTAGGATGTCCCTTTCTTCAACCAACATCCAAAAAAGTGTTATTAATTCCCGATTCTCTTCCAAAAGTTTGTTATAACGAGGCGTGCTCCCTTCAAACGGGGGGCAGCTTCCTGATCTTTAAAGGACGCTAACACCGCGACACTTTTATTAAGCTTATGATACTTGTCAGAGAGTGCATTGTGTTCTTTTAATTGCTTATCTAACTCTCTATATAAGTTATTTATTTATGATTTCTTTCTTTCAAGTTTTGTTTTATAAAGTTGGATAGATTTCTTCTTTATCTAAAATAAAATGATGTCAACTATTGTTATCTTGGAAGTGAAAGCCAATTGGGAAAAATCCCATACTTGACAAACATGAACTGAATTTTGCGGGACCTGCTTTTTCCCATCTTGTCCTTCAATATTGGCGTCTTTCTCATGAAAATCAGAAGGCTTGGTGAGTTCAGTTGGACTTGTTTCATGAGTACTGGGATCATGAATGGCTATCTCTGAAGCGCCATGCATACCATCACCACTTCCCTCATGATCACCTCCACTACCGCCGGAACCCTGATCTTTGTCCCCATTGTCAGGGTTCTCATCATCATCATCATCATTGTCATCGGTGTTTCCGCCTTCCTTGGCAACGACTTCATCATCATCTTCTTCTTCATCGAAATCAGAGTCTCCTTCCACAGAAGGGACATCAGAAGATAAGAGTTTGGAAACATTAATTTCCTCTTGGGGACTTCAATTCCTTGTCTATTTCTTTGATTTTATCCATGAACCTTTTGACTAGAGAAGGATCAAGTGAAGGGAAGATTACGTTTGGGCATTTTTCAATTTTTTCAGAATAAGCAAGCATAAGAGCGTCCTCGTAAGAATTCACGATGATGTCATTGAGGGGGTTCTCAGAAATTGTGACACTTTTGCTTAGCTTTAGAAATAGTATTTATGGCCATTGTCAAAGGATTGTTCTTCTTCCCCAGCTTCTTCTTGAGAGAAGATTGTTTAGCAACCATCTGAGCCTTCTCCTTCTCGAACTCTTTTAAAGTCATTTTTAAAGCCAAATTTTCATCGACTAAGAGTTGTTTTGCCTTCCTCTCCTCAGAGATAGTAGATTCTGCTTGAGAAAGAGAGTCCCCCAACCTTTCTTGTTCCTTTACTGCATTATTTTTTGCAGCAGAAAGGGAGGTAATCTGGCTGTTCAAAGTTGAGATTTCCTCTTGAATCTTAGACGTCTCAGCGGAATATTTTGAAGCGCTTTCTTGAAGAGAGTATCAGCTTTTAGAAATATGAAAGGATAAGTACAACATGGGTCAAAATTCAGTAAGAAATAGTAATAAGAAGGTCAAATAATATGAAACATACCAGAAGTTCTTGCTTAATTAAAGATTGAAAATGTCCATTAGGTCAGGAACAGAAGAAGGGGGATGAATAGAAGTGAATGAGGAAGAATTCAAAATTGATTGCACCATTATCTCAAAACCATCTAGGGAAACCGATGATAGGGGTATAGAGGGATTCAAATCCTGAGGAGGAGTTGAAGTGCCCAAATCCCTTTGCATTTGCTCGATGACATTAGGAGAATCGGAAAAGACAATGCAAGACATGAGGTCATCGTTTGAAGGAGTTGTTTTAGTTTTATCAATATAAACGTCAAGAGTAGGGCCCTCCAGAGTTTTTCTCACATCAACAGTTTTACCCTCTTTTGGAAGCGGAGAAGACCGAACATCAACAATTTTAGCTTTCTTGTGAGAAGGGCCTGCTGCAGCCATCTCACTTAATTTTCTTTTGGCAATCATCAGCGACCTAGCGATGGCCTGGGTCAAAGATGATGCACTAGATGTAGAAGTTGGGAGAACTGGATCACTTACAATCAATTCAACTGGAGGAGTAGTTGCTAAAAATTCAAAAAAGAATAAGTTAGTAAAGTAATCTAAGGAGTAACACAACAATAAATTGCAAGTACTACATTTAAACTTACCAGGATGATCCGGACCAATCAGAGACATATGAGAAAAATTCTTAGGATCACCCAAAGACAAGAAACATTTGCTCCTAGAAGTGTGTTGGACAAGAAGGGTTTGTCCAAGAACTCTCTGACTAGGAGGGAGAATGAAATGTTTTTGAAGATTGGTAGGCGTCAGTAGTGTAAGTCTATTCTCAATGCTACTTGAAGCAGTGGTCAACAACTTTATGATTCTCTTATGCTCATCGTTGAGATCTTTAGGAGTAGGACCTGATAAAGAAACATAGATCAGCAAAAGAAAGTAATTGAATAAATATAAAGAATATGATTAACTTACGGGGAGAAGAGAAGACTCCACTAATGTTTGGAAAACATTTGACGAAAAAGAACTGCGACTCCCAGTCTCTGAATTTATTTACTCCCTCTGAGGTTAGTTTCTTAGGGGAATTCGCTCCAAAAATATGGCTATTCAGATTTCTAAGTTTGACCAGGCGTACTAAATAATTGAGAACTTCAGCGTTTAGAGAAGGAATGCCTGATTCCAAAGCCATAAGTTCCAAAGAAATAAGATATGTGTAAACATTTGGTGATAATTGGATAGGTGCAATGCCAAGATGATTCAGGAATCTAGATAAGAAATCTTGGAATGAAAGAAAGCCACCTTGCCAAATGTGAATGACAGTATAAGCAAAGTATCCTTCAGAGGGATTCTGAATAGTATCGCTACAGCCAGGGTGAATGACGTCTACTGATGTGATTCCGAAGTCGTTAAGAATGGCATCGACTTCATCTTAAGAAGATATCAAAGAATGTTTGGAGATGGCTTTAACCTTTTTTGGTGAAGATTCTGCTTCTGGGGCTATATCTTTTTCAGGTTTCTTGGAAATCTTTTTCAAACCCATGATCCTGTCAGGTGAAACCATTTCATTAAAAGTTATAGTTCGTTTCATTATTAACACCTTTCGAAGATGTCAAAACCTTATTGCAGTAATTCGAATATTCACCAAAGTATATAATTCCATATCCTCAAAAGAGTGTTAAAGTTAATTTGAGTCCTAAAATTCATTGAGCTTTCGACGATATCGAAGGGATAGATTTGATTAGAAACGCCTAAACACACCCTTCGACAATGTCGAAAGCCCGAAATTTTTTTACTTAATAGGAATAACTAACCCTACAATACTAATTTGAATATATACATATACTGTTAGAACAGTTAACAACATTCCACGATCAAACCAAGTAAACCTTTCGACGGTGTTGAAATCCACAAATTTTATTTTACTTAAAGAATATGAATATTGCTGAAACACTATACTCTCATTAAGTCGAAAGACTTGGATCCAAGTGATTTTAATACAAATGAAAGGGCTTTGGAACGTTTCGATAGTGTTTAGATATAAAAAATGATAGTTATACTCCTGTTAACTATAATGGGTTTCGAGTAAGTCGAAAAGGGAGTAAGGTCTCGAAAGCATACAAACAACAAAACTTATTTCAATTTGGGAGGTTTTGATCAAATCAAAAGGCTTGATAAGGTCTTCAACCTTAACAAAATGTACTATTCTCAATCCAATTGATGATAGGAAGTATAAATTTCTAACTTTTAACACCTTTTAAAGTAACTCAAAATTGAGCATGAATCTAATGACAAATTAAATCCACTTTTACATACATTAAGTTTTGAACGCTTTAAAATAAAATAAAAAGTTGAGTACATGTTATGTAGCCCTTACATTGAAACCCTTTAAGATGACTTCTTCGAAAGGTGTCAGAATATATCAAAACATATTCCTGCTTTCGAAGAAGTCCATCCTTTGTCGACCACGTCAACCCCTTCGAAAGGGTTGAAAAGTCAAATTACAATAATGGGTTTTAATTTGTATAACTTAGCCTTCTCATTAAAGCCACTGGAAAAGTGTTTTCTCCTTAATTCAATTTCTAACCCAATGCTTCTAAAGGCTAACAATAAATTGATTTGAGCATGAATTTACATTCAGTAACAACGAAAACACCAAATTCAAGCTTGAAGCATAATTTAAAAAAAGAGAGAAATGAGTTTGAATTGAGTGTAATAGAGTTTGAGTTTGGGTTCATATACAACAATGGCAGATAGCCCCAAATATGATGAATTCAAATTTAAATCCCAAAATCGATACCATAGACTGAACGAAATCAACATAAAAAGTGAATTTGAATATAATTTTATGCAAATGAAAAACTTGAGTTATTCTTAAAAATTAAAGTAGTAATACAAACCTAAAACCCTAGGAAAGTTAAATGTGGACAATAGATGTATACCTCGGATTTGAACTCACGTCTATTGAGATTAGGAATTTAGTGAGAAAATGAAAACTTTGATTCTTGCTTTGAGTTTCTTAATTGCAGGTAAATGAAAAGAGGAGAAGGAAGCGTGATTTACAAAAGAGGCGAATGCAAGGAAAGCCATCCAATCAAATTTAAATGAATGGCCAAGATCCATTTAGGAATATCAAAAGGTGGGGAAAGTTTTGCTAAAATTAAGAGGGTTCCAAAACAGTTGACTTGGAAAGTCAAGAGCATCCCTTCGCTAGGGGGACAAGTGTTACAATCAGTCTTCATTTCAACCTTGTCGAAACCATGAAGAATATAAAAGAGGGATTTAAAAAGAGAGATAACAACAACAGGACCTTTTGAAAGAGTCGAAGGGGTGCTTCTGCAAATGTTGGATGTGCTATGAGCTTTCGAAAAGGTCAAAAAGGGACAAGAGCATCCTTTTGCTTCGGTTGTTTCCTTTCAAAACAGTAGCTTTCGCATGCGTGAAGACTTTTCAGATGGGTTGAGGAACGCCTTTCGAAGGCGATAGATTACAATCTTTCACGTGCGCGCCAAACCTTTCGAAACAGTGGATTTCGCCTTCATTCACATTCCACAGAAAAACACTTGGCCAGAGCTACCCCTTCGGAAGCATAAATTAGCCTTTCGAACTGGTTGAGACCATTCACAATTATAAAGGAAAGCTTACTTAATTTCAATATGCAATTCTCATACACCAGAGGATTGTGTTCTACATCAATCGACAAGTGTGCCTTCGAAAGCTACCTTCCGCATTTAAACCTTCTGCATCTCAACTGCTTCGAAGCCCCAGAGATTCACCTATCAACAAAGTCGAAAGCGCATGTCCATTCCTACTTGCAACAGCACATCAAAAACAAAGTGGAGAGCGCATCTACACCTTTCGACCAGCTCGAAAGTAGTCAAGTTAAATTTGAAAGCAAAGTAGAAGGACACCCTGATGTTAACAGCGATGAAAGGTCTCTAAGGCCGCCTTTCGACCAAGTCGAGAAGACCGATTGTAAAGGTGCCAACCTGCGTCTTTAAATAAAACCCTAGGGGTCTGGTCTTGGGGGCTGATTTCATTCACTCCATACTTGTCCTTTCTTGAATTTTTAGACCTTAATTCTCAAATTAGATTGGGGATTTGACTTCTTTGTATTACTTAAGCTGCTAGTAATAAAGGAAAATATAATCAAAGCAAGTTTATGGCATTTTTAGATATTTTGGCCGATCTAATGCCTCTATGTGATTTTGATTATAATTTGCTTGTATCAACATGATCGAAAGGCTACCTTTCGAGGAAGTCGTAACCTTTTAATTCAACTAATATCCTTAGATCATTAGGTCCTAACCTCAAGTCACCTCGACCACTTTGAAAGGAGGTTTCGATGGAATCCTAATTAGTTCAACTAGTTCAAAAGGTATTATAAAAAAGTGATCCAAGTGTTTTGTCTATATCGAAAGGTTATATAAAAAGGAGTTTCAATTCCTACAATCTTTTTGAAAGGTGAACTTAAGGGAGTCGAAAGGTCTTAACTATTTCTATCTATTTGAAAGGTGGTTTCGAAGGGTTCCCCTACACTTTAAACTTTGCTTTGGGGTGTTGACAAGTTTTCTTGTTAACAGAACCGAGGTCAGATGGTGATTCCTATCCGAAGACCACTTTGAACCAATTTATGCATTCGAAGTAAAGACATGAAATGGTTTGGAAGATGGAATGTAGGGCTGCTTGTCGCTGACTCTCGGGGAAAATTTCCCATATCATATTTATGTGGCAATAGTTCTCCATTTGAGATCTTCGTTGCAAGGACTTCTCGCTACTAATCCTAGAGATAACCCCCGACAGGATGTGGTAGGAGATTGCCTTCGGTTTGTCCTGTTCCTGGACAACTTGTATGGATGAATGTCTGACGTGCATTTCTAATTACATCAATTGATCTCTAAGAACGTATTATCTGTTTGGTGGCGGAGAAGGCAATTTCTCTTAGCTTAACACCCATTCCTGAGACGAACGAGCTCAGGAGTTATAGGTTTGTAGAAATCAGTTGTGTGATCAAGGAATGGCATGTGGCATTCAAAGCAGAATGTGCTATGTAAAAGGTAATCGTTACGTCGGGCCTCATCAACCGGAAATGGCATAAATAGGGTGTGCCATGAGGCTAAGTGGGTCGCGCCCAATAGAGTATGGTAATCACCTTTCTAGATTACTCCCTATATGTCGAGTATGTTGTGTATGCTATTTGGTCCCGGATAGGTCGGTTACGACCGGGATAATGTCATATTCGGTTCTATCAACCACCAGGCGGGTCTGTGAAATGGCTTAAACAGGGCATGCCGTGAGGCTAAGTGGATCGCCCCATTAGGTTATAGTCATCACCTTTCTAGATTACTCCCTATATGTCAAGTATGTTGTGTATGCTATGGGATCTCGGATAGGTCCGTTACGACTGGATGATGTCATATTCGGTTCTATCCACCACCAGGCGGGTCTGTGGGTAGGCCGGTCTTGCCAGGTGCAAAGGTTTCAAAGACATCGATCATTGGTACATCCCTGTAGAGGTGTACTGTACGAAAGTTAGTCCCTTACCTACCATTACATGGAATCCATTCTCCTAACGAGCCTTGTAAGATTTTGATTGTAGAGCCTACCATATTCCGGAATTTAATGATGGTAACAATTTCGGCTAAGATTAATAAGTTTACTTGCGAATGTTTTCAAAAGAATATCGTTAAAAATAATATCAAATGACTTTACGTAGCAAATGTTTTTGGGTTATCATAAAGTAAAAACCTGTTTCGTGTTTATGTGTGGCGTTGTCTTATGAGATACGCTTTTGTTTTCAAAACATATGTATCTTGAGTTTCTCACACTAGTCTCATGACTGACCTGGAGTTTATTTTTCTTTCCCTTAAACTCTACGTGGCCTATTTTTCGAGCAGCTAAGTAGTTAGATTATTTAGAGCATTTTGGGATGGAGCATGGTTCATGGAGCATTTTGGATCTTTTTGTTGAAATTATCTATCACTTTCCGCTGTGTTTGTATTATGTATAAGTATCCACCAGTACATGTAGGGATAGGCTGTTATAACTATCCTTGTTGGGTTAGTACTTGCTATGACTCTGATATCTCACTTGAGAGTGATTGTATGTACTATTTATATGATTATAAGTTGTTAAATACGATGTGAGATTCTATTATTGTTTTGTTTTCTATCCTTATTTTCTTTTTAACCATGATAATCTACCTCTCCAGCACTTCGATTTATGGCACGTGAATACCGAGGATATATTAGTGTCGATTTCTGAGGATCGAGGAAGCGGGTCATCACATTTGGTATCGGAGCTTATGGTTGAGTGAATACCTAAGCCTTAATGGGGTCAACTCATTAGAGATAGGGTTAGTAATGCCCTAGAATGAGTTTAGTCTGAGAGAGAGCACAATTGAAAACTTTATCCGAATAAGTATATTCGAATTTTATGTCATTCCCTAAGATAATATCATCTATAATCAAAAAGATATTTCCTAACTATATGTAGATAGTAGGAGATGAGTGGAAGAAGAGGATGAGGTAGGGGAAGAGGTGGTAGCAGTGCCACAACTACAAATGGTCACACTCCAACTGCTACAGTGATTGAAGAAGTAACGGTTCTAGTACAACCTCAAATTAACTTCGCTACCTTATGGAAGAACTATACCAATTTAGGTGGTAAACCATTTAAGGGAACGGAATCCATTATAAAAGTTCAAGCTTGGATCCGCTCTTGTGAAAGAATTTTTAAAGGGTTGAATATTAGAGTGAGCAGAAGAGGTTCTTAGCTTCTAGGCAACTACAGGATGGGGCTCTTACCTGGTGAGAGTCTATAACATCCCCAACTTTGAGGCCCGAAGCTAAGTGCTACAGATGTTGCAGTCGTCTATAGTATTAACTTCCGGTGACAAAATACAGTAATGTTAATGGATCCATAATATCAAAATCATCATAAATTTCAAAACAGCTTTTCTAGTTACATTTCAAATCAATATTTCATATTCAATTACATAATTCCAAAACGTTTCCTAGGTTTTGATCAAATATAATTATTACAAATTACGCCTAAAGAGAAATATGAAGATGCCCTCTTGGATGATCAGAGTACTAAATAGATAGACATATCGGTCATAAATACATCACAGCAGAAACAACACTAAATAACTCCTACATAGCTAGCTTTGCCTTCTACATGTATTTGGAAGTTTATTCGCCCAACCTACTAAACCTTAAAAGTCCTTAACTCTCGATCTACTCAAATCAAATTTTGAGCACCCGAGGGTTTGAGGGGAAAACATAAACTTTGAATTAGACATAAAGCCTGGTGTGAATAATTCTACTACATATTAGTTTACTGATATTAAGTGAGACCACACCGCTTACCGGAATGGGTTTCCCCTCACTAATATACTTTTAAAAGCATTTCTTTTGCAAGTTAAAATCCTACAATCAAATTGATTATAACAATAATATCAATAACATATATGCATAATAATCAAGTAATCAATGGACCATCTATCCACACTATAGTTTTTTTTATCTGGCTAACTATTAACCATTGGCTGACTCGGGCCTACCAGACAAAATAAATAATCTAACTTCTGTTAGACACAATACTGGGATGCATGTCCTTAACTTTCTAGGGTCAACCGAACCTAATGGTTTTGCAGGCTCACCAATAACCTATCATATCTCTGTATATTCCTTTCTATGTGTAACATCATTTTAGTCTTACCTATGATAAAGCACTACACACTAGAACTTTGGACTTATTTTAGCTAGAGGCAATAGCTAAAGTACAGGGTGCGACCCTACACCGGTCCCATCTGGTCTTCTAATATCCGAGTCATAAACTTAGGGTAAAATACCCCATCCAATTTTCCTTGAAAACATTTCTTTCAAATTGATTAAACCCTTTTGAATCATACTTAACAAGGAAAATATGCTCTTTTCTTTACTCAAAATTCTCATGCCATGATATATGCTTTACAAAAAACAATGTTAATGAGATCTAAGTCAAAGGGATTCTTTATCCCTACAAAATAATTTAAAACCGGTTTTAACTTAGAAAACCTTAGGCCCTAAAGCCAAAGCAATACCTTCGAAATGCTTGTTTAAACCTTAAACAATTACCTTTCGAATATAATTGAAAGCATCCCTTTCGAAACCATTACATAAAACCTTAGACTTCTCCTTTCGAAACCATTTAATATTATCTTTCGAAATACTTATAATATACCTTTTGAAACACTTATAATATACCTTCCGAAAGCATTGGGTTCAGGTAAGAGTTTGTGGGAACATTGCTTCGAAACCATTTAACGGGATTCCTTTCGAAAACATTGGGTTTAACTTTTAATATAACTATTGGGTCAAAGAAAACAGAAGCGAAAGTATCCCTTTCGAAATCTTTAATCCAAGTAAAAGAATTAGGGAAGAGGATAGCTTCGAAACCCACCCCTTCGAAACCATTGCCTGCAAAACCATTTAAAAGCAGCTATACGACCCTTTCGAAAGCATTAAGAAGGCGGCTTCAAAGTTAAAAGGGGAAAGCAGTCCTTTTGAATATGTTGTAATTCGAAAGGTATGAGTGCGGTAGCAAGTGTATCGAATAGGTTCAAAAGCGGCTATTCATTCAAAAGCTTCTTTTGAAACAAAAATAAGCGGCAACTCTTTCAAAAGCTCCTTTCTAAAAGCAAACACAAGTTGATGGATTCGAAAGCTTATAAAAGCAGCCTCGACACAGACCCTTCCATCTTTCTCCAATACACTACCTACCAATTGCTTGATACCATGTGCATTGGTTTCGAATGGGTTCAAAAGGCCTACCGGGCATGGTGACGGAAGCAAGCAAAGGAAGCGGCAAAGTTGTAATTCGAATCAAAACTGATTTTATCAAAATAATGATTAGTTGGTTGCCATCTTGTCAAAATATGATTGGTTGGTTGCCATCTCTTTATCAAAATAAGCGGCAAGCAAATTGATTTTCACCTAACTTGACTAACTTGTCAAAATATGATTGGTTGCCATCTCTTTATCAAAATTCTTTCCTAAAAAGGCTGTTGAATTTACAATTAACAATTTAAAACATTTTAAGCAAATAAGCCTTTCCCCCTGATAAAACATATAAAACATTTAAGCCCTTAACTTAAATAATTTTATAACCATAGTACAATACTTAAGAAAATTTCCCCAAAAATTACAATAATTCATTTTTAATATGTTTTCTAACATATATAAATTTCAGACCCGAAATCACTATATAATTTCCTTAAATAATTTAAACCCAACATTAACTATTTTCTCTCATAGAAAATTCGTAATATGTTCATAATTACTTAGAAAATTATGAAACTTGAAACCCATTTCTAAAATAATGTTTTAGACCATATATAAAAAACACAACTCATTTGGATATCATTTAATAGGTATTCTAATCTAAACATATCATAAATTCCATATGAAACCCTATAAATCATCAACAAGCACACACACACACACACATATATATATATATATGTCTATTTAAACAAACATAACATGGCATGTTACTTGCAAAAATAATTTGAATCTAACTTGAAACCGAAATCAATATCAAAAGTGAAATGTAAGTTAATTATTCACCTTGGCATTATGTTAAGAAAGTTGAGATTTTCCCTTTGATTAATTTCTTCAAGTTTTCTACTTGATTCCTAGCTTATCTTCTTTTTGAATCTCCTTAATGGTGGTCGGTCGAGCTCTTAAGGGTTCTAATTTTGTTTATGAATGTTAAAATGAATAAGGAATGGAGAATGGAAGTGTTTAGGGTATTAGAATGAAGGATGTTCCTATTTTACCCTTAGCATATTCCTCATACTTACTTATTTTCAATTTTCTTTTGCTTATACATTCATTAAGGCACGACCCTTATTAATTAACAAATCTTAATCCCTTAACTATTAACATTATTTTATTTTATTTATCCATTTAAATGTTTTAAATAATGTTACTCAAAATTAAGGTCATTACAGACTCCCCTCCTTAAAGTATTTCGTCCTCGAAATTACGATAGGGTACTCACAACAATCAAATATAAAGGTAAAACATACCTTCAAACAAGTCAGGATAAGTATCTCTAATCCTGCTCTCAGTTTCCCAAGTACGGTCTCTCTCGTCTTTACTCCACTGAACTTTGACTAATCTTACTGTCTTGTTCCTTAGCCTCTTCTTATCTCTCGCAACTACACGAACTGGTTTTCTAACTATAGTCATATCCAGTTCCACTACTTGATCCTCTAACACAATCGGTGTAACAGTAGTCTCCGGATCTCCAATACACTTCCGTAGGTGAGAAATATAGAAAACATTATGGACTCCTACCAAACTATTTGGTAACTCTACTTTATATGCGAGTTTCTCGACCCTTTCTATGATAGGAAAAACTCCAACGAATCTTGGTGCCAATTTTCTAGATTTTCCAAATCTGATTACACCCTTCATCGGTGACACCTTGATGAAAACATAATCTCCAACTGTGAATTCTAAGTCTTTCCACCTCTTATCAGCATAACTCTTCTGCCTAGACTGAGCTTCTTTATTTTAGCCCGAATTAACTCAATCTTTTCTGTATCTTCTTTAACCAAATCCGAACTAAGAATTAATCTATCCTTGGTCTCTAACCAACAAATTGGAGATTTGCATGGCCTTCCATATAAGGCTTCAAACGATGCCATCGCTGTACTAGTCTGATAACTGTTGTTATACGAAAACTGGACTAAGTGTAGATGGTCTTTCCATAATCCTCCAAAATCTAGCACATAAGCTCTAAACATATCCTCTAAGACTTTGTTAACTATCGTCGTTTGTCCATCTGTCTGCGGATGGTAAGAAGTACTCATCTTGAGCTTGGTATATAAAGTCTTCTGTAGACTCTTCCAGAACTCGCTGGTAAATAAGGAATCTCTATCACTTACTATACTACTAGGAATTCCATGCAGTCTAATTATATTCCTCATGAATAACTTAGCTAAATCTAGTGTTATCCTGGTCGACTTAATGGATATAAAGTGTGTACTCTTAACTCTTATTTCCTCTATTCGACCTTGGCAACCCATCTATGAGATCCATTGAGATAGAATCCCATTCCAGGCTGGAACATCCAAAGGCTGAAGTAACCCACTCGTTTTCTGATGTTCAGCTTTTACATGTTGACAATTCAAACACTGCCTCACCCATAAGCCTACATTTCTTTTCATACCTTCCCAGAACAAACTCCTTTTCATATCATGATACATCTTAGTTCCTCCTAGATGAATAGTGAACTTCGAACGATGGCATTCTCTAAGAATTTCCTTCCTAATGTTTCCCACATTCAATACACATCATCGCCCTTTCTTTCTCAACCATCCATTCTGGTCAAGGCCGAAATCTTTCAATTCACCGCTCTCTATTCCATTCCTTAGCTTTCGGATCAATTTAGCTAATAATGGATCCTCTCCTTGATTAGAAGCAATCCTTTCGATCATCACCGGTCGAACTTCTAAACACGACATCATAGCAGTTTCTTGACTAGAACTACTCTTAGATCTCTATTGTATTCCACATGTAGTCAATGCTTCTAAATCTTTCCACTCAGCTATCATTGCCAATACTGCATTCTGATGTTTCCTGCTAAGTGCATCTGCAACCTTATTTCCTTTTCCCGGGGTGTACTCAATACCAAAGTCATAATAGGCTAAAAACTCTAGCCACCTTTGTTGTTTCATATTTAACTCCTTCCGAGAGAATAAATATCTCAGTGACTTATGATCCGTATACAAATCGAATCTTTCTCCCAAAAGGTAATGTATTCACACTTTTAAGGAGAATATTACTGCAGCCAATTCCAAATCATGAGTCGGATATCTAACTTCATGTGGTTTGAGCTGTCGAGAACCATAGGCAATCACTTTACCTCTTTGCATTAACATAGCTCCTATCCCTGTTCCACATGCATCCGTTTACGCCACCAAGTCCTGATTTCCCTCTGTAATGACTAACACAAGTGCATTAGTCAACAAATGTTTCAATTTCTGGAATGCCTCCTCACACTTATCAGTCCAGACAAATTTCATATCTTTCCGAGTTAGCTTAGTCGTCGATGCCACTATC
Organism: Allium fistulosum; assembly: GCA_030737815.1. Classification (NCBI taxonomy): domain Eukaryota; kingdom Viridiplantae; phylum Streptophyta; class Magnoliopsida; order Asparagales; family Amaryllidaceae; genus Allium; species Allium fistulosum. Next base: position 1,003,116,550 of record CM060902.1, on the reverse strand, counting down.
CGCGAAAAATCCTTAATGAATCTTCGATAATAACCAACTAATGCAAGAAAACTCTTTATCTCGGTCACTATCTCGAGTCTCTTCCAACTATTTACTGCCTCGATCTTAACCGGATCTACTGACAACCCCTTCTCTAAGACTACATGAGCAAGAAACTTCACTTCCTTCTTCTAAAAGTGACACTATGAAAATTTCGCTTTCAGCCGATGCTGCCTCAGCGTCTCAAACACCACTGTAAGACGAACTTCATGCTCTCTTTTATCCTTAGAGTACATCAAAATGTCATCTATGAATACTAACATCAATTTGTCCAAATGTTCTTGAAAGATTATGTTCATCAAATCCATGAAGAATGCTGGCGCATTAGTTAGTACGAACGACATCACTAACCATTCGTATGATCCATATCTGGTCCTAAATGCCGCCAAAGGAATACTATCCTCTGCTACTCTAAGCTGATGGAACCCTATTGCCAAATCTAGCTGGGAAAATACTTTGGCTCCACTCAACTGATCGAACAAATCGTCAATCCTACGTAAAGGATATCGGTTCTTTATCATCTTCTCATTCAGCTAACGATAATCGATACACAACCGCAATGATCCATCTGGTTTCTTTGCAAACACTGTGGCTGCTCCCCAAGAAGAACTACTTAGTCTGATAAAATTCTTACCTTCTAAATCCATAAACTGCACCTTTAACTCCTTCATCTCGATAGGTGTCATCCTAGTTGGCGATCTACTTAAAGGTTTTGCTCCTGATACTAAATCTATCTGAAACTCAATGGCTTGTTTCGGTGGTAATCCTATCATGGGCTCAAAGACATCTTCGAATTCTCTAACAATGAAAACTCGATTCAACTCATCTTCTGCCTCCATAACACCCAACAAAGCAGTAACCTCAAGACTAGGGTTTTCTATGGAGTATATAATCTGATCACTACAACTAGGGTGTCTAAGTGATATTTTCCTATCAGAGCAAAATATCCTAGCATAGCACTTACTTAACCAATCCATTCCCAAAATAATTCTGAACCCTACGAAATCAAATACATGCAAATTGCAAGTAAATATATGACCTAACAACTCAAATTCTACGTGATCACATCTCATCCCAAGAGTCGCATACCCTCCTATCGGATTCGCAACCCTTAAGGAAGTAACTAGATATGAAGGTTCTAGATTAAGCTTATCTACCAAAGAATGAGATATAAAAGAATGCGGTGCACCAGTATCAAATAGAACTCTGTCCGATACACCATGAATCAAAAGCGTACTTCCCAACACAGCTTTTCCTTTCGTCTCTATTTTTGGTCTTGTGGTAGCTAGTTCTAGTGCAAACACTTTGCCCTTTCCATCCTTGGCTATTTCCTTACACTAGTTCTTATAATGTCCAATCGGATCATAATTGAAGCATATTACTCCTTTCTTATCAGCAGCTTTCATTACTTTGCCTGTTTGACACTGATGAGCAAAATGTCCCTTTTTATCGCACTTGTAACAAACTATGTCAACCTTCCCTTTCTTGGCTGCTCCTTCTTTCTGAGCGCCATTCTTATGAAATAACTTTCTATTCTGGTTCTGCCCACCTTGAGTTCCCACTTCTTTGTTACTATTAAAGAAAGCAAGCATCTCCTCATTCCTCAAAGCCATCTCAATAACTACATCGCACGGATCCCTAGTATGTGGTAAAGTTGCTTTAGCAAGTTCAGATCTCAATCCACGGATGAATTTATTGCTTTTGATAATAGTATCAATCGTAGCATATCCATATCTCGATAGCTCCTCAAACCTGGTAGCATACTCCAGCACTGTCATGTCTTCCTGCACCAACTCAGCAAACTTCCTGAGCAGAATTGACTTGACGATCTCCGACATGAATCTTTCCTCAAATCTCTTTCTGAATTCTACCCAAGTCATGTCTCTTCATTTACTCCCACAGTAACATTGTTCCACCAGTACAGTGCTGCTCCTTGCAATTGTAGGGATGCTAATCTTCTTTCCTGCTCATCGTTGAGTCCCAAATCAGCAAAAATCCTTTCGCAATGAAGCAACCAATTCTCCACTTCAATTGCGTCCTCAGTCTCGATAAACGACTTTCCTCCAAGTCTAGCATAATCTCTGCTTAGTACTGCATAGTTATTGACCACTGAAGCTCCCTGATTTACTTCTCCAGCATTTTCTCTAACTAATCCCACAACAGCTCCAGCTTGCATCATGTTGATGAAAAATTAATACATAGCTCCCATATCAACTTGCGGTGTTCCAGTGTCCACATTAGCAGCTTGTTCCTGACATGGATTCCTTCTAGTGTTTGGTCTGGCGTTTCCATTAGTTGTCATGCTTCCTCCACCAAGGTTAACTCTTTCATTCCTAGCATCCATATCTTACTTTCTTAAAATCTTCATTCATGCCTTTGAAAGATACAGATGAATAGCCTAAGAGAGATGGTAGAATAAAGATAAAGCGTATACTTATATATAGCAAATACAAGTATGTTATTATAGCGTTATCCCATACCCCAATATTTTCTCTAATTCCTTAGGATTATGTTTCAAAAATCATTTTATGTTTAAAATTTCTTTTAAGCTTTCATAAACCTATGCTCTGGTACCAAGTTGTAACATCCCCTACTTTGAGGCCCGAAGCTAAGTGCTATAGATGCTGCAATCATCTATAATATTTACTTCCGATGACAAAATACGGTAATGTTAATGGTTTCCATAATATTAGAAGCACATGAATATGAAATAAAATCATTATAGAATTCAAAACAGCTTTTATGATTACATTTCAAATCAATATTTCACATTCAATTACATAATCCTAAAACGTTTCACAAGTTTTGATCAAATATAATTATTACAAATTACGCAAGAACGACATATGAAGATGCCCCCTTGGATGATCAAAGTACTAAATAGATAGACATATCAGTCATAAATACATCACATCAGAAATAACACTAAATAACTCCTACATAGCTAGGTTTGCCTCCTGCACGTCTTCAGAAGCTTACTTGTCCAACCTACTAAACCTAAAAAGTCCTTAACTCTCAATCTACTTAAATCAAATTTTGAGCACCCGAGAGTTTAAGGTGAAAACATAAACTTTAAGTCAGACATAAAGCTCGATGCGAATAATTCTATTACATCGTGGTTTATTAATATTAAGTGAGACCACGCCGCTTAGCGGAATGGGTTTCCCCTCACTAATATTCTTTTAAAAGCAATTCTTTTGCAAATCAAAATCCTGAAATCAAACTTATTATAACAGTAATATCAATAACATATATGCATAATAATTAGGTAATCAATGGACTATCTGTCCACACTATAGTTTTTTATATGGCTAGCTATTAACCATTGGCTGACTCGGGCTTACCTTTTGTTAGACACAATATGGAGCTGCCTGCTCTTAACTTTTTTCTTCTAGGGTCAACTGATCTTAATGGTTTTGTGGGCTCACCAATAAACTATCATATCTCTGTATATTCCTTTTTGTTTGTAACATCATTTTAGTCTTACCTATGATAAAGCCCTACACACTGGAACTTTGGACTTATTTTAACTAGGGGCTAATAGATGAAGTATAGGATGCGATCCTACACCAGTCCCATCTGGTCTTCTAGTATCCGAGTCATAAACTTAGGGTTAACTACCCCATCCAATTTTCCTCAAAAACATTTCTTTCAAATTGATTTAACCCTTAAAATCATACTTAACAAGGAAAATATGCTCTTTGATTTACTCAAAATTATCATGCCATGATATATGCTTTACACAAAACAATACTGATGAGATCTAAGTCAAAGGGATTCTCTATCCCTGCAAAGTAAGTTAAAACCTTTTTTAACTTAGAAAACCTTAGGTCATAAAGCCTAAGCAATACCTTTGAAACGCCTGTTTAAAACATTAAACAATTCCCTTTCGAATATAATTGAAAGCATCTATTTCGAAACCATTACAGAAAACCTTAGACATCTCCTTTCGAAACCATTTAATATTATCTTTCGAAATACTTTTAATATACCCTTCGAAACACTTATAATATACCTTTCGAAAGCATTAGGTTCAAGTAAGAGTTTGTGTGAACATTGCTTCGAAACCATTTAAGGGGATTCCTTTCGAAAACATTGGGTTTAACTTTTAATATAACTATTGGGTCAAAGAAAACAGAAGCGAAAGTATCCCTTTAGAAAGCTTTAATCCAAGTAAAAGAATTAGGGAAGAGGATAGCTTCGAAACCCACCCCTTTGAAACCATTGCCTGCGAAACCATTTAAAAGCAGCTATACAACCCTTTCGAAAGCATTAAGAAGGCGGCTTTAAAGTTAAAAGGGGAAAGCAGTCCTTTTGAATATGTTGTAATTTGAAAGGTATGAGTGCGGTAGCAAGTGTATCGAATAGGTTCAAAAGCAGCTATTCATTCGAAAGCTTCTTTTGAAACAAAAATAAGCGACAACTCTTTCAAAAGCTCCTTTCTAAAAGCAAACACAAGTTGATGGATTCGAAAGCTTATAAAAGCGGCTTCAACCCCTTCGAAAGCTTGCCTTCGACATAGACCCTTCTGCCTTTCTCCAATACACTACGTACCAACTGTTTGATACCATGTGCACTGGTTTCGAATGGGTTTAGAGGCCTACCGGGCATGGTGACGAAAGCAAGCAAAGGAAGCGGCAAAGTTGTAATTCGAATCAAAACTGATTTTATGCCTTTCAAAATAATTTATTTTCACCTAACTTGCCTAACTTGTCAAAATATGATTGGTTTCCATCTCTTTATCAAAATTCTTTCCTAAAAAGGCTGTTGAATTTACAATTAACAATTTAAAACATTTTAAGTAAATAAGCCTTTCCCCTTGATAAAACATATAAAACAGTTAAGCCCCTTAACTTAAATAATTTTATAACCATAGTACAATAATTAAGAAAATTTTCCCAAAAATCACAATAATTCACTTTTAATATGTTTTCTAACATATATAAATTTCTAACCCGAAATCACTATATAATTGCCTTAAACAATTTAAACCCAACATTAACTATTTTCTCTCATAGAAAATTCAAAATATATCCACAATTACTTAGAAAATTATGAAACTTAAAACCCACTTTTAAAATAATGTTTTTGACCATATATCAAAAACGTAACTCATTTGGATGTCATTCCATTGCTTTTCTAATATAAACATATCATAAATCCATATGAAACCCTATAAATCATCAATAAGCATATATATATATATATATATATATATATATAAACAAACATAACATGACATGTTACTTGCAAAAATAATTCGGATCTAATTTGAAACCGAAATCAATATCAAAAGTGAGATGTAAGTTAATTATTCACCTTAGCTTTGTGTTAAGATGGTTGAGATTTTGCCCTTTGATTAATTTCTTCAAGCTTTCTACTTGATTCCTAGCTTATCTTCTTTTTGAATCTCCTTAATGGTGGTCGGCCGAGATCTTAGGGGTTTTAATTTTGTTTGTGAATTTTAAAATGAATAAGGAATGGAGAATGGAAGGGTTTAAGGTATTAGAATAATGGATGTTCCCATTTTACCCTTAGCATATTCCTCCTACTTACTTATTTTCAATTTTCTTTTGCTTATACATTCATTAAGGCATGACCCCTTATTAATTAACAAATATCAATCCATTAATTATTAACATTATTTTATTTTATTTATCCAATTAAATGTTCTAAATAATGTTACTCAAAATTAGGGTCATTACAGAGTCCGTTAGTATGAATGAATCGGAGGACAATTTTTCTTGGTCACGATTTAAGGAGGTCTTAGAAGAACAGTATATGCCAGCAGTTAGAAAATCATGCCTTTACAGGAGTTTTATGAATTTAAAACAAGGAGAGATGTCCGTAGAGGAGTATTCTAACAAGTTCAATGAATTATCATGATTTGGGTCGGGTCTGATAGACACTCCTTTGAAGAAGAATTAAATGTTTATCTTTGGAATGAAGAAACAATATCAGGACAGGATGACGGCACATGTTAAGGGGAGTTTTGTAGATTTGATAGACATGGGTTTCCGATAGGAAACTCTGGACAAGAAGAATCCACCTACAACTCAAACAGCAACAATAATTGTAACGACCCGGAATTTTCGAACCCGAAAATTCCAGATAGTTAGAAGAAAAAGAAAGAGATAGAAGAAAGAAACAGAAAGAAGAAAGAAGAACAGAGAACACAACATCTCACATTCGCAGCGGATTAAATATAATAACAAATAATAATATCAGTTATACAAAGAAAAACTGTATTTGTTAATTACATTTTAATACATCAGAGTTACAACATTCACAAATGTACTAGACAGTTAAAATTAACATGTCTCAGACAACTATAATATCACAGCGGAATATACTCCATACGTTCCTGCCATCCAGCTCGCCTTCTGAGCTCCAGAACGTCCTTACCTGAAATCTGTAATACTCGGTCTGACCCGAGCATTACATCAAAGTAACACCCGGGTCAGGCTGGAAACCAGCGTGAGTAAACTCATCTAACAAGAAATTCCAATTCATAGAACTTATTTAAAACCCGGGTAACTCGTACTTACTATACGTAAACAACTTATATAGTCATCACTTATTTTTCACAAAACAATATCTAGGTATCCAACTTAGTTTAAGTGGTCCATATTATCCCAAACCGGCCTATTGATATCACATATCAATTTATAAAGAGTTATAGAAGATTTCAAATCGAAGTGGTTTCGGGTATTAACTAATACCCGACTCCGGTCTCTTCGAATCCAATGTCATCTTAACCCAAGTTATTCAAATGAAATATAATTCAAACTTTAAATACAGGGTGTCACTGTTTTAACCCAACATATTTTATCACATAGCATTCCATATCACATACCAGAGATATCAACTAATCCAAGGCATACAATATCATTCAATCATTCATAGCAAGATTAATCAACCACACCATCTCTAATTAATTTAATTAATCACAAATGAATTAAATTAATTACTTCAATTACTTTTAAACCTTGCTTATTAATTACAAACCCATTTAATTAATCATCCAAAAATTTTCCATTTTAATTAATCATCCTTGATTAATTATACTTTAATTACATTAAGTAATTAGCCTTTAATTAATTTCACAAATTAATTATTCTTAACCATTACAGTAATTATCCTTAATTAATCACTTAAATTAGTTATCTTATAATCACTTATATCGATTAATTATCCCTTAATTAATCATACTCATTAATTAACTAACCCTAAATAAGTTCCCTTAATTAATCAAACCTTTAATTACTTACTTTAAGTAATTATCCTTTAATAGATCACATTTAGTAATTGTCTATTAATTACCCACCTTAACTAATGACATTAAGTAATTATTTCTATAATTACTTCATTAGGTATTTGTCATTAATTAATTTCATTAAGTGATTTACTCTAAATAATTAATCATCTTTTAATTATCTTCCTTAATTAATCGATCCTTGATTAATTAACTTTAATTACTTTCCTTAATAAATTAATTAATCTTTAATTAAAAATCCACATAAAATTTAATCCTTTTGAGTAATTAATCATTTAATCACTTTTATTAAGTAATAATTTATTAAATAATTAATCTTTAATTACTTATATTAATTTTCTACAATCAATCAATCACTTGATTAATTATAAATTAATCAACTTTCATAAATTTAAGACAAATAATTATCTTGATTAATTACTTAATTACTCTTAAATCTTATTTAAACCAAACGTTTTAAAATTTATTTATACAAACTCACTCGAATCTTAAGGTTCAATATATTTACCCCTAATTATCTATTTAATCATATTCCTAATTTATTAAAGATAAATTCGTTATCTCCATTAATTACTTATTAAACTTCATTAGAAAAACATTTCGAATTAATTACATAATTAAAATATATAAAATTTACTTTAGTAACCTTTAAAACTTTAAAGTTGCTTAAACATTGCTCTAGATAAAACTGTATATTTCTTATTCTAAATCTGATCACCCTTATCTTTCTTAACTTTGAATTTGTATATAAGGTTTGCTTTTATAAAGATTTGAGAAACTCGAGCCAGGGACCAAACTTCACGTACCAAAACCCGAGCAAAACCCTGACTTTCTCGATGCTTCAAGTAATCCCAGCAACTCACCTGACACGAAGGACACATGTGCACCGTGCACACCGATCGAGGCCACTCCGACCATCGCTGCGACCACCCACAAGTCGCCAATCTCCTCGCCTACGATCCTCATCGCCCAGAACTTCAAATCGATCCCGAAATCGGAAACGAGCTATACGAGTACCTACTGGAACCCATCGATCAACGACAACCACCACGTATCGCCACCTACAACCACCTGAGTCCTTGCCGATCAACCTCGAGCCTCGTCACGATCCTACGCTACAATCCCCCTCGCTCCGGTCAAGACCGGTTCACCCACGGTGACAAATTTCCCTCTGAAACATCCTCGGCCAAAACTGGTCGACAAACCCTATTCCATCGTCGTACCATCTCCACGGCGAACTAAAAATTCACCTACTAATTTTCCCAAGACCCTCGCCACACGAGCTTCCTCCAGCAGCAAATTCGACGCCTATCTCCTATGGGTTCGTTGGAAAACGCTCGAAATCTGAAATACGTTCATCTCTCGATTTCTCATAATTTAACCGCCTAAAAATCTTTATTTTAATTTTAAAAATCTTTGTTTTCGATGACAAAACAGATTATAGACTTGAAAGAAACAATTATTTTGTTCGGGATTTTGATATATTCTCAAACCTACTGTTCTTCTTCCCTTTTATTTAAACTAGCTTCAGATTGAACTTTGAAACATTTTTAAAATTTATATTGTGATATAACAAACAACTTTTATTATAATTTGAAGTCTAAAAAGATTCAGAGAAGAAGATCTTGAATTTTCTTCAAGTTTTGAAGCTTGAACAACAAGAACAGAGACAACGGTTTTGAATACAAACATACACCTTAAAAATCCAGACATGCACACAAATAACATCATACATATATATACATGCAATCATATTTAAACAATCATGCAATCACTTATCATAATTCATTTTAAGGAATTTCAGCATGCATCTATGTTTAAGACAGATTTAAAACTTTTAAATAGATTTGTTTACTCACATTTATATCCTGGAGCAGAGAACGGTATTTTTTTGATGATGATCTGGGAATGCTTTCGTTTTCTAAAACTTGTATTTGATTCTGATCTTAGCTTGAATCTGATGTTGTTGAGTTGATCTTTAATTTCCAGATTAAAAACTTGAAACAGAGATGATCTTGCTAGATTACAGGTCGAAGCTTGTTTTGTTGATTTTTAAGATAAAAATGCTACAGGCTTTAGGTTTTTCACTTGAGTTTGAAAATGGTTTACAGGTTTTAATTTGATCCGGTGATTTGTTTTACAGGTTTTGATTTTTGAGTTTTCTTTGTTTTAGAAATGAGAATAGTAAAAGAATGGAAGGGAGAAGATATATGTTTATATAAGCTTAATTGTGATTTATTAAAACTTAAAAGAAAATAAAAATACAAAGATGACACTTGTTACATTAGTTAACATTTGTCCATTTCATATTTTAATCTTATTACACATGTATTTAACATGATTTAAAGGCTAACACTTGTAATTATTCATTCTTATTTATTTTTAAATGTTAAATTAAAGCTTTTGTATTATTTTTCCTAAATTATAAATACCTTTCTTAATTTATATAAATAAACCCTTTTAAAGAAAATAAAATAAAAACTAATTATATTCTAAATAAAGTCACATATAATATATTTAAAAATCCAAAATATAATTAAGATATATATCTTTTAAATTCCAAATTTAAATCCAAAATCAAATTCATTTACATATTCAGATATCCTTTATTATCAGATTTAATTGTTCAATCTATAAATCAGTATCTCAATAGTTTAAAATCAGTTAATTATCAAATTAACAGATAGTTCAAAATCCGGGTTATCACATTCCTCCCCCCTTTAAAACTTTTCGTCCTCGAAAAGGAACGAAGCCAAAATTTATTCAATACTTAAAATTAGATAAATTATTCTTTGATCATTTTTAAAACACTTTTAAAATCTATATAATTTTATAAGATAGTTTTTTTTTGCAAAAATACTTTTATAACTTGATGTCTCAACCAGTCCATCCTCGTTCTCACAGAAATTCGGTCATACGTTGATCAGACGTAAGGCTGAAAATCTATAAGTACTTAGCAGACCCGTTTTCAACACCCAGTGAAAAATACTTGGAAAATAATTTATTGGAAATATCGAAAACATTTTTGAAAATAGAGGAAATATCTTTGGTGAGAATGCTCTGGAAATCATCACCCCCATCCATGGTCACAGTTACATCACGGGTTACGTTGCCATCGCAGCAAAAGTCCATGTAACTAATAACAGCATGGAACCCACAACAGATCGCAGTTACATTCCAGGGTTACGTTGCCGTCGCAGCAAAAGTCCATGTAACTGTTGGCTCTCAGCGGCACACACGATTTCGCTGTCAAAATGAAACTCCTCCACATAGGTCGCAGTCTACCGATATAAAATCAAACGCAGACAGTTGGCTCTCAGCGGCTCAAACGACTTTCGCTATGTTACCATAGTGTCACAATCTACCGATATAAAATCAAACGTAGACAGTTGGCTCTCAGCGGCACACATGACTTCCGCTATGGTCTGCAGTAGATCGCAGTGACATTGAGTTAAATTGTTGTCACAGCATAACTCAAATGCCTCTGTGGGCACCAGCCCCTCGACTTTCGCTACACAAATAATCCTCAGGAACTAGTTTTGTCCGGACTCCTCACAGGATCAACTTTAGAAACCCCCCTTGGGGCTCAAGGCAGTACCACCCAGTGGTACTCCTGAGAAGTTCATTTCAAGGAAGCGCCTTTTTCCCCAGAGCTATTCTCAAAACACTTTATACTATATACTTATAGTATCTTCAAATCATATCCTTTATGATTTATCAAAATCTCCTTTACACAAAATCGATTATCAAAATCGATAATTTTCAAACTAGGCTTTCCAAAATCCAAAATTGATTTCCCAAAAATCAAAAGCCTTTTCCAAATTATATAGGTTCCCAAAACCTTTTCCAAAATCATTCTCATAAAATTCTTTATAAGGTTATTTACCATTTACTTACTTCCATAAAGTAAATTTCAACCAAAGAAATATCCAATTCCATTTTATTTCACAATTATACTTTTCATTTCAAAACCATTTCAAATTCCTTATTCACAAATTTTCAATACCAATTTCATTCAAACCCGTACGATGTACACATATCATCCGTACGCTATATCAATTTGATCACTCACTCGATCACAAAATTTCACTTTCGAACTAGTATCGTCCACCCGACTTCCTAGTGCGGACTCAGATCTGGTTTCTTGACCAGAATCCGTCATTCTCCTTGCATAGTCGTAGCTATGATAGAGAATATCCAGAACCAATCAAAAATCCATATCCAGGTTCGCCGTCGAAAATCGAGCGAAAAATCCCAACTCGGATCGATAATACTATCTCGAAATTCTGTGTTCGAATCTGGATCAAATCACTATGCGAATAGAATAATATACGTATATCCTACGTATTTATCTTTGTTGGTTATTATCCAAATCAATTCTCTTTTCTATTCACATTTCCTTTAATTCCATTCACTTATTCTCAATTGCTTCCATTTCCAATTGAGTTATTACTTCAATTACAAACAGTTTGAACTCTGACCAATTTAAATTTAAAAATAGCTTGAAAAAGTATTTAAAATAGATAAGTAATTGAAAAGATATTTATTAGTTTGTAAAATAGCTGTAAAATAGTTAAGTAGGTATAAAAATAGTTAGATAATTGCAAATTAGTTTTTAAAATTGTGATTACATATAAGTAGCTGAAAAATAGTAATTAGTTTATAAGACAGTTTTCAAAATAGTTAAATAGTTTTAAAATAATTGTAAAATAAGTATAAGATAGTTTGGGGTTTAAGAAGAAAGATTGTATAGTAAATAGTTTGGAAACATATACTTGTATTAAAACAATTTGAAAATAATCCAGAGCCAAACTGTTTAATTTCCCAATCTCCATTTCCAATTAATTTCCCATTAATTCAATTTAAATTTCCACTTCCATTTAAATTGACTCAATACTTCAATTTCCATTGAATTTTATTCAATCCCAATTCAAGTTGAATTAATCTTAATTCCTTTCCAAATTCAAATCAAATTCCATTTGATTTTAAACATATTCATTTTAATTACAATTTCAAATTATTCAAACTAATTTCAAATTGAATCCACTTAAATTTCAAATCATTTCAATTTCTATATGAATTAATCCCAATTCCCATTTGAATTTTTGAACTCATTCAATCTTCAATTTTTATTTTAAATTAATTCAATTCAAATTCAGTTTGAACTAATTCAATTTAAATCTCAATTTTAAACTATCTCGAATTATATAAATTCGAGTTAAAATTTTTAAATATTGATTTAATTCCTTAAATTCCTTCACTTTTAAATTAATTCAACCTTTATTTTTTTATTTTAACAAATTAAATCTTTAAACCTTTTAAATTCTGAATTCAAATTTCAAAATTCCATTTTAAAATTATCTTTACTTAACTTATTACAAAGTTCAAATAAGAATTCAAAAACAATTTAATCTTCAGATTCTAATTTATTATCCATTTTCAATTTTCAGATCTCAAACCCATTTTGAGATCACTCATAACTTCCACTTAAATTAACCATTTAACTACCCAAGTTAAATTTAAATTTCATCTTGAAATTTCCAATTCAAGTTGTTCATTCTAAACTCATTTAACTTCCTTAAGTTAAATTAAATTTATTTAATCCGGTCAACTTTACACAATTTGAATTCCTATTCAAATTTTAAACTTCAGATTAATAATCTTTCCCCTTTTAAGTTTAAAAACTTACTTTACTTTGGGTTTTACATCACATTCCAATTTAAAACTCAACACTAAGTGTTTATTTCAAATCATCATTGGTATTATATATATTCTTCATATATACATTTTCTTTACACACTAAGTTATACTTTAAATTTTTAAACCACCTTTGGTTTTAATTCAAAACTACTTCTTTAAAACAATTTCAAGTTTTCTGGATTTAGATTTAAAATTTCAAATTTTTTTTTTTTTTTTGAATTATCTTCAATTCCAATTTATAAGTCATATTCACCTAAAAGTTTACTTCCCTAAAACATTTCATTTTACTTAATTATTAACAACATTCATTATTAATCACAACTACCATTTATGATAATAACCAAGATTATCATATCTGGAAAACAATTCATTATTATCTTTATTCTTGATAACACTCCTACAAATTCAAGATTTTAATTTCAGTTTGAATTCATTTCAAACTTATCTTTATTCAGTTTTAATTTGGTTGTATTTCTATTACCACTTAATTTAATTCCAATATTTTAACAACCAATTACCTTAATATTTATTAGAAAGAAATATCATTTTATATATTAAAATATATTCTTATATAAAATCATTTAAAATCCTTATATAAGAAAATAACAATTACGCTCTCATATATATATATATATATATACACTCAACTCGTTCTAGGGTACCATTGACCCTATCCTTAACGAGTAATCCCAACAGAGCCAAGGTTCTTACTTAACCTTCGCTCTGATACCAACTGTAACGACCCGGAATTTTCGAACCCGAAAATTCCAGATAGTTAGAAGAAAAAGAAAGAGATAGAAGAAAGAAACAGAAAGAAGAAAGAAGAACAGAGAACACAACATCTCACATTCGCAGCGGATTAAATATAATAACAAATAATAATATCAGTTATACAAAGAAAAACTGTATTTGTTAATTACATTTTAATACATCAGAGTTACAACATTCACAAATGTACTAGACAGTTAAAATTAACATGTCTCAGACAACTATAATATCACAGCGGAATATACTCCATACGTTCCTGCCATCCAGCTCGCCTTCTGAGCTCCAGAACGTCCTTACCTGAAATCTGTAATACTCGGTCTGACCCGAGCATTACATCAAAGTAACACCCGGGTCAGGCTGGAAACCAGCGTGAGTAAACTCATCTAACAAGAAATTCCAATTCATAGAACTTATTTAAAACCCGGGTAACTCGTACTTACTATACGTAAACAACTTATATAGTCATCACTTATTTTTCACAAAACAATATCTAGGTATCCAACTTAGTTTAAGTGGTCCATATTATCCCAAACCGGCCTATTGATATCACATATCAATTTATAAAGAGTTATAGAAGATTTCAAATCGAAGTGGTTTCGGGTATTAACTAATACCCGACTCCGGTCTCTTCGAATCCAATGTCATCTTAACCCAAGTTATTCAAATGAAATATAATTCAAACTTTAAATACAGGGTGTCACTGTTTTAACCCAACATATTTTATCACATAGCATTCCATATCACATACCAGAGATATCAACTAATCCAAGGCATACAATATCATTCAATCATTCATAGCAAGATTAATCAACCACACCATCTCTAATTAATTTAATTAATCACAAATGAATTAAATTAATTACTTCAATTACTTTTAAACCTTGCTTATTAATTACAAACCCATTTAATTAATCATCCAAAAATTTTCCATTTTAATTAATCATCCTTGATTAATTATACTTTAATTACATTAAGTAATTAGCCTTTAATTAATTTCACAAATTAATTATTCTTAACCATTACAGTAATTATCCTTAATTAATCACTTAAATTAGTTATCTTATAATCACTTATATCGATTAATTATCCCTTAATTAATCATACTCATTAATTAACTAACCCTAAATAAGTTCCCTTAATTAATCAAACCTTTAATTACTTACTTTAAGTAATTATCCTTTAATAGATCACATTTAGTAATTGTCTATTAATTACCCACCTTAACTAATGACATTAAGTAATTATTTCTATAATTACTTCATTAGGTATTTGTCATTAATTAATTTCATTAAGTGATTTACTCTAAATAATTAATCATCTTTTAATTATCTTCCTTAATTAATCGATCCTTGATTAATTAACTTTAATTACTTTCCTTAATAAATTAATTAATCTTTAATTAAAAATCCACATAAAATTTAATCCTTTTGAGTAATTAATCATTTAATCACTTTTATTAAGTAATAATTTATTAAATAATTAATCTTTAATTACTTATATTAATTTTCTACAATCAATCAATCACTTGATTAATTATAAATTAATCAACTTTCATAAATTTAAGACAAATAATTATCTTGATTAATTACTTAATTACTCTTAAATCTTATTTAAACCAAACATTTTAAAATTTATTTATACAAACTCACTCGAATCTTAAGGTTCAATATATTTACCCCTAATTATCTATTTAATCATATTCCTAATTTATTAAAGATAAATTCGTTATCTCCATTAATTACTTATTAAACTTCATTAGAAAAACATTTCGAATTAATTACATAATTAAAATATATAAAATTTACTTTAGTAACCTTTAAAACTTTAAAGTTGCTTAAACATTGCTCTAGATAAAACTGTATATTTCTTATTCTAAATCTGATCACCCTTATCTTTCTTAACTTTGAATTTGTATATAAGGTTTGCTTTTATAAAGATTTGAGAAACTCGAGCCAGGGACCAAACTTCACGTACCAAAACCCGAGCAAAACCCTGACTTTCTCGATGCTTCAAGTAATCCCAGCAACTCACCTGACACGAAGGACACATGTGCACCGTGCACACCGATCGAGGCCACTCCGACCATCGCTGCGACCACCCACAAGTCGCCAATCTCCTCGCCTACGATCCTCATCGCCCAGAACTTCAAATCGATCCCGAAATCGGAAACGAGCTATACGAGTACCTACTGGAACCCATCGATCAACGACAACCACCACGTATCGCCACCTACAACCACCTGAGTCCTTGCCGATCAACCTCGAGCCTCGTCACGATCCTACGCTACAATCCCCCTCGCTCCGGTCAAGACCGGTTCACCCACGGTGACAAATTTCCCTCTGAAACATCCTCGGCCAAAACTGGTCGACAAACCCTATTCCATCGTCGTACCATCTCCACGGCGAACTAAAAATTCACCTACTAATTTTCCCAAGACCCTCGCCACACGAGCTTCCTCCAGCAGCAAATTCGACGCCTATCTCCTATGGGTTCGTTGGAAAACGCTCGAAATCTGAAATACGTTCATCTCTCGATTTCTCATAATTTAACCGCCTAAAAATCTTTATTTTAATTTTAAAAATCTTTGTTTTCGATGACAAAACAGATTATAGACTTGAAAGAAACAATTATTTTGTTCGGGATTTTGATATATTCTCAAACCTACTGTTCTTCTTCCCTTTTATTTAAACTAGCTTCAGATTGAACTTTGAAACATTTTTAAAATTTATATTGTGATATAACAAACAACTTTTATTATAATTTGAAGTCTAAAAAGATTCAGAGAAGAAGATCTTGAATTTTCTTCAAGTTTTGAAGCTTGAACAACAAGAACAGAGACAACGGTTTTGAATACAAACATACACCTTAAAAATCCAGACATGCACACAAATAACATCATACATATATATACATGCAATCATATTTAAACAATCATGCAATCACTTATCATAATTCATTTTAAGGAATTTCAGCATGCATCTATGTTTAAGACAGATTTAAAACTTTTAAATAGATTTGTTTACTCACATTTATATCCTGGAGCAGAGAACAGTATTTTTTTGATGATGATCTGGGAATGCTTTCGTTTTCTAAAACTTGTATTTGATTCTGATCTTAGCTTGAATCTGATGTTGTTGAGTTGATCTTTAATTTCCAGATTAAAAACTTGAAACAGAGATGATCTTGCTAGATTACAGGTCGAAGCTTGTTTTGTTGATTTTTAAGATAAAAATGCTACAGGCTTTAGGTTTTTCACTTGAGTTTGAAAATGGTTTACAGGTTTTAATTTGATCCGGTGATTTGTTTTACAGGTTTTGATTTTTGAGTTTTCTTTGTTTTAGAAATGAGAATAGGAAAAGAATGGAAGGGAGAAGATATATGTTTATATAAGCTTAATTGTGATTTATTAAAACTTAAAAGAAAATAAAAATACAAAGATGACACTTGTTACATTAGTTAACATTTGTCCATTCATATTTTAATCTTATTACACATGTATTTAACATGATTTAAAGGCTAACACTTGTAATTATTCATTCTTATTTATTTTTAAATGTTAAATTAAAGCTTTTGTATTATTTTTCCTAAATTATAAATACCTTTCTTAATTTATATAAATAAACCCTTTTAAAGAAAATAAAATAAAAACTAATTATATTCTAAATAAAGTCACATATAATATATTTAAAAATCCAAAATATAATTAAGATATATATCTTTTAAATTCCAAATTTAAATCCAAAATCAAATTCATTTACATATTCAGATATCCTTTATTATCAGATTTAATTGTTCAATCTATAAATCAGTATCTCAATAGTTTAAAATCAGTTAATTATCAAATTAACAGATAGTTCAAAATCCGGGTTATCACAATAATTGGAAGAAGAGGGGGTTTAATCAGCAAAGGAAGAAGCCAGGGCAAGGCAAGCCGGTAGGAGAATCCCAAGGAGATCGGTTGAAAGATGTTACTTGTTTTAATTACCGGCAGAAGGGCCACTACTCCAACATTTGTAAGAATCCTAGGGTACATGATGGAACCTGCTACAATTGTGACAAGCCAGGACACCAGAAGAAGGATTGCCCACTAACAAAGAAAGCATAACAGGTCCGGGTTTTTGCTAACAAAGAAAGGCAAGAGAGTCCTAGAAGGTAATATCTGCATTAATGAAAATCTAGTTAGAGTATTATTTAATACTGGGCTTGCCAAAGTTTTATATCTAAAGAATTGGTTGATAAATTGAAACTTACCACAAAGATATTAGACACCCCTATCTATGTCTGCAATCCTATAGGTGGTAAAACTAATCTCGGTATAGTTTGTGAAAAAGTACAAGTTTCCTACCTATCCTAAAACCTTTCATGTAATCTAGTCGTCCTCAATTTTATCGGATTTGATATTATACTTGGTATGGATTGGTTGTCTGAGTATAAGGCTATTTTAGATCGTGTCAAAAGAACAGTACGGTTACAAAATAAAAGACGTGAAACTTTTAAAATAACTTGTGAAGAACCAAGTCCAATAATGGATAGTTTTATGTGTTCCCTAAATTCGTTTCAAAAACGTCTTGAAGAAATACCAATTGTTAAGGAATTTTCAGATGTTTTTGAGGAAGTTAAAAGTTTACCACCGCATAGGGAAATTGAGTTTAGAATCTATTTGATTTCCGATGCAAGACCTGTTTTTCACTCTTCTCGAAGAATGGCCCCCAAAGAAGAAAATGAATTAAGGAAATAAACTAATGAATTATTAAAGAAAGGACTAATAAGACCAAGTCGCTCAAGTTGGAGCTCAGTAGTAATTTTCGTTGTGAAGTCAGATAGCTCTTGAGACTTTGTGTAGACTACCGAGACCTAAATAAGCAAACAATTAAAAACAAGTATCCTCTACCACATATTGATGACTTGTTTGATCGTCTTTATGGTGCTCGGGTATTCTCCAAAATGGACCTAGCAACTGGATTTCACCAATTAAGGATAGCAGAAGATTGCATTCCTTTAACCGCATTTAGGGGTCTACGAATGGTTGGTTATGCCTTTTGGGTCGGCCAATGCGTCGGCTTACTTTGTGGACCTTATGAATAGAGTATTCAAAGAATTGCTCCATAAATTTGTATTGGTTTTTACCGATGACATTCTTATCTATTCCAAGAGCAAAGACGAACACGAGAGGCATCTAAAGATTATGCTAGAAATATTGAGGACAAATGTACTCAAAGCCAAGTTTTTGTAATGCCACTTCTGGGAAGAGAAGGTAAGGTTCCTGGGGCACGTGTGTCAAAGGAAGGAATCTTAGTTGATCCGGGGAAAATTACCACCATTCTGGATTGGAAGCAGCCACAAACTCCAAAGGACATTCGTAGTTTCTTAGGATGGCAGGATACTCGGGAGATTTAACCAGGACTTCTCCAAAATTTCCTATCACCTAACTAAGCTGACTATGAAAGATGCCAAATTTGAATGGACCCCGAAATATGAAGAAGCATTCTAGGAACTCAAGAAAAGGTTGACTACCACTCCAGTCATGACTATTATTGATGAAAGCTGCGGTCTAACCGTTTATACCGATGCCTGTGGAGAAGGAGTGGGTGTTGTATTAATGCAACATAGGAAGGTTATCGCTTATGCCAGCAGGCAATTAAAGACAAATGAACGAAATTATGCAACACACGACTTGGAGCAGTTAGCTGTGGTGTTCGCATTAAAAATATGGAGACATTATTTACTGAGTAAGAATTCCTCATAGTTTAATTTAATGAACTTTAATTGACCCAAGTAAATAATACTCCTTCTGTAAATAGGCAAAAAGTTCGAACTCTTCACAGATCATAAATCTTTAAAGTATCTTTTCACTCAAAAGAACTTGAATATGAGATAGCAATGTTGGCTAGAATTTCTCGCATCATATGAGCTTGATATCTTAGATACACCCGGGAAAGCCAATGTAGTAGCGGATGCATTGAGTAGAAAGCATGCTGTTATAGCTTATCTTGTAGTTACACCGACTCTTCTAGAAAGAATCGCCAGCAAGCAGAAAGAAGATTAGCACCTAAGGGGGATTTTTAAAAGAGTTTGTTGAAGGCAGAATTTAAGCTTTGAAACCAATAACCATGGGATATTACGGTTAAAAGGGAGAATTTGTGTGCTAGAGGTTGACAACTTAAGACAAGAAGTATTGACATAATGCCATCAATCTAAACTGAATATCCACCTAGGAGTTAACAAAATATACAAGGACGTAAAACAGACATTTTGGTAGAAAAGCACAAAGAGGGACATCTCCATCCATGTTAGCAGATGTGCGAATTGTCAACAGATGAAGAGTAATCAACAAAAGACTGCTGGACTACTCCGGCCTCTTGAGATTTCGACTTGGAAATAGGACCAAATATCGATGGATTTCATCGATGGCTTACCTCGATCGAGAAAGGGAAGTGAAGGTATTTGGGTCACCATAGATCAGTTAACCAAAAGCGCACACTTTATCCCTATAAAGCCAACATGAACTGCTGCAAATCTTGCAAAAATATACATAAGGGAAATTGTTTATTATACGGTGTCCCAAGCAGCATAGTTAGTAATCGAGACCCAATCTTTACCAGCAAGTTCTGGGAGGCGTTGTAGATGGCTTTGGGAATGAAGCTAAACATAAGCACCGCATATCACCCCCAGACCGATGGGAAAACTTAAAAGGTAAATCGTGTGTTGGAAGATCTTCTAAGAGCTTGTATCTTAGATTTTGGAGGATCAAGGGAAAATTAACTTCATCTTGTTGAGTTCTCCTACAACAACAGCTATCAAGCTAGTATTGACATGGACCGTATGAAGCTTTGTGTGGTCGTCCGTGTAGATTCCCAGCATGTTGGATCATGACCGGAGATCGATTAGTACTAGGCCCTGATATGATTAGATAAGCCTCAGAAAAAGTAGACATGATCCGAAAGAAGTTGAAAGAAGCTCAAAGCAGGCAGAAGAGCTATGCTGATCAAAGGCGAAGAAATCTAGAGTTCTCGGTTGGAGATTTTGTATTCGTGACTGTTTCCCCAATGAGAGGAGTGGTAAGATTTGGACGGGTAGGGAAGTTAGCACCTCAATTTATTGTACCATTTCCCATTCTCGAGCAGATTGGCCCATTAGCTTATCGGGTGGAATTGCCCGAAAGATTGGCTGGTGTGCACAATATCTTTCACGTATCTCACCTACGAAAATATGTGCATGATCCACAGCAAATAATAGAAACAGCTACCCAAGAAGATTTAGAAGTTGAAACTAATTTGGCGGTTATCAGGCGACCAATGCAAATCGTAGATCATGATGAGAAGCGATTAAGGAGGAAGGTGGTAAGATTGGTTAAAGTCCAATGGAGTGGTGATGCAAAGACTGCACATGGGAAGCAGAAGATAGAATGCGGAAAGCATATCTTAATTTGAGGATTGACACATAGTTATATGTTGTATCAAAGTAGTGTACTCACCGATCTGTGGTGTAGTCACATGCCATATCCTATATATATATATATTTCATCTTGTTATATATATATATATTATTTGTTTTCGAGTTATCTTCTTCTTATCCTTAATTTCGAGGACGAAATTCTTTTAAGGGGGAAGTACGTAACGTCCCGTAAAATCATCTCTTCATAAAAATATCAAAATATTCAAAAATAAGATTTTCAAACATAAACGATGATGTTTTAAATTATAAAAAATAATGGTAAACTTATTTTGAATAAGTATTTAAAAAATATATACTTTAGTTAAAATATCGACAAAATAACTATAAATCGTTTTATTAGTAAACAGGTCTTTAGCTATCCGAACTCATGCATGGAGCTGGATACATACACTTATTTTTATAATTGAACAAGAATATGAAATAAAATTATTTATTTTATTTTTGAAAATTTAATGTATTTATGACGTCATTAGTGATGCCATTATATTTAATAATTGATTAATAATTTAAATTGAGATTTAATGACTTGATAATTATTATAATTATTCAAATAATTAATTTTAAATGGTATAATTCGTTTTGAATAGTTATATAATGATAATAAAACCATCTATAATAGTTTCATAAAGTTATCTATTTGATTTGAGAATATAAGAAAGTTCATATCGCTTTATCGATATAATAACACCTGTTGTAAATAATTGTTTTATATTTATTTATATGGTTTTATAATTCAAATACGATCATTTTAATTCATCTAAAATGATAAGAAAATAGTTTTCAAATTTTGTTTACAAATATAGGTACGTTAATTAATAAGTGAAAGTATGACCGGAAATCGGAATTAAAATTCGTAACGATTTGACGTATACAAGTTGTATAACGTTGTTCAAACAACTTGTGAACATACATGTACATGTATAAACATATCACATGCACACATACACATACACATAACATATAAACAAATATATGTATATTACATATATAAAAGTATAAGATATTTTATAAATTTCTTAACACTTAAGTAAACAACCCTTACCATCAAACATCACCTCACCTTACACCACATCACATCACCACCACATACACCATCATGATCATCATCACCTAGGCTTAGGGAGGGGGCTATCGTGCATTAATATGATGGGGAGAAGGAGGTGGCAAGGGGTAGTATTTTCCATACATATTATAATATTTTGGTTTTCTAACATCCTATAAAACCCCACCCCTTCCTCATATGTTTCACACAATTCTCTTCACTTTCTTCCCCACATTATGTAACGACCCCGGATTTTAATCACATTTAAATTAATAATTTATTGAATTTTTTGAATAAAAATAGTAAAATTAATCAACAAAGTAATACGAGTTCCCCAGATAAATAAATTATATTCAAGTATATTCAACTATAAATATGTAGGCTGGTAAAACAAAATACATATGCAAGTATAAACCAATAAAAACTTAAGTGCATACAAGAATGGGATATTAACAAGTGTAGGCTGAGAAAAGAAACCAACATATACATTAAGTATAAACAAAATATATACATGCATAGGCTTGAACAAGTATAAACAATATCTCATATTTTTGGTACAGCCGAGACTAAAGAAAAGAAAAGAAAAATTTATAAATGAGGTATGGTACAAAGCAAATAAAATAAAGGTAATGGTACAAGCTAATTAATGTTTGGCCACCAAATCAACATCTTCATATTTGGTTGCAGCCGAAGTATTGCAAAGGAAGACATAAAGTACGCAGCAATTAATGTTAGGATCTTGAGCACCCAACATATTATCATCTCAGCCTCCACAAAGAAAAATATCACTGCTACAAGTTTGTACAAACAAATATTATCATCCTGTACAAAAATAATGTCATCAACCAGTAAACACCTCTCCCATATATTCATCATCTTCATTTCAATTCGTTCACTAAAAGTTGAGCACATCTGAAGCAACTATCATCTTCAACTTAAACAAGAATTCAAATTAAAACAACAATACCATCAACTAAAACCAGAGATCAAGGGAAAAGGAAGCTTCAGCTTACAAATTTTAAAAGCCTGTTCATCAGAAAACTCTATTTATCTCTGGAAACAATGGTGAGCAACTCTTCCTTTAAAACCCTGCTCTGTTCTTTCTTCTTGTCCAAGTGAGTAACATTTTATTTCCAAACCTGTTTCAACTTTCAAATAGGCTCTGTTCTTTTCTGTCATCAATATGAGTAAACAACATAACATAAATGCTTAAGCTAATCATAATCATTAAATGGCTTATGTTTAATATGGATACTTGAATATCTTCTTGTTTAACACTGTGTGTATATGTGTATTTAACTGGGTTGAGCTATGCATCTTCATCTCTGTTTAGTTTCTCAGGGTAAAGCCAACCAAGACATCGAATTTTTCTTATCATGTAATCAGTATCAAGCTTAGATTGTAAAAACAAAGAGTTATGTTTAGTCCTGAGCTATAACTTAAAAATAGATTTCAAGAAGAAAGAATGCACAGTGAGCAAGAAATGAGTTTTTACAGGCAAAGTTTGGTCTTCGAATAAATTCAAACATAACAATTTGCGAATTCCTATATATGTCTTGAATCCTTATTGGAAACTAAGATTTTTAATGCAAGTTTGATGATTTTTAGTGTGGTGTTTCGAGAGCAGTTTGGAAATGAACGGAAAGTTGTTTTTGGGCGAATTCCGGTGATCGAAGGTTCTGGGGGTGACGGGGTTGTTCATGGTGATGGTCGAACCTACGGTGGTGGTAGGAAAAATGATAGGAGGTGACATCGTCCACTGTGGCGACGATGGCGAGTCGATCTAATTCCTAAACCTAGTTTGGACTGTGATCGAAAATTTGGTCGAATTGGCCTCGTTCGTGCATCGAGCTGCACGTGGCCTTTGGAGGTGATGGCTGGGTGGGTGATGGTGGCGTGGCCGAGATTGTGGGGTCTCCGGTGGTCGAGGGTGTGCGCGCGAGGCTGTTTTAGGTGGGGTCTGTAGTTCCAGATGTGGGCTTGAATACTCGATTTTGATTTCGAGTAGTTATTGACGATTTGGTGGTCAAAATGGTGTGCGAGGGTGATAGTCGACTTGTCGACGCTAGTGGTGATGGCCGGAGCGTCGCCATGGTGGTGTACACGTACACGTACACGTTTGGGGTCGCGTGAATATCTGGGTAGTTTTAGTTTGGGGAAGACGAAGTTTCTGTTGCTCGAGTTTTGTGGAGTTCGACTCGTGAGTGCCTCGGGAATTTTGGGGTTTAACTCGAGTTTATACTCGAGTGTTTGGTGGGTAATAGCTACAGTTTTAAAGCTGCAAATTTATCTAAGTTTTGGTAATAAAGGGGAAGAAGGGAGAAGACTCGGGGATAGTCCCGAGTAATATTCGGGTAGGACCCGAAGTGGGAGAGATGCCCAGTTTTTATAAATGTTTTAAAATAGGATTTTTGAAAAATTAAACAAATTTTGTCAAAACTTCTTTTATAGCATTACTTTATAAATATCAAATTGTTCTTAATATTTGTTAAGAAGTGTTAAAATTTATTTAATCTAAATTTTTGTTAAGTAAAGTTAATTATAAAAATTAAGGGTTTTAAAATGTAAATGGTAATTAAGATAATGTTTATCTTAAGTTAAAGAAGCTTCATTTTCTTGAAGTTAATTAAGTTAATTAGGAATTAAGTGATTAATCAAGATAAGGATTAATCTTTAAATTACATTAAGATTTGTTGTTGAGAAAGAGAAAAATAATAATGAAGAGTAATAAATCTATGAAAGTAGTTAAAGAAGTTAATTAAGGATTAATCAAATAATTTATTAATCAAAGATAATTAATTAAATGGTGAATTAAATGATTAAAGGCTAATTATTAAATGATTAAAGGTTGATGAATTATAATTAAAAGTTAATTTATCTATTATTAATGGTTGATTAATAAAGGATTAAAAAAAGTAGTAAATTAAAATGATTTGTAATTCATTTATGTTAATTAACCAGGATTAGAGATTCATAAGTAATTAATCAAATTTGAATAAATCAGATAATTAACTGACCTTACTTATGAATATTTGGATTTGATTGGATGATTGAATTGTTTGATATTCTGATATATGATGCTTTGTGATACATCCTGATTTATGTTGTGATCTGTAATTTACTTATCTGCGATATATATATCTGTTTCTGTGATATATTACTATGTGAATATGAAAACCCTTGACCTCTAAACGATACTTGAATTTCGATGCGACAGGGAGTCGGATTCCAGTTGGTTATCCGAAACCCACATCGAATTATAATAATGAATATTTGTAACCGATAAATTTATTTTATCTATGAATCTGTGAATGAAGATAAGCGTTATCGATTATACCGCTTATCGATATATCTGTGATGATTGATATTGCACTATTGTGTGAAACCCCTGGACTACACTTTTACACACACAAATATGGATTTCACGTGGAAATCGGTTAAGTCACAGATAATTTAAATTTGATGTTTTTGAAATGGAAATTTTAATTTCAATTGATTTTGAAATTAGAAATTTGGGTTTAAAGTGAAAAGCAATTGAAATAGAATTTCAAAGATAAAAGTTATTTTGAATAACTTAATCGAGTCTTGAAAAATTTAAATAATTTGATTTAAATTTGAATTCAAGTTTGGAATTAAATCCTATGATTTGAAACTAGGGATTAAAGATGATATAAATGTGTTTATATAAAGTTAAACCATTTAAAAGTATAATTTTGAGAATTTGGATTTAACCCAAGGATTTCCACTCGTATGAATGAATCAGATTTTCTGAAATGGAACTGTTTGTTTTTAAATGATAAAAGCTTTCATATAAGAAATGAAATTCTAATTTTGTTAAAGGAATTTCAAGATTGAATTGAAAAATGGTTTTCCAAGTTAAGAATGAATTCTTTTTTTTGAAAGCTATGAATTAAATCTGTTTATTTTTAACAGATTTAAAATGATGTTTTGTTTAAACCATTCGAAATGGAATTGTTTTGAAAGCTATAAGTTAAATCTTTGATTTAAAGGTTTAACGAGTTAATCAAATTTGAAATGGAAATTAATTTGGAAAATCTGTGAATGAATCTTTTGTTTAAAGGATTAAAGTGTGGAAACTGTTTAAACCGTAAAGATTGAATCTTTTTGTTTAAAGATTTAAAAATGGTAATTTGTTAAACCATTTGAAAATAAAGTTGGGTTTAAGTTGTGACTTAATTGAAATCTCATATCCATATGTTTTTAAATATTACGCTCACTATTCGGTTTAGCCGGGAGAGGACCTTTGGGTCGTATAACCCATTCCGAATATGTGATACGTCGTATATGGATAGCATTTGAAGACCGGTGTTGAAGACCGGATATTTTTGAAAATGGAAGGATTACCGTCGAGTTACTCTGCATCGGCTGATCCACGATATAGAGGTTTTATCACCCTTAGTGACGGGAAGTCCGGACGTGATTGGAAATTATCCGGATTTGCAAGGGCTTCGTGAGAAGTGCCTTCGGTTCTGTTCGATCCCGGAACAGACTTGTTTGGATTGTATGTCTGACATTACACTTTGAGATATAAAGCCGATTTCTTTCAAATACATATCTGTTGGTGGCGGAGAATTTATTCTCTTAGCTTAACACCCTTCTCTGAGACGTACGAGCTCAGAGGTTATGTAATTGAAGGTTATCAGCGATATACTCCCAATTTGGTAATGTGGCATGCTGAGTGTTGCTGTGTGATGATCAGTGTTTGATCATTTGTGATATGATCATTTGTTTGATCATTTATCTTTGTGATCATAGGTTGATCATTTGTTGACCCAAAGCATGGCTTTGTGACAAAGCGTAGCTTTGTGGACGAGACTTCGTCAGGGCCTCACAACCCGGAAATGGTCGAAACAGGAATGTTGCAGCAAGGTTATGAGGGTCGCGCCCTTTAGGGTATGTCATTTCCTTCTGGAAAGGGGTGGTATCATGGTATGGAGCCCAGATACTTACTCATGTGGATACACTTTATTATGTGTGATGTTGGTTTAGAGGCGCCTCGGATAAAGGTCCCAAAGGACCGGGTGATGACATATTCGTGAGTTACCTGTTACAGGGGTAACCCGGCCTTGTTTTGCAGAGAGCAGTTTGTCTCTCGGGACGTCCCGCCAGAGGCGATCCCATGCGGCGGAAAGGAAGTTCCTTAGCCTGACCATTTGTTGGAAATCCAAAGAAACAATACGCGACGTGTACGGTTTTAGTTGTATTACCTGCTATGGAATGTGGCGGTAACCTGCTATTGAACATGGTAGCTATAGTAGGCATACGATACTGGTCGTATGTTGGCTAAGATTAATATTATACTTTCGAAATGTTTTCTACACACTATGCACTAATAATAATATCAAAAATGATTTGATTTGCGTAGTAAGCATTTTTGACTATCATAAGAAGAAATCTCCTCCAATTCTGCGTTTGCATTGTGTGTGTGGTGGGAGGTCTTATGGTAGTTTCATTTTCCAAAAGCATTGCGGATTTCAATGTTTAAAACCTTTTGTGTTTGTTTTAAAGATAAACTGTTTTTGTTGCTCACACCAGTCCCATGACTGATCCGGAGTTTATTGTTCCCTTCCTAAACTCTGGGTGCTCATCATTTTCCACACGAGCAGTCTAGAGTTGGGTTTCTTTTCAGATATTCAGGTTTAGTAGACTATCTGGAGCTAGTTCATTCATCGGAGTTGCTTATCTTGGAGTTGTGGATTCATTCTTGTCTGAAGATCATTTTGGAGTTATCATTTCTATTGATATTATTCCGCTGCTATTGTTATCTTTTCTTTTCCGCTGCTATGTCTTGTATCATATCTCTGATGTATATTGATATTCATTGTATCACTCTATTGTATCAGATAATATATATCAATGTATTATTCTTTTCTTCCGCTGTGTTATTTACTTAATTGTGTTATAGCTCCGGCGAATCGGATTTGTACGGTCAAATCTGCGGCATTCTAGTACAATGTGAAGTACGGATGTTGATTTTCGAGCGGGCAAAACCCGAGTCGTCACATGTGGTATCAGAGCTAAGGTTGAACTTTAGCTCAGGAGTATAACACATTAAGTAGCTCATTAGAGATAGGGTGAAGTATACCTAGAATGAGTATTCCTCAGATATCCGTTCGAATGTCTCAGTAAATTCTCTTACTATCCACTGATAGTGAGTATGAGTGCAAGAAGAGGATGAGATAGGGGACAGGAGAATACGACTATAAATGGTCAATACTCTGTAACAATAAGGAAGTAATCTTTTCTCTATCAATCTCTTATGTTCAACATCTTTTCTCAATTCTTCGATAATTTCTGGTAGATCCAGAAAGAAGATTCGATATATTAAAATGGGATATAAACTCCGGATGGATCAAAATTGTTTGTTTGGATGAATTGTTTGCTTTGATTGTTATGGTTAATAGGTATACTTTAGTTTAAACTGAAAATTTTGAAATTGTATCCACATATCTATCTATTTCTTTGGGTCCCAGTATATTCTACGAATGGTTAGTTATCCTTCGAACTAACCAATGCCACTGTATATTTCGTAGATCTGGATAACCCGAGTATTTTGTGAAGTGTTAAACAAATTCGTTCTTGTATCTGTTATTGATATTCTGATTTGGTAAGCCAAATGCAGAATAGACATTCAATTGATTTGATGAAATATTCTTCATCTACCTTCGTGTCTCCTTGGCAATTTCGAGGACGAAATTCTTTTAAGGGGGGAAGTCTGTAACGACCCCGGATTTTAATCACATTTAAATTAATAATTTATTGAATTTTTTGAATAAAAATAGTAAAATTAATCAACAAAGTAATACGAGTTCCCCAGATAAATAAATTATATTCAAGTATATTCAACTATAAATATGTAGGCTGGTAAAAAAAAATACATATGCAAGTATAAACCAATAAAAACCTAAGTGCATACAAGAATGGGATATTAACAAGTGTAGGCTGAGAAAAGAAACCAACATATACATTAAGTATAAACAAAATATATACATGCATAGGCTTGAACAAGTATAAACAATATCTCATATTTTTGGTACAGCCGAGACTAAAGAAAAGAAAAGAAAAATTTATAAATGAGGTATGGTACAAAGCAAATAAAATAAAGGTAATGGTACAAGCTAATTAATGTTTGGCCACCAAATCAACATCTTCATATTTGGTTGCAGCCGAAGTATTGCAAAGGAAGACATAAAGTACGCAGCAATTAATGTTAAGATCTTGAGCACCCAACATATTATCATCTCAGCCTCCACAAAGAAAAATATCACTGCTACAAGTTTGTACAAACAAATATTATCATCCTGTACAAAAATAATGTCATCAACCAGTAAACACCTCTCCCATATATTCATCATCTTCATTTCAATTCGTTCACTAAAAGTTGAGCACATCTGAAGCAACTATCATCTTCAACTTAAACAAGAATTCAAATTAAAACAACAATACCATCAACTAAAACCAGAGATCAAGGGAAAAGGAAGCTTCAGCTTACAAATTTTAAAAGCCTGTTCATCAGAAAACTCTATTTATCTCTGGAAACAATGGTGAGCAACTCTTCCTTTAAAACCCTGCTCTGTTCTTTCTTCTTGTCCAAGTGAGTAACATTTTATTTCCAAACCTGTTTCAACTTTCAAATAGGCTCTGTTCTTTTCTGTCATCAATATGAGTAAACAACATAACATAAATGCTTAAGCTAATCATAATCATTAAATGGCTTATGTTTAATATGGATACTTGAATATCTTCTTGTTTAACACTGTGTGTATATGTGTATTTAACTGGGTTGAGCTATGCATCTTCATCTCTGTTTAGTTTCTCAGGGTAAAGCCAACCAAGACATCGAATTTTTCTTATCATGTAATCAGTATCAAGCTTAGATTGTAAAAACAAAGAGTTATGTTTAGTCCTGAGCTATAACTTAAAAATAGATTTCAAGAAGAAAGAATGCACAGTGAGCAAGAAATGAGTTTTTACAGGCAAAGTTTGATCTTCGAATAAATTCAAACATAACAATTTGCGAATTCCTATATATGTCTTGAATCCTTATTGGAAACTAAGATTTTTAATGCAAGTTTGATGATTTTTAGTGTGGTGTTTCGAGAGCAGTTTGGAAATGAACGGAAAGTTGTTTTTGGGCGAATTCCGGTGATCGGAGGTTCTGGGGGTGACGGGGTTGTTCATGGTGATGGTCGAACCTACGGTGGTGGTAGGAAAAATGATAGGAGGTGACATCATCCACTGTGGCGACGATGGCGAGTCGATCTAATTCCTAAACCTAGTTTGGACTGTGATCGAAAATTTGGTCGAAGTGGCCTCGTTCGTGCATCGAGCTGCACGTGGCCTTTGGAGGTGATGGCTGGGTGGGTGATGGTGGCGTGGCCGAGATTGTGGGGTCTCCGGTGGTCGAGGGTGTGCGCGCGAGGCTGTTTTAGGTGGGGTCTGTAGTTCCAGATGTGGGCTTGAATACTCGATTTTGATTTCGAGTAGTTATTGACGATTTGGTGGTCAGAATGGTGTGCGAGGGTGATAGTCGACTTGTCGACGCTAGTGGTGATGGCCGGAGCGTCGCCATGGTGGTGTACACGTACACGTTTGGGGTCGCATGAATATCTGGGTAGTTTTTGTTTGGGGAAGACGAAGTTTCTGTTGCTCGAGTTTTGTGGAGTTCGACTCGTGAGTGCCTCGGGAATTTTGGGGTTTAACTCGAGTTTATACTCGAGTGTTTGGTGGGTAATAGCTACAGTTTTAAAGCTGCAAATTTATCTAAGTTTTGGTAATAAAGGGGAAGAAGGGAGAAGACTCGGGGATAGTCCCGAGTAATATTCGGGTAGGACCCGAAGTGGGAGAGATGCCCAGTTTTTATAAACGTTTTAAAATAGGATTTTTGAAAAATTAAACAAATTTTGTCAAAACTTCTTTTATAGCATTACTTTATAAATATCAAATTGTTCTTAATATTTGTTAAGAAGTGTTAAAATTTATTTAATCTAATTTTTTGTTAAGTAAAGTTAATTATAAAAATTAAGGGTTTTAAAATGTAAATGGTAATTAAGATAATGTTTATCTTAAGTTAAAGAAGCTTCATTTTCTTGAAGTTAATTAAGTTAATTAGGAATTAAGTGATTAATCAAGATAAGGATTAATCTTTAAATTACATTAAGATTTGTTGTTGAGAAAGAGAAAAATAATAATGAAGAGTAATAAATCTATGAAAGTAGTTAAAGAAGTTAATTAAGGATTAATCAAATAATTTATTAATCAAAGATAATTAATTAAATGGTGAATTAAATGATTAAAGGCTAATTATTAAATGATTAAAGGTTGATGAATTATAATTAAAAGTTAATTTATCTATTATTAATGGTTGATTAATAAAGGATTAAAAAAAGTAGTAAATTAAAATGATTTGTAATTCATTTATGTTAATTAACCAGGATTAGAGATTCATAAGTAATTAATCAAATTTGAATAAATCAGATAATTAACTGACCTTACTTATGAATATTTGGATTTGATTGGATGATTGAATTGTTTGATATTCTGATATATGATGCTTTGTGATACATCCTAATTTATGTTGTGATCTGTAATTTACTTATCTGCGATATATATATCTGTTTCTGTGATATATTACTATGTGAATATGAAAACCCTTGACCTCTAAACGATACTTGAATTTCGATGCGACAGGGAGTCGTATTCCAGTTGGTTATCCGAAACCCACATCGAATTATAATAATGAATATTTGTAACCGATAAATTTATTTTATCTATGAATCTGTGAATGAAGATAAGCGTTATCGATTATACCGCTTATCGATATATCTGTGATGATTTATGTTGCACTATTGTGTGAAACCCCTAGACTACACTTTTACACACACAAATATGGATTTCACGTGGAAATCGGTTAAGTCACAGATAATTTAAATTTGATGTTTTTGAAATGGAAATTTTAATTTCAATTGATTTTGAAATTAGAAATTTGGGTTTAAAGTGAAAAGCAATTGAAATAGAATTTCAAAGATAAAAGTTATTTTGAATAACTTAATCGAGTCTTGAAAAATTTAAATAATTTGATTTAAATTTGAATTCAAGTTTGGAATTAAATCCTATGATTTGAAACTAGGGATTAAAGATGATATAAATGTGTTTATATAAAGTTAAACCATTTAAAAGTATAATTTTGAGAATTTGGATTTAACCCAAGGATTTCCACTCGTATGAATGAATCAGATTTTCTGAAATGGAACTGTTTGTTTTTAAATGATAAAAGCTTTCATATAAGAAATGAAATTCTAATTTTGTTAAAGGAATTTCAAGATTGAATTGAAAAATGGTTTTCCAAGTTAAGAATGAATTCTTTTTTTTTGAAAGCTATGAATTAAATCTGTTTATTTTTAACAGATTTAAAATGATGTTTTGTTTAAACCATTCGAAATGGAATTGTTTTGAAAGCTATAAGTTAAATCTTTGATTTAAAGGTTTAACGAGTTAATCAAATTTGAAATGGAAATTAATTTGGAAAATCTGTGAATGAATCTTTTGTTTAAAGGATTAAAGTGTGGAAACTGTTTAAACCATAAAGATTGAATCTTTTTGTTTAAAGATTTAAAAATGGTAATTTGTTAAACCATTTGAAAATAAAGTTGGGTTTAAGTTGTGACTTAATTGAAATCTCATATCCATGTGTTTTTAAATATTACGCTCACTATTCGGTTTAGCCGGGAGAGGACCTTTGGGTCGTATAACCCATTCTGAATATGTGATACGTCGTATATGGATAGCATTTGAAGACCGGTGTTGAAGACCGGATATTTTTGAAAACGGAAGGATTACCGTCGAGTTACTCTGCATCGGCTGATCCCCGATATAGAGGTTTTATCACCCTTAGTGACGGGAAGTCCGGACGTGATTGGAAATTATCCGGATTTGCAAGGGCTTCATGAGAAGTGCCTTCGATTCTGTTCGATCCCGGAACAGACTTGTATGGATTGTATGTCTGACATTACACTTTGAGATATAAAGCCGATTTCTTTCAAATACATATCTGTTGGTGGCGGAGAATTTATTCTCTTAGCTTAACACCCTTCTCTGAGACGTACGAGCTCAGAGGTTATGTAATTGAAGGTTATCAGCGATATACTCCCAATTTGGTAATGTGGCATGCTGAGTGTTGCTGTGTGATGATCAGTGTTTGATCATTTGTGATATGATCATTTGTTTGATCATTTATCTTTGTGATCATAGGTTGATCATCTGTTGACCCAAAGCATGGCTTTGTGACAAAGCGTAGCTTTGTGGACGAGACTTCGTCAGGGCCTCACAACCCGGAAATGGTCGAAACAGGAATGTTGCAGCAAGGTTATGAGGGTCGCGCCCTTTAGGGTATGACATTTCCTTCTGGAAAGGGGTGGTATCATGGTATGGAGCCCAGATACTTACTCATGTGGATACACTTTATTATGTGTGATGTTGGTTTAGAGGCGCCTCGGATAAAGGTCCCAAAGGACCGGGTGATGACATATTCGTGAGTTACCTGTTACAGGGGTAACCCGGCCTTGTTTTGCAGAGAGCAGTTTGTCTCTCGGGACGTCCCGCCAGAGGCGATCCCATGCGGCGAAAAGGAAGTTCCTTAGCCTGACCATTTGTTGGAAATCCAAAGAAACAATACGCGACGTGTACGGTTTTAGTTGTATTACCTGCTATGGAATGTGGCGGTAACCTGCTATTGAACATGGTAGCTATAGTAGGCATACGATACTGGTCGTATGTTGGCTAAGATTAATATTATACTTTCGAAATGTTTTCTACACACTATGCACTAATAATAATATCAAAAATGATTTGATTTGCGTAGTAAGCATTTTTGACTATCATAAGAAGAAATCTCCTCCAATTCTGCGTTTGCATTGTGTGTGTGGTGGGAGGTCTTATGGTAGTTTCATTTTCCAAAAGCATTGCGGATTTCAATGTTTAAAACCTTTTGTGTTTGTTTTAAAGATAAACTGTTTTTGTTGCTCACACCAGTCCCATGACTGATCCGGAGTTTATTGTTCCCTTCCTAAACTCTGGGTGCTCATCATTTTCCACACGAGCAGTCTAGAGTTGGGTTTCTTTTCAGATATTCAGGTTTAGTAGACTATCTGGAGCTAGTTCATTCATCGGAGTTGCTTATCTTGGAGTTGTGGATTCATTCTTGTCTGAAGATCATTTTGGAGTTATCATTTCTATTGATATTGTTCCGCTGCTATTGTTATCTTTTCTTTTCCGCTGCTATGTCTTGTATCATATCTCTGATGTATATTGATATTCATTGTATCACTCTGTTGTATCAGATAATATATATCAATGTATTATTCTTTTCTTCCGCTGTGTTATTTACTTAATTGTGTTATAGCTCCGGCGAATCGGATTTGTACGGTCGAATCTGCGGCATTCTAGTACAATGTGAAGTACGGATGTTGATTTTCGAGCGGGCAAAACCCGAGTCGTCACACATTATCAAGCTTATTAATGGCTTCTCATGTTAACAAAATAATGTCAAAATACTTCTCAAAAAGAAACTAAAATTATATGGTATATATATATATAGTTAAAACACCTCAAACTCTTAACCAAACCACCTCCTTTCTCTTCTTTCTACCCACGACCACCACCATTTCCCATCAAAGCCGAGCCTTCCTCCCTCCAAAGCCTAGTCCTTGAGCTCCTTCACCCATTCCAAGGAAAGGTGGAGTCATCTAGAAGTAATAATCCAAGTGACCATGAGCTAAAAGTTCGAGTTAGCGAAGCTATAGCTATTTTTAGGTTAATCATTTGAATCTAAGGTGAGAAACTCTTACTTATATTATATTTTTGGATGATGATATGATGTTTGCAATGAATGTTTAATATGATTTGATCATCATGTTTGGTTGTTTAATATTTTTGTAACAACCCAGAATTTTAGTCGTTTGATTTTGAAATATTTAATTGATTTTAAATATTGAAAAGTTGATTTTATAAGTTAAATAACTTGAATTTCAAATATAGCGATTTATTGAATAATTAAATTATTGAATTTAATAATTGAAATTGTTTAAATAATTGAATCTTAGGTTTTAAGCTAGATAAAAATAATTTCTAAGCTTATTTAAATTCTATTTAATAAGAATGAAGATAATAAACTTTTAAATTGGATTTAAAAGTGATTTAACTTATTTTGAAAATAACTCGTTTTAATTAACATATAAAAATAGCCTACCGGGGCACTCTCTCTGATTTCAACGAAACTAGTTTTATTGGATCCGTAATAATGTGTTATTGTATGATAATGAATTTCATGGTTATCGGACGTATCGTTTGGTCGTGCGAGATCGAAACGCGTATAATTTAATATCGAAAATTGAATATAATAATTGGGTTCAAAAAGCTTTCTTCTGCATACGATCGAATTAAGAATCGAGACAAGTTTCATTGCATTCAGAATATGGGTATAACATATGGAACGCCAGGCGGCACACCTTGTTTGGAGTTCAAATTTTTCGGACGTTTTGTAATTCGATATTTTAAATTGGAATATATATATATTCCCATATCCTAGCCCATGCTTTTCACTATGCATGCCATACCCACACTATTCAGCCATGCCTCAACCCATGCCTTTCTCTTCTATAAATCATGTTCCAAAACCAGAGATTTTTCTTTAAATTTTAAAACTAAATCATAGCCTTATCCAAAGGCTCACATCGATCGGAGCCAATACACCGATCTGGGCTAGGGTCTCAACTAGGAAGGTGTTCGCGACGTTGAGACTAATATAATCAATAGTTGGATGGGAGTAGATGGGCGTGTGGTGGCCGTGGTTGGAAATGAATGACGAATATGGGTTTCAACGTTTTACGGCCACTCGAGGAGTTTTGGGGCGAAGCCTTCAACTAGTGAGAGGTAGAGGGGAGTGAGGGCCACCTTCGACCAAAATCTCATGGCCAACGGTCAATTATGGAGACGACAATTGGGGGATGAATGGAATTCGATTTTTGGGTTCTTGTGGGTTTCGCGTGGCGGCGGAGGGAGCAAGGTCGAGGTAGGAAGGCGCGGCGGAGTGAGGGCTTATTGTTGGTGGCCATGCGGCGGTCTTTAATGAAGGGAAGCGATGGTGATGATGGCTGGAAGGGGGGCGGCTGTGTGCGTTCGTGAGTAAGGGAAAGGAGAAGATGATTAGGGTGGGGTTTGTTTTAAAATGGTAATTAGTTAAGGTTAATAAATGTAATTAGTTATTAATTTTTAATTTAAAATCGATTAATTAAAAATTGTGTAACTCTCTCATACGAGGTCCGATCGAGAAGAAACTTTTTTCATTGTGCTCATAACGACGAAAGCTTTGCAATGGAATTGGTTTGGATGGATTTGGAGACAATTGAAATTTGGGCTAAAATGGGACATCGTTCGATTTTAGTCCAAACCAGAACGCCTCGGCGATGACAGAAAATTTCGGTGAGTTAAACTCACCTTTTTGGTTAACTAGTATGATATATAGTTGATAAAAATTATTGAATGATTGTTTGGATGAATTACTACATTTATTAGTTGGTTTGGATATATTTCCGCCTATTGGAGCGGATGAGGCCATATTACGTTCCCGTGTAAGAGCGGATGACCCTTTGTATACGAATCCCGCCTCGAAGTGGTTGATTTATATTTTATGATTATATAATGTTTATGATGCAGGGGGAAACAGGTTGGAGGGATCCAACGGGAATCCTCGCTATTGTTGAATTTATTCGATAATATTCCTTTTATATGGATTATTGAATAAAGAACATAATTGTGGATACTATGGTTATAACATTGTTTTATGTTTAAAAACAAAAACCTAGTGATTATAAAAAATCAATATCAATATTGGTTGAGTGTTTGGCGGCTATTAGCCTGAAATAAGTATTTTCAAATAATATAAATTTCCAATTGAATTGAAATTGGGTTTAAGATAGAAAATGATTTTAAATCCGAAAATGGGTTTCAAAGATATATTGTTTTTTATAAAAGTTATTTAATTATATTAATATTGTTTTAAAGTTATTTAATTATATTAATATTGTTTTAAAGTTATTTAATTAAATTAAAATTGTTTAAAAAGTATTTAATTAAGTTAATATTGTCTTAAAGTTAATTAATTATAGTAATATTATTTTAAGGTTTTTTAATTATATTAATATTGTTTTAAAGTTAATTAATTATATTAATATTATTTAAAGGTTATTTAATTATATCATTATTGTTTTAAAGTTATTTGTTTATAGTTAATATATTATTTTAAAGGATTTATCAAAATGTTAATATTCTGAAAGATTAATTATTTCAAGAACAATTATGGTTTGAAATTAATAATAAGGATTTATTAATCATTATTGATTTTGAAATGATTAATTGTTATTTTAAGATGTTATAAGATTTACAATTACTATATACTTATTCATAATGTTTAATTTTAATAACTATTTTCACATAATACTGTTTGTAACGACCCGTAATTTTAACTATTTTAAATTATGATTATTGAATAAAAATGGTTAGAAATAAAAATTTAATGATTTATTATGTAGTTTATTGTATATGAACTTGAATAAAATTTTAAAATAAACAATTTCGAAGATTTAGGCAATAACAAGTATTGAAATGAAATTTTATATATGGAATGTGTTTATAAGCAATGGTTGGAATTGGATAATAAATGTTGAATTACTGTAGAATGGAAGTAGTTTTTTTCATTTGAATTTGTTTTAAAAATTGAATTTTTTTAAGTTAAATAACTTATATTTCAATTATAGTGATTTATTGGATAATTATCTTGTTTAAATTTAATGTTGAAAATTATTTAAATAATTGAATCCTGAATTAAATGTGAATGAAAATGATGTCGGAATTTGATTTAAATTTTATTTAAACAAGAATGAAGATTGTTAACTTTTAAAATTGAATTTAAAATGATTAAATTGATTTTTGAAATTACTGTTTTAATTAACGTGTAAAAATAGCCTTTTTGGGCACTGTCTCGGATTTTGACAAAACCAGTTTCATCGGATCCGTAATAGTGAATTATATTAAGATTTCAAGTTTCATTGCGATCGGACTTATCGTTTGGCCGTGCGAGCTTGAAACGTTTAGAAATTAATTAAAGGAATTTAATTAAAATAAATTGATTTTGAAACGCTATCTTCTGAATATGATGGAATTGGCTTCTGAAACTAGTTCCATTGTGTTCGGAATGGGGGTATAACATATAGAACGCCAGGCGGCACGCTTCGTTTCGAGTTCGGAAATTTCGCGGGTCAATTGGGTCGGATATTTATATAATAAGCTGCGTTTCATTTTCATTTGTCAAACCCTAGTCTAAATATCGCAGCCATTCTCAAACAAGATTAATGGCCGATAATCCTCAACCTTTCTCCCTCGATTTCTCTTCATCGTTTCAATGATATCGCTCGACTTCAACTAGCAAAATGGAGAGCTCGATCTCCTCTCCAAGATGGACGGTCGAATCGTCGAATTTCGCGACCAGGAGGGTGATTTTCGGTCGCGTTCTCACGTCATTTTTTCGGGTTTTGGATCGGGATGGGGGCGTGCATGCATTGCTTGGAGGCGCCGCGACTGGAGGCTAGTGGCGCGTGTGGGATGGCGGTCGGCGATGGCGGCTATAGGCGTTGGCGATCGTTCATTCAAAAAAAAGGAAGCAGTGTCGCAAGTTCAACCTAGGAGGGGAGAGAGACGCACGTGACCTGGTTCTGTTACGTGAAGGAGAGAGGGGGTAAGGTTAGTGTTTAATTATTTTAATTTTGATTAATTAAGTTTTAATTATATCGGATATTAATAAATTGCATAACTTCCTCGTGTGAGGTCCGATTCGGATGAAACAAGTCGCGCTGCGATCATATCGACAAAAGCTACGGCATGGAATGGGATAGGAAATTATTTGAAGCTGGAGTATTTTCAGTTTCAAATAAAAGTGAGTGTTTTAGATGCTCACGAAGTACTTAAATATTTTTATATTAGTTAAATTGAATTTATGAAGTGATTTAATTTATTGACTGTTGTTGGTAAATTTAACTGACATTTAAATTGATATGAATTTAAATGATAGGAATTTGAATTGACAGTTCAAATTTGAAATTGGAATTAAATTTCTAGTTAAACACCCGATATTGAAAACTAGTAATTGTTGTGATATTTTGACTAATTTGGATGATGATTGTGATGGACAAATATTGGTAGATATAGTGGATGATTGGTTGTTTATTTATTTTTATATATTCCTGTTATCACCCTGTAAATTATTTGACAACATATGAATTGTTATTTGAATTATTTCAAATAAATTAAGAAATAGGTTGAAATGATATATACCTATGACACTTTGATTTGGGTTGAAATGATATATATCCATCCCTGAAATTAAAATCGAAATAACTGATCACTTTGCCATAGGATAGAAAATTATATACGGACAACGGATTGGTTAAATTAAATGATTTAAAAATTCTTGATTTTGAATCTATTTAAATGATTTTGATTTAAAGAAATAAAAATCGAAGTTATGAAGATTGAATTAATTTCCAATTAAAGTTTGAAATGTTGAAATTAAATTTAGTTAAAAGAAATTGTTTTAAAGAATTTAATCAGAATTTGAAGTTATGATTGAAATATGACTTTTGAAATTGAATTATTTAAAAAGATTGGAACTTTTACTTGGACATCGAAGTTATTTAAGTAAATGTAAATTGAAATGGATATTTCAAACTTTAGCTTGGAATTGAATCATCTTAAAGATTTGAACCTTAAATTGAATATTGAAGTTTAATTTGATTTAATGATTTAAATCGATATTCTTAAATTAAACTCGAATTTATATAAATTAAAGTGGTTTAAAATTGAGAATTGAATTGAAATTTAAACCATTGAATCGAATTGTTGAATCGAAATTGAAGTTAAAATGAAAATCGAAATTGAAATTAATTTGAATTGAAATTGAAATCGAAGTTAATTCGAATTGAAATCGAAATTGATTCGATTTGAATTGAATTGGGAATGATTTGAATTGGAATAATTGAAATTTAATCAGTTTGATTTAAATTTGGACCTGGGTCCAGATTTGTTGAAATAGGAAGAGACAATTTGATTGGAAACTATTTTCAGAATAATTTTTTTAGTATAAACTGTTTAAAAATTTATCTTTTAAATATTCAAATTTTTCTGATTTTCCAAACTATTTTCCTATATAAACCATTTTTAATACTCAAACCATTTTCTCAAACTATTCTAACTATTTAAAATTATTCAAACTAATTTTAAAAATTCAAACCATGCAAGGGTGGAATGTTTATATTTAAATCATGGATTTAAATGCGAATTGGTTAAAATGAAGTTATAACCTAAATTGAAATCGAAACGATTTTGGAAGTGAAATTGAAATATTGGAGCGAAATGATTTCAAGTGAAATAGCATATTTGAAATGAATAATATTTTGAAGCGAATATGATATTTTGAAATGAATAATATTTTGAAGCGAATATGATATTTTGATATCAAGTATGAATCTTTTTTTAAATGTAAAAGAACCAATCGGTGTGTAAAACGACGTTTGGTTGTTAAAGAGACCGGAGCCTCTTATTAGCATACTCTCTGTCAATATTGAAACCACTTTAACAACTGTGTACGTGGAGGAGACTCTAGAATGAAGTGGTTGGATTTGGCGTACGTTTGTTGGATTTGAAGAAAGAGAACGATGATGGATAGACTCCGGCACTTGTGCCAATTTGAAATGACTAAAACAGGACGGGTTGATAGGGCCAAGCGGGCTAGCTACCCCTAGTGGACATCTATTCTTCGATTTTCTTCTTGGACTTGGTCCATACTATTACTTTTGATGTTGGTTTCGATTGGTGCACCTTGATTTTGGAATAACCTCCCTTTGACTCGATATGGGATGGATGGACGCGGTGGGCGATCATGGCTACGATGCGTTACCACCAGCCCTGCGACCCGAACTGGTAGTATCCTACCTTGGGCATTGCCTCACGTGCCTTGTCATACTATTATCCTAATACGAGACCACTACGAGTTTGGTTTAGTGTTGTCGTATCACGGCAAATCCCTATCCCCCGACGTGCTACTGGGGCGTTATATGCAAACTGTATGACAATGCTTAAAAACGCGTTGAGGGAGATTAATGTAATGCCTTAACGTTAAGAAAAATATTTATTTTACTGATTAGACATTACATATATAGCGTATTCTACTATATATAAATATTTTGATGGATCTTTAAGAGATGGAAAATCCTGTAACATCTCTTGAGTTATTGCACGCACATTATACACTTGATAGGAGATGTAAAACCCATAAACATCTCTGACGCTATTACACTCCTATTATATGTGATATTGATTTGACTCACATAAGGATATTTTAGTCCTGACTCGAATGTTTTATCTTTTCATTACGCTCGGGTCAGCCCTAAGTTTTCAGCGCATTGAAGATATTATTCTGGAGGACGAAGATTTGGTATATTATTACTATTATTATTCCCATGCATCAAGTGTTCTACTGCATTATATTTGATTCCTGTTGTATATATAACTCTGATAAATGTTGTATAAATTATAATCAAATGTATAGTATAAACAGCTTCATTAAATATTTATTTGATTATTATATTTTTTCATTTGCTGCGAGATTCTATATTCGATTTCTTCTTCTCTTATTTTTCTAAATTAACCACATTGATTATTTGTGTTTTGAATTATTTGAGTTGGACATGTGTGGATTATTGTCGATTTAAACCTTCCGAAATGTGGGTCGTCACAGTTGGTATCAAAGCTTTGGTTTAGCGACAACCTTAGCTTTATGGGGTTTGACTCATTAGAGATAAGGTAGTAATACCTTAGAATGAGTTTGTTTGAGTGTATATATTACAGAGCGTGTACTTGTTAGTGTTATAAATTATTTTATATTATGTGTGCTTATCTGTTGAGTTGATTATGAATTTTGGTCGGTGCGTGGAACGCCATGTTATCGATAGGGGTTTCTAAACACTTAAACGAGACAAGTCGACATAATATCATTTTAAAATAGGGTAAATGAAATAATTTTACGTAAATTATATTTTAAATATAAAATGATAACTTTCATAAACCTGTATGATTATCAATGAATATTTTTTGTTAGGAAATGATAATAATTAGTTATCATCGATTATTGTTTGAATTAAACTAAATACGAATACTTTGTGAACCCTATTTCACGAGGCGTTTGATAATTAAATTGAATTGAAATCTAATTACAATAATAATTGTTTGCAATAACAAAGATGAAAATTATAATAAGGTAATGGGATTGTATAAGTATATTTATAATATAGCTTATAAATAGAAAGAATTTAAAAGCTAAGAATTTTAGAATTTAAATCTCGTTGCTTTCAAAATTGTTTTCAAAGCCTTCAAAATTAATAATAATATTATTTGAAAGTGTTTTGACTAGAAATATATTTTGAAAAGATTTTTGAAAGAAATAGAAGCATTGAACTCCTTTTAGTCGCTGGGAAATAATTCTGGGGATGATTGCAGCATCGCTAATATTCATTTTCGAGTTTCTGAGTGAGAATTGGAACCAAAAGAAATTTATTTCCGGTTAAAAAAAGTTTTGATTGTGACAAAATATTCCAAGTATGATTTGATAAATATATGAAAATAGTTTTTGAACTTATAAATTGAATATAGTATAGATGAGAAATATGTTTATAACTTGAATTTGAACAGGAAAGCAAGACGGAATTTCAAAATTGTTGAACATTTTGGTTTAGCAAACAAGAAAATTTGAATTTGAGATATGAAATAAAAGAATTAACCTAAGTAATGTTAAATAAATTGAGTTAGTGAAATGAAATAAATAAAATGATGTTTAACTCAAGAAACTTAAATGAAAGTGAATTGTATTTGAAATGAATTAGATAAAATAATGAAATGAAATTTTAAGTGAATTAGTTTGTATAATGTAACGACCTATAAATTTTAACGATTTAAATAACGTAATTAACTAAATTTTTCTTGAAAATTAAATAATAAAATTTGATAATGAAAAATTAATATTTGGTATGCGTCTATTTAAGCATAGCAAATGGAAGATTTTTATTGGAAATTATGTAAGTTTGTTCAGTTGTGAAATTTCAATTTTTAAAAATTTTAAATCAGTTAAATTGATAAAAAATAAAATATTTTTGAAATTTGAATATTTTTATATAAGAAAGTTGTAAACAGTTTTCCAAGCGAGATGTCATATCTTTTTTCTCCAAATTTGGATAGCTCTAGCCCCGTTTATCTTATTTTCGGCGTTTTAGCAGCATTTTGGCAGCGAATATCGAGTTTTGATAGGATGGTCGTATCTCTAATATCTATGTATCATTCTGTTCCTCTCGTCGTGCTGATCTCCGCAGTATATTCATATGTGCATTTCGGTGTTCAGTACGCAGCGAAATCAGCGAAATGATTAGCCGTATCGGTACCCATTTTGAACCTTTTGATTTCCTGATGGCTATTCATTTATCCACCATGTAATCCAATAGCCACTAGCCTTTTTATATTCCCAGAAATTAATTGCTGACTGTCACTATTCCTACATTTTCCATATTAGTTGATTTTTTTCATTCACTGGTTCATTTCTTACCTCCAATCTTCTTCGTCCTTGTGTTCATTTCTTCTTGCTCTTTTGGAAAAAATTAATATTAAATATCTAAAGCCTATCTAGTTTGTTCTAAAGAAAACCTATTCTTTTTCGATCTGAGAAAAAATATATATTTTTTAAATATCTAAAGGTTATATATTTGAAATGGAAGCCTGCATGCTCGACCTCCTGTTTTCTACCCTTCATGCGTCCATCAATCACTTCGCAACAACCCAACAGCTCTCGGCGAGCAAGCAACCACCCAGTCCTCCGCATCCTACATGGCCGCCAAACCACCTTCGTCCGCCCGTACAACCACTCG
Organism: Allium fistulosum; assembly: GCA_030737815.1. NCBI lineage: Eukaryota > Viridiplantae > Streptophyta > Magnoliopsida > Asparagales > Amaryllidaceae > Allium > Allium fistulosum. The sequence goes on along the minus strand of CM060902.1, from coordinate 1,003,072,230 downwards.
AGCACCCTCTCCCCTTCATCTGCCGTTCCAACATCAGCTCCTCCCTTCCGCCGATGCATCCGCACCCACTGGCCATCCCAAAGACCCGGCCTCTCTCCAGCCATCAACTCGCCTTCTACCTCCCTCTAGCCCTCAGTCTTACAAACCCATCAACCTGCCTCCAGATCCACAGCCACACAAGACAGTCCACGCACGCCAACTCCGTAGCCTGCTCCCCATCTTCCTCATACCCGAAAACCTGCTTGTCCTCCCTAAAACAATTGGCTGCACGCACAGCCTCAACCCACCCGAGCACCGCATCTAACCCTTCCATTCTGCCTTTGCTTGACCATGCCACAGCAGCCTCTGACAGACGTACTCACACTCTCTTATTCTCTCAGCCACCAAACCCCTAAACCGAATTGCAGCACTTGCCTCCATGGTCGAGCTACCTTGTTTCCACCTTCATCCTTGTCGTGAGCACGCGGCAGCCCCTGCCTAAACCCAATAGCAGCAAGAAGCACCATTTTTTTTATATATGTATTGTTTTTTTGCAAATCTCTCCTCTAAAAAAGGGTATTTTGAAAAGAAATATGTGTTTTAATATATATATATATATGGATATTTGATTTTTAAATTATATATAGATTTTTAAAATATGATATATATATTGTTTCCTGGAGATTTGACCGGGCAATTAGGTACTCGGCATACAGCAGTACTCGGCATCCAGGAAGTGCTCGGCATCCAGGAGTACTCGGCATCTAGGAGTACTCGGCATACAGCACTACTCGGCATCCAGGAAGTGCTCGGCATCTAGGAGTACTCGGCATACAGCAGTACTCGGCATCTAGGAAGTGCTCGGCATCCAGGAGTACTCGGCATCCAGGAGCACTTGGCATCAGAGACATCGTTCGGCAAGAAGCATTGTTCGGCTAAAGCTCTCGTTCGGCCAGAGACATCGTTCGACCAGAAGCATTGTTCGGCTAAAGCTATCGTTCGGCCTGACCCATCGTTCGGCTAAAGACAACGTTCGGTCGGAGCCATCGTTTGGCCAGAAACATCGATCGGTAAAGGGTTTCATTCGGCCAAAGGTAGCGTTCGGCCAGATGCTTCGTTCGGCCAGAGGCACGTTCGGCTTCGATTGCTATTCAACCTACTCTTCCCATACAATAAGCGCCTCGTTCGGCATGAAGAGAATGGTTCGGCATCCCACACAGCAAGCGCCTCGTTCGGCATAAAGAGAATGGTTCAGCATCCCACACACCAAGTGCCTCGTTCGGCATGAAGAGAGTGGTTCGGTATCCAACCGTTCGGCCTGATTGGTTCGGCACATAGCGACCACTCCATTCGGGCTAAGGTGTTCGGCTGCCAAGCCCACTTGGGAAGTCCAACCCATCTTTGTCTATAAATAGAGGGGCAGGGGCATAGTGAAAAAGGACCTTTTTTGGAGAACACTGGGGAGACTCTGCCATTTTCAAGACTCATCTCCTTCACTTAGCAATTTCATTCAAGCATTTGATCTATGAATTGTATTTGTAATCAATCATTAAGAAGATCAATAAAGTTGAACCTCAAAGTGGATGTAGGCAATTACGCCGAACCACTATAAATCCGGTGTTCTTACTTTCTGCATTTAAATTAGCATATTCTTCCTTGTTTAATTTATCTTCATCACTTATATCTCTACACAATCTTTCTCAACGAGGTTAGTGACCAATTTTGGTGCTAACACTTTGGTGCTTTCACTGAGAATTAAATTCTCAGACCTCAAGGATCTGCTTTAAAGCTACTGGATTGAATAAATCCCCCAAAGAAGATCCGACTCATTGATAGGACGTCCGTTGATTCTACTAAGAGTTCATACCAGTAACTTTACAATGGCAAGACCATGTACCAGGTCAGCTTCTCATAATGCGGACGCCCACGAGACTGCTAGCGTGCAACAGGCAGGACCTAGCAATCAGCCAGCGATTCCGGGTGTAGGAATTGCCACCTAGGACCAGACTCTAGTTGTCACCAGAATAGAGTTCAACGACTTGATGAGAGAACTCAGGGAAAGCAGGAGACAACTAGGAGAGCAGATGCAAGCTAACGCCAACCTGATGGCACAACTCACTCAACAAAAGCAACAGAATGCTGGGGGCAATCCCGCCCCTTACTCCTCATCCGACAGCTCAACTTCATCCGATGAACCTCCCAGGCGTAGGCGCCGTAAGACTGAAACTGCGCGGACAGGTGCTGCTGTTCGAACAGCAGGAGACCGTGACCAAGCCGGAGCTGGAAACTTAGGAACTGGAGTGCAGGTGGAGGCTGGAGGCCCAGACCATCAAAACGCTAACGATGTCGAACTTCAGGATGCACGTTTGGCAGATCGCCAGGAGAGGAGGCATCAGCATGGACAGTCGGGTAGAACAAACTCTAACCTTCTGCCTTCCATACAAACACCAGATCTGACAGCCATGGTCAGGCAATTGATGAAAGAAAATCAAGGCTTATCGAATGACGATTGGGGAGTATCAAGAAGTCATACTCCGTTCACGGACATTGTGCTGCAGGCGGCGTACCCCAGAAAGTTTAGTATGCCAACTATCCCGGCATATGAAGGAAAAACTGATCCCAGACAGCATGTCAAGAGGTACGAGTGGATGATGGATTCAGCTAGAGCAAATGATGCAACTAAGTGTAGATGCTTTCCGATTACTCTATCTGGGATCGCTACTATGTGGTTCACCCGACTTCCTCCGCGGTCCGTATCCAATTTCGAGGAGTTGGCAAAGAAGTTTATTGAGCAGTTCAGGATACACACTACTCGTCCAAAGGACGTAATGTCTTTGTCAAGTGTAATCCAAAATCCTGGGGAGTCATTGAAGGAATATTTACAAAGATTCCATGTTGCGGCAACTGAAGTCAGTAATCCCAATGATCATGCAATTCTAATGGTTGTAATGTGAGGTGTGGATCCGGATTCTGAATTTGGAGACTGGTTGGCAGGAAAACCTCCGACTACGCTAGAACGTTTTTACTCAAAGGCACACCAGTTCATAAGAAGAGAGGAAGCTAGGTGGGTGAGGCGAGATAAGGCACCAGGACCTGTCCAAGAGTCCGTGAAAAGCAACATTGCTGTGAAGCAGTCCGGAGAAAACTCAGGAAAGGTCCAAGTCAATGTCCAGAACAAGCCTGGGCAGCCTAAGGAGTCCGGAGGAAGAAATCAAGGGAAGAAGAGAGAAGCGGGGAAGTGGAAGCCGAGAATTCCGAGCTACAACGAGTATACCCCGCTGAATGCGTCTCTTGAGAACATTTACCTCTCAACCTGCAATACCTTTCAGTACAGAAAGCCACGTCCAAAAGAGTCAACCGAGGAACAGAAACGGACTGGAAAATACTGCCGCTTCCATGAGACCTACGGGCACAATACGGAAGAGTGCAGACACCTACACGATGCTGTTAACGCTAAAATTTGAACGCTAACACCCTGGTGTGTGTAGTAGTAACGTGAAAGCACCACCCGTGATACGGGAATAAGAAACAAACAGAAAAGTAGCAGTAAACAGTAAAAGACAATGATTTTATAGTGGTTCGGCTTAAGATCAAGCCTACGTCCACTTTGAATCCCTTTATTGATGATTTTGGTTACAAGTTGATACAATGCACTTCAAAATACGATACACTTTGATCACAAAAACACTCTAGACTAGTAGCTCAAACTTTGATGATGAAACTTGTTGAATCCGTGTCGGATGTGCAAGATTTCTTTCGAAGCTTGTTGTAGTGTCTTGAATGTTTGGAGTTCTTCAGGTGTTGGACGAGTTAAGAATTCTGCAGAGTAATGGCGCTTCAGAGAATGATCGGCCAAAAGTCCCCGTGTTGTTGGAGTTGGTCTTGTATTTATAGAGAAAGCTCTGGGCAGAATTTGAGCACACAAGTCCTAGGTCGTGTATGACCTAGAGTAGGTCGTAGGTCGGCAACGACCTAGGGGTTGGCGACTTATCTCTTATGCACTTAACTTCTTCTGAGCGGGTTAGTAGGTCGCACGCGACCTAGAGTAGGTCGTAGGTCGTTGACATCTTAAGAGATAATAAATCAACTGGAGTTATTAGGTCGTGAGCGACCTAGTGGATGCGGCATGGACATAGCTTCATGTCGCTATAGCTCGCTAGGTCGTGGCATTACTTAGGTCGGTACGAAGTTAGGTCGCTAGGTCGTCGATTCCCATAGGTCGTTAGGTCGTGAAGTCTTTTAAGTCGTTAGGTTCTTTTTAGAGTTAGGTCGCTGCTTGTTCATCCGGTTAAGTCGCTAGGTCGTTGTCTACTGGATCATTTAGCAACATACATCCTTAGGTCGGTAGCTTCTTAGGTCGGTGGCTTCTTAGGTCGGTGGCTTCTTAGGTCGGTTGCTTCTTAGGTCGGTAGCTTCTTAGGTCGGTGGGTCACGAATCAAAAGAGGGTTAACATTTGCCCCTCGAAGTACACGCCCAGGTCGTAGGTCGTGTGCTTCGATTTCCTTAGTTCGCTCTTTGATGAGTTTGTTAGGTCGTGAGCGACTTAAGATATGTCGTATGTGTCGATTCGCCTTTCACTACCCCAGTGTATAAATAGCTTAGGTCGTTCCCTCTTTCCCTTCACCTGCTCTATCATTCCATTCTGCCATTAGCAAGTACTCAAACTCCCGAAGACGAATTCAATTACTTGATCACCAGTTATCCTTAACGTTACATTGCGTAAGTGAACCTGTTTTCTATTCAATCGTCGATTGTCACTGAATCATGAATCCCACTTTTCATCTCCGACCCACTTTTCTTATGCCACGCTTCATCATGATTCTCGTTTCAATCGATTGCTGATGGATTCGAGATGGTTTGTCATGGCTTTAGACAGTTTGTGAGAATGAGGTGATGGGTTACGGCGCTTTTAGGCTAACTGATTAGTCACTTTAGAGGAGATGCGGGAATTGTTAACGGGTTATTGGGTTTATGGATCTCGAATTGGCGGGTTGACGAGTTTCTGAGTGGAGAGGAGGCTAATTGGGGTCAATTGATTAAGGGAAGCGAAGCATTAGCTTGGATGGAAGATCTCTCGAGTTCTTTCATTAAAAATGGCCCAGTGAATCTGAACGACCCATGAAACCTTGCGACCTAGCATACTTGACCAATCTAACTATCTGCGGCATAAGCCTTAGGTCGCGACCGAGCTAGGACTTAGAGAAGTTTGTGCCACTTTGTCCTGAGGCCTTTTCCTTCATATGCATTACGACTTAAAGGGTCGACGACTTAACTTAACTCGTAGCATATCCTTTAGGTCGTGGACGAGCTAATACTTATTTCTTCCAACTTGCACATTGTGACCTGAGGAATTTCCGACCTATGCTAGGTCGTGAGCGACCTAGGACTTTGAACAATTTAATGACCTAATTTCTGCAGCATAGGCTCTAGGTCGTAGCCGAGTTAGAACTTGACATATTTGCATTGCCTTGAACTTTGAACTACTTGAACTTTGAACTGTCTGAACTTCTTTACAGATTATTTCTAATGCTAATTGCCTGTTAAACATAAGATTTGCAGAAAACTGGGACGAATATACTGCCATTGACTGCCCACATCAAATGACAGATTAGCCGATAAAGAAAAATCAACTTAAATGAACTGTGTGAACGAAATGCTGTAAACTAACCAATTCAAGTGAAGTATTAAAGCAAAACTATAATAGTTAACTGAAACTGATTTGTTTGCATTAACACTGCACTTGAGTTTTAGATTAACAAGTCCTGAAATCTTGCAATCGACCAATTGTCAACTAATTTAATTCCAGTTATGTTTGCTTTTTATTTTGATTAGTTCCGCACAACACTTCACACTTTTTAGGAAACGTGCACCTTCACATTTGAACATCCAGTTGATTGTGTAGAATGACTTCTCAACAAGAAGAAGCAACAGTTCAAGCTGGAGAGGCTATTCCTATTCCTGTTCCATTAGCTAACCCTCCAGAAAGAATCTCGACCACACTATCATATAAAGTTTTCCGCCAACTGTGCACTCAGTTCGGAATTGCTGAAGCAGATGCCATACTTCCTGAGAAACATGACACTGCTGACATACCACCCCACAGTTTCGTTGCCGTTAATCGCCAAATGGGCATGAACAGAGCCATTCCTCCTTTTAACGATTTCCTTCAGCAGCTTCTTCTTCGACTGTCTATCTCTCCCTTTCAGTTACATCCCAATGGCTACGCCATCCTGATGGGACTATGTGTGTTATTTAGGAGGACGCTAGATCGTCTTCCGAGCTTTGACGAAGTCTGTTATCTGTGCTCGTTTGCCAAAAATAAAGACCATCCTTCCATCACACTTGTGAGAAGTGCTAGGAACTGCAAACTGATCATTGGTCTTCCTGACAGTGTTCATGGGTTTCTAAGTCAGTTCTTCTACGTTCGCCGTCCTCCGGGATTTTATGCTATCTGGAGAGTAGGAAGTAAGATCGTTTATCTTTGTTTCTTATGTTCCTGAACTTTTCGAAGCCCGAGTTGTCAAGCGTTAACTTTGCTCTTTTCTTTTCAGCGCTTCCTCCTCCTTCTAGGGATCCTGGTCACAAGCCAACTTTTGAGAGGCTCATGGTCGTGCCGGTTGAGGAGAGGAGCATCCAATTTCTGTTGAAAGACGAGTTTTTACATCAGTTCGGACTTCTTCACTTCTCCCGCTCTACTCAGATTAATGAAGTTTCTGATTCTCAAGTAGAGATATCGGATGCCCCATTTCCAACAGAAGAGAATGTTCCGAGGGAAACTACTGTAGAGGCTGCACTGGTGAAGTATTCCACCTCTGCCAATGTTGTGGGTTCATCTGGCAAGTTTACACTCTCTCCGGTTATCGAAGAGGAGGAACTTCCTCAATGCCCCGGGAAAGCAGCCGATGAAGAGGCTAAAAAAGAGAGTTCCGCTCGGCACATTGGTGAAAAAGAAAGTTCTTCCCAGCACGATGGTGAAGACATTTTTGGTGATCTAAGTGACCTGATGGTAACTTCACGCGAGCTTTTCAAGGATGACACAACTAAAGTCACATCTCCAGCAGCTGAAGTGACATCTGCCTTACAGCAAACTTTACCAGCTCAAAAGTTGACTTCTACTCCACAATCTGCTATTACTCCTCAACCAAAGAGTGGTTTGTAGTTTGACGCGCATAGTTTACACGTCACACACACTTAGGATTTTTTGCGATTAAATGCACTTAGCGATCAATCAGCATCTACAATTTCTGAAAAAACCGATGCTCCTAATCCTCCTTACACCCCCTCTGGTTCTCCTGCTCTTAAGACATCTGACATTCAAACACTTATCAACAGGCCTCAATATCAAGTCAGGGATGCTCCTCCTACACTTCAAGGCCACTTCCCAGATTGGTGTTTAAAGGGAGTACGCTTCGACTTAGACTTGGTACTTATCGATAAGCCGGCTATGTTGAGGAACGTGGACGCTGTCAAACTTGATATTGATAGGATGTCTGGCTGGCAGAAACTTGTTGACGAACTCCAAAGAGTTAATCGCATGAACCTTGAAGCCATGCTAACTATGGAGAATGACAAGTCTGAGTGGGACAAAATTTGTAAGCAACACGATGCAGAGATGACGAGCATTGCTGACGACAATGCGAGACTTGAGTCCGAAGTCAAGAAACTCAAGGAAGTTCTCGCCACTTCTTCCGCTTCGCACTCTAAAAAAGAAGAAGTCTTCCAAAAAAAAGTGAGAGATGCTCATGCTGCTCAGAGAGATATTGAGATGAAACTTGAGGCGGAGCAGCATGTTACTGAAAATTATCGCGAAGATGCCGCTCAGCTGCGGGAAAAAGTTAGCTCGCAAGATTTGGAGATTGCTGCATTAAAAGCTCGACTTCTTAAAGTTAAAAAAGAGCGGGATGAGGCCGTGGTCGGCCAAGTTGCAGCCATTGCCGAAAAAGAAGCGGCTGAGCAGTCGCACGAGGCGACGAAAGCAAAAATCAGCTCTACTTTATTCGACTTTTATATCCATAGCGTCTTGGGGCGTGGGAGCTTCTCATTTCTGGGTCCGACAAATGAGACTACTTTAGCGGAAGTGTGGGAGGCGATAATTGACATGTTCGGAGGTGCTGGCTATGCAGAGGCGGGTCTTGAGGCGACTTATCTGGATGATGAAGCACGCGCCGCCCTTGCCAGGGGAAAAGAGCAGCTTGCTAGGGAACGAGCCGAAGCAGCAGTAGGAGAGTGTTTAGAGAAAGCGACTGTAACTGACCCCGCTCTTCCTCCAGCTTCTGTCGACCCTGATAACATTGGCTCTAGTTCCTATTCTTCACTTCCTGCAGAAACCGAAGTCAAAATCGCGACTACTGAGCCTCACGCTGTTCAAGTCGAGGAGAAGTCCCAGGATGATGCTGAAGCTGAAAAATATGAAATCGATGTGATTAAACAAACTCCTCCAGGTAACATCGATGTTGATCCAAGTCAAGTAGACTACTTATTTGCTTCAACCGAGTTTGATGAATTCCTCGATTGTTACTTAAGTCTCGATGAACCAATATCTTCTCTTTTTTCGGAGAATACTGATTTTAACTTCTTTTCTTCTGTAGCGGAGGCATCGAGCGCTGTACACACTTCTCCTCTTCCAGCTGTTCCTCCTCCAACCCTTTAAGTCACTCCTGCTTCCCAGCCAGGTTCACAGGAAGAGCAAATAGAAGCCCTTCAAGGCTTGGAGGATCCACCTGCTTCACAGGAGCAGAAGGCGGGAGATCTTGAGGATAGTGAGAAGACTCCGGAGCAGTCTCTTGATGGTAACACAAAACTTTCTACGCTGCTTACTACTCCGGGAAGTGAGTATTCTTCGAAAAGGAAAGGGAAGCGCGCCATGAGGAAGAAGAAGAAAAGCATTTCAGCTGAGGAAGATAAAGTAGAAGAAGATCCAGCTACACCTTCTTCTCCTCCTTCTCCGACCCATCCACGCCGGATTCCGAAACTAGTCATCAAACCGGGCAAGGGTACTAAAGGTGGCAGGAAGAATGAGTGATAAGCTGGACTTTACTTTTCTTATTTTGCTTTTTGTATGTACTGGCCGGAGATTGTGCGGATACTGGCCTACGCTTGAAACCTGCATATGTACAAAAACTTTATAATATGGAATAAAATGATTCTTTTTACTTGTACAATTTCTTGTCAGTATATGTGTGAATGCATTTATTCCTTGTTTTTGCACAAGTTTCTTTATTTACTTTATACGATACTGCAGTGAGCTCGTGGTATGATGTTTGAGCGTTATATTTTTTTATTAATATAACTATGTGCCCCCATACCACGGCTTATTGCAATATTCTGAACAGACTCGTACTCTTATTTTAGAGAATAATTTTTTGTTTTTGAGGAAATGTTATTCTGCTTTCAATAAAGTACGCCTTGTATCGGAGAAGTTTTCTCTTCTCATCTTTTTCTTTCTTTCTTTTAGAGCACTTCATTTTTTGAGGATGATCACTTTTATTTGTTTGAAAAGTGGATTCTTCTACGCGGTGAAGTGAGCTTCTGAAGAATGTTTTGATATTTCAACTCTGGTGAAGTGGGTATCCGAAGAGAGATTTTTGCACTTCAACTTTGGCGAAATGTGCCTCCGAAGAGGTTTTTTTTTTGGGCATTTCTGAGGAGTAGCATTTGGACTCCGAAGATGAGCATTATGCCCTGTGGAGTAGCGCTGTGCCCCCGGAGAGGTCTTGTGCTTCCGGAGAAGTCTTGTGCCTCCGGAGAGGTCTTGTGCTTCCGGAGAAGTCTTGTTTTTGTGCTTCCGGAGAAGTCTTATTTTTGTGCTTCCGGAGAAGTCTTGTGCCTCCGGAGAGGTCTTGTGTTTCCGGAGAAGTCTTGTTTTTGTGCTTCCGGAGAAGTCTTGTTTTTGTGCTTCCAGAGAAGTCTTGTTTTTGTGCTTCCGGAGAAGTCTTGTGCTTCCGGAGAAGTCTTGTTTTTGTGCTTTCGGAGAAGTCTTGTGCCTCCGGAGAGGTCTTATGCCTCCGGAGAGGTCTTGTTTGCCTTGGGGAAGGTCTTCTGCCTCCGTAGAGGGCAGTGTGTGCCTTTGGTAAAGGCTTATGCCTCTGAAGAGGGCTTGTAGTGCCTCGGGAGAGGTCTTATGTCTCCGAAGAGGTCTTGTGCCTCCGGAGAGGTCTTGTGCCTCCGAAGAGGTCTTGCACCTCCGAAGAGGTCTTTATTTGATTGCCTGGAAGTTACTTTCTCACAGTTAAATGGATCCATAGGGCGGACGCAAGTTACTTAATTGGATGTTCGTTCGCACAAACGATCGCAACTAGTTAACAAAGGTCCTGCGCCTTCTGGTTCCACCAACCTCTTTGTTGAGAAGAGAATTTCCATTTTTTGGCGTGCCTCCAAAGAGGTCTTTATCCTCCGAAGAGTTGCGCCTCCGAAGAGGTCTTGTGCCTCTGGAGAGGGCTTTTGTTGAATAGCTTGCCCATGTCTCTTCGTCGTTTGCTCATTAGCGGTCCCCTGTTATCGTCTCCGAGCCCATGTTACCTTCTTTTTGCGAGTAGTTTGCTTCATCCGAAGAAGTGAACTTCACTGTTAAGTGATTCCATGGGACAGACGCGAGTTATCTATTCAAATGTCTGTTTGTACAGACAATCGTAATTAGTTAACAAGCGTCTGGTTCCTTTTCTTTTGAAAAGTGCCCCTTTGGTGGGATTATCAACCTTTTGTGTGAAGTTCATCTTATGTTGGATTTAAATTTGGAACCTTTTTGTGGCTTGAAATTCATTTACCGAGTGATTTACAGGGCTCACTTGGCCTTGTGATGGGTAAGCTTTGTTTTAATGACCTGCAATATTAAATCGATATTTTAGAAATACATTTAGAGTATTTACACATCGAAATGAAACAGACATTTTCTAATAATAAAGAACACAGAATTTATAGTGGTTCGGCCAAGAATTGGGCCTACATCCACTTTATAGCTCTTTTATTGATCATCACTGATTTTACAATGGTTTACAATACAATTGATACATCCATAATCATTTTACAATTTCAAGCAAAGCTTTTTAAGTAAAATATGGGCGCAAATGATTGCTGTTCCAGGCTCTTGGGATTGGATCTCCTTTGACAGTTGTGAGTTTGAATGTGCCATCAAGAAGTTTATTGCCTATGACATACGGCCCTTCCCAATTTGGTCCAAATACTCCGATTGCTGTCATGATCCTCTTCAAGACTAAGTCCCCGACTTCAAAGCTTCGTTGACAGACTTTAGAATTGAAGTGCCTTGCAATCCTTTGCTGATGGGCCGCAACTCTGAGTCTAGCTTCTTCCCTTCTTTCATCAAGAAAGTCAAGTGCTTCGAGTTGCAATTTTTCGTTTTCAGCCTGGTTGAAATGAACTCTCCTGTGTGAAGGGACTTCTAGCTCTACTGGAATCATTGTTTCTGATCCGTATGCCAATGAGAATGGAGTGTGCCCAGTCGCAGTCTTATGGGTTGTTTTGTATGCCCATAGTGCTAGTGGTAGCTTATCAACCCATCCACCTTTTGCTTTTTCAAGCTGCTTTTTGATGGTTGACTTGATAATTTTGTTTACTGCTTCCACTTGCCCGTTTGCCTACGGATGAGCCACTACTGAGAAGCTTTTTCGGATTTTGAATTGCTTGCAAAAGTCCTGGAACTCTTCGCTTTCGAATTGAGTACCGTTGTCTGTGATTATCTTCTGTGGCACACCATGCCTGCAAATGATATTTTTAGTCACAAAATTTATCATCTTTTTAGAGGTAATAGTAGCCAAAGGTTCAGCTTCAGCCCATTTAGTGAAATAATCAACGGCAACAATAGCGTATTTGATTCCTGACTTGGCAATTGGTAAAGGTCCGATTAGATCTATTCCCCAAATGATGAATGGCCATGGACTGACCATCTGTGTTAATTCGGTGGAAGGTGCTCTTTGAATTTTTGCAAATCTCTGGCACTTGTCGCATTTTCGGGAGTAGATAGCAGCATCTCGGTTAATATCTAGCCAAAAATACCCATACCGGAGAACTTTCTTGGCAAGAGTTTGGCCACCTGAATGATCCCCACATTCTCCTCCATGCACCTCTGCTAAAATTGTCTTGGCTTCTTCTTTGGTTACACATCGAAGTAATGGCATTGAGAATCCCCGCCTGTACAACTGGCCGTCTTGAATTACATATCTCGACGTTTTTCTTAACAGCTTTCGGCGTTCTTTAGAATTTTCTGGCAGGGAACCGTTGAGCAGATATTCTTTGATCGAGGTCATCCATGACTCTTGCTCTTAAGATACAGCCATGATCCAGTCGATATCCATTTCATCGGTGCTTGGGACTGACAAGACCTCCACAGGAACCAATCCCAATAACTGAGCTTCTCCGGAACTTGAATACTTTGCGAGAGAATCCGCCTTCATATTTTCCTCTCGAGGTATGTGGCTTATTGAATAGTGATCGAAATCATCGAGAAGCTCAGAAGCCTTGGACAAGTAAGCAGGCAGATTTCCTCCTTTAGCTTGAAACTCCTTCTTGAGTTGACATACAATAAGTTGAGAATCACTGAAGATCTGTAATGATTTGATGTTTAGTTCTTTTGCAATCTTTAATCCAGCAATTAGAGCTTCATATTCTGCTTCATTGTTTGTAGAAGGAAATTCCAATCTTAATGCGTAACATAATGATCGTCCTTCGGGGGTTTCAAGCACAACCCCAGCTCCGGAACAGTAATCATTTCTTGAGCCATCAACATATAACTTCCATTTGGTTGGGATGTCAATTGTAACCTCTTCTTCAATGTCACCCTTGTCTGTGTATTCTGCAATGAAATCCGCTAAAGCTTGTCCGTTGATTGCTCTCCAGGGATGATAAGCGATATCATATTGGCTAAGTTCAATATTCCACTTCAGAAGACGGCCCGAAGTTTCAGGTCGAAAGAGGACTTGCTTTAGGGGCTGATCAGTGAGAACTTTGACAGTGTGAGCTTGAAAATATGGCCTCAACTTTCTGGAAGCAATCAGTAGGCAATATGCGAGCTTTTCTAGCTTTGAATAATTCATTTCTGCCCCAGTGAATCTTTTACTGATATAGTAGACCGGACGCTGAACTTTCGCATCCTCTCGTACTAATGCTGCACTCAGGGCGTGAGACGAAACTGCCAAGTATATGAAAAGGTCTTCGCCATTGTTGGGCTTGGAAAGTATTGGAGGTGTTTCCATGTGACGGATTAGTTCATCGAAAGCTTTCTGGCATTCTGGAGTCCATTCGAAATTTTTTTTCCTTTCTTTAAAGCGTCAAAGAAGGGAATGCATTTATCAGTGGCTTTGGAAATGAACCGACTTAAAGCAGCAACTTTCCCATTGAGGCTCTGCAGTTCCTTCTTTGTCCTAGAGGCTTTGACTTCTCTCAGAGCAGTAATTTGAGCAGGATTAGCTTCAATGCCCCTAGCGCTTACGATAAATCCCAAGAATTTCCCGGACTCTACTCCGAATGAACACTTCAAAGGGTTGAGCTTCATTCCATATTTTCGGAGAATTGTGAACATTTCTGCTAAGTGATCCATATGGTCAACTGCTTTCTTTGATTTCACCAACATATCATCGACATAGACTTCCATAGTTTTCCCAAGCTGTGATTTGAACATTGCATTAACAAGCCTTTGATATGTTGCCCCTGCATTTTTCAGTCCGAAGGGCATGACTTTGTAGCAGTAAAGACCAACATCTATGACGAAGCTCGTATCCTCCTGATCCGACTCATGCATCATAATCTGGTTATACCCTGAGTAAGCATCCATAAAAGACAACAATTCGTGCCCGGCTGTTCCATCTACCAGCTGATCAATCCTTGGCAACGGGAAGCAGTCTTTGGGACAAGCTTTGTTTAAATCTGAGAAATCGATGCATACTCTCCACTTTCCATTTGCTTTTTTAACCAGTACTGGATTTGAAACCCAATTTGGATAAGTGGACTCTTTGATGAAACCATTCTCCATGAGCCGGTCTACTTCTTCCTTTAGCGCTGCTGACCTTTCTGTACCCTGGGTTCTCCTTTTCTGTTTCACAGGTGTGAATTTCGGATCAATATTCAGAGTATGTACAGCAATCTCTGGAGATATTCCACACATATCGGCGTGACTCCAAGCGAATACGTCCAGATTTGCTTTCAAAAATGATATTAGCATATTTTGGACTGCCACACTGAGTTGCGAACCCACATTTAGCACTTTGTTTGGGTCTTTAAGATCAACAGGTACTGGTACCGTTACTTCCATTGGCACCAATCTATTTTCCTCTGCACTGGCCTTTCTGGGATCCATGTCTCTCCTTGCACCACTATGCTCGCCAATGCAGGGACCACCCTGTATTTGCTACAAGGTTGGGTTTTTGATGTGGAGGGGGGCTGCCGCATCTTTTTCCATCTCTCTCTTCCTTGCCTCTCGAAGCTCTATAAGATAACATTCCCGCCCAGCATTTTGATCTCCTTTAATGACACCAACACCATTATCTGTGGGAAATTTCATAGTTAGGCAGTACGGGGCGAGAATGGCTTTGAATACAGCTAAAGTTGGCCGGCCCAGGAAGGCATTGTAGGCAGAAAATCCATCGACAATTACAAAAGTCTGCTTCCGAACTACCTTTTTCTGCCCCTCTCCAAGTTCCACAAACAAGTAGAAAGTTCCAATTGGTTGTTGCAGTTCCCCAGTGAACCCAACAACCTTCTGTGATGAAGCCTGAACATCAGCCATTGGAATCTTCATTTGATCAAATGTCTTCTTGAAGAGTATATTGCAGGAAGCACCGCAATCAACAAGCACTCGTCTTACAATAGCTGGTCCAATTCCTGCAGAAATAACCAAGGGATCCATGGTTGGAGCTTCAATACCCATAGAATCCCTAGCTTTAAACACAATATCCTCATTAGAAGTTTTCTGCTGTTTCAAAGGAAAAGCGTCTTCCAAAACAAGAACATCTTCTTCTGCTGGGATATATTTCAAAGCACGAGCGTATCTTTCCATCTCACCCCAGCTTCTGCCTACTGGGTGTGGGCCTCCTGTAATCACATTGATAACAGGCCTTTCAGATTCATGTGCGGTAGCGCCCTCACCCGAGCCTGATGGATGAGTAGGGGGTTGCTGCCCCTAAGCAGATGAAGTTTGGTCATTTCGGTTCCTCTTAACATATTGTTGTAGCTTGTTTTCCCTTAACAATTCTTCAATTAAGCTCTTCAAATGACGACATTCATTGGTATCATGACCGGATTGGTTATGAAATCGACAGAATTTTCCATTCCGCATAGCACTCTTTCCAGGCTTTATCTCAGCTGGTTTAGGATACTCCACAACATCTTTGGTGGCAAAGAAGATATTCTCCGGAGTGTCGGTTAAAGGAGTGAAATCTGAGGGTTTAAAGAAGCAAGGTTTCTTTTTATCCTTTTGTTTCTTCCCATCATTATTTTCCCTTTTCTGACCTCCGGAATCTTTCTTAGCTGAAGCAGCAATGTTATTCTCCACTCTTGTCGCCACCACTTTCATTGGTGTTGGAAGATTTTTCAAGCGTATGAACTCGTCGGCTTTCTTATAGAATTTCTCGAGTGAATTTGGTTCCTTCATTTTCAGCCATTTCCCAAATTCACTTGACTTATCGACAACACGCATCAAATAAGTCAAAACCATTTGTGGCTCCGCGTTGTCAACTTCAGCCAGAGCTATATTGAAGCGATTCAGGAAGGATTTAATTGACTCTCCCGGATTCTGCTCAAGACTAGACAATGACATTATGTCTTTCGCCTTTGAAGCGTACAGTCTGAATTGCTCTTTGAACTTCCGGGTTAAGTCGGAAAACTGGTCTACAGATCGAATGGGAAGCTTGGTAAACCAAAGAAGTGCCAGTCCTTCCAAGTATACCGGGAAATACCGGCACTTAATCTCATCAGTCGCTCTGGCACCGGTCATGTGCCAATCATATTTGTACAAGAATTGATTCGGGTCACTTGTCCCCCGATAAGCAGGAATGGTAGGGGGAACAAATTTTCTGGGAAACTCAGCCTTTAGAATCCTCTCAGTAAACGGAGTTTTACTCGGAGCAAATCCCCATTCGCTCTCATCTTCACTTCTCTGCATGCTTTCTTTCATTATTTTCCGAATCATGCCGGAGAGATATTCCTCATTGTTTAATGACTTTGCGGAGTAGACTTCGGCCATTTTCTCGGAAGTTTGTCCGGGCAAATTTTCGTGGAAAACTGGCGATGGCCTTGATCCTTCAGCTTGGAGAGGTGCCCCTTCAGCGGCACCTGATCCCCCTTGAGGAATATTTCTTCCTTCGGAGTTGTGAAGAGCATCGGCAATGTTTTCTTCATTATTTACTAGCCTTTGACTAGCCCCGAGCAAAGCATTTAACTTCTCCATCATTAGAGTATTCTGAGTTTCAATTTGCTGATACAGCCCGGACACTGCAGCATCTAACTCCTCTCGCATCACTCCAACACTTGGAGCTGCCTGACTTGGAGAAGGAGAAGTGGCAGTATTATCGTGAGCATCTTCAGATCTGATAGACTTGCGTTTTCTTCCAGGAGCCATTATATCCAGCAGACTTCTGGTCTTGAAAGAAACTTTTTCAACGAACTTTTGTGAAGCAATGGTGAATGTATTCCTGAGTTGGGTTCTCAGTGAAAGCACCAAAATGTTAACGCTAAAATTTGAACGCTAACAACCTGGTGTGTGTAGTAGTAACATGAAAGCACCACCCGTGATACGGGAATAAGAAACAAACAGAAAAGTAGCAGTAAACAGTAAAAGACAATGATTTTATAGTGGTTCGGCTTAAGATCAAGCCTACGTCCACTTTGAATCCCTTTATTGCTGATTTTGGTTACAAGTTGATACAATGCACTTCAAAATACGATACACTTTGATCACAAAAACACTCTAGACTAGTAGCTCAAACTTTGATGATGAAACTTGTTGAATCCGTGTCGGATGTGCAAGATTTCTTTCGAAGCTTGTTGTAGTGTCTTGAATGTTTGGAGTTCTTCAGGTGTTGGACGAGTTAAGAATTCTGCAGAGTAATGGCGCTTCAGAGATTGATCGGCCAAAAGTCCCCGTGTTGTTGGAGTTGGTCTTGTATTTATAGAGAAAGCTCTGGGTAGAATTTGAGCACACAAGTCCTAGGTCGTGTACGACCTAGAGTAGGTCGTAGGTCAGCAATGACCTAGGGGTTGGCGACTTATCTCTTATGCACTTAACTTCTTCTGAGCGGGTTAGTAGGTCGCACGCGACCTAGAGTAGGTCGTAGGTCGTTGACATCTTAAGAGATAATAAATCAACTGGAGTTATTAGGTCATGAGCGACCTAGTGGATGCGGCATGGACATAGCTTCATGTCGCTATAGCTCGCTAGGTCGTGGCATTACTTAGGTCGGTACGAAGTTAGGTCGCTAGGTCGCCGATTCCCATAGGTCGTTAGGTCGCGAAGTCTTTTAAGTCGTTAGGTTCTTTTTAGAGTTAGGTCGCTACTTGTTCATCCGGTTAAGTCGCTAGGTCGTTGTCTGCTGGATCATTTAGCAACGTACATCCTTAGGTCGGTAGCTTCTTAGGTCGGTGGCTTCTTAGGTCGGTGGCTTCTTAGGTCGGTAGCTTCTTAGGTCGGTAGCTTCTTAGGTCGGTGGGTCGCGAATCAAAAGAGGGTTAACACCATAGAGAAGTTGATCAGGCAGAAGAAGTTGCAGGTATTTGTGAAGGATCCTCAGGAAGGAGGACAGGGAACATCCAACCCAGGTCGTGCTCCAGCTCCGCGTCATCCCGATGAACCTGCCCGGACTGTGGGCAGACTAGTCATAAACACGATCATCGGCAGGCCTCACCCCACGGATAAGAACTGGCAGGAGATGGAGCGGTATGCAAGTGTCCTGAAGCATGCAGATTTCGAATGTTGTTCGAACATGGAGGATGGGACCCCTGCTAAGCAGCTGCGCGTGATGACAGACGATATAGTGTTTAGAAACAGAGATGCTGACCAAGTGGAGGCTCCAACCATCGAACCGATGGTCATATCTGCGATGATCGGACCGGCTTATGTGAAAAGAATTCTGATTGATTGTGGAAGTTCTGTCAACATCATCTTCAAGAAGGCTTATGACCAGATGAAAATGGAAACAAAGGACTTGAAACCATCCAAAGCTCGCATACACGACTTTAATGGCGCAGCGACTGATGCAGTGGGGTATGTTGAGTTACCAATTGAACTGGGACAAGGCGAACGTCGGAGGGTGCGAATCCTACCCTTCGTAGTTTTGGATGTGGATTCTCCGTATAATGTTTTCTTGGGCCGACCGGCCCTGGCTGAGTTTAGGGCGGCATTAGCCCCGTGGTGCTTAACTTTGAAGTTCCCAACTGACAAAGGAGTAGGTGTTGTTCATGGCGACCAAGCAGCTGGTCGTTCCTGTTATGTGGCTGAGCTCCGAGAGGCCCATCGGAGGGAGAAAGGAAAGGTTGCGGACAATCCTGTTCGCATCCTTAATAATGATAATTGACAAGTAGTGCCCGAGCCCTGGCTCGGGCATAATTCTCGGATCTTCAGAGACATAGATCCGAGAGACGACGATGAGAAACCCAGGGAAGAAAGGCAGCGCCGGCTGAATTAACAGTTGACATTTCAGTCAGCCGAGACGACCCATCGCGAGTATTGAAGATCGGATCACAACTCGGCCCCGCAATGACTAAAGACCTTAGTGATTTCCTCCGAGCAAATCTTGATGTTTTCGCCTGGGTGCATTCTGATATGTGCGGGATTTCTCCCGCCATTACGAGTCATATGTTGAACATAGACCCAAAATACGTCCCAGTTAAACAAAAGAGGAGAGGAATGGACCCAGAGAGGTCCACTGCTCTCAGAGAGGAAGTGGACAAACTCAGAGCCAATGGGTTCGTCCACGACGCCCTCTACCCTGAATGGGTATCAAACCCCGTGCTGGTAATAAAGGAAAATGGGAAATGGAGAACTTATGTAGACTATTCCGATTTGAACAAGGCATGCCCCAAGGACAGTTTTGTCGTTGCCTAGGATTGATCAATTGGTTGACTCCACGGCAGGACACGAGCTATTATCATTCATGGATGCATACTTGGGCTACAATCAAATTCCGATGCATATTCCGGACCAAGAACACACCAGTTTCGTCACAGACGTTGGGCTATATTGCTATGTAGTAATGCCCTTCGGATTGAAAAACGCAGGAGCAACTTATCAGCGTTTAGTGAATCGAATGTTCAAAGACCAGCTTGGTAGAACGATGGAAGTCTATGTGGATGACATGCTCGTGAAGTCACGACAGTCAAACGACCACATTCGAGACTTGGCAAAGATGTTCGATATACTCAGATATTATGGGATGAAGATCAACCCTTTAAAGTGCTCCTTCGGCGTTGCGTCAGGGAAGTTTTTGGGATTCATTGTCAATGCTAGGGGAATTGAAGCTAACCCAGAAAAGATTCAAGCTATTCGAGATGTGCAAGTGCCCAGGACTATAAAACAGGTACAGAGGTTGAATGGAAAAGTAGCTGCGCTGAGTAGATTCATATCCAGGGCCACAGACAAGTGCATCCCTTTCTTTGATACAATAAAGAAAGGGAAGAGGAATTTCGAGTGGACATCCGATTGTGAGGAAGCATTCCGGGATCTGGTGAGGCATCTGGAGAGTCCACCAGTGCTGTCAAAACCGGTAGACCATGAGATGATGTACGTGTACTTGGCCGTATCCCCACATGCTATAAGTGCGGCTTTGGTCCGCGAGGAGGACCGAATCCAAAAGCCGGTGTATTACGTTAGCAAGCGTTTAACGGGGGCAGAAAGGAATTACCCTAAAATCGAGAAATTGGCCTATTGCTTGGTGATTGCATCACGTAAGCTGCGCCCATACTTTCAAGCACACTCAATCAGTGTTTATACCGATCAACCCCTACGGCAGGTACTCCAACGACCAGAAACTTCTGGAAGATTGTTAAAATGGAATATCGAGTTGAGCCAGTTCGATATCGCCTACTTGCCACGAAGAGCCATACAAGGGCAAGCATTAGCCGATTTCATCGCTGAGTTTACTGTACCCGACAAACCAGATAATCACGATGCCATTCCCCTGTTCGATGGAAATTGTATACCGATGAGGCATCAAACGACCGTTGCTCCAGCGCTGGCGTAGTTCTTGTAACTCCATAAAATCGATCGATTTGTTACGCTCTGAAGCTCGATTTCCCAGCTACAAATAACGAAGCAGAATATGAAGCATTGATTGCTGGCTTGAAACTCATTGGAGAACTCGGGATCAAATTAGTTGAAATCTTTTGTGACTCACAGTTGGTGGTCTACCAAGTGCAGGGAGATTACCAAGCAAAGGGACGGAAGCTTGCTTTGAACCTTGTTCTGGTTCAAGAACTACTGTCGAACCTTGAACATTATGATATCTCCCATGTCCCGCGCGAACAGAATAAAGAAGCCGACTCGTTGGCTAAATTTGCAAGCACTGGCGATGCGCAGCAAATGGGATTGTTTCCCGTTGAGGCCTTGCATGCTCCGAGCATAGACGAGATGAAAGTTGATTGTATGTTAGAAACGGGAATCGAGAAGGAGTCATGGATAACCCCCTTCAAACTGTACCTGACGACCGGGACTTTACCAGAAAAAAGGAGCGAAAGACGACAGGTCCTTCGAAAGGCCGCGCGATACGTGATGCAGGATGGATTAATGTATCGAAAGGGGTTCTCAGTCCCCTTATTACGGTGCATCGCTCATGATGAGACAAAGCGGGTCTTAAAGGAGGTTCACGAAGGGGAATGCGGTGACCATACTGTGGGGCAAACGCTAGCAAAAAAGATCCTCCGCTATGGATATTACTGGCCAACCGTAAACCGGGACGCTGCAGACTACGCAAGGAAATGTGACAAGTGTCAAAGATATGCGAAAATCCCGAGGACTCCATCAACAGAACTCACACAAATGGTTAGTCCCTGGCCCTTTGCAGTCTGGGGAATCGACATAATCGGCTCTTTGCCTATATCCAAAGGTGGTGCGAAATATGCGATAGTTGCAGTCGACTATTTCACAAAATGGGCTGAGGCAGAACCTTTGGCCACAATCACCTCCAAGAAGGTCATTAACTTCGTTGTACGAAACATTATATGCCGCTTTGGCCTCCCTCGCACCATCATTACGGACAACGGGACGCAATTTGAAAGCAGAGAGTTCAAAGAGTTCTGTTTAAGGTATGGCGTTGAGAAGAAGTTCGCCGCCGTTGCGCACCCAAAAGCTAACGGACAAGTCGAGGCCGTTAACAAAATAATCAAGTCCATACTGAAGAAGCGTTTGGAGAAGGTCGGAGGCAAGTGGGTAGATGAGCTCCCGACAGCATTATGGGCTTATAGAACTACCCACAAGTCCGCGACCGGCCACACTCCATTCGCCTTGGCATACGGCTCGGAAACCGTTATACCTGTGGAACTTGAAGTTCCATCGCATCGAGTGACATATTATGATACCAAGTCGAATCAGGACCTCTTGTTGGAATCGTTGGACTGCATCGATGAAAAACGTGAAGAGGCCGAATTAAGGGCAGCAGCGCATAGGCACCGAGTCAAGCGTTACTACGACGGCAGAGTCCACCCAAGGATTTTTGATGTGGGTGATCTCGTTCTGAAACGAGTCTTCCCGGTACCATCACGTATGAATCCCAACTGGGAAGGTCCGTACGTCATTGAATGGAAGCTTGGAGAGGGAACATTCAAGCTAGCGACCGTTGATGGCGTGACACTCCCCCGAGCGTGGAACAGTGAACATTTGCGACATTATTACATTTAGTATGTTTCTTTCCTGTTTTAGGAACAGTTATTTCCTGTATGTTTTCATTCAGTCGTACTTAGTTTCTTTTTATCCATGTAATCAAGCAGTTTAGTTGTTTTCCATTAATAAAGGCTTGAAGCCATATTTTCCATGAATTACTAATGTTTCTATATCTCATAGTCGGGTGATGAACTACTAGAACTACATTATCCTGTACGATGTACGAACTCGTATAAACGATTTCAATCTCCGAGTCCCCGAAGCACGGACCGGAGTACTCTAAGTCCCCGGAGCGCGGACTAGAGTATAAACGATTTCAATCTCCGAGCCCCCGGAGCGCGGACCAGGGTACTCTAAGTCCCCGGAGCGCGGACTAGAGTATAAACGATTTCAATCTCCGAGTCCCCTGAGCGCGGACCAGAGTACTCTAAGTCCCCGGAGCACGGACTAGAGTATAAACGATTTCAATCTCCGAGTCCCCGGAGCGCGAACCAGAGTACTCTAAGTCCCCGGAGCGCGGACTAGAGTATAAACGATTTCAATCTCCGAGTCCCCGGAGCGCGGACCGGAGTACTCTAAGTCCCCGGAGCGCGGACTAGAATATAAACAATTTCAATCTCCGAGTCCCCTGAGCGCGGACCGGAGTACTCTAAGTCCCCGGAGCGTGGACTAGAGTATAAACGATTTCAATCTCCGAGTCCCCGGAGCGCGGACCGGAGTACTCTAAGTCCCCGGAGCGCGGACTAGAGTATAAACGATTTCAATCTCTGAGTCCCCGGAGTGTGGACCGGAGTACTCTAAGTCCCCAGAGTGCGGACTAGAGTATAAACAATCTCAATCTCTGAATCCCCTGAATGCGGATCAACTTACTATGAATCCCTAGAACGTGAATTTAGAAAAAATTCTAAGTACTCAAGAAATGTAGAACAAGAAGTATGCCACTCCGACGAATCGTTCAAACGACTAAGGAACTAAACTTTATTTAATAGTCCAAAATGAGGTTACATAGTTATCCCTGCAAAACTTGGAGTCAAGAATCAACCTATACAAACTACGGAGATAAAAGATAAAAGTAGTTACAAGACTTAAGCAAAAACTCGTTGAACGAGTATAGCGATTATTTCTTCGGTTTCTTCTTCTTGTCTTCTTTTGTTTTTTCCGATGACTCCTCTCCATCACGCTTCTTCTTGGATTTCTTGCTTGCTAAAGAAGCGGAGTCAGGAGTAGGAGAAGGAACATCCAACGGTTTGGACCTCCCGGGGAGAATGATCTTCAAAGGCCTGTTCCGCGGGTCGATGAGTTCCAGTATTTCAGGCTCAACTTTGACCTCGACTTTTTTTTTCTCCTCTTCGGCAAGACGCTCTTTCATGCTCATCTTCGAAGTATGTTCGGAGGCGCCAGTGATCTCGATTTCATCACTGGCTTCGGCGGGAGATGAGGTGTCAAGCTTATCATCGTCTAGCGCCCTATCACTTGAGCGTTAGGGCCAGGAGTTACTCCTGCATGAGCAACATCGCTTGTTTTCTCTGCCTTCTCCTTGGCGTCATCGCTCCTCGGGGTTGGCTCAGGATCAGAGCAGCCTGCATGAAAACATAAAGAATGAACATTAGGACGAATGACCGCTACTAGAAAGTGACGGATCTTTTAACTTCTAAAAAAGAAGAATTTCCTACCGGGTTCTGGCTGGCTATCAGTTGCGCGTGGAGTTTCACCCTCCAGAATAGGGGATAGCACATGAATGCCAAACCCGGGATCTTCAGGATCGTAGCCGGCATGCTGCTCGAATGGGTCAAGTGTCGGCCGACTAGCCGGTTGAGCAGTGGGCGGAGCAGCAATATGAGGAGCCGTAGTCTTAGCCCCAGATGGACCAACTTCATCAATTTTCTCTTTTGATGGGGGAGAGCCCTTGCTATAAAGCGCCAAAGCCGCAGATAAGTCCGCTGGCTCGTTCCCTCTAAGAAATTCCTTCACCAGGGCATCCTCATCAACTTCTTCAGAGCCCGACTCGATTTTCCTAATCTTCACTAGAGTTTCCCAGGCCTCAGCTAGGGATTCAAGATAGCCCTCGCCCAAGAATGTCAAGTCGCGATGCATAAGGACGCGGGCGCCATACTCAGCAATCAACGGGTCGAACATGCACTTGACCTCTTCCCTGCCGGCCTCTATGGTCGCCTCGAGGCGAGAGTCAATCTCTTCCGAAGCTTTTCTTTTGCCCTCCGCACGGGCTTCGTCTTTCATTTTTTCAAGTCCAGCAAGTTCGTCGTCGAGCTTCGTTTTCAAGAGCCGAGTAGCAACGATTTCATCGCAATATCGTTGTGACTCTTCTTGAGCAGCTACTTTGTCCTCTTTCTCCTTAGAGAGTAATTCTTTCAACTCTTTGACTTGTATGGCAAGCGCGTCCCTTTCTTTCTGAATAGAATCTTTTTCTAAGGCAAGGCACCGCTGCGATGGACTGCTTCATCGAGTTCCTTCTTGTGGGTCATCTCTAAACGAGTGACTACCTCAGTAGTATCTTTTGCACTTTGATCAGCGGCTTCAAGCTTCGACTTATACGAAGCGAGCTCTTCATCTTGATGCTTGATGATGTTCTTGTCACAGCCAGCTTCCAAATTCAAACGATCAATTTCATATTGTCGCTCAACAGACACCTCCGAGATCTTTTCGACCAAGTGCACAAACGTGTCATGTTGAACATAGACATCGTTGTTACAGTCAATGGCACTCTGCTTCACGTGCCCTGAGATATGGTGAATAGCCGGGAGGAATTTTAGACCGTCAAAGCAGATTTTTGGGAATTTGGCCTTAAGATCGACCATCTTCTCTGCTACAATCGGGTCAACCGCGGGAGTAGGGGGTGGAGGCTTTGAAAGTTCTGCTCTTTTTCGATGCTCCTGAGTTTGCCTTGTGCTCGACGAACCGGAGTGTTGTTCTCGAGAGACATCGGGTTGGGACCCCTTCTGTGAAAGCTTCTCTCTATCTGCCTCAGTTTGAGGAGGAGGATCACGAGAATGTGAAGATTGAGAGTATGTTTTCTTTCGATAGGACGATTCGTGAGGACGGTTGTCTCGATCCTCGTAATCATCTCTGTCTCTGCATCTACCCGAACCTGAATCCCGTCCGGGATGGTGAAATATAGAAGAGCAGTGGAGACGATCTAGTCCGTGGGAGCGCCCCATGTCACCTGCAAAGGATAAAATAACGACGAGTTAAGAAAAATCGTGGTACTGGAAAAACTTGAAGTGTATGATGAAGTGCGTGAGTGCGTGTGTATCCTAGTGTTCCCCCCGATGGACCGGTTCCTTTGTCTTTACTGATCGGAGTGTTGTCTCCCTGGACTGGGGGTTGAACTCCCACGTTGCCTCTAGCGGGCGAAGGAAACTTGAGGACTTCCGGATCGTCAAAACCATAATTAAGTATATCGTTGGGGATGGAAAGGTTTGACAGACCACTAAAAGAACTTTCCATATGCTGTGAAGAAGCCTCTTTCTCTGACGGGATGAGTGTGACTTTTGAAGTCCCGCCAACTTTCTCCTTCCGTATCTTGTATGTCAATTTCTTCTTTCCCTTCGAAGGGGAGGATGGCGTTTCAATGTCGTGCACTTCGACCGCCGGGTTCCAAGCGGGACCCACATCCTTGCCTTGAGTCTCAGGAGCTTCATCCTCCTTGCTTTCACACTCTTCGTTTGCATCAGGAGTATGGCGTGATGACGATCCAGCTTGTTTTTTCCCTCTAGCGGGAGCGGATTTGGGGATGGAAACGCCCTTTGGAAGGCTAATCCGGCGACCTGGGGCTAGCAAACCGAACCTTGACAATGATTCATTTGAAATGATGGTTCGGATGTCTCGATCCTCGGCAGGAAGAGCTCTAATGGCTTCGATGGCCTCAGAATATCCTCGGCCCACCGGACGCGGGTTAATACCTGAAAAGATGAAACGAGGAGTTAGGAAAAGCATAACTCCAACTAAACAAGAATGATGACTCGGCAAAGAGACTTACTGCCTTCGACCCATCTCCACGCGAAACCAGGAGGGCAACGCACATAGAACCATTCCTGTTTGTACAGGGCGAATTTGCTACATGCTCCGGTCAAGATTTGGCATTTGTGGTACGGCTCGAGGAACATGAAGGAAGGGCTATCTTTCTGCTTCTTGATCATATAAATGTATCTGATGTCGCCAGAAGTTGGAGGCCTAGAGAAGACGGCCATGAAGAGTAGGTAGGTCCCGTATATAAACGCGTGGCCAGTTGGATGTAGCTGCGACGGGGCAATATCTATGTACTGCAACACGTCCCAAAGAAATAAGTTGAATGGAGGCACGCTGTCCATCCAGCACATGAACTTGTTACAGGCGGTATATCCGACTGGGGGCAAGTGAGGACGATCGTGTCACGACGGGACCAACACATCGGCGAAGTGGATCCCATGGATGGAGCATATTCGCCGAAGTGCAACTTCATTAATCTTCGAAGCCTGTGAGTCGATCGGATTGTCTAAGAGAATTGTTGCCTCCAGGGCATCAGGAGCTAAGTTATGGGTAGGGGAAGTCGACGGATTTGAAGTATCAGCGATTTCCTGCCTTGATGAAGGGCCAGGCCTATCAAATATAGTGGCGGAGCTAGATTTTTTAGACATCCCCAATAAATAATGAATCTGTCTAAGCGCTTGTGAAAATTATACTTGAAAAACGTTAAATGTTAGAATTAACAATACAAGTGTTCCCCCCACGTGGTGTGTAAACTAGTGCAAGCAGTTGTGTGTAAGCATTGAGAGTCTAAAAGTTACAACGATACGAAAGTAAGCTTTAAATCGTCGCCTTCGAAGACCGTCATCGCTGACCGTCTCAAAGAACCTGCCTTGTGGTGATAACCGTTCCAGGTTCAGAAAATGTATGTTAATCTAAGTTCAGATTTATGTCTACTAAAGCTAGGAAGTTAGTGATCCGGGTCAGTTTCATATATGCTAGTATGCTTAGGTCCTGGTTCTTGTTTTGCCGTATGAATAGGTATAGTTACTAAGTGTTCGGCCTAATTCCTGTTCGGTGAAAGGTATCGTTCAGCCTTTATGATTGTTCGGCATGTCTGTTGTTCAACATATATCTGTTCGGCATGTAAGTAGTGTTCGGCCTTGGTTTTTTGTTCGGCTAAGTTGTTGTTCGACATTTATGCTGTTCGGCACTTACGATTGTTTGGCATCTGTATTGTTCGGCACTCACGATTGTCCAGCATTTGAATTGTTCGACCTAAAGTGTAACTCGGCATTTGTATTGTTCGGCCTTAGTGTGGTTCGGCATTTATGCTTGTTCAGACTGGGTTTGGTTCGGCATTTGAATTGTTCGGCCTAAGTGTAGTTCGGCATTTGTATTGTTCGGCCTTAGTGTGGTTCGGCATTTATGTTTGTTCGGCCTAAGTGTAATACGGCGTTTGGGACTGATCGGCAAAGCACCGTTCGGCCAAAACCTTGTTCGGTCGAGACAACGCTCGACACACCTCCCTTAGCAGCGACCTCATTCCCATCTCCTTCTTCCATCCACACCAAACTACGAAGGCGGATCGTTCGGCAAGTCGTGCCAGACCTTACCATTCGACACCCCCAATCATCTCCTACTTCTCCTATGCTCTTTCTTCCTCCAATCTCGTTCGGCACAAGAGATTTATGTCGAACCACAATACGTCTACCAACAGCTTCCTAGAAAGCTCATCTCTACTCACTCTTCCTTCCACCCTCATCGCGTGCAACTTTTTAGATACTTTAGTCAAGGCTCGACTTACCCTATCAATTAGGGAGTTCGAGCGTAAAGACTGTATTTAGGTGGAAGAATCGATACCTAGTTGGTAGGTTGAAGACTTGGAAAGAATCGACGAATCGTTGGAGAATGTTAACTGGGAGCTTCGGCAGGTGCAAGGCAGAGGTGTTAGAAGTGTGAAAAGGGAAGAAGGAAGAAGGTGCCGGCTTTTATAGGGAAAAAGAAGAAGTCGAAAAGGCTACATCCGATGGAACCTGTCAAAGTCACAGCGTTCAGCATCGGCATACAATGACGTTCGGCACTTAAGGAGCGCCCGGTTTCGAATGCCTCGTTCGGCATTTATACCACGATCGGCACACGCCTCAACCGCTGATACTCTTAAGAAGGCATCTCCACTAGGGTTTAGTCAAGGATTTGAAACAAAATATGGAGGATACGTAATTCAAAGCGTATCACGATTCAGTCACGTAATACACTTTGGGGGGCAAGTGTTTCCTGGAGATTTGACCAGGCAATTAGGTACTCGGCATACAGCAGTACTCGGCATCCAGGAAGTGCTCGGCATCCAGGAGTACTCGGCATCCAGGAGTACTCGGCATACAGCAGTACTCGGCATCCAGGAAGTGCTCGGCATCTAGGAGTACTCGGCATCCATGAGTACTCGGCATCCAGGAGCACTCGGCATCAGAGACGTCGTTCGACCAGAAGCATTGTTCGGCTAAAGCTCTCGTTCGGCCAGAGACATCGTTCGGCCAGAAGCATTGTTCGGCTAAAGCTATTGTTCGGCCTGACCCATCGTTCGGCTAAAGACAACGTTCGGTCGGAGCCATCGTTCGGCCAGAAACATCGATCGGTAAAGGGTTTCATTCGGCCAAAGGTAGCGTTCGGCCAAATGCTTCGTTCGGCCAGAGGCACGTTCGGCTTCGATTGCTATTCAACCTAATCTTCCCACACAATAAGCGCCTCGTTCGGCATGAAGAGAATGGTTCGGCATCCCACACGGCAAGCGCCTCGTTCGGCATGAAGAGAATGGTTCAGCATCCCACACAGCAAGCGCCTCGTTCGGCATGAAGAGAGTGGTTCGGCATCCAACCGTTCGGCCTGATTGGTTCGGCACATAGCGACCACTCCATTTGGGCCAAGGTGTTCGGCTGCCAAGCCCACCTGGGAAGTCCAACCCATCTTTGTCTATAAATAGAGGGGCAGGGGCACAGTGAAAAAGGACCTTTTTTGGAGAACACTGGGGAGACTCTGCCATTTTCAAGAATCATCTCCTTCACTTAGCAATTTCATTCAAGCATTTGATCTACGAATTGTATTTGTAATCAATCATTAAGAAGATCAATAAAGTTGAACCTCAAAGTGGATGTAGGCAATTACGCCGAACCACTATAAATCCCGTGTTCTTACTTTCTGCATTTAAATTAGCATATTCTTCCTTGTTTAATTTATCTTCATCACTTATATCTCTACACAATCTTTCTCAACGAGGTTAGTGACCAATTTTGGTGCTAACATATATATATATATTTTTTGATTCTTAAAATATATATAGATTTAAAAAAAATAGAGAGATTTTATTTTAATATATGTGTTTTAATAAATTAATTTTCAAAATACAATATGAAGATTTCATTTTGTGTTTTAATTGAATATTGACTTTTAGAAAAAATATAATATGATATATATTTATATCAAGCTAGTTTTGATTTTGAATTCATCGATTCAAGTCTGTCGTGCTTTGCTTTGGAATTTATGCTTGGATTTGTCGCATCTTATTCTTGTTATCTCTCTAGCCTCGAAAGGTGAGCGATCACTCACGATTAACATTCTTATGTTTAGTAAATTGATTTCACATGAGATGACGATTGAAATATGTTGTTAAATTTGAACTGCTAGTTATTTAATTGTTGAATATGATATGTTAATATTTAAAATTGTTTACCAATGACATATGACACCATGACCTGTTAATTATATATTTAAATTATTAACTATGATATATGCTTGTCAATTGATATGTTATTGCCATTTCATGTTATAATTCTATTGTTCTCACACTGCAAGTTCCCTGTTAGTTTAGGAATTCCCTATAAGTTGAAATGATACATACCCGAACGATATTATAGATTAGGGAAAATCGTTATGGGTTGAAATGATAAACCCAAACAGTTTTATTGATTTTAAATTTTGGGATTTCGGGTTGAAATGATATAAACTCGTGAATTTAAATAATTGCGGATTGAAATGATAAATATCCATATCACTTGACCATAGGATAGAAAAACTATATACGGACACCGTTAGTCTATTTTGAAAATGATTTCCAAGGTTTTGAAAGGAAATATATGGATTTTAATAAATATTAATTTCTAAAATATAATATATAAATTTTATTTTTGTGTATGTGTGAAATTTAGATTTTTAAAAATTATATATTTGGAAATTTTAAATTTATAAGTTAGTTTTGAAAATATAAATTTTAAAATTTTACTTATAATTTATTATTTTTAAATATATAAAATAAGATTAAATATATAAAATAAGATTTAATATAAAATAAATATAATAATAATATTTAATTTAATAAAATTTAATTAACTTGTATATATATAATATGTTTAAGTATATGTTTAAGTATTTATTTAATTTTTATATTTTAAAAATAGATTTTGTAATAACTTTAATAAATAAGGTTGGGAAGATAAATTAAGTTAATTTGAAATCTAATTTGTTTGAGAATTGAATATATATAAGAATTGATTGGAAACTTATTGATTTTGAGATTTCGAAAGGTATGATTTTATAACTTGATTTAATTAAAGATGATTAAATGAATATTTTAAATTTAAATAAAAATTGAATATTTAATTTTGATTTAATTTGAAATTGGATATTTTATTTAAATGCTTATAAAAAGTGATTATGTAAATATTTTAGAATTAAATATAATTAAAGTTAGATATTTAACTGTTATTGATATTGATTTAAATGTGTGATTTGAGATTTTATTTAAGGTTATTAAACATGATTAAGTGAATATTTCAAATAAAATTAAAGTTGAGTTTTGAAATATACATGAATTTATCAAATTGAGTTATTGTAAATATTTGAATATTTAACTTTGCTACCTACTAAATTGGAAGTGGTTTAAATTTGTAGACCAAACCTGGATTGGAAATCAATATAAATTAAAATGGTTTTAATGAGAATTTGAATTGAACCTTTAACCTTTTAATTGAAATTGTTGAACTAAGATTGATTTAAATTAAATTTTGGAACTAAACTTTACTGAATTGATTTGTGAAATTGGGAGAAATAATTCTAATTTAAAACTACTTTTAATATATAAACTATTTTAATATATAAACTATTTTAGTTTATAAATTATTTTAATATATAAACTATTGTGTGGTTATGATTTTTAGAAATGAAAATGATTTAAAGTGAATAATGATTTTGAAAGTGATATGATTTTGAAAGTGTCATAGGTATATTAACAATACAGTGGACGTATCAGTGTCGATTTTCGAGGGTCAAAAATCCCCGGTCGTGACAATTGTTGTTTAACTATATTAACAAGTCACGTTTAATACACGTCAAAAATCACAAAGGAAATAACTTTTCTTTTATTAATGAAATGGTGTATATGGAATGTTTAAACCTCTTTAAAATGGTTTAATATGGTTTAGAAATGTTTTATAAACATTTAAAAGTGTTTTGGCAAAGTTCAAATTAATATTGGGAATTTAGTCAAAAATAGGTGCGTCGTGTAACGGTAGTTCGCGATTTCGCGTCTTAAAAGTTAAATCCATTTATAGGATGGATTCGGAGTCGGATTTCTTTGCAATAAAAATTTCCGAACCCTTATAATCATAGTTTTCAAATGAAGAAAGAAAATCTAGACTTCATTTAGTAGATTTTGATATATGAGCAAATCAAGTTTTCAAAATAGTCGCGGTCTGGCAGTTCGGAAACCAATGCGACAAATTCTTTAAAATTGATATTTTTAAATTCTTTAAAAATATGGAATAAATTTTAAATCTTTTAAAATGTTTTAAAAGAGATTTTATTTATAAAAATGAATTCCCAAAAGATAGAAAACTCATTTTGACCAA
This sequence comes from Allium fistulosum, assembly GCA_030737815.1. Taxonomy (NCBI): domain Eukaryota; kingdom Viridiplantae; phylum Streptophyta; class Magnoliopsida; order Asparagales; family Amaryllidaceae; genus Allium; species Allium fistulosum. The sequence continues at coordinate 1,003,040,573 of CM060902.1, read as the reverse complement.
TATAGCTTTGAAAACACTATTTGCAGCATTTTCCGCAGAACTTTTTGCTAACTTTTGAAATATGAATTTAAAATTAACAATTCCTTTCCAAATATTTTATAAATGTTTTAAAATAAATAATTAAGTAATTTAAAGATGATTAAGAGGTTTAAAAATGAGTATGCGGAAACGACTAGTACATTTGTTCCATTTGTGAATGTCATAAAAATATGACCGAGGAATGGAACAGAACGAAGGAAAAGCCCGAATGCTCTAAAATAATTAAAAGTTAATTAAGTATGTTAAAAGATTTAGATTCGATCAAATAACTTGACCACCTTATGGGTGACAGAGAGGTAGTCTATAGGTTTGGGTTTGGGAAACCAGTTGTCTGCCCTCCCTAGCTACCCGGACTGGCCTGACAAAAGGAATAGTAAATTTGATTTACTCAGATCAAATTTCCCAAAGTACAAAAGATATAAAATTTCCAAATTTACATAACTTAGATTGCATAGAAATAATCTTCTTGTACTTGGTATTAAATTCCAAGGAGGGAATCCGTACTATCCATGAGAATTTAAAAGGTGATCTCACCATTATTCGATGAATAGTAAAGGTTGAATACGGAAATTGATATTGTGTAGAATTAGTATAATTTCCATGATCCTATTTACTCAATAATGTTTTCTAAAATGATTTAAGAAATTGATTTGGTAATTCCAAATTTAAAGAGAGGTTTAATGGTTCCGTATATACCGAAAAAATTGTTCTAAAGATATATATCTCTTGAAGATATTTTGATTAATCAATCAAAGAATAATTCCCTATTTACTTAACAACTTTTTATCGATGATTGGTTCGAAAGAACCAGGGTCGGATTTGGGTGATTCCAATCCGAAGACCACTTTGAACCAATTTATGCATTCGAAGTAAAGACATGAAATGGTTTGGAAGATGGAATGTAAGGCTGCTTGTCACGGACCCTCAGGGAAAATTTCCCATATCATATTTATGTGGTAGTAGTTCTCCATTTGAGATCTTCGATGCAAGGACATCTCACTCCTAATCCCATGGGTAATCCCCGACAGGATGTGGTAGGAGAGTGTCTTCGGTTTGTCCTGTTCCTGGACAACTTGTATGGATGAATGTCTGATGTTGCATTTCTAATTACATCGATTGATCTCTAAGAACGTATTATCTGTTTGGTGGCGGAGAAGGCAACTTCTCTTAGCTTAACACCCTTTCCTAAGACGTACGAGCTCAGGAGTTATAGGTTTGTAGAAATCGGTTGTGTGATCAAGGAATGGCATGTGGCATACAAAGCAGAATGTGCTATGTAAAAGGTAATCGTTACCTCAGGCCTCATCAACCGGAAATGCCATAAATTGGGCATGCCGTGAGGGTAAGTGGGTCGCCCACAATAGGGTATGGTTATCACTTTTCTAGATTACTCTCTATATGTCGAGTATGTTGTGTATGCTATTGGATCCCAGATAGGTCGGTTACGACTGGGATGATGTCATATTGGTTCTATCAACTACCAAGCGGGACTGTGGATATGTTGGTCGTGCCAGGTGCAGAGGTTTCGAAGACGTCGATCCTCGAAACATCCCTCTAGAGGTGTACTATACGGAAGGTAGTCCCTTACCTGCCATTGTATGGAATCCATTCTCCGAACGAGCCTTGTAAGATTTTGATTGTAGAGCCTAATATATTCCAAAATTTAATAATCGTAATAATTTCGGCTAAGATTAATAAGTTTACTTGCAAACGTTTTCAAAAGGATGTCATTAAAAATAATATCAAATGATTTTGGGTTATCATATGGTAAAAACCTGTTCCATGTTTATGTGCAGCATGATCTTATGAGATACCCATTTGTTTTCAAAACATCCATATTTTGAGTTTGTCACACCAGTCCCATGACTAACCTGGAGTTTATTTTTCTTTTCCCTTAAACTCTGGGTGCCCTATTTGTCCAGGCAGCCAAGTAGTTAGATTATTTAGAGAATTTTGGAATGGAGCATGGAGCATTTTGGATCTTTTTGTTGAAATTATCTGTCACTTCCCGTTGTGTCTGTATTATGTATAAGTATCTACCAACACCAATAGGGATAGGCCGTTATAACTCTCCTACCTAAGTTAGTACTTGCTATGACTTTGATATCTCATTTGAGAGTAATTGTATGTACTTCTATATGATTACAAGTTGTTAAATACGATGTGAGATTTTATTATTGTTTTGTCTTCTATCTTTATTTTCTTTTACCCTATGATAATCTGCCTCTCCGGCACTTGGATTTGCGGCACATGAATCCCGAGGACGTATTAGTGTCAATTTCTGAGGATCGAGGAGGCGGGTCGTCACAAAGAGTTTAAAACTCTCTCATTAATTCTAGGAGTTTTCCATATCCTTCTTAATTCTCTCCAAGTTTAGATATTTTATTTTTAAAATCCTATAATTTACCACTTTATAGTTATTCTATTAAACTTCTCACGCTATTTTACATCAAGTACCTATTTTTTAAAACTATAATTATTTACAAATTTTTGACGATTCTCTCCCAAAATTTTACAATAAAGTCCATACATTTAAATTAATTACATAATCGAAACTTTTAACTAATTGATAAACTTAGTGAACTAATATTTACCAAAAAAATATTGAAAGCTGAAAGTTTCAATATGTATACTACAGGCGCATCAACAAATTGGTAAAAAATCATTTGGATGCAATATATAAATAACTTAACATAAATTATACACATTAATGACAATAGCAAATTTATTTTATAATTAATTTACTAAATGAATTTATCATACATTGCACTTTAAAATTCTATTAACTTTAAAAACCTAAATTTATATTTTTAATAATTACTTAGAAACTCGTCTCAATTATATCCTATTATTTTACGTTCAAGTCCATATATTTAACTAATTGTGTAATCTCAAATTTGAACTATTTAAATAAATATGATTAGCTAAATTTATTAATCCATCTAATAAATCCTAAAAATATGAGAATTTCAATATATACAATATTCATATATATATATATATATCTATTAAATAATAGTAAAGCAGAAAAATTTGTAACTCTCTCATTAATTCAAAGAGTTATCCCTATCCTTCCTAATTCTCTCGAAGTTTAGATATTTTATTTTTAGAATCTTGTAATTTACTGCTTTACAGTTATTCTACTAAACTTCTCACACTATTTCACATTCAAATACCTTTTTTTTAAATCTACAATTATTTAAAAAATTAATGGTTCTCTCCTAAAACTTTATAATAAAGACTATACATTTAAATTAATTAAATAATATTTATTAATAAAACCTAAAAGATAAAAGTTTCAATATGTATACTATAGGTGCATCAACAAATTGGCAAAAGAAAATCATTTCGATGCACATATATATAAATAACTTAACATAAATTATACACATTAATGACAATAACAAATTTATTTTATAATTTATTTACTAAATGAATTTATCACTATTGCACTGTAAAATTCTATTTCAAATACCTAAATTTTATATTTTTAACAATTACTTAGAAACCCATCTCAATTATTTCCTAATATTTTATGTTCAAGTCCATATTTAATTAGTTGCGTAATTTTAAACTTAAACTGTTTAAATAAATATGATTAGCTAATGTTTATTAATCCATCTAATAAATCCTAAAAATACGAAAATTTCAATATATACAATATTCGTATATATAAGAAAATTGATAAAAATATTTCTTTATTTAGATATAAAGATATTTAAATCACATAACAGAAAATGAATACATAAATAATAATAACTATTTTAATTTCTAATCCATTTATGTCAAAAAATTTATCGTACATTACATAATTTCATTTTTAACAACCATTAAAAGATAAATTTATAACTTACAACATTTGTGACGACCGCTCTATATCACTGACACCAATAGTACATAAATAGTGTGATGTTCATGCCCGACCGATATAGGACGATCATTAAGGTTGAAATAAACCAATATAGCATATAACCTATCATATCTCATAGCGCATGGATAAAATATGATATCACAGATATAATAGAAGAGACAGTAATAACTATGTGAATAAATCACCATCAAAGCAATAGATCCACAAAGTTATACATCAAATGTAGTAGAGTTTATACAACAGAAGTAAACTCAAATAAACTGTCTCAATAAATAGTAATAAGCAAGCACTGTCACAAGCTCCACAACTTTGCTCAATGGAATAAGAGTAGACTCCATATATGTATATAATAGGAGATAGCTCCATCCAGCTCGTCTTTCAAACAGCTATTGCATCACCTAGACTTGTTATCTAGTCTACTTGTTTAAGAGTACTCGAGATAATAAGAAATAAAGCATAAAACCTTGGGTTAGATAACAATCTGGTGTGAGCGGTAAATGAATCTTAAAATACTATACAAGTAAATATGGTAAGGGCCAAGAGTACACGAACCATACCTAACTTGTCCCTGTAACCAAAAAGTTAGCATATGACATTATAATATGCTACTCTATAATATCATAAAGGTATACCATAAACCAAATAAAGGATATCATTCATCCAGGTATTCCTATCTCCAATACCTACTTACTCCGAAACCTATGAGTGATAGCCTACTAAAGAAAGCTACCAAAGCAACCATAACATCCAACAAGAAATCCTAACTATCATACCATGTGCTCTGAATATATGATAACTCGTATGACCCCAAAGCCAGGGACTGATGGAAATCCTAGTTCTATGTTGTACTCTTGTACCTCACAGCCCAAAGCTGGATACGTGTCTCGCAGCCCAAAGCTGGACACTAGACCCAAAGCAATTGGTCCAAGGCATGCAGGTCCCTTCCTTGATCCATAGGCGTCCCCACTTACAATACCCCTACTTCAAGTACAACTGAAAACTCTCCAAGTCATTAACGATTCCTTAGCACATACACCTGAGCCCATCTTTGCTTCAATTGGATACCGAGCCCTTCTTTCTCAATCTAATTTCCATTATTCATGAGGAACCCTTCCATATTCCCTGATCATATGGCCCACCCGTTTACTAGCCACCATCTTCGGAAACTACTCCCAACAAGAGCTAACATCTAAAGACCGTAACTTTTCATCATGTTATTATATCGTCATCCAACCTGATATGAATGAGCCAACACCTCCAGCACGATCTACAGGACCTCTACTTCACCTCCTAGAAGTTCCATCCCATTTGGACTTAAACCTTGAAGTCGGTACCGACCTCCCAACTCGGCCCCAACCTCTCTACTTAGTTAATCTATGGCTAAGTTTTCTTCCACTCCTTCCTTGCTTATAGTACCCCATGCATAGATGCTTTGACCCCGACTTCTCTACACAAATCAAGTCATCATAGAACAAGTCCTCTCTTTAAGGAACCCTACTTCATATTCTAGAAAAAATTCGTCTATCCTTCAACACTTAGCCAATCACCAATCCATCTCCTTAGGAAACCTCTACTAGCAACATCCTTGCTTTCCCCAAAGTCGCCACCACCATGGTCCAAACAACACATGTCGGTTCCGACCTCTCAACCCGGTGCCAACTTGTGTAGATAATGAATTGGAACTTGCACCATTAATCAAGAGATCTTCCGATACTATAGAGCCTCCCCTCCAAGTTTCATCCAATTTCAACCAACTTTTCCTCTAATTTGCTCAATTCTCCCACCTAACATTCTATGCAATCACAACACTAGAAAACAACATCAAATTGTATCATTCAATATAGAATAACAAGTAATTTCATCCAATCAAACATGCAATCCATCAAAATAAGACAAACAAGTCAATTTCTAACATAGATCTATATATAGCATGAATATATTAGCATGAGCAAGGGTTATTTCTAATCAATCTTAATTATATGCACAGTTAACATGTAATTAAAGTTAGAAAAGGTTTTATGGTAAAAAATCGGTTTCAAACATGTTAAATCCTATGATTCTATTATATAAACATACATAGTATAGTGAGAAGGCATAAATCACTCATTAATTACCATATTCAACCAATTTGTATATAGATATAATCCTAACAATGAAGAAAAGTGCTCCAAATCAAGCAAATTGTTGATCTCTATCTTCTAATTGAGGGTCTGATCTCTAATCCATAATCTAGTTTGATTTAGAAAGTAATTTGGATGATTTGGATGAAATTAGGATGGATTTAGGGCTGACTAGGGTTTAGACCTGATTTTAATTATAATTTCTTCTTTCAACTTACCTTGCTAGCTTTAGTTATAATTTTCATCCATTAGACTCAAAAAGTTACATATGACGTTCAGTTGCAAAATTGATTTATTCATCAAAGTTTAACCAATCAATGAGTCACATAAAAGGATATTTTTAAGTACTTGTATTTTGAAGTTTTGATCGTATGTCTTTATGGAAATATAACGCTGTGTGAATTCCCCTTAATTAAAAACATGAATATAGAACTAAGAAAAACTACTCTTATTGATAAATTATGTTGAGTTTAACATATGCGGCGAAATAAAACTAAAGAGCACTCATCATTGTTATCTGGTATTCTAGCCTGACTATATCAAGCTGATTGCACGGGTTAGATTCGAACGCCATCAAGGCCGATGACTCCGAAGTGATGATTGTGGGACCTAGAAGTCAAGTACAAATGATCATATAAAGTCAGGACTGAATGGATTTGATGGATGTACAGTATAGGATGCTCAAAGTATGGAATCTGGCTCAATGATTGGAAGGGATCGGCATAGATTGGTCCATTAAGAGGGATCGGCATATTTCATGAAGGAGGGGTTGGCACACATCGAAATACAAGAGCACCCTTACAGAAAACAATCAATATCTTGAGATCAACAAGCCCAAAGCATATGAAATTTGGAGAGCAAGGTATATGGACCCTAGGGAACCTACCTTAGGGATCACACGTCAAAAGGACAATAGTGGAGGGATCAGCATGTATCCCTTAAAGGGATCAGTAGAGAGCAGTGCACAAGTAATGTTGAGTCAAAGATCAAGCAATAACTCGAGTTCCATTGATCCAAATGTTATGAAATTGGAGGTTGAACATATTTTAGCATGATGAAGCCTCTATAGGGATTTCTCCTCAAAATTCAACCAAAAAAGGGATCAATACCGATCCCTCCACTTTGGGAGTTGGGTCTAGAGATCCCTCTAGTAGGCCCATGTGGATTGGAAGATCTTTCAGCCAAAATTTCAGAGAGATAGGTGGTCGTCTTCACCTATAAATACTAGCCTGATGGGTCATTCTGAGGATCTTTTATGCTGCTTGTTTTTCTAGACTCTATTGTAATCAAGTGTTTGCTATTTCTACTGCTGTAATCAGATTATAAGTGATTAATAAAGGATAATCTTCAAAGTGGATGTAGGCATACAATGCCGAACCACTCTAAATTTTTGTGTCTCTAATTATAGTCGATTCTCAGTTACTTGTTGATTTGTCAACTTAGTTTAATTTTGATTTTTCTTCACTTACTTCTCTACAAAAAACTATTCTTGGGTGTTTGTGACCAATTTAGTTGCAAACATTTTGGTGCTTTCACTAAGAAACATGATTCTTAGCTTGCTAGGATCTCTTTGTTGCTACTGGATTGGATAAATCCCCGAAAGGAGATCTGCAGTTATCTTCAAAAAGTTGCTAATACTACTTATATTTGTATAAATCTAAGCAAGGCTATTAATAATGATGAGACATACTAGATCTTCTTCTTAGAACATGGAAGGAAATGAGAATACTAGCATTCAGCAAGGGGAAACAAGAAATCAACCAACAATGTGAATGCTGAGCCGGTTGAAGTTCAGAATCCCACTGATTCTATTACAAGACCTAAATTTCATAATTTAATGAAAGAGCTGATGGAGAGCCGTCGATAATTAAATCAACAAATTCAGGCCAATATCAACTTAATGAACCAAATCAATCAGCAGTAGTGGGGGAAAGCTAGGAGGGATCCCACACCTTACACGGCATCGAAAAGTTCTAGTTCATCGGACGAATATCACAGGCATAGGCGTCGCAGGATAGAAGAATATTACGCAGAAACTTTAGAGCGTCACCTGGCATACAATCGTGGTCTTCCAGTACTGATCGATGTTGATCCATCCATAGGGATCGGTACCAATCCATCCTCCGGAGGAGGGATTCCTCCCATACACCTTAGGAATCGAGGTAGAGTTGCTTCTATTGGTTTGGATGATGGAGTTCGATGAATGCTGACCAGGTACTTCCCTGGAAGGATGACGAAATGAATGTACAAGAAGCGCATTGAGAAGATGGTGAACCAAGAAGGCGTGAAACGGCCCGTAGACACCGACATGACCATTCACATGAGGTGGAGCATGACTACTGCTTGGCACCAGTCATCCAAATGCCGGACTTGTCGGCAATGGTCAGACAGTCGGTGAGAGAGATAGCTAGGGCTTGACTAACGATGACTGGGGAATCTCGAGAAGCCATACCCCAATCACTGACAATGTTCTACATGTGGAATGTTCGAGGAGGTTCAACATGCCATCAATGGCCGCCTATAAGGAAAAGCGACCCCAAACAGCATATCATGAGATACGAATGGCTGATGGATTCTGCACGAGCGGATGATGCGACCAAGTGTAGATGCTTTCCCATAACTCTCTCTGGAATAGCAATGATGTGGTTCACAAGACTACACCCGTGATCAATTTCTAGATTTGATGATTTGGGAACCAAGTTTGTGAAGCAGTTTCAGATGCATGCAACTCATCCTAAAGATGTGATGTCCTTGTCCAGTGTGATTCAGGCTCCAGGAGAGTCATTGAAAGATTATTTGGAGAGATTTCATATAGCTGTTACGGAGGTCGGTAATCCGAATGACCATGCTATACTCATGGTCAGGACGAGAGGGATTGATCCAGAGGCTGATTTTGGCGATTGGTTAGCCGGTAAGCCCCTCGCAACATTGGAGTGCTTTTACGCAAAGGCGGCTCAGTATTTGAGAAAGAAGGAAGCCAGGTCCTCCAGAAAAAAGAATGTTGCGGGACCAAGTGGAGAGGGAGTAAAGAGGAACATTACAATAAAGCAGTTTGATGACAGTTCTGGAAAAGTTCAAGTGAAGGTCCAGAATAAACCAAATCAACAAAAGAGAGGTGGAGATAGGAACCGAGAACGGAAGAGGGATTCTGGGAGAGGGAAGCCCATGATTCTGATGTATGATACTTACACGCCGTTGAATACATCCTTAAAGAATATCTATTTGTCTACTTGTAATACCATGCAGTACAGGAAGCCACCTCCAAAAGAGTCAACATAGAAGCAGAAACCGACCGGGAAATATTGTCGATTTCACGAGTCTATAGGCACAATACAAATTAATGTAGGTATCTCCAGGATGTTATAGGAAAACTGATTTGAGAAGGGAAATTACAACAGTTTGTGAAAGCCCAGCAGGATGGCGGGCAGGGGACATCTGAACCTAGCCGAGGACAAGCGCCGTGTAGGGTCGAGGAGCCTGCGCGGACTGGTGAAAGGTTGGTGATAAATACTAAAGTCGGAGGACCGCACCCAGCAAATAAGAGTTGGCAAGAGATGGAGCGCTATGCTAGCATGATTAGGCATGTTGATTTTGAATGTTGTTCGGATATGGAAGATGGAGCTCTGGCAAAATAGCAACGTACAATGGCGGATGATATTGTGTTTAGGAATAGAGATGCAGATAAGGTAGAGGCTCCGACGATCAACCCAATGGTCATTTCGGCCATGATTGGCCCCGCTTTGGTGAGAAGGATATTGGTTGATTATGGAAGTTCAGTATATATAATTTTCAAAATAGCTTATGATCAGATGAGGATGGAAGCTAAAGATTTAAAGCCATCTAAAGCCCATATACACGGTTTTAACGGTGTTGCAGTTGAAGCCATTGGTTATGTCGAACTACACGTGGAGTTGGGAGAAGTTGAACGAAGGAGAGTGCGGATCTTGCCATTTGTTGTTTTGGATGTTGACTCTCCATACAACCTTTTTTTGGGTCGACCGGTCCTAGCCGAATTCCGGGAAACTCTTGCTCCATGGTGTTTGACTTTGAAGTTTTCGAATGATAATGGTGTTGGAGTTGTTTATGGCGATCAGGTGACTGGATGTGCATGTTATGTAGCTGAGTTGAGCAGCTCAACGCAAGGAGAAGGGTAAGGCTGTGGACAAGTCAATCCACATCCAAGCTACTGAAGATTGACAATTAGTGCCCGAGCCTTGGCTCGGGTGCCACAGTAGGTTCTATAAAGATATAGATCCGAGGGATGACGAGGAGGAGCCCAAAGAGACCAAGGATGCATCAACTGAGCTGATAATTGATATCACGGTCAACCACGATGACCCATGACGAGTCCTAAAGATTGGATCACAGCTCAAGTCCCCAATGATGAAAGAACTTGCTGGATTTCTCTAAGTGAATCTAAACGTGTTCCCTTGGATTCACTCTGATATGTGTGGAATCTTGCCTGCCATTATGAGTCATGCATTGAATGTCGACTCGAGGCATGTCCCAGTGAAGCAAAAAAGATGCGGCATGGATCCGGAGATATCTGCCGCTCTCAAAGTGGAGGTGGATAGACTCAAAGACAATGGGTTTATCCACGACGTCCTCTACCCTAAATGGGTATCTGATCCTGTACTTGTGAAGAAAGCGAATGGGAAATGGAAAACATGCATTGATTATTCAGATTTGAACAAGGCGTGATCAAAAGACAGTTTTCCACTTCCAAGAACCGATCGGCTCGTGGATTCAACTACGGGACACGAATTGTTATCTTTCATGGATGCGTATTCTGGATATAACCAAATCCCGATGCATATTCCCGATCAGGACCACACCAGTTTCATTACCGATGTTAAATTATACTGCTATATAGTAATGCCTTTTGGATTAAAGAATGCAGGAGCGACTTATCAGCGCTTAGTCAACATGATGTTTAAAGATCGGATTGGAAAAATGATGGAAGTCTATGTGGATGATATGCTTGTAAAGTCACAACGATCAAGCGACCACATTAGAGACTTGGCAGAAATATTTGACATCCTCCGACATTACAAGATGAAAATTAATCCTTTAAAGTGTTCTTTTGGTATTGCATCAGGGAAATTCTTGGGCTTTATTGTTATTCCTTGATATTCCGAGAAGATTTCGGCTATCCGCGATATTCGAGCGCCAAGGACTATTAAACAAGTACAAAGTTTGAATGGGAAAGTTGCTGCCTTAAGTCGATTTATTTCCAGAGCAGCCGACAAATGCATTCCTTTTTTTATTTTGATTAGGAAAGGGAAAAGAAACTTCAAATGGACACAGGATTGTAAAGACGCATTTCAAGCTTTGGTGAATCATTTAGAGAGACCCCTTCCATCTTGTCAAAGCCAGTGGATCATGAAGATTTGTAAATTTATTTGGCCATATCGACACATGCTATAAGTGTCGCGGTGATTCGTGAGGGGGATCGGATCCAGAGGTCGGTGTATTACGTCAGCAAACGATTGACGAGAGCTAAATGGAACTATCCGAAAATAGAGAAACTGGCATACTGCTTGCTGATTGCATCATGAAAGCTTCATTCATACTTCCAGGCACACCTAATCAATGTTTACACTAACCAACCGTTATGACAGGTCCTACAGCGACCAGAGACCGTTTGGAAGGTTACTCAAGTGGAATATCAAGCTTAGTCAATTTGATATTACTTATCTCCCTCGGAGGGCTATCCAAGGTCAGGCATTTGTAGGTTTTATAGCAGAGTTCACTATGCAGGATGATTCCCCGGAAGGCAGTGATATCCCTACCCTACAGTGGAAATTGTATACTGATGGAGCATCCAATGATCATTGTTCTGAAGCTGGAATTGTGCTTATAACTCCCAAAGGTCGGTCAATCTGTTATGCTTTAAAGCTTGATTCCTAGCGACAAACAACGAAGCTGAGTATGAAGCTCTGATTGTTGGACTTAAACTCGCTAGAGAACTCAGAATAAGGTCTCTTGAAATCTTTTGTGATTCGTAGTTAGTAGTGTACCAAGTCAAGGGAGATTATCAAGCTAAAGGACAACGGCTTGCTCCATACCTTACCCAAGTCCAAGAGTTGTTGGCAGAATTTGAGTACTATGACATTTCGCATATTCCATGGGATCGAAATAGAGAGGCTGATTCATTATCAAAGTTTGCTAGCACCGGCGACACACGGCAGATGGGTCTGGTTCCAATCAAAGTATTAAATGCCCCAAATATAAACATGATAGAAATCGATCGGACACTAGAATCAGAGCCTAAGAGGAAATCGTGGATGACTCTGATCAAAGACTATTTGCTACATGGAGTCCTACCAGATTAAAGAAATGAAAAGCGACAAGTACTTCATAAAGCTCGCGATATGTCATGCAAGGAGGAATTATGTACAAAATAGGTTTTTTAGTTCTGCTACTCCAGTGTGTCGCTCATGATGAGATAAAATGTGTCCTAAAAGAAGTTCATGAATGGAAGGTAGCGACCACACAGGAAGTCAAACTCTGGTAAAGAAAATACTCCGTTACGGGTATTATTGGCCAACTGTCAATCGAGATGCCGCTCACTATGTAAGACGATTGTGATAAGTGCTAGATATGTGCAAAAGTTCCAAGAGCCCCGCAGACGAAAATCCCGCAAATGGTTAGCCCATGGTCATTTTCCATGTGGGGTATAGACATTATCGGTTCCTTACCAATCTCTAAAGGTGGCGCAAAGTACGCTAACATAGCAGTTGATTACTTCACCAAATGGACCGAAGCGGAACCTTTAGCCACGAGCACAACCAAGAAAGTAATCAACTTTACTGTTCGAAATATCATATGTCATATCGGTCTTCCACGAACAATTGTAACAGATAATGAGACTAAATTCGACGGTGTTGAATTCAAAGACTTCTGTCAAAGATATCATATTGAAACGAAATTTGCAGGGGTTGCTTACCCTCAAGCAAATAGATAGGTTGAAGCTATGAACAAAGTTATAAAGTCCATTATGAAGAAGTGTTTGGAAAAGGCTAGAGGCAAGTGGGTGGATTAACTCCCGACAGCATTATGGGCTTACAAGACCACCCACAAATCCACAACTGGTCATACTCCATTCGGCCTTGCTTACGGTTCCGAAGCTGTCATTCCTATTAAGCTCGAGGTTCCATCTCATCGAGTGACTTACTACGATCCCAAAATGAATAAAGACCTCCTTTTGGAATCTCTTGACTTTATAGATGAGAAGCACGAGGAAGCCGATCTAAGGGCAGCTGTGCATCGACACCGAATCGCCCGGTATTACAACATTAAAGTCCGGCCTAGAACTTTTGAAATCAGCGATCTCATCCTGAAATGGGTTTGTCCTACCCCATCGCACATGAATCCAATCTGGTAAGGACCATATGTCATTGAACAGAGGCTTGGAGAGGGAACTTTCAAGCTAGCGACTATGGATGGCATCACACTTCCAAGGGCATGGAATAGCGAGTATCTACAATTCTATTTCACTTAGTTTATTTCTTTTTCATTTCAGTTGTATTTGCTTTCAGAATTTTCTTTGCATTTGATTTTCCAGATATGTAATAAGACAAATTATGTTATTTCTTTCCATTTAGCGAATAAAGTTTCGGATTTCCTTTATATTTATGTTTGTTGTGGCATTATGTATCAATTACATGACGAAACTGACTGATGTCGATACGTCCGAATAGGTTTCTAGAGTTTGAAATTAATCAATTACGCTAGTTCTCGATGAGACTAAACAAGATGGGCTTGGTCCAGTTGCTCATCTGATAATACTCGTTCATAATCCAACAGACGGGATACACAATGAGGAATGGATGTGACTCGACCATCTAACAATCGAATAAATGCTGCTAAACGATGGGACTGAAATAAAATAAGAGCGATCATGATACGACCGATTGCTTGCTAAATTAAACTCCTGACCCCTGGAGGGCAAATCAATCAATTATGGAGAGTACGATCTGATTGCTTTCTGAAATAACTCTAATCCCCAGAGTGTAGACTGAAGTATAAACATAAATCGAGTGTGATTCGACCACTCATAAAATACTCTAAGTCCTCGGAGTGCGGTCAGAAGTATAAACATGAATTGGGTGTGAATCGACCACCCGCAAAATAACTCTAAGTCTCGGGATTGTAGACTAGAATATATACATAAATTGGGTGTGATTCGACCACCCATCAACTAACTCTTAACCCCAGAGTGCGGATATGAGCATAAACAGATAGATGAGTGAGGTTCAACCATTCACTATTCCATGAACTCCAACCTGAAATCGACAGGAAGAGTATAAACCTGCTAAGGATGGAGTTCGACCATCCAACGTCTAACCCTGCTAACCTAAGACTAGGGCAGGAGTATAGTTACTCAAAATCGCTGAATTCGATGGCATAACACAAAGGTTCGAGCCTAGCTGTAACAACCGCCCTACACCTATAGTGCAAAACTGTAGTTAAAGGAAAGAAAAAGAAATAAGATGAAGAAATAGAAGAGAAAAGAATGGAAAAGAAAAAAAAGAAAGCATCAAATAATCAAATTAACCGTTGTATATCTCACATCGAATCAGAGTAAATATAATAATCAACACAGGTATAAACAAGAGAGACAGTAATAACAATGTGAAATGATCGTCAGAATAAAGATTCACAAAGTTATACAATACCATAACTGAGTTTATATAATGGGAAAGTAAACTCAACTGGTACATTGTCTCATAATAGTAAATCAACACTATCAAGGCTCCATAGTGTCACACGGCAGAAATATAATAACAAATGCACATAAGTATAGATAACGGTCACCTCCAGTCAGTCCACCTATAGAACTCCACAATTATCCACCTGCTCTCAATCTACTAATTTAAGAGTACCCGAGATAATAGGAAGCAAACCATAAAACCTCGGGTCAGACAACAGTCTGGTGTGAGCGATATCAAATCTCAAATATTATAAAAGTTGATAATATATCGAACAAAGGGTATATAAAACATACCTGGCATGTCCCTACAACCACAGAGTCAGCATATAAACATAAGTAATATTCTACTCTATAACATCGTAAAAAGGGTTTACCATACTCAGTATCTGTCATGATACCTAGGTATCTCCACCTACAGTCCCTACTCCATACTAAGTAAACTTTAGGTATCTAGGTATCTCCATCCATACGTACTCTACACTAAGCCAAGTCAGGGTATCTAGGTATCCCTATCAGAATACCCAACTAGTGTGACATCCCTAGGGTGACAGGTGACCAGTGAGCGCCCATAACAAACAGAGAAACCATCAAACAATACTAACTGTCACCCAATGTGCCAGATATATGATGACTCGTATGACCAACCGTCAAGGACTAGTGGAAATCCCGGTTCTCGATTGTGTTCCACCGTACTTTCAAGTCCGAAACGCCGCACGGTTGTCTTTTGTGATACCTCTGTACCACCTGACCTAGACCCTCTCGGAGCGATCCAGGGTACATGACCATTGCTACCAGCCCTGGGTATCACCCGCATATAGTACCGCTGCTTTGAACACAACCAGAAAACACTCTGAGTCATCAACGATCCCTAGGCACAAACACATCCATCGAGCCCTACTCACTCGATATGGATTCAAACCTTACTGGTTCACTACAGTTTCTGGGCACGAGCCCTAACACTCAACCCAGTCCATTATCCATAGCCTCGCTCCATCCGAGCTGCCATACTCGATCCGACTCTCTTCTTGAGCTCCCGATCGAAGAACACTACTATCATGCTATCCAAAGCCCGAGATCTAGCATGATCCATACAATCCTGATACTATCATCTCGGAGCCTACCCCATACATCATCGAGTCATTATCCGCAGTATCAGACTACTAGGTCGAAGCACCACATCCTTGCCTCGCCATCAAAATCACTAGGTCGAAGCATCACATCCCTGCCTCACCATCAATATCACTCATCGCAGGGTAATAACATCAAATATCCAAACCGATCGAACAAACAAACCATCATGCCGCGCACCATGATATCTCGACGTCCAAGCAACATATCGGCCAAATCGCTAATCGACAACAGTGATGGACATTGATCACTCTACTATGGCCAATACCATCAACCTTGGTCTTGTACTTAACCGAACAATTAAGTACAGACCAAACAGAAACGTCCTGCATCACCCACTCTGAAATCCAGATCCATCGACATGTATCCCAAACCCTCTTCTACAGCTCATCTTATACATTAGATTCCTGCATATGCGGAACTCCAATATACAAGATGCTGCCAAAAATCAAATCACCACTAATCGTCATTTTCAGCCAAAGCAGCCAAATAATAAATAAATCGAACAATCAAACATGCATTCATACATCTATATATCCTAACAACCATACATCCATCCAAAACGTCATACATACAACATAACAAACCATACATATCGATTAATGTGGGAAATAACATCAATAATAGATCTAATCTAATAGTTCCCTAACTATGGCACGCCGATGGAAAATAAGTGATATTCTTTATAAATCATTTAAAAATAATTATATATTCTTTTATAAAAATATAGTTGTTGTATAAGTATAATAATATCACATTTTAAAACCAAAAATCATTTTCGAGCGTCAATATAACAATAACAACCAATCATAGTAAAGTGAGAGGCAATACCACTTAGCTCAGCCAAATTTGTCCAAACCTATGCCAAAAGATAGATCTTTCCAATACGATCCAAATGCAAGAAACCGCATTCAAAACGGACCTCGTATGCAAAAGTTATGCCAAATATAAGAATCGTCATTAGCGAACTAATTAAATAATTAAACAATAAACTAATTACCTATTTAACTTAATCTTTCTTCCTTATATGCATGTACCCATGCACGCGTGCATATCCATGGCCATAACTTTGTTCATCAATTCTTTCATCCGCGAGCGATGATTTCTCGATTTGTCTTCGCCAACACAATTCTCTTCGCATAAACATCGATCTGCATGCAACCAATCGTCGATCGAACCATCACATCAGAACATGACATTATAGAACTGAAGCTCGACCTACTCATCGTGGTGATTGATGCATTTTTCTATGGGCGATCGAATCACCTACAAATTTCGACGAAAGTGGATATCGGTGAGAGAAAAACAATGGCAAACTCGATTTCGCCTATCGATGGTCCAAACTCCGATCACGACAAACCCTAACTCACGGCCATGGGTGTCGATCTCCACTAACCACTGCGAAACCCTAGATCCATGATATAGAATTGAAGCTCTTTTCGATACGAGCTGAGTGAATCAAACGGTACAATTTATCGTTGAGTATTTTTGGAGAAATGAATTTTTGAAGTGGAAGAAATGGGTTCAGCCATTATTTTGTTTCTCGGGCATGAACATTGAAATGAAATTTGAGAAAATGGAGGGAGAAGTTTGATTTGGGATTTATATAATAATGTTATATTCCATTTATTTAATTCTCGAATAAATGGCTGTACGTTTTGAGTCTGTACGATCACACGATGCGTTCGATCGCCATGAAACTCGTCAGCAGACATACCACATTTTTCCAGATCCAACGGCACTAACCACGTCTTTATCTGAGACTATGCTCTGGAAGGCTAATTCGGGTATTTCAAGACTGTTTCGGGCATCGGATCATCCGATCTCGAAATATATCCATCCTTATACTCATTTTAATTTGCAACGTCAATCTAAACTCAACGGAAGTGGTCTCGAGTCCTGATTCGGTCGTATGCGAAAAATCACATTTTCGGGCCTTCATTTAATTAATGGTTAAATATTTAAATAAACTATTCAAATATCTGATCGTTAAAAATACAGTTCGTTACATTCTCCCATCCTTAAAGAATTTTGTCCCTAAAATCACAAAGCAAAGAGAACGTTTCCTAACCCATCGGCCCTCAAAAATCTATCAGATTCTAGAAAAATTCGGCAGAACCTCCTTTAGACGAATAAGTCCGAAAAAATCTACTACAACAAAGATATATATATATATATATACACACAACTCATATCTTCAATTATACTAGATCATATATAGCAATCATCAAACGAGAATGCTATACCAAACAATAACTATCACGCATGCCTAACAACCATACAAACATAAACTATCATCTCAAATGCTAACAATCAAATCAGACGTGTATACATAAGTCTAACATCCAAAAAAAATAACATCCATGTCTATCCTAGCATGCGCAATACTAAACCATCTAGTATAAACAACCATTATGATATCCATAATGAAAGATGATGGTAAAAATAAAATCCCATCGTCTAAAGAGCTCCGGACTAATGGTCCTCATGCTCCCCACAGTCTACTATACCCTATCGCCTTCGCTTTCATTCCACTGAACCCTACTACTTCTTCGACCTCCTACTAACCTGATTTGTATCACATCTACCGACACGAATAAGCTTATGAGATTTCCAAGTCTATGGTTCAACCTCGACATCATCTAATCCATTTAGTGCCAAATATCCAGACGCCTCTTGTGAGTTCTCCCAAAATCCACTATCGAACAACGGGTCTCGGCTACTTACAATACTCTTGGCACACAATGGAATCACACCAACCATCCCTCAAGCAACACAACAAAAACAGATGATGTACTACTGGAATTAAGGAATAAAAATCTAGCATCGCCTATCAACCAATCGATTGTGATTCAAATGCCATCTCTCTATCCTCAGTCATAGGAAATCCATCGGTGCAGTCCTAAAACATTTGTTCCCACTACTTGAGAACAAACGATCTCTACGGAACCAACAGCCTCGGTTGGGTTTGCAATGCATCACCTCACCAAACACTACTCATTCTTCTAATTTAGCCATGATCTCTACTACTCTAGCCTATCGCCTCTGACTAGTACCAATCCGCTAAATCAAAGTAGGTTTGACCGTCAAATTAACCATCACACTCGGCAAAAACTCATCAAGTCCTGGAGTCGTAACCAGTGATAAGCTTAGGCAATACCCACTCTAGGAATATTGCTCCCAAACTGGTATGTCTCCTAATCGAGAATACCAACAACCACATTTCCCTTCAAACGTCTAGGAAATGTCAAATCCATAGGAGGCTAAGAACTCGAACCATCGCCACTAGCGAAGGTAAAGATCCTTCTCGGAGAAGAGATACTACAATGATAAGGGATCACTGAACAACTCAAACTGCTCTCCTAGCAGACGTGCCTCCCAAATCCTCAAACCGAACTCTATCGCCTCCAACTCCATCAAGAGTCGGATACTACCTCTGATATCACTACCGCATGCATTTAAGTACCAATGACAAGTGTGTACTATCGTCTCCTCATTCCCGCTCGGAATGAGTACTATCAATGCACTTGTCGACCTCTCGGCCAAACTCACCAATGCGTGTCTACAATACTGAAACAACATGACCCAAGCATCTCATTCCCCTCCTTCAGGAGTGATACCATCAAAATCTCATCACTAATTATGTCTTGTGCTCCTTTTCCGTCCATGGGTAGACGAAAGTATCATCAACAAACACAAGCACAACCTACTCAAGTGACCACTCTAATAACGATCCATGAGATCCAAAACATATGCCGACATGTTGGTTAGCCTGAACGACATAACCAACCTAAAATCAAGGTAGTGTACGAAACACTATAATCGGCACACTCATCCAAATTACTCTCGGTTGGTGCAACCTCACTGCAAGGTCCAACTAAGAGAATATCCTCATGCTATAGAGCTGATCGAACAAGTCATCAACAAATGGGAGTACAACTTGTTCATCATCTCATCTAGCTCACAACAATCAACAAATAATTCCAAAGAGCCATTCGTCCTACTGATGAACATAACATGTGCATCCTACCCAAATATATGCCTATAGATGAACCATCATCTAAATAGGTCATCCGCTCAGACCTCTAATCTCCTAAGTTCTTTGAACATAACTACAGGTTCAATCCCTCGGACAAGGTCAATACAAAACCCTATCTTATATGGTGGTAATCCGGTCACCTCCTCGAGTATTTCCGAACACTCTCAACTACAGGCACAAATGACATCCTATCATATGGAATATCGAGCGCATATATAAGGCTCCTCTGTTGGCAACCAATCACTACCGTTCGCTATGGGTGATTGACGTGTTTTGCTATGGGCGATCGAATCACCTAGAAATCTCGACGAAAGTGGATATTAGAGAGAGAAAACAATGGCGATCTCAGTTTCATCTATCAATGATCCAAACTACGATCACAAAAATCCTAACTAACGACCATGGGTGTCGATCTCCATTAACCACCGTGAAACCCTAGATCCATGATATAGAATCAAAGCACTCTTCGATACGAGCTCAGCGAATCACACGATACAATTTTATCGTTGTGTATTTTAGGAGAAATGAATTTTTGAAGTGGAAGAAATGGGTTCAGCCATTATTTTGTTTCTCAGGCATGAACAGTGAAATGAGATTTGAGAAAATGGAGGGAGAAGTTTGATGTGGGATTTATATAATAATATTATATTCCATTTATTTAATTCTCAAATAAATGGTTGTACGTTTCGAGTCCGTACGATCACACTACACGTTCGATCGCCACGAAACTCGTCTGTGTAAATCACCTCATTTTTCTGAATCTAATGGCACTAACCGCATCTCTATCTGAGACTATGCCCCAGAAGGCTAATTTTGCGTATTTCGAGACCAATTCGGGCATCATATCGTCCGATTTGGAAATATAGCAATCCTTATATTCATTTTGATTCGCAACGTCAATCCAAACTCAACGGAAGTGGTCTTGAGTCCTGATTCGGTCGTATGCGAAAAATCACATTTTTAGGCCTTCATTTAATTAATGATTAAATATTTAAATAAACTATTTGAACATCTGATCGTTAAAAATACGGGTTGTTACACTAGCGTTTGATATGACTCAAGGCTACGACCACATGGAGGCCTTCGGATAGAGCTAGTGGATTGTTACTAGAATTGATGAACAACGAATTACGAGTACATTGAATGGAAAGTAATAGTTCAACTACTTAAATAACAGTTCACCCGAAAGCTAAACAAAAAACAAAAACTTTTATTCACATGATAAGTTTCAAGATTGTGGTTCAAGTTACTTCAAAAAACTGAAAATCGTACCTGTACGACCACAACTAATAAAAGAAATTGACGAACAAACAGCTATGCAAACTATGTACACTCCGAGCCGAAGTGACAGGTATTTCTTCGATCTTCTCTCCTTTTTGGATTTTTTGGGAGTGGTGCCACTTGAGCCCCCGATAGTTCTCTTTTAGGATCCTTTACCACCTTTTGTAGGAGAGCTTTCAAAAGTAGAAGGGAGTTCTCTAGGAATAGACCTACCAGATGGAATGGCTTGTGGTAGGACAAGGTATGGATTGTCAATGTCCACCTCGATAGGCTTAGCTTTAGCCTTTTTCTTTTGCAACTCCTCTTTCTCAATACGCTCCTTCAGGCTAATCTAATCAGTGCATTAGGAGGTGCCAGTAATCACAACATCGTCGGAATCATCCACCGGGAGCGGATCGTCAACCTTATCATCGTCAAGTGATCGAAAGACTTGAGCATCGGTCCCCGGTATATCAGTGGTTGTTGGAATCTCTGTTAGTTTCTCTTGTTTCTGCTCAACAACATCACTTTTAGGAGTTTGACCGGGACCCGAAAGACCTGCAAATTTATTAAAACAGGGAGATAAGCCTAAAACCATTGGGCGCGAAGAACAAAACCTCTCGTAAATTGGAGAGTAAAGAGGAATACCATAATCCAGTTGGCTCTTGGTTGTTGCTGGAGTGCCCCTTCCAAAAGAGGGGACATCACTTTGGATTGATAATTGGGCTTATCTGGATCATAGCTCAAGTTCTGCTACGGGCCAAAGGAAACCGATGTTCCAGCTGCTTGGAAAGAAGAGGGGCCCTTAGGATCAGCCTTCGAGGATCCGGTAATATGTTTCCTTTTGTCAAAAGGCGCTGAAATGTCAAAATACCGGTGTTTCGCGGTGGCAAGATCTAGGGTTCATTTCCGCGGAGGATCACCTGCACTAATTTCTCTTCATCTGACTCAGCTTCACCCAGCTCCCTCTTTTTCATCCCACTGATGTGCTCCTAGGCTTTAGCATGTGACCCGAGGTAACCTTCGCCAAGAAAACTCAAGTCGTAGTGGATAAGGACTTTGGCATTGTATTCGATGATCAGTGGATCAAACAAGTCCTTGATTTCATTCTGTCCAGACTCCTTAGCATCTTCTACTCGGATTTCAGTTTGTTCCATCATCTACTTGTGACCTTCCTCTCGTGCCTCCTCTTTAAGGGCTTCTATTTTGGCAAATTGCTCATCAAGTTTAATTTTCTGGCTCCTGGCTTCAACAGCCTCTTTGCGGTACCATTATGATTCTTCTTGAGCCTCAATCTTCTCTTCCCTTTCTTTCTTGAGAAGCTCCTCAAGTTCCTTGCACTATAAAAAAATATCATTTAACAACATCAAAAAACGTTGTAATAGCCCTTTTACAATGTTTATACAAATGTCGTTATAGCACAAGTTGTAATAGGGCTGGTGCCTACCATGACTTGTTTTAGATGTTGCAAACAAACGTTGTAAAAAATATTTTACAACGTTTTTCTGGTGTTGTAAAAATCTATTTTACAATGATCTTTTAGTTTTGTAAAATATTTTTGTTGTAATGTTTGCGTATTTTTTGTAAAAGAGTCTTCTACAACGTTTTTCAGATGTTGTCATATCTTTTTTACAACATTTATTAATTGTCTAGTAAACGTAGGATTACCATTTTTATAACTCTTTTGCATTGTTGTTAAAAACTCTTTTACAACTTATTAAAAACGTTGTGAAATAACTTTTTACAACAATTATAAAACATTGTAAAAATTGTATTACAACTTTTTTAAACGTTGAGATATATATTCTGCAACTATTTTAGAAAGTTGCATGCATGTTTCAGCCGTTTCCCTCAATTTATTTATATGATTATAATTTTAGAAATTCAAATAAATATAACTTACCGATTCAAACATATAGCACTTTTTCCAAATTGCTTGTCATTGAAAATAAGTACAACATTCCAACCCAAACAAAATACAGCACGTTCCAACACAACCAATCTTAACATACACTTCACAAAAGATAACACATGTCCAACCATATATATACAAACAAAAAGATAAAACATATCAACCACACAATGTTCTAATCAAGAGCAATGAAATCCTTATGCCAAGCAACGGTTGTTCTTATAGCTTGCTGAACATTGCACACTTCTGAAGTTTCTCTCCACACAGAAGCTTGAGGTTCCACTGGCACATCCACCCAAACATTCCATGTACCCACCCCAAGTGGAACATGGTGCACCAAAGTAGTGGGATAAATAGATGAAATCGTCCCTTCAGCAACATATATATACAAAAGTTAAACAAAGTGCTGCATGTTCGGACCATGGATCAAAATTCTTGTTCTAGTCAACATTCCAGATTTGCTCTTCGAATGCTTAAAAACAAAAATATAATAGTAGAAAATGAAAACAAACCACACAATGATATGTTAAGCCCAATATGAGTGTAAATTAAGCCCAATAAGAAGGTTTTCCATTTATAAGCATATGAGAAGGATGAAGAAGAGAACTATTTGTTCCACCTAGAAGCTCTCTTGCATTCTGTCTCAGTTTAACATTGATACTGAATTTTGTTTACTGCATACTTAAAACTGTAAGGGAAAGTAATAACTCATAATATTTACAATCAAACCTTGTATGAAAAAGAGCACCAGTCACCAATAAGAAGGTCAAACTCAGCTTCAGGTTTACTGAATGGCACAACAATGACAATTCAATTATTGACCCTAATCGGACTATAACCTACTGCTGCTTTTTGAAAGTTGATTAAAGGGAAATAAAAGAAGCTACCAAATTGGTCTTTAACCTGAAATGCATATCTTTAGTTTGACCCTAGCTGAATTTGACAATTTATGCCTGATACACCATCTTGCCATGAATTTAGTCTTTGTTGGATTCCACTCCTGAAAAAAGTTTTCATAAGCAACCTTATAAACAAAAGACAAAACTAAATTATAGTTTCAATTCTTATAGAAAGTATTCATACATCACTAAACAAGTATGTTAGTCACAATGAAGTATTTGAAGAAGTATACAGCTTGGCTAGTTTGCTTTTTATACCAGTAAACCATTCATATCAAAGACTAGCTTTATTTACTAAAGCATGGAGGATGAAGTTGTTTTCTGATTGTTTCATATATAAGATCGATGAACAGTACATGCATGATCTATAAATGAAGTATTAAGATGCTGGAAAAGACTTCAAAAAATTATTATACAAGTAAGGACAAAATTTCACCAAATTTATCTATAGCCTCGGCAAATCCATTGGCCTCATTCTTCTCGGTTGTCCCTATACTTGATGTATGTTTACTGGAAGCAACATATGAAAACGTTTTCATTAATATTAGCATAAACAAGACCGACCACTCTGTATGAATCATTATTACATTCAGCCAATGCATCAAATCTATTATTTAAATAGGAAAGGAGAATCCACACCCTAATTTGTAACACGTGTCCCTTTCATTTTTTTTCCAAGGCTTTAAATAAGAAGACGGTTGCAATTACCGTATTTTATTGCATCCATGAACGTCCCTCTTTTCTCTTCGTCGGTTCTACTCTATGTTTTCTATGAATACCTGATGAGTAAGATAGTTATCTATGACACCCTACCAAATAACCATCTGCAATCTACTGGAAGTAAGACCTAATACCTTTTATGAAGGTGAAAGTGGAACCACTTCAATGGAGCGCCTCCTTCTTCTCCGCTGGAGGGTTCATGCCTTTATAGCTCATAATGGGAAATCATATCTCCTCCTTTCAAGGTGCTAATTTTCTTTATTTTTTCTTCCATTTATCTGCTTTGGTTATTTCTTCTAAATTTAGGATTATGTTATTATGGACTTACTAATAAATTGTTTTAACTTTGAGTGGATCTTTTGTTGATGTTGGTAATCGTAGTTGTTGGTTGTGATTCATTTGAGATGCTAAAGATGAAATGATATCGGTATTTGTTGTGGTCTATATAATTAAAATTACAAAATGTTGCATGTAATTGTTTTTATAGTTTCAACTGTAATTATTGGGTTATGACTATTTGATGTTTAAAAGGTCGATATTTATATAAACAAAGATGATGTGCAAATGTTTTTGCATAATTACATGATCTGTTGATTATTGCTGATGTGCATCATGTAAACATTGAGTGTTTTCTTGAGAGTGATAAGCCTAAGAACCATAAACGGTTAGATCCATATGACAGCAAATACTATTATGTTCATGAAGTTAGATAGTTTGCCTTTGTATCATAGAACTTGAGATAAATTTGGACTTAGGAATAGATAGTTTGCTTTCCAAGTTTGAAGATACAGCAACAGTTAGCTTCTGGTTAGTACTAGGATTCAGGCCTCCAATTGAAACAAGTTCTCCATAAGCAGTTTGCTCTTCTGTTCCGCGAAACGACATTCGCATCGATCTTTTTAGCACTACCATTGCATACTGCCATAAAAATGGACATTGAAACGTCTATTTCGATTTCTTCAGATGCAACTAATTGCGAAAAAACTGTATAAAATCTATGTATTTCCTATCTATTTTTATACTAAATAAGGACCTGTTTGAATTAAAATATTCTATGTTGTCCAAAATTGTGAGACTGGGAGTTTTTTTTTGTTATTGTTCATACTATAAGCTTTTACGTCCTTACAATTGGCATATTTAGTTTCACCATATCTTTTATAAGATGATACCAATACACTTTCATTTTAACTGTATAGTTGTTTCATCAGTTTAACTTGTGTGTTTCTTCCAGTAACGTTTATTTGTTTAAATGGTGTCACTATTATCCATTCTTATTAATAAGCTCTTTGTAATATATCATCACTATGTGCAAATAGGAACTTTCTTAATTTTCTTTAATGCTCTAACTGTTTATTCATGATTCAAACTGGACTAATTTACGCATCGTTAAACTTCCACGGTAATGTTGAAAAACATAAGATCATTTGATTTCTGTTTATTTATATAAATTTATTAACAACCATTGTGGATGGAATGATAACACGGTTACTATCTTAGAAACAAAGTTATGAAAATTCCCAATTATTCTTTGGAAATACAAAATAGATATACCAGAGTACGTTGTATTACCATATCCGTGAATTGATATTTGGATTATGCATTTTTTTACTGGTTTCCAGTTTCCATCGATCCAGTTGAAAGTTTTCCATTAATGGGTACTTTTCAACTAGATCGATGGAAACTGGAAACAAGTACAAAAATTCATAATCCAAATATCAATTCATGGATATGGTATCCCTATCAAAATGGTTGATACATTTTAACATTCAAAAGGAAGAGAAATAAGTTAACTATCACCTCATAGCTTCTAGATGGATTTGCAATTTTTTGTGGAATTGCCCCTTGATAAGGGTGGCCTACAAAATCTAGAAGGAACCTTGAGGCAGGTTCATAGAATGTCGAACATAACTACAAAATAAATAAAGGAGACAGTATAGAGCTATTAAATTGTATACTTGTACAATAATTTGTAATATTTACAGCTTTACTTGTCTAATATCATTGTTGGATTGATCATCCAAAAATCTTTTTAAATAAGCAAAGGTTTCGGTGATACATTTCGAGAAAGCATTACTCATCCAAAAGGATAGAATAAGGAAAGAACTCAGCCTACGTACCATATACTCTACTTTGATGAGAAGTTCTTCAATGGACCTTTTATTAGTCTTGTATTCCAAATTCCCACCAACTCGCAGTGATTTGTTCTCTGATTTTGCTAGCTTAAGTTCATCGGGTGTGAAAGGAGTTTTATCTTTGAACTTAGCATGAATCTCATCTTACATTAGAAGTACAAATATGCATTCCAACACATTTTCTATGTTATGTCGCTCTTCACTACCAAAATACAATGGAAATAAAAACTGAAAGGCAAAGGCTTTATAGAAATCTCGATAATTTTTAAAAGTAAGGTAGTCAAATATACACTGGCAAGTCAGGTCAATTAGCCCAGATGCTAACAGAAATATGGAAACCTAAAGCAAAAATAATTGTATTATCAATTACGTAAAGACAAAAGTAGCAATCAAACTGCATTGTATATGAATGGAAAAAACATGTGAAATGAGTACAAGTCAAATATTGACTGATGCATGATGAACTTTTTTCATTCATTTGGCCACAAAGGGAATTTTTTTAATATAAATTACCCATAGCCACATAACTAGTCATCTATGTGTGTACATCCAAGGAAGGATGCGGTAACACGAATATACCTTAAGTTAAAATCTAGATAACAAATTATAAACTTGAAACGCATGGGTAGATGTATGTGGTGTTGTAATTTTGATACAAAATCAAATTCCAGGGGAATAAATAGAAAGATGGAAAACTTGAATTTGACATGTCCAAATTAGTGCAACATTTTTGGATATGCATATTATAATAAAAGAGAAGATTAACTCTCTCAAATTGGATGCAAAAGTTTATTTATTATCATATACATAGTGACTTGACCACCAATGATTGACTATTATAAACAAAGGTAGTGCTAGTAATAAGAACCGAGATCCGCAAACCCGAACTGATGCGAGAAGATCCAAATTTAATGGATCTCAAGTCAAATCTCGATGATGAAAACTCCATGAAACCCAATACAAACCAATCCAACCAGAAAGATCTAACGGAAAAACATTAAAATATATGTATCTTAGTATCATTACCCAATTGGACCACACCCAACCCGATCCTCGAATCAGATCGGATTTAAGTTTTCAAATGTATAGTTTGAACCAAATAAAACTCAGTCCACGTAGAACAAAAGTTTCAAAGACTCAAGTTTGTCATTCTTGAATAAAGGCATAATTTATAATAGTGAAGTAGAAAATTTCTAGCTTCCCCGTTAATTCTAAACATTTCCAAGCATTTCCTTAATTTTCTCATGTTGTTTTACATTTAACTCCATATCATTTGTAATTTTTATAATTTTCATAAACCTCTACTTACCTCTATTATTATTTAAAATTCATGTCTCTATAATTTATCATTTCCATAACTATTTACGATGCTCTACTTAATTATTTTTCAACTAAGTTCATTTAATATTTTCCTTCGTAAAAGAAGTTGTAAGTTGGTGGTAAAGTCATATTGTTTGCTTATATATGTGCATAATTTGATTCCTGGAAAGCAGATTATTCTAAGCACGTATTGTAACTCGGTTGATTTTTCAGATAACTTTGATGGATGCCCTCTTCTTTTTTGTGGAGTAATAACCGCAAAAGATGGATATTTTAGTATGTGACATGTTTCTCTTTTTACATTTGTTTCCTTCAATAAGCGGTCTGGTTAGGCGGTTTATATTTGTTGTGTCCCATTTTGTGTTTAATTTTGTGTTCTAAGAGCTGCTCTCTATCATAATGGAAAATTCTATTTTGACACAAAATGTAGACATGGAACGCAAGAGATCTTGATCACGGGATCTCCGTTGAATTCCACATTTCATGTAAAGACAAAAGTATTTAAAGATTTAAATTTGTTGTGTTCTGTTTTGTGTTATAATAGCCACTCCCTGTCATAATTAACTAAGTTAAGTAATGATTGATCTTCAAAGATCCTAGATAATAACTTTATAATTGATTAATTATCATAAGTAAATTATTCTGTATATAAAACTTATATAGTTGGTGATGATATAGTTTATTATCCTCTATATAAGTTAGTATAGGCTTCAAGTTATTTTTAATTATTCTATTTGGTACCTTAAGTTAACTAATTATAATATCTTAAGTTTCAATAAACTATACGGTAATTAAATACGTGCATAATTAGTTATAAGTGCATGTAGTGTACGAAAGTAGGATAGTTATCTACAATAATCATAAGTACATAGCTTAATTTAGTCCATTTCTCCATAGCTTATATGCTACATTATTTGTAATTGCAAGATACCTTAAACTTATAAAACATCCCACGTTATCCATGATTGTTTTATACCATAAAATCAAGAATGACAGTATATAATAAAGTAGATCTTATATTGTTATGGTTATTCTTTATAGAGCAAAGCATTTCATGTGTTTGTATGTCCTTATCATGTATACATATGTTTCTTCAATATACCGTAATGTCTACAAAATTTGAATCTAAGGGTACTAAATGGTATATCTGTTCTACTATGAGCAAGATTTTTATAATGTTCCTAAACATAATTCTAAGTAAATTACATTATTTATTATTTAGGGAATAATGAAAATAAGATGGTTAGTCAACTATACTAATGGTAGGCATACTTCAAAAGTTAGTTTGTTTAAGAAATCTAACATGCTCAATTTTACAGTTTTTGATTAATGGGATGAGGTCAATTACATAATTTCTATACTTACAAATCAGGATTGAGGAAGAAATCAGATGATGGAGATCCTAGCTCATTAGAAGTCATAAATATTTGTATTTAAGAGGACTTTATATTTACATATGCAGGACATTGTCAACTTTTTTTTACCAAACTTATTATTTGGAGGTCATAAACGAATTTGAAGCTGACGTTGGTGAAATTAACTATTCTTTAGGGGCTAGATCAAAAGTAAGGAGTGGAATAGTCATAGGAGAGGAGTAATGACTGAACTTTGTCATAGAACGATAGTCTTTTATCAACAACTAAGCTATCTACCTCCCTTTCAGGATGACAAAGAAAAAGATCGAGCACTGCATAAAGGTCTTGGAAGAAACAAGGAGAAAAAATAGAAGAAGTAGATACAATGACACACAACCATATGACATACCACTTATTTGCACTTTATTCTCTACTACATAACTAATAGGAATTTGTATGTTTGTATTTTGTTATCAGTTTGTTTAGGCCTCTGTACTGTATACCTACTACTCATTTCAATGTTCGTATTTTTTTTGTAACTTTGTTTAGCTCTGTAAATTTGTATATGCCTGTACTAATGTATATGAATGTTTTTTACACATGCGATCCTCCTTTTTACTTGTGTAAAAATATATCTCCTTCTTACACTACCGTACTGTTATTATAAATAAAAATTTGATGCGAAATGAAGTGGTTTCCTATGTATTCAATAACTAAGATTGGGTAGTAAATGTACCAATCTGTCTTAATAATTATATATATTTTTGGTTATCAAAATTTAACATGATGGTTTTATTTTGGGTTGTCATTTCTGTTGATTACTAATGCAATATTATATTTACTTCATATGCCTCCATTTCTTTTCAAACTATGACTTTGTCAAAAGCACTATAGGCATGCTTAAATCAAAAAAGATATCTTTTGGCATCAGTTTGTTGTATCAAGATACGTTAATATTAATATATGCTTATTGACTTTTTATTTGTTTTTACTAACTAATCTTACTATATGCTCCTTTTTGCTGTTACTACATAACCATAGTACATGCCTCATTTTGGTTAGTTGTTAACTTCTAACAGCTGTTACTACAACAGCTTATTATATACATTTTTTTATTTGAAATCAATACAAGATAGATTAACCTTAGTATATGCTTCTGGACTATTGGATTTTGACAAAAGTATATTATGACAAACGATCGTGCTAAGTATCAGTAAAAGTGGAACTGACCCTACTATATTATGACAAATTTTCAAGATAAGTTTCATGCTAAAAAAATGAGTCGACTAAATTATGATTATGAACTTTTTGACTTGAGGTTACCGCATGATCTGCCTACACCATGATTTCTTCAAGCAATAATTTTAATTCCTAAATGTTACAACCTTAAAAAAGTGGACTAGGTCATATTTGTACTACTCTAAAATGATATAAACAACTACAAGTTTAAACAAAAAAATTTAAGTCAAATTGCAAATCACGTTGGGAATATGTAACAACATATATACCATCAATACAAACTTAAAATTTTCAAATCTACTCATGTGCGTAGCACGGGTCACACCTAGTATGTTATGGATATGAATTTCAAAACATTTCGCAGATTTTGAGTTAGCCAAATGCTTACTGGCTGGCATAAACACTGCCGTTGCAATTCCTTTTTCGTTTATTTGGGTCATGAATATATTCTAAAGAGGAGGACATAGGAAAGCATTGATCGTAGACTAAAATTTTTGAGCTCAGCACTTACTATCCCTGACAAGCCTGCACACCTAGATCCAGTTTCATGGTGCCTAGATGAGAAATTGAAGTGCAGTTAGAACCCGAATGAACCCATAGTCTCTCGTCATAGACCTGTTCATTGTGAAGATGTATTCTTGTTGCCTGGTTCACCTAGTTTTGGGTGGCAGTCGAAGCAAATTAGTTGAATGATGCGAGAAGGACTTCCATTTTATGGAGAAGAAGTGCCATCGAATGTGACAAAGTAGGGCAGCATCAAATCGGCATATCCAGACATCGGAGAGATCCAAATCAAAGAAAATGATGATTCCATCTTCTCTTACTAGGACTGGGTGGCGGTCGAAGCAAATTAGTTGAATGATGTGCTACTTTTTCTTTTGAAGAGTGATGCACTAGTTTTGTTTTTGAAGAATGATGTTTATTAGTATTTAGATTTAAAGGAATGGAATTTGTATTTGAGGAAGAAGATTTGATTGACAGTAGAAAAGGGGAAAATTTTGAGGAAGAAGATTTGATTTGGGAACGAGTAGAAAAGGGGAGCCGCGAGAAAGAAAATAGATAAGCGGCAAACCAAAAAATAAGCGAGGAAAAAAGGATAGATGAGAGAAACTAAAAGATAAAAGGCGGAAAACCAAAAGAAAAAAGAAGGGAAATTGTTAATTATCAATTAACAATTAAATACATTTACCAATTATTACTTTTTTACTTCTAACTTATTAATTATATTTACTAACTATTACTTATTTACAAAAATAAATATAATTAACAATTAAATATATTTATTAATTATTACTTATTTATTTCTAGTTTATCAATTATTAATTCTATTTATTAACTATTAAATAAAATCCTTTTGCACTAATTGAAGCAAAAATTGAAGTGGTGCAGGGAAAAACAAGGACGTTTTGTTGTTTTTTTGTTAATTATAAAAAATAGTTAAAAAGTATTAAGGTGTCGTTCGCACAAAAAAAATGATTCGCTTTCATTTTGTGTTTTCGTTCTTCATTTACAAATAAATTGAAAAATCTGTTTCAAAATTTTTTCGGGTCAACGACCCATACCTCGGCTGTAGCACATTAGCTCCTTTTTGCGCCTTAGCCCCTTGATAAATATTAACTATAATTTACTAATTATATATAATTAACAATAATAAATTATTATGGGGAGAATTAATTTAAAGGAAAAAAATTTGTATATCTTTAGCCTCAAAGACACGACCTCAATATTTTAACCACAAAGACAAACATTCTCCTAAAAATTTGTCATAAGGACAAACATTCTTCCAAAATTATTCATAAGGACAAACATTCTTTCTAAATTGCTACCGAACTAAAAACTGATACCTAAAAACTACTACAAATATAACTAAAAACTGATACCTAAAGAAAGTTATCCTTCAGGCTAGAACACTGAAGGTCTGTCCTTGAGGCTAAAATACTGAGAAATTTTGTCCTTAACAATAATTTCCTGATCATTATATATAAACTTTTAAATGAAGTTTAGATTCATTAAAAATAATTCACAATATCATTTATTTCACTAAAATAAATTTTAAAAAGACGTTTAGATCCATAAAACACAGTTAAACTTACAAATTCGAATATAAAATCACTATTCGTCTTTTTAGCCCAATATAAACCCAAATTCAACTCTATTGAATTAAATTCAATAGAAATTCCCAAAATATTCTTTTCTCTCATTTACCAAATATTTTTGCACTTTATCCCTTTTGAAATATTCCCATAATTTAAATCCAAATATCCATTTAAATTTATCAAAATCCCAATTCAAAAATCCAAAAATATTTTACATTATGTTTATTTTTATTTAACTCTATACCAAGATGTTACAGTGATAGTCGCAAACGGCGTGCGCAGTGGTCGAGAGTCGTATATGGCGTGCGCAGTGGAGCTGACAAGATGCCTTGTTTATTAGAGGTGGCTTTTGGTACGGATTAGGATAAACGATTTGGAATTTATGGTTTTAGACTAGAAAATGGTTCTAAGGCATAATTTACTAATTATAAATAACTATTATTAAAACTTTGAAAAATAGCTTCAAAAAGTAACGTCGGTAATCAGTCTCAATTTGCAATAAAACTTAGTGTCAACAAATTTCTGTTCATAAATTAATGCAATTTGCAAAGGTTCAGCAGTGAATATAATAAGTGGACGGCAATAATATAAAAGAATTTGAAATAGAAAAGGATTAAAATAATCCCTTGTAAATCGCTCGAAAACCCATCGCAGATTTAGCAAATGGAAAACTCAGCCGCTATAATCCCGCTGTTATTTTCAGCATTTCTTCTAGTGTTGGTTGTTTCTTTTATTAGTTAAGAAAAATTCTAAGGAACGAGATTTTATAGTACAAATTATTAACTATAATTTACTGATTATTCATAACTAGCTATAATAAATATTAAATATAAAAAATAATGATTGATTATAGATAAAAATTAGTAATTATAAATTATATATTAATAATCATTAGTTATTAATTATAAATAATTAACTCATATAAGTTTTCATATATAAATTATTAATTATAAATTACCATTTACAAATTATTTAAGTAAGTATTAAATATTTGTTATTAACTATAAATTATTATAATATTTTAAGCAACACTAAAAATATTCAAAAAATTTAACATAAATTTATGAGTAAAACTATTTTTTTTAAAATTTGTAGTAAACTACTATCTAGATTTAAAAAAACTTTTTTTTACAACATTTTTAAAACTGTTGTTAAAAGGGTAATACAACAACGTTTATGAATAAAAGTTGTAAAAAGTTAAGTTTTTACAACGTTTTCGAATAAAACGTTGTAAAAAGTACTATTTCACAACGTTTTACTGAAAAACGTTGTAAAATTGAAGGTTTTTACCGAAAAAGTTGTAAAACGGGAATTTTTACAACGTTTATTTTACAAACGTTGTAAAACAAAAGTTGTAAAAAAGTGTTTTCATTGTAGTGTCGATGCGGCGGGCTAAGACATCGTTTTCCTTTTGCAGGAATCCTTTTCTAGAGCCAGTTCCCCACCGCGATTGAGGGCAGCATCAAGTTCTTTCATATAGGAAGCTTCTAAACGATTCACTACCTCCGACGTTTCCTTGGCGCTCTTTTCTGCCTCAGCAAGTTTTGTTGTCAACTCCGATAGTTCATTATCTTGGTGTTTGATTATGTCTTTATCGTCTATTGCCTCTAGCTTGAAACGATTTATTTCATATTGTCACTCGATTGACACTTTGGAGATTTTTTCCGCTAAGTGTTGAAACATTTCATGCCACACGAACACGTCATTAACACATGCGAGAGAGCTTGCTTTGGCGTGCCCCGGGATCATATGTACTATGGGAAGTAATTTAAGCCCATCAAAATGGATTTTCGAGAAAGTGGCCTTGAGTTCAGCTAATTTCTCCATTGTGGAAGTGTCGAGAGTAGTGGTAGGTAAGGATGGATTGGAAGTGGCAACTAGATGCTTTCTCGATCTACGGTCGCGAGATTGCTTAAAGCTAGAAGAACTAGAGTGCTACTCATGTGGTATGGCAATTTGAGGGCCGTAAAAGGGAGGCTGGTCTCCGCTATAAGCAGGAAAATTGGGCTGATCTCCTTAGCGAGATGTCTGAGACTGGGACTTGTGCTTGGAAGAAGAAGTTTCCCTTGAATGATAGCTTTTCTCCCATCTGTCGTCTTTTACCTTGCGCCTGCCGGACTCCGAGTCATGGCTAGATCAATAATGCATCGAAGAGCCCCTTAAACGATCGAAGGACCGGGACTGAGTCACTGCTCCTACAAAGACCAAATGAGAACATGTAAGTAACTATTGTGCAAAGGATTAATGAAGAGCGTGTAGTGAAGTGCACGTGGTCACGATTGTCCTATTGTTCCCCTTTGACAGACCAATGGATGTAGCCTTGCTTATGGGTGTTCTCTCTCCTTTATCGGTAGAAAGAATGCCTTCACCACTCCTAATAGGAGAATTAAGCCCTTCGATATTAACATTTGGAAAGTTGTAGGTCATAATATCATCGGGAATTTGGGGATTTGAAAATCCCTTCAGTGAACTTTCCAAGTGTTGGGAAGATGATTCTTCTTCAATAGAAGTGATGACGAATTCTGGATCTACGGTAGTTTTTCTTCTACGAAGTTTATATGCTAGCTTCTTATTCCTCTTAGTTAGTGTTTAAGATTGTGCTCCTTATGGCAGTTCGACCACAGGCGCCTTGCCTGGGCCCGCACCATCGTCGCTGGGTTTATTGGCCTAGGAATCCCTAATCTCACCTTCTTTAATGTTATTCGAGTCCCCTCGGCTGGGGGCATGATAGAATTGATGGCATCCCTTTCTTGCTCTATGACATTTCTAGGCATTGCTGCACTTCTGGGGAGCCCAATGCTACGACCCTCTTTCAATGGCCCAAATAATGGTAATAACTCATCGGTTACAAGAAGTTTGACGTCCTTGTTTTCGACAGGGGTAGCACGAATAGCGGCGACCGCTCTTGAAAAACTAATGCCTTTAGGACATGGGCGGACACCTGTAGGAATCCCGGATGTTAGTAGATTCAAAAATGTGACTTGGATTAATGGATTTAGGAATGAAATGAAAATAATACTTACGTTCTTCCAACCATCGCCTTGCGAAGCCAGGTGGACACCGAACATAGAACCACTCATGTTTGAACAGGGAGAGTTTATTCCAAGCGCCTGTTAAGACTTAGCAGTTAGGTGAAGGTTCAAGAAAAACGCAGGAAGGACTTCTTAACTGCCATTTAAAGTTGTAAATGAATCTTATGTCCTTGGGAGTTGGCAGACAAAATAGAATGCTCATGAACAGCAGAAAGGTTCCATGTAGGAAGACGTAGTTATTCGGATGGAGTTGAGTGGTAGCTATCCCAAGATTTCTCAAAATCTCTCGAACAAACGAATTAACGGGCGGTACGCATCCGACCCAGCACATAAATTTGTTACACGCCATGTATCCCTTCGGAGGCAAGTGAGGCCTATCATTTATCTAGGGAACCAAGACATCTGTGAACGTAATTCGATGTATGGAACATAGCTTGTGAAGGGAAGCTTCGCCAATTCAGGAAGCTTGAGAATCTATTGGGTTATCTAGGAGAATGACACCTTCTACTGCGTCGAGAGTAGGGCTTATATCCTCCGCCGAGAGGACCGGAACATCTAGAAAAAGGTTGACCAATGGACCAGAGACTTCCGTTTATTCGGCTTGATGATTAGGAGAAAGCCTATAAGATATAGTTGTAGAGCTCGACTTTGCTTTAGGATCGACATGCTCCATGATCGGTTCGAAAGACATAGCAGCTAAACGCTCTGAGCATCTGGAGTTCAAATTAGCTATACTCGGTAGATAGTCAAGGTTAGAAAAGTTTATTGATTCCCCCCTTCCTCCCCCCAATGTTAAGTGTAAGCTAGTGTAGTGTAGTGAAGTGTACAACAGAAATAAACAGCTTAAAATCAAAAAATGAAGCTAAATGACGAAACTTTGTATTTCGACCAGAGTGACCATCATCGCTGACTGTCTCAATTGGAAAAAAGATTGATCGGTTGTGAAAGCTTTAGGATCGACTATCGGCATATCGAAGTGTAAAATTTGTCGTTCAAGTCCATATGAAAGTTTTTAGTATATGTTGAAAGTTTCAAGGATTTGATTGTTCAATCTCAAGTTTAATAGTGAATATGCAAGTTTTATTGTTCATCATCATCATCTCTCCAAGTTCATTAAGGTGAATTAGTGATGATAGTCCAAACAAGTAAGGTTGGATTAGATTGCAAGTTCAAAGGGCTCTTTGTACCGACCCCTAACTTTATACCAATCCTTATGTTTATATCGATCCCTAACTTTATACTAATCCCTATGGTTATACTGATCCCTATCCCAGAGCTTCTTGACCAATCCCTCTTTTCAACCTAAAACCCACCGATCCCTTCACTTCTACATAATCCAACTGATCCCCCTCTCACAACATACTGACCCCTTCTACTTCGTCCTCTACTCATCGAGCCTTTACGTAGAGGGATCGGTATCGATCCAAATCTCCAACACTGATCCCTCCTCCACTCTATCTTCTTCCTTCTTTATCCTCCCTTCTTCTTTCTCCTTATTTATTTTGCCTAACCCTATCCACCAATGATTCATCTTCTCCAGGCCGCTTTGATCGTTGTATCATCACAGCTTAGAGCGCCATCAAAATCATTAACGATGCCCTTATCTCACCATGAAACCGAAGGATGAATTCAAGAAGGCTCACATGCATATGAATATGTTAAGGAAATTGACGAGAAGTTCGAAGGCGATTGAAATGAAAAGTATGGGGAAGTTAGTTTGTAAATGCCAATTAAATCACGAAAAGATTTTGTTTCAAAATTGAGGGGAGAAGAAAAGAAAGAAAGTTTGTTTTGAATAAAAGAGCGAGAGGGTTTGGTGCTTCGGAGAGAAACGATAAAATGAAGTAAGAAAAAGTGAACGAATGGGAAAGCTACTTTATATATGGATCAAGAGATCGGCCCAAGTCATTGGCACGAAGCATGGAGAGAGGGATCGGCATGAAAGCTTACCGATCCCTATTAGCATGAACCCAAAAAAAGGGATCCGCATACATGTATGCTGATCCCTACAAAAAAAATTTCAAAGAAGAAAAAAAGGGAAAGAGAGAGAGAGGGATCAGCTAATCATATGCCGATCCCTACACATAATAAATAAATGATGATGATTATGAGGGTTCAGCTATAAACATGTACATATAAAATGCAGAAAAGTTGGCAATGACCTCTGAACATGCAAGCACGTTCGAGAGCCAGCAATAAGAACGTGTACATAAACGTGCACGTGTGTAACCCAAAGGACCAATTTTTTGGAATCGACAGAAATTGAAATCAAACCTGAAGCCTTCAAGTTCAAGGCTGGAACAACCAACCAAAACTTGTTAGCCTTGTGGGATCAAACTTATGAATATTAACTAATGGAGTATAGCCTTGGGTTTATACTATTGGAAATCAACCAAGCGTCATGGTGATCAATGAGAAAAATAACGCCTTGGAGAAATAGTTCAGTAGATGGATAGCAGTTATTCAAGCTAGATGGATTTCTTATCGACGAATCTAATTTGTTTTGATTCAAAGCATGTCATGTTCAACACAAGATGTACTTTAGGGGACAAGTGTTATCCGACATTTAGCCTGACTATATCAAGCTGACTACACAGGTTAGATTCGACTGCCATCAAGGCCGACGACTCTGGAGTGATGATTGTGGGACCCAAAAGTCAAGTACAAATGATCATATAAAGTTAGGACTAAATGGATTTGATGGATGTACAATGTAGGATGCTCGAAGTATGGACTATAGCCTAATGATTGGAAGGGATCGGCATACTTCATGAAGGAGGGGTCGGCACACAACGAAATACAAGAGCATCGTTACAAAAAACGATCAATATCTCGAGATCTACAAGTCCAAAGCATATGAAATTTGAAGAGTAAGGTATATGGACCCTAGGGATCGCACGTCAAAAGGATATTATTGGAGGGATCGGCATGTATCCCTTGGAAGGGATCGGCAGAGAGCAGTGCACAAGTAATGTTGAGTAAAACATCAAGCAATAACTCGAGTTCCAGTGATCCAAATGATATGAAAATTGGAGGTTGGACATATTTTAGCATGATGAAGCCTGTGTAGGGATTGCTTCCCAAAATTCAACCAATAAATGGATCAGTACCGATCCCTCCACATTGGGAATTGGACCTAGCGATCCCTCTAGTGGGCCCATGTGGATTGGAAGGTCCTTCAGCCGAAATTTCAAAGAGACAGGTGGTCGTCTTCACCTATAAATACTGGCTTGATGGGTCATTCTTAGGATGTTTTATGCTGCTTGTCACTCTAGATTCTAATGTAATCAAATCTTTGCTATTTTCTACAGCTGTAATCAGATTTACAAGTGATTAATAAAGAATAATCTTCAAAGTGGGCATAGGCATACAACTTCGAACCACTATAAATTTTTGTGTCTCTGATTATAGTTGATTTTAAGTTACTTGTTGATTTAACTACTCAATTTATTTTTTGTTTTTTTTCACTTACTTCTCTACAAAAAACTATTCTTAGGTGTTTGACCAATTTAGTTGCAAACAATCATTAATTATTCATTAATTGAGTGTACTAAATTTAGATACACCTACTAAATTTAACTAGCTTTGCTCCATAATGATGAAAGATACACCTACCGAATTCATCTTTTTTAGTTGCAATGCTAATTGATCAGACCTAGTTGTAATCATTCATTTATTCTTGTTCCCTATTGAATATAAATCATGTTATAATACAATGGTAGTCAGTTGAATTACAATTAGGCTGTTAAGAGCTAGCTTATTATCTTTGATTCAATCACACTTGATAATCTTGTTGTAACTAAATTTCTTATAGGTAGGTGTAAGACTACATTACGAAATAGGAAACCGTCATCCCGAAGCAATAGAATTAGTTTGAGACCCTAATTCAACTTCTATCAAAAGTTATATCCCGAACAAGGCTTCCAGGATCAAACTAGTCATAAAGAAATTCGAAAGAAATCATAGGTATGTAAATTGTCCCTAGGAATCATATCCTAGAATTATACTAAATTTAGAACAAAGTGCAACTAAAATATGCTCAAAATTTATTACTAAAAATGTATTAACATGTACTAATACAAGTTACGTCCTTTTCCATACCATACCTAACCTGTATACACATTACAGATGTTGAATATCTTGGTTGTTCAACTCTTTGCATAATCTTCGATTCCAACTGATGAATATTTAAAATTGTACTAAATTTTGAACAAAGTGCAACTAAAATATGCTCAAAATTTATTACTAAAAATGTATTAACAAGTAGTAATACAGGTTATGTCCTTTTCCATACCATACCTAACCTGTATACACATTATTAAAAAATACTTCTAATTTGGTAAACATTATTATCAAGAATGTATCTTAAAATTATGAAAATAACACATTCCTACTTTGGTAGAGAATATTTCACGGGATCCAATAAAAGATGATTTATGACAGGGACTATTCTTAGTTGATTTGGCTGCGACTGGGGCCAAGTGTTCTACAATAAGCAGCTTGATGTTTAACTAGATTTGCTACATAGAGATGAAAGATGCACCTATCGAATTCATCTTTTTTAGTTGCAATGCTAATTGATCAGAGCTAGTTGTCATCATTCATTTATTCCTGTTCCCTATTGAATATAAATCATGTTATAGTACAATGGTAGTCAGTTGAATTACAGTTAGGCTGTTAAGAGCTAGCTTATTATCTTTGATTCAATCACACTTAATAATCTTGTTGTAACTAAATGTCCTACAGGCAGATGTAAGACCACATTACGAAATAGGAAACCGTCATCCCAAAGAAATAGAATTAGTTTGAGACCCTAATTCAACTTCTATCAAAAGTTGTAGCCCGAACAAGATTTCCAGGATCAAAATGGTCATATAGAAATTCGAGAGAAGTCATAGGTGTGTAAATTGTCCCTAGGAGTCATATCCCAGAATTATAGAATCATAGAACCTCATATGAATAAAAATATATTTTACGATCCTTCGATACGTAAAATACGGATCGTTACATTCTCCTCCCCTTTTGGGAATTTCGCCCTCGAAATCCCCAAATAAGCCAAGATATAGGTAACCATGGTCATCTCGAATAGCTACCAAACATAAGCAACCATCAAACATCTCAGACAAGCAGCCATACGATTAATAGTATCGGTGGTCTATCCTCGCATGCGGAATACTATCCTATCAAATATAACATACAATGGTGAAAGCAGATACGATAAAAAGTGGATTTTATCATTCAAAGAATTTGGATGCGTAGTCCTCATGCTTTCCTCCGTTTTCAATGTACAATCGTCATCACTTCCGCCCCCATTGTACCTTTACTAGCTTCACCGTCTTCCTCCTAAGATGTTTTGCATCGTTCCCAACAATACGAAATGGCCTAAAAGGTATATAAACTTCTAGTTATACCTCAACATCTTCTAGTTTATTCGGTGTGATCATCATGCCAGAGTCACGCATTAATTTCTGTAGATAAGAGACATGAAAAATGTTAAGTCAACCCTATATGCTAGTTTCTCAATTCTTTCGACTATCGAAAAAGGACCTACAAAACTCGGTACCAACCTCCCCATTCTACCGAATCGAACTACATTATTTAGAGGAGAAACCTTTACAAACACCATATCTTTGACAGAAAACTCCAACTCTCTTCATCTTTCATCCGCATAGCTTTTTAGTCGATCTTGAGCAGCTTTCATTCGTTGCCGAATGACCTCATCCCACGATCGACATGAAAGAGCGTTACACGGTCGACCATACAATGCTTCATATAGAGCCATGGCAATTCTCGATCGATAACTATTATTATATGCAAAATCCACTGAATGCAAATGGTCATCCCACGATCGACCAAAGTCTATAATGCATGCTCACAAAAGATCTTCCAATATACGATTTACTCTTTCGGTCAACCCATCTGTTTGTAGGTAATATTCTGTCCTAAGATGTATCTCTACCCCTAACGCCTCTTGTAAGCTCTTCCAAAACCCACTAGTGAACAACGGGTCTCGATCGCTCACAATGCCCTTCGATACACCATGAAATTGTACTATCCATTTTATATACAACTCTCCCATCTTGGATGCCGTCCAACTGGACTTGGCAGGAATAAACCTTGCACTCTTTGTCAACCAATCTACTATTATCCAAATGCCATCGTACCCTTCTCAAGTCCTCGGTAATTCAGCAATAAAATCCATCGATACTTGCTCCCATTTCCATTCAGGAATCTCTAATAGATGCAACAGTCCACTAGGATTCTTCTGCTTTGCCTTTACCAACTAATAGTTTATACACTTCGAGATGAATGCCCCAACATCTCTCTTCATACCTTATCAGTAGTAAGTTCACTTCATATCTTGGTACATCTTATTACCACTGGGATGAATGGTTTATCTAGAATGGTGACACCCTCTTAGCACTTCATCTTGTAATCCATCAACGTTAGAAACCAATAATCTTCCATCCTTACGAAGCCAACCTTCTCGGTCGAGTTCGTATTGCTTCATTTCTTCATATTCTACTCCTTCCACAATTTTTGCTATGACCTCCGCTAGCTTATCATCTCGCTTCTAACTAGTACCGATCCTTTCAATTAGAGTAGGTCAAATCGATAAGCTTGCCAACATTTTAGGTTCTAGCTCACAGTGAGGCCTGAAATCAAATCCAGCAGTATATTCTATCTACTTCTATTCCAAGAACATTTCTCCCAACCCAGCATGTCTTCTACTCAAAGCATCGGCGGCATTCCCTTTTCCTGGAGTATAGGAAATTACCAAAATCATAAGAGGTCAAGAACTCTAACACCGTTGCTATCAAAGGTTGAGATCCTTCTGAGAGAAAAGGTATTTCAAGAATTTGTAGTCCGTAACAGATCAAACCTCTCTTCCAACAAATGGTGCCTCCATATCTTCAAAGCAAAAACAATAGCCGCCAATTCCAAATCAAGAGAAGGGTAATTCCTTTCATGTAGTTTCAGCTATTGACTAGCATAGGCAACAGTTTTCCCTTTCTGCGTCAACACTGCATCCAGTCTAGTACCACAAGCATCGGTGTATACTATTAACTCTTCATTTCCACTTAGAATGGTCAACACTGGTGCACTCATCAACCTCTCCTTTAGACTTACAAATGCATGCTCACACTTCGCATCCAATGCAAAGGTCTAATTCTTCTTCGTCAAATTTATTAATGGTGCCGCTACCTTTGAGAAGTCCTTTATGAAGCATCTATAGTATCTCACCAATCCTAGAAAACTTCTCACATCCATAGCATTCTTAGATTGATTCAAATCTTAGACCGCTGCCACGTTCGCAGGATCCACAGCTATACCCTATCTCGAAACAACGTGATCCAAGAATCTCACTTCTTCTCTCTAGAAGTGACTCTTAAAGAACTTCGCTTTCAACTTGTACTTTCTCAATATCTCTACTTTCTCAATATCTCTACTTTCTCAATATCTCTAGCACAATCTTCAAGTGTGTCTTATGCTCCTATTCAGTTCTAGAGCAGATCAGATATCATCCACGAACACAAGCACGAACTTATTCAGTTAGTCTCTGAAAACCCGATTCATGATATGTACAAAGTATACCGGAGCGTTGGTTAACCCAAATGGAATCACCAACCACTCATAAAACCCCAACGACATATGAAACACAGTAATAGGCCCACTCTCCTTCGCTGCTCTAAGCTGGTGAAATCCCATCTCAAACCCATTTGGGAGAACACCTTCGCACCGCGAAACTGCTCGGACAAGTCATCCATACGTGGGAGTGGATACTATTTTTCTATGTCATCCTATTCAGCTCACGGTAA
This sequence comes from Allium fistulosum, assembly GCA_030737815.1. NCBI lineage: Eukaryota > Viridiplantae > Streptophyta > Magnoliopsida > Asparagales > Amaryllidaceae > Allium > Allium fistulosum. Next base: position 1,002,996,875 of record CM060902.1, on the reverse strand, counting down.
TCCACACACAACCTTAAAGAGCCATCCACCTTTGTTGTGAATACTATAGGTGTGCCCCACGCAGATATGCTCCTTCGAATGAACCTTTTCCTCAATAGGTCATTCACTTGCACCTCCAATTCATTCTTCTCTTTGGGTGCCATACTCCTCATATGTTTAAAAATTGGTTTGGCTTCCTTCACCAAGTCTATCCAAAACTCGATCTCTCTATGAGGTGGTAATCTAGTCGCTTCCTCAGAAACATCTGGGTACTCTCTAGCAATAGGCGCAGATGACAATCGCTACTGTAGAACCTCAAGCAAAAATAGAAAACTAACCATCACCCCATTCTCTAGTAGGCAGTTAATCACTACTGTTTGCCCATCCATATCTCTGATTGTCACCAACAGCTTCTCGCAATCCACTATGGCCGCATACTTCCTAAACCAATCCATACCCAAGATAATCCTGAACCCAACAAAGTTCAGAACAAAATAATCACAAACCAAAGAACATCCATGACTCGATAAAACTAAGCCACGACAAACCATGCAAAGACTAGTAGAGCCTCCAACAAGTTTCGTCACGATCAGGGGTCGGTCTACTATCTTAGGTTCTAATCCACATCTATTTATTAGGTCACTATAGATGAATGAATGAGAAGCACCGATATCAAACAAAACTCGAACAGGAACATCACCAATAGAAAGCATACCTTGAATGACAACTCCCTTCCCCTTTCCCTTCCTCTTCTCCTTTGCCGAGGGAGCACTCGACGAAGTCGGTACTGCATCTAAAGCATATGCCTTCACAATCTACTTATCCTTTACCGGTTCTAGAATATTCTTCTTCAAATGCCTAGGCTTATCACAATTATAGCATTTCTTCTTCTCACTTGTCTTACAGTCTTTAATTAGATGACCTTTCTCATTGTATCCGAAGCAAGTAGTTCCCATTTACCCTACTTCTTGCCACCCCTGCCCTGAGACTGCTTCCTCTTCCCATTCCACTTCTTCTTGCCTTTACCACCTTGCTACGGCTTTGGCTCGTATTTCTCGGTAGAAACAATAATAGAAATATTATCCATAGGGTACAAGCTCTCATGGCGAAGCGCCTTCTCTACAAGCTTTTCAAATGGCTCATCTATATGGTCCATGGCTTTTCCCTCAACTAGTCATCCAAACCAATAATGAATTTCTCATTATTCTTTAATGGAGTGTTGATGAACGACATCTCATACTTAGATAAAGCATCAAATTCCACCATATATTCAGAAACTATCATCTCTCCCTGCTTTAAGTTCAACAAATTTTCTGAAAGAACCGAATTTTGAGTAGTCGGAATAAACTTCTCTTCAAACCTTGTCTTGAACTGATCCCAGCTGAACTGATCTTCTAGAGTAGCAATAGTAACAACATTTCACCAATTTATGGCTTGGCCCTATAGTTGTCTCGAAGCCAACTTCCTTTCATAACATCTTCCACCTCTATATCACTGTAGATGCGCTCACAAGTATCCAACCAATCTTGCACTTCTATGGCTGACTCTGTCCCTTGGAATGACTAACCTCCAAGAGTAGAATAATCTTTGTTCAGCTTGGTGAAATCAGCCTTAGGCGCTTGCATGGGAGTACCTCCACCTATCACCACTCCAGGATAATTCCTCATCATAACATTGAACATGGCTTGGACATCAGGCGTAGCAGCTCCAAATCATGCTCCTTCCACTACTCTTGAAACAAAATTCATCATAGCGTTCCTTGTATGCTGGCTCATTCTTATTTGTAATAAGAATGATTAGTCTCTCATAAAGAAAACTGTGTCTATAGTGCTCATTGTGAGTCAACGTAATAGGGATCTTAAGGCTAAATTAACACTAGAGGAGGAGTGAATAGTGTTTAATTGATTATCTGAATATATTTTAAATTCTTTAAGATTATACTTGGAACGATGTAATTAACAATCACAGAAACAATCAAAGTGAAGGTAAAAGTAAATGCAGTAAAATAAAAAGGAAAGAACACACTAGAATTTTATACTAATTTGGATTTACCATACATCCAGTTCCGCACAATTCCTTGTACGGATTTCTTTTTAACTAGTAAATGCAAATACAATCTCGATTTCAAGGCTATGAGACATATCCTCCAAAATCCCAACCTCTGGATAAAGTCACTCTTGAATAGAAATTTGATCTTAGTTTGAGTGAAAGATGAGAGAAATTATAGAGTGGATGAAGGAGAATCAAACTAGTGATGATTGAATTTGATTTTGGTTGAATTTCGGAAGAGTTTGGATACAAATTGATTTAGAAATCAAGAGAGTGAAAAGAGGAGAGAAGAATAAGAAAGTAGATGTTAAAAATTTGTTTGGAATTCTAGTATATGTAGAGAAACAACGGTCAGGTCCATTCGCGAAGAGATACGACGAAAAGACGCTTCCATTCAAATTTGAATTTTGAAAATTATGACCACTATGTCGACATATAAGGATTGGATATGTCGAAATATCCTTCATAAAATTGAAAAACACTTTAACAATATTATTATGAAAATCCGTTGCTTTGTAAAATAATTTGATATTTTGTAGAATCATTTAAATATAGTTTATACTCATTTTAATCAAAATATAACTTAATAAAATTTATGAAATAATTTTTGAAAGATTTAATAAGAGTATTCAATTATATATATATATATAATAAATATAGTTATAAATTATAAGTAAATATCTAAAATCAAAATATAAATATCAAAAATAAACATAAGGAAGATATAAACTATAATACCAAACAATAAAATAGATTTAAAAATACTTAAAAACTTAATAGAATATCTTTGTAGATATAAAAGGTTAAGAAATTATTTTGAGAAATATTTTGAAAAGATGTTTGAAGAGGTTACATTGAAAACCAAGATATTTGAAAAATATTTAAAACTTATTTGAAATAGAGAGAGAGAGAGAGATCAAGAAAGTGCTATCGGGGTTTTAACAAAAATTCTATGACTCTATAACTTATCTGGAATATCTTGAAATTATTGAATTCTTCAATACTCGTGAGTCTTCAATTATCATCATCTTGAATCTACTCTTGATGCTGTACAGTCTTCTTAATCAACACATATCTAATATTCCGCACTATATACTATATATATCTTGATAAAACATTAGTATTTATATTTTATATGATGTCTATAGTTGTTAACATCAAAACCAAAACCTAAGGTACTAACACTCATATGTATGTGACTTATACTATATAATATATTACTATATAGTTTTGAAAACCAAACTTATAACAAGTATGCATCCCAATCTCTATTGGATCATGGTATCAACTCCAATTAATCATGTAACCAAAGCTCTGATACCAAATGTGAAGACTTCCCTATACCACCAGTACCAATAGTATATAAATATTGTGATGTCCATGCCCGGCCGATATAGGACGTTCATCAAGGTTGAAATAAACCAATATAGCATATAACCTATCATATCTCATAGCGCATGGATAAAATATAATATCACTAATATAACAGAAGAGACGGTAATAGCTATGTAAACAAATCATCACCAGAGAAATAGATCCATAAAGTTATACCTCAAATGCAGTAAAGTTTTACAACAGAAGTAAACTCTAATGAACTATCTTAACAAATGGTAATGAGCAAGCACCGTCACAGGCTCCACAGCGTCGCTCAGTGGAATAAGCATAGACTCCATATATTTAAATAATACGAGATAGCTTCATCCAGCTCGTCCCCTGAACAGTTAAAGCATCACCTAGACCTATTATCTAGTCTACTCATTTAAGAGTACCTAGGATAATATGAAACAAAGCATAAAGCCTTGGGCCAGACAACAGTTTGGTGTGAGCAGTAAATGAATCTCAAAATACTATATATATATATATGGTAAGGAACAAGAGTACACGTACCATACCTGACACATCCCTGCAACCAAAGAGTTAGCATATGACACTATAATATGCTACTCTACAATATCATAAAGGTATACCACAAACCAAATAAAGGATATCAGTCTTCTAGGTATTTCTACCTCCGATACCTACTTCCCCCGATATCTATAAGTATAGCCTACTAAAGAAAGCAACCAAAGCAACCATGGCATCTTTCAAACAATCCTAACTATCACTCCATATGCTATGAATATATAATAACTTGTATGACCCTAAGCCAGGGACTATTGGAAATCATGGTTCTCTGTTGTACTCTCGTATCTTGTAGCCCAAAGCTGGATACATGTCTCGCAGCCTAAAGCCGGACACTAGACCCAAAGCAATAGTTCCAAGGTATACAAGTCCCTTCATTGACCTGTGGGCGTCCCCACTTATAATACCCCTACATCGAGTACAACTGAAAACTCTCCGAGTCATCAACGATTCCTTAGCACATACACTCGAGTCCATCTTTGTTCTATTTGGACACCGAGCCATTCTTGCTCAATCCAGTTTCCATTATTCATGAGGAACCCTTCCACATTCCCTGATCATACTGCCCACCTTTACGAGCCGCCATCTTCAGAACTTACTCCCAACAAGAGCCAACATCCGAAGACCATAGCTTTTTATCATGTTGTTATATCATCATCCAACCTGATATGAATGAGCCAATACCTCTAGCATGATCTACAGGACCTCTACTTCACCAGCCATAAGTTCTATCCCATTTGGACTTAAACCTAGAAGTCAGTACCAACCTTCCAACTCGGCCTCGAGCTCTCTACTTAGCCAATATATGGCTAAATTTTCTTCCACTCCTTCCTTGCTTCTAGTACTCCATGCCCAAATGTTTTGACCCCGGCTTCTCTACATAAATCAAGTCGTCATAGAACAAGTCCTATCTTTAAGGTGCCCTACTTCATATTCTAGAAACAAGTCGTTATAGCTCCAACACTTAGCCAATCACTGATCCATCTCTTTAGGAAACCTCTACTAGCAACATCTTCGTTCTCCCCAAAGTCGCCGCCACCATGGACCAAATAGCACATGTCGAGGCCGACCTCCCAACACGATGCCAACTTATGTAGATAATGAATTGGAACTTGCACCTTGAACCACGAGCTCTTCCAATACTTCAGAGCCTCTTCTCTAAGTTGCGTCCAATTCCGACCAATTTTTCTTCCAATTTTCTCAATTATCCGATCTAACTTTCTACTCAATCAAAACACTAGCAAATACCTTCAAATCATATCATCCAACATAGAATAACAAGCAATTTAATCTAATCAAACATGCAATCCATAAAAATAAGACAAACGAGTCAATTTCTAACATAGATCTACATATAGCATGAATATATGAGCATTAGCTAGGGTGATTTCTAATCAATCTTGATCATATACATAGTTTAACATTTAATTAAAGTTAGATATGGTTTTATGACCAAAAACTGATTTAAAACATGTTAAATCCTATGATTTTACCATAAAAATATGCATAGTATGGTGAGAAGGCAAAAACCACTCACCAATTACTAAATTCAATCAATTTCTATGTAGATCTAATCGGGATAGCTAAGAAAAGCACTCCAAATCAAGCAAATCGATGATCTCTATCTTCTAATTGAGGATCCATTCTCTAATCTACAATCTAATTTGATTTAGAAAGCAATTTGGGTGATTTTGGATGAAATTGAGATGGATTTACGGCTAGTTAAGGTTTAGACCTAATTTAGAATGAGAAGGAAAGTTTCCATTTGACTCCTACTTCCCTTATTTGTGGTGATTCTCTAATTAGGCTGATGGGCATACTAATGGGCTTTACTAATTACACACTAATTCTGACCAGCAGTTTACAAAACTTAAAACAGGCATAGCACCCTAATCGTAAGTCCGTTTTTCTATTATGACCATTCTACGGAACTAGAAACCATCATCCTGAAGCAATGGAACTGATTTGAGACTGTAATTCAACTCCTATCAAAAGTTATCGCCCAAACAAGATTTTCAAGGTCAAAATGGTCACATAGAAATTCAAAAAAAATCATTGGTGTGTAAAATGTCCCTAAGAGTCATATCCCAAAATTATAGAATCATATGACCTCATACGAATAAAATAGAAATATTTTACGATCATCTGATACGTAAAATAAGGGTCGTGACAACATTATGATGTGAACACACATATTACAACGATAAAAATTGGATTATATAAACATTCTCACTTTCAATATGTTATCAAACCATACCCAACTCACAACTCAACTAAATGCTACATAACATTATTTTTAAATTATCAAATTGTAAGCATGACCCGCCTATGACAACATGAAATATATGGTTAACTACAGGGATAAAATTAAATGAAAACTTTGAAATTTACGCTCATATATTTATGCTCTTACCGCCATATGTTCCTTTCATGTCGCACTCTCGCGAGGTGCTGGTTTCGCCAAATCCTTCTGGGTCGCATTCCAAATCTGGGCGAACAATCTGTACCCTGACTAATGCAAGCTCTTGCCATGCTCCTGGTTCTAAGTTCGTTAATCCTATGTTGTCGTTGGTTTCAGATCTGGAGTATTCGAAGTCGTTAGCTAATAATCCTATTTCTGGCTTTGTTAATGGCAACCCTCAGGGCTCTTCTCCTCTCACGCCGATACTTCTAGCAGCAGCCTCAAGTAATGTTGGTCAGTGGTCTGAGCTGGTAGCGCAAGATTTTGGTGCTAAATCTCCTGAAAACGTATGTACAATTGGAGTTGATAAGGCTGCTGAGCTTGATGGTTTGCATAGAAATGAAGTTATTGCTCAAGTGGATGGAAATGGTGCTCACGTAGGAGCTGTTTGTGGTAAGGCTCCTTTCATGTTTGTACCACTGAACCTATCAACACTACCAAGGTGCCAAAGTGGTCCTCGTTGTTCTCTTCTTTGCCGAGGAACGCGGGTGCTTATATGCCACGTTCTTTTGATATGGTGGAAATTGATGGTGTTATGGTTCCTCCGGCGGAAGTCACTCAGGCTGAGGTTGACTATTGGAAGGATCATACGGTTGGTTTTTTCTTGGATTCTAGCCCTCGTTATTCCATGATTAAAAGCAATGTGGCAAAGCTTGGCATATAAGGGGTGGACTTCAGGTACATATGGACAACTCTATGTTTTTCTTCAAGCTCTCGAGGCCTGAGGAGCGTCTCCGTGTCCTTAAGGCGGATCCTACTTTCATTCATGGTAAGCCTTTCATTGTTTCTACTTGGAGTACGTATGTTGACTACGCTCGAGATCAAGTATTATCTATTCCTGTTTGGGCCTACTTTTCTCATATTCCATCTGTCCTACAACCTTTGCTTGGTCTAAAATGGTTAGCTAGTAATGTTGGGAAATTAATATGATTTGATGCTAATATTGTTGCTAGGGAAAAGCTACTTTATGCAAAAGCTTTAATTGAAATATCTCCAAGTAAGCCTCTTCCTAACACGATTAAGGTTCATGTTAAAGAGGTCATGTTGTTGAGGTCGTTGTGCGTTATGGCTGGAGGCCAGTTGTATGTCCTGTCAGTCTTTTGGTCACCTTTTGGATGGTTGCACCCGTATTTCTACTATTGTCCCCATTTCTGTTAGGTCCCCTATACCGCGTCCTCCGACCTTGAAGTGGATTCCAAAGGTGCACTTGGATCCCATCATTGATTCCCCCGATACTATGCCTCCTGATCTGATTGTTCCTGTTGTGGTTCCTCCTGTCAGTGAGGATGTTCCAGTTTCACCTACTATTGCCACATCTACTTTTGATGATTATATCGTCCATGTGCCTGTTCATGATGCTATTGTCCAGTCATTTCATGTTGATGTTGTTGTTCCTCCTGTTCTTCTCGCCTCCCCTCATATTAATGTTATTACTCATGTGCCAGCAGTAGTTTATATTGATGGTCTTGATTCGTCTTTAGTTAAGACTGTTGTGGAGCCCGTTGTTGCTCCTATTGAGTCAACTCTGGTGCCCCATGACTCATTGTAACGACCCGCTATTTTGGACCATTCAAATCGACAATAATCCACACATGTCTGACTTGAATAATTCAAAATAACAGATTGTAAATAAATTTGGAGCAATAAAATCAAATATAGAATCACAGACACAGAATATCAGAATAACTCGCAGCGGAAATTAAAATACCATAGTAGTTCATGAAGCTACTATAATAAACTCTCAAAACAAAATACATAATATCAGTTTCAAAACATATACAATAGAAATCTCAAATACATAGAAGTTTATAATACCAGAGCTGAAATAGAACAACCGAAACTGAAATGGATAGATAACTGGATAAGTAGAATCTCCAACGATTCCTAGCTCCAGAAAGAGATCCAAAGCTAAGCTGTAAATACTCAGGCTGACCCGAGCGTAAAGTAAAACACAAAACACTCGAGTCAGGACATATATATACTTATATAATGTAAACCAACTCAAGTGAACTGTAGTAGTAATGCACAATAACTTAAAGGATGGTTGGGATCGTCCATCCTCTAAGAATCAGTTAAACCATAAATTAAATACATTCCGTGGTTAAAATTTCAAAATGGTAATTTATACTTTGAAACCAAATATCATTTCAAAATTCAATATCATTCAAAAAAATCCATTTCAAAATCACAATATCATATCTTTTCAAAACCATATTCATTTTATTTAAAATACCATTTCAACACACATTTCAAAATAATTTATATTTCAAACAAATTACTTCATTTTTAATCAAAAAAATGAAGTTATTATTTTTAATAATTAAATCATTAAATTTCCAAAATTTAAATCTTTCAAAGTTCATTTATTCACTTAAATTAATTTAAAACAATGAATATTCAAATTTCGCAGCATTTAGAAAATGCTACGGAAAGTTACTTTTAAAACAATTCAATTTAACAAAAGACAACATTTAAAAATGCTGTAATAGGGTTACTTTAGTTCAAATAAAACCTTAGTTAATTTCAGCAACTACAGTACTTACAAAGTGCTATAATAGCCCTTAATTCAATTTAGCCATTTAGTTCATTTCTATCAACTACAGCATTTACAAATGCTGTAATATCCTTTACATTAGAAATAATAACATTTCAAAATGTTGTTAATTAAATTCCAAATATTCAATATAATTCCTCAAACAATTAAATTTATTTAAATCATTTTAAACTTATAAAATCATATAATTTCACTTTTAAAACAATCATTTAAATACCCTTATATTCATGATTTTATAAAGTTAAATTTTCATTCAAAAATCAATTTAATAAAAAATTACTTATATAATTCAACAATCAAATTTCAATTCTTTATAATTAAATTTTTAGCTTAACACTTAAGTTTAAATTTCCAAATATAACTTATTTTTCATTTTTTTTATTAACTTAAATTTCATTTTTAAATAAAATTCACAAACTTCCAATCTAAGTTATATTTCAAAATTCAACTTAAATATTCATTTATTTAACCCTTTAAGTTATTCAAAATCATTAACACTTTATAAAATCATTTTAAATTCATTTTAATTCAAATTTTAAATCTATTTATCATATTTCCCACTTAATTTAAATTCCATTTATAACAAAATCATAATTTCCAAAATAACTTATATTTCAAATTTCTAACTTTACCATTAATTTATTCCAGTTATAAATTTTTAGAAATTCAATAATACTTTACAAAATCATTTTTAATTAAGTTTAAAATCAAAATATTATAATATTTACATTTCTAAAATACTTTAAAAAAATTTAGAAAAATATCTTTTAACCACAGTCTGTATAAAATTTTCTAACCTAAGTTCAATGATACGGATAATATATCATTTCAATCCGTAATTTACAAAAGGAAAATCCGGGTTTTATCATTTCAAAACCCGCAATCCCAAGTAAAATGAAATAAATAAAAATCGTTCAGACCTATCATTTCAGCCCATAACGATTTTTCCTTATTCTAAAGTCCGTTCGGGTATGTATCATTTCAACCCATAGTGATTCTATTCTACAGGGAACTTGCAGTGTGATAAACTGATATAAATAACAGAATAGCATAATATAACATAGGTGAACATCATATAATCAGAACATAGCAGATATAACATAATGATATGAGTATACATATTCAATTGTGATCAGTTTACTAGTCATATAAGTATAAACTTGTCTGGTGAGAATTACTCACTTGTATAAGCTGGAGATGACAACCAAATGCACAAACAAGGAACTTCAAAGGCACGATAACACGACAATGATTTGAGAGTGGGAGAGCCAAAGTTAATTGCCTTGTTAAATATCAAACAAAACAAATACAAACATGAATTAAAAACCAAAATATTACAAAACAATGCTAGGAATAACTACCCAATTCAAAGCTAGAGCTTTTGCACTTGCATTCTACATCATATGCTTCAGCCATAGGCTGGAAAAGCACTATTATGAGATGGATTTGGATCAGGTTTGTATCAGGTTAAGGTCATATAGGTCGGCCATAACAATATATGAAGTATTAGAGAGCTATGTGTGCATGAACACACAAATTCAAAGCACTACATGGATTTCAAGGCCGTCAAAGGTCTCGGCCAAGGGATGATTGGACCAGGCCTGATCTGGAAATATCAACTACAGGTGTTACAGAGGTCCAAGGCTCAGGTTGTGGCTGGTGGTGGTGGTGGATGGTCGGCCAAAGTGGTGGTTGAAGTGGTGGTAACAAGGGGAGTTCGGCTAGCATGGCTAAAGTGGAGTTTTTGTCCTTTTTTGGTGGATCACCATCATGGATGGCTTCGGCTATGGGATGGCAGTGGGAAGGAGGGGATGATGGCTGGAGTAGGTGGTGGTGGAGGCAGCCAAGGTGCTGGAGATGGAGGAGCTGAACACATGAAGGTGAATACAAGTGTAAAATCAAATAAATCAAGTAGAAAAAGTGAAAAAGAATGAAAGTTTTTACCAAAATTTTGTACGAGATAGGCCGAACTTTTTAGGGTTGAAAAGTATTTTGTTTTCACGAGAAAAGAATGGGAAAGTCAGCTGAAACAAAGGTATAGGGTCAGCCAATTGAATGCATGAGTTGTTGGGTAATGAAAAGGCAAATGAATGTGAAAAGACAAAGCATATAAAAGGTCAAAAACCTTTCATATTTCTTAATTCTTTTTGCAATTTTAAATACTTGTAAAATACATATAAATAAAGATAAAACACGAAAATATAATGAATGGAATAATAATAAATAAATTTTAAATAAATATAATTAAATTAGGAAAATAGCTTAAAAATAGAAACTAGATTATAAAATTGAAAATAAATACACTAAGCTTTGGAAAAATTATAACATCACTTAAAAAATGTTTTAAAATAAAATATATACCTAATATGTCATATAACACATATTAGAACATGATTTAACAAATAAAACATTATTTATATAAATTAAAATAGACAATTTTACTAAATAAATCAATGTACACATAATATTGTAAAAAGCATAACTTTCACAATATAAATCGGATTTCAACGAAACGAAAAGCAATACTCTTGAAATTTTATTTATTTTCTTAATAAAAGATAAAATTCAAGAATTCAAATATTTAAATTTAAAAGTCAAAGTTTGACCAAAATCCACTTTTTCTGGAAATATTCTTTTTTATTCAGGTTTGGAATTATAATTCACACAAAAATCAAAATATACTTTAAAATAACAAAAATTATTCATTTTAATAAATATAAATAAGTTTTCAAATAAAATAATCAAAATAAACAATTAAAATAAATCACAAAATTCAAGGTTGTTACACTCTCCCCCACTCAAATCTTTCCGTCCTCGAAAAGAACGAACAAGGAAAATAAGGAAAAGCAAGATAGAAAAAACAAATAGTACCTAAAAAAACAATTCCGGATTCGAAGCACGAATGCTCTCCTCCGTCTCCCAAGTACATTCTCGATCATCAGTACCCCATCGTACTTTGATCAGACTAATAGATTTCCTTCTTAGTTGCTTCGTACCTCTGTCGACAATACGAGTGGCTTACTCTCGACAGTCAGATTTAGGCTAAATATCCAAACTATCAAGAGCATAAGGCTTGAATAAAAAGAGATAGGTCAAGAAGATACTATAGAAGATGTGAGACATGGAATACATCATGCACTCCATACAGCTTCTCGGCAAATCCAGACGATAAGCCAAAGAACCAACTCTTTCCATAATGAGGAAAAGACCCTCGAAGAGGACAAAGGTAGGAATAGCTAGAAGAGAAAATAGGTTGGAAGACAAGGATGAACCATATTTTAAAACTATATAAATTTCAATTTAAATTTTTATATTTAACATTTTAAACATTTTATAATATGATAAATAGTCATTTGATTCAATTTTAATAGTTTGAAGTAAACAATATTAAAACAATTTAAATCATGATTAAAGTATCCTTTATATAATACTTTACCAAAATACTTTTATAACTCGATGTCTTAACAAGTTTATCCTCGTTCCTCCAGACTCTAGCAGTGCGTTGATCAGGCGCAAAGCTATAATTCTCCAGGTACTTAGTAGACTTGTCTCAACACCCAGTGAAAATACTGGAAAACTTTTAAAAACAGATATGGAAAGTACAATCCAAAAAAATAGAACAAAACGTGTCGATCATGGATCGCGGATACACAATGGTTACACCTGGATCCCCCAAGAAACATCTGTACCCTTAGGCCGCCCCCCAACCTTGCGATTACGCCATGAAGACTGGTAGTACTACAGATACACAATGGTTACGCCTGGATCTCCCAGGAAACATCCGTACCCTAGGCTCTCGCAGCCCCTACTGATTACGCTACCAAACAACCCAATAGATCGCAGATACATAATGGTTACGCCTGGATCTCCCAGGAAACATCTGTACCCGTAGGCCGCCCCCCAACCTTGCGATTACGCTATGAAGTCGCGCTCGTAAGACCATGGAGATTTCCATGGAATTCGATGGAAACTCGAGTATCATATCCAGAAAACCAAAATCAGAGAAATATCGATAGAATGAATCCACAATGTGGCCACAAAGCGGATATCAAGCAGAAGGCACTTTCCATATCTTTACTTCGAAAATATGTATCATATAGTACCTTTTCAAATCACTTTCAAATATCATACTTATATAAAGTCCATTATATATAAGATTTCATTTTCAAATCAAATACTTTCCAAAATCAATAGTATATCAAATCACACTTATATAGACTTCAATTATATAAAATTTCACTTTTCAAATTGAGTACCTTTTCAACTCCATAGTTTTCGAATCAACATCATACTTATACAAACCAAATTTTATATAACTTCGATAACTCCCAAATCAAGTATTTAGTAACATAAGGTTCTCAAATTTCAATTTGTTTCAATATCAATATAATTTTCAAAATCATATACGCTTTCACCATTTTATCCTCCCAAATCAAATATCTTCAGTTCCAAAGTTTCCAAAATAAAAAATTTAGAAAATAAATCCAAATTTCCAAATCAATATAATTTAAGTCAAACAATTTATTTCCAACATCAATGGTTTTCAACATCATCTTATATTTACATAAAGTCCATCTTATATAAGGATCAAAAATTTTCAAAAATCAATTTCGCTGCATGAAGAGTCATATGGGATTGAACATCTTTGCTTTATAAAAGATTTTAAATTTAGAAAAGTTTTGTATATAAAATAGTTTGTAAAATAGTGTGCATATAAAATAGTTTTGAAAGAAAAAAAAATAGTTTTGTATATAAAATAGTTTTTGGAAAATGGTTTTAAATAAAATAGTTTTGTATGTAAAATAGAATAAAATAGTTTGTTTAAGAAGAAAAATAGTTTTGAAAAATGGTTTTAAATTGATATTAGTTTTGCATAAAAGAAAAATTCCAATTAAATTACAAAGATATCCAACCCAACAACTTCCAATTTTAGCGTCAAGTATATCAATGATATTAGAATATATGATGTACATATGTCATCCTTTCGCAAAATCACATTCGATCGCTCACTCGATCACACAAGTTCGCTTTCGAACTAGTATTGTCCATTCGACTTCCCTAATGCGGATTTCGATATGGTTTCTCGACTAGAAACCATCAGTCTCCTTGCATAGCCATATACTATGATAGAGAATTCTAGAATCAAGCCCAAAATCCATATCAAATATTCGCCGTCAAGAATCGAATGAAAAATCCTAACACGAAATGGTGTAATTAACCTCGAACTTGTGTACTCAAACTTGGATCAATTTAATTATGCGAATAAAATAGCATACGTACAACTTATGTATCCATTCCAACTTGTTCAATATATAGTTTCATAAAGATGTTACTAAGTTAAACATTTAAACTAAATTTTATTCAAAATATTTTGAAGACCAAATTCTTTTCAAAACATTTCCAATCTAAATTTGATATTAGAAAAATTCAAAATAGCCCTGTTCATTTACTTAACAAAACAGTTTCAACTTTTTTAAATCATATTACTACATACTTTAAACATACACACCAAACTTATATACTTTATACTTTTCAAAATTACAGCTTTGAAAAGTTAACCTTGATTTGGAAGTGCTTGAACCTTCAAAATAGTCGAAGAAATCATATTTCAACCTAAGAGTTGGAAATCACCAACAAATCAGTAAATCAATTCCAAAAGTAGGGTTATATCAATCAAATCCAAAACTCAAGGACTGAACACCGGCTCATTTCAATTTGTTCAAATATATATACATATATCTTTCGAATATCACATCACACTTCAGAATTTGAAATCAAAAATTGGTTTCAAAAATCAATCGCATGGCAAAGCTACCGAAGTGGCCTCTCCCCCACTCAGAAACTTGAAAATCAATGTCGATGATGCATGCATTCATCACCGAAATTATTTTCCAGCGACATAAGTGGGTTCTGGACTTCTATTTTCTCAAACTTCTTTTGAAATTTCTTAAAAATCATTTGAAACTCATTAAAATCATTTGAGACATTTCATATTCGGAAAATATTTCAAATCATATTATTTATTATTTCAAAATCTTAAAACCAGTTCCAAAATGCCAAACTTCAATCACTCAAATTCAGATTCAAAACCTTCAGTTATAAATCATTTATATGAAACCATTTCTTATATAATTTTCAAAATTCATATCCTTTCAAAACTTCAAATTCTCATTTTAAAAGGGTATATAATCCTTATCGAAAACATTTCACCTTTATATATAAAATCCGGTCATCCTTATCAAAATAACAATTTCGATGTATACAAAATTTTCAAAATACAATCAACCACAAATTTCCAAGGGATGATTCAAGAAAGAATTTCAAAACAAAACAGAGGTTCAAATTTAGAGGGACTCTAATCAAATAGAATTCTGATTCAAAGATAAGCACAAACGAAGATAAGATCATTAAATTACCAAATAGAAGATGGATAAGCTCATGTAAATCGCGGGCGACCTTAACCGGTCAACCGTGACTTCAGGAATATAATCGATGCGAAAATCTAAGGCAAATCGACCTTCGATCGCCAGAGATAGAATCTAAATATAGCAGAAGATATAAAACATCATAAACCGAGGATACAGAAATCTCCGATGAACAATGCCAATTATAAGGGAGTTTCACCCTTTTACAAATCATTCAAAGATTGGCGGAATCGCCACCCTATAAAGGTCATTCAAAGTGGAGTTACGGAATGCTCCATAGATCAAAGGAATACAAATAGGGAAGACAGGAATAGATTTCAGAACAAGTGGGAGCATTCCAAAGTTCAAAGGAATCCTAATCGAAGAAATTACTAACAAGGTGGATACGAAAGGAATGAAGTTTAGAAAATTTTACTTTCAAAGCAAGAAAATTTTATATCAAAATAATCTTTGAAAATTCTTTGAAAATCATTTGAAAATCATTTTATACTTCGAAAATACGTCCTCTCACAAAGAAATGATTCTGAGATTAATTTCACTCATTCTAGGGTATTTCTACCCTATCTCCAATGAGTTTTTGCTCCGCAGGCTAAGGTTTGCCTAAAACCAAAGCTCTGATACCAAATGTAACGACCCACTATTTTGGACCATTCAAATCGACAATAATCCACACATGTCTGACTTGAATAATTCAAAATAACATATTGTAAATAAATTTGGAGCAATAAAATCAAATACAGAATCACAGACATAGAATATCAGAATAACTCGCAGCGGAAATTAAAATACCATAGTAGTTCATGAAGCTACTATAACAAACTCTCAAAACAAAATACATAATATCAGTCTGAAAACATATACAATAGAAATCTCAAATACATAGAAGTTTATAATACCAGAGCTGAAATAAAACAACTGAAACTGAAATGGATAGATAACTAGATAAGAAGAATCTCCAACGATTCCTAGCTCCAGAAAGAGATCCAAAGCTAAGCTGTAAATACTCAGGCTGACCCGAGCGTAAAGTAAAACACAAAACACTCGAGTCAGGACATATATATACTTATATAATGTAAACCAACTCAAGTGAACTGTAGTAGTAATGCACAATAACTTAAAGGATGGTTGGGATCGCCCATCCTCTAAGAATCAGTTAAACCATAAATTAAATACATCCCGTGGTTAAAATTTCAAAATGGTAATTTATACTTTGAAACCAAATATCATTTCAAAATTCAATATCATTCAAAAAAATCCATTTCAAAATATCACAATATCATATCTTTTCAAAACCACATTCATTTTATTTAAAATACCATTTCAACACACATTTCAAAATAATTTATATTTCAAACAAATTACTTCATTTTTAATCAAAAAAATGAAGTTATTATATTTAATAATTAAATCATTAAATTTCCAAAATTTAAATCTTTCAAAGTTCATTTATTCACTTAAATTAATTTAAAACAATGAATATTCAAATTTCGCAACATTTAGAAATGCTACGGAAAGTTACTTTTAAAACAATTCAATTTAACAAAAGACAGCATTTAAAAATGCTGTAATAGGGTTACTATAGTTCAAATAAAACCTTAGTTAATTTCAGCAACTACAACACTTACAAAGTGCTATAATAGACCTTAATTCAATTTAGCCATTTAGTTCATTTCTATCAACTACAGCATTTACAAATGCTGTAATATCCTTTACATTAGAAATACTAACATTTCAAAATGTTGTTAATTAAATTCCAAATATTCAATGTAATTTCTCAAACAATTAAATTTATTTAAATCATTTTAAACTTATAAAATTATATAATTTCACTTTTAAAACAATCATTTAAATACCCTTATATTCATGATTTTATAAAGTTAAATTTTCATTCAAAAATCAATTTAATAAAAATTTACTTATATAATTCAACATTCAAATTTCAATTCTTTATAATTAAAATTTTAGCTTAATTTTTAAGTTTAAATTTCCAAATATAACTTATTTTTCAATTTTTTTATTAACTTAAATTTCATTTTTAAATAAAATTCACAAACTTCCAATCTAAGTTATATTTCAAAATTCAACTTAAATATTCATTTATTTAACCCTTTAAGTTATTCAAAATCATTAACACTTTATAAAATCATTTTAAATTCATTTTAATTCAAATTTTAAATCTATTAATCATATTTCCCACTTAATTTAAATTCCATTTATAACAAAATCATAATTTCCAAAATAACTTATATTTCAAATTTCTAACTTTACCATTAATTTATTTCAGTTATAATTTTTTAGAAAATCAATAATACTTTACAAAATCATTTTTAATTAAGTTTAAAATCAAAATATTATGATATTTACATTTCTAAAATACTTTAAAAAAATTTAGAAAAATATCTTTTAACCACAGTCTGTATAAAATTTTCTAACCTAAGTTCAATGATACGGATAATATATCATTTCAATCCGTAATTTAAAAAAGGAAAATCCGGGTTTTATCATTTCAAAACCCGCAATCCCAAGTAAAATGAAATAAATAAAAATCGTTCAGAACTATCATTTCAGCCCATAACGATTTTTCCTTATTCTAAAGTCCGTTCGGGTATGTATCATTTCAACCCATAGTGATTCTATTCTACAGGGAACTTGCAGTGTGATAAACTGATATAAATAACAGAATAGCATAATATAACAGTAACATATGATATAAAAGGTGTATAAGCATAGGTGAACATCATATAATCATAACATAGCAGATATAACATAATGATATGAGTTTACAGATTCAATTGTGATCAGTTTACTAGTCATATAAGTATAAACTTGTCTGGTGAGAATTACTCACTTGTATAAGCTGGAGATGACAACCAAATGCACAAACAAGGAACTTCAAAGGCACGATAACACAACAATGATTTGAGAGTGGGAGAGCCAAAGCTAATTGCTTTGTTAAATATCAAACAAAACAAATACAAACATGAATTAAAAACCAAAATATTACAAAACAATGCTAGGAATAACTACCCAATTCAAAGCTAGAGCTTTTGCACTTGCATTCTACATCATATGCTTCAGCTATAGGTTGGAAAAGCACTATTATGAGATGGATTTGGATCAGGTTTGTATCAGGTTAAGGTCATATAGGTCGGCCATAACAATATATGAAGTATTAGAGAGCTATGTGTGCATGAACACACAAATTCAAAGCACTACATGGATTTCAAGGCCATCAAAGGTCTCGGCCAAGGGATGATTGGACCAGGCCTGATCTGGAAAGATCAACTACAGGTGTTACAGAGGTCCAAGGCTCAGGTTGTGGCTAGTGGTGGTGGTGGATGGTCGGCCAAAGTGGTGGTTGAAGTGGTGGTAACAAGGGGAGTTCGGCTAGCATGGCTAAAGTGGAGTTTTTGTCATTTTTTTGGTGGATCACCATCATGGATGGCTTCGGCTATGGGATGGTAGTGGGAAGGAGGGGATGATGGCTGGAGTAGGTGGTGGTGGAGGCAGCCAAGGTGCTGGAGATGGAGGAGCCGAACACATGAAGGTGAATACAAAAGGTGAATACAAGTGCAAAATCAAATAAATCAAGTAGAAAAAGTGAAAAAGAATGAAAGTTTTTACCAAAATTTTGTACAGGAGATAGGCCGAACTTTTTAGGGTTGAGAAGTATTTTGTTTTCACGAGAAAAGAATGGGAAAGTCAGCTGAAACAAAGGTATAAGGTAAGCCAATTGAATGCATGAGTTGTTGGGTAATGAAAAGGCAAATGAATGTGAAAAGACAAAGCATATAAAAGGTCAAAAACCTTTCATATTTCTTAATTCTTTTTGCAATTTTAAATACTTGTAAAATACATATAAATAAAGATAAAACACGAAAATATAATGAATGGAATAAAAATAAATAAATAAATTTTAAATAAATATAATTAAATTAGGAAAATAGCTTAAAAATAGAAACTAGATTATAAAATTGAAAATAAATACACTAAGCTTTGGAAAAATTATAACATCACTTAAAAAATGTTTTAAAATAAAATATATACCTAATATGTCATATAACACATATTAGAACATGATTTAATAAATAAAACATTATTTATATAAATTAAAATAGACAATTTTACTAAATAAATCAATGTACACATAATATTGTAAAAAGCATAACTTTCACAATATAAATCGGATTTCATACTCTTGAAATTTTATTTATTTTCATAATAAAAGATAAAATTCAAGAATTCAAATATTTAAATTTTAAATTTAAAAGTCAAAGTTTGACCAAAATCCACTTTTTCTGGAAATATTCTTTTTTATTCAGGTTTGGAATTATAATTCACACAAAAATCAAAATATACTTTAAAATAACAAAAATTATTCATTTTAATAAATATAAATAAGTTTTCAAATAAAATAATAAAAATAAACAATTAAAATAAATCACAAAATTCAGGGTTGTTACACTCATCCTCCGTTGTTACAGTTTCTTCGCCTTTTTATTGGGTGCGTAGGAAAAGGCTTGGATCTATGTTCAGACTGCTATGACCCTATTGATGATTATTTCTTTCGTTTTGTATCAGATGATGATTTGGATCTCAGATGTCTGTTTTATTGCATTTAAGGAGATTCCCTGGTTCTTGCAAAAGAAGGCCGGCTTGCGAAAAGGAACGATGATTTGTTAGCTGATGCCACATGGGATAGGTCTTTCATTTTCTCTTCGGAGTCTGGTGATTATGACCCATCTCTCGTAGTTCGTTTTAGTCCCTTTGCTCATGCCATTGGCGACGATCCCTCTGTAGGTGGTCTTGCATCGTCGGTCGAAGGTAGTTGCTCCTCGTCGGAGGAGGAGGAACAACTTTTAAGTCACTTATATTAGCTTAGACACCTTTGCCTAACTCCTGCGTTGTATTCTTCTTTTCTTATAGTAGTTAAGGTTCTTTTGCCTTACTCCTGTACTGTAACTGTTTTTTATTACCTTGGCAATAAAAAGTGGATGGTCCACTATAAAACCGGTTATCTTTGCTAAAAAAAATTAAATTAAAAACTAAACAATGGATAAAAGTATGTATGTAGCTCAGCCAACCATAAGATGTTTTTCTCAATTACAAATATGTAGAAAACTCTTCTCAATTTTCTCCAACTTTATTACGTTCAACTCCTTATCTTTAATTAGTTATGTCGAACGTTAATTCAATTTATTTAAATAAATTTAATTATTTAATGTTCATTAATCCATTTATAAATCCTTTGAAATAATGACATACAATATATAGTCAACAATCGTATTAACAAAAATTGTGAAGTTATTTATTAGGACATTAAGTTTTACCGAGATATGTAGTTGGCGAGAATTGAACCATCAATCTTATATCTGATCGTCGTATGTCATTTTGATTTATGATTAATATATCACAGTAAATTTATCATCTTGCATAATAAAATATATTTTTAGCAACAACGAAGATATAAATACAATTTTTTAACAACACCGCGCACGGGTTATACAATAGTTATTTCAAAAATTAAAAGAGAATCGAGGATGAAGAGAGAATGAAGAGAGTCTTAATCTTTTTGGAAGAAAATCCGATGTCTTTATTGGGGTTAGGAGTTGCGTCTATCTTTTGATTCGTTCAAATAAAATTTATGTCCAAAAATATAATTTGCATCTAAACCCAAACCGATCTGCCTTAGTCAGACGGACAGTGTGTGTTAACTTGCATGGTTTTCCCATTCATCGAAGAGAAAAACATTAAGATGACCAAAAAACTCATCATTTCTCTTCTCTTGTGAAACATATAATTTAATGTACATGGTTTTAAATATCCTACAATGTGGGACTATTTACATTTCCACGTTCTTTCTCTCTTTTTTCTCCCTTCTTCTTCAAAACGAAAAATTACTCATACAAAATTTTAATAGAATTTTCACTAATATAGACTCTTGCTTTAATTTCAGCCAAAAGCCAGTCAATGTCCCTCTAAACCTAACTTCCGATTTATAGTGAAAAATCAAGTGCCAAAAGACCATTTTACCCTTGGAAAAACTGCACATTCCAATCTAGAATTGGGTTTGCTCAAGTTTAGTCTACCAAGGCAATTGTTCCAATCTACTCAAACCCCTGAAATTGAACTGATTGAGTATTGTCCCAAAACTGAGTTTCGAGCAAAATCAGCCTAGATTTTGGAAGACTTCAGCACAGGAACATCACTAAAATGTTTCAAAATTGTTTCAAAAAGTGTTGCAGATTTCACACACCACTTGCCTTCAAACAGCGGCAACTTTCACATATAAGCACCGAATCGCAAACCGTTTGAGCCGACGGAAAGCTAATTCAAAACTCTTCGATTTCAATATATAATATCTGCAAAATCCAAAAATAATAAAGTGCGGGAAATACACCCTTATCTTCTGATGTATGGATGCCCAATCTAGTTGTACACCAACTGAATTTTGAGATATTGCAGTTACATTAAAGTTTTAGGCTCTGTTTTTTTAGATGAATTTTGTGTTTTGTGATTTCAGCCTGTATTTCAAAACGCATAGGAGAAAAAAAAGCGGTGGAAAATTGTTAATTTGAAAAATGATTTTAGGGATAGTTTGGCTCACATCCCTAACAAGTTTTAAAATAGATAAAACATCCTTCACAACCAACATTTACGTTTCCGCTCCCTATTTTCAAATTCACGCACGCAAAAAGTCCCAAATACCCTTTATGTTTTAAACTTTTCAAACGTGTATAACTTTATTTACAAAAACCGGATCAACATACCGTTTTCACCAAAAAAACACAAATTTTATGATCTTTAAAATGAGATCCATTGTTGATACCAAAAATTTATATTTGTATTAAAGGTGCAATTATTTCAAATATTTGCAGACAATTCAGCAAATATTGAATATTTCGATTTTTTTTTTTCAAATTTATAAAAATTGCACAAAATTGCAGATATTTCTGCAACTATATGGTATAGTTGCAGAAATGTCTGCAACTATTGGGTATAGTTGCAGAAATTTATGCAACTATATGGTATAGTTGCAGAAATATCTGCAACTATTGCATATAGTTGCAGACATTTCTACAACTATTGCAAATAGTTGCAGAAATGCAAACTATTGCAAATACTTGCAGAAATGTCTGCAACTATTGCGTATAGTTGCAGAAATTTCTGCAACTATTGCGTATAGTTGCAGAAATAACTGCAACTATTGCGTATAGTTGCAGACATTTCTGCAACTATTGCAAATAGTTGCAGAAATGCAACTATTGCAAATAATTGCAGAATTGTTTGCAACTATTTACAATAGTTGCAGACATTTCTGCAACTATTGCGTATAGTTGCAGACATTTCTGCAACTATTGCGTATAGTTGCAGAAATTTCTGCAACTATCGCATATATTTGCAGAAATTTGTTGCGATTATTTATAACTGCAAATATTAAAAATATCATATTTCATAAAAAAAACTTGATTCGTCTTCAATTTAATTGCAGTTTTCCATTTAAATCGAAAAATAAGAAGAAGAATTAGAGCTCGCAGTGAAACGCAGGGGTAATTTGGAGAATAAATTGGCTGAAAACAGAAACAGGGACGTAGAATATATACTTTTTATGACAGAGATCCGCTTTGAAATTAAGTTCCGTTTTAAGGATGTGTGACTAATTTTCACATGATTTTAACATATAAAATTGAAAATGACATTTTGCTTTCTGCCGATTGTAAAATATCAAAAACTGTTTTATTTCTTTTGCTTCTTCGTTTGTTGTAATGATTAGGATTTTCCAACTTAAAATTCTCTCTCATCCATTTCAAATACATATTGAAAACGCTCAAAGGTTTTCAAACCAAATGGACTCTTATTTGTTTAGTTTCTAAAGCTGATAAATGTAGCGTTTCAATGCTAAAAATATTTCATTGAAGATAGTAAATGCTGGACTCATATAAACTTGTCTTCTATCAATTACCTTGCTGGCTTTAATTATAATTTTCAGCCATTAGACTCAAAAGGTTACATTTGACGTTCAGTTGCCAATTTGATTCATTCATCCAAGTTTAATTAATCAACGAATCACATATAAGGATATTTTTAAGTACTTGTCTTCTGAAGTTTTGATCGTATGGCTTTACGGAAATATAACGCTGTGTGAATTCCCCTTAATTAAAAACATGAATATAGAACTAAGCAAAGCTACTCTTATTGATCAAATTATGTCGAGTTTAACATGTGTGGCGAAAAAAACTAAAAAGCATTCATCGTTAATGATTCATATGCTTAATTGAGTGTACTAAATTTAAACAAAGTGCAACTAAAATATGCTCAAAATTTATTACTAAAATTGTATTAACAAGTAGTAATACAGTTTATGTCCTTTTCCATACCATACCTAACCTGTATACACTCTACAAATGTTGAATATCTTGGTTGTTCAATCTTTGCATAATCTTTAATTCCAATTGATGCATATTTAAAATTGTACTTCTGATTTGGTAAACATTATTATCAAAAATGTATCTTAAAATTATGAAAATAACACATTCCTACTTTGGTAGAGAATATTTCACAGGATCCAATAAAAGATGATTTGTGACAGGGCCTATTCTCAGTTGATTTGGTTGCGACTGAGCCAAGTGTTCAACAATAAGCAGTTTGATGTTTAACTGGATTTGCTCCATAGAGATGAAAGATACACCTACCAAATTCATCTGTATTAGTTGTAATGCTAATTGACCAGAGCTAGTTATAATCATTCATTTATGCCCGTTCTCTATTGAATATAAATCATGTTATAGTACAGTGGTAGTCAGCTGAATTACAGTTATTGAAACTAGATAATCTTGTTGTAACTAGATGTCCTAACAGACAGATGTAAGATATCCTATATGTGACAAAAAATAAATGATTTGTTAAGCACTTATAAGGTGATGCTGTTGTCATATAAATTCATTGTTTATGATAAGTATTTAATATTGTAACATAAGGATCACACATATTTGGCTGTAACTTACCTTCTTTTTTATGAATTTAGAGGTGGTGCAAAAAGGAATGATGGTATTTTTGTATATTTTAAACCACGAAATCCTCATTGTCTGCCTATATTAATCAATTTTTTGCACTTGCATTCCATTGACCAACCGCTGCAAAATCATGTTTTATTGATAAATTCTTTTCTCATCCTCTGTGCTTTTTGGTCAAAGAATTAATCTGACCAAGACCCATAGTGAAGAACACTTCCTTAAGTAAAAGCTTATTTGTTTCAGTTATTGAAAATTGTATTATTCTTCTCCGGACAAACATGCTAAAGGGTTTGGATAACTTATTGTAAACTCAATGAAATTATGTTTAA
Source organism: Allium fistulosum (assembly GCA_030737815.1). NCBI lineage: Eukaryota > Viridiplantae > Streptophyta > Magnoliopsida > Asparagales > Amaryllidaceae > Allium > Allium fistulosum. The sequence goes on along the minus strand of CM060902.1, from coordinate 1,002,972,162 downwards.
GAGAATGTTTATGGCTTTCATATGCATAAGCATATTCCCATGGAAAACATATAAAAGTGATTAGCAATGTTGATAAAATGTGTTAAATGCTTCCGGTAATGTAATACTTCAAGTATACTGTGTGGTTGTTTCAAAGTCCATAAAAGTAATGATCATCCTAGCCGTCTTGAATAGATAAGCTAAAGCATGCAATGACTGAACTCTGTGTGAGTAACTCAGCTGCAAAGTCATTTATCAGATAATATCTATCACTACGCAGTTATATGCAAGCATATAAGTTGGAAGGTAGGACAAGTAACTTCCATATTCTAACATGATGTCTTATAGTAGTAAATATAAAAATAGACAGACGAGATAAAGGAGAGACTAAAAGTAGTAGTTTGAATGTACGTTTTTATTAATTGTCGTGGTTGTTGTCATCCACAAAATGAAAGACGTTGTGTTGCGGTAAGACCTTATAACATCTATAAATTTTGGTAGACAATGAAAATGACATAACGCTATATGTTATAACTTAGCACAGTGTATAATTAAGGTTTGATGATGCGGTAGACATTGAATAACTGTTGCCCAATAGTGAAATGTTAATTAGGATGATTAGATGTTCATATGGTGTTTGGATTGAATTATTGATTACTGACTGTTGTTGTGGTGCCAAGTGTATCAACCATGTGATGATGCGATGGGTTCTTCAATGTGCCTTAAATGCAATAAATATCTAATGTCTTGCTGTTATATTTGATGGGTGAATATTTTTAAGTGTTTACAATTTATATGTAGAAGCATTTGTCTTCATCCTTTGATACTTTAGAATATACACACTCTATTAACTCTAGGATGTCACTCCAACAAAGTATTTTTTGATTGATATGAAGGCCATTTTAATTATATTTTCGATATATTCATGCATGCTTTCAGTATTGTGTTAAAACTTTGTAGTGAAATTTGTTTTAATTTGAGCGGAAACGAATTATTTGATCAGGATCTAATATTGTCTATTTAGATATCAATGGAACTTAAAAGAAAAATCAATTATGTAGTCTCACAGAAACAATAGCAGAAATAAGAGACACAGAAGATTTAACGTGGTTCGAATATGAATATCCTACGTTCACGGAGACCTAACAACTTCTTTTATTTCATTGAAGAAAAGAGTACAAAAGAGAGAGAAAAACTTGCATATGAAGATGAAATTCCTTCATTTAAATAGACTTATAATGAAGGGTTGCGTGAAGATTAAGAAAATAAATTTTCAGATTACCCAAATATCTTTCCAAATTGCATGATTTGATGTTAGTACAAATAGATGGCGTAATCTTGGTTTTCATATCTTTCCTTTGATTGATTGATTCTCCATGCCTAATCATTTATTCTTCATATAACAAATGCATTGACTAATTAATTGATTGGCTAATTAATTAGTTTCCTTCCAAAATATCATTTCATATACAAGCCAAATTAATTGATTGATTGAACCAATTAATCAATTTCTTTCCTCCTCAACAAATATTTGAATTATCCAATTTTAACACTCCACCTTGATTCAAATATAACAATCTATCTTCATCACCTTATCATCAAGCAATCAACATAAAAGTTGTTGGGTCTAGCGTCCCATGGCGCTCAAGTAATAGGAATCAAACTGATCAAGTTTAAGCAATGCTCAAACTTGTCCTTTGGAAGTGACTTTGTCATCATATCTGAAGGATTATCCAAAGTACTCACCTTCAACAATTTGATCTTGCTTCGTTCTTTCTCAAGCATAAGAAAGAAATCTCTAACATCAATGTGCTTCGTCCATGAACTATAAGCTTGATTCTCTACAAGATGAATCGCACTCTGATTGTCTGAAAATAGCTCTATCGTCCACTACACCATTGAAAGATCATCCAACAACTGAAGTAAGTATAATCCTTCCTTTGTTGCTTCCACAATCGATATCAACTCTGTTTCGGTAGTTGATAAAGCTACGATAGATTGCAGCTTTGATCTCCATGAAATCGAGCCCATGCCAAGTGTAAAAACATAGCCCGACACCGACTTTCTAGCATCTCTATCCCCAGCATAATCAGAATCACAGTATCCTCTAAGAAAGATGTCACCATCTACTCCACCATATAACAAGTCCACCGAAGAAGTGCCTCGAAGATATCTAAGAATCCACTTCACTGCTTGCAATGCTCTTTGCCTGAGTTAGACATATATCGACTCACAACATCCATTGCATGGGCCAAATCTGGTCTTATGCACACCATCGCATACATAAGACTACCAACAGCACTAGAATAAGGTATATCAGTCATATACCTCTTGTCTTCTTCCGATGAGGGAGATAAGTCTTTTGACAACTTAAAATGAAAGCCTAATGGAGTGCCAACCGGTTTGGCTTTCTCCATTCCAAATCGAGCGAGGACCTTCTCGATGTACTGCGCTTGAGTGAGCCTTAACTCTCTCCACTTCATATCCATGCTTATCTCCATACCCAATATTCTTTGTGTCTTTCCCAAATCCTTCATGTCAAACTCTCTACTGAGCTCCGCTTTCAACTCCTTAATTCTGACCACTATGAGATGCAATCAACATATCATCAACATATAACAACAAATAAATCATATCACCATCACATCTCCTGAAATAAACACACTGGTCTTTGAAATTTCTGGAGTATCCCTATGAAAGCATAAACTTATCAAACCTTTTATACCATAGTCTAGGAGACTGCTTCAGTCCATATAGAGATTTGTTGAGTTTGCAAACATAATCTGGTTTGCTACTATCAATGAACCCTTCCGGCTGCTTTAAATAAATCTCCTCATCCAGATCAACATGCAAGAATGCAGTTTTGGCATCTAGTTTCTCTAATTCCATATCATAATAAGAAATTAATGCCAAAAGAATACGAATAGAAGTATGCCTAACCACTGGAGCAAAGATATCATGATACTCTACCTCCTTCTTCTGAACATACCCTTTTGCGACTAATCTTGCCTTGTATCTGAGATTACCATTTCCACCGTCTTTCACTCTATAGATCCACTTGCATCCAATAGCTCTCTTGTCGGTGGGAAGAGACACCAAATTCCAAGTATGATTTCTTTGCAATGATTGAATCTCCTCCTCCATAGTAACTAACCAACTGGAACTGTTAACTGATGCGATAGCTTCTCTATAATCACAGGGCTTATCATGGACAACATTCAAAGCATATGTTTCCATATCATCGAAGTTAATGTCTTCGATGCTCAATCCAACAAACTCATCAAGCCACTTAGGATTTCTTCTTTGTCTGACAGGCCTAGGTTCTGAATGAGCTCCACCTTGAGTTTGATCCTCTGTACCAACATCGATATTACCCTCATCAACCACAGTGTCATCGGAAACACCATCTTAACGTCTATGGAAAGAATCAACAGATGACTTGCTTTGTGTCCGGTATTCTTCACATGTCCTCTCATTGTCATCCGATGAGGAAGGCTCAACCTTCAACATAGCCTTCTCATCAAAAGTCACATGCCTGCTCATAACGATCTTCTTGCTAATAAGACACCACAACCTATATCCCTTCACTCATCTCCTATAACCTAGAAAGATACACTTGCGAGCTCTAGGTTCCAGCTTCCCTTTACTCTCATGCACATAAACTGGGCAACCAAACACTATGAGAAATGAATAGCTAACAGACTCTCTTTTCCATACTTCTTCAGGGATCTTCATATCTATGGCAGTAGAAGGTGTACGGTTGATGAGGAAAGCCGCCATAGATAAAGCTTCAGCCCAAAATCCCTTCTTTAATTTAGCAGTCAGTCTGAGGCATCTTGTTCTCTCCAATAATGTCTGATTCATCCTTTCTGCAACTCCATTAGACTGGGGGGTCGTCTAGTGTAGTGTAATGCCTCTTAATGCCTTCAGACTCACAATAATCGATGAATTCTTGTGATACAAATTCACCGCCATTATCTGAATGGAGAACTTTCAATTTCTTCTCTAATTGCTTCTCAACCATAGATTTTCACTTTCGAAACCTGGCAAAGGTTTCACTCTTTGACTGAAGAAAGTATACCCATACTTTATGAGAGAAATCATCTATAAATGAAAAGAAATACCTGGCTCCACCTAAAGACTAACAAGGGGAGGGACCCTAGACATCTTTATGAACATACTCCATGAAAGCTTTTGCTTTATGCTCTCTTATACCAAAAGAAATCTTCGTCTGCTTTCCAAGAACACACTCTTCACAAAAACCAAGTTTTGAATGATGAACTCCATCAATCAATCCTCGTTTTCTCAAATCATCCATGCTGCACTCACCGATGTGACCCATCCATAAGTATCATAATCTGGAAGAATCTGAATCAACAGATGTAACAGAAGCTGATTCACCAATTACAGTAGTGCCCTTTAATAGATAAAGATTTCCTGCCCTCACACCTCTCATAAAAATCATGAAACCCTTCGATATCTTTATTTTCTCTCCTTCCACTACAATCTTCAAGCCAAGTCTACTTAATGCCCCAACAGAAATCAAGCTCCTCCTCAAATCAGGTACATGTCTAACATCGGTAATCGTACAAATAACACCATCAAACATCCTAATCATCACGCTACCAACATCAACCATGCGACAAGAAGCATCATTACCCATCAGAACTTCTCCTCCATCAGTTTCACAGTAAGTGGAAAAGTAGTTCCTATCAGGTTTCATATGATAGGATGCGCCAGAATCAATCAGCCATAAGTTACTCTTCCCAAAAGAGCCAGAAGCTGTAAATACATCGGTGTCACTTTCTGTATCTGATTTCTCTGCTGTAGAAGCTGAGGCTTGCTTTGGATCTTTTCTTCTACCTTCAAGCTTGGGACATTGTGCTATGAAGTGCCCTGCTTTCTTACAATAATGACAAGTCAACTTCTTAAGCCCCCTAGACTGAGACCGTGAAGAATTATGTTCTCCATCTTTCTTCGATCTGCTTTGACCTCTACCTCTCTGAACAGATAAGTCTTCGATATCATTATCCAAACTAGTGTTCGCCAATCTACCACTTAATACTTCATTATGAAGACCATCCTTTACATCAGACATGCTAATTTTACTACGGCCATAAATCATGGAATTAACAAAAGCAGTATCACTACAAAAGAATTTTGGATTCCCTACGCCAGTTTGGCGTAGGCGCGGCGTAGGAAAAAGGTTTTACCTACGCCATCCCTACGCTAAAGAAGAGGTTGGAAAATAATGTGTCGCAAAAAAATCCCTACGGGTTCCCTACGCCTCCTTCCATACGCCTTCCCTACGCCCCATTCCATACGCCTTCCCTACGCCGCATTCCATACGCCTTCCCTACGCCTATTTCCATACGCGTTCCCTACGCCTAATTCCATACGTCTTCCCTACGCCTAGCCTTCTTCCTTTTAAAGTGCAGAAATCGGATTTTCCTTACGAGTTCCATACGCCTTCCCTACGCCACCGTACACCAAAATTCAATATGATTCTATTGTATTTATCTTCATCTACCACAGATCATAATAAAATATAATAAACCCGAACATCAACAACAGAAAGCATTAAATATAATATATAACCACATGCAAAATCATAACAATATATATCATTACAAAACATTAATGTAGAATGCATATCATTGTCAAATTACCATAAAATTGCTACAAATGTATTTAAAAAAATCATGTCCAACAATAAAATAAAGTTGCTACATAACTCAAACATAGTTGTTTCATCTAATTCAAACATCATACAATGTACCTTATAAAAATAGAACATCAAACCCACAGTCAAAACAAGACTAACTCACGAAGTATGTCATATCTCTGATCCTTGCTCCCGCCTCAACCCCCGTATAAACTCTTGCACATAATTCATCTCTTCCTGCATGGAAGATAAATCCCCTTGTAGTTTGTTAATTGTAACATCCATTTCTTGATTTTTACTTCTTAGCTCTTCTACTTCCTCTACAAGTTTCTTTCTGTCATCTGAAACTCCAAACCTAGCAGTGTATGTATTGTCTCTATATATCTACATATAAATTATTTAATCAAATTAGTACAACGAAAAAATGTTAATAAACACTAAATTGGAATTGTCCAAATTAAATAAACAACATCAATAACAATGTGACATACAGTTGCAATGATGAACAATGAGGTATCTGTTTATTTCTCATACGATTGTACTGCATTTTTGTTCAGATATAAATTGCATAATAAATCACAATAGGAAGCAACCTAACCAATTGGAAAAACCAGGGAACCTAAAGATAACAGACACACAAAGTTTTACATGCTATCCTTCCTGTATGCTAAATGTCACAAGTTTATAAAAAAACGATTGGTTTGAACTGATAGTTGATTCAAATATGACAGACTAATATATCGTAAAGAAAATGAACTCAGTACCTGCATTTACTGCTAACTTAACCATAGATGCCTTTAACAGTATGAGCCTATGAACCATATACAACAAACGTATCCACAAATAAGTTAAAATTAGTATGAGCCTATGAACCTTATACAACAAACGTATGAGCCTATGAACCTTTAACAGTATGAGCCTATGGAAGATGGTTTTCTTTTTGCAAACTTTTCTTCTGTCTAACCACCTAATTTTGTTTTTCCTTTAGAAATCAATAGTAATTTCTATTAACATTTTCTACACCAAAATTAGCCTTATCTAATAATTTCCTAAACAAAGTAATGCAGTGCGCACACACACTAATTAATTAAAACAAAATTAAAACAAAATTTTAATTAATTAAAACTGTTTTCACACATCAAAGCAGTTTTGGAATATTAGAAACAAACACATCAAAGCAGTTCAAGTATTGTTTTGGAATATTAGAAACAAAACACATCAAAGCAGTTTTGGAATATTAGAAACACACAATTCTCTGTTCTGTATAGCTACATCTTATGTCCAAAACTTCTATAAAATAGTTCATAAAAATATTAATTACCTGCTCAAGTTTTGTTCAAGTATTGTTTTGTCTGCTCAGGTTTTGTGTAAGAGCCTTTATCACTTCCTAAATTCTTTACAGCAAGTGTTGTGTTGTGCTTATTCCTTACTTGATCAGGCATCAAATGTTTGGTAGATATAAAATCTTTCTGCCAATCGGGTGTGTTTCCCAAATTATTCCTAAATGGGATTTCTATGCTAGATCCATATTTTCTTAAAATATGATTTTGTGATTTTTTTAAGCAAAGAAGATATTTTCATTTTGTAATAGAGTACAAATTTGAAATGGAGAATTTATAAGAAAACTTCAATATGCGAGGCTTACATTTTTTGATGCGCCATGTATCAAGTCAATCGTAGACCTTAAGGCAGAGATTGAAGTCCTCATTTTGTACTCCTCGAACGCTAACATTCGATGCGGCATGTATCAGGTAGCTACTGGTGCTACCATTGTGTACTCCTTTCGGGTAAATTCAACAAACACCTTGTATGTTCTATTCTAAATGATTTTTTGCTACATCCCAAAGCTTGAGCATGGGTTTGTCTGCAAACATCCTAACATCACATCCTAACCTCTCCCTATCACCGTACATGGCACTGTCTGCAAACATCCTAACATCCCAAACCACTCCCTGCTGCCGAACATGGCTATGTCTACTATATATGAAACAAACAAATATACATGCATGCATGCGCACATAGAAATACATGCATACATAGAAATAGTAGTGTACCTGGAAGGTTCCAGGAGTTGAACTTGTAGATGTCGACCTCGGCGATGATAGGGATGGGGCAATACGTAATAAAATCTCAATCAATGAACTCGTCTACAAATCAATAATTCCATCGTCAAGTCGCTATCGATAAAAGGTAGACGATTGAGATGTGGAAGCGATGCTAGTGGCCCAAAATCAAACTCGACTGCGTAATTTGTATGGCAAACTTTCGCTGTGTGCTTGGTGCTGAGCCAATCGAAGTCAATTATTGAAATTAATTTGTCTAAACAGTGAACTACCACACAAATTACCCTTTTAATTGCTGCTCGTTTATAAATTACTTAAAAATATATATAAACTAAAGAATAAAAGAGAAGTTGTACTTACATTTATATAAGATCCTACTTTAAGCAATCGGCGAAAGAAGGAGGCAGAAGAGGTGGCTAGACGGCGGAGTCAGTGACAAGGCGAAGGCGAGGGAAATCGGCTGTTGGCTGCTGTGGGCGGAGCTACTTGCTCGGGAAGGGTCGGCGCATGACAGTGGGATGGTAGCTGGGTTTGGGGGAGTGATCGGTTTACAAGCTTGTGGAAACGATTTGGGATTTAGGGTTTTGGTAGCTTAGGCGTACTGAGGAAGGAAAGTGGCTGATGCGTGCGTTTGTTATTGTATAATTTATTATTTAAGTAATTGTTTAAGTGCTTGTGCTGATGCGTTTTCTACGCGATTTCATTCTTTTGTAGGCCATGTAAAATAAAAAATTACTAAATGTTTAATATGTTAAAAAGACAAAAAATAGTTGATTTGGATGCAAAAGTTGAACGGATATATCTCAATGCCTATATTTTGCAAATTTATGTTAACCAGGTTAAAATTTAAACCAAGTATAATCAATTATCAAAAGAAATAAAAAGACTTTTACAATAATATAGAAAAACAATAACTCATTAAAAAATGTCACATTTCTAACAAAAGCAGATTTTCCGCAAAGTTTAATCAGTTTTATTTTTAAGTTTAACTGAATTTAATTTTTTTTTATATAATGTAAATTTCTTGCTTACTTTTCTTGAATCATAATTTTCATATTTCGGACTATTAATTTGGTATTTCAACTTATTAAATTTAATTATTATTCTTTTTTAGTTAATTAAACATCTAAAAGTTAATTATTATAATTTAAATTTAATATATATATATACATATAATTTTATTTTAGTTTCGAAAGTTAATACGATTTACTGAAAAATTAAATTATATATTTTTATAATATAATTTCAAGTTAAACTACAAAAGTTAATAATTGTCTGGCGTAGGTAAAACGTAGAGAAATTCCAACCTCTTTCCTCCACAGGCGTAGGGAATGCGTAAGGAGAACAATAAGGCGTATGGAATGGGTAGACAATTCCCTACACATTTCCTACGCCGTAGTCAATTGTTGGAGAACCTGGTGTGCGTAGGAAATGTGTAGGAAATTCTCTATGCCGTCCCTACCCCTTCCCTATGTTTCCACGTTTTCCCTACGCCGCGTAGGGATGGCGTAGGGAATTCTGGGTTGGAAAACAGCCCTCTTTTTTGTAGTGATATACTCCTTAGGCAAGGAACATAAGAGAATCACAGCTTGAGCCACATCGGTAATATCAACTTCCGCTGCCTTCAGGTTCATAATCAAAGTCGTCAAAGCATCTACATGCTTCATGAGATCAGCTCCAGGCTTCATCTTGAACGAATAGAGTTGTTGCTGAAGAATAACCCGATTAGTGAGAGACTTGTCTTGATATGCATCCGATAATGCATCCTATAGTTCCTTCGCCGTCTTCTTCTGCGAGAATTCTCTAAGAACTTTATCTGAAAGACTCAACTGAATTGTTGTGAGAGCTTCATCTTCCATCTCTTTCAAATTAGCTGCATCAATACATTTCAATTTCTCAGGCGTAGAAACAACCTTATAAGTCTTCTCCTTCTTTAATACAGTCTCCATCTTCATCTTCCAAGTACCAAAATCTCTCTTTCCGTCAAAACGTGTTACTCCATAATTGATACCAGATCTACCAACGGACTTACTAGAAGTAGTCATTAATATCCAAACAGGAACAATAACACTAGCTCTGATACCAAACTGTAGTGAAATTTATTTTAATTTGAGCGGAAACAAATTATTTGATCAGGATCTAGTATTGTCTATTTAGATATTAATGGAACTTAAAAGAAAAATCAATTATGCAGTCTCACAGAAACAATAGCAGAAATAAAAGACACGGAAGATTTAACGTGGTTCGGATATGAATATCCTACGTCCACGGAGACCCAACAACTTCTTTTATTTCATTGAAAAAAGAGTACAAAAGAGAGAAGAATAATGGTGGATGCCTCACACTCGCTTGCATATGAAGATGAAATTTCTTCATTTAAATAGACTTGATAATGAAGGGTTGCTTGGAAATTAAGAAATTAAATTTTCATATTACCCAAATATCTTTCCAAATTGTATGCTTTGATTTTAGTACAAATAGATGGCGTAATCTAGGTTTTCATATCTTTTCTTTGATTGATTGATTATCCATGCCTAATCATTTATTTTTCATATAACAAATGCATTGACTAATTAATTGATTGGCTAATTAATTAGTTTCCTTCCAAAATATTCTTCCATATACAAATCAAATTAACTGATTGATTGAACCAATTAAACAATTTTTTTCCTCCTCAACAAATATTTGAATCATCCAATTTTAACAAACTTGTCGTTGATGCTTGAATTCACTTCTATTATTTGACATGAAACTGGTTATCCAATGAAATAGAGATCTTAAGTTGCAGGATTGTGTAAAAACAATATCCAGGTTGCTGATTGACATAGACAATTTTTCGCCAAGTTGTATGCCATAATTTTATTTATTCTCTACAATAATATGACATTCCTGAATGATTCAGAGAATAATGCAAGACTCAAAACAGACTCATATTCTCCTCATTTCAAATAGGTTCTTAATTACCTGATCTCAAGTTTTAAACATCCACTTAACTATATACATGGTAGCATTGAATTTCTACAAGTCAGCACTGTGGTTTAGTATATGAAAAATTAAAAAATTAAACTTCTCCTGAATTATAATATACATCAGTATTATATACCCCAACCAAAAAAGTACATAGAGTTAATATTCCAAAATTATTTCAATTTTAAACAGCTTGCAACCTCTACCTGTACTTCTGCTGCTCCAATTACTCAGCAACAATAGCAGCACACTGTCCAGTTTTAAATCCATTTATACTGCACCACCAACCTATATCACTCCTCATGAATACACACAACATGAATCCTCACTAATAGTAACCAACCATATCATATTTCTTTACTCGCATTTCTTTTTTGTATCCATTGTGACAAAAATAATAATATGAAAAATAATACATCAAGTCAAGTAGTCGTGGAAATGGAAGCAAATAAGCCATTAAGTAATGGGATTACAGTAGGAGGTTTAAGTCCCTTAAGTGAGACAATATGGAAAGAGAAGGTGGACAAAGAATTTATCGGGGATGTTTCTGCAAGATTGGCATGGAGGGATTTGACGGTTATGGTTACGCTTGGAAATGGAGATACTCAGACTGTTCTAGAAGAACTGACAGGCTATGCTGAGCCTGGAACGTTTACGGCGCTCATGGGTCCTTCTGGTTCTGGAAAGTCTACTCTTCTTGATGCACTTGCCAGTAGGTTGGCGACAAATGCTTTTTCTTCAGGTTCTATTTTGCTTAATGGCAGGAAGACCAAACTCTCTTTTGGAACTGCGGTATATACTTGTTACTTTTAGTATTTCTTGTTGGAGTGAGTTGATTTTAGTCAAGGAAAATATGCTGACCTTTAACCCTTGCCATTGATTGTTTCACAAACTCTTTTGAACAGGAATGAATCAGCTCAGAGAGGAGCATGAAACTAAAATAGTTTTTCACCCTTCTTTTCATCTAAATACACTGATGTCTCAAATTGAATACGTTAAATTTTTTTATTTTACTACTTGAATGTGTATATAGCACTAGTTAGGAAACTTTAACTACAATAGTCGAGAAACTTTTTAAGAGGTTTCCACAGGGGAGAGAAAATGAGTTCAAGGTGAGATTTTCTTATCCTAGTTTTAGATCATGCGTATTAATATTGTGTCACACTCGTTTATTTTTATTTTATTGTCAAAATTGGAATGTTGTATATCATACATCTTATTCTGTACAGTAGGAAACATTGAATTTGCTATTATCATCGAAATAATGGTCAAGGAAAACTACAACGGACTATTTCTTTAAAAAAAACCATGATTTGCAAATCTAATACTAATTCTACCGATCTTTTTGGATCAGGCATATGTGACACAGGATGATAATTTGATTGGAACATTAACTGTGCGAGAAACAATAATGTATTCTGCTCAACTTCGATTACCAGATAAGATGCCATTCGATGAGAAGAGAGCACTTGTAGAAGGAACTATAGTTGAAATGGGACTTCAAGATTGTGCAGACACCGTGATTGGTAATTGGCATTTGCGAGGAGTGAGTGGCGGAGAAAAGAGGAGAGTTAGCATTGCTCTTGAGATTCTCATGAGACCTCGATTGCTCTTTTTAGATGAACCCACAAGTGGACTTGATAGGTATTAGGTAGCTGATATTTTAGTAACTTGATATTATTTTACAGTACATAAATATAATTTTGTGTTTATCATTTAAAATTGCAGTGCTTCTGCTTTTTTCGTGACACAAACATTACGAAGTTTATCAAGAGATGGTCGTACTGTTATTGCTTCTGTACACCAGCCTAGTAGCGAAGTCTTCGCTCTATTTGATTATCTGTATTTACTTTCTGGTGGTAAAACTGTTTACTTTGGCCAAGCTTCAGAGGCTTGTGAGGTATTTAGACATGCTTAACCCTAAATATATATATATATATATATATATATATATATATATATATATATATATATTCTTGAGGGTTATAAATCAGAACTGGAAAGTCCAATTTTACATAACTTTAATATTCCATATTGATAGAACCTATATTTACTGTACCTGACATAATAATAAATTGCACAGTAAAATGCTAAACTGTCAAGGTCTGCACGAGTTTATGTTCTGAACGGATACATGAGGGAACTTTTGTTTGACATAGAGAATAGCACTTTTCGGAGGATTTATGACAATTTAGCTTATATTAAATTATCTTGTTCTGAATTATTTTTCCCCTTCATTTATGCAGTTCTTTGATCAAGCTGGCTTTCCTTGTCCTACACTAAGGAATCCATCAGATCACTTTTTGCGTTGTGTAAACTCTGATTTTGATAAGGTGAAATCAACTTTGCAGGGTTCTATGAAAACGGAGGTAAATTTTGAATCGGTTATTTCTTAACTTTTCCATAATCAGATAACAAATATAAGCATTTCTTGTGTATGTTGACAGCTAATGAAAAGTGACGATCCTCTTGATAAAATAACCACCAGTGAAGCAATTCAAAGGTTAACACAGTTTTATTGCCACTCACAGTATTATTATGCTGCTAGCCAGAAAGTAGATGAGATGTCGCGTGTTGTATGTATCAAAATATTAAGTTTCTGTTTTCTATGTAAATACAATCTTGTTAAGGAAGTAGTACTGTCTTGTTACAGAAAGGAACAGTTTTGCAATCAGGAGGCAGCCAAGCGAGTTTCTTCATGCAGACCTTCACTCTAACAAAGCGTTCATTCATAAATATGTCCAGAGATTTCGGATATTACTGGCTGAGGCTCTTGATTTACATTCTTGTAAACATCTGCATTGGAACTATTTATTTTAATGTTGGGACTGGATATAGCGCAATTCTGGTAATTTTAACTTTTTAAATTTTTTTTTTATGATGGCTTTCTGATCAATGTAGCCTAAAAAGGCTTAATCTTTATCAATTTGACAAGGGATCACTTTCCCCATGCATTAAGTCCTACTATCCCCCATGAATTAAGTCCTACTACAATGATCAGTGTATAGTTTTTCAGTTTGATAATGAATACCCATAATTGTGTAATTATCACGGTTCGAAATTCCATTTTCCATTTCCGTTCCGTTCATGGGTAATTTTAAAATTTTAGGTTCCGTTTCGGATGTTTCAGATATTTCGGAAATTCCGTTTTAATTCCGGTTTTCTCATTTAGATACATTTTTTTGTTAGAACTACTAAATACGCTAAAAAATATCCAATACTATCGTAAATTTATATTACATTCTTTACATTACATACGAAATACATGTTTTAAAGACAAAATCATGATTTGAGATTCTATTTGTCCACTTGAGATTTTTTAAATTTCGATCAATTTCAAAAAATTTAATTTTTTATTATGATTCTTGAGTAAATTAACAAAAGTATATCAATTCTTTTCTTGTCGGTGTATTTGTTATCTTTTAATTTTTTATATGTTTATTGTGTTTTTTATTTCTGCTATTTTTTTCAAAACTTGAAAGAAAAATCTGGAATATTGACCGAAATCGGAATTTTAATCGGATTTCGTTCCGATTGGGACCGGAACCGGAATGGAATCGCCGGAATAACCGGAATTCCGCCGGAATTTTGAACCAGGGTAATTATACCACATAACTAGTTCTTGTGTATTTACTATTTACTCATTCTTCAAAAGTATGTCATCCTTCATTAATTTATTTCTTACTTCCCAAATCCAGGCAAGAGGTGCATGTGCTTCATTTGTGTTCGGTTTTGTTACATTCATGTCAATTGGAGGATTTCCTTCATTTGTAGAAGATATGAAGGTCAGACCAGTTTCATCTCTTATTAGCTTAAATTATAAAACATAAGAAAACAGTAGATCAATGGTAAAAATAAACAAATACACAGGTATTTCAAAGGGAGCGTATGAATGGGCATTATGGAGTTGCAGCATTTGTGATCAGCAATACCATATCTTCCACTCCATTCTTGATCATGATAACATTTATCTCTGGAACTTTATGCTATTTCATGGTTCGCCTTCACCCTGGTTTTGTACACTACTTGTTTTTCATCTTGTGCCTTTACGCCAGTGTTACTGTGGTCGAGAGTTTGATGATGGCTATAGCTAGCGTAGTCCCTAATTTTCTCATGGGAATCATTATAGGAGCTGGCATTCAGGTAATTATATCGAGTATACACTAAATATATCTGCATATAACAGTAACAAATTCTAATGAAATGTAATGCAGGGTATCTTCATGCTAGTTTCTGGCTTCTTCAGACTTCCCCATGACATTCCAAAAGCATTTTGGCGTTATCCCATGAGCTACATCAGCTTTCATTTCTGGGCACTTCAGGTAAATCTTCTTGCAATCAATATGTATGTATGTGTATATATATATATATATATATATATATATATATATATATATATATATATGACGGAAAAGAATAGAAAGATGGTTAAGAAAAAAGGCATAATGGAAATCATTTAATCATAACAGGGGCAGTACCAAAATGATCTTCATGGCCTAGTTTTCGACAATCAGAGTCCCGGACTCCCGAAAATACCTGGTGATTATGTTCTTGAAAATGTTTACCAAATAAACATCAACAGGTCGAAATGGACAGACCTAATAGTTATATTCAGCATGATCATTATATATCGCATTATATTCTTTATCATGATCAAGATAAGCGAAGATGTAACTCCTTGGATTCGAGGATACATTGCAAGGAAGAGACTGCAGAAAAAGAATGTCAGTAGTCGACATCCAGTAGAAGCAGGCAAACATGGTAATAGAACTCCATCACTAAGGGGCTATGTCGTTGAAGTCCAAGAAAATTAGTAATTAGTTTGTATCTTGTTCTGTATTTGCAGCCACATATAACTATTATTCATGTATCTTTATAACTTTAACAGTATTTGAGTTGGAGATTGTCATCAGTGACATCTGACCATGATGAGTATGGGACTGTGTTGGTTTGCTCCAAGAAAAGAAGGTCGTAAATGTCCCTTAACATGAATCCTGTAAGCAAGCATATGCTAGGACTAGAAACATCATTTCCCTAACCAAACATGCTATCAGACTCTAACCGGAAAGGTGGGCAACAGCTCGATATTTTCCATCAAGATAAAAGGGATCATTCATCAAGTGGTTCAAGCACCAGTATCCCTGGCTTCCCTATTAAACAACTCAAATTCAGTAGCCGAAACAAAAGGTCGTATAATTCAGTAGCCTAAATTATTTGTTTGCTAAATATAGGAACGCTAATTAAAACGCATCATAGATACAACTTTGAGTTCCGAAGATCTATAGTAATAAAAAAAAGTTCTGAACATAAAATGACTCACTGAGCATAAGAAATGAGCTCAGACCTCAACTTAAACAAAGACGTAAACTAAAACTTATATTACTATTGAAATAGTGAGATTTAAAATAATTTAGGTATTTAAAAAAAATCCAACCAAGGTTTGATTTGAAAATTAGATAAATCAGATTAGATCCATAGAGTGTTTGAATTCCTAAGCACAAAGTGTAAATGAAATACACTTGTCCCACATCGTCAAATATACAAACAAAGCCAAGTATATTAATAGCTTCTTAATGAAGGGGTTGGGGTCTTAGAGCATCCAATTGTTTGCTTCGTTGTGAGGAGAGAGATCATGCACCACCATCACATGCGCGCGCCGCCGTCCGACCGACCGAACCGGTCAGACTTGATGGAGCAAACTTTAAACATAACTCAAATTTCCGAATAATGGGTATGTTAAAAGTAGATCAAATCAAGCATAATAAACGAAAAGAAGCCAAATCAAAGCTACCTGCTTACCCATTCGAAAAGTAAGATAAGGATCGCTATTTCTAACATCACGTACAACGAGATTCACTCCAGGGGCGGAGTCCATCTGTAGCTGGGGTAGGCACATGCCCACTCCAGAATTTAAAAAGAAAAATAGAGAAAAAACAAAATCAGGAATTACCTCCGATTGAGCAGTTTTCAATCTTGTTAGTTATTTTTTTGCAACAGTTCAGACTCTTTAAAGAAAATTTTAGATCCACATTAAATTCTTTAGCATTTTCTTCAACATCAAAGATAGGCGAGTTGATGCTTCTTGTACTATCAAGTAAAATGTCATCCTTTTTTGTTTAAACGAACTTAAAATTCATTTTCAGTTTGCACTCCATTATTTTCTTTGCTTGGATTTATATACTGTATATGTTGTTAACCTTTCTTTGTTGGAGTGTGTATAGAATATGCTTTTTTATAGCATTATGCATATCTCTTGCACAGTCTGAAGGTACTAGTTTTTCTTTAGTTCTGCCTTGCTAGTAGCTTCTTCCCATTTATGTTGCTGACACTTTCTTTCCTTACTTGCAGGTTAATCATTGATATCTGTTGATGCTTCAGTTTCATACACTGTGGTTGCATGATGAGAAGGCCCAGTTTCTTCGACATTTGTTTTTGATTTACTAGCAGTTTATTATATAGTTAGCAGTAATCTAATCTAATGTGATAGGCTTACCAATTAAACTATATACTCGACTTATTGCCTCTGTATCCTAGATTCTAATTGTAGATTTATTAGCTTCACTCAAGTATAAACGTTGTTCAAATTTTTTTCCACCGAACATTATCCCTAGTTCCCATTTTTTGATGATATTGGGTTTCGTGCCTGCCCCAACGTGACGTCCTGCCTCCGCCACTGACTCCAGCTCTCAGCAAAACCAACAAACGATCCATCATTTCTTGATAGGCAAATATAAATCCGATTCTAGCTTCACTATTAGTTGATGATTCCAGTTGACAATAAATATTCTAGCTTCAATCGAGACCATTTATCTTTCAGACGTTGCTAGAACCAAGGTTTCAAATCTCGGATTTTGGCCAATATCTCGGGCAAATATCTCGGCTGTCTCGGGCGATATTTAAAAGACTTATAACTAACCAAGCTGCCAAATCTCGGATTTTGGCTAATATCTCGGATTTTCATCTCGGCTGATCTCGGGGAGATTTAAAACCTTGGCTAGAACAGATATTTATAAACTATATGTAGACTGAAGTTGAAGTTATTGCCTGCAGCATCTGATTTACATGTAGTCAAAGTGGCTGATGAAATAGAGAACCGATTCCACATCAAAAATCGAGTTTGGGATGTTGCATATGCTGCCTTGACTGTGACGATCTCTCACACTGGAATGAGCGAAATGCGAGACTATTTATCCATACGGAAATAGATAAAATTCAAAAAGCAAAGATGATATAAAGGGAAGTTTCTTACCTTATAAATGGCAATGGGAGTAAAACGTGATTCTCAACCATGAACTTGGAGATATTGCAATAGTGGGGCGTGGAACTGGTTGACGCGGGATGAAGATCTGATCGAAACTGGTGTACTGGGTTGTTCGAATGTGAATTTGACACCTACAATCCCATACTCCAACTACCTGAACATGCGCATCAGATAATTCAACATATCCGTGTTATTTAAATTTAACAGAACTCGCTTGCATAGTAAACAAGAAAAAGTAGTTGGTTAAATATACTGACAGCTAACTTAGAACCTTACTAAATTTAACAGCATTCACCTGCATTTTAAAGATTAATAGAATAAGAATATTTTGAATGTTTTAGTAAACCCGAACATTTCCAAAATGATAAACCAAATATGCTATTCAAAAAAGAGATCTAAGAAAGTTTTGCTAACTGATGAATTACAAAATGAAATAAAATGAAATTATGAGCAATGTAAGCTGCTTCAAAAGTCCATTAAATAATTCTACCACTCAAGAAATAATCGTGTTATATATGAAGAGCGTTTAATTTTATGCATATAACCTAATGATAGTGTGGGAATTCTTAATATAAGTGTAAATGAAATACACTTGTCCCACATCGTCAAAACTTCAAACAAAACTAAAGTATATTAATAGCTTTCCAAAGAAGGGGTTGGGGCCCTAGGGCACCCAAATGTTTGCTTCGTTGTGAGGAGGGAGATCCTGCATCACCACCACACGCGCGCCGCCGTCCGACCGAACCGGACCGGGTTTGGGTTTGGGTGCAGGCTATACGAATCTGTTCGTAAGCGGACGTGGATTGACTGAGGGGGTGTGACTTCTGAAGTTGGCACGATCCTTTTAAAGGAGATGGTGACGACTTTATAACATGGAGGAATTAGATGTTATTTTACCTCACCACACTCGGTCTGCAACGGTATCTCGAGGAAGAGGAACCGATTCCTACACCAGGCAAGGAATCAAATGTTGATACGTGGAAGCATTTCAATTTTCTATGCAGAAACTATATTCTGAATTGTCTCGACAAGGTGCTATACAAAGTATATCAACTTCTAAAGACAGCAAAAGCACTCTGGAATGCACTTACCACGAAGTACAAGACACAGAATATCAGTCTTAAGAAATTCATTGTAGACAAATTCATAGACTACAAGATGGTTGACTCCAAACCGGTGACTGCTCAACTGCATGAACTACAAATTATTATTCATGAACTCGAAGCGGAAGGTCATAAGGTTGGAGAATCGTTTTTGGTTGAAGCCATTATGGGAAAACTGCCGCCGTCATGGAGAGACTACCGCAACTATCTAAAGCATAAAAAGAAAGAGATTTCTTTGCAGGACCTCATCGTACGATTAAAAATTGAGGCAGATAACCGCGGAATTACCAAACAAAGCGAGGAGGCGTTGGTAACAGAAGGGTCGAAGAACAAAAATAAAGGCCACTTCAACAAAAAGAAGAACTTCTCAAAGAAGAGGAAAGCTCCTGAAAACAAACCCAAAGATAATAAAACCAAGAAGTTTAATGGCGAATGTTGGGTTTATGGCAAAATGGGACACGCCGCTAGAGATTGCATACACAAGAAGGAACGCAACTCAGAGGCAAATATAGTTAACAACATGGAAGTGGACGAGTCCAATTTTTCAGCAGTTATATCTGAATGCAATTTGGTTCAAAATCCTAACCAATGGTGGGTGGACACAGGAGCTACTCGTCATGTCTGCTCTGATAAATCCATGTTTTCTACATATCAGAAGTTCGATCAAAAAAAACTCTACATGGGTAATTCTGCTGTTTCCATGATCGAAGGTACTGGCACAGTAATCCTCAAGTTTACTTCTGGAAAAACTGTACCAAGTTGAATGACGTGCTCCACGTTCCAGACATATGCAAGAATCTGATCTCTGGTTCGGTACTATCAAAGAAAGGATCCAAAATGGTGTTCGAGTCAGACAAGATGGTTATGTCCAAAGCTGGAATGTATATCGGAAGGGGATATTTATGTGATGGCCTATTTAAGGCAAATGTAGCCGTTATCGGCAATAAAACTATGTATTCTGATTGTGCTATTAATAAAATTGAAGTTTCTTACTTGCTTGAGCACGAAATTTTACTATGGCATGATAGATTGGGACACATAAATTTCCAAAAAATGAAAACATTATCAAACTTGGGATTAATTCCAAAATTCCAAGTAGATAAGAACTACAAATGTGAGACATGTGTAGAAGCAAAAATGGTTAAAAACCATTTCAATTTGTTGATAGAAGCACTGAACCACTAGGTTTGGTTCATATAGATTTATGTGATTCTAAATCGTTACCTACAAGAGGTGGGAAAAAGTACTTCATTACGTTTATTGACGATTATACGCGATATTGCTATGTATATCTTTTGAATAGTAAAGATGAAGCAATTACATCATTTATAAAGTACAAAGCTGAGGTAGAAAATCAGTTAAATAAAAAGATCAAGATATTGAGATCTGATCGAGGTGGAGAATATGAATCACCATTTGAACAGTTCTATGCCGAAAATGGTATAATTCATCAAACAACAGCTCCATATTCACCACAACAAAATGGTGTAGCCGAGAGGAAGAACAGAACGTTAAAAGACATGATTAATGCCATGCTTTTAACCACTGGTCTACCGACGAACTTGTGGAGGAAAGCCTTAAATATGTCTAATCATATATTAAACAAAGTCCCTCACAATAAAACAGGAACAATTCCATATGAGTTATGGAAAGGACACAAACCAAGTTTTAAATACCTCAAAGTGTGGGGGTGCTTGGCAAAAGTTCCAGTTCCGCCTCCCAAGAAAGTCAAACTTGGACCAAAAACAGTAGATTGTTACTATTTAGGGCCAGCCCAAAATAGTAGTGCCTATAGATTTTTGGTATTCAAGTCCGATATAGCTGATATTCATGTAAATACAATCATGGAATCTAGAGATGCCTCATTCTTTGAAGACGTGTTTCCGCACAAAAGGAATTAAGGGAATAATGTCCCTAAAAGGGCAAGAGAAGAATCAAGTAATTCACATGAAGATGAAACTCATCATGAGATTGAGGAAGTTGAGCCAAGAAGAAGCGTAAGGGCTAAGACTTCCAAGACATTTGGTTCGGATTTTTTCACATATGTGTTAGAACACGAACCTCAAACGTACAAGGAAGCAATGCCGTCTTCTGAATCTTCATGTTGGAAAGAATCAATCCAAAGTGAAATTGATTCAATTCTAAGTAATAAAACTTGGGAAATTGTTGATATTCCACCTGGAATAAAACCTATTGGCTGCAAATGGATTTTCAAAAAGAAAATGAAAGCAGATGGCTCTATCGACAAGTATAAAGCCAGATTAGTAGCCAAAGGATATCGTCAAAAAGAAGGAGTAGACTTCTTTGATACATATTCGCCGGTAACACGAATAACCTCTATAAGAATGCTAATAGCAATTGCATCGATCTATAATCTAGAAATTCATCAAATGGATGTAAAGACAGCATTTTTAAATAGAGATATCGATGAGGAGATCTACATGGAGCAACCTGAAGGTTTTGTTTCCAAAGGAAATGAAAACAAAGTCTGTAGATTAGTAAAATCATTATACGGACTAAAACAAGCTCCAAAACAATGGCACGCAAAATTTGATAGTGTCATGATGAGAAATGGTTTTTGTATAAATGAATGTGATAAATGTGTTTATTATAAACAAATTGGACAATCAAATGTGATGATTTGTTTATATGTAGACGATATGTTAATATTTGGTCCAAATACTCAGGTAATAGAGACCATAAAGAAGATGTTAATTAGCAATTTCGATATGAAAGACTTAGGAGTTGCAGACGTTATTTTGGGAATCAAAATAATAAGAACACCTAATGGAATTGAATTATCTCAGTCACACTATGTAGACAAAGTGATTGAAAATTTTCAAAATTATGGAATTAAAGGAGTAAGAACACCTTTTAATCCATCAGAAGTACTGCATAAAAACACTAATGAGAGTGTAATGCAACTTGAATACTCTCGTGTAATAGGATGTCTCATGTATCTCATGAATTGCACAAGACCAGATATAGCTTATGCAGTAAGTCGACTGAGCAGGTATACAAGCAATCCAGGAAAGGAACACTGGAAAGCAGTAATAAGAGTGCTTGGATATTTAAAAAATACCACAAATTATTACTTACATTATGGAAAATATCCTGCCGTCTTAGAAGGATATAGTGATGCAAACTGGATTGCTGATTCATAGGAATCAAAATCAACGAGTGGTTATGTATTTACCTTAGCAGGGGCAGCAGTGTCATGGAAATCTACTAAACAAACATGCATAGCTCGATCCACTATGGAATCTGAGTTCATCGCTTTAGATAAAGAAGGCGAAGAAGCAGAATGGCTTCGTCATTTTTTAGAAGATATTCCATTTTGGCCTAAACCTGTACCGGCCATATGCATACTGTGATAACCAAGCTGCGCTAAGCAGAGCGCACAACTTTGTGTATAATGGAAAGTCACGACACATTCGTCGACGCCATAACACAGTTAGGCAGTTACTCTCAAATGGAACTATTCCATAGATTATGTGAGAACAAATGATAACCTAGCGGATCCATTTACTAAAGGTTTATCAAGAGAGAAAATTGACTGCGCGTTGAGGGGAATGGGTTTAAAAGCCCAAACCACCAAGAGTTATCTTATACGGAAACCTATCCTAGCGACTGGAGATCCCATGAACTAGGATCAATAGGCAAACCAGTTCTGAGTAACTCAAGACGTAATGCATTTGTTTGGACATAGTCCAACTCCATTCCTATGGTGCACAATATAAATGCATGCCTACAGAAGTATTTAAAGGTTAAAACTATGTTTTTTAATGATGACCATATCTTGAATATAACAAGTGGAGTATATGTAGGATACTCTTAATGGTTGCGATCACCTATGTTAGTGTGAGCTGGGTCGGCTCTATGAGAATATTAAAGGCTTTTATTCTCTAAAAACACTCGTAGAACCAAAAACTTTTCAGGACCAAAATGAACACAAACAAGAGATTGGATGTGAAGGGAAATAATGCTTCGTAAAGCTTATTGTCTGGATATACAATAAAGGCCGACGGTTCAAGATGAAATAATTCACCGATTAGCCAAGTAGATCCGATAAGTTTTAACTAGGGAAAGTTCAAAGTGAAATATCTACTTATCCACGATAAAGCATTATTCCATATGTACTCTGTGATATTTCGCTTTGTGTGGGGGAAAAGTATATTATCATTTATGTGGGGGATTGTTGGAATTCTTAATATAAGTGTAAATGAAATACACTTGTCCCACATCGCCAAAACTTCAAACAAAGCTAAAGTATATTAATAGCTTTCCAAAGAAGGGGTTGGGGCCCTGGGGCACCCAAATGTTTGCTTCGTTGTGAGGAGGGAGATCATGCATCACCACCACACGCGCGCCGCCGCCACCGTCCGTCCGAACCGGGCCGGGCCGGGCTCGGGTTTGGGTATAATATGATCCTATTTTTACTGCAAAACTGGGTCGGGTTTTCTGACAGTTGCAGGCTATACGAACTGGTGCGAATCTGTTCATAAGTGGACGCGGATTGACTGAGGGGGTGTGACTTCTGAAGTGGGCGTGGGTTTTTTGGCGAACAGACGCAGCCGGAAGCGGGTGCGACCCGTTAGACGCGAGCGGGTGCGACTTATGGCAGCAGCAGGTGCAAACGCAGAACCAGTAGCGAACGGGTGCGGCCCGTTAACGAACAGCAGCAATGAAAGGCAACGGGTGCAACCTTTCAGGCAGACGCGACTGTTCAAAGGGGTGTGGACGAAATTATAAATAGAAGAGAATACTGATCACATTCTTATTCTATTCCAGTTCTAATTTCTTCTACTTCTTCTTTCCCTACTGCTCTATACAATATATCACAGAGTTGACATACTCATTACAATCTCATGCAGATTACGTCTGTTGTATCTTGGGAGACTTTAAATAAAGTCTTAAGGAAATTGTCACAACAAGCCTCAGATGGAATTTCCTTCTTCAACCGGTTAGATTTATATATATATATATCGTTTTCTTTCTGCGGTATACTATTTCATTAAATAGTATAACGGTTGATTTAGCACCATAGTTATTATTACTATAGTTGTTAATTTGTTGTTGTAATTTAATTACGACATAACTATTGCTTAAATTAACTAATACAGACTTCTAGGGTAGTAGAAATCTGTTTGATAAACTTGTGAGACGAGTTTATAATTGATTATTCTCTGTTTTGGTATACTAGACGTATAACAGATAGATGATGTGAATGTTTTCTTTTACCAATACCATTAAATGAGTAGAATCTATTAAAAAATAAGAAGAGTAAATATAGACTTCCATTAAAAATATACATCAACATACCCAGTTCTTGTAAGTAAGCATTTGGCACCGTTACCAGCACACGAAACTCACTGAAATAGAACTTGCTTAAATCATCTTTCATCGGCAATTGTAAAACTGGTGCAGCAAGAGGGCTCTGTAACCATCATTTGTATTATTACCACTGATCAAAAATTCAAAACAATGCACGTTATTCATGAATACAAATGGAATGGAAAGTTAGAAGTTCAATACTACCCATTAGAATTTCATTCTACAGTTCTTGGGCAACTAATGTTAAAACAAACTTCGAAGATGCCTTTCTCGACCATGTATCAATACTACAGAACTTTTTGGAGCTCTGGTCAATTATGCAATCATCTATGTATAGTCTAAAATATTATCTTATGTATAATCTAAAATGTTATGTTATGCATCTCTTCTATCCATTTTGCATGCTGTGTAATCTAAAATGTATATTTCTACATCTTCGGTTAACAAAGCTACAGATTTAGTACTTGAAATTATAGAAAATTGTTTGATACTAGTTCTGGTCGTTGTAAATCTTAATTAAAAGTAACAAAGAGAGAAATAGATAGAAGTAAATACTCAATTTACTTTCACAGAAGAATAAGTATATTTATAAAAAGTTGAACATATGTGGATCCTAACATGTAGAGATATTAGTAACATATATCAACTCAGAATCATGGCGCTGTACAAAATTAAAGCCTTGAACCAATTGTATAGTCGACAAAATTACCAGCACTTACCCCTAAAGAAACAAAATAATTCAAATAGAACATATTTAAAAATGATAACTATGTTAGAATGTATGTTTGATTTCTTGAGATTATGATATTGGATAGAAAGAATGAAGAAAAATGAAGTTTTATTGATTGAATATAATGATTGTTTCAATACAATTACCGGATACAAGCTGCAGTATATATAACATGTTTTGACAGCTATTTGGGCTTTGGGCTTTATCATACACCCGCTATCCAATACCCTATAATACAAAAGATGGGTAACATACACTGCCGCAACATAACTCTTCATTCCTCCCCTCAAACCAGTATTAGGTTTAGGGTTACAGAGGCGATTTTAGGGCTTCGGCTGCGATCAAAAAAACATGCTATTCTCCTTCGATTCTCTACAAAATTCTTCATTAGAAAGCATAAAGGCATAGATCGACAACGTTTGCTTCATCAATTTTGAAGCGGTTGTGCCTGAGTCTCCAATCTTCGGTTGTATGCTATCTCTGCATGCTTTCTGTCTCGTTCCACCTTTAGTTCTACTCAAAGCTTCAACAGAGAGTACAAAGGTATGGATCGACTACATCTGCTTTACTAATTTAAAGTGAGTGTGGTTGAGCGTCCAATTTTTCGTTGGATGCTAGATCTGCATGTTGTCCGCCTTGCACCATCTTTAGCTCTGCTCGAAACTTTAAAAAGTTTCTTGCTGACAGTGCCTTGGTAAGAATGTCAGCGCTTTGGTAAGTTGAAGGTATGTGACTGACTTGTAAATTTCCTCTTTGTATTTGCTCTCGGATAAAATACAGATCGATCTTAATGTGTTTTGTTCTAGCGTGCAATATTGGATTCGCTGTCATGTGTACAGTACTCTAATTATCGCACCATAATATTGGTTTGGTTTCTGTTTCGATCTGTAACTCTTTTAGTAATGATTGTAACCAAATTATCTTTGTTGTGGCACTAGCGACACTCCTGTACTCGGCCTCTGTGCTTGATCTAGAGATAGTTGTTTGTTTCTTTGAACACCAAGATAGAGGATTAACTCCAATGTAAATATAATATCCAGTTATAGATTTTCTGTCATCAATATATGTTGCCCAGTCTGCATCTGCATATGCTGTAATATTTAAGTTGTTGCATCTCTTTAAAGTAAGCTCATAGTCTGCAGTCCCTTTGAGATATCTAAGAATCCTTTTTACCGCTTTCCGATGTTCATCATGAAGTTCATGCATAAATTGTGACACCTTGTTAACGCTGAATGAGATACCTGGTCTAGTTATAGTAGTGTATTTTAGTGCTCTTACAATACTTCTATATTGTTTAATATTTGATATGGATTCTCCCCTGTTTTTGGAAAGTTGTTGGTGACTGATCATAGGTGTAGGCTATGATTTTGCTTCATGCATCTTTGATCTGACAAGTATTTCTTTGATATATTTCCTTTGGCTCAACAATATTTTCGATTCTGATTTTCTATTAACTTCTATACCTAAGAAATAGTTAAGATTACCAAGGTTCTTGATGGAAAATTGCTTGTTGAGATACTGTATAATATTGTTGATATCATTTGTATCATCACCTATTATAATCAAGTCATCAACATATATTAGAATGTAAATAATATGACTGTTATAAATTTTAACAAATAATGAGTTATCTGATTTGTTGAACTGATAGCCTAGAGTAACCAATGTGGCTTTCAGTCTATCAAACCATACTCTTGGTGCATGTTTCAATCCATATATGGCTTTGTTTAATTTGCACACATGATAAACATCTTGTTTGTATCCCTGTGGCTGCTCCATATAGATTTCTTCCTGTAAGATGCCATTTAGAAATGCATTATTAACATCCAATTGCCTTATATTCCAGTTCTTGCTCAGAGCAGTAGTGAGAACAAACCTAATTGTTGTTGGCTTTACCACTGGTGAAAATGTTTCACTGAAGTCAAATCCATACTGCTGAGTATATCCCTTAGCAACAAGTCTTGCTTTGCACCTTGATATTTTTCCATCTGGATTTTTCTTTAGTTTGTAGGTCCATTTACATCCTATTATATTCTTGTTTGCTGGTGGATATACTAAACTCCATGTTTTATTTTTTATAAGTGCCAGATATTCCTCATCCATTACTGCTTTCCAGTTTTCATCTTTAAAAGCTTACTCAAATGATTCAGGCTCATCAATATTAGATGTTGTAGTGTAGATCTTTGGTTTGAATATTCCACTCTTTGATCTTGTTATTATATGATGACCTGTTCTAGCTGGTAATTCAGTATTTGTTGATACTGAATTGCTATCCTGATTAGTGTTGCCTAGTAATTGATTTTGATAACTATTATCATCGATGCTTTGATTTTGATTGCTTGATCCAACAGGTGACTAAGCATGCATGTCAGGCTGCTCTCCTGTTCCATGATCTAGTTCATGTAACACTGTGTATTGTGGTTCAGAGGCTCCTGCCTTCTTCTCAGTCTCCGTCTAATTCCATGTGTTAGAATACACAAGTACAATAGATATTGATACTCTTGGATTGTATACTTTCTGTGTTGTTTTAACATTTGTGCAAGCAAAAGGAAATATTTTTTCATTAAAGACCACATGTCTACTTATAATTATTTTTCCAGTGCTATCTAAGCATTTGTACCCTTTTTTTTAGTTGCATAACCTAGAAATGTACATGGTTGAGATCTAAAATCCAATTTGTGTCTGTTATATGGCCTTAAGTAGGAAAAACATAGACACCCAAATGTCCTTAAACTATCGTAGTTAGGTTTAGTTCCTATGAGCTTCTCAATTGGACTTACTCCTTTCATTACTTTTGTTGGAAGTCTATTGATTAAATACACTGAAGTACTGAAGGAGCCTGGCCAAAATTTTAAGGGTGGAGATGCATGTGCAAGTAAAGTTAGGCTAGTTTCAACTATATGACTATGTTTTCTCTCAACAGGCCATTCTGCTCAGAAGTATAGGGAAAAGTAGTTCTATGTATTATACCCTTGTCTAAAAAGAACTTGTCAAGTGATTTATATTCAGTACCACCGTCACTTTGAATAATTTTGACTTTGTGACAAGTTTGCTTTTCAGCTTGTGTAATAAAATATATGACAGCATTATAAGCTTATGTCTTTGTTTTCAGAAAGTATATCCATGTGTATCTAGTGTTTGCATCAACAAAAGATATGTAATATTTATAGTCATAGTCTGAACTAATGGGTGTTAGACCCCAGAGATCAGTTGCAACCAATTCTAAAGGCATCTTGTATTCAGTTGTGGAATCTGCAAAAGCTAATTTATGACTTTTGCCCATTTGGCAATAAGTGCAAACATATGGTAAAGTAAATTCATCAAAGGAGATTTTATTTTCTATAAGAACCTGTTTCACAACACTTGCATTAGAATGACCTAACTTATAATGCCATAGATCAAATACATTTTTGTTGTTTTCAGTAGATGACATTTCACTGTTATTACAACACTTTACTTTCTCAACAGAGTTTCTGCAATTAGTCAAAGTAAACTTGTACAACCCATTCACTGCATCATCCTGCAAAAGTATTTCTCCAGCTAGTATATCTTTAACTAAGCAATATCTAGGATAAAATTCGAAGTAAACATTATTATCATGAGCAAACATAGAAACACTCATAAGATTTTTCTTTATTCTTGGTACTCTCAGTAGGTTATTAAGGTATAATTTCCTTTCACCTTTAATATAGGCATTACCAATATGAGTGATTTCAATAGACTTACCATTTCCCCTGAAAATGGACTGTTTACCTCTATACTCTTTGTTGCCTAGATTTAAGTTGTCAAGATTGCTTGTCAAATGATTGGTTGCTCCTGAGTCTGGGTACTTTGCCTCATCTTGAATATGTTCAAGCTTTATGATCTCATCCAGGTACGGATTCTTGTTACCACTGGGTTGTTCGTTTGGTTCTTGTTGAACCTGTGCTAGGTTTGCACTATAACTGCCATTTCTTTGATTGTTTGAACTTTGTCCTGGAACATAGTTAGCATTAAATCTGAAGTAACACTTTGGTGCAGCGTGGTCTACTTTCTCATATATTTGACATTTTAGTTGCTACCACTCCATCTCCATCTGCCTCTACCCCTGACAGAGGAATTTCCTCTTTGATATTTCTGTTCTCCTCTACCATAATTATGTTTTCTGGTTTTATTATTTGATGCAAAATTAATTGACATGTCAGCATCTATGGGTTTCTTGAAATCCAGTCTTCCTTCATATGCAAGGAGAATGGAGTGAACATACTCAAGAGATGGTAAAGTTTCTTGAGAAGAAATAACTTCCACCACAGCCTCACACTCATCACTTAAACCACTTAAAATAGTCAACACTTGCTCAGTATTTAAAACTTTATGCCCTGCAGCTTCAAGTATATCACATATGTTCTTGACTTTTGCAAGATAGTCTCTCATTGACTGATTGTCTTTCCTTACCTTTTGTAATGCATTACTCTAGCTGCAAATTGAGTATTAAATATTCTTTCAACTGTCAACCAAATTTCATTAGCAGTTTTGCATCCAATAACTTGAGGCAGTAATTTCACATTTATTGATGAAAGCAACCAAGAACTTATTAAACTATCTTGTCTTTGATACTTTGCAAATTCTTCGTTACTCTCTGTCTTGTTTTCTTGATCAGTGATGAATGTGGGAGGAATAACAATTGTGCCAAGAATGAATCCTTCCAATCCATAACCTCTGGCTGTAGTTTCAACTTGCATTTTCCAGAGAAGATAGTTGTCTTCCTCGAGTTGTGCTGTGATGAGTTGTGTTTGTGGACTGATGATGGCTTTCAGGAAGCTTTCTG
Organism: Allium fistulosum; assembly: GCA_030737815.1. Lineage (NCBI taxonomy): Eukaryota > Viridiplantae > Streptophyta > Magnoliopsida > Asparagales > Amaryllidaceae > Allium > Allium fistulosum. Next base: position 1,002,942,253 of record CM060902.1, on the reverse strand, counting down.
CAATTGCAAAAGCTTGAGTTGGATTAGGAGATTTGTCAGAAATTGCTGAACTGCCTTCAGCCATGATGAAAATTTTCTATTCTGTTTCGATGAGATTCTTGATTTCTTGATTGGTTTCTGATTTTCTCAAGCCTGAATTTGCTCTATGAAGGAGACTGGTTGCAGCCAAGCTTTTCTTGGCGCAGCAGCAGTCTCCGGAGACAAATCTCACACTGCCTAGATGATGAAATATAACTGATGGGTAACTAATCTCCAAATGATGAGGTTTCTCTGATGGAGATTAGTTTTTCTTCTTCCTTTTTGAAGATTTTAATGCACTTTTGGTTTATATGGATCTGATACCATGTTAGAATTTATGTTTGATTTCTTGAGATTATGATATTGGATAGAAAGAATGAAGAAAAATGAAGTTTTATTGATTGAATATATTGATTGTTTCAATACAATTATTGGATACAAGTTGCAGTATATATAACATGTTTTCGCAGCTATTTTGGCTTTGGGCTTTATCATATTCCCGCTATCCAATACCTTATAATACAAAAGATGGGTAAAATGCACAGCCGCAACATAACTCTTCATTAACTAATCAAAAGACTAGTAAGCGTTCGTTGTTGTAATCATATAAAAAACAAAAAAGAAATATGTTAACTGAAAAACTACCCATCAATTGGATGAACTCCAGAATGGATGCTCATTAAACATTCTATATGGATGAATATCTATACTTCCTCCGATTCAGTGAAACAAAGAAGTACAACCAGCAAACTGAATGTTGTCCATCTTTTTTTTGGTCCAAATCATATATTGCATACCTGCAATTGAGAGCCAAATCAAGTGCATCAAACTTATTTCAAAAAAATGATTACGCAGCCATTTCATGTTCTCCTGCAATTATCATAACAAATACTAAAGACTAGCGATTCATGTATGCTTTTGCTTCTCTTACTATTCCTCTTTTTTTCCCGTTTGATTGTTGAATTCATATTGCGATGCTGAACTATATCTATTTTGATTTTGTTTCAAATGGATGTTTAGATTGAAATCGCGATTCAACATGGAGCTTGGATTGAGATTGTGTCGGATATTAAGATACTGGAGAAAGAGGATTCTACGTGTGATTGAAATTGTGATTAGGGTATTATGGCGGAGAAAGTGGAGAAAGGGAAATTGATTTAGTTTTGGCATTACGCAGTGGGATTTAGATGTAAGGAAAGATGGTTAAGCGGGAAATGAAAATTTACAGAAAAGAGGGCGTTGAACAAAGGAAACCTATTGCATTAACCTAACCACTCATGATAAGGATTTCCAAAATGGGAGTAATAACAGCATTATTATAAATTTTTATTTTTGAATTTTAGAAAAATTTCAAAATTTTGTTTCTAGATTTATGAATTTTTTCAGATATATTTTAGAAACTTTTAAGATTTCAAAAATTTTGGAATGTTAAATACAATTATTAAATATCAAATATCTACTGTTAATAAAGAGAATTTAATTAATAGAATTTCCACGGCGTCTTTTTGAAATTCCGAAAATACCCTCATCCATCAACGGAATCCCATAACCGGTTTGCAACATCCACCACCTCTTCTTCCTAACTACATATCAACGAAACTTTACTACCAATTTGTCACCGACACAAAAAAAAAGTATCGTGACTACCAAAACATTTATGCTTGCAACACGCATCCATCTACTCATTTTTTATTAAATAAAATGTAAATATCTCCGTCTATTAAATGCATGTATGTGCGGTTTAGACTAGTACCGGTACTAAATAATATTATTACTCATTAATTATTCATTAATTATTAGTTATTAAATATTAGTCTTAATTATTAATTACTTATTGTAATAGAAATTATTTAATATTAATTATTAAATATTACTTATTATTTGTTAATTATAAGTTATCAATTGTTACTTATTACTTCTTAATTATAACTGAATATTAATTATTAAATACTAATTAATATGTATATATTATTAATAGTAATTATTAATCATTAATTATCAATTATTTTTTATTTTTTATTATTATTTAATTTTAATTATTAATTATTATTATCATTTGATGTTAATTTTTAAAATTTAATTATTTATTTAATTATTAATAATTATTTAGTTATTATAGATAATAATTAGTAATTATAAATTATTTATTAATAATCATTGGTTATAAATTATAAATGATTATCTATCTAAACTTTTCATTTATAACTAATTACCTATCTAGGTTTTCATTTGAAAATGGGCATTTATTGCAATTGGCAAACTGAAAAGTTTGTAATAAGTATCTATTACAATTAGCAAAAAAAGAGTTGTGAAAATTGACATCTGTTACAACGGACAAAAGAAAATGGTTATAATAGGCATCTATTATAACGGGCAAAAATGGAAGAGATATTGATGAAAATTGGTATCTATTCCAACATGCAAAAAAGTTGTAATATGCATCTATTACAACGAGCAAATGAAAAATAATGTAATAGGTATCTATTACAACAAGCAAAGAAAAACGGTTATTGAAAAGTATCATCTATTACAGCAGGCAAGATAATATCGTTGTAATGGGTTCCTATTACAACAGATTTTTTTTACAGTTATAAAAATGTCGTTGTAATATGTTACTTTTGTTGTAGTGGCACGAAACAACGGATCTTTAGCTAAGCAGCGATCTAAGGTATTCTTTGGGGAAGGAGTCAATAATGATGAAGAGAAAGTAGAAAAGTTAGGCATTATCCAAGGAGAACTTCCAATTAAAGACTTGAGAATTTCATTGTCGAGTGATAACTTGAAATATAATGACTACGAAAGTTTAATTGACATAATTAAAGGCAATATTAATGGCTGGGAGACCAAAATGTTGAGTTTGATAGGGAGGTTAGAACTGATTAAAACCACTATTTATTCCATAATACAATACTAGATGTAGTACTTTAAAATTCCGATGACAACCATAAATAAAGTGGAACATCGGTATTTAAACTTTTTGTGGAAGGGAAAACAAGTAAAATTCTTTGGGACATCTTGTGGAAAGAAAAACGTGGATGTGACATGGGCTTAAAAAAGTTGGTTGAAATAAATATAACGATATGTAAAAAATTGATTTGGAAGGTTGTGAACGGCGAAGGAAGTTGGCAAGATTGATGAAGGAAAAGGACATTAAAAACCAGTCCTTTTGGGAAGTTAGCATTAGGAATGACTGTAATCTTTACCTTGCAAATAACATAAACCCTAAGATCTAGAATTACATGATTATCACATATGTAATGAATCAATAAAACATACCTTCAGACATATTGTATATGAATCAGCAATGGTTGTTGCCGAAAGTTATTTCAATGGAGAAAGGAAATGGTTTCTCTCCCTTTTCCTATATCTTTCTTTATGTGTTTTTCTATATCCTTTGTGATGGGCAAAGGTTAATATTTATAGGTAGAGAGAGGACCAAATTTCTAGATTTGCAGACTTAGTCTTGATCGTCCATCAAGATCAAGATGAGGGAAATTAACGCTCTAGATTATAATCGTTTTATTGATTAGCGTATTAATAGGAAAACCCTTTAGATTCTATTGACCACAAAATGAGGAAGGAAATGTTTGAGGAAGGAAACGGTCAAATTTCCTTACAAAATAAGGAAGGAAAACCATTAATGTTTTCGTATTAATTTCCTTACAAAATAAGGAAGGAAAACCATTAATGTTTTCGTATTAATTTCCTTACAAAACGGTCAAATTTCCTTACAGTCTCCCACTTGGTCAATTGTAATTTCCATTAATGTTTTCGTATTAAGGTCATAAGGCATGCATGATATGCTAAACTTTTCTTTAATCAGTTATCATAAGTGTCTTGGCTAATCCAGTGGTCAATGGAAGTCATGACGTGTACATGTTATTTTGCAACATGCTTACTTCCATGTACTATGACATTGACAACTTTCATAACTAGACCGTAGATGAGTATAACTTAATGGTCACATAATGTCTGTGCAGTTAATGCCCCGCTATTACCCCGCTATAACCCTGCTATATCTCATAGCGGATTTCTACCGCTACGATTTTTTCATATAGCCCCAAAATATAGCCTTTCCGCTTTAAGCCCCGCTATTTCCACTATATTCCGTTATTCCCACTATATTTCGCTATTTCCGCTATATCTTCTTTAATAAAATGAATTGAAAAATTGCATTTATACATTATAAAAATTATGAAACTAGTTTATTTGATTTAATTTTTAATATATTTTTAGAAATGAAAATACTCTAATATTCTACTAAATTCAATTATGTTATATAACAGTTTTATGTTTATTTAAAGTATATCCGCACATGTTTTTATTTAAAATTATTTATGAATTAATTATAATTCAATTGAATGATATTTTTTCATTTAATTACCATTTATATATTTGAAAAAATATTAAGTACGAGTTTTATATGCTATTTTAGAGCCATCCGCTATATCCCGCTATATCCTCGCTGTATCTCCGCTATGACTTTTTGCACCTCCACCGCTTTGAATCCGCCGAGCGCTTTAACTGCATAGCATAATGTCTGGAAGCAAAAGACTGTTTCTGTTATCATTTATCTAAATATAAATGTGTACACATTATAAAACAGAAATAAAAGATGTCCAAATTATTAAGAGCTCAATAATTGTTATGTCTGGCTAAGTACAAAATAAATGGCATAATAAGGAGATAATTAGGAACTATCTGCAAGACCCATGCTATCAGTATGTCTCTGAAAGGTCTTTGGAGGTAGTCCTTTCGTGAATATGTCTACCACTTGTAAGTCTGTACTTATCGATTCAACAAAAAATTTCTTTAGTTTAACATCTTGCTTCAGTAGTAGGTATTTCAGGTCCATGTGTTTGGAACCTTTGGTTATCCTATCATGCTTGGAGAAAAAGGTTGCAGCTTCATTGTCGTAGTAGACAGTTAGTGGCTTAGAAATAAAACTTAAAGTGCTAAATTGTGAGACAAAATTACGCAGCCATGTTCCCTGAATTGAAGCCTCATAACATGCTACGTATTCAGCCATCATGGTGGATCCGAAAAGCATCTCAGATTTCTGGCTTCTCCATGATATTGCACCTCCACATAAGAGTTACACATAGCCAAGAGTGCAGATCCTAGTGTCAGGATATCCAGCAAGGTCTGAATCAGAATAACCAGTTACATGTAGGTAACTTGATTTTCTATAGGTGAGCATGTAATTCCTTGTTCTCTTTAGGTATCTCAGTACCTTCTTTGCAGCTTTCCAATGAGCGATCCCTGGGTTACTTTGAAATCTACCCAGCATAATAACTGCATGACTGATATTAGGTCTTGTACAGACCTGTGAATACATCAAACTCCCTACAAGAGATGCATAAGGATATTTGATCATTTCTTCTCGTTCCATAGGAGTCTTTGGGCACTGCTCAAGAACAAGTTTGTCTCTTTTCTACAGTGGGACAGGACTAGAGAAACAATTCGTCATGCCAAATCTCTCAAGAATTTTGTCAATATATGCTTTTTGAGACAATCCTAGAATTCCTTGTGATCTATCACAGAATATTTCTATTCCTATCACATAGGAAGCCTCACCCATATCTTTCATTTCAAAATTCGTTGAGAGATAATCCTTAGTTTCATGTAATAAACCAAGGTCGCTGCTAGCTAATAATATGTCATCAACATACAAAATCAAAAATATGAACTTGCTCCCTCTGAACTTGAGGTATATATAAGGGTCAACTATGTTTTCTGTGAAATCAAAAGCGGTAATGATTTCATGAAACTTTAGATACCATTGTCTAGAAGCTTGTTTCAGTCCATATATTGATTTCTTAAGTTTGCAGATCATGTTTTCCTGTCCTTCAATTCTGAAGTCTTCAGGTTGATGCATGTAGACTTCTTCTTCCAAGTCTCCATTTAGAAAGGCTGTTTTCATATCCATTTGATGTAACTCGAGATCAAAATGAGCTACTAATGCCATGATAATTCTAAGAGAATCTTTCCTGGAAACAGGAGCAAAAGTTTCATTATAGTCAATGCCTTCTTTCTGATTAAAACCTTTGAAAACAACTCTGGCTTTATATCGTTCAATTTTACCATTGCAGTCACGTTTGGTCTTGAAGACCCACTTACAACCGACTGCTTTATGTCCTTGCGGCAATTGAACGATTTCCCAAACTTGATTATTATCCATAGATTTCAGTTCATCTTTCATGACATCAATCCATTTAAGAGAGTTAACATCCTTAATGGCTTGTAAATAAGAAATTGGGTCCGTAGTTCCTTCAGATTCTATTAGATAAAGCATATAATCATCAGGAATAGCTGATCTTCTTTGTCTTTGAGATCTTCTTAATGCTAGTTCCTATGGTACTTCATCAATTATGATTGGTGATAATTTCATTATGGAGTTGTTGATCATTTATTGGGTTTCCCTCATTGTGAACAGGTTCAACAATGGGATGATTCCCAATATCTTTCGAAATAGAGGGCAAGATAATGGGTACCCTTATTTCATGAATGACCACTTCTTGTTGTTTTGTACTCTCACCGATTTCACCATTTTCATAGAATTTGGCATTGCCGGTTTCGACAATTCTTGTACTATGGTTGGGACAATAAAATCTTTATCCTTTAGATTTTTCTGGGTAACCTATAAAGTAACCACTGGCTGTCTTAAAATCCAATTTCTTTTCGATTGTACAGTCTAGCTTCAGCTGGGCAACCCCAAATTTTGAGATGTCTTAAACTAGGTTTCCATCCTTTCCAAAGTTCAAAAGGAGTCTTTGGAATGGCCTTACTTGGAACTCTATTTAAGATGTAGACAGCTATTCGTAATGCATCCATCCATAATGATATAGGTAAATTTGCATGATTCATCATGGATCTAACTATTTCCATGTATGTACGATTTCGCCTTTCAGCTACACCATTCTGCCATGGAGATCCAGGCGTTGTGTATTGTGCAACAACTCCAAGTTTTTGAAGAAGTCTAGCAAAAGGTCCAGGATGTTGTCCCGTTTCATCATACCTTCCATAGAATTCACCACCCCTATCTAACCTAATGATTTTCACCTTTCTTTCTAATTGCCTTTCGACTTCAGTAATGAACACTTGTACAACATCCACCGACTAAGATTTTTCATGCAACTGATAAAAATAGCAATAACGTGAAAAATCATCGATAAAAGTGATGAAATATTTCTCTCCTCCAAAATTTGGAATATCAAAAGGTCCACAAATATCTGTATGTATTATTTCAAGAAGTTGTGTACTTCTTGTGGCTCCTTTCTTTGTGTTTTTTGTTGTTTTTCCTTTAATACAATCAACACATGCTGTAATGTTAGCGAAGTCTAGGTCCGGTATGACACCATTTTTTACTAACCTCTTGATTCTTTCACTGGATATATGACCCAGTTTTTTATGCCACAAGAAGTAAGAATCATTCTTGGATGACTTTCCTTTAGTTTCTTTTCCATACAGGGTGAGTTGGATTTCAGCATTTTGTTTAAGATGAAGTTTATAAAGTCCATCAATTAATATTCCAGAACCAATAAGACTAGAATTTTTAAATAAACTAAAATTTCCATTTCCAACTTCAATAGAATATCCAATTTATCAAGTACACTTACAGAAATCAAATTACAGAAAATAGACGGAACATAAAGAGTTTGACATAAATCTAATTGATAACCGCTATCTAAAATGAGACGAAAAGTTCCAATAGCTTCAACTGAAGCTTTATCTTTATTCCCCATGAAAATGAAATTCTCACTTGGGTTTGTGGTTTGGATCGTAATGAATCCCTGCATAGAATTCGAAACATGAACATTAGCAGCAGTATCAATCCACCAAGTAGAAGAAGGTACATTAGTAAGATTTGATTCGAAATGACTTATAAAACCCATTGGGTTACCTTTCTTTTCGAACCATGCATTGCGCTTAATGCAATCTGCCAGGAAGCGTCCAGGTTTCTTGCAGAATTTGCAGACATCATCATTCTTTTTCTTCTTGGATGGTTGAGTGGCGTCATCAGATTTGGGTGGTGCTCTTTTATGCTGTGAGTTGTTCCTTTTGCCAGCTTGTTTTCCAACCCCTTGAGTGAAATAAGCAACTTTAATGCCTTGCGAGCCCTGCCTAGACTCCTTTTGAACCAGTTTGTTAGTCAATTCGTTTAGACTCCACTTTTCCGTAATAGTGTTGTAATGAATTTTGAATGGTTCATACTGAGGAGGTAAGCTAGTGAGAATGAATTGGATGAGAAAAGCATCATCCATAACCAATCCCAAGTTCTTAAGTTTGGCAGCAAGGTTAATCATTTCAATGACATGAGCGCTCATTGAGCGAGAACCATCAAACTTCATGGTTACAAGGTCTGCCATAAGTTTCCCAGTAAGGGATTTGTTTGCAGTCTTGAACCGATTTTCAATGGATTGCAAATATTCTTTTGCGCTTTCAGTTTTGGGTAGGAAGGTTTTGATGTTGGTATCAATCACCATTCGCATAAACATCATGATGAGCCTATTAAATCGTTCCCAGTCATCATGGAGTTTGTTTTCCTCAGACGTACTTGTGTTAGTAAGTGGGGCTGGTTTTTCCTTAAGGAGAGCCATGTCCAGTTCAAGTACGCCCAAAGAAAACTCAACTTGCTCTCTCCATTCTGAGTAGTTGGTTCCATTGAGTCTGATGATAGACGTAGCGTGCGAATTAAGGTTTGAAGGTAATGCAACTGCAGATATAAAAGAAATGTAGGCTTCTTTATTAGAATAAAACGCATGTCATAATAAGAGGGTTAGGTTCAGCGCCTCCTATGGGTAGGCAGTAGAACCATACTCATGAAAGAATGATAAACGTTAATGTTTCATGCGTTATTGTGCAAGCAGCAACCGTCTGTGGACGGAACTGCATGCATCAGACCAGAGGAAACAAGAAAATTAAGCGCGGAAGTTTGTTTTTTTTTCTACATAAACATTTGCCATTCTTTCAAGTAATCCACAGCAAGGATAATAAATGTCTAGTAAATCCAAGTAAATTTCATACATGAATTCAACATATAAACAATTATTTTATAAGTTTCAAATCATGAATTTAATGTCAAACCAGGAAACAATTGTTTTCAGTATGTATATTTTCTGAAAAGTATTCGCATACAATAAGTTGTTCTATATTATACAATAGATCAAACATTAAGGTAGAAAAATTAACTTTTGCGAAAATATAAACTTTCCAGATCCAGATCTAAGTATACAGTAATATAGAATAATATTGATGATCATGATTACTATAGCAACTTAAATAATATGAATATTAAACTTGAATCACATTAACACTAATAATCATCATCATTATTATAGTAAAATTACAAACATAATATCATAGGTCTATGTTAGTTTCGTTTTATATAAATTGATGGATAATCATGAATTCTAAAACCTTGCTCTGATACCACATGTAATCTTTATCTTGCAAATAACATAAACCCTAAGATCTAGAATTACATGATTATCACATATGTAATGAATCAATAAAACATACCTCCAGACGTCTTGTATATGAATCAGCAATGGTTGTTGTCAAAAGTTATTTCAATGGAGAAAGGAAATTGTTTCTCTCTCTTTTCCTATATCTTTCTTTATGTGTTTTTCTATATCCTTTGTGATGGGCAAAGGTTAATATTTATAGGTAGAAAGAGGATCAAATTTCCAAATTTACAGACTTAGTCTTGATCGTCCATCAAAATCAAAATAAGAAAAATTAACGCTCTAGATTATAACTGTTTTATTGATTAGCATATTAATAGGAAAACCCTTTAGATTCTATTTACCACAAAATGAAAAGGAAACGGTCAAATTTTCTTACAAAATAAGGAAGGAAAACCATTAATGTTTTCATATTAATTTCGAAGGAAAACCATTAATGTTTTCGTATTAATTTCCTTACAAAACGGTCGAATTTCCTTACAATGACAACTGGAACGTATGGAAGTTTATGATGCAAAATAGAGAAAAGGCTATTAAATGCATGAGAAACCGAACTATTGACAATAAATCCACTTCATTATGGTTTAATCCATGGTTACAGGGGTAAGAGTTATTAATAAGCTAGGAGTAGAAACTTTGGAGAGCTAGAGGAGAAAGACTATTGGCTAAAGATTGGCTATATGAGAAACATTAGAGAAGAAGTGGAAAACGTTGTTTGCAGGTGCGAGGCAGTGGAAAGGAGGCTTGGGTTCTAATAAAAAACCCAGGTTCGATTCCTACCATGCGCTTCCCTATCCTATATAAATTTACCCAGGGGTATGGAGGCTTGGATCAACGGACGGTTTTACTGTACCCTCCTCAGGAGTTTACCGGTCCGCCGGGTTCTCCTGGGTTTCCAAAAAAAAAAGTGAAAAACGTTAGAATTTTGCGGGATAATGATGAAGATTACTGGACATGGATGTGCAGCAATGACGATAGGGACAAGTTAAAAGAATTTGAAAAAGTATTAAACAATCACTAGCTAACATAACATGGGCAGAATTAATATGGAACAAAATACAATCACCAAAAATGTCAGCCTGTGCCTTCAAAGCATTAAATAATCATTTAACACCAAAGAACGTCTCACTCAATGGTGCACAAGTGTTGACCCAATGTGTGTACTATGTTATCCACATGAAGAGGATCCAAACCATTTATTTTTCAAATGAAAATATGGAGCTTTTTATTTAAAAGTTGAGTAGAATTAAATTAAAATGGCTAACACCTTGCATTCCTGTATTGGACATTAGAAGCGAAGTCGAAAACATGATTTCAAGGTATAGACAGAACTGCAAAAGTAAATGTTTTGCCTTAATCATGTTTTTGACTTGCATATGGTCTCTTGGAAAGGAAGAAATAGTAGAGTGTCCGGTGGTAAGCCTAACATAGAAGTATCCATTTGTAAGCACATATCAAAGCATGTTAAAATTCGAGCATTCAAATTTAAGTACAACACATTCATCAACCAGAACGATGAAGAAATATGTAAAGAGTGGCAGTAACTTTACTTACCACCTCTTTGGGTGGTTTTACCTAGTTATGATCATACGAACTACTGCCAAGATCCTAATCTTCAGGTAAGGATTGATCCCTATCTTAATTTACATATGTACTCGCTCACTTTATTATTACATGACAATGAAAGAATAAGTGCATATTATCGCTAATAAATAATTGAGCTAGCCAAATATCAGCCTTGGTAGAGGAAATTCTGACCCAACCTGTCAAATTCAATTAACAAAAGTTATAGTCTTTTACGGGTTGAAATAGCAAACAGTGGATAAGAGAGTGAGATTCACTTATCTGCCACAACACACATCATTTCTAGAGGATGTAAAGTACAACACCTTAAGGAAATATTACGAACTCAATGTGACATATATGGTTAGATCTTCATTGAATCTACATAGATCTATCACCTTCCATCTCCTAACCAATAGAAGACATTAATTATAGTTGTAGCGAAAAGATGGAATGTATGAAGTGAAACTTGCTAGAACGGATGTCAGATCTACATAGATCTACAGTACATCTCCATAGATTCAACTCGGTTACTCTCGATACCAACATAGGAACTCACTTTGAAACTGTAGTGTGGAGGCAAAGGATTGGAGAAGGTGCTTGTTAGCACGGAACAACAGAGATGTAGGTACAACTAATCCAGAAGTCTACATTTTTGGAGTTGAAGATGAATTCGCCTATTTTAGGAATGTGGAATTTAACTGTGCTGAAATGAAAGAAAAGGCAGCTGAATTCGAGAAGTGAAGATATTTTACAATCTTAAGTCTATGAGTGGGTAAGGGTTGCAGGCCTTGGGCTAAAGTTATAATGGTTAGGCTTGCTATATTTTATGTCCATATCTTTGGGTTGTAAAATTTATTTTATAGTAGTTTAATAAAGTGATATGAACCTTACTTCAAAAAAAAGTCCAAACCAGCGATGACGTAAATTTACTTGTAACTTATTGTGTTTATTTTACCAACTTTTATTAGTTTTCGTTTTACAACTAATACTATTAGGTGTTAGCGTCAAAATTGGTCACTAACCCCCAAATCCAGATGAAAGCACCAAATACCAATCACAGCTCAGAGATAGAATGTATGTAGAGAGCAATAATGTGAAGAACAGTTAAAACTGAAATGAAAGCAGTAAAGAACAACATATTTTATAGTGGTTCGGCTAACTCCGGCCTACGTCCACTCCAGAAGTTTGCTTTTTATTGCTGTAATAATCGATTACAGTTACAAAATGGCAGAGTTGCCTTAGCCTTAGAAAAGAGAAAGTAAAAGAGCAGAAAGAAGATCCCCTTTTACTGTGCCCCTACCTCTCTATTTATAGACAAAGATGGGTTGGACTTCCCTGGTGGGCCTGGTAGCCGAGTACCTCAGCCCAAATGGAGTGGTCTCCATATGCCGAACCATAGATGCCGAACGCTGAATGCCGAACAAGGTGTGAATGCCGAACGATCTCCTCATGCCGAACGTTGGGAGGTGCGAGGTACAGAGGTATGGAGGTGCGAGGTACCGAGGTATGGAGGTGCGAGGTACTGAGGTATGGAGGTGCGAGGTACCAAGATATGGAGGTGTGAGGTATGGAGGTGCGAGGTGCAATGCCGAGCGAGGTGAGGTATGTCGAACGACCCATCCAATGCCGAACGCTCCTTGATGCCGAACGATCCATCCAATGCTGAACGTCTTCAGATGCCGAACGAGATTTATATCGAGCGCTCCATCCAATGCCGAACAACGATCTCTCTATGCCGAACGCTCGTCCAGTGCCAAACATTCCTCTATGCCGAACGATCCTTCTAATGCCGAGCACTCGTTCAGTGCCGAACGATCCCTCTATGTCGAACGACGATCTCTCTATGTCGAACGCTCGTCCAGTGCCGAACATTCCTCTATGCCGAACGATCCTTCTAATGCCGAGCACTCGTTCAGTGCCGAACGATCATGCCGAACACTCCATCCAATGCCGAACGACGATCTCTCTATGCCGAACGCTCGTCCAGTGCCGAACATTCCTCTATGCCGAACGCTCGTCCAGTGCCGAACATTCCTCTATGCCGAACGATATCTGCCAAACTGCCTAGATCGAGCCATGTAGTTTCTCCACTCCTTTTCCCAACGACATATTCAAGTGAACTTCATCATTTTAAACCGAATCCATCACACTTTAGTCTCGATAGTTGTGAAGTTGTTTAAGTTAAATCCGTCTGTCCGCGGCCTTGCCAAAAGGCGGGTTAACACTTGCCCCCCAAAACATTCCTTGCTGTGAAAGGTGTGTTTTGAATAGCCTCAAGTCTAATATCCCAAGTATGTATGTTATCCACATCCATACTTTCCGATTCATAACCCAATCCATTACCAAGCCATCTTATCCGAGTACCACGGCCATATCTTGATCCATTTCCGCGACTGTTCTGAGTCGATGTCTGATTCTTATCCAGTAACCAAGTCCTTACCCAATTCCACATCCATCTGAACCCGACTACCGAGTTCCAATCCATCCATATCCAATAACCTATAACCATATCCATGACCTTTCCGGGTCGATATCCAAATCCAGGACCGCTCCGGGTCCTTGTCTGAATCCTTAGCTATTCATAGCCAATATCCAAATCCGTAACCTCTCCGGGTTCTTGCCAAGCGCAATCCACACTTGACGACCTACGTTAAGTAATTCCATGGTGTTCATGGTTCAGTGTCCCTGAACGTCGAAGAATGTCGTGGCTTAAGTCCTAAGCCGAATCCTGGTCACTCCGGACCCTTGCCGAGCATAGTCCATACTCGACGATCTAAAATAGTAACCGATAATATATGGCCTAAGTCCTAGGCCGAATCCTGGTCTCTTCGGACCCTTGCCGAGCATAGTCCATACTCGACGACCTTTTAGCCAAAATCCAGAGAAAATCCAATCAAAATCCGATCCGAAATCCAAATCCAAAATAGAAAACCAGAAACCCATATCAAAAATCCATACCAAAAAACAAACATCCAAACCAGAATCCAAACCAGAAAACGAGCAAAACAGGGAGTTCAAACCAAACTCCAAAACCAAACCAGAAAAAGCAAATGCCCAAGTCAAAGGAAAAAACAGATTTCGCAAACCCGGGCGTTTCGGTAAGCCATCATCTCAGAGCATGCCTGAGGGTTATCTCCGACCCCGTACATGAGTAAGTGATTTAACCGTTTGCCCGGAGTTTGTTACTTATTCCAAACCATCAAGATTAGTTGATGACCAATCGGCCACCATTCCTGGGCCTCATGCCCTCGTCGTTCAAGGCAGGCGGTGGCTGCTCCTGTTCCACCGCCGCATTCCGAGTTCCGACATACTGTCGCAACTGACCATTCCTTATATGCTCCTCGATTATGTCCTTCAAATGCCGGCAGCTGTTAGTGTCATGCCCGTCCAGGTCATGAAAAAGACAGTGCCTTCCTGACGCCCTTTCTCGTTCTGAGGGTTCCCTCCTTGCTGGCCTTCGATAAGAAAGGCGATCTCGAGTATCTAAGAAAATCCGCTCTAACGTTGCGTTCAATCCTGTGTAAGTGGAGAACTTTGGTTCTCCCCAACGCTTCCTTTTCCCTTTATCCTTGCCCCCACCCGAGCTTTCGTCGGGCAGTCCTCCATCCTTAGTCATGTTTACTTCCTTTGACCTCATGTCCAAACATGCATCCTCTTGTCGAAGAAATCTTTCAGCTTCATGAAAGAATTCCCCAAGATCCAACGGTGGATCCCGTACCAATGATACTTTAAAATCCGAGTTATCTCTGACTCCTGATACCACAGCCATCAGAACCATTGATGGATCTGGCCGATCCACCGAAGCAACTGCTGCATTAAATCGAGTTAAGAATGTCCTGAGCGATTCATCTGCCCCTTGTTTGACTGACGTTAGCGTCATCACGTTCTTTGGCCTTTTTATGTGAACTCGAAACTGACTTAAGAACTTGTCCACCAGTTCTGTCCATGTTCCAATGGATCCATCCTCCAGCTGTCTAAACCACATAGCAGCAATTTCAGTTAAGTACAGGGGGAAACATCGGGCCATAACCTCCTCCGTTGCCCCCAGCACTTCCATATGCCTAGTGTACCTCATCAAGTGGTCAGTGGGATCTGTCTTCCCGTTGTATACTTCCAGAGTGGGTAGTTTGAAATCGGAAGGATTCCTAGCTGCCCTGATGTTCCGGGTAAACGGACTTTTGTTAACTCCCTCTGAATCCCTGTTTGTCAGACCTCCGCGAATTGTCCGCCTGATAATGTCGGCCAATCCAGTGTTTCCAACCAATCCAGACTGCCCCCCAAGTCCCCGAGGAAATTCTGGCACATATTCTTCATCACGTACTCCTGTATTTCTATCGATGCCAGGCCGCGTAGCGTTATCCGGTATCCCTCCATGAACTGGTCCAGCATCACCTGGTGGTGTGCCCCCGAGTCTAGGTCCATCTAGATTGTTAACTGTTTGTTGATTGGGAGCTGCCCCCTGCTGGTTCACTCCATCTGTCCGTTGGTTGAGTTCCTCTGGTCCAGCTCCACGATCTTGAGCAACTGCAGTTCCTGGTTGTCCAAATTGCCTAAGAAGAGCCTGCATCATCTCATCTTGCCGCTTCATCATCTGCTCTTGCATAGAATTCATCATCACTTGCATCTCATCCCGAGTTATGTAGATGGATGCATGACCCTCTCCAGCTCCAGAAGATGACGCTTGACTTCCTTCCTGATTGCTCCTTTCCACTGCTTGCTTCCTCGTTGGTGGTCTTGCCATTGCTTTCTAAGATCCAAGTTCCTAACTCCAAAATTCCTGAGTGTTTCAATTCTCAGTGATAGCACCAAAGTGTTAGCACCAAAATTGGTCACTAACCCCCAAATCCAGATGAAAGCACCAAATACCAATCACAGCTCAGAGATAGAATGTATGTAGAGAGCAATAATGTGAAGAACAGTTAAAACTGAAATGAAAGCAGTAAAGAACAACAGATTTTATAGTGGTTCGGCTAACTCCGGCCTACGTCCACTCCAGAAGTTTGCTTTTTATTGCTGTAATAATCGATTACAGTTACAAAATGGCAGAGTTGCCTTAGCCTTAGAAAAGAGAAAGTAAAAGAGCAGAAAGAAGATCCCCTTTTACTGTGCCCCTGCCTCTCTATTTATAGACAAAGATGGGTTGGACTTCCCTGGTGGGCCTGATAGCCGAGTACCTCAGCCCAAATGGAGTGGTCTCCATATGCCGAACCATAAATGCCGAACGCTAAATGCCGAACAAGGTGTGAATGCCGAACGATCTCCTCATGCCGAACGTTGGGAGGTGCGAGGTACAGAGGTATCGAGGTGCGAGGTACCGAGGTATGGAGGTGCGAGGTACTGAGGTATGGAGGTGCGAGGTACTGAGGTATGGAGGTGCGAGGTACTGAGGTATGGAGGTGCGAGGTACCAAGATATGGAGGTGTGAGGTATGGAGGTGCGAGGTGCAATGCCGAGCGAGGTGAGGTATGTCGAACGACCCATCCAATGCCGAACGCTCCTTGATGCCGAACGATCCATCCAATGCCGAACGTCTCCAGATGCCGAACGAGATTTATATCGAGCGCTCCATCGAATGCCGAACAACGATCTCTCTATGCCGAACGCTCATCTAGTGCCGAACATTCCTCTATGCCGAACGATCCTTCTAATGCCGAGCACTCGTTCAGTGCCGAACGATCCCTCTATGTCGAACGACGATCTCTCTATGCCGAACGCTCGTCCAGTGCCGAACATTCCTCTATGCCGAACGATCCTTCTAATGCCGAGCACTCTTTCAGTGCCGAACGATCATGCCGAACACTCCATCCAATGCCGAACGACGATCTCTCTATGCCGAACGCTCGTCCAGTGCCGAACATTCCTCTATGCCGAACGATATCTGCCAAACTTCCTAGGTCGAGCCAAGTAGTTTCTCCACTCCTTTTCCCAACGACATATTCAAGTGAACTTCATCATTTTAAACCGAATCCATCACACTTTAGTCTCGATAGTTGTGAAGTTATTTAAGTTAAATCCGTCTGTCCGCGGCCTTGCCAAAAGGCGGGTTAACATTAGGGTTGTCTCATATGTGGATATAAGAACAACGGTTTGAAATTGGAATAGTATCATAGATGTAGCACAACAATCGTTAGGAAAGATAATACAATATTTCTAGAATTAAGAAGGAGTCGCTTGGAGAAGCAGAGATGGGGCAGCAAAGAGACTAGGGAGAAAGGTGGAGCATAAGATGCCTATAGCATAAGCTATAAGCATCCAAGCTGACTGGAAAAGGCTACTAATTGACTGGAGTTCCTTCCAGTCTACTGGATTTTAGGGGCAATTGGACCAAAGTGCACTGTGTTTCCAGTTGACTGGAACACTTTACCAATCAACTGACACCAGTCGACTAATGAAATTTCCAATCGATTTGATCGGCTTTTTTGAAGAGGTTGGGCTTCAAATTTCTAAGGAAAATTTCATTATTTTCTTATGTTTTAGAGTTTCCATCGTAGATTTCTGCATATCTTTGATTCAATAATTTGGATTATATTAGACTACTATAAATAGGCATGTGAAAGGGTCATTATTATGTAGAAAGGAAGGTCATTGTTCTAGAGTTTTTGGGATTAAGATTTCTTCTCAATTTTAGGGGTATTTTTTGTAATCATTTGGCGACTTTAATATAGTTTGCTTAGAATAAATTATTTATGTATTGTTTTACTTCATTTCTTAGCTCTCCTCAAATCTAATTGGTTAAGGATGCTTGAGATAACCCTAAAAATTGGTATCAAAGCCATATCCATTTTATGTTAAATCAAATATTTTATTTTTACATAATCCCATTTTGAGAAACTTTAGAAAGATTATCCTTGTCTCTATTTACATCTCGAATTTATAATTCGTTCGTGCCTATGGATCGGTCGACGTTTTTGCATCAATTTTACGAATAGAAGCCCTTATTTTCATATTTCTTACTCCTTACTTTAATTTTCAGTCCCTTCCTAGGAAGAAAATAAGTCTCTTATTTTTTTAGCTTCAAATAATATCTTTGATGAAAGAGATTTTTTCAAAAAGACTCGATCTATTCATTCGAATATGTATTTTTGAAGTTTATAAATTATACAACCCCTGTGTGAACGAATAATATTACCTTATTTTTATTTTTATTCTATCCCCCAGTAGCGTTTTTATCAAACTACATCGGATCTTCCCCAGAATATAACCTAGAATACCATATTTCGGATATTCTCACATCCTTGTTACTAAAGAGAAGTGAGCATTATAAGTAAGTATATCATAGAAGCAGAGTCATAATGGTTGTTCACTATTATTGAGTGAGAAAGAAACCGGCTGCAGCTCAAATGAGTATTCTTTTAGTATTGTTCGAGAAAAAGACTAAAAGAACAATTTTGCTGAAGAGAGTTTGAACAAGGAGAAGATAAGTGTTGAAAAACTTGATGGGATAAATTGGAGGTTATGGAAGGCGAAGATGGAGGATTTTCCATATCTTAATGATCTTCACCAACCATTGGAAAACAAAGGGTAGAAACCTAGTGGTAAATTAGAAACAAAGTTGGAAACTCTAGATAAGAAGGCTGCAACAACTATTTGGTGCTTTTTGGATAATACAGTGTTTCATATTATTGCTATTGAAAAATATGCTTATGCAATTTGGAAGAAATTAGAAGGAATTTATGGAAAATACTCTATGACAAGCAAGGCTCTTATTATGAGAAGATTGATAAATCTAAAGCTTAAGAAATGTGGGTCAATTGGAGAGCATCTTAATGATTTTCAAGCTAGCATAAACCGATCGGCAGCCATGAATAACAAGGATGATGAGGAGACAAAGCCTTGATGAGTTAACTACCAGAAAGTTTGGAAACCCCTCTAGTTGCGTTAAATACCTAAATTTGGGTAAAGTTGTTTCAATGAGTTCAGTGAGCCTACTTATTGAGGAGATGCGAAGGATGAACCTAATGAAAAAAAAATTAAGAAAGAAAGTGAAATGGAAATCTGATTGAGAGGTGCATCTTGTAAGATGAGGTAATCGTCTAAACATGAAAAGGCGATCAAACTGATCAAATATGGAAAGGGACTTCATTTGGTATTATTGAAGCTAATACCGAAGCAAAGTGGGAAACTTTGGATACAAAGGCTAAGGCAGCTGTTCGGTGGTTTTTGGGGAAAACAGTGTTTCATATTGTTGCTAATAAAACAACTGCTTATGCAATTTGGATGAAACTGGAAGGAATTTATGTAAAAAACTCTACAACAAATAAGGCTCTTCTTATGAGAAGATTGATAAATCTAAAGTTTAACAGAGGTGAGTCAATTGGAGAGCATCTTAATGATTTTCAAGCAACCATGAATCAATTGGTAGACATGAATTAAAATGTTGATGATGAGACACAAGCCTTGATGTAAATGAGTTCATTAGTATATAGTTGGAAAACATTAGCGGTTGCATTAAACAACTCAAATTTGAGTGGAGTTGTTTCAATGAGTTTGGTGATTAGTATCCTATTTATGAGGAGATGTAGAGAATGAACCTAATAAAAGAAAAGGTTAAGAAAGAAAGAAAAATGGAAATATGATTGAGAGATGCATCTTGCAAGGAGGGGTAATAGTCCAAACATGGAAAGGCGATCAAACAAATCAAACATGGAAAGAGATTTTATCTGCTATTACTGAAGTGGAAACTCTAGATAAGAAAGTTGTGGTGGCTATTTGATGCTTTTTAGAAATACGGTGTTCATATTGTTGCTTATGAAACATTTATGCAAAAAATTTACGCCAAGAACTCTACAACAAATGATTTTCAAATTTGTAGTTGCATCTTAATGATTTTCATGCAACTGTGAATCAATTTGCGGCTGTGAATTACAAGGTTAATGATGAGATACAAGCCTGGATGTTGATAAGTTCATTACCGTAAAGTTGGAAAATACTAGTAGTTGCATTAGACAACTCAAATTCAGATGAGTTGTTTCAATAAGTTTGGTGATTAGTAGCCTACTTAATGACGGATGCGTATCATGAACCTAATGGAAGGAAATATTAAGAAAAAAAGTGAAATGGAAATCCGACTGGGAGATGCATTTTACAAGGAGGGATAATCGTCCAAACATGGAAAGGTGATTAAACATATACATGGAAATGGATTTCATCTATTATTACTATTAAAAACCAGGTCACCAGCTGAAATTTTGCAATAAACTAAAAGTGATAAAGAGAGGATTAAAGCATTAAAAAACAAAACAAGCTTGGGGAAGGAAATGATGATGAGGTAAATTTTGGTGCTAGTAATGATGTGCTCTATATTAACAAAAGGAAAGGAAATGAGTGGGTGATTGATTCAAGTGCATGTTTCCATATATGCAACCAAAATGGAGCATTTATTATTTATAAAGAGCAAGAAAATAATATGGAGATGTTGAGGTAAGGGTATATGTTCGGTTAGGTTAAGATGTATGATGGAAGGACGGTGAAACTCATGGGAGTTGGGCATGCCTATGAAATTAAGTATAATCTTATTTCAGTAGGGTAGTTTGAAGAAAAAGGTTGCAACTTTTCAATTTTATGTGGAGTTTAAAAGGCTTGTATGGAAATACAGTATCAAGGTGGAGATTATAAGGATAGGTGATACAATATTTCCAAAACAAAGAAGAATGAGTCAATTGGAGAAGTAGAGATGGGGCGATGAAGAGACAAGGGAGAAATGTGTAGCACCAGTGGCATGTTGCATAAGCCTCAATGATCCAATCGGTTGGAAAACACTACCAGTTAACTGGAACTCCTTCTAGTTGATTGGTATACCTATCCAATATACTGGATTGTTGGGCAATTGGAGCCCAAGTGCACTAATGTTTCTAGTTGACTAACATTGGTCGACTGATGGAATTTCCAGTCAATTGGATTAGTTTTTTCTTAGAAAGATGTACCCCAAATTTCCAGGGGTAATTTCACCATTTTCGGATGTTTTGGGTTTTTCACCGTAGATTTTTGCATATCTTTGGTCCAATGAATGTAATTGCATTAAACTTCTATAACATGCTTGTATAAGAGTCATTGTAATATAGAGAAGAAGGTTATCATTCTAGAGTTTTGGGTTAAGATGTAACAAACCACATTTTTACGTATGAACGGATCGCAAAAATATTGTTTTATAAGCAAATTTACTCCAAATTAAATATAATTTTGGAAAATGTTGAGAATTGACATTTTTGACTTTGAAAATAAATATTAGATGGTTTTTATCCTGAAAATCTTGTAAGACCTATAACTTTTGATAGTAGAAAATTTAAGGTTTGAAACTACTTCTTAAATGAAAAATATGATGGTTTTTATTTCCATAGAGTGGTCATAATAGGTTTTTGAATTTACAGTTTAGGAGATATGGTCATTTGAAGTTTTGATAATTTTTATGCAGAATAGTGGGTAATCAACCTTGCCTATAATTAAGTCTGCTAATTATTTCAGGATTAGGGTTAATTGCAACTTCTCAACTTTATGTGGTGTCTGGAAGGCTTGTATGGAAATATAGTACCAAGGTGGAGATTGTTAGGATAGGTGAATAATATTTCCAAAACGAAGAAAAAGTAGTCGACTAGGAAGCAGAGATGGAGCGGTGAAGATACAAGGGAGAAAGGTGTAGCATCAAAGACATGTAGCATAAGCCTCAATGGTCCAGTCGGTTGGAAAAAAGCTACAAGTCGACTGGACCTCCTTCCAGTAGATTGGTATACCTATCCGGTAGACTGGATTGTCGGGAAATTGGAGCCCGAGTGCACTAATGTTTCTAGTTGACTGGCATCAGTCGACTGATGAAATTTCCAGTCGACTGGATCAATCTTTTCTTAAGAAGTTATGCCCCAAATTTCCAGGGGTAATTTCACCATTTCGGATGTTTTGGGTTTTTCACCGTAGATTTTTGCATATCTTTGGTCCAATGAAGAAGGTTATCGTTCTAGATTTTTGGGGTTAACATGTAACAAACCACATTTTACGTATGAACTGATCGCAAAAATATTATTTTTATAAACAAATTTAGTCCAAATTAAATATAATTTTGGAAAATGTGGAGAATTGACGTTTTTGACCTTCAAAATAAATATTGGATGGTTTTTACCCTGAAAATCTTGTAAGACCTATAACTTTTGATAGGAGCAAAATTAGGGTCTAAAACCACCACTTAAATGAAAAACATGATGGTTTTTCTTTCTATAGATTGGTCATAATAGGTTTTTGAATTTACATTTT
This sequence comes from Allium fistulosum, assembly GCA_030737815.1. Taxonomy (NCBI): domain Eukaryota; kingdom Viridiplantae; phylum Streptophyta; class Magnoliopsida; order Asparagales; family Amaryllidaceae; genus Allium; species Allium fistulosum. The sequence continues at coordinate 1,002,919,961 of CM060902.1, read as the reverse complement.
AGGAGGTATGGTCATTTGATGTTTCGAAATTTTTTATGCAGAATAGTGGTAGTTAACTCTGCCCATAATTAAGTCTGCTAATTATTTCCAGATTTGGGTTTTATATGTAGTTTGGAAGGCTAGCATGGAAATATAGTATCAAGGTAGAGATTGTTAGGATAAGTGATACAATATTTCCAAAACGAAGAAGAATGAGTCAATAGGAGAAGCAGAGATGGAGCGACGAAGAGATAAGGCAGAAAGGTGTAGCATCAGAGGCATGTAGCATAAGCCTTAATGATCCAATCGGTTGGAAAACGCTACCAACCAACTAGAACTCCTTCAAGTTGAATGGTATACCTATCCAGTAGACTGGATTATTGGGCAATTGGAGTCCAAGTGCACTGATGTTTCTACTTGACTGGCATCGGTCGACTGATGGAATTTCCAATCTAATAGATCAGTTTTTTCTTAAGAAGTTATGCCCTAAATTTCCAAGGGTAATTTCACCATTTTCGAATGTTTTGGAGTTTCCACCGTAGAGTTTTGTATATCTTTGGTTCAATGAATGGAATTACATTAAACTTCTATAATATGCTTGTATAAGGGTCATTGTAATGTAGAGAGAAGGTTATCGTTTTATAGTTTTGGGTTTAAGATGTAACGAACCACATTTTTACGTATGAATGGATAATAAAAATATTGTTTTTATAAGAAAATTTAGTCCAAATTAAATATAATTTTGGGAAATGTTGAATTGACGTTTTGACCTTGAGAATAAGTATTGGATGGTTTTTACCCTAAAAATTTTGTAAGACCTATAACTTTTGATAGAAGAAAAATTAAGATCTAAAACCACTTCTTAAATGAAAAACATGATGGCTTTTCTTTTCATAGAGTAGTCATAATAGGTTTTTGAACTTATGGTTTAGGAGATACGGTCATTTGAAGTTTCGATAGTTTTTATGCAGAATAGTGGGTAATTAACCCTGTCTATAATTAAGTCTACTAATTATTTTGAGATTTAGGTTGATTGCAACAACCTTAGTAAGTACTAATCACTTTTCTTTCTTCTCAAACCATATCCCAACCTTCATTGGACCTTCCTATACCAAAACTTGATCATTTTCTTAGTTATACTAGCCTTAACCAATTAATTAGTGAGTAATTAGCATAAAGATTAGAAAGGGGCATTGGAGTTTCGAATTTGCCTCGGGATCCATGCAATTACTGTCAAGATCAGATCTACTTGCTTTTGGTGAATTTTGGTTGATTTTACATTCTAGGTGAGTGATTCTATTCTTCTACTTTACTATATTATGATGATGTATGTTTAAACTTGTTTTTAAAATGCTTTTCAACTTAAAATTATTATTTTTGATCAGATATAAGTTTAAAATGATTTATAGACAAACTTAAGAGGTTTTGAATTGATTTTCCCTTCTAGATCTTTACTTTGAATGATGATACAATTGTTAAATTAGGATTTGTTGATGTATGGATTGCACTTATGGATGAATTGTTATTTGTTGTATGGATTTATTGTGTTGTATGGATGTATTGTTGAAAATAACTATTGATGGCAAAATGGAGTTAGGATTGTTCCATGGGATTGAATCTAGTACATATGGATTATCCAAGTGATGGGTCATCAAAGGATAGTTGCATAAATGATGGAAGATTCAAATCAATGGAACAAAGTTGAATGGATTGGTCCTAGAGCTGAAAAATGAGGTATTGATCAGATCTAGAGATTGAAAGTAAAATGGAGCAACAAGGCAAAAGAAGATTATAAGATGGAAATTTATAAAATCACTTCGCCAAAATATTGACTGAGTGTGTTGGTAGGCACAAACCTATATGGGTCGACATTGACCGATCATAAAGTGGTAAAGTGCAAAGTCGCACTTAGGTGAAGGAGTTGGGGTGGCTTCGAGTCTAGCATGGTAGAGACTTCGGGTACATGAAGGAAAACATGACAAAACCTTCTACCACTACCGAACAATCTAGGTGTGAGGCAATGAAGGTCGACTTTGGGATAGGCAGTGTGAAACGAAGGGGAAACTTTAGGTATGTCTTAGGCAGTGAAGCAAGGAAAGTGTACTTAGCCAATTTGGCTAACAACTAGCCAAGAGGTTCAGTACCGAATGATAAAAGATTGAATATGTTGGAGGGCACGTCATAGGAAAGCATGCACAATCGATTGCATCTTGTAATGATGTCTGGTTTGGTGGATATTGCTACTGTTGATCGACACGACAATGATGAGGAACAATGCGAGTTTCAGTTAAGGAAACTTGGAGTTTGCTTCGGACATGACCAAAGAAAATAATGTGATTTCTTTAGACTGATGCCCTAGAACGATTCCGAACATCAACAACTCGATGATAGGAGTTGTTGTGATAACCCAAGAAGGAAAGCTATTGATGTGAGCTTGTGGAGTAGGATGGATGTTGTGTTCAACTATAGGGATTTGTACTAAGGGATCATTGGTAACTCGAAGGTTTCGATGTATAGGGGATATGTGAGGACGCTCACTTAGATTTGTTAATATGTAATCCCAGATTTGTTAATATGGATCTGTGTACCTTAGACTTTGTTGATGTTTGAGTCTAGTTACTGGCCTTTGAAGTTGGGTGGAGTTGAGAACTAAGAAATATAAATGTTGAGTTGACTATTGATGTGGTCATACAAGTTATCATATATCCAATGCACTTGAGTGGGTGATGTGAGGTTTTCTTGATGGTTTCCATGTTTATTATCTTTTATTATATATGTCACATGATATAAGTATTATCAATGTGGATACTTGGACACACACATATTGTGCTTTGATTAGTAGTACAGTTTTATGATGATAATTTGGCATATATTGATTATATGTGCTAACTTGTTGGATGTAGGGACAATTAAGTACGATCCTTTATACCTTGTGTTCTTATTTACTATATCGACTTCTATAGTATTTTGAGATTGTAGATCACTCATACCAAACTTATGTCTGATATATGGTTATTTGATTTGCTTCTTATCATTCGAGGCACTCTTAAATGAGTATACTAGATATGACAGATATGAGATAACACATAGAGCTATGAGGAGGACAAGTAGGTGGCTAGCGCTTTCTTATATCTATGGAACTATTATTGTTATTCCGCTTTCTATAGAGCTATTATCAGTACTATTTACCTATTTAGAGGTGGTCTCGATTTTGAATTCATTTGCTTTGATGTATAAATTCTATTTCCATTTGTTTTGTATAATTGTAATGGATTGATGCACTCTGATTGATTCTAGTTTATTTTGTTATATCATTGTCTCTCATACAATTTATCTATGTGATTATCATATTTTGTCCTATGCTCTATCATATATACGATAGATTTTTCTTTTGATTGATGTTATTTTACCTTGCTACCACTATACATCGGTCGTCTACCATAACAACAAGTCATTAGTCTACTCTAATACCAGAGATGCAGGGTGGTTGTCACATTTAGTATCAGATCTTATGTTTAACAGTTAACCTAAGTTGATATGAGATCCATTAGAGATAAGAAGTTGTCACCTTAGAATGGATCAAGTGATATATGAGAGAGCATACTTGTTATATATTTTGGTTTTCAAAACTATATAGTAGAGTGTGTGTGTGTGTGTATCATTAAGTCGCATTGCACACATGAGTACCACTTATGCTAGTATTCCATTATGAGTGACTAATCATTCCTACTGCATATTGTATGAATGAGAAGGCATACAAGGAACATAACAAGGAACTGTGCTTTTGGATTCAATACTAGAGTGGCCAACGAGGCATCTGCAGACCCAGATATGCAAACGATGTTCAATATTATGATGATGAACATGATGCAAAATGCCTAAACAAGAGCTCATGGTCAAATAGGTAATCGTGCTCCAGTATAAGTAGCAATGGCTTATTTTGCTAAACCGAAAAAGGATTTCACTAGTCTGGGGGCAAACCGTTCCTTGGACCGAATCGTTTGTTGAAGTATAGAATTGGTTGGATACCTTCGAATGCATCTTTGACGATCTTGAGTTAGAGGATGCGATGAAGAGGAAGTTGGCTTTTAGAAAACTTCAAGGAAGGGTGATGGGTTGGTGGAATGCCCTTAGAGATGTGACTCCTGAGGACCATTTTGTTTGGGATCGGCTGAAGACTAGATTTGAGGAGAAATTTATACCGGCAGCTCATAAGTTTGTGCTATTTAGGAAATTTGCTGATCTAAAACATGGTGACTTGTCCGTTTCATAATATGCTGTTGAATTCGATGCGTTGTAGAAATATGGAATGTCCTCCACATACACTATATTAAAGAAGAATGAGAATTTGACAACTCTCACTCCCGTAGGCCCGAATTTTTTCTAAATCAAAATCCCAAGTCCAGGGAAGCATGGATCGTTGGGTTTTGAGATCCTGCAAATAAACAAATGTATATCAGAGCACTATCGATATAAACATACAACGGAATAGTAAAGTATAATAAGACATATAGTTACTGACCAAGGTTAGCACTTCTGAGATCAAGTGTCCTTGTCAGTGTCGAGCATGCATAAGAAAATCTGTCCTTCCATCGTTCCTGCCTTGCACCAGTATCTGTCCCTCTAAAGCTATCATGTGGGTTGTAACAAGAAGGGGGTCAGAACAATGATCTAGTGACTGGCAAATTATACACTTTATACATAACACTAGTTTATGCTGATTGCCTTCCATTATATGTTATGTCTTTTAATTTACTTAGTCGTCTCAACTCCACATACGATACATCCCATCTATCAAAGTAGACAATAATTACATACATGTATGTGTGTGTACCACAGTTTCATTTTGGAACAAAATACTATCCCCGCTAGTATCCATAACCCAGCACCTCGTCAGGATCCATCATCAACACAGTATCACGTCTTCTTCATTGTGCATGCCAAGGAACTCCTGTATTGCTTAATAACAGCGTCATAATAGTTCGGCCGTATTCTATCTTGTCCTGGAGATTTACTTAAATGCTTCATATTATGGACTCAGCTTCACAGACTATTGAGGAATCAGCTCCTCCAACTACTCCAATCGTTTGAAAGACCTTTCTTAAGGGTTATCTAGATTTTCCTCCTAACAAACAACTGTGGTGGTGCATGACCTAAACGTGATCTACACTAGTAGGAGGTGTCGCTCATTTAGGTGTAACCCTCATATATCTGTTGATCGCTCAGAACCGATGACTTTATCGACCTATATATAACTCCTACTCCTTAATATAGTACCAAACACACTGATATAGCACTGAGCCTTGCTCATCGTCCTATTTAGATCGCCTAATGCAATCAAGGCAATACCCGCTAAAAGATTGAAGCAAAATCTACTTGGGTATTCCTTCACTTATATGCAAACGTATAATTCCACGGGTCCTACGGTTGGATGTGTCCAACATCGGTATAATGTATAAACAACTGTTGGTAGTTCCTTACGGTGGGTAGACTTTTGTCATGTAACACTACTAACGTCGCATTTCGACCCATTTTAATGACTATATCGTTCTTATCTAAGCTATGCTTTATCTAACTTTAATAATTCACGCCTATTAAAAACGTATACTTGAGGCTACGTATATATGTGTGCATATGTGTGTGTGTTCATTTTTATTTCATTATTACGCCCCCATGTTCAACTACTCATATCCAGTTATTTTTGTTTAACCGACTCCTTGTTTCATTGATCTTGGTTTAATATCTTTTATTATTTAGTTCCTTCTCTTATTATTGAATATTTATTTCTATCTTTTTTAACCCTTACTATCCTTCCTTGTTTAGTGGACTTCCACTACCCATAAAATTTATATACTTCTTGCCTTTATTCATTTTATTACTTGCCCATCTTTTTATCCTTTACTGTTTGATTTTTATCTTATCCTTATTGCATATATATATATATATATACACACACACACACACGTACATACATACACACACACACACATATATATATATATATATTAATTTTATAATTTAATTGTTATTATTATCACAACTACAATCCCTTAATTCATACTTAGGGATTACTACATTTTAATGCATTGGAATTACATCTCCCTCAAAAGGAAAGGTTAAAATAGTAAATCTTTATATCTTATCCAAAAAGGAATTTGTCTTACGTTTGGGATTACAAGGAATGATATCTTTGTAGTTATTGAAATAGATAATACAAAATACGGTGAATATCTCTATTTTATACATCTCTTTCTTTTAGGCATATTCCTTATTATTTCAAATGATACACTTTTATTTATGAATCCGAACTTGATAATCTATAGAAATTTACACTACAACACCCAATATCCCAACGAATTAAAATACTACCTAAATCATAATAATTTATTGTGATAACTTCTAATTTACATTTACTTGCATAAACCATTTAATCGACAAATCTAGAACTATTACATAATTTATCAAACTCAGGGACTACTACATAATACTTTCTAGATTAATGTACATGCAGTATTAAATTTAACTTATCAATCACAAAATATATTAGCAGGGTTTATAAATTCATTATATGTATACAATTAGACCTACAACTCCAGGATTATGTTTGTGCATATAGGAACATATTTACAACGATATAAATCTAATATTACATGAAAATATATAATTTTCCACTCACCTTTTTAGCTTTCCAATTCTCTAGATCTAATCCATGTCATTCCAGTTTGACTCCTCTTAATCTCCCTATTTGAATAAATATACCACAAGCATACATATATCTATTAGAAATCTAGACCTGAGAAGAGATTTGGATTTAATTTAGATTTGAGTTATGATTTATAATTTACCTTATTTTGGCATTCTGATTTAATCATATTCTTCTCTCCTCTTATACTCTTCTTTTCTCCACTTATGTATATAATATAATATTTTGTCACTTTTAGTATTTCTAGAATTTGTGAAGAAGAGAAAATGGCAGAGCTCCACTCTGTGGCCTAGAAAATATGAGAAGAGAAATGGTGGTATAGGCTTGTATTTAAAGGCTTTATAACTAGTCCCAGCCATTAGATTATTTTCTATTAAATCCAGGCCATTCTGGCCTAGGTTCAATCTGCGCTAACCGTATCCCAGTGGTCGATCGGTTGTAATGAGTGTGTCGACTGGTGGGTCTTTAGTTTTGTTGCCCTGATTATGTTATCTGTTTTCCACTTTATATATTTCTCTGATTTGATTTATTGTTAACATTTTTTAATGTTTAAGTTTCCATTAACATTAATAATTAACGTTAATTAATTATATTAACTTCCATAATTACATCTTTAATTATTTTTAATTCATTATTTTCAAACGTTAATATCTTCTTCATTTGAACTTGATTGTAAAATTTTATATATGAAAATTAATCAAAAAGTCGTCATGAACCCAATGGTGCAAGTCTCGTAGCCAAATTCCCACATTTGTAAAAATTCTATTTTTTGACGTTACTATTTATTAATTAATTCCTTTTTAATTAATCATCGTTAAAATAACGGGGTGTTATAGAGAAGTTTACTATTGGACTAAATGACTATTTGGGAGAAAGACTAGTACGCCACTATTGGATTGAACGACTATCTAGGACAATGACTATCTGGGAGAAGATAGTCGAAAAGACTTTGAGGCACGAGTGCCTATACCCAAAGTCGAAGGTTGTTATTGTTTCGAAGGAGGAATCCAAACTATAAGGTAGTGGCGAAGGAAAGGGAAAGGTAACAATAAGAACAAGAAGCAGTTCTAGGGCAAGGATGGTCAAAAGAAGGGCAAGTGGTAGCATGTTTGCTATACTTGTAGAGATAAGGGTTACCTAAGCAGGGATTGCAAGAACGATGAGATTAAGTGCCATAATTGTAACAAGGTCAGGCATATCTAGAAAGATTGTCCTGAGCCATTAAAGCGGAAACAGGTGGTGAAGACATATGCTCTTAATGTTATTCCGACTTGGTTAAGTGCTCTATCGGTGAAGGAGAAAGGAAAGGACATCGTAATCCAAGGTATGCTTTCCATTTATTATGTACCTTTTCGTATCTTGTTTGATATTGGGAATTTACATTCCTTTTTACGTAGCGACCTGATAGAAAGATTAAAAGTAAAACCCAACCTAGTAGATAGGCCTTTGATTGTGTCAAACCTTGTAGGAGGTTCGACTACTTTATCGAGATGTAGTCCTGTTGAGTCATGGATGCATGTTTGTTTGAGATTGTTTTGTATTTGGTTTTGTGGGTTTGGTATTATTTTGGGGATGGACTAACTTAAAAGATATGAAGTCACGGTGGAATATAAGAGGTTATTGGAAATAGTATGGAAAAATGAAGAGTGTAGACTAGAGTTGGGCTGCCTTCCAGATGATGTGATGATGGTTAGCTTCCTGTATTCGCTTAAGATATGAGATGATGATTGTCATCAGCATCCGTAGCTAAAGAGTATCCGGACATATTTTAGAAGGTGGTCATATTATTGTTACATAGAGATATAAAACTCATTATTGGATGGTAAAGGATGTTAGGCCAGTAGTTATTCCATTGAGACGTATGGTACCTAAAGAGCAGAGGGAACTATAGGGGCACGTAAATGACCTGATGAGGAGAGAGTTCATTCATAGGAGCGTGTCTAAGTAGGGAGCATCTTTAAAAATCACCAATAAAGCAAACAACTCTTTAAGATTTTGTGTGGTTTGCCATGAGCTAAGGTGATAAAGAAGAACAAGAATCCACTCTCACGTATTAAAGACTTTTTCGATTAGCTACATAGTGCAAAGGTATTTTCTTAGTTAGATCTGGTGACAGGATTCCACCAATTAATAGTAGTGAGGGAGAATGTGTCGATTACTACATTCTGTACATCGTTGGGATTATGTGAGTGGTTTGTTATGTCGTTTGGACTAACCAATGCACCGACATACTTTGTTGATCTTATGAACTATGTTTTTAGAGATCAACTAAATTAGTTTGTACTTATGTTCGTTGATGATATTTTGGTATATTCACGAATGGAAGAGGAACACAAGATGCACTTGATGAATGTTCTAGAGGTGTTGAGAAAGCACTAGATGAAGGCAAAGTTTTCAAATTCTCACTTTTGGAGGAGGGAAGTGCTATTCTTAGTTCATGTTTGTAACAACCCACACCTTAGCGGGCCCGATTTTTGACTAACTCGGAAACCAAAGTCAATTAGGGTAGGTGTTAGTAACTTGCAATAAACATAAGTACATCAAAGAGCTATTTATACAAACTCATAGAGAAATAGTAAAATAAAACAAAACATATATGCTGATTTAGGCTACTACCTTAGAACCAATTTTATTTCTTAGATATATAGTTGCCTTATCAGTGTAGAGCATGAACGAGAAGACTTATCCATCTGCCATTTCCATCTTGTACCAGCATCAGGTCCCTCTAAATCTATCATGTGGGTTGTAATGAGGTATGGGGGAAGAACATCGTTCTAGTGATTGGTAAATTACATACTTTATCCATAACACTAGTTTATGCCGATTGATTTCCATTTAAGTTTTATGTCTACTATTTATAGATCAGTCATTTAATTCCATATATGCATATGATATGTCCAACGTACTCCAAGGTACAAGTATGTATGTGTGTGTATGTATAAGTGTCATTGTACTTCCCAAAAGGAAACCTCAGCCTCTTAATGCTTGTTAAATAAGGAAGCGGCAGACTCGACGACCATTTAATACCTCGACCTTGAAGTTGGCCATCCATAATGGCCATTTAATACTTCTTAAATAGGGAAGAGGAAGATCCAATGGCCATTTAATATTTTGACCTCGAAGCAAACCCCTTATATAGAGTAACTCAAAATAAATAATGATGGGAGATTAACTGTACGATAGACATGAAGTCCAAAGTAGAGTCATGTCTAAACTATATGAGGTGTATCGATAGTATATGCCAATCTACCACTCCATTAGAACCAGAAGGGAGACTGATAGCACAAAGCTAGCTCCATAGTCACACAGACTATACAATCTTGGTTACCTCAAACGGATCGTGACAAGTATCTACCGGTGTTCTTCAAAACGAAACCATAGTCACGACCCTGCAAGGGCCCCTATTGGTAACAAATTGTTACCCTAGGTGAAATATAGGCAAACGCACACGGCGATAACACATGGCTACAATAATATAGGGTGTCATGGATCTAGGGTGCGACCCCACAATTAAGCCACTATGATGGATGCTAGCCATTTAGTCCTCTCCAATGCCAATAAAAGGAGTACATCATGATAGTAGCACATAGTATCAAATACAAGCACACAGCCTTGCTCACTGAATATAGGCACGAAGCCTTACTCATCACTACGAGCTTCGCCTCACACCCATATCACTATTCCCGTCACGTGAGTGACATCTACTTACAATTACTAACCAAATAAGTATCACTAGGCATCCCATACCACCATGTGATATTTAACCGTTTATTCACTGCTAATAAAATTCACTCAATCTTTGTAATGCTCTATATCATTAGTTGTAGGAGTAATCAGAAAAGTATTACCAAATATCTCATACCAAATGGTATTACTAATCCATTTACTCAAATTCCTCACAAACCAGAATCTCCACAATATTATTCTATATAACGAGTCCAAAGTATAACCAAATAAATATTATCGAAAGTCCCATACAAGACCATGTTATAACTCTGTTTATTAAGATTCCTCATTACAAAGAATTAAAATATCATGAAATCATTCATAACGATGTCATCATCGTATGAAATCACATTAAAAAGTAATTATTAAATCAATATCTAACAATGAATCATTCATAATATCCAAATCATTATAGAAGAGATAAGAAATCAGAAGAGCATAATAAAAGTTCATTAATCAAATGTATAAGACATATTATTATTTAAACTTATTATTTGTAAAAATTCTTTAAACTACTTTGAAAATTAATGAGAAAATACTTCTTATTTTTTCAGAAATTATATAAAAAATTTAAAAAATTAATTAAAACCAAATATAAATTTCCTTTCAATAAATTAATAACTTTAAATACTAAATTTTAAATAAAAAATTTCTTCATAAAATTATATATCCACATTTACAATTTCTCATTTTTTTAAATTCAACGTAGATATAATTTATATATTTATTATATTTTATTAATTATACATACAGAATAGTGCACCGGGGGTTCGGTAGGTGGTGGATCGATGACCCTATTGGTGACGCAAATTCATAAACTTAATTCGATCCGTTTTACTTTTCCTCCTTCTCTACTTTAATTCAATGCATACAACATTATTTATCATACATCAAACTAAGCAAACATATATACAATGAATTATATCATTTAAACATAGATGCATGAGTAAAATTACTTACTTGTGACTTTTCTTACTTCTTCTTCTGCTGCATATTGTAATTTCCAGAACACCAAAACATCATCCAAAATCATAACTTCTTTATATGCGCAAATGTAAACTAGTTTTGAGATGTCCACACTCAAATTTGGGAATTTATAATGATTTATCTGATTTTAATTTGGTTTTTGAAGGAGGGTTTCATGATTTTGTTTTCAAGAAGTAGAGTTGAGTTATAAAATTAGTAAGGATGAAGTATACGTAACTAATATTTATAGAACGAAGAGAATTGTCTCGATTAGAAAATTGTGGATATTGGGATGGTGGAGTTTAGGCTTAAGTTTAGGCTTATGCTTTATTTATTAAAACAAATATATTTTTCTCTTGTTTTCTTTTCTTTTACAAATTATTTTTCCATTCAAATCAAACCACTTTTAATTCTCAAGTAAAAATTATATCCACATTACTTAAGTGATAATACAACATTATGAAATTTATAAAATTTATTTCCCAAAAATTCTTTTCATTTTAATTATTTATTCAAAAATTCAGTTTGGCCCACTTAACTAAAATTCATTTAATTAACCTAAACTGATTCAAATCACCACTTTAAAATTATTTCTTATTCAAATCAAGTTTATTTTATTCCATATATAATTTTACAAAATATTATCTCCATATTTTAACTTATTTTAATTTAATTACCACATTTAAATTTTTACCCAGTTTATTAAATAAATTCCAAAAAATTTCTCATTTAATCTTTCAAAATCTGTTTTAATTATTCAAATAATAATTTCTAATTAATTACCTCTCAACGTCGAGTTGTTCCAGACTTCCCCTTTTAAAAAATTATGTCCTCACAATTCCCTCTTAAGGAAAATATATAACTAAGCTGATAACTCCTAATATAACTACACCATTTATAATTTTTATTCATGTACAAAACAATTAATTATAAACGCAAATCATACAATGCTCCATCTTCACCATCTTGGGTTAGCACGTATAGTGTTCTTCATTGAGCCGTCAAGTATCAAATAGAGCGACACAAAAATCAATGACTGGACTTTATGTCAATGGCTTACCACAAAATTCGGATTCCATTTTCCTTCCCCAATGTCTATAGCTATGGACTTTGAGTTTGAATGAACTCATTTGGAAGATTTCAATATTTTCATAATAATCTAAATATATTCATCTCATATGTTGGAATTTCCGAGATACTTCGGAGTAGTCTCTATGGCACAAAGATATCCGGAAATTCACAACACAGTTTAAGTTTATATTATACTCACTAAACAAATACTCCTGTATTTATAGATACAAACACCTTATTCATCTTCAAAATATGAAAATATTCATTTATTATTATCCTTTAAAACAAACTCACTTAAGAAAAATTCATCTCAAAAATATTTAACTCCAATTCTACTTATAAAAGTTATCAATTTTAAAACTCAATCTTTTAGTGGAAAAATCACCTGTAAAACTTCATGGGTTTCTTCACCTTTAATTTAACCAGTAAAATTATTTTTCAAATACTTTTCTCTAAAATCCTCACTTCAAAAACAATTTAAACACTTTCCAAAAGTTAGAATCTCTTTCGGCATTTATCAGTACATTAAATAATTTCTACATCAAAGTATAGTCCATATCACTTCTTTGAAACATAATCTCGTTTTCAAAACATTGAAATCCTTACAATTTTTTTTAACCTTTCAAAATTTTAAAACCTTTATACAATATGGTTCCTATATGCCTCGATCAAGTGTTTAGGAATACATATCGATAACGTTGGCTGGATGCATCGACGAGAATCCTTAAAGCACTCAAGGGAAATATTAACATAGATTTTATATTTTTAAAATCTCTTCCAAAGAATAATACATATATCCTTTCAATAAGTTTGCTTCTACCTTAGAATAATTATTTGATTTCATTTCAAAACATATCCAAATTGAACATCCACACACACTCTCTCTACCGAAAGATTTATAATTTAGTACAGTTGCTTAGTTCCATAAAATACTATCTAATACATTATATACATAAGATAGAAGATTTTTCTACACTTTATCTAAACATATACTTGCTTAGTTTCCAAATATACTTTAAAATAATAAACCACTTTTATTAATTCAAACATCATGCATCAAATATAAAAACACACAATAGTAAACAACTTCATACATAGTCATTTATAATAACAAGTAAAGAACAAAATTATATTCATTTCACGATGCTAATTATATTTATAATAATATGTTACTATAAACAAAAAAATATATAACTCTCAATTTCCCCAGGTGTAACTTCACCACTGAAGGCACCGTAAGGTTTATTTATCAATATTTAAGTGGGGTTCTAATCTTCATGTAATAATTCCTACTCAATACTATTCTTAACAATAATACTAACAATCATCAAACAATTATCACACATAATAAACAACCCATGTGCTTAACGGAAACAACTCATCAGCTTCCACTGCGCACTTTGATAAATAACAGACCAAAATACAACTATTAAATTTCCATCAAAGGTCTAATATTCAATAACAATACTAATACTACTAGTAGACCTCAATCATTTATGTTTTTATACCCAAAAGGATAAAAGGTGAAAATATTATATATAAATAACAAATACGTCCCCGGATGATTACCTCAGTAATCATCGTACACACACACATAGACATATACAAACACACACACACACTTATATATATATATATATATATTATCCCTTATTATAGGGTAACTACCCAACACACCCATGGGGACAAGGACTCTAAGTTTCATCCAAGGTTATGATTCGCGTCTCATATAAGATATGAAATAAAATATGAAATATATATATAAGAGACAGTGTGAATACAAAACACCTTAGATATCCTCTATCTCAATAATATACAGTGTATTTATAATATATATAACATAATTGCATGCATGTGATGAATTGATATAACACAAATAATAATAATAATAATAATCATAAATCCTAAATACCAAGTCTCCACCATGCCCATAAAACACAAGCTGGTCTCTTCGTCTCTGCACCTGAAATGCTTAGACTGACTCGTATATTACGTAAATAACAAATGGATCAGACTATGTTTAAATTTAGAGGTTAACACATATATAGATATAAATTTTGCATAGTATAGTAATATGATAACAACATCAAAATAACTCAAGATCACAACCATAAATGTCAATGTATAAATATAATAATGTATGCATGGTATATAATTATAATATCATAAATAATTCCTAAAGTATCACGAAACATAAGATATCACAAATCCATGCATAAAGATGCCATAACCAATATAAATTAAGTCAAATAATAAATCATAAAAACAATATCAAATGGGTGAATCGTCTATATCTAGAATCATCATTGAAATCCATAAATCATCAATACTTGAGATATCATCAAGTATAGTAAAGCTAATACACTGCAATGCCCAAGTATATCTCTCAATCTCATATAATAAAATATCATCATCAATTAGTATAGAATAGGTCGCCTATTTGTAAAATCAAATACAAGAAATGATATGAGAATCCACTACGCTCTAGACACCTTTCACGGGTATAATCTCATCTCCTCACATAGAGTAACTCAAAATAAGTTGTGATGGGAAAATGACTGTATAGTAGACACGAAGTCCTAAGAAGAGTCATATCTAGACTGTGTGAGATGAATCAATAGTATATGCCAATCTACCACACCGTTAGAACTAAAAGGGAGACTGATAGCACAAAGCTTGCTCTAGAGTCACACAGACTCTATAGTCTTGTTTACCTCAAATGATCATCATGACACGTATCCACCAGTGCTCTTCAATGCAAAGCCATAGTAACAACCCTAAAAATGCCTCTATTAGTGATAGACTATTGGCCTAGGTGATATAGGGGCGAACGCATACAACGATAGCACACAACTATAATGATATAAGGTGTCACAGATCTGCGGTGTAACCCCACAGTCAAGCCGCAAGGATAGAAGCTAACTATCTCATCCTCTCCAATGCTAATAAAAGGAGTACATCGTGATAGTAGCACATAGTATCAATAACTATAGGCATATAGCCTTGTTCATTGAATATAGCCACGAAGCCTTACTCATCACTACAAGCTTTAACACAGACCCAAATCATTATTCATGTTACATGAGTGTCATCTACTTATAATGAATAATCGAATAAATATCACTACGGTGCATACCATCGTATGATACTTAACCATTTGCTCACTGCTCATAACTGCACTCAATCTCCATAATATTCTATATCGCGAGTTGTAGGAGTAATTGTAAAAGTATTACCAAATGTCTCATACCAAATGGTGCTACTAATCCATTTACTCAAATTCTTCGAAAGCTAGAATCTCCACAATATTATGTTATCTCAAAGCATGGACTAGCGGTTAATCCTAGTAAAGTTGCTGCATTACAGGATTGGTCTATGTCAAAATGCCATAGAAGTGAGGAGTTTCCCTTTTTTAGCTGACTACTATAGGAATTTCATTAAGGACTTTGCTAAAATATCTGCCCCTTTGACTCGCCTTACCAAGAAGAATTTGGTTGTCTCGTGGGACTCGAAGTATGAGGATGCTTTTATCAAGCTGAAGAAGGCGTTGACTAGTACATCTATTCTACCCGATGGTACTAAGGCACTTGTAGTGTATACCAATGCTTGCTGTATGGGGTTGGGCATGGTGTTGATGTAGGAAGGGATAATGGTGAGCTATGTTAGTCGATAGTTGAAAGTCCATAAGTGTAACGACCCCGGATTTTATATATATTTAAATTGATAATTAATTTAGTTTTTGAATAAAAATTGTGAAATTTATCGATAAATTGATGCGAGTTTCCCCGAGTTCAAATAAATTCTATGTTAAATCATTTAAATTTTAAATATTGTATATATATATGTATATATGTGAATATATATGTATATGGGCATATATGAGTAAATTTGAATTTATATACATATATATATACACATTGAAATTGAATTTAAATCTTAATATCATAATACGAAATAATACAAATAGAATGAAATAAACAAAAATAAAATAAATGCATAAGATAAATTTAAACAACATATTAAATACAGAAATTCATTTATATTACAAATTAATAAGTATAAAAAGAAAAATAATATACATTCAAATATGAAAATAATAAGTATGAAAGTATATATGAAAGTACTAGTAAATGAAAACAAAAATATATCCTAGTTGTAAGCTTGCAAAGGAAGACATAAAGTACCAAGGCAATTAATGCCATATCCTCTAGCCACCATAATAGATTATCAGCCAACAAAGAAGATAGCAGCCTGGTCAATAATGGAAAGAAAAATATCTCTGATCCTATTGTACAAAACGATATAATCACTTGTACAAGAGTATAACTTCACCTGTACAAAATAATATCAACTTGTAGTTTCTTTCCATACTTCAAACAATTTCATTTCAGCTCGTTCACTTACAAAAAACTAAGTAAAACTGAAATGAGCAACAACTTGAACAAATAAAACAAAAATTCAACTCAAACAATACATAATATTCAGACAAGCCAGAGATTAAGAAGAGAGTTCAGCTTGCATTTTTATAACCTGTGTCAACATAGAAGAGGCTCTGTTCATACTCCTAGAAACCAATGTGAGTAAACAATTTTTTTTGTAAGATCTAAGTATAATTTAAAGCTGTGAATAACTCTGTGCTCTGTTTGTGTAGTTTCTTTTAAGTTTAACTCTGTATATATCTATATGATGCTGTGTATAGTTTTTCTTCTCTGTTTTTAGTTTACAGGGTGGAAAATAACCTAGAAAATTCAATATATCCTCATTAAAACATTATTAGGCTTGGAGTTTAAAACAAAACAGGTTTGTTTATACTGAGTTAGGATCTAAAAATAGTTTTAAGGGGGAAGGTGATATATTGTTTCCAAAAATTGATTTTTACTGAGAAAACTTAAATAATATGTAAAATTCGAATGATATAATTTGTAAATTCGATTGTATAACTTGAGTTAACATTCGAAAACGTGATTTTTAAAACAAGAATGGTGATTTTTAGTTGTGTAAGTTAAGAGCAGTTTGAAGTTGATCAAAATAGGAGTTTCGATCAATTTCTGGTGATCGGAAGAACATTGGGTGTGGAGTTTTTGATTGAAGCTAGTGTGTATGATAGTGAATTCAGGAAAAATGTTTGATAATTTTTCTATTGCAAACAATTATTGAACGAGGCAAAACTAGGGTTTAACGTTCAGGTTTGTAGTGGTCTGGAAACGAGGTGATTTCGTCACCTCTGATAGACCGAGTTGCACGAGGATCTGGGGAAGTGTAGTGTAGGGGATTGACGTGGTAAGGCCGGAGTTGTATCGCCTCTGGTGGTCGGCGTGAGTGAGGCGATGCGTTTTTGGTTGGTGAGTTTGAGTTACAGGTTCGAACGAAGGGGCCAATCTTGATTTGGATGTTGTGGCATCGAGTTGGTCTGGGGTTTCGATTGTGGAGATCGTACGCGACTTGCTGGTGGTGGCGAAGTTCGCCAGAACGGCGGTGAAGCAGCGTGCACGTGCACGAGCTCTGTTTTCCTGGGTGTTTTTGTTGCCTGGGAAGAACAGAGAAGGGGGAGCTCGAGAACATGTCGAGTAGCTTGAGTATTTGGTTCGGGGAATCTTCGTTTTGACTCGAAGCATGGGATATGAGGCTCAGGTCTAGTTTGTTACAGGGTTTTGAACCTGTTTCTGTTTTTAGAATTTAAAACCAAATTTAAATTTTAAAACTGAATTTTAAATCAAAATGTAAACATAAATTCAAATTGAATGGGAATTTAGTTTGGACATGAATAAAGCTTTGAATTCAATTTGTTTTAATAATTTAAAAGCAATTGAATATATGAGAAAAATTTGAATTTAAAATAGATTGAAATTGTAAATGAAAATTTTAACAAGTTGAAAAAAAGTTTAAAACCTGAAATAAATTTTTAATCAGATTTCAAGATTTTGAAATTTTTTTTATAACTTAAGTATTTAAAATAAGTTAAATATGCTAAAAATTGAAAAGAATAGTGATTTTAAACTCTTTAAAAATTTCCTTCATAACCAATTGTTATTTTAACATGTAGATTTAAAAATGCTAAGGAAATTTGTTCTGAGCTTTATTTAAAGGAAATAAGGATTTATTTCAAATTTTAAATCTAAATTGGAATTTAAAAGGAAATTTGAAACAATGTTTTCAACCATATTGTAAATAACAATTAAATCATAGATATGGATGAGTTGACTTTAATTAATGAAGATTAATGATTTGTGATTCATTAATTAATGAGTTCTTAATGGTTAATCAATTTATAATCAATAATGATTAATATAAGTAAATTTCTTTAGCAAAGTAATTAAAGAAATTTAAATTGTTAATGAAGATCATTAACTAGAGATTATTAAATAATTAATTAATGTGATTAAATTAAATGATTAATTATATTAATTAATCAAAGATAATCATTTGTAGAATTGGTTAAGTATAATTACTTAATGGAAGTAATTAAGGAATTAATTACTCATTGTAATTAATTGAGTTAAATTTGATTAGTTTAAGTTTAATTAATTTAAGATGATCAGTTGATGATTTAATAAATGTAATTACTTAATGTAATTACTGAAGTGTAATTACTTAGTGATGTAATTAAGGGTAATTACTGGATGTAATTAGTGGAAGATGATTTAATAATGGAAGTAATTTGGATTCAATTACTTTGTGTAAGGGATTAATTAAAGATAATTAATTAAGGAGTAATTAATTTATTTAATGAGTAATTAAGAGTAGTTAATTAATGGATAAGATTAATCAAGAGTGATTAATAAATGGGGTTTAATTAAAGATTAATTACTTAATGTAATTAATGTAAATAGAGTAATTAATTAAAGAAGTAATTAGAGATCATTAATTAATATAATTAATGATGTAATTAAGGGTTGATTAATTTAGATTAATTGATCAATGATAAGTGATTATGAAGTAATT
The DNA here is from genome assembly GCA_030737815.1 of Allium fistulosum. Lineage (NCBI taxonomy): Eukaryota > Viridiplantae > Streptophyta > Magnoliopsida > Asparagales > Amaryllidaceae > Allium > Allium fistulosum. The sequence continues at coordinate 1,002,900,574 of CM060902.1, read as the reverse complement.
AAAGGTTAATTACTGTAATTGGTTAAGAATAATTAATTTGTGTAATTAATTAAGGATAATTACTTAATGTAATTAGAGCATAATTAATCAAGGGTGATTAATTTGTACTTAGAGGATGATTAATTAACTTATAATTAATTAAAGGGTAATTAATGATTAATTAAAGAATAATTACTTAAATGTTTATAATTAATTAATTATTAATTAACCCTGACTAGGAATTATCCATAGGCAAATGATCTGGTTTAGATTAATCAGATATCTTAATTGGTTTCACTTATGGATGACTGTATTCTATTGAATGCTGTGAATTGTTTGATATTCTCTACTGTGTGATGCTTTGTGATGTAAATTTGTTTTAATTCAAGCTGTGATGAATGTAATTTATTGTATTTGTGATGAATGTATATTATTTATCTGTGAATTGGTAAATGGAAGATAAGCGTTATAGGAATATACCGCTTATCGATATTAATATGCTTAAATATGTGATGATGCGATGATTTGTAATGTTGCACTACTGTGTAAAACCCCTGGACCACACTCTTACACACACAAATATGGATTTCACGAGGAAATCGGTTAAGTCACAGATGATTTAAATTTAATATTTTTGAAATTGAAATTTTAATCTCAATTGATTTTGGAAATGGATTTGGGTTAAATATTTAAGCTTTTGAAAAGGAGTTTTGAGAATAAATTTATTTGAATAACTTGGTAAAGTTTTTCAATTTAAATAATTTAATTTGAATGTGAATTCAAAATTTGGAATTGAATTCCATGTTTGGAAATTATGGTTAAAGATGTTATAAATGTGTTTATACGACTTTAAACCATTTTAAAAGTATGGTTTTGAGAATTTGAATTTAACCCAAGGACTTTAACTCGTATAAATGAATCAGATTTTCCGAAATGAAAACTATTTGTTTTCAAATAATAAAAGCTTTCATATAAGGAATGAATTTCCAATTTGTGACAAAAGAATTTGAAATGGAAAGGAAAATGGTTTTCCGAGTTATGAATAAATCTTTGTGAAAGATTGTTGAACTTTGTTTTGAAATTGGAAAGGTGTACCTTTTGTATAAAAGGTCGAAATGGAATTTTTTTGAAAGCTATCAATTAAATCTTTGATTTAAAGATTTAATGAGTTAGTCCAATTGAAATGGAAATTGATTTGGAAAATCTATGAATGGATCTTTGTGAAACTGGGTGAACTTTGTGAGATGAATCTTTTTGTGTTAAAGATTAAAATGGTAATGTGTTTAAACCATTTGAAGAGAAGTTTTGGGTAATAAGTTGTGACTTAATTGAAAATACCAATATCCATATGTTTTTAAAATATTACGCTCATTATTCGATTTAGCCGGGAGAGGACTTTGTGTCATATAACCCATTCTGAATAGTGATAGGTCGTATATGGATAGCATTTGAAGACCGGGTATTTGTGAAAACGAAAGGATAACCCGTCGATTGTCTCTGCACTGAGTCGCGCCGGTATAGTGATTTCCTAAGTGATGGGAAATCCGATCGGGATTGTGAATACCCGGATTGCAAGGGCTTCTTTAGAAGTGCCTTCGGTTCTGTTTGAACCCGGAACAGACTTGTATGGCCGTATGTCTGACATTACACTTTGAGATATAAAGCAGATTTCTTTCAAATACATATCTGTTGGCGGCGGAGAATTTATTCTCTTAGCTTAACACCCTTCTCTGAGACGTACGAGCTCAGAGGTTATGTAGTTGAAGGTTATCAGTGATATACTCCCAATTTGGTAGTGTGGCATGCTAACTGTTGCTTATCATTTTTTGATCATTTGTTGATCAAAGCATGGCTTTTGTGAAAAGCGTAGCTTTGTGGACGAGACATCATCGGACCTCACAACCCGGAAATGGTCGAAACAGGAAAGATGCGGCAAGGTTATGAGGGTCGCTCCCTTTAGGGTATGTCATTTCCTTCTGGAAAAAGGTGGTATCATGGTATGGAGCCCAGATAATTTACCTGTGTGGTTGCATCAATCTTATTTACTGTGTGATTGTTGCTTTGTGATCGAGGTACCTCGGATAAAGGTCGCAAACAACCGAGGGGTGGTATACTCGTGTAGTAGTTACCTAGTAAGAGGTAACCCGGCCTTGTGTTGGCAGAGAGCTAGTTAGTTCTCGGGACGTCCGAAGTTCCTTAGCCTGACCATTTGTTGGAAATCCAAAGAAACAATACGAGCCCTTTACGATTGCAGTTGTATAACCTGTCTCCTCAGGCGACAACTATAGCAGGCATAATATAATGGTACCTATGCTGGCTAAGATTAATATTATATTTTCGAAAGGATTTTCACACTATGCACTAGTAATAATATCAAAAGAGTTTTCTCGTATCAAGCATATTTGACTATCATAAGAAGAAATCTCCTCCAAGTCTGAGATTGCATTGTGTGTGTGGTGGGAGGTCTTATGGTAGTTTCATTTTCCAAAAAGCATTGCGGATTTCAATGTTGAAAATTCTTTTGTTGTTGTTTTAAAGATAAACTATTTTTGTTTACTCATACCAGTCCCATGAATGACCCAGAGTTTATTGTTCCCTTCCTAAACTCTGGGTGCCCACAACTTTCCGTACGGGCAGTCTAGAGTTGGGTTTTTCAAATAGTCAGATTTAGTAGATTATCAGGATCTAGTTCAGTGTTCGGAGTTCACGGACGACCGACCTTGCTTATCTTGGTGCAACGTGATGGTGGTTCGAGCTTGACATTGGAGTTGTTGGATTCATTCTCTTTTAAAGATCGTTTGGAGTTATCAGTTCTGTTGTTTCCATTGTAGCATCTTTATTTGTCTCTGATATTCTTGTATCATATTGATATCATTGTTGTATATCATATTCTGGGTATTATATTCGTTGGTGTTGTATATGATATCATTCATTTCTTTCTTCCTTTGTGTTGTTATACTTACTGTGTTATAAGCTCCGGCGAGCCAGATTCGGCGTTTGAATCTGCGGCATTCGAGTACAAGTGAAGTACGGGTGTCGATTTTCGAAGGCTGAGTAGCTAAGGTTGAACTTTAGCTATGGAGTATAACACATTAAGTAGCTCATTAGAGATAGGGTGAAGTATACCCTAGAACGAGTATCCTTAAGATATCTATCTGTACGCCTTAGTAAATTCTCTTACTATTCACTGATAGTGAGTATGAGTGCAAGAAGAGGATGAGATAGGGGATAGGGGAATACGACTATAAATGGTCAATACCCTGTAACAACAAGGAAACAATCTTTTCTCTACCAATCTCTTTGGTTCGTCATATTTTCAATTCTTTGATAGTTCCTGGTAGTTCCAGGAATGAGATTTGATATATTTGTATGGGACATAAACTCCAAATAGGTCGAATTGTTTGTTTGGATGAATTGGTTGCTTTGTTTGTTATGGTTGATAGGTATAATTTGGTTTCTAAACTAAAATTTTTGGAATTATATCCATATATCTGTCTATTTTGAGCCCCAATATATTCTATGAATGGTTAGTTATCCCTTCGAACTAACCGATGCCCCTGCATGCTTCGTAGATCTGGATAACCCGAGTATCTTGTGAAAAATTAAAAAGATTCATTCTCGTATCTATTATTGATATTCGGATTTGGTAAACCAAATGCAGAATAGACGTTCAGTTTGATTTGATGAAACATTCTTCATCTATTCTTTTGTTGTCTCCCTAATTTCAAATTTTGAGAACGAAATTCTTTTAAGGGGGGAAGGTTGTAACAACCCCGGATTTTATATATATTTAAATTGATAATTAATTTAGTTTTTGAATAAAAATTGTGAAATTTATCGATAAATTGATGCGAGTTTCCCCGAGTTCAAATAAATTCTATGTTAAATCATTTAAATTTTAAATATTGTATATATATGTATATATGTGAATATATATGTATATGGGCATATATGAGTAAATTTGAATTTATATATATATATATATATACATTGAAATTGAATTTAAATCTTAATATCATAATACGAAATAATACAAATAGAATGAAACAAACAAAAATAAAATAAATACATAAGATAAATTTAAACAACATATTAAATATAGAAATTCATTTATATTACAAATTAATAAGTATAAAAAGAAAAATAATATACATTCAAATATGAAAATAATAAGTATGAAAGTATATATGAAAGTACTAGTAAATGAAAACAAAAATATATCCTAGTTGTAAGCTTGCAAAGGAAGACATAATGTACCAAGGCAATTAATGCCATATCCTCTAGCCACCATAATAGGTTATCAGCCAACAAAGAAAATAGCAGCCTGGTCAACAATGGAAAGAAAAATATCTCTGATCCTATTGTACAAAACGATATAATCACTTGTACAAGAGTATAACTTCACCTGTACAAAATATATCAACTTGTGGCTTCTTTCCATACTTCAAACAATTTCATTTCAGCTCGTTCACTTACGAAAAACTGAGTAAAACTGAAATGAGCAACAACTTGAACAAATAAAATAAAAATTCAACTCAAACAATACATAATATTCAGACAAGCCAGAGATCAAGAAGAGAGTTCAGCTTGTGTTTTTATAACCTGTGTCAACATAGAAGAGGCTCTGTTCATACTCCTGCAAACCAATGTGAGTAAATGAATTTTTTTAAGATCTAAGTATAATTTAAAGCTGTGAATAACTCTGTGCTCTGTTTGTGTAGTTTCTTTTAAGTTTAACTCTGTATATATCTATATGATGCTGTGTATAGTTTTTCTTCTCTATTTTTAGTTTACAGGGTGGAAAATCACCAAGAAAATTCAATATATCCTCATTAAAACATTATTAGGCTTGGAGTTTAAAACAAAACAGGTTTGTTTATACTGAGTTAGGATCTAAAAATAGTTTTAAGGGGGAAGGTGATATATTGCTTCCAAAAATTGATTTTTACTGAGAAAACTTAAATAATATGTAAAAATCGAATGATATAATTTGTAAATTCGATTGTATAACTTGAGTCAACATTCGAAAACGTGATTTTTAAAACAAGAATGGTGATTTTTAGTTGTGTAAGTTAAGAGCAGTTTGAAGTTGATCAAAATGGGAGTTTCGATCAATTTCTGGCGATCGAAAGCATACTGGGTGTGGAGTTTTTGATCGAAGCTAGTGTGTATGATAGTGAAGTCAGGAAAAATGTTCGATAATTTTTCTATTGCAAACAATGATTGAACGAGGCAAAACTAGGGTTTAACGTTCAGGTTTGTAGTGGTCTGGAAACGAGGTGATTTCATCACCTTTGATAGACCGAGTTGCACGAGGATCTGGGGAAGTGTAGTGTAGGGGATTGACGTGGTAAGGCCGGAGTTGTATCGCCTCTGGTGGTCGGCGTGAGTGAGGCGATGCGTTTTTGGTTGGTGAGTTTGAGTTACAGGTTCGAACGAAGGGGCAAATCTTGATTTGGATGTTGTGGCATCGAGTTGGTCTGGGGTTTCGATTGTGGAGATCGTACGCGACTTGATGGTAGTGGCGAAGTTCGCCAGAACGGCGGTGAAGCGTGGTGCATGTGCATGAGCTCTGTTTGCCTGGGTGTTTCTGTTGCCTGGGAAGAACAGAGAAGGGGGAGCTCGAGAACATGTCGAGTAGCTTGAGTATTTGGTTCGGGGAATCTTCGTTTTGACTCGAAGCATGGGATACGATGCTCGGGTCAAGTTTGTTACAGGGTTTTGAACCTGTTTCTGTTTTCAGAATTTAAAACCAAATTTAAATTTTAAAACTAAATTTTAAATCAAAATGTAAACATAAATTCAAGTTGAATTGGAATTTAGTTTGGACATGAATAAAGCTTTAAATTCAATTTGTTTTAATAATTTAAAAGCAATTGAATGTATGAGAAAAATTTGAATTTAAAATAGATTGAAAATGTAAATGAAAATTTTAACAAGTTGAAAAAAAGGTTTAAAACCTAAAATAAATTTTTAATCAGATTTCAAGATTTTGAAATTTATTTTGTTTTATAACTTAAGTATTTAAAATAAGTTAAATATGCTAAAAATTGAAAAGAATAGTGATTTTAAACTCTTTAAAAATTTCCTTCATAACCAATTGTTATTTTAACATGTAGATTTATAAATGCTATGGAAATTTGCTCTGAGCTTTATTTAAAGGAAATAAGGATTTATTTCAAATTTTAAATCTAAATTGGAATTTAAAAGGAAATTTGAAACAATTTTTTCAACCATATTGTAAATAACAATTAAATCATAGATATGGATGAGTTGACTTTAATTAATGAAGATTAATGATTTGTAATCATTAATTAATGAGTTCTTAATGGTTAATCAATTTATAATCAATAATGATTAATATAAGTAAATTTCTTTAGCAAAGTAATTAAAGAAATTTAAATTGTTAATGAAGATCATTAACTAGAGATTATTAAATAATTAATTAATGTGATTAAATTAAATGATTAATTATATTAATTAATTAAAGATAATCATTTGTAGAATTGGTTAAGTATAATTACTTAATGGAAGTAATTAAGGAATTAATTACTCATTGTAATTACTGGATGTAATTAGTGGAAGATGATTTAATAATGGAAGTAATTTGGATTCAATTACTTTGTGTAAGGGATTAATTAAAGATAATTAATTAAGGAGTAATTAATTTATTTAATGAGTAATTAAGAGTAGTTAATTACTGGATAAGATTAATCAAGAGTGATTAATAAATGGGGTTTAATTAAAGATTAATTACTTAATGTAATTAATGTAAATAGAGTAATTAATTAAAGAAGTAATTAGAGATCATTAATTAATATAATTAATGATGTAATTAAGGGTTGATTAATTTAGATTAATTGATCAATGATAAGTGATTATGAAGTAATTAAAGGTTAATTACTGTAATTGGTTAAGAATAATTAATTTTTGTAATTAATTAAGGATAATTACTTAATGTAATTAGAGCATAATTAATCAAGGGTGATTAATTTGTACTTAGAGGATGATTAATTAACTTATAATTAATTAAAGGACAATTAATGATTAATTAAAGAATAATTAATTAAATGTTTGTAATTAATTAATTATTAATTAACCCTGACTAGGAATTATCCATAGGCAAATGATCTGGTTTAGATTAATCAGATATCTTAATTGGTTTCACTTATGGATGACTGTATTCTATTGAATGCTGTGAATTGTTTGATATTCTCTACTGTGTGATGCTTTGTGATGTAAATTTGTTTTAATTCAAACCGTGATGAATGTAATTTATTTTATCTATGATGAATGTATATTATTAATCTGTGAATTGGCAAATGGAAGACAAGCATTATAGGAATATACCGCTTATCGATATTGATACGCTTAAATATGTGATGATGTGATGATTTGTATTGTTGCACTACTGTGTAAAACCCCTGGACCACACTCTTATACACACAAATATGGATTTCACGAGGAAATCGGTTAAGTCACAGATGATTTAAATTTAATATTTTTGAAATTGAAATTTTAATTTCAATTGATTTTGGAAATAGATTTGTGTTAAATGTTAAAGCTTTGAAAAGGAGTTTTGAGAATAAAGTTATTTGAATAACTTGGTAAAGTTTTTCAATTTAAATAATTTAATTTGAATGTGAATTCAAAATTTGGAATTGAATTCCATGTTTGGAAATTATGGTTAAAGATGTTATAAATGTGTTTATATGACTTTAAACCATTTTAAAAGTATGGTTTTGAGAATTTGAATTTAACCCAAGGACTTTAACTCGTATAAATGAATCAGATTTTCCAAAATGAAAACTATTTGTTTTCAAATAATAAAAGCTTTCATATAAGGAATGAATTTCTAATTTGTGACAAAAGAATTTGAAATGGAAAGGAAAATGGTTTTCCGAGTTATGAATAAATCTTTGTGAAAGATTGTTGAACTTTGTTTTGAAATTGGAAAGGTGTACCTTTTGTATAAAAGGTCGAAATGGAATTGTTTTGAAAGCTATCAATTAAATCTTTGATTTAAAGATTTAATGAGTTAGTCCAATTGAAATGGAAATTGATTTGGAAAATTTATGAATGGATCTTTGTGAAACTGGGTGAACTTTGTGAGATGAATCTTTTTGTGTTAAAGATTAAAATGGTAATGTGTTTAAACCATTTGAAGAGAAGTTTTGGGTAATAAGTTGTGACTTAATTGAAAATCCCAATATCCATATGTTTTTAAAATATTACGCTCATTATTCGGTTTAGCCGGGAGAGGACTTTGTGTCATATAACCCATTCCGAATAGTGATACGTCGTATATGGATAGCATTTGAAGACCGGGTATTTGTGAAAACGAAAGGATAACCCATCGATTGTCTCTGCACTGAGTCGCGCCGGTATAGAGATTTCCTAAGTGATGGGAAATCCGATCGGGATTGTGAATACCCGGATTGCAAGGGCTTCTTTAGAAGTGCCTTCGGTTCTGTTCGAACCCGGAACAGTCTTGTATGGCCGTATGTCTGACATTACACTTTGAGATATATAGCAGATTTCTTTCAAATACATATCTGTTGGTGGCGGATAATTTATTCTCTTATCTTAACACCCTTCTCTGAGACGTACAAGCTCAGAGGTTATGTAGTTGAAGGTTATCAGTGATATACTCCCAATTTGGTAGTGTGGCATGCTAAGTGTTGATGTGTGTTGCTGATCATTTGTTGATCAAAGCATGGCTTTTGTGAAAAGCGTAGCTTTGTGGACGAGACCTCATCGGACCTCACAACCCGGAAATGGTCGAAACAGGAAAGATGCGGCAAGGTTATGAGGGTCGCTCCCTTTGGGGTATGTCATTTCCTTCTGGAAAAAGGTGGTATCATGGTATGGTGCCCAGATGCTTTACCTGTGTGGTTGCATCAATCTTATTTACTGTATGATTGTTGCTTTGTGATCGAGGTACCTCGGATAAAGGTCGCAAACGACCGGGGGGTGGCATACTCGTGTAGTAGTTACCTAGTAAGAGGTAACCCGGCCTTGTGTTGGCAGAGAGCTAGTTAGTTCTCGGGACGTCCCTCCAGAGGCGTTTCCATGTGGCAGTAGGAAGTTCCTTAGCCTGACCATTTGTTGGAAATCAAAAGAAACAATACGAGCCCTTTACGATTGCAGTTGTATAAACTGTCTCCTCAGGCGGCATCTATAGCAGGCATAATATAATGGTACCTATGCTAGCTAAGATTAATATTATATTTTCGAAAGGATTTTCACACTATGCACTAGTAATAATATCACAAGAGTTTTCTCGTATCAAGCATATTTGACTATCATAAGAAGAAATCTCCTCCAAGTCTGCGATTGCATTGTGTGTGTGGTGGGAGGTCTTATGGTAGTTTCATTTTCCAAAAAGCATTGCGGATTTCAATGTTGAAAATTCTTTTGTTGTTGTTTTAAAGATAAACTATTTTTGTTTACTCATACCAGTCCCATGACTGACCCGGAGTTTATTGTTCCCTTCCTAAACTCTGGGTGCCCACAACTTTCCACACGGGCAGTCTAGAGTTGGGTTTTTCAGATAGTCAGGTTTAGTAGATTATCGGGAGCTAGTTCAGTGTTCGGAGTTCACGGACGATCGACCTTGCTTATCTTGGTGCAACATGATGGTGGTTCGAGCTTGACGTTGGAGTTGTTGGATTCATTCTCTTTTAAAGATCGTTTGGAGTTATCAGTTCTGTTGTTTCCGCCGTAGCATCTTTATTTGTCTTTGATATTCTTGTATCATATTGATATCATTGTTGTATATCATATTCTGGATATTGTATTCGTTGGAGTTGTATATGATATCATTCATTTCTTTCTTCTGCTGTGTTGTTATACTTACTGTGTTATAAGCTCCGGCGAGCCAGATTCGGCGTTTGAATCTGCGGCATTCGAGTACAAGTGAAGTACGAGTGTCGATTTTCGAAGGCTGAGTCAGGATTGTTATAATAAGAGAAAGTATCCTACCTATGATCTTAAGTTAGCAGCCATAGACATTGCACTCCAGTCATGCAGACACTATCTATTAGGAGAGTGGTTTGAGCTATACACGGATCACAAGTCTCTGAAGTATTTGTTCTTCAAAAATGATTTGAATTTGAGGCAACAAAAGTTAATGGAGTTTTTGACATCGTATAATTTTGATATCTCCTATACTCCAGGCAAGGGCAATGTTGTGGCCGATGCCTTGAGTAGGAAACATGCGATGTTGAGTCCTATGTTCTTAGAGTGGAAGCACTTGGAGTTTATCTCTACATTCAATTTCAATCATCGTTAGACATCACTCGGGGATTGTTAGCAGCTATGGATATGTAGCCTACACTTATGGATCGCATTGGGTCAAGTCAGAAGCATGATAAGGAGTTATTGGATATTTCAAGAAGCTTAGTAAGGGAGAGCAGTTGAGTCATTTGAGGCACTATACTATTGACTCATGGGGTGGCTACAGAGACATTGTAGATTATGTGTTTCTCTCATTATGGATTTGATTTACATGGTACAAGTCTAGTCTCATTGTTCTAGGGTGATCATTCATCTTGACGGATATAAAATGTACCATGATATGAAAAGAGTCTTTTATTGGCCTGGTATGAAGAGGGATGTGGTAGAGCATGTGGCCAGATGTATGACTTGCCAGAGGGTAAAGGCGGAGCAGAACTGCAGAAGAAGTTGGGTGGATTGTTGCAGCCATTATATATTCTATAGTTGAAGTGGTAGATTGTTTCTATGGATTTCGTTGATGGATGACCTAGGAGTAGGAAGGGGAATGAGAGTATTTGGGTCATAGTCGACCGACTGACCAAATGCACTCACTATTTTCCAATTAGGAGTACGAGGACTGCTGCATCCTTGGCGACACTATATGTGAGAGGGATAGTTAGGTTACATGGAGTTCCTTCTAGCATCATTAGCAATCGAGATTAGCTTTTCACCAGCGAGTTTTGAAGAGTCTTCAAGAGGCTTTAGGCACCGAGTTAGTTTGAGTACCGCTTATCATCCACAGACTGATGGAAAGACGGAGAGGGTAAACTGGGTGTTGGAGGACTTATTTTGGATGTGTATCTTAGATTTCAGAGACTCTTTAGAGGATCACTTGCCATTAGTGGAATTTACTTATAATAATAGCTATCAAGTAAGTATAGAAATGGCACCGTTTGAGGTGTTATACGGGAGGCCTTGTAGATCACCGTATTATTGGTGGGATACTACAGATAGGATTATTCTTGGACCAGATATGGTGAGGATGACATCAGAGAAGGTAAACTTGATCTGTAGAAGGATGAAAACCGCGCAAGACAGGCAAAAGTCTTACGCTAACAAGAGACGCACAGAGTTGGAGTTCATAGCGGTGATATGGTTTTCATGAAGGTCTCACCATTTAAGCATGTCATGAGATTTGTTTGTTAGAGGAAGTTAGCACAAAGGTTTGTAGGGCCTTTTCCAGTCACTGGTAGAGTAGGGAAATTAGCTTATAGGGTGAAGCTACTTGAGAAGTTAGCGGAAGTACACTACGTTTTACATATCTCACCCTTGTGGAAGTGTCTACACAATACATTCGCTATAGTTGGCCTAGTCAGTTAGAAAGGGAGTCACTTGTTCACCCTGCACCCACTCGTATTCTTACGCACAGTACAAAGTAACTCTGTAATAAAGTTATCGAGCTTGATAAGGTCCAGTGGGGAAACGATCCAACAAATAGTACATAGGAGCCCAAGAAGAAGATCCGAGCTATCTATCAGGAAATCTTTTCTGGTATGTTTCTGTTTTAGTTAAATAAGTGTAAAATACTTATTTATTCAGGTTCTAGTTCAGTATACCCCATAGGTAGGGACAACTAAATGCTAGGAATTTTTGCGAACATGTCGTTAGGACATGCTTTGGATGATGGGTGCTAACGGATGTAATTATTAAATTGATCTTTGCATACTTAGGCAAATATATTCTCGAGTTAGCATACACTCACACCATCACTTGTTTTATTTTATCGAGTTATATGCATATGGTTGTTGCATATGGATTGAATGGATGTCCTACATGTAGAATTACCAGCATATTTACTTAGGATGTTGCATACATTTGGATACATGGCAGAAGCACTTGATTTCAAGAGGTCGACTAGATCAGGAGATTGCCTAATTTTTGCACTATTATAGGTTCATATGCATTCCATGCCACATGTACATATTGCATTAGAATTTTTAACTAAGGACAATGGTTACCAGTGGTTGATGGATGAGTGGATAGATGTAAGTATTAACTTTCGCATGTACTAAAGGATCAAATTAACCCTAGAGGGGGTGAATAGAGTTTATAATAAATTCACAGAATAATAAAAAATTATAACATAGATAATAACAAAGTAAATGTGAAAATAAAAACTACACACGGATTTACCCAACTTAGCAATACTTGCATACTGTTTCCCCCAAGGTTTCTACTGAGATTAAACAATCGACCACTTACGGATCCTGTAAACTTGTGATTACCGCTTACCTGATTGTTCTAACCCTACACTCAAAAAACTGCCTCAACTATATCCTCGAGTTGAGAATTTCTGAACTATGCGCTATAGTCCAATCTTAGTTAAAACTAGATTTTTATATTTTTCTAAAAATACAATTAAGATTAAATGAAAAGTTGAAACCCTAATTTAAATTAGAACAACCCAAATGAATTTTTTCATAAATAAAAAGCATGGCCTAAAACCCAAGAGTAAAAGAAGTGAATATTTTTCAGCCCGTATGCATTTTGTTCCAAGCCGTTCTTCATTCCTCTTTTACTCTTCAATTTGGGTTTCAATGTAAAGCGCTGTCTTTGATTGATTGATGGAATTTTGTGTCGTCTCTCTTTCGATCGATAGTTTTACTCACGTGATGATTTACTCCCTTGGTTGCTTCAACTGTAGAGCAAGGCTTCACGATTTTGGCAGCTTCAATGGTCGAGCAATCTTTGATATGTACTTTGGAAGAATTTTCTAATTTGCGTTTATTTTTCTGCTTTGAACTTGACACCATTATATGTCGATGATGATTAGGTTTTTATAGGGATCGATTTCATATGATTCCAAATATTTCGTATATTTCTAGCTTTGATTTTTTTGATTTGAATTTTTCCTCTTGATATCCTTGGCCGTCGATTTTCTGGTTGATTGTATTTTGATCTCTTTTATACTTTGAAATTTCGGTTGAACATTTCAACATGCGTATGTATATTTTTCCTTCGCTGTTTTATGACCGTTTTGTGCGGCTTCGCTTGTATTTGTTATTTTGTTGTGCACCATTTCCTTGATATTTCCGATTTGTTTGATCGGATGTATATACTCTAATGTTTTTCAAAAATATTATATGGCAATAACATTTTGATTGTGTATTTGATTGTTGTGGTTGTTGCACCATGTTGAGATGGAGATGTTCATTGTGTGGAGATGAAGATATGATGCATGTTGATGATATGAGTTATTGTTGATGATCAGATTTGTAATTGAGCTTGCTGCGAACTTTTTGGCATCCTATTGTGCACATGCTCCTATTATTTGCCTTGCTTGTGCACTTGTTGTTTCACTGCTTACTTGTGCACTTATTCACTTGTACTTACTATTTGCCTTGCTTTTGTATGAATTGGTTGCTTTCCTTCTTGTTTTGTTGTGCACTTGAAGTTTATGTGCACTTAAGCCTGATCTTTGTGCCTCGTGGATTTGCTTTTTAACTTGTTAGCTCGACCATTTTGCTGTTGCAAACTATTGTTGACTCTATGTACTTATTCAAACTTGTGCACGTCTGTTTTGCACCTGACTTGTATATGCTTGCCAATAGTGTGTGTGTTGATGCACCATTGTATGTTGTTTTACTTTCTACTATGCCCCTGTACACTTGTGGCTTGCCTCTTTGCTACTATTTTGTTTTGATTGCTGCACTTGTGCACCTGGTTGCATTTTCTGCTTGATTTTGTTTTGCTACATGTACAACCCTATGCTACTTTTGTGTTTCTCCTTGCTGCCTTATTCATGATTTTGGCCTTGTGTTGCACTTAAGTCATCACTTTTGCTTATATTGAGATATTTAGCTTGACCTTGCATTGCTTTTGTTGAGATTTTGAGTTTGACCTTGCTTTTGTCCTTGAAATTGAATTGGTGCAAGTGTGTTTTATGCATGTGCTCGGCCTTATGGCATGTATAGTGATACGTTGTGCATGTCATAGGTTGCTCATCCACATTATTGATATTTTTGGTGCCTATTTCATAAATATGAAAAGGTTAAAATCAATAGACTGATGCACTTTTGAGTTCAAAACTATTTATATTTATGTAGTTTGAATTTGTTTCTTTTGCTTTTTACTTCATCGTTATTTGATAGGAAAAGTAGGCGGTTGATAAAAAGCAATTGGAGCAAGAGGATAACAAATCGAATTCGAGTGAGTGAGTGATTGTATTTGAGAGTGTGTTGTATATAAGAGTATAAAATATTATTGTATATGAGAGTGTAAAATAATATTATATATGAATGTTATATTTAAATATTGTGGAAGCTCTTGTAATCTTGTACTATTGAAGTTGTATTTAAATAAACTATGTGTTGAAATAAAAATTTTAGCTGTTTACTTCTATCTGTAATTTTACAATAGTACTATATCAAACACACACACAAACACATACATACACACATATATATATATGTGTGTGTGTGTGTGTGTGTGTGTGTCATCAAAAAAATATCATAAACTGTTAAATTCTATAATCTCCCCCTTTTAATGATAACAAACATATATTAAGATTTTATGATAGACAAATGTGTTTGATGTGTTTTGATCAAGCTCCCTCTATTTTCATACTCCCTCTACAACTAGACTCACTCTACATAGATGCCTGCAATTAAAAAATGAAAAAATTGGTTGTCAAATAAATTGCAAAAACAACTGCTGAAAAATAAAAACAACTCACGAATATCAATAAGGTTATTACTCAATCACCAAAATCTTAACCTCTCTCCCCAATTGTTATTATCAAAATAATAGTAATAATTGAAATAATGATGAATTTTGATTAAACCATAAATCAAATAGAGAGAAATATATATTGTAAATTCCAATTAATTAAACAAAATCATAATATTTTATTTAATAGATACAAATTCCACTTTAGAGTGACGATTGGATTATGGTTTGTGGAAATTTATATAGTGACAACAGTGTGGTATTTTTAATAAAGGAAAATTTTGTAAACTACACTTTTAAATATTATACCAAAAAAATGTTAAGCACTTTCTAATCATGCATAACCATTTGGACTTTTAAATGAGGTTAGTAGTTACTTAAAAAAGAATGACAAGCATTTTCTAGCCATGCGTAACCGTGAGAACTTGAAATGAGGTTAGAAACTACTTGAATATTTATCCCTCTCTTGTATACGAGTTCCATCCATGCATAACCGTGAGGACTTTTAAATGAGAATGAAAGCACATATCTAAAGACTAAAGTTATTCGCCCATGCATAATCGTGAAGACTTTTAAATGTGAGGTCACAAATTCCACTTTAGACTGATGGTTGTATTATGATTAAGGGGAAATGTATACAGTGACAACAGTGTGGTATTTCTAATAAAGGAAAATTTTGTAAACTACACTTTTAAATATTATACCCAAAAAATGTTAAGCACTTTCTAATCATGCATAACCATTAGAACTTTTAAATGAGGTTAGTAGTTACTTAAAAAAGAATTTCAAGCATTTTCTTGCCATGTGTAACCGTGAGAACTTGAAATGAGGTTAGAAACTACTTAAATATTTATCCCTCTCTTGTATACGAGTTCCATCCGTGCATAACCATGAGGACTTTTAAATGAGAATGAAAGCACGTATCTAGAGACTAAAGTTATTCGCCCATGCATAACCGTGAAGACTTTTAAATGAGAGTGAATACTTTGGGATAGAATTATAAATTATACTAAAAATATAATTTCTTCTTTTTGAAAGACCAACTTCTGTACATATTAAATTTTAGTGTATGGATTGAAAGAAGGATAATAGTGACAGAAATGATCATAGAGTATGTATTAATTTTAAAAATATTATAAAGCCTGTACAATTTTCATGAAATTTTTAACATGTACTTCCTTTAGCTATGAAGTATAATTTAATTGCTACCCGTCTCTTTCTTAACCACTATTAATAATTTTTTATAAATTTCAAAAGGTTCAAGTACTCAACAACCAACCTTTTCAGAGTAAATCCCTTGCCAAAATAAACAAGAGTATTTTTATTAAAGGAAATCTGGGCAAAAATCCGAGTAATTTGAAAAAACTTCTAAATCCAAAAATTTTGAAAATCTATTTTCTGTAAGGTGTTTTTCTAAAATGATGTCTATTAATTTTAAAATCAGTTGAAAACGTAAATATGATCTCAAATGAAGTGGTGTCTAATACCACTTGTACTTTAGTTGCCTAAAATGATATATTATTAAACAAGCAGACCATGTACTCATCATTGTAAAAATTTATATAGAGCAAAGGCACACATTGTAAAAATTATCTAGCCACTGATTTTTAGTCATCATTAATGGCAATGAAAGTTAATCGAAAGCAATTGACCATTTTTGTTTTGAATATTCGGTCCATTTAAAACCACTATTTGAAAGCTTTATGTCCGTAGTTTGATTCAGCACAAAATATAAATATTTCAGATACTTAAAATTGCTACTCTCCAAAATTAGTTTCAAGTTAAGATGATGAATTGCTCAAAGGTTATATCTAAAATACTACAACTTGTTTGCATAAATTGGAGATACCTTTCAAGTGATAACCTAGAAGGATTGTTGTTTTTCAAGATTTTAAAAAATGAATCAGTAAAAACTCAAAACAGTAAAGTTGTAGTGTTATCAATTAGATTTCCAAGACTTCAAGAATTTCAAAATTCAAAGTAAAAACGTTTAAGTTATGATCGAATTACTACGGCAGTGTTAAAAATTTCGGAAACTGTTTTCAAACATGAATGTTTTTTAGTTTTTCGATAGTTTAAGTTCAAATTCAGATAAAACACATAAAACAAAATTTATAGAATCGTCTATTTATTTTCCAAAATATCTTGAATTCTGCAAGTCAGAGTTAATGAGCTCAAGATATGGTAATTATATTACAGCAGTGTCAACAAAAACAAAATTAACAGATGAAAAGAAAATAGGGTTTAGAGATCATACACTTGCTTACCTTTGATGTTGTATTCTGGTTCATCATTTTTATTCAGAGTATGTAGATCCCTACCTCATTTTTTTAGACTAAGGAACATTGAAATTATTGCTTTTCAACCATATATAGAACAACTTGAAGTTACCTCTATCGTAGTTGTTCCTTAGCCCGTTTCTGTACCTTAATGTTGGAAGAAGCGAGTGGTCTAACAGAGGATGTAGAACCACTCTTATTTTCATTTGTAACCTTTGGTACCCAAATTTATCTAAAAGGTAACCATTCATTTTAACAATTGTACCTTTAGGAACCCAAATTTGTTTGAAGTTTGAAATATTTACATTTGTACCTTTTTGAGTCCAAATTTGTTTAACGGTTTTGTGTTTGTTCCTATTTTGACAATTCTTAAAACGATGTCGCCATACATTATGCATTTGGGTATCACACTTCTTCTCTTAGTAATGTTACTAGTCATTTGTTTATAAACTGACACTTTTTTGAATCCAAGCACTTTCTGTTATTCGTAAAGCGTTGATTTCCTAATAACATATGAAATGATTATTCTCCAGTGGAAAATTTTCGAATAATCAACTTGAGTTCATTAACTTTGAATTTTTAAAAGATCGTTCTCATTCATTAGTTAGAACAATGACTAATAGCATTCTCTCTCTTTTCACAATCATTTCTTTTTATGACCAAATTTTCATTTTTGAGCTCTTTTATTTTGGTCACAATTTCAATCATCTCAATTTCGAACAGTTTGCATTTTTCAAATTCAAAATTTTCAACATCCTTGATTTTTTTCAATTGCCTTTTCAAATTCGCGATTTATTCGAATAATTTCAGTTTTGCTAATTGTCAAAAACACGTTTTCGTTTCCAAAGGTTTTGAGATTCTCTTTGACCTTGTTTTATTCCCTTTCAAAAATCGCATATTTGCAAATCAACTCGGTTTCATTTTCCGATAAAATCAGAATTTTCTTTTTTAGCTTTTGAAAATTTTCATGAAAATGAGCAAATTATTTTTCGTAATTCTAACAATTGTTGCAATTTGAATTTTCAATTTTCTTAATATTTTTAAGCTTATTTTCCAATTTATTGTTTTTCTAATGCAGTTTAGATTTTCACATTTCAACTTGTTATTTTTCATATCAAGTTCATCAATAGTTGTAGTTAATTTTTAACACAAGAAAATTAAATCTTTGAATGAAAAATCACTTATCTCATCATCTGTTGCATTTCGTCACTGCCTTCTTTACTTTCATTGTCCATATTACGTTTTGTAAATTATGTCAAGCACAATTCTTTAATTAAGTTGATTTTGGGGAGTTTCTTATTGTTGTAGACTTTTCTACCATATACTGCATCGAGAGGGTTCAAGATTTCCTGTGTTGTTAAACAATTAGAGGTGTGGTTAAATTTAGCTCTATTAACTAGAGAGTAGAGAATATTCATAGCACATGCATTAATTGAAATATTTTTCGTACCTACCATATCACACCCATTTTCAATAATATATGATACTTATAATTGACAGATTTTAAATAAAATTCCATTTTGGATTTCCAATTTTAAAAATCTATTCCATCAAAAATAGGGGGACTAACATTGGACTGACTCTCGCTAGACTACAAATAGGGTTAGACATTTTTACTAGTAACGTTTCTATGATACCACTTGTAAGATCGAATTAACCCTAGAAGGGGTATGAATAGAGTTTATAATAAATTCATAAAATAAAAATTGTAGTATAAATAATAACAGATTAACTGCAGAAATAAAAACAACACATAGATTTACCTAGCTTCAGCAATACTTGCCTATTGCTACTACAAGGTTTCTACTAAGATTAAACAATCGACCACTTATAGATCCTATAAACTTAAAACCCTGCTACAACTCTATCCCCGAGTTAAGAATTTCCGGAACTAGCCCCGTAGTTCGATCCTAACTGAAATTAGAGTTTTATATTTAGAAAAATACAATTAAAATAAAACGAAAAGGAAAAACCTAATTTAACTTAGCACAACCCAAATGAATTTTTCACAAATAAAAAGCACTGCCCAACTCACCAGAGTAAGAGAAGTGAATATTTTTCAGCTCGTATGTGTTTTGTTCCAAGCCGATCCTTTTTCCTTTTTTATTCTTCAATTAGGGTTTCAATTTGAAGTACCATCTTCAATCGATTGATGGAATTTTTCCTCCTCACTCTGTCGATCAATAGCTTTACTCATGTGATGATTTCCTCCCTTGGTTGCTTCAATTGTCGAGCAACACTTCATAATTTTGGCGGCTCCAATGGTCGAGCAATCTTCGATTTGTACTTTGTATGGATTTTCTGATTTGGGTTTATTTTTTTCCTTTGAACTCAACACCATAATTTTCTGATGATGATTGGGTTTTTATAGGGGTCGATTTCATATGATTGCATATATTTTGTATATTTCTGGCTTTGTTTTTCCGATTTAAAATTTCCACTTGATATTCCTTACCATCGATTTTCTGGTTAATGATATTTTGATCTCATATATAGTTCGGTTGAGCATTTCAACACACATATGTATACTTTCCTTCGCCGTTTTATCACCGTTTAATGCATCTTTAGCTGTAATTGTTATTATATTGTGCATAATTGCCATGATATTTCCAACTTGTTTGATCGGATGTATATAATCTGATTTTTATGAAAATATATTATATGAAAGTGATATTTTGATCGTGTATCTGATCGTTGTGGTTGTTGCATTGTGTTGAGATGGAGATGTTCACTATGTAGAGATGAAGATGTGATGCCTATTGATGATCTGAGTTATTGTTGACGATGTTGATGATCAGAGTTGTAATTGAGCTTATTGTGAACTTTTGGGCATCCTGCTATGCACATGCTTCTACTGTTTGCCTTGCTTGTGCATGTAACACCCCGACAATTTGGCATTGGTTATTTAATTAGTTAGTTAATTAGGCTCTAAAAATGGAATTTGTGCAAACGAGGGAATTTGACCACGAAACTTGCACCATTGCATTCATAGCAAAATTTTGAGCAACTTTCATATTTGAGTTTTTAGGTCAAAGTCCAAACGAAGAAGTTACGCATGAAAAATAAATTCAAAATGAAAATAATTTGATTAAAAAAGTTAACATTTATATAATAATTCCTAGGACCGCAGTTCAACACGTTCATTGTGACCGGTCGACATGTAGCGGTCGACCGGTGCAATTAAGCGCTCGATCGGTTAGGAGCATGGCTGTTAGGGTTCGCTTTGGCCAAATGGCCCGAACTTTATATATTTTAATCTTACGGATGTGGTTGATTCGGATGCCTATAAATTCAGGCCTAACCTCTCTTCCCTTCTCATATTTTTCTGAAAGCAGCAGCGAAGCTCTGCCATTTTCTCTTCTCCATTTATTTCTAAATTATAAAATATAATATCTATGTTTGTTTATATACAAATTAGAGAAGATTAGAAATCAAATAAGAGAAGAAGAAGAGCGAATCAACACCATGCGATAACGAGGTAATATATATATATATATATATATGTATGTATTTATGTATGTATATGTATTTATATATTTATATTTCCCTTCAACCCTAAATCTCTTCTCAGGTCTATAATTCTAATATATGTATATACCCTTTTTTATACAAATTTCCTAGAATAAGAAGGAAATGGAGTAGAGTCAAAGATTTTACTTTAGATCTAGAGATTTGGCACGCTTTTAGAAGGTGAGTGAGAAATTATATATTGTTTATGATTTTGAATCTATTTTGTTGGCACGTGTTTGATTTTTATGCTTAAATCAATAATATTAATGAATTGTAGGCCCAAATTAGCGTGGAAAACTATAGCCTACATATTCTTGTTTTTGATCTGATAAGAATTATTGCTACACACTGATTTGGAAATCAATCCCAAAAGTTATAGATGTGAATATTGATTAGATATAAAATTTATTCCAGATCTGAAATTGGGTTGTAGGTTATTAGTATGATTTTGATTATTACCCTAATTATGATGAATTGGGGATTTTCCTTAGTTTAATTTGTGAAAGAACGTTCGTTTGATTTTTAGTAAATTTGTTTGTGTTTCCAAATTGCATAGAAAGTGTAGCGTTGATTTAACAAAGAATATATGCAAATGAAAAGGAAGAGATGTATAAAGTACAGATTTATTCTAAGTAGTTTACATCATCTATTCTAATAAAAAGAAAATAATTATTCCTTGTAATTTCAAACAAGGCAAATCTTCCCTTTTATTCTTGATCATTTGTTTTAAACTAATTTATGGAAATCACAATGGAGAATCTTCCTAAGAAATGTAATTTCAGCAAATTATATGGAAAAGAATGTTCTAGTTAAAGATTTGTGACTAGAATATATTTCGTAGAAGTGGGTATTTATATGTGCTAATAGATATGACGATTATGCGTAATGCTCACTTAGGATATTACTTATACGTAAGTAGTAATAACGTTGATTTACGGGCAGGAATTAGGAAGTAGAATGGGGAAAGGTTGTTGCTCCAATTAATGGGTATTAAATGTGGAATGAATCTGGAAGTCACAAATAATTGATAAGGTAAATGGATTAATGGGACTGATAAATAAAGAAGTCGATTAATAACTATGGAATGATTAGAAAGAGATTACTAATTAGAAATTAGTAAATATATAAATCTCTTAGCAAGTGTCCTTATGATGAAACCTTTTATTATGGACAAGATGACATTTATGGAGAAATATATAAAAAAGGGATTTATGGGAAGTTGAATATTTAAGGCAAATTAAATATTCTTAAATAAGAAGAAAGAGGTTAGTAAGCTAAGTCCAATATCCAATTTAGGATGGTAATCTTAGTAATAATAAAGCCTAAGATAATAAGGCTTAAGTTAGTAAAGCCTAGAATAATTAATCGGACTTAGTACGTTAGAATGCGAATTTAGTAAAGTTACAGATCAGAAGTCTGCCCTCCATTTTGAGGCCACTAGCTGTTATGCACACTTCCCACTAATGTGAGACATCTTTAACTATAGGACCCATAGAATAATTGGGTTTAGAAGATTAGGATGCGAGGTCAGTAAAGTGGCACAATAGAAATCTGCCCTTCACTTAGAGGCTACCAGTAGTTGTGTACACTTATTACTAATGTGAGACATCACCAATCATAGGATCCATGGGAAATGATTATGGATGATAGGACATGCTTAGGGATTAGAGGTGTTAAGTGGTTATTTGAAGCCCGCATCTTTCCTAATTAAAAAGTATTAATGGTCTGAATTATCGGTTAGGAGCGATAGTGGATATCTCGGGAAGGGTCCACTTCAGGTTCGAGGTATTAAATGACTAACATTAGGTCCGCCTCTTTCCTATAAAGAAGTATTAAGTGTCCCAGTAAGATTCCGAGTGATGCAGCTAGATAGTACCAATGAGGAGCCCGCCTTTGGAATTAGGTATTAAATGACATATGCTTGCCTAAAATATAGGTATTAAGTGATTAGGAGTCTGCCTAGTTTTTATTAATAGGGTATTAAGTGGCTTGGGTGCTGTCTCTCACATGGCTAAGACTTTAAGGATGATAAATGCGTTAGTAATATGGCTACTATATATATTAAAGCCATTAATTGTGGTCAAAGGTCTTTGCAGCTAGGACCAATAGACCAACGATGACAATGCTAGGAGCCGACTTCATATTTTGGAAGTACTAATTGGTCGATAGATTTATGTCAATATTTTATACCTTGACAAGGGTAGGTAGGTGAATCATGCTAGGTAGGAATATCATGTGTGCAATTTGAGGTTAATTTGGTTAACCTTAAAATAGTAGACATAAAAATTAAATGGAAACTAATCGGTATAAATTTATGTTATGATCACTGTATATATTTTCCGACCATCGGAACATTGTTCTGACCCCCTTCTCATTACAACCCACATGATAGATTTGGAAGAATAGGCCACTGGAGCTGGACATCATTGGTTGTTGAACAAGTCTTCTTATCTCTCATGCTTAGTACTGATGTGGCGATTTGATATTCAAGGAATACCATTAATTCCAAGGTAGAATCCCTAGTCACTATTTATATCCTATTATTATTTCCACTGTGAGTTTAGATTTTATCAATCTATGATATGCTCATGCTTATATGTAGGTACCAAATCCAACGATACGTGCTCTGATGGACCTGGGTTTTGATTTCTGTCGAAATTTGGGCCCATTAAAGTGCGGGTTGTTACATTTGGTATCAGAGCTTAGGTTAATTGATAAGAGGAATTAGGATAAATTGAGAGAAGATATTCATACTTTCCTATCTATTATTATTTTTATGCTCAACTCTAAGAATCCTGACTATAGAAGTAGTTGTAGTTCCACTCCAAAGGATGGAAAAGCAACTATGGGTTGGAAATATCTTACGGTTAAGATTTTCACATCGACTCTGAATTAACCCATGGAGTGTAGGTTATCCATCGGATGCTGATGAAAAAGACATGAGTACGACATATGGCAGAACCTTGAAGACTGAAGGGTGTTCGCTTTGATGGTTAAGATCTAGCTAACCTATGATTTTGGATTTTGACGATGACTTGCAGTCGAAGATACACAATTATTCTAGATAAGCGAGAACAAGAATTATGTATGTCGTAAATGCCCGAGTACTAGTTTGGTACGAGAATGTCCATCCACCGCCTTTAGATGACAAATCAGAATTTTATATGAAGAATTAAGGTCAATTCCTTAGTCTAAACCTGTGAGAGAATTTTTGATAAAGTATATTTTGGAAATGCTTAGATTTTGGAAGAAGGGTTTTCATAGGATTCCTTTTCCTAAGGATTTATATGGAAATTTTGTTTTGGGAAGTTTCGAAATTTTAAATTTCAAGAAACACGTATACCACTAAGTTTGGTCATGTTAAGAAATTTTGGTTTAAAAAGGAGTAGGTTTTGAAATCCTTAAATATTTATACATGTATATATACCAATAGAGTTTGATTTTGATTTTTGGCAAGAAAGTAGTTTTTCAATTTGGAAATAGGTTTCAAGGGGTGAATATTTATCCCAATGGTTTTCCTATTTAAAAAAATCGAAGTTTTTAACGTTCTCACTTCTAAGGGACGTACAAAATAGGAATAACATTTAATTTTATTGGGGTATAAAGATAGAAGTGTTATTGTACCCACAAGCTATTGGAAGAAGTATTTTTGTACGAAGTATGCAGAGAATAGTAGTTGGAATATTATCGGGTTTTCAGAATTGTTGATGGTTGAAGTAGTATAAGTCTGAAGTACTGCGGAATAATAGAGAAATGGTATGGTAAGCTTGGGCATCATCGTGAAGAGGGCAGGGAATTTTGGATCGTGTCGAGTCGAAAAAGACAGCGTGAAATGATTATCGTTGTTATAATTATTATTAACGTTATAAAATTTATCCGGCCCGTATAGGGTCCGGTTGAACCTGTGCAAAAATGCACTAGAGTAGTTGATTGGTCAATAGGTTTTAGCCCAACCCGAGCCTGGAACGCAGTCACGTCCAATTTTCTTCCAGCCGCGTTCGAGCTCCCCCCTCTCCATTTCAGTCGAACCCAAAAAGGTCCACCACCTTCTCCTAATTGGCTCCCACTTCCTCTATTCAACCTCCAGGCGACGCCATTTCTCCTCCTCTCCAACGAGCAACAGCCTCACCTCCCCCCTCACCGATTTTCATGCATTAGCTATTGCCCCACCTCCACTCCATATCTGAACCTTATTTCTCCACTTCTCAGCCCATAGCACCTCCCTTTACCGTTGGTTCCTACTCATGCCACCGTGGTATCACCCCTCAAGAGATCAGGTGGATGGACCAGAATGACCAGAAGATCTCCACCTTTGTCAGCTCCACCATTTTCAAATTCCTTCAAGGGCGATAAGTGAAATTTGGAGACTTCGTAGCTTTTGGGTTAGAAGAGCTTTTTAAGGCGGCAGGACTTGCACCGATCCTGTGCTTTAAAACTTTTGAGCGGGAATGCTACCTATGTTGCATTCGCCTTTTTTATGCTAATTTGCATCGAATTTCGATGAAGGCAATGGTTTCATTCGGTTAGAGGTTAAAGGAGTCAGGATCAAGATGTCTGACGATGACTTCAGTGATATTTTGGAGATTTCCGCGGATGGCACGGATTTGGATAATATTGAGATGACCGACCCGGAGATACTGCAATGGATCTGTTCTCAAGGTGTTGGTGTTTGGAGGATGGACAATCTACATCGGACTGCCGTCTTGTTGTGCACATTATTCAGCACAACATCATCCCTAATATGGGAAGCTATGATCAGATTTATCCATTGATGCGGAAGGCCACCTAAGCAATTATGGGTGGTGTAGCTGTTAATTGAGCACACACTCTTATGATTTATTTTTCTGATCAAGGGTTTGGCACCCCCACAGAGTTACTTTCCATATTGTCACATATTCACTCTCGTCTTCAGAAGATACGGAGTGAATCCTAGTGGGGAGACTATCCAGACGAAGGTCCCGCCAGCCATTGATAGAGCCTCCCTTAGAAAGATGAGAATTTCTTTTCCACCAGCCGCAACAGCTGAGCTAGTAGCAATGCATTAGCCGCAGCAGGAGGCAGAGCAAGACAGGGTGTTGAGGGATATCAGAGTCCCAAACTAGTCGCTATTCGGCAGGTCTAGACTAAGCTCCAAGGAGTCAGCACTGACCAACGAGAGATGAGGACTGAGCTACAACGCCAAAGTCATGAGATTGGGTGCTTAGCCGCTATGGTTCACCCTTTTTGAGGTTGCGGCAACGGCTCGAGTTTCCGTCGAGGATTGGGACTCTCATAGTCTGCAAGTAGTGTTTTAGGATTTGTAATGCGTTATTGTACCTTTCCCTTCCAACATTTATTCTTTCCATTTGGGTTGTTGGATTGTGACTATTAGTTGTCTCTTTTTAAGACGTGCATGATATTATAATATGTATTTCTACTTATTTACTGTGTTGTTATTTCCAAATATGTAAACTGCTCTTCTATGTATGTTTGGAAGAAACAGGATAAATATGATAATCTCATAAGGACACTTAACTAACAGTAAAATGTAATATGAGATTGGAAGTTTTAAATAGGTAGAAATTTTAGCAAACGAAGGACATGTTAAAATTGTTTTGGAATCACGGGTCATTGTTCGTGTTCCTTAAAGGCTAAATTTTTTGAATAACTGAGTATATAGACATTTTTAAATAAAATGTCAAGTTTTATGGGTTAAGATTGGATGTAGAATGATAGAATTGAGCTTATGCGTTTAGCGCATAACTAACTTCTGATTATGTTGAAATGTGGCTTGGACTATCAAAATTTTTAGAAGGAAAATATTTTGAGAAGTTTCTCCTGATTTAAAAAGTTTCACTTGAAAAAAAGTTCTGGTTTTAAATTAATTTTGGCGCTCAAATAATTGTTATAATCTTTGCCCAAATTTGATCTCAAGGGAAAACTCACGTCTAAATATTTGAAAATTTTATTTTTCAAGCGACGTAAAAATTCGAAAAGAGAAAACGGTTTTCATGAAGTTTTTGATTTTGAAGGCCACATGCTTAGTGTAGGGAAGGGAAATAGATTAGAAATGTTAATTTAGCGGTGCATTAGGATCGATGATACGATAAAACACAAGCGATAATAAGCGAAATGATGTTTTAGCCTTGGAATTTCTATTTCCATACCTTATCAATGATGTGCACGGGTCTATTTTTGGACTCAATTCTATTTTAGAGCTTGGAAATAAGCCTCCTTATGCGTTTCGTGCGTGGGAAATTTGGAATAAATCCAGGGCAACGAGGGAATTCCACAGTCCAATGGGAAATGGGTAATTTATAGAGTGGTAAGAATGTAAAATTCTTCACCTATATTCCTTTTTTCGGCATAGGAGTGACGTTTAGGAAGTAAGATTTCGATGCGTTAGATTTTTGGTTTGTGGGAATTGGATGCAAATTGGTTGCACTATACTTCTATTCGTAGGAGTATGAGAATTTTTGATGAAAAGATTTTTCAAAATCTACATACATATAGAACTGCCAGTATATATATAGATTATTTGCACCATATTTTCAAAAATGTTTTCAAAAGAAAAGCATTCATATAGGAGGGCCTGATTTAGAATCATTATGCATACATGTTTTATATGTTGTGATACACTATGTACTTGTGCACGCTGGTTGCAAATTGATTGTACACTAATTAGTAGTGTAGTCAAGGATGATTGTGAGCTATAACTATGACTTAGTCATTGGTATAATTTCAGGGACAAAATTCTTTTAAGGGAAGAAGAATGTAACACCCCTAAATTTGGCATTAGTTATTTAATTAGTAGTTAGTTAATTGGCTACAAAAATGGAATTTGTGCAAATGATGAATTTGACCATGAAACTTGCACCATTGCATTTGTGGTGAAATTCTAAGCAACTTTCATATTTGGTATTTTACGATCGGAGTCCAGACGAAGAAGTTACGGACGAAAAACCAATTCGAAATGAAAATAATTCGATAGAAATATTAACGTTTATATAATAATTCCCAGTACCCGCAAGTCGACACGTTCATTGCGACCGGTCAATGTATGGCGGTCAACCGGTTTGGACCATGGTGGCTAGGGTTCGCCTTGGCCAAACGGCTCGGACTTTATATATTTTAATCTAACGGCCGTGGTTGATTCAAGTGCCTATAAATTCAAGCCTAACATCTCTTTCCTTCTCATATTTTTATGAAAGCAGCAGCGAAGTTCTGCCATATTCTCTTCTCCACTAGTTTCTAAATTATATAATATAATATATATATATAAGTTTGTATATGTATAACTTGGAGAAGAAAAGAAATCAAATAAGGGAAGAAGAGGAGCGAATCAACACTATGCGATAATGAGGTAATATACATATCTATATTGGTATTTATATATTTATATTTCCCTTCAACTCCAAATTTCTTCTCAGATTTATAGTTCTAATATATTTATACATATCTAGTTTCAGAAGTAAATGCCTTTTTGAGGTTCTTATTCAACCCATAGATAAACCTCTGATTTTTCTTTAATGGGGTATTAATATACTCGACTCCATATTTAGAGAGGGATTAAAAAGATGCGACATACTCTGTCACAGAAGATTTAACTTGAACAATGTCAATAAAGCGTCGAGCTAAAGATACTTTTTCAGCTTCCGGTACAAACTTCAACTCGAATCTTTCCCGGAATTGCTCTCAAATAAGATCCGCTTCAATAATTTCCGAAATCAAAAGCTCATACCAATCTAATGCTCTCTGCTGGAGCATGCTAGAAACCACTTGGACACGATATAGATCCACAAGATTCATGCGAGAAAAGATGCGGTTGCATGTTCTAAGCCAAGCTTGGACTTCTATAAAGCTTTCGGAACCCTTGAATGGCCTTCCATTCAAATTGGTGTAATCACTGCACAAACGTGCAAACCCAGATTTAGGATGAGTAGGCTTAGGAATGGGTCCGGCAGCTTAGGCATTCTTTACAAGATCCAAAAGCTGTTGGGCAGACATGAATACGCCATCTTGAGGAGTAGCACTAGATTGGCCGGCGTTGGGACGGCCAGGTCTAACCATTTCTCTTCTTTAAGAAAGAAAGAAAGAAAGAAGAGGAAAAAGGTTATTCTCAGAATGAATATCAAACAAACTTGATTGGTAAAACAAGGCATCATAAAAGAAAATATGATAGAACGGGTCTTAAGACTCGAATTAAATCCTAAGGCACGATTTCTAAGAGAGACTTAGGACAATGATCCTTGCTAGATTATTCTACATTGTTCCGAAGTTTGGCTCTGATACCAAGCTGTGACGCCCCACCTCTATACTCACACTAACCAAGTACACTACTGGGTAATGCCGTTAGTTAGTACGAACAATAAGGCTGTTGAAGAGCGACCATCTGTGTAACTGCTTTGTGCGAGTACCGATATGTCAGATAGTATGTCATGCTTTTCATTTCAAGAGAAAATCTGAAATATCAAATACAAACTCAAAGCTACTACACAGTGGCTATGTGGCATTCAGAAACAAATATAAAATAAGCATAACATAAATCAGTCACAGATATTCATATCACAAAGGCGGAAAACAGATATGAATATAACACATAGAAGTGTACATCAAAGTAGTGGTCATACAAGATCCACTACATCACAAAAGAATAGGTACAAGTGCTAGACAAAAGAATATATATACATCAAAGGAGTCTCTATCTCGAATGTATAAAAACAAAAAAACTACTAAGCTAAAGTAGTTAGCCAAAAGTCAGAAGCTAGTCCCTGCTAAGAAGTCAAGTGGAAGCACCTTAAACACCCCGGTCTGACCCGAGTATTATTTAAGAAGAAAAAATAATAAACGGATCAGTCTAGCTATAAATATCAGATAAGATGAGATAGGATAAGAGATATAACAAATATATATGATAACAACAAGAATCATACAATATCTCAAATCTCCTCAAACACCAAAAAGAATGTCATATTCTTTATTTTTATTCACCAAACTACAAATATTGATAGGGCTTACCAATACAAATCACAAAAAATGGTGAAACACAAATTCCAGAAATCATCAATTAAAAATCCAGAAATCACAAAAAAAGGGAGGCCTATCATAAACGGGAGCATGAAAACTCACCAACACATGTATCACAAACGGAATGCTATTCCATGGTCGCTAACCATCGAGCCGGTGCAACGACGTAGTACAACGGTACGCCCGAAAAACCAGAAACTCAAATAAGCCGGAACAACGACGTAGTACAACGATACGCCCGATGAACCGAACTCCATAAAGCCCGTAGGTCGCTAGCCTATAAAAATGAGACGAAGCTCAACATAACGGGGTACTATCCCCCACGCGGACATAGAGACATCGTATATCGCTAGTTTAAACCATAAAATGATCATCATAGATCAATAAAAGTTTAAATTACACCAAGCTAGTAAATAAATGAGTTTAGCTTCGTATCCCATAACCACTAGTTTAACTTAAATATTTACGAACAGATTATAGATTTCCACTCGAAAATTGTCATAAGATTTCAGTCGAACAAGTCTAAGAATTAACCGACGAAGTAAACGCATGCGTTTTGTACCACTTGTTTTGCTAAGTCGTTTAATCGGATTTCTCGTACGAATGAGGTGCATGCTGACCTAAGCTTCTCCTTGATTTTGGAATTTGGATTTGAATTTCCTAATAATCTAGGGTTTAGGAATTTTAATTTCCCCTCTTTTCCCTTATTTTTTCTCTTTAGCTTGAGTGTTAGGAAATGAGGAGTAGAAATAATGAAGAGTAGAGGAGTTAGGGTATTTGGTAGAGGAGTTGGGTTACCTTGTTGGGTTAGTGGGATAGAACACAACCCAAAGCCCAAATGAAAATACCAAAATCCTAATCAACTCCAAATATATCATTGTTTATACTCAAAAAAGTTGTAAATGTCGTTTTGAACTCAATGGAAGTGGTCTCGAGTCCGGATTTGACTATTTTCAAAAAGTCACATTTCGGACTTTAAATTCAACAAACGATGCTATATTTAAACAAACATTTAAATATATAATCGTAAAATATGCGGGTTGTTATAGAATAGTTATCTGTCTGGAGGATGCAGGCACTTATTTATAGTCGCCGAAGGGGGGTAGCCGGTGGGTTTGGAGGGGAACAGTCATGGCTGTGCATTTTCAAATGAAAATGCCGCCGAAGTTTCAAATTTGAAAAAATAAAACTACTTCGGCCAAGTGCAGCAAATCTTATTTTTGACATTTTAATATCAATATGAGTACCTTCGTGTCCTCATTCTCTATCTTATTTTACAAAATGGATTGGGTGTAGTATATATATAGAGAATTTTTTTCAAATATTCCCCGATGTGGGACTTTATTTTCACTATTTCCAATAACTTAACCATCTATAATGATGAGTTTTATTATATACAGGATGATATATTACCGAAATTGATGGCCAGCAGTGGTTCTCCTGATGATCTTTTCAGAAAGGAACTAACGAAGTATGATCACATATGTGAAGAAATTGCTCGGAACATTGAGGCCCAGGAGAACTTGCTTCTGCAGATTCACGTAAGAATTTTATGATATGTTTTACTTGTAACTGCATATTCTGATTTTGTAGTATATAATATTCAGTTTGATTTGTACTCCCCTTTTTGATAACAAGTGCTTTTACATAAAATTTGTGACCTATATTTTGATTTCGGCATGTAAATACAGATATTACTCCATAGTGCAATAAATCATACAAATTGATTTGCTAACTCATAAATGGAAAAGGTTGTTTCCTTGAGTTTATAAGAAGTTTTCAGTTTTTCAGCTAACCTTTTTCCCTTCACATTCTCGGTGTGATGGTGTACTCAAACTATGATGGAAGTGTAGTGATTCCATTAATTCTTTCATACATGTGCAAGTGCAACATGGTCATATATCTGTTTTGTATTAGTTCCTCTTTGGTGCCATTAAACAACAAACAGTAGCATTTATCAGTGCAGTTTTATGAAGTTTGGCATCATTTGCTTCTCTAGGAAATCTACACCTCACTTCAGATGATTATCTGTTTATGTGCAGAGTTCTATTGTTCAATTGTACTAAAAACTAGCATTTTATACAGGCACAGAATGAAGAGTTTGCTAAGGTCTTTAACCTGGAGGACTACAAAGGTTCTCATCACTTTGTTTTTCTTTAAAGTTCTTTGTCTTGATTGTTCGAATCCTATGCAAAAGTTTATTTATCATTCTTGATTGTCTTCACTTCAAGAACAATTAGACAACCGTGTAAGGTATCTTACTTGTTGGGGGCTTTCCATATTATAATGTCTTATAATTTCAGCATAACAAAGCCTAAAATACAATGAAAATATACAATACTTGTTCGATTTGAAGTAGAAAACAATGACATGGTTTAGATTAATGAAAAAATTGATACTATACACACACACCCCACCCCCCAAAAGTTTAACATTCTGGTTTTTGACTCCATTCCGGTCATCCGAAAAATACAAAATTTCGGTTCCGCTTCGGAAATTTCAGGAATTCCGCTTTAATTCTGATTCGCAAATTCCGGTATTTTTTGTAAATACGACAATAAATATGCAATACTAATCCTAAATTATAGTAAATTATTCCCAATTACGTAAAAGATACGAGACATACAACATAAAATATTTAATATCAAAAATTATTTCTTTGACCATCATATGAATTGTGGTCATCATTGTCTTCCTCTTCTAGCATTCGAGATTTATTTTTTCAGGCATGCTCATCAATTTTTCTTGCATACGTTGTTTTTCAAGCTTCCCTTGTCGTTCGGTTTTCGTTTTAACTAGATGTTCCCGTATAGGTTTTCTAACCTCTTTAGGAACGGTTGGACACTGTGCAACATCGCCGACCATTGTCGCCAAATGATCTTTCATATGTGTTATGCCTTCATCAGAAATTTCTTTACTGCAATGTTGCGCTTTTTTTATTGATATCGACTGTTGTGTAGTAATTTCAAACAATATCACGATTTGTCATGTTCAAGCACTTGAAATTACAAGTAAATAATAAACAAAACCTATTCAAATTATATGCAGTATATTTATCAAAATGTACATTACCAAAATCGTTAACCTAATTATAATTAAAGTTTTACCCCAATTTTTCTAGCCCACAACTTAAATTACTTCATCCAAATAAAATGCAATTAACTGGCCTGTTATTAACAAAAATGATCCCTTATTCTGCTCCTCCAACCGATACAATTTAACAAACGAACGAAGTAGTAAAAAAAATTCATGCAACTCAACTCAGTCTTACCTCGTTGTTCGGCTGAGATCCCCTTCAATTGTCGTCGTTGATTGATGCTAGGTCGAGATCCCCCTCAGTGGTCGTCGCCATTAGATGCCGCTCAAAATCAGCAATCATATGTCTTCAAATCATGTAAAATTGTTTTCTGTGTTTTGTTTCATTGTTATTAGAGATTGAGATGAATTATTGAGTTTTTCCACTGAATTTTTAATAGTAAATGTTTTTCCCTAATCCAAAAATCGGAATTCGCTGCCTCTTCCGGCCCGACCGGCGCCGGAACCGGAATGGAATCGATAGGATTCCGGAGTACATGATGGAATGTTGAACCTTGATACACACTGATATATATATATATATATATATATATATATATATATAGTTATATAGTTATATAATATTATTGTCGTTTGGTAACTTTCAAAAGTAAATCATTGGGCTTTTAAAAAGGAAAAAAAATCAAAATGTCAATCTGATGCGAAAAAATAAACGGCTTTACTTTTTTTCTTTTTTCGAAAGGCGATATTTTGGCTAAACTAATGAGTAACTTGAAAATATGATCTTTTTACTCATTAGTTTTCTGAATTCAAAAACTATTTAAAGAAAGGACAAATTTTCAAAAGAGACTGGTTTTTCAAACTATTGGCATAAATATGCTAGTTTACAAACTATTTGCAAGTTTAGGCTAGTTTTGACCAGCTCAGCGATGAGCTGACCAATATTTGAAAAAATATATTACGGTGCGCATTTGTGAA
Organism: Allium fistulosum; assembly: GCA_030737815.1. Lineage (NCBI taxonomy): Eukaryota > Viridiplantae > Streptophyta > Magnoliopsida > Asparagales > Amaryllidaceae > Allium > Allium fistulosum. Next base: position 1,002,866,840 of record CM060902.1, on the reverse strand, counting down.
ATGCGCCCATACAAAATTACACTGGCGCATCTGTCAAATGCGTCAATGTAATTTTTAGTCCAAACATGGAAATGCGAACCAAAGTCAAATTTGGAGTTTGTTATCATTCAGTGGAACGATAGACATAACCGTATCGTACACCAACAGTTTCCTATCATTCCTATTTCGAGATACATGACTTGGTATTGGTTGATTACTCGAAGATTCATTGTTGTAGATCGGACTTCTCATGAACGTGCATACACCGCTCGTGCACCGCTTTAGCGAGATGTGGTAAATCTTCATATTATCATGATATTTTTAGTTCGTTGGCAGGATACACACTAATCGCAAGCCGCTGGATCTTCTCAGCCACCACCTACATAAGACGATCCAACTCCACTATGAATATTACTATTTTTAGTTTAATATTAGTTTGCTTTTGTAATCGAACTAGGACTTCTACTTTAATGCGAATGTAATCGAATTCTAACTATGTTATGGTTGAAATTATTTAATGTTAATTTTATTTATCGGCTTTTATGTGGATAAATGTTTGCTATTATTTAAGATTGGAATATTGTATGGTGTAAATTGGATTGTTTGACGGTGAAGGAATTGGTGAAGGATGCTGCTGCTTGCTGTCCAAGTTTGGACAAAAAATTACACTGGAGCATTTGGCAGATGCGCTAGTGTAATTTTGTATGGGCGCATTTCACAGGTGCGCCCCATAATATTTTTTTTTTAAATACTGGCCAGCTCATCGCTGAGATGGCCAAAACTAGCCAAAACTTGCAAATAGTTTGTAAACTAGCTTATTTATGCGAATAGTTTGAAAAACCAGCCTTTTTTGAAAATTTGTCCTTAAAGAAAAGAAAAGGAAAATTTCCTTTTGGTTGACAAGTGTACTTTTAAGGTTCATGTGCCAAATTTTATCCAAGGTTTCGAACTAGTACTGTCGATGGACAGGGATAGTGCTATATATGCATATGTATTTGAGATCATTTTCGAATGTTTGATTTTCGTGTGTCCATTAACAATTTAATAAATCATAAAAGAAAAATTGAAAACTTTAGTTCAAATTAAAACTGTCTACTGTAACTCATATAATAGTACAAAAATAAAGGTATGATGATAAAACATAGCTTTATGGAGAAAATGCGAGTTTGTACGAAGATAATATTGTTTGCGCCAAAAATGGTCACAAACCCCGAATGTTGTGAAAGCACCAGTGTATGAATACAAATCAGCAATATTCAAACACAAATCTCAGATGTAAACAAGCAACAAACAGCAATCCAGAAATAATGAACAAAAACACGAGATTTATAGTGGTTCGGCTATCTCTGGCCTACGTCCACTCCAAAGTTTTTATCTTTTATTGATCGATGCTTGAAGATTACAATTTCATGTGTTGTATTACAACTGATTTTCTGAGCTAAGTCTGAATCTAAGGCAGCAATGGTGATCTGGAGTAAATCTGGCAGAGTCTGGGCGCTCTTTTGCTCTCAAAATTGTCCGACCTCTTTTCTGAATGACCTGGGGGTCTATTTATAGGTGTAGGAGGCTGATATTTCGCCTAAATTGAAGGAAGACCAGTTCTGGCATGTGATGGGGCCCACATGCCCGCTTTCTGGAAATCCGGGCCCACTTTGGGATCGATTCGAAGCTACGTTCGAATCGATCAAGAAATTTTCCGATCGACTTGAAATTTGGGGTGAACATTCCTCAACATGTGCTCAAGCTACTGTGAAAATTTCATTGCTTTTGGATTTGTAGATCTCAAGATATGATCGATTCAAGTTGTAGAATTCCGTTGGCTGTCGTCTTCGATTCCATCCGTTCGAATCCATTGCTTCGTATCCATCTGCTTCGTTCGTATCCTTCCCAAGCGCTTCGCCTCGACTGTTTCCTTCGTATCGATCGATACGAACCCGATCGATACGAATAGCACATCCATACCTTATGCTTTGATCGATACGAACCTGCCATCCCTAAGCGAACGACTGAATCCATTTTCATTGATACGAACTGTATCGATACGAAGCGCGGCAAACATCGATCGATTCGAACCATCATCGATTCGAACCAGTATCCATCGATTTGAACCATCATCGATTCGAATCAGTATCCATCGATGCGAACCACCATCGATTCGAACCTTCTCATACATTTTTTAAACCGTGTATATCTTGTGCATACGTGCTCCGATTGACCTAAAAATCGAAACGTAGTTCCTCCTAACCTTGATCATCATCTCCAATCGATCCCGTCTCGATCGGAGCCCGGTCAAATTTTGACGACATCCATCGCAGCCTTGTTTCCAATCGACGTCCAATTCTGATACCCATCATTTCTTGTCAATTTGTTTGATATTCCGGCTTTGACCAAAAAGCGGGATAACAAATATAAACTATAATTTTAATAAAATAGAAAAAATACACATAAAATAAACTATTATTTTGGTAGGACCGGAAAGATAATTGTTGAATATAGATATTGTCGTGTATGTGATTCCGATTCTTTTTTTTTTCATATTCTGGATATGGATGCGGACGAATCTTGGATTTTCATATATTCATCGACATACTTATCTCACATATTTTTATTCATGTATCAAGTAATGATATTATTATTTTTAATAGTGTCAAGAGACAGATGTTACAAACAAATTACAGCAGCTATAGCAAAATACAAGATGATTAAGAATTACATCAATGAAGGGTTCAAGTTCTATCCTGTACATCAGGTAGGCGATGTTGCATGCTTGAATAATCCATGTACCATAAAAAAGGTACAAAATTTGATCCTAGACATTCAGATTACTAATCATTAATCAAATCCCAGATTCAGTTGTACAGTAGTTTAATGCATTTATGATTCCCTTATATAGTAGAAGCTGTGTGTTTGTTGAGAGCAGGATAACATTCTCTTTTGAACTGCTTATTTTTCCAAACAGGATGTGATTAGAAAAGTAACGCACAACGACTCTATAATGAGAAGAAACATGGAGCCGGATGGCATGGTGGACGAAACAGAACGGAAAATGGCTGATCTCAACTTCAAACAATATTACGATTACGGTGCAGCATACTCTGTGCCGCCTCAGCTGCAGTGGTCGTCATACAGCGAGCCGTCTAGTTTAGATTATCCAACGTCAATATATGATCCGTTTCAGCCATGTGCTCTGTCTCCTTATGTCCTATATCAGAGTGCTTATCAGCAACCTGCATATCCTGCCCTATATCAGAATGCTTATGAGCAACCTGCATATCCTGGATGGCCTGGCCCGTATACAGCACCTGCTCCTCCATCTTATCATGCTGCACCTCCTTCTCAGAGTGGGTATTATAGGTATCTCTAGTACTTTTATCTTTCTTTTAATCATGAATAATTGGATAGTATCAATAATATGATTTCCACTATTTATTTTTTTTTTAATTTTTTTATTATTATTAGGGCATGATGCGGTAGATGAAAATTTGCTTAACAAATAAGATAATGAAGGTATTGTATTTTAGTCTTCAAAGTTCATTTTATCCACACACACACAAAAAAAAGGTTCATTTTGTCATGGCTATTTTCTTAAGTATGCAATAGTTGGGCAAAGTTGAAACCAAGATTATTTCAGTAAAGAAAACGAAGTCACTGTTGAATAATAACGAGTTCTGAGAAAACTTGTTATTAGAAACTATTTTAGAAATTCTTAAGTTGTTTTGTGCACATAACCAATAACGAATTGAAACACTAGTTGTTCCTAGCCGATACATAAGGGAAATATAATGTGTTGGCAGAGATGTTTGTATTGTGCTTCCAAACGTCCAAGAGATGAGTTGCACTGGAGATTGGCAAGTAAAATCCATATCTGCAAATCCAAATTGAACACAACCCATGATGGATTTTGGATTGGGTACGTTTGGCACAATATAGCATAAAGACTGCATCAAACTAAAAAATGAACCTAACTCCGTGGATCTATCAGAAATATAGAAAACTATGAACTGTTAGTGTCATTACTCTATCTGAATCGACTTTCAAATCACATCAAGTTTGGGTTTGAAATGCACAATTGAACCAAACAAAGTATCCAAGTTTTATCAAATCAAAACCTAATTGAATCAACTAGGATCCAGTCACCCCTTTTGATTGAGATCAGAAGCACAAAAAGAATAGACGTAATTATTTCCAATTTGTTTGCTTCATAGTTAAGATTATGATAAATTGTTTTTTTCATAACAAGAGTCCTACTACTTATTTTGTTATTTAATGGTTTTTGTTATGGCATTAACTCTAGCTACTGCTCTGTCTTTACACTACAACAAAACGACCATATTATAACTTTTCCTTTACAACCAACATAAACGGACAATTGTTATAGGTATTATGTAACAACTGTTTATCTTAACAGTTGTAACAAAGGCACTTTTAACAACTTTATTTATGCAGCAGTTGTAATATGCGATCGGTAACAACTGCTTAATTTATGTCAGTTGTAGATATATATTTATAACAACTGTTTTCAGCAGTTGTCTCCTTACTTCATTTTTTGCTCTAAAAAATTTCAATTTCCCTCCTTCCGTTTCATTGACCGCTCATTTTATATTAAAGTAAAGTAAACCGGCCGCAAAATTTTCTATTCCTAACCTAAACCCTAACCTCATCCCGCTAACCTCTACGTTTCCATTCAGGAAACTAAACGACTCTCGCTCGCCTCCGTTGCTTCTCGCCATCATTGCCGCTCACCGCCGTTGCCGCTCTCGATCATTGCGCTCGCGGCCCTTTGTTTGTGAAATTAGAATCTCTTTCTGCCAGATCTGGATGCCAGGTAGTTTAGTTTTACATTTCTCGATTTCCATGAATTGTTGATTGGATCTATTATTCAACCTTTTGTCTCTTTGTTCGTGTTTCACAAAAAAAATCTTCTAAATTGAATTTTTCCCCAAATTTAACCGATTTCTTTACAGATCTCATTGCACGGTCTCTTTCTTTGGATGTTATGATTTTTTATGTTTATCTTACATGCTCTAAATGTATTCTTGATAAGATAGTATTCATTCAACTACTTGAAACATAACTATATTTGATTTCTTAACAATTGCTATAGCATAAATATCGTTATTAAACATAGTGATGGTTGCTCTTAATGTAGATTGTGATTTTATTTTTGTTCATGAAAGAAGCAAGGCTTCTATTTTAAAAATTATGAAAGTTGAAAGTCTCATTTGGTCACTCTTTATTATAGATTATTGAAGAGGTGTTTGATGCATGGCTTGAAATATTATTTGTCATTCGGTAATATTTTTTTAACTAGTGCAAATCCGTGTTTCGCACACGGACACGGCAAAAATATTTTAGTTGTAGTAACAAATTAAATTATTTTGTAAAATAATCAGAATATATATAGGAAATAATTAGAAACATAGAGGTTAGAATTATTAAAAACTTAAATTATACTACACAAAGAAATATCGGTCATTGCATAAACAATTTTTTTAGAAGAAACTTCATTTAAGATCATAATTTTGCAATCATATAAATGGAAAGGACATGATGTAGAGAAGATGTATAAGGTTATGCAATTTTTCTGTATTTACTACCCATGAATTCAGAATATCATTATTGTCTTTTATTTCTCTAAATGATACAATTCCCACTAGTCCATCATACTTAACTTTCAGTTTCTATGATCCCACCATCTAAGCTAAATGCTTCTCTGCTTCCTATACCAAGAAGAAAAAACTGAAGTTGGCAGAGAATAAGGATAAACAAAGCTTGAAATATTACTAAAGTATGGTTTTATTAATTTAAATAACAATTCATCATTAAGGTTGCATCAACTAACTTTTTTAGAGTATGTATCCAGACTAAGCAATTTATTGTTAACTACTATGGTTCTATTGCTGGTCCTGTGCAAAGTAAGCAAAGCTAGCTGCACGAAAAAGGCACCTTTCTTTTTTACATTATAATTAGAAATAAAATAAGTACACAAATATAGAAGTGCTCTAACGTTATTCGTTCAACAACTTAGATATGAAGCACCATGAACCACTCGTACGCACATAGAGTCAGGGTCGGTCCAAAGGTATTTAATGCCCTAGGCAAATAATTTTTTTCTTCATTTTGGTTGCCCATTTCTTCGAAAACAATAATAAGTTGTAAAGCACAAATGTAAATTCGATTTAAATTTACATTTTTACATACATTTTCTTTACAAAAATGAAAGCTGAATTTGACTACTTAATAGTTTTTACAACTCCATGATGTTTGGAGTTTTACAAATATGGTCATTATCTGCCAAAACAAATCTTAAAAGCATTCAATTTAACTACTGACTAAATTAATCTCTTATTCTTCAATTGCGTCATGTAAAAGGAAATGCAAAATGTGGTCAATAAAAATGAAAGTAGTTGATCCAATTCGTTTTCTTCTTTCTTATCTCACAAAGTCTTGTGCATTAAGACAAAAGGTATGTGAAACATGTTACTGTTTTGGTAGACATTTATGTTAATTATACTATATAAATTTGCTTATTGCATGAGCACCTGCACAATTATGCAAAAAAGAATAATATTTGTGACTAATTATCCCAAGCAAACTACTGCTTTTGCTCGAAGATAGACAGTCATTCATTAAAATAGAAAAACTCACCTTTCATAATGAATAGGAATAACCCCAGCTTTCCAGATAGCAATCTTCTCGAATGCTGCAATGGGCATAATAAAATGGTTATAATTCTATAGTGAATAAATAAATCACCTTCTATAATGAATAGGAATAAACCTAGCTTTAGTTATGAAATTATAAACCGACGGTAGTGTAAGTGTATACATGATTTCACTATTTTTAATGAACGATCGACAATAATCCAAAGACTTACATATAAGGTAATCAGAATTCAGACGATAGCAATTAAAATATAAAAAATTAGGGAGATTGAAAGGAGCATTGCAGTAGTCAGTAGGGTAGTAGGGCAGGCACGATTATCAAGGGGAGCAACGGAACATGGAGGTGGAAAGAGAGGCAGGGCAGATATAAAAATTCTGCTTTCAGGCATTAGTAGGCATGATATATAAATTTAGACAAAGTACATATAAACATGAACAAAAACATGAATAAAATAGAAAATAGATATATTATGTTTATTATTTGAATAGATATGGTAGAGTTATATTTTCCTCTGTTAATGCAAATAGGGGTAGAAAATTCAACTAAAAAGTCCCTACTAGGAGAGGCAAATTAAGAGTTGCCTTTAATAATCAAGTCGCTAATGAAATTTTGGGGCAGATTGAACCATTAAATTAATTGCCTCAGATATACCTGATGCCAAATAAGCAACTATGACATGTAGAGGTAGTTTTTACTGTCCTTTTAAGTACATAGTAAAGCAAATTCATGTGCCACAATTAGTTTTAGTTTGATTAAATTAATACAAAATAAAATCAGTAACGACTATATATTTATATATAACTGTATTTTTTCCTCCCAATTCTGCTTCCAGGCATCAGTAAACATGATATAAATTTTTTGACAAACTACATATAAACATGAACAAAAACATGAATATAATAGAAAATAGATATATTATGTTTATTATTTGAATATATATGGTAGAGTTATATGTGTATGGATATAGAATGTTAACAGGGACTTAAGTTATGTCAGATGGTATGGGTGTTGATTTTGTTATCTTATGCTGAAAGTGAATGTTGGTTTGTGTGAGAAAGTTAGTGTGATATGCAGGACTATGTGATTATCAGAGAAAATGGAAGATATTGTACGTGAGTTGTGTTAAATGTGAGAGTGAGGACTTGGTTTTGGGGTTAGTAACATGTGTTATATGCAATGTTTTTAGTTTTGGGATTTTTAGTTCGGTTTTTAAACTAAGTAAAAAAAATTCAGTTTGAGTCAGTAGTAACTCAGTTAAAAACTGAGCTAAATGACTTAGTTTTTAAAACGAGTCATGTAAATAATGATTCGGTTTTTAAATCGAATTTGAAAACTCAAATTTTAAACTGAGTTGGTATAACTACTGACACAGTTTCTAAACTAAGCATTTTAGCTCAATTTTTAATCGGGTTATTTAACGCAGTTTAAAAATTAAGTGAAATAACTCAGTAAAAAAACGAGTTAATAACTCAGTTTTTAAACTCAACTTTGATTTCCCCGTTTCCATATTTCCTCAATTTCTTTTTGCAGTTAGATGTTAAGTCATGGGTGAGATTTCTTCATAATGTGGTATTAAAAGATTTGAAAATAAAAAAGTTTCTGGAAACAATAAGTCTTAGAACAATGACTTTTGCTTCATTTAAGTCAAATTAGTACCTTCTGTCATGAAAGTTACAATATTGTGATGTTAAGTTACAATACTGTGACGTTAAGTCACAAAAACATGAATATAATAGAAAATGAGCTGATGCAAATGAATATAATAGAAAATTTAGACAAAGCCTCTATTAGCCGAAAATAAGGCTATTGAAATTGAGCTGCTGCAACTGCAGCTAAGTTTGTGAATGGATAAACAACTTCTATTTTTATGTTCAATGTAATCATGGAAATTAGAGTTTAATAAATTGTAAATTTGTAATGGTTACTGAAGTTTTGATATTATTTGTCATTCTCACATACACAGTAAGTGATTCAAAATCTATATTATGTGTCAAGTGGTAAAATTAAATGTTTGTGATTTTTGTTGCAGTCGCATCGGAGTAGCAGCAACGTCGCAAATGGTGGTAATATACAATTTCAAAATCAACCTAGAAAGCACAAATTATTGAGTTGGCAAAGGAATGTTGCCGCAGAAGCAATAGCTGCATTTACTGATCCTTCTGTCTTAGTGCATCATGTACCACTAGGAGCACATGCTTAGGAGGTTCGGGTCGACGCAGTGGTGGATCCCAAAGCTATTCTATTTAGGCTTATTACAGATATCTATACTATTGGACAAACGGTTGGGATTGCTTGGCATAAGGAATTTATCTCTTTTGATTAGTACGTATATGTACTTTTACTAAGATACGTTACAGATTTAGTTGTGTTTTGTAATGAAGTTATGAATTCTTAAATAAACTTGAATTGTTTTTTATTTTCTTAAATGTGAATGGTTCGTGTTGTTTCAATTAGTTTGAATGATTGTGGTTATTACTAATGAAATGTTGGTTTTAATTATAATATCATGAAATTTATGTTAATAGCAGTTGTGAAAAGATAAATTATAGTTGTTTGTAGTTGTAAAAATATTTGTTGCAACTGTTATCAATAATTGTAGTAGATTATACTACAACCATTGCAAATAGTTGTAAAATATTAACGCAACTGACGAAAACAGTTGTTAAAATATTAATTACAACTGTCCTAAACAGTTGAAAAGAAGTCTTTTACAACTGCCAAAAGCAGTTGTAAAAAAGCTTTTTACAACCGCACCCGCAACTGTCCGCACCCGTTGTAAAATAATCTTGCTCTATTACAACTGTGGATATAAAGACTGGAGCATGCTAGTTGTAATATACCTATTACAACTGTTTTTGGCGGTTGCAATAAGGTAATTTTGTTGTAGTGTTACATCAGTGTCCACTTCCAAAATGTAGTTCAATGGAGTCAAGGGTAACTAGTCGTCAGCCGCCTCTTTTGTCTCTTCAACTTTTCGGTCTCTACTCATCCAAACCGTCAAAATCTACAACCTTTTCACATCTGTATCTACCTTGTCATTCAAATTTCTTAACCACTCCGCTCGGTTATTTTCCCTTTTTCATTTTCTTTTATTTTTTTATAATAAAAGTGATATTTTATTCAAGCATAATACTCATTTGATGTCTCAAAAGTTTGAACCCTGTTAACCCGCCTTTTGGCAAGGCCGTTGGCAGACGGATTTAACTAAATCGACTGCTCGTTTGTCGAGACTGGAATACAATGGTTTTAGTCAACTAGATGGACAGACGGTTAATCACGGATGATAATCATGATTATGAAGCCGGGATTTGGCATAGTTGATGGACAAAAGTCACGGGATACTCGAAATATGGGTTTCGACAAAATTCGAGTTGTCGTGAGTCACACGGGGTTTACTTCGAGTCGTTCCTAGGTTTGCTTCGAGTTTTCATGGAGTTTGCTTCGGGTCGCATTGAGTTGTGCTTCAAGTTGCTTTGGGTCGGTAGGAAGGTGTTTTGGTCACGATGAAGTGGGTCGGTAGTGGTATGGATCGGTAGTGGTGTGGATCGGTGATTAGAGTGGATCGGTAATTGGAGTGTGTCGGCATTGAAGGTGGTTCGGCATTTGGATGGGTCAGTGCTTGCTTGGCTCCGAGATGGACCCAGGTCGGTGTATGGAAATCCCCGGGTCGAGTATAGAGATAGATGTGGGTCGGCATGTTTTAGATCACCTCGAGCTGGCATCATCACAAGCTTGGATCGACATCTCTGGGTCGGTCCAAGGGAGTGGATCGGCATCTCTGGGTCGGTCCAAGGGAGTGGGTCGGCAACACATGGGGATCAGCATCTCTGGGTCGGTCCAAGGGAATGGATTGACATCTCTGGGTCGGTCCAAGGGAGTGGGTCGGCAACACATGGGGATCGGCATCTCTTGGTCGGTCCAAGGTAGTGGATCGGCATCTCTGGGTCGGTCCAAGGGAGTGAATCGACAACACATATGGATCAGCATATTTGAAGTGGTCGGCTACTTCGGGTCATGTTATGAGTTTCTTCGGGCCAGCTATGGAAAAGGGGGTGGATCGACATAGAGGAAATAACATGGGTCGGCGATGTTTTTACTCCGAGTCGTGACACAGTTTGCTTCGAGTCAAGCATAAGGCTGCTTCGGGTTATTACATAGGAAAACTCAGGTTGGCATACCCAGAAGCAGGGTCGGTCGTAGTGAGGGATTGTGGATCGGCTATGGAATTGGTGGGCCTGTGTCACTCAAGAAGCCCAGTAACTTAGGTTTTGCCTATAAATACAGCATTTGGGGCTTCAGAAAAGGGGATCTTGATTCTGTTTCCCTTCTTCTTCTTCATCAAGGCTACTCTGCCATTATTGTTTTAAAAACTTCAAATTGTAACGGTAATTGATTCCCATATCAGTAAAAAGGAAATTTCTAGAGTGGACGTAGGCCAGAGTCAGCCGATCCCCTATAAATCCTCTGCTATTACTGTAAGGAACTGGGAAGAAGATGAGGGAGGAAGGATCTCCTCCATTCAGCGAGACCATCATTGAAGTAGATTTCCCTGACAACTTCAAGGCCTCGGTAATTGAAAAATTCGACGGGACTACAAATCCAGACGATCACCGCTGTACGTTTGAATATCACATAGACACTCTGAAAGTGGAAAGGATGGCTAGATGCAAACTTTTCCTAGTTTACTTAATCGGAGCTGCAGCTAGGTGGTTTAGGAGATTTGGATATGGGAAGGTTCGTTCCTGGCGGCAGCTGTCTATTGATTTTCTAAGACAGTTCAAATCAGGAAGAAAACTTCACCTGATGTAAACACGATGTCCTGCATTAAGCAGAGCGTGAACAAAGTCTGCGCAACTTTATTAAATGTTTCAAGTCCAAGGCTCTCAAGATTGGAGTAAGTGATTAACAAGAATTACTGATGGAGGCCTAAGCCGGGATTAGAAAGGGGACCTCAATGTGGAAGAAAAATAGCCGAAAGTCACGCCATAACATGAAGGCTTTCCATGAAAGAGTCAATGGCTACATTAGGATGAAAGAGCTGGTTCCACCGCATAAAGTCAGAAGTCTTCTGCCCCTGGCTATGATAAGAATAGGGGGCGGAAGGATATCACCCCTCGGTAAAGAGGAAGAAGGAAGTTAACTTCGTAGCAGAAACCCCACTCACTCACACTCCTAATCAGATATATGAGATGACCAAGGAAGAACTTGCTTATAACTTGCCCAATAAAGGGAAGAAACCAGAGCAGAAACTAGGTGGGGCATACTTCCCCTTCCATCGAGCTAATGGTCGTCATAACGACAACTGCCGACATCTAAAGAACGAAATATAAAGGTTAATCAAGAAAGGATACCCATGCAACTTTCTGAAGGATAATGGTGAAGACGGAATGAGAGATCTGACTCTTAACCCAAATGAGAATCAAATTAGGAACCCTTCTAACTTGATAGCATCAATCAATGGTGGGGCACACCCCGCGGGTATGAGTAAGAAGGCAAAAGAGAGGCATATGCAGGATGCAAGGATCCAGCAAAAGTCAATCTTCCATATCAAACAAAAGCCTATTCCAACAGCTGACGCGGTGGGAATTGTCTTCCCTCACTAAGACCCACTCATCATTACAGTACAGATATAAAACTGTACTATGAAGAAAGTTTTCGTTGACTCTGGAAACTCAGTCAATGTCATCATCAAATCTGCATACGATCAGATGAGACTTCCACTAGAAATCTTAAATCCAAGTCATGAAGCAATTTTTGGCTTCAACAACATTGCCACCATCTCGGTGGGATTTGCACGCTTGCTCCTTACCACCGGAACTGCCCCACTACAAAAGTCATTTTATGTCGGCTTCTTAATCATTGACAACTCTCAGCGTACAATGCCTTCTTGGAAAGACCTACTTTAATAAATATGGGAGCTATCATGTTCTAAAAAGATCTTCTTATGAAGTTTGACACTCCTACAAGAATAGGGTCTATAAGAGGCTAACAATTTTTAGCTAGAGAGTTATACAATATAAACCTCACTTCTGGTAATAAAATTGTTCGAAATTATTATAGTGTCACATCTAATGTTTATAATGACCAACAAAGAAGGCGAACTAGTTCATAAAACTACGACGATACTACGTACCCAAACTAGCGTAGAAATGGGTAATCCTGTGCCACCGAAATCAGCAAAAAAGGAAAAGAGAACATATATGCACATGATCGGTATTAACGAGGCTAATTCAGTTTATACAAAGTACTTCTTTGAAGAAACCTAGAAACAGGCATCCTCGATAATTCACCACCGGAGGAGGAAACATAAAGTGAAATAGACCCGATATTAGGGGCATCAAAGAAAGAGCTAGAGCCGGTAGTTGACCTTGAAGATGTACAAATTGATCCAGATGACCCTACGAAGATTCTCAAAATCAGAAAGAACCTCAGTGCAAATGCCTATATTGGGCTGATAAACTTTCTGAAAAAATCAGCAGATGTATTCGCCAAGACCCATTCAAACACGGTGGGAATAGATCCAACCATAATTTGTTATGCACTCTACATTGACCCTGGGTCAAACAAAAGCGCATAAATCTAGACCAGGAAAGGTACAACGCTTTGCTCGAGGAAGTTAAGAAGTTAAAGGAGAATGGATTCATTAGGAAAGTATACTACCCGAAATGGATCGCCAATCTAGTATGTGAAAGGAATCCCAATGGGAAATAAAGAACTTGCATAGACTTCACCAACCTCAACAAGGCTTGCTTGAAGGACAATTTCCCCTGCCTAGAATTGATCAGTTAGTAGACACGACCAGTGGGCATGAACTACTCTCATTCATTGATGCATATTCAGGGTACAATCATATAGCCATGTTTGAGCCAGATCAGGAGCATATTAGTTTCACAATAGATAAAGGGTTATATTGCTACAAAGTTATGCCATTCGGACTAAGAACGTATGGGCAACCTACCAAAAGTTGGTTAATAAGATGTTTGCAGAACAAATTGCAAAAAATGTTGAAGTATATATAGACGACATGCTGGTCACGTTCATGGTAGCATCAAGCCACGTCTGAGACTTAGAACAGACATTTGGAGTCCTGAGGTAATACAATATGAAGCTGAACCCATTGAAGTGCACATTCGCTATCCAGTTAGGTAAGATCGTAAAATACAAAGTAAGCGCACGTGACATTGAAGTGAATCCTGAGAATATTGAGGCAATAAAAGGAATGAGAATCCCAAAGATGTCATAGGATCTGATGATTCTAAATGGCAAGGTAGAGGCACTAAGCAGATTTATATCCAAAGCAACAGATAAGTGCATCTTGTATTCATCAACCAAGTAAAGAAAGGGCGAAACATCGAATGGACTGAGGAATGCAAAGCCGCATTTCAAAACCTAAAAATCATTTGGTCAATACTCCTATACTATCAAAACCGGTGATAGGTGATGACTTGTACACTTATTTAGCAGTAATTGATAATGTTGTTAGTGCTGTAGTGATACGAGAAGACGAAGGAACCCAAAGACCCATCTATTTCACAAGCAAGCGACTATAAAGGGTAGAGGTAAACTACTTAGTCATTGAAAAACTGATCTACAATCTAGACCTTACAGCAAGGAAGCTGCGGTTCTATTTCTAGGTGCATCAAAGTCCTCACAGACAAACCCCTCATGCAGATACTGTAGAAGCTAGTGACATCAGGCCGCCTATTGAAATGCGCAATAGAGCTTAGTCAGTACGACATCACCTATTTTCTTAGGAAGACAATCAAAGGCCAGACGCTTGTAGATTTCATTATAGAGTGCAACTTACCCACTGAATCCCAATCAAAAGAAGAAGCAAACACCCCACAGTTCTAGCAGTCGTTCGTAGATGGAGCATTAAATGAACATGAGGCAGGAATTGGGTACATACTGATCACTTCAAATGGACAGAAGCTGTATGGAGCAGTGCAGTTCGGCTTCAAAGCAAACAATAATGTGGTAGAATATAAGGCTCCTCGCAGGCCTAAGAATGACCCAGGTAATGAAGGTAACCCACATTAAAATTCACAGTGATTCCCAACTAGTTTTGAACCAAGTGCAGGGCAATTACCAAGCAAAGGAACCAACCTTAGCCAAATATGCAAAACTATCTAAGAAGTTACTAGAGCAGTTTGAACAGTTTGGGGTAGAACAAATTCCATGTGAAAATAAATCATCCGACGACTCCTTCAAAAAACTTGTAATTACCAAAGTGGCTAGTGAAATGAAGGTAGTACCAACTTAGCATTAAGCAGAGCTAAGTATAACGGAATCAAATCAGATAATGGTCCCGACTTAAGCCCAGTGGGCCGCTATTCAAGGGACGCGAGATCAGGAGATAACGTAGAATCAAGAGCAACCCTCAGTTGAACCCTCGCCTCAGCAAACCAAGAAGAATAATCGGATGATTCGCATTAAGCAAATTCAACTAAACGGAAACTTACCCCTGAACCGAAAACAAACCCAGAAAATAAGATACCAGGCTCTGTACTGCTCCTTCTTTAATGGCACATTATATAATAAAGGGTATTCAACCCCTTATTTTAGGTGCATTTCCAAAGAAGAGGGGACATGACTCATAAGAGAAGTACATAAGGGTCAATGCAGAGATCGCTCAGAGGAAAAAAATTAGCAAAGAAAGTATTAAGGCATGGTTATTATTGGCCTATGGTGCTTCAGGACGCAAAAGAATTTGTAAGGAGGTGTGACCAATGTCAACGATTTGCAAGCATCCCCAAACAGCCATCCTATGAGCTCATCCCACTTGCAAGCCGTAACAACCCATAATTTTCGATAATTAAAAATATTAAATTAAATAAGATTTTGAAATTTAATGTTGAGAGAAATTAAAATTTATGATTTATTAATGAGAAAATAATTAGAATATGATTTAATAAGGTTGTTTGAATGTCATTGATAACTATTTTAATGTAATTTCAATCAATTGAGACAGTTAATTTGGTTAAATTTGTTAATAAGGAATAAAATAATTGTTGGAATCTATTGTTGGAATTAATGTAATTAAATATTACAGTTAATTTGAGTTAAGATGATAACGGTGGAATATTAGTATAAAAAGGTGTAAACTAATGTTAATTATATTCATAAAGTAATAGTTGATTCAATAATAAGAATGTAAATTGGAATAAAAGAATTTGATTGAAATTAAAATATAATTAATTGGGTTCTATTACAGTTGTAATGGAACACTGAAATTTGTGCAATATTTCAATATTGGATTTGATATGGAAATTTTATTTTAAAAAATTATAAATTTCTATGTGATCCAGAATGATGAAAACTTTTAACTTTTAATGCAGAATTTAAAAGTGATTAAATTAATTTAATAATAATTTGTTTAATTAACGTGAAAATTAGCCATTTTGGCCACTGTCTCGGATTTCGATGAAACTAGTTTCATCGGATCCGTAAGAGTGAATTATTGTAGGATTTTAAGTTTCGTAGCGATCAGACTTATCGTTTGATCGTGTAGACCCGAAATGCGTAGAAATCGAGTATTAAAAATTAAATGAATATAATTTGATTTTAAAAGCAAACTTCTGCATACAAT
This sequence comes from Allium fistulosum, assembly GCA_030737815.1. NCBI lineage: Eukaryota > Viridiplantae > Streptophyta > Magnoliopsida > Asparagales > Amaryllidaceae > Allium > Allium fistulosum. The sequence goes on along the minus strand of CM060902.1, from coordinate 1,002,850,606 downwards.
GGAATTAGGGCTTGAAACTAGTTCCATTGAGTTTAAAAATATCGAAAACCTATATTTTGATATATTGGATGATCTACTTTCGTTTCAGAAGCGGAACGGGCTTTTCGAGTCGTGTTATCGTTTCGAACCAATTCGATATGTTCATTCGTTCTTATCTATCTCTGCCTATATATAGGCTGTTATAAACCCTAGCAACCTTTTTGTTTTATATTGTATGTACGTACATTTTTTTCTCAGCACCTCTTTCTAATGGTAGAAACCTAATTCCCAATTCCAAAACCCTAATTTCGAATCAAAATCAAAAAATTAAATTCGTCAAACCCCGTCATATTATATATCGTTGGAAAGCTCTCGAAGTGCGCAATCTACTGCTTCAAATCGTTTTTCGATTCGAGTCATGGTTTGGCCAGAAATCATCGATTTATCCTCGGCCGTTCGTATTACGGTTTGCTTTTCGACGGTGGATCATCGCCCGATCGACGATCAGAAGGTGCTGCTGCGTAGAGAACGATCAGGGCTTTCGATCCATACGGTTGGTTTGTTTCATATGTGTCAGAATTCGCCGCGATTGGTGGAAAAAGGGGGCGGCGGTGGATATGGTTCAAGTGAGTCGTGGAGGGTCACGCGGCCACTATAGGCGCGGCTTGATGAGGTGCTTGCAACGGCGTGCTTCGATCTGGATAAGGAGGGTCGTGGCAGCGTGCAACATGGGTTTCAGAAGGCGGCTGCACGTGGTTCGTGCTCGTGTCGATGCGTGCTAGGGTTCGTAGGGAGGTAAACGACATATTCCAATTTTGCCTTTTATTTTAATTTAATATAAATTTGATTTTCAAAACTTCTAACTTCAATAACTTGTGCGTACGAGCTCGAATTTGGATGCAGTTTCTTATCTTGAGATCGTATCAAAATTCCAAACAACATGAAACTAATTTGGTTGCATTCTGAGACTGTTGAATTTTTGGGCTTTATTTGGATTTTAAATCGACAATAAATCAAAGGTGAATGTTTTAGCCCACTCACGAATACTAAATCATCTTATGTTAGTTAAATTAAATTTATGATGTGATTAGAAATTTATTGATTGCTGTTTGGTATTTTAAATTGCCATTTAATTTGAATTTATATTGAATAAAATTGCCATTTAAATTAATGTTGAATTTAAATTGTTAGTTAATACCTGATATTGATAACCAGTTAATTGTTGTGATTTATTGGTTGATTTGAATGATGATTGTGATGGATGCTTAATTGTTGACATTTTGGATGATTTGACGTTATGTTTATTTTATATGTTGTTAGCACACTGCAAGTTCCCTTAGTTATTGTTAGGAAAGTCACTATGGATTGAAATGATACATACTCGAATGATCTTATAGATTAGGGAAAAATTGTTATGGGTTGAAATGATAAACCTGAGCGATTTTATGGATTTGGAAATTTGTGATTCGGGATACAGGTTGAAATGATATATATCCGGAAATTTAAATTTATTGCGGGTTGAAATCATATATATCCGTGTCACTTTGCCATAGGATAGAAAATTATATACAGATACCGGATTGGTTAAATTAAATGGTTTAAAATCTTGAATTTTGATTTTGGTTAAATGTTATTGTTTTAAAGGAAATAAATTGTAGATTTATATAAATTTAATTATTTTCTAATTCAAGTTTTGAAAGTTGAAATTGAAATGGTTAAAAATAAATTGTTTAAAAATTAAATTGGGAATGTAAAGTTAAAATCCATATATGACTTTAATTCGAAAATTTGAATTATTTTCAAGATTTGGATCTTAAATTTTAACAATGAAGTTAAATTTGATTTAAGTGGTTTAAATAAGTAAATTGAAATTGGGCTTGAAACTGATATGACTTGAAATGGTTTAAAATAAGAATGGAATTGCATTTAAATCATTAATTGTTGAAATCGAAATTGAAGTTAAAAATGAATGTTTTCGGAAATTTATGTTATTTCGAATTGAAATTGAAATCACATTGATTTGGAACTAAATCGAAATCGAGTCATTTGAATTGAAAGATTAAAATTGAGTTTTGTTAATTTGAAATCTGGATATGGTCCAGATTTGTTGAAATGGAAGAAACAGTTTGATTTGATACTATTTTTGAAATAAAATTATTTTAGTATAAACTGTTTAAAAATCTATTGTTATAAAATTCAGATTATTTAGATTTTCAAAACTATTTACTATATAAACCATTTCCAATAATCAAACCATTTTATATTTACTGTTTTAACTGTTTTAAAGTCCTTAAGCTAATTTAAATTATTAAAACTAATTTAAACTATTTTAAATTATTAAAACTATTTAAAACTATTTTAAACTATTAAAACTATTTTTAACCATTTTTAACTATTTAAACTATTTATAACTATCAAACTATTTTCTAAAATTCAAATTGTGCAAGGTTGAATTGTTTATATTTAAATCCTTGATTTGAAGGCGAATATGGTTAAATGGTGTTATAATCTACGTTGGAATTTGAAATGATATTTTCTAGTGAAATGACATATTTTGAGTAAATAAGATGGTTTTGAAATGATGGATATTTTGATATCAAATATGAATCGGTTTTGGAAATGTAAAAGAACCAACCGCTGTGAATAAGCGTTTGGTTGTTAAAGAGAACGGGATCGGATATTGTCATACTCTATGTCAATACCGAAACCACTTTAACAACTGTGCACGTGGTGGAGAATCCATAATGAAGTAGATGGTTTGGCGAACGCTACTGGAATGAAGTAAGATAACGATGATAGATAGCCTTGACTTTGGGGTCATAATTACAATGACTAAAACAGGAGCTATACCTGGGCCAAGTGGGGTTGCTCCCCCTATCGAGCATGCTTCTTCGAAACCATTTCTATTACTTTGTGATTTGATTTGGTGGCCACCCTTTGATTTGATTATGGGAGTGTGTCTCGATGTGGACGGTAGTAGCTGCTATGCGTTACCACCAGCCCGGTTCTGCAAAACGATAGTATCCTACCCTGGGAATTACCTCGTGTGCCTTGTCATATTTATCCCGATCGAGCCCACTACGAGTTTAGTTTATTTCGTACACTATGGAGTGCCCTCTGATAGCCCTCCAGTTTACGGAGGAATTACGGTACTGTATAGACTACGATGCTTATATAAAAATGTGATAAGGGGGATATGGGTAACGCCTTAACGCTATTTTAATACTTTACTTTACTGTAGACTTATTATAATAGCGTATTGTATTATATATGTAGATAGTTTAACGGATCCTTAGGAGATGGAATCCTGAACAACTCTTAGGTTATCGCACGCACGTTAGACACTGGATAGGAGATGTAAAATCCCGTAAACATCTCTGAAGCCGTTATACTCATATTTACTAATTTTGATTTAACTTACATAAGATCTTTTAGTTCTGACTCGGGTGTTTTGTCCTTTCATTACGCTTGGGTCAGTCTGAGCTTTTCAGTGTATTGAAGACTATTTTATTTGGAGGATGAAGACAGAGATTAGTCTACTATTTATGATATTTATTTCACTGCATCATGTTGTTCTGCTGCATTATCTTATTATAGCTACTGTATGTATAACTCTGATTGTATTGTAAAAGTGTAATCAAATGTATCTGTAAAACAACTTCATGAAATGTTTATTTAATTATTATATTTTGTCATTCCGTTGTGAGATTCTGTGTTTTGTTTTTTTTTCTTCTTTTCTCTTATTTTCTTATTTACCCCATTAACAATCCTCCCTTTTGAATGGTTTGAGTTGACATGTGTGGTTTATTGTCGATTTAAACCATCCAAAAAGGTGGGTCGTTACAGTTGGTATTAGAGCTTTGGTTTAGCGATAACCTTAGCTTTGTGGGATTTGACTCATTAGAGATAGAGTAGTAATACCCTAGAATGAGTTGTTTGAGTGTATATATAAGAGAGCGTATTTGTTAGTGTTATATAAAAATGTTTTATATTGTGTTAATTTGTTCTGTTTAGTATTTATAAATTCTGGTCGGTACATAGGACGTTATGGCATCGATAGAGATTTCTAAACACTTAATAGGGCAGACTGACACAATATTGTTTTTGAAATATAGGTAAATGAAATAATTTTACCTAGTATTATATTTTGAATATAAAAGAATAATTTTTATAAATGGATATAGTTGTATGTGATATGTTTGTTTGTTAGGAAGTGAAATTTTATAAATATTGGTTGCAAAATAGGATTTACAAATAAAATGAATATGAATGGGAAATTTGAGAACTTAAGCTTCGAGATTTTTGAAATTGGTTTTCAAAAGATTTTGGAATATAATATTAGTATTATTTGGAAGTATTTTCGGATATAAATATTTTCAATGCAATTTGAATGAAATGTTTTAAAAGAATTTTAAAAGGAAATAAGTTCTGTAATCTCCTCTTCTGTCGTTGGAAAATAATTTTGGTGATAACGGCCGCATCATCGACCTTCATTTTCGAGTCTCAAAGTGAGGGAGGCCACTTAGTAGCTTTGCTACACGTTTGGTTCAATAAACAGATTTTGATTTAAAATTTCTAAATATAATTTGATATACATATATATAAGATATGAGTATATATATTATTACAAAATGATTTGAAATGAAATCCAGTATTTAGTTCTTAAATTTCTTTTAATCAATGATTTTAATTATTATAAATCTTGACTATTTTAATAGTTGGAAACTTCTAAATTGAAAAATAAGAAATTAGAAGCTAAATGATTAATGAAACTATAAAGAAATTTGAGATTTGTAACTTGTAAATTAAAAGATGGTGAAATTTAAGAAGATGTGAGCTATTGAACATTTTGTTAACTAAATTGAATAAGATAAACTTATGTAACATTCAATTACATTCTAAAAACGTACATAAAACTTACCAGAAATATTTAAAAGTTGAAATGTTAAATAAGAATATGTAATAGAATATTATACAAGTGAAAGCTGCAAGCTTAGGTAATAATAATGTTCAAAAAAATGATATCATGTCAATATATAAATTGAGAATTAAGATGTTACAAGACATGATATACGCTTAAGTTAATGGTTGAAATGTTTTATAATTAAATTGGACAGTAAAAGTGAATATCACTTAAGTAAATGATTATAAACCTAAGAAATTGTTAAAAATGATTCATAAATAGATCTGATATTAAAGGAAATACCATGGTGAAAATGAATATGAATTGAAAAATAGAAAAACTTAAGTATGAATTTATTCGCTAATGAATATTAAAATTAAATGGAAATCAAGTTATATAAGTAAATAATAAATGTGAATTAAACTGCAAGAAACTTATATAATATTTTAAGAATTGATTTATTGATGTTCTAAATAATTGAATGAGAAATAACATATGTAAGTAAATGAATGTAAATTAATGGAAATGACATTGTATGAATGAATGAAAAGAAAAAAAAGGAAAAAAGGAAACCAATAGAACAAACTTAAATAACATTTAAATTCTATATTATTGGCTAATGGGAAGTTTGGGAAAGGATACTTCAAAATTGTTTGAGATTATATGAATAATCTATTAAGTAATTATCTAAGGTTGTTGAGCGTAGGGTACACTTAATAGTTTATTTATCACCCTTGAACGATTAGAAGTTCTAAACTTGAACAAACCATTAGTTTTGGTTGCTATGGATGTATGATTGACTTTCTTTGCTGCATATGATGGTTGTACTTCTTTTTGTTTGCATATGACTGTGATATATTGTATGTTGCTTGTGTTATTGATTGTAACAACTAAAATGTATTATTCTTTCACATAATTTTAACTCTTTTGGATTATATATGTGAAATACAGGTTTATGGAAACAATAGCTACTGCTTTTGGTTTCGTAAATAAAGTTGGTTTTCCCGACAAATAGGTACGTTTTCGGATTACGGTTTTGCAATGATATTTTACCGTTTTCCCATGGTTTGGGATATTTTATTATTAAAATATGATATATATTGAAATTATTGATATTATTATTTTTCCGGACCTATACGTACAAAGGAGACTCTGTCGAAATTTTTCGTAAATTTAGGACTTAGAAATTTTTTGCGAAAGTGAAATATTTTCAAACTTTTATTAAACTTGAATATGAAGATTTAATAGTTTATAAATCGATATATTTTATTTAAAATGCTTAATTATGTAAGCTAATTGTTTAAAAATTGAATAAAATTATATCAAGTTTCTTAATTCCTTCTTGTTCATTTTCGAGGATAAAAAGTTTTGAGTGGGGGAGAGTGTAACAACCCGTAATTTTCGATAACTAAAAATATTAAATTAAATAAGATTTTATGTTGAGATAAATTAAATTTTATGATTTATTAATGAGAAAATAATTAGAATACGATTTAATAAGGTTGTTTGAATGTTATTGATAACTATTTTAATGTAAAATCAATCAATTGAAACAATTGTAAAGTTAATTTGGTTAAATTTGTTAATAAGGAATAAAATAATTGTTGGAATCTATTGTTGGAACTAGTGTAATTAAATATTATAGTTCATTTGAGTTAAGATGATAACGGTGGAATATTAGTATAATAAGGTGTAAACTAATGTTAATTATATTTATAAGGTAGTAGTTGATTGAATAATAAGAATGTAAATCGGAATAAAAAAAATTGATTGAAATTAAAATATAACTAATTGGGTTATATTACAGTTGTAATATTGGAACGTTGAAATTTGTGCAATATTTAAATATTGGATTTGATATGGAAATTTTATTTTAAAAGATTATAAATTTCTATGTGATCAAGAATGATGAAAACTGTTAACTTTTAATGCAGAATTTAAAAGTGATTAAATTAATTTAAAAATAATTTGTTTAATTAACGTGAAAATTAGCCATTTTGGCCACTGTCTCGGATTTCGACGAAACCAGTTTCATCGGATCCATAACAGTGAATTATTGTAGGATTTCAAGTTTCGTAGCGATCAGACTTATCGTTCGATCGTGCTGGCTCGATACGGATAGAAATCGATGAATCTCTACTACTAATAATGATAATTCAACCAATGCAAAATCGACCGCGTCTTTTTGAAATTCCCATAATACCCTTTCTGCATCTTGCCTTTGTTTCTCACTTCCGCTTTTGCTTGCCTTCCCAAAACTAAAAATCCCTAAATCTCATTTCTTCCTCACTGTGTAACACCTTCCCATTCATTTTTCCCCACCGTAAATCTTCCTAATATAACATAAAAAACCTAATCCATCAAATTCATACTCCACCTTCTCGAATTTACTATGTTGCAGCCTAATCTTCTACCTTTGGCCTTGGCGAATCTCCTAAATGAGTGCCTACGCCAACATTTACATTCAGTCACGATTCTAAAGTTTTGAAAGTTGAAATTACAAGGTTTCGGGATCATCTGGTAGTAATGCTCGATCGAACATCAAAATAGGTATTTATTAGGTTTTGCTGTAAATTATGTATTTTAGATGTGCTCTGTTAATATTATTGCAGTTGTAATTCATAAATCGCTCTATTATATGCAATTGACTAAAAAGTGTATATTATTATTGGTGATGAATTTCCACCTTTAAATTGCCTTAGTTTGTTTTAAATCTGTTAGATGTCTATTCATTTTAATGATATATTTTATACATAAAATTGAAGTAACTTTAATGTTCAATCTATTTACAAGAGATTTGATGTTCATTTTTTTTACCGTATGTATGAAACAACTTATATTACTTCTCACAGAAATTGTTTGAGTGTAACAGCCAAAATGTTTTACTCAAGTGGAATAAATTCAGCAAATAAAGTATGGTTTATTATAACTTTAGGCTCGAACATCAGAAACATAACAAGATTTGGATGGATTTCTATATAACTATGTTCCTACATTATTTGTAAAAAATGTTTTTCGTTTCCACTCTCAATCGATAGCTTTGTGCCTTAATGGTCAATACTATGTAGGATATGAAAAGAAGAAGGAAAAAAAGAGTTATGTCCGGCCGAGCAGCAGCTCAATCTACTGCTATATGCGACGTCATAGGTTGATGCTGAGTAGCAGCTCCATCTGCTGCTATATGCGACAACATAGGCCGGTGCTGAGCTGCATCTCAGGCTTTCGTTGAGCAGCAACATAACTACCGACATGCTTGGTAGCTCTATCCACTCTAAAAATATTTTCACTTTTTTTTTTGGATTCCAACATTCAATTCTATTCATATTGTCGTCCTTGCAAACAACATAAGCCTTCAGTTACATTTAACATTTCATTTTTTTCTTGCTTTAGTTTACCTCTTTCTTTTCCTTTTTTTCAAAGTGAAAGATGAAGAGAAATGGGTGTTAGGATAAGAATTTGGAAAATTATGTTGTATATGGGTTTAGGTTCGAAGACATGGAATCAATTGTGTGCAATTTTCTGAAGTTGAATAATCAATGTGGTTGTCCTATATGGGTAGTAACTACATTTAATATTTTGTTGTTTTTTAAGGTATTTGATTACAGCTAGGTTAGAAATAGTTTACTTCGGTGTTATTGCTAAAAGTAAAAAGAACCAACTTTAACTAATTGATTTTAAATTTGAAGATTTATCGTAAATATTCATTCTATCTATTTATTCTTCATCTCTCTTACTTCCATATTTAACCGATACAAATTTATCTACAGCTTTATTCCTTCTTCCTACATTTTTGTAGTCTTTTTGTCTTGGAAACTAGTATAATACAAGTATAAAAGATGATTAGTTTACTCTTGAATGTTAATTGTTACAAATTAGTTTCTTTCATATATGATTATTACTCAGAAGTTTCCTTTGCTTTTATTGTTTATTCATTGATTCTTTTATTTTTATTTTTTACTCATTGAATAACCTAACTAAATTTTACTTACTTAGAACAAATTATTTATCCTTTATTAGAGGTTGCAATGTGATTTTCATTGAGCAATGGATAGCCAATGTCAGAGATTCAAATCTAAGTGAAAGTTGCCTTCCTATATAGTTGCTCATCCCAATCATTCTGGCAAAGAGGGTTTTTTTTCCAAATTTTCAAGTTATAATTCTTTAATCGACTTCTTTTTCCTAACTTCAACATTATATTTTGTTTGTATATTTGCTTTGTCGTTGGTTCTAAAAAATTATTTAATTAACCGATGCATAAGGAGTACATACTGAACAATTTTTGGAAAACATAGATGACCCAATAATTCAAACAAATATTAAGGTGATGCTAAAGGTTATTAGTTACACACTGAACTAGAGTAGATGATTCAGACATAATAATATAATCTGCTTATGTAAATAGAGTTGCAATATGTGCACGTATGTTTTTGCACTCCTTTAATACTGACTTAGAATTATACAATTAGACTTTTTTTCCATGTTGTTAAGGTACTTTCTGGTTAGTTACTAACATATCCTAAAATTTAGAAATATAGGATTAGAAGGTAGAGCAAACTTTTGTGGGAGAATGATAATTTTGCAGCTCAGTTCAAAAATAATACTTCGTATACATAACTCAGTTCCTGTTCTAATGGATAAATTTATAATACTATCAAAGTTTGTTGATCATTGTCATGTAGATCAGTGGTTAAAAATGGAAACAAAGCTTCTTCTCTTACAAATTTGTAGTTGTCTTATTATTTTGTCTATATGAATTTGTACATCTGGTACTTAGTGTCAGGTTGATTTAAATGCAAAGATGTGAAGCTGAAGCAGATTTAGAAGCTTAGACATACCATAAATGGAGTAGCAAGATTTGATGTACATGATTAAGGTAGAACTTGCAATTATGCTATTAAATCTATTTAGTATTATACAATGTATAACAATTGGTAGATAATTGTAGTTTGTTATTCACGACATTTAATTGATGGGGAGTTCTAAAGCAGATAATGTGAAATACGTGTAAGAGATGAACTCATATAGAAAGGAGATCTGAGCACATAGAATTCTCTGCCTTTATGTTTATTATTGCAGTTTTTATGTGCACAATATTGGTCAACAACATGGTAGATGCTAGCTATTAGTTTGGCATTATTATACTAAAGACTGCTGCATCTTTATCTTTGATAAAATTGACAATTTTCTCATGCTGAAGGGAAGCAAGGCCAAAGCTTGATTAGAAGCGAAGGATTGGGTGTCTGGCTAATTCTCATTGAAGCATCACCCTTTTTGAAGGCGTACTTTTGATGATTATGATATGCAGAGGTTGTAATATAGACCTTTAACAAACAAAGTTGTGCAGCAAAAATAGAAAAACTAAATAGCTTTCATGGGCTTTGAAACCTAGTTTAAGCGATCAATTGTTAGACATTAGTAAACTATTTTTTGATGCTGTCGTTATGATCCTGACCCGTTTACTCTTCAACAGCTACAGGTCTCCCAACCCTGAGTATGGACCTCTCCGAAACCTACCTCGATGTTGTCAAGTACAACTTCGGTACTATATTATATTCATACTAGGTTCACCTACTTTGATTTAAGACCATAGTAGATAAACATTCTCAAGGATTTGGATTATTAGTTCAAAATCTTGAAAAACAAACCATTGGTTAGGACCGCACTAGAATTTTGTTCATTGATATTTCTCCATTCTAATAAAAGCCTAAATTTATGTGCGTGTGTGTACTCTCCAAATGGCATGAGGTACTTCAACCTTAAAAACTGTAAAAGAGATTCATCCAAATAGATGTAAAGCAATTCAGCAAAATAACTGCTATCATAGAGAAGGGCATGATGCTCAATGTTCCTACAATCTCAATTATTTCATGTTCATGTTTAGAGCATTTGAAATTGATGGAAGTATATAATGTAAACTATGGTTTGATGCTGGATTATTTGTTTATGAAATCATCAATTGCTAGATTTCAATTCTGTTATGCATGCATGAGACTATTACTTCTGTTTAATTATGAAGTCCAAGTCTTACTTTTCTTGGGGCCAAGTTGAAGCTATTTGCCCTTTACTTTCTGTCAGTATGTATTAATTATGAGGACTTAGAATATTTGTTATGGTATAGTTTCCAGATTATCTAGTCATAAAGTCCTTATACATATGTGATATTATAACTGATTATAAAGTATGGTGAAAGTTTGATGAACTATAAAAATCTAGAAGATTTATATTCGATTCAAGATAAAATGAACTTATTTGATCTTTTTCTTCATGTGAATGCACAAACATGATAGCTCATTTTAGATGTGTTAAATATTTTACGATTTTAGATTGTCAAGTCAACTTAGTTACGTACAAAACCGTGATTAACGAACCTCAAACAAAGGATAGGTTAATCAAATAGGTTTCTCAAATTAACTATTTTTTGTGTGAGGGTAGAGGATAAGAACTGCTTATTTTCTATTGCTTTTTCACTAAGTATATTTGGTGTTCCATGATGCCTCAACATAGATATGTAAATATTTGGTGTTTGCTAAGGACTAAATTATAAAGTATGAAAATATAACATACAAATTGTTGACAAAGTTGACTTTTTTTACTACTTTTTTAAGTAAGGATCAAGTTAAAGATGTTGGATGAGACCGCTTTGATGTTCTATTCATTATATCTCTATCTTTGCTATTTATAAATAAAATTCATTGGATCAGAATGCCACCGTGTCCTTTTGGTTATTATGTTTTGTTTTTTCAAATTTAGTATTATGTACAAACATGTGTATTATCCTTTATTTACTAAGTTTTTTACCTAATGAAATTGCATGCCAGAGTGATTCATTTCCTTCTCAAAATTACTTTTGCATTCGCATCAAACATATATTTATATTTACTATTAATAAAGAGAATTCATTGAATATATTTACTCGGTGTCTTTTTGAAATTCCAAATACACCATTTTTATATCTCATAGAGAAATAGAATTCAAATATGGGGATATATCATGTTAATTTCTAAGTACAACTGTTAATCATCATGGAGAACTACAGTGTGCGTTCATAAAATGAAGTATTTGAGTGTACCATATTGCTCGTAATTTCGGTGGGAGTTCATCGGTCGAAGTTTTTCTTGATTCTGAGTTAGTATGAAGAAGTTATTGCAGTCTGAACAAAAAAATAGCGGTTCTTCCTAAGCGGAGTTCAAATATGGGGGTGCTTCTATCAAATCTACTTTCACAGGTAAAACTAAAAATACACACATGTTCTGATTAAATGCAGGCCCACCTGGGCGTGCATATATACTCGTAAAAATTAAATGAATATAATTTAATTTTGAAAGCTAACTTCTGTATACAATAGAATTAGGGCTTGAAACTAGTTCCATTGAGTTTAAAAATATCAAAAACCAATATTTCGATATATTGGATGACCTACTTTCGTTTCGCAAGCGAAACGGGCTTTTCGGGTCGTGTTATCGTTTCGAACCAATTCGATATATCCATTCGTTCTTATCTATCTCTGCCTATATATAGGCTATTATAAACCCTAGTAGCCTTTTTATTTTATATTGTATGTACGTACATTTTTTTCTCAACACCTCTTTCCAATGGCAGAAACCTAATTCCCAATTCCAAAACCCTAATTTTAAATTTCATTTCAAAATCAAAAATTCAAATTCATCAAACCCCGTCATGTTATATATCGTTAGAAAGCTCTCGAAGAGCGCAATCTACTGCTTCAATTTGTTTTTCGATTGGAGTCACGGTTTGGCCAGAAATCATTGATTTATCCTCGGCCGTTCGTATTACAGTTTGCTTTTCGACGGTGGATCGTCGTGATCGGGAGGTGCTGTTGGGTAGAGAACGATCAGGGCTTTCGATCCATACGGTTGGTTCGTCTCGTAGGTGTCACAATTCGCCGCGATTGGTGGAAAAAGGGGGCGGCGGCAGAGGTGGTTCCATTGAGTCGTGGAGGATCGCGCGGCCATTATAGGCGCGGCCTGATGAGGTGCTTCCATTGGCGAGCTTCGATCTGGAGAAGGAGGGTCGTGGCAGCGTGCGGCATGGGTTTCAGATGGCGGTTGTACGTGGTTCGTGCTCGTGTTGATGCGTGCTAGGGTTCGTAGGGAGGTAAACGACATATTCCAATTTTGCCCTTTATTTTAATTTAATATAAATTTGATTTTCAAAACTTCTAACTTCAATAACTTGTGCATACGAGCTCCGATTTAGACGCGGTTTATTCCATTGGGATCATATCGAAATTCCAAACAACATGAAACTGGTTTGGCTGTATTTTGAGACCGTTGAATTTTTGGGCTTTATTTGGATTTTAAATCGACAATAAATCAAAGGTGAGTGTTTTAACCCACTCACGAATACTAAATCATCTTATGTTAGTTAAATTAAATTTATAATGTGATTAGAAATTTATTGATTGCTGTTTGGTATTTTAAATTATCATTTAAATTTAATTTGAATTTATATTGAATTAAATTGCCATTTAAATTAATATTGAATTTAAATTGTTAGTTAATACCTGATATTGATAACCAGTTAATTGTTGTGATTTATTGGTTGATTGTGATGGATGCTTAATTGTTGACATTTTGGATGATTTGACGTTATGTTTATTTTATATGTTGTTATCACACTGCAAGTTCCCTTACTTATTGTTAGGAAAATCGCTATGGGCTGAAATGATACATACCCGAACGATCTTATAGATTAGGGAAAAATCGTTATGGGTTGAAATGATAAACCTGAGCGATTTTTGAATTTGGAAATTTGTGATTCGGGATACGGGTTGAAATGATATATATCCGGAAATTTAAATTTATTGCGGGTTGAAATGATATATATCTGTATCATTTTGCCATAGGATAGAAAGTTATATACGGACACCGGATTGGTTAAATTAAATGGTTTAAAATCTTGAATTTGGATTTTGGTTAAATGTTATTGTTTTAAAGGAAATAAATTATAGATTTATATAAATTAAATTATTTTCTAATTCAAGTTTTGAAAGTTGAAATTGAAATGGTTAAAAAGAAATTGTTTAAAAAAATTAAATTGGGAATGTAAAGTGAAAATCGATATATGACTTTAATTCGGAAATTTGAATTATTTTCAAGATTTGGATCATAAATTTTAACAATGGAGTTAAATTTGATGTAAGTGGTTTAAGTAAGTAAATTGAAATTGGGCTTGAAACTGATATGAATTGAAATGGTTTAAAATAAGAATGGAATTGAATTTAAATCATTAATTTGAATTGTTGAAATAGAAATTTAAGTTGAAAATGAATGTTTTCGGAAATTTAAATTATTTCAAATTGAAATTGAAATCATATTGATTTGGAACTAAATCGAAATCGAGTCATTTGAATTGAAACATTAAAACTGAGTTTTGTTAATTTAAAATCTGGATATGGTCCAGATTTATTGAAATGGAAGAAACAGTTTGATTTGATACTATTTTCAAAATAAAATTATTTTAATATAAACTGTTTAAAAATCTATTGTTATAAAATTCAGATTATTTAGATTTTCAAAACTATTTACTGTATAAACCATTTCTAATTATCAAACCATTTTATATTTACTGTTTTAACTGTTTAAAATCCTTAAACTAAGTTAAATTATTAAAACTAGTTTAAAATAGTTTTAATAATTTAAAATAGTTTAAATTATTAAAACTAATTTAAACTATTTTAAATTATTAAAACTATTTTAAACTATTAAAACTATTTTAAACTATTTTGAACCATTTTAAACTATTTAAACTATTTATAACTACCAAACTATTTTCTAAAATTCAAACTGTGCAAGGTTGAATTGTTTATATTTAAATCCTTGATTTGAAGGCGAATATGGTTAAATGGTGTTATAACCTACGTTCGAATTTGAAATGATATTTTCTAGTGAAATGACATATTTTGAGTAAATATGATGGTTTTGAAATGAAGGATATTTGAATGGAATTTGATATTTTGATATCAAATATGAATTGGTTTGGGAAATGTAAAAGAACCAACCGGTGTGAAATAAGCGTTTGGTTGTTAAAGAGACCAGGGTCGGATATTGTCATACTCTCTATCAATACCGAAACTACTATAACAACTATGCATGTGGTGGAGAATCCAGAATGAAGTAGGATGGTTTGGCGAACGCTACTGGAATGAAGTAAGAGAACGATGATGGATAGCCTTGACTTTCGGGTCATAATTAAAATGACTAAAACATGAGCTATACCTGGGCCAAGTGGGGTCGCTCCCTCTATCGAGCATGCTTCTTCGAAACCATATCTATTACTTTGTGATTTGATTTGGTGGCCACCCTTTGATTTGATTATGGGAGTGTGTCTCGAGGTGGACGGAGGAGTATTAGACGGCCTGAACCAGTACAAAAATATCTCTTTTGTTAATATTCTTTAACATAGCTAAATAATCATGCTAGACATAGGGATATTACACTTCCCAAACCAGTTATCAAAACAGAGCCGCTAATAATGCAGCTCGGCTTCTTCGGCTACTAACTGGACATAAGGATATTGGATGGTCTGAACCAATATAAAACCTCTCTGTGTTGATGTTGCTAACATACACAACACCAGAACTGTCATTTTGTAACGGTTATAACCGTTGGTAATCTAATTCCCAACGGTTATAACCGTTGGTAGCAGGTACGTTATAATTTTTTTACATATTTTGTAACGGTTATAACCATTGGGAATTTTGGTCATTCCCAACGGTTATAACCGTTGGTAATTTTCGTACGTCCCAATGGTTATAACCGTTGCTAATAACCATAATTCCCAACGGTTATAACCGTTGGAAAAAACCATAATTCGTAACGGTTATAACCATTGGGAATCTTGGTTATTCCAATTCTATTTTACAATTGGAAGCCATAATCTCTGCTCAAGCAATAAAGGGTAGCATAATCCAGTTGGGATCTGCAACAAGTTTGTATAGCTGTGAGCTATGATAAGATAATCATTACTATGAAGCCATTGTGTATTAAATGAAACCATCGTTTTCTCTGTCACCACCATATATATCATCAATGCGGTGGAAATTGAAGGGGAAAAATATATTCTGTTTCTATTTTTAGTTTACAAAGGAAACACACAAGAAGTTGACTTTCGTTCCCCTACTTTTGAAAAGTTATGTCTATATCCAACGAGATCTCAAATGACACATTCAAACTTCCAACTAAACTCCTAATGTACAATTTTCAAACTCAGAGATACCCACTTGCGCTTACATACATATAATTATTATATTTTTTCGATTATTCAAACAACATCCATGTCTCCTGTTTTCTCTCCTTTTTATTCATCTTCTCGGCTCCATTCTATTTTGACCAAACAATACAATGAAGAATTTTATTCTTCACACAACCATCTGCTTTTCATTGCTTTCGTTCTCATGTTCTCTCCAACTATGAACAGATTCAAGCAAGTTAATTTTTTAACTATCACCTAAATAAGTTGAAAATGATTCTTAATTAATGGTTAAGTATGTACCTTTTTGTGCAGGAGCTCCTTCAAAACTGAATAAACCTCTCGACTTCTGCTCCTATAGTGAAAGCAGTTGCTGCAGCACCGAAGATGACTCAAAAATAGAGAAGCAATTCAAAAGCATAAATGTTTCCGACCCAGCTTGTGCTTCTCTTCTCCAATCAAAGGACCCATAATAATCAAAATAAAAGGATTTGAAAGCTCTAAGAACTAAATAAACATAACTGTGACATTTATTGTTTGCAAAATTAAGATAATTAAGCATGTTTGCAACATTTATGTATTATGACATTTATTGTTTGCAAATTTTGGATAAGCATGTTGTTCAGCTCCATATGCAAATGTAGTTTGTTAAACATTTAAATCATTGCATATTTGTAAATATTAATACTCATGCTTCACACATGTTATCTGTTAAAATTAATTTTAACAGAAACTTTATATTGCTTAGGAATAAATTGCAAACTGCTGCCATTTTCCAACCATGAATTACTTATTTATATAATGAAGCAATAGTAGTCATAAATCACTATTTAGAATAAAAAAATAAGCATAATAAATGTTCACATATTTTCTTTTCATTATGATAACCATAATTTATGTTAAGCATAAACATAAAATAAGTATATACAATTTGCATTTACAGAAATAAATATCTTAGACTTTAAAGCCTGCAATAACTGAAATTTCTGCCTCAAATGAAAGATTCTATGCATAATTGGCTAAGTACCATCTCCTTAAATTTTAATATGGATCTAGACTTTTTTTGCTAAATAAGTTTCTATCTTGTTGCTTATTTATCTATTGAGGAAATCTCGATCGCACAAATAACTAGTTATAAGGCTGAATTTTTAAATCATTACCGAAAGGTATTAATATATTTGTCACTTACAAGTAAAAGCTACTCCTATTTTCAAATTCAAACATTAATTGTACTGCAAATTTGAGGAAAGCAACGGCAATAACAACTGTGAATTCCATAAAAAGAAGCATTGCAAATTGGCTTATTTGGTGTAGTGACATAAATAGATATTACAAATATTGGTATCTATTAATGTGATGTTAAATAACATAATGATAATAGAGCACAATCTACTAGTGCATGTGGATTGGTAAAATGTTATGAGGTTCGATCATTGCTACATTGTAGGTAGATTTTCTATTCAGTGGATTACATGATAGGGTCACCATTTTCAACAGAGTCATATTTGTGTATTTATTTATATACGTAGTGCATAATAAAGCTTAATAATAAATACATGAATGGAAAATCGATTAGAGTATTTTGAGGAAAAAACGCACAAGGCTCTTTTAAGCCTCTTCAAATTAAAAAAGCACTAATGTCATTTTGGTAATATATGATCATAAATTAAGATGAAATTATCAAATGAAATAGTAAGCATATACCATATTTATCTGATCCAAATGCTCCCATGAAATCATCTTTCAAGCTTCTGTAACAAAGAAGTAGCAAATTTATATTTTATACAAAATGGAAACTAATATAAATAATTCAACGTATTACTGTATGAAAGCACAAAGTGACAAATCATTCACATTTTCATTAGAATATTCAATAGGTTTTTCATGCTATATTATTTTCAGGATCTGTAAGCTTGTCCTTTTAGAGTTTTTACTATTAATTCTAAATCTGGAAAACATTATTTCTAACATTTCTCATTCAAGTTATTTCTAACATCATCCAGTAAAGTTTAAGTAAATATAATTATACGTTCAAACCATCCTAAATTTGAAAGTGCAAAAGTTATGTTTCAGAGAAAGGAAAATCAATAATAATTACCAAAAAACATGAAAGGGAAATTAAAACCTTATATGAATCTAGCAAACTTAAACTTCCATTTGTACACAAATTCATCACATAAAAATTATATCAGTATAGACATTGTATTAAACACAAATTGACTATTTAATTATGACATGAACCAAACAAAACCCAAATAAATTTGAAACTATACCTAAAGTTAATATTAGGTTATTTACAAATTGAGCTTCTTTTTCTACTAGGGCATATATTATTTTACACCATATGTTGTTCTACAGTCATAATAATCAAAGCTCATTTTCCATTGAACTTCTTGCCTAAATATTCAAGTGTGTGTTCATATGCCATGCTACAAAATGAACATAAGTAAATTTATTCTTGGGTTACCCAACAATAATTATTTGTTCTTACATTTTTTTGTCCAAAATAAATTATGAAACTTGCTGCAGCAACATGATTTTGACTCCTTTCTTATTCTTTCATTTTTACTTGTATAAAACATGTATAGTTGTGGCTTTGCTATTATCAGGTGTATAAAACATATACAGTTTTAGCTTTGCTGTTACCAGGTGTAACAACCCGGGGTTTTATAACAATTGATTATCGTCAAATGATGATTAAAATGGTTGGCTAATTGCTGTTGGAGTTTTAATCGGTTGAATTCTTTTAAAATTGGGTTGAAATTCTTTTAATAATTCATTGATTATTGGTGGGCTTTAAAAATTGAATTGTGGCCCATGTTTTATTTTGGGGCCGTGAACATTTTCAAGGTAAATAACCATCCCACTTCTCCCTTCAGTTTTCATTTGCAAACCATAACGAAACAAACGAAATAAATGGCGGCTCTCGTTTCTTCGTCTGCTCCTCCCTTCATTCCATTCGCAAGCCGACCCTATTTTATTTTAGCCCGGTCCTCTTCTTATTTTCGAAAAAAAAATGGTGGCTTCGACTTCGTCCTTCTCAGATCTGAGATTTTGGGCTTTTCGAAGCGCCGATATATCTTGATCGATTCTTTGGTTGGTTGTTCGCCTGTAACCTTACTCGATCGACTTCTCATTGCTCACTCTGGCTACTTCGATGAGTTCGATTCTTGCTTCCAGTATGAAATTGGGGTTTTCAAGAAATTCAAAGATAGCAACTTTATATGCTCGAGTGAGGTTCGTCTTCACTTCGTTTTGGGCACCGTGCAAAGGCGAGCAAAAGGAGATGCTATCGGCAGCGATTTGAGTTGGGTTCTTCGACAAAGGTGAGTGATTCTTGTCACTCACATCTAATTCAAGTTTTAGTGTTTTCTGACTTGTTCCGATTTTTTTTACTTGGACTTTGTTCGAATTCGTATATTTTCGTGATTTTGGGTTTCACAGTTTGGTTGTGTGAACTTCTGGTGACTTCGGGCTTGACTTTGATTTTGTGAAAATAGGAACTGGTTCGATTTTTCTTGGTTATTGATTTTAAATTGTTCCATGACTTGCATTGTTCATGGTTGATTTCAATTCTCTATTGTATTTCTTGAAGTCTTCATTGCACACTGGTGGTCTGATTATTTCTTTTGACCTGTATTTCAAACTTGATTTTGTGAAAGCCTGGAAGTTTTATACTCTGACTTGATTGATAATTCGTGTACATGCTTATTGAGTTCCTGCTCTTCATGTAACTGATCTCACCCCGGTTGTCTGCATTGTCTATTGGTGTTGGCAAGCCTTTCATTTTGTTTGATCATTAGTGTAGCCTGGTGCATTTGGTTTCGATGATTGTATTTGATACAATCGAGTCTGGTACCCTTTGTAGCATTGAGTTGCACTACACTTGTTCATTTTCATGTGCAGTTTAGCTTGATTTATGTTTGGAGTAGTTCTGCATAGTTGTGGCTATACATTTGTGGTCACTGCATGTTGTCTGAGGTTGTTCTCTGGTTGGTCTGTCCTAAGCGGATCATTGAAGTGTTGCATAATTGTTGCCTTGGTGCTGACCATGTTGCACTCTTTTAAATATATCTGCACTTGGTCCCTGCCACTGTTTCATGCTTAAATCCATGCCTCTATTTTTGTAGTCATGGATGTTTAATTGTTTATATGTGCACTTTTAGTTGAATTTTGTTTACCTGGTTGCATTACGCATGTTTGTGACTGCCGGTGACATGAATCGCTTCACTGACTTTGGTCAGTTGAGTGTTCCTTGCCTTTGAGTTCTATGCATGTGCCTGCTGTATTCAATCTTGTGTTCTGTGAAGGCAGGAATTTCTGATATGTGTATGTTTATATGCGTATATATAAGCATATATCTATATCTGCTCAATTTGGTCATTATTCAAAGTGTTCACTGAACCTGTACACTTGCCTTCATCTGAATTCAAGATTTTATACAGACGTTGTAATCATTCTTTGGTCTCATTTGTATATGTCCTTTATACTTGGCGTTTTCATGATGCTTAGCACTTGTGTGCTATTTGTTGCAAGTGCTTCTTGTTAATGTATGTTGAGTTTCGCACTGTGTTGTACCCGTATTATGTTTTCTTGCTTGTTGTTCAAGTTAGTTCATTTATGTTGTAATTAGTATCTTTGAATTGCTTGTATATGTATACAAGTGATCACTACTTGAAGTATGATCTTCATGTAGCTTGGTTCCTTGACTCGTTTCACACAGTAGTTGCTCCACTTTTCACTTGTATCAGTTTTTGTATGAGTTTGAGTCTGGTTCCATACTGGTTCATGTATGGCCTTGTTTTAGGGTCTTGACTTCATTGGTATTGGGTCACTTTGACCTGATCTGTAGCACGAGCTACTAGCTTGCATTTACATTGGTCTTTGATTCGTGAAATGCTCTGTCGAATTCATTTGCATTATGTTGTTTGGTCTGGCCATTCTTTGATTCAGATTTGGGCATATCTTCTTATATGCTTGGAGTTTCTGTTCGACATATTGATAGTATTTGGTCTGGACATTGTTGTATTATAGCTTGTACATTGAGTTGAATCCAGCTTAAATGCTCGGATTTGACCTTGTGCTGATTTCTATTTCTTCACTGTAGTGGCGAGGTAGTGCACGCGTGCGTGTACTACAGCCACAGAGTATTGATTTTTAAAGTGTTATTTTAAGTGTTTGAATTGTTTTGTGTGTTCAATTCAATAATTTGAAAGCGTATTTTGATTTGGTTTGAATTGATCATTTTGAGATTTGTCTAATCATTTTGAGATTTGTCTAATTATCTATTTGATAATTAGATTATGAGTTTCTAATTATTTATTAATAATTAGATTTTGTGTTAATTGTCGTTTAGACAATTCTGTGGTTTTCATATTATCTTCGTTGATAACTTTTTTTTATTTATCATTGTTGAGGATTTGAAATTGTTGATTTGTTGTTTTACACTGTTACGTGTTATATCTACCGTTATCTGATTCTCACATAGAAGAGTTGGATATACGAGATTTCTGTGACTGTCGTCTATTTGATTATTTGATTATTACTGCTTCTGTGCACTAATAACAGAGTTTGAATTAGACTGACCCGTGTATTATTTTCTTTTAAATTTAATACTCGGGTCAGACCCGAGTTATTTCAGGTTGTAGATATCTTGCTTTGGATTGTTGTTTGAGCTATGAAGACTTTTCATATCTTTTGGAGTAGTCGTGTCATAGTATAGGTTGATATGTATTCATGTATATTACTTGATAATGTACTTGTATATATAACTTCCAGAGTCGACAGTTGTAGTTGTATAATATGTATTGTGTCAAATGTATTGTAACTGACATCAGTTATATACATATGAGATTTTTGTTATCTGTGTTCCGCATTTTATTATCTGTGTTATTATTATATACATTGTCCTAAACTATTATGAACCGTCGTAGTTCGTTTTATACTAGAATTGGGTATGTCGATGAGAGTAAATAAATAAGAGACGAAAAATGAAAAATATATACCACTCCTATCGAGGTAACCAATACTAGTGTAAGGCCAACTACGGATGGCCGCTCCTATCCAGCCTTATTCTTCGTAATAACAGACAATATTTCTTTTAATACTCTTTGTTATTGTGAGCATGGAGGTGGGGCGTCACAGTTGGTATCAGAGCTTGGGGTTTATGGACATAATATAAAACATAACTTAGATGGAACATGTGTTACAACTATTTGCCGATGTTTTAGTTGTGTTTTGAGTCAAAACTAAAGTTTTGAAATTATGATGAAATTTTTAAATATCTTTATTTAAAAATAAAAGTGGAACTGTGTTTTGATGATTGATTGATTTGTGTTCTATTTATCAGAGTGCGCAGCGGAAACAGTGAAACTGTCTTCGCTGAATATAGCTGATAATCTTTTTGATTTAAAAATCAAAATATGAAATTGAAATAAATTTCATTTGTTGTTAACATAGCTGTATTTATTTTGTTTCTTCGAAAATTTCGAATCCGATTTGAGGATTCGAAGCGATTGCAGTTATGTGATTTTTGTTGAGATTTTTGCTGGTTTTCTTTTATGCTAATCATATATTGATTAGATTTTGTTGTTTTGAAATTATCTTCATTGAAGATACATTCGAATGATTTCTTTGTTCATTTTGTAGTATACGTGCAAAATTTAAGTTGCACGTTGCTGCATTTATTTTACGTTGAACCGGTGTTTGGTTAAATGTATTCTGTTGCCGTTATTTTTATAACGGGATTTTCACATCGTTGCTAAATTTTTGAAGCACGGTGTCTTGTTGACATTTTTAATGAGTGAAAATTCACTGATATTACATTTTGATGTAAATTATTTTGATGAGATTTTTATGTTTAAAAATTACTGTCGCTTCGACTTCAGTAAACGTCAAATTTTAAAAGTGGATTTTCAAGCGGTTATCCCGCAATGCTGATTTTGAGATCCGTTTTTACGGTGTTTTGAGAAGTACAATTTTCTTTTCGAAATTGCTACAGATGTTGTTGCTTTAATCACGTGATTGGAAAATCGTTTTAAAATGAAAAATTGTTTTATAAATTTTTAATAGTTTGCGCTTTCAAAAGAATGAGGAAGCGACTTAAACGATTCAGCAAAATCGAGGACTATGACCCCTTTCTTTTACTGATTCGCTTAACTCCGGACTTGTCCAGTTGAGAATGTGAATTGTTATTTTTATAAAATAAATAAAATTATTTTCAAAAATTTTACAGTTTGCGCTTTCAAAAGAATGATGAAGCGATTTAAACGTTTCAGCAAAATCGAGGACTATGACCCCTTTCTTTTACTGATTCGCTTAATTCCGGACTTGTCCGTTTGAGAATGTAAAATGTATTTTTACAAAATACACAATTTTACACTTTCAAGGAAACGATGAAGAGAATCAAAGGATTTAGTAAAACACGTGGTATAGGACATGTACATTTGCTATTTCGGTTAATTCCGGACTCGTTAATTGAAATATTTGATGTTTTGATGATTCTGATGATTTGTGTGCTTTCGAGCCACTTTGTTGGACCTTCGGGTCATTTGTTGGACCTTCGGGTCATTTGTTGGGCTTTCGGGCCACTCTGATGGACCTTCGGGTCAAATACCAGTACTAGACCTTCGGGTCACTCTACGGACCTTCGGGTCATTTGTTGGGCGCCAAAATTATGTTGAGTACTTGGTAGGCTTCGGCCATTTGTTGATGCACGTGCGGCGAGCTAAAAACCAGCCATCTGATGGGATCGATCCAACCTTTTATGTTGATTTTCTAGTTTTCTTAATTGATTTCTAGATATTTGTGTTTCCAATTATCTGTAGGTAATTGGATATTTGATGTTTTCTGATTATCGTTTTTGATAATCGGATATTTGTTGTTTCTGATTATCGTTTTTGATAATCGGATATTTGTTGTTTCTGATTATCGTTTTTGATAATCGGATATTTGTTGTTTCTGATTATCTTTTTGATAATCGGATATTTTTTGTTTCTGATTATCGTTTTTGATAATTAGATATTTGTTGATTTGAGATTTCTAATTATTGTTTTTGATAATCGGATATTTGTTGTTTCTGATTATCGTTTTTGATAATCGGATATTTATTGTTTCTGATTGTCGTTTTTGATAATTGGATATTTGTTGTTTCTGATTATCGTTTTTGATAATCGGATATTTGTTGTTTCTGATTATCGTTTTTGATAATCGGATATTTGTTGTTTCTGATTATCATTTTTGATAATTAGATATTTGATGTTTTCTGATTATCGTTTTTGATAATTAGTTATTTGTTGTTTGAGATTTCTGATTATCGTTTTTGATAATCGGATATTTGTTGTTTCTGATTATCGTTTTTGATAATCGGATATTTGTTGTTTCTGATTATCGTTTTTGATAATTAGATATTTGATGTTTTCTGATTATCGTTTTTGATAATTAGATATTTGTTGATTTGAGATTTCTGATTATCGTTTTTGATAATCGGATATTTGTTGTTTCTGATTATCGTTTTTGATAATCGGATATTTGTTGTTTCTGATTATCGTTTTTGATAATTGGATATTTGTTGTTTTTTATTATCGTTTTTGATAATTAGATATTTGTTGATTTGAATTCTGATTATCGTTTTTGATAATTAGATAATTGTTGATTTGAGATTTCTGATTATCGTTTTTGATAATCGGATATTTGTTGTTTCTGATTATCATTTTTGATAATCGGATATTTGTTGTTTCTGATTATCGTTTTTGATAATTAGATATTTGATGTTTTCTGATTATCGTTTTTGATAATTAGATATTTGTTGATTTGAGTTCTGATTATCGTTTTTGATAATTAGATATTTGTTGATTTGAGATTTCTGATTATCGGTTCTGATA
The DNA here is from genome assembly GCA_030737815.1 of Allium fistulosum. Classification (NCBI taxonomy): domain Eukaryota; kingdom Viridiplantae; phylum Streptophyta; class Magnoliopsida; order Asparagales; family Amaryllidaceae; genus Allium; species Allium fistulosum. Next base: position 1,002,825,631 of record CM060902.1, on the reverse strand, counting down.
ATTTGATATTTGTGTTTTCTGACTATCGTTTTGATAATTGGATGTTGCTGATTTTGTTGATTATAAAATTTTCTAGTCTCTAATTGATTCTAGGTTATGTTGATTTTATTGAATTGCTATTTTCTATCTATCTCTGTTGATAGTTAGAGTTTGCTGATTATGAAGTTTGTGTTTTCTAGTTAATTGTTGGATAACTAGATATTTGCAGTTGTGCGAATTGTGATTTGTGCTTTCTAATCATCTTTGTTGATAATTAGATTTTGTTGTTTTCTAATTATCGTATCGATAATTAGATATTGCTGTATTGTGTTTTCTATGTTCTAATTATCTAATTGATAACTGAATATTGCTGGTAATTGTATTTAATCAGTTCTGCTGTTTTCTGATTATCTATTTGATAATTAGATTTTGTTGAGGATTTGTGAATTCCTTTTTTGAAATTAAAAGATTTCTTTGGCGTTTGTATTCCCGACTTTTATTTTTCTAGCTTAACTAGTTTATGTTAGAAAAATAATTGTTATTGACGCATTTAATTATGAAAATTACGGGGACGCAATTTTCATAAGGAGGGGAGTCTGTAACAACCCGGGGTTTTATAACAATTGATTATCGTCAAATGACGATTAAAATGGTTGGCTAATTGTTGTTGGAGTTTTAATCGGTTGAATTCTTTTAAAATTGGGTTGAAATTCTTTTAATAATTCGTTGATTATTGGTGGGCTTTAAAAATTGAATCGTGGCCCATGTTTTATTTTGGGGTCGTGAACATTTTCAAGGTAAATACCCGTCCCACTTCTCCCTTCAGTTTTCATTTGCAAACCCTAACGAAACAAACGAAATAAATGGCGGCTCTCGTTTCTTCGTCTACTCCTCCCTTCATTCCATTCGCAAGCCGACCCTTTTTTATTTTAGCCCGGTCCTCTTCTTATTTTCGAAATAAAATATGGCGGCTTCGACTTCGTCCTTCTCAGATCTGAGATTTTAGGCTTTCGAAGCGCCGATATATCTTGATCGATTCTTTGGTTGGTTGTTCGCCTGTAACCTTGCTCGATCGACTTCTCGTTGCTCACTCTGGCTACTTCGATGAGTTCGATTCTTGCTTCCAGTATGAAATTGGGGTTTTCAAGAAATTCGAAGATAGCAACTTTATATGCTCGAGTGAGGTTCGTCTTCACTTCGTTTTGGGCACCGTGCAAAGGCGAGCAAAAGGAGATGCTATCGGCAGCGATTTGAGTTGGGTTCTTCGACAAAGGTGAGTGATTCTTGTCACTCACATCTAATTCAAGTTTTAGTGTTTTCTGACTTGTTCCGATTTTGTTTACTTGGACTTTGTTCGAATTCGTATATTTTCGTGATTTTGGGTTTCACAGTTTGGTTGTGTGAACTTCTGGTGACTTCGGGCTTGACTTTGATTTTGTGAAAATAGGAACTGGTTTGATTTTTCTTGGTTATTGATTTTAAATTGTTCCATGACTTGCATTGTTCATGGTTGATTTCAATTCTCTGTTGTATTTCTTGAAGTCTTCATTGCACACTGGTGGTTTGATTATTCTTTTGACCTGTATTTCAAACTTGATTTTGTGAAAGCCTGGAAGTTTTATACTCTGACTTAATTGATAATACGTGTACATGCTTATTGAGTTCCTGCTCTTCATGTAACTGATCTCACCCCGGTTGTCTGCATTGTCTATTGGTGTTGGCAAGCCTTTCATTTTGTTTGATCATTAGTGTAGCCTGGTGCATTTGGTTTCGATGATTGTATTTGATACAATCGAGTCTGGTACCCTTTGTAGCATTGAGTTGCACTGCACTTGTTCGTTTTCATGTGCAGTTTAGCTTGATTTATGTTTGGAGTAGTTCTGCATAGTTGTGGCTATACATTTGTGGTCACTGCATGTTGTCTGAGGTTGTTCTCTGGTTGGTCTGTCCTAAGCGGATCATTGAAGTGTTGCATAATTGTTACCTTGGTGCTGACCATGTTGCACTCTTTTAAATATATCTGCACTTGGTCCCTGCCACTGTTTCATGCTTAAATCCATGCCTCTATTTTTGTAGTCATGGATGTTTAATTGTTTATATGTGCACTTTTAGTTGAATTTTGTTTACCTGGTTGCATTACTCATGTTTGTGACTGCCGGTGACATGAATCGCTTCACTGACTTTGGTCAGTTGGGTGTTCCTTGCCTCTGAGTTCTATTCATGTGCCTGATGTATTCAATCTAGTGTTCTGTGAAGGCAGGAATCTCTGATATGTGTATGTTTATATGCGTATATATAAGCATATATCTATATCTGCTCAATTTGGTCATTATTCAAAGTGTTCACTGAACATGTATACTTGCCTTCATCTGAATTCAAGATTTTATACAGACGTTGTAATCATTCTTTGGTCTCATTTGTATATGTCCTTTATACTTGGCGTTTTCATGATGCTTAGCACTTGTGTGCTATTTGTTGCAAGTTCTTCTTTTTAATGTATGTTGAGTTTCGCACTTTGCTGTACCTGTATTATGTTTTCTTGCTTGTTGTTCAAGTTAGTTCATTTATGTTGTAATTAGTATCTTTGAATTGCTTGTATATGTATACAAGTGATCACTACTTGAAGTCTGATCTTCATGTAGCTTGGTTCCTTGACTCGTTTCACACAGTAGTTGATCCACTTTTCACTTGTATCAGTTTTTGTATGAGTTTGAGTCTGGTTCCATACTAGTTCATGTATCGCCTTGTTTCAGGGTCTTGACTTCATTGGTATTTGGTCACTTTGACCTGATTTGTAGCACGAGCTACTAGCTTGCATTTACATTGGTCTTTGATTCATGAAATGCTCTGTCGAATTCATTTGCATTGTGTTGTTTGGTCTGGCCATTCTTTGATTCAGATTTGGGCATATCTTCTTATATGCTTGGAGTCTCTGTTCGACCATATTGATAGTATTTGGTCTGGACATTGTTGTATTATAGCTTGTACATTGATTTGTACATTGAGTTGCATCCAGCTTAAATGCTCGGATTTGACCTTGTGCTGATTTCTATTTCTTCACTGTAGTGGCGAGGCAGTGCACGCGTGCGTGTACTGCAGCCACAGAGTATTGATTTTTAAAGTGTTATTTTAAGTGTTTGAATTGTTTTGTGTGTTCAATTCAATAATTTGAAAGCGTATTTTGATTTGGTTTGAATTGATCATTTTGAGATTTGTCTGATCATTTTGAGATTTGTCTAATTATCTATTTGATAATTAGATTATGAGTTTCTAATTATTTATTAATAATTAGATTTCTTGTTAATTGTCGTTTAGACAATTCTGTGATTTTCATATTATCTTCATTGATAACTTTTTTTATTTATCATTGTTGAGGATTTGAAATTGCTTATTTGTTGTTTTACACTGTTACGTGTTATATCTACCGTTATCTGATCTCACATAGAAGAGTTGGATATACGAGATTTCTGTGACTGTCGTCTATTTGATTATTTGATTATTATTGCTTCTGTGCACTAATAACTGAGTTTGAATTAGACTGACCCATGTATTATTTTCTTTTGAATTTAATACTCGGGTCAGAACCGAGTTATTTCAGGTTGTAGATATCTTGCTTTGGATTGCTGTTTGAGCTATGAAGACTTTTCATATCTTTTGGAGTAGTCGTGTCATAGTATAGGTTGATATGTATTCATGTATATTAGTTGATAATGTACTTGTATATATAACTTCCTGAGTCGACAGTTGTAGTTGTATCATATGTATTGTGTCAAATGTATTGTAACTGACATCAGTTATATATATATATATATATATATGATATTTTTGTTATCCGTGTTCCGCATTTTATTATCTGTGTTATTATTATATACATTGTCCTAAACTATTATGAACCGTCGTAGTTCGTTTTATACTAGAATTGGGTATGTCGATGGGAGTAAATAAATAAGAGACGAAAAATGAAAAATATATACCACTCCTATCGAGGTAACCAATACTAGTGTAAGGCCAACTACGGATGGCCGCTCCTATCCAGCCTTATTCTTCGTAATAACAGACAATATTTCTTTTAATACTCTTTGTTATTGTGTGCATAGAGATGGAGCGTCACACCAGGTGTATAAACATGGCGTTAATTTACTACCGAGAAGACTTATTGACTACGAAGAAGACTTAGAATAATGATGGGTGAGGGCTTATTGACTACTGAGATGACTTAGAAGAAGGAAAAATGAAGAGAACTTTTGTCAATGAAAAGAACTAGAAACATGGCGTTAATTTACTAATACTTGGTTTATAAAGAAAAACTATAAACATGGTTAACAAAGAAGAATATAACAATGGCATAAATCTTCCTTTAAGTTATGTAATTTTGAATTTACCATTTACAAAATAACAATAATAAATGGTAATAACATAACTGATTAATTTGAATTAGCATTGATTCATATTAAATGTATTAAATTACAATTAATGCTCTCTTTATCTATATTATCAGGCTGACTATAATTGGAGACCGTCGGTGAGAAATTAAATAAGAGTTGAATACAAAATGAAACGAAAAAAGTGTGACAAAATAGCATTATAACAGTTGTTCATGTAATATACCTAGGATTTGATTTAACGATGATTCATGACAAAATCTGTTGAAATATTTATAATCCCTTTGAATTCCCAAGACCTTATCTTGATTATGGTCATTGCTGAGGTGTATTAACAATGTCTTTATTGAAATAGAAATGTATATATTTATGTAAATATAACAAAAAAATGAACTTATACTAAGTTATGTTAAATTGGGACCTCCCAATGTTCTGGTCAAGCTATTGTAGTAATCTTGTGAAGTAGGCTCAAAAAATCGAAGCATTTCTATGCATTGATTATATATATTTTTCTTTAAAGAAAAAAGAAGAGTAATTTTGAACTTTTGAAAATTGAAATGTTGTTAGATGAACAAATAGATATACCTGTGGTACTTGGAAAATTTTCAGGAAGAGTAGTTGCAAACCGAAGAGTTAGAGATCGTAGGTTAGTTGGTAGGATTGAAAATATACAAGTATAAAAGAGTATATAAAAGAGCTGTAAGGAAATTGAGGTAGTTTGAGAAATAATCATGGAATATCTGGGTAATTACTCGGACATTCACTTCCAGTTATTCATGTCTCACTTGAAGATCTTAAACAACTACAACTTTTGTCCTTTATTTTTAATATATATCCAACTTAAACTAGGAGTTATTATTTTACATTAGTTCTCTACTATGGTCAATTTCAATTTTCTATAAGGTAAACTGCATAAAGTGGTCTATATATTATGGAAAGGTATTTTGAAATTCATTATGGAAATGTTATTTTTATCCTATAATTTATGATTTTTAAATGCCTTTAATTTATGGTGAATGACGGGAATGCTTTAATGAATTACCTTAGTGGTGTAACGTTAATTTAATGCATCCAGTGACCTTGACATGGTGATTGTTTATCAAGGAGACATCATCACATGTTCTAAATCTTTTTCCTTCTGTGGACTGCCAAAACCTATGGCCTTAACCATTATCATTTCCCTGAAATCAATGCCAAAGTTTTCAATTGTTACTTGGATACATATCAAAAATCAAACTTAAAGAAAATTAAGTAGAGCTTGCCTTGTAAGCATTCCATCTGTATTCTTTGGTAGCATCGGCATGATTGGCGGCCTTTATGATTCCTCGACCAACTATGATTACATCACTACCTCTCTCATTAATTACCTGAAATATTATTGTATTGTTTCACAATGATTAGCAAAAAGCTCTTCTTCTTTTATTGTTGTGTCTCTTAATTTCTTACGTATGTAATGCAATTAGACTACTTGAAAATAGCAAGGAGAACATATAAATGATTTTCTCAACTCAATACAACTGTTATTATGTAAACATTAATAACATTTGAAATTTTATCGACTTCTTTGTACTCAACTAACAGATAGTTAAGCTGGAGCCAGTTGATTCAGCTCAAATCATTAAGCCTCCTTAATATAAACTACCTTAACAGTTGTACAATAATTTTTCTTTTTATTTCATCAACCTTATGTTATTTACAACCTACCTTATAAACCCTATTTTTATAGAACTGAGAAAGCATATGAGAATTTTAAGCAATAATTATATCAATAACCAAGTTTCAGATGTTGGCACAGACAATACCACCCAAACTTTTGCAACTTGATAAACTTTAGCTTTCGATTGTAAAATGGCATTCAATTTATATCATGATCATTGTACTAAAACTAAAAGCATTAAAAATACTTGACCCAACCATTTTTAAAAAGCACCCACTATTTGAGCTATTATATTAGTGTTATGCTTACACTAGGATAGTAGAACTGCTATGCTACTGATCAACATCCAATGGAAATTTACCAAACAAATTTTATAAGATGGACTAAATTTTAGTCTTTAATTTTCAAATTTAATGTACATAACCCATTTCAAAACTAAGTATGCTCCCCTACTAAGTTTTTAAGGTGTACAGACCAAGGAGTTTAAGTAACATACAAGGTGATTTCTAAGTAGTTAAAACAATAAAATGTCACCCAGTTTATATGAATAAATAGTATGTTTTTATTGAAAAGCCAACCAAATCGATCATTTTATGATTTTTTGCATTTTTTTAGCGTCTTCCATGATACTCACATATTCACGCATAAAACAAGCCAAAATAACTATAAAAATAAACATATAATCATAGTTTTAAATTAAAACGATGTCGTCGTTTTTGTAGTTTCTACTCTCAATTTTATCATTTTCCTAATCATTAACATCAAAGTATCCAAAAGTATCCCCAAAAAAAACAATATAATACTTTTGCAAAGATGTCAAAATATGTTATATTCACTTCCAGTATGGCATACTGGAAAGTTATCTTATAAATAGGGAATAAAAAGAACAAAATACTTAATAGAATATTTGATTGAAGTTCTTCCAAAAAAAGATAAATAAGCATAGTATGCAAAAGTAAATGCCAATCTACCAACGTAGAAAAAATACCTGCTAGTTACGTATTCGCCGAGTCTCACATACATAGACCTGCTAGTGTTAGATGCATATATGTTAGGTGTTGCTAGTTTAATACATGAAGCTTCTATCAGCCTTTTAGGAGTATTCTATCTAACTGACTTATGATGGTATTGCAAGTCAAAAGCCAGGTTGGATCTCTTTAGCTGCATCACAACGTAATCACCATGTTCTGATTTATTCTGTTAGTTCGCCAGAGTTTTTCTTAGCTCAAATTAGTTCATCCCTACTGTTCTTTATCCTAGAAAAACCAGAATCGGGTCTATTTTGTAAGCAAATTTCGGATATCCTAGCAGTGTTCTTTCTTATATGTTTTTGTAAGGACTTGCTTGCCTGCACAGACTGGGTTGTCTGCTATCTTTTCTGACAGGATTGTATTTTAGCTGCAACTGAACGCAGACGCTCACCATTTTCTAGTTCAACAGAAAATTATGATTTTGTTATTTCAATGTTATACTTCTGAATAAAGTGAAGCAAATTTACTTAAATAAGAAGTAAGACCAGTATAGGTGCAGCCAGGAAAGAATGACAAAGACAAAAGGAAAGTGAATAACTTCGATTTCGTTGATTTTCCAATCTACCAACATAGAAAAAATACCTGCTAGCCCAAATCTTCCTTCATCTTCGTCAGGTTGGTAGAAAAAAGGGTAAAGGCGGTGGAAGACAACGGTGGTAGATGGCGGAGGTGGTGGTACAACAAGGGGCAATAACCCTAGAACGAATGAAAGAAGAAAAACGTGAAAGGGTTCTTCGTGAGAAATGGGATAAAGTAGTAAGAGAGGATAAATTTACAATCCTATCCGTGTTTCTCTTAATTATTTACCAAATTACCAGATTTAGTAACGGTTATAACCGTGATAAATGGTCGTAACGGAAATAACCGTTAGAAATTTATAACGGTTATTACCGTTACAAATTGAAAACGGAAAAGTGTTACAAAATGAGCTATTTGGTGTTGTGATAGCACACTAGACGTACGGTTACTAGACTGTCGGAACCAATAAAAAAACCATGCCCACGATTTAAAAGGTTGCAAACACACGATTTGACTTCACAGTCTAAATTCAGTCCTCCCCCAAGTCTAGGGGAAGACCGTGCCAAGCGCACGAACAAATAACTTTTCATATCTCACCGTCGTCGTTCGACAACGCAGCATACGAACGACAACGACAATCTCAGAAATGAGAATGGTGACGCCAAACTAAAAGCAAATTACATTTCACAGCTTACCGCCATCGTTCAACGGTTGTATTGACAACACAGCATACGAATGACAACGAAATCCTCATAAATGAGAACGGTGCTAAACTAAAAGCAAACGATATTTCATAGCTTACTGCCGCCGTTCAACAGTTTTATTGACAACACAACTTATGAACTACAACAGAAATCTAAAAAATGAGAGCGGTGTCGCTAAACTTAAAAAAACAATTTCTTGCAGATCACCACCGTCATTTGATACACATCATATAAACAACAAACGACCTATCCTCAAATAGTGAAGCAGACTGTGCCAAATGCATAGAAAAGTTTACATGAAAGGCAACATTCGGAAAGTAGCTCATAAGATGCAAAGTCCAGAAATGAGTAGGGACAAGTCCACATCAACCTACGATCATTGTAGACTTGGGAGGCAAGATGTTACACCCGTACTTCTCAACTAAATTAAAGGGGAATTAAATGAGGCACGGAGCGAAGAGAGCTGCCCTCACAATAAAGGTTAAGACGAAAAGAGAAGAGATTGAAGGGATCCAACTAGTACTGCACAGAAGTTAGTCTGTCGGTCATGATTCTCGGTCCAACCAAAATAACTACAGCCAAAACGCAGGAAGTCGCAATAGAACAAAACACTGAGCTCATAATACGAGCCACAGAGATACCGGATCTAAGTCCATCTCCTGGTTTTAATATTACATCAAGATGCTGAAGCCAAGATCTGATATAGTCGCAAGAAATAGATGATGAATTATTGCGCTTGCAAGCCATAATAGGTTAATGACTGAACTGCGCTACCAACATTACCAAAACTCATACCATGTTTACACCCTCAGGACGGATCTGCACTGTGCATACTAAGGGCTACCTAAGCGGAACTGCACGAAGTCAAAAGCACCTTAAATGTCTACACACATGGCCACTCAAACAATGCTCCATTGCAGATCCACACTTACAGAAAAATAGCAAAGATATGAAATCACACTTATAAATACCCACGCCACAGGAGCAACCCAGATCACGGTCAGCTCAGACGACAGATCATTTCGTACATATATCGACCAACTCCCAAGTTAAGAAAATCACGCACGATGAAGCCCAAAGTAGCTCAGAACAATCGCACCTGAGTATCAGGAAAGCACCGCAACATCGTACGAATATCGTACACTAATCTGTACATCCTCACTCTAAATATGCCAGCAGTGCCCCAAAACCAACGGGTAACTCTTATTATCCTCCCAAAGACCCATATGCAAAGCCAATTCAAATTTTAGGTCTCCCGCCATGATTTCAAATACTCCCACCACGATTTCAGAAGTTCCCGCTTTTACCTCAAACTTCCCACCAGAAACACACCGGCAATCCGGGTACATCAAATATACAACGAGGACAGGCGACATCTGGCAGCTAAGGGATAAAACACAACGATAAGAGATTAATTGTGGTGATCCATGTACGCCATCATACTATATATAGAAAAAGCACCGTAGCAAGAAAGGGACTTTTACCTATTCCACTTTTAGATACTTTTAAGGTTTTATTGCACTCTCTTCCATGAAAACCTATACTAGAAAATATAAAGAAATAAAGATTTCTCCCATGGACGTAGGATTCCCTAACATCCGAACATGTAAATTCCTTATGCCCTTTACTATTTCTACATTTTATTATTTACATATTTAGTTTTTAGTACCAGATCTTACATTTTCTATACTATAATTAATACTAGTTGGATTTGATATTTTAACAAATAGTTAAAGTGCAACTACCTAATTGTGTAAGCATCTAGTGGCATAAGTATTACTTAATGGAAAATTTAATACTACTTAACTTTACTAATTTAAAATCATTGAGTTAATTAGTACGATAATTACTTCCTCTTCAGTTAGAGTATTGTAAGACGAAAAATCTTAATAACACTTTTATATATTATGTATATATACATATTATTTAAAATTTAATTTTGTAATATATATGTGTATAACTCATTAATATTCTATATATAAGTTATATATATATATAATTTTACATAGTTTTTAATATATATATATATAACAGATTTACATACAGACAAATATTTGGACAACATACAATACATATAGGATGAGCTAACATGTCTGTTGTGATGTAAATTCCAACATTTATATATAGGCTTTGATGTGCACGTGAATGTGCATATTTTTACTTCCATATTTAATTGAATTAAATAAATGAGCATATAGGGTATTTTAACATGTTTAAACCGAAATTTCAATTATTTTCAAATCATTATATATTCATCTTCATTTAGGGGTAAAATGGTCATTTGTGTGCATATATTAATTTGAGAAAATTTACTTTGGAACTTTTATATTATTTTTGTAGGAATTTGGATTCAAATACAAGTGGTTTCATGGAAAATATGCATGCACAAGAGAATACAAGCAAATGAAGATGGAAATAATTCATTTCATGAAACATGGAGGACCCCACCCACCCACTTACCATGATCACCTATTAGAAGCTAATGCACATACTAAAGAAGATCAAATTTCATGCATACTTGATGATGGATTAATTAGAGGCTAATGATAACTTGGTGGCCACACTTCCTAAGAGGGTTGTTTGGGTAGTTCCCAAAAATATGATTAGGGTTTCATACATGTATAAATACCCCTTATGTTCATGTAACTTCTCTCTTAGCCTCTTCTTTAGTTAGTTTAGTTTGAGGCTCACAAATAAAATATGAACTCTTTTTTTATTTCATGGCTACTCAGCCATTTTCTTCTACTTATGTAATTTTGCTTATATGCAATGTTAATTAATGTTCTTTTCTATTTACATGCTCTCTTTCTTTTCATGTTAGTAGTGTAGATCTTTTATTCATGCAAGTAGATTAGCTTTTATTTTAGTTTAATAGTTCTCCTTTTACTTTGCTCTCTTTTTTCCTCTTGTTTTTGTTTTATGTTGAATGCTATAATTGTCGATATGATAAAAAATATGAGAGGCTAAACCACTTCAATTTAGGGGCAATGAAGCTCTCTTAATCATGTGGCTTTAACATTTTAATATTTATTGATCTCTTTTTGTGCTTAATGGAAATGATAGAATGTGGTAAATATTTTGTTTTTTAGCTTTGAATTTGATAGCCTATATTGTTGACACCAAATAGGCTATGCTTAAACAAACAAAACACAAATTACCTCTTTATCTACATACGATTATGGTAATGAAGTGAATGCTAAAATCAAAATTTGATGGTCTATATTTCTAATCAATAGTTAATAGGTCATGCTTAGAATAGATTTTATTTTCAAGTTCATTGTCATTTTCATGAGAGTTAAACAGGAGTTTAATGGGTGTGTTATAGTTTGATGGTTTATATTGGGCTAATTAATAGCACAAATATGTCATACTTATGATAAACACATCAGTTAAACTCACTAATGACCAAAAAAGAGAGATCATAATTTCATTTTGTTGAACTATGTGATCTTGAGAAGGACATTGCCTCTAAATTGCCTTCTACTCTCGTATTTTTATCCATCCTAGCTTTTGTTAGTTTTACATTTTTCTATAGTTAACAACACTTTCAAATCTTGGTTTAATTTGATTGAACAGAAATTTTAAAAATCTAAACAATTCCCTACGGATCGACCCGTACTCGCCACATACTAAAATTGTACGCCGTGCGCTTGCGGTTATTTTTAATATAAATTCGATCGGCTATTTTCCAATCCGATGGAGATTTAGCCGGTTCGAACAAGTTTTTAGCGCCGTTGTCGAGGAATTAGTTTTTGATTTTATTTTCTATTCTTCAAATTATTTTTGTTTGATTTTATTGTGTGTTAAGTTGCACTTAAAAAAAATTGTGTTGTGTGTTTGTTTGATTTATGTTTTCAATTTGTTGTGTGCTTGTTGTTCTCTTTTCATTTGCATTTGCATTCCTATTTTTATAAAAGTAAAAAAAAGCATACACATTCCCAAAAAAAATTTATTTCATTTTATAATTTTCGCTTTCTTTTTACAAATTTTCACTTACATTTTATAAAACTGCCGAACTTCCATTTTTCAATTCTGTGCATTGCTGTGTTACTGTGCACTCTAGTTTCTGCCTTGCTTTACAACTTCACTTTCCCTTTGTCATAACTGCCATCCCCTTCTTTCAATTATACATTCCCTTGCCTACACTTCCACCATCATACAACATAGTGCAACCCTATACTCTTAACCTGAACAATACCTGTCCATCCCCTGTTCACAGCAAAGCACAACTCTACTGCTACAACTTACAACAGTGACTTCTGCATATTTTCAAAACTACTACTTCATCGCCTCCGGCCACAAACTTCTCCACATTTAACTGCCACAATCCTTCATCTCATTCTACTTCATCAACCAACAACCACTGTCATAAATCAAACTTGCCATAATCCATCTACAATTGTTGAAATCACCACCCACCTGAAATTGTGACTATTACATATCATAGTGCACTTCTACGACCACTCTTCTCTGTTTCAAGTCCATCATTAGACTTCTGTCACCACTTACTGTGCATACATCTCATCACTTCAACTTCACCTTACTTCACAAACTGTCATCACAAAAACTGACCACATCAACTACATCACCTGATCACCAGCAACCACTTGACAACAACCATCACTTTGCCATTGTACAAACTGAAAGCTTGCCATTTCCCCCAAAAGACAGTACACATACCTTCTTCAAGCTACTACATCAAACCATATCAATACAAAACATTACGCACCCATTCCCAACCCATACATAACCATACACTGTCACAAGCATTTCATACATACATCCTCTACCATATAAATCGACATACTTCACCATTCATCACCCACGCCAGTGCCAGATTCACCATATAAACTGCCAGCAATCATTTACAACTGCCTCACTCCCTGTCAAACAAATACTAGTTCATTACTCCCCTGCACACACTCATTCCATACATCAGCAACATCCCTGGTCAGCAGCAAACGCTCATTACAACACTTCTGAATATATCAACATTCACCATTTCTCACATCACAGTCAACAACTACAAATTCCTACTGCTCCACTGCAAATCTTCCATAAACTACCGGCATTTCTGCCACAACTGCTCTGTACACCATAAACAAAGTTTCAACAAACAATCGCACATCAACTCCATCTTTATCACTTCAACTGTCTACCTTCTGTAACATCCTGCCGTTTTGGACCATTCAAATCGACAATAAAACCACACATGTCGGACTTGAATAATTCAAAACAATAGATTGTTAATAAAATTTGGGGCAAATAAAATCAATCACAGACACAGAATATTAGAATAACTCGCAACGAAATAAAATAAACATAGGAGTTCATGAAGCTCCTAGATACATAGTCTCAAACTAATACATAATACCCAAGTATGAAAACAAATACAACGGAAAGTTTAGATACATAAGTTCTCTACTACAAAAGCAAAAGTTGAGTGGAAATAACTGGAATGGAAATATCAGGTAGACAGCTAAATCTCCGGCGGATCCTAGCTCCAAAAAGGATGAAACCAAAGCTGTGAAACTCAGGCTGACCCGAGTGTAAAGCAAAACACAAAACACTCGAGTCAGGACATACTTACTTATAAAATGCAAATCAACTCAAGTGAACTGTAAAAGAAATGCATCAGTAACTTAAAGGATGCTTGGGATCGCCCATCCTTTAAGGATCCATTGAACTATCTACTATGTATTGATATACGCTATTATAATAATGTCTAAAGTAAAGTAAACTATTAAAATAGCATTAAGGCGTTACATTTTCCCCTTTAACACATTTTTATAATGCTAATAGTCTATACAGTACTGTAACTCCCCGTAAAATGGGGCCGCCAGAGGATACCCCATAGGTACGACAAAAAACAAACTCATAGAAGGCGCGCTAGGGTAGGTGACACGACACAACTAGGCAATGCCAGGGTAGATATACCAATTACACTTTCGGACTGTTGGTAACGCATACCCGCAACTACCGCCCAACTCGATCCACACTCCCGAATCAAAGGTGCGCACCAAATCAATCACAAAGTAATAGAATGGCTAACGATTAAGTGTGTCCGATCTGAGGAGGTACCTCACTTGGCCCGTCAATTGATCCTGTTTTAGCCACCTTATGCTAACTCACCGGAGTTAGATCCACGTATGTATACCCTTAGGATCGTCGCCACCATCCTACTTCATTCTGGAATCTCCATCGCGTACACAGTTGTTAAAGTGGTTTTCGGTATCGACAGAGGGTATGCCCATATCCAATCCCGGTCTCTTTAACAACCAAACGTTATTATAACCCGTGGTTATTTCAATTTCAAATGGTTTATATTTCATATCAAACATATTCATTTCAAAACCATATAAATTCCATATCATTATTCTTTAAAATATTATTCATTTTTTCCAAAGTTGTATACTTCCAAATTCATTTAATTATAACCCCTTGAAACGTAAAAATTTAGAGATCATAGCACTTTAAAAAGGGGCATTTCACCAGAAGGACAAACTTTGCAGTCCAATTAGTTTCTAGGACACCCATTCAAAGAAATTACTTTCAAGGCCAAAGTCAGCAGAATAATTACTTTCAAGGACAAAGTCAGCAGTCCAATTACTTTCAAGGACATAATTTCATAGGTTTTTAGGCCCTAGAAACTAATTATTTTGCGTTTTGTCCTTGAAAGTAATTATTTCAGTTGTGTGTCCTAGAAACTAATTCCACTTGCTAAAGAGACCCTTGTGGCTAATTTCCACCTTTAAAATGTAACCTTTAGAACCATAACATTCGGAACTAAAACCCTTTAGAAATTTTATAGCATTCTGGAAATGTCACTTTTAAGAAAACGCAGCAGTACAGAAATGCTACTGTAAGAATTCGCAGCGGTGCAGAATTGTTACTATAAGAATTCGCAACGATGCAGAATTGTTACTGTAAGAATCCGCAGCAGTGCAGAATTGTTACAGTAAGAAATCATAGCAGTTTTGAATTGTTACCGTAAGAAATCGCAGCAGTTTTGAATTGTTACTGTAATACTTCCTACTACAATAATTTATAAAATCAAATAGTACATATATTTCAATTTTTTATCATAGTCATTATATCATTCTTATTATATCACTCAAATTTTAGCTATTTGGTCATTAAAGAAACCACACCTTTAGTTAAATAACTTTGTTACTATAATGTCAAATTTTAAAGCTGAAATACTTATGCTAAGTTAAAAGTACGTTATTAACTTACACTTTATTTTTTTTTCAGTAAATAACATTTATCATTTTTATTATCCAAGTTATACCATTTACATTAGTTAAAACTTACATGTCAAATGTACGTTTTAACTTACATTTTTTTTCCACAAAAAAACCATTTATCATTTTAATCACTATTACATGAATTAAAACTTACAATTTATAGGTTAGAATAAAATACCATTATTAAGGCAAATCGGATTATTAAATTTCAATTAACCTTCATTCTGTAAATTAGATTCCAAAAATTACATTTCCAACTACTTATTTCTTATAAAATTTTTAACTCATGTAAACAAATTCACGGAAATTATTACATTAAATTTTAGTTGAGATTCATATATAGAATCCAAAATACTTAATAATTTTTAGAAAATCATTTTAAATCAACCATGGAGTCTGTATAAAATTCTCTACCCTAGGGTCAAGTAAATACAGACATATATCATTTCAATCCGCTATTTATTAATTTTCCGGGTTTTTATATCATTTCAAACCCGCAATCCCAAGTCGAATAAAATTGCTCAGGCCTATCATTTCAGCCCATAACAATTTTCCTTAATCTAAAAATCATTCGGGTATGTATCATTTCAACCCATAGTGAAGGAACTTGCAGTGTGAGAACAGAATATGAAATAAACATAACAATATTCAATATATCATGGCATATGATCATAACAGGTAAAATATGATATGAAATAACATAAATTAAACATAGGTGAAATTCTCAACTTGCATATACAAATCCATACAATTCCATTTTCATCAATTCACCAAAATATAAGTACGTTGTCAAGAGTGATTACTCACCTTTCTTTGGTTAGAGAAGTGATTCAAAACGCAACACAACGACTACAACAAGCACGACAAATTATGGACAAGCTTGAGTGAGAGGAGAAGCTAAATCCGATGCTTTGAAAAATAAAATAAATTCCATGCGTAGACAAATAATTCACATAGAAAATAAAAGTAGAAAATTCTATATTTGCAAAATACATGAGAAGGGTTAGCCTATAGGCTAATAGGATCGGCCTAGAGGGGTCAAATGGTTCGGCCATGATGGTTTGGGCTCGGCCATAGGGGGTTTTGGTTCGGCCTAAACTAGATTTGGGTTAGGGTTTGGTCTATAGGCTAGGGTTAGTGGCTACAAGGCTAGAGGAAGGCAAGGTTTGGGTTTAGGGTTCGGCCTACATGGTCAAAGCAAGGCTAGGGTTAGGTTTTGGCAAGGTTTTGGGTTCGGCTATAGGGTATGGCAAGGCTAGGGTTAGGGTTTGGCAATTAGAGAGGAGGGTGGTGGTGATGGACGAAATAAATGAAGAAGGAAAGGGGAAAAGGATGGGGTTCGGCTATAGGTTTTTTTTTGGTTGGAGGAAGAGGAGGTGGAGGCCAAAATTGGTGAAGAGGAAAGGGAAAAAGGAAGGAGAAGAGGAGATGGGTGTAGAGACAAGCATGGCCAAAATTTGTTGAGGAGAGGAGGAGGAAAATTGTAGAGAAAAACAAAATTTTAGAGAAGAAGAAGAAGGTGAGGAAGAAGAAGAAAACTTACATCAATTTCTACGGAGGCACAAATGAAAAATGAGGGTCTAGCAAAACCCTAGAATATTATATAGGCTACTCAATCATGTGGCTTCTCATCTACTAAAGGAATTCCTAGCCCATTAGTATAAGCCCAAAGTCACAATGTAAATAAGATGAATGTTAAGGGAAATAACTGCGTGTAATACGCCAAAAGTTGTAAGTTTTAAGAAGTAGGAATCAAAATTTAACAAAACAAAAAACAAAGAAAATGTTAGAATTAAATCCATCTTCATACAAAAAAAAGTTAAAGCTCAAAATTCAAATTTTAAAGTTTTCACAGAAAGTCAAACTTTGACCAAAGTTGACCAAAATTTGCATTTTAAGAAAAATCTTTATTTTATTAAATTTGGAAGAACATTTCACATCAAATCCCAAAATATTACATTAAATTTCCAAATTTACCAAATTTTAAAATAATTATATTCAAAGTTTCAAATGAATTTTCATTTAAAATATTTTCAGAATTTGCATGTTGTTACACCTTCTCCCTGTCACATTCAACAATCCATCATACAAACCCATCACTTCTCCAATCTCAAGTGCTTCAACACCCACCTACTGCAGCTACACACTTCCACCTGAACCAATGCAACACAGCAAAACAAATCATTTCCTATGTTATTAATTCCAGCAACCTCGCATATCAACTGTCCTGACCACGGCCACGACCACGACCATCTCCAGTTCACAACCAAACTACTGCCATGGTTCCACTTCCAAACTCTTCTCGAACAACATTCAATCAAATCGAATTTCTGAACAACCCAAAATTGCATCTCACCCCAAAATCGAATTCCAGAACTTCACCGCAGCCAATTCGCCAAGTCGACCAACCTTCCACAGCTACAACCTCCAACAGCAACACCTTCACAGCAGCAGCCTTGCTTCCAATCGCACAAACTCTGCCAATATCACCTCTAACTACTTACCACTTCAAAACCGCTACCACTCAAAACAATCCCAAAACACAACCACCGCCTCGCCGTCAGCAGTAATCGCAACCACCCAAATCCAATCAACCTTCGAGCAACCTCTGAACCTCATCGCGACCCTTAATCCACTCTTAATTCGCTTTATTTTGCAGTTCGCATGATTCGTGGAGTTTTATTTTGCTATTTGAGTGAATCGCGATTGTTTGGTTTTGCATTTTCTTGTATTTCTAACTGGAAAAAAATGGGGAATCTAATTGTTTTAAGTTAAGTGGATTGTGGGCTGGTTCACTTGTAGGCCTGAATATATTTCTTTTTTTTATTTAGTTCTTTTAATTTAGTTTAATTCTGTTAGGAAAAAAACAAGTTTGTTTGGGGTGATTAGGTTTTTAATAAAACAAGTTTGTTTTAATCTTCCTTTCTTTTATATATATAAGAAAAAACATTAGTTTGTTTTGTTTTTGTTTAAGTCTTCTATTTAAAAAAAGAAATAAATTATCTTGTTCAACATTTTATTTTAAGTTTTAGATTTACTTCCTTAAAAAGTTACAATAAATAAATTTGTTTCAATTACGTTGTGTGTATATCTTGTTTGAAATTTCAAGTTGCAAAAGCAGATAAGGAAAGGAGCATGCTGTTAATCTTGCTTTGCTTGCTTGCTTAAAATAAAAAATCGCCGCTAAAAAAATATTTTGCTAATAATTCTGCACGCTCTGGTATCGTGCCCCTCATCTCTTGTTTTATTTGTTTTGCATTATTGGTTGCTTGCATTTAAAAAAAAATTCGAAATCAAAAACAAAAACAAATTTCATCGTAGTTGCATTGTTAATTCACGTTTAATTTCAGTTTTGGATTTCATTTTAGAATTATGATTAATAATAACGGTTTGACATCTTAAGGGTGTCGTGAGATCACCTAGGGCTTAATTGTATATTGACAAGTTGTCCTTTTTCGATAATTTATTTTCTTGGTGTCTAGGCTACGGCAAAACAATAATCAGTTATAAATATTATGGTGATTCGTAAATATTATACTCATTATTTCTCCAGTGGTACTTAAACCTTCGGCTGCATTGCTACGGTGATTCGTGGTGCACCGATAAATCCTGTATGTTACCTAGCTGAGAACTATCTTGTTGAATTAAGACAATGCGTGATTATACAATTTTGGGTTAGGTGCTGCTTTGGATAGAGAATTTGTAATTAAACCCTTGCATTCATTTAGTTGCATTAGTTCATGCATATTAAAAAAAGAAAAAAAAATTCAAAATTAAAAAACTAAAAAAAATTGTAAATATTCCTTAACTTAGTTTTTAAATTCTTTCTTTTCAAATTTTTCAATCAAAAATTTAAAAATCCAAAAAAATTATTTTTTAAGTTAGTTTTTTTCTAAAAAAAACAAAGATAAAAAAATATATAAAACTTTTCAAAAACAAAAAAAAATGAAAATCTAGAAACAAAAAAATCAAAATTTCCTTTTGAAAAATAAATTCCTTTTGGTAAATAGTTTTCCTTTATAAAAAAAGAAAAAAAACATTGTTTAAAATGTTCGAGTTTCCCCACTTTCCAGAATTTTACAACAGTTGTGAAAATCAATATAATCCATATAGTTTCACAACAAACTCGTATGGATATTTTAATGATAACTTTTGTACAAACTATTCGATTTTTGAACCACAAAATTGACAAAATGATGATCAACCCTCAAATCTTGAAAAATGCATGGAAACGATTTCGTCTTTACTTGAACTCTCTACACAACAAAATCAAATGATAAATGATTTGTGTAATTCATATTTGTGCAATGGTTCAAGTCAAAGTTTTCAAAATAATCAAAATTTGAATTCAATTCAAAATTCAAACGATTTCGTGTATAACTCATGCCAATACAATTTCGAACTCCAATTTGAAATTCAAAATCAAAATGGAAACAATGATTTAAATGATTTTGGCAATAAGAATAATCTCGACTTTGGTTCAATGGAAAATTTTTGTTCTCAACAATTTCAAAGTAAAAAATTTCAAGTTAATAATTATAAATTTGAATTTGTTGAACAAATGGATGAGATTTATAATGATCACACGGATTAGTTGTTTGAAACATATATGAAACAACGTGAGAAACAAAATCAAATCCTAACGGGCGACGAGTCAAATAATAATCCACCTTTTACCCAAATTGACGATTTTCAAATAACAACTTTTGCAATTGAAAACGACAATCTTAATGAAGTTGTTGATAATACGGTAATTGAGTTGGATTTCAAATCTTTTGAGGGTGAGAAACTCAATTTAAATTTCGATCTTCCTTTTTCCGATTTTGAAAATTTGAATACAACAACTTTGGATTTTGAAAATGATATACGCAATGAAATCGTTGATAATCCAACAAAGGAAGACGAATTTAACGAACACGAATTTTTTGGACTTTTCGATGACGAGTTATTGAATTCCGAAGGGGAAGATTTAAATCACCATTTTGATTTTGAAATCGATAATTCTGAAGAAATTTTCAATGACGAGTTTGAATTTCAATTTGGTGAAAATAAACTTGAATTTCAACCAATTATTTTATCAACCCCAAAAATCATCGAAAATAAAACAACTCACACAATTTCTAATAAAACGACATTCGTTTTTCCAAATCAACATTCAACTCCGAAATCTTTTATGATTTGATTTTTTGCGCTTAAGCTGTGCTCGCATATTTGACGAGACAAATGAACTGGCCTTTGGAAAACCGTTTCATTTACTCTTTGATGATATATTTTCCGAGTCGTGTAAATAATAATCACTTTCATGTAAATATAGGTCATAGTTTTATTTTTATTTTTCTCCTTTCACTTGGGTTGACTGTGGGGACACAGTCAAAATCAAGTGTGGGGGGAGCCTCATCTTCTTTTTATTTTATTTTTCATGGTTATTTTTGCATTTTCTTTCCAAAACTCAAAAAAATTAAAAAAATCCCAAAAACAAATTTTCTTTTTAATTACTTTTGAAGAAACACTATAGAATAAATATATGGCTTTGGTTAATTAAATTGAAATTTTGAAAATTTATTTGTCTCAACAAAAATAAAAATCAAGTTTGGTTACAAGTAACGATGGTTTAACTAGTATATAAGGAGCTTCATAGGTGATAATTATGAATTATATCCTAATTGAAAATCTTTGTTTAAAAAAGTGGTGGATTTAAAAGAAAAGGATATAACATTTCTATCTTTTAAATTAAGTAATGCTAAGATGATTTTGCAAAAATCTCTCTTCAAAAAACAAAAGAAATATATAGAACAAAAAAAATTGTATATATGTATATATTTTTTATTAACACCTAGACTCATGTGTTCACACGCAAGTGTGTTCACTCGCCATGCTATGTACCCTTCTCACGTAAGCCCGAAAGGCAGTGCACGATCGGTATATCTGGCCCTAGTTTATCCGAGTTAGGTGTGTGTGTATATATATATATATATATTCTTTTATTAATAACGCCTATAGTCGATAGGTATTCACACTTGTGTGTTCACTCACAACGCTCTGTATTCCCCTCACATAAGCACGAAAGGAAGTGCATGGGTAATATATTTGGCATCAGTTTTCTGAATTTGGCATATGTAAATACTGTTAATATCAATAAAATTTTCAAATAAGAGAGAGTAAGCAATTGAAATCCAAGCACTATTTTTATTTATTTGATTTAACTCGTTATTCGAAAGAAATGAAAATACCACTTTGAAAATCTTTGATAATCAACTAAGGATCCATTTCATAGTTACATTGTGTTATCAACCGAAACAACTAGCCAAATTAGGGTCTATTTGTTTTGATAACTTAGTTTTTATTGGAAATTTTGACAAGTAAAAGGACTTAAAATTTTAAGATAATGACTAGGACTTATATTTAACTTATTCGTGTTAATTTAAAAGTAAATTCTTCATTTGTAAATATTTCAAAATTTTGCATTCATCTCATTATAAATAAATCTTGCATTTAGAAAATTTTCACTTTGCATTTGGATTTTGCGGGTAGTATCCATTGAAAACCCTCACGAGACAACACTCATCCTACTAGGGACACCTAGAGGTATAACGACATCTTGCATACGCTCAATGCAATCGTGTTCCCTACGAAAATGGATTTATCTTAGTTTTAGTTTATTCGAGGACGGATAAAAAGATAAGTGTGGGGGTATTTGATGTGCACGTGAATGTGCATATTTTTACTTCTATATTTAATCGAATTTAATTAAATAAATGAGCATATAGTGTATTTTAACATGTTTAAACCGAAATTTCAATTATTTTCAAATCATCATATATTCATCTTCATTTAGGGGCAAAATGGTCATTTGTATGCATATATTAATTTGAGAAAATTTACTTGGGCATTTTTATATTATTTTTGTAGGAATTTGGATTCAAATACAAGTGGTTTCATGGAAAATATGCATGCACAAGAGAATACAAGCAAATGAAGATGAAATTAATTCAATTCATGAAACATGGAGGACCCTGCCTACCCACTTACCATGATCACCTATTAGAAGCTAAATCACATGCTAATGAAGATCAAAGTTTCGTGCATACTTGATGATGGATTAATTAGAGGTTAATGATAACTTGGTGGCCACACTTCCTAAGAGGGTAGTTTGGGTAGTTCCCAAAATATGATTAGGTTTCATACATGTATAAATACCCCTTATGTTCATGTAACTTCTCTCTTCTCTCTTAGTCTCTTCTTTAGTTAGTTTAGTTTGAGGCTCAAAAATAAAATATAAACTCTCTTTTTATTTCATGGCTACTTAGCCATTTTCTTCTTCTTATGTGATTTTGCTTTTATGCAATGTTAATTAATTCTCTTTTCTATTTACATGCTCTCTTTCTTTTCATGTTAGTAGTGTAGATCTTTTATTCATGCAAGTAGATTAACTTTTATTTTAGTTTAATAGTTCTCTTTTTACTTTGCTCTCTTTTTTCTCTTGTTTTAGTTTTATGTTGAATGCTACAATTGTCGATATGATAAAAAATATGAGAGGCTAAACCCCTTCAATTTTGGGGTAATGAAGCTCTCTTAATCATGCAGCTTCAACATTTTAGTAATTATTGATCTCTCTTTGTTCTTAATGGAAATGATAAAATGTGGTAAATATTTTGTTTTTTAGCTTTGAATTTGATAGCCTATATTGTTGACACCAAATAGGCTATGCTTAAACAAACAAAACACAAATTACCTCTTCATCTACTATGGTTATGGTAATGAAGTGAATGTTAAAATCAAAATTTGATGGTCTATATTTCTAATCAATAGTTAATAGGCCATGCTTAAAATAGATTTTATTTTCAAGTTCATTGTCATTTTCATGAGAGTTAAAAAGTAGTTTAATGGGTGTATTATAGTTTGATGGTTTATATTGGGATAACTAATAGCACAAATGTGTCATACTTATGATAAACACATCAATTAAACTCACTAATGCCAAAAAAGAGAAATCATAATTTCATTTTGTTGAACTATGTGATCTTGAGAAGGACATTGCCTCTAAATTGGCTTCTACTCTCATATTTTTATCTATCCTAGCTTTTGTTAGTTTTTACATTTTTTTGTAGTTAACAACACTTTCAAATCTTGGTTTAATTTGATTGAATAGAAATTTAAAAATCTAAACAATTCCCTGCGGATCAATCCGTACTCGCCATGTACTAAAATTGTATGTCGTGCGCCTGCGGTTATATTTAATATAAATTTGATCGGCTATTTTCCAATCCGATGGAGATTTAGCTGGTTCGAACAGCTTATTATTTCTTGTATGGATTATTATGTCACACATGCACACACATACATATATGTATATGATACATATGTGTACTTTTATAATAGATTATAAATAAAATAAAATAAGTGAATTTATTTAAATAACATTTAGAAATGTCCTAAATAAATTAGACTTTATAGGCCCAATATAGATCCAATAAGGTAATTTTTTTGAAATTCATGCATAACTTCTACTGCAAGTTGGCC
Source organism: Allium fistulosum (assembly GCA_030737815.1). NCBI lineage: Eukaryota > Viridiplantae > Streptophyta > Magnoliopsida > Asparagales > Amaryllidaceae > Allium > Allium fistulosum. The sequence continues at coordinate 1,002,801,592 of CM060902.1, read as the reverse complement.
AAGTTCCATCATAAACCACCCTAAAGGCTACACCACCCTAAATGCTACTTCGCCTTAGGCTACTCTGCCTTTATCTAAAACTCAAGATGTGCATCTAATATATAACCAAAGTGTCACAGACCGGGGGTACCACCCCACGATCAGGGCGCCAGGGTGGACACTGGCCACCTGGTACTCGCTAACTTCTAATTGTATCCTGGAGCACTTCATAATAGACAACATACATATGGGTACACCACCATAACTCAATATCTATAAACATATATAGGTACTCTCTTATAACACTACATTTGTAAACTTTCTCTGCACCGAGCATATAAACTTGCTCTACCCTGAGCATCACCTTACTTAAGTATAATCCAAGTTCTCATCACTTGAGTGACATCTACTTACAATGAATAACCGAATAAATATCATAATGGCTCCCATACCACCGTGTGATACTCAATCGTTTACTTACCGCTTATAAACTACACTCAATCTCCAAAATATTCTATATAACGGGTCCAAAGAATAATTAGAGAAATATTAACAAATGCCCCGTCCTAAATGGTATTACAACTCCATTTATTTAGATTTCTCATCACACAGAATTAAAATATCACAGAATCAAACAGAAGGATGTCATCACCATATGAAATCACATAAACATCAACTAATAAAAATTGATAGCGGCGATCCACCCATAATAGCAGAATCAATATTAAATAATAAATAAGTTACAACATATAATCTTATATACAACATACATCATGTTGGATGATAAATAAATATTCCAAAATTTACTAAATAATCAACTAATACCTAATATAATATATTCTTTACACCAAATAACTAATTTCTCAACCTTAAATAATTATTTAATCTTAATAGCACTAGAAACTCGTTTCTTTCTTTAAGAACCCAAAAATAGTTTATAATACTAAATATTACGCAAAATAACTATATTATAATTTTCTATAGTTAAATACTATTTTCAAATGGTTTTATATCATCCAAACCATTTATTATATTCCAAATCCATAAATATATATTTTTCAAAAATTTAATTATATTCAAAATTTCATAAAATATACTTTAAAATAAATTTATATACCTCCAAATAATTCTTTCCATTTTAAACCATAATTTATAATTCAAAACCTTCACTATATATTCAAAATCTCTAATAGCTCATATTGAAAATCACCCAATATTGCTTAAAATTTCATTTCATAATCTTCTATAATAAAACACTACTACAAAATAAATTTATAAGTTATGGCACAAATTATATATATTTCAAACCATAAAATATAATTCAAAATCTTCTTATCATATAGAATTTCTCATAATATCAATATATCAATTTTGAACTACCAAATATACATATACATATACATACATATATACATACATATATATATATATATGAAAAGGCATTAATATTATAATACTCTTAAAACAATTCAACAATATTTTAAAATTGGTTTATCTTTAAAATAGACACACATACTCAACAATCCCTCTTCAAAAATATCTATTAAATCCTATGTATTAAACAAACACTTTACAATATAAATTCCTTTTCTAAAATATTATTAAAACCTTCCAATTATACAAAATTATCAGATAAACTAATTCCAAACCAATAAATTATTTTATTTTCTCATTTACATCAATTTATTTATAAATTTACTTCAACTAAAATTTAAAGTCCCATAAATAATTTCCTGAAGCTTTCGAAATATTTTAGAAATAGGAAAATCAATAAATCATCTAAAATAAAAACCATGGGGCAAATTCTCCAAAATTAGTAACAAATCATTCATATAAATTTTATTGTGTAGCCGAGTCGAACTCCATTGAATTTCGGCCATCCATACAATGCATAAATTATATAAATAAATCACATAATTCAAACGCAATCGAACAGCATCTCCTTTGCATTTTGGCAATTCAACGACACAAAATCTCATTAACCAATTCAAAATCATATCCAGTATCACAAAACCAATACAATATCCCAAATAAAAATTCATCCAAACAATTCAGTCGATAATCTTAAGCAATTCGACCAAACAATGCAATCGACTATCGGGACAAACACACACAAACATCAGACAATGAAATAGATATAGTTGTGAGCGAGAAAACTCACCGAATAACAAAACAAAAATACTGCCTTTGCCTTATTTTCAACTATTGTTACGACCCACTTTTCCGTACATTTCGAACGGACACTTTACCACGCTTGCCGGTCTAGATTGAACAGAAAGGCGGATAGTAAGGAAAAGAAAGTAGAAAGAAGATAGAAAGAAAATAGAACAACACAGAATCTCACAGATGAAATGAATAATCTATAATATAGAACAAGTCTTTACATAAAATGAAAACTATAACTTGAACATATACAAACATCAATCAGAGTATACAACCTGTTCAGCACAGACAGTTATAACAACCTGTCCTTACAATTGCTGATATACACAAATAAATGCAACAGAATATAATCATCTACGTGAATATGACTCTGGCCCTCCCGCTCCTCTCCTGAAGCACCGCTCCTTCCAGCTAAACCTAGAAATATGCTCGGTCTGACCTGAGCATATAGGAAAAACCATGCCCGAGTCAGTCTGGTAAAACCAGTGTGAGAGTTTAAATCACAAGGAATTTTATTCGTTATAACTTTTAAAATCCTTTTAAAATCAAAGGTATCCCATAAGACCACGCCACACATTAACACGACGGGTTTTTCCCTTACGGTAACCAAAACACTTTTATAGAAAATCCAATGATATTATAATAGTGTCTAAGTACAAATGCTTATTCAAATAGCTGAAATTGTTACATTAAATTAAATTCCAGCATACTAGGCTCTACAACCAAAAACATAAAGGCACGTATTGGAGAATGGATTCCATACGAATGACTAGGCACTGGGGTACCACCTGTCATAGTACACGTCTAGAAACTGCATACCGAGAACCATGCCGGGATCCCGTGCAACACAAGACCGGACTATCCCTAACCTGGATAGACCGAATATGCTATCACCTCGGGTGTTCCCACCCACTCTGAGCTCCTTCCATGTATCGTAGTGATAAAATGATATCCGAGGTTATCGAGAAAGGTGATAAACATACCCTACTTGGGTGCAACCCACTTAGCCTTGTTGCATCTCCCCTAATTTTCAGCCATTCCCGAATGATGAGGCTTGAGGCTACGATTACCTTTTTAAGGAATTTTCATTTAGAATGCTCATTGTCCTCCAATGAAAATGTACTGATAGCATTCATCCATACAAGTCCATTCTGGGTCCGAACGGAACCGAAGGCACTATTCCTACTACATCCATTTTGGAATCATCCTCAGGGTTAGTAGCATTAGCCCTTGCACATCAATGCTCCATCTTCGACTCCATGCTCTTTTCTTCATTCGAAAACGTATTTGTTGGATCGAAGTGGTTTTCGGATAACTTATCCGATCCCGGTCTCTACGAAACAATATTCGATATTTCCAATAAGCTCAACCCCGGTTCTTTTAGGAAATAAGCCGACGAAAATAAGATCGGAGATTACCTCCTAACCGTTAGTGGACAGATTTTCTTATCATCGTCCTAGAAGAACAAAAATGAGTTTATACGAAAAGTATAGCACCTCGAACGGTAACTGCACCACATAATTCTCGTGTTTTCTTATAAATATTCCCAAAGTTATGCTTTTGGGTCCAAAATTTGATAGTCGGTTATTTAACTGTCAAATATACAATCATCCAACCAAAGGTATAATTTCCCATTGAAAACATTAAGCCTTATTAATTTAAATTTCAATAAATTCAAAATTACTTAATCAAAACAGCATATGCTTATCTCACCGGATAAGTATATTCACAAACTATTCATTTCAAAATATTTGAAACCCTTTAAAATAAATCTGGGAAAGCACCACTACGGTATCAACCATGGATTCACAACTCAATGGTTACGTCTCTATCCTAGAGAAATCCAAACTTAACTGCAGGCACTCTCTGCCTCCGATTACGCCATGAAAGTATACCATTACTTTCCGAAAACTTTATTTAAAATTTCTCAAAATAATGCTTATAAAGTTTTCAGTATAAATTCTCCAAGTTCTAATTAAGTAAATACTCTTTTATAAAAGTTTACTATATAATATATTATTTCTAAAACATTATTAATATTTAATAAATTTATCCTTGAAATAAACATAATTTAATACTAATTAATCCCTTAAGTAATTATTAACTTTAAACAATCACTATAAAATAACTTTAATTAATAATTAATATACTATAAACAATCCAAATAATTAAATAGCTTTGAAACAATAATTAATACCTTTCTAAATACTTTTTTTAAGAGTAATAAAATAATTACTTTAAATCATTTTCGAAATATTTACCAATTAACTTTAAAAATATCATTAATAAACCATAATCATTTTTAAACAAATTTTGGTTCAAAGCTAACCCCAAATCGAAAAAGAAGGCTTAGTAATTCCAATGGTACTTAATCAAGCTACCATTCAATTGCAAAACAGTCCAGAATAAAGATACAGATATTCACAACAATCTATTTTTAACCATTCATTTGACATCATATTACCAATATAATTTGTCGGAAAAATAAATAGGTGTCCGTACAAATATAATAGCAGAACAGGGTTTTATTTTTGCTAGTAAACGTCCAAAAACAGATATATCTAGTAATAATGGCAGAACGATGATTTATTCTGCCAACAGGGGTCCAATCAAATATAATTAGCAGAACGGTGTTTTGTTTCGCTAAACAGATGTGAAAACACCGTAATTAAATTAAATTAACTCATCGTTATTTTTATCTGGACAAATGACTCCAATAGACAGGTCATATGAATTTAAACGGCGTTATTGATTTAAATTGTGTAATTAAATTTATGTCCGTTTTTAAATTGCTAAAAAAATTTACTTATTCAAATCCGACAATAAATCACACTATCGTATTGTACTCCTTCATACGAGCATGATGCAAAAATCCCAGTGTTAATCGGATTAAAAACGACCACGTTATGACCTTTCAAAGATTGAGTATATTAAAAATAAAGTTAACTATACAATTAATCAAGAAATTTACTTACCCACACATCCTAATGGGCCGAGCCCAAACGAACCAACCCACCATCAATGCACAGTGAACTTCATCTTCCCCTTTTTTTTCGTTCCAGTTCGTATCTCCTACCCTCTTCGTTTTCTTTTCTTTTTTTATATGAATCGAACAATGGTTGCACCTAACACAAACAGGCCGAGACAATCAAACCCACAGCCCCTACAGTACTTCATCTTCTTCCCATTTTTTTCCTGGCCGAAGCCAAACATGCAAGCAGATGCACGCGTACACGTGCACGCGTCTCGGAGCTACATATCAAACAATTCAGTAGCCCCCCAAGTCCATCTCATTCCACACTACACGATTGACCACCTTTACGATGCTTAGTCCATCCCATCCCCCTTTCGCCTACGAAGTGGATGTTGAACAATTCCCAGGCTCGAATTTCACCCTACTGTCGCCACCACGTTTAACTGCAACAAACACCGCCTTGTCACCAGTACCTCTGATGCCTTAGACATCTCCACGCCAAACCGCATCACCTCCGATGCTTTGTACGGCCGCCAGCGATCCCGTATTCGAGAGCACATGAAAATCAACCTAAAACCCTAAAAACCCCTTGCCATCGCCAATCAAAGCCACATTCGAAAATTGGCTACGGTGAACCTCTTGCCCTCGTCACCCTGCTCCTCCTCGAACCAGCCGCACCTCCCCTCGACGCCTAGATCACCAGAGATTAATTTTCGAACCAATTCTGGTCATCTCAAGATTTCTCGAGATATAGGCTATTAAAAATCACAAAACCTTCGCTAAAAATATTATCTTCATACGAGAATCACAACTATGTAACTAACTCAATGATTCAAACACATTGAATTTTGTCAAAAACTTGGTTACTTACTGTATTTATACAATTTCATCCAATATATAACATGAACTAGCTTCAAACTATTTTTAAGGTGATTTATACTCGAAAACAAACATTTCACTAGTTTACATTCTTAGCAGATTCAAATTGTATTGAAAGAAAAAGATTTTTAAATTGGAGCATGTATGAAAGTTCCCACTATTAAACATAACAGAGTAGCATTTAAACACTTCAAGTCATTTTCTATTTAAACTCTCACCTTCCACATGCTGAAATACTTTGAAGTCTTCCACTTGAATCTTAGTTTTAGATCTGCAAACTTGAATTCTTGAAAAGGACTTGCTTTGGTTTTGATTTTGGAAGAGATTGCTTCTTCTTCTTTTTATTGTTTTGAGTTTTACAGAGCTTTTATTCTTTTTTTGTTCTCTTTGCAGTTTGTTTTACAGGTTTTAAAATCTGAAGCTAACACTCACAAACACCTATATATACACTTGTTTAGGAAAGATAAATGATGCATATGTTCTCCATTTTGTGGCACAAAAAAAATTTCAGATCTTTTGTACAAGGTTTTTTTGATAGACTAATGAGATTTTATGAAAACCGAGTTGAAGTTTTTTTGTGGCTGAAGTTCATATTTGAGATGAAGTCTATTTTCAGTTTTCACACTTTTCTTTGACAGACCTTTTTATTTTTTTATTTTTTTATATGGTGGCTAAAATGGAGTCTGAGATGAAATGAAATAATATTTCGGCCTACATTACTTCTTTTGACAAGGCAATGCATATAAAAAATTTCTTTCATGTTGACTTGTTTCCTTTTGTTGTCAAGCAATGTTTACATTTTTACTTAATTTACCTTTTTACTAGTTTAACTTTTATTTGTTATCTTCATGCTTTTACTTGTTTACTTTTTATTATCAGACAATTGTTTGTACCACTTTGATTTATTTTTTGCATGATTTACTTTTTTACTTGAAATTTTGACTTTACTCTTTATTTACTTAGTTAACTTTTCTTTTGATTCATAACATGCTTCCATATATTTTGAAGAATAAGGTAGTATTAATTATTATAGCTTCAATACTTCATATTCAAAATATATTATTATCTATCTTATATTTTTAGAGATGTGAAATTTAAAGAAACACATTTTGCTCAACATTTTTTTTATATTTAAAAATGTATAATTCAAAGAAAATGAAAATTCTGCTATTTTATTTTAAAATGTATGAAATGACATTTTGTTACAATGCTATTTTGTAAAAGATTCCCTTTTTAAAATGATAAAAATGATTTTATAAATTTTCTCATTTCTTTCATCATATATATTTTTTCATATATATCTCTTCTTATATATTTACTTCTTTAACATACTACTTATTGTTTTTAGCATACAATATTTACTTGTTTATAGATACTAAAATTTTCCTTTTTGAACTTATATATATGTATACATCCTTCTTTCATTTTCGATATATACATACACAGATATATATATATATAAATGTATAAAATTCTTAATAAATATATATATTAGTCTACAAATATGTATATTACATATACTGTTTTTAACCCACTAGCTTATTTAGTTTATAAATATTACACTCTTCTCAGCTGATATGTATATATTCATATATATATATATATAAGGAAATCCAATTTTAAACTCCTTCTATTAATAATACATTGTATTTTCCATAAGTCATATCATTTCTATTTATAATGTATTCTTCTTATTTCATCTGTATTTATTTGTATTGAATTTGTTTTCAATTTTTATATATATATATATATATATATATAAATTCTGTTGTTCTGAATATATATATGTTCACACGCTTTTCTTTGACAGACCTTTTTATTATTATTTTTTTATATGGTGGCTGAAATGGAGTCTGAGATGAAATGAAATAATATTTCAGCCTACATTACTTCTTTTGACCAGGCAATGCATATAAAAAAATTTCTTTCATGTTGACTTGTTTCCTTTTGTTGTCAAGCAATGTTTACATTTTTACTTAATTTACCTTTTTACTAGTTTAACTTTTATTTGTTATCTTCATGCTTTTACTTGTTTACTTTTTATTATCAGACAATTGTTTGTACCACTTTGATTTATTTTTTGCATGATTTACTTTTTTACTTGAAATTTTGACTTTACTCTTTATTTACTTAGTTAACTTTTCTTTTGATTCATAACATGCTTCCATTTATTTTGAAGAATAAGATAGTATTAATTATTGTAGCTTCAAGACTTCATATTCAAAATATATTATTATCTATCTTATATTTTTAGAGATGTGAAATTTAAAGAAACACATTTTGTTCTAGATTTCTTTTTATATTTAAAAATGTATAATTCAAAGAAAATGAAAATTTTGCTATTTTATTTTAAAATGTATGAAATGACATTTTGTTACAACACTATTTTGTAAAAGATTCCTTTTTTAAAATGATAAAAATGATTTTATAAATTTTCTCATTTCTTTCATTATATATATTTTTTCATATATATCTCTTCTTATATATTTACTTCTTTAACATACTACTTATATTGTTTTTAGCATACAATATTTATTTGTGTATAGATACTAAAATTTTCCTTTAAGATCTTATATATATGTATACATCCTTCTTTCATTTTCGATATATACATACATACATATATATATATATATATATATGTATGTATAAAATTCTTAATAACTATATTTATTAGTCCACAAATATGTATATTACATATATTGTTTTTAACCCACTAGCTTATTTAGTTTATAAATATTACACTCTTCTCAACTGATATGTATATATTCATATATATAAGAAAATCCAATTTTAAACTCTTTCTATTTATAATACATTGTATTTTCCATAAGTCGTATCATTTCTATTTATAATGTATTCTTCTTATTTCATATGTATTTATCTGAATTGAATTTGTTTTCAATTTATATATATATATATATATATATAAATTCTGTTGTTCTGGATATATATAAGGAATTCCAATTAAATCAATTTCTTATTTTAAAAATAAAAATCTGGAAATTCAAAATATTATCTTGGTTTGAAAACGGTATATTATTGCCAATTGTTGTCTACGGGTATATTTTATTTGATTAAAATATTGTATTATTGAATATTAAAAATTAATATTCAAAACTCGAGATGTCAAAATCCCGGGTCGTTACATTCCTCCCCCCTTAAAAGAATTTCGTCCCCGAAATTTCCATAACCAAGCTAGTAAACAAAACTAACCGAATTTTAATTTATTAACGAATTAATAAACACCCATATCACACAAGTCAAACTATATATTTATATTCCCAAATATAAGTTACACCCAGTATCAACTAGAATACTTCCACAGTTACCATCATCATATACACATACACACATATATAGTCATACCAAACATCTACTGAGATACCTTTCTAAACTACAATCCAACAAACATGACGTCTACAGGTTACTAATACATACTAATAGGGTATACACTACCAAGAGACCACTCAACCCAAAGCAACACTCACTGCGGACTCTCTCCCTCCGAGTCCTCCACTTCGGGCCCTTTTAGCTCTATAGATTCAACATCGTTATCCGGAACCCATGCAAACACCGAGCTTGGTTCCCTCTCACGGTTATCTCTATTTGCAACTGGCTTATTTTCAACTTCACCCATTTCCCAGATGACAACGTCATCATTTTCCGATTCTCGTTCTTCCTCAGCTTCAAATTCCTCTTCATCCTAAAATTCCTCCTCATCCTCGAATTCTTCCTCATCTTCGAATTCTTCCTCAGGCTCCTCTTCTGCTTCTTCCTTGGGCTCCTCTTCTTGATGTGATGGCTGCTCAACAGCTCTATTTCCTCCTCTAACTCTTCCTCATAAATCGATGGCTCGTTAAGATCCTTCAGAATCCTTCTAGCTAAGTCATGATCGCCATCTCTCCTAGCCTTCGAAAGTGCTCCTCTACGGACGATACTACGGGTTCTCTACAATCAATTAACAAGAGCCAAGAATGAGATCCTAAGGGTTCAGGAATTCATATATGCTAAAGAGTACATATAGGTTCACACTTCAAATAACTTTTCCTTTTTAAATTGCTACTATTCAAAAACTTTACTAAGGCAATACCAAAATCATTTTTCTCAAAAATTTTGTTTTAAACAAATTTTCCGAAATCACCGGAGTTTTAATCCTCAAAGATCTCTTTTATAAATCAAATATTATAAATTAGCCTTTATCTATGAAAATTCTCCCTAAAATCCTTATTTAAAATATTCCAATTTCCCTTAGTAAACAAAATTTACCAAAGATCCAAATTTTTCCAAAGTTCCTACCTTACAGGACTCAGATCACAATGGAAATACTCAAGTTGAAAGGACCGGCACTAGAGGATACTCAAAGCTAACGGCTATGACCACTCAATTCCTAGATGATCACTTATCAAACAACACCTCAAAATACCATAAATATTTTGAAAATCATGACTTTAATATATAAAATATATTCTGGGTAAAATTATTTCATCTACCCTCTTAAAACACTATTGTGTCCGTTGGCCTTGTTCAAGTGTTTAGAGATCCCTATCAATAACGTTAGCTACTCGTATTGACCAGAATCCATATGCCACTCAACAGATCAACTAACACAATATAAAAATATTTTTTATCACTAACAAATACACGCTCTCGTATATATATATACACTCAAACTCATTCTAGGGTAATACTGACTCTATCTCTAATGAATAATCCCACCAAAGCCTAGGTATTCGCTCAACCTAAGCTCTGATACCACGATGTCACGACCCACTTTTCTGTACAGTTTGAACAGACACTTTACCACGCTTGTCCGGTCCAAATTGAACAGAAAGGGGGATAGTAAGGAAAAGAAGATAGAAAGAAAATAAAACAACACAGAATCTCACAACGGAAACGAATAATCTATAATATAGAAAAAGTCTTTACATAAAACAAAAACTGTAACTTGAACATATACAGACATCAATCAGAGTATACAACCTGTTCAACACGGGCAGTTATAACAACCTGTCCTTACAATTGCTGATATACACAACTAAATGCAATGGAATATAATCATCTACGTGAATACGACTCTGGCCCTCCCGCTCCTCTCCTGAAGCACCGCTCCTTCCAAGTAAACCTGGAAATATGCTCGGTCTGACCTGAGCATATAGGAAAAACAACACCTGAGTCAGTCTGGTAAAACCAGCGTGAGAGTTTAAATCAGAAGGAATTTTATTCGTTATAACTTTCAAAATCCTTTTAAAATCAATGGTATCCCGTAAGACCACGCCACACATAAACATGACGGGTTTTTCCCTTACGGTAACCAAAACACTTTTATAGAAAATCCAATGATATTATAATAGTGTCTAAGTACAATACTTATTCAAATAGCTGAAATTGTTACATTAATTAAATTCCAACATACTAGGCTCTACAACCAAAAACATAAAGGCACGTATTAGAGAATGGATTCCATACGAATGACTAGGCACTGGGGTACCACCTGTCACAGTACGTCTAGAAACAGCGTACCGAGGACCACGCCGGGATCCCCTGCAACACAAGACCGGACTATCCCTAACCTGGATAGACCGAATATGCTATTACCCCGGGTGTTCCCACCCTCTCTAAGCTCCTTCCATGTATCGTAGTGATAAAATGATATCCGAGGTTATTTAGAAAGGTGATAAACATACCCTACTTGGGTGCGACCCACTTAGCCTTGCTGCATCTCCCCTGATTTTCAGCCATTCCCGGTTGATGAGGCTTGAGGCTACGATTATCTTTTTAAGGAATTTTCACTTAGAATGCTCATTGTCCTTCAATGAAAATGTACTGATAGCATTCATCCACACAAGTCCATTCTGGGTCCGAACGGAACCGAAGGCACTATTCCTACTACATCCATTTTGGAATCATCCTTAGGATTAGTAGCGATTAGCCCTTGTACTTCAATGCTCCATCTTCGACCACATGCTCTTATCATCATTCGAAAATGTATTTGTTGGATAGAAGTGGTTTTCGGATAACTTATCTGATCCCGGTCTCTTCGAAACAACGTTCGATATTTCCGGTAAACTCAACCTCGGTTCTTTTAGGAAATAAACCGATGAAAATAAGATCGGAGATTACCTCCTAACCGTTAGTGGACGTATTTTCTTATCATCATCCTAGAAGAACGAAAACGAGTTTATACGTACAGTATAGCACCTCGAACGGTAACTGTACCACATAATTCTCGTGTTTTCTTCTAGATATTCCCAAAGTTATGCTTTTAGGTCCAAAATTTGATAGTCGGTTATTTAACTATCAAACATACAATCATCCAAACAAAGGTTTCATTTCCCATTGAAAACATTAAGCCTTACTAATTTAAATTTCAATAAATTCAAAATTACTTAATCAAAATAGCATATGCTTATCTCACCGGATAAGTATATTCACAAACTATTCATTTCAAAATATTTGAAACCCTTTAAAATAAATCTGGGAAAGCACCACTGCGGTATCAACCATGGATTCACAACTCAATGGTTACGTCTCTATCCTAGAGAAATCCAAAACTTAACTGCAGGCACTCTCTACCTCCGATTACGCCATGAAAGTATAACATTACTTTCAGAAAACTTTATTTAAAAATTCTCAATATAATGCTTATAAAGTTTTTAGTATAAATTCTCCAAGTTCTAATTAAGTAAAATACTCTTTTATAAAAGTTTACTATATAATAAATTATTTCTAAAACATTATTAATATTTAATAAATTTATCCTTGAAATAAATATACTTTAATACTAATTAATCCCTTAAGTAATAATTAACTTTAAACAATCACTATAAAATAAGTTTAATTAATAATTAATATACTATAAACAATCCAAATAATTAAATAGCTTTGAAATAATAATTAATACCTTTTTAAATACTTTTTTTAAGAGTAATAAAATAATTACTTTAAACCATTCTCGAAATATTTACCAATTAACTTTAAAAATATCATTAATAAATCATAATCATTTTAAACAAATTTTGGTTCAAAGCCAACCCCAAATCGGAAAAGAAGGCTTAATAATTCCAATGGTACTTAATCAAGCTACCATTTAATTTCAAAACAGTCCAGAATAACAGATACAAATATTCACAATAATCTATTTTTAACCATTTATTTGACATCATATTACCAATATAATTTAACGGAAAAATAAATAGGTGTCCGTACAAATATAATAGCAGAACAGGGTTTTATTTTTGCTAGTAAATGTCCAAAAACAGATATATCCAGTAATAATAGCTGAACGGTGATTTATTCCGCCAACAGGGGTCTAATCAAATATAATTAGCGGAACGGTGTTTTGTTCCGCTAAACAGATGTCAAAACACCGTAATTAAATTAAATTAACTCATCGTTATTTTTACCTGGACAAATGACTCCAATAGACAAGTCATATGACTTTAAACGGCGTTATTGATTTAAATTGTGTAATTAAATTTCTGTCCATTTTTAAATTGCTAAAAAAATTTACTTATTCAAATTCGATAATAGATCACACTATCGTGTTGTACTCATTCATACGAGCACGACGCAAAAATCCTAGTGTTAATCGGATTAAAAACGACCACTTTATGACCTTTCAAAGATTGAGTATATTAAAATAAAGTTAACTATACAATTAATCAAGAAATTTACTTACCCACACATCCCAATGGGCCGAGCCCAAACGAACCAACCCACCATCAATGCACAGTGAACTTCATCTTCCCCCATTTTTTCGTTCCAGTTCGTATCTCCTACCCTATTATTTTTCTTTACTTTTTTTATATGAATCGAACAATGGTTGCACCTAACACAAACAGGCCGAGACAATCAAACCCACAGCCCATACAGTACTTCATCTTCTTCCCCTTTTTTTTCCTAGACGAAGCCAAACATGCACGCAGATGCTCGCGTACACGTGCACGCGTCTCGGAGCCACAGATCGAACAATTCAGTAGCCCCCTAGTCCATCTCATTCCACACTACACGATTGACCACCTTTACGATGCTTAGTCCATCCCAACCCCCTTTCGACTACGAAGCCGAAGTTGGACAATTCCCAGGATCGAATTTCACCCTACTGCCGCCACCACGTTTAACTGCAGCAAACGCCGCCTTATCACCAGTACCTCCGATGCCAGAGACATCTCCACGCCAAACCGCATCAGCTCCGATGCTTTGTACAGTAGCCAGCGATCCCGTATTCGAGAGCACATGAAAATCAACCTAAAACCCTAAAACACCTTGCAATCGCAAATCAAAGCCACATTCGAAAATTGGCCACTGTAAACCTCTAGCCCTCATCAACCTGCTTGTAACACCCCACCTCTATACTCACGCTAGCCAAGGACACTACGGTGTAATGTCGTCGACTAGCATGAAGAATAAGGCTGTTGAGGAGCGACCATCTGTGTAATTGCTTTGTGCGAGTACCGATATGTCAGAAAATATAACTTACATTTCATTTCAAGAGGAAATTCGACATTTCAAATACAAACTCAAAGCTACCACACAGTGGCAAAGTGGACCTCGGAAACAAACATAGAAATAAACATAACACAAATCAGTCACCGACATTCATATCACAAAGGCGGAATAAGATATGAATATATCACATGAAAGTGTACATCAAAGTAGTGGTCAAACAGGATCCACTACATCACAAAAGAATAGATACAAGTGCTAGACAAAAGAATAATTATACATCAAGGAGTCTACATCTCAAATGTATAATAACAAAAACTACTAAGCTAAAGTAGTTAGCCAAAAGTCAGGAGACAAGCCCTGATAAGAAGTCAAGCAGAAGCACCTGAAATATCTCGGTCTGACCCGAGTATTATTTAAGAAGAAAATAATAAACAGATCAGTCTAGCTATAAATATCAGATAAAGTGAGATAGGATAAGAGATATGACCGAAAACGTATGATAACCAAAAATGACATACTATGTCAAGTATTCATCAAATAACACAAAAATCATACAATATCTCAAATCAACTCGAAGCACCAAAAAGAATCACATATTCTTTAAATTATTCACCAAACACAAATATTGATAAAACTTACCAATGTAATCCACGAAAATTGGTGAAACTCAAATTCTAGAAATCAACAATTAGAAATCCAGATATTACAAAGGGGGAAGGCCTATCACAAACGGGAGCATGAAAACTCACTAACACGTGTATCACAAAAGGAACGCTATTCCATGGTCGCTAACCATAAACCGAACATCGACGCACCTAGAAAGATATGCCCCATGCACAGTCGAACATCGACGCACCTGAAAAGATACGCCCCATGTATAAACTAAAATCGATGCACCTAAAAAGATACACCCCATGCCTAGTCGAACATCGATGCACCTAAAAAGATACACCCCATGAACCGACTTAATGAGCCGATTGCTCCACGAACGGTCCAAAGACCATGGGTTGCTAGCCCATAAAAATGAGACAAAGCTCAACAGAACGAGGTATAGTCCCCTACGTGGACAAAGTGACATCGCACAATGCTAGTCTAAATCATAAAATGATCATCATTGATCATCAACAAGTGTCGATTACACTAAGCTAGTAAATATATGAGTTTAGCTTCATGTCCCATAACCACTAGCTTAACTTAAATATTTACGAACAAATTGTAGATTCCCACTCGAAAATTGTCACAAGAGTTCAATCGAACAAGTCCAAGAATTAACCGGCGAAGTAAACGCAAGTGTTTCATACCACTTGTTTTGCTAAGCCGTTTAATTAGATTTTCTCATACGAATGAGGAAAAGGTTTGTATATACTAATAGATTAGAAAACGGTTTTATAAACGAGCTTTGTATTAAAAATAGAGTTGAAATCATCTTTGTAAAAGAGTTTGAATATTTACTACTAGTATAGAAACCTTTGTAATTTAAAGTGACAAATCATAGAAATGATTGTAGAAACAATCAATCACCAAAATCCACATACAAAGACGTGAATCAAATCCAAAGAAATCGATACTGAATCCATCAAAATGGATATTCTCAAAAATCCCGAAAAAGAAGTCATCAAAGTCAATAATAAATGATAACAATAAATCGGATAATCACGGATCGATAAAAATTGGAACCTGAAGCAAAATAGGAAAAATAGGCTGAAACAAGTAGGTCAGTCGACTGGCCTCTACAGTCAGTCGACTGATCCAGAAACCCAAAAGTTTCAGACCCTGCAGCTGACTGCAGGGGGCCAGTCGACTGGCTGGCACTGGAATTGTTTTCCAGCCTATGAAATGGAGAGCAAACACTCACCATTTGCAATCGGACGAGCAATGGGCTTTAGGGGATTTTGCCAATCGATAACCCAGCCCTATTGGCTCTTCAATACACCTCCAAAAACATGTTTATACATCAAAGCTAGGATTTTCAAAGTTTTGACTTCAAAACGCCAAAAATTGAAATGTTCACCAAATCAATTCAAATCAAAAGCAAATGAATATGCGCAAGTGTTAGGAATTCATACCTAACAACAAAGATAGCTATAGACATAGATGTGAGTTAAAGAACTCACCTTTTAACCCAAAAACGATGAAGGAGAAGCTTGAAAGCAAAGGAAGATCAACTACTCTTCAACTTCAACTCTAGAAGCTTGAATCTAAGCTCAAAAGAAGAACATTTCCTATGTTAGGTTTAGGAAATTTCTGAAATTAAAGAGGGAATGAGTTGGAGAAGATGAAGAGGATGCTTACCAAAGCTTCTCTTTGATTTTGGAGCTGACACTTGGATTTGTAAAAGAAACTAGGGCTTAGGAATTTCTAATTTCCCATTCCTCTCCTAATTTTTACTTAAGCTTGAATGTATTAGGAAATGAGGATGAATGAAGAGGGGAGGGGCTGAGTTAGGGTCTTATGTTAGGTTATTGGGCTGAAACCAAAACCCAAGCCCAAAGTGAAAAAGTCATAATTTTCACTCGACTCCAAACATATCGATGTTTATACTCAAAAAAGTTGTAAACGCCATTTTGGACTCAATAGAGGTGGTCTCGAGTCCCAATTCGACTGTTTACAAAAAGTAGCTTTTCGGACTTTAATTTGATTAACGATTCTATATTTAAATAAAATATTTAAATATACAATCGTAAAATATGCGGGTTGTTATAGACTCTCCTCCTTAAAGAAATTGCATCCTCGCAATACTTAAGAAGAAAATAAAGAGTAACAACCATAAAAGCTTATCAACACAAAAGAAAATTTGAAATAAGAAGTTCACCATAAAGAGCATGAAAGAGTAAGTCCGGATGTGTTTGCTCGATGAATTCTCAAGATTCCCAAGAGAAATTCTTAGGATTTGAGGACCATTGCACTTCCACAAGAAGAACATCTTTATTTCAAAGGGGTTTAACCTCCGAAGTAATGATACAATAGAATGTTGCCCATAAGTCAAATTTGGTGAAACTTCAATTTCCTCAATAACATCGGGCTCAAGAATAAAAATCGGAATCCCTAGGCATTTCCGCAGTAAAGAGACATAGAAAACGTCATAAATAGCAAAAGATTGAGCCGGTAATAAAAAGGCGATAAGCCACGGAACCAATATGTTCGGTGATGGGAAATGGGACAACATATCGAGGTGCTAACTTTCCTGATCGACTGAAACGCACAACACCCATCATAGGTGAAACACAAATGAACACCAATAAAATCTGAACCTAAAACCAGCTTCTCACCGGCTTCAAGCCAGCACGAAGGAAATCAGCATGGCCTTCCGTAGAGTGCCTCGAAAGGAGCCATACCAATACTAGATTGGAAGCTATTACTGGAAGAAAACTCAACAAGAGTATGATCTTCCCAACTTCCACAAAAATCAAGAACACATGCATGAAAGAGATCTTCAAGAGTTTGATTCACACGCTCGGTTTGTCTGTCGGACTAAGGATGATAAGCGGTGATAAAATTAAGCTTTGTTCCCAAAGCTTTTGAAGACCTTACCAAAATCCACTAGTAAAATAATGGACCACGATTGCAACAATAGAAGTAGGAACTCTATGCAATTAACAATTTCTTTGACATAGAGTTTAGCCAAAAGAGGAACGGTCCAAAAGAGAAGGACGAGCCTCAAGGCTACACAAAACAAGAGATGAACATGAATCGAATTCATGATCTCGAATCTCACAAGTGGATAAAGTCTCGAGATCATTCCATTCGAATACCATCATGGAAACAACCGCTAGTTGCCTTCGGCTAAGGGCATCGGCAACACGATTACCCTTTTCCGGAGTACAAAGAATATCAAGATCACAAGATGCAAGGAACTTGAGCCAACGTTGTTGACGCAAATTAAGTTCCTTTGGAGGAAATAAATACTTCAAAAATTTATGATCGGAGTAGAGAACAAATTTCTCTCCCAAAAGATAATGACGCCAAAATCTAAGAGCGAAAACAATAGCCGTAAGCACCAGATCATGAATGGCATATCTGGTCTCGACAAGCTTTAATTGTCAAGCAGCAAATGCGATAACACATTCCCTTTGCAAGAGAATGACACCAAAACCAATACGACTAGTATCGGTATAAACAATAAAGTCTTGGTTCCCTTCGGGAACCGCAAGAATAAAAACATCGGAAAAGAGTTCTCATCCTCTTTCCCAAAAAGCTAAGACAGTCAAAAATTCCATTAACTTTAGGTAATCATCTTTTTAGAAAAATTTACTTATTACAAGTCAATTTACTGTGTTTGACTGTCGCATCATAGTGTTTAGGAGATTCCTATCGATAACGTTGATCAAGCGCATCGACCAGAATTCTTAAAGCACTCAATGGGCAAAATAACATAAAATCATTTTCTATATGATAAACATGCCTCTTATAAAATTTACAAATATTCCTTGCTCGTTTTAAGAACAAAATCCAATCATGCCTATAAATATCTTATTAAAAAGATTTGCAAATTTTAAATTTGTTATTTTCATCCATAATCAATAAATATAAGAATAAACTAATCGAGATATTTGTAGAATACTCGATTCACAAAATGGATGAAATAAGGTAGAAGGTTCGTCAAATCGAATGACATAACGAACCACTCACAAGAATCATAACGAGTGCGGAATGCGGTAAGTGGAATGCTACTCTCCGCAACTTGTAACTGATGAAAAATGGTGGCAAGGTCGAGCTGAAAAGACCTTAGCACCATTCAATAGGTTGCTTAGGTGATAATCCTAAGAGAAGCTCAAATATATCGGAAAATTCACAAACTACTTGAATGAGAGAAACAACATTCTCCACATCATGTAGGTTTAAAGAATAAAATGATGCCACCGAATTTTGGAAATCAAAATCATTAAAAACAATAGAAATCTGCTTAACAGATTGAGAATGTCGAAGATAAATAGTCCGCTCAGGACATAGGATGTGGCTTCATAATGATCAAGCCAATCCTTTCCCAAAAATAAATCAATTTCGAAGCCTAAGTAACGCATAACATGCAAATCGGCTCGAAAAGAATAATCACATAAAATAATCTCGACACTTTACAAAGTAACCTGAGTGTTGTGGATCCATCAATCGAATTCGCAATTCTCAATGAAGTCATCAAGCCCATAATATTAAAAGAGAAAGAATCATAAAGTTCTTTTGATATAAAATAATGAGATGAACCCAAATCAAAAAGAACTCAAATAAGATAATCACAAAACAAATATCGTCAAGGATAGAAAATACCTTGACCAAGAGAAGTGCTAGTAGAGGCTTGCACAACCTTTAGCTTTCCCTCCTTCTTGCTTGAAGTATGGGACACGCAGATATATGATGACTCAAACTTTTGCAATAGCGATAATAGAGGGGTTGCGGATACTCATTTGCATAGTGGTCCATAGAATCACAATTGTAGCATCGTCCACGACTAGTGGTAGGAGTCTTTGCTACAAAAGTTTCTTGCTTCCCTTTCTTGTCGGGATTGGGGCCTTTGAACTTAATAGGCCTCTTCATGTTATTGTTGAAGTTCTGTTTGGCACCCACAACTTCAACATTACTTTCATTATCGGCCTCCTCAAGTCGAAGAGCGATACCAATAAGCCGATCAAAAGAAAATTCTAGTTTCAGAAGCAAAGGCTTTTTAAGGTTCTTATTCAACCCATAGACGAACCTCTGATTTTTCTTCAATGGGGTATTAATATACTCGACCCTATATTTAGAGAGATATTCAAAAGATGTGACGTAATCCATCACAGAAGATTCACCTTGAACAAGGTCAATAAAGCGTCGGGCTAAAGTTACTTTTTCAGCCTCCGGTACAAACTTCATTTCGAATCTTTCCCGGAATTGCTCCCAAGTAAGATCTGCTTCGATAATTTTAGAAATCAAAAGCTCATACCAATCTAATGCTCTTTCTTGGAGCATGCTAGAAGCCACTTGGACTCGAAGTGAATTAATAAGATCCATGCGGGAAAAGATGCGATCGCATGATCTAAGCCAAGCTTGGATTTCTATAACGTTTTCGGATCCCTTGAATGGCCTTCCACCCAAAGCGGTATAATCTCTGCACAAGCGTGCAAACCCGGATTTAGGGTGAGTAGGCGCTGGAACGGGTCTGGCAGCTCGGGCATTGTTCACAAGATCTAAAAGTTGTTGAGCTGACATAAATACTCCATCCTGAGGAGTAGCACTAGATTGACCGGCGCTGGGACGGCCAGGTCTAACCATTTCTCTTCTCTAAGAAAGAAAGAAAGAAGAGGAAAAAGGTTATTCTCAAAATGAATATCAAATAATCTTGATTGATAAAACAAGGCATCACAAAAAGAAAATAGGATAGAACGGTACGAAGACTCGAATTAAATCCTATGGCACGATTCCTAAGGAAGACTTAGGACAATGATCCTTGCTAGATTATTCTACATTGTTCCGAAGTTTGGTTCTGATACCATGTTGTGACGCCCACCTCTATACTCACGCTAGCCAAGGACACTACGGTGTAATTCTGTCGAATAGCACGAAGAATAAGGCTGTTGAGGAGCGACCATCTGTGTAATTGCTTTGTGCGAGTACCGATATGTCAGAAAATATAACTTACATTTCATTTCAAGAGGAAATCCGACATTTCAAATACAAACTCAAAGCTACCACACAGTGGCTAAGTGGACCTCAGAAACAAACGTAGAAATAAACATAACATAAATCAGTTACCGACATTCATATCACAAAAGCGGAATAAGATATGAATATATCACATGAAAGTGTACATCAAAGTAGTGGTCAAACAGGATCCACTACATCACAAAAGAATAGATACAAGTGCTAGACAAAAGAATAATTATACATCAAGGAGTCTACATCTCAAATGTATAATAACAAAAACTACTAAGCTAAAGTAGTTAGCCAAAAGTCAGGAGACAAGCCCTGATAAGAAGTCAAGCAGAAGCATTTGAAATATCTCGGTCTGACCCGAGTATTATTTAAGAAGAAAATAATAAACGGATCAGTCTAGCTATAAATATCAGATAAAGTGAGATAGGATAAGAGATATGACCGAAAACGTATGATAACCAAAAATGACATACTGTGTCAAGTATTCATCAAATAACACAAAAATCATACAATATCTCAAATCAACTCGAAGCACCAAAAAGAATCACATATTCTTTAAATTATTCACCAAACACAAATATTGATAAACTGACCAATGTAATCCACGAAAATTGGTGAAACACAAATTCTAGAAATCATCAATTAGAAATCCATAAATCACAAAGGGGGAAGGCCTATCACAAACGGGAGCATGAAAACTCACCAACACGTGTATCACAAACGGAACGCTATTCCATGGTCGCTAACCATAAACCAAACATCGACGCACCTAGAAAGATACGCCCCATGCATAGTCGAACATCGACGCACCTGAAAAGATACGCCCTATGTATAAACTAACATCGATGCACCTAAAAAGATACACCTCATGCTTAGTCGAACATCGATGCACCTAAAAAGATACACCTCATGCACCGACTTAATGAGCCGATTGCTCCACGAACGTTCCAAAGACCATGGGTCGCTAGCCCATAAAAATGAGACGAAGCTCAACAGAATGAGGTATAGTCCCCCATGTTGACAAAGAGACATCGCACAATGCTAGTATAAATCACAAAATGATCATCATCGATCATCATGAAGTGTCGATTACACTAAGCTAGTAAATATATGAGTTTAGCTTCATGTCCCATAACCACTAGCTTAACTTAAATATTTACGAACAAATTGTAGATTCCCACTCGAAAATTGTCACAAGAGTTCAATCGAACAAGTCCAAGAATTAACCGGCGAAGTAAACGCAAACATTTCATACCACTTGTTTTGTTAAGCCGTTTAATTAGATTTTCTCATACGAATAAGGAAAAGGTTTGTATATGCTAATAGATTAGAAAACGGTTTTATAAACGAGCTTTGTATTAAAAATAAAGTAGAAATCATCTTTGTAAAAGAGTTTGAATATTTACTATTAGTATAGAAACCTTTGTATTTTAAAGTGACAAATCATAGAAATGATTGTAGAAACAATCAATCACCAAAATCCACATACGAAGACGTGAATCAAATCCAAAGAAATCGATACCGAATCCATCAAAATGGATATTCTCAAAAATCCCGAAAAAGAAGTCATAAAAGTCAATAATAAATGATAACAATAAATCGGATAATCACAGATCGATAAAAATTAGAACCTGAAGCAAAATAGGCAAAATAGGCTGAAACAAGCAGGTCAGTCGACTGGCCTCTGCAGTCAGTTGACTGATCCAGAAACCCAAAAGTTTCAGACCCTGCAGTCGGTCGACTGACTACAAGGGGCCAGTCGACTGGCTGGCACTGGAATTGTTTTCCAGCCTATGAAATGGAGAGCAAACTCTCACCATTTGCAATCGGACGAGCAATGGGCTTTAGGGGTTTTTGCCAATCGATAACCTAGCCCTATTGGCTCTTCAATACACCTCCAAAAACATATTCATACATCAAAGCTAGGATTTTCAAAGTTTTGACTTCAAAACACCAAAAATTGAAATGTTCACCAAATCAATTCAAATCAAAAGAAAATGAGTATGCGCAAGTGTTAGGAATTCATACCTAACAATAAAGATAGCTATAGACATAGATGTGAGTTAAAGAACTCACCTTTTA
The DNA here is from genome assembly GCA_030737815.1 of Allium fistulosum. Classification (NCBI taxonomy): domain Eukaryota; kingdom Viridiplantae; phylum Streptophyta; class Magnoliopsida; order Asparagales; family Amaryllidaceae; genus Allium; species Allium fistulosum. Next base: position 1,002,778,440 of record CM060902.1, on the reverse strand, counting down.
ACCCAAAAACGATGAAGGAGAAGCTTGAAAGCAAAGGAAGATCAACTACTCTTCAACTTCAACTCTAGAAGCTTGAATCTAATCTCAAAAGAAGAACATTTCCTAAGTTAGGTTTAGGAAATTTCTGAAATTAAAGAGGGAATGAGTTGGAGAAGATGAAGAGGATGCTTACCAAAGCTTCTCTTTGATTTTGGAGCTAACACTTGGATTTGTAAAAGAAACTAGGGCTTAGGAATTTCTAATTTCCTATTCCTCTCCCCATTTTTACTTAAGCTTTAATGTATTAGGAAATGAGGATGAATGAAGAGGGGAGGGGCTGAGTTAGGGTCTTATGTTAGGTTATTGGGCTGAAATCCAAACCCAAGCCCAAAGTGAAAAAGTCATAATTTTCACTCGACTCTAAATATATCGATTTTTATACTCAAAAAAGTTGTAAACACCATTTTGGACTCAATGGAGGTGGTCTTGAGTCCCAATTCGACTGTTTACAAAAGGTAGCTTTTTGGACTTTAATCCGATTAACGATTCTATATTTAAATATACAATCGTAAAATATGCGGGTTGTTACACTGCTCCTCCTCAAACTAGCCGCACCTCTCCTCGACGCCTAGATCGCTGAAAATTAATTTTCGAACCAATTCTGGTCATCTCAAGATTTCTCGAGATATAGGTTATTAAAATTCACAAAACTTTCGCTAAAAATCTTATCTTCATACGAGACGTAACTAACTCAATGATTCAAACACATTGAATTTTGTCAAAAACTTGGTTACTTACTGTATTTATACAATTTCATCCAATATATTACATGAACTAGCTTCAAACTATTTTTAATACTCGAAAACAAACATTTCACTAGTTTACATTCTTAGCAGATTCGAATTGTATTGAAAGAAAAAGATTTTTAAAGTGGAGCATGTATGAAAGTTCCCACTGTTAAACATAACAGAGTAGCATTTAAACACTTCAAGTCATTTTCTATTTAAACTCTCACCTTACACATGCTTAAATACTTTGAAGTCTTCCACTTGAATCTTAGTTTTAGATCAACAAACTTGAATTCTTGAAAAGGACTTGCTTTGGTTTTGATTTTGGAAGAGATTGCTTCTTCTTCTTTTTACTGTTTTGAGTTTTACAGAGCTTTTATTCTTTTTTTTTCTCTTTACAATTTGTTTTACAAGTTTTAAAATCTGAAGCTAACACTCACAAACACCTATATATACACTTGGTTAGGCAAGATAAATGATGCATATGTTCTCCATTTTGTGGCTCAAAACAAATTTCAGATCTTTTGTACAAGGTTTTTTTGATAGACTGATGAGATTTTATGAAAACTGAGTTGAAGTTTTTTTGTGGCTGAAGTTGATATTTGAGATGAAGTCTATTTTCAGTTCACACGCTTTTCTTTGACAGACCTTTTTATTATTTTTTTTTATATGGTGGTTGAAATGGAGTCTGAGATGAAATGAAATAATATTTCAGCCTACATTACTTCTTTTGACCAGGCAATGCATATAAAAAAATTTCTTTCATGTTGACTTGTTTCCTTTTGTTGTCAAGCAATGTTTACATTTTTACTTAATTTACCTTTTTACTAGTTTAACTTTTATTTGTTATCTTCATGCTTTTACTTGTTTACTTTTTATTATCAGACAATTGTTTGTACCACTTTGATTTATTTTTTGCATGATTTACTTTTTTACTTGAAATTTTGACTTTACTCTTTATTTACTTAGTTAACTTTTCTTTTGATTCATAACATGCTTCCATATATTTTGAAGAATAAGGTAGTATTAATTATTGTAGCTTCAATACTTCATATTCAAAATATATTATTATCTATCTTATATTTTTAGAGATGTGAAATTTAAAGAAACACATTTTGCTCAACATTTTTTTTATATTTAAAAATGTATAATTCAAAGAAAATGAAAATTCTGCTATTTTATTTTAAAATGTATGAAATGACATTTTGTTACAATGCTATTTTGTAAAAGATTCCCTTTTTAAAATGATAAAAATGATTTTATAAATTTTCTCATTTCTTTCATCATATATATTTTTTCATATATATCTCTTCTTATATATTTACTTCTTTAACATACTACTTATTGTTTTTAGCATACAATATTTACTTGTTTATAGATACTAAAATTTTCCTTTTTGAACTTATATATATGTATACATCCTTCTTTCATTTTCGATATATACATACACAGATATATATATATATATATAAATGTATAAAATTCTTAATAAATATATATATTAGTCTACAAATATGTATATTACATATACTGTTTTTAACCCACTAGCTTATTTGGTTTATAAATATTACACTCTTCTCAGCTGATATGTATATATTCATATATATATATATAAGGAAATCCAATTTTAAACTCTTTCTATTTATAATACATTGTATTTTCCATAAGTCATATCATTTCTATTTATAATGTATTCTTCTTATTTCATCTGTATTTATTTGTATTGAATTTGTTTTCAATTTTTATATATATATATATATAAATTCTGTTGTTCTGAATATATATATATAAGAAATTCCAATTAAATCAATTCCCTATTTATAAATAAAAATCTGAAAATTCCAAATATTATCTTGGTTTGAAAACTGTATATTGTTGTTATTTATGGGGATATTTTATTTGATTAAAATATCATATTATTGAATATTAAAAATTAATATTCAAAACTCAAGACGTCAAAATCCCGGGTCGTTACAACTATCGTGCATAAGAATTTACGCACGCTTCCTCACTATGTTGCTGCTTGTCCTTGCCGTTCACGACCTTCATCACTACTGCCAGTAGCCAAGCTTTGCCTGAAAATCACATAGTCGCCCAAAACTTACTTGAGCTACAACACCATCCATGCTACAGCCTCCACCTCACTCCAGAAGTCGCTCGACCTCCTTGTGACGACCCATCACTAGTCACGCGTGTAACGATTCGAAATTTCAAACACTTCGTATTTAAATATCTGAATCATTTAAATATTTGTGTCTATGATTTAATATGATTTTATAACGTTGTTAAACATTTTTTTATTAATAACTAATGTTAGAAAACTTATTTTTGAAATGTGTTTACAAAAATATACACTTTAGATAAAATAAAAAATGTGACCGGAAAACGTTTTATAAAAAAATCAACTTTTTATTCAATACAAGTTGTGTAAATATGTTGCAACTTGAACAGTTATCATATGACAAGAATTAAAACACTTCTCTTTACTAACTAAAGATTAATTAAACTAAAGGGTTAATTAGAAAAAGTAAGCATGGACAAGGAGTACAAAAGGACCTTTAATCACTCCCTTATTTAAGGAAAGCAAGCTTGTGTAAGAGCATGGTCTTACATGCTTTACTTCATGGCTAAGGAGGGAGTTTTTGAATATTTTCATCCATTTCCTAGGCCTATAAATATCCTCTCATATTCACTTCATTCTTCACAACCAAAACACTTCTTATCTTCACTTCTTTCTCTTCTTATCTTCTTCCTATATGCATGAGTCTTAGGATTTTTGGCCTTGGCCGTGTGTACTTTTAAGTGATGGAAGAAGTGTATTGGCCTTAGGGTTATGAGTGTTAGGATGATGATGGTGGGAGCTTAGGCCGTGTCCCATGTGAAGGTGGGTGATGTGCGTGAGCAAATGATGGAGGAAGAGGGAAGGTCGTGAGCATGAGGGAGATTAGGGCGGAGGTGCATGTGCATTAGGAAGGGAAATGAAGGTTTTTAGTGAGGTTTGGATGAAGATAAAAATGTTGGAAGAAGTGTGGTTATAATGAATGTTGATAGGAAGAGATTTGGTTGGAATAAAAGTGAGTTAATCCCACTTCGAATCAAGTTATTAACTTGATAATATTGCTTGATATTTGCTTGCTTAATTTCTTGATAATTGTTGTTAAATCACATGTTAATATGCTTATTATATATTATTAATAATAGACACTAACTACTTAAGGTTACACCCTTGGATATATGTTTTATTAGACTTGTAAATGGATAATGTTTATTAAACCATTGAATTATAATAAGTTAATATGGACATTTAAAATGGTCAAACGGTTTAAATACATATGTTGATATATGTTATAAATGATATGGTTTGAACTTGGAATGCTAGAAGTTTTCAAAAGTGGATAACACTAAATATTGGAATTAAATACGGAATGGTCTGTATAGCGATAGTTGCTATAAGCGCATTTTGAATCCCTTGAACTATAACTTATGAAAGTGGAGATTTAATGACATATCTTAATAATAACTTGTTTGGTTAATATCTACACTTCTATAAGTGTTTAAAAAAGCAAATAATATATTTAGAAAAGTTATAGAAGAAGTAAATAAAAGTAGCAAAAGATGAAAGTAAAAAGGTCGGTGACACTTTTAAAAATAGCATGTCTTTGAAAATAACGGGCGTTTTTGTGGAAACTTTCTTAGGATTTCTTTAGCGATTAACCAAGTAAATAATATATTATTATTATAGGGAAAGTGTTGAAGCCTAATTCATTTGATAGCTAGTTGAACGAAGTGCAAAAAGTTATAGCAAAATAGTCGCTATAACTGCAGTTCGGTAAAATACCATATTTTTGGGAAATTCTCTAAAATAATTAAAAGATATTCTTTGAGATTTCTCTTCATGGTTTTCAAGTATCCAAAGTACACCGAGTATTGTAAAATGAATGGATCAAAAATCAATTGTTAAAGTATTGAAAACTAGGCACAAAGTTGTAGCAAAAATGTGATAAAACTAGCAACAGAACTTTAGGCACCACTTTTAGAAGTGCTACCATTGTAAATTGAAGATATAAATTGTTTAAAAATGATATTCAACTTTAATATTTTTTCTAATCTTTTTAGGATTGTTTTCTAACTTATAAAAGAGTGTTTTAAAATTGGTTTCAAATTTAAATATATCTTTAACAATTAATTATGAATTTCTGAACTAAGTAGCTTTTAAAATTAAAACTCGTTTTTCTAATTATTTCAAAATTCCTTATTTTTACATAATATTCTATATAAATAATTATCATATATTTTAAGTAGTTTTTAAAGTATTTTAACATATTAATAAGTATTTTAAAGATATATATATATATATAAGTTTTAAATATTAAATTAAGTATTTTATAAATATAATAAAGAAAGTATTGATTTTAACACTTGTGATAAAATAAATAATTTTGAGGAATTTCCAAAAAGTGTATTGCTTTAATTGATAAGTGTTTATATGGTTTGATCTTTAAATAAAAGTTTAAAGTTATTAATGGATAATTAAATAGTTTTGGGTTGATGTAAACAGTGTTTAGCAACACTTGTCTTTAACCCTTATTATTAATTACACTTGCGAATATAATTAGATATTTTGCAAATGGATATTTAGTAGAAAAATACAAGTAAATGGTTTTGGGTTTGTTGTGACAAATGTTTTGAGCAACACTTATCTTTAACCCTTAAATATAAATAAATCTTTAAGTAGGGAGTTTAAAAGAGGAATGTTTTCAAAGTATAAAATGTTTGGATTTGTTGTAATAATTTTTTTTAGCAACACTAGTCTTTAATCCTTAAATGTAATTAAACCTTTAAAAGGAGAGTTTTAAATATAATGATTAAATGGAATGGTTTTGGGTTTGTAGTACAATGTTTTAGCAACATTTATTTTTAAATCCTTGAATTATATTTTGGATGAAATATTATAAATCTTTAATAATGGAATTTTAAAGATAATAATAAGTATTGAAATCTTTTATAAAGAGATAGAAAATTTTATACGTTTAATTTATAGAAGAAAAGGAGTTTATTATAACAATGTTTTGGTGGTGATTGGTTTAATCTCTTTGATTATATTTTAAGGTAAATGAAACTTGTAAGTAATTTGTGAATATACATACACCATTGGATTAAGTATATAAATACTTTTTAAGTATTCAAAAGGGTATAAGTGAAACATTAAACAAAATATACAACTATGCAAAGGGAGTTTTATTAATAATAAAATATAAATAAATAAAGGAAGTCTTGATTTTTAAAAGAGAAGTTTTATTTGATAAAAAGATGTTTTCCTGATAAAAAGGGTTTTTAATTAATAAAAGATAAATTAACTAAAAAAGGATTAAAAGTCGTTTATGTGACTTGACCATGCCTTACATGAAATGATAGTGCAGATATGTTTACTTGCTTATGAGAAAGTATTCTGGACTTTGTTCCCTTATGCAATCATTCTCATTATTGTTGAATAAGACCAAATTCATCAACTCAGTCTCGGAGAGACTGGGATCGATAAGTGTTCTACTTATCGAAAACGACTTTAAGGCTAGGATACGGGTTCTCTATTTTGGAAGTGAATGATGGAAACCATGTGTGGTTCTGGAATCTGTTGAGATGATGGAATCTACGTGGGATTCATTATGTGATCAAATTTTGTTGAAAAATCGTGTGAAGATGTCTAACGTAGCCTCGATATGGGAAAATGACTAAAGACAGAGTAGGATGCACAACCATGGGGTTTAGCTGACCCATTGGGGGTACGACAACTCCATATCTAGAGTATGCTTATAGATGTTGCTAGCGGGGAGTTGTTGATACTTGGTACACATTGTTCATGCGAGTGTTCGGATGATGGCCCAGTTGTGTTTACCTTATGGCATATTTTATCTAGAGATATACGTTGCTCAGAAGGTATTTTCTTATCCTTGTCATAGGAGATTGATCTCATTGAGGAGGTTTTCATGGAAAATCCATTTATTCAAACATACCTTAGCGGTTTTTTTTGTATACCTATATATACTGTCAAATGTAACCAATGTAACCATTTCAGCTATGATTTATATTTATATTGAATAACCAAGACATTATTATAATATCACAGGATTTTATATATAAATGTTTTAGTTATCGTAAGGTAAAATCCCGTTTGTGTTTATTTGCGGCGTGGTCTTTATTCTTTAAAAGGTTTTACAAATATAGTAATTTAAATTACTTGAGTTTTTCTTACATTGGTTTACCAGACTGTTTCCAGATATCGTTTATGTTTCATTGGAGCTCTAGGAGAGAAGCTGGATGATTATCTACTGTAGATTTTATTAGCGCTGCATTACTTTGTTTATTTTTATATCAGCAATTGTGAGGACAGGTTGTTATAACTGTCCAGGCTGTTGATAGGTTAGTTTACTCTGATTATTGTATCGATACAATTTTCTTTTGTAAAAGCATCAATTTGATATTATATTTCATCATTCCGTTGTGAGATTCTGATGTTGTTGTCCTCTTCTTTCTTGTTCTTTTCTTTTTTTCTTTTTATTTTACCCTAACTTTCTATTTTTCCAACACTTGGATTTTGTTGCGTCAATACCATGGATGTATTAGTGTCAACATTTGGGGGTTGAAAAGGCGTTCGTTACATCGTGGTATCAGAGCTGAAGGTTAAGCGAGAACCTTGACTTTGGTTAGGTATAACTCATTAAGAGATAGGGTAATGGAATGCCTTATTATGAGTTTGAGTGTATTATACATATGAGAGCATATTTGTTAGTGCTATAACAATATTTTGTGTTGTGTTGATTGGTCTGCTAATTGCTTATAGATTCTGATCGATGCGCCTGATCAGCGTTATCAATAGGGATTGCTAAACACTTAAACAAAACAAACCGATACGGTATTATTTTCAAAATTGGTAAATGAAATAATTTTACCTAGGATTGTATTTTATATAAAAGAATAATTTCCAAATAATTAACATAGTTATTATAATGTATTTGTTTGTTAGGAAATGATAATATTAAATTATTATCATTTATTGCTTGATTAGTCGTGCTCGGCCAGTTTATGGGCATTGACAAATGTTTATTGAATTTACCTTTTTCACAACATGGGTTAGGTAGATAGTAATTTATAGGAACATTGAAACGAATTCCTTATGAATTAACTTTCACAATTTGACTATAAGGCATTCGATGATAATGTTGGGTTAAGAAGTTAACTTAAATAAAAAGTTTTTAATATAGCTTAAGAGGAAAGGTAAGATATTTAAAAGATAAATACTTATGAAATGGTTTAATATAAGAAAGTAAACTTATATAAATATGGTTTATATAAATATGACTTGTATAAATATGGTTTGTATAAATATGATTTATAATTAAATAAAGGGATTTAAATTAAAATTTTGATAACTTAAATCCTGATGGTTTTGGAAATGATTTCTAAGTGTTTGCAGTAAATAATAATAGTATTATTTGAAACTATTATTAAAGAACTAATATTTTAAAAGAGTTTTAAGATTTGTTCGAGTTTTAGGTTACTCTCGGAATCAACAAGTCAATTCGGGAAACAAAGTATTTTTATGTTAGCTAGTTCGAATGGCTCGAAAGTGACTAAAAATGGGTAGGAGATGTGCTCTGTTGGAAAGCACTTCTCTTGAGTATTACCCTTCTTAGTAAAGGGGATATATGATACTATTTGGTAGAACCTAGTTCCTTATATCATTTTGCTGTTACTCGATCTATATGAATATTTCCCATGGATTTTAAAAGAAAATATTTTGGAAGTTGATTTTTAAAATCGAATTGGTTTAATCTCGAAAAGTATGATTCAATATCCAAAAGATATATGTATATATTATTATTTCAAATGATTTAAAATAAAACCTGGAGTTTAATAATTAAAAGTTTTTTGTTAAGTTATATTATGGTTGCATGTATCCTTAGCATTAGGATAGTTTGGTTGTGCATCTTATTATGACATATTGTTTGTTAGTTTTTAATTATTAAAATAAAATGGAAATTTCGACGATTTAGGAAAGCCGGGGACTTCTGAATTGATATAGAAACTGAAGCTAAGTATTTTTGTGAAAATATAAAAGTAAAACTTTTATAACTCTTAATCTGAAAAGATAGTAAATTAAAACAAGTTTAAAAAGTTGTTTAGCATCTTTGTTAAATAGGGCACTCGAAGTTATTGGACCAACTAACAAACGTCTTTGCTTTAGGGTCTTCTAAGGGAAGTAGACTGTAGTCTTGAGTTTGGATACGAGAGTCCTACTCTACCTAGGTACTTGCCTAACCCGATCGATAAAGAAGTTTAGATGGTTGACTCAATTATAAGATCCAAAATTATTTTTGGTCTTCGTCGAAATTTTAGCAAGTAAAATTATAAAAGAATGTTTTGTATATACTCGTAGGATATAACGAAGTATTACACGAATAACGAAATTATGTTTCAGGAAATGTTTTTAAATAAAGTTGAGTTGTTATAAAAATGTTTATGAACTTAGTCAACATTTTATGAAATTTTTTATAAATAATTTAAGTAGTAAAAGAGAATACTATTTGGATAAATGAATATAAACTTAAGATAATGAAATGTTTTATAAATAAGAATGTAGCTTTTTGAAGTGATTATGTAATTGAGTGATATTTTATAAGTAAAGATAAGTCTTTACATAATATTTATAAACTTAAGTAAATGTTGCATAAATGAAGTTAGTATTAAGTGAGAAATACTATATGTGAAAATAAATGGGAATTAAAAGAAAATTGGTATAATTAAGAAACCAATTGGATTAAGTACGTAAGTTATATGTAGATCATTTTATTCCCATAGCAGTTCTTGATCTAGGATTCAAGTACATGATTTTAAGGTGGTATACACCGATCCGAACAAGGATTTTTCACTAGATTCTTGATGGCGAACACTTGATATAGATTCTTGATATGTTCCTTAAGTTTTCTATCGTAGTTTATCACTATAAAAGGAGAACAGAGGTGTCATATCAAGGAACGAAATCAGAATCTGCACTAAAGAAGTCAAGTGCAATATACTAGTTCGGAAGTGAAATTTATGCGATCGAGCAAGTGGTCAGATCTATATTGCGTACAGATGATATATGTACATCATACGGGCCTAAGTATAATTACATACTATGTTTGTTTGGCTTGTGGAAAGTTTCAAAAAGGATTTTTCAAATTGTTTGAGGTCCTATGGATAATCGGCTAAGTAATAACCTGAGGCTGTTGAGCGAAAGGTACACTTGGTAGATTATTTATCATTCTCGTGTGATAAGAAGATTTTGACCTGGGAAAGCCAATAGCCTTGGTTGCTATTAATAGTAATGTTGTTTAGTATTATTATATGGTTGTTTCTTTGATTGCTTGTGTCAGAATTTCGAGAATGAAATAATCTTGGGGGAGAATGTAACGAGTCGGAATTTCAAACAATTCATATTTAAATATCTGAATTATTTAAATATTTGTATCCAAGATTTAACATGATTTTATAACCTTGTCAAACATTTTTTAATTAATAACTAATGTTAAAAAACTTATTTTTAAAATCTATGTACAAAAATATACACTTTGAATAAATACTGAAAATGTGATCGAAAAACATTTTGTAAAAAAATCAACTTTTTATTCAATACAAGTTGTGTAAATATGTTTCCATTTGAATAATTATCATATGTAAACATATGACAAGAATTTAAACATATCTCTTTAATAATTAAAGACTAATTAAACTAAAGAGTTAATTAGAAAAAGTAAGCATGGACAAGGAGTACAAAAGGACCTTTAAATCACTCCTTGATTAAAGGAAAGCATGCTTGTGTAAGAGCATGGCCTTACATGCTTAACTTCATGGCTAAGGAGGGAGTTTTGGAATATTTTCCATCCATTTCCTAAGCCTATAAATACCCTCTCATATTCACTTCATTCTTCATAACCAAAACACTTCTTATCTTCACTTCTTTCTCTTCTTATCTTCTTCTTATATGCCTGAGTCATGGGATATTTTGGCATGGCCGTGTGTACTTTTGAGAGATGGAAGAAGTATCTTAGCCTTAGGGTCATGAGTATTAGGATGATGATGGTGGGAGCTTAGGCCGTGGCCATGTAAAGGCGGGTGATGTGCGTGAGCAAATGATGGAGGAAGAGGGAAGGCCATGAGCATGGGGGAGATTAGGGTGGAGGTGCATGTGCATTAGGAAGGGAAATGAAATTTTTTAGTGAGGTTTGGATGAAGTTAAAAATGTTTGAAGAAGTGTGGTTATAATGAATGTTGGGAGAAAGAGATTTGGTTGGAATAAAGTGAGTTAATCCCACTTCGAATCAAGCTATTTACTTGATAATATTGCTTGATATTTGCTTGCTTAATCTCTTGATAATTGTTGTTAAATCACATGTTAAAATGCTTATTATATATTAATAATAATAATAGACACTAACTACTTAAGGTTACACCCTTGAATATATGTTTTATTAGATATGTAAATGGATAAAATAGTTGTTTATTAAACCATTGAATTATGATAAGTTAATATGAACATTTAAGTCGACAAGTGGTTTAAATACATATGTTCATATATGTTATAAATGATATGGTTTGAACTTGGAAAGATATAATTGTTTAAAAGTGGATAACACTAAACATTGGAAAAAAATACGGAATGGTCCGCATAGCGCTAATCGCTATAAGTGCACTTTGAATCCCTTAAACTATAACTTATGAAAATGGAGATTTAATGACATATCTTAATAATAACTTGTTTGGTTATTATCTACACTTCTATAAGTGTTTAGGAAAGCAAAGAATATGTTTTGGAAAATTTAGAAGAAGTAAAACAAAGCAACAAAAGATTGAAGTAAAAAGGTCGCTATAGTGACACTTTTAAAAATTGCCCGTATTTGAAAATAACGCGCATTTTGTGGAAACTTTCTTAGGATTTCTTTAGCAATGAATCAAGTAAATAATATATTATTATTATTGAGAAATTTTCAAAGCCTGATTCATTTGATAGTTAGTTGAACGAAGTGCAAAAGGTTATAGTGAAATAGTCGCTATAAGTGCAGTTCGGTTAAATACCATATTTTTGGGAAATTCTCCAAAATAAATAAAAGATATTCTTTGAGATTTTTCTTCATGGTTTTCAAGTACCCAAAGTATACTAATTATTGTAAAAAGAATGGATCTAAAATCAATTAATAAGGTTTTCAATATTGGACACAAAGTTGTAGCAAAAATGTGATAAAATTAGTAACAGAACTTTAGGCAACATTTTTAGAAGTTCTACCATTGTAAATTGAAGATATAAATTGTTTAAAAATGATATTAAATTTAATAATTTTCTCTATATTTTTTGGATTTTTTTCCAACTTATAAAAGAGTGTTTTAAAATTGGTTTCAAGTTTAAATATATCTTTAACAATTAATTATGAATTTCTAAACTAAGTAGCTTTTAAAATTAAAACTCGTTTTTCTAATTATTTCAAAATTCCTTATTTATTACATAATATTCTATATAAATAATTATCATATATTTTAAGTAGTTTAAAATTTATTTTAAAATATTAATAAGTATTTTAAAGATATTTCTATATATATAAGTTTTAAATATTATAAGTATTTTATAAATATAATAAAGGAAGTTTGGATTTTAACACTTGTGATGAAATAAATGGTTTTGAGGAATTACCTAAAAGTGTATTGCCTTAATTAATAAATGTGTATATGCTTTGATCTTTAAATAAATTTTTATAGTTATTAATGGATAAGAAAATAGTTTTGGGTTGTTGTAAACAACCTTATTTAGCAACACTTGTTTTTAACCCTTATTATTAATTATACTTAAGAATATAATTAGATATTTACTAATGTATATTTAGTAGAAAAATACAAGTAAATGGTTTTGGGTTTGTTGTGACAAATGTTTTGGGCAATACTTGTCTTTAACCCGTAAATATAAATAAATCTTTAAGAAGGTAGTTTTAAAGAGGAATGTTTTCAAAGTATAAAATGTTTGGATTTGTTGTAACAATTGTTTTAGCAACACTAGTCTTTAATCCTTAAATGTAATTAAACCTTTAAAAGGAGATTTTTAAAGATAATGATTAAATGGAATGGTTTTTGGATTGTAGTAAACAATGTTTTAGCAACATTTGTTTTTAAACCCTTGAATTATATTTTGAAGGAAATATTATAAATATTTAACAATGGAATTTTAAAGATAATAACCAGTATTGAAATCTTTTATAAAGAGATAGAAAATGTTATATGTTTAATTTATAAAAGATAAGGAGTTTATTATAACAATGTTTTAGTGATAATTGTTTTAATCTCTTTGATTATATTATAAAGTAAATAAAACTTGTTAAGTAATTTGTGAATATACTTACACCATTGGAATAAGTATATGAATACGTTTTAGGTATTTAAAAGGGTATAAGTGAAAAATTAAACAATATATACAAGTATATAAAGGGAGTTTTATTAATAATAAAATATTAATAAATAAAGGAAGCCTTGATTTTTAAAAGAGATGTTTTATTTGATAAAAAGATGTTTTCCTGATAAAAAGATGTTTTCCTGATAATAAGGGTTTTTAATTAATAAAAGATAAATTAATTTAAAAAAGGATTAAAAGTCGTTTATGTGACTTGACAATGCCTTGTAATGAAATGATAGTGTAGATATGTTTACTTGCTTATGAGAAAGTATTCGAGACTTAGTTCCCTTATGCGATCATTCTCATTATTTTTGAATAAGAACAAATTCATCGACTTAGTGTTGAAGAGACAGGATCGATAAGTGTTCTACTTATCGAAAACCAGTTCAAGGATGAGATACGTGTTCTCTGTTTTGGAAGTAAATGATGGAAACCATGTGTGGTTCTGGAAACCGTTGAGATGATGGAATCTACGTAGGATTCATTATGTGATTGAGTTTTGTAGAAAACTCATGTGAAGATGTCAAACATAGCCTCGACATGGGAAAATGATTAAAGACAGAGTAGGATGCATGATCCTGGGGTTTAGCTAACCCATTGGGGCCCGACAACTCCATATCTAGAGTATGTTTATAGATGTTGCTAGAGAGGAGTTGTTGATACTTGGTACACATTGTTCACACGAGTGTGCGAATAAAGGCCTAGTTGTGTTTACCTTATGATATATATTTTATCTTGAAATATACGGTGCTCAGAAGGTATTTTCTGATCCTTGTCATTGGAGATCGGTCTCATTGAGGAGGTCTTCGTGGAAAATCCATTTATACGAACATACCTTAGCAGTTTTGTTTGTATACCTAAATATGTTGTCAAATGTAACCAAGGTAACCATTTCAGCTATGATTTATATTTATATTGAACAATGTAAACATTATTATAATATCACAGGATTTTATATATAAATGTTTTAGTTATCATAAGGTAAAAATCTATCCGTGTTTATTTGCGGTGTGGTCTTACGAAATGCCTTGGTTCTTTAAAGGGTTTTACAAATATAGTAATTCAAATTATTTGATTTTTTTTAGGAGATTTACCAGACTGATCCGGGTGTTATTCTTTTTATAATTCTCGGTTCAGCCCCGTATATATTTCAGATATCGTTGGTAATTCATTGGAGCTCTTGAAGAGGGGCTGGATGATTACCTACCGTAGATTTTATTTCCGCTTCATTACTTTGTTTACTTTTATATAATCAATTGTGAAGAGAGAATGTTATAACTGTCAAAGCTGATGATAGGTCAGTTTACTCTGATTATTGTATCTATACAGTTTTCCTTTGTAAAAGTATCAATTTGATATTATATGTCATCATTCCGTTGTGAGATTCTAATGTTACTGTTCTCTTCTTTCTTCTTCTTTTGTTTTCTTCTTTTATTTTACCCTAACGTTTTGTCTTTCCCGCACTTGGGTGCTTGGCACGTGAATACTATGGATGTATTTTTATCGCCATTTGGGGATCGAAAAGACGTTCGTTATAGTGCGCGAGTCCAAGTCGCACTTCTCCAAAAATCTGTACACCAACTCTAGATCGCGGTCCTCCCATCTCGAATGCAAACGCGAGCTCCGCCCCGCCCCCGCATCGCAACTTCCACACTAATCGACGACTTCAGTCTTAAGACATCCACGTTCGATTTAATTCTATATTTTATTTTCATTATTCGTTCAATTCCTTTTCGTATTAGGGCTGAGAACATAAACGGAGAAGGTGCGTTTTTTTATTTTTGAGGTATAGGTCTGAGAATGAAACATGGGATGAAATTTCTGGAGAAGAGGAGAAAGGAGTACGGGCTTCAGTTTAATTTGGGCCTTATTTTCAATTTAATTTAACTCAGATTATTTTTCTTTTTTTGTAAATAAATTTCGATTCAATTCAAACTGATTTACACTTCATTCTACAGAATATATTTCGATAATTGAACAGTTTTATTCTATTCGATGTCCGCTTATTAATTCTCTACTATTTTAATCACAAATGGTTATTTACACTTATAAAATATTATGTTTCAATTTAAAATAATTTAATTCAATTTCAATATATTTCTTGAAAAGAAATTGATTAATTTGATTCAAGTTATTAAATCTAAATCTTTTATTAAATAGACTTCAAATATAGAAGAATTTATTTTCAATATAATAACTATCAAAAATCAATTATTATTTTTATTTTATTTTAAATTTATTTAATTTACGGCATAAAAATCAGAGTTGTTATGGACATCCTCATGTCCTCGTAATTTCTAATAGGGAGACGTCAAACAACTCATATCCTAACTTTCTTTGTATCCACAATCTTCTATCAAACTTAAACTACTCAATCTTCTATCAAACTCAAACTACTCAACCCTCTATGTGACTCTTCCTCCAATTCTCTTATTGCATGTTACAATTTAAATAGATTCAATTCTTGACTTTCTATATTTTCACATACGGTAAAAAATTTGTGAAAATTTTGTATGTGTCGGATTTTCTGGAAATTTTTTTCAAAGTCCCCTTTGTATGGAGAGCATTCCGAAAAGTCAAAACATAATATAATTATATGATATACATCTCCAAAAAGATATTCCAATATGAGACATTTCGAAACATAGGGAAACAAGATAATATCTCATTATATATCGATCAACCATAAAAACGTACCTTTATTTTGCATTTTAAGCAAGCTATTCCACTTTTACGCGAGCAAAAGCGAGCAACATCGCCAACCAATAATCCAAAGAAGCATCTTCAATATCTATCTCAACTCAACCTTTAATATTAACTTCATATAAGATGATATACATTAAGCGTGCATTTATCTGATGTAAATAAAATGCAACTTTCATATTTATCCACTTTCCGGTAAATTTTTAAATGGAAAACCCACTAAATCAAACTATGATTCTTAAAAGTAAATTTCGTATATAGTGTGTTAGATTTTCAAAACATCTTTCAGATTGTAAAAATGTAGATTAAAACTCAAGTTAAGGGGGAATTCCCATAAGGTAGCAGCTCAGATTTTTTTTAAAGAAAAAAAATATGCATGCCCACTTAAGAAATACACGTTTTTAGCCTTGAAAACATTATAATTTTGCGAAACACTTAAAACAAAAGTTGTTGCTTAGGCTCTTAAAATTTTGAAATGGACAAAATCGTTAAAATCAGATAAACTGTTTGAAAGTTATAGCCAAATGAACATAGTGCAAATGCATAGGCCTGAAACATTAGCACAAAAGCACAAAACACAGTTGCACTGGCAATACAAAACTCAATTTCAGGCACACAAGCAAGGTCAACCAGGTCAAATGCAGCAAATACACATAGAACTACATACATGCAAAAGCCTATTAAAATTTTAATTTTAGCTATTCGATTCAAATTTATATACCTCTTTTAAATATGGAATATAGATATCTGGTTTTAATCGCCTTACTTTGTATAATTCAGGAATGTATCTATCTATATCTATAATTTAAATGTAATAATAAATGAGCACCCTTTAGAAAAACAGAGTGAAAAACTAATAATACAAATGTTTCATTGGTAAAATGATGATTTCAACTAACATGAGCCCAACAAGTACTATAAACATACTTTAGCAAAGAAAGAGGAAATAAAGAAAAAAATAGTTGAGTAAACGGTTACACGAGTGTGCATGGACATCCAAACACACACGATATTCTTTTGAAAAACATACCGGATGAAAATATGTTGCTAAGATGAGTAACTAAATAGAAGTAAAACAAACCTATGCAGAATAAGGGTGATACTTAGAGCAAACATCATCTACTACAAGTAAATGACCCGACTGAAATAAAAATTAGAAGAATAACTTGTGATGATATTTTTCTACAGAAGACAATATTTGCTGCTACCAAATTTGAAGTAATATATGACCTTGCTCAAGGTAAAACCTTATTATCACATACAAATATGGAACAACAATGAAAATATAAATCTGAAAGCTAAACGCACGTGGAAATATGAAATGTTATTAGTTTTGAACTGAAACAACTTATTATCTTATATATTCATATAAATATTTTTAGAAAATGTACTTTTAATCAAAGTTTTGATCTCCTTTATCTCCCCGAGATCCCTTTTCATTTCTTCCATATATTTTCCAAAACACAATTTAAAATATATAACTTTCTCTCATAATTTCTTGATGAGTCATTATTAATAAGGTAGGTAATATATTTATTTTATTATTATTATTTTCCCTAGAAAATTTATCTTTAACTCAAAACAAATTTATTATATATCTATATATATTTCATTAGAAATTTCTTTTGAAAACAATTTTAAACAATTATTTATATTTATATACAGCAACCCATAAATTAATTTATATTAAAATATACAATGTTGTCACGCCATAAATCTTAGTGATTCATTTCGCCAATTGACTGTAAAATTGACTACATAGGATAATATATCAACATTGCCTCGCCAGTGACCTCGCCTTCATACTAATATCCAATGGTTGCATATGCTGTTCAAAATATATAAATCTAGAAAAATATTATTTCTCATTTTCCAATAATATATTATTCAACAAACAATATATAATTTGAGTAAACTATTTCTTATGTCATTTTAAAATATAGTGTCAGTTTTGCCTCGTTTAAATGTGTAGGAATCCCAATCAAATATGTGTGCACCTGCATTGACTAGAATTCTTAAAGCACTCAAATTAACCCCAAAACAAACTACTAAAATAATTTCCAATCACTTTATAAAATCAAATTCATATTTTTACCAAATCATTTTCTTGTCTGAATAAAAATATTTATTATCAAAAATCCATATACACGTCTAATTCATCAACCATCAACAACAATAAAAATAATCACACATCATCCATAAATCAAACAAGCAAACAAAAGCCTTCAGCGAAAAACAATTTATCAGTTTCCGCTGTGCAACTCTGATTATTACTGGATCACTTTATTCATATTCAAGCCATATAGAGGTTTATTCACCATCACCAATACCGACACTGCTCGTTAGGCTAACTATTCCATACTTCACTACCTCACTCAACAACTTCCACTTCGCACGAAAACAAATACATATAGAATAGGTAGGGTAAGGAATATATTTATATAGTAGTAAAAAAACAACTACGTCCCCAAATGATTACCCCAGTAATCATCATATACTCCTACTATCACTTAAGCATAAACAAAAATATACCATACACCCACAAGGATAGGGACTCTAAGTCTCTTTATGGTCTTGACTCATGTCTCTTATACTCTGTATTGTTCTAAACCTTGCTCTGATACCAACTTGTAGCACCCCTACCTCTATACCTATAATATCCAAGAGTATTACGAAGTAACACTATCGGATAATATGAAGAATGAAGCGATATGGGGTACACATGTGAATATTCCCTAGGGCTAACACTGGTACGTAATTAAGCATCCAATAAATAACTCACCAATACGTACACAGTGTCGGCACAAAGCAATAAACATTTGTGCCTCCAGGATAGAACAATGCACAATATATAGTAAATGTCAGAGATCACAAAGTCAATCACAACGATAATATATAATATATAATATACAATGCATGTTCCAATACAACTCAAGAATATATACCGATGAAGTACATCATATATTATATCATGCATCTAAATAGTATAACTAGCCACTGCTATACCCAGTAAACAAGCTGGTCCCAACGTCCCTACACCTAAAATATCTCGGATTGATCCGAGTATTATATAAATAATAAACGGGTCTGACTATATCTAAATCCAAGGTCAATAAACGTATAGAACATAGTATATGCTGGGTGAAAATATAATAATGTTATCTCATATAATCCCAAATATCATATAATGTAGAACACCACAAAGCCTAGCATAACAATTTTATCACCCATATAAAATCATACCAAATCGAGAATCACAGAATCAACATCAATTAGGTGAATCATACATATTCAAATCATAATCAACCCCAAAAATCAATAACAAGTGAGATACCACCAAGTATAGTCAAGCTAGCACACGGCATTGCCTAAATATATCTCTTAATCTCAAATAATAATGTATCACCATCAATATAAAATATAGAAATACAAGCCAACTATCAAAGCATCACATACAATAAAAGATATGAGAATCCACTATGCTCTGGATGCTATCATATCACATGTATAATCTCATCTCCTCGTATAGAAATAAAAGGTGATGGGAATCAAATCATAATGTATGGGTTACACCATCTAATAGTCTCATAATATCTGGGTTACGCCACAGTCAAATCACAATATGGCTACCCGCCATCTCCAAGAGCGCCTGGGTTATTCACCAGAATCCGCTCTAATACTTAGGTATGGTATATAAATTATATGTACTTGTCTATCATTTAGTTTAGAACTAGAAGGGAGACTAATAGCTATCCCGCCTGCTCTAGGAGCCCAGAGCTACACCGCCAAGATATGCTCCTATAGTCGTCGGTTACCAACCTGGTTTCGTGAATATATCCATCGCATATCATAAACACACTCATAGACTACGCTATGCATAGATCATGGCCTGAATCACGCCCCTAAGGTAACAGACAGTTGAACTTTGTGACCAAAGGGGCTAGGGTTACGCCATCCTAAGGGCTACACCACCCTAAAGGCTACTATGCCTTGGGCTACTCCGCCTTTCTCTAAAACTAAATATGGGCATCTAATATATAACCAAAGTGTCACAGACCGGGAGCGCGACCCCACGATCAGGCTACCAAGGTGGACATTGGCCATCTGGTTCCTACTAACTCCTAATCATATCCCCGAGCACTTCATGATAGACAACATACATATAGGTACATCATCATAACTCAATATCTATAAACATATATAGGTACTCCCTTATAACACTACATCTATAAACTTGCTCTACACCGAGCATATAAACTTGCTCTACCCCGAGCATCAATCTCACATAAGTATAATCCAAGTTTCTGTCACTTGAATGACATCTACTTACAAAGAATAACCGAATAAATATCACAATGGCTTCCCATACCACCGCGTGATGCTCAGTCGTTTACTCACTGCTCATAAACTACACTCAGTCTCAAAAATATTCTGTGTAACGAGTCCAAAGAATAACTAGAAAAATATTACCGAGTGCCCAATCCCAAATGGTATTATAACTCTGTTTATTCAGGTTCCTCATTACATAGAATTAAAATATTACAAAATCAAAAAGAAGGATATCATCACCATATGAAATCATATCAATCTCAACTAATCAAAATAGATAACGGTGAATCACTCATAACAGCAAAATAAATGTTCAATAATAAATCAATCACAACATATAATCTTTTATACAAAATACATAATGTTGGATAATAAATAACTATTCCAGGATTTACTAGATAATCAACTAATACCCTATATAATATATTCTTTACACTAAATAACTAATTTCTCAACCTTAAATAATTATTTAATTTTCACCAACAAACATCTGAAACTCATTCCTTTCCTTAATAATCCCAAAATAGTCTATAAAACTAAATACTACAAAAAACAACTATGTTATAATATTCTATAATTAAATACTATTTTTAAATAATTTTATAGCATTTAAACTAATAATTATATTCCAAATCCATAAACATATATTTTTTTCAAAACTTTAATTATATTCAAATTTTCATAAAATATACTTTAAAACAAATTTATAAACCTCCAAATAATTATTTCCATTTTAAACCATAATTTATAATTCAAAACCTTCACTGTATCTTCAAAATCTCTAATAGCTCATATTGAAAATAATCAAATATTGCTTTAAATTTCATTTCATAATCTTCTATAATTAACCGGTATTACAAAATAAATTTATAAGTTACAAAACAAATTATATTTATTTCAAACCATAAAATATAATTCAAAATCTTCACATAGAATTTCTCGTAATCAATAAATCAATTTCGAACTACCAATATATATATATATATATATATATATATGAAAAGGGATTTATGTTATAGTACTATTAAAACCATTTAACAATGTTTCAAAATTGGTTTATCTATAAAATAGGCTCATATACTCAACAATCTCTCTTCGAAAATAACTCTAAAATCTTATGTATCAAAAAACATTTTACAAAATAAATTCCTTGTCAAAAATATTATTAAAACCTTCCAATTATGCAAAATCATTGAATAAACTAATTCAAAACTAATAAATTATTTTATTTTTCCCATCTACATTTATTTATTTATAAGTATACTTTAATTAAAATTTAAAATCACATAAATAATTTTCCAAAGCTTTCAAAATATTTTAGAGATAGGAAAATCAATAAATCTTCTAAAATAAAAACCAAGGAGCAAAATTCTCCAAAATCAACAACAAATTATCCATATAAATTTTATCATGTGGCCGAGTTTAATTCCATCAAACTTCGACGATCCATACAATGCACGAACAATATAAATAAACTACACAATTCAAATTCAATCAAACAGCATCTCCTTTGCATTTCGATGATTCGATAAACATAAAATCTGATCAACCGATTCAAAATCATATCTAATATCACACAACCAATACAATATCCTGAATAAACAATTCATCCAAACAATTCAGTCGATAAGCTCAAGCAAATTCGACCAAACAATGTAATCAACTTTCGGAATAAATAAATAAATATATATGTATAGCAGGCAATGAAATAAATGTTGTTGTGAGTGAGAAACTCACCGAATTACCAAGAAAAAATACTGCTTGGCCTTATTTCTTCCTCTCCATTTCAAATTATCATGCACAAGAATTTATGTACGCTTGCTCACCCCGTTGCTGCTTGACCTTGTCGTCCACCACCTTCATCACTGCTGCCAGCAGCCAAGCTTCACCTGAAAATCACCAAGTCGCCCAAAACTAATGTGAGCTACAACACCAGCCATGGTATAGCCTCCACCTCACACTAGAAATCGCTCGACCTCCTTGTCACCACCCATACCCAGTCATACGCGAGTCCAAGTCGCGCTTCTTCAAAAATTCGTGCACTAACTCTAGGTCGTGGCCCTCTATCTCAAATGCGAACGTGAGCTTCTCCCCTCTACATCATGACTTCCACACAAATCGCCAACTTCGGTCTTGAGACATCCGCGTTCGATTTTATTTTATTTTATTGTTCAATTCCTTTTCGTACTAGGGCTGAGAAAATAAAAGTGGAAAGCAGGTGTTTTTTAATTTTTTTGGGTATTAGTTTGAGAATGAAATATGGGAGGAAATTTATGAAGAGGAGGAGAAAGGAGTATGGACCTGAGTTTAGTTTTAGGCCTTATTTTCAATTTAATTTAACTCAATTTGTTTTCCCTCTGTTTGTAAATAAATTTTGATTCAATTTAAATTTGATTCACACTTCATTCTATGGAATATAGTTCGATAATTGAACAGTTTCATTCAATTTGATGTCCGCTCATTAATTCTCCACTATTTTAATCACAAACAATTATTTACACTTATAAATATATTATGTGTTGATTTAAAACAATTTAATTAAATTTCGATATATTTCTTGAAAAGAAATTCTTTAATTTTATTCAATTGATTAAATCTAAATATTTTATTAAATAGACTTCAAATAAAGAAAAATTTATTTTTCAAATAATAATTATCAAAAATCGAACTAAACAATTTTTTATTTATTTTAATTTATTTAGTCTATGGCATAGAAATCAGGATTGTTATACCTACCAATTATAGCTAAGTGTAGATGTGTATGTATATAGTTGGGCATATCATGTTTATGTAATTGTACATGTGTGGGGTAACTTGTGCAACAAGACATCCTATATATGTTAACATAAAATATTTATAAATATATACATATATTGTTATCTGGATTTATAACTATATATTATAATATATATACATACACACCACTAGAACTTGCACTATTTGAATATATGTATGTATTTATTTATTTATTTATGCATGCATACATGGATTAGTATGTACATATTGATTGTACAACTATTTATACACATATATATATAATAAAAAATTATATATATAGCTTAATATATCTTAATAATTTTCCGTCCTATATATATATATATATTACTAATATATATTAATTTAATATGAAATTAATATGTATACCTAAAATAAAATTACTAATTATATTAAATGTTAATGTGTGTAAATTTTGAATTGGAAATTTAAAATAATAGTTTGACTAAGTCCAAACTTACTACCTTTAAAATTATACATATATAAATATACTTTAAAGATAGTTTTCAATTTATTAAATATGTTTTAAATTGTAAAATTGGTTTTGGTTTTAACTTTTAAATAAAGTATATATTACAATTAGATTCATATCCTATTTTTACTGCAATGCTTTTGTAATTTACTTTTAAAAATTATTTTGACCTAGTCTAAGACCACTAACTCAAGAGGCAAGTGGTGTGTTGCTCTTAGCTAAAGTTCAGGAGGTCTTGGGTTTGAACCCCCAAAACATCAAAAGGAGTGCTCTGCTTGTATGAAGTACTACTCTTATATACTAAAAATTTGCCTAATTTTTTGGCTTGAAATAAATTTTTTTTTTTTATGAAATATAAAATACTAAGGTTGAAACTGAGATATATATTAAATATAATACATATGCATATTATAAGTATATAATATATGTGTGTGTGGTTTTGAAATATGTAATATTATACTATAAATCAAGCTAAAAAATAGTTTATCTTGGGCCTATATGTATATATGTATGTGTGCGGGGGTGCATGTTAACACTAACTATAAATTTGAATTCATTGTTTATGATCAATTATTATGCCAAAATCATATTATTACCAGTATTAAGTCATAGATATATATATGTTGATTTACTGATACATCTGGTACATATGATATATATATATATATATATATATATATCTTCAGGAATGCACAAGGTGTTGAGCTGTATTGTTGAGTTGGGCTGTATTGTTTAAATGTTTGTTTTATGTTTTGTTGGTTTTCTTTGTTTGGCCCATTTACTTGTTAAGCCTGGTTACTGGTAAGGGTTTGCGTCGTCATGTAATTTGTATAAAGGGTTGATGTGTCTATCTGTGATTTGTAACATGAAACAGTAATACACTTTTGAATTCAATTCTCTGTTTTCTATTTCTTCTCTTTCGTAACATGGTATCAAAGCAATTCTCGTTTTAAGATCAATTCTTCGATCTGATCTGTATCTGAGGATTCTTATTCAAATTAATTCCCTATCGAATTAGGGTTATGGCTGAAAGTAAGTCGATCTCTGATGTGTTGCCAGTGATGTCTAAAATCACGGAACATAAGTTGAATGAATCAAATTATTTCGATTGGAGTAAAACGATTCGCATATATCTTCGAAGCATTGATAAAGACAATCATCTTACTGAGGATCCACCCAAAGAAGATGAGGATAAAGAGAAAAGTCAAACATGGCTAAGGGATGATGCCAGACTATTTCTTCAGATCCGAAATACCATTGATAGTACAGTAATTAGTCTGGTTAATCATTGTGAATTCGTGAAAGAATTAATGGAGTATCTAGAATTTTTGTACTCGGGAAAGGGAAATTTAAGTCGGATGTATGATGTGTGTAAATCGTTATATCGCGCTGAAAAACAAGACCAAACTCCCATGAACTATTTTATGACATTCAAGAAGACCTATGAAGAGTTCAATACTTTGCTTCCAATCAGCCCTGATGTGAAGATACAGCAGACACAGCGTGAACAAATGGCAATAATGAGTTTTCTTGCAGGACTTCCACCAGAATTTGAATCTGCTAAATCACAGGTGTTATCTGGATCTGATGTAACATCTTTGCAAGAAGTATTCAGTAGAATTTTAAGGACAGAAAATTCAAGCATACAAATGACTTCTGCATCAACTAATAGTGCTTTGGTAACTCAAAACAAGTATGTTCCATGGAAACCTAACCAGAGTGGATACAAAAGAGAAATGGTCAACACAGAGGGTCGAGCAACAAATCCAGTATTTTGTGTCTATTGCAAGAAACCAGGACATACTAAATTTGAATGCTGGAAACTGCAGAACAAACAGAAACAAAGCATTGGCTATAGAGGAAGTGTACCAGTAAACCAGTCTGTACATATTGCTAAAACAAATGGTGAAGATAACAAATCTGTTCTTGTATCTGTTGATGAATTTGCCAAGTTTACCAAGTATCAAGAAAGCTTGAAGGATGCACCAACTCATGTCTCTACAGTTGCTAAATCAGGAAGATGGGTTATAGATTCTGGTGCAACAAACCATATGACAGGTAATGCACTTAATTTTTCAAAGTTTCAATCAAACAGTTCAAATCATAATGTTACTTTGGCTAATGGATCTTCATCAAGTGTAAAAGGATCAGGAACAATTAATCTCACCAACACAATGTCATTAGAAAATGTCTTAAATCTGCCAGACCTAGCATTCAATTTACTATCAGTGAGTCAAATAACCAAGGAGTTGGATTGCTGTGTTTCTTTTTATCCTACCCGTTGTATATTCCAGGATCGATTGACGAAGCAAATTATTGGTAAAGGTCATGAATCTGGAGGTCTTTATATCTTTGATACCCCTGTTGCATGTTCAAGTATTACTCAAGCTCTCAAATCACACAGTCAGCTAGGCCATCCTTCACTTCAAGTATTCAAGAAATTATGTCCACAGTATAGTTCATTACATTCATTAAATTGTGAACCTTGTCAATTTGCTAAACTCCATCGTAGTAGTTTAACTCCTAGAATAAATAAACGAGCTAGTTGTTCATTTGAACTTGTTCATTCTGATATTTGGGGACCATTAGCTGTTGTATCAAAACAGGGTTACAGATATTTTGTTACTTTTGTGGATGATTACTCTCGTACTACTTGGTTATTTTTGATGAAAAATAGGTCAGAATTATATACTATCTTTTGTGCATTTTGTACTGAAATTAATACACAATTTAATACAAAAGTTAAGACTTTAAGGAGTGATAATGCAAAAGAATATACTTCTAGTCAATTTCATGAGTTTATGAGTAAAAATGGTATACTTCATGAAACATCTTGTGTAGACACCCCATCACAAAATGGAGTAGCAGAGAGGAAAAATAGGCATTTACTTGAAACTACTAGAGCACTTATGTTTCAGACTAATATGCCTAAGTATTTTTGGAGTGATGTTGTGTCTACTGCCTGTTTTCTTATCAATCGAATGCCTTCATCAATTTTAAATGGAGAAATCCCATATACTATACTATTTCCAAATAAGCAGTTGTATCCTGTCCCACCAAGAGTCTTTGGTAGTACTTGCTTTGTTAGAGATGTGAGACCACAAGTATCAAAACTGGACCCAAAAGCTCTTAAGTGTGTGTTTGTTGGCTACTCAAGGTTACAAAAAGGTTATAGGTGTTATTGTCCTACTTTAAATAAGTATCTAGTATCTATTGATGTTACTTTTCATGAAGACATCCCATATTTCCAATCAGCACCAGCAACCTATCCTAGAAATCTAGATAATGAAAGTACCCAACTAGATGATGAAGACTTTCTCATTTATCATAGTCAAGTTGATACTACTGATAGTATTAATCCTATACAAGAAGCAAGTGGTCATCATAATATTACAACTGAAACTTTACAAGAATCAGAGCCCACTCCTATTTTGGACCCTAGCTTAGATCTACCTATTGCATTACGAAAAGGTAAAAGACAGTGTACCTATCCTATCTCTACATATGTGTCATATGAACATCTACCATCTTCTACATGTATGTTTAATCAATCATTGGAGTCTGTCCCTATACCCAAAACTATGGGGGAAGCATTATCACATGATGGATGGCATGCAGCAATGATTAAAGAAATAAATGCATTAGAGCTTAACAATACATGGGATCTAGTTCAGTTACCTATGAATAAGAAGGCAATAGGATGCAAATGGGTATTTTCTACCAAAGTTAATCCAGATGGGTCAGTGGCAAAGTTAAAAGCCAGATTGGTTGCAAAGGGATATGCTCAAGTGTATGGGGTAGATTATTCATATACTTTTTCTCCTGTTGCTAAACTTACATCTATTCGATTATTTATTTCTTTAGCAGCAACTTATAACTGGAAACTTCACCAATTGGATATCAAAAATGCTTTCCTTCATGGTGACCTTCATGAGGAGGTTTATATAGTTCAACCACCTGGATTTATTGCTCAGGGGGAGAGTAATCTGGTATGTAATCTTAACAAATCACTGTATGGTTTAAAGCAGAGTCCTCGGGCTTGGTTTGGAAAATTTAGTCATGCACTTGAGTCTTTTGGTCTGATGAAGAGTAATTGTGATCATTCAGTATTTTTTAAAAGATCTAAAACTGGAATTATTTTACTGGTAGTATATGTGGATGATATAGTTATCACTGGGGATGATAAAGCAGGAATTGAGTCTCTCAAGTTATATATTCATACACAATTTAATACAAAGGATTTAGGTGAGTTATGGTACTTTCTTGGAGTGGAGGTTATAAGAAGTGATGATGGAATTTTCTTATCTCAAAGAAAATATGTACTGGACCTATTGAGTGAAACAGGAAAGTTGGGTATGAAACCAGTTGTAACTCCAATTACACGTAATTGTTGTATTGAAGAAGGTGGTGAACTACTCGAGAATCCAGAAAGGTACAGGAGACTAGTGGGAAAATTAAATTATTTAACTGTAACAAGGCCTGACATTAGCTTTTCAGTGAGTGTTATAAGTCAGTTTATGCAATCACCTACAGTTCATCACTGGTCATTGTTAGAACAGATATTAGGCTACTTGAAAAAGACAGCTGGTCAAGGGATCATGTACAGAAACCATGGTCATATCAGCATGGAATGCTTTTCTGATGCTGACTGGGCAGGGTCAAAATCAGATAGAAAATCCACTTCTGGCTATTGTGTGTTTTTAGGAGGAAATCTTGTATCATGGAAAAGCAAGAAGCAAAGTGTTGTTTCGAGATCAAGTGCTGAATCAGAGTATAGAGCTATGGCTAAGGCAGTGTGTGAGATAATGTGGATCAGTCACATAATGGATGAAATTGATTTTAAAATTGAGAAACCTACAATGTTATTTTGTGATAATCAGGCAGCAATGCACATAGCTACAAACCCAGTCTTTCATGAACGGACTAAACATATTGAGGTGGACTGTCACTTCATTCGAGAGAAGATTCAGAGTGGTCTAGTGGAAACTGGGTATGTGAAAACAGGAGAGCAAATAGCTGATATGTTTACAAAATCCCTAACTGGAGCGAGGCTTGGATACTTATGTTGCAAGTTGGGCATGAATAACATGTATGCACCAACTTGAGGGGGAGTATTACCAGTATTAAGTCATAGATATATATATATGTTGATTTACTGATACATCTGGTACATATGATATATATATATATATATATATATCTTCAGGCATGCACAAGGTGTTGAGCTGTATTGTTGAGTTGGGCTGTATTGTTTAAATGTTTGTTTTATGTTTTGTTGGTTTTCTTTGTTTGGCCCATTTACTTGTTAAGCCTGGTTACTGGTAAGGGTTTGTGTCGTCATGTAATTTGTATAAAGGGTTGATGTGTCTATCTGTGATTTGTAACATGAAACAGTAATACACTTTTGAATTCAATTCTCTGTTTTCTATTTCTTCTCTTTCGTAACACATATAATTATGTTGAAAAGTATATATTATTAAACAAGAGATGAATTACCCAGCTTCTTATCATTTTATTAACACCTCGAAATTGATTTTTTCCCCCCTTTGATATACTCTTCATCCTTGAAGTAAAGTTGCAAGCTGTTCTTCTTGGATAGCAAACCCTATGAAGATATTAATTTCTTTGAAAGAGAGAGAAATATCTTTGGTGGTCAGGGTTTCGTGAAGACGCTATTATACATAATATTGGAGAGCCCATCTAAATGGCCCTAGATCAAACCTATCTCTCCATAAATAAAATCAAGCCTTAAAATAAATAAAAGAATACATTAATATGTGTTTTATAAGGAGGGGGGATAGCCTATATTAGCAAAATTAATTTTTGACCATGATATGAAACCATTTTTAAATAATTTAGTTATCGACCTTGTCCGTGAGCAAGTTTTATCGGTTTTCATTTGAGCCCACATCTCTAATATACCTTCCATTTTTCAATCGCTTGAGGGAGTTAATTGGATTGCCAACCATATTGGACAGCTGATTTGTTTTGACATTTCCACCGAGCGTAGACAGCTTCTCCGTTATGCCAAAACTCCGATTGAGATTTCCCTATTGTAATGACCCAGATTTTTCATCGTTCGATTTTGAATATTCAAATGGTTTTGAATATTTAATTTGAATTATAGATTGATTTTGAATATGAAAATTTGGGTTTATTTATAAAATAAATTCAGAATTTAAATATAGCGATTTATTGGATAATTTAATTATTGAATTTAATAATTGAATTTTGGTTAAATTATTGTGTCTTGAGTTTAAGCTCGATAAAAATAATTTAAAGGCTTATAAAATTTATATTAATAATAATGAAGATAATAAAATTTTAAAATTGAATTTAAAAGTGATATGTTCAATTTTAAAAATAGCTTGTTTAAATTGACATTTAAAAATAGCATTCCAAGGCACAGTCTCGGAATTCGACGAAACCAGTTCCATTGGGTCCATAATAGTGTCTTATTATCGGATTTCAAATTTCGTTGCATTTGGAATTATCGTTTGGTCGTACGGTATATAAACGCGTTGAAATTTATATCGAAAATTCAATATGATAATTAGGTCCAAAAAGCTATCTTCTCTATATGATCGAATTAGGACTCGAAACCTTTTCCATTGCGTTTGGAATAGGGGTATAACATTATGAACACCTAGCGGCATGCCTCTTTAGGAGTTCGAAATTTTAAGCTGTAAAGATCGAGACGTTTTGAAATTAAATTATTTTATTAATTAGTCAAACTTCTTTCAGCTGTGACTTTATCTTATCACTGTATCTTAGCCTAATTGAACACGCAAGGAAATCAAATCTTCATTTTTCCTTATATTGCACGCAACCTCCATTTCCTTCTCTTTAAAAAGCACGAGGCTTTCTCCTTCTTCTTTCAGTTTAAATGAAAAAAAAATCGAACTCGTTCGATTACAAACGAAAAAAAATGGTTGAGCATAATTCATGTATCCCCTATTTACTTCTTGTTCGAAAATCATACTCACTCTAGCAATTCCTTCTCTCAGTTTTCGATTTCCTTCCTCCTCTCTGTAAATCTAAAATCACTTCGTTTATTAAAAAAAATCCGCGATCGAGGTTTGAAATTTGGGCGAGACTCGATGTTGTTTTTCCGGTTGCGATTTTTGTATGCTCGAAGTCGAGAGGAAGCTGGCGGTCGCGAATTCAAGGAGGAGGGGTGGCGATCGGCCTGGCTTGGGAATGCGGTTCTAGCGACACCGAAGGGCACGATGTAGGTAGAGCATGGTCTATAGCATTGCCTGGGTTGATCCGCGACTTCATAACAGAAAAAAACAAAAGAGAAGAAAAAAAATTTGAAAGCATCGGCTATGGGAGGTGGTTCTGGGTAGTGTGGGCAGCGAGGCGACATGGAAGAAGCTTGATTCGAACTCGATGGCAGCATAGTGGCGGACAAAGCGGAGGCTTGGAATGAGTTTCGTGTTGGAGCTGTTGTTCATGCTCTAGCAGATTTGGGAAGGTATTATGGTAAATTAATATAGTAAATTACTGTATTTAGAAAACGGTTAATTATTTTCATTAAGATTGAATGTTTAAAATGTATAACATTTTCGTGCGAGGTCTAAAACCATGAGAAAACAAGTCGGGATCGAAATCGATTGCAAATAAAAATCAAGGTGAGAAAATTCTCACTCTTTCGGATTACTAAAATTTATTTTAAACAGTTAAATAAATTGTTGAATGCTGGTTGTATTTATAAATTTTTATATGTTGAATGTTGAATATATATAGTTATATATATACTAGTATTGGAGTGACATTTCCGCACATTATAGCGGATGAGACCCTATGCGCCCCACATAATAGTGGATGACCCTATATACCGTGATATCCCCCTCGAAGTGGGATTGGTATTTTTTTATGTTGTATTAACATCTGTGGATGCAGGGAAAACAGGTTGAAGGGATCCAACTGGATTCCTCAAATATATTGTTTATTTTTCATATATAGTGATATATGATTTGTGTAGAATAATCTATTATAGATTATTGTAGTGATTGGAATTATTGGATGCTATTGTGGCACTGGCCTGAATTTTGATAATTTAAATACTATAAATATATTTTTAAAATTTATGAAATTAAAAGGAATTTTATATAAAAATATATATTGGAATTGGAGTTATTTTAAAGAAATTGAATTAGAGAAAAAAAATATTTGATTTTTGGTTATACTTAACTATTGTGAATTATTGAATGGAGATTTTTAAAAATGAATTATATAAGAGAATTTATAAATGATATTCTAGAAATATAAAAAAAAGTTAAAATCAATATTGAAAATAGATTGGAAGTATAAAAGGAATTATAAGAAATGAATTTATATAATGGAATTTAATAAATAAGATTTGTTTTATGAACAGGTAAAACAAAGGGGTTATGAAATTTATAAACGATGTTTATAAATAAAGGAATTCGATATCAGATGAAAATTGGGAGAATATGTAAAACAGGGCTGGGAAAATAAGTAGATTCCATTTTTGAAATGAGAACGGTTAGGGAATCGACAATGAATCGATATGTTGTGAAATCGAGAATCGATATGTTGTGAAATCGAGAGGAAGTTATAAATTAAATTGGTTATTGAGATTTTAAAATATATCTTTATTTTTAAGAAGTTAAGTTTGTTTAAAATGGGAAACTTTATTATTTAAACTATGAAATTTTAAACTAGTTAGTCTTGGAATACTTCGGAAAATAGATTTTCAAATATTTAATATTTACTGAAATAAAGATTTTAATTTCTATAATCAGCTTTGTAAATTGATTTGTTTTATTTTAGATGAGTTATTGATGGTTTATTGAAAGTGTTTAATATTTTAAATAACAACTTAAAACATGTTTTTAAAATAAAAATAAATTACTATTCTTTATAAATGCTCAATATATATATATAGTCTGAAATGATTGAAATTTATTTATAAAACTCCTCGAGATGTGTAGACAGGTTTTAATTTAAGGATGAGATTTTATAAGAGAAATCTTATAAATGGAATTCTAGAGACTTAAGAAAATTTTCAACGTTAGATGCGATAACTTCGGAAAGAAATTGAATTAATTTAAAGAAGTTATAAATGGTTAGTTGGGATTATAAATAAGTATAATCGGTTTGGAAAATCGTAGGAAGAATTTATTAAAAGCCGGAGACTTGTGAGATAAGTTATGAAATATTTCCAAGTTAAATATTGAGAAGATTTTGTAAACTATACGTATAAATATTCTCCTAAGCACTGAAAGGAAGGTTTTGGGAATATTTTAGTGGAAAAGATTTGAAATAGAAATATTTTCTAAGTGTTATAAAAATGGAAGTTGAAAATATTTCTAAGTATTGAAATAGTGAAATATCCTGTTATGGATACAAGTGTTGAATTTGTTTTCAAATATAGAAATATTGAAAGAGATTGAATATATATCTTGGTGAAGATTTTTGGAATAAATATTTTGGAGATTAATAAAATAAGGCCTAGTGTTTGCTTATGGATGTTTTATTGATAGTTAAATAACCGACTATCAATATTGGCCAATTTCGTTAATCGTTTCGAAGAGACCAGGATCGGATTTAATTATTCGAAAACCACTTCGATCTGGTTTGAACGTAATGAATGAATACCGTAAAGATGGTGAAGACGGTGATTCAGTTTGTCCAGACCTAGGACAACTTGTATGGACGAATGCTACCAAAACATCGTCATTGGAGGACGATGAGCATTCTAAGTAAAATTGTTCTTAAAAGGTAACGCTTAGCCTCGAACCCCATCAACCGGGAATGACTAAAACAGGGGAGATGCAGCAAGGCTAAGTGGGTCGCACCCAAGTAGGGTATGTTATCACTTTTCTAGATGTCCTCGGAAACCTATTTATCTTAGATATGGGTATACATGAAAGAAGAAGCGCTCGATAGTAAGGGTGGAAACACCCGGGGTGGTAACATATTCGGTTTATCCAGGTTAGGGGTAGGCCGGTCTTGTGTAGCAGGGGATCCCGGCGTGGTCCTCGGTACATTGTTCTAGAGGTGTGCTGTGGTGGGCGGTACCCCAGTGGCCCAGTCATTCGTTTGAATCCATTCTCCAATACGAGCTTACGGTTTTGTTTGTAGAGCCTAGTATGCTGGAATTTAATCAATGTAACAATTTCAGCTATTTGAATAAGTATTTGTATTTAGACACTATTATAATATCACTGGAGTTTCTATAAAATGTTTTGGTTATCGTAAGGGAAAAAAGCCGTCGTGTTTATGTGTGACACAGTCTTACGAGATACCTTTGTTTTTCAAGGGATTTTGATAACTCTAATAATTCAAATTGAGTGTGTTTTCTCACGCTGGTTTTCCAGACTACTTGGGTGTTATCTTATTATAATGCTCGGGTCAGACCGAGTATTACAGATCCAGGATAGAATGCTATGGAGCTTAGGAGACGAGTTGGATGACAGAGACGTATCTCCATACTTGGCTTATATTTCCTCTGTATAAGGACAAGTTATATAACTGTCCAGTTTGATGTATTGATCGTTGTACTCTGATAATTGTAAGTATAAAACAGTTATAGATTCTTTTGTATAAAAATCTGTTATTATATATTATATTTTGTTCCGCTGCGATTGTGAGATTCTATGTTGTTGTTTAATTTTTCTTCTATCTTTTCTTCTTTACCTTGGTTATTCGCTCTTTCGAACAATTTGGGTTGAACAAGAGTGATTTATTATCAACTCAAAGGGTATGGAACTGCGAGTCGCTACATTTGGTATCAGAGCTGAAGGTTATGCGAGAACCTTGGCTCTGGTGGGGATTACTCATTAGAGATAGAGTCAATAGTACTCTAGAATGAGTTGAGCGTAATAATAGATATGAGCGCGTATTTGTTAGTGAATATAAATGGTTTTATATTGTGTTGACTTATCGGTTGAGTGGCATATAAATTCTGCTCGAGTAGTGGGACGCCGCTAATTCGATAGGAGTTTCTAAGCACTTGAACGCGATAAACTAACACAATATGGTTTTGAAGCGGGTAAATGAAATAATTTTACCCAAACTATATCTTGGTATCAAAGGGAATAATTTTATGAAAATTATTATAGTGAGGTTTTTGGTTGCTATTATATAATCAAAACAAGATTATAAAATCTGGAGTTGGTTATATATAACCAAATGGGAATTGTATAAGTATGGATTATACAATTGAATTAAAACTAAGGCTTGATTAAAACCACGGTTTGAAGAAAAAAATTAAATCCTGGAGATATTTGGAAGTGTTTCCAAAGTATTTTGAAATAAATAATAGTATTATTATTTTGGAGATATTTTTGAATAGAAAAAATGTTTTTAAATGAATTTTGGAAGTGATAATAGCACTGAACTCACTTCAGTCGTTGGAAAATAATCCTGGTGGTGACTGCGCAGCATCATCGGTATTCATTTTCGAGTTTTTAAGTAACGGATTGCTACCGTAATTTATTTGTTCAGATGGGTTGGGCAAACCAGTTTTGTTTTGGAAATTTCGAAGGGAATTTGTTTTGGATAAAAACAAGGGTTGGTTTAAAATTTAAAATTGTGATTTGGAATATTGAGATTTCAAAATGATTTGAAATAAATATCGTGTATTTGAATTTTTAAATCCCTATTAAAATGTTTAGAAAATATCAGGAAATAAGTTATGAACTTATAAAATTGAGAATGATTTTAAAGGAAAATATGGAAATTGAATTTTGAAATTAAAATTAAAGGTGAAAAGGTTAAAATGGAATTTAACTAGGATTAAGTTGAAGGAATTAAATTTTAAACATTTAATTGGTTGTGATTTGAATAGAATTAATGAAATAAATTAATGAAATGGTGAATTAACTTAACAAAGTTAAAGAAAATCAATAAATGAGGTGATTGGAATAAATAAAATGAAATGAGTAAAATGCAATGAAGTTAATTGAATATAAGTAAGGAAGAGGAAAATGTGAGTTTCAGGATGAAATTAAAACTTGTGTACGTTAAATAAATTTGATTGGTAAAAGAAAATGGTATGGATGAAATCTAACTTAAGCTAAGTTAAAAAAAAATTGGGTTGAATTTGGATTGAATTGAAATAAAATGGAATTGAGTTATAGATGATTTTGAATGGAATAAATAAACTTCAATAGCTTATAAAAATTAAAATGAATTGAATAAAAATATATTTAGGCTATAAATAACTGTATAATCTCGAGTTAAAATAAAAGGTGAATATATTCGAGTATAAATTGATGGAAAAGTGAGAAAAAAATCAGTTGTGTAACTCAAAATTTAAAGGTGGAATAGATAAGCCAAAATAAAGTGGTTCAATATTTTGGGTGAAGAAATAAAGATCCAAACTTGAATTTTAAGATGAGTTTGAACTCGAGTAAATTTGTTGAAGTGATTTTTTTAAAATAAAAATCGGATATTGAATTATAGAATGAAAGTAAAACTAATTAGAATAAATAATTAGAGAATTGAAATTGAATTGGAAGTATTGAATGATTAAAGTGAATATTAAATTAAGTTTTAAAGTTGTATATTTAAACTTAAGTAATGGTATAAAATGTTGATGGAATGAATTAAGGGAAAGTGAGCTTAAACTTCAAAATGGAAATCCAAACTTGAAGTATAAAATAAATTTGAACTCGAGTAAATTTATTGAAGTGATTTTTGAAATAGAAATCAGATATTGAATTATAAATTGGAAGTGAACTAATTAGCTAAATAAATTAGTAAATTAAATATGGAAATGGAACTTAACTTGGTTTAATAAATTGGATTATGGATTAAAAGTGAACATAGAAGTGAAACTTGAGTAACAAATAAAATTCAACTTAAATTGTAAGTGAATTAAGTATAATTGGAAGTGGGATCGAATAAAATGAAATTGGATTGAAATAGAAATGACTTGAGTTACAAATAAATCCAATTTGAGTATAAATAAATTGAATATGGCCTTGAATATTATTTTAATAAATTCGAGAATGAACTCGAATATGGGAATTAATATTGAAATGGATGAAGTGAATGGACTAATTAAATTAATTAGTAAATGGAATGGAATTTGATTGAATAAGAATTGAATTAAATAAAAAGGGAATTCGTTGCAAATCGAAATGAACTTAAGTTGTTTGATTGAAATGATTGAAGTAAATAAATTAACTTAAGTATATATTTTAAATGGAAGCTTGGCTTAAATTAATTTTTGAAATAGTTATTTAATATAACAACATGGAATGTTCCGAGCTAAATTAAATGGATTTGAGTATAGTAAAAGTGAATTTGAATAGAATGCAAAATGAATTGATCGAGAATCAATTAGAAATGGAATAGGATTAAATATAAATTGATTTGGGATTAATTTAAAATAGCTATAAGCTAAAATGGTTATTCTATTAAATAAATATCGTCGAAATTGCATAGAAAAAATTGGCGTTTGGCGTAAACGGAAGTAAATAAAATTCTATGAATTAATAGGAGTGAATAAAATTGATTTTTAAATCAATTGGAATGGATATGAGTTGGTTTGGTATAAAGATAAATTGAATGCGTGTAAAGTGAGTTGTCAGTTATTTAAATTGAATGAAATGGTATATAGATAAATTGGAAGTGATTAAACGGGTGTTGGAACCTCAAAATTGCTTATAAATATATCTTTAACATGCATTGCTTGTGAAGATTGTGTGTTTGAACTATTTAAATAAATGAATGTTAGTGAATTTCATATTTTGGTACTTAGGTGTTTAAATTGAGTAAGTACAGGTACCCGGAGGCTGTCGGGCTAGATTTGGATTGCGTAATTGCGTACGAATTAAACTTGCTTGCTTAATAATGCTTAAAAATGCTAAATAAGGTACGTTTTCGGATTAAATACCGCAAATTATAAAATGTTGATATATATTTTAGTTTTCCGACCGTGTGGGTCGATGTATATATATTTATCTCTCTTGTCATATTGCAAAAGGTCCTCCGTATAAAGGAGACTCTGCCAAAAAAATTTGAAAATTTAGGGTGTTAGAAAATTTTTTGTTAACAACGAATTGATTTCAAATTGGAATTGAAATAAAGGGTTTTGGAATTAGAATTGAAAATAAAGGGTTTTGGAATTAGAATTGAAAATAAAGGGTTTTGGTTGAAGCTAAAAGATTAGAAAAGTGAAATATCGAATTTTCCATATGTGGGTTTTGGATAAGTATTGGGTTTGGAGCATTTTCCCTGCCTTAGCAATTTCGGGGACGAAATTCTTTTAAGGGGAGAGGAATGTAACGACCCGGATTTTTCGTCGTTTGATTTTGAATAGTTAAATGGTTTTAAATATTGAATTTGAATTATAGATTGATTTTGAATATGAAAATTTGGGTTTATTTATAAAATAAATCCAGAATTTAAATATAGCGATTTACTGGATAAAATAATTATTGAATTTATTAATTGAATATTGGTTAAATTATTGTGTCTTGAGTTTAAGCTCGACAAAAATAATTTAAAGGCTTACAAAATTTATATTAATAATAATGAAGATAATAAAAGTTTTTAAATTGAATTTAAATGTGATATGTTCAATTTTAAAAATAGCTTGTTTAAATTGACATTTAAAAATAGCCTTCCGAGGCACATTCTCGGAATTCGACGAAACTAATTCCATTGGGTCCGTAATAGTGTATTATTATCGGATTTCAAATTTCGTAGCATTTGATCGTATGGGATATAAACGCATTGAAATTTATATCGAAAATTCAATATGATAATTGGGTCCAATAAGCTATCTTCTCCATACGATCGAATTAGGACTCGAAACCTTTTCCATTGCGTTCGGAATAGGGGTATAACATTATAAACGCCTAGCGGCATGCCTCAATAGGAGTTCGAAATTTTAAGTTGCAAAGATCGAGACGTTTTGAAATTAAATTATTTTATTAATTAGTCAAACTTCTTTCAGCTGTGACTTTATCTTATCACTGTACCTTAGCCTAATTGAACACGCAAGGAAATCAAATCTTCCTTTTTCCTTATATTGCACGCAACCTCCATTTCCTTCTCTTTAAAAAGCACGAGGCTTTCTCCTTCTTCTTTCAGTTTAAATGGAAAAAAAATCAACTCGTTCGATTACAAACGGAAAAAAAATGGCCAAGCATAATTTGCCTATCCCCTTTTGACTTCCTGTTCGAAAATCATACTCACTCGAGCAATTCCTTCTCTCAATTTTCGATTTCCTTCCTCCTCTCTGTAAATCGAAAATCACTTCGTTTATTAAAAAAAATCTGCGATCGAGGTTTGAAATTTGGGCGAGACTCGATGTTGTTTTTCCGGTTGCGATTTTTTTATGCTCGAAGTCGAGAGGGGGCTGGCGGCCGCGAATTCAAGGAGGAGGGGTGGCGATCGGCATGGCTTGGGAATGCGGTTCTAGCGACACCGAAGGGCACGATGTAGGTAGACCATGGTCTATAGCATTGCCTGGGTTGATCCACGACTTATGTGACGACCGCCCATGACCCCTGCACCGAACCTAGAGAAAGTGCGCTGTAAAGTGTGCCAGGCGACCATGGACGATTGTCAGGGTAAATTAAGACAGCAGAATCTATCGTATTACTCACAGCGCATGGACAAAATACAATAGAATATATATATAGTGAAGCTTCACAGAAATAGAATCTCATCAATAAAACTTCATAATAGTTGAATACAAACATCTGAATAGTCAATACATCAAGCCTCACTACATATCACACAGAGAATTATACAAAGCAGCGGAACATCCAGTACATATAGTAAGAAGATAATATGCAAGCCTCTAGCTCATCTTCGACATCAGCAACGTGGGAAGCAAGAACAGCACCTGTCACCTGCTACCTAGTCTGCCCGTCCCAAAATGGACGAACAGCCCAAGGCAATAAGAGTTAAAACATAAAGCCTTGAGTCAGACAACAGTCTTAGTGAGCGGTAAATTAACTAACAACATACCAAAAGAGCATAAAGGAAAAAGGAATAGGAATACAACCCTCCCACTCCACCTCTTTCTACAGTGATAGCCCCCAGACACACACTAAGCAGAAGCAAACATAGAAGAGCATACAATTTAAAGTAAAGCAATTATCACTCGAGTCAAGGGCGATGTTTTCCAAGTACAAACCCCCAAGGCCTAAACCAAGATCAGATAAGCACCCAGAAAATACCGCTCTTGAGACCGAATGACGATACAACCAAACATCCATGACTCTGGCTATCACTGTTATCATTGCTTCGATATCATCGTTAATTGAATGACCGGCTCATTCTTTCATCCGTCCGTCAAGGGCTAATGGAAACCCCGGTTCTAGACATTACTCCCGCACGTCGTCGTGACCCGTGCCTAGGACTATCGAATCTGCCCAGAGTACTTGACTACCAATCAGTAGCCTTCAGGGACTATCGAATCTGCCCAACGTACTCTTGCTTTGAGCATGCTAGAACCTTCAACAATGATGAGATCTCAGCCTTCTAGTCATCCTCCTCGACGACTATTTCCATACTAGCTCAAGCGTCTCTCGAGCTAACCATTATCCTCAAACTCGAACCATTTCACCGAGTTATCAATCTGCTTGGAATGATCCCGTCTGGATTAGACCAAGACTATCTCATATCATGCTTCGCCTCATCATCATCATAGCAAAGCTTCATCTCAACATCATCATCAAATCTATCCATATGAGCTTCCTCATCCGCCACATATGCCACAAGCAGCTTTCCCAATTCAAGAGCCTTTCCCTTAGCTTTTGAATCATCTTCGGTCTAAATCAAATCATCAGTCATCTAATTCATAGCAATCAATCAAGTCAAACATTAATCCAAGTAAACAAGAATTCAAATATGATCTAAATAGACAATTATAACAATAATGGCAATTTCGTAATTAAAGAGTCAAAAGTCTAACAAGCATGGAAACATGAGCAATATCTCTATAATCTTGATGAATGAACATGCATAGGTTAACATGTAGTAAAATGGATGCCAAATCATTATGAACAATGAATCTATATGGATCTATACTTAGGATTAGGAAAATGCATGGAAATCACTATTTTAACATCAAATCAAGCCAACGATCCGATATACTCCTTTGGATCCGTGTGAGAGATAATCACCACTCACCAAATCACCTAAACACCTCAAAAGAAACACACTTCAGATCTGGACAGCGAAGGATCTAACTCGATCTATCACAAATCCGCTTCAAACGATGAAATCTCTCTACGATGGATGTAAATCTTCAATCTAAGCTCTTCGATCTTCGATTTGATCTTTGATTTGGATGGAAGGAATCACTAGATTAGAGTGGATAAAAGAAGTGAAGAAGTCGAGCTCTCAAAATGGCATCACTTCGTCGCTTCGAAATCCGGATCCCAAAAATGAAGAAAACCCCTCCTATTTATAGGCTGAAAAACCCTTAGGTAGTCCACCTTTAGGTCGTCCACGACCTATAGAGCCCTGCGACCTACGACCTATCGAAACCCCACAACCTACGACCTAACGACCTAAGCTTATGCGCACTCACGACCTACCAGTCTATGACTTACGACCTAGCGTAAGCGGGCGACCTATAGATCCAACGACCTAACAGACGAATGCACTTAGCGACCTACCAAAGATCGCGACCTAACATCCTGCGACTTAGCACACACTCGACTCAACAACTACTCCTAGGTCGCTCACGACCTAACACTCAGCCAAAACCCAGCGACTTAACGCAGACTCACTCCCTCGCGACCTAACAAACCCTTCGACTTACGACTTAACACTCCGCGACTTAACTATGCGCGACTTACGACCTAACACACCTGCGACCTAACAACTCTAACACGCTCACCACTAGGTCGCAAACTTCCTGCTGCTTCATTCCTTAGGTCGCTAACTCTTAGGTCGCTAATACTCCTTAAGTCGCTCCAACCTTAGGTCACTAACATCCTATAGGTCGCTCCAAACTAACACACGACCTAAACCACTACGCGACCTAACTGTTATACGACCTAAGTCCTCACCTCGTCCAGACTACTAGGTCGCTTACTGCTATAAGTCGCCAACTTCTATAAGTCGCTCCTCCGACCTAATTCTATCCCACGACCTAAGCCACCATACGACTTATCTTCCATACGACTTATCCCAATCCTTAGGTCGCCTACGACATAACTTCCTTCACGACCTAAGCTATCATACGACCTAACTCTTAAGTCGCTCATTCCACTAGGTCGTTTACTCCTTAGCTCGCATCTTTCTTAGGTCGCCAACTACGACCTAACTACTACACGACCTAAGACTTAGACTCAGTACGACTTATCAACAATGCGACTCAATGACGACTGTTTTACGATGTTTCGATCCGTAAAAATACGGGTCGTTACATTCTCTCCCCCTTAGGAATTTCGCCCCCGAAATTCCAAACAAACAGAGCAATCAAAGACTATTCTGCATGCCTACCATCCATAGCAATCAGCAAACCATGCATCCAATTCTAGCTTAGCATGCAGAATTCTAAAACTTAGAACAAGTTACAATGTCGTTAGATGACACGACACCTTAGGGCCATACCTTGAAGAGTTCGGGATGAGCTGCTTTCATCCTCTCTTCCACCTCCCATGTACAGTCGTTATCATCGTCACTCCATTGTATCTTGAGCAACTTAACTATCTTCCTCCTAAGCTGTTTCGTGTCGGTTTCCACAACACGAAGCGGCTTACGAGGTCTTCTATCGACTGGATCAACTTCGAAATCTTCACAGCTATCAGCAGAAACCACCGTATTCGAGTCGTGCACATACTTCCGTAGATACGATACGTGAAAAACATTGTGCACACTCGACATCTTCTCTGGTAATTCCAATCTATAGGCGAGCTTTCCAATTCGCTCGATGATCGGGAATGGTCCAACAAATCTCAGAGTCAACTTCCCTTTCTTCCCGAATCGAATAACATTCTTCAGTGGAGATATCTTCACAAAAACCATATCACCAACGTCGAATTCCAAATCCTTACGACGCTTATCGGCATAACTTTTCTGACGATCTTGGGCTGCCTTCATTCGTTGCCGAATGATCTCTATGCAATCCGAAGTCTGTCGAATCATCTCTGGCCCAAGCATCAGCTTTTCTCCTGTCTCTAACAAACATGTCGGAGAGTTACACGGTCTTCCATACAATGCCTCATACGGTGCCATACCAATACTTGACTGGTAACTGTTGTTATACAAAAATTCCACCAAATGAAGGTGATCTTCCCATGATCCTCCGAAATCTAAAACACAAGCTTTGAGGAGATCTTCCAAAACTCGGTTGACTCTCTCGGTCTGACCATCTGTTTGAGGCTGATAAGCTGTACCCAAACACAACTCGGTTCCCAAAACTTCCTGGAAGCTCTTCCAAAATCCACTAGTGAACAATGGGTCTCGATCGCTCACTATACTCTTCAGAATACCATGGAATCGAACTATCCACTTAACATACATCTCATC
Source organism: Allium fistulosum (assembly GCA_030737815.1). Taxonomy (NCBI): domain Eukaryota; kingdom Viridiplantae; phylum Streptophyta; class Magnoliopsida; order Asparagales; family Amaryllidaceae; genus Allium; species Allium fistulosum. The sequence goes on along the minus strand of CM060902.1, from coordinate 1,002,735,440 downwards.
CAACTTTGATGCAGTCCTAGTTGATCGAACAGGAATGAATCTTGCACTCTTAGTCAAACGATCTACAATGACCCAAATCCCTTCATTTCCCGTTCTTGTTCTAGGTAGACCATCAATAAAATCCATCGATATTTGCTCCCACTTCCATGTAGGAACTTCTAATGGCTGAAGCAATCCACTTGGCTTCTTCTGTTCGGCTTTTACCAACTGGCAGTTCATGCATTTGGAAATAAAATTTCCAACATCCTTCTTCATGCCTTCCCAGTAATAGGTTCTCTTCATATCCCGATACATCTTATTTCCACCTGGATGAATTGTCAGCTTCGAGTGATGACCTTCCTTCAGAACTTCACTTCTCAATTCATCCATATCGGGAACAACTAGTCGTCCTTGTTTCCGAAGCCAACCTTCTCGATCGACCTCGAATCCTTTATCCTTTTCTGGATTCAATCCAGATTCCAAATCACGGATAATCTTGACAATCTTATCATCTCGCTTTTGACTATCGCCAATTCTTTCCACAAGAGTCGGTCTTATCGATAAGTTTGCCAACATTTCAGGTTCCAATTCACATCTGGGCCTGAAGTCAAATCCAGCTAGATACTCGAGACTCTTCCATTCTGAAAACATGGCTCCCAATCCTGCATGTCTTCGACTTAACGCATCAGCCACTGCGTTACCTTTTCCCGGAGTATAAGCTATACCAAAATCATATGATGCCAAAAACTCTAGCCATCGTTGCTGCCGAAGATTCAAATCCTTTTGGGAGAAAAGATACTTCAACGACTTATGATCTGTAAACAACTCGAATCGAACTCCCAATATATAATGTCTCCACATCTTCAGAGCAAATACAATCGCCGCTAATTCCAAATCATGAGTCGGGTAATTCCTTTCATGCGGCTTCAATTGTCGACTTGCATACGCCACAACTTTATCCTTCTGCATCAGCACTGCTCCAAGTCCAGTACCACATGCATCGGTGTAAACCACCATCTCATCATTCCCACTTGGAATAGTCAAAACATGAGCACTTGTCAATCGCTCTTTCAGGATTCTGAAAGCTTGCCCACACTTATCATCCCATCTGAATACTTGGTTCTTTTTCGTCAATCCTGTTAACGGTGCAGCCACCTTGGAGAAGTCTTTGATAAACCGTCGATAATATCCTGCTAATCCAAGAAAACTTCTCACATCTGATGCATTCTTAGGTCTAACCCAATCCTGGATTGCTGCGACCTTAGCGGGATCAACCGCTATTCCATTTCCAGAAATCACATGGCCTAAGAACCTCACTTCTGTAACGACCCGTATTTTTACGGATCGACAAGTTCGTCAAAATCTGGAATTTTAGCATTTTTAAGTCATTTCAGATTTTTAGGCAGATTTGTCTAAGTCCTAGGTCGTGAACGACCTAAGAGCTAAGACGTGACCGAGTTAAGGACTTCGGCGAGTTAGTGTTAGGTCGTGGGTTAGTTGGAGCGACCTATAGAATTATGCAACCTAGGATTTAGTTAAGTATTAGGTCGGCAGGACGAGTTAACGACCTAAAGAACTGACCGACTTAAGGAAGCTGGGGTTAATAGTGAATGACCTAAGTGATAAGTCGTGACCGACTTATAGGATTGGCGACCTAAGATAGGTTGTGGGCTTCTGGGTGAGTTAGCGACCTAAGGGGGATAGGTCGGCAACGACTTAAGGAGTTAGGAAATGGGTAGTTTAGCGACCTAGGGTATAGTTAGGTCGGTAGACGACCTAAGGAGATAAGTCGTAGCTGGGTTAAGTAAGCAGGTCGAAGCTAACTCGGCAAGTGTTAAGTCGGAGGCCCTGTTTAGTGTTGAGTTAGGTCGTAGGCGACCTAAGATAGTTAGGTCGCAAGTTTGCTAAGTCGTAGGTCGCTGATGCGCTATGTTGATTAGGTCGCGTAAGCACTTAAGTGATAGGTCGCACCTATGGTTAGGTCGCTAAGTGATAAGTCGAAGCCTCGTTAGGTCGTAAGTCGTAGGGCTTTGGTAGGTCGCTTGGGTGCGCGGTTGTGCTAAGTCGCATTCTCTTGAGTCTTAAGTCGTAGGCGCGCATGCCATAAGTCGTGACCGACTTAGGAGATAGCAGTTGATTAGGTCGCAGATGCTTCTGGTGAAGTCGTAGGATGGCAATGCGCTAGGTCGTAGGTCGGCATAGTGTTAAGTCGGCAGCGACTTAAGAAGATAGCCGAGTTACGACTTAGGATATTTTCTGCTATAAATAGGAGAGCTTCTCTTCATTTTTGGGATCCGGATTTTGAAGCGACGAAGTGCTGCCATTTTGAGAGCTCGACTTCTACACTTCTTCACTTCTTTTCTCCACTCTAATCTAGTGCTTGCATCCATCCAAATCGAAGATCAAGATTGAAGATTCAAGAGCTAAAGTTGAAGATCTTCATCTTTTCAAGAGAGATTTCTTCGTTTGAAGCGGATTCGTGATAGATCAAGCTTGATCCTTCGCTGTCCAGATCTGAAGCGTATTGATTTGAGGTTGTTTAGGTGATTTGGTGAGTGGTGATTATCTCTCACACGGATCCAAAGGAGTATATCGGATTGTTGGCTCGATTTGGTGTTAAAATAGAGATTTCCATGCATTTTCTTCATCCTATGTGTAGATCCATATAGATCCATTGTTCATGATGATGTTACATCCATTTTATCATATGTTAACCTATGCAAGTTCATTCATCAAGTTTGTAGAGATATAATCCATGTTTTCATGCTTATTGGACTTTCAACTCTTTAATTACGAAAATGCCATTATTGTTATAATTGTCTACTTAGATCATTTTTGAATACTTGATTGCTTGGATTGATGTTTGATTTGATTGATTATTATGAACTAGATGATTGATGATTAGATTTAGACCAAAGGTGATTCAAAAGCTAAGGGAAAGGCTCTTGAATTGGAAAAGCTGCTCGTGGCATATGTAGCGGGATGATGAAGCTCTTATGCATAGATTTGATGATGTGATGATGAGATGAGGCTTTGCGAGGATGTAATGAAGCGAGGCAATCATGTGATGAAGACTTGGTCTAATCCAGACGGGATCATTCCAAGCATGTTGATAACTCGGTGATATGATTCGAGTTGAGGATAATGAATGGATATGAGAATAGTCGTCGAGGAGGATGACTAGGAGGCTTGGATAGCATCGTTGTTGAAGGTTCTAGCATGCTCTAAGCAAGAGTACGTTTGGGCAGATTCGATAGTCCCAACGGCCAACTGTTGATGGTCGAGTACTCTGGGCAGATTCGATAGTCCTAGGCACGGGCTGCGACGACGTGCGGGAGTTATGTCTAGAACCAGGGTTTCCATTATCCCTTGACGGACGGCTGAAAGAATGTGCCGGTCATTCAATTAACGGTGATATCGAAGCAAGGATAACAGTGATAGCCAGAGTCATGGATGTTTGGTTGTATCGTCATTCGGACTCAAGAGCGGTATTTTCTGGGTGCTTATCTGATTCAGGCCTTGGTACTTGGAAAACATCGCCCTTGACTCGAGTGATAGTAGTTTTACTTTAAATTGTATGCTCTGCTATGTTTGCTTCTGCTTAGTGTGTGTCTGGGGGCTATCACTGTAGAATGAGGTTGGAGTGGGAGGGTTGTATTCCTATTCCTTTTCCTTTATGCTCTTTTGGTATGTTGTTAGTTAATTTACTGCTCACTAAGACTGTTGTCTGACTCAAGGCTTTATGTTTTAATTCTTATTGCCTTGGGCTGTTCGTCCATTTTGGGACGGGCAGACTAGGTAGCAGGTGACAGGTGCTGTTCTCTTCTCACGATGCTGATATCGAAGACGAGCTAGAGGGTTGCATATTATCTTCTTATATGTACTGGATATTCCGCTGTTTTGTATTCTCTGAGAGATATGTAGTGAGGCTGGATGTATTGACTATGTGGATGCTTGTATTCGACTATTATGGAGTTTTATATGATGTCATTTTGTTCTGTAAAGCTTCACTATACATATGTTCTATTGTATTTTGTCCATGCGCTGTGAGTAATACGATAGATTCTGTCGTTTTAATCTTACCTTGACAATCGTTCATGGTCGCCTGGCACACTTTACAGCGCTCTATCTTTAGATTCGGTGCAGGGGTCATGGGCGGTCGTCACATTTGGTATCAGAGCATTGGTTAATCGATTTTACCCAACGCTCGCTGTCGTAACTACGTATGAGAGACGTAATTGTATTTTGATGGATGATTACTATATATAATATAGTAGTTTAGCAGTAAGTTAGTCCTTTATGCAGTTGTTTCTCTAGATGTTCTAATCATTCCTTTTTGTAGATATTGAGAATGAGTCGAAGAGGGAGACCAGCTGCTAGGGAAGGCCGTGCTACTGAAGAGACTGCTGATTATGCAGCCATGTTCGAAGCTATGATGACTTCGATCATGAGAAGGATACCAGTTCCGGGGGCAGCAGTTGATGTTGGAGTTCAAGTCCAAACTCCGAAACCAGTGGATTTTGCTAAGTTGTGCAAGGATTATACTGCTCTTGGAGGAAAGGTTTTCTTGGGAACAGAATCAACTATTGAGGTCCAGAGGTGGATAGATGCTTGTAGAAGGATCTTTGGTGATTTGGGAATTGATGATGCAACCAAGAGGAAGTTGGCATCAAGGCAGCTTCAAGGGAGAGCTTCTGATTGGTGGAACTCTATTACCATCACTACTCCGGAAGAAGAGATTACTTGGGAGCAATTCCAAGTCAGATTTGAAGCTAAGTTCATTTCTACAGCTCAGAAGTCTGTTCTGTTCAAGAAGTTTGTAGAGCTCAAGCAGGGTGGAAGATCTGTTCTTGAGTATGTTTCTGAGTTCGAAGCTTTGTCCAAGTATGCCCGGTCATATATTGAATCTGCTTATCAGAAGAATGAGAAGTTTGTGACCGGCTTGGATAGTTATCTTGGGAGGCAGTTGGTGGATCATTTGGACGATTCATTTGAGAAGCTTGTGGAGAAAGCTCTCAGGCATGAGAGTCTGTTTCCTAAGGATGGATCTGTTGTTGCTGTGACTAGGGAAGAGTCTAAACCCCAGCAGGGTGGAAACAAGAAGAGGAAGCAGCAGCAGCAGAAGGGTAAGGATGGCCAGAAGAAGCCGAAAGGCGAGGTGACTTGCTACAACTGTCAGCAGAAGGGCCATTTCTCGAAGGATTGTAAGAATCCTAAGGTGCCGATGAAGTGTCACAACTGTGACAAGCCGGGGCATTTCAGGAAGAATTGTCCAGAACCGAGGAAGGACAGGCAGATTGTGCAAGCTTATGCTTTGGGAGCTGTTCCGTCGTCTTCAAAAGCTCCTACTGCTGAAGAGAAAGGAAAGAGTGTGGTTGTTCAAGGTACTCTTTTCCTATGTGGTGTTCCAGTTAGAGTTCTGTTTGATACTGGAGCGTCGCATTCATTTGTTTGTAATGAACTAGTAGGCCGGTTAGGTTTGGAACCGGATATTGTTGATAGGCCATTGGTTGTGACTAATCCAGTTAGGGGTTCGTCTTGTTTGTGTATGTTATGTCGTGGTCTAGTTGTGTCGAGTCATGGTTGCTCTTTTGTTTGTGATTGTTTTGTTCTGAACTTTGCGGGGTTCGGAATTATCTTGGGTATGGACTGGCTTAGGAAGTATGCGGCAAAGGTTGATTGCGAAAGGTTGGAAGTGACAGTCGAGAATGTGGAGGGGCGAAAGATTGTAATACGATGTAAGCATGAGGAAGGCGTCTTCATGAGCTTCATGTATTCGCTAGTTGTTCCACGGGATGGACTGTCTTTAGTGCCAATCGCAAATGGATTCGAGGATGTCTTTGACGAAGTCAAAGGGTTGCCGCCGCATAGAGAGATCGAGTTTCGTATAGATCTAGTTGAAGGAGCCAGACCTGTTGTGATGCCTCTTAGGCGGATGGCGCCTAGGGAACAGCAAGAGTTGAGGGTGCAAGTTGATGACCTTTTACAGAAAGGATTCATTCGGCGTAGTGTGTCCGAGTGGGGTGCACCAGTTGTGTTTGCAACCAAGGCAGATGGGTCGTTGAGATTGTGTGTGGATTATCGTGAGCTGAATAAGGTGACTAAGAAGAACAAGTATCCATTGCCAAGGATAGATGACTTGTTTGATCAGCTTCACGAAGCTAAGGTGTTTTCTCAGATGGATTTGGCAACGGGATTTCACCAGTTGAGAGTAGCGAAGGATAGTGTGCCGAAGACTGCTTTTAGGACACCATCCGGTTTCTTTGAGTGGCTGGTAATGCCGTTTGGATTGACTAACGCGCCAGCATATTTTGTGGATCTTATTAATAGAGTGTTCAGAGATCAGTTGAACAAGTTCGTACTTGTGTTCGTGGATGATATTCTGATTTATTCCAGAACTGAAGAAGAGCACAAGACGCACTTGCGTATTGTTTTGGAAATTTTGCGGAAACATCAGCTGAAGGCTAAGTTTTCGAAGTGTCACTTCTGGAAGAGTGAAGTGAGGTTCTTAGGCCATGTGATTTCTGGAAGTGGAATAGCGGTTGATCCCGCTAAGGTGGCAGCAATCCAGGATTGGGTTAGACCTAAGAATGCATCAGATGTGAGAAGTTTTCTTGGATTAGCAGGATATTATCGACGGTTTATCAAAGACTTCTCCAAGGTAGCTGCTCCATTAACAGGATTGATGAAGAAGAACCAAGTGTTCAGTTGGGATGCTAAATGTGAGCAAGCTTTCGGAATCCTGAAAGAGCGATTGACGAGTGCTCCTGTTTTGACTATTCCTAGTGGGAATGATGAGATAGTGGTTTACACCGACGCATGTGGTACTGGACTTGGAGCAGTGCTGATGCAGAAGGATAAAGTTGTTGCGTATGCCAGTCGACAACTGAAGCCGCATGAAAGGAATTACCCAACTCATGATTTGGAGTTAGCAGCGATTGTATTTGCTCTGAAGATGTGGAGACATTATCTATTGGGAGTTCGATTCGAGTTGTTTACGGATCATAAGTCGCTGAAGTGTCTTTTCTCCCAAAAGGATTTGAATCTTCGGCAGCAACGTTGGCTAGAGTTTTTGGCATCATATGATTTTGGTATAGCTTATACTCCGGGAAAAGGTAACGCCGTGGCAGATGCGTTAAGTCGAAGACATGCAGGATTAGGAGCCATGTTTTCTGAATGGAAGAGTCTCGAGTATTTAGCTGGATTTGACTTCAGGCCTAGATGTGAATTGGAACCTGAGATGTTGGCAAACTTATCAATAAGACCGACTCTTGTGGAAAGGATTGGCGAGAGTCAAAAGCGAGATGATAAGCTTGTCAAGATTATCCGTGATTTGGAATCTGGAGTGGGTCCAGAAAAGGATAAAGGATTCGAGGTCGATCGAGAGGGTTGGCTTCGAAAGCAAGGACGACTAGTTGTTCCCGATGTAGATGAATTGAGGAGTGAAGTTTTGAAGGAAAGTCATCACTCGAAGTTGACGATTCATCCAGGTGGAAATAAGATGTATCGGGATATGAAGAGAACCTACTACTGGGAAGGTATGAAGAAGGATGTTGGAAATTTTATTTCCAAATGTATGAACTGCCAGTTGGTAAAAGCCGAACAGAAGAAGCCAAGTGGATTGCTTCAGCCCTTAGAAGTTCCTACATGGAAGTGGGAACAAGTGTCGATGGATTTTATCGATGGATTGCCTAGAACCAGAACGGGAAATGAAGGGATTTGGGTCATTATGGATCGTCTGACTAAGAGTGCACGATTCATTCCTGTTCGATCGACTAGAACAGCATCAAAGTTGGCTGAGTTGTATGTTAAGTGGATAGTCCGATTCCATGGTATTCCGAAGAGTATAGCGAGCGATCGAGATCCATTGTTCACTAGTGGATTTTGGAAGAGCTTCCAGGAAGTTTTGGGAACCGAGTTGTGTTTGAGTACAGCTTATCACCCCCAAACAGATGGTCAGACCGAGAGAGTCAACCGAGTTTTGGAAGATCTCCTCAGAGCATGTGTTTTGGACTTCGGAGGATCATGGGAAGATCACCTTCATTTGGTGGAGTTTGCGTACAACAACAGTTACCAGTCAAGCATTGGTATGGCACCGTATGAGGCGTTGTATGGAAGACCGTGTAACTCTCCGACATGTTGGTTGGAAACTGGAGAAAAGCTGATGCTTGGGCCAGAGATGATTCGGCAGACCTCAGATTTTATAGAGATCATTCGGCAACGAATGAAGGCAGCCCAAGACCGTCAGAAGAGTTATGCCGATAAGCGTCGAAAGGATTTGGAATTCGACGTAGGAGATATGGTTTTTGTGAAGATTTCTCCACTGAAGAATGTTATTCGATTCGGGAAGAAAGGAAAATTGACTCCGAGATTTGTTGGACCATTCCCGATTATCGAGCGAATTGGAAAGCTCGCCTATAGGTTGGAGTTGCCTGAGAAGATGTCGGGTGTGCACAATGTTTTTCACATATCATATCTACGGAAGTATGTGCACGACTCGAGTACGGTGGTTTCTGCTGATAGCTGTGAAGACTTAGAAGTTGATCCAGTCGATAGAAGACCTCGTAAGCCGCTTCGTGTTGTTGAAACTGACACGAAACAGCTCAGGAGGAAGGTAGTTAAGTTGCTCAAGATACAATGGAGTGATGATGATAACGACTGTACGTGGGAGGTGGAAGAGAGGATGAAGGCAGCTCATCCTGAACTCTTCAAGGTATGGCCCTAAGGTGTCGTGTCATCTCGCGATATTGTAACTTGTTCTAATTTTAGAATTCTGTATGCTAAGTTAGAATTGGATGCATGGTTTGTTGATTGCTATGGATGGTAGGCGTACAGAATAGTTTTTGATTGCTTGGAATTTCGGGGGCGAAATTCCTAAGGGGGAGAGAATGTAACGACCCGTATTTTTACGGATCGACAAGTTCGTCAAAATCTGGAATTTTAGCATTTTTAAGTCATTTCAGATTTTTAGGCAGATTTGTCTAAGTCCTAGGTCGTGAACGACCTAAGAGCTAAGACGTGACCGAGTTAAGGACTTCGGCGAGTTAGTGTTAGGTCGTGGGTTAGTTGGAGCGACCTATAGAATTATGCAACCTAGGATTTAGTTAAGTATTAGGTCGGCAGGACGAGTTAACGACCTAAAGAACTGACCGACTTAAGGAAGCTGGGGTTAATAGTGAATGACCTAAGTGATAAGTCGTGACCGACTTATAGGATTGGCGACCTAAGATAGGTTGTGGGCTTCTGGGTGAGTTAGCGACCTAAGGGGGATAGGTCGGCAACGACTTAAGGAGTTAGGAAATGGGTAGTTTAGCGACCTAGGGTATAGTTAGGTCGGTAGACGACCTAAGGAGATAAGTCGTAGCTGGGTTAAGTAAGCAGGTCGAAGCTAACTCGGCAAGTGTTAAGTCGGAGGCCCTGTTTAGTGTTGAGTTAGGTCGTAGGCGACCTAAGATAGTTAGGTCGCAAGTTTGCTAAGTCGTAGGTCGCTGATGCGCTATGTTGATTAGGTCGTGTAAGCACTTAAGTGATAGGTCGCACCTATGGTTAGGTCGCTAAGTGATAAGTCGAAGCCTCGTTAGGTCGTAAGTCGTAGGGCTTTGGTAGGTCGCTTGGGTGCGCGGTTGTGCTAAGTCGCATTCTCTTGAGTCTTAAGTCGTAGGCGCGCATGCCATAAGTCATGACCGACTTAGGAGATAGCAGTTGATTAGGTCGCAGATGCTTCTGGTGAAGTCGTAGGATGGCAATGCGCTAGGTCGTAGGTCGGCATAGTGTTAAGTCGGCAGCGACTTAAGAAGATAGCCGAATTACGACTTAGGATATTTTCTGCTATAAATAGGAGAGCTTCTCTTCATTTTTGGGATCCGGATTTTGAAGCGACGAAGTGCTGCCATTTTGAGAGCTCGACTTCTACACTTCTTCACTTCTTTTCTCCACTCTAATCTAGTGCTTGCATCCATCCAAATCGAAGATCAAGATTGAAGATTCAAGAGCTAAAGTTGAAGATCTTCATCTTTTCAAGAGAGATTTCTTCGTTTGAAGCGGATTCGTGATAGATCAAGCTTGATCCTTCGCTGTCCAGATCTGAAGCGTATTGATTTGAGGTTGTTTAGGTGATTTGGTGAGTGGTGATTATCTCTCACACGGATCCAAAGGAGTATATCGGATTGTTGGCTCGATTTGGTGTTAAAATAGAGATTTCCATGCATTTTCTTCATCCTATGTGTAGATCCATATAGATCCATTGTTCATGATGATGTTACATCCATTTTATCATATGTTAACCTATGCAAGTTCATTCATCAAGTTTGTAGAGATATAATCCATGTTTTCATGCTTATTGGACTGTCAACTCTTTAATTATGAAAATGCCATTATTGTTATAATTGTCTACTTAGATCATTTTTGAATACTTGATTGCTTGGATTGATGTTTGATTTGATTGATTATTATGAACTAGATGATTGATGATTAGATTTAGACCAAAGGTGATTCAAAAGCTAAGGGAAAGGCTCTTGAATTGGAAAAGCTGCTCGTGGCATATGTAGCGGGATGATGAAGCTCTTATGCATAGATTTGATGATGTGATGATGAGATGAGGCTTTGCGAGGATGTAATGAAGCGAGGCAATCATGTGATGAAGACTTGGTCTAATCCAGACGGGATCATTCCAAGCATGTTGATAACTCGGTGATATGATTCGAGTTGAGGATAATGAATGGATATGAGAATAGTCGTCGAGGAGGATGACTAGGAGGCTTGGATAGCATCGTTGTTGAAGGTTCTAGCATGCTCTAAGCAAGAGTACGTTTGGGCAGATTCGATAGTCCCAACGGCCAACTGTTGATGGTCGAGTACTCTGGGCAGATTCGATAGTCCTAGGCACGGGCTGCGACGACGTGCGGGAGTTATGTCTAGAACCGGGGTTTCCATTAGCCCTTGACGGACGGCTGAAAGAATGTGCCGGTCATTCAATTAACGGTGATATCGAAGCAAGGATAACAGTGATAGCCAGAGTCATGGATGTTTGGTTGTATCGTCATTCGGACTCAAGAGCGGTATTTTCTGGGTGCTTATCTGATTCAGGCCTTGGTACTTGGAAAACATCGCCCTTGACTCGAGTGATAGTAGTTTTACTTTAAATTGTATGCTCTGCTATGTTTGCTTCTGCTTAGTGTGTGTCTGGGGGCTATCACTGTAGAATGAGGTTGGAGTGGGAGGGTTGTATTCCTATTCCTTTTCCTTTATGCTCTTTTGGTATGTTGTTAGTTAATTTACTGCTCACTAAGACTGTTGTCTGACTCAAGGCTTTATGTTTTAATTCTTATTGCCTTGGGCTGTTCGTCCATTTTGGGACGGGCAGACTAGGTAGCAGGTGACAGGTGCTGTTCTCTTCTCACGATGCTAATATCGAAGACGAGCTAGAGGGTTGCATATTATCTTCTTATATGTACTGGATATTCCGCTGTTTTGTATTCTCTGAGAGATATGTAGTGAGGCTGGATGTATTGACTATGTGGATGCTTGTATTCGACTATTATGGAGTTTTATATGATGTCATTTTGTTCTGTAAAGCTTCACTATACATATGTTCTATTGTATCTTGTCCATGCGCTGTGAATAATACGATAGATTCTGTCGTTTTAATCTTACCTTGACAATCGTTCATGGTCGCCTGGCACACTTTACAGCGCTCTATCTTTAGATTCGGTGCAGGGGTCATGGGCGGTCGTCACAACTTCACTCTTCTAGAAGTAACACTTCGAAAACTTAGCCTTCAGCTGATGTTTCTGCAAGATTTCCAAAACAATACGCAAGTGCGTCTCGTGCTCTTCCTCAATTCTAGAATAAATCAGAATATCATCCACGAACACTAGCACGAACTTACTCAACTGATCTCTGAACACTCTATTCATAAGATCCACAAAATATGCTGGCGCATTAGTCAATCCAAACGGCATTACCAGCCACTCAAAGAAACCGGATGGTGTCCTAAAAGCAGTCTTCGGCACACTATCCTTAGCCACTCTTAACTGGTGAAATCCCGTTGCCAAATCCATCTGAGAAAACACCTTAGCTTCGTGAAGTTGATCAAACAAGTCATCTATTCTCGGCAATGGATACTTGTTCTTCTTTGTCACCTTATTCAGCTCACGATAATCCACGCACAACCTCAATGATCCATCTGCTTTGGTTGCGAACACAACTGGTGCACCCCATTCGGACACACTACGCCGAATGAATCCTTTCTGCAAAAGATCATCAACCTGCACCCTCAACTCCTGTTGTTCCTTAGGCGCCATCCGCCTAAGAGGCATCACAACAGGTCTGGCTCCTTCAACTAGATCTATACGAAACTCGATCTCTCTATGCGGTGGTAACCCTTTGACCTCGTCAAAGACATCCTCAAATCTATTCGTGATTGGCAACGATGACAGTCCATCCCGTGGAACAACCAGCGAATACATGACGCTCATGAAGACGCCTTCTTCATGCTTACATCGTATCACAATCTTTCGCCCCTCCACATTCTCGACTGTCACCTCCAACCTTTCACAATCAACCTTTGCCGCATACTTCCTAAGCCAGTTCATACCCAAAATAATTCCGAACACCGCAAAGTTCAGAACAAAGCAATCACAAACAAAAGAGCAATCATGACTCGATACAATCAGACCACGACATAACATACACAAACAGGACGAACCCCCAACTGGATTAGTCACAACCAATGGCCTATCAACAATATCCGGTTCTAAACCCAACCGGCCTACAAGTTCACTACAAACAAACGAATGCGACGCCCCAGTATCAAATAGCACTCTCACTGGAACACCACATAGGAAAGAGTACCTTGAACCACTACATCCTTTCCTTTCTCTTCAGCGGTAGGAGCTTTCGAAGACGATGGAACAGCTCCCAAAGCATAAGCCTGCACAATCTGCTTGTCCCTTCGCGGTTCTGGACAATTCTCCTTAAAGTGTCCCAGCTTATCGCAGTTGTGGCACTTCGCTGGCACCTTCGGATTCTTGCAATCCCTAGAGAAATGGCCCTTCTGCTGACAATTGAAGCAGGTCACCTCGCCCTTCGGCTTCTTCTGGCCATCCTTACCCTTTTGCTGCTGCTGTTTCCTCTTCTTGTTTCCACCCTGCTGGGGTTTAGACTCTTCCCTAGTCACAACAACAACAGATCCTTCCTTAGGAAACAGATTCTCGTGCCTCAGAGCTTTCTCTACAAGCTTCTCAAATGGATCGTCCAAATGATCCACCAACTTCCTCCCAAGATAACTGTCCAAGCCTGTCATAAACTTCTCATTCTTCTGATATGCAGATTCTATATACGACCGGGCATACTTGGACAAAGCTTCAAACTCAGAAACATACTCAAGAACTGGTCTTCCACCTTGCTTGAGCTCCACAAACTTCTTGAACAGAATAGACTTCTGAGCTGTAGAAATGAACTTAGCTTCAAATTTGGCTTGGAATTGCTCCCAAGTGATCTCTTCCTCTGGAGTATCAATAGTGATAGAGTTCCACCAATCAGAGGCTCTCCCTTGAAGCTGTCTTGATGCCAACTTCCTCTTAGTTGCATCCTCAATTCCCAAATCACCAAATATCCTTCTAGAAGCATCTATCCATCTCTGGACTTCAATGGTTGATTCTGTTCCAAAGAAAACCTTCCCTCCAAGAGCAGTATAATCCTTACACAGCTTAGCAAAATCCACCGGTCTTGGAGTTTGAACTTGAACTCCAACATCCACCGATGGCCCCGGAGTTGGCATCCTTCTCATGATCGAAGTCATCATTGCTTCGAACATAGCAGCATAATCAGCAGCCCCTTCAGTAGCACGGCCTTCCCTAGCAACTGGTCTCCCTCTTCGACTCATCCTTAATATCTATAAAAAGGAATGATTAGCACACCTAGAGAAACAACTGCATAAAGGACTCACATACTTCTAAGCTACTATATTATATATAGTAATCATCCATCAAAATACAATTACGTCTCTCATACGTGGTTACGTCAGCGAGCGTTGGGTAAAATCGATTAACCAAGGCTCCGATACCAAATGTGACGACCGCCCATGACCCCTGCACCGAACCTAGAGAAAGTGCGCTGTAAAGTGTGCCAGGCGACCATGGACGATTGTCAGGGTAAATTAAGATAGCAGAATCTATCGTATTACTCACAGCGCATGGACAAAATACAATAGAATATATATATAGTGAAGCTTCACAGAAATAGAATCTCATCAATAAAACTTCATAATAGTTGAATACAAACATCTGAATAGTCAATACATCAAGCCTCACTACATATCACTCAGAGAATTATACAAAGCAGCGGAACATCCCGTACATATAGTAAGAAGATAATATGAAAGCCTCTAGCTCGTCTTCGACATCAGCATCGTGGGAAGCAAGAACAGCACCTGTCACCTGCTACCTAGTCTGCCCGTCCCAAAATGGACGAACAGCCCAAGGCAATAAGAGTTAAAACATAAAGCCTTGAGTCAGACAACAGTCTTAGTGAGCGGTAAATTAACAAACAACATACCAAAAGAGCATAAAGGAAAAAGGAATAGGAATACAACCCTCCCACTCCACCTCTTTCTACAGTGATAGCCCCCAGACACACACTAAGCAGAAGCAAACATAGAAGAGCATACAATTTAAAGTAAAGCAATTATCACTCGAGTCAAGGGCGATGTTTTCCAAGTACAAACCCCCAAGGCCTAAACCAAGATCAGATAAGCACCCAGAAAATACCGCTCTTGAGACCGAATGACGATACAACCAAACATCCATGACTCTGGCTATCACTGTTATCATTGCTTCGATATCATCGTTAATTGAATGACCGGCTCATTCTTTCATCCGTCCATCAAGGGCTAATGGAAACCCCAGTTCTAGACATTACTCCCGCACGTCGTCGTGACCCGTGCCTAGGACTATCGAATCTGCCCAGAGTACTTGACTACCAATCAGTAGCCTTCAGGGACTATCGAATCTTCCCAACGTACTCTTGCTTTGAGCATGCTAGAACCTTCAACAACGATGAGATCTCAGCCTTCTAGTCATCCTCCTCGACGACTATTTCCATACTAGCTCAAGCGTCTCTCGAGCTAACCATTATCCTCAAACTCGAACCATTTCACCGAGTTATCAATCTGCTTGGAATGATCCCGTCTGGATTAGACCAAGACTATCTCATATCATGCTTTGCCTCATCATCATCATAGCAAAGCTTCATCTCAACATCATCATCAAATCTATCCATATGAGCTTCCTCATCCGCCACATATGCCACAAGCAGCTTTCCCAATTCAAGAGCCTTTCCCTTAGCTTTTGAATCATCTTCGGTCTAAATCAAATCATCAATCATCTAATTCATAGCAATCAATCAAGTCAAACATTAATCCAAGTAAACAAGCATTCAAATATGATCTAAATAGACAATTATAACAATAATGGCAATTTCGTAATTAAAGAGTCAAAAGTCTAACAAGCATGGAAACATGAGCAATATCTCTATAATCTTGATGAATGAACATGCATAGGTTAACATGTAGTAAAATGGATGCCAAATCATTATGAACAA
The DNA here is from genome assembly GCA_030737815.1 of Allium fistulosum. Lineage (NCBI taxonomy): Eukaryota > Viridiplantae > Streptophyta > Magnoliopsida > Asparagales > Amaryllidaceae > Allium > Allium fistulosum. Next base: position 1,002,719,861 of record CM060902.1, on the reverse strand, counting down.
TGAATCTATATGGATCTATACTTAGGATTAGGAAAATGCATGGAAATCACTATTTTAACATCAAATCAAGCCAACGATCCGATATACTCCTTTGGATCCGTGTGAGAGATAATCACCACTCACCAAATCACCTAAACACCTCAAAAGAAACACACTTCAGATCTGGACAGCGAAGGATCTAACTCGATCTATCACAAATCCGCTTCAAACGATGAAATCTCTCTACGATGGATGTAAATCTTCAATCTAAGCTCTTCGATCTTCGATTTGATCTTTGATTTGGATGGAAGGAATCACTAGATTAGAGTGGATAAAAGAAGTGAAGAAGTCGAGCTCTCAAAATGGCAGCACTTCGTCGCTTCGAAATCCGGATCCCAAAAATGAAGAAAACCCCTCCTATTTATAGGCTGAAAAACCCTTAGGTCGTCCACCTTTAGGTCGTCCACGACCTATAGAGCCCTGCGACCTACGACCTATCAAAACCCCACAACCTATGACCTAACGACCTAAGCTTATGCGCACTCACGACCTACCAGTCTATGACTTACGACCTAGCGCAAGCGCGCGAACTATAGATCCAACGACCTAACAGACGAATGCACTTAGCGACCTACCAAAGATCGCGACCTAACATCCTGCGACTTAGCACACACTCGACTCGACAACTACTCCTAGGTCGCTCACAACCTAACACTCAGCCAAAACCCAGCGACTTAACGCAGACTCACTCCCTCGCGACCTAACAAACCCTTCGACTTACGACTTAACACTCTGCGACTTAACTATGCGCGACTTACGACCTAACACACCTGCGACCTAACAACTCTAACACGCTCACCACTAGGTCGCAAACTTCCTGCTGCTTCATTCCTTAGGTCGCTAACTCTTAGGTCGCTAATACTCCTTAAGTTGCTCCAACCTTAGGTCGCTAACATCCTATAGGTCGCTCCAAACTAACACACGACCTAAACCACTACGCGACCTAACTGCTATACGACCTAAGTCCTTACCTCGACCAGACCACTAGGTCGCAAACTTCCTGCTGCTTCATTCCTTAGGTCGCTAACTCTTAGGTCGCTAATACTCCTTAAGTCGCTCCAACCTTAGGTCACTAACATCCTATAGGTCGCTCCAAACTAACACACGACCTAAACCACTACGCGACCTAACTGCTATACGACCTAAGTCCTCACCTCGTCCAGACTACTAGGTCGCTTACTGCTATAAGTCGCCAACTTCTATAAGTCGCTCCTCCGACCTAATTCTATCCCACGACCTAAGCCACCATACGACTTATCTTCCATACGACTTATCCCAATCCTTAGGTCGCCTACGACATAACTTCCTTCACGACCTAAGCTATCATACGACCTAACTCATAAGTCTCTCATTCCACTAGGTCGTTTACTCCTTAGCTCGCATCTTTCTTAGGTCGCCAACTACGACCTAACTACTACACGACCTAAGACTTAGACTCAGTACGACTTATCGACAATGCGACTCAATGATGACTGTTTTACGATGTTTCAATCCGTAAAAATACGGGTCGTTACAACTTCATCACAGAAAAAAAAATTTGAAAGCATCGGCTATGGGAGGTGGTTCTATGTAGCGTGGGAAGGGAGGCGACAGGGAAGAAGCTTGATTCGAACTAGATGGTAGCATGGAGGCGGACGATGCGGAGGCTTAGAATGAGTTTCGTGTTGGAGCTGTCGTTCGTGCTCTAGCAGATTTGGGAAGGTATTGTGGTAAATTAATATAGTAAATTACTATATTTAGAAAACGATTAATTATTTTCGTTAAGATCGAATGTTTAAAATGTATAACATTTTCGTGTGAGGTCTAAAACCGTGAGAAAACAAGTCGGGATTGAAATCGATTGCAAATAAAAATCAAGGTGAGAAAATTCTCACTTTTTCGTATTACTAAAATTTATTTTAAACAGTTAAATAAATTGTTGAATGCTGGTTGTATTTATAAATTTTTATTTGTTGAATGTTGAATATGTATAGCTATATATATATATATACTAGTATTGGAGTGATATTCCCGCACATTATAGCAGATGAGACCCTATGCGCCCCGCATAATAGCGAATGACCCTATATACCGTGATATCCCCCTCGAAGTGGGATTGGTATTTTTTTATGTTGTATTAACATCTGTGGATGCAGGGAAAACAGGTTGGAGGGATCCAACTGGATTCCTCAAATATATTGTTTATTTTTCATATATAGTGATATATGATTTGTGTAGAATAATCTATTACAGATTATTGTAGTGATTGGAATTATTGGATGCTATTGTGGCACTGGCCTGAATTTTGATAATTTAAATACTATAAGTATATTTTTAAAATTTTATGGAATTAAAAGGAATTTGATATAAAAATATATATTGGAATTGGAGTTATTTTAAAGAAATTGAATTAGAGAAAAAAAATATTTGATTTTTGGTTATACTTAACTTTTGTGAATTATTGAATGGAGATTTATAAAAATGAATTATATTAGAGAATTTATAAATGATATTCTGGAAATATAAAACGGTGTTAAAATCAATATTGAAAATAGGTTGGAAGTATAAAAGAAATTATAAGAAATGAATTTATATAATGGAATTTAATAAATAATATTTGTTTTATGAACAGGTAAAACAAAGGGGTTATGAAATTTATAAACGATGTTTATAAATAAAGGAATTCGATATCAGATGAAAATTGGGAGAATATGTAAAACAGGGCTGGGAAAAATAGTAGAATCCATTTTTGAAATGAGAACGGTTAGGGAATCGAAAATGAATCGGTATGTTGTGAAATCGAGAGGAAGTTATAAATCAAATTTGTTATCGAGATTTTAAAATGTATCTTTATTTTTAAGAAGTTAAGTTTGTTTAATAAGGGAAACTTTATTATTTAAACTATGAAATTTTAAACTAGTTAGTATTGGAATACTTCGGAAATGGATTTTCAAATATTTAATATTTATTGGAATATTTTAATTTCTATAATCAGCTTTGTAAATTGATTTGTTTTATTGTAGATGAGTTATTGATGGTTTGTGGAAAGTGTTTAATATTTTAAATAATAACTTACATGTTTTAAAAATAAAAATAAATTACTATTCTTTAAAAATGCTATATATATAGTCTGAAATGATTGAAATTTATTTATAAAACTCCTCGAAATGTGTAGACAGGTTTTAATTTAAGGATGAGATTTTATAAGAGAAACCTTATAAATGGAATTCTAGAGATTTAAGAAAAGTTTCAACGTTAGATGTTATAACTTCAGAAAGAAATTGAATTCATTTAAAGAAGTTAGAAATGGTTGGTTGGGATTATGAATAAGTATAATCGGTTTGGAAAATCGTAGGAAGAATTTATTAAAAGCCGGAGACTTGTGAGATAAGTTATGAAATATTTCCAAGTTAAATATTGAGAAGATTTTGGAAACTATACGTATAAATATTCTCCTAAGCATTGAATGGAAGGTTTTGGAAATATTTTAGTGGAAAAGATTTTGAAATAGAAATATTTTCTAAGTGTTATAAAAATGGAAGTTGAAAATATTTCTAAGTATTGAAACAGTGAAATATCCTGTTATGGATACAAGTGTTGAATTTGTTTTCAAATATAGAAATATTGAAAGAGATTGAATATATATCTTGGTGAAGATGTTTTTGAATAAATATTTTAGAGATTTATAAAATAAGGCCTAGTGTTTGCTTATGGATGTTTTATTGATAGTTAAATAACCAACTATCAATATTGGCCAATTTCGTTAATCGTTTCGAAGAGACCGGGATCGGATTTAATTATCCGAAAACCACTTCGATCCGGTTTGAACGTAGTGAATGAATACCGTGAAGATGGTAAAGATGGTGATTTGAATTGTCTAGACCCAGGACAACTTGTATGGACGAATGCTATCAGAACATCATCATTGGAGGACGATGAGCATTCTAAGTAAAATTGTTCTTAAAAGGTAACACTTAGCATCGAACCTCATCAACCGAGAATGACTAAAACAGGGGAGATGCAGCAAGGCTAAGTGGGTCGCACCTAAGTAGGGTATGTTATCACTTTTCTATATGTCTTCGGAAACCTATTTATCTTAGATATGGGTATACATAAAAGAAGAAGCGCTCGATAGTAAGGGTAGGAACACCCGGGGTGATAACATATTCGATCTATCCAGGTTAGGGGTAGGCCGGTTTTGTGTAGCAGGGGATCCCGACGTGGTCATCGGTACATTGTTCTAGAGGTGTACTGTGGTGAGTGGTACCCTAGCAGACCAGTCATTCATTGGAATCCATTCTCCAATACGAGCTTACGGTTTTGTTTGTAGAGCCTAGTATGCTGGAATTTAATTAATGTAACAATTTCAGCTATTTGAATAAGTATTTATATTTTGACACTATTATAATATCACTGGAGTTTCAATAAATTGTTTTGGTTATCGTAAGGGAAAAACCCGTCGTGTTTATGTGTGACGCGGTCTTACGAGATACCTTTGTTTTTCAAGGGATTTTGATAACTCTAATAACTAAATTGAGTGTGTTTTCTCACGCTGGTTTTCCAGACTGACTCGGGTGTTATTTTATTATAATGCTCGGGTCAGACCGAGTATTACAGATCCAGGATAGAATGCTATGGAGCTCAGGAGACGAGTTGGATGACAGAGCCGTATCTTTGTACTTGGCTTATATTTCCGCTGTATAAGGCGAGTTATATAACTGTCCAGTTTGATGTATTGATCGTTGTACTCTGATAATTGTAAGTATAAAACAGTTAAAGATTCTTTTGTATAAAAATCTGTTATTATATATTATATGTTGTTCCGCTGCGATTGTGAGATTCTATATTATTGTTTAATTTTTCTTCTATCTTTTCTTCTTTACCCTAGTTATTCGCTCTTTTGTACAATTTGGGTTGAACAGGAGTGATTTATTATCAACTCAAAGGGTACGGAACTGCGGGTCGCTGCACCCTCTAGCCAATTGCCTTCCCATATTGTTGTCTCCTTTTCCGAGGGGAGGATTGCCCACATCGACATCTCATACCAGTAGAAACCACTTATTTGTAACCTATGTCATTCCTTTGGACAAGAAATTCCTAGCTTCCACTCTGGTACCGCTTCAGCCGGCCTTCTTTCCAAGAATCCCCAGCTAAAGCCCCCAGTAGGCGTTGAAAGGTCAAAGATCCCCAAATCTCCCAACCTCCGGCCTATTATCTTTCTTCCGTCACTGTGGATTCTCCTAGGATGGTAGATCCAGCCCCGTGCCTGCTCCTTCTCCTATTACATTCCTTTAGGGCATCGCAACCTGTGTCGAGATACAACCTTCATCTGTCTGCGTCTCAACTCCTTCAGATTCACCACTTTTGACCCCGGATCCAGTTCCCACTTCTGACTCCACAATTACATCTCTTAAGAAGCGTTTTTTTCATGCCCTGATTCCAGATCCTCCTAGTAGTGAGCACATTGCTCAGGAGCTTGCAGATAAACTCTTAGAAAATATTCCTTTAGATTGGTGCTATAAGGCTGGGACCTAGACTCGTAAGGCTAGTGGCCTTTACTACCACTCAGAGTGGAAGGTTTTCTCAAAATGGATTTCTAATGATGAAAAAGATGAGTGGGAGCTTTTTTACAGGCTCTTAGATGATGAGTTGGTCCTCTACAATGATGGTGAGTTCGATGCTAACAACGAAGAGATTTTAGTTGCAAAAGGCTGGGACCGTAGATTCATTTTCTCTCCCCGCGCTCTAGGTTTCAGCCCTTAGATTATAGGTTGGTTTTGTAGATGCGTTGGTATTTAGCCTCACTCGTTTCGTTATGTGATGTCATATGTTGGTGACTTTTTTGAGATGTCATATGTTGCTGACTTTGTTGTGATGTCATATGCTTCTCCCTAAGCTATTTGGCCAAGCATGTTGGCTTTATTTTATTTCTCTTTATGCTTCTAGCTAGGCATGTTGGCTGTGTGTTTGTTGTGTGAACCTTTGGGTCCTAGACTGTTGTATCTTTATATGTGTGTGTGTACATATGTATTATGGTTGTATGGTCCTTGGACCATACCTCATTTATCTCAAAAAAATGCTCATTCTATTTATTTAAATATTATCTAGCTAATTCAATTAATTAAAAACATATACAATATTTATTTATTATTTATAGGTAATTCTATTTAAATTCAAGAGTTACTGAGTAGCTCTCTATAAAACTGAAAGAACCATTATACCAATGTATTTACTGAGTATACCCATTATATTGTTAAAATTTTCCTTTATACCTTTCCCGAGCAAAAATTAAATTCACAAATAAATTTTGCCATAAAAAAATAACCCCAGGAAAATCATGCAACAACATAAAATACAAGATTTACCTCTTCCGCAAATCGTGAAATTTTATATTAAAAAACCAAAATAGCATGAAATTCAAGTTTTACCTCTTTTGATTTCATTAGATTTGTATTGTCATCATCACAATCTATTGATTCAAGTACAAGATTTGAGAATTTACCTAAAATTAAATTTAGGATTTCTTGGATAACAGGAACGGAAGAAGGAAAATATGACAAGAGGTAAAAACATGGGTGAATAGCATAAGGGCATTTTTGTCCCTGAGTTTTTTTTAAAATTAAAGCGGACTACTCAGCAATATCACGTGTCTAAATAGAATTAGCCATTATTTAATTAATATGTAGCCCTCCACTGATACCAACTCTCCCTCCCAAACAAATTAATATAACAATTTTTATTAATTCCCCCATTTAATTTATAACATCTATAAATTTGTCACCTTCGAAATTCACTCAAATAATTTCAGTTGTGTGACTCACGGATGAGAACTCAGTCAACAAATAATATCAAATAATTTACATCAAAGTCCATACCGGTTTGGCTTCGTTGGCATGGCATTATGGCACAAGTACCGTTGCTTATAGAAGTTTAAGAAACTCATATTTTAATCTAATTAAACAATGGTATTAAGCAATGATGTTTGTGCACGTTTTCTTTTCGTTATCACTATCTCACTTACATATTTTAAATAAAGTATATATCATGATAAATTTATATGAATTTTTTATTAGTGTCGGATTTTATAGAAAATTTTGACAGAGCCTCCTTTGCTTCAAATCCGATGAAAATCCTCTCAAAATCACGACCAACAGGATCACCTTGAAGTTCAACAGCGGATTACAAACAACCATAACTTCACAAAAAGATTTCAAATGACGATACGAAAACAAATCATTCTCATGAATTTCTTCAAGAGTCAATCTTTTTCATGTATATGCAATATAGTGATTTAACACTATATTATACTCAATCTAAAATAAAATGAACAATATCTTTTGTTTTCATCAAAGGATTCGAACGAATAAAATCGATAACCAACTTCTTAACTAATCCGCTAGATGGTTAAAGTCTACGATACCGGCTCCATAAAGATGAATAGGTTACATAGTTTTAGTAGCAAAAAAACCTAAAAGCTTAAATTTATGAGAAGCATAAACACGAAATGTACAACCTTCCCATAAATAAATAGTTGTAACTCGCTTTCTAGCATTGTTAGCAACATTAACTTTATATTCATTCTTAATGCAATATATCATAAGATACAATCGAAACTTTTCAACGCCACCGGGAAGTCTTTGAAGTACAACAGCAAACATAGGATTACTAAAATCATTTTTTAACAGTTGTTTCAAAATAGAACTAAGTTCAACCGAAGAACCAACCATTGAAGAAGTAGATGAATCACCCTCGGTAAAAGAACAAGCAAATGAAGAACTATAAGAACCAACATCAACCAAACTATTTTTACACTATTTTAATATAACCGAAACAAGTAGAAAATCATCACTGCTATGAGCAACAAACAACAATATATTATGCAAATCAGAATTAACTTCAATTACCTTTTTCCTATCATCTCTTTCATAAACCAGTTAAGTAGAACCATATGTTAATTCAGGTCAATGGTCACAAATATCATTTCTCAATCTCAAGACATAATCATTCAAGTCAAGCCGTCTACTATAAGTATCATTACCCAACATGAAAACGCCAAAAGCATCAATAGGATCAAACCTGCACAAATACATATATAATATTAAAATAAAAGAACAACAACATGGAATAAAAAAAACATTCATGGCAAATATTTGCATGAAAATTATTCGAATGATAAATATTTGCACGGGAATAATGGTCTACATAAAACTTCGCTGACAAACGTATATTAACCTATACTTTTTATGTCATACAATACCAACGACGTTGTTAAACTTCAACGATTACAACATATTTAAGCTAAACAATTACAACAACCACTAAAACAACCACATTCAATTCAACACGATGTTATAAGAAACATTAAACAAACAAACAAAATCACTTCAAAAAATAACTAACCTTGAACCCACTAAAACAGCGTGAAATAGGAAAAGAAAAAGATTAATCAAATTCAATTCACTAAATAACTTTTCTAATCAATAAACAACTCGAAAAGTTTTAAAAAAAAAACACTTACTGAACGTGGACGGGTTAATTTTTAAAGAGGAATGGTAGCCATAGAAAGCAAAATTTTGGAAAGCGTGTGACGTAATTTACAAAATGATAGAAAATAAGGATGATGGGTTTAAATAGCTAACTTAAATTAAACTATTAAACTTAAATTTTAGTTTAAAGTTGTTTTGGTTGAGACCAGGGTTTAAAGCATAATATCTATAGTGTGATGCTCTTAACGTTTGTTGAGTAAGTGGGTATTTTAGTTTTGATAGTAAGCATAATATATATAATATCAATGGCTCCAAATATCCAACATTCGATCAAGAAAACGTTGATAGAGTCGCACTGGATTTTGAATCTTAGAGCTGAATAAACACAGGTATCAGATCGGCTTTTGTACTTGTGTAAAAAAAAAGCACGGTAACTGAGTAGGATATATAAAACTGAATGCATGGAAGTATAATTACTAGTAATACCATAGTTCAAATGGAAGCAAAAGATCATTGACACAACAAACAAAAAGCTAACTCGATATTTTTATCAAACTCAGTGCATCTACATTCTCAATTTATTACTAAAACACACAGCGGCTACCATCATAAATACAAACACTCACTCTACATCATACTTTAACATTCATATATATGTTTCAAACAACAATCATAAAAAACACACCGTGGAACATGCTCAACTACTTTGTGCTTCAATAGCCATATTGTCAATCTTCGCATTCATCGTAATTTCTGTAGGTTTTATACACTCTCTTATCGACTCCTGTCCTAATTGCTGTCTCTCGTTGTCACCAAAACCGAAAACGACCCCTTTGTTAGTTACAGCAACAGTGTGGTACAGACCTGTGCTGATCTGAGATACATAATGTGACCTTAGGTTTTGAAGGATACGTGGTTTCATCACTTTGTCAGAGACACCTCGATCTGGAAACCCCAAACTTCCAAAACCCATCCACCCAAAAGCAAATACTGAGCCTGAATCCGTCAAAACAAATGTCTTCCTCTTCCTTGCGCAAACCTAAAGAGGGTTAGGATTGCATTTATTAATCCATTATATGATGAAAAGATAATTAAAAAGGGTAAAACACACACACACACACACACACACGTACACACATGTGTGTGTGTGTGTGTATTCAACAAACCTGAACTGCGAGGTGGTTTTTGAGATTGGATATCAATGCAGGACTAGTTTTATCATTCTCATCGCCATGGCCCAAAGCTCCACAGTAACCTCTACCCCATGTATAAACCTGCAAAAAAAAAAGCATGATTACATTCATCACCTGCAATTTCCGTGAAAATATATATAACACTTAGCATTGAAAATAGACTAACATATCCACTAGAATCAAGTGCTACTGCGTGCTCATCTCCAGCAGATACACGCACTACATGAATATTATTTCTGTTGAATAACTGGATGGCACGAGGAGTAAGTTCATCGGTTTGATCAGCATGACCAAGGCAGAAGTTGGTGCATGAACCAAAAGAATGAACTGTTCCATCGTTTGTTACAGCAAAAGTGTAACTAGCACCTGCAGCAATCTGAACAACTTGACCATTAAACGATTCGACTTTTTTAGGAGTTGATCTATCAAGCGTGTCACCATGACCAAGTTGTCCATGTGTGTTGCTCCCGCAAGTGTAAACCTGACCTTCCTCTGTAAGTATCACAGTAAAACTGAGTCCTGTCGCAACCTGCAAGGCAACATGTGAAGAAACTGGTAAATATGTCACATCAAATCAAAATCAACATTTACTCCTTTGATGATTTGTGCTCCTGTATAACATATGCCACATATTGTTTAAGTACCACTAGAATAATTAATGTATACATTTTATCTCAACTAAACCAGAAAATACATACTACAAATTTGTAAATGTGTTGAAGTTATTTGGACACTAATCTCGTTCATTTCTTCTTCTGTATTTTATGCACTATCTTGGTTTTACATTTTTTGATTACACACTTAGAATTTTATAAACCAAATTATATTCTTTAAAATCTTTTATAAGATATATTTTATATTAACCCACATCCACATCATTGCAATATATATTTAAATAATAATGTTATGATGTGGAGGAGAGAGAAGCAAACATTATTTAAATAGGAAATTATGGTGGAAATCAAAAGGCCACAAGGGTGGTGATACACACGCCAGTATGAAGCCCATGTCGATGGCACGGTAACAAATTTTATTTTATGCAAGCATTATATATTGCAATGAAGTGAACTGGGGTTAATATAAAATATATCTTATAAAAGAATTTAAAGAATATAACTTGGTTTATAAAATTCTAAGTGCATAATCAAAAAATGTAAAACCAAGATAGTGGATAAAATACAGAAGAAGAAATGAATGGGATCAGCGTCCAACTAACTTCAACGCATTTACAAAATTGTAGTATGTATTTTTTGGTTTAGTTGAGATGAAATGTATTAATTAATTATTGTAGTGGTACTTAAACAATATGTGGTGTATGTTATACAGGAGCACAAATCATCAAAGGAGTAAATGCAGCAGTTAATCGATTACTATGAATATAGAGATTTGCTATATAATTTGGCTGAGTATAATTTGAAACAATATTGATGTATTTGGTAGGTGAGTATAATTTGAAGTTTAAAATAATCGTTACTGTCATCATATATAAATTGATCTCATGAACCAAAGAAGATTTAATAATAAAATCTAACATTATTCTGTGTATAATGAGTAGACACATTTATTGTTTTCATAATGAGGTTATAACTCGAAGAAATGCAGAAATAAAGAATGTTTAAATTTTTCACTGATTCTCTAATTCTAAATTTGATACATGTAATTCAAAGTTGTATATTCTAATTGTATTGTATGATACTTATATATATACATAACACACACACACGCACACGTATGTTGTAGTTAACCACTGACAGTTTTGTTCAACTACTTTAAATTTTTGTGTTTTCCAAACATAGGTATCGGTAATAGTTTAAAAATAAATTAATGCTATTAGTAGATAGATTGGTGCAAATATTTAGACCTTATTTATTACACTGTCTAATTGATAAAAATTCAATATATGTAATTTTTCCAATTATTTAGCATGGAACTGGTTGAAATAAATATTATTAAGAAAAGAAATATCAAATGTTAACTTTGTAACTCTAATTATGTAAACTCTATGAAATATAAAATAAACAAAATAATCATTAGTTTCATGTATCATTTGACTCATCAACGTACAAAGATGTAAGAGTAAAATCTAGCAGTATATCGTAAATGAGAAAATACATTAAATGTTCATTATTATAAAATAATGAAGATTCATGAATAAAGATGAAATAATGAAGCCGATTATTTAATGTTAAGGTATATAAATTCGATGTTAAATTTGTATATGGACGACTATTTGAACAAAAAATATGACACAATAGATCTTGATCATTTAATCTCATTGCGTTCGCACGTGTCTACCCACACACAACACACACATGTGTGTGTGTTCTCTCTTTGTACGTGTGTGTATTGCAAATTAATTATTGATATTCTTCGTTTATTTGCTTCAAATTTCTATCCTTTTCAAACATAATTACTGGAAGTGGTTTATAAACAAATTAATCCTAGCAGGGATATATCGGCGTAGATATGGTGATGCTATATATTATAATGCTTGATTTATCATAAATTGATATAAATTTGTATATTCCAATTATTTGATAGGTTTGCTTAGATTTTCGCATGCACTAATTTTCTCCATTATTTATAGTAACACTTTTCTTACTACATTTCCATCTGGATTGATCTATATCATGATCAAATTTGTATTAACAAATGATATAATGTGAAATTTGTTCTTGATTGTGAAATGAATCTATTGCAATATATTTGATATATATACATATTTTGAAAACTATCCAAATATCAAATCAACCACAAAGTTTAACAAATACTAAACTATCACACACACAAACACACAGAATGAAAAAGGATATAATTAACTTGTTAAAAAGGATATAATTAACTTGTTACCATCTATATGTAGGAAAATCAGGTTGTGAGTAAAGGGCGTTAATAATCAGTCACGAATATCAAACAGTTGAGGCCAACTGGGGGTTTCTAGTTATTAATTAATCATTATTGTAGTATATTTATGAAATAATACTGTGTTCTGTAAAATCCTAAAAATAATTTGAACACTCTACAAAGTTGAAGTTGTACAGCAAGTTGATAAGCATTTCAGCAATACTCTAATGTTTTACCCTACTATAGATCCTCCAAATTTCTAAATGACAAAAATAACTATAAATTAATTCACAGGGTCAATGCAGACTATTGGTACATTGAAGGCAAATATCATATTGTAACTTAGCAATCATCATTCATCACCATCACCCACAATTAACTGAAACTGATTGTAGTTATATAGAGTCCTCTTTAATATAAAAACAGATTAATCAAAATATGAGAAGTATCACATGTCAAAGCAATCTTAATTTGAGATTCAGACACATGTAATCAAAAGTAGTTTTATAGTCTGATAGGAAAGATGAAGAAATAGGTTTCTATACATTTTTCATCTACTCCATTGAAAAATAACACTACCATTCCAGAATTTCATATACCTATATGCATATTTTGTAAAAGTACAAAATATGACTACGTTCCCTAAAATAATTAAAAACAGTACAACCAGTTTATAATTATAGTATTTAGTAACATATACATTTTATAAATCTAAGGTTGCAGGTAATATAAAGGGTAGTCAAAATTTGTACTGGCCTTCTAGCTAGCTCCAACAGGTTCTCCTATGAATTCCAGGGCCAAGATGTACTAATTAATATACAGATGTCATCATGCTTTTAGTTTCTGCTATCATAAATTTTATCCTCCTACATTACAATAACGGGTATGAAAAAACATAAGAACTATAAATACTTTATCTCTATGATCTACTGAAATTGTTTTCCATCAAATTATTTAGTTCTACTCTTGTACAAACCACTATTATTGAATGATAACCTTTAATTGATCAAACAAAGTAACCAACTAAACTGGAAACATGAAATGGATTAATAAATGTACAGGAAAAAAATGCAAGTTCTAGGAAAAAAATGCAAGTGTATAATTAAATACCTAGCATAACGGTAAGCATGCCCCAGTTGAATATCTGAATCATAGTCAACCCAAAAAAGTGAAGTGATGAATCATAGAAAGCAACAAAGTGGTAGATTAACAGTTTTTAACCGCATCAAAATGGAGATGAAAAATATGACATTGGTTTAGATTCAATAATAATTGAACCTGAAATACCACAAATTATGAAGAAATCAAAATTGCTTTATTCTTTGATTTCTTTTCTTCTACTGCCATGGATTTTATTTATAAACTAAAATTAGCACTGTCCTTTTGGAATTAAGAAAAAAGTAATTTTGAACAAGGTTCGAGATCTCGGTTTCAGTCATTTGAAATTTTATTGGTTTCGGTCAATTTCGGAAATTTCGAAAGTTTCGGTTTTCGTTCCTAATATCGGATTTCTGCATTTTTAATGAAAAAGTAATGATAAACGTTGCAAATCCGTATATCCATAAATAGTTTACACTTTACAAAAAGATAATAATGCAATATACAACACTATTACATCCAGAAACTATTTCTTGGAGCTACATATGAATTGTTTTCAAGTCCAATACAAGTCAAGTCCAATAATACAAGTCCAACAATTGAAAATACATCGAATTAATCTCGGCCCATTTACCAATTTACTACTAGTTTGGAATTTTTACCATAGTTCTGGACTTAAAAATACATTGAATTAATCTCAGCACACACTAATTTACTGATAGTCCAACAATTATAACATTTGAAAATACAAGTCCAACAATTTAAAATATAAGTCCAACAATTAAATTAATCTCAACCCATTTACTAATTTCAACCCACCCCCAAACTTAATTAATCACGTATGTAACCCTAGCACTCTCCAATCTCCTCAACTCGACATCAGATTAAAAAAACGCGAAAAGCCAAAAAAAAACTACCTGCAATGTTTGAATATGTATCGAATCTCCTCCGCTTTGTTCGTTCTTCTGCTCAGTGCTCGACTCTCCTCAATTCTTCTTGACGATGCTCGACTAGGGTTTTTTTTTTTTTTGCTTTTTCGTTGTATTCCACTTTTGGCTGCTATGTACTGTCGTTTATTCTCTCTTCTTACTGCAGCTATTCCAGTTTTTTTATAATATATATATATATATATATATATATATATGGGACGGGATTTTGACCTAATCCCATCCTGCCGCCGGATGGAACCAATCCGAGAAGGTCGGAATCTCGTGGTTCCGGCGGGAACCTTATACCATGATTTTGAATTTAAAGATGGTGTCGGTATGGATAAAGAGGTGAAAGAATAATAGCCGATTGAACAAATTGAAAGCAAACGCATTGTTACTGCACTTCTAACTGATTATTTGTTTTATTTTTCAAAAATAATGATGAGTGGAGCAGTCGTGGAGAATGTAGAGAGAGATGAATTTGGCTATTAACGAAGACTAACAGCGTCAGTAGACATCACTCATTGGCTGATGTGGATGAATTCTAGTCATCTGACATTTTTATCAACAATAAATCTCAACCCTTCTTTGTCTTTTCCGTTAAAACCAAGGAATTACACACACATATATAATAAAACTAATAAAATTATAAAAGGAACCATTGAGCGCTAGTGATATGTTTACAATATTGACTTGATTCAACGCATTTTGGCATATCAAATCACATTACAGAAAGCTGCTGCTAATTATAAAATGTCATAGACCAGTTGTAGTAATTAAAACTAGTATAGATTGCACATATGTGTATCTAATAACTAAATGTACTGACTTTTTATTTAATAAAATTTAATGGGGTGCGCTATAAGTGTGTGGTCACAAGTCACAACACCTTAATTTCAAAGTCTTTTTGATGTTGTCAAATGCAAATCGACAGTGAAATTCCATTGATGGGTGGTCGGGAAGCAGGTGACGGTGGAGACCGCAAACCGACGATGAGATTCCGTTGATGGGTGATGATGAAGGGATGCTATTTAAGGTATTTTCGGAATTTCAAATAGACCAGTGGGAATATTGAATTTTCATTACTAATAGTAGAAAATTCACTATAAAGTCCAAAAAGAAGTAAACCACCATCAATATTAAGCACTCGGTAGAATAAAACGAAACCCAAGTGCTTTCAAAATCTATGACATTTGAATTTCATCATTAGAGAAAAGCCACACTGAAGGACCTTGTGCTCTATGATTTGATAAATCAACTTCATACAAGTGTTTGCATATTTGCTATAAAAGAAGTTTTATATTATGTATGTATTATAACTGATACAAATGTTGTGCCATATTTAACAATATGTTACAATTGCTCATAATAACACAATAGTCAATTCAAAAAAGCACATCAAGGCGTAAAACCTGCAACTTGAGCTTTTTTACATCTTGCGCCTAGGCGCATGCTTTTTGTGCAAAACTGCAAATGATATTTTGTTGAGCATACTTGTTAATTTATTATGATCAATCAAAGTTTAATGTTTTTTTATGCTGATTCTGTGGATTATTTCTCCAAACAGTTCAAAACTTTATTCTACAATTGTTCTATGAATTATTAATAGCATTCAAAACCAGTAACTAATAACATGTTAAATCAATATAAAATCTAGAATTTTATTGTAATAGATTAATAACATTTAAAAGAAAAATTAGAATCACAAAAGGTACAACAAAATAAAAGTAAAAAGTCATTCCTTCAGTCAATTTCTGCTTCTACTCTAAGGTTTTGAAAATTTTGAACAGTTCGATGTTAAAAAGGAGTGAACTTGCTCCAACTGTAATTTTCATAGGCAGCAGGACATGGATTGTAGAAGAAAACAGAAAAAAAAATATAAGAGATCAAAAACAGAAGAGGAAAATAGATACAAGGACAAACTTTGAGAAAAAATTAAACTGAAGGACAAGTTTTTTTTTTGGGATTGAAGGACAATGCTAATTATAACTAGCATTATGTATAGTGTAAACCAAATATAATGCTAGTCATAACAAGTATTCTGTATAGTATAAAAATTGAATATAACGTTGGTTATAACTAGCATTCTGTCCTTCAGCCTAAAAATAAAACTTGATGTCATTTGGTCTATTTTTTTTTCAAAGTTTGTCCTTCTCTCTAATTCCACCATAAAAGAACATAAGAAAACTAAAGAAAAAAATTATCAATATGATCACATTATTCCTAAGATACAAAAAAGCTAGCCTCAAGGATTTTCACCTTTTGCCAAAAGCGTGCTTTTGTGCAGCTTTATTGACATATGAGCCTCGGAAGGTAGAAAAGCGCAGAGGTCGCGCCTTGAGCTTTTTTCAGTCTAAGCCAACGCCTTGGACACGTATGACCGTAGTGTAAAAAATGGGCATTAAACAACATGTAATGCAACAATGCTGTTGTAAAATGAAATGGTAGTTACTCTTTCTCAAAAGTGTATTAACACAGACTTCATTTTTTTTATATAGAGAAGTACACAAGACAAGCCAAAATATAATCTTGTTTTCATGACAGACTGGTCTGGTGTTGTCACTAATTAGTTGTGTCCACAACCAATAGGTTTATGCAAAATCATTAATACAAGGGTGTAAATTGGTCAAACAAGTTGTGTTTAAATATACAATACATGAAAATTTTGATGGATCGAACAAAATGTTTCCTAGAAGTTTAGAGTTGAACTTCGAAAAAAGCATAGGATAGCTCATTCTTTTATGTAGTCGAACAATTTTTCTTGTTCTATTACACATGATACGGTAACCAATTATGTCAAACTAGTCTGCTTTTTTTTTTTGGAAATTTTCTCTATCATTAAGAAGGCATTATGATATTCACCTTTCCATCAAAATAGCACATGATATATCTTAATCAGATGAAAATCAATGATTAAACATTCGAAGCACTTGAAAACCATGTATAATATGCAAATACGATAAACTAACCCATTACGCTTTTCAACAACAAACAAACATGAGAGAGGTTATATTATGCTCCATAAATATCACAAAATATGTTGGGATTCCTTCTATTATATTGAAAATTTAGTACGGATCCGATATTTATTTATTTATTACCCTTTATTTTCACTCCAAATACCAAATTCTGGGCAATTTTCAGTTTATTTTTGCAGGGCAGTAACAGTCAAAAGACTTATATAACTAATGACAGAAGAATGTTACAACCAACATCAGCATAAATAGTGTCAAATGTAGCAATTAGCATTAGATGAACTTGAAACACACCTGTTTGCATGGAATACCCTTCAATGCTTCAATACGCACAGGCCTGAAAATAGCACGTCCTACCTCTCCATGCCCACAACAGTAAGACGAATTGTCCCCACAAGTAAACACCTATTGTCATACAAGGAAACATAGTACGGCCTGAACACCAATTTTAATATATACATATTTTAAATTCTGACTAGAACAATGATGTAAACCTCTCCAGAATCCATGACGAATGCTGCATGGTTGTGTGAAGCGGCAATGTGGGTGACACGTGACAAAGAGGGAAAGCTGATACGCGTAAATGATACACACTGAGTTGTATCTTGACCATGCCCAAGCACACCACAATAACTCGAGCCACAAGAGTACACGGATGTGTCATGAATTATGAGGGTATGATATCTTCCAGTGGCAACTTGCATCTGTACATACAAACTTAACGTTCAGCTTTACTTTTTTAGTTGACCAAAAGATAAATGAATAAAGATATGTCTGGGCCAACAATTCATAAGATAACAAATATGATGTAGAAATACTATGATTTTTTTTTTCCCATTTAAGCAGCATGTATAATTCATTCAGTTTGACATTTGCTACATTTCGTACAGGGTGATGTAGCATTAATACTCTGGGGTTACTAGTTCATATGATATACATGTATTAAGTAAAGGATAACTGCAATAAATAGCTCAATGTTTCCATCCAACCTCACATTATAGTAGCAAAGCACTATTTACTTATACTCTCTCTCATTGTAACATTTTATCCAGTGGAATTTATATATATATATATATATATATATATATATATATATGTTGTCCAAGATAACTTGAACACAATGTATCAATTGTCCAAGGTAAATTGAAAACAACTCAAAAACATTTTATCCCCTCATCCAATCCTTAATAGATTTATCTCACTTGAAACGTCTTTGGTTCTTTGGAACACAAATCAAATGGCATGGAATTGTCCATGCTACACCCTATGACCATATAAATTGATCTGCATTTGGTTCCAATAAAAATAGTGCAGCATTGTAAACGCTGAGCCATCTTATTGCAACATTTTGGACCATGCAGAGTTATGATTCCCGCATTCTCATGACATGCTTCTGACAAAAGGGGTGGTTTATAGTAATGGACATCTATAACTTGTCTGCTACAAATAGGTATGAACGATATTTGAAGAATAATCATAAAGTTTGAGAATTCTACCGAAAAATTTTGTAATCTTATATGCTAATTTTTCATGTCCCAAACTCACAATTCGAATTTAACAATACATCATCGGTATGTTGCATATTTAACCATAACTTAAATAGTTGATATATCTCATAAAATATAAAAATCCAGCAAGACTGAATCAACACTTGCATCTATCAAATGTTCTACTTGCTCAACGAAAAATAAGCACAAAACATGTCAATAAGAACTCATTTGCATCTATGTTTGCTGGGACATCATTTTAGACACCTGGTTTAACTGGTTTAACTAATCAGTAATATTAAAAGGTGTAGCACTAGCACCCTTTACGAATGGAAAGTTGTCACTGCCTTGAAGGTTTTCAAAATGAGATTCAAATCGTAAATCTTACAATTCAAACTGTAAATCGAAACGGGATTTATATCCAAAATCGTAGATTCAAAAATTTCATATTTAAGGTTTGCACACAATTTGAAATTTACTTTGATGTTTGAACTTCTATGTCTGAACCTAAAACTTCATTTTCTTTCTTGTTTCAATTTTATTTTGTTTGAAAACGATTAGAACTGGAATTGTAGATCCAAATAAGTATACCGAATATATCAATTTGGATTGAATAATTTTTCTAAATTGCGGTATTAGCTAGGTTTGAATCGAAATATAAATCGGATCGTAAAGGGAGAGATTCGATTTGAAACGGGATTCAAACCGTAGGATTTTAAGATTTTTGACAACAATGATTTATAATTTATTTATATTTTGATATCTAAGTAATTAAGCTTATGATATTTTGGTGCATGCATTAATGCGTTATTTTTGTGTTGACGTGTGAGTTACTTTGTTATGCTGGGATAAAGATGTGGGTTAGGTGAGCACAAGGTGGTTAGACCGGTCAATGATGTGAATGGTACATGTTTTCCAAAAATTTGGTTTGATCTCCCCAAATGATAGAATCGGAGAATAAACTGAAAAATAGTAAAAAAAACAAAAGCAAAAGAGAAAAGAAGACACAATTTTTATAGTGGTGCGGCAAATCTCTGACCGACATGTCCACTTTATCGATTCTTTATTGATTGCTTATCACTAGATTTACTAGTTTTGCGATAGAAATCTTGAAGTTGTATCTAGAGGTACAAAAATGACAAAGTTTCCCTTAGGTTAGCATAAGGAAAGATCAAAAGTCCTCTTTTTGTTGTAGATGTCGCTGAATTGGACTATTTGGAGGCCTTAGACTCGTCGGATCTCTATAGATTTCGTTAATCAATCAGATCCGGTAGAATAGAAAAAAGATCATGTCACAGATAGACCAAATCGGTTTGATGTCTAATCCATGACCTTAGTCCAAATAGTTAATGCTTTTGCTCTAAAATGTGTTGGTCTTCATTGCTTTCGAGGTTTTTTTTTGGAAAAGGGGCAAAAAGCTAAATTAGATGGATCGGTGCCAATCCATTGGTGGATCGATGCTGATTCATTCTTGTAAACTTCATAGTCGATCGTCTTTAAGTCCATAACACATTTCTTCATCATACCGTAGTCCGATTCCATCCAAATGTTGTTTGGAAAAAATAGCGGATAGCAGCAGCATATCCACATCCGAAATCATTTTTGGATATTGAATGTCGACGGATACGGACGGATACAGATGGATATCTAATATTTATCATATTCGCTGACAATCGGTAAATCTAGAAATATATATAGTAAATTTATTTTAGTTTAATATATATTTTTTCAATGGCGTCGATTACAAAAAAAGAAATATGATGATAAAAAATAGTTTCGAGCCGGTGATATGCATATTACATGCATATAATAAAACTATCAAAATAATTATATAATAAATACATATTTTCATTGTATGAAAACAAACATAATAAAACTATAAGTTTGAAAAAACTGGATGGATAATTTTCAAATGTGAATGCATTCATATCCGTATCCGCGTTCATTTTTACGGATATTAGATATTTATCCATTTTTCGAATACGGATACAAAATGATTTCGAATTGTTCGGGTATTCATTGACAGTTCTAAAGGTGGTACACTCGCTTGTCTTCTCCAATTGAAAATTATCTCATTGATGAACCATTATTTTCAATGTTAAAGCAAACAAAAAGTTAAATACAAGTTAAAGGGCACCCAGACCCAATGACTCTATTTAGATACATTAAAAGAAAACCTCTACTAAAAATAATATAAAGCCTCTGTTTGTAAATTTTACAAAATCATCCTTTTAAAGCGATCATGAGAAAACTAATCATATCCATAACGAACTAGTTATGATAAATGATGAATTGAGACTCGAACTCTCGTAGTTAAATATAAACTTGACTATGTTTGGAGTTCGAAAGTTATTAGTGTGAACAGTGTTTTTTTTATGAAATGAAATTGGGCCAAACCCACTAGTTTGCTCCTAAGTTAGCTTATATGTAGCTAACTCCTCTCTCATTTTCATTCCAATGTTTCATTTCTTCCTCTTCTCCTAATCACTTTCATAATTACCTATTAATCTTTCCTTAACCTCCAAGCCCTAAACCCTTCAAATAAAATTCCTAAATTCAAATAAAAATCACCATAATTTCTCTCATGCAATTCTCTACAAAACACAATCAAGAGATTAGCTTGAAGGTGTGATTTGAAGCTTCAACTATGATATAAAGAGAAGGAAAGCATGAGTTTTGATGATTGGAGCTTGATTTAGAGAAATAGAAGGTGAGTGTGATGATTCTCCTACTTAATTTACTTGTTACACTTCATAGGTTTGTTTATTTATGATTATGAAATGATATAAATTGATTTGGCGTTGTTATGTTATGTTTTAGGCTTGTATTCCTGTTATAAACATGATGATTATATCAACTCATTATTTGTTTAAGACCTTAATTGCTACTTTTGAAAAAGTTAGAAAGCATAGGCATGGATTATAGGTTAAATAATTGATTTTGTGTAGTGTTTTGAATAATTAGTTTGTGTAGTGTTTTGAATAATTAGATGCTAATTTAGTGATATGATGTGCATGTCACTAGTTAGTGCTAATTAAACTATTTGAATGAGTTTTAGAAAAGTTGGTAAGCTAATTTAGTTAGGGAGCTCTACATTTATTATTAAAATGATTAAAGGCTTAATGAAGCTTAATTAGTATTTATAAATATTATTTAAGTGAAGAAATAATTTTATAAAATAGAATGAGATTTTATAAAAGAGTATAAATGATATATTTTGTAAAATGAATGAGATTTTACAGAATAGTATAAAAGAAATATTTTATAAAAGTATGAGAAATTATAAAATAGCATGAAAGAATTATTTTATAAAATGTTACAAGATTTTGTAAAATAATTGTAAAATGAATACTTGAGTTTAATGAAGAAGTTAAGTATTATAAAAGCTTAAAATGATTAGCTTTGTATTTTATAAAATAATGGAATGGTTTTATAAAATAGTAGTTAGAGATATAGAATTTTTATTGAAAAGATTAGTAAATAAAAATAACATTTGATTTAGTAATGATTCAATTACTTACTCAAATATGCGTGTGCGTTTACATGCACGAGCGGATATTAACCAAGACAATTCTTGTATTGTAACTAGAATTGTTGTATGTAGTTATATGTATGTGTGGATTATTGTACATATGTATATGTATCCTTATGGCGAGCGTCTCATGTAGCCATAGCAACTATCAGTGTGCTAAGTTGCATGAGAAGATACTGGGCTGAGTAATCGCTCCTGTGAAGTCCGAAACATGATTTATATAATTGAAGCGTGGTTGTGTGTTAATGCGTGTATGGACGTACACAAATGGATGTATGGGCGTACACGTAGGCATCACACAAGCTAGAAAGACTAGTTATGTTGTTTTGGCATGTTAGAGGAGGTCAGACCACTAGATTCATCCGTTGAACTATACACGTGCAAAGAGTGTGTTTCGTATCGAAGTCGATTTTCGAACACATAAGGAACACTTTCAAAACATCGACCAATGAACTCTGAAGAGGATCTGATGTATAGAGACGGGCTTGTAAGGCAAGGCAGCTCATCGAGCGAAACAACGGAGGGAACAGCACACCAATAGGCAATCGTGGCGATTGGGTAGCACCCACCACAAGCTTTATTGCCTGGAATAGGCTACCACCGGTCGACTGGTGGTAGACCACCGATGAACCAGTGGTGCACTAATCTGAGCAGTAAAGCCCAGGTCATGTGCCATTTAAGCAGGGGTTATTCCCATGTTTCGGGTTCGTGCGAAGCTTTGGCCCAACTTCAGAAAATACTATGGGCAACTCGAGGTGCGGAATGCAATGCGAAGCTTGGATTCGAATGCAATGTATAGTGATACGTGTGTGATCAATAATGATCGAATACGATATTGATGCAGTGATTGGTTGCATGGTCGCATCTAGCGAGCATGTACGATTGAGCGGAGTTGGTCCGTGCCTCTTGGCTTTGACCTTGGGGTAGATATGTTTAATGCATGATATCGGTCTTCATTTTTGATAGACGTATTTGATTACGTGATGGGGTGTGTGTGTGTATGGCATCGGTGTTCCTATATGGTCATGTTGACATATTATACGAGATGCGTCTGTTGTTCTCTTTTGTCGAGACATGCGAATTTGTTAAAAAATCCATGATGGTTGTGAGGGAGATGATGACGATCATCTACGAATGGGCCACATATCACTTATGCTTGTTATAATGTACGTGAGGTCCACACGGATTTCAAATATCTAAAGTACATCATATATCACTTATGCTCGTTATAAGGGTACGGTGAGATCTACACAAGTTCTATCAAAGCTAGATGTGGATCGGGGTCTATGGTACATTTAGATACTGACTCTATTTATTTTGTACCTTCAACGAAATTATTGAATCACGATAATTTGAATTATAGATGGGTGTCCAACGCAAACTCGGGTTTCAGATACTTAGAGTAGATCATATATCACTTATGCTTGTTACAGGGGTACGGTGAGATCTACACGGGTTCGATCACACCGAATAGGGCTCGGGGTCTATTGTACATTTAGGTGCTGACTTTATTCATCTTGGGCACGAGTTTATCGCGGACTCTCTTCATCAGAAATGACGAGTATCAATTTATATTACCTGTCTATCGTTTATCGTTATATTGTGTGTCATATTAGTCGGTTGATAATATTGTTGTGTATTCTAGGATACACTTGTATTGTAACATTTACATTGTCTCTGCGTTCATATATTGAGTTAATTTATCATGGTATATTGTTACGTTCCAGTCACATTGTATTAGTTGTGCTGATCCGTTAATTATAGAAGAAGAGCAAATTATGCTATGGTTCCCTACTTATGTGATGGGTTTACTTTACTTATTCATGAGCAATCCATATTATCTCTGAGTCACGTTTGTGGGGAGAACCGGTTGTATATTAGTAGTTCTTGTTCTATTTTTATATAATTTTGATATACAATATTTTGAGACAGTTCCCATTACACCAGGCTTTAAGTGTGACGCTTTTTGTCTATTTGTCATAACCACTCTTGAGTACTCGATTGAGCAATTTGAGAGTCGGATGCTTTTGGGGATACAATATCAAGATGCGCAGCTGGAGCATTCCTGGCATCGATATTAAGGATATGCATACTTGATATTTTAGTAGTATATGATAGACATGTTATTTATATGAGACCTCTTTTATCATATATTTATTCAGAACTCTGTGTTGTTGGAAGTTGGTGTATTCTGACTTCCTATATTGATATTTATTTATCGGTTGCTTCTACTAGTATGGTCTCTTATATATTGTCATCATATTATGTTCATGTATATTCAATATATTATATGTTATCATTCTGTTGTAAGACCCTATCGATGTCTTGGTTTAGTGTTTCGTTCTAATTTTATCCCAACAATCTATCATTTGTGGTATTCGAACGTCAATCGTTCATGTAAAACGATGATTTTTGGGTATTACGAAGGACGGGTTGTTACAGCTAATGTAAACATAAGGTATTAAGACTAACCACCCACCATTGGAAAAATAACATATAAAATTAGAGTATGGTTCTTGAAATGTACAAGCTTTTAGTAAGGGCCTAAGGGGATTGCTCGATCAACCGAGAAGAAGTTTGGTTAAGTTGTAAATAAAGTTCATTGGTGACTAATAAAAATTTTGAGGTTGAAGTATTTTTTTGATTTACCTTTTTATTTATTTTACTTCTTAATGATCTTGGATAACACCTAAGATTGTTTTTTTTTGGAGTATTGATCAAGGTTATACAACATTTAGGAAATTTCTAAAGGAAAATTGAGCTTTACTTTTGGGATCATAAGACTTTTTCTTAAAGGATTTATCTAAATTGAAAGAGAATAGCCCAATTGAATTATATCAAATGGTCTATTGGTGATTAGTAAAGGTTAAAAATTGGAAGGAAAGAATGTCTTGTTTTTTATCGCTTTTACTTATTTATTTCCCTAATGTTTTGGATTTTGGATAAAACCTAATATTACTCTTTCTTTTTCAAAATTATAACCTAACACTACATGTTAAAGGCGTTTTATTACCCTATCACATAAAATGCCACAAAAAAACATAAACAGAAATATTGACAAGGCTGAATCTTGATAGACACAAACTTCAAAGCGGTAAATTGAAAATAGCATTTTCCTAACTATAGTTCAAGATGACTTGCCTTCTGAGGCTTGAGGTATGAACATGCAACATGAAATATATTATATAACAACCAAAAGAACATCAAACAGAGCAAAACTCATCACAGTCGTTAAGAAAAGATGCAGCAAAGAGAATTAATACATTGCCTGATGTTGTTGCAACACTTCCAGAGCTCGTCTCCACACAACTCAAAAACCTCAAAACTTTCTTCCAGCATCCACCACATCTGTTCACCAATTTATTTTTCAAATCCACCGCTAAACTTCCAAATATTCCATTTTCCTCACACAAACGAAACGCTGCATACTCAACAATCGATTTAAACCCATTATCCACAGTGCCTAGTTCGTGATTTTCTCTAAACAATCTGCACGTAGTTTCTAAAGACGCAAAATCGGAAAAGCTCAACTTTTTCGAATTTAAAATCTCTAGAATTAAATGGATCGGTAGCTCTTCAATCGAATAAGCCCTTGCCATTTAGTTAAGAGGGGTTTAAATCTGGAGATTGGGAATTTGAAAAAGATTAAAAGAAAGATGGGTTTCTGATAAAGATAAACGTTTGCAAGCATCAAAATATAGAAGAAGATGTTCTTTTGGGAAGGGAAAGGGAAAGTTTGGGGATCAAGCGTTTGATTCTATTGTACTTCGAGACGAAGTCACGAAGGAGGTGATTTAATTAGTAATTTAAAATTGGAGTAATTTTTTAAAGATAATTAAATGTAATAATAATAATAAAAGAAAATGAGTGGAAACAAAAAGCCGAGTTAATGGGGTGGAAGAATGGATCCTAGCCGTTAAATTTTGGATCACCTGGTTAGCTGACGTGGATTCCCACAGCGAGTAAATATGGAAGCTTCTCGAAACAATACTTTCTGTGTGTTACTGTTCGCCCACATGCCAATGGGGAATATATACATATTATATATAATATGTATGTATATATGTATATATATATATATATATATGTGTGTGTGTGTGTGTGTGTGTATATATATATATATATATATATATATATATTTACTCATACATATATACACGAGCATTATGGTATGCGCTTCGCGCGTGATGAAGAATGCTGAATTATTTTTCTACAAATTGTATTTATTTAATATGTTCAAAAGAAAATGATTTCCACGTATATTTAGTCATATTTTGTGTTGAATCATACGTGGTTAATTTGAAATTTTATTTCTAATTGCAATATCTAATTTCTAGTGAGTTTAAATTTTTACATATATTATTAATTAATTAAAAATAAATTTGTAAAGTAGTTTATTTGTTAGATCCTATTTTTAATTGAGCAAAATTTTAATAATTTCTATAGAGAAACATTTTTGGTATTTCATGCTAATACCAAAAGAATGTGGCAGCAAATATATTACAACTACGAGTGTAATGACACGCGCTTCGCGCGTGAATTGTTTTTCTTATAAATTGTGTATGTTTAAATCAGTCAAAAAAATGATTTTTTATTTTCAAGTGATATTGAGATTTGTATACTTGTAAAGAAGTATTTCGAATTTGTAAAGAAAGTTTAATTTTAGATCCTATTTTTAGAAGCATTTTGGATTTGTAAATCATGTTTAATTATTAGATCCTACTTTTATGGGCATTTGAATTTATAAAAGAAATTTAGTATTAGATCGTATTTTTAAGTGATTAAAATTTGATAATATATATAGAGGCATTTTTGGTAGTTCGCGTTGATACCAAAAAAGTGTGACACCAAAGTTATTACAGCTATTAATACGAGCGTTACGGCACACGCTTTGCGCGTGATCATAGTACGTGTTTCGCATGTGAGTTGTTTTTCTACAAACTGTATACGTTTAACACATTCAAAAGAAAATGATCTGCACGAATATTTAGTTATATTTTTGCTTTGATATCATGCGCAATTAATTTGAATTTTTATTTCTAAATTGCAATATCTAATTTTTTTATTAGTTTTAATTTTTGTTTGTATTATTAATTAATTAAAAATGATTTTGTAATTGAAGTTTATTTTTTAGGTCCCATTTTTAAGTTATATTAAGATTTGTTAATATTTGCTGAAATGCGGTTTGAATTTGCAAAAAAAGTGTAATTGTCGGATCCTACTTTTTAATGGAATTAAAGGGGCATTTTTGGTAGTTAACGCCGATTAAAAAAAAGTGTGACACCAAAGGTATTACAGCTATTATTAAAGATGTATTATAGTTAATAAAAATTGATTTTGTAATTAAAGTCTATTTGTTAGATCCTATTCTTAAGTGATATTAATTAAAATTTGTTACCATTTGTTGAAATGTAGTTTGAATTTATAAGAAAGTGTAATTGTCTGTTCCTATTTTCTTGTGATATTATAGGGGCATTTCTGGTAGTTCACGCTGATACCAAAAAAAGGTGACACCAAAGATATTGCAACTATTAATAAAGAAGTATTAGATCCCTTTTTAAGTGATTAAGATTTGATAATATATATATGGGCATTTTTGGTAGTTCGCGTTGATACCAAAAAAGTGTGACGCCAAAGCTATTACAACTATTAATAAAGATTAATGAAGAATAAAATACAAAGGACAATTTTGGAAGTTTGCAGTCAGATCAAAAGTTTGCGCTACTAAGCCAACTATTAATAAAATTATATATATATATATATATATATATATATAAAGAGATTTTTTTGCTAGTGCAACGCACATGTGTATAAAATCTCCTTATAAAATTATTAGATTTAGAATTTTTATATAGTTTTGATAAAAATAAATTGAAAATTAAAATAAAATGTATTTTTTTGTTGAAATAAGGTTTTAAAGTTGTAATCTTATCCACGTTTCAAATTTTCAATTTGAAAATAAATGTTAGTTATTGTTCTTTGCACGATTCGAACTCCTGACCTCTTGTTTACATATAAGGGTATTTTTGGAACTTCGCGGTCGGACAAAAAGATTGTGTTTCTATTTCAATTATTAATAAAGATATATACACACGAGCGTTAGGGCACGCGCTTCACACGTGATAATGGCATGTGTCTCGCGCATGAATAATTTTTTTTACAGATTATGTAACGTCTCGGATTTTCGCGTTCGAAAATCGACATCCATACTTTACATCGTACTCGAATGTCATAGATTCGACCGTTCAAATCCGATTCGCCGGAGCTTATAACACAGTTAAGTATAACAACACAGCGGAATAAAAAGAATAATACATTGATATACAATATCTGATACAACAGAGTGATACAATGAATATCAATATACATCAGAGATATGATACAACAAATAGCAGCGGAATAGAAAACAATAGATAACATCTGCAGCGGAATAGAATGTCTCCAATAGAATGCTCCAAGATAAGCAACGTCAGTCCATGAACTCCAAGAACTGAACTAGCTCCAGATAATCTACTAAACCTGAATATCTGAAAAACCCAACTCTAGACTGCTCGTGTGGAAAATTATGAGCACCCAGAGTTTAGGAAGGGAACAATAAACTCCGGATCAGTCATGGGACTGGTGTGAGCAACAAAAACAGTTTATCTTTAAAAACAAATAGCCAAAGAATTTTAAAGTCAATTCGCAATGCTTTTTGGAAAATGAAACTACCATAAGACCTCCCACCACACACACAATGCAAACGCAGACTTGGAGGAGATTTCTTCTTATGATAGTCAAAGATGCTTACTACGCGAAATCAAATCATTTTGATATTATTATTAGTGCATAGTGTAGAAAACATTTCGAAAGTAGAATATAAATCTTAGCCAGCATAGGTACCATTATACTATGCCTACTATAGCTACCATATTAGATGGCAGGTTCTACAACTAATACCGTACACAGTTCGTATTGGAAGATGGATTTCCAACAAATGGTCAGGCTAAGGAACTTCCTATCCACGATGGGTACGTCCCTGGAATAGACGACCCGAGAACCTAACCGGATCTCTGCCAACACAAGGCCGGGTTACCTCTGCAAAAATAGGTAACTACTGACACGCGTATGCCATCCCCCGATCGTCACCGATCTTCCCGAGGATCCCCGATTTCCAACAAACCACATAGAAAAAAATAATGCAGTAACCACAGAGGTTAAGTATCTGGGCTCCATACCATGATACCACCTTTATCCAGAAGGAATGACATACACTAAGGGGCGCTACTCCCTAGAACCTTGCTGCATCCTTCCTGTTTCGACCATTTCCGGGGTGTGAGGCTCGACGAAGTCTCGTCCACAAAGCTACGCTTTGTTCACAAAGCCATGCTTCGGGTCAAACAAATGATCAACCTATGATCACAAAGATATAAGATCAAATAAATGATCATATCACAAACGATCAAACACTGATCATCACACAGCAACACTCAGCATGCCACATTACCAAATTGGGATATATCGCTGATAAATTTCAACTACATAACCTCTGAGCTCGTACGTCTCAGAGAAGGGTGTTAAGCTAAGAGAATAAATTCTCCGCCACCAACAGATATGTATTTGAAAGAAATCGGCTTTATATCTCAAAGTGTAATGTCAGACATGTATCCATACAAGTCTGTTCCGGGTTCGAACAGAACCGAAGGCACTTCTCACGAAGCCCTTGCAATTCCGGATAATTTCCAATCACGTCCGGACTTCCCGTCACAAAAGAGTGATATAAATCTCTATACCGGCGCGACTCAGTGCAGAGACATTCGACAGGTTGTCCTTTCATTTTCGAAAAATATCCGGTCTTCAACACCGGTCTTCAAATGCTATCCATATACGACGTATCACTATTCGGAATGAGTTATACGACCCAAAGGTCCTTTCCCGGCTAACCCGAATAGTGAGCGAAATATTTAAAAACATATGGATATTGGGATTTCAATTAAGTCACAATTTAACCCCAAACTTTCTTTTCAAATGGTTTATCAAATTACCATTTTAATCTTTTTAAACAAAAAGATTCAATTCATAAAGTTCACTTAATTTCACAAAGATTCATTCACAGATTTTCCAAATCGATTTCCATTTCAGTTTAATTAATTCGTTAAATCTTTAAATCAAAGATTTAACTTATAGTTTTCAAAACAATTTCATTTCGAATGGGTTAAACAAAACATCAATTTAAATCTGTTGAAAATAACAGATTAAATTCATAGCTTTCAAAAAGAATTCATTCATAACTTGGAAAAATAATTTCAATTCAATCTTGAAATTCCTTTAATTAAACTGGAATTTCATTTCTTATCTGAAAGCTTTTATTCCTTTGAAAACAAACAGTTTCATTTTGGAAATCTGATTCATTCATACGAGTTGAAATCCTTGGTTTAAATTCAAATTCCCAAATTAATACTTTTAAAATGGTTTTATTCATACAAACACATTTATATCATCTTTTATTCCTAGTTTCCAAATCATAGATTTAATTTCAAACTTGAATTCAAATTTAAATCTAATTATTTAAATTTTCAAAACTCGATTAAGTTACTCAAAATAACTTTTATATTTGAAATTCTATTTCAAAAGCTTTTTACTTTAAACCCAAATTTCCAGTTTCAAAATCAATTGAAATTAAAATCTCAATTTCAAAAACATCAAATTTAAATTATCTGTGACTTAACCGATTTCCACGTGAAATCCATATCTGTGTGTGTAACAGTGTGGTCCAGGGGTTTTAACACAATAGTGCAACACAATGAATCATCACAGATCAGAATACAGAAATATAGTTGATAAACGATATAAACTATACCGCTTATCATTTAGGCACAGATCACAGATATATAAATATCACAGATAATAAATTACATCACAGATTAAAACACAAATCAGGGTATATCACAAAGCATCCTATATCAGGGATATCAAACAATTTAACATTCAATAGAATCCAAACATTCACAAGTGAATTTATTAAATTGTCCGATTAATTCAAATTAGATTAATTACTTATGAATTAATTACTAATCCTGGTTAATTAATTATTAATAAATTATAAACCATTTTTGATTAATTATTCTTTAATCAGTTATTAATTATCCATTAATAATAAATAAATTTACCTTTAATTATAATTCATCAACCTTTAATTATTTATCTTAATAAATTTACCCTTAATCTATCACATTAAATAATTACCATTTAATTAATTACCCTTAATTAATTATAATAAGTGATTATCCCTAATCTTTTTCTTTTTTTATAAATAAATCACAAGTCAATTGCATTGAGTAATTATCCTTTAATCATTTGATTAATTAACTTTAATCATTTATTAAGTAATTATCTCTAAGTGGTTAATCATCAAATTCCATTTGAAAAGCATTTAGAAAATTAACATAAATAATCTTAAATCTTCATTTCTTAAAGTAAACTTATTTCTATTATCGATTAAATCTTCACTTCCAATATGTTCTAAAATCGTTTACCTTAAATTACTTCCTAAATAAATTCCAATTTATCCTTAATAAAGTTTTAAAACTAATTTTCAAAACCCCTTTTAAATTCACATGTTTTAAAAGCATACTTTAACACTTAATACTTATTTAAATCAATTTAAATTATAAAACTTTATTTTATTCCCAAACCTAGAATTTCAAAATTCAAGTCCTGATTTAAATTTTTGGGAGTTAACTTTATTTAAATCTTTTCTTACAATTTAAATTTTATTTTGAATTCAACTCTTTTTTAATACACTTAAATATTTAAACACTTTTAAGTTATTTAAACAAATCTAGAATTTTAAAAACTTTATTTACTCTTAATCTAAAATTCCACTAACTTAAATTTATAGTTAACCTTAGATTTAAAACTTAGTTTGAACTTTTTTTTTAAAAAAATTAAATTCAGTTCTTAAATTTAAAACAGGACAGGTTCAGACTTAAAAACCCAGGCAACATTCCCGAGCCAGAGTACGTTTGCTTCGAGTAAAACGTTACCCCACTTCGGGTCCAATACTCAAATTACCCGGGCTAAACTCGAGTAACCCCCTCTGTTTCAAAACCCAAACTAGAACATCACTTCGCCAGGAAACAACGCACCGTGCACGTGCACGGTGGTTCTGACCACCTCCGGTCACCACCAAGTCCTCGAGCAAGTCGACGGTCATCCTCAGATCAGCCCACGACCATCTACCCTCTCCAGTTAGACTCGAACTCAAATTCGAGAAAAAAGAAAAAAAAACAAAACCTGGAAACTCGATAACCGTTCCCTCCAAAACCTGGCAACACCACTTCCTCGAAGCTCCGATCACCAGATCACCAACGCCTCCCGCCACCGCTTCATCTACGACCCATCTACCATTACCCAGAGTCGCGTAACACTCGATCGCACGACGACGTCACGCGAATCGAAACTACCGGCTACCCCAAAACTAGGTTTTAAAACTTGAAATGAACGCCACCGCCACCACAATGCTCCGGCCACCTCCAGACCATTTTTCCCCGACCCACTGCAGTCTCCTCCACCTCCAGACCAATCGCCGACCTCCCCTGTCAACTCAGCCGACCCCAGAGACTCGAAAACCCAAAAACAAAGAATCACGAACTGCTCTTCAATCAGATCACTAAAAATTTTGATATGAACCTTAAAATTCACGTCATCCCCTAAGTATTCAAGCTATGTAATTGAATTCGTAAATGGCGATATTCGAATTTTGTCAAAAACGAAGTTGTACTCGAAATATTTATTTCCAGAGATAATGTCAAATGATTTCTATTCAAATTTATTTTTAAAATTAAATTCAAAGTTAAACAAACAGAAACTCTTTTGATTCCCAGTCCAAATATCAAATGGTTTGGGAAGAAATGATTTTTGAATTCAAACTTGATTCCTAGATTATCAGAGTACAAGTTGATAATCACTTCCAGTATTATGTTTATTCTGAGGCTCTATATATATATGTACCAGTTATCCATCCATATATGTATATATGTATATCTCCTTCAATCAACAAAGTATCAGACTTTCCCATACAACTAAATTTAAGTTTTAAAAAGAAGTTACTCACAGATAAAAGAATAAAGAGGTCTAAAAGAACAATTAAAGTTGCTCACCATTGTTTTTCCAGGAATAAGAACAGAGCACTTTAATGTTGAAAACAGTTTGAATTTGCATGCTTGATTTAGGTTGAGAGCTTTTAAATTTTAAATTCTTTCCAGGCTGTAGACTTTACTCTTGAACTTTGAATTACTTGAAGTCTGATGATTTGCAAATTTGAAGCTGAATTTGGTCATTGAAAACCTTGCCTTGGGAATGCTTCAGGAATTTCAGAGTTGAAGTTGTTTGAGTTTTGTTTAAATTTTAGAAGATGAGATCACTTCAGATTTTCTTAACTTTGAAGATGAACGAATTGATATGAGGAAGGCTTGATAAAAGAGTGAGTTTGCTGGTTAAAATATTTGGTACAAGGTGATGATAAAATTTGTACAAGTTTTGATCAGTGATATTTTCGTTTGGGGGCTATGCAGATTTGTTGTAGTGGCTGAAGTGATGTTGTTATTAATTGCTTTGTACAACATCACCTTATTTTATTTCTTCTTTGTTTCTTCTATTTGCTTTGTCTCGGCTGTAGCATGTTTTGAAGATGATAATGATAGCTTTCTTTTGTTTATTACTTTATCTACTATCTACTTTCCTTTACTTATATTTACTTATTTGTTTTGTTTCAAGTGTACATGCTTATTTGGCTTGCTTTCCTTTTAACTTGTATTTTATTTCTTGTTTTTTTTTATACATTTGTTTTCTCTATTTTTCTTACTACTTTGAAATGTAAATAAATTTCTATTCTAAATTGTTGTTAGATTTTAACAAATATTCTACTTCTATTTTAATTAAAACTTACCTTATATTAATTTTAATTTCTAGTTCAAATATTAATTATCATTATTTACTTAATATTTATTGTCTTATATTTATTTTATAAACTCAAACCATCTTTAACCATCAATTCAAATATATATATTAAATTTGCTCGTATATACCTAAATATATATATATACATTCAATATACACACATATACTCACATATATACAAATTTTCAAATCCTAATGACTGTATATATTTTTCGACTTGAATCGGGGAAACTCGTACCAATTCTCTAATTAAATTTACAAATATTTATCCAAAAATTTATTTAATTACTCAATTTAATTCAAAAATTCATTTAATTATAAATTTGAATAAATTTAAATTTCGGGGTCGTTACAGATTATATATATTTAATACATTCAAGAAAAAATGGTTTGGACAAATATTTAGCCATGTTTTTACATTGAAATAACGTGTAGTTAATTTAAACTTTTATTTCTAAGTTGCAACATCTATTTTTTTTGTTAATTTGAATTTTATTTCTATTATTAATTAACAAACAACGAATTTGTAGTTAATTAATAAAGAAAAAATACTTATTTCTTAGATCCTATTTTTAAGTGTAGATTTACATTTTGAATTTGTAAAGAAGTTTAACTGTTAGATCTTATTTTTGGGGATATTAAGATTTGGTAATATCGGACAAGTTTAACTGTTATATCTTATTTTTAAGGAATATTAAGATTTGTAAATACTATAGAGAGACATTTTTGGCAGTTCACGCTGACACCAAAAAAGTGTGACACCGAAGGTATTACAACTATTATTAAAGATATGTATGAATATACATGTACGTATGTATGTATAAATGAATGAACCAAAAATGGCATAAACACCCAGGAATTAAGCTATAGAATAAAATATGAAGAAAGTAAATGAAAAATGTGAAAAAGAGAACATATACAAATTTATAGTGGTTCAGCAAAGCAAGGCCTACGTCCACTTTAATATTTTATTGGACAAATTTTCATCTTAGGCCTTCGAAAAAAACTTAGTTCAAGTTTAGGTATGTTTCGAAACTTATTATGAAAATAGACCTTTTTTCACTATTCGGTTATTTTACACTTGCGCGTTCTGAAAATGAGCAAGGACAAATTTGTTCTTGTGTATTTTTACAAAAATGCTGTATATGTAAAAGGAGGCCTATTTTCATAATAAGTTTCGAATGTAGCCTAAACTTGAAATAAGCTTTTTTCACAGGTCTAGAATGAAATTTTGTCCTATTTTATTACTTGTTTCTGACTCGGAGGCAGAAGTTCTTAGGGTCGGTACGACTCCAACACTTAGATTTTCAAAAGTACAAGAATATGGTTTAGAATATAACTAAAGCCAAAAGGTCCTAAAATATAAGCCATACCCTCCTAATTATAAAGGTATGGAGTCTAAAATCTCGCACAAAATATCCCCAAGCTGTTATCCATGGTTTAGACCAATTCTCCCAAGAAAGTATATGCCAACTCATCAAGAAGTAGGGGTCTTACCGATCCATAGGTAGGGTCGGTACCGATCCCCAAGATGGCCATATTGGCCGTCATCGAGTCTTCATCTTGACTCGTCTTGTAGTTAGCTTCGTGACTTCATAGTTGTTTGCACCAATATTAGCTTGCTTCTGGGTCCAAATGATGGAGTTATTGAAGAACAGAGTTGCAGCCTTAAGTGTTCATGGAGATTGATGGAAAATTGCAATGGATCAACAAAACGACATTAGAAATAGGCTATTGGCATCAAGTAGGACTAGTAGGCAGAAGTTGGGCTTCATAGGTCAAGAAAATAGGGGTCGTTACTGACCCATTACTTGAGTGATTCCATGTTTATCTTGCTTTGAGTTGATCTTGTATTGGCCTTGTGATTTTGTTTGCATTTGGTTTCTGAACTCTTGGGTTATCTCTCTAGACTCCTACCTTGATAACTCCAAGTTCGATTCGTTCGGTCTGTCCGAATATTGCATGGTCAAAAGGCTAGATAACACTTGCCCCCAAAGTACATCTCGTTTGAAACGTGATGTACTTCGAATCGATACAAGTTAGAGTTGCTGCGAAGGAATCCACTCTATGTTTTGAATGGTCGTTATCCTTCCCATGAACCGTTTCCGTGGAAAGTTATGTCCATAGTCATTCGTTGTGACGCTTTACCAACTTTCAGGATTATAAATCTAGAACCTATCCTCATAATCTATCATTCTGAATTTGACGATTTTAAACTACTTCCATCCATGGATCTTTCAGGTTTGAATTTGATTTCCTCTTGATTCTAGTAGTCGTGCGTGTGTACTATACACTTATTCATGTGCATGCTCTTGAGTGGAGAAGTATAGGTGCATGGTCTATCACATGCATATGCTTAGGCATAAACCCACACATATATAAATATACACATTTTTTTGTACTTTTGGACTCAATACTGACCTATAGGCTAGGGGTCGGTACCGACTCCACATTTTAGAGATGAACCTCCAAACGCATCTGCGACTTCGGGTTCTAAGGGTTGTATAAAACCCATCTTCCTTTCACTCGTCTCCCTCCTTGCTTATTGTTCACCGACCCAAGCTCAAGTCTTCCATTGAAAAAACTCTCGCCTTCAAGTTGAACTTCGCTAATTATCCTTGCCAGGACTCACCGCCTCCAACCCCGATCTCGCCAACATCACTACACAAGACCTTGCTTGAGCACGACTCCACCTTGCCATAACTCAACCGACCCAAGCCCTAAACCCTTGAACTCCATATCGTATAGAATTAGGTAGGTGATCGGCTATGAACACGAATGTGGATGAGTGGACGACGATGGCCATCGATTGGGTTTGGACATGGTCAGCCGTGGTTTGGGATCGGTGGAAGTGGAAGATGAGGAGCGATGGAAATTTCTTTAAGTAACGGAGTTGTACAACTCCAACACTTAGACTAATTTTCTGAACATTTAGTCCATATGAGAATCCTGGTTTGTAAATCAATATCTTCTTTTCATGCCTTTTCCAAAGCATGACCAACAGTGTAAAACTTGTCGAGTCGATCAGCGAAGACGGTCACTTCGAGTAATATCCAGAATTTAAAAACTATTGAATAATATCATAAACTTGAACTGCACGACAGTGCATTAGAATTCACTTTAGCATAAAGGGTATAGTTTGTAATCACTCTAATATCAATTATCTATCGAGTTTTTTTTATAGAGATGGACCAGAGACATTCCAAACGTCTTGCTGCACAAGCCACAGGTATATCACCTTCAAGATATATCGAATCTGGTCCAGAGTCAAGCTCGGCTACAACTCCACATATGCAGCAAAATCCAATTTAGCAAGAACAGCAACAAGAGATCCCTCCTGCTGAACAACAAAATCTAGAGAATTCTAAAGTCGAGCAACAAGCTCCTGAAAATCCGCTTGAGCTGGTAGGTGGTCCAGATGTAGACCCTACACCTGACATTGTCGAGGATGCAGTAATATTAAATGATCCCGTTGATTATGTCGCTTCTAAAATCGACGAACGATCGCTTCGAAGAATATTCAACAGGCATGGAATTCCATTCGATGATGTCTTGGGCCCATCTCACGATCAAAGAGCTCACAATCCCCCGGAGGGTTATATTACATGTAATAGATACATGTGCTTGGCGGGCTGCGTCCCACTATTCAATCAATTCATTCATCGAGTTCTGAATTTTATGAGGCTTTCTCTAACACAGTTGCACCCGAATAGATATGCCTTTCTCCTTGGCACATTCATGGTCTTCACTGAACGTTTACATCGAGCACCCAACGATGAGGAGATTCGATATATATACAGTTGGAAAGTCCATCTTTGATTTATTTAGAATCAATCAGGGGTTGCAGAGGGTTACTAGGGCATGGAACAAGCCGAGCTACTTCAAAACCGAGTGGTTATATGTCTTTTATTCGTTTGGGTTTGCAAGTAGAAGGCTATTTGGACGTAAGCTCCTTTCCATGTTCATTATATGGATTTATTTAATAGTATGCGAACTTAACTTAAATCCTTACTTGACTATTCAGATGTTCCAGCGAGACCCAGTAACTTGACGCTTTCAGACTCCGTCAACACTCTTATGACAGTTCCTGTGGGAGACAGAGATATTAGAACTCTCCTTTCAGATGAAAATATTCTCGCCTACGGCTTGTTAGAAGAGGGCCACAGTACTGTCATTATCCAAATAGCCTCTAGTGATAACGATGACAATGATGATGATAACAACCCGCTCGAAGGAGATGGGGCTGATCCAAGTTTGCCCCCAGTCCCAAGTCAAGCCAGAGTTGAAGAAAACATTGAACAAGCACTAAAAGACGTCGAGGAAGGCGAAATTATTGGTGAAAGTGGCGAGGCTGGCTAAGGTAACATCGATGTGGGTCATTAGTCTCAGTTTGAACAATATAGGGACGACCATATGCCTACTCCGAAGAGGAGGTTAATCGTGAAAATCTCCATGGCACAGACTTTTACCCAGCCCCCACTAGTTACGGATGCAGAGAAAACTCCATTTTTTCCTTTGACAGGCTTATTCATCGGCTTAAGGCCAATTCCTACCTGGTTTGGTTCTTTCGATGTTGGTAGTATTGGTATTGAGGGCATCGATTCCCTCATTCGTGTTGATAAGGATTTCATCCCCACTAGTATGGGAGAGGTTATTCCCACGAATAAAGCTCCAGCTTACGATCTATCGGGGGGCACTAGGACACTCACACGCACGTGCACTTCACGACACTCGCACTTGACCAATGTCCTCGCTTGTTGGATCTAACTTGTTCTTGTTTCCCTTGCAGGATCCATGGAAAAAAGGAAATACATTTATCGGTCTTTGGAGGAGAAACCATCCTAAGCACAAAAGGCCTCAGTCGAGCTCGTACCACCATGGAAGCGGTCGCGATCATGAGTTAGGGTATCGTTCTAACCGAGCCGAGAGAGAGATGACTGAAATAGAAGCAGTTATGACAAAGATCACTCATCACATGACTCTGCTTCCAAACATCGCCCTAAGTCTAGATCACCTCCTCCTAGAGGTCTAGACAGGCAACCCGATCATCACGATGACATCCCACCTGGCGACGCTTCTTGTGCTCCTCCTCGGGCTCCCATCCCTGTGCAATCTCTGGTGCCATCTCACTCCAGTCGGTCGTCCGACCGTAGGCATCACAAGAATGGCTCTGAAAATTTTCAGCAGAGGCCGGGCAAAGAAACTGCTATCTCTTCGGAGGAACAGCCTGAATGTGCAAATTGAAAGAAGAATTTCCAAAAAAATTCTTTGATGGCCTTATGTTTGTGCCTAATCTAAAAGGGATCCCCGCCGACGTACAAAAATGACCATCAATGATTGTGTGATCAACGTTCACAATCAGTATAACGAATGGTCGAAGATAGCTAAGAAAATTTCCAAAGTCTCCAGGAACAGGCAACTAGAGATCGACAATCAGAGACTCATCGAAGCTGGTAATAAGAGAATCATTGCTACTCTCGATGTTGAGGTCGAGAAACTAAGAACATCCAAAGCCGAAGCTGAGAAGAAGGTCGAGGAGGCCACCAAGACACTCGAAGAGGAGAGAATTAAGCATTGAGATGAAATGGAGAAGGCATTCCACTGAAACCATGCTCTGGTAATGGAGAGAGATACTGCATATAGAAATGTGGCTAAACTAAAAACCAAACTAGAGCATGAAACAAAAGAAAAGGATGAAGCGCTCCAACAAGCTCAGACTT
Source organism: Allium fistulosum (assembly GCA_030737815.1). Classification (NCBI taxonomy): domain Eukaryota; kingdom Viridiplantae; phylum Streptophyta; class Magnoliopsida; order Asparagales; family Amaryllidaceae; genus Allium; species Allium fistulosum. The sequence goes on along the minus strand of CM060902.1, from coordinate 1,002,679,639 downwards.
AGTGTGAAGGATTGCTCTATGCCAGGGAGGAAAGAGACAAAGCACTCAAGCGTGTTGGAGATGTTGATGCACTCGTCAAAAGTGAAGTTGAGACCGTTGAATAATGGGCAGAAAAGCGCGCGATAGAGAAGTTTGAACCATTGCTGAACCGATATAATGCCAATGTGCTCAAATTCTAAAATCTAGATTGGTTCAAATATGATTATCCTAGAATCTTCGCCCTCACCTGGGAGCGAATCATTGAAGAAGAAAAAGTTTCCCCGAAGGTGGCGAGGTGGATTTAGCGCGGTTGGAGAGAGAAGTCTTGGAAGGAGATGAGCCCAAGATTTTGAAAGATGGCCAGCTTTTCCTTCATCCAGAGCTACCCTCAATAACGTGTAAAGACTTGGGCGAAGGCTCCGAATCAACGCCACATGATGCTACTACCAACCAAATGCCTGGGTCCCAAGTTGCTCCGACACTATAATCCCGAGAAGCCTGAGATCCGTAGGCCTACCATCCTCTCTCTGATTCTCAAAGGGAACTTCGGTGGCACTCTGGCCCGCATAGAACTCCAAAGTGAAGAAGGCATCTCATTGACTTCTCATGTATTCCAGAAAGTTGACGTGTTGCCGATTAACATAGTAATCTTTCTCTCTTTGTTTCTCAAGCCTCAAATCAGCCTCATGTTGCTTCGCTTCCCGACAAGGACTCTCAGTTGGGATTGCAAGTGCATGTAATAGAATCAGTTACTGTAACTACCTCAACAACGATTCCAACTATCCCGGTTGACGATACTCTCAGCCTTGACGAGCAGATGATCGATGCTTTATTGGATGAAGGAGTTGGTAGGACTCAGGAAACTCAAATTGATGAAGACATTGTAATTACTAAGGTCTCCAAGCCCTTGTTGGGTCCCACCATGCACGAGCTCGAGGAGGAACTTAAGAAAGAGATCCTCCTTACCATAGAGGTCAAGCAGGAGAAACTTGAAGTTATTCCTCCTCATCTATCCATTGCCTTTCCCAAACAAACTATTTTCACTCTGGTCCATATTCCTCCACCTGGTAGCACTCAAAGCATGCCTACTGGATCGTCATAGAGCACTCCATCCAGAGGCAAAGGAAGTGGAGGAAGAGGAGGTAAAAGACAAGGTGAAAGCTCAAGCGATGTTTCTTCTAGCTCTAAAAAGAAACAAAGGAGAACGAAACTGAAAAAGTGAGCGCAGGCTTGTTTAGTGTAGATAGGCTTGCCTTTTAGTAGTAGTTGCATTCTATTTTGGTTTTTGGCCGACTTTGTGAGGGTTCGTCTCTCGCTTTTGATTTTTGTTTCTAGCTCAATAACACTTGTACTTAGCTTTCCAGATTTCATGTGAATAACAAAGGTTTTCGCTTCATTTACTCCTTGTACGGATTTGTCTAAGTACTTAAGAAATACGATTTTCATTCAATGTACTTGCGATCTATTCCTTTTAGTTATCATTGTTGGACCAAAATCCTTTAGCCCGTTCTATGATTTACCAGCCTTTCATCGTTCTTGCGAACACAAAGTACTTATTGAAGCGCCAAACTTTGGGCATTAGTTGAGTTAACCACTTAGAACAGTTGTTCGGGTATCTTTTTCCAAGATCACAATGTCCGATTGCGCCGAACTCTGGGCACCAATCTGAATTGACTTATTGTAGTTCGCACATCCTCGTCCAGGATGTACACTTCCAATTTCACCTAACTATGGGCGTCGATTCGAAGTTCAAAGGAAAGATCCCGCCTTACACGGGGCGTGGACCTTTGGCTTTGCCTGCTCCAGGCAAAGTGTTAAGAGTTGGACAGTCTTGTCACGTCCGATTTATTTTTTACTCTTGCCCCTAATCCAAGGACAAGAGTTGAGCGAGTGAACAATCATATTACATTTGTTTCGATTTATACTCCTGCCCTCACATCAAGAGTAAGAGTTTGTGCACGGACGGTCATGTCACATCCGGTTAGAGTTTATACTCATGCTCCTAATCCAAGGACAAGAGTTGGCCGATAAACGGTCGGGTCATGTCCATTTAGTTTATACTCCTACGCCTAATCCGAGGACAAGATTTAGTTTATGGATGGTCGAGTCACATCTGTTTCCTTTCATACTCCTGCCCCTAGTCCAGGGACGAAAATTAACGTGCGGACAGTCATGTTATGTTCGGCTTGAGTTTATACTCTTGCCTCCAATCTGAAGGCAAGAGTTGGTTGGCATCAATCTCTAAACATCAAAAGGGACTTTAGGGGCCCGATTATGGGCCACAAAAGTTTGATTCACACCTATCTCCAGGTACTTGCACACTCGCATTAATCATATGCAGATTTATTCGAGTCGATCAACTCACAACTCTTAAGTAATGGAGAGACAGGTTTTCAGACAGGAAAAGCCGTCTTATTTCATAAAAGACGAAAAATGACAGAATCTGTCTTATTACACAGCTCTAGCCAATTATTTACATTCTTGTTTCTAAGTGAAATAGTGTCGTCGGTGCTCGCTATTCCATGCCCTTGGATGTGAGATCATGTCCATAGTTGCCAGCTTGAAAGTGCCATCTCCAAGCTTTTCCTCTATTGCTTATGAAACTTCCTAACTTGGGCCTAAGTACTTGGGGCCATGGAAGATTCATTTAAGGACCAAGTCACTAATTTCAAAGGTTCGACTCCTGACTTTGGTATTGTAATATCGAGCGATTTGGTATCTGTGTACAGCTACTCTTAACTCAGCTTTGGTTCGCTTCTCATCGATCATATCGAGGAACTCCAGAACGAGCTGCTCATTCGTATGCGGATTGTAATGCATTACTCAATGAGAAGGTACTTTCACTTTGACTGGAATCATAGCCTCCGATCTGTATGCTAAAGCGAATGGAGAGTAACCAGTCGCTAGCTTGTGGGTGGTTCGATAAGCCAAAGTGTTAACGGAAGTTCGTCGACCCACTTGCCCTTGGCCCTCTCCAATCGCTTCTTAAGAATGTACTTGATAAATTTTTTTATAGCATCGACCTGTTCATTCACTTGAAGGTGTGCTACCACTGCAAATCTCTTCTCTATGCGATGTTGACGGTAGAAATCCATAAATTCTGTGTTGTCGAGTTGGGTCCCATTATTGGTAACGATTACCTATGGAACTCTAAAGAGACAGAAAATATTCTGAACTACAAAGTTGATTACTTTCTTCATGGTAATAGTGGCCAATGGCTCTGCATTAGCCCATTTGGTAAAGTAATCAACCGCCACGATGGCGTACTTCGAGCCACCTTTAGATATCGGTAGAACACCGATTATATCAATGCCCCAAACTGCAAACGGCCAAGGACTGACCATTTGAGTAAATTTCGCTGGTGGGGCTCTGGGAATTTTAGCAAATCTCTAGCACTTGTCACACCTCCAGGTATAATCTATTGTGACTCGATTGATGGTTGGCCAGAAATTTCCATATCGAAGAATCTTCTTTGCTAAAGGTTTGCCCTCCAGTGTGGACGCCACAAGCCCCTTCGTGAACATCTCTTAGGACTTGTTTGGCCTCATCATGAGGGACACACCGAAGCATATGGATAAAGAAAACCTTCCTGTGAGTAATCCTTCTTTCATGATGTATCTCGAAGCTTGGTGAAGGACTTTTCATCGCTCATTCCTTCTCTCCGGAAGGATCCCTCATTGCAAATAATTCTGAATATGAGTCATCCATGACTCCCTTTCAAGTTCAGTCTTCAACATCCAATAAATATCTATCTGGTCGATGCTCGGAGCTAAAAGTACTTCCACTGGAACTAAGCTCATGAGCTGCGCATCTCCAGAACTAGCCAGCTTAGCCAATGAATCAGCCTTTTCATTCTGATCTCTAGGAATATGCGCTATCGTATAGTATCTAAAGTCGTCGAGCAACTCAAGAACCAGGTTTAGATAAGGAGCTAACCTTTATCCCTTTGCCTGATACTCTTTCCTAACCTAGCATACCACTAGCTGGGAGTCATAGAAAATGTGCAAAGTCTTTATTTCCAGTTCCTTAGCGATTTTGAGTCCTGCAATCAGGGCCTTGTATTCAGCTTCATCGTTCATCATCGAAAAGTCAAGTTTCTTGGTGTAATTGATCAGGTGTTCTTTGAGAGTGACAAGTACGACTCCAGCACCGGAACACCGATCGTTAGATGCAAACCTAGCATACCACTAGCTGGGAGTCATAGAAAATGTGCAAAGTCTTTATTTCTAGTTCCTTAGCGATTTTGAGTCCTGCAATCAGGGCCTTGTATTCAGCTTCATCGTTCATCATCGAAAAGTCAAGTTTCTTGGTGTAATTGATCAGGTGTTCTTTGAGAGTGACAAGTACGACTCCAGCACCGGAACACCGATCGTTAGATGCACCATCTGTGTATATCTTCCATCCAACTTATTTTTCTCCACTGATCTCCGGAGGATCATTTCGTGCAGTGAATTCAACTATGAAATCCATCGGGGCCTGACCCTGGATTGCTCTCTGAGGGTGATAGGTAATATCGTATTAACTTAATTTAATGTTCCATTTCAATAGCCTTTCAGAAGTCTCAGGTCGTTGCAAGACTTGTCGTAAAGGCTGGTCAGTAAGAACATTGATCGGATGAGCCTGGAAATAGAGGCGGAGTTTTCTAGAAGCAATCAGTAGGCAGTAAGTGAGCTTTTCCAGTCTCGAATAGTTTCTTTCTGCCTCTGCCAACCGCTTGCTGATATAATAGACCGATCTCTGGATGCAGGATTCCTCACATGCAGGTGCGACGCTTAGGGAAGGCGCCAACACCGCTAGGTATAAGAACAAATCCTCATCATTCACCGATTTTGAGAGAATGGGAGGTCTCTCCAAGTGATTCACCAGAGCTTGGAATGCATCCTTGCAGTCTTGATTCCACTTGAAATTTCTTTTCCCTTTCTTGATCACTTTAAAGAAGGGGATGCACTTATCAGTTGCTCTGGAGATAAACCGGCTTAGGGTGGCAACCTTCCCATTTAAGCTTTGGACTTCCTTGCTTGTCTTCAGGGCTTCAATCTCTCTCAAAGCCTTGATCTTTTCTGGATTGGCTTCAATCCCACGGGGTTTGACAATAAAGCCCAAGGACTTTCCTAACGCAATGTTGAAAGAGCATTTCAAAGGATTGAGTTTTATCTTTATTACCTAAGGACACCAAACATCTCTACCAGATCATTAACCTAGTCTCTTGAACGCTATGACTTCATAAGCATGTCGTCCACGTAAACTTCCATCGATCGTCCAATCTGGTCTTTAAACATCCGATTCACGAGTCCCTAGTAAGTTTCTCATACATTCTTAATTCAAAGGCATGACCAGGTAGCAATAGAGTCCGAAGTCGGTAATGAAGCTGGTGTGTTCCTGATCTGGGACGTGCATTGGGATTTGATTGTATCCGAAGTACGCATCCATAAATGAAAGTAGTTCTTGTCCAGCGGTCGAGTCCACTAGTTGATCTATCCTCGGAAGTGGGAATCTATCCCTCGGGCATGCCTTATTCAAGTCCGAATAGTCAATGCACGTCCTCCACTTCTCGTTTTCTTTTTTCACCAAGACAGGATTTGATACCCAATCTGGGTATAAGGTATCACGGATAAAGCCATTGTCTTTCAGCTTATCCACTTCTTCTTTGAGTGCAGTGGATCTCTCTGGACCCATGTTGCGGCATTTCTATTTTACAGGAATGCATTTGGGATAGATGTTTAATGCATGGCTTGCTATCCCGGGCGAGATCCACACATATCTGAGTGTGTCCTGACAAACACATCCAGGTTTGCTCGGAGAAATACAACCAATTCCTTCATCACATTAGGGTCGTGCTGAGATCCAACCTTCAGGACTTTGCTTGAATCATCCCTGCTAACTGGGGTAGGAGCTGCTCATCCACCTTCTGGCTCTTTTCGTTGGTCCATATCATCATAGAGCCGATTAGTCTGCCCGAACTAGGGCTTAGGCTGTAGTAGCTATGTGTCCAAAGCCTTTATGCAGAAGGTCCCCAATACATTCTTTCCTTTCTCCTTTTGCCTTTCCTCCTTTAGCTCGATGACATAGCATTCGCAGCCAACCACCTAATCTTCGTACACAATTCCCACTCCGTTGTCTGTATGGAACTTCATAGTTAAACACCAGGAAGCGATGGCCACTCTAAATTCATCTAGGGCCGGTCGGCCCAAAAATGCATTATAAGCAGAATATATATCCAACACCGAAAAAGGCACGACCTGCACTCACTGGCTGTCGCCATCACCAAGCACCATTGGTAATTCAACAAACATATGGCTTCAGTAGCCATCCCATTGAACCCCTGTATTCGAGACCTAGAAGGCTTCAAATCTTTCTCCTCCGATATCATTTGAACACAAGCTTTCTTGAATAAGATATTGACTGAACTCCCACAGTCAACAAGCACTTTCTGTACATAAGCAGGACCAATCATGACTGAAATCATGAGTGGGTCGATCATCCGAGCTTCCACTCCATCAGAATCTCTATTCCATAAAATAATATCGTATGTCATGGTTCGAGATTGTTACACCGGAGCTCCATCCTCAACAAAATAGCAACTTTCATTCTCAACATGTTTTATAGCTCCAATGTATCTACCCTTTTCTTCAAAGTTTTTATTTGCAGGATGCGGCCCACCAATGATTGTCTTAATCACTAAGTGTCTTTCTGGCCATCTGAATGCATCAGCACCAGGCTTAGCTTGCCCATGTTGGAAAGACGACCCAGGGGCGTTAGAGTTTCCTTGACCGCCATCCTATGGGGCTTTCACATACTGCTGTAACTTTTCTTGTGAACCAACTCCTCAATCATATCCCGCAAGTGTTTGCACTCGTTAGTATTGTGACCATGAGTTTCATGGAATCTAGAAAACTTGCCTGGCTTTCTCTCCTTCTCAGTTGACACTCTTAGAGTCAGCTTTTTGTATTGCTCGGTGTTTTGGGTTGCCATGTAAATATTTTCTATCAAGTTATTCAGTTTAGTATAGTTATCATATTTAGGACTCCCAATACAATTCCTGTTATCTGGCTTCTTCTTCTTAGCCCCATCATCATTTCATTTTCGATTATTGTTTTGATTATCAACATTCACATCCACATTCCTAGAACTTCCTCCATGCTTTACGGCAACATTGCTTTGCATCACTTCATTCGAATTTCTAGCACCAGTCCTCCATGGATGTTTCTTCACTTCCTCCAAACGCAAGTATTCATTAACCAAAAGCATCTATCATTGATAGGGGCTTCCTTTCCAACCATTCCCTGAACTTCATATCGGGATGAATCCTCCTAATCAATGCCATCAGCAATATGTCATCCTTGAGATATGTAATTTCTATCACGGCTGTATGGAGCCAGTTCAAGAAATCCTTCAGCGACTCTTCCTCAGCTTAGAAGAGATACGACAAAGACATCACATGCATTGGATGTGCAGTATGCAAACGGAATTGTTCTACAAACTTCTTTGATAACTCAGCAAAAAATGATATGGACCTCGACGAAAGTCAAGTGAACTATATCATAGCTACTCCTAATAAAATTGGAAAATAACGGCATTTTACATCATTGGAAGCTCTGACTGAATCCATATGTCATTAATATCTCATCAAGTGTTACTTAGGGTCTGTCGTTCCTCCGTATAACAGCATAGTTGGCATTGCGAATCTCCAAGGGTATCTCTTACATAAAATGTTATCCGTAAATGGATTCCGGCTAGGAGAAGTACCTCATTCATCATTACTCTTGAAACGATTCTCGCTAACAAGTCTCCTGACCATATCCTCCAGGCAGTTCGGGTTAACGGGTTCGACTGAACAGCGGTAATCGGGCTCCGCTCCGAGTGTTCGACCCGACAAACACTCTTGGTTTGGCTCTCGATACTTATGTTCTCCATCCTCTGGGAGATCCATTCATCCAATAGTCCCTCCTGTTTGATTCATGTGAGCAATCTCATCAGCAACAACACAATTCTCTAGATTCTGACCACCAACGATGCGTCCTAAAGCCAAGTCCATGCCACCTTCTAGAGGATGGGCTCTGGGCCCACCATTGGGGGGTCGGTACCGACCCCTGACCTTGGCTCGGTACCAATCCCCAAACTCGATTCTAGGGCTTGTCCTCTTCCTTGGTACGATGTTCTAGTAGTGCTCTGAGTCCTCTTCTGCTTCCCGTCCCTCTGTCTCTGCTCAAATGATGATGAACATTCAGATGAAGAACTAGAGTCCCTCTTACTCCTTCTGCGGCTGTTTTGAGTTAGCTCATTCAACAGCCTCAAGCTCTTCTGTATCATCTGATTCATTTCATTCTGACTAGCTTAGAACCTATCTTCCTCTACTTCATCATCATATCCATCTCCATTTTGGTTTCGATGTCAGTTGGAGTCCGGATCTCCATTTGAGTAAGTTGGACAACTCTATCCCCTTATTGAGGATTCTGATTCTCAGCTTCAGTAGTAGCTTTGGAGTTGGTAGAACGGTCTCTTCTTGATGGGGCTATGGTAGAAAGCTTATAGTAGATCTTTGAAAATCTGAGTTGTATAGTTAAAAGGTTGAGAAATTAGATCTATCTCTTGTATATGGGAAATCCAATAGTAGATGATGGATCCAAATAGCCTGAACTCAATTATTAGTGAAAAAACCAGAATGTTTGAACCAAGAATGGCACAAACATCCAAAAGTTTATGTAGAGAATAAAGTATGAAGAAAGTAAAATGAAAAATGAGGAAAAGAGAACACACAACAATTTATAGTGGTTCAGCAAAGCAAAGCATATGTCCATTTTAATATTTTATTACATGTTTCTGACTCGGAGGTAGAAGTTCTTAGGGGTCAGTACAACTCTAGCACTTAGATTTTCAGAATTACAAGAATATAGCTTAGAATAGAACTAGGGCCAAAAGATCTTGAAAAATAAGCCATACCCTCATATTTATAGGGTATGGAGCCTAATATCTCACACAAAATATCTCCAAGTCATTATCCATGGTTTAGACCAATTCTCTTAAGAAAGTAGATGTCAACTCATCAGGAAGTAAGGGTCAGTATTGACCCATAAGTAGGGGTCGGTACCGATCCCCAAGATGGACATATTGGTTATCTTTAGGTCTTCATCTTGAATCATATTATGGTTAGCTTCGTGACTTCATAGTTGTTTGCACCAATATTAGCTTGCTTTTGGGTCCAAATAATGGAGTTGTTAAAGAACAGAGTTGCAGCTTCAAGTGTTCGTGGAGATCGATGGAAAATTGCATTGGATCAACAAAACGACATTGGAAATAGGCTATTGGCAAAAATTAGGACTAATATGCAGAAGTTGGACTTCATAGGGCAAGAAAATAGGGATCGGTACCGACCCATCACTTGAGTGATTCCATGTTTGCTTTGAGTTGATCTTGCATTGGCCTTGTGACTTTGTTTGTGTTTGGTTTCTAAACTCTTAGGCTATCTCTCTGGTCTTCTCGCCTTGATGACTTCAAGTTCAACTCATCCGGTATGTTCGAATATTGTCTGGTCAAAAGACTGGATAACAATATATATGAGGAGCATTCAATGGCACCTCATACAATGTAGCACCCCTATAGCCCTCTGATTTCCACCACACAACCTAAATTAAATTATGGGGCTTTCTCTCTCTTATGACTAGCCATATTATTTAATTTGGGTTGTGCCGTGGAAATCAGGGTGCTATTAGGATTCTGCAAAATATGGGTGCTATGGAGCGACGCTTTATATATATATATATATATATATATATGTGTGTGTGTGTGTGTGTGTGTGTGTGTGGAAAGGAGGGTTCAACGGCACCCTAAACAGTGCAGCACCCCCGTTTAATTCGGATTGTGTGGTGGAAATTAAGAGGCAACAAGGGTGCTGCACTATTTAGGGTGCCATTGAATCCTCCTCGTACACACACACACACATATATATATATATATAATTCATAAGGTAAAATCGGTATCACTGAATAATTTATGCAAATTAATAAGAAATCAGATTCTGTAAGCTATCCATGAATACTACAATAATATCCCTCTTATCATTTTGGGTGTGGCAACAAATATTTAATTATTGTCTAGGAATGGTTCTGACGCAATAACCGGGTAAAGTTGGAATTGCCTAGTTGGAGTGGCACGGTCAAATTAATCCAACATGGCGGACGTCGACAAATCAATTTCAAAGGCTCATTTCCTCCTCAAATCCTCTATAAATTCGACATTTCGTTCACCTTCTCTTCCATATCAAAATCAACGTTTTTGCTACAATCAGGCTTACTACTGCACATGAAGATGAGTCACTAATCCCTAACATTAATTCAGATCTAAACAGTGTAAAATCTATCACTTTGTCTTTATCATATACTAATGTTGCTAATTAGGTGAAGTTGATTGGTCAGAATGATCGGCAAAGCAATAACAATTCTTACGGACAAAGAGAAGTTTTAAGCGATTATAATATGAGCAGCCGGTTGACTGTTTCGATAGCACAAATGAAGCACAACGTTCAATACCAACAATACTTGATCATAAAATCCGACCTTAATCCATATGATTAATTTATTTCAGTTCCACTCTATCTTTAGCATTTACGTTTTATCTACACTATTTAAGTACTCATTTTTTAAAATTACAGTGCATCAGGTTTTTTTTAATCTTGGTTTATTAGTTTTTATTTCAGTTTACTATTTATTTCTCATAAGTTTATGATATAAATAATATCAATTATTCTACAATATTTTAAAAAAAATCAAGGCTCGCCTTCCGTTATTGTTATAAAAAGTTATGTACAAACAAGCAACTATTTACATCCTACAAATAAAACCAAAAACAACCCCGGTAAAACTAACTACTAATAGTAAATTAGTTCAATATCAAGCAAATAGATCGATCGGGTACAACTTGAAATGCATATCATTATGTAGAAGCTTCCTTTGTAACCTCTTACCCTAGTTTCATTCATTATTCCACTTCAAACTGAAAACATTCCAAAAAAACAACCTCTTATGGTCGCGCAATAAAAAACTCAATATGAACAACCAGGAGCTAAAATCTTCCTTAGATCACTTTCCATCGTCAGTCCAACCTCAAATCTACCAACAAAGGAGAAAGAAGACCTGAATCCTCCACTTCCACGCTATGGCTACCCAAATTGGAAGCTCCCTCGATGTTAACTGGCGTAAGCAAAATTTCAAATTTCCTGCTGCTATATTTTTTGATACTCATACTTGGTATGTTGCAAAATACTCTTAAGTTATACAACATGAAAGAACACTGAAACAAAGGTCTTTTGCAACAAAAAGAAAAGAGGAAACCACTTAACATTTCCTTATTAGTTATGTAAATTATTCTTCCATTATTTGTAATAAAAAAGCAATTCTACTATTATTTGATAATGTTAAGTGGTTCCTTCCACGAAGATTGTATCGACCATCCTAAACTGTCAACACCCAATATACCTATATAGTGCACTGTAGCGATGCTCAGTCGATGCAGGGCGTTCATCAATAAAGTAAAGTAAATAAGCAACACATAACATTTCGTATATCTCACAATGCGTTGAATAAAATATAATAGTAGACATCTTAGATATAAAAATAATCGAGACAGTAAGCAATTGAATGAATCACAACATCAGAGTATATAGATCCATACAGTGAACAACATAAGTAATAGAATTATACATCAAATAATAACTCATAAACTGTCTCTAGAGTTATACATCAAATAATAACTCATAAACTATCTCTAAATAGTAAGGCACTAGAAAATTCCATAGCATTGTGCGGTAGAATAGGAGATGAGTAAATATAATGATACGAGAGAGTAGCCTCCTGCTCGCCACCTGTTCAGCTCCACCTGCTCACCAGATCGGATATCCCTAATCTACTCATTTAAGAGTACCCAGAGTAATAGGAAGCAAAGCATAAAACCCCAGATTAGGCAATAGTCTGGTGATACTGGTAGAGATATCAAATATTATAAAGTCAACATACTAGGACAAATGGTGTGGAAAATCATACATAACATGTTCCTGCATCCACATAGTTAGCATATACAAAAGATACACGCCAATGATAGTCCTCATGGGTGTATTATACATTAAGGTACTAAGGGTGTCCAGATATCTGAATCAATAATACCTACATCATGTGACATCCCTAAGGTGATAAAACAATCAAACAAACATAGCATCCACCATCCATCCTCATATTCACTCACTCAATGCGTTGGATATATGACACTCATATGACCACCCCTATAGAGTCAAGTACCGCCTAACGTCCCAGTTTCTCGATACTCGAATCCATGCCACTCAATAGGCCAAGAACTAGACTACACTCTCATAGAAAGCCCAGGGTAAATGGATCGAAACATTATGTGATCCAAGGCTTCCCATATGCCCAAGTGAGCGTCCTCACATACCCATACTTCACGAGTACACTTCGAAACCTATGAATACCAACGATCCTTTTGCACACATCATCTATGACAAAGCTCATCTTAGAACTGTCTCTACAACTCCCATCTGAAGTCATCGTGGTTGGGGACTACTCTAGACAATCATTATAAGTCACAAAGTGTCATTATGCGTTCCATAACCGATGAAACACCACATACCCCTTAGCATTCCCAGATGGGGCACACCAAAGGATGTGGTGCGTTATAGGTATAGCTAAAGCATCACAGAGACTAAGATTCACAAGGCAATTAAGTAAAAGCAGGGGAAAACATTTAAGTAGTAACTCATTATTTAGAATTAAACTTCATAAAATAAGTCATAAAGTAGAATATATCTCAAAAACCAAATACTCATGTCTTATGAAAAATACATCTCAGTCTCAGAATCAGAGTACAAAAATAATATCAATCATCCCTCTTATAAGTGCCAGTACATCAAAAGCCAAATGAAAAGAAGAAGAATACATGAAAAACTCCGAGAATATATCTCCAAGCAATCTGAATCTACTGTCCTCGACTCTACTGGCCTATGGGGGAAAAGGGGAAATAGAGGTGTGGGTTAGACAATAAGTCTGGTGAGTGAAAGTAATTACTAGCATTTCTAAGCAAGATAAAGATAATAGACTAAGCAACAGTTCTAGTTTAAAAGGAAATAAAGGAAAGATAAAACTCGCATAGAGTACTGTTTGCTTTGATTATTTGCTTTGATTGTTTCGATTGTTTGCACTTGTCTTAAACTGCTTTGATTAGGCTGAAATCCTAATTCTACCCTTTGATCGACCTATTCTATCACTGTTGTGCCATTGTGAGCTGATCCAATCCTGTTGGTCCCACAACAAAAGGACACCTCTTTAGCGCGTAGGATGCAGTAGTGAATTATTTACCCTAATCGATGTCGCACGCTCGGTCATCACGGTACACACTAACTGTCGCCCCCTATTTGACCCTTTATTTACCCTAATCAGCATAAGCATACCCAGCCTCACCTAACCGTTGTGAGACCATCGGTCTTAGACCTTAAAGGGAATACTGTCCAGCCTCACCTAACTGTTGTGAGACCATCAGTCCTAGACCTGAAAGGGAATGCAGCCGATACTGGTCCTAACAAACAATCTTCTAGTTTTGCGCCCCTTGCCTAAATCCCCAGATTTGAGCCTCTATTTATTGGCCACTTATTTATCCTAATCAGCATGCATAAGCGTGTCCCAGCCTCACTTACTACTGTGAGACCATCAGTCCTAGATCTGAAAGGGAATGCTGCCGGTACGGGCCCTACTTCTATGTTTGCTTATTAACTTAATCTAAGTTTTAAAATAAGCCTCTTTTGTTATTTCTACTATATTTGCTTATTAACAAAATCCAAGATCTAAGTTTTAAAATAAGCCTCTTCTGTTATTTCTTTCTTTCTGATTATAACCTATGTTTTATAATTGTTCTTGCAACTGTTACCCTTCTATTTTCTCTTTTTAGTTATAACCACTTGTTATAATTATGCTTGCAAATACCTTAAATTTTCCTATTTCGGTCCATCTCTATTTTTATTTCAGTTCTTCTTATTTTTACATCCGATTTCTGTAAATTAGTGTTTTTCCTTTTTAATCCATATTAGCAAATTCTTCTCTTTTTATTATCTTATTCATGTCAAAAAGGATTAAATCTCTATAAAAAGAAACTAACATTTACATGCTAAATTCTAACTTTAAAACAGATGCAAATAAATGTAAATAACTATAAATGACTGTAAATAATCGAATAAAATAGCTAAATAAAAATAGCTGAATAAAATAGACTGAAAAGAACTTCTGAAATTTACTTAAAACCTAACTGTAAATAACTTATATAAAAACTGTCTCAAAATTGTAGAAAAACTACAACTATTGAGAACCCTATTATTTTAAATTACTTAAAAATCTAAAATAATTACAAAACACTCACCCGTGGTCCTTAGCTCTAATCCTTGGCCTTCCTAGATCCACTTCTAGGGCGTAGAATATTTTATTTAAAACATCTTCTCCCTAGAAAAAATTTCTATTTAGGGTTCAGCCTCAGGCAATGAACCCAATTGGGAGGAAATCTGAGTGAGAAAGATAGCTATGCCTAGGGTCTTATTTATAGTATGGCTTAGGGATCTTAGGCCGTCGGATTTGAAGATTAAATCTGGTGCAACCATGTCATAGGCTCTCTAGTAACTGTCGGATGCAGCTAAGAACGCACGAGATTGCTTAAAAATCAAGTTTTAACGTCATCGCTTGTACTTGGACGATTCTTCGTCCAGTGACAAAAGCGAGTCGACCCAACCTATAGGTGGGTCGACCTATGTATATTGGGGGTCGACCTACAGGTCGACCTGACCAAAACAAGGGTCGACCTAGGCCCTTGTTATATATTTTTTTCGTTTTCTTTTGATTTCTTATTTCTTTCGTAACTTCTTCATACTAACTCGGATTTCGACAAGTTATATATAGAAATTGATCAAAAAATCGCCATAGACCCAATGGTGCAACTCCCGTAGCTCGATTCTAACAATTTTACAAAATTATTTTATTGTTTAATTAATTCGTTAATTAATTATTATAACTCAAATTTTGGGTTGTTACATTCTCCCCTCCTTAAAGGATTTTGTCCCCGAAATCTCCAAGGATAGAAGAATGAAATAAATATTTTCATCAAATTCTACAACCATATATTCAACCATCGTCCATTACATCCATTGTCCTTTAGCTTTCTAATGCAACTTATGTTATATGCAATAGTGTAGTGTCAATGTCCCTAACTAATGCAAAAGATTAGGCGGTCTACTGATTCAGTCGACCTCCTTTTATGTAATTATGTCTGTGCCATGTATCCAAATGAATGCAAATTCCCTAATGACAACTGATAGTTCTACACGCATCCTACACTCATCATCCAAATGCAACAAGCATATGATAATCACTCATTATAGCAACCATGGAAATAAAAATGCGGATGCACACTCATCCATATGCATATGCTTTAGTGACCTAGTTAGGCCGATTCCTAAGAGATAATAGCGCCTAGTGTGTGTATATGCACCCATTAGCATCCATAAACACTTGCAACCACTAGCATCCAACATACATAACATGTTCTGGTAACATGTTTACATTCAGTCCTACCATCCATAGGTTAAATCCTAATATCTACCCTCCCAAAGGATACTAAAGGAAAGAACATATTCAAAGCTACAGATGTAAATAGGAAATTCAAAATGTACCATCGAAAAGATGTGGATATGAGGTACGTATTTTCTCTTCAGCCTCCCACGTAGCGTCCTTAATAAATCCTCAAGAACTCTATTAACTCTCTCCGTTTGGACATCCGTTTGAGGGTGATAGGCCATACTCAATCTAAGCTGTGTCCCTAAAGCCTCTTGCAAGCTCCTCCAAAACTCGCTAGTAAAGATAGGGTCCTGGTCGCTCACTATGCTAGAGGGAACTCCATGTAGTCAGACTATCTCACGAACATATAAGGAAGCCAAATAAGGTGTTGTCCTCTTACTCTTGACCGGAATGAAGTGGGCGCTCTTAGTCAAACGATCTACAATCACCCAAATATTGTTATTCCTCTTCTTAGATCGGGGTAAACCATCTATGAAGTCCATCGAAACACTATCCCCCTTCCATTCGGGTACATCCAGTGGTTGAAGCAATACGCCAGGCCTCTGCTGCTCCGCCTTAACTCTTTGGCACACAAGGCACTTGCCCACAAACTCTGCTGCATCCTTCTTCATGCCACTCCAATAAAACACCCTCTTCATGTGCCTATACATCTTATCACCACTCGGATGAATAGTCATTCAAGAATGATGTGCTTCTGCTAGAACCGCGCTTATCAAATCGCCAGTGTGGGGGACACAAAGTCTTCCATCTCTCCTTAGCCACCCTTTACTATCTATGGAATAACGTTGGAGATGTCCAGAGACCTCTCCTCTACTTATCCTATCCAGAATATCCACAAGCTATGAATCCTCTCGCTACCTTAAGCCAATCTGATCTATGAGGGTAGGCTTAACGTCAAGTGCTGCCAACAATCCAGGAGTATGTCCGTAGAGGGCTTAAAATCAAAGACGGAAATAAACTTTAGGCTCTTCCACTCCATGAACATTGGACTAAGGGTTACTCTCTTCCTACTTAACGCATCTGCAACCACGTTCCCCTTGCTAGGGGTGTAAGCTATCGCAAAGTCATATGATGCTAGAAACTCCATCCAACGCTGTTGCCTCAAGCTTAAATCTTTTTGTGAGAATAGGTACTTCAATGATGTATGGTCAGTGAAAAGCTCGAACCTCTCTCCTAGCAAGTAATGTCTCCAAGACTTGAGTGTGAAAACAATAACAGTTAACTCCAAATCGTGGGTAGGGTAGTTCTTCTCATGAGTTCTCAACTGTCTACTTCCATAGCATACTACCCTCCCCTCCTGCATCAATACTGCTCCAAGGCCAGTCTCACATGCATCAGTGTATACTGTAACAGGCTTAGCTCAGTCGGGTAAAACTAACACTGGTGCACTAGTAAGGTCCCTCTTTAGCATCGTGAAGGAATTCTCACAATCCACGTCCCACACGAATGCCGCATTCTTCTTAGTGAGGCGAGTAAGCGGTGCTGAAATCTTAGCAAAATCTCTAATAAACTTCCTATAATAACCAGCCAACCTAGGAAGCTTCTAATTTCGGCAGCGTTCTTGGGGGCTATCCAAACTTGTACTACTACTAACTTAGCGGGATCCACAGCTAAACCCTCTCTTGAGACTACATGCCCCAAGAAACGCACCTCCTCATGTCAAAAGTGACACTTCAAGAATTTTGCTTTCAACCGATGAACACGAAATATGTGAAGAACCTCCTCAAGATGAATAACATGCTCTTCCATACTCTTGGAAAACACCAAAATTCCATCAACGAATACTACAACGAACTTATTTAGGACATCTCGAAAAATACGGCTCATTAGATCTACAAAATAGGTTGGGGCGTTGGTTAGCCCAAATGGCATAACTAACCACTCAAAGAATCCATCGGGTGTCCTAAATGCTGTCTTATCGATGCTATCATCAACGACCCTTAGCTGATGAAATCCAGTGGCTAAGTCAAGCTGAGAAAATACTGAAGAGCCAACCAATTGATCGAAAAGATCGTCTCTCCTAGGAAGTGGGTAACGGTTCTTCTTCGTGAGCTTATCAACTCTCTATAGTCTACGCAAAGTTGAAGGGAACCATCCACCTTTGTAATAAAGACGACTGGCGCTCCCCACTCAAATATGCTCCGTCTAACGAAGCCTTTCTCCAATATGCTTACTTAACTCCTTCTCCCTAGGAGCCATATGTCTCATGGGCAATGCCACTGGTTTAGCATTGTCATTCGAATAGATCCTAAAATCAATCTCTCTGTTAGGGGGTGGTCCCCTAACCTCCTCAAAAACGTCTGGGAAATCTCTAACTACTGGAACTGAATCTAACTCTCATAGTGATAAATCAAGAGAATAAAGGAAGCTCAACATGACTAACCCCTTTGAGTTGCAAGAAACCTCGAGAGTCCGTCTGCTACATGTCTCTAATCTAACAACTCTCCTCCAGCAGTCCAACATCGCACCATAAATGGATAACCAGTCCATCCCGAAAATCATCCCGTGTCCCGAAAATCCCAGTACATAGGCGTCACAATCAAACTCTACGCCTAGTATAAAAATTTTCCAACCCCTACAAATCATGGATAAATGTGCCAATCCTCCTATGGGGTTTGAAACAACTATAGGGTCTACAACTAGAGAAATATCTAGGTGCAAACAATCATCCAAGGAACTAGAAATGAAAGAATGCGATGCTCTAGAGTCAAAAAGAGTCCGAATAGGAAAATCCGAAATAGAGATCAAACAATCTACAGAGACTTTCCTACCTCGATCCGGTCCACTACTAGAAGGTGTTGCATCCAAAGCCTGTACTTGCGCCGTAGGTGCGCCTGCTCTCTGCCCCATCTTTTGAGGATAAGCTCTACTAAGGTGACCAGGCTGCCCATAGTTGTAACACCTCCCCTTTATCTTGTCCTTCTTATAGTCCTTTGTGAAATGCCCAACCAATCCACAACTATGACATTTCTCGCCTTTCTTGATTTGTCCCTTTTGAGGTCCTCCTTTTTTCTTCTTGTCCTTATCCTTTTTATTCTTCCACCACTGCTTCTTAGAGTTTTCTGATTTAGGAACCTCCTTACCTCTTCTTCCTTAACTACATCTGACACGAGAGCCATCTCCACAAGTGACTCATATACCGCTCCCATAGGTACATGTGTCGATGCCAACCCTTGGAGGGGTTGGTTCAAACCCTTAGCAAACTTGATGGCCTTCTTATGTGGTGTATTAACAAGCTCCATCCCGAACCTCGATAACTCATTAAACTGATTTATATACTCCTTCACCGAAAGACTCCCTTGCTTCAGACTAATGAACTTCTCCAACTGCATGCTTTACTCGGCTTGCGATAAGAACTTTCTCTCAAACCTTTCCCGAAATCCAAACCAACTTATGTCTCTACCTTCCATATCTACAATTTCCCACCAGTAAGAAGCCTCTCCCTTCAGCTGCCAAGATGCAACCTGAACTCTCTGTCAGACCTCCAATCCTAACAGTTCCTCAACCAAGCTCGTGCCTCTACGAAATCCTCCATGTCGGAAAACGTCTTGCCTCCTAGATTAGCGAAGTCCTTGCATAGCTTAGAAAAATTGACTGCTGTAGGTGGATTAACGGGACCTCCACCCACTGGTGCTGCATTGGGCGCTTTCCCTTGCACCTCTAGTGCCGTAGCTTGGAGGTATCTATGGAACCAGCCAGGGACTTGGACACCCTCTGGAAAATTTGGGCCGTCCGCCATTCTATGCAAAGAAAAGAAAATTTAGGCTCGAAAGAATCGAAAGAAGGTTGAACTGGACTTTGAAGGGACTTTTATAAAAACTCTCTTATACTTGAAAACCATTTCTATAATAAGAGTTTCTTTCTAAAAAATAGTTTGAAAATACTTTACTTTTAAAACAAGTTTTTAGGAATCCTGTAACCTTAAACTCTGATACCAAGTGAAACACCCCCACACCCCTTAGTATTCCCAGATGGGGCACACCAAAGGATGTGGTGCATTATAGGTATAGCTAAAGCATCACAGAGACTAAGATTCATAAGGCAATTAAGTAAAAGCAGCAAAAAACATTTAAGTAGTAACTCATTATTCAGAATTAAACTTCATAAAATAAGTCATAAAAGAAGAATATGTCTCAAATACCAAATACTCATGTCTTATGAAAAATACATCCTAGTCTCAAAATCAGAGTACAAAAATAATACAATCATCCCTCTTATAAGTGCCAGTACATCAAAAGCCAAATGAAAAGAAAAATGAAAAGAAGAAGGATACATGAAAAACTCTGGGAATATATCTTCGAGTAATCTAAATCTACTGTCCTCGACTCTGTTGTCCTATGGGGGAAAAAGGGAAATAAAGGAGTGGGTCAGACAATAAGTCTGGTGAGTGAAAGTAATTACTAGCATTTCTAAGCAAGATAAAGATAATAGACTAAGCAACAGTTCTAGTTTAAAAGGAAATAAAGGAAAGATAAACTCGCATAGAGTACTGTTTGACTATTTGTTTTGATTATTTGCTTTGATTGTTTTGATTGTTTGCACTTGTCTTAAACTGCTTTGAATTAGGCTGAAATCCTAATTCTACCCTTTGATCGGCCTATTCTATCGCTGTTGTGCCACTGTGAGCTGACCCAATCCTATTGGTCCCACAGAAAAAAGTCACCTCTGTAGCGCGTAGGATGCAGTAGCGAATTATTTACCCTAATCGATGTCGCACACTCGGTCATCACCGGTACACACTAACTGTCGCCCCCTATTTGACCCTTTATTTACCCTAATCAGCATAAGCATACCCAGCCTCACCTAACTGTTGTGAGACCATCAGTCCTAGACCTTAAAGGGAATAATGCCCAGCCTCACCTAACTGTTGTGAGACCATCAGTCCTAGACCTGAAAGGGAATGCTGCCGGTACTGGTCCTAACAAACAATCTTCTAGTTTTGCGCCCCTTGCCTAAATCCCCAGATTTGAGCCTCTATCTATTGGCCACTTATTTATCCTAATCAGCATAAGCGTGTCCCAGCCTCACTTACTACTGTGAGACCATCAGTCCTAGATCTGAAAGGGAATGCTGCCGGTACGGGCCTACTTCTATGTTTGCTTATTAACTTAATCTAAGTTTTAAAATAAGTCTCTTTTGTTATTTCTGCTATATTTGCTTATTAACTTAATCCAAGATCTATGTTTTAAAAGAAGCCTCTTCTGTTATTTGTTTCTTTCTGATTATAACCTATGTGTTATAATTGTTCTTGCAACTGTTACCCTTCTATTTTCTCTTTTTAGTTATAACCACTTGTTATAATTATGCTTGCAAATACCTTAAATTTTCCTATTTCGGTCCATCTCTATTTTTATTTCAGTTCTTCTTATTTTTACATCCGATTTTTTAAATGAGTGTTTTTCCTTTTTAATCCATGTTAGCAAATTCTTCTCTTTTTATTATCTTATTCATGTCAAAAAGGATTAAATCTCTATAAAAAGAAACTAACATTTACATGCTAAATTCTAACTTTAAAATAGATGTAAATAAATGTAAATAACTGTAAATGATTATAAATAGCTGTAGATAACTGAATAAAATAGCTGAATAAAATTGACTTAAAAGAACTTCTGAAATTTACTTAAAAACTAACTGTAAATAACTTATATAAAAACTGTCTCAAAATTGTAGAAAAACTACAACTATTGAGAAACCTATTATTTTAAATTACTTAAAAATCTAAAATAATTACAAAACACTCACCTGTGGTCCTTAGCTCTAATCCTTGGCCTTCTTGGATCCACTTCTAGGGCATAGAATATTTTTATTAAAATGATCTTCTCCCTAAAATTTTTTTGCCATTTAGGGTTCAGCCTCAGGCAATGAACCCAATTAGGAGAAAATCAGAATGAGAAAAATATCTAGGCCTAGAGTCTTATTTATAATGTGGCTTAGGGATCTCCGACCGTCAGATTTTAAGATTAATTCTGGTGCAACCATATCATAGGCTCTCTAGGAACCGTCGGATGCAGCTAAGAACGCACGAGATTGCTCAAAAATCAAGTTTTAACGTCATCGCTCGTACCTGGATGATACTTCGTCCAGTGACAAAGGCTGGTCGACCCAACCTATAGGCAGGTTGACCTATGTATATTGGGGGTCGACCTACAGGTCAACCTGACCAAAACAAGGGTCGACCTAGGCCCTTGTTATATTTTTTTTTCGTTTTCTTTTGATTTCTTATTTCTTTCGCAACTTCTTCATACTGACTCAAATTTCGACAAGTTATATATGAAAATTGATCAAAAAATCACCACGGACCTAATAGTTCAACTCTCGTAGCTTATATGAAAACTTTCCTTTATTCTCAAAAAATAATATAAATTTTAGAGTCAAAAAATCATAGGCAATTTATATATGGAATTCCTAAGAGTCATTTTCCCAAATTTTAGAATCATACGACCTCGTATGAAAATAATATAAATTTCCTATGATCTTCCGATACGTAGAATATGGCTCATTACATTCACCCTCCCTTTAGGAATTTCACCCTCAAAATTCCATAATCAAGTCAATATGGTCATCCCGCATGCCTAACAATCATATACAATCATAGGCAAACATCACACATCAAACATGCACATATAGCAATGAGTGAACAATAGAATACCTAAGCCTATCCTAGCATGCAAGATATTATGCCATGGTACATTTCATGATATCCTAAGTGAAAGTAAAAGTGATAAATAAGAAATCTCACTAAATTAAGAGCTTTGGATGTGTTGTTGTAATGACTCTAATTTTGACAAGCATTATTTGGAGCATTTAATTAGATAAATAAAATAAAATAATGTAAATGGTTAATGGATTGAGATATGTAGATTAATAAGGGGGTCCTGCCTTAATTAATATAAGTAAAGGAGAATTAAAATGGAGTAAGTAGGAGGAATATGATAAGGGAAAAATAGGAATAGGCTATGTTCTTATACCCTAAACCCTTCTTACCTTCATTCCTTGTTCATTTTCAACAATTGCAAACAAAACTAAAATACTTATAAGCTCGGCCGGCCACCATTACGAGATTCAAGAAGAAGAAAAGATAAGATTCAAGTAGAAAGCCTAAGCAGCTCAATCAAAGGACAAATCTCAACCTTCTTAACACCAAGCCAACGTGGATAATGATCTTACATCTCATTTTTATTGATTTTGGTTTCTAGTTAGATTCGAGTTAATTTTTCAAATAATATTCCATGATATAATTGTTAAATGGATATATATGCTTGTTGATGATTTATATTGCTTCATATAGATTTTATGATAAGTTTAGATTTGAAAAACCTATTAATTGACATCCAAATGACTTGCATTTTTAATATATGGTCGAAAACATTATTTATGAAGTGGGTTTCAAGTTTCATAATTTTCTAAGTTATTATGGATTTATTATGAATTTTCTATGAAAGAAAATAGCTAAAATTGGGTTTAAATTGATTACGGAAAATATATGTTGTTACTCCGTATTAGCACCAAAATTGGTCACTAACACCCTTGAGTAGAGTTATGTAGAGAGATTCATGAAGAGAGTAAACTAAAACAGAGAAATAATGTAATTAAATGCAAAAAGAACAACAAAAACGAGAACACCAGATTTATAGTGGTTCGGCGTAATTGCCTACGTCCACTTTAGATGAAATCTTTATTACTTTCTCAATCACTTGAATACCAATTTGAATCAAAAATAGGAGAGTATCAAAAATGGCAGAGTCTCCCTGGAGTTCTCGAAAAAAGATCCCCCTCCATCGCACCCCAGCTCCTCTATTTATAGGCGAAGATAGGCTGGACTTCCTTCTCAGGCCTAGGAGCAAAGTACCTCGGCCCACTACCGACAACTCCTACACGCCAGACCGAGCCATATTTGCCGAGCGTCATCGATCGAGCGGCAAATACCGAACTAGGGTGTCTTGGTGATAGCCCGAAGCTATCCTCTTAAAGACTCAAAGTAAGCGACAATGCAACCTGCCTTACTTTGAAGTGGAATCGACGACCACCAACTCCGCTTGCCTACACCGAATGAGTTACATTAAAATGTCATGACCGAACCACCAGCATTGAAATAAGACCGAACAAAACTCCATAGCTGACCCATGTATGGCTTCACCTCGTTGACCAAGCGGTGAGTGCTGATGCGTTTGGACCGAACGACATATAGTGTACTATCCAGACCAAATGACAGTTGACCAAACGATTCTTCACCGAATGACAATTGACTGAACGATGAACTTCTACCCTAAGCCAAGCGATACATGTGGAGTTCCTACCAACACACCCTTCCCTCCTTTGACCGAGCCGTACATAAACTCCAAACCATATTGAATTCATTCAACCATTGTATCTCCAATTCCTTCTAGCTCGAGTCTTATCCAGACTCAATCAAAGCCTTTGTAATTATCACCTTGTAGCTGGGCCAAGTGACCGGATAACACTCCGCCTTTTGGTCAAGGCTGGGATATCAACAAATTGGCTGGAAAGGATGGATATCGAGATTGGAGATCGATTGGAAACATGGCTATGATCGATACCGTCAAAACTTGACCGAGCTCCGATCAAGGTGGAATCAATTAGGAATGATGAACAAGGCTAGGAAAGGCTACATTTCAAATTTTAGGTCAATCAGAGTTCGTATGCTTGAGATATGGATGGATCAAAATTCAAGGAAGGCAGGTTCGTATCGATGTTTCGTATCGATCAGGATGGAATTGGCAGCATACTTTGTATCGATGATTTCAAATCGATGGTTTTTTATCGATGCAACGCGCATCATTCTAGTTGGACATGGCAAAAGGAAGGCAACATGTTTTGTATCGATCAAGGTTGAGATCGATACGAAGTGGATTAGCGGTTTCAATCATTAGGATGGACATTTCGTATTGATCACTTATCGATCGATACGAAGAAGGTAGTAGACATGGACCGATACGAAGAGCATGACACTAGATTGATACAAAGGTAGGGCAACCGATGGATACGAGAGCGTATGTTTCCAGAGCAGCTGATGGATACGAAGGAGGTTGGTCGATGGATACGAATAGTCTATGTTGATGGATACGAAAGCTCTCTACTTCGTATCGGTGGATACTAAGGAAGCGGTTGAGGTGGAGTGAAGGATATGGATCTGAGCGCATGAAGTTTGGATCGGTGCGAAGGCTGCGGTGATGGATATGGGGGTAGAATCGATACGAACTGGATGGAGGCGAGCAGATCGATGCGAGCGATTCGACCTTCATGCAGGCTACAACTTGGATCGATCATAACTCGAAATCTTCAAGTCCAAACATCAAGAAATTTTCACAGGAGCTTCCTTATGCACTCAAAAAGGTTCGTGATCGATCTCGGCTTAATTGGAGCCAGTTTGGATCGATGCGAATTGAACATGGATCGGTCCCAAACGACTCCAGATCGATCATGCGGTCCCACCTGCGCAAGAGAAAAGGTATTCCAGGTTTTGAGGTGGATATTTTCGAATCTACACCTATAAATAGCAGTCCGATGGCAACTAGAAAGGGATCGATTTCTTCTTTGCTAGGGGAATCTCTGCCATTTTGTTTGCTGATTTCAAAGACTTGTAATTGTAATCTCAATACAAAGGCAATAAAAAGATCAATTCAAAGTGGAAGTAGGCCGGAGATAGCCGAACCACTATAAACTCTTGTGTTCTTTACTTTCTTTCTAACATTTTACATTCGCTATTCCTTCAGTTTTATTCTTTACTTTACCTCGATCTGAGATCTGTGTTGGAATATTGTGGATCTGTGTGTATACAATGGTGCTTTCACTACTTCTGGGGTTTGTGACCATTTTTGGTGCAAACATATGTTGATTTTGGGTTTGAAATTTAAATGTGTTAGAAAACATATTAGAAGTGAATTATGAAAACTTTTGGGGAATTTTCCTAAGTATTTTACTATAGTTATAAAATTATTTAAGTATGGGACTTAAATGTTTTATATGTTTATTCAAGGAGAAGGGCTTATTTGTTAAAACATTTTAAATTGATAGTTTTTGAGTTTGGCGGCACTTTTTGAAAAAGATTTTGATAAATAAATGGGCAACCAATTACATTTTTACAAATAAGGCAAGTTAGGTGAAAAGCAATTTCTTTTAAAGGCTAAAAATCGGTTTTGCTTGGATTTACGACTTCGCCACTTCCATATACTAGCTTTTGACAGCATACCTTCGCCTATGAACCCATTCGAAACCAAAGCACATGGTACCAAGCAATTGATACGTAGTGCATTGGAGAAAGGCGGAAGGTGCAGCGTCAAAACCTTGCTTTCAAAGGGGTAGGAGCTATTTTTATAAACCTTAAACTATTGCTGTTTATAAATTATGCTATCGAAGGGGTTGTAGCCAACTATTTTAGCTTTCGACTTAATCAACTTGCCTTTTTTTAGAAAAAGAACTTTCGAAGGGTTGCCGCCTCTTGTTTTAAAAGAACCTTTCAAAAGGATAGCTTTGAACCTACTCTAAAACTAGCTACCGCATTCTACCTTTCGAACTAGTTAGGACCTCTTTTCTTTATAGCCTTTAAACAATGGTTTCGAAAGGGTGCTTTCGCCTTCTTACTTTGAAGCCGCTTCTCAATGTTTCCAAAAGGGTTGGTTTCGAAACCATCTTTTTTCTTTTACTTAGGACCAATGCTTTTGACAGCAATGCTTTCTCCCTAGTTCTTTATGACCCTTAGTTATATTAAATGTTAAACCTAATGGTTTCGAAAGGAATAATTATTAAAGGTTTCAAAGCAATGTTTCCACGATTCTTTACTTGAACCTAATGCTTGCGAAATGTATATAATATTGTTTCAAAGGGGCGATCCCCAATGTTTTTGAAAGGTTTATTTTGAGCATTTGAATGGAGAGTTTCCAATGCTTTCGAAAGTCAAGTTTAATGGTTTCGAAAGAGGATGACTAAGGTTTAAATAATGATTTCAAAAGGACTATTTTCAAAGGTTTCGAAAGGTATGCTTTGGTCTTGTAGCCTAAAGCTTTCTAAGTTAAAAGTGGTTTTAACTTATTATGAAGGGATAGATAATCCCATTAATAAGATTTCATCAACATTGTTTTGTGTAAAGTATACATCATGGCATAAGTACTTTGAATAAAGCAAAGAGTATGGTTTCCTTGTTTTATAAAATTATGGTTTCAGGGGTAAATCATTTACAAATATTGTTTACAAGGAAATGAAATTTGAAAATGGCAGTTAACCCTAAGTATATGACAGTGAATGAAATTTGAATGAGGCTGATAATCCTAAGTTTATGCCTCAGATATTAGAAGACCGGATGTGACTTGTGTAGGTTCGCGCCCTATACTTTAGCTAATAGCCCTTAGCTATTATAAGTCCAAAATTCCAGTGTGTAGGGATTTGTCACGGATGGGACAATAATAATGTTACACAGAAAAGGGAATATACAGAGTAAATGTAGGTTATTGGTAAGCCCACAAAACCATTAAGATTAGTTAACCCTAGAAGAAGATAGTTAAGGGCAAATAGCCCAGTAGTGTGTTTAACAGAAGTTAGATAACTGATTATGTATGGTAGGCCTGAGTTAGCCAATGGTTAATTGTTAGCCAGATAAAACGATAGTGTGGATAGATAGTCCATTGATTTCCTGATTTTTTATGCATATATGTATTTGCTTTATTTGTTATAATTAGTTTGATTGCAGGATTTGATTTGCAAAAGATATGCTTTTTAAAAGGGATATTAGCAAGGGGAAACCCATTGCACTAAGCGGCGTGGTCTCACTTAGTATCAGTAAACCGAGATGTAATAGTATTATTCACATCAAGCTTTATGTCTGACTCAAAGTTTATGTTTTCCCTTTAAACTCTCCGGTGCTCAAAATTTAATTTGAGTAGGTTGAGAGTTAAGATTTTTTAGGTTTAGTAGGTTGGATGAATAAGCTTTCGAAGACGTGCAGGTGGCAAAGTTAGCAATATAGGAGCTATTTAGTTTTATTTCTGATGTGATGTATTTATGACTAATAGGTCTATCTAGTACTCTGATCATCCAAGGGGGCATCTTTATATGTCGCTCTTGGCGTAATTTGTAATAATAATGTTTGATCAAAACTTGGGATTCGTTTTGGGATTATGTAACTGAATATGAAATATGGATTTGAAATGTAATTAGAAAAGCTGTCTTGAAATCTATGATTTTATTTCATATTCATGTGCTTCTGGTATTATGGATACCATTAACATTACCGTATTTTGTCACGAGAAGTTAATACTATATATAACTGCAGCGTCTATAGCGCTTAGCTTCGGGCCTCAAGATGTTACAACTTGATATCAAAGCATATGTTTATGAAAACTTAAAAGAAATTTTAAACTTAAAATGATTTTGAAAACATAATCCTAGGAATTAGAGAAAAGATTGGGGTATGGGATAACGCTATAGTAACATACTTGTGTTTGCTATATATAAGTATACGCCTTATCTCTACTATCTCATCTTTCTTAGGCTATTCTTTGGTATCTTACAAAGACTCGAATGTAGATTTTAAGGATGTAAGATATGGATGTTAGGAGTGGAATGGTTAACATTGGTGGGGGAAGCACCACAACCAATGGTAATGCCAGACCAAACACTAGAAGGAATCTAGATCAGGCACAAGCTACTAATGTGGGTGCTGGAGTGCACAAGCTGATATGGGAGCTATGTATTAGTTCTTCGTTAATATGATGCAGGCTGGAGTTACCGCGGGCTTAGTCGGAGGAAATCAAGGAGCTCTGATGGTCAATAACTATGCAGTACTAAGCGGAGATTATGCCAGGCTTGGAGGAAAGCCGTTTCGGGCTAAGGACGCAATTGAAGTGGAGAATTAGTTACTTCATTGGGAAAGGATCTTTGCTGACTTAGGGCTTAATGATGAGCAGAAGAGGAGGCTTGCTTCTGGACAGTTGCAAGGAGAAACATTGTACTGGTGGAACAGTGTTATTGTAGGAGTTAATGAGAAGACCATGACTTGGGCTGAATTTAGAAGGAGGTTTGAAGAAAGATTAATGTCAGAGATCGCTAAGTCAAATCTGCTCAGGAAGTTTATGGAGTTGGAGTAAGGAGACATGACAGTGCTTGAGTATGCAACCAGATTTGAGGAGCTATCGAGATACGAATATGGTATGGTTGACATAGTTATCAAAAGGAATTATAAGTTCATCTACGGACTGAAACCTGAACTAGCTAAAGCGACTATGTCACATATCAGGGATCTGTGTGATGTAGTTGTTGAGATGGATTTGAGACATGAGGAGATGCTTTAAGTTGGTGGAACCAGAAGAAAGAGTTTTTTCATAAGAAGGGTGCTCAGAAAGGAGGAGCAACCAAGAAAAAGAAGGCCGATGTAGTTTGCTATAAGCGTAACAAGAAGGGACACTATGCTCACGAGCGTCAGACATGCAAAGGGAAGAAATCTATTGATAAGAAAGAAGTAATGTGCTTTAACGGTGATCAAATTGAACATTATAAGAACCAGTGCAAAGAGCCAGCTAAGGATGGAAGAGGCAAGATGTTTGCATTGGAACCAACTACCTCAAGACCAACAGTCGAAGAGAAAGGAAAAGCTATGTTGGGAGGTACGCTTTTGATTCATGGTGTATCAGTTAGAGTTCTATTTGATACTGGTGCATCGCATTCTTTTATATCTCATTGTTTGGTAGATAAGCTTAACCTAGAACCCTCGTATCTAGTTACTTCCTTAAGGGTTGCAAATCCGATAGGAGGGTATGCAACTCTTGGGATGAGATGTGACCACTTAGAGTTTGAATTGTTAGATCATATATTTGCTTGCAGTTTGCATGTATTTGATTTCGTAAGGTTCAAAATTATTTTGGATATGGATTGGTTAAGTAAATTTGATGCTAGGATATTTTGCCATGATAGGAAAATATCACTTAGACGCCCTAGCAGTAGTGATCGGATTATATACTCCGCAGAAGACCCTAGTTTTGAGATAAATGCTTTATTGGGTGTTATAGAGGAAGATGGCGAGTTAAACCGAGTTTTCGCTGTTAAAGAGTTCATAGATGTTTTTAAGCCCGTAGTAGGACTACCGCTGAAATGAGCCATTGAGTTTCGGATAGATTTAGTACCAGGGGCAGAATCGGTGCGTAGACCGCCAAGTAGAATGACACCTACCGAGATGAAGGAGCTAAAGGTGCAGTTGGTAGATTTTGAAAGTAAGAACTTTATCAGACGTGGTAGTTTGCCTTGGGAAGCAGCTGTAGTATTTGCAAAGAAACCGGATGGATTATTAAGGTTGTGTATCGATTATCGTAAGTTGAATGAGAAGACGATAATGAATCGATATCCATTACCTAGAATTGATGATTTGTTCGACTAGTTGAATGGAGCCAAAGTATTTTCCTAGTTGGATTTGGCAACAGGATTCCATTAGCTTAGAGTGGCTGGAAATAGTATTTCTTTGACGGCGTTTGGAATAAGATATGGATCATATGAATGGTTAGTAACGCTGTTCGGACTAACCAATGCTCCGTCATTATTCATAGACCTGATGAACTGAATCTTTCGGGGGCATCTGGATAGATTCATGTTAGTGTTCATAGATGACAATTTGATATACTCTAAAGATGAAAGAGAGCATGAAGTTCATCTTAGAGTGGTGCTTGAGACATTAAGGCAGCATCAACTCAAAGCGAAATTTTCGAAGTGTCATTTTTAGAAGAAGGAAGTGAAGTTTATTGGTCATGTAGTCCCAGAAAAAGGGTTGTCTATTGATCCGGCCAAGATTGATGCGGTGAATAATTGGAAGAGACCCAAGACAGTGACTGAGATAAAGAGTTTTCTTGGATTAGCCACTTATTATCAAAGATTCAGTAAGGATTTTTCGCGGATAGCGGCACCGATGATTAAGCTAACTCAGAAAGATATGAAGTTTGTCTGGACTGATAAGTGTGAGGAGGCATTCCAGAAATTGAAACACTTATTAACTAATGCACCTATGTTAGTTGTTCCAGAGGGGAATCAAGACTTAGTGGTGTACATGGATGCATGTGGAACAAGGTTAGGAGCTGTGTTAATGCAAAGAGGTAAAGTGATTGCCTATGCTTCACGATAGCTTAGACCGCATGAAGTTAGATATCCAATTCACGATTTGGAATTAGCTCCAGTAATTTTCACATTGAAGTTGTGGAGACATTACCTTTTGGGAGAAAGATTCAAGTTGTATATGGATCATAAGTCACTAAGGTATTTATTCTCTCAAAAGGAGTTGAATATGAGACAACAGAGGTGGTTAGAGTTTTTAGCCGCTTATGACTTTGGAATTGAGTACACATTGGGAAAAGGCAATAAGGTTGCAGATGCACTTAGCAGAAAACATCAGAATGCATTATTGGCAATGATAGCTGAGTGGAAAGATTTAGAATCATTGACTACATGCAGAATATAGTGTAGATCTGAAGCTAGTTCTAGTAAGGAAACTTCTATATTGTCATGTTTAGAAGTTCAACCAGTGATGATCAAAATGATTGCTTCTAAGCAAGGGGAGGATCCATTATTAGCTAAACGGATCAGAAAACTGAGGAATGGAATGAAGAGCGATGACTTAAAAGATTACAATCTTGACTAGAATGGGTGGTTGAGGAAGAAAGGACGATTATATGTTCCGAATGTGGGAAACATTAGGAAGGAAGTTCTTGGAGAATGCCATCGTTCAAAGTTCACTATTCATCCGAGAGGTGCTAAGATGTACCAGGACATGAAAAGGAGTTTCTTATGGGAAGGTATGAAGAAAGATGTAGGCTTATGGGTGAGGTAGTATTTGAACTGTCAACAGGTAAAAGCTGAACATCAGAAACCAAGTGAGTTACTTCAGCCTTTGGATGTCCCAGTTTGGAAATGGGATTCTATCTCAATGGATTTTATAGACGGATTGCTAAGGTCAAATAGGGAAAATGAAAGTATATGGGTCATAGTGGATAGGTTGACCAAGAGTGCCCATTTCATTCCCATTAAGTCAACCAGGACGACACCTGTTTTGGCTAAATTATTCATAAAGAATGTAGTTTGGCTGCGTGGAATTCCTAGTAGTATAGCAAGTGATAAAAATTCCTATTCACTAGCAAGTTATCGAAAAGTCTACAGGAGACTTTGGGTACCAAGCTCAAGATGGGTACCACTTACCATCCACAGATAGATGGACAAACAGAAAGAGTTAACAAAATCTTAGAGGATTTGTTAAGAGCTTGTGTGCTAGATTTTGGAGGATCATGGGAAGACCACCTACACTAAGTCGAATTTTCATATAACAACAGTTATTAGACTAGTATAGGGATGGCACCGTTTGAAGCTTTGTATGGAAGGCCATGCAAATCTCCCGTTTGTTTGTTAGAGAACGAGGATAGGTTAGTTCTTGCTTTGGATTTGATTAGAGAAGCTATAGAAAAGATTGAGTTAATTCGAGCTAGAATGAAGGAAGCTCAGTCTAGGCAGAAGAGTTATGCCGATAGAAGACAGAAAGACTTAGAGTTCTAAGTCAGATATCATGTTTTCATCAAGATATCACTGATGAAGGGTGTAATCTGATTTGGAAAATCAAGAAAACTGGCTCCGAGATTCGTTGGACTATTTCTTATTACATAAAGGATTGGAAAACTCACGTATAGAGTAGAGTTACCAAACAGTTTGGCAGGAGTCCATAATGTTTTTCATGTTTCTCATCTAAGGAAGTGTGCTCGGAATCCAGAAACTACTATTGCACCGACTGTGTTAGATGATTTAGTACTAGAACTAGATATGACTATAGTTAGAAAACCAGTTTGTATAGTCACGAGGGATGAGAAGTGACTAAGGAACAAGACAGTCAGATTAGTCAAAGTCCAGTGGAGTGACGACGAGAGAGACTGTACTTGGGAAACTGAAAGTAGGATTACAAATACTTATCCTGACTTGTTTCATGGTATGTTTTACCTTTATGTTTGATTGTTATGAGTACCTTATCGAAATCTCGAGGATAAAGTTCTTTAAGGAAGAGAGTCTATAATGACCCTAATTTTGACTAGCATTATTTATAGCATTTAATTAGATAAATAAAATAAAATAATATAGATGGTTAAGGGATTGAGATTTGTGGATTAATAAGGGGGTCATGCCTTAATTAATATAAGCAAAAGAGAATTAAAATGGAGTAAGCAGGAGGAATATGATAAGGGCAAAATAGGAATAGGCTACGTTCTTATACCCTAAAACCTTCTTACCTTCATTCCTCGTTCATTTTCAACAATTGCAAACGAAACTAAAATACTTATAAGCTTGTCCGACAACCATTAAGAGATTCAAGAAGAAGAAAAGATAAGATTCAAGTAGAAAGCCTAAGCAAATCAATCAAAGGACAAATCTCAATCTTCCTAACACCAAGCCAAGGTGAATAATGACCTTACATCTCATTTTTATTGATTTCGGTTTCTAGTTAGATCTGAGTTAATTTTGCAAATAATATACCACGACATGATTATTAAATGGATATACATGCTTGTTGATGATTTATGTTGCTCATATAGATTTTATGATAAGTTTAGATTTGAAAAACTGATTAATTGACATCCAAATGACTTGTGTTTTTAATATATGGTCGAAAACATTATTTATGAAGTGGGTTAAGTTTCTAAGTTATTATGGATTTATTATGAATTTTCTATGAAAGAAAATAGCAAAATTGGATTTAAATCGATTACGGCAAATATATGTTGATTTTGGATCTGAAATTTATATATGTTAGAAAACATATTAGAAGTGAATTATAGAAATTTTTGGGGAATTTTCCTAAGTATTTTACAATAGTTATAAAACTTATTGAAGGTATGAGACTTAAATGTTTTATATGTTTAATCAAGGAGAAGGTCTTATTTGTTAAAACATTTTAAATTGATAATTTCTAAATTCGGTAGAACTTTTTGAAAAAGATTTTGATAAAGAAATGGGCAACCAATTACATTTTTACAAATAAGGCAAGTTAAGTGAAAGGCAATTTCCTTTAAAGGCTAAAAATCAGTTTTGCTTGGATTTACCACTTCGCCACTTCCATATACTAGCTTTCATACCTTCGCCTATGAAGCCATTCGAAACCAAAGTACATGGTACCAAGCAATTGATACGTAGTGCATTGGAGAAAGGCGGAAGGTGCAGAGTCGAAACCTTGCTTTCGATAGGGTAGGAGCTATTTTTATTAACCTTGAACTATTGCTGTTTATAAATGATGCTATCAAAGGGGTTGTAGCCAACATATTAGCTTTCGACTTAATCAACTTGCCTTTGTTTTAGAAAAAGAGTTTTCAAAAGGGTTGCTGCTTCTTGTTTTAAAAGAAGCTTTCGAAAGGATAGCCTTGAGCCTATTCGAAACCTTGCTGCCGCATTCTACCTTTCAAACTAGTTTCGGCCGCTTTTCTTTTTTTTTTTTTTTGAATGCTAAGCGGGGTTAAACTGGTCCCCTACCAGATTTATTAAAGAAGCAGAATTACAGGGAAAAGAGAAGAGAAAGGAGAAAACAAAAACACACCACAAAACTAACAAGGAAAATAACAAAAGAAGAAAAGGCAGAAATCGAAGCTAAGGAACCCACGGTTCGAAATGATTATCCAAAAAACTGTGTTTGCTCTCATGCATCCCCTTATAAATTTCAGTCCTCAAAACCATCCATATCCCTTCTTTGCTGCAGCACTTCCCTTCAAAAACCCTCAGATTCCGTTCATTCCATACTACCGTAAATAGCTTTTTGAGGACGAAAAAAAAGTATTCTTTGTGTTCATTGTTCCATCTTAGCACTTGCTCAATAAGTAACCAATGGTCAGTGGAATTGTGAGAAAGCCTCAACCCTTGCATACAACCTAATAACTTGGACCAGACATGATGAACATAAGGACAATTAAAGAAAATGTGGTCAACGCTCTCACTATGTTGATCACACAGCTCGCAGTTCGATTGAAGAGACATACCATAGCTTACTAGTTTATCTCTTGTCAACAGTGCTTTGTTGATCACCTTCCAGAAGCACAGATTATCTCTACCACTCGACACAGTATTCCAGGTAACCTTGTGCCACTTGCAATCAGGCATAGCGTCCAGTGCTAGCAAATCAGAGTAAACTCCACCAATAGTATGTGCACGATCATTCCACATAACAGTGTCATTGTCAGGGTGAACATAGCTACAACTTGCATACTCACCCCAAATAGCTCTGACATATTGGTTACTAGTGAAAGGCACCAACAGTTTTCCGTCAGCAATATAATCAACTGCAAGCGCAGTACCACTAATACCAGATTGATACCTCTGCTGCTGATTGAAAAGACAATCAAGTACAACCCCTTGTCCAATCCAAGGTACTGTCCAAAAATTACAGACACTCCCCTCTGCCAGGTTTATTTGAACAAAAGGAAGGAATGTTCTTCTGAGATTAAGCACACTCCTCCATATCCAACTACAGGATGGCGGCACATCCATTACCCAGAAATTATTGGAGACAATGTTGTATTTGATAGTCCATTGAACCCATAAAGTGTCCCTGTTGTTTAATATCGCGTTGATGTGATGGCTATAAGCAGCTTTGTTCCAGTCACTAATTCTATGCAACCCTAAACCGCCTTTGCACTTAGGCTTCTCAAAAGCAGAAAAAGAACAAGGTAGAACTTTCCTAGTGTGAATTGTTCCAAACCAAAAAAACCTTAACATAGCACGTCTCACCATTTTCAAAAGCCTAGAAGGTAGGATGAACACCCTGGCCCAATATACCATGACAGAGAAGCTCACCGATTGCACAAGGACCAATCTTCCAGCCTGTGTCAAGTATTTGTTAGCCCAACAATCCATGACGCTCGTGATTTTTGCATACAAAGGAAGACAGTCAGCATGGGTTAAGCGAGAGGAGCAAAGAGGCAGGCCGAGATATGTCATGTCAGTGTCCATTGTCTGTAATCCAATATATGTGGAGAGGCTGTCTTGTTGTTGGCTGGTTATCCCAGAATACATGATGCTAGATTTACTACAATTGAGTTGAAGTCCAGTAATCCTGTAAAATGTGTGCAGAACAGTTTTAATGCACTCAATAGATTGCTGATTTGGCTTGGTGAATATCATGATGTCGTCTGCGAAAAGAAGAGAAGTTATTTGGAGCTCCTTGCATTTAGGGTGGTATAGTATCTGGTTATTTTGGAAGGAAGGCTTTAGCAAACAGGTGAAGACTTCCATGACTAAGATGAAAAGGTAGGAGGAGAGAGGATCCCCCTGCCTTATACCCTGCTTAGATGCGAAGTTGCTTGTGCTTGCACCATTGATTATCAGAGAGAAAGTGGGCGTGGAAATGCACTCATACACCCAAGCAACAAAGACCTTTGGAAAACCCATCAGCGACATAATCCGCACAATAGACTTCCACTGGATTGAGTCATACGCTTTCATCAAATCCAGCTTTAACATGGCACGTGGTGAAGTATTCACACGATTATAGCCATTAAGGAGCTCATGAGCCAGCATTATATTATCAAGTATGCTTCTATCAGGCAGGAAAGCCACTTGATTGTTGGATATGATCCGCTGCAACACAGTGACAAGCCTGGCTGCAATAATTTTTGAAATACACTTATATATCACATTGCAGCAGGAGATAGGTCTAAATGAGGACACAGTAGCCGCATGTTTGCTCTTCGGGATAAGAACCAAATTTGTAGCATTCGCAGATTTCAACAATTTGAACTTATTGAAGAAGTTCTGAACCGCCAAGGAAAACTGGGAACCCACAATATCCCAACTAGAAGTAAAAAAGATCACATTGTAACCATCAGGTCCACCAGAGGAAGACTTATTCATAGCAAACAAAGCATTTTTAATTTCAGCATCAGTAACTCTGGCGACAAGAAAGTTGGATTCATCAGCAGTTACTCTGGGCAGATTTATGGAAGACAGGAGATCAAGGTCAGGTTCAAAGTTGGTTGTATTTCCAAAGAGGCTAGTATAGTACATGAGGAAGGCTTTTTCAACGGATTCAGGGGTTACATTCAAGTTACCAGCTTCATCAGTGATTGTAGAGATGTTGCTCATAGTCTGCTTGGCCTTAAGTGAAGCATGAAAAAACTTTGTATTCCTGTCACCTTCCGCAGCCCATTTGTTCCGAAGTTGTTGTCTTCTCATATCACATTCATTGGCAAGAGCTAGATTGAGATCATTGAAGAGGACAGCTTCTGACTGTGCCAAATCAGCATCGCCAGGTTGCGCCATCATATTATCTTGTGCTTCCTTAAGCTGCTCCTTAAGCTTGGTGGATTGCAGATTGCCTCTCCCAAATTTCGCTTTGGACCAAGCTTTCAGGCACCCCTTCGTTGCTGTAAGCTTCCTGCAAAATACAAACATCGGATTTCCAAAATACTTATTTGACCAAGCATATTTAATTAAGGTATTATAGTCTGGTTCATTAACCCAAGCATTGAAGAATTTAAACCCCCTTTTAACTCCATTAGGCCTCGTCCCAGTGGTGAGAATTAGAGGAGAGTGATCAGAAAGTATAGGTTGTGGATAATGAGAGGAGAGAGAGGGCCAGGCAGATAGGGCATTGTAGTTGGAGAAGGAGTGATCAATGTTGGAGAAAATTCGAGTACCATTCCTCGACCTATTGTTCCAGGAGAAAGGAGCACCATTTCTGGTAATAGGTATAAGAGAAGAATCGTTAACCGATATGTTTAACGGAATTATGTCATTTGGCAGAAGGGGGTTACCCCCTTTCTTGTCATCCAAAGAGAGGCAACAATTGAAATCTCCAAGAACGACCCAAGGATGAGTTTCTTGCCTAAGCGCAGGAAGAAGCTGAAGAACAGTAAGCCTAGCTGAGGGGGAATTATGAGCATATATGAAAGTGATATAGAAAGCAGTGGCGGAGTTATGGTACTTGGCACGATAATGCATTAATTGTGGAGTGGATAGAATCAGCTCAAGAGAGAGAAGGTCAGGATCATGAACAACCATGATTCGACCGTAATTAGCTTCAGGAAGATTATGAGATAGCTGCCAAGCAGGATTGATGTACTTAGCAGCAGAAATAGTTAGAGGAAGATTCAATTTGGTTTCTAGGATTGCGAATATAGAAAGATGATGTTCATAAATGAGTTGCTTTACCTGATCAAGTTTAATGAAATTATGAGATCCTCGTATGTTCCAGGCTCCTATATTGTGTGACATATTTAAACTTTTGCTTGTAATTCCCCTTCTTTCATGCTCCTAGTAAAAAATGTTTTCGCTTTTCTTTATAGCCTTTAAAAAATGTTTTCGAAAGGGTGCTTTTCGAAAGGAATAGTTATTAAAGGTTTCGAAGCAATGCTTCCATGATTCTTTACTTGAACCCAATGCTTTCGAAAGTATATAATATGTGTTTTGAAAGGGAGATCCCCAATGTTTTCGAAAGGTTTATTTTGGGCATTTGAATAGAGGGTTTCCTATGCTTTCGAAAGACAAGTTTAATGGTTTCCAAAGAGGATGTCTAAGGTTTAAATAATGATTTTGAAAGGTCTATTTTCAAAGGTTTCGAAAGGTATGTTTTGGCCTTGTGGCCTAAAGCTTTCTAAATTAAAAGTGGTTTTAACTTATTATGAAGGGATAGATAATCCCATTAAAAAGATTTCATCAACATTGTTTTGTGTAAAGCATACGTCATGGCATAAGTACTTTGAGTAAAGCAAAGTGTATGGTTTCCTTGTTTTATAAAATTAGGGTTTCGGGGGTAAATCATTTACAAAGATTGTTTACAAGGAAAGGAAATTTGAAAAGGGTAGTTAACCCTAATTATATGACAGGGAATGAAATTTGAATAGGGTAGATAACCCTAAGTTTATGGCTCAGATATTAGAAGACCCGATGGGACTACTGCAGGGTCGTTAGCTAATAGCCCTTAGCTAATATAAGTCCAAAATTCCAGTGTGTAGGGCTTTGTCAAAGATGAGACTAAAATAATGCTACACACAGAAGGGAATATACCGAGTAAAGGTAGGTTATTGGTAAGCCCGCAAAACCATTAGAATCAGTTGATCCTAGAAGAAGATAGTTACGGGCAGATAGCCCAGCAGTGTGTCTAACAGTAGTTAGATAATTGATTATGTCTGGTAGGCCCGAGTCAGCCAATGGTTATTAGTTAGCCAGAAAAAACTATAGTGTGGACAGATAGTCCATTGATTCCTGATTTTTATGCATATATGTATTTTCTTTAATTGTTATATTTAGTTTGATTGTAGGATTTGATTTGCAAAAGATATGCTTTTTAAAAGGGATATTAGTGAGGGGAAACCTGTTTCGCTAAGTGGCGTGGTCTCACTTAATATCAGTAAACTGAGATGTAATAGTATTATTCACACTAGGATTTATGTCTGACTCGAAGTTTATGTTTTCCCTATAAACTCTCGGGTGCTCAAAATTTGATTTGAGTAGGTTGAGAGTTAAGGTTTTTCGGTTTTTGGTAAGTTGGACGAATAAGCTTCCAAAGACGTACATGAGGCAAAGTTAGCTATGTAGTAGCTATTTAGTTTTATTTCCAATGTGATGTATTTATGACTGATAGGTCAATCTAGTACTCTGATCATCAAAGGGGGCATCTTCATATGTCACTCTTGGCGTAATTTGTAATTATTATATTTGATCAAAAGCTGGGATTCGTTGTGGGATTATGTAACTGAATATGAAATATGGATTTGAAATGTAATTAGAAAAGTTGTCTTGAAATCTATGATTTTATTTCACATTCATGTGCTTTTGATATTATGAATACCATTAACATTACTGTATTTTGTCACCATAAGTTAATACTATAGATGACTGCAACATCTGTAGCGCTTAGCTTCGGGCCTCAAGATAGGGGATGTTATAGTTGTCCTTGCGCTCTCCTCGGTCTCATAACTGCAATTGCCTTCACTATCATTCCATTGAACCTTTACCAACTTAACCGTCTTCCTCCTAAGCTGCTTCACATCACGTCCGACGATACGAATTGGCCTGCAAGGTCTTGAAGCCTCCGGTTCAATCTAGATATCATCTAGATTATCCATTGCGATACTCAAGCTTGAGTAATGCACAAATATCCGCAAATGAGAGACATGGAAGACATTGTGCACTTCCGACATTCTTTGAGCTAAGTCGACTCTATAAGCAAGGTCCCCAATCCTCTCTAATATCAGAAAAGGACCAACAAATCTTGGTGCCAACTTCTCTCTACTATGAACCGAATGACATTCTTTAATGGAGAGATCTTGACAAACGACATGTCGCCGACAGAGAACTCTAAATCTCGGTGCCTCTTATCAGTGTAGCTTTTCTGTCTGTCTTGGGCAGCTTTCATCCATTGCCGAATGATCTCGATATTCTCTGATTTTTCTCTAATCATATCTGGCCTTAGTATCAGTTTCTCACCCGCTTCACACCACTTGAAGGAGCGTTGCATGATTGGCCATATAATGCCTCGAATGGTGCCATATCAATACTAGACTAATAACTGTTGTTGTATGCAAATTTAACAAGATGTAAGTGATCATCCCATGAGCCTCCAAAGTCTAATATGAAAGTGAGTAAGAGATCCTCTAAGATACGATTCAGTCTCTCAGTTTGGCCATCAGTTTGAGGGTGATAAACTATGCTGAGGTGCAGCTCTGCCCCTAACGCCTCCTGTAAGTTCTTCTATAACCCACTAACGAAAAATGAGTCTCAGTCACCCAAAATGCTTTTTGGCACATTATGGAATTGAACTATCCATTTCACATACAGTTCGACTAGTTTGGATGTCGTTTTACCTGACTTGACAGGTATAAATCCAGCGCTCTTGGTTAATAGATCGACTATGACCAAATGCTATTGAACCTTGCTTGAGTCCTCGCCATTCCATCAATGAAATCTATCGATACTTGTTTCCAGTTCCACTCAGGAACTTCTAGTGGTTATATCAGACTACTAGGCTTCTTCTCCTTTGCCTTAACCAATTGGCACTTTATGCATTTCGAGATGAATGTCCCAACATCTTTCTTCATCCCTTCCCAATAATAGGTCTGCCTCATATCACGGTACACGCCTAGATGAATAGTCAATCTCAAATGATGGCACTCACGGAGCACCTCATCCCTCAACCCATCGACATCAGGAACAAACAATCTCCCATCTTTACGGAGCCAACCATCTCGGTCAAGTCCGTACTGTCTCATATCCTCAGACTCTAATCCTGCTTCAATCTCAGAAATGATCTTAGCTAATCTAGCATCGCGCCTCTGACTAGTACCAATCCGCTTAATATGGGTAGGTCTGATAGTCAAGCTCGCCAACATCTCTGGCTCTAACTCGTACCTCGGTCGAAAATCATAACCAACAATATATTTTAACTG
Source organism: Allium fistulosum (assembly GCA_030737815.1). Lineage (NCBI taxonomy): Eukaryota > Viridiplantae > Streptophyta > Magnoliopsida > Asparagales > Amaryllidaceae > Allium > Allium fistulosum. The sequence continues at coordinate 1,002,638,649 of CM060902.1, read as the reverse complement.
CGTCCACTCTAGGAACATAGCTTCCAAGTGGAATGTCTCCAACTTAAGGCATCAGCAACTGCGTTACCTTTTCTCGGTGTATATGCAATATCAAAGTCATGGGAAGCTAGGAACACTAATCATTGCTGTAAACAAAGGTTGATATCCTTCTGTAAAAAGAGGTACTTTAATGATTCATGGTTGGTGAACAGCTCGAACCTCTCTCCTAAAAGATAGCGCCTCACAATCGCTGCTAACTCTAAATCATCGGTTGTATATTTCTTCTCCTGTAGCTTCAGTTGTCGACTAGCATATGTAACAACATTGCCTCTTTGCACCAATACCACGCCCAATCTGATACCACAAGCATCGGTGTATACCGTCATCTCCGTGTTCCCACTCGGAATAGTCAATACTGGTGCACTCGTCAACTTCTCCTTCAGACTCATAAATGCCTACTCACATCTTGCATCCCAAGTAAAAGTCTGATTCTTTTTCGTCAAGTGAGTCAATGATGCTGCTACCTTAGAGAAGTCCTGGATGAATCATATATAATATCCAGCTAACCCCAAGAAACTTCTCATGTCCGTAGCGTTTTTGGGTCTAATCCAATCTTGGATTGTTGCAACTTTTGAAGGTTCGACGACAATGCCCTGCTCAGAAACAACGGTAACTAAAAATTGCACTTTCCTATTTCATAAGTGACATTTAGAAAACTTTGCTTTCAGTCGATGCTCTCTCAACACCTTCAATAAAATCCTCAAATGTGTCTTGTGTTCTTTCTTTGTTTGTGAATAGACAAGAATATCATCAACGAACACAAGCATGAATTTATTTAGCTGACCCTTCAAGACACCGTTCATGAGATTAACAAAGTATGTTGGTGCATTGGTTAGCCCAAATGGCATAACCAACCACTCATAGAAACCATACGTCATACGAAATGCGGTAATCGACACACTCTCCTTCGCTACTCTTAGTTAATGAAATCTCGTCGCAAGATCCGATCGAGAAAATACTCCACTAACATGAAGCTGATCGAATAAGTCATCAATACGTAGGAGTGGATACTTGTTCTTCTTCATCGCTTTATTCAGCTCACGATAATCAATACATAATCTAAGGGAGCCATCCGCCTTCGTGGCGAATACTATTAGCGTTCTCCACTCCTATGAATTAATCCCTTTCGCAAAAGGTCATTCACTTGCAGCTTAACTCTCTCTGCTCTCTAAGGTGCTATCCTCCTTAAAGGCATCACCGTTGGTTTGGCATCTTTAACTAAATCAATACGGAAATCGATCTCTTTGTGTGATGGAAGGCCGGATACTCCCTGGCAATTGGTACTAATGGCAACTCATCAGGTGGGGTGTTAAGTGAATATAGAAAACTGACCATCACATCGTCATCTAGAAGGCAGTCTAACACTACCGTCCGCCCATCATCTACCCCTATCGTCACCACTGACTTCTCACAATCCACCATCACTCCGTATCTATGAAGCCACTCCATCCCCAAATTGATATGAAACTCAAAGAAACCCAAACAAGACAATCACTATCAAAAGAGCATCCATAACTTGATAAGACCAAACCATGACAAACCATACGTAGGCTAATGTAGCCTCCAACAGCGTTCGTCACAGCTAAAGTTCGGCTAATTATTTCGAGTCTTAGTCCTAGTCTATTTACTAAGTCACTGGATATGAAGAAATGTGAAGCCCCAGTATTAAATAAAACTCATATAGGAACATCATAAATGGAAGCATACCTTGAATCACGATGCATTTCCCCTTCTCTTTCACCGATGAAGCATTAAATGAAGTTGGAACGGCATTGATAGCATTTGTTTTCAGCACCTTCTTCTGCTTTAATGTTTTTGGGCAGTTCTTCTGGATCTGCCCAGGCTTATTGCAGTTGTAGCACTTCTTTCCCTCAGCTTTACAGTCTCTACTAAATAACCCTTCTCTCCACAGTTATAGTAAGCCAACACTAGCTTGACCTTCTTCTTTTGGCCACCTTTGTTCTAAAACTGCTAACTCTTGTTGTTCCAATTCTTTTTACCTTCCCCGCCCAATTGCGGCTTTAGTTCTTCTTTAGAAACATTGGCTTTTAATTTTGGATATAGACTTTCATGCCTTTAGGCCTTTCGACTATCACCTCAAAAGTCTCATCAATGTGGCCCACGAGTCGCTCCCTAAGCAGTCATCCAAGCCAATGATAAATTTCTCATTCTTCTTTAATGGAGTGTCGATTAAGGACATCTTATATTTCGAAAAAGCATCAAACTCAGCAACATAATCGAAGATCGTCATATCCCCTTGCCACAATTCCACTAATTTATGGAACAAAACTGACCTCTGAGTTGCAGGAATAAATTTCTCCTCAAATCTAGCTTTTAATTGGTCCCAAGTGAACTGATCCTCAAGGGTAGAAGCCCTCACTACATTCCACCAGTTCATAGCTCACCCTTGAAGCTGTTGGGAAGCCAATCGCCTTTTCATAGCATCATCCAGCTCTAAGTCATCAAAAATCCTTTTGTAGGTATCAATCCAATCCTTTACTTCCGTTATCGACTCTGTTTCTTGGAACGGTTTGTCACCAAGACTAGCAAAGTCCTTGTTTAGCTTAGAGAAATTGGCTCTGGGCACCTGCACAGGAGCACCACCATTAGCAACAACATTCAGAGCAACCACTTGAGCATTTTATAGCATGTTCCTCATCATAATATTGAACATCTACAAACTGGGATTAGCAGCTCCCAAGCTAGCACCTTCCTCGACTCTGGAGATGGAGTTCCTAGCAACGTTCATTATTTGGCGACTCATCGTTCAATCTATAATAAGGACGATCAATCTCTCTATAAGGAATTCTACTTACGTAGTGCTTGTGTGTGTAGTGCGCGACTACCATATAGTTTTGAAAACCAAAATATATAACAAGTATGCTTTCTTATATATATACACTCTCGATGCAGTCTAAGGTGAAAAATCCAACCCTATCTCTACTGCATCACGATATCTCTTAGGTTAAACAACACAACCTAAGCTCTGATACCAAATGTGATGACCGCCCTACACCATCGACACTCAATATACCTATATAGTGCGCTGCTGCAGTGCTCGGCCGATGTAGAGCGATCATCAACAAAGTACAGTAAATAAGAAACAAAGAACCTGCTGTATATCTCATAGTGCATCGAATAAAATATAATAGTAAATATCTCAGATATAAAAATAGGCGAGATAGTAAACAACCGAATGAATCACAACATCAGAGTATATAGATCCATACAGTGAACAACATAAGTAATAGAATTATACATCAAATAATAACTCATAAACTGTCTCAAAATAGTAAGGCACTAGCAAACTCCATAGTGCTGTGCGGTAGAATAGGAGATGAGTAAACATAATGATACGAGAGAATAGCCTCCTTCCCGTCACCTGTCCAACTCCCCATGCTCACCAGACCTGATATCCCTAATCTACTCATTTAAGAGTACCCAGAATAATAGGAAGCAAAGCATAAAACCCCTGGTCAGGTAACAGTCTGGTCTGAGTGGTAAAGATATCAAATATTATAAAGTAAATATACTAGGGCAAATGGCATGGAAAATCATACCCGACATGTCCCTACATCCACAGAGTTAGCACGTACAAAAGATATATGCTACTCTATGATAGTCATCATAGGTGTATTATACATCAAGGTACTAAGTGTGTCTAGATATGTGCATCAATAATAGCTACATCATGTGACATCCCTAAGGTGATAACACAATCAGACAAACATAGCATACATCATCCATCCTCACATTCACTCACTTAGTGCATTGGATATATGACACTATGAATACCACCATAGAGTCTAGGGCTACTCAACATCCCGGTTTCTCGGTACTTGAATCCATGCCACTCAACAGACTAGGAACTAGACTACACCTTTATAGACAGCCTAGAGTAAACAGATCGAAACATCATGTGATCCGAGGTTCCCCATATGCCCAAGTAAGCATCCTCACATAACCCTGCTTCATGAGTACACTCCAAAACCTACGAATATCAACGATCCTTTTGCACATGTCATCCACAACAGAGCTTGTCTCACAACTGTCTCTACAACTCTTGTCTGAAGTCATCGCGGTTGGGGACTACTCTAGACAACCATCATAAGCCATAAAGTGTCATCATGCATTCCGTAACAGCCTCCAACAGTCCCTTTAATTTGACTTGTAGTCGCCTACTCTACATCTTGAAGTGCTGCTGCCCTTATCGAAGCCATCACTTCCCACCACAGAATCATCATCATCGAACTCTGCGTTATCGCTATCAATAATCACCACTGATCCATCCTCATCGACCATAACTCGAGCATACAAACTCCAAACGATCTGAAACTTGGAAAGTAGTCTTATGGAGCCTTCTTGGTCAACCCATATCGATCTTATTATGTTTAGAACAAAACTCATGGATCGCCATCAATCCATGACCACCGAACCATCCCCACCGAACCATCCCCACCGATCCATAACCACTGATCCATCACCACTGATCCCACACTTCACATATGAGCTCCAGCACACCTCCCAATGCTCCATCATTGATCACACATTGATCGGGCCAACCCCTATAGATCGATACTGATCCATGGAGACCGATCCCACACTTCATATTTGAGATCAAGCACACTTCTTCATACCCTAAAACAATTTGTGAGTTAAATGGGCTAACCCCTATAGGATCGTCCCGATCCATAGGTTTGAACCCACACTTGGCCAAAATCACGTGATGTTGGCTCCACTTTCTTGCCTCCATGTTCCCATGCCCTGATCCATACCCAAGCTACTCCACCGATCCATGTTAGGGATCCCCATCGATCCTTGCCAACTTGAGCTTTGAGTACCCATATCTTATGAACTCTCAATGACTTGAAACTTGTATGCACCTTATGAGGCCTTCCTTATTGCCCCACATTGACTACACTAAGTTTGGAACAAAATTTATGGATCACCACTTATCCATGGGGATCATCACCGATCCATAGCTCCTTCCTAACTAAATCACCATTAGATCAGTGTTTTTAACCATTCAAACATCAAACAATCATACATCCATCATATATAAACATAAAAAACAACCAAACATCCAAATATATCCATTTTAAAGAAACCTAAATCTAAGGTAAATGTTAAGGATCCATATAAACACATTTTGACAAATCAATTCTAAATCATCTAAAATTCACATATATGGTTTATCATAGAGCAAATTTTTTAACATTCTTAAATAATTTTTAAAACATTGTTTAGGGTGTATAATGGCTTAATTAGCAAATGAGAGATCTGATCAATCACTTAAACTCAAAGCAAGATCCAAATCCCTAAATGAACAATAGGATGCACGAAATCCAAGGCTCCTCCACCAGCAAATCTCCCTAGTGCTAATCACTTACTCTCCTCTTAATGATGTAATTTGGCTAATTAAAGTAGGTTTAAAGGTTTCTTTTTGGTCAATGAAGGTTTATGGAGGTTTCTAACTATTTTGGGAATTGTGAAATGATGGGGATGAGGTCCCATCAGCCTCCATTTACCCCAAAACAGAACGGGTCATAGGCCTTAGCACTAATGACCCTAATTACCTATTAAGTTGCTCAAAATCAAAGAAAACTTCAAAAAGCCATAGTCCTCAAACGGTAAGTCTATTTCCTTAGTATGACCATTCTACGGAAAAGGGAAATCATCATCCGGATCTAATGGAAAGGTTTCAGATCCTAACTCGACTCCTATCAAAAGTTATAGTCCATACAAGATATACAAGGTCAAAACGGTTACATAGAAATTCACCAAAATCATGATGTGGGAAATGTCCCTAAGACTCATTTCCCAAAATTTTAGAATCATACAACCTCATATGAAAATAATATAAATATTCTATGATCCGCTGATACATAGAATACGAGTCGTTACAACGATGCTTGCGATTGCATCCATAGCTTGATTTTCCTGATGGTTGCATGTGAATAAAAGGTTTAACTTTCCCCCACCCAAAAGTTTCAACTAATGAAACTCAATGTAGAATTAACTGATATTTCGTAATGTAGTTTTTGACCTAGAATAAAGTTAATGATGCAAACAAAATAGCAAAATGACGACTTAACTAGAGTGCCCTAGCATGGTAAAAAAGGCATGGCCTGATATTCTATATTCAGTAATCATATATTGATCAAAATCCAAGTAAGAACTTTATAGGGGGTAAGGCACTTGGTAACATCCCCTTTGTTGAGGCCCGAAGCTAAGTACTACAGATGCTGCAGTCACCTATAGTATTAACTTTCGGTGACAAAATACGGTAATGTTAATGGTATCCATAATATCAAAAGCACATGTATATGAAATAAAATCAACACAGATTTCAAAACAGCTTTTCTTATTACATTTCAAATCAATATTTCATATTCAGGTACATAATCCCAAAACGATTCATAGGGTTTGATCAAATATAATTATTACAAATTACGCCAGGTGCGACATATGAAGATGCCTCCCTTGGATAATCAGAGCACTGAATAGACATATTAGTCATAATACATCACAACGAAAATAATACTAAATAGCTCCTACATAGCTAGCTTGCCTTCTATACGTCTTTGGAAGCTTATTCGTCCAACCTACTAAATCTGAAAAGTCCTTAACTCTCAATCTACTCAAATTAAATTTTGAGCACCTGAGAGTTTAAGGGGAAAACATAAACTTCGAGTTAGACGTAAAGCCTGCTATGAATAATACTAATACATCTCGATTTTACTAATATTAAGTGTGACCATGCCGCTTAGCGGAACGGGTTTCCCCTCACTAATATCCCTTTTAAAGCATATATTTTGCAAATAAAAACCCTGCAATCAAACTGATTATAACAATTAAAGCAAATACATATATGCATAAAAATCAGGAAATCAATGGACTATCTGTCCACACTATAGTTTTATCTGGCTAACTATTAACCATTGACTGACTCAGGCCTACCAAACATAATCAATTATCTAACTTCTGTTAGACGCACTATTGGGTAATTAGCCCTTAACTATCTTCCTCTAGGGTCAACTGATCCTAATAATTTTGCGGGCTCACCAATAACCTATCTTTACTCTGTATATTCCCTTCTGTGTATAACAATATTTTAGTTCCATCCATGACAAAGCCGTACACACTGCAATTTTGGAGTTATATTGCTAGGGGCTATTAGCTAAAGTATAGGGCGCGACTCTATACTAGTCCCATCTGGTCTTCTAATATCCGAGTCATAAACTTAGGGTTATCTACCCTATTCAAATTTCATTTCATGTTATATACTTAGGGTTAACTACCCTATTCAAATTTCATTTCCTTGTAAAAAATCTTTGTAAATGATTTACCCCTAAAATCATAATTTTATAGAACAAGGAAATCATACACTTTACTTTACTCAAAATACTTATGCCATGATATATGCTTTACACAAAACAATGTGGATGAAATCTAATCAATGGGATTATCTATCCCTTCAAAAAAAGTTTAAACCCCTTTTTAGCTTAGAAACCTTTAGGCTATAAGGCCAAAAAAATACCTTAAAAACCTTTGTTTAAAACATTAAACAATCTCTTTCGAATTTATTGAAAGTACCCATTTCAAAATAAGACAATTACTTTATCCTTAAAAACATTAGGCCGAAAGGCCAAAGCATCCCTTTCGAATGTATTGAAATAATGACTTTCGAAACCATTACTTGACCCTTAGACCTCCTCTTTCGAAACCATTAAACTTGTCTTTCGAAAGCATTAGAAACCTTCATTTCAAAACATTTAAAACAAACCTTCTGGTATGCTTAAATATACTTTTCGAAAACATTGGGGTTTCCTCTTCGAAACTCTTATAATATACCTTCCGAAAACATTGGAAATCCTTTACTTAAAACGTACCTTTCGAAAGTATTGGGTTCAAGTAAAAGTTTGTGGAAACAATGGTTCGAAACCATTTAAAATCATTCCTTTCGAAACTTTTGGGTTTAGCATATAGTATAATTACTGGGTCATAAAGAACTGAGGCGAAAGCATTACTTTCGAAAGTATTAATCCCAAGTAAAAGAAAGATGATAGTTTTGAAACCCACTCTTTCGAAACCATTACCTCTAAAACCATTTTGAAAGTCGTTGTATGACCTTTTCTAAAGCATGGAGAAGGTGGCTTTAGAGTAAAAGGCGAAAGCACCCTTTTGAACACATTGCCTTTAGGCTATAAAGAAAAGCGTCCTTAACTAGTTCGAAAGGTAAGAATATGAAAGCCTGGGTTTCGAATAGGTTCAAATCGGCTATCCTTTAGAAAGTTTCTTTTAAAATAAAACAAGCGGTAACTCATTCGAAAGCTTCTTTTTAAAATAATGGCAAGCGGCAACTGGTTCGAAAGCTTCCCTCTTTAAAACAAAGACAATTTATAAACAACCCTTTTGAAAGCAAGGTTTCGACACTATCCCTTCCGCCTTTATCCAATCTACTACGTATCAATGACTTGATACCATGTGTATTGGTTTCAAAAGGGTTCATAAGCGGAGGTATGGTGATGAAAGCTAACAATGGAAGTGTTGAAGTGGTAAATTATGTGAAAACTGATTTTTATGCCTTACAAAGTAACTTCTTTTCAACTAACTTGCCTTATTTGTCAAAATGTAATTGATTGCCATTTCTTTATCAAAATCCTTTTCTAAAAGTGCTACCAAGTTTCAGAATTTTTAATGAAAACATTTTAACTAATAAGCCCTTCTCCTTGATTAAAACATATGAAACATTTAAGTCCCTCAACTTAAATAATTTTATAACCATAATAAAATACTTAGGAAAATTCTCCAAAAATCACCATAATTCACTTTTAATATGTTTTCTAACATAATAAATTTCAGACCAAATTTTTTATATAATTACTTTAAATAATTTAAACCCAATATTAACTATTTTCTTTCATAGAAAATTCATAATAATTCCACAACAACTTAGAAAATTATGATACTTGAAACCCACTTCTAAAATAATGCCTTTGACCATATATCAAAATCGCAAATCATTTGGATGTCATTTAATAGGTTTTCCAATCTAATCTTATCATAAAATCTATATGAAACATCATAATCATCAAAAAAGCATATATATCCTTTTTAAACAAACATAACATGGCATATTGTTTGCAAAATAATTCGGATCCAATCTTGAAACCGAAAGCACTAACAAAAGTGAGATGTAAACCAAATTATTCACCTTAGCTTGGTGTTAAGAAGGTTGAGATTTGCTCTTTGATTGATTTCTTCAAGCTTTCTACTTGATTCCTAGCTTATCTTCTTTTGATTCTTCTTAATAGTGGCCAGTCGAGCTTACTAGAGTTTTGGTTTTGTTTGTAAATGTTAAAATGAATGAAAAATGAAGGATATAAGGGTTTAGGGTATAAGAACAAAGACTATTCCTATTTTGTCCTTACCATATTCCTCCCGCTTATTTATCTTTAATTCTCTTTTGCTTATGTATTCATTAAGTCACGACTACTTTATAAATTTAAAAATCTTAATCCTTTAACCATCTACATTATTTCATTTAATTTATCTAATTAAATGTCCTAAATAATGTTAGTCAAAATTAGGGTCATTACACATTTTAAACCCAATTTTTGCATATATGATTGAAGTATTCCATGTGTTTGGATTTGCCTATTCTTATTTTCACTAAGTGCACAATATACTCACTCAAATTTCTTTCTGATAACCATATATCAGATGTGAAAACTCTATTATTCCATTCTTTTTGAATAGCCCAAACATAAGTCACCAGAGTTATTTTGGCTATGTCCTGAACTTTACATCTGAATTTGAATATATTATGATGTTCGAAATCTCTGAGTTGGTATATAATTGTTCTATTTGAGAAGTAGACCAATTAATCTTAATTCTACACCGCTTCCATACGTGAACACTAAATTGCAATTAAAAATCAAGTCTTCTGCACTTTCATTGTGACTGTGACATAAAACACATATAGGGTCCATTGCAAGTTGTTTCTGAGTTAATCTAACTTTTGTTGATAGATAATTGGATAGTGCTTTGTAAAGACATATTGCTGTTTTTAGATATGCAACTTTATTCCATACCCAGCTGTAGCACGACATTACACTTTAATTACGTCTAATTTCCTCCCATGCTCATTTGAAATTGAACGTGACTTTGTTGTGAATAAAACACGTCTAATAATCATGAACCTTGTCTTCATAAATTTTAATGGCCTCGATTTCACTTCTAGTTGAATCCAAAAAGGTGTATCGGTCAACTCGCCAACTACCATTTTCTATAATGTCTTCTACCATCATCTTCTCCCCTCTTACAAGAGCTATCGTATCATCCCCAACCTGCTGATGAGGTCTCCCCCGGGAGTCGGTTCATACCATAGAGAAGTACTCTTCCCATCTGCAATTCACTTCCCAATGCACTTCATAGCTTCACATTTAAGATCGAGAAATTTCCAAACTCCAAAATCGTCATTTTGACTACAACATTCCTAAATAGACCAATCTCTTAAATATTTTTTTTAACCACTACTACCTATAGACCCCCTTAGTTTAGCAACTTCCAAAATTATTTGATGCTTGATGTAGTCTAAATTTCCTCGAGCATGCGAAGACCCATCCTCCTTCCTTTTTTGCTCAACAAACACGCTCCCAAGGAATTTTGCCAGATCTCCATTTCCACATAAAATTACTGCATATATGTGTGATATGTCAAATCATAGCAATAAGAAATCTTAAACATTGCATCCAGTATGCACCATGGGTAGATAGTAGATCTAATTAGTTTAGCAATTCCCGCCAAACTAACCAATCTACTCTCTCATCCTTCAATTTTGCTTTTAATCCTTCCTAGTAAATTCCCAAAATCATTATTTATAAGATTAATATAGGAAAATGGGACACCTAAATACTTAGTTGGGAGATTTCCCTTATTTATATTCAAAACAGCCCTAGTTTCATCCTTATTATTACACCCCTTGCCGAAGAAAATATTTGATTTCATTGTTCAATTTTAAGCTTGTAGCATTATAAAGATATTTAAACACCTCCTTAACTTCCAAAGCCCCTTTTACATCTACCTTTAGGAAGATAAGAATGTTGTCTGCGTATATAATATGGTTCAACTTCAGCTTACTCCTTAAAATGCTCTTGATTTTCCCTTCTTTTTTCTTTCTTTCCATTAGTAACGAAAAATTTCCATAACCATAGCAAACAACAAAAATGGTAAAGGTTCTCCTTGGTGGAGACCATTAGATCCACTACCCAATGCATTTCCTTGATATAGCATAGAAAACCTTGGCGAATTAATTAATTCTGAACCGGTTAGCCTAATTTCAGTGAAGCCCATACACCTCATCATGTGAATAACAAAGTCTCTATTGAATGAGTCATATTCCTTTATGGTATCCACCTTAATTCGCATATCCGAACTATAAGACCGACCAAACCCTCTTACAGTCTCATGGGCTACTAATATACCGTCTGTAATATTCAAACCTTAGATAAACGCGAATTTATTTTCTATGATTAAGAGATTCACCAGTGGTTGTAATTTTTTGTCATTACCTTAGCAATAATTTTACAAAGCAAGTTGCAACATGAGATAGGCCTAAATTCTGAAATGTATCGAGGATCATTGACTTTCGGAATCAAACAAATGTCTGGGTGATTCACTTCCTTTATAATCTTTCTGGTCCTAAATGTCTCTTTAAGCATTCCCAAGACATCATCTTTTAGGTCCTTCCGATGTAGTTTATAAAATTTTGAGTTATAACCATCAGGGCCGGGTGCCAAATTGTCATCAACATTAAAAACCAACTCCTTCATTTCATCCCAGTCTACAATATTTAGAATAAATAAAAACCAAACATAAAAATAAATACAAACAACCATTCTCATTTCATATATCTCTTTTATAACACAAAAACAAATTCCTCTTTTGCTAACTTAGCCCTTTCATATTATCTTTTCGATTAAAAAAACACACCATTTTTATGTGTGTGCATTTAGAGCGCTTTGGATGGGCTCTTTTATAACAACTTAAAATTAGTGTTAAATAGTAATATACGTGTGACAACACACCATTTTGGACGGTTTAAATCGACAATAAACCACACATGTCTAACTTAAACCATTCAAAAAGTAGGATTGTCAATGGGGTAAATAAGAAAATAAGAGAAAAGAAGGGAAAACAAAACATAGAATCTCACAACGGAATTGACAAAATATAATAATCAAATAAACAGCTCATGAAGCTGTTTTAAAATATACATTTCATTACACAATTTTTACAACATAATCAGAGTACAAACAACAACATACCAATAATGATGCAGTAGAAAATTATTAATAATAATATACCAAACTCCGTCTTCGTCCTCCAGAAATAAAGTCTTCAAACACTGAAATGCTCAGGCAGACCCGAGCGTAATGAAAAGACAAAACAATCGAGTCGGAACTAAAATATCTTATGCAAGTTAAATCAACATCAAATAAATATGAGTGTAATAGCTTCAGAGATGTTTATGGAATTTCACATCTCCTATCCAGTGTATAATGTGCGTGCAATAACTTAAGAGATGTTACGGGATTTTCCATCTCCTACAGATCCGTTAAACTATCTATATGTAGTAAAATACGCTATATATGTAGTGTCTATCAGTAATGTAAAGTATCAAAATAGCGTTAAGGCTTTACATTGATCCCCCTTGACACATTTTTAAGCATTGTCCTACAGTTTGCCTTAGTAGCATCACCAGTAACGTCGGTAGCTAGGGAGGTGCCGTGATAAGATAACACTAAAACAAAATCACAATGGACACGAATAAGGATAAAGAGTATGACAAGGAACGTGAGGCGATGCCCAAGGTAGGATACTACCGTTTTGCATTTTCTAACTGGTGGTAACCCCTAATGGCCCACCATGTCCAACACCCTCAAAAATAAAATCAAGGTGCACCGATCAAGCCAACATCAATATAGTAATACAAAGAGGTGTGTTCGCTAGAGGTAGATAGCCTCATTGGTCAGGTATGGTTCATGTTTTAGTCATTTCAAATTAACACAAGTGTCGGGGTCATCCATCATTGTCCTCTTTCTTCAAATCCAGCAAACGCCTCCAATTAAACCTCTACATTCTGAATATCATCTACCACGTACACAGTTGTTAAAGTGGTTCCAATATTGACAGAAAGTATGCCAATAAGAGTCCCCGGTCTCTTTAACAACCAAACGTCATTTTTCACACCGGTTGGTTCTTTTACATTTCAAAACCGATTCATATTTGATATCAAAATATCATATTCACTTCAAAATATCATTCATTTCAAAATCATCATATTTACTCAAAATATGTCATTTCCACTTGAAAATATCATTTCAAATTCCAACTTAGGTTATAACTTCATTTAACCACATTCGCATTTAAATCAACGATTTAAATATAAACATTCCAACTTTGCATAGTTTGAAATTCTAGAAAATAGTTTAAATAGTTATAAATAGTTTAAATAGTTTAAGGATTTAAAATAGTTTAATATAAAATGGTTTGAGAATTGAAAATGATTTATATAGTAAGATATTTGGAAAATCAAAATAATTTTAATATTAGAAAGATAGATTTTAAACAATTTATATTAAAATAATTTATTTTGAAAATAGTATCTAATCAAACTGTTTCCTTTCATTTCAACAAATCTGGACCCACGTCCGATTTCAAATCAACAAAACTCAATTTCCAATCTTTCAATTCAACCGACTCAATTTCAATTTAGTTTCAAATCAACTTGATTTCAATTTTAGTTCGAAATAACTTCAATTTTCGAAACATTCATTTATAACTTCAAATTTGATTCAACAACTCAATTCAATGATTTAAATTTCAATTCAATTCTTAATTTAAACCATTTCAATTCATATCAATTTCAATTCTAAATCCAATTTACTGATTTAAATCACTTAAATCAAATTAAACTTCATCGTTCAATTTAAGGTTCAAACTTTAAAATAATTAAATTTTCAAATTTAAATTCATATATCGATTTATAACTTCACATTTCCAATTCAATTCTTTAAAACAATTTCTTTTAACCAATTTCAATTTCAACATTTCAAAGCTTAATTCGAAAATAATTCAATTCATAAAAATCCAAAATTTATTTCTTTTAAACAATATTATTTAATCAAAATCCAAAAATCAAGATTTTAAAACCATTGAATTTAACCAATCCAGTGTCCATATATAATTTTCTACCCTATGGCCAAGTGATCGGTTAATTCAATTTTATCACATGGATGTATATATATCATTTCAACCCAAATTTAAATGACATAAGTATATATCATTTCAACCTATTTCTTAGTTCATTTCAGATAATATAAATGATAATTTATATAATGTCAAATAATAAATAGAGTAATAACAGTGATATATCCAAGATAAATAAACAACCATACATCCAACATCAATCAAAGCATACAATAACAAGCAACATCCAAATCAAACAACATATCACAACATTTACTAATTATCAATTTGGAAGTATTTAACTAGCAATAAATTTCAATATTAATTTAAATGGCAATTTAATTCAATAATATTCAGTTTCAATTAAAATGTCAACTTAAACTATCAAACAACAACTAATAACATTCTTATCACTTCATAAATTTAATTTAACTAACATAGGAAAATTCAGTATTGTGTGAGTGGGTTAAATCACTCACCTTTGAATTATAGCGATTTAAAATCCATAAAAAACCCAAAATTTGAACAGTCTCTAAATTCGACCAAACAAGTTCCATGTTGTCCAGAATTTCGATACGATCCAAACAGAAAAAACCGCACGTCGATCAGAATTTGTATGCAAAAGTTACGCAAGTTAGAACATTTAAATTTTAAATTTTAATTAGAAATAAACTTAAGGGCAAATTGGTAACTACGCTTATCTCTCCAAACCCTAGCAGTAATCATCGATGTCGAACAACCTATAGCCGCCATCTACCTCTCGCCGCCGTGCCAACCTCGAGCCGTTTCACCATGATCAGACACCACTACGCGAACCCCCTCGCCCAGCCACGCCTACGGCCCCCACACGGCATGCTTCGCTGCTGCCAAACGCCGTTCGCCGCCGTTCAACCATTTCGCCATTTCTGGCGAACCCGCGTGTCCCCGAGGTGATTGGAGGCCATGGATTGCCTCTACTCATCTTCCTTTACCCAGCAGTCACCACCGATCATCCCATCGATGAAGATCCACCGTTGATCTCCAAGCCCTAGAACGAACGGTCACACTGTTTCACCAATTTGTGGCCAAACCGTGCTTCGATTGCAAAAACATATAGCAAACGCAGATTACGTTCGTTGAGAGCTTCGCGATGATATATTATATGACATTATTTGAGTAGTTTGAGTTTTATTTGATTTGGAATTGGGAAGTTAGGGTTTTGAGATGTCTGCCATTGGAGCAGACAAGAACATAAAATTGTACGTACAGACAATAGAATAAAATACTGCTAGGGTTTATAATAGCCTATATATAGAGAAAGCTGAAACAAGAATGCATAAGAATGAATGGAATAGATCGAATGGGTCAAAGTGATAACAAGGTCCCGAAAAGCCTGTTTCGTTCCCAAAACGAAAATAGGTCATCCAATATATCAAAATATAGGTTTTTGATATTTTCAAACTCAATGAAACAAGTTTTAAACCCTAATTCCATTGTATATAGAAGTTAGCATTTAATATAAGATTATATTCATTTAAATTATTTTAATTGATTTCTACGCGTTCCGAGACCGCACGATCAAACGATAAGTCTGATCGCTGCGATACTGGAAACCTACAATAATTCACCATTACAGATCTGATGAAACTGGTTTCGTCGAAATTAGAGACGGTGCCCAAAAAGACTAATTTTACACGTTAATTAAATGAATTATTAATTTAGAAATCAATTTAATCACTTTTTAATTCTAGATTAAAAGTTAACAATTTTTATCATTTTTGATCAAACAAAAATTAATAATCTTTTAAAATTAAATTTTCCATGTTAATTTAAAGATTTAAATATTAAGCTAATTTTAATGTTTAATTACAACTGTAATAAAATCCTAGTTTATTATAATTTAAATTTCATCAATTTCTTTTATTTTGGTTTACATTCTTATATTTAATCATCAAATACCTTATGAATTTATTTAACATAAGTTTCCATCTTATTGTTCTCATCACTCCACAATTAACGTCTTTTCTTCTATTAACATAAATATTTCAATTACATTAAATTTCATTGATTTTCAAATTAATTTCAACGGATTAAATAATAAGATGAGAATAAATCAATTGTTACAACTTAGTAATTCATATCTATTAACTCATTGTTTACAATCAAGGATTATAAATTACTTACCCAAAACTGATTTCATATGCTATAATAACCATTTTCAATTATATACATATTATTTCTACCTTTATACAACATTTAATCTATTTCTTAGCAACCTACGATTATATCCAAATTAACCTCTACAATTATCTTTCAACTAGGAAAAACATTCATTATTAACCTTTATTATTACCATTAATTGAAATTACATCAAACAGTTGTCCATTACATTCAATCAACATTTTTAAATTTTATTCTATTAATTTTTTTCCATTTATAAATCATAAATTTCAATTCCTGACAATATTAAATTCTAAAAATCCTATTAAATTTAATATTTTTAATCATCCAAAATACGGGTCGTTACAATCTCCCCCCCCTCAAAACTTTTCGTCCTCGAAAAGGAACAAGAAAGAATCAAGAGGTTTGATATATTTTTATTAAAAATAATCAATTTATAAACAATTAACTTCCATACTTAAGCTTATATAAAATTTGAAAATAACTCAACTTTCACAAAAGTTTTCTAAGTCCTAAATTTACGAAAAATTTCTACAGAGTCTACTTTGCGCGGTTAGGTCCGGAAAAATAGCAATATCAATAATTTACAATATATATATGTATATATATATATATATATATCATATTTCAATAATAAAACATCCCAAACCACGGGAAAACAATAAAATATCATTTCAAAAACCATAATCCGAAGACGTACCTATTTGTCGAGCAAACAAACTTTATTTATGAAACCAAAAGCAACAGCTATTGCTTCCATAAACCTGTATTCCACTTACATAATCCAAAAGAGTTAAAATTATGTAAAAAGAGTAATATATTAGTTGTTTCAAATTAATAGCACAAACAACATACAATATATAATAATCATATGCACAAAAGCAGTTCAACCATCATATGCAACAAAAGAATTCATCATACATCCATCACAACCAAAACTAATGGTTTGTTCAGGTTCAGAAACTTTTCATCGTACAAGGGTGATAAATAAACTACCAAGTGTACCTTACGCTCAACAGCCTTAGATAATTACTTAATAGATTATTTATACAACCTCAAACAAATTGAAGTATCATTTTCTAAATATCCCCTAAGCCAAACAACAAAGAATTTAAATATTATTTAAATTTGCACGATGTACATAAATCTTTTATATACAACATCAATTCTAATCGCTTGCTTGAATACACACATTTCACTTTCGAACTAGTATTATTAACCCGACCACTCTAGTGCGGACTCTGATCTGATTTCTTAATTAGAAATTTCTATTTTCCTTACATAGCTATAAACTACGATAGAAAACTTCAAATTCATACCAAAAATTCGTATTAAATGTTCGCCGTCAAGAATCGAGTAAAAAATCCTAATTCAGTCTGGTGTGAATTACTACAAATCATGTATTCGAATCTTGATCAAAGCTGTTATGCGAATAAAATGGTCTATGCCCAACTTACATATTTTATTCTGTTGGTTTTTTTAATACATCATTTACTTTCCATTTATTTTCATTTATTCATACAAGGTTATTTCTTATTAATTTACATTCATTTACATAAATGAATTTTCATTCAACATTTAGAACATCAATGAATCAATTCTTAAAGCATTAAATTTGTTTCTTTGCAGTTTAATTCAAGTTTATTATTATATAACTTATATACTTAATTTCCATTAAATATTAATATTTATAAATGAAACATTTCATACTTAAGTTTTCTATTTTTTTTATTCACATTTATTTTCACCATAGTATTTCTTTTAATATTAAACCCATTTATGAATCGTTTCAACATTTCTTAAGTTTATAATCATTTACTTAAATAGTATTCACTTTTTACTATTCAATTTAATTATTAAGCATTTCAAAACATTAATTTAAGTTTATACATTCCTTGTACATCATAATTCTTATTGGTAGACAATTCCATTTGAAAACATTTTCATTACTTAAGTTTTACCTGTATAATATTCTATTACATACTCATATTTAACATTACAACTTTTTAAACATTTTTGGTAAGTTTTATGTATGTTTTTAGAATGTAACTGAATGTTATACAAATTTATCTTATTCATTTTAGTTAACAAAAATGTTCAATAGTTTACATCTTCTTAACTTTCATTATATTTTAATTTACAAGTTACAAATCTCTAGATTCTTTACAGTTTCATTTTGAAACATTATATTTCTTAAGTTTTTCCTTTATGTATGATATTCTATTATCTATATATGAACATAATTCCATTTTGAACATTTTTATTACTTAAGTTTTTACTTGTTTGATATTCCATTATCCTTTAATTTACGAGTTACAAAACTTTAATTTCTTATATTTTCATTAAACAATTACCCTTCAATTTAGATTTCAATTTGAATGATTCCAACTTATTAAAATAGTCAAGATTTCATTTCATTTACAATAATTTGAAAATCATTGATTAAAAGAAAAATTTAAGAACTAAATACTAGATTTCATTTCAAATCATCTTGAAATAATATATACTTATATCTTTTAGTATATCAAATCATACTTAAGAAACTTAAAACAAAATTTGTTTATCAAACAAATGTGTAGCAAAGCTACTACAGTGGTCTTTCCACTTTGAAACTCGAAAATGAATGTCGATGATGCTGCGCGGTCATCACCGAAATTATTTTCCAACGACTGAAGTGGGAAGTATAGAACTTATTTTCTTTTTAAACTTCCTTTGAAAACATTTCTTTCAAGTACCTTCTGATATCATTTTGAAAACATTTCCATTTGCAATCACTTTCAAATAATAGTAACATTATTTCTCCAAATCTTTGAAAACCAATTTCAAAACACCAGAATTTAGGTTCTCAAATTTCAGTTTCAATTCATTTTATTTGTAAATCTTATTTTATAAACCATATTTATAAGATTGCATTTTCTTATAACACACAATAGTCAATAGTTTTTAAGAACATTGACCAACCAACAATAAATGTCAATAATCCAATATTATCATTTCCTAACAGCCAACACACCAAAATAACTATATCAATTTATGAAAAATTATTCTTTTATATAAAAAATATAATACTAGGTAAAATTATTTCATTTATCTATATTTCAAAAACAATATTATGTCGATCTGCCCTATTAAGTGTTTAAAAATCCCTATCGATGCCATGGCGTCCCATGTTCCGACCAAAATTTATAAATACTCAACAAAACAAATTAACATAATACAAAATAATTTATAACACTAACAAATACACTCTCTCATAGATATATACACTCAGACTCATTCTAGGGTATTAGTAACCCTATCTCTAAAGAGTTAACCCCAAACAGGCTAAGGTATCTCTAAACCAAAGCTCTGATACCAACTGTGACGACCCACCTTTTTGGATGGTTTAAATCGATAATAAACCACACATGTCTAACACAAACCATTCAAAAGTGAGGATTGTCAATGGGGTGAATAAGAAATAAGAGAAAAGAAGGGAAAAAACACAGAATCTTGTAGCAGAATTGACAAAATATAATAATAAAATAAATAGTTCATGAAGCTGTTTTACAATATACATTTGATTACACAATTTTTACAACATAATCAGAGTACAAACAATAACATACCAATAATGATGCAGTGGAAAATTACTAATAATAATATACGAAACTCCGTCTTCGTCCTCCAGAAATAAAGTCTTCATACACTGAAATGCTCAGGCTGAACCGAGCGTAAGGAACAGACAAAACACTCGAGTCATAACTAAAAGATCTTATGCAAATTAAATCAACATCAAATAAATATGAGTGTAATAGCTTCAAAGATGTTTACAGGATTTCACATCTCCTATCAGTGTATAACGTGCATGCAATAACTGAAGAGATGTTACATGATTTTCCATCTCCTAAGGATCTGTTAAACTATCTGTATGTAGTAAAATACGCTATATATGTAGTTTCTATCAGTCATGTAAATTATCAAAATAGCATTAAGGCTTTACATTGATCCCCCTTAACACATTTTTAAGCATTGTCCTACCGTTCTCTTTCTTCAAATCCAGCAAACGCCTCCAATTCAACTTCTATATTCTGGATATCATCCACCGCGTACGCAGTTGTTAAAGTGGTTCCAATATTGACAGAAAGTATGCCAATAAGAGTCCCCGGTCTCTTTAACAACCAAACGTCATTTTTCACACCGGTTGGTTCTTTTACATTTCAAAACCAATTCATATTTGATATCAAAATTTCATATTCACTTCAAAATATTCTTTATTTTAAAATCATCATATTTACTCAAAACATGTCATTTCCACTTGAAAATATCATTTTAAATTCCAACTTAATTAATAATTTCATTTAACCACATTCACATTTAAATCAACGATTTAAATATAAACATTCCAACTTTGCACAGTTTGAAATTCTAGAAAATAGTTTAAATAGTTTAAATAGTTTAAGGATTTAAAATAGTTTAATATAAAATGGTTTGAGAATTGAAAATGATTTATATAGTAAAATAGTTTGGAAAATCAAAATAATTTTAATATTACAAAGATAGATTTTAAACAATTTATATTAAAATAATTTATTTTGAAAATAGTATCTAATCAAACTATTTCCTTTCATTTCAACAGATCTGGACCTATGTCCGATTTCAAATCAACAAAACTCAATTTCCGATCTTTCAATTCAAGTGACTCAATTTTAATTTAGTTTTAAATCAACTTGATTTCAATTTTAGTTCGAAATAACTTCAATTTTCAAAACATTCATTTTTAACTTCAAATTCGATTCAATAATTCAATTCAATGATTTAGATTTCAATTCAATTCTTAATTTAAACCATTTCAATTCATATCAATTTCAATTTCATTTCTAATCTACCGATTTTGAATTTCTTAAATCAAATTAAACTTCATCGTTCAATTTAAGGTTCAAACATTAAAATAATTAAAATTTCAAAATTAAAGTCATATATCGATTTATAACTTCACATTTCGAATTCATTTCTTTAAAACAATTTCTTTTAACCAATTCCAATTTCAACATTTCAAAGCTTAACTCGGAAATAATCCAATTCATAAAAATCCAAAATTTATTTCTTTTAAACAATATTATTTGATCAAAATCCAAAAATTAAGATTTTAAAACCATTGAAGTTAACCAATCCGGTGTCCATATATAATTTTCTACCCTATGGCCAAGTGATCAGTTAATTCAATTTTATTACATGGATGTATATATATCATTTCAACCCAAATTTAAATGACATATGTATATATCATTTCAACTTATTTCTTAGTTCATTTCAGATAATATAAATGATAATTTATATAATGTCAAATAATAATAGGGTAATAACAGGGATTTATCCAAACTAAATAAACAACCATACATCCAACATCAATCAATAGCATACAATAACAAACAAAATTCAAATCAAACAACATATCACAACAGTTACTGGTTATCAATTTGGAGGTATTTAACTAGCAATAAATTTCCATATTAATTTAAATGGCAATTTAATTCAATATTATTCAGCTTCAATTATGTTAACTTAAACTATCAAACAACAACCAATGACATTCTTATCACTTCATAAATTTAATTTAACTAACATAGGAAAATTCAGTATTGCGTGAGTGGTTAAATCACCCACCTTTGAATTATAGCCGATTTAAAATCCAAAAAAACCCAAAATTTGAACAGTCTTAAAATTCGACCAATGAAGTTCCCTATTGTCCAGAATTTCAATACGATCCCAATGGAAGAAACCACATGTCAATCGGAGTTCGTATGCAAAAGTTATGCAAATTAGAACATTTAAATTTCAAATTTTAATTAAAAATAAACTTAAGGGCAAATTGGTAATTACGCTTATCTCTCCAAGCCCTAGCAGTAATCATCGACGTCGAACAACCTACAGTTGCCATCTACCTCTCGCCGCCGTGCCACCCTCGAACCGTTTCACCATGATCAGACACCACTATGCGAACCCCTCGCCCAACCGCGCCTACGGCCGCCACGCGGCGTGCTTCGCCGCTGCCAAACAGCGTCCGCCGCCGTTCAACCATTTGTCCATTTTCTGATGAACCCGTGCATCCCTGAGGTGATTGTAGGCCATGGATCACCTCTTCTCATCTTCCTCTACCCAATGGTCACCTCCGTTCATCCCATCGATGAAGATCTACTGTTGATCTCGAAGCCCTAGAACGAACGGCCACGACTGTTTCACCAATTTATGGCCAAACCATGCTTCGATTGCAAAAACGAACTGCAGACGCAGATTAGGTTCTTCAAGAGCTTCACGATGATATATTATATGACATGATTTGAGCAATTTGAATTTTTCGATTTGATTTGGAATTGGGAATTTAGGGTTTTGAGATGTCTGCCATTGGGAAGGAGCAGACGAGAACATAAAATTATACGTACAGACAATAGAATAAAAGACCGCTAGGGTTTATAATAGTCTGTATATAAACAAAGCTAAAACAAGAATGGATAAGAATGAATGTAATAGATTGAATGGGTCGGAGTGATAACAAGGACCCGAAAAGCCCGTTTTGTTCCCGAAACGAAAATAGGTAATCCAATGTATCAAAATATAGGTTTTCGGTATTTTCAAACTCAATGAAACTAGTTTTAAACCCTAATTCCATTCTATATAGAAGTTAGCATTTAAAATTAGATTATATTCATTTAAATTCTTTTAATTGATTTCTACGCGTTTCGATCCCGCACGATCAAATGATAAGTCCGATCGCTGCGAAACTTGAAATCCAATAATAATTCACCATTACGGATCCGATGAAACTGGTTTCGTCGAAATCCGAGACAGTGCCCAATAAGACTAATATTACATGTTAATTAAATGAATTATTAATTTAAAAATCAATTTAATCACTTTTAAATTCTAGATTAAAAGTTAACAATTTTTATCATTCTTGATCAAACAGAAATAATAATCTTTTAAAATTAATTTTTCCATGTTAATTTCAAAATTTAAATATTAAGCTAATTTTAAGGTTTAATTACAACTGTAAAAAAAACCTAGTTTATTATAATTTAAATTCCAATTTGATTTTGGTTTACATTCTTATTATTTAATCATTAAATACCTTATGAATTTATTTAACATAAGTGTCCATCTTATTGTTCTCATCACTCCACAATTAACGTCTTTTCTTCTATTAACAGCAATATTTCAAATACATTAAATTTCATCGATTTCCAGATTAATTTCAACGGATTAATAATAAGATGAGAATAAATCAATTGTTACAACTTAGTAATTCATATCTATTAATTCATTGTTTACAACCAAGGGTTATAAATTACTTACCCAAAACTGATTTCCTATTTTATAATAACCAATTTCAATTATATACATATTATTTCTATCTTTATACAACATTTAATACATTTCTTAGTAACCTACCATTATAGCCAAATTAACCTCTACAATTATCTTTTAACTGGGAATAACATTCATTATTAACCTTTATTATTACCATTAATTGAAATTACATCAAACAGTTGTCCATTACATTCAATCAGCATTATTAAATTATATTCTAATAATTTTTTCCATTTATAAATCATAAATTTTAATTCCTGACAATATTAAATTCTAAAAATCTTATTAAATTAAATATTTTTAATTATCCAAAATACGGGTCGTTACAATACGAGTAATAGTTAAATAAAAATTATTGGAATGAATAAATTAGGTTAAGATTGTAAAATTTTAAGTTAAAATATTGTTTCTTATGACTTATCAACTTCTAAATGATTTCTTTTATCACATTATAATTGTCTGCATATGGATATTAATAAGTAATATATAACTTATTTTAACTAAGAGCATTCATTATGAAACGATAAGCGCACATAACGAAAATAAATTAATCAAATGGAAAGCATAATGGTATACTAATTTTTTATTTTTGATTGTAATTGAGAAAGATATGAGGAAGGGAAGTTTACTATCTGATAACCAATTGTTATTAATGGTTCGGTGACCCCTATGGGATAGCGATTTACATTTGGATTGTCTATATTTAGTATCCAATATCTTTAACATTGATTAACCAATGTTAAAAAAATGTTATTAGTAATTAAGTATTATGTTTTAATTAAGTTTAACTAAAGTTGAATTAGTACCAAAAAAATAATGTGAAAATAACGATGGGAATACTCATTGATCAAGATGGAACAATTTGAACATACATTAGTTAAACCAGAATAAAAAACGACTAAACTAAATAGAAAATGAGAATGCAACAAAGTGTGTCTTCGCACAAGTTAGTTTATAAAAACCTCCTTTTTGATCATTCAAAGTATATAAAAGGTCCGAGTTCGAAGGTTCAACACAAAGGATGATCATGACTTTTTATTTCACATAATCATCGTCTAGTTCCTTAAGGTCCATAAATTAGATAAAGAAATCTTCGATCGAATCGTGCGATGCAATTGACTTTATTCCACTAACAAGCGCTTGGATATTATCTTGCTTTAAATGTCAATATTGAATCTTCACATCTTCCCCGTCTCATATATGTAGATAGAGGATTGACTAAAGCCAATGTTCAATGCTAGCAATCCAATTATCATGAATTTGAGTATCTTGTTAACCAAAAGTATATCTAATCACTCGGGGAGCTTGAAAAGGGATGACTGAGAGAGTTAATGGTACACCCTAGGGGCAATTATGTAATTTATTTTATATATACTAGAATAAATCATACGTACGTGCATCTAATAACTAAATGTATTTACTTTTTATTTAATAAAATTTAATAGGGATGCGCGCAATAAGTGCAAAAGCATTAGTGGCCATAACACCTTTATTTCAAGCAGTCTTGTTGGTGGTATCAGATGCAAATCGATAAATTCCATTGATGGACGGTCAGGAAGGAGGTGATGGTGGAGACAGCAAACCGATGGTGAGATTCTGTTGATGGGTGGTCATAAAGGGATAGCATCTAAGGTCTTTTTGGAATTTCAAAAAGACACGGTAGAAATCATATTGATTAAATTTTCATCATTAATAGTGTGTGTGTGTATGTATATATATAGTTGTAATAGAAATACAATTTTTTGGTCCGACCATGAATTTCCTAAAATACACTTACTATAAACAAATAAGGGCCATGAGGTCACAAGTTCAAATCCATCTCATTGCGAAAATTAGTCTACATGATTATTTATAAAGTTTGGAATATTATTAAGGTTATAGGTTAGAACCTAAATAATGACAATGTTTCACATATTTTTATTGTATTTTTGGTAATATCTTCTCTCAATTAAGTATTAATAAATAAATGTCAGTATTTTTGTTGCTCCATCCGAGTCGGTAGAAACTGTTGTTGTGGTTGTGGATACACCTCCCTCGGATGTTTTCTTTTGGGGAGCGTCTGAGCAGGCTTGGATTCATGAACCTTCTGATATTGATATGATCCCAAGGGTGGCTTTTTTTATAAGTACATAGGTGGAGAAGATGAAGTTAAATAATTATATTACCATGTTGAGGAAGAAGGTTTGGCTCTCACTGTTCTTCGACAAGTTGGTGATATGAATTGTGCTATTTTATCAGATATTACTTAGGACAGGAAACACTTATACTGCAAGGACTCGGTGGACTTCATTCCCAACTTAGCTTTTCCCTTTATAGGATTTTATCATGTTATTGGATCTGAATCTTCGGATGATGGGAGTGACATGAGTGGTTCCTCCTTTTCAGAGAGGGACTAGGGTTGGTTTTTGTCTTTAGTAGGTTGGCATTCTACCAACTTCCCGTGCTTTATTTCCTTTAGCTGTTTCGGCGCCTGTACCGAACACTTGTTTCTTATTCTTTTATATATGTAGATGGCCCACAAAAAATGCCAGCTAGCTTTGCTAAATTTTTTACCTTACTCTGAGTTTTTTTTACAATTTATAAATAATAACTATTTCACCTATTCATACATAAAATCATTTTAGGTACTATTTTGAACGTTCGGTTTTTTTCTCATACTTAAAAGGATTTTTGGAAAAGAATATTTCAGTAAAAAATTAAGATTATATATATATATATAGAGTTTTACATTATTTTAATATAGAATTTAATATTTTTAAATTATTTCTAGCTATACATTTTTTTTAAAGGATCATCAAATTAAAAAAATTAAAACAACATGTTAATGTTTTGCTGATGTTATGATGCCAAAATTTAACATTGAAGCTTTTTTAATGAAAATGACATTGAAGCTTTTGAATTTCAATTTGCCCTTTCACCTTTCCCCTTTCATGACCTTTTATTAATGCCTTTAACACACAGATTATGTGTAATTTGTATTATTATTAATTTATATACTATTCTAATTAATCATTTGTCTTGCACGTGCGAAGCACGTGCCATTTGATCTCGCGTATATGTATAACTTTGTAATCAATTTTGTTCATAATAAAAGTTATTTGGTGTTTATTTTCTTTAATTACTTTACTATATTGTGATATAATTAATTAAGTAATTAACTTAAAGGATATAAATAAGAAAACGAAATGTTATGTGATGTAATTGCAAATAGTTACAATCCTGGGTAATCATAGTAAGATGTTTCACGAAAGGATATTGATTCATCCATTAAGGCCAGAGTATGTAACGCTGTCCAAATGTTGGACAATACATTACTCATGGCCATTAGGGCACCAAGGGGTTACATACTTATGGTTACAGAATAGTTGTAGAATGACTCAACCGAGAGTTTTCTGTTGATTAATAATAACTAGGTCAAACAGGAAACCTCGATGTGATGATATTACCTAGTTCTCTCGATTTGATCATAATGTGGGACTACAAAGTGGATACTACACTTTAATTATAGTTAAATCATGGCATTAGGACCATCGAGCGACTATAGTTGGGTCTAAACCGAGGCGTAGGAAGTGAAGCACTATTCAGCAGAAAATTTCTCTCCTCGGTTGCATGAGGTTAGTATCACAGAAAACTTTAGTCAACTTAAAGTCCACATCTTTGGTCAGAGTAGAACAGTTAATAATAAATGTTTTTATTAAACCAAGGGAGTTGTAAATGGACTAAATAATTGAATATGTGTATTATTGGAGTTTTGACCGATAACGAACTTCATACATCTTAAAGTGATATAATGTTGATGAAAAGAACATGTGTATATTATATCATTACTTAACAGTACCACTTAAGGTGATCTAAAATTTAATTTTAGTAGAAAGAACTATAAGTGATGAATTCAGGCAAACCGTCACACCATCGGCTAAAGTGACATATAAACATTAATATTTGAATTATTCAATATTAATTGCCGACTAAATTCACACCTGTGAGTCACACAACTGCATATATAGATTCTTCAAAATACCATACGATTTCAATTAGTTTGTAAAATGTTATGAATTAATGTTTAAGAAATATTAATTGTTATGTATTTGATGTTTTAGGTGTTTTTAGTAAATAGGATGGCTCGTAGAAATATTCTAGGAGTCGTTAGAAATTGTTTGGACATACATATAACGTTATATGTGCATATATTGATATACGATATCGGTATATATTTAAACGGGCTTAAATATAAACAATTCCATAACGGGATGAAGATATTTTTTACTTATGAATAGTAATAGGTATGGCCAACCATAAGGAAAGGAGAAAGAGGCTAAATTTCAGTTTGAATTGGTACGGAAGACCGAGTAAAAGGTAGAAGATACTTCTCCCTTTGCTCCCTCTATAAACACCAACTCTTTTTCTACTTATGTTCCATCCCCTAGCCACCATCTTTTATACTAGCCCTCATTATCTCCCCTAGGCCAAACCCTATTTGATCGAGATACAACTTTAAATTGGTAAGACTCGTCTAGTTGCAAATTCGAGTGGATTGAAGATCATAAGAGTCGATTACAAATTGAAGTGTTACAAATGACAAGAACTACTAGGTACCAACCTATCTTATTTTAAATCCACATGCTTATGTCCTTTACACCTATATATTTAATAATTCCATGCATATGTATAATTTTATTTAATGTTTTAGATATATATATATATATATATAATTTATAAGAATCATCATCATCATTGATGTAACTTAAAAAGGCTTGCATAAATGGGCACTAGGGTTCCTTTTCTCAGTCGCCTTCTTTTTTCAAGTCTTTACTGTCTTCGTGCATTCATACAGTTATGGATGCTTTATTATCAGTTTCATAGGTCTTGGCTTCTGGTTTGGGTTTCTTTCCTTGCCATTTTCCACTGTTTCTTTTGACAGCCATGGAGATTGCATTTGCAACAGGTGGTTCTCCTCTTGATGTACCTGTGTTGTTTCAGGACATTTTCGATTGGGTTCTCTACCTTGCTACTCTCCAATGAATTGGTCTCAAAGTATTTCCTTTCACCGTCTTGATGCTTCATGATCATATGTTTTGTTGTTATTTTCTCTCTCTCCTTGAAATTTTTAGTACTTATCTCGTGTCTCCTTATATGAAGTCTTATGCAAGAGGTCGAATGTACTATAATTTTTTCAATGGTATGTAAGTGATTTCCAAGAATGTATTGTATTGTGGCAAGAGATAGCTTGTTTTGGTCAGACTATATTTAATGCAACTGTTTTATTTAGTCAGAGGGCTTTAGATGTAATTGTATAGCCTACGTAAGAGGCTAAGTAAGATTTCCATGTGCAAAGAGTGTAAGTGCACATTAAGTGTTTATGTGCTAAAGCTGTTGAGGTATTTTGCCTCAACCTATAATAATCTTATCTATAAAAGTTCATGGTTCACCATAAAACCGGCTTACCTTTTATAAAAAGTTCATATGAATTAACTTTAAAATTATAATAAACTGAAATTGCAAACTAAAATTATATATATGCAACATTAATTTTCGACCATATGAAAAATTTAATTTATATTAATTATTTTAAGAAGTTAGATTTAGTTTATTATAAACTTAATTTGTACAGTTAATTTTCAGCTAAATTAATATATATATATATATATTATACTATCATTGATAATTTTATTGAAATATTATTTTTCTCATGAGTTTTAAAATATAAAAATAAATTATTTAGGCCGAAAGATTTTTAGTTATCGATATATATATATATATATAATATTTATTTTATATAAAATTTTATATTTAAACTGCATATATATCTCTATTATTAGTTGAAATTAATACTCCAATATATATTCTAAAATTAATATATTTGAATTACTCATCGTATAAGAAATTTATTTCAACATTTTGAAATAGTCGTATTTAATTTAAGACTTAAATATAAAATATTTGGACTTGGTCAAAACTAGATTTTAATTAAGAATATTTTAAATATTTAATTTTGAATCAAATTAATATGTTTTTACTTGGTCGAATAAATTTTCAATAAATATGATTTAATTATATATACACATACAATTATTTCAACTATATATATATATATATATTAGTGTGTGTGTTTGTCTAAATTATATATATGGCACTAATATACAAACCATATACATTTATCTTGGTATATTTAAACATATGTATGCACTTAGGAATTAATATTCCTTAGTATGTATATGAAATTATCATATATATATATTTGTATGTATGTATGTTATATCCAAAAATGCTTGTTATTATTGGTTGAAAAAGCAAGCCATCACAAGTTGGTGGAAGATAAAGCTATCGAAAGATAAAGGCCAAAGCAAGCTATCATATGTTGACAGTTAATAGAGCTATCACAAGTTGAGATCCAAGGCAGGCTGTCGCATGTTGACAGTAGATGAAGCTATCGTACATTGGTGGCCATAAGCCATCATAGGTTGAAGATTTAAGCAAGTTATCCTAAGTTAAAATCAAGACAAGCTATCATAAGTTGATGATATATGGAGTTATCACAAGTTAAAACAAAAACAAGCTACATCGGATTGATCTTCTGGAGCTATCCGAAGATGATAAATTCAAAGCCAATATATGATAAGAGAAAAGGTAGAGTTGTTGAAGGTTGAGGTTGCTAAGCTATAGCATGTTGATAGATTGAGCCATCAAGGGTTGATACTTCTAAGCTATCGTATGTTGATGGATTGTGCTATCGAGGGTTGATAATTCTAAGCTGTCGCATGTGGATGGATTGTGCTATCGGGGGTCTTTTTTACACGGTTCTTGGATATCTAGTATAAAATTAAAAAGCATTTACAAAAGAATATGTACAATTCGGCTCATTTGGCCCAAAACACAACAAAATAAAATACATGTAGTATTTGATTCGGCCCATCCAACAAACCAACTTAGGGTTAAATGAAGCTTCTAATCGCATTGATTATTCATTCATTCATTCATGGATCATCCTCTTTTCCTTTTCTACTTCAAATAGCGACATAAGAAAAATTCTGCTCTAAAATTCCTCCTTTTCACGACAAAAAAATAGTTCTTTTTATACTTCACACTCTTTAACATCTCTACTTGAAAATGTTGTTCATTGGGTTCGAGTTATTTCTATGCTATAACACTAGATTTAGCCATGTTGAAACGGGCTTAGATCTACTAGGATATGTAAAAATCTAAGTAGATCTAGCTAAAGATTAAGCATGCCTTTATTGTCTGGATTTTTATCATGAACACGATTGATATGAGATTAAGTGAGGAGTATTAGATAGTTTCCTATTTTCTCTCTTATTCAACTATTTTAAATATCAATCTCAAAACCCTAATAAGATAAATTTTTGGCTGCCTATACCTTCTTCTTTTGTGCCAAAATCAACATCTCAAACAATCCAAAAATTCTTAAATCAAATTCAAGTTAAAACCAAGGCTATTTGATAGCAAAAGTCGGGGATTCCAGACTAGCAATCTGACGAATCAAGGACATCCAGAGGGCATCTCTAGTAAGTAATCTTTTATTTATATATAATCATGCTATTATAATTTATTGCTCATGTACATCTGTGTATATACATATAATTGTTGCTTAATTAGTTAGGCGAGATTTCTATCGGTAATGTTGTTGTCACAATTGAGATTTGTTATGTGCATAAAATTTAATGTTCTTACTCATAGTTTATCTATAATATGATATTCTATGTTAAATAAAATATTTTAATTTAATATTATATTAATTGATATATATAGACACACACACACATTAATTTGTGAATCAATACACATACACAATTTGTATCAAAGCATATATGTTTATAAATACTATATAATATTGGTCCAATATTTTTCTAATACATGTTTATATTTATTATGAATTATAAGATCCGAAGATATTTTTATATTATTATTAGATATTAATTATCATTATTTAATCACTATAAGAGTTAATAAATTTATATAAAATAAATAATGTTTAAAAAATTCGATTTTATATATTTTTTAAATTAGTTCATCATGGCATAAGCTTTTGGAAAAAATTTTCAGAATTGTTTAATTTTTTTAAAATTAAATTAAAAACCAACTGTTTAATATTTAATTAATTAAAAATATTAATTTAATTCAGGAAAATTTGGAATTTTTTTGCAACCTCAAAAATGTGATCATAAATCTTTTAAAAATTTAAAATTTGACATTTAATTATATAATAATTATTTTTTATTTAATAACGACAAACTATTCAAATAATTCATGATATATATACACACATATATATTAAAATATTAAAATCCTAACAATTTCAGAACTAAAGTGTTTTACAATTTGAAAGTTAAATTAAAAAATAGTTAATATATATGTGTGTGTATGATTTATTATGAAATAATTTACTTCCAATAATTATATTTATATATATTCACATATATTTAAGTAATAAGTTCATATAAAAAACATTTTTAGTTATTACTTATAATATAATATATATACATATATAAATATATAAATATATATTTTTTGTAATAATTTTATATAATAAAACATATTTATATACACATATATACATATACATATACATATACATATACATATACATATACATATACATATACATATACATATACATAAACATACACATACATACATACATACATACATACATACATACATACATACATACATACATATATAATCAATTGAATATTTATAACCATATGTACACGCACATATTTGGACAACATACAATACATATAGAATGAGCTAATATGTCTGTTGCGATGTAAATCCCAACATCTATATACGTGCATTTTATACCCTACTCGATTATCATGTTACATATGCACACACATATAAATATGTATATGATACATACGTATACTTATAAATTAAGTAAAATCAAATTAAGTAAGCTTCATACTACAATTTATAAACTAAATAAAATATATGATTTTATTTAAAATAAAATTAGAAATATCCTAAATAAATTAGACTGCATAGGCCCAATAATGATCCAATAAGTTTTTTTAAATTCACCCATAACTTCCACCGTGGGCTGACCCGGTTCCAACAATACTTATATCAACGGTATAAGTATATTCACAAAACCTTACATTTTTAGTACTTAGATAATGTACCCATATGCTTATCTCAACGGTATAAGTATATTCACAGATCTTAAGAAAGATTCAATACTTCCAAAATCATATTTAAATGGGTCTAAACAAATGTCATTTAAAAATATTGTTTACTATAAAGCCAAACTCATTTTCTAGTGTACGAAAATCAATAGTATGGATATTAAACCGAATATACTTACCACCACTTCCCAATTTCAAACTTTCCCTCGGTTAACAACGAAGTCGGACAAGTTAGAGAACTAACCTTGCCTCAACATACATTCTTAATTCTCAGGATAGGGACAAGTTTCCCTACCTTGGAATTTGGTGTTAAGTATGGAAAGAATGCTTTTCATACCACCATAATTTAAAATGATCATTTGTAGAAATCAAATCTTATTTCCTTTCATAAAATTCCTTTTATATTTACAAACTTTATTTATAAATTTCCTTTCTATTTATAAAACTACTTTATAAATCTCCAAATTTATTTATAAGATTTCTTTTATAAAACCTCAAGTTTATTTATAAACTCCTTTTATGAAACTCCAAATTTATTTATAAAAATCATTATAAAACTTCTTTTATAAATCTCCAAATATATATAAACTTCTTTTAAAATCTTCACATTTATTTATTAAACTCCTTTTATAAAACTCCTAATTTATTTATAAAACTTCTTTTATAAATCTCCAAATTTATTTATAAACTACTTTCATAAATCTTTAAATTTATTTATAAAACTACTTTTATAAATCTCCAAATATAATTATAAAACTCCTTTTATAAATCTTCAAATTTATTTATAAAACTCCTTTTATAGATCTCATTTACGTTTCACAAACCTTTAGTTTCAAGATCGAATACTTTCCATAAAACAGTTATTTCATACATTACTATAAATCCACAAATGTGATTTATTGTACCAAATTATAAAAATGATATAATTTTTCCTTTTTATAAAATACCATTTATAAATATATTCTTTTATTTATAAATACCGTTTATAAATCTCTCTTTTTATACAACATTTTATATAAAATGTTTCACCAATATTTATTCCAAACATTGCTATCTTCTTTTAAAACAGAATTAATTTATTACAAAAGATAAATTCCCTTTGATTTTCCTTTAAAATAAATTTTCATTATTATATTAACTTTTCTACAAAATAAATACCTTTTAAAATACTGTTTAAAACATTTCTAAAAAAGTTAGAGGAGTTCAAAAACCATTTCCCAACAAAATACCATCGAAAATTCAAAAAGTAACATTTAAAATCATTCTTCGAACCAAAACCAATTTTGAATCAAAACAGCAAATAATAGTATTTTCAAAATACTATAATAAGGCCTAGAGCTACCACAGTGCTTAACCAATGCTACTATTACCTTTATCACCAAAAAAGTTCAACTTTTAACATATATCAATGTCATATCCAATATGGCCAACTACCAACTTTAAGCATTCAATAAACTATACAACAAGTATATAACTGAAATTTAAAATCAACAACGGTGAGAAATCTGGATTCCTCAACATAATTCCCTGCATTTCATTTTATAGGCCATTCACTTTTTAAAGTAGAAATTCAACCAAAACAAACCAATAAATCATTCAAGCACAAAAATAGTAATTTATATCTACTATGGATCATATAGTGTTCATCCAAAGGTGAGTTAACTCACCAAAATTCCAACTGAGTCTTAAGCGTTCCAGTTCAATCTAAAATCGAATGGCGTTCGATTTTAGCTTAAAATTTCACTTGCTCCAAACTTGACAAAATCAATTCCAATGCATAGATAACGCTCTTACGAGCGCAACACAAAATACCACATCTTGATTGGACCTCATATAAAGAAGTTATTGATTTAATATGTTATGAGATTAAATATTCATTAATTAACTTCAATGAATTAACCTTACACTTAATTACCAAATCAATCCATCTTTCCCAAATCAATATGCACATTGATACATGCATGAACCCACCTAGGCCGACCATCTCTCCTCCCTTATCGGATCTACACTCCACTAAATGACGAATGGACTTTGCCATCATATCTCTCTTTACGTGCTCGACTCGACCAACCCCACCACGTCAGGCTCTCCCCCCATCGAATATGCGACCTGATTCCCTTCACTTTGGCCATGCAATCATCGCATTTCACCATAAAGAAACGCACCAACTAAAACTCGGTCACTAAATGCCATTCCCCTCCACAAACCCGACGCCAATCTTTGATTTGCCTAATGTCGAGTATAACCCACACAAACTCAAACCCTAGCCTACGCTCTTCACATGGAACCTCTCCCTTCGTTGCCGCACGCTACTAAACAAACATAGATTCGAAGCTCTAGCCCAAACAGACCCGACAGATCCAATTTTGTATTTTTTTCATGGAGTAAATCAATTGATTTTGATTTTTAAAAGGCGGAGGCCATTTTTGTGTTTACTGTAAGAGGGAAAGAAAGAAAATTGAAAAGTAAAAGGTGAAGAATTTAAATGAAGAATAGTCTTAGGGTTGATGCTTGATTATTCAAATATTTTTAGCACCTCGCTACACAGAATTTCGTTCGTATAAGAACCGCAAATGCCAGAAATAAAAATACGATCGCGCACAAAAATTAAACACAATCACAAACCAATAATAATATACACTGGTTATCTTGTTCTATAAAATTTCAAAAATATCATTGTTTGCCAAAAAATATGTCAAACGATAATTTAAATATTATCCAAATTAAAAATTATGGAAAATGCTATAAATAAAATAAAATTACCTCATTAAAAATTGACTCATTTTATTAACAATTGATTTTTATTATTATTTATCACATTCGAATCAAATTTGAATATTTAAATAAATTAAATATTCCGATTTGAAAATTTAAAAATTGTGGGTCGTTACAGTTACGTGTTGTAGTCTTAATGGATATATTGATCTTCAATCTCGATACATTTTGACTAGAAATATTTAAAATGGTATATTTATTTTTATTGTGATAAATTACTTACTGTTACAACACTTTGTAACTATTATCATAAACATACCATTCATGGATTTTCTATAAAATATACTTTTAATTAAATTAATTAATTAATTCATAACACGTTACATCAAATATATAATAGAAAGAAAACACCTTTTATTTCAAACAAGATTGGTTATCGAGTTTGGTATATGTAACAAATTACATAATTTCCCTTAGAGCATACCCCTAACTCTATCATTCTCTTACTTGCACTTGGGGTGAATTATCTCATTCCAACTTTTCCAATCGGTTTTCTCCAAACCAATAGGGTCAGTCCCTCAATGAACATGTATGCTATTATGTTTTAATTTTTCTACTTTGTTAAACAACTATCTCCGATGCTGATAAACTACCTTTATTATGTTGAACAATTCAGAGTATGTCTCTCGACTTCTAGTGAGCTGTAATTCTATTATGAACCATATCGTGATCTTGTTATTATGTAACAATGTTACGGGATTCTTAATATTTGGAATCACCCTCAGCTCAGCTATAAATTTGTGCTTTTATATTTATATATATTGCTTTTATTGCGGTGCTACTCAAGGCAATTCACTTAGGATTTTTCATTGAATCAACCATGGTCTTTCATTTGGAACATTTCCAAATTAGAGATTCTTAACTTGAATTTATTATTGATATATTATACTTAATATCACTTATGAAATTTGAGTCTGAACACTCCTTCATAAGGCGTCTGTAGTTTCTGTAAACAATTCTTTGGTATTTCATAAATATACAAGAAAACCTCAAGCAACCATTTAGTGATATGAATTTGGATTTGATATTTGCTTCATGTATCAAATACACAAACAAATCACGATATCATAGACAACATAACATGTATGATAATTTCTATTGCTAATACATAAGGAATCCATCTTATATGTTCCATATTAAACATCATAATAAGGTGTCCTTGCATATAGTTTAGGAAATTCCCAATATCTTTTACACTTCCTATAAGAGACATTATTCAAATCCAATGTCGAGTAATAAAACAATTAAGACTGATTATAACTTAAGTACATCGTTAACAATAATTAGCAATGTGTTGTTTACTTATGGCTTAGAAATATCTCTGTACCTTTTAGCATTCTTTATTATGAACACAAGCTTTCTCTGCATTTTGACTGATAATCAAAGTATTTGATATTTCTATAAAAATACTTATTCAATTCTGATGCTTATAGAATGATACTTTCTATTATTTCTTGGATCATAAACAGAAACCCATAAACTTAATATCCCTCCCACTAACTTCAAGACACTTTGGTTGTTATGTGAAACTATCTATTCTAAATCATTATTTAGAATTTTCCATTTCAGCACATACGTACCAAACACAAAGTCATACTAAGCAATAATTTTGTGAGTAAATCCAAACTAACTCGAGCACATCGAATGGTGAATCTATTACGTTAATTTTAACAAATGAAATCTATTGTATTATTCTTATTAATGTATCTTATTGTATTCCAACTGCATTTTCCTTTCACTTAAAGACAGATTTGCGGCCAATTGAACATATCCCTTTGGGTACAACTATCAAAATCATATTTTGATAATGTACTTGGAGTCTATTTCGGATCTACACATCGTACCATATCAGTCTATACTCTTAATGGTTTAATTTAAACAATAGAGGATTATTTATTCTTGATATTGGCAAAAAAACTCGCAGTTTTTATTTAATATACAAGAATACTCATTAGATGTTCTAATGTATTATGTTCATTTAGGTTCGGTCAATTTATTTCATCCCTTATAATCAATTTTGTCCTTGGATCATATCCAAATTCATTTTATACCAATAATTTTTTAAAGAAATTCCTTTGCTACGAAGTTGGTATTTCTTAAAACAACAGTTGTTTCTCAGTGCAATGGAGCAGGCACGCATAACATTTTATGAATTGCCTTACATAGGACTGATTTTGCTTTAGTTCACAATATATTTATGTTCACACCATAAATTAGTCATCTAATGACCATCGTTCCCCAAATTCTCTTAGGACGATTCAAACAAGATCCCTTACATACAATTAGTGCGCGCAGTTTTTCCATTCGTACAACCTGCTAACTCCTTAGCCTAGGACATGATGGAGTTTCTTATAAACCTTATCCTATATGATTTTGTAAACTATTCTTCGAATGATATTAATCTTAACCTTGTGTAATACTCTTAAGTGCATACCTTATAAAAAGAATTTACGTCGATTTCACTCATCATTTAGTTGTCCTTTGTCCGACAAAGTTCGATCAATCCTTATCAACAGATCATTATGTATTATAAGGAGGAGTGACTCTTAAGACTAAATCTTTATTCATTTTAGGTATGTTTGGAACTCTTTCCAATATACTTACCCATTCGATCAAATCGAATCATTTTATTGCATGGTGTTTTATTTACTTCCATTTTATATTATATGAACTTATCATAGACGTGTTCCATACATATTAAATAAACATATTTATGCGTGTGATTATTAATTGGTGAATATAAAGAAGTGTATGGAACCATTTTGGTATTATCATACTTGTGATTGCATACATCTATATGTATCAATACGAAGAGTTCATTAACTCTTATGATGCTCCCACTAAATGGGTGCATAGCCCTTAATTATTTGAGATATAATTACCAATCTCATATGATTTATAATTGTATAATAAAAATTGTCTCTCAGAACTACAGCTTAGTCTATAATTCCAAAATAATTGTAAATAATTTTAGATACTTTTGTATTTTCAATGCATCACTTTTATTGTGAAAACAAATACTATATTATAGTTTTATTTCATAAATAATGTGCAGTACATTTTACGAAAATAATTTTTGTAACTTGATGAACTCAATAAGTGTTATATGGCATGCTCCTACTATTCTCGCCATTACTATAATAGCATACCAAATGCAGAGGTCCATCGTCCACTTAATATAAAAAATTTATTTCATATACTGCTACTAGTTTACAGTGGAGAGTTTTGATCAAATACCTTGAACTCAAAGAAATAAATTTCATAGGAAACAATATTTTATACGAAATACATTTTCAGAATATAAATCGTATTTCTTATTTCAATGTTAAGCATCAATCATTATTATTATAATTCTCATTTCCGATATTTCTTTATGAAGTAGAGATGACCATTCACCCTCTTCATCCCAACTATATCTTAAATCATGTCTACTCTTATACATTCATTTTCCTTTTTAAATGGTCAAACTATTCAAAAGAATACCCTTGCTACAACATCATAATGAATTCTTTACAAAAATGCATTTGATTATCCTTAACATTTAAGGACATCAAACATGATGCACCTTACGTAGACTGATCAAACTGATATTTCAACGATCGAGTTCTTAGGTTTATATTGTAGTTTTGATCTTGTATTAAGTTTAAGACAATACGATATCTATTACAATCGATCAAATTGAATACTCGATCTAATAGTATGTTTTATTTGTTTTCTTTGAATGAACTAATTTCATCGAAGTATTGTACATTACGAACTATGACCATTCACCATATAACACTTATTGTGATAGTTTATGGATCAAATATCCATAGTCTTGTATTGCTTTTGAGTTCAAAACTCATTGAATGCAATACACAATCTCGACCAAATAAACACATAAGCGACCAAATTACGAACATATTAAATTGTTGTAAAATTTGGCATTTGCATGGGTATAGAAAACATTTACATGCAAGAAGTATTTAATAATAAGTGTATGCTATGTTTCTATTTATCAATCTTCAATTTAGTTCATTTCTATATCTTAATTGATAAATATTTTTATCAATCGTATAAATATACAAATTTATTAATGTAGACTATTATAACATTATATAGCATGTATTCTTATAATATTAGAAAGGTTAAATGTTATCATTTCATTTTTCTAATAAGGCCCTATTAGTCTTTTATGTTTTAATTCATCAAACCTTAAGTGAAATATAGAAGTCTTACGACTTCACTAGTGGGTGTTAGGACTCTTATGCCTTGGGATTCTGACCTTGAGAAAAACTCAACAAATCATAAGTCTGCATATGATGGATAACTCCTTATCGGTTGTATCATATGCAACTCTTAATCTGTGGTTTTATGTCCTAATCCTTCCTTTACCTTGAGGAAAGCTCAACAAGTAAAGTGGGATTATTCACTTGGACCTATCATTTCGTAGCAGCCTAAGTTAATGCACATACCTTGAGGAAAGCTCAACAAATATGTGTAGTTATCTTACCTTGTTTATTCAATACATTAATATTACTACACATAAGATCCCCAGCTTAAGGAAAGCTCAACAACTAAAGACTATGCAAGTAGTCAATTACTATATAAATGATAGAGGACAACTTTATATTAAAGATTCATAATCTTTAATATATTATATCGAGTGTTATCGACTTACAAAATAATGTATTTCTTATGAAATACCCTCATGATTCAAGTGTTGGACACATCAGAAATCACGGTATATGTACACATATATATGTATTTATTTCTTAAGTCTATTTAGGGTTTCCTTAATGTTTCACATTTAGTTTATACATTCATATCATATAAGTTTTATTATTATATAGCTATTATATTTCATATTACTTACATGATAGTCTTATATATAATATTATAATAATTAAATATTATTTAATTAATTTTAATTAATTAAATATTTAATTGATTTTATATTAGTATTCCAATACAACTTTTACATTGGACATGTCTACTGTAACCCTTATAGTATATACTATAACCTTTATAGTAGTGTGTGTAGACACATATTGTAACCTTTATAGTATAACACAAATATCTTATATATGTGTTTTTTTATTTAATTAATCAATCTTTAATTTATTATTTAATTAATTAACCTTTAAAAAATTTATTTAATTAAACAATTTTAATTAAATTATATTAATTTCAAAATTTTATTTTATATACATACGTGTATACTTATGTTATCTTAAACACCTTAAAATAACAAAACATATATTAATATATATAGAATATTTTGAAAACTTAAGTTGTATTGTAACTTTTATAATAAATATGTTTTTATTTTAAATTTAAAATATTTTATTTTAATTTTCAATTTTTTTTGAAAATTAGCTCAAGACCAAATTCAAATTGGGCATTTTCTATTAAGGGCAACCTTTGGGATTACTTCACCTTTCAGGCCAGGCTAGTAACCAGGTAGGACAGGGTACTTGATTACCCAATTCAAATCCTAGACATTACCTTTTAGAAACTATACTAAGTGCGCAAGCTTAATTAGTTAGCTCTAACATGACTAATTTAGACCGCATAGGCTATTGGGTTGTGACACCATTGTTGCTCCAGCCCAAACTCCTTTAGGGTGACACAATTAGGTACCTCACGAGTGAGTTTTACATATAGAGTTTTGACTAGCATAACCATCATAGGACATGTAGGGGTAAGAGGCAATGCTTCGTCACTGATCACAATGTGAGAACCCCTATCGTGCTAGTTGTAGGGATTGAACCTGGGACATCCAATGTACCAAGTGAACACCTCAACCAACCTTGCTTTGATAACATTGTTGGATTAGGCCAACCCGCAGTAGAAGAAATTGGTAAAGTTCAAAAAATTTCCTTTTGGATTTTTATATAGCCTATGTAGTCTAAATTCATTTAGAACTTTTCTAAATTTTCTTTCAAAAAAAAATCTTAATTTTAATACAATTGTTTAAAATAAGTTTCATTTAATTTTAAATTATTTGTATTATAATAAATGTATCAAATACATTCATTTGTATGAAGTGTAAGTGCATTACAAGTAGTGTATATATGTGTGAAATCATGTAAAAGTTTAAAGAAAGAAACCTTTCATTTCTTTCTCTTAACATAAATAATTAACCAAGGAAAGATGGGGCCATAAATGTAGAAAGAGAAACCTTTTGTTTCTCTCTCTCTCTATAATTAACTGATATATTAAATGACATTTACTATTGAATTCACCACTACAAGAAAATACACTTTTGATGGCAATATAGGATTGCATGGGAAGCCGTATCGCTATCTTTCTATTATTAGTTCTGTAAAAATACACCGTCTACATGCTATTATTATGCCTGGTATTAAAACGAAAAACTTGAGCTGTAAAACATTTCGTTCCCTCTCATTTTCTTTATTCACCAAAGCCCCTTTCTTGTCGACTTCTCTCAGAAAACCCTATCTTCCTCCTTTCTTCCTCGATTCGAATTATAAATCATCACAACCAAACTCGACTTGGAAAATCTATCTCCCTTCTCTTTTTTGGATTTACTCTGATAACCCTAACTCGGGTATGTTATTTTTTTGTTGTGCATGATTTAACCAATTCAATAAGTTTTGCATTATTTTATCCTTGCTAGACTGATTGGTTTAGTTTATTTACCACTCCAATCGATCGGTATTTGTTTAACTCCACTCTTAAGATTTTGATAGTATTTTATGAATTTGGATTAGGATAATTAAATGCTGATGTTGATGCCTCCCTTAAAAGTTCCAGGACATGTAAATCATTAGGGAAAGGATTGAAATTTAGTTATACATTCGGCCTATTTGACGTCTCATTTGATTAATACTTAATAATTAACCGTTGAATATTTTTATACCTTATTTGATGGTACATTTCATTTTTTTAAATTCATTTGCTTGTTATAAAAATTATAGGATGATTTCATTGAAGATATTTTTGTAGAACATGCTTGTTCTTTATTGTCCTTAAGTAAAACTGTAACGACCCTAAAATTTTGATATTGGAAATCAGGATATTTAATTGATTTTAAATATCTGGAATTAAATTTAAACAATAAATTCAAATATCAAAGTGAATTTGGTAAATTAATTATTGAATTTAATCGTTAAATCTGGGTAAAAAAAATTTGAATTTTCAGTTTTAAGCTGATTAAAAATATTTTCAAGGCTTAGAAAATTTATATTGATAATTCTGAAGATAATGAAACCGTCAGAATTTAATTTGAAACAGTTTTGTTCAGTTTTGAATTTATATCGTTTAAATTGAATTTAAAAAAATAGCGTTCCGGGGTACAGTCTCGGAATTCAGCGAAACCAGTTCCATTGGATTCGTAACATTGTATTATTATCGGATTTCAATTTTCGTAATGTTTGGAGTGATCGTTTGGCCGTACGATAAGCAAACGCGCTGAAATTAAATCGAAAATTTAATTTAATAACTGGTCCAAAAAGCTATCTTCTCCATACGATCGAATTTGGACTCGAAACCTTATCCATTGTGTTCGGAATAGGCGTATAACATTACGAATGCCTGGCGGCACGCCTCAATAGGAAGTCGAGATTTTGAGTTGCGATTCGGAGGCGATTCATATTCGAATTTAAATAACTTATACAACGGTTTGACTGGTCAATGTGGTGTACATCAGCTGATATTATTTCACATCAGCTGTTCTTCTTTCATTTCGTGGTCGCTGTAGCAAGACATCTTCTCATGTTCAGAATCACGTTCTCTTGTCCCCTCTTTTCTTTTTAAATTCCACGCAACCTTTTTCTGTACTTCCTCAGTTCAAAAATCGAAAGAAAAACAATGGCCGAGTAAATTCTTTCCTCCATTCCTTTTCGTTTCATATCAAAGCATTCCTCTTCGAATCCAAAAAAACCGACCGCCCACTTCAAAATAATAATAGAAAAAAAAACAAGCGAAATCAGATTCGATTTCGAATCGAAGTCACGCGCTCGATCTCGAGCTGCTTCGAATCGCGAGTGGAACGAAGGGGATCACGACTTCGACTTCGACAAAATGGAAAATGCAAGCTCAGGCTCGGCATCGAGGCATCGCGAGTTAATAATCGATCGCGAGTCGATTATCGAAGGTGGCAGGCACGATGAAATCGAGGTCGTACGCGCGAGCATCAAGGCAATCTGGTGGATGTTCGCGAGTGATTTGGGGGAAAGTGCTTCGTCGATTTCGATGGAGGGGAGACACGATCGAGGTGTCGCGAGTGGCGACTATTCTGGGAGGCGACGCGCGCATAGGGGCATCACGATTCGAGTCGATGAAGTCATGG
Source organism: Allium fistulosum (assembly GCA_030737815.1). Lineage (NCBI taxonomy): Eukaryota > Viridiplantae > Streptophyta > Magnoliopsida > Asparagales > Amaryllidaceae > Allium > Allium fistulosum. The sequence continues at coordinate 1,002,594,630 of CM060902.1, read as the reverse complement.
CGAGCGTGAGGGTGTCGAGTCGTCAGGTGGAGGCGCGTGCGTTGGGGCCGAAGTTCAGATCGAAGCTAGGAACGGAGGTCGTGAGCTTGTTCGCGAGTGCTGTCAAAGTCCAGTGAGGTAAATTTACAATTTTTATTTTCAATTTAGCATATGTATAAATGTATATACATAGAAAATAAGAATATAATTTTAGTCGGTATATGGACTGTTTTAGTTTAAAATAAAAATAAAAACTGATATATATATATATCTATAGTTTGGAAATATATATAGATTAGGAAGATGAAATGATGATGACAGTAAATGAATATATGGATAAAACTTTGAAAGAAGAAATGTGTAAATTTATAGTAAAGGATGTTCACTGTAGTTACAATTTGCATATTTTGAATTTATATATATAGTACAGAAAATATATACATATATGGTTGAAAAGGGATTTTAAAATACATACTAGTTTAAATTAAAAAAATTTGTTAAATAGAAATTTAATTTTTCGATTGGTTCGAATATTAATGAATTGTATAAATTGTTATACAAGGTTTATTAATCGAGAAAACAAACTGGAATGATAATGGATTGCAAAATAAAAGCAAAGGTGAGATCTTCTCACTCAAAATGAAAAGTTGGATTTTTGCAGTTATTGACTGATTGATTGCTGTTTGGATGTGATATAGTATATATATAGCAATATATATATATATATATATATATATATATATATATATATTGGCATATGTATATATATATATATATTGGCATATGTATATATTGGTGATTGATTTTCTCGCATTATATAGCGGATGAGACCCTATTGCGCCGTATAATAGCGGATGATATTTTATAAATTCCATATACCGCGATATTCCACCTCGAAGTGGAATTGGTATTGTGCTAACATCTGTGGATGTAGGGAAACAGGTTGGAGGGATCCAACTGGATTCCTCAAATTGTATGAATTTATTTCATATGTTGTGTGATTTATTTATAATCTGCGTATGGATATAGTTGTGATTGAATTTGTTAAAGGCTATAATTTAGCCGAATGTATTTTGGTATCGCTGGATACCAGAAATGAACATAAATTGGATTTTGAAATTAAAGTGGAAAACTTTAAGTGAATTTATTTTTAAGAATTGAATTTATTTGAAAGAAGGAATTTTAAAGTATAAAAATTGATTTTTTGTAATCTTATCGAATAAATTCCAAGATATGGTGAAAAGATTTAATAAATGGATTTCGGGTAATATTGTTTAAAAGTTGAAGATTTGAAAATGGAATTTTGAATAGTTTGGAAGGGGTAAAGGAATTTATTTCAAAGTGATAAATTTTTAGAAATCAATTTGTAAAATTGATTTGGTATTTGAAATTAAATTTTTGGGAAATCGATATAAAAAGTTATTTGATGTTAAATGAAAAAATTTATTTGTGTTGAAACAAATTGGAAATCGATTTGTAAAATGATTTGGGGATTGGAAATAAACTTAGAAATCAATTTGTAATTGATTTGGTATTGAAATAAAAGTAGAAATCAATTTGGAATTTGATTTTGGGATTAAAAGTGAATATTTAGGAATGTAAATTCAAAATGGAATTTATAAAAGGAAAGGAAATTTGTTTTAAATCAATAAGGATTTATTTAATTGGTTTAAATGGACCATTTTGAAGTGAAAGTGTATTCTCACTATAAAGCCGAGTATATTTCCAAAGTAGCTTTTAAAAAATATAAATTAATGGTTCTAAAGTTGGGTTTTAAAAGAAATATTTGGAAATATATTCCGCGTAAGGAAATTTATTTGAAATCTATTTTCAAAAGTTGAAAGGTGAAAATTGATTTGAAATTTGTTTTCAAAGTTTTGAAGTGTGGAAATATATATATATATATATATATATATATATATATATATATCTTGTGAAGATATGTTGAAAATAAATAATTTGGAAAAATTATTTAATCTGATGATTGTGTGAATATTATTGATAGTTAAGTCACCGACTATCAATATTGCCTTTGAAATGGCACTTGAATTGTTTTTAAAACCACGCTTATTATTCGGGTTAGCCGGGAAAAGACGTTTGTGTCAGATAACCCATTCCGAATAATGATACTACGTGTATGAATCAAAATTGAAGACCGGTGTGAAGACCGGGTATTTTCAAAAATGAAAGGACAACCTGTCGAATGTCTCTGCACCGAGTTGCTCTGGTATAGAGATTTATATCACTTTTCTTGTGATGGGAAGTCCGATCGGGATTGTGAATACCCGGATTGCAAGGGCTTCTTTGGAAGTGCCTTCGGTTCTGTTCGAACCCAGAACAGACTTGTATGGTTACATGTCTGACATTATGTTTTGAGATATAAAGCTTATTTCTTTCAAATACATTTCTGTTTGGTGGCGGAGAATTTATTCTCTTAGCTTAACACCCTTCTCTGAGACGTACGAGCTCAGAGGTTATGTAGTTGAAATTTATCAGCGATATATTCCCAATTTGGTAATGTGGCTGCCGAGTTGTAACGACCCGACTTTTTCTCCACAGAAAGTCGTATCTTTAATAAGAAAGAAAGGGGTAGAAAATAGAAAAGAAGAGAAGAAAGAAAGAAACAACAACAACGATCTCACAGCGGAACGAATAAATTATATTAATAACATATACTATTACATAGTATTCAACACTTTACAGAGTTACACAGCATATACATCACTTACTAGACAGTTATAACATCTGTCTAGACATTACAACTCAATACACTACAGAGATACAGACACAGCGGAACTACTATATATATCTACAACGCTGAAGCCTCCTGCTCCATTGCTCCTCCACAATTCGTCAAAACTAAACCTGAATCCCTTGGCTACTCGTAAAAATTTGAGTACCCAAGAGTTTATAAAACAGAAATAAACAACTTGGGTCAGACATGGGTCTGGTGTGAGTAACAGGTTAAACTTGCTTAACTTCAAAACCTTTAGAAAGAAAAGGTATCACGTAAGACTCCCCACAAATAAACATGGGTAAGTTTTTACCTTACGCTAACCAAAACATTTGATAGAAAATCCAGTTATATTATAATAGGGTCTAGGGTTTTCAAATAAATATGAAATAGCTGAAATTGTTACATTATTAAATTCCAGCATACTAACCACAAAGTGGGTTATACAATCAAAACCGTAAGGGCACGTAGGAAGAATGGGTTTCCATACAATGGCAGGGCTACTGGGGTACCGCCCGTCACAGTACGTGGCCTAGATCACCGTACCGAGGAGTACGCCCGCTCCCCTGCAACACAAAGCCGGAACCATCCCTTACTGGATAATTCCGAACAAGATAACCCCGTAGTTGGCGCGACCAACCACACACTAAGCCGAATAAAAAGAAAAGGGACCTCTAGACAGGGATCTATCTTGCTCTCAGTGGGTGCTACCCACGAAGCCTTGCTGCACCTCCCCTGTTTTAGCCATTCCCGGTTGATGAGGCTTGAGGTTACGATTACCTTTAATCAGAACATATCACTTAGAATGCTCATCGCCCGCCTGACGATGTGCTGAAAGCATTCAATCCATACAAGTTCGTTCCGGGTTCGAACGAAACCGAAGGCATTATCTCGTTACACTCGTTTTGGAATCACCCTCAGAGTTAACGACAATAACCCTTGCACTCTGAAACTTCATCTTCACTTGAGATTCACGACCTATCGTTAATTTGGATCGATGTGGTATTCGGGTCTCCAGACCTGGAATTCCGGTATACGGAAACCCGATCCCGGTCTCATCGAAATCCAAAACGTATCTTTTAAGGGCCAAGTTGTTTTAAGGTTAAACAATTCAATTCTTATCTATATACACAAAGATAGATAATTCAATAGATAATCTACATTATCATCCCAAACAGATAATTCACATTATCATTATAATTCAACCAAACATCCATATCATATATCAATCATATCTCATCAGAGATATCAAACAATGAAATACATTCAATCTCATTCATCCATCCTTAAGCAATGATTTATATCATCTAATTAATTTAAAGTGAATTAAACTAATTACTTCATTCTATAAATCCTGCTTACTTAATTATTAATTAAACCAATTAATTAATCATTACTCTAAGTATCCATCTTAATTAATCATTCCTGATTAATAATCCTTTAATTACTTTAAGTAATTAATTCTTAATTAATTTCACAAATTAATTAACTTAAACCATTCAGTAATTAATCTTAATTAATCAATTCTTAATTACATCATTAATTTTATTAATTAATGATCCTTAATTACTCTTATTTAAATTAATTACATTTAATAATTAATTAGTCACATTTATTAATCACCTTTGATTAATCTCATTTAGTAATTAACTATCCTTAATTACTACACTTCATAAATTAATTACTCCTTAATTAATTATCCTTTAATTAATCCCTTGATTAATTATTAAAAGTACTAAACTCAAATTACTTTTATTAAACCACCTTTAGTTAATTATATCCACTAATTATCTTTAATTACTTTTCTAAGTAATTTATACTTTCACTAATTACCTTTAAGTAATTATCTAATCACCCAGTGATTTTCTTAAATTAATTAAATAAATTAATTTAAACTTATCAAATTTATTTAATTAATTACCTTAAGTAATTTATTTCTTTAATTACTTTTATTAAGTAATTTATACTTAACCAATTTTACAAATGATTATCATTTGTTAATAATCTACACTTATCTAATTAAATTTCTTAATTTCAAATTAATTAACTCTCAATTAATTAACTTAAAATCTTAATTATTTAATTAATTAACATTAAACCATTAATTAATTAAATTACCAAATTACTCTTTAATTACCTTATTAATTTAATGACTCCTATATCATTAAATCTCTAAATTAAAGTATAAACATTAATAACTACTTTAATTATCATTTTCAAAAAGGCTTTGAAATTCTTTTACTTTTAAATCTTCCTTTTATTCATTTCAAATTAATGATTTAAAATAAATTTCAAATTTAACTTAACCAAATTTAAATCAAATTATAACCTAATGTTAAAGAACTACTTAACATTAAAGATTTTAAACTAATTATTTAAATTCAAATCTTTTTAAAATTATACTTCCAACATTTTAACTTTGTTTAAACATTATAAATTTTATAAACTTTATTTATTTCAAACTATAATTCAAATTAGATTTGAAACCATACTTTAAATTTGATTTAAAACTTTGTTTAAATCTTGTTTCAACTTTTTAAACTCATTTTAAATTTTAAAACTCCTGTCAGATTTTAAAACTGCAACATCACAGATTACCCGAGCCAAACATCATATTACCCGAGAAAATTTACAGAAATCCCGAGACCAGCTTCGAGTTTTCTCTTCCCTTTTCTTTTATACTTAATTTTATTAAAAATTTAAAACTGTTAAACCCCCACGCGAGTCTCCCCTGAAAACAACTCGAGCCAGAGTCCTAATTTCTCGAGTATGACTTCGAGTCAAATTCCATTTCCTCCAGTACGTCTTCTTCTCCTCTAATCCAACTTCTTCCAGATGTACGAAATGTACATGTGCACAGGCGAAACGCTCGCTTTGATCATCTACGACCACTTCCCCAAGTCGACGATCAACCCCCAACCATATTACGACCATCAGAATCTCGATCAACACTCGAATTCGAATTCGAGTAACCCATCACAATCACGAACAGGAACCACAGCCTGGAAAATTCCTCGAACTCACTCCTCCGATTGCCTGAGCACCAGGACCTCTGACCACGTCTTCGTCAACGTCCCCGTTTCAAATTTCCAGAGTCTGGTGGAACTCGGTCCACCAGAGACAACGTGACGACAACTTTTCTGACCACATCGAAAACTAGGTCTACAGACTATCACGATCAATTCCCAACGCCACAGTCGTCTAACATCACTTCTATTATTTTTCCCACAATCCCCTATTACTCCTCCATCACCAGAGAAGATCACGACTTCTCCAGTCAACAAGATCATCAGAAAACCCCCAAAACCCAATTTCTGGTCAAACCAGAACTGCACATTTATCCTTAAACTAAAAATTATGATTTTAGTTTTAGAAATCATGTTTTTATATAAGGTTTCAGTTTATAGCCTGGTCTTGATGAATTAAGATGCTTAAGTTTTCATTTATATTGAACATGCACTGTTGTTTTGGTTTTCCAGAACAAATCTAAATTTATTCAACTTAAATAATTTTATTTTTATTTTAAGACCCACTCTATGATCAAACAATCAAGTTTTGTTTGAAATTTAAGTCTTAACAGAAATTGGTTTAAGAGGAAATGGATTTTATCAAAATTCTTGCTTCTAAAATTAAGTACAGGCAAAAGCAGATACTACAGCAATATATATCTACACACATCCACACATCCATATATATATACAGAAATGCATTTATAACTATACACACAAACATACTTATCAACATGCAACAGATTTATACTTAAGCTTTTTAAATTAAATGTTACTCACCTTATATGTATTGAAATAGAGCCTATCCTTGAACTGCTTTTGAATTTTAAAACTGAAATTGCCTTGCTTTTGAAAACTGTAAACTTGCATGCCCTTTTGATTTAAAAACTTGAGTTATAGAAGCTTTAAACTTGATTAAACTACATGCATGTTGGCTTCCAGGTTTGAGAAGAATGTAGACAGGTTGCTTAGATTCCAGACTTGAAAAGAAAACAGGCTTTTGTTTCCAGGGTTTTGAAAAATGCATTACAGGTCTTTGATTCCAGGTTTTAGATGATGAGAATGAATTGCAGATTTGATGAAGAAGCATTTTAGAGGAGTTGATCTACGGATTTTTTTTGAGAGGAGAGTTTTGTTACAGATTTGTTTTTCTGGGAATTTTGATTACAGGCTGAAAGTTTCTTAAGTTTTTGAAAAGAAAATAGAAGGAAATGAAGATGAGAGGTAATTGTTTATATAAGTAAAAATGATTTATTCAAATAAAAGAAAAACAAAAATTCACAACTTGACATTTGTCACTAGAGTGGTTAATTAGTTTACATTTGTTAAAACAAAGTCTTTAGAGAATTACACATGTCCTTTTAATTAGTTTTATTTATTGTAAATGTAATTAAAAGCCTTTACTTAATTTATTAAATACTTATCTATATATATATTACTTTTTAAAGAAACAAACTAATTATATTTATAAATAAAAGTTTATACATATATTTTAAAATCCAAAACTATTTATAACAACACATTCAATTTGAAATAACAATTTTATTAAAGTCTATTTAAAATAATTTATAAAAGAGATTATAGATTACTTCTATTATTAAATGAATTAACATCTCATATGTAAATTGTATTTTAAACTTATATATATATTCTTAAACCATATTTATTAAGCAATATAAAATAAACCTTATTATTAACCTTACTTAAAACCATATAGTTATTTTGTTTTAAATAGCTTTGTAAAGCTAATATTTAAATAAATCATAATTTCCAAACTATAAGAATATACATTAGAAATTTAAAACAAGATTTCATTTATTATTTAAATTTCAAATCCAAGCTTATCTATTTACAATATATACATATATATATACATTATAAATAGAAATCATTTTATTAGTTTTTAAAGGATAAAATTCACTAATTAAATATTCATTTAATTAGATTTTTAAACCAATTCAAATAATTTTATCAAAGATTAACAAATCAATTTAATTATTTAAACAGATTATTAAATTGATATTGCCCCAAATTTCCGGGATATTACATTCCTCCCCCCTTAAAATAATTTCGTCCCCGAAATTTAAATCAAAGGTAATTTAATAATCTATTTAAATCACAAGCAAATATTATCATCCATATGCTAACAACCATAGCAACCAATTCACCCAATCAAACAATTCTAATTATCCAGACAAAATTCTGGATAATTCCCTAGAGTTTCCCAAGTATAAATATCGGGATACTCGCTCTACAGAATCCAAACAATCAATATTACTAAGCTATAGAGCTCCTACTCATCTAGATCTACAGAACTAAACAGGATATCAGACTACAAACGAGTCTGACTCAACAACCAAATACTCCAGAACTGCTGGTTCCAAATCCAGAGATAGATCATACATGTACTTTCTCAGAGATACATGAAACACATTGAATCCCAGTTATCCAAACTGACAATTCAATCCAGTAGGTCAAAGCACTTATCCAAATTAGATCACAGAAAAGATCCAAAACAACTCGGAGCTGACTTCCCATACTTACCCAATCTTATAGCTCCCTTTAACCAGAGAAAAACTTTACAACAACGAAGTCTCCAACTTCGAATTTCAAATTCCTTCGTCTCTTATCCACAAAATCCTTCAGACGATCTCGGCTTCCTACAAATCCTTTCTGATCAGCTCAACCTTCGCCGATGCTTCTAGAAACAAACTAGACCAAAAATAACCCGACAAAATGATCCTCTCAAAATCTACCCAATCCAAAACACAACTCTACTACCATCAGTAGACTGAACTAACTTCTCCTATCTGGAAAAGACAAACAGGAGCACTCGCCAAACTGCTTCCGCTACACCACTCTGATCTGGAGTAGATAAGAATGCTGATGAAGAACACAAGCACAGACTGGACAATACATCCTAGAAAATCTCGGATAACTCAAGAGAACACTCAACTATCGCAAGTCACTTTTGCGATCAACCCAGCCAAAATGCAAAGAATCTGTTCTCTCTTTACCAATCAGAACAGCTTACACTTATCTATCCTATCTATCGAAGAAATGGATTCACTATACTGCTTCTGAACTCTACCTTCAGAAAACTGCTCATCCAGGAAAACTTACTGCCAACACACAGAATACTCCGAGCTGCACCGCTGCCACAGATGCCAAAGACTTCCTTACCAAAGCTTTTCGAGAAACTCGAACTTCAAACCAAACAGAATCACCATGCTGAACTCAGCCACAACACCGAAGCAGACACACTTCCACAACTTGTTCCAAAGAAAACATCTTCGGGAACATCCATAGTCACTGCGTCTCATCACACAGCTACTATTACCTGAGGTATCAGGATACCATCACTCGCTTCTGCCCAACCGACAGATCCAAACTTCAAAAATAAACTCCGAATCATAACAGGTTTCCTTCAGAGATTGTGAAATCCTTACACAACTGCAAAGTTCACTCGAGACGGTATTAGGTTTACAGTCTCGACAAATACACTTCCAACCTCAACACTCAGACTCCTAATCCTAGATGATAAATTATTATCATCTCAACCAATCATTACAAATACCATATACATTTAAAATGATACTTTTTTATTTAGAAATTATATCTGGATAAAATTATTTCATCTACCTTTTTAAAACAATATTGTGTCCGTTGGCCTGGTCCAAGTGTTTAGAGATCCCTATCAATAACGTTAGCTATTCGTATTGACCAGAATCCATATACCACTCAACCGATCAATTAACACAATATAAAACCATTTTATATAACTAACAAATACGCGCTCTCGTATATATATACTCAGACTCAACAGGTTGCTACAGATCCTATCTCTAATGAACAATCCTTCCGAACCTAGGTATTCACTCAACCTAGTGTTCTGATATTCACTTAACCAAAAGCTTAGGCATTCGCTCAACCTATGCTCTGATACCACTGTAACGACCTAGGCTTTTCAACCATCAGCAACGGCTCACGACCGGTAGGCTTTTCAACCATCCCAGCCCCGCTGTGGCTCACAGTGATACCTCGGGTTTGCTTTTACGGCCACCCTCTCGAGTCGCAACCAACCCCAAAAGGCCTTATACTACCCCCAGGGACATGTAGGGGTAAGAGTCTCCCGTTCGCCACCTAACGCAAAGCGAGAACCCCCTATCACGCTGTAATGTAGCAAACCCGATCCCCTATTACTCCTCCATCACCAGAGAAGATCACGACTTCTCCAGTCAACAAGATCATCAGAAAACCCCCAAAACCCAATTTCTGGTCAAACCAGAACTGCACATTTATCCTTAAACTAAAAATTATGATTTTAGTTTTAGAAATCATGTTTTTATATAAGGTTTCAGTTTATAGCCTGGTCTTGATGAATTAAGATGCTTAAGTTTTCATTTATATTGAACATGCACTGTTGTTTTGGTTTTCCAGAACAAATCTAAATTTATTCAACTTAAATAATTTTATTTTTATTTTAAGACCCACTCTATGATCAAACAATCAAGTTTTGTTTGAAATTTAAGTCTTAACAGAAATTGGTTTAAGAGGAAATGGATTTTATCAAAATTCTTGCTTCTAAAATTAAGTACAGGCAAAAGCAGATACTACAACAATATATATCTACACACATCCACACATCCATATATATATATATACAGAAATGCATTTATAACTATACACACAAACATACTTATCAACATGCAACAGATTTATACTTAAGCTTTTTAAATTAAATGTTACTCACCTTATATGTATTGAAACAGAGCCTATCCTTGAACTGCTTTTGAATTTTAAAACTGAAATTGCCTTGCTTTTGAAAACTGTAAACTTGCATGCCCTTTTGATTTAAAAACTTGAGTTATAGAAGCTTTAAACTTGATTAAACTACATGCATGTTGGCTTCCAGGTTTGAGAAGAATGTAGACAGGTTGCTTAGATTCCAGACTTGAAAAGAAAACAGGCTTTTGTTTCCAGGGTTTTGAAAAATGCATTACAGGTCTTTGATTCCAGGTTTTAGATGATGAGAATGAATTGCAGATTTGATGAAGAAGCATTTTAGAGGAGTTGATCTACGGATTGTTTTTGAGAGGAGAGTTTTGTTACAGATTTGTTTTTCTGGGAATTTTGATTACAGGCTGAAAGTTTCTTAAGTTTTTGAAAAGAAAATAGAAGGAAATGAAGATGAGAGGTAATTGTTTATATAAGTAAAAATGATTTATTCAAATAAAAGAAAAACAAAAATTCACAACTTGACATTTGTCACTAGAGTGGTTAATTAGTTTACATTTGTTAAAACAAAGTCTTTAGAGAATTACACATGTCCTTTTAATTAGTTTTATTTATTGTAAATGTAATTAAAAGCCTTTACTTAATTTATTAAATACTTATATATATATATATATATTACTTTTTAAAGAAACAAACTAATTATATTTATAAATAAAAGTTTATACATATATTTTAAAATCCAAAACTATTTATAACAACACATTCAATTTGAAATAACAATTTTATTAAAGTCTATTTAAAATAATTTATAAAAGAGATTATAGATTACTTCTATTATTAAATGAATTAACATCTCATATGTAAATTGTATTTTAAACTTATATATATATTCTTAAACCATATTTATTAAGCAATATAAAATAAACCTTATTATTAACCTTACTTAAAACCATATAGTTATTTTGTTTTAAATAGCTTTGTAAAGCTAATATTTAAATAAATCATAATTTCCAAACTATAAGAATATACATTAGAAATTTAAAACAAGATTTCATTTATTATTTAAATTTCAAATCCAAGCTTATCTATTTACAATATATACATATATATATATATATATACATTATAAATAGAAATCATTTTATTAGTTTTTAAAGGATAAAATTCACTAATTAAATATTCATTTAATTAGATTTTTAAACCAATTCAAATAATTTTATCAAAGATTAACAAATCAATTTAATTATTTAAACAGATTATTAAATTGATATTGCCCCAAATTTCCGGGATATTACACGAGTGTTGCGGTGTGTTGATCATTTATTGATCATTTGTGATCAAAGCACGGCTTTGTGAAAAAGCGTAGCTTTGTGGACGAGACTTCGTCAGACCTCACTCCTCGAAAATGGTCGAAACAGGAATATGCGGCAAGGTTATGAGGGTAGCGCCCTTTAGGGTATGTCATTTCCTTCTGGAAAAGGGTGGTATCAGGTATGGAGCCCTGGTATTTAACCTATGTGGATACTCCGATCTCATTTATTGTGTGATTGTGTGTTTATCGAGGCGCCTCGGATAAAGGTCCCAAAGGACCGGGGATGGCATATTCGTGAGTTACCTAGTTACAGGGGTAACCTGGCCTTGTGTTGGCAGAGAGCAGTTGTCTCTCGGGACGTCCAGCCAGAGGCGATCCCATGTGGCAGTAGGAAAGGAAGTTCCTTAGCCTGACCATTTGTTGGAAATCCAATTCCCAATACGAAATTGTACGGTTTTAGTTGTAGAACTTGCCATTTACTTATGGTGGTCACCATTGTTTAGATGGTAGCTATAGTAGGCATAGTTCGGAATGTCTATGCTAGCTAAGATTAATATTATACTTTCGAGATGTTTTCCACACTAGACATTAATAATAATAATCCAATGATTGGCGTAGTAAGCATCTTTGACTATCATAAGAAGAAATCTCCTCCAATTCTGCGTTTGCATTGTGTGTGTGGCGAAAGGTCTTATGGTAGTTTCATTTTCCAAAAGCATTGCGAATAAATTTTTTGTGTGTGAAAATAACTGTTTTACGATCTCACACCAGTCACCATGACTGACTCGGAGTTTATTGTTTCCTTTCTAAACTCTGGGTGCCCATAATTTTCCACACGAGCAGCCTAAAGTTATGTTATCAGGATATTCTGGATATTCTGGAGCTTTGGAAGCAAGCTGGATGGCGAGACGTACTCCCGTACTTGTTTATTTATTCCGCTGTGTATTCTGTATGAGGACAAGTTATATAACTGTCCATTGTTGTATTGAGTTGTATATTGACTCTAATTGATGTATTGTATAAAACTGATATAGTTCTTTGTTTAAAAGATTATTGATTTATCTATTATATATTGTTCCGCTGCGAATGTGAGATTCTGATATTGTTTCTGTTTCTGTGTTTCTTCTTTCTTTTTCTTCTGTCTTCTTCTACCTCTTCTTTTTTAACCCTAATGGTTCGGTTTTCCGGCATTCGATTGCGCGACATTTGATACAGTGGACGTATTAATGTCGACTTTCAAGCTTCGAAAAATCGAGACGTTACATGTGGTATCAAAGCAGCCGGTTAAGCGACAACCCTGGCTCTGTTGGGTGTTACTCATTATAGATAGAGTCAGTAGTACTCTAGAATGAGTGTGAATGTAATAATAGATATGAGCGCATATTTGTTAGTGAATATAAAATTTGTTTTGTATTGTGTTGACTTATCGGTTGATTGTTTATAGATTTTGGTCGGTGCAGTCTGGCCAACTGTAATCGATAGGGGTTTCTAAACTCTTAAATAAGATAAACTGACACAGTATTGTTTTAAGTAGGGTAAATGAAATAATTTTACCCAAAACTATTTTTGTATAGAAAAGAAATGATTTTCTATGAATTATTATAGTATATGGATGCTTGGTTGTTAGGAAGCGATGATATTTAATTATTATCATTGTTATATGGAAATTGAATAAGATATAATGGTATAACCAAAGATTTAGAGATAAATTCATTTAACAAATGAAATTTATAAATACGAATTGAAAAGATAAGGAATTGAATTCATATACAAATGAGATTTGTAAAATGTAAATTGTAATGAGATTTATAATTTGAAATAGAATTTTAGAAAAGTATTTGAAATATAATTCATAAATGGAATGTAAATAAGTTGATAACTTATAAAATATTTGGAATTTAATTGGAATGAGATTCAAATTGAAAAGGAATGAATTTGTGAATGAACAAATGAAGCTACATTTGTAAATAAATGAATTGGAATTGAATAATGAAATGAGATTTGATTTGAATCAAATTGAATAAAAACTTGGAGAAAATAAAATAAAATAGATTGAATTCAAGTAAACTAACTTGATAAATTATTGATTCATGGACTAATGAATTGGAATTTGAATTGGTTAAATTAAAGTTTAGTCGTGAGCTAAATTTGAAGATAAATTTGAATTTGTATATAAATTCAAGTAAGTAAAAGAAATAAATTGAAATTCCCTTGTTATTAATTAAGTAAATTCAAGGTGAATATGGAAATGTGAAATTTAAAATGAATAAGTGAATGTACTAAATGGTTTCAAATGAAATGAATGTGAATATGGAATGTAAATTAAATTGAATGAAATCAATTGAAAATGAAGTGGAATTAAAATAAATTGAATTGGCATCAATTTAAATTAGTTACAAACTAGAATGGATATTCTATTAGGTGAACATTGTTGAATTTGCATAGAAACGATTATCGTTCGATGCAAACGAGATTGTATAAAATTATATAAGTTAATGAAAGCTAATAAAATTGATTTTTGTATCAATTGAAATAGATATGAATTCGTTCCGCTTAAAAATAAATAGAATGGAAGAAAATGAATTGTAAACCATGGAATTGAATAAAAATGATGTGTGATATAGTTGTAAGCAATTTAATTTGTACTGAAACCTTATGAATTGTTAATGGAATTTATCTTGAATTATTGCTAATGAAATCTATATATTTGTTATTGAAAATGAATGAAATGTTAATAGATTTCTTATATTTGTCACTGACGTGTTTAAACTAAGTACAGGTTTTTGGAAGCTGTTTGGCTGCATTTGGTTGCGCAAATGCTAGATCAAATAAGCCGGTTTGCTTAAAAATGCTAAAAAGGTACGCCTACGCAATAAAAATAGGAAATATTAACTGTTTTTCTGCTTTTCCGACCGAGTGGGTCGATGTATATATATTTATATCTTTTGTCATATTGCAAAAGCCCCTCCGTACAAAGGAGACTCCGCCAATTTTTTTTGAAAATTTTGAAAATATTTGGAAAATTTTTGTTAACGGGAATTGATTTTTCAAATTGTAATGGAAACGTAGGAATTGAACTAGAAAATGAAAACCATTGTTTTGGTTGAAGTTGTAAGCTTTGGAAAAAGTGAATATTGAATTTTCACTAAGTAAATTTTCGAAGGTAAAATGAATTCAAATAGAATTGAAATGGTAAATTGAATTCAAATAAAAATTGAAAATGCAAAGTTGAATGGAAATGAATATATAACTTTGTTAGCGAAGTCAAAATAAATAAATAAAAGTATGTAAATACTTATGTTGAACTTAAGTATGAAATTCTTAAGTAAATTGGGTAATTGAAATCCAATACATAAATTTGAACATTATTGTCAAGTAAAATATACAGGGTATTTGGAATTGGATTTTGGTTTCGAAGGTAAATTTGAAATTGCTCGACAATAAGGTATGTATTTGAATTTCGGTATGAAATTTGACTGAGTTTTTTATTTTACCACTTGGCATTTTGTTTTCTATTGGGATTTGGGAGTCCATAGGGATATTTTGTAGTTGTATCGAGTTAGCCGTGCAAAGGAGATGCTGGCGAAATTTTTCGAAATTTAGAGAGTTAGAAAATTTTTGAGAAATTTTGAATTCAAAATTTGAATTTGAAATGAAACTTGAATTGTTAAGAAAACCATATTATTTGAAACTTATGGTTGAGTATGGAAAGTTAATCAGAGAAATGATAGTGTCTTTAATAAGAAAGATAATTTTATCCAGTTGATAAAATTATTTGGTTTTGGTAAGTTAGTAAACGGGGATAGGATCATTCTTCTTAACTTGTAATTTCAGGACGAAATTCTTTTAAGGGGGGAAGATTGTAATGACCCTGAAATTTTGATATTGGAAATCGGGATATTTAATTGATTTTAAATATCTGGAATTCAATTTAAACAATAAATTCAAATATCAAAGTGAATTTGGTAAATTAATTATTGAATTTAATCGTTAAATCTGGGTAAAAAAAATTTGAATTTTCAGTTTTAAGCTGATTAAAAATATTTTCAAGGCTTAGAAAATTTATATTGATAATTCTGAAGATAATGAAACCGTCAGAATTGAATTTTAAACTGTTTTGTTTAGTTTTGAATTTATATCATTTAAATTGAATTTAAAAAATAGCGTTCCGGGGTACAGTCTCGGAATTCAACGAAACTAGTTCCATCGGATCCGTAATATTGTATTATTATCGGATTTCAATTTTCGTAATGTTTGGAGTGATCGTTTGGCCGTATGATAAGCAAACACACTGAAATTAAATCGAAAATTTAATTTAATAACTGGTCTAAAAAGCTATATTCTCCATACGATCGAATTTGGACTCGAAACCTTATCCATTGTGTTCGGAATAGGCGTATAACATTACGAACGCCTGGCGGCACGCCTCGATAGGAAGTCGAGATTTTGAGTTGCGATTCGGAGGCGATTCAGATTCGAATTTAAATAACTTATACAAAGTTTTGACTGGTCAATGTGGTGTACATCAGCTGATATTATTTCACATCAGCTGTTCTTCTTTCATTTCGTGGTCACTGTAGCAAGACATCTTCTCATGTTCAGAATCACGTTCTCTTATCCCCTCTTTTCTTTTTAAATTCCACGCAACCTTTTTATGTACTTCCTCAGTTCAAAAATCGAAAGAAAAACAATGGCCGAGTAAATTCTTTCCTCCATTCCTTTTCGTTTCAAATCAAAGCATTCCTCTTCGAATCCAAAAAACCGGCCGCCCACTTCAAAATAATAATAGAAAAAAAAACAAGCGAAATCAGATTCGATTTCGAATCAAAGTCACGCGCTCGATCTCGAGCTGCTTCGAATCGCGAGTGGAACGAAGGGGATCACGACTTCGACTTCGACAAAAAGGAAAACGTGAGCTCAGGCTTGGCATCGAGGCATCGCGAGTTAATAATCGATCGTGAGTCGACTATCGAAGGTGGCAGGCACGATGAAATCGAGGTCGTATGCGCGAGCATCGAGGAAATCTGGTGGATGTTCGCGAGTGATTTGGGGGAAAGTGCTTCGTCGATTTCGGTGGAGGGGAGACACGATTGAGGTGTCGCGAGTGGCGACTGTTTTGAGAGGCGATGAGCGCATAGGGGCATCACGATTCGAGTCGACGAAGTCATGGCGAGCGTGAGGGTGTCGAGTCATCAGGTGGAGGCGCGTGCGTTGGGGCCGAAGTTCAGATTGAAGCTAGGAACGGAGGTCGTGAGCTTGTTCGCGAGTGCTATCAAAGTCCAATGAGGTAAATTTACAATTTTTATTTTCAATTTAGCATATGTATAAATGTATATACATAGAAAATAAGAATATAATTTTAGTCGGTATATGGACTGTTTTGGTTTAAAAAAAAATTAAAACTGATAAATAAATAAATATATATATATATCTATAGTTTGGAAATATATATAGATTAGGAAGATGAAATGATGATGACAGTAAATGAATATATGGATAAAACTTTGAAAGAAAAAAATGTGTAAATTTATAGTAAAGGATGTTCACTGTAGTTACAATTTGCATATTTTGAATTTATATATATACGTACAGAAAATATATACATATATAGTTGAAAAGGGATTTTAAAATACATACTAGTTTAAATAAAAAAAATTGTTAAATAGAAATTTAATTTTTCGATTGGTTCGAATATTAATGAATTGTATAAATTGTTATACAAGGTTTATAAATCGAGAAAACAAACTGGAATGATAATGGATTGCAAAATAAAAGCAAAGGTGAGATCTTCTCACTCAAAATGAAAAGTTGGATTTTGCATATATTGACTGATTGATTGCTGTTTGGATGTGATATAGTATATATAGTAGTATATAGCAATATATATATATATATATATATATATATTGGCATATGTATATATTGGTGATTGATTTTCCCGCATTATATAGCGGATGAGACCCTATTGCGCCGCATAATAGCGGATGATATTTTATAAAATCCCATATACCGCGATATTCCACCTCGAAGTGGAATTGGTATTATGCTAACATCTGTGGATGCAGGGAAACAGGTTGGAGGGATCCAACTGGATTCCTCAAATTGTATGAATTTATTTCATATGTTGTGTGATTTATTTATAATCCGTGTATGGATATAGTTGTGATTGAATTTGTTAAAGGCTATAATTTAGCCGAATGTATTTTGGTATCGTTGGATACCAGAAATGAATATAAATTGGATTTTGAAATTAAAGTGGAAAACTTTAAGTGAATTTATTTTTAAGAATTGAATTTATTTGAAAGAAGGAATTTTAAAGTATAAAAATTGATTTTTTGTAGTCTTATCGAATAAATTCCAAGATATGGTAAAAAGATTTAATAAATGGATTTCGAGTAATATTGTTTAAAAGTTGAAGATTTGAAAATGGAATTTTGAATAGTTTGGAAGGGGTAAAGGAATTTATTCAAAAGTGATAAATTTTTAGAAATCAATTTGTAAAATTGATTTGGTATTTGAAATTAAATCTTTGGGAAATCGATATAAAAAGCTATTTGATGTTAAATGAAAAAATTTATTTGTGTTAAAACAAATTGGAAATCGATTTGTAAAATGATTTGGGGATTGGAAATAAACTCAGAAATCAATTTGTAATTGATTTGGTATTGAAATAAAAGTAGAAATCAATTTGGAATTTGATTTTGGGATTAAAAGTGAATATTTGGGAATGTAAATTCAAAATGGAATTTATAAAAGAAAAGGAAATTTGTTTTAAATCGATAAGGATTTATTTAATTGGTTTAAATGGACCATTTTGAAGTGAAAGTGTATTCTCACTATAAAGCCGAGTATATTTCCAAAGTAGCTTTAAAAAAATATAAATTAATGGTTCTAAAGTTGGTTTTTAAAAGAAATATTTGGAAATATATTCCGCGTAAGGAAATTTATTTGAAATCTATTTCAAAAGTTGAAAGGTGAAAATTGATTTGAAATTTGTTTTCAAAGTTTTGAAGTGTGGAAAAATATATATATATCTTGTGAAGATATGTTGAAAATAAATAATTTGGAAAAATTATTTAATCTGATGATTGTGTGAATATTATTGATAGTTAAATCATCGACTATCAATATTGCCTTTGAAATGGCAATTGAATTGTTTTTAAAACAACGCTTATTATTCGGGTTAGCCGAGAAAAGTCCTTTGTGTCAGATAACCCATTCCGAATAATGATACGACGTGTATGAATCAAAATTGAAGACCGGTGTGAAGACCGGGTATTTTCAAAAATGAAAGGACAACCTGTCGAATGTCTCTGCACCGAGTTGCTCCGTTATAGAGATTTATATCACTTTTCTTGTGATGGGAAGTCCGATCGGGATTGTGAATACCCGGATTGCAAGGGCTTCTTTGGAAGTGCCTTCGGTTCTGTTCGAACCCGGAACAGACTTGTATGGTTACATGTCTGACATTACGTTTTGAGATATAAAGCTGATTTCTTTCAAATACATTTCTGTTTGGTGGCGGAGAATTTATTCTCTTAGCTTAACACCCTTCTCTGAGACGTATGAGCTCAGAGGTTATGTAGTTGAAATTTATCAGCGATATATTCCCAATTTGGTAATGTGGCATGCTGAGTGTTGCGGTGTGTTGATCATTTATTGATCATTTGTGATCAAAGCACGGCTTTGTGAAAAAGCGTAGCTTTGTGGACGAGACTTCGTCAGACCTCACTCCCCGAAAATGGTCGAAACAGGAATATGCGGCAAGGTTATGAGGGTAGCGCCCTTTAGGGTATGTCATTTCCTTCTGGAAAAGGGTGGTATCAGGTATGGAGCCCTGGTATTTAACCTATGTGGATACTCCGATCTCATTTATTGTGTGATTGTGTGTTTATCGAGCCGCCTCGGATAAAGGTCCCAAAGGACCGGGGGATGGTATATTCGTGAGTTACCTAGTTACAGGGGTAACCCGGCCTTGTGTTGGCAGAGAGCAGTTGTCTCTCGGGACGTCCAGCCAGAGGCAATCCCATGTGGCAGTAGGAAAGGAAGTTCCTTAGCCTGACCATTTGTTGGAAATCCAATTCCCAATACGAAATTGTACGGTTTTAGTTGTAGAACCTGCCATTTACTTATGGTGGTCACCACTGTTTAGATGGTAGCTATAGTAGGCATAGTTCAGAATGTCTATGCTGGCTAAGATTAATATTATACTTTTGAGATGTTTTCCACACTAAACATTAATAATAATAATCCAATGATTGGCGTAGTAAGCATCTTTGACTATCATAAAAAGAAATCTCCTCCAATTTTGCATTTGCATTGTGTGTGTGGCGGAAGGTCTTATGGTAGTTTCATTTTCCAAAAGCATTGCGAATAATTTTTTTTGTGAAAATAACTATTTTACGATCTCACACCAGTCACCATGACTGACTCGGAGTTTATTGTTTCCTTTCTAAACTCTGGGTGCCCATAATTTTCCACACGGGCAGCCTAGAGTTATGTTATCAGGATATTCTGGATATTCTGGAGCTTTGGAAGCAAATTGGATGGCGAGACGTACACTCGTACTTGTTTATTTATTCCGCTGTGTATTTTGTATGAGGACAAGTTATATAACTGTCCATTGTTGTATTGAGTTGTATATTGACTTTGATTGATGTATTGTATAATACTGATATAGTTCTTTGTTTAAAAGATTATTGATTTATCTATTATATATTGTTCCGCTGCGAATGTGAGATTCTGATATTGTTTCTGTTTATGTGTTTCTTCTTTCTTTTTCTTCTGTCTTCTTCTACCTCTTCTTTTTTAATCCTATTGGTTCGGTTTTCCGGCATTCTGTAACAACCCTGTATTTTGTGATTATTTTAATTATTTTTAATTAAATTTCCTGATTTGAAAACTTTATTTTATTTATTAAAATGGATAAATTTTGTTATTTTAAATATAAATTTTGATTTCTATGTGAATTATAATTTCAAACATGATTAAATAAGATTTTTTCCAGAATAGTGAATTTTGGTCAATATGGTCAAACTTTGACTTTTAATTTAAAAATTTAAAATTTGAATTTTTGAAATCTATCTTTATTTTATGAAATTAAATAAAATGTTAAGAATACTTCTTTTCGTTTTGTTGAAATCTGATTTATAATGTGAAAGTTATGCCTTTTTCAATATTGTGTGTAATTTGCTGTATTTAGCAAACTGTTTATTTTAAATTGTATAAATAATATTTTATTTGGTCATGTAATGTTCTAAGTTATATTTATTTGGGTAAAATAACTTTTATGTATATAGTTTGGTTTTAAAACATTTTTTCTTTTATGTGTAATTTACATTTTTCAATGTCAGTTGTATTCTGTTTATAATTTTTAATCTCTAGTTTCAATTAATTAAAGAAATTCTTTATTTATCTCTCTATTTCCTTAAGATCTTATTTTATTCTCATTCCCACTTATTTTGTTCCTCATTTATTCTATTAATTTGACCTTTTATTTATTTTAAAGTGAAGTAGAAATTTTTCTAGAGTCAATGGTATCTTATTTGTAATTATCATGTCTTGTTTCCAATTTTTAAACAATTTCTTTAGTTCTTTTTCTTTTTTCTCTAAATTTAATTATTTATTTCACTTAGAATATGTTTTAAAAATTATTTTATTTCAAAATTTTTCTTTAGAATATTTTTAAAATGGAGTAGATATTTTTCCAAAGCCAATGATGATTTATTTGTAATTTTTGAGCCCTGTTTTGAATTTTAAGCAATTTCTTTAATTCTTTTTCCATTTTCTTTAAAATTTATTATTTGATTTTATTTTATATTACTTTGTTTCGGTTTTTCAAGTCAAATTACTGATTTTATTTTTGTTTTATTTGTATTAAAGAAAAAGAAATATGAAGAGTTTAAAGAGTTTTAACCTAAGCCTTTCATTTCCAAAGACTTTTCATTTGCCCGCCTTTTCCTTTTCTCTTTTTGGCCGTACATCCTAAGTGTTTTAGCCATGTATTCATTTTGTTTTTCACGTGAATACTTTAGTTCCTCATTTCATTTCATGGCTAAGAAGTTTTGGGTAATGGCCTCCTCTTTCCTTGTACTTTTCTTCCTTTTCTTATTGTTTTTTTCCAATGTTTTGCCTTGGATTCTCTTGCTCTGCTCGGCCTAACACCTCCACCATCTCCTCCACCAACCATCACCACTTCTTCCCCACCTAATCCATGGCCACACCAGCCCCTCCTTTGACCTAAAGGTTCCATGGCTTCCCCTTGATCAAAACTTCACAAATTTTTTTGAAAAAAACACCTTGAAACCTTGTCTAGTCGGCCTTACGATCACCTCCCCTTCATTGTTTGCCACGGCCACCTCCTTAGACTCCACCACCACCACTTGTACACCACATGAACATCCCCCTCTCCTTTGACCAGACCTGTAGCAAGTCATGGCCGAGCCTAGGACCTTGTAGACCAAGCCAAAGATGAACCAAAACTCCACCATATTGCATAAAACTCTTCACATGCCTATGTTGTAACTTCCCCATCATCTCTAGCTTGTAGCCGTGCATCCCTTAGTCCAAACCAGACCCAAACCATGATCAAACCTGAGCCAAAGCATGTCCAAACCTGAACCAAAACATCCCCTAGGCCGTGCAAGCATATGTAGAAAACAAGGCAAAAGTTTGTGTGTTCGATTCGCTTTTCATTGCAAAGTTATTCAAATTTAATGTTGTATTGAATTTTGATTTATCTTGGCTTTGTTTTAGGTTGTAACACATGTTCCTTAGCTTGGTTCTCTTCCACTTGAATCCATCGTTGTGTCATCGTGCTTTCTGGTATCCGGTTGTATCATTTGAATTGATAACTCCAACACAAAAGGTGAGTAAATCTCACCTGACATTTATACTTATGCAAATGTGAATTGACAACAATTGAATGTGTAGAATGTTATATTATGTTATACATGCCTGTGATTATTAATTATATGATGTTAAACCTGTTATTTTACCTGTTATATTATCTGTTACTGTTATTTATTATTAAAATATTCATTTATACATGTTTATCACACTTCAAGTTCCCTGTAGATTAGATACTATGGGTTGAAATGATACATACCCGAATGGACTTTAGAATAGGGAAAGATCGTTATGGGCTGAAATGATAAGCCTGAATGGTTTTTATTTATTTATTTTAACTTTGGATTGCGGGTTTGAAATGATAGAACCCGGATTTTTGCTTTTTAAACTGCGGATTGAAATGATACATATCCGTATCACTTGACCTAGGTTAGAAAACTATATACAGGCCCGTGGTTATTTTTATAAAGTATTTGAATATTTTAAATATTTTAAAAAGTGTAAATTATGAAAATTTGATTTAAATTGGATTTTTAATGTTTAAATAAAGAAATTTGGATTTTTCTAGAAGTTAAAAATGTAATTTAAATAAATGGGAAAAGTGAATTTTTGAAATATAACTTAAGTTTGGAAATTTGGAATTTTGGTTTAAAATGATATTTAAGTTATATAAATAAAATGGAAATTTAATTATATTTGGAAAATGGTAAATATGATAATTAGTTTTAAATTTGAATTTAAATGATTTAATGAAGTATTATTGATTTTTCTATGTATTAAAATGGTTAAATAAATGAATGCTTAAAAGTGTAATTTTAAAATATAACTTGACTTGAAAATGTGAATTTGGTTTTTATTAAAGGTTTAAGCTAATTAAATAAAATTGAAAATTTAGTTAAATTTGTGAAATGGAAATAAAATTTAAGTGTAAAGTTTATTTATTAAAAATGTGAAGAAAAGAAATTTACACTTGAATGACTTAAATAATTCATTGAAATTTGATTTAACTATAACGGATTTATTTAATAAAAATCATGTGTTAAATGATATATTATATAAACATTTTTTAATTATAAAAACATAATTTTTAAAATGTTAAAAGGGTTTAAAATGAATTTTATTATTGGCTGGAAATACACAAAAATCTGGAAATGACTTTTAATAGCATTCAGAAATGCTATGGTTTCAGAACTTAACTAAAACTTAGTAAAAAGAGGCTATTACAGCATTTCTGAAGTGTTGTAGTTGCTGTAGTAAATGTAAAGGCTAAAGAACTTAATAAAGGGCTATTACAGCAGTTCTGTAAACTGCTGTAGCTGCCTGCTGTCTTTGCTGAAATTTAATAAAACCCTTATTTTGAACTTAAGCTATTACAGCATTTCTGGAAAATGCTGTCTTTGCTGTTTTAAAATAAATTTCAACTAAAATGAGATATAACAGCAGTTTTTAAAGTGCTTTCTTTGCTGAATTAAAATGTTTTCAAGTATAACCTATAACAGCTTTTTCTAGATGCTGTGAAAGGCTGAAATTTTCAATGTTTATGGGTTTTGACTTATAAATGAACTCAGAATGGTTTGAAACTTTGGAAATTGTATACTTGACTTGAAAGAATAATAACTTCACTTTTAAATGGTTGAGTGAATTAATTTAATTGGAGTATAAACTATTTAAAAGGGTGATTTGATAGAAAAATAAATGAATGATATTTTGGAATTTAAAACGTATTTTATTTGATAAATTGGATTTGAATTCAAATAACGATTGAAAGAAAGTTTGAAAAGATATGATATTTTGATAAATTGAAATGGTTTGTAAACGATTTAATCTTTATTTTGATAAAGATTTAGATTTGAGATGATATTAAATTTTTGAAATATAAAATATTATTTTGAAATACTATAACCATGGGTATTCTTCTCTGTATGTCATTTGATTTCCTGATGATGGCTGTGATGCACATTAACTCTGTTAGTTGCATGGTTTATTTCGATATGGACATTTCTGTGATATTATCACTACTGTTTAATTAATGGTTTTGTGGATCCTTAAAGGATGGGCGATCCCAAGCATCCTCTAAGTTATTATGCATTGCTATTACAGTTCACTTGAATTGGTTTACATTGTATAAGTATATATGTCCTGACTCGAGTGTTTTGTGTTTTACTATACGCTCGGGTCAGCCTGAGAATCACAGCTTTAGAATTTATCTTCTGGAGCTAGAGATTTGCTGGAGCTTATCTGTCTATCTGTTATTTCTTATCTTCTAATCCAATTATTTACTATTCGGTATCGTCTCTGTATTGTTGATTTATCTATCCTAACTTCTATTGTATCTATTTTTACTATGAGATTTTATATATGTTTTTGAGAGTTTGTATGTAGCAGCTTCATGAACTACTATGGTATTTTATATTCCGCTGCAAGTTATTCTGATATTCTATGTCTGTGATTCTGTATTTGATTTTATTTGCTCCAAATTTTATTACAATTTGTTATTTTGAATTATTCAAGTCAGACATGTATGGATTATTGTCGATTTGAATAGTCCAAAATAGTGGGTCGTTACATTTGGTATCAGAGCTTTGGTTTAGGCAAACCTTAGCCTGCGGAGCAAAAACTCATTAGAGATAGGGTAGAAATACCCTAGAATGAGTGAAATCAATCTCAAAATCATTCCTTTGTGAGAGAACGTATTTTCGAAGTATAAAATGAGTTTCAAATGATTTTCAAAGGTTTTTAAAAGATTATTTTGATATAAAATTTTCTTGTTTTGAAAGAAAAGTTTTCTGGACTTTATCCCTTTCGTATCCACCTTGTTAGTAATTTCTTTGATTAGGATTTCCTTAAAATTCTGAACCTCTATCTTGGTTGGGATTTCTTCGATTAGGATTCCTTTGAATTTTGGAACGCTCCCACTTGTTCTGAAATCCATTCCGGTCTCCCCTAACTGTATTCTTTTGATTTTTGGAGCATTCCATAACTCCACTTTGAATGACCTCTATAAAGATCGGCAGTTCCGCCAATTTTTTTGAATGATTTGTAAAAGGATGAAACTCCCTTATAATTGGCATTGATTCACCAGAGATTTCTATATCCTCGGTTTACGATGTTTTCTATCTTCTGCTATATTTAGATTCTATCTCTGGCGATCGAAGGTCGATTTGCCTTAGATTTTCGCATCAATTATATTCCTGAAGTCACGGTTGACCCTGTTAAGATCGCTCACGATCTATATGGGCTCATCCATCTTCTATTTGGTAATTTAATTATCTTATCTTCGTTTGGGCTTATCTTTGAATCAGAATTCTATTTGATTAGAGTTCCTCTAAATTTGAATCTCTGTTTTTCTTTGAAATCTATCCTTGAAACATCCATTGGTAAAATTTATGGTTAATTGTCTTTTGAAAACTGTGTATTCATCGAAGTTGTTGTTTTGATAAGGATGACCATATTTTTATATATAAGTGAAATGTTTTCGATAAGGATTATATACCCTTTAAAATGAGAATTTGAAGTTCGAAAGGATTTGAAATTTTGAAAATTTATAAGGAATGGTTTCATATAAAATGATTTATAACTGAAGGTTTTGAATCTGAATTTGAGTGATTGAACTCCGGCATTTTGGAACTGGTTTTAAGATTTTGAAATAATAAATAATATGATTTGAAAGTATTTTCCGAATATGAAATGTTTCAAATGATTTTAATGAGTTTCATATGATTTCGAAGAAATTTCAAAAGAAATTTGAGAAAATAGAAGTCCAGAACCCACTTATGTCGCTGGAAAATAATTTCGAAGATGAACGCATGCATCATCGACATTGATTTTCGAGTTTCAGAGTGAGGGAGAGGCCACTTCGGTAGCTTTGTTATGCGATTGATTTGTGAAACCAATTTTGAATTCAAATTCCGAAGTGTGATGTGATATTCGAAAGATATATGTATATATATTTAAACAATTTGAGATGAGCCGATGTTCAGTCCTTGAGTTTTGGATCTGATTTGATATAACCCTATTTTTGGAATTGATTTACTGATTTAATTATGATTTCCAACTCTTGGATTGAAATATGATTTCTTCGACTATTTTGAAGGTTCGAGCACTTCCAAATCAAGGTTAACTTTTCAAAGCTAAGTAATTTTGAAAAGTATAAAGTATATAAGTTTGGTATGTATGTTTAAGTATGTAGTAATATGATTTAAATAAGTTGAAATTGTTTTGTTAAGTAAATGAATAAGGCTATTTTGAATTTTTTTAATATGAAGTTTAGATTTGAAATGTTTTGACAAGAATTTGGTCTTCAAAATATTTTGAATAAAATTTAGTTTAAATGTTTAACTTAGTAACATCTTTATGAAACTATATATTTAAAAAGGTTGGAATAGAATCATAAGTTGTACGTATGCTGTTTTATTCGCATAATTAAATTGATCCAAGTTTGAGTACACAAGTTCGAGGTGAATTACACCATTTCGTGTTAGGATTTTTCATTTGATTCTTGATGGCGAATATTTGATATGGATTTTGGGCTTGATTCTAGAATTCACTATCATAGTATATGGCTATGCAAGGAGACTGATGGTTTCTAGTCGAGAAACCATATCGAAATCCGCACTAGGGAAGTTGAATGGACAATACTAGTTCGAAAGCGAACTTGTGTGATCGAGCGAGCGATCGAATGTGATTTTGCGAAATGATGACATATGTACATCTTATATTCTAATATCATTGATACACTTGACGCTGAAATTGGAAGTTGTTGGGTTGGATATCTTTGTAATTTAATTGGAATGTTCTTTTATGAAAAACTACTATCAATTTAAAACCATTTTTCGAAACTATTTTTCTTTTGTTCTTCTTAAACAAACTATTTTATTCTATTTTATATACAAACCATTTTATATACAAAACTATTCTAAATAAAAAAAACCTTTATAAAGCAAAGATGTTCAATCCCATATGGCTCTTCATGCAGCGAAATTTATTATTTTTGAAATTTTTTTATCCTTATATAAGATGAACTTTATGTAAGTATAAGATGATTTTGAAAACCATTGATTTTGGAAATGAATTGTTTGACTTAAATTATATTGATTTAGAAACTTGGATTATTCTCCAAACCTATTATTTTGGAAACTTTGAAACTGAAGATATTTAAATTGAGAAGAAATAATTTGGTGGAATTGTATATGATTTTGAAACTGAACTGATATTGAACAAATTGAAATTTGAGAACCTTGTGTTACTAAATACTTGATTTGGGAGTTATCGAACTTATATGAAAATTGGTTTGTATAAGTATGATGTTGATTCGAAAACTATGGACTTGAAAAGGTACTAAATTTGAAAAGTGAAATCTTATATAATTGAAGTCTATATAAGTGTGATTTGATGTACTTTTGATTTTGGAAAGGTATTTGATTTGAAAATAAAATCTTATATATAATGGACTTTATATAAGTATGATATTTGAAAGTGATTTGAAAAGGTACTATATGATACATATTTTCGAAGTAAAGATATGGAAAGTGCTTTCTGCTTGATATCCGCTTTGTGGCCACATTGTGGATTCATTCTATCGATATTTCTCTGATTTTTGGTTTTCCGGATATGATACTCGAGTTTCCATCGAATTCCATGGTAATCTCCATGGTCTTACGAGCGCGACTTCATAGCGTAATCGCAGGGTTGGGGGGAAGCCTACGGGTACAGATGTTTCCTGGGAGATCCAGGGGTAAACATTGTGTATCTGCGATCTATTGGGTTGCTTGGTAGCGTAATCAGCAGGGGCTACGAGAGCCTAGGGTACGGATGTTTCCTGGGAGATCCAAGTGTAACCATTGTGTATCTGCAGTACTACCAGTCTTTGTGGTGTAATCGCAAGGTTGGGGGGCGGCCTACGGGTACGGATGTTTCCTGGGGGATCCAGGCGCAACCATTGTGTATCCGCGATCCATGATTGACATGTTTTGGTTTTTTTTGGATTGTACTTTCCATATCTGTTTTTAAAAGTTTTTCAGTATTTTCACTGGGTGTTGAAACAAGTCTACTAAGTACCTGGAGAATTCTAGCTTTACGCCTGATCAATGCACTGCCAGAGTCTGCAGGAACGAGGATAAACTTGTTAAGACATCGAGTTATAAAAGTATTTTGATAAAATATTATATAAAGGATATTTTGATCAGTTATTTTCCTTTCTAAAGGATTTTAAAATGTTTTAAATATTGTTTACCTCTTTAACCAACAACTTTAATTAATGGTTCATCCTTGTCTTTCAACCTGTTTTCCCTTCTAGCTATTCCTATTCTCCACCTTGTTAAACTTACCTATAACAACAGTTATCAGGTATAATTTTAATCTTCATGCCATCTTGTCTTCATCCTATTTCATTCTATCTTTTTCTATGTTTCCGTACCTCGTTCCTTTTCGAGGACGAAAAGATTTGAGTGGGGGAGAGTGTAACAACCCTGTATTTTGTGATTATTTTAATTATTTTTAATTAAATTTCCTGATTTGAAAACTATATTTTATTTATTAAAATGGATAAATTTTGTTATTTTAAATATAAATTTTGATTTCTATGTGAATTATAATTTCAAACATGATTAAATAAGATATTTTCCAGAATAGTGAATTTTGGTCAATATGGTCAAACTTTGACTTTTAATTTAAAATTTTAAAATTTGAATTTTTGAAATCTATCTTTATTTTATGAAATTAAATAAAATGTTAAGAATACTGCTTTTCGTTTTGTTGAAATCTGATTTATAATGTGAAAGTTATGCCTTTTTCAATATTGTGTGTAATTTGCTGTATTTAGCAAATTGTTTATTTTAAATTGTATAAATAATATTTTATTTGGTCATGTAATGTTCTAAGTTATATTTATTTGGGTAAAATAACTTTTATGTATATAGTTTGGTTTTAAAACATTTTTTCTTTTGTGTGTAATTTACATTTTTCAGTGTCAGTTGTATTCTGTTTATAATTTTTAATCTCTAGTTTCAATTAATTAAAGAAATTCTTTATTTATCTCTCTATTTCCTTAATATCTTATTTTATTCTCATTCCCACTTATTTTGTTCCTCATTTATTCTATTAATTTGACCTTTTATTTATTTTAAAGTGAAGTAGAAATTTTTCTAGAGTCAATGGTATCTTATTTGTAATTATCATGTCCTGTTTCCAATTTTTAAACAATTTCTTTAGTTCTTTTTCTTTTTTCTCTAAATTTAATTATTTATTTCACTTAGAATATGTTTTAAAAATTATTTTATTTCAAAATTTTGCTTTAGAATATTTTAAAATGGAGTAGATATTTTTCCAAAGCCAATGATGATTTATTTGTAATTTTTGAGCCCTGTTTTGAATTTTAAGCAATTTCTTTAATTCTTTTTCCATTTTCTTTAAAATTTATTATTTGCTTTTATTTCATATTACTTTTTTTCGGTTTTTCAAGTCAAATTACTGATTTTATTTTTGTTTTATTTGTATTAAAGAAAAAGAAATATGAAGAGTTTAAAGAGTTTTAACCTAAGTCCTTTCATTTCCAAAGACTTTTCATTTGCCCGCCTCTTCCTTTTCTCTTTTTGGCCGTACATCCTAAGTGTTTTAGCCATGTATTCATTTTGTTTTTCACGTGAATACTTTAGTTCCTCATTTCATTTCATGGCTAAGAAGTTTTGGGTAATGGCCTCCTCTTTCCTTCTACTTTTCTTCCTTTTCTTATTGTTTTTTTCCAATGTTTTGCCTTGGATTCTCTTGCTCTGCTCGGCCTAACACCTCCACCATCTCCTCCACCGACCATCACCACTTCTTCCCCACCTAATCCATGGCCACACCAGCCCCTCCTCTGACCTAAAGGTGCCATGGCTTCCCCTTGATCAAAACTTCACAAAATTTTTTGAAAAAAACACCTTGAAACCTTGTCTTGTCGACCTTACGATCACCTCCCCTTCATTGTTTGCCACGGCCACCTCCTTAGACTCCACCACCACCACTTGTACAACACCTAAACATCCCCCTCTCCTTTGACCAGACCTGTAGCAAGTCATGGCCGAGCCTAGGACCTTGTAGACCAAGCCAAAGATGAACCAAAACTCCACCATATTGCATAAAACTCTTCACATGCCTACGTTGTAACTTCCCCATCATCTCTAGCTTGTAGCCGTGCATCCCTTAGTCCAAACCAGACCCAAACCATGATCAAACCTGAGCCAAAGCATGTCCAAACCTGAACCAAAACATCCCCTAGGCCGTGCAAGCATATGTAGAAAACAAGGCAAAAGTTTGTGTGTTCGATTCGCTTTTCATTTCAAAGTTATTTAAATTCAATGTTGTATTGAATTTTGATTTATCTTGGCTTTGTTTTAGGTTGTAACACATGTTCCTTAGCTTGGTTCTCTTCCTCTTGAATCCATCGTTGTGTCATCGTGCTTTCTGGTATCCGTTTGTATCATTTGAATTGATAACTCCAACACAAAAGGTGAGTAAATCTCACCTGACATTTATACTTATGCAAATGTGAATTGACAACAATTGAATGTGTAGAATGTTATATTATGTTATACATGCCTGTGATACAAACCTGTTATTTTACATGTTATATTATATGTTACTGTTATCTATTGTTAAATTGTTCATTTATACATGTTTATCACACTGCAAGTTCCCTGTAGATTAGATCACTATGGGTTGAAATGATACATACCCGAATGGACTTTAGAATAGGGAAAGATCGTTATGGGCTGAAATGATAAGCCTAAACAGTTTTTATTTATTTATTTTAACTTGGGATTGCGTGTTTGAAATGATATAACCCGGATTTTTGCTTTTTAAACTGCGGATTGAAATGATACATATCCGTATCACTTGACCTAGGTTAGAAAACTATATACAGACCCGTGGTTATTTTTATAAAGTATTTTGAATATTTTAAATATTTTAAAAAGTGTAAATTATGAAAATTTGATTTAAATTGGATTTTTAATGTTTAAATAAAGAAATTTGGATTTTTCTAGAAGTTAAAAATGTAATTTAAATAAATGGGAAAAGTGAATTTTTGAAATATAACTTAAGTTTGGAAATTTGGAATTTTGGTTTAAAATGATATTTAAGTTATATAAATAAAATGGAAATCTAATTATATTTGGAAATGGTAAATATGATAATTTGTTTTAAATTTGAATTTAAATGATTCAATGAAGTTTTATTGATTTTTCTATGTATTAAAATGGTTAAATAAATGAATGCTTAAAAGTGTAATTTTAAAATATAACTTGACTTGAAAATGTGAATTTGGTTTTTATTAAAGGCTTAAGTTAATTAAATAAAATTGAAAATTAGTTAAATTTGTGAAATGGAAATAAAATTTAAGTGTTAAGTTTATTTATTAAAAATGTGAAGAAAAGAAATTTACACTTGAATTTGTTAAATAATTCATTGAAATTTGATTTAACTATAACGGATTTATTTAATAAAAATCATGTGTTAAATGATATATCATATAAACATTTTTGAATGATAAAAACATGATTTTTAAAATGTTAAAAGGGTTTAAAATGAATTTTATTATTGGCTGGAAATACACAAAAATCTGGAAATGACTTTTAATAGCATTCAGAAATGCTATGGTTTCAGAACTTAACTAAAACTTAGTAAAAAGAGGCTATTATAGCATTTCTGAAATGCTGTAGTTGCTGTAGTAAATGTAAAGGCTAAAGAACTTAATAAAGGGCTATTACAGCAGTTCTGTAAACTGCTGTAGCTGCCTGCTGTCTTTGCTGAAATTTAATAAAACCCTTATTTTGAACTTAAGCTATTACTGCATTTCTGGAAACTGCTGTCTTTGCTGTTTTAAACTAAATTTCAACTAAAATGAGATATAACAGCAGTTTTTAAAGTGCTTTCTTTGCTGAATTAAAATGTTTTCAAGTATAACCTATAACAGCTTTTTCTAGATGCTGTGAAAGGCTGAAATTTTCAATGTTTATGGGTTTTGACTTATAAATGAACTCAGAATGGTTTGAAACTTTGGAAATTGAATACTTGACTTGAAAG
Source organism: Allium fistulosum (assembly GCA_030737815.1). NCBI lineage: Eukaryota > Viridiplantae > Streptophyta > Magnoliopsida > Asparagales > Amaryllidaceae > Allium > Allium fistulosum. Next base: position 1,002,561,953 of record CM060902.1, on the reverse strand, counting down.
AATAATAACTTCACTTTTAAATGGTTAAATGAATTAATTTAATTGGAGTATAAACTATTTAAAAGGGTGATTTGATAGAAAAATAAATGAATGATATTTTGGAATTTAAAACGTATTTTATTTGATAAATTGGATTTGAATTCAAATAACGATTGAAAGAAAGTTTGAAAAGATATGATATTTTGATAAACTGAAATGGTTTGTAAACGATTTAATCTTTATTTTGATAAAGATTTAGATTTGAGATGATATTAAAATTTTGAAATATAAAATATTATTTTGAAATACTATAACCACGGGTATACTTCTCTATATGCCATTTGATTTCCTGATGATGGCTGTGATGCACATTAACTCTGTTAGTTGCATGGTTTATTTCGATATGGACATTTCTGTGATATTGTCACTACTGTTTAATTAATGGTTTTATGGATCCTTAAAGGATGGGCGATCCCAAGCATCCTCTAAGTTATTATGCATTGCTATTACAGTTCACTTGAGTTGGTTTACATTGTATAAGTATATATGTCCTGACTCGAGTGTTTTGTGTTTTACTATACGCTCGGGTCAGCCTGAGAATCACAGCTTTGGAATTTATCTTCTGGAGCTAGAGATTTGCTGGAGCTTATCTGTCTATCTGTTATTTCTTATCTTCTAATCCAGTTATTTACTATTTGGTATCGTCTCTGTATTGTTGATTTATGTATCCTAACTTCTATTGTATCTATTTTTACTATGAGATTTTATATATGTTTTTGAGAGTTTGTATATAGCAGCTTCATGAACTACTATGGTATTTTATATTCCGCTGCGAGTTATTCTGATATTCTGTGTCTGTGATTCTGTATTTGATTTTATTTGCTCCAAATTTTATTACAATCTGTTATTTTGAATTATTCAAGTCAGACATGTATGGATTATTGTCGATTTGAATGGTCCAAAATAGTGGGTCGTTACACATTCGATTGCGCGACATTTGATACGGTGGACGTATTAATGTCGACTTTCGAGCGTCGAAAAATCGAGACGTTACAAAAACCTTAATTTTCAAATGCTTTATGTTTGTAGTTTTTCAATTTAATCAATTTCTATTTAAATTTTAGATGGCTAGTGGGTGTTCCTGTCATTTTATCCATAGTAGTGTTTTTATATCTCTATGAGACCATGAGCTGTAGTGAGATATCTTGATGTTTTGAGGTGTTTGTAAGTTATAATTGCTTTCAAGCTTAACAAAAATCAGTTGGCTTTTTATGCTACAGCTATTACTATTGGCAAAGATTTAAGTTGCACAATCTTCCCTTTTGCTCGTCTAATGCTTTGGACAAGGACTCTCACTAATGTGCTTGAAGCTGAGTTTTTATCACTTGAGAAAGTCTCAAATGAAATTTTCATGCACATGTATTATAAAAAAATGAACATAAAACCTAGAACTATACTAGTTGATACAATGAAGCAAATTTTCCTTTGTCATATTGTGTTTTGAAAATGTATTAAATTGAGAAGCTAGGATCCATAGATAAAATGTTGTACATAGATAAAAAATGTAATGTACTAAAATTAAGAGAACACTCTCCATGCATATTCTGTGAAATGATGACACCCTAATATAATAAGTGTAGCTGTACCATCAAATGTCCAATATCTCTCTACATATGCTGCAAAGCAAATGAGAAGTCAAATTATAACCAATATATTTTATTATAATAGTTGCTATGAAAGAGAAGTACATATTGCAGTTGACAGTAGAGCTAACAAGAGTAGAGTTTAAGCTTGCAGAAAGGAGGAATTTGCTTGGCGCATGCAGGTACCACCCTAAAAGAAGGGCTAGTTGTCTTCAAGCATTCACTCTAGTCGCGTCTACTCTTCTCAGTAGTAGCCTTCTTGTTCAGAGCCTGTGCGCTCGAGCATCACTTAGAGCTGGGATTGGCCCTACTTCCTCCAAGTAAGTAGGATCTACATGGTATCGGTGTGCTCACTGCGTCCGAATATGACATTGCATTTGTATGAGTTACCATTAGCAATGCTGGTTTGAGTGTCAATAGCAGGCATATTAACTTTTTCCATTATTTTTTTTTCGTTTTTGTTGGGTTTGTATGTTTTTGGAATCTTAGGTAGGGGTTATTTGTACTTTCATTTGTGATGAAATTTTGTGACTATACTTGTTTTAGTTTAATGACTGATTGAATTTGGTGGTATAGGAGAACCAAAAATGATGGTTGAGTTCACAAATGTAGGTTGACAATAATAATAATAATGGTTCTATATTAACACAATCTTATCTTTCAAATTGCATTTATGTTCAAATTTTATGCTTTAAACATTGGATCAATTCAAATTGGTAACTACGGTAGCTCTTGCATGTTGCAACTCTGTGCTTTATTGTTTGAGCAGTTGCAGTTATGTAATCTGTGCCAATTAGCATAAATAATACACTTATTTGAAAGAATAATGGTATACTTAGTGGTGGGTGATGCTATCGCAATACAAAATTTTACAAAAATTAATTAAGTTAACTAAGTTTTATAAAAATTAACTAAGTTAATTAAGTTTTGTAAAAATTACCTAAATTTATAAAAATTAACCAAGTTAACTAAGTTTTTTGTAAAAATTACTTACGTTTATAAAAATTAAGTAAGTTTTATAAAAATTAAATAACTTCTACAAAAATTAACTAATTTTTGTGATGCTTAAAGCATATGGTAGAAAAATGTTTACTCATTCATTTTTTTTGAAATTTTCACATATTGTTATTTTGACTTCATACAAAACCTATTTCTTCCACTTTATATTGAATTCTTATTCGTTTCTTCGATCAGTTGCTTGTTGTTTTCTATGTTGGTAAGTCACAATTGGCAGTAAATATATAACTTCATCAATATCAGGGAATAGTAAAAAATAGAAAAATAATATTTACCTTTTATAGTATTCCTTTAGTTATCATACTAATCAAAGCATGTAAAATTCTTCGATTCATATTGAGCTGTTGCATATTTACTTTGTAGCTATTGATAATTTAACAATCAGGGGTGATATTGCATTGTACTTTGGTGCTTATGATGTTGCTTTTGTCAATCGAAAACTTTTAATGGCTAAAATAATGTATGAAAATACATGTGTTATTGGTACCAAACGTAGCAATGCAATATCGAAGGCAAACTTGATTGAGATATTTACTGCTTGGTGGAATGTTTATATGCACCTCCTTCCATTGGGTTTGGACTTAGACTTATATTCTTGGGGAACTTGACTTGGATGTATATTTTTGATTATGTTAAGTTATCTAGACTTAGATTTAGATTCATTTAGAGTTAATTTTTTTCTGCAATCCAAATGCTATAATTTTACAATAAGCATTGTACTGGCAGTCATATTATCTTTGTTTTTTCTTTGAAAGTAAACTCTATACATGATAAATTTTATAGACTAGATGTAACGACCTAGAATTTCGGTCATTCGAAATTGGGATATTTAATTGATTTTAAATATTCGCAAGTTAATTTTATAAGTTGAATAACTTATATTTTAAATATAAGGATTTATTTGGATAATTAAATTGTTAATTAGATATTTGAAATTATGGAAATAATTAGATTTGAATTTATTGTGAATAAAAATGATTTATAAAGTTGATATAAATTCTATTTGAATTAGAATGAAGTTAGAAAACTTTTAAATTTGATTTAAAAGTGATTTAATAGAAATTGGAAATTTATCGGTTTAATTAATGTGTAAAAATAGTCATTTTTGACACTGCCTCGGATTTCAAAAAAACTAGTTTCATTGGATCCGTAATAGTGAATTATTATAGGATTTCAAATTTCATGTCAATCGGACTTACGGTTTGGTCGTGCGAAGCTAAAACGCGTAGAAATTTATTTAAGTAAATTTAATTAAAAATAACTCGATTGGAAAACCTATCTTCCAAAAACGATGGAATTGGCTCCCGATATATATTCCATTGCATTCGGAATAGGGGTAAAATATTATATACGCCAGTCGGCACGCTTCGATTGGAATTCGAAATATTTTCGGATGAATAGTGAGTGAAAATTTTCTATATAAGGCCACAAGATTTTTCAATTTGAAAAACCCTAATTTCCTAAACCCTAGCCGCCACTATTATTTCAATGGCCAAGAACATTCAAAACTTCTCCCCCAATTATCTCTAAATTCATCAATTATTATCGAAATCCTCCAACTACAAACTTATAGAGCTCAGCACGATCTATAATATCAACGGTCGTGATCGTTTTTAGTTCACTAAGGAAGCCAAAAAAATGGCAAAGTATGTCTCGAGTTCAAGCATGATTTCTGGAGCAAATAGGAGGCCGAGCTTCATGGGGTTGTGGCCGGTGGTGCAGTAGGAGGTGGGATTCAAATTGGTAGTTCCTGATCGATTTATAGTGGAACGAGGTAAGAGCGGCAATTGGATGAAGATGCGTACATATGGGTTTCGTGCGTTCGTGTTTACTGGACGAAGAACGAAGAAGAAAGAAGGGGGCAGCCAAGATTTGATCCGAGGGATGAGCAGTCCAGATCTAGAGAATTAAAAAAAAGTAAAAAATTATATTATAAAATCGTGTAATCTTATAATTGCCATAACCTCTTCATACGAGATCGAAATCGGACAAAACAAGTTGTGTTGGGTTTGTATTCATGAACACTATGCGATGGAGCTGATTTGGATGGATTTGGAGCTGCTAAGATCCCAATATACATCTAGTAGCAGTAGTCTCTTCGTTATGAAATATCCAATGCAAGGACTATTTGCTACTAATCCTAGGGATTTCCCGACAGGATATGGTAGGAAAGTACCTTCGGTTTGTCCTATTCATGGACAACTTGTATGGATGAGTGTTTAAGATTGCATTTCTAAGATTACGTACATTGGTTTGTACAAATGTACATCTGTTAGTGGCGGAGAAGGCAACTTCTCTTACTTAACACCCTTTCTTAAGACATACGAGCTCAAAGGTTGTATTTTTGTGGAAGGCAATTAGTAGTCAACGGAAATGGCAATGTGAAACTCAAAGTGATGTGATATGTGATATGTGAAAGGTAACTGTTACCTTAGGCCTCATCAACCAGAAATGACCGAAACATGATTAGATGCGGCAAGGCTAAGTGGGTCATTCCCAATTAGGATATGATCATCCCCTTCTAGATATATTTCTTCTTGCTATGACATTCGAGATGTAAATTAATGTGGTTTGTATGCTAGAGGGCCCTCGGAAAGGTCGGCAATGACCAGGGGATGATATATTCGGTACTACCTAGTTATAGAGGTAGGCCGGTCTTGTGTTGGTAGAGGATCCTTTATGATGGTCCTCGGTACATTCCTCTAGAGATGTACTGCCGGAAGGTAGTCCCTTCACCTGGTCATTTGTATGGAAATCCAAACTCCACTATGTGCCTGCCATTTTGTTTGTAGAGCCTAGTATGCTGGAATTTAATAATGGTAACAATTTCAACTATTTTAATTATTATTTGTATACTAGACATTAATATAATATAACATGATTTGATATGAAAGGTTTTGGTTATCGTAAGGTAAAAACATGTCCATGTTTATGTGTGGGCGTGTCTTAGAGATACTTTTGTTTTGAAAAGAAAATTTTTGATAAAATTAAAATGAATTCAGTTGAGTGTGTTTTCTCACGCTGGTTTACAAAACTGATCCGGGCGTTCCTCTCTTTCAATGCTTGGATCAGACCAAGTATATTTTTAGGTTTAGAGTTGGTGCTTTTGAGCTTCAACAGGAGAGATGGAAGTCTTCATGTCCTATACACGTATCTGTTTATTTTCCGCTGCATTATTGTCTATATTATCAGCAATTGTAAGGACAGGTTATTATAACTGTCCAGGCTGATGATTAGTGATTGATTTTTTAACTCTGATGGATGTATGTATAAGATATTACAGTTTCTCTTCTATAAGGATCATTGATATGATATTATATGTTTTCCACCGTGATGTGAGATTATGTATTGTTCTGTTTGGTTTTCTTCTTCTTCTCTTTCTTCTCTTCTTTTCTTTCTCATGACTTTCTGTCATTCTGTGCTTTTTGGTTCGGACATGTGTGGTTTATTGTCGATTTAAAAGGTACAGATTTACGGGTCGTCGGACGTGGTATCAGAGCTTAAGTTTAGTATATTCCTAGGCTTTGATGTGTACTCAGTATAGATAGGGTCAGTAGCACCCTAGATTGAGTTTGAGTGTATTGTAGATATGAGCGCATATTTGTTAGTGATTATAAAATGTTTTATATCGTGTTTACTTATCCGTTGAGTTGTTTATAAATTCTGGTCGGTGCATGGGACACCATGTGATCGATAAGGATTTCTAAAAACTTAAACAAGGCAAGTTAACATAGTATTGTTTTTAATTGGGTAAATGAAATAATTTTACCTTGATTATATTTTATATATAAAGGGACAATTTTTTAGAAATTATTATATTATATATAAATTATTTGTTTCATCATTTGGAAAATGTAAATATATATAAGTTAATAAAAGCTGTTTGAATAATCTAAATAAAAACAACAATTGTAAAAGAGTAAATTATATAAGCTAGTGAATTATAAAGTATGGAATTATAATTAATATGATTTACAATTGTGAAATAATCTTATATATAAGAAATGGAACTACATGAGTATATTTATAAATATGAGTTGTAAATAAAAATGGATTTAAACTAAGCTTTTGAGAATTTGAATCCCGTTGATTTTGATAGTGGGTTTTCAAAGTTTGAAGAGGTTATACTATTATAAATCTAAATAAGATAAGTAAATTTGGAATAAATCTTATATAAGTAAAGTGAATAAGTGAAATTATATAAGTAAAAGATTTATAAATGTGATTTATAAATATAAAAAGGATTTTTGAAAGAATATAAAGCACTGAATTCACTATCGTTGTTGGAAAATAATAAGGGTGATGACTGCAGCATCATCGGTATCATTTTCAAGTTTTTGGGTGATTAATTTGCTACCATAGTAAATTGAAAATTGAAGTTCTGTTTTGATAAAAAAAATTGAATTTAAAATCTAGTCGAAATTGATAAATATAAGTAAAATGAGTTTGGACTTATAATGTGACGCCCCACCTCTATACCCACGCTAGCCAAGAACACTACGGTGTAGTGCTGTCAACTAGCACGGAGAATAAGGCTGTTGAGGAGCGACCATCCATGTAATTGCTTTGTGCGAGCACCGATATGTCAGATAGAGTAACATGCATTTTTATTTCAGGAGGAAATCCGACATACCGATGCAAACTCAAAACTACCACACAGTGGCTATAATAGTTTAGGACAATAGATATAAAAATAACACAGATAACATAAATGCGGAATACAGATGGAATGAAAAGTCTCATATATATAATAACTGATATCAGTTACAATACATTTGACACAATACAAATGATACAACTGCAACTGTCGACTCAAGAAGTTATATATACAAGTACATTATCGACTAATATACATGAATACATTATCATCTTAAAACAGACACACTGACTACTGCAACAAGACAAAGACCACTTCAAATGATATAAAAAGTCTTTATAGCTCTAGCAGCAACCCAAAGCTAAAAATCTACAACCTGTAAATACTCGGTCTGACCCGAGTATTAAATTCAAAAGAAAATAATACCCGGGTCGGTCTAATTCAAACTCAGTTATTAATGCACAGGAGCAATAATAATCAATATCGAATAGACAACAATCACAATAATTCCCGTCTATCCGACTCTTTAAACAAAGAAATCGGATGACGGTCGATATAACACTTAATAGTGTTAAACAAAAATCAGCAAATTTAAATTATCAACAGAGATAAATAAACAATTTATCAAATCGACTAAATCAATTCAAAACAATCGAAATTGTCACTTTAAAACCATCAAAGTTTTGACTGGCTGCCGTACACGCACGCGTGTACGGCCTCGCCAATACGGCATAAAAGATCAATGCATCACGACGCAAAGAAAAATATCAATTCAAAACTGTCAATTCTGGGTGGCTGCAGTGCACGCACGCGTGCACTACCTCGCCACCACCGAATATAAAGTCACCACCACAATGAAACTGCAGTGGAAAACAGGTATAAGGACAAAGGCAGGCTGCAACTAAACTGCAGAAAAGTCATCAACAGTTCAAGCATATACAGCAATAGAGACGAATTCGAGTACATCATGAAGCAGAACCAAGTGCAGTTCAACTGAGATGGACAACTCGAGAATAAACATGTACAAATGAACGAGTGATCAATATGGCAACACAGATGTGCAAATGAAGAAGTCTCGAACTCAAGACAATATGGAAGGCAAAAATACAGAACCAACAAACAAGATCATGACAGATTAGTAAAGAGCAATAACAAGAGAGGCGAGTGCTGCACTGATAAATGAAGTGCAGCCACAAACGCATAGGTTCAAAGACACATGCACATAGGTCAGAGTAACATAAACAACATGTAGTGGTATATAAGTAGGAACCAAGTGAAGAAACTGCAGTGTCAAGTATGCATGAAACTGGATGGAGCAAACTCAACAGGAAATGTATATGAACATAAAGTAGTTCAATACTATTACACCTAACAGATGTAACATGAAGTGCCATTATAATATTCAAGCTACAGATCAAAAACATAAGGACCAAAGTGAGTACTCATAGGGAATGCAAAGTCAACCCAAAAACATATACAATGACCTGATCAAAGATGTAAACTCTAATGCAACAATAATCGGCAGTATACAAGTGCAGACCACCCAAAAATACTAACCAGTTCAAAAATGCAAACTAATGGCTCATGCTATAGACATAGGTCAAAGGTCAACTGCATGAACCACAATAATATGCAAACTCAGGCTTACAGAGGTGCAGACGACCAAACAACAACATGAATCAAATAGGGCATCAAGTATGTCAAAGTCCGGTACAAGTTACAATGTCAACAAAGTACACAGGTGAAGCCAACTGACTCGAATGACTCAAGTGATACAAGGACAATGCTCAATGCACATCAATACAAAACTCAACAATGCCAACATGATCAAGTTCAAAGCAATCAGGTCTCAAACAAGTTCAAATGCAAAACTGGTCAAGTAAATAACAATGCACAGTTCAAAATGGTTGAGCAAAATCAGGTGATGTTCAGAATCAAATAAAGTCACAGGGGAGTTCAATATCGTTGTCAAAACTGAGTATTTTAAAACCGAAGTCAGGTGATGAATGACTGGCGTTAAAAAGGAAGAAGAACAAATGAATTCAACAGCAAAATGTCGACCAACCAGACCTCACGAAATCGAACACAGGTGGCCAAAGTCAAACCAGAAAATCGAACTGGGGTGAGCAAGTCACAAAATCAAACATCAAAAAGAAATCGACGTAATGGTATCCAAAAATGGAACGAGTCAAAAATCAAACAGTGAAGGCGAAGCCAAGCTAACCACTAACAGAAACGAACGAAAATCACAAAGTTCGAGTGAATTAGATGTGATCAACTCACCTTAGACAAAGAGGAGCAGCCGCGGCGAGCGATGGAGAATCGATTGAGCAAGGTAACATGCGACTAACTCTTGAATCGATCAAACAAAGCAAGGCCGTCGCCTTCGAATTTCTGAAGCCCTAAATGAAGATCGAAGCCGCCATTAATGTTCGTCTCGTTTTCTTAGCCTAGGGTTTTCGAATGAACGAAAGGAATGGGGAACGGGCTTGAATCCACCAAAAGAAAGAACGGCAGTGGGTATCAAGTATCAACTCTTCATCAAAACAATTGGGCCAATTAAAATAGAAGAGTGTATTTATCAAAGGCCCGAATCACTTTTAACCATGTTTATAAAAGAATTTCAAATTGATTTTTAATTTCAATAAAAATTTACGAACGATTTAATCACCTAATGGCGATAATTAATTGCTACGAATTTGCGGGTTGTTACAGACTCCCCTCCTTAAAGAAATTGCGTCCTCGCAATCATAAGGAATAAATGGACAAAAGGTAACAACCATAAGAGCATGGCAATGTCGAATGCATAAGCAAATGTCAGCAGGGGAAGTATTAGATATGAAATCAAAAGGTTCGATTGATTCAAATCAAAAGAATCAACAATCATGGGGATCAAGGAATCAAAATCAGACGACTATCAAAAGCAAGAATAAATCGAGTTCCAGCATTTAAAAGAAAAAGAAAATAGAGCAGAATTCACGTACTGCACGAATTGAATGTGAGTAAATCAAATTACTCACCTGAATCGCCAGAGAAAAAGACGAAGCTCAAATCTCAAAATCGCAAATATTCAATCATCAAAAAACGATAATCAAATTTTCAAATCGCAAATAGGTTTAACTATCAAAAATGATAATAAAATTTCACAAATATCTGATTATCAAAAACGATAATCAGAAACACAAATATTCGATTAATCAAATCGAAAAATATTTAATTATCTCAAACGATAATCAAATTTCACAAATATCTGATTATCAAAAACGATAATCAGAAACACAAACATTCGATTAATCAAATCGAAAAATATTTAATTATCTCAAACGATAATCAAATTTCACAAATATCTGATTATCAAAAACGATAATCAGAAACACAAACATTCGATTAATCAAATCGAAAAATATTTAATTATCTCAAACGATAATCGAATTTCACAAATATCTGATTATCAAAAACGATAATCAGAAACACAAATATTCGATTAATCAAATCGAAAAATATTTAATTATCTCAAACGATAATCAAATTTCACAAATATCTGATTATCAAAAACGATAATCAGAAACACAAACATTCGATTAATCAAATCGAAAAATATTTAATTATCTCAAACGATAATCGAATTTCACAAATATCTGATTATCAAAAACGATAATCAGAAACACAAACGTCCGATTATCAAAAACGATAATCAGAAGTCGTAAATATTCAATTAACGAGTCCGGAATTAACCGAAGTAGTAAAAGTATGGTTCCATACTCCTTACTTTTGCTAAATCGTTTAAATCTCTTTATCGTTTCCTTGAAAGTGCAGAATTGTGTGTTTTAAAAATAACATTTCACATTCTCAAACGGACAAGTCCGGAATTAAGCGAATCAGTAAAAGAAAGGGGTCATAGTCATCGATTTTTCTGAAACGTTTAAATCGCTTCCTCGTTCTTTTGAAAATGTAAACTGTAAAATTTTTTGAAAACAATTTTAATTTATATTTTTGAAACAACTTTTAAAAATAAAGAATTTTGAAAACACGTGATTAAATTAGCAATATCAGTAGCATCTTAGATAAGGAAGTTGCACTTCTCAAAGTGCAGTAAAACGGACAACAAATTCAGCATTGCGGAAGAACCGCTTGTAAATCCATTTTAAAATTGACGGTTACTGAAGTTAACACGTCAAAATTTCATCAAAATAACTGGCATCAAAGTATAATACCAATGAATTTTCATTCATAAGAAAATGTCACAAGAATCTTCCCAAAGATAGAAAGGGATATCATACCCTAAACTTGTATTCATAACAAGTCAATAACACATGAATTCACCAATGCACAAAAATGGATAAACATATCAATAGAAATCACGAAAATTGGTGAAGCACAAAATTCCAGAAATCATCACAAGAAATCCAGAAATCACAAGAAATCCAGAAATCACAAGAAGGGGGGAGGCCTATCACAAGATGGGAGTATGGAAACTCCAAAACACCGGTATCACAAGACGAGACACTATCTCATGGTGGCTAACCATTAAAGTTTCACACAGGAATGGTCCGAAGACCGTGGGTCGCTATCCCACATGTGTGAGTCGGAATCACACAGATTGAGGTCTAGGCTAACCTCGCAGAGAAAGAGACATCGCACATTTGCTAGTCTAAATCATAAAAAGGAAAAGGGGAAGGCCTATCACAAAATGGGAGCATGAAAACTCACCGACCGGTATCACAAGACGAGAAGCTATCTCGTGGAAGCCATCCATTAAATTTTCACACAGAAATGGTCCGAAGACCGTGGGTCGCTATCCCACATGTGTGAGTCGGAATCACACAGATTGAGGTCTAGGCTAACCAAAAAGCAAAAAGGTATGTGTGAGTGGAATCACACAAGTGGTGTCTAGCCTAACCTCGCAAACAAAAAGATATGTGTGAGTGGAATCACACAAATTAAGGTCTAGACTAACCAAAAAGCAAAAAGGTATGTGTGAATGGAATCACACAAGTGGTGTCTAGTCTAACCTTGCAAACAAAAAGATATGTGTGAGTCGGAATCACACTACTGCGGTCTAGACTAACCTTGCGGACAAAGAGATATGTGTGAGTCGGAATCACACCACTGCGGTCTAGTCTAACCTTGCAAACAAAGAGACATCGCACAATTGCTAGTCTAAATCACAAAATGATCGTCATGATCAACGAGAAGTGTCAATTACACTAAGCTAGTAAATATAAAAGTTTAGCTTCATGTCCCATAACCACTTGCTTAACTTAAATATTTACGAACAAACTGTAAATCTTCACTAGAAAATTATCACAAAAGGTTCAATCGAACAAGTCCAGGAGTTAACCGACGAAGTAAACGCAAGCGTTTCATACCACTTGTTTTACTAGGCCGTTTAATTCAATTTCTCATACGAGTGAAATAAAGGCTTGTATATACTAATAGATTGGAAAATGATTTAGGAAAAGAGCTTTGTTATAAAATAGTTTTTTGAAATCGTTTGGAGAAAAGGATTTTAATATTTACTACTAGTATAGAAAACCTTTATATTTTTAAAGTGACAAATCACAAAAATGATTGTAGAAACAATCAATCACAAGAATTCACATACGAAGATGTGAATGGAATCCAAAGAAATCGTTACTGAATCCATCAGAAAGTATGTTCACAAAAATCCCGAAGAAAATGTCATCAAAGTTGCTAATCAATGATAGCAACAAATCGGGGAAATAATCAAGAATCGATTAAATTTGGAAACCAAGTCAATTCACAAAATTTCACATTCGAAGACGTGAATAAAATCCAAAGAATTCGATTCCAAATTCATCAAAGTAGGAATACCCAAAAATTCCAGAAATAGAAGTTATCAAATTCGACAAAGGTGATAACAACTAATTAGAAAAGAAGAATCGATTATCAACTGGAAAAACAAAGCAAAACGAGCAGAAATGCATAAATGACTTCAACAAAAGTAAGAATCAAGTCAATGTCGAAGTCAACAATTAATAGCCGCAGTCGAGTACAAAATGAATCAATCATCATTATCAAAGAAACCAACGGCAAACAAAATCAGAGTCTTGAAAATCAAGAAATTAGCAATTTCTCAAAAACAAAGTGACCGAAGTCGAAGGGAAATCCAGATGAGGAAAACACAAAATATCAAGTTCAAAATCGCTGAGGTTCAAACTAAATGTGAATGAGAAATCAAAATCACTCAATTTGCAACTGGTCCAGCTATTTTTCATCACAGTGTAACAGGTACACAATGACACTCATAGCATAGAACAAAAGTGGAACAAAGTCCAAAAGTCAAAATGGCTTTAATTTGCCAAATTAAAACAAAATCAACATCGGCTAAATCAATTCAAAGCCGAAAACATAAGAATAAGCGTTAGGAATTCATACCTAACAGTCAAAAATAATCATATGTAAAGATGAGAGATAAACATCGACAAATAGTTGTAACACATGCTCCATCTAAGTTATGTTTTATAATTGTCCTAAACCCCAGGCTCTGATACCAAGCTGTGACGCCCCACCTCTATACCCACGCTAGCCAAGAACACTACGGTGTAGTGCTGTCAACTAGCACGGAGAATAAGGCTGTTGAGGAGCGACCATCCATGTAATTGCTTTGTGCGAGCACCGATATGTCAGATAGAGTAACATGCATTTTTATTTCAGGAGGAAATCCGACATACCGATGCAAACTCAAAACTACCACACAGTGGCTATAATAGTTTAGGACAATAGATATAAAAATAACACAGATAACATAAATGCGGAATACAGATGGAACGAAAAGTCTCATATATATAATAACTGATATCAGTTACAATACATTTGACACAATACAAATGATACAACTGCAACTGTCGACTCAAGAAGTTATATATACAAGTACATTATCGACTAATATACATGAATACATTATCATCTTAAAACAGACACACTGACTACTGCAACAAGACAAAGACCACTTCAAATGATATAAAAAGTCTTTATAGCTCTAGCAGCAACCCAAAGCTAAAAATCTACAACCTGTAAATACTCGGTCTGACCCGAGTATTAAATTCAAAAGAAAATAATACCCGGGTCGGTCTAATTCAAACTCAGTTATTAATGCACAGGAGCAATAATAATCAATATCGAATAGACAACAGTCACAATAATTCCCGTCTATCCGACTCTTTAAACAAAGAAATCGGATGACGGTCGATATAACACTTAATAGTGTTAAACAAAAATCAGCAGATTTAAATTATCAACAGAGATAAATAAACAATTTATCAAATCGACTAAATCAATTCAAAACAATCGAAATTGTCACTTTAAAACCATCAAAGTTTTGACTGGCTGTCGTACACGCACGCGTGTACGGCCTCGCCAATACGGCATAAAAGATCAATGCATCACGACGCAAAGAAAAATATCAATTCAAAACTATCAATTCTGGGTGGCTGCAGTGCACGCACGCGTGCACTGCCTCGCCACCACCGAATATAAAGTCACCACCACAATGAAACTGCAGTGGCAAACAGGTATAAGGACAAAGGCAGGCTGCAACTAAACTGCAGAAAAGTCATCAACAGTTCAAGCATATACAGCAATAGAGACGAATTCGAGTACATCATGAAGCAGAACCAAGTGCAGTTCAACTGAGATGGACAACTCGAGAATAAACATGTACAAATGAACGAGTGATCAATATGGCAACACAGATGTGCAAATGAAGAAGTCTCGAACTCAAGACAATATGGAAGGCAAAAATACAGAACCAACAAACAAGATCATGACAGATTAGTAAAGAGCAATAACAAGAGAGGCGAGTGCTGCACTGATAAATGAAGTGCAGCCACAAACGCATAGGTTCAAAGACACATGCACATAGGTCAGAGTAACATAAACAACATGTAGTGGTATATAAGTAGGAACCAAGTGAAGAAACTGCAGTGTCAAGTATGCATGAAACTGGATGGAGCAAACTCAACAGGAAATGTATATGAACATAAAGTAGTTCAATACTATTACACCTAACAGATGTAACATGAAGTGCCATTATAATATTCAAGCTACAGATCAAAAACATAAGGACCAAAGTGAGTACTCATAGGGAATGCAAAGTCAACCCAAAAACATATACAATGACCTGATCAAAGATGTAAACTCTATTGCAACAATAATCGGCAGTATACAAGTGCAGACCACCCAAAAATACTAACCAGTTCAAAAATGCAAACTAATGGCTCATGCTATAGACATAGGTCAAAGGTCAACTGCATGAACCACAATAATATGCAAACTCAGGCTTACAGAGGTGCAGACGACCAAACAACAACATGAATCAAATAGGGCATCAAGTATGTCAAAGTCCGGTACAAGTTACAATGTCAACAAAGTACACAGGTGAAGCCAACTGACTCGAATGACTCAAGTGATACAAGGACAATGCTCAATGCACATCAATACAAAACTCAACAATGCCAACATGATCAAGTTCAAAGCAATCAGGTCTCAAACAAGTTCAAATGCAAAACTGGTCAAGTAAATAACAATGCACAGTTCAAAATGGTTGAGCAAAATCAGGTGATGTTCAGAATCAAATAAAGTCACAGGGGAGTTCAATATCGTTGTCAAAACTGAGTATTTTAAAACCGAAGTCAGGTGATGAATGACTGGCGTTAAAAAGGAAGAAGAACAAATGAATTCAACAGCAAAATGTCGACCAACCAGACCTCACGAAATCGAACACAGGTGGCCAAAGTCAAACCAGAAAATCGAACTGGGGTGAGCAAGTCACAAAATCAAACAGCAAAAAGAAATCGACGTAATGGTATCCAAAAATGGAACGAGTCAAAAATCAAACAGTGAAGGCGAAGCCAAGCTAACCACTAACAGAAACGAACGAAAATCACAAAGTTCGAGTGAATTAGATGTGAGCAACTCACCTTAGACAAAGAGGAGCAGCCGCGGCGAGCGATGGAGAATCGATTGAGCAAGGTAACATGCGACTAACTCTTGAATCGATCGAACAAAGCAAGGCCGTCGCCTTCGAATTTCTGAAGCCCTAAATGAAGATCGAAGCCGCCATTAATGTTCGTCTCGTTTTCTTAGCCTAGGGTTTTCGAATGAACGAAAGAAATGGGGAACGGGTTTGAATCCACCAAAAGAAAGAACGGCAGTGGGTATCAAGTATCAACTCTTCATCAAAACAATTGGGCCAATTAAAATAGAAGAGTGTATTTATCAAAGGCCCGAATCACTTTTAACCATGTTTATAAAAGAATTTCAAATTGATTTTTAATTTCAATAAAAATTTACGAACGATTTAATCACCTAATGGCGATAATTAATTGCTACGAATTTGCGGGTTGTTACATATAATATAATATAAATTATTTAACTTTAGTTAAGTTAAATAAATTTGAGTTATTATAATAAGATATATGATTTGAAATTTAACTAAAGGAAAGTTAAAATAAATTGAATTGGATTTGAACTGGATTAGATAAGTTATTGGAATGAAAATTGAACTTAAGAGGTAAGTGATTATATAATATGAATTTGAAAGTTTAAATAACTAAGTTGTATAACTTATACATTTAGTAATAACAAGTTAGAAACTAGAGTTTTAAACTTGTAATTAGAAAATATTGAAATTGGAATATGAAATTAGAATTTAACTTCAGTAAAGTTAAATAAAATGGAGTCGGTGAATTAAATTACGTGCATTGGTGAATCAAATAAAAGTGAATATACAATTAAGTTGTAAAGTGATTTTATAACTATGGATTGTAAATATAGTATATGAATAAACTTAAGTCAAATAAATATTCATTAAAGTTGAAATGAATAAGTATAACTTATGAATTGGTAATAATAAGTGGGAAACAAAAATTTAGATCCGTTAATTATGAACCGTTAAGAATTAAAATCTGAATTGGATTTATAAGTTGAAATTGACATTAATAACGAATTAATAAAGTATGTTAAAAAGTTGAAGTGATGAATATGAATATAAACTTCAGTTATATAATGAAATTCAACTTTAGTTGTAAAATGAATTAGCAATTGAATGAATGAATTGGATTGAACTAATGAAATAAATTAGTAAATAAAATATGGATTGAATGTTAATCAATCGAATGTAAATGAATTGATATGGAATAATGGATGTAAGTGTTAATTCATTAAAAGCTAATGAAATTGGGAATTGAATAATTGAATGAAAATCAATTAGATATCAACCAATTAGAATTAAAAGTGTTAAACCAAATTGAATGTAAATGAAGTAAATATGAATGTTTGAGTGTAAATGTAACGACCCAAAATTTTTGATCTCGAAAATTCCAAATAGTTAGGAAAGAAGAAAGAGATAGAAGAAGAAGAAACAGAAACACAACACAGATTCTAACATTCGTAGTGGATCAAAATATAATATCACATAATAACAGTTTACAAAAGAAAACTGTATCAGTTGATTACATTTTTATACACCAGAGTTACACACATACTTAAACACTGGACATATACAAAGCAACATGTCTTAGATAAACAGAAATATATCACAGCGGAAACACTCCATAGGTTCCTGCTATCTAGCTCGCCTCCTGAGCTCCAAAACGTCCTTACCTGAAAATCTGTAATACTCGGTCTGACCCGAGCATTACCACAAAGTAATACCCGGGTCAGGCTGAAAACCAGCGTGAGTAAACCCATCTAACATGGAATACAACAGCATAAAACTTAAATAAAACCCGAGGTAACTCGTGTCAATTTTACAAATTCACATTTTGTTAGAGACATCACTTATTTCACACATCAATTTCTAAGTACCAAAACTTAGATTAAACGGTCCAATTAATTTAAATCATTCCATTACAACTTATTGATTTCACATATCAATTTATAAAGAATCGAAGTGGTTTCGGGTATTTACTAATACCCGACTCCGGTCTCTTCGAATCCAATGTCACCTTAACTCAAGTTATTCAAGTGAATACAATTCAAATTTTAAATACAGGATGTCACTTTACACAGCAATTCATCTCGATAGATAACCACATTATCACTGTCCAACCCAAACATATCATATCACAAACATTTCATATCAGATATATCAACCAATTCAAGGCATTGAATATAACCCAATCATCCATAAGCAAGGTTAATTAATCACACCATTTCTAATTAATTTTAAATGAATTAAATTAATTACTTCAATCGCTTTTTAATCCTGCTTACTTAACATTAAACCAATTAGTTAATCATCCTTTAATTATCATCTTTAATTACACTAAGTAATTAGCCATTAATTAATTACACAAATTAATTAACCTGTAACGACCCAAAATTTTAGTGATTTTATTTATTGAATTAATTGAAATTTTGTTGAATTTCAAACAATAAAATTTGAAAATAAAATTTATTATTTGGAATACGTCTATTTAAAACATAGCAACTGGTAAATTTTCATCTGATAATATTGATGTTTATTTTATTGTGAAATTCTATTTCAATTTAAATCAGTTAAAAATTGATGGTAATAAAATAATTTCCAAACTTGAATATTTTTATACAATAAATTTCTAAATCATCTTCTGAGTGAGACGTCATCTTTCGTTTTTCCAAATTTGGACTGCTATTGCACCGTTTATCTTATTTTCGATGAAATAGCAGCATTTTCATACCGATATCGACATTTGATCGGATGATCGTACCACTGATATTTGTGTACCGTTTTGATCGTCCCGTCGTGTTGAACACCATAATATATTCATATGTGTGTTTCGATGTCCGATACGCGGTGAAACCACGAAATGGCAAATCATATCGGTACCGTATTTTGTGTCTTTGGATTTCTCGTGTATCTTCTATTGCCCAACCGTTTAGCCTATTGCTTTATTAAATTTGAAACTGCTTTTGACCTTTCACATTGCAAATATTTTGTATCTATATTCGTGTGAGTTACATTGCCTTTTCACTTCTTATCTGACATTAGCTTTTCAAATTTTATTACAATGTACATATAGTATATTTGGTAGCCTGTCCCAGTCCACTACCCTTCCATATTACCTGTCGTAAATCATGCTTGCCCATCTTCATTTTACCTCACCTCGCAGGCAAGCATCTTTCCACTTCCCATCTCTTCATCCCTCCACCCACGGCCATGGCCAATGATCATCTCCTCGTCAGCCCATCGCCGCCTAACCTGGCGCCAGTGCTAGCCTACCGAACTCCTTCCTCTGTCCCCTCCAGGTTCGGTTTCCATGTGTTTGATTTTGAGTTTATATGTATTGTTCATCTGCAATCTTAACTCTTTCCCCTCTTCTTTATATAAAGGTATATATATATATACACGTTTAGAGTTATATATATATATATAAGTTTATAGGGTCTGTTATACATATATATATTTTGTAAGTGCATATATGATTTTATTATGAAGTTATATGTTATATTTAAGTTCTAGTCTGTTTATATGTTTTGGAGTTATATACAGGGTTTTGCATTTGCTTATATATATAGTATATTTATATTATACGGTTAGCGGTTATACATTGTTTAATTATATATATAGGTTAATTTATGCAAGTTTATAATCTGATATTTTATTTTGATAATTCATGCATGTTACAGTATTGTATTGTATAAGTCTATATACTATATTCTAAGTTATATTTGTTGCTGTATGCAAGTTGTTTGTATCTATATACCAAGTTATATCTGTGGCTTGTTATATTTTTAATTTTTATTTTCAGTTACTATATATGTTTTAGTATATAAAGTTACATATGTTTATTTATTTTACTGCAAATATATATATTTATACAGGTATATATTTTCAAGTTTATATAAGACTGTATAGTACTTTATATTATATGTATTGACTGTGTTTGTTTACAATAATATATCTTTCTATATATATATATATATATATATATTACTATATTGAGTTTAAAAGTATGTTGAAGGTTTACACATATAATAGTTTACATATAAAGCCTACTATATATATATGCTTTCTAGAAACATATATCTTTAATATTATAATGGATTTGCAATAGATCTTGACATATAAGTTATACATATTATATGTATTGCATTTGTATGTTTTGTGTCTTTTATCAAGGTTCGTATAATATTATGTATGTAAATTTATATTATATATATGGATATATATATACTGCTTGTTTTTAAGATAACCTGTAGGGAAGTTATACATACGGTTGTATGCTAGTTATGTACTAGTTTATATATATACTTGAACCTAGTCTAGTATAGGTTTTTATGTGTTTCGACTTTTGAAGAGTATATATATATATATACATATAGTTTTCTTTTCAAACAATTGGCAGTAGGGATGTATGTCTGTTATAATATGTTTGTGTTCATATATAAGTTACAGCATATATATAACCTGTATAAATATATATGTTAAGTTTTAAAAGTATCGATTCAAAAATTTATTATTATATATATATTTGACTTTAATATTTGAGTTTAGTTTAAAACAATGGATTTTGAAATGCATATATATTTAATTTAATATATGCTTGAATTTAGAATCTGATTTTATACATATAATTATATATAGTTATATATATATATATGTTCATTATGCCAATTTTCTTCATCGATCCAATTCTGATTTGATTTTTGTCAATCCATATTTATCAGCTTCTTCGTCGAATTCATGCCAACTCTGTTTGTTTTGGATTCGTGCTTGGGTTTCGTAACTAAACTTCATGGTCTATCTCTCTAGCCTCGAAAGGTGAGCAATCACTCACGATTAACGTTCTTGTATTTATTAAATTTGATTTCAATTGAAACGACAATTGAAATATGCTGCTGTAGTTATTTAAACTGTTATATATGCTATTATATATAACTGTTCACCTATGGGATATGACACCATATCCTGTTGTTTATATTATATTGTTATTGATGATATATGCCTATTGTTGTATTTTATATTATTATCTGTTATCACTCTGCAAGTTCCCTGATTAGTATAGAATTCACTATGGGTTGAAATGATACATACCTGAACGGACTTTAGAATAGGAGAAAATCATTATGGGTTGAAATGATAGACCCAAACGATTTTCATTTGAATTGAATTTGGGATTACGGGTCGAAATGATATCTACCCGTATGTATTTAAATTTACGGATTGAAATAATAAATATCCATATCACTTGACCATAGATAGGAAATTATATACAGACACCGTTGGTCCATATATAAATATTTTGAAATAAATTCTATGGTTTTGGAAAGAAATATATGGTTTTAATAAAGGTTGATTCTTAAATTATTATATATAAATGGTAATGATATATATAGATTTAATAATTATATTAAATTTAATTAAGTTGGATTTAATACATATAATATGTTTAAGTATACAATTTATATTCCAAAATAGATTTTGGTAAGAATTTGAATAAGTTAAGATTGGGAAGATAATTTGAATTTAGTTGAAATTGTATTCATTAAAGAATTTTATTTAATTAAACCGATTTGAAACTTATTGAAATTGAGATTTAAGATATGATTTATAACTTGGGTTTGATTTAAGTAATTTAATGAATATTTCTTGTTTAAATAAATTTAAGGAAATATTTAGTAAAAATGTAATTTAAGGCTAGTTAAATGATATTGAATTTATTAAGTGAATATTCCCTGATTAAATAATAATGAAGTTAAATCAAGAGCTATATGAAACTGTTAAATTTAACTTTGAAAGGTTGAATATTAAAGCTTTGAAATATACTGAAATTTAAATGGTCTATTAAGAACTGAATTGAATTGATGAATTGAGCTTTGAATAAATTTGAATTTGGAATTTGAGTTGATTTAAATCAATTTGTGAGACTTGAGGAAATTATAAATACTACTTTATAAATTATTTAACCTATATATACTATTTTGGAAAATAGATATTTTTGAAATGAAATGATATTTGGGTTTGAAGTATAAATTAAATTGAAATGACCAGGGTGTTATAGTGTATATTTCTACATTGTAGATAGTTCCACGGATCCTTAGAGGATGGTTATCCCAAACATCCTTTAAGTTACTTGTATTTCAGTTGATATTTCACTTGAGTTGGATTTATTAGTATAAGAATGTTAATCCTGACTCGAGTGTTTTTTGTTTTGCTTTACGCTCGGGTCAGACTGAGTGATACAACATTTGAGACTCACCCTGGGAGTTTGGAGCTTCGTTTGGAGATCCAACCATCGATTTAGCTTTCAGCCTTCCAGTTGATTTGTTCAGAGAGGTCATCTATTCGTACTGAAGACTTCACTGTATTTGGGATATTCAGTTGTATTTTAATTTTAACTCTGATGTTTATATAGTAGCTTCATGAACTACTATTTTACCTATTCCGCTGCGTATTATTGTATTACTCTGTGTTTGTGATTTTGTGATTGATTTATTTACTGTATATGCTGAGTTTTGCCAAATTTAAATTAACAATCTATTGTTTTGAATTATTCAAGTCCGACACGTGTGGATTTATCGTCGATTTGAATGGTCCAAAACAGTGGGTCATTACAGTTGGTATCAGAGCTTTGGCTCTAGGCAAACTTAGCATATATAGTAAATTTATTTATAGAATCACTTTCGTTCGAGTTTGAATCTCTTCCTTTTGACTCAATTTCCTCTGAACTTTGGAACGTTCCTTGTGGTTCCAAAAAATTCATTCTTGTCTCTCCCTATTTGTATTCTTTTGATTCTGGAGTATCCCATAACTCCACTTTGAATGATCTCTATAAGAATAGGCGATCCCACCAATCTTTGAATGATTTGTGAAGGGGTGAAATTCCTTCACAATTGGCATTGATTCACCGGAGATTTCTATATCTTTGGTTTAGATGCCGCTATCTCTTGCGATCGAATGTTGATTTTTCTTGGAATTCTGCATCGATCTTGTTCCTGAAGTCACGGTTGACCCTAGGGTCATCCGTGATTTATATAAGTATATTCATCTTCTATTTTGAAATTTAATTATCTCATCTTCGTTCGAGCTTATCTTCGAATCATAATTCTATTTGATTAAGAGTTCCTCTAATTTGAATCTCTATCTTTGTTTGAAATCCATCCTTAAATCATCCTTTGAAAATCGGGTTTGTTTGTATTCTAGAAATTGTTTTCTAAACCGAAATTATTATTTTGATAAGTATGATTATATTCTATATATAAAAGTGAAATGTTTTCGATAAAGATTATATACCCTTTTTAAAATGAAAATGTGAGGTTTCGAAAGGATTTGTAATTTTGAAAAAAATTATATAAGAAATTTGATTTATCTAAAAATGATTTATAACTGAAGGATTTTAAATTTGAAATTCGAGAATTGAACCCCGGTGTTTTGAAATTGGTTTTAAGATTTTGAAATATATAATAATAATATGATTTAAAAGTATTTTCCAAATAAGAAATGTTTCAAATGATTTTAATGAGTTTCGAATGATTTCGAAGAAATTTCAAAAGAAGTTTGAGAAAATAGAAGTCCAGAACTCACTTATGTCGCTGGAAAATAATTTCGGTGATGAGTGCACGCATCATCGACATTGATTTTTGAGTTTCAGAGTGAGGGAGAGGCCACTTTAGTAGCATTGCTACGCGAGTGATTTTGCGAAACCAATTTTGATTTCAAATTCCGAAGTAAGATTTGATATTCGAAAGATATATGTATGAATTTGAAATGATTTGAAATGAGCCGGTGTTCAGTCCTTGAGTTTTGGACCTGATTTGATATAACACTACCTATTGAAATAGATTTACCGATTTGTTGTTGATTTCCAACTCTTAGATTTAAATTTGATTTCTTCGACTATTTTGAAGGTTCGAGCACTTCCAAATCAAGGTTAACTTTTCAAAAGCTAAGAAATTTTGAAGTATAAAGTATATAAGTTTGGTATGTATGTTTAAAGTATGTAGTAATATGATTTAAATAAGCTGAAACTGTTTTGTTAAGTAAATGAATAAGGCTATTTTGAATCTTTCTAATATGAAATTTAGATTTGAAATGCTTTGAAAAGAATTTGGTCTTCAAAATATTTTGAATAAAATTTAGTTTAAATGTTTTAACTGGGTAACATCTTTATGAAACTATATATTTAACAGGTTGGAATAAATATATAAGTTGTACGTATGCTGTTTTATTCGCATAATTAATTTGATCCAGGTTTGAGTACACAAGTTCGAGGTGAATTACACCATTTCGTGTTAGGATTTTTCATTCGATTCTTGATGGCGAATATTTGATATGGATTTTGGGCTTGATTCTAGAATTCTCTATCATAGTATATGGCTATGCAAGGAGACTGATGGCTTCTAGTCGAGAAACCATATCGAAATCCGCATTAGGGAAGTCGAATAGACAATACTAGTTCGAAAGCGAACTTGTGTGATCGAGCGAGCGATCAAATGTGATTTTGCGAAATGATGACGTATGTACATCTTATATTCTAATATCATTGATATACTTTGACGTTGAAATTGAAAGTTGTTGGGTTGGATATCTTTGTAATTTAATTGGAAAATTTCTTTTTATGCAAAACTACTATTAATTTAAACAATTTTTTTTTTCAAAACTATTTTTTTAATTTTATTTTTCTTAAAGAAACTATTTTATTCTATTTTACTTACAAATTATTTTACAAACTATTGTATTTACAAAACTATTTTTCAAACTATTTTATTTACAAAAAAAAACTATTCTAAATTAAAAATATTTTATAAAGCAAAGGTGTTCAATCCCATATGGCTCTTCATACAGCGAAATTTATTTTGTAAAATTTTGATTCTTATATAAGATGGACTTTATGTAAATATAAGATGATTTTGGAAATGAATTGTTTGACTTAAATTATATTGATTTGGAAATTTGGATTTATTTCTCTAAATTTATTATTTTGGAAACTTTGGAACTGAAGATATTTGATTTGGAAGAATAATTTGGTGAAAGCATATATGATTTTGAAAATTATATTGATATTGAAACAAATTGAAATTTGAGAACCTTATGTTACTAAATACTTGATTTGGGAGTTATCGAACTTATATAAAATTTGGTTTGTATAAGTATGATGTTTATTCGAAAACTATGGATTTGAAAAGGTACTCAATTTGAAAAGTGAAATCTTATATAATTGAAGTCTATATAAGTGTGATTTGATATACTATTGATTTTGGAAAGTATTTGATTTGAAAATGAAATCTTATATATAATGGACTTTATATAAGTATGATATTTGAAATTAATTTGAAAGGTACTATATGATACATATTTTCGAAGTAAAGATATGGAAAGTGCCTTCTGCTTGATATCCGATTTGTGGCCTGTGATATCCCGGAAATTTGGCAATATCAATTTAATAATCTTTATAAATAATTAAATTGATTTGTTGATTTTATTTTATAAAATTGACAAGTTTATTCATTTTAAAAGGTTAATAATATTTTAATTGGCAAGTTTATTTCTTTTGAAAAACTAATATCATTTTAATTAGGGAATATCTTTTCTAACAATTTTTAATTGAGAAGATTTATCTTTCTAAAACTTATATAAATGTTTTATATTTATAATGTATATATATTGATATATATATATATATATATATATATTGTAAATAGGGAGTCTTTAAATTTAATAAAACTATGTTTTCAAATTATAATATATATGTATATATATATATTGTGATTTGAAGTTATGTATTAAAATTCAATATGATAATTATAAAAACTAATGATTAAAATATTTTCCATTTAGAATATATATATTTGTATATATTGGAATGGAAAGAGTATTGGATTTGAATTTAATTAAGATGTTTTCAAACTTTAATATTTATATAATTTGTAATTTGACTTAATACTTTTGAAAATGATATTTGAGATTTAAATAACAAGTATAATTTCTTATTTATTATAAATATATGTAAGCTTAAGTTTAAATAAGATTTAAATAAGAAGTTCATTTGTTTTAATATTCTTTCATTTTAAATTTCAAAACATAAGATAAATTGATTTGTAAATATATATATAGTTAAAATAAGTTTCTCAAGCATATATAAATATGTTATAAATATTTGATTAAAGTATAAGTTACTTAAATAATAGTTTTCACATTTGTATATTTATATAGGAATGTAAAAGCTTAATTATAAAAAGACAAATATATCATTTTATACACATAAATATTTCTTAAATACACATATATGACTTAAGTAAATTAATTAAAAACAAGATTAACACTTGTTAGCTTATTAAGGTGGTTTAGTGACATTTGTAAAAATGTAAGCATAGGTGTAAGCAAATTAATACTTAAAAGACAAGTGGCTATATTTTAATTAAAGTTTTAAAATAAATAATATATGAAAGAAGATCTGATTTTACTTTTTAGCTCAAATTCATTTTTCTTTAGCTCTAAAACTATCTTCTTCTTTCTCAACTAAAACTAAATTCGAATCTAAAGATAAAGTAAAATCTGGAAATCAAATGATAAGAGAATGAAGACTGGAAATTTAAATTGGAAGCAAAGCAAAATCTGGAAATAAAAATCTGGAAGCAAACAACTCTGTAAATCAAATGCAAGCTGGAAATCAAAGTAATCAAGGATCAAACAGCAAGGTTTAAAATTCAACAAGCAAAAAGGAAATCAAGCTTAAATTCAAACATGCAAGCCTGGAAATAGTTTCTGTTCTCTGTCTCTGTTCTACATGTCTGGTGAGTAAACCTTAAACTTAAAAACAGTTTTAAAAATCTGTTGTGATGGATGCATGTGATGGATGTTTTATGTAAATTGTGCTGCTTAGTATATGATATGAATGTATGTTTATATATCTGAAATGTCTGTATGCCTGTGAATGTATATATACAAAATCTACTTCTCTGTTTCTATTGGTGAGTAAATGAATTTTTTTAAAACAGTTTAATCTTGATTTATACTTGTTCTTGTAGATGAACGTCTTCATGTTATCTGAATACTTGAGTTAAATTGGATGCATGTTTAAATTGAGTGTTGGATTGCCTATATAAAGATAAAATGTCTCTGTGTTTATATAACAGTTTCAGTTTTTTTTATTAAATCCAATAGCTTGATTTTAAATTCAAATTAGACCTTAGATTGTAAACAGAAGTTGTATATAATCAATTAATCTATCATCTAAAAATAATTATAGGTTTTTATAATGGATATTTATTTCAAATTTTAAAATTTACAGTAAAATCTTGATATGGGTCAAAATTTAATCAAGTCAATTTTGAGTTTGAATTATATAATCGAATTCATAATGCTAAAGCATGATTTTTAAGATTTGTATCAAGATTTTTAGATTAGTATTTCGAGAGAATTTTGGAATTTTCTATCTTGGGAATTTTGGTCGATCGGAGGCGAATGGGGGAGATCTGGGTGCCGTGGTTGAACTCGAAGGTGAAGGGGAAGGTGGTGATCATAGGAAAAATCCTTCGAGAATTTATTATTGAAGGGGTTGGTCAGATTTTGAGGAAGTAGGGTTTTGGAGCTTGTTAACGTTGTCGATGTTGGTCTCGACTTCGCGGCGACGTGATGGAACCAGACGCGACCGCGAGTGGTTCTGGAGTTAGAGGGGAGTGAGGCGAAGCTACGGCTTCGATGGCGTGGGATTTCGAAGTCTTGGTGGCCGTGGAGGGTCGGTTTCTGATGAGGGTGGGTTCAGGCTTTGGGTTCGAGGATGGAGATCGATGTTTCGACCGAATTTGGGTTTGCTGGGGTGTGCGATTCGATGTCGAGGTCGAACGCGACTTGCCGGAGGACTGGACGGAGATCGTCGTCGATCGTTGAAGGCGTGCATGTGCACGGCTACGTTAGCGTGCATCTGGGAATTCTGGGTGGAGAAAAAAGAGTGTTCTTGGGTTTACATCGGGGACATTCCAGTTGTGCTCGAAGCCGAGAGCGGTTTGTCTCGTGTTGCTCGGATGAGGGTAGGAGCAGGTCTTGTTTTTTTTTAAAAAGAAATGTTTTTTAAAATTTTAAACAAAAGAAAGTTTGTTTTTGTAATGGCTCTAAGTTTTTACTATTAATCTAAATTATTGTATAGAAAAATTGTTTTTAACAAGTTTCAAATAATTTAATTAAATAAGTTTTAAAGAATAAGAAATAGATTTTCAAATTGATCTTTGTATTAAAATTTATTTAATAACTTAGAAAAGCTTCAAAGATTTTGAAGGTTAAAAGTAATGTTGAAATGGTTTAATTATAATAAAGATTTTACCTTCAGTATTTAAGATTTGATTTATTAAAGGAAATTAATATGTGAAATTAGTAAGAATAATTCATTTATTTTAAATGATTTAAGAATAGATAATAATTTAATTAAGATATATGATTTTCTTAATTAAGATCTTTAAATATAAGGAGTTAAGGAATTATTTAATTGAATTTAAATAATTAGTTAAATAATTAATTAAGTAATTAATTAGTGATTAATTAGGCATAATCACTTATAAATTAATTAAGTATAATTAATTGATGAAGTAATTATGGAATAATTACTTGATGTAATTAAATTAAGGGAAGTTATTTAATAAAGTAATTAGAGAATAATTATTTTATGAAGTAATTAAATTGAAATTAATTAAGAAGTAATTACTTAGTGTTATTAATTAAATAAATTAGTTAATTAAAGAATTAAGGTTAATTAATAAGGTATTTAATTATTTGTTAAGTAATTAATTAAAAAGTAATAAATTAATGGAAGTAATTAAGGGAAGTTAATTACTGAATTAGATTAATCAAAGATGATTAATAAATTGTGGTTTAATTAGGATTAATTACTCAATGTAATTAATTTAAATAAAATAAATAATTAAAGAAGTAATTAGAGATCATTAGTTTATAATTAATTAATGATATGATTAAGACTTGATTAATTAATCAAATGATAACTAATTAATTTTAAATTAATTAAGGATTAAAGTAATTGATTTTAATTAATTGATTAATGAAGTAATTAAAGGTTAATCACTGTATTGGTTAAGAATAATTAATTTGTAAAATTAATTAAAGATAATTACTTAAATGTAATTAAAATATAATTAATCAAGGTGATTAATTAAAGTGGATAATTAGAGAATGATTAATTAATTTATTTGTAATTAATTAATGATTATATAAGTAAGATTTATAATGAAGTAATTAATTTAATTTATTTTAAATTAATTAAGAGATGAAGTAATTAATTTAATTCACTTTAAATTAATTAAAGATAGAGATAGTTAATTTAATTCATTTTAAATTAATTATGTTGTGATTAAGTAAATCATTGCTTATATAAGAATGGATGACATTGATTGTCTTGAATGGATGTAATCTCAGAAATGAGATAAGAAATGTTGTGTAGTATGAATGCTTGGTTGCATTATGATGGTAATATAGATTAACTATTGTGATGTTGATATGGATTACCTATTTGGTTGTAGATCATTTGTTTATTTGATAATGTGATTATCAATTGTGATTTGTGAATTATCTATCTGTATGAATATAGATAAGTTAAATTGTTTAAACCTTTAAACAACTTGGCCTTAAAAGATACGTTTTGGATTTCGATGAGACCGGGATCAGGTTTCCGTATACCGGGATTCCAGGTCTGGAGACCCGAATACCACATCGATCCAAATTAACGATAGGTCGTGAATCTCAAGTGAAGATGAATATTCAGAGTGCAAGGGTTATTGTCGTTAACTCTGAGGGTGATTCCAAAATGAGTGTAACGAGATAATGCCTTCGGTTTCGTTCGAACCCGGAACGAACTTGTATGGATTGAATGCTTTCAACACATCGTCAGGCGGACGATGAGCATTCTAAGTGATATGTTCTGATTAAAGGTAATCGTAACCTCAAGCCTCATCAACCAGGAATGGCTAAAACAGGGGAGGTGCAGCAAGGCTTCGTGGGTAGCGCCCACTGAGAGCAAGATAGATCCCTGTCTAGAGGTCCCTTTCTATATTTCGGCTTAGTGGGTAGTTGGAACTGCAGCCAACTACGGGGTTGTCTTGTTCGAGATTATCCAGTAAGGGATGGTTCCGGCTTTGTGTTGCAGGGGAGCGGGCGTACTCCTCGGTACGGTGATCTAGGCCACGTACTGTGACGGGCGGTACCCCAGTAGCCCTGCCATTGTATGGAATCCAAACTCCAATAAGTGCCGTACGTATTAGTTGTGCCCAACTATGTTGGAATGTGAGATGTAAGCATTTCAGCTATTTCTGTATTTTACTTGAAAACCCTAGACCCTATTATAATATAACTGGATTTCCTATCAAATGTTTTAGTTAGCGTAAGGTAAAAACTTACCCATGTTTATTTGTGGGGAGTCTTACGTGATACTTTTGTTTTCAAAGGTTTTCAAAGTTAAGCAATTTAACCGTTTACTCACACCAGACCCATGTCTGACCCAAGTGTTTATTTTCTGTTTTATTAAACTCTTGGGTACTCAAATTTGTATGAGTAGTCAAGGGATTCAGGTTAGCCTTGACGAATTCTGGAGGAGATTGGAGCAGGAGGCTTCAGCGTGTAGATATATAGAGTTTCCGCTGTGATGATGTATTGTATGGATGTAGTAGTGTTGTATAATAGACAGAATTTATAACTGTCTATTTTGTGATGTAAGTTGTGTACTCTGATGTATATGATACTATGTAATATCATATGTGATATATTATATTTCATTCGTTCCGCTGTGAGATTCTGATGTGTTGTTGTTCTCTCTTCTCTTCTTTTCTTCTTCTATCCCTTTCTTTCTTCATAACGATGTGTTTTCCTGGGCATAGGAAGGCGGGTCGTTACAGTTGGTATCAGAGCTATAGGTTGAGTGAATACCTAGGCTCTGGAGTGGTGTTTATCTTGAGAGAGCGTATTTTTAATTTTTATATAACTATATATATATTTATTTCTACCTATATTTTGGGTTACCTGTTCGGGTTTTCCAATATGAGTTATAATGGTAGATATGGTGGTGGTGTGTGAAACACGACTACCATTGTTTAGAGTTTGAATGTTTGAGATTGGAAGTATCTGTCGAGACTGTAAACCTAATACCGTCTCGAGTGAACTTTGATATGGTATAAGGATTTCTCTGATCTCTGAAGGAAATCTGTTAAGATTCGGAGTCCATCATTGAAGTATAAGTTTGATCGCGCTCGTGTGGGCGGATTTTTGAGAGTTTGGATCTGTTGGTTGAACAGAAGCAAGTAATGGTATCTTGATACCTCGGAAAGTAGTAACTGCGTGATGAGATGCAGTGACTATGGATATCTCCGACGATGTTTTCTTTTGGAGCAAGTTTGAGGATGTGTGTCTGCTTCAGTGTTGTGGCTGAGTTCAGCATGATGTTTGTGTTTGGTCTGAGGTCCGAGTTTCTTCAGAAGCTTTGGATAAGGAGTCTTTGTCATCCGTGTCAGCGGTGCAGCTCGAGTGTTCTGTGTTCCTGCTGGAAGATCTTTTGGCTTAGCAGTTTCGTAGAGTGGAGTTCAGAAGCTGCGGAGTAAATTCATTTTTCAAAATGGATTGGTCAAGCACTAGACTGTTCTGATGGGTTAAGAAAGAACAGTATTTTTGGATATTGGACTGGATAGAATCGCAAAAGTGACTTGCGAAAGTTTGAGTATTCTCTGGGGAAATCTTTTTCTTGAGTTTGAGGCATCTCTAGTAGATATTGGAGTTATAGGGTTGCCAAAGATCTTCTGAAATGTGTTGGTCTAGTTGGTGTTCGAGTTCATAGACGACATCTAGATCAGAGTTGAGCAGCGAAAGATAGGTAGTAGTTGTTCTAGAATGGAAGCAACCGGAAGTTGCAGTGTTTGGATTAGAGGGTTCCTACAGGAAGCTTTTCAAGATTTGAAGGTCAGATTGGTGAGAGAATCTGTTTTGTCTTGTCCAGATAGAAGAAGTATTTGGAAATCTACTGATGATTGAGGAGTAGAGTTTGAGTTCTGGATTTCTGTAGATCTTGAGAGGATCCGTTTATTGGATTGTTTTTGATCCGGTTTGTTTCAAGAAGCATCAGCGATGGTTAAGCTGATCAGGAAGGATGAAGGCATCCCAGAATCGGCAGAAGAGTTCTGTGAACTAGAGATGGAGAATTTGGAATTCGAAGTTGGAGACTTCATTATTATTTCTCCAGTAAAAGGGAGCAAATAAGATTGGGTAAGACTAGGAAGATAGCTCCGAGTATATTGGATCTTTCTGATTTTTTGTGAGGATATATGTTTTTGTTTCGGTATTGAATTACCAGTCTGGATTCGGTAGAGCGAGTAACCCAGTATCTGTATTGGGGAAACTCGGGATAATATTAGGTAGTTTATCCGGATCTATGTTCGGATAACTAGAATTGTTGTTTGTATAACTAAAGTTGTTTGTTTAGATAAAATTGTTTGTTTGGATGAATGGTGTTTGCACCAAAAATGGTCACAAACCCCAAGTGTAGCGAAAGCACCAGTGTATGAATACAAATCAGCAATATTCAAACACAAATATCAGATCTAAGCAAGCAGCGAACAACAATCCAGAAATAATGAACAGTGACACGCAATTTATAGTGGTTCGGCTATCTCCGGCCTACGTCCACTTCAAGGATTTTTATCTTTTTCTTGATGTTCTTCACTGATTACAGATGATTACAGCAAATACAATGAATGAATCTGAATATAACAGCAATGGAAAGGAGTAGAGTTGGATCCGGCAGAGTCTGGACGTTGAATCGCTGAAAGATCCCTTTTCTGTAGGCTTCAGGGGGCTATTTATAGGCGTAGGAGGCCCAGATCTCGCCCAAACTTCAGGAGACTTCTTCTGGCACGTGACGGGGCCCACGCGACCGGTCCCACCAAGTTTCAACTCAATCTGTGATCGATTCGAATCAATTTCGTATCGATTAGGAAATGCTCCAATCGAGCTGAAACTTGGCAGGATAGCTCTTTACCTTGCATGGAAGCTACTCTGAAAATTTCGTTGCATTTGGATCTGTGGTTTAGGAGTTATGATCGATTCAAGGCTATTTTTTCCGTGGTCTGCTGAGTTCGAATCCATGTTTCGTATCCCCTTTCTTCGACTCGATCAAAGCACATGCGCGTGCAATGACGTGGAGTGATATGGAGCGGGTTTTCCTGGTCAATCCGGTTTTAGTGGCGTATTGACCGATTTGCATCCATGGATTTCGCCATGCTTGTATTGGGCATTGTTATCTAATTTGAATCATTCAACTTCGCATGCTTTGTATCAACTTTCAACGTATAGTTTGAATCGAGATTAGCAGCTTAGCTCGTATCGAGGAAGACCCATTCAATGGATACTGTTTGTGATGGATACGAGCTAAAGCTTCCTGATGGATTCGAACGAATGCCTCGTTTATCGATTCGAACTAATCATCAGTCAATCGATACGAAGTTCATGGATACGAAGGCCTGGACCATTCTGATCGATACGAAGCCTACGGGTATGACCCAAGGTGCGGTGAGGGATACGAACAGATGGATTCGAACTCCATGACCGCGGTTTGACCCGTACCTGATCGATTCGAAGATGATCGATTCGAAGTTGCCAAGCTCCAATGGATTCGAACTTGACAATGCCTCTCTGATGGATACGAATCTGATCGATTCGAACATGTTGTCACCTGATGGATCCGAACACCACCTTGTATCTAACTTGAATCGATCATATCTCATTCATACGAACTCTGATTAACCTGAAATCTGAAACGCTGGCTCTCACGGCTTGGCAAGTCATGTCTTGTCAATTACAGCCCAATCCGAGCTCGGACAAAATTCATCGATATCCATGATCATCCGGCAATGCATATTTAATATTCATGGTTGGTTAATATTGATTTCAGTTAATTTTTTGGGTATCTCAGCTTTGCCAAAAAGTGGGATAACACTTTGCCCCCCAAAACATGCCTTTTGGTAAAAGGTGTGTTTTGATTAGTCTCAATTCGAATGTAGTAAGCTCAGGTTTCATTTGATTCTTATGATATTTTCAATCGAGTTCATGGCTGTTCGAAGCCGAAGCATTATCAATTTCTGCCAGTGGAAGTTAAGAATGAAATTCTACAGTCTCTCCGGACTGTTGTCGATCGCTCCGGACCCTTGCGAAGCCCATTCCAGACTTAGCGGTCGAATAGAAAGATCCTATTGCACTCCGGCGTTGCTTTCTATCCCTTGCACTCTGGCCCCAGTTAGGGAGTGAAGCGATGTCTTGGCCGTTCCGGGCCGATCATAGCCTCTCCGGGCTCCTGCTGGATCCCATCCTGTCACTTTCCGGTGAAGGGGAAACAACGTTAAGTGGGTCGATCCTGTCGCTCTCCGGCGAAGCGATCCACTTCTTGCACTCCGGTTCAGTGTATCTGAACATTAAGCGATATCTTGGCCTAAATCGTCGGCCGATCATAGCCTCTCCGGGCTCTTGCTGGATCCCATCCTGTCACACTTCGGTGAAGGGGAAACAGCGCTTAAGTGAGTCGATCCTGTCGCTCTCCGGCGAAGCAACTCACTTCTTGCACTCCGGACCCCGTCTCTCCGGGTAGGGTCATAAAGCGATCATAATTTTGTATTAGTACGTAATATTCGTCCTTTAACTCTCCGGTCAAAGGCTTGTTCAGGAAATTCAAGTTTATTTATTAAATTCAGACCCTAGATGTTCAATCTCAAACATCAGGGAAAAAGTAAACAACGCCTCTCCGGGCTGAACGGTCTATACCATCTCAGAGCATGCCTAGGGGTCTCTCTGGTTCCCGTACATGAGTGAGTGGAATAGCCGTTTTATTTTGAAAGCAAATCTAATGAAATTATTTGGCCGAAGTCCAGATCTCGAACTTGGCCCTTGCCATCTTAATCAGTTGATGATGAGCCGTGATCCCGATCCAGGATCGTTTCTGTTAGGTGGAGGCGGTGGTTGTTCAGGCCTTACCGCTGCTGCCCGTTCTCTGACATATTGTGGCAGTTTACCACTCCTGGCATGTTCTTCCACCTCATCTCTTAGGTGGCGGCATTCATCGGTAGTGTGTCCATCCAGCTCATGGAATAGACAGTATTTTCCAGTCCTGCGTTCCCGCTCCGTGGGATCTCTTCTGGGTGGTTTTCGATAGGGGAGCTGCCCCCGAGTTTCAGTGTAAATCCTTTCTAGGCTTGCCGTCAAATCCGTGAATTGCCTGAATCTAGGTTCTCTGAATTTCTTCCGTTTATCAGGACCATCATGTGTGTCATCCTGCTTTCTCTTTCCTTTGTCTGCTCCAGACTGTCCTCCTGCGGTTCCTTCGCTTCGCGTAGTGTTTATTTCCTGCCTCTCGGCTCGTGATTCCTCTAGTCGAATGAATTTTTCAGCTTCATGATAGAACTCTCCTAGATCTTGCGGTGGGTCTCTGGTCAGAGAATCTTTGAACTCGGTGCCTTCTGCAATTCCTGCTACTGCCGCCATCAAAATCATTGATGGATCCGGGCGATCTACAGAAGCCACCGTTGCATTGAATCGCAATAGAAAATCTTTTATGGACTCTCCGGTCCTTTGCTTTATCGAGGCTAAAGTCATCACACTCTTGGGTCGCGTCACATGGACCCTAAATTGTCTCATGAAGCATTCCACTAGCTCACCCCATGTCCTGATTGATCCAGTCTCTAGTTGTCTGAACCAAAGCGCAGCCAAATCTGATAGAAATAAAGGGAAGCATCGTGCCATCACTTCCTCGGATGCCCCCAGCACTTCCATATGCCTGATGTATCTGGTAACGTGCATGGTCGGGTCTGACTTTCCGTCATACGGGTTCAGCGTCGGCAGTTTGAACTTTGGAGGGTTCCTTGCATTTCTGATATTTGGAGTGAACGGACTCCGACTGACTTCCTCCAATCCTCCGATAGACAATCCTCCTCTCATGAGTCGTCGCACTAATCCAGCCATCTTTTCATCTCCATCCTGGGGTTGCCCTCTTGGTCTTGAAGGGTATTCTGGTATGTACTCTTCGTGTGGCCCGTTAGCATCAGCATTGGCCCTAGCTTGTTGAGCTCCGTCTGTCGGCCTTCCAGTATCGGATCCCGTGGGTCTGCCCCCGAGTCCTTGTCGATTGTCCACTGGATCTGCATTCTGTCCCTCATCAAGTTCCGCAGTCCTAGCTCCCTGTTCCACATTCATAGCCGCTGTAGCTGGTCCTAGGCTCTGCGTCCCTGCAGCTCTCATCTGTTCAAAGAAATTCTGCAGCATCTCTTGTTGACTTTTCATCATTCTTTCGTGCATCAGATTGGTCATGGTCTCCATTTCGTCTCTAGTGATGTAGATCGAGGCCGGCTCTTCTCCAGCACCAGAGGATGCCTCTTGACTTCCTCCTTGATGGCTTCTCTCAGCTCTTTGTCTTCTACTTGTTTGTCGAGTCATTGTCTTCAAATCTTCGAGTCTTCAAATCTGAACTTCGAATCTGGTGTAGCGGGTGCTGGTTCCCTCTCGGTGAAAGCACCAAAGTGTTTGCACCAAAAATGGTCACAAACCCCAAGTGTAGCGAAAGCACCAGTGTATGAATACAAATCAGCAATATTCAAACACAAATATCAGATCTAAGCAAGCAGCGAACAACAATCCAGAAATAATGAACAGTGACACGCAATTTATAGTGGTTCGGCTATCTCCGGCCTACGTCCACTTCAAGGATTTTTATCTTTTTCTTGATGTTCTTCACTGATTACAGATGATTACAGCAAATACAATGAATGAATCTGAATATAACAGCAATGGAAAGGAGTAGAGTTGGATCCGGCAGAGTCTGGACGTTGAATCGCTGAAAGATCCCTTTTCTGTAGGCTTCAGGGGGCTATTTATAGGCGTAGGAGGCCCAGATCTCGCCCAAACTTCAGGAGACTTCTTCTGGCACGTGACGGGGCCCACGCGACCGGTCCCACCAAGTTTCAACTCAATCTGTGATCGATTCGAATCAATTTCGTATCGATTAGGAAATGCTCCAATCGAGCTGAAACTTGGCAGGATAGCTCTTTACCTTGCATGGAAGCTACTCTGAAAATTTCGTTGCATTTGGATCTGTGGTTTAGGAGTTATGATCGATTCAAGGCTATTTTTTCCGTGGTCTGCTGAGTTCGAATCCATGTTTCGTATCCCCTTTCTTCGACTCGATCAAAGCACATGCGCGTGCAATGACGTGGAGTGATATGGAGCGGGTTTTCCTGGTCAATCCGGTTTTAGTGGCGTATTGACCGATTTGCATCCATGGATTTCGCCATGCTTGTATTGGGCATTGTTATCTAATTTGAATCATTCAACTTCGCATGCTTTGTATCAACTTTCAACGTATAGTTTGAATCGAGATTAGCAGCTTAGCTCGTATCGAGGAAGACCCATTCAATGGATACTGTTTGTGATGGATACGAGCTAAAGCTTCCTGATGGATTCGAACGAATGCCTCGTTTATCGATTCGAACTAATCATCAGTCAATCGATACGAAGTTCATGGATACGAAGGCCTGGACCATTCTGATCGATACGAAGCCTACGGGTATGACCCAAGGTGCGGTGAGGGA
Source organism: Allium fistulosum (assembly GCA_030737815.1). Classification (NCBI taxonomy): domain Eukaryota; kingdom Viridiplantae; phylum Streptophyta; class Magnoliopsida; order Asparagales; family Amaryllidaceae; genus Allium; species Allium fistulosum. The sequence continues at coordinate 1,002,524,156 of CM060902.1, read as the reverse complement.
TACGAACAGATGGATTCGAACTCCATGACCGCGGTTTGACCCGTACCTGATCGATTCGAAGATGATCGATTCGAAGTTGCCAAGCTCCAATGGATTCGAACTTGACAATGCCTCTCTGATGGATACGAATCTGATCGATTCGAACATGTTGTCACCTGATGGATCCGAACACCACCTTGTATCTAACTTGAATCGATCATATCTCATTCATACGAACTCTGATTAACCTGAAATCTGAAACGCTGGCTCTCACGGCTTGGCAAGTCATGTCTTGTCAATTACAGCCCAATCCGAGCTCGGACAAAATTCATCGATATCCATGATCATCCGGCAATGCATATTTAATATTCATGGTTGGTTAATATTGATTTCAGTTAATTTTTTGGGTATCTCAGCTTTGCCAAAAAGTGGGATAACAAATGGTTGTTTGATTGATAGTGTATGGTTGATGTATATGCTTGAATTTTTGAAAATAAATATAAAAAAATTTGGATTATCTTTTGTTTAAATTTCGAGGACGAAATTATTGTAAGGGGGGAGGAATGTGATATCCCGGAAATTTGGCAATATCAATTTAATAATCTTTATAAATAATTAAATTGATTTGTTGATTTTATTTTATAAAATTGACAAGTTTATTCATTTTAAAAGGTTAATAATATTTTAATTGGCAAGTTTATTTCTTTTGAAAAACTAATATCATTTTAATTAGGGAATATCTTTTCTAACAATTTTTAATTGAGAAGATTTATCTTTCTAAAACTTATATAAATGTTTTATATTTATAATGTATATATATTGATATATATATATATATATATTGTAAATAGGGAGTCTTTAAATTTAATAAAACTATGTTTTCAAATTATAATATATATGTATATATATATATTGTGATTTGAAGTTATGTATTAAAATTCAATATGATAATTATAAAAACTAATGATTAAAATATTTTCCATTTAGAATATATATATTTGTATATATTGGAATGGAAAGAGTATTGGATTTGAATTTAATTAAGATGTTTTCAAACTTTAATATTTATATAATTTGTAATTTGACTTAATACTTTTGAAAATGATATTTGAGATTTAAATAACAAGTATAATTTCTTATTTATTATAAATATATGTAAGCTTAAGTTTAAATAAGATTTAAATAAGAAGTTCATTTGTTTTAATATTCTTTCATTTTAAATTTCAAAACATAAGATAAATTGATTTGTAAATATATATATAGTTAAAATAAGTTTCTCAAGCATATATAAATATGTTATAAATATTTGATTAAAGTATAAGTTACTTAAATAATAGTTTTCACATTTGTATATTTATATAGGAATGTAAAAGCTTAATTATAAAAAGACAAATATATCATTTTATACACATAAATATTTCTTAAATACACATATATGACTTAAGTAAATTAATTAAAAACAAGATTAACACTTGTTAGCTTATTAAGGTGGTTTAGTGACATTTGTAAAAATGTAAGCATAGGTGTAAGCAAATTAATACTTAAAAGACAAGTGGCTATATTTTAATTAAAGTTTTAAAATAAATAATATATGAAAGAAGATCTGATTTTACTTTTTAGCTCAAATTCATTTTTCTTTAGCTCTAAAACTATCTTCTTCTTTCTCAACTAAAACTAAATTCGAATCTAAAGATAAAGTAAAATCTGGAAATCAAATGATAAGAGAATGAAGACTGGAAATTTAAATTGGAAGCAAAGCAAAATCTGGAAATAAAAATCTGGAAGCAAACAACTCTGTAAATCAAATGCAAGCTGGAAATCAAAGTAATCAAGGATCAAACAGCAAGGTTTAAAATTCAACAAGCAAAAAGGAAATCAAGCTTAAATTCAAACATGCAAGCCTGGAAATAGTTTCTGTTCTCTGTCTCTGTTCTACATGTCTGGTGAGTAAACCTTAAACTTAAAAACAGTTTTAAAAATCTGTTGTGATGGATGCATGTGATGGATGTTTTATGTAAATTGTGTTGCTTAGTATATGATATGAATGTATGTTTATATATCTGAAATGTCTGTATGCCTGTGAATGTATATATACAAAATCTACTTCTCTGTTTCTATTGGTGAGTAAATGAATTTTTTTAAAACAGTTTAATCTTGATTTATACTTGTTCTTGTAGATGAACGTCTTCATGTTATCTGAATACTTGAGTTAAATTGGATGCATGTTTAAATTGAGTGTTGGATTGCCTATATAAAGATAAAATGTCTCTGTGTTTATATAACAGTTTCAGTTTTTTTTATTAAATCCAATAGCTTGATTTTAAATTCAAATTAGACCTTAGATTGTAAACAGAAGTTGTATATAATCAATTAATCTATCATCTAAAAATAATTATAGGTTTTTATAATGGATATTTATTTCAAATTTTAAAATTTACAGTAAAATCTTGATATGGGTCAAAATTTAATCAAGTCAATTTTGAGTTTGAATTATATAATCGAATTCATAATGCTAAAGCATGATTTTTAAGATTTGTATCAAGATTTTTAGATTAGTATTTCGAGAGAATTTTGGAATTTTCTATCTTGGGAATTTTGGTCGATCGGAGGCGAATGGGGGAGATCTGGGTGCCGTGGTTGAACTCGAAGGTGAAGGGGAAGGTGGTGATCATAGGAAAAATCCTTCGAGAATTTATTATTGAAGGGGTTGGTCAGATTTTGAGGAAGTAGGGTTTTGGAGCTTGTTAACGTTGTCGATGTTGGTCTCGACTTCGCGGCGACGTGATGGAACCAGACGCGACCGCGAGTGGTTCTGGAGTTAGAGGGGAGTGAGGCGAAGCTACGGCTTCGATGGCGTGGGATTTCGAAGTCTTGGTGGCCGTGGAGGGTCGGTTTCTGATGAGGGTGGGTTCAGGCTTTGGGTTCGAGGATGGAGATCGATGTTTCGACCGAATTTGGGTTTGCTGGGGTGTGCGATTCGATGTCGAGGTCGAACGCGACTTGCCGGAGGACTGGACGGAGATCGTCGTCGATCGTTGAAGGCGTGCATGTGCACGGCTACGTTAGCGTGCATCTGGGAATTCTGGGTGGAGAAGAAAGAGTGTTCTCGGGTTTACATCGGGGACATTCCAGTTGTGCTCGAAGCCGAGAGCGGTTTGTCTCGTGTTGCTCGGATGAGGGTAGGAGCAGGTCTTGTTTATTTTTAAAAGAAATGTTTTTAAAATTTTAAACAAAAGAAAGTTTGTTTTTGTAATGGCTCTAAGTTTTTACTATTAAACTAAATTATTGTATAGAAAAATTGTTTTTAACAAGTTTTAAATAATTTAATTAAATAAGTTTTAAAGAATAAGAAATAGATTTTCAAATTGATCTTTGTATTAAAATTTATTTAATAACTTAGAAAAGCTTCAAAGATTTTGAAGGTTAAAAGTAATGTTGAAATGGTTTAATTATAATAAAGATTTTACCTTCAGTATTTAAGATTTGATTTATTAAAGGAAATTAATATGTGAAATTAGTAAGAATAATTCATTTATTTTAAATGATTTAAGAATAGATAATAATTTAATTAAGATAAATGATTTTCTTAATTAAGATCTTTAAATATAAGGAGTTAAGGAATTATTTAATTGAATTTAAATAATTAGTTAAATAATTAATTAAGTAATTAATTAGTGATTAATTAGGCATAATCACTTATAAATTAATTAAGTATAATTAATTGATGAAGTAATTATGGAATAATTACTTGATGTAATTAAATTAAGGGAAGTTATTTAATAAAGTAATTAGAGAATAATTATTTTATGAAGTAATTAAATTGAAATTAATTAAGAAGTAATTACTTAGTGTTATTAATTAAATAAATTAGTTAATTAAAGAATTAAGGTTAATTAATAAGGTATTTAATTATTTGTTAAGTAATTAATTAAAAAGTAATAAATTAATGGAAGTAATTAAGGGAAGTTAATTACTGAATTAGATTAATCAAAGATGATTAATAAATTGTGGTTTAATTAGGATTAATTACTCAATGTAATTAATTTAAATAAAATAAATAATTAAAGAAGTAATTAGAGATCATTAGTTTATAATTAATTAATGATATGATTAAGACTTGATTAATTAATCAAATGATAACTAATTAATTTTAAATTAATTAAGGATTAAAGTAATTGATTTTAATTAATTGATTAATGAAGTAATTAAAGGTTAATCACTGTATTGGTTAAGAATAATTAATTTGTAAAATTAATTAAAGATAATTACTTAAATGTAATTAAAATATAATTAATCAAGGTGATTAATTAAAGTGGATAATTAGAGAATGATTAATTAATTTATTTGTAATTAATTAATGATTATATAAGTAAGATTTATAATGAAGTAATTAATTTAATTTATTTTAAATTAATTAAGAGATGAAGTAATTAATTTAATTCACTTTAAATTAATTAAAGATAGAGATAGTTAATTTAATTCATTTTAAATTAATTATGTTGTGATTAAGTAAATCATTGCTTATATAAGAATGGATGACATTGATTGTCTTGAATGGATGTAATCTCAGAAATGAGATAAGAAATGTTGTGTAGTATGAATGCTTGGTTGCATTATGATGGTAATATAGATTAACTATTGTGATGTTGATATGGATTACCTATTTGGTTGTAGATCATTTGTTTATTTGATAATGTGATTATCAATTGTGATTTGTGAATTATCTATCTGTATGAATATAGATAAGTTAAATTGTTTAAACCTTTAAACAACTTGGCCTTAAAAGATACGTTTTGGATTTCGATGAGACCGGGATCAGGTTTCCGTATACCGGGATTCCAGGTCTGGAGACCCGAATACCACATCGATCCAAATTAACGATAGGTCGTGAATCTCAAGTGAAGATGAAGATTCAGAGTGCAAGGGTTATTGTCGTTAACTCTGAGGGTGATTCCAAAATGAGTGTAACGAGATAATGCCTTCGGTTTCGTTCGAACCCGGAACGAACTTGTATGGATTGAATGCTTTCAACACATCGTCAGGCGGACGATGAGCATTCTAAGTGATATGTTCTGATTAAAGGTAATCGTAACCTCAAGCCTCATCAACCAAGAATGGCTAAAACAGGGGAGGTGCAGCAAGGCTTCGTGGGTAGCGCCCACTGAGAGCAAGATAGATCCCTGTCTAGAGGTCCCTTTCTATATTTCGGCTTAGTGGGTAGTTGGAACTGCAGCCAACTACGGGGTTGTCTTGTTCGGGATTATCCAGTAAGGGATGGTTCCGGCTTTGTGTTGCAGGGGAGCGGGCGTACTCCTCGGTACGGTGATCTAGGCCACGTACTGTGACGGGCGGTACCCCAGTAGCCCTGCCATTGTATGGAATCCAAACTCCAATAAGTGCCGTACGTATTAGTTGTGCCCAACTATGTTGGAATGTGAGATGTAAGCATTTCAGCTATTTCTGTATTTTACTTGAAAACCCTAGACCCTATTATAATATAACTGGATTTCCTATCAAATGTTTTAGTTAGCGTAAGGTAAAAACTTACCCATGTTTATTTGTGGGGAGTCTTACGTGATACTTTTGTTTTCAAAGGTTTTCAAAGTTAAGCAATTTAACCGTTTACTCACACCAGACCCATGTCTGACCCAAGTGTTTATTTTCTGTTTTATTAAACTCTTGGGTACTCAAATTTGTATGAGTAGTCAAGGGATTCAGGTTAGCCTTGACGAATTCTGGAGGAGATTGGAGCAGGAGGCTTCAGCGTGTAGATATATAGAGTTTCCGCTGTGATGATGTATTGTATGGATGTAGTAGTGTTGTATAATAGACAGAATTTATAACTGTCTATTTTGTGATGTAAGTTGTGTACTCTGATGTATATGATACTATGTAATATCATATGTGATATATTATATTTCATTCGTTCCACTGTGAGATTCTGATGTGTTGTTGTTCTCTCTTCTCTTCTTTTCTTCTTCTATCCCTTTCTTTCTTCATAACGATGCGTTTTCCTGGGCATAGGAAGGCGGGTCGTTACATGGCCACATCTTGGATTCATTCTATCGATATTATTCTCTCTGATTTTTGGTTTTCCGGATATGATACTCGAGTGTCCTTCGAATTCCATGGTGTTACCCATGGTCTTACGAACTCGACTGCATAGCGTAATTCGCAAGGCAGTGATTGCTTAAAAGGTACAGATGTTTCCTGGGGGATCCAGGCGTAACCATTGTGTATTTGCGATCTATGGTTGTGTTAGTGGCGTAATCCGCAAGGCAGAGATTGCTTAAAGGGTATGGATGTTTCCTGGGGGATCCAGGCGTAACCATTGTTATGTATCCTGCGGTCCACAGTTTTGTTATCATGGCGAAATTCGCAAGGCAGTGAATGCTTAAAAGGTACGGATGTTTCCTGGGGGACCCAGGCGTAACCATTGTGTATCTGCGATCCATGATTTGTTTGTTTTTTTGTTTGGATTGTACTTTCCATATCTGTTTTAAAAGTTTTCCAGTATTTTCACTGGGTGTTGAAACAGGTCTACTAAGTACCTGGAGAATTCTAGTTTTGCGCCTGATCAACGCACTACCAGAGTCTACAGGAACAAGGATAAACTTGTTAAGACATCGAGGTATAAAAGTATTTTGTTATAAAGGTATTTTATTATAAAAGTATTTCCAACAAAGAAATTTTGTATTAATATTTGAAATTGAAATTCTTATGGTTTGAATTAATTATTCATGCTCGATACTATTCTTTTGAATCTACCTTATCTGCCCTGCTTTATTTATTCACCTATATTCTCTTTTCCGAATCTATCTTCTTTCCTTCTTTCCTTCTTTACTTCTTTTGAATATATCCTTTTTAAGTATTGTTTATTTATATACTATATGGTTTAATAAGAAAAAATTTTAGTGTTATAAATATTTTTGAAGTTATTAATTAAATAAAACATATTTAAAGTAAATGATTATTGATTTATTAATAATATTTGAAAAGTATCTTGAGATAAAAAAATTAATAAATTTATGAATTATGGATTTAATGTTTTCAAATAGCTTCTTTGTAAATATAAGAAATGATGTAAATAATTGTTTTCAAATATTTTTCATATATTTATAAAGGTGTTATTTAAACATATAAATGGTATTTATAAAGGAAGTAAGAAATTTTACAAATGGGTTTTGAAAAGTATTAAAGTAGTAAAAATAATTGAATTGAAAATGAAGTTTTCAAATGAATATTTCAAGAAAATTTATATAGTTTTAAATTAATTGTTTAATCTTGATTTCAATCTACTTTTATTTCTAGTTGTTCTATTCCCCCTACCTCCTTCCTTTTCGGGGATAAAAAGTTTTGAGTGGGGAGAGTGTAACGACCCAAAATTTTAGTGATTTTATTTATTGAATTAATTGAAATTTTGTTGAATTTCAAACAATAAAATTTGAAAATAAAATTTATTATTTGGAATACGTCTATTGAAAACATAGCAACTGGTAAATTTTCATCTGATAATATTGATGTTTATTTTATTGTGAAATTCTATTTCAATTTAAATCAGTTAAAAATTGATGGTAATAAAATAATTTCCAAACCTAAATATTTTTATACAATAAATTTCTAAATCATCTTCTGAGTGAGACGTGATCTTTCGTTTTTCCAAATTTGGACTGCTATTGCTTCGTTTATCTTATTTTCGATGAAATAGCAGCATTTTCATATCGATATCGACATTTGATCGGATGATCGTACCACTGATATTTGTGTACCGTTTTGATCGTCCTGTCGTGCTGAACACCATAATATATTCATATGTGTGTTTCGATGTCCGATATGCGGCGAAACCACGAAACGGCAAATCATATCGGTACCGTATTTTGTGTCTTTGGATTTCTCGTGTCTCTTCTATTGCCCAACCGTTTAGCCTATTGCTTTATTAAATTTGAAACTGCTTTTGACCTTTCACATTGCAAATATTTTGTATCTATATTCGTGTGAGTTACATTGCCTTTTCACTTCTTATCTGACATTAGCTTTTCAAATTTTATTACAATGTACATATAGTATATTTGGTAGCCTGTCCCACTCCACTACCCTTCCATATTACTTGTCGTAAATCATGCTTGCCCATCTTCATTTTACCTCACCTCGCAGGCAAGCATCTTTCCACTTCCCATCTCTTCATCCCTCCACCCACGGCCATGGCCAATGATCATCTCCTCGTCAGCCCATCGCCGCCTAACCTGGCGCCAGTGCTAGCCTACCGAACTCCTTCCTCTGTCCCCTCCAGGTTCGGTTTCCATGTGTTTGATTTTGAGTTTATATGTATTGTTCATCTGCAATCTTAACTCTTTCCCCTCTTCTGTATATAAAGGTATATATATATACACATTTAGAGTTATATATATATATAAGTTTATAGGGTATGTTATACATATATATATTTTGTAAGTGCATATATGATTTTATTATGAAGTTATATGTTATATTTAAGTTCTAGTCTGTTTATATGTTTTGGAGTTATATACAGGGTTTTGCATTTGCTTATATATATAGTATATTTATATTATACGGTTAGCGGTTATACATTGTTTAATTATATATATAGGTTAATTTATGCAAGTTTATAATCTGATATTTTATTTTGATAATTCATGCATGTTACAGTATTGTATTGTATAAGTCTATATACTATATTCTAAGTTATATTTGTTGCTGTATGCAAGTTGTTTGTATCTATATACCAAGTTATATCTGTGGCTTGTTATATTTTTAATTTTTATTTTCAGTTACTATATATGTTTTAGTATATAAAGTTACATATGTTTATTTATTTTACTGCAAATATATATATTTATACAGGTATATATTTTCAAGTTTATATAAGACTGTATAGTACTTTATATTATATGTATTGACTGTGTTTGTTTACAATAATATATCTTTCTATATATATATATTTATAACTATATTGAGTTTAAAAGTATGTTGAAGGTTTACACATATAATAGTTTACATATAAAGCCTACTATATATATATATGCTTTCTAGAAACATATATCTTTAATATTATAATGGATTTGCAATAGATCTTGACATATAAGTTATACGTATTATATGTATCGCATTTGTATGTTTTGTGTCTTTTATCAAGGTTCGTATAATATTATGTATGTAAATTTATATTATATATATGGATATATATATATACTGCTTGTTGTTAAGATAACCTGTAGGGAAGTTATACATACGGTTGTATGCTAGTTATGTACTAGTTTATATATATACTTGAACCTAGTCTAGTATAGGTTTTTATGTGTTTTGACTTTTGAAGAGTGTATATATATATATATAGTTTTCTTTTCAAACAATTGGCAGTAGGGATGTATGTCTGTTATAATATGTTTGTGTTCATATATAAGTTACAACATATATATAACCTGTATAAATATATATGTTAAGTTTTAAAAGTATTGATTCAAAAATTTATTATTATATATATATTTGACTTTAATATTTGAGTTTAGTTTAAAACAATGGATTTTGAAATGCATATATATTTAATTTAATATATGCTTGAATTTAGAATCTGATTTTATACATATAATTATATATAGTTATATATATATATATGTTCATTATGCCAATTTTCTTCATCGATCCAGTTCTGATTTGATTTTTGTCAATCCATATTTATCAGCTTCTTCGTCGAATTCGTGCCAACTCTGTTTGTTTTGGATTCGTGCTTGGGTTTCGTAACTAAACTTCATGGTCTATCTCTCTAGCCTCGAAAGGTGAGCAATCACTCACGATTAAAGTTCTTGTATTTATTAAATTTTATTTCAATTGAAACGACAATTGAAATATGCTGCTGTAGTTATTTAAACTGTTATATATGCTATTATCTATAACTGTTCACCTATGGGATATGACACCATATCCTGTTGTTTATATTATATTGTTATTGATGATATATGCATGTTGTTGTATTTTATATTATTATCTGTTATCACTCTGCAAGTTCCCTGATTAGTATAGAATTCACTATGGGTTGAAATGATATATACCCGAACAGACTTTAGAATAGGAGAAAATCGTTATGGGTTGAAATGATAGACCCAAACGATTTTCATTTGAATTGAATTTGGGATTACGGGTCGAAATGATATCTACCCGTATGTATTTAAATTTACGGATTGAAATAATAAATATCCATATCACTTGACCATAGATAGGAAATTATATACAGACACCGTTGGTCCATATATAAATATTTTGAAATAAATTCTATGGTTTTGGAAAGAAATATATGGTTTTAATAAAGGTTGATTCTTAAATTATTATATATAAATGGTAATGATATATATAGATTTAATAATTATATTAAATTTAATTAAGTTGGATTTAATACATATAATATGTTTAAGTATAAAATTTATATTTCAAAATAGATTTTGGTAAGAATTTGAATAAGTTAAGATTGGGAAGATAATTTGAATTTAGTTGAAATTGTATTCATTAAAGAATTTTATTTAATTAAACTGATTTGAAACTTATTGAAATTGAGATTTAAGTTATGATTTATAACTTGGGTTTGATTTAAGTAATTTAATGAATATTTCTTGTTTAAATAAATTTAAGGAAATATTTAGTAAAAATGTAATTTAAGGCTAGTTAAATGATATTGAATTTATTAAGTGAATATTCCCTGATTAAATAATAATGAAGTTAAATCAAGAGCTATATGAAACTGTTAAATTTAACTTTGAAAGGTTGAATATTAAAGCTTTGAAATATACTGAAATTTAAATGGTCTATTAAGAACTGAATTGAATTGATGAATTGTGCTTTGTATAAATTTGAATTTGGAATTTGAGTTGATTTGAATCAATTTGTGAAACTTGAGGAAATTATAAATACTTTACTTTATAAATTATTTAACCTATATATACTATTTTGGAAAATAGATATTTTTGAAATGAAATGATATTTGGGTTTGAAGTATAAATTAAATTGAAATGACCACGGTATTATAGTGTATATTTCTACATTGTAGATAGTTCCACGGATCCTTAGAGGATGGTTATCCCAAACATCCTTTAAGTTACTTGTATTTCAGTTGATATTTCACTTGAGTTGGATTTATTAGTATAAGAATGTTAATCCTAACTCGAGTGTTTTGTGTTTTGCTTTACGTTCGGGTCAGACTGAGTGATACAGCATTTGAGACTCACCCTTGGAGTTTGGAGCTTCGTTTGGAGATCCGACCATCGATTCAGTTTTTAGCCTTCCAGTTGATTTGTTCAGAGAGGTCATCTATTCGTACTGAAGACTTCACTGTATTTGGGATATTCTGTTGTATTTTAATTTTAACTCTGATGTTTATATAGTAGCTTCATGAACTACTATTTTACCTATTCCGCTGCGCATTATTGTATTACTCTGTGTCTGTGATTCTATGATTGATTTATTTACCGTATATGCTGAGTTTTGCCAAATTTAAATTAACAATCTATTGTTTTGAATTATTCAAGTCCAACACGTGTGGATTTATCGTCGATTTGAATGGTCCAAAACAGTGGGTCGTTACATAACCTTCAACCATTCACATTGAATAATCCTTTAATTAATCACATTAATTAACTTACCCTTAGTTTAATTTCCATAATTGATCCATACATTAATTAATTACAATAAGTAATTAATCCTCAATTACTTCCATTAAGTAATTATCATTAACTAATTTTATTAAATTATTAACCCTTAATAAATTAATCATCTTTTAATTAACAACTTGATTAATTAATCACATTTATAAATCAATCTTTTAAATTGATTACACAAACTAATTAACCTTTAATTAATTATTCCCTGATTACATAAATCAATTAACCATCCTTAATATACTAAATAATTATACTTTATTTGATTACATCATTTAATTCACCTTTTTAAAAAACATATAGGATTTAACCTATTATATAATTATTTTTAACAAACAATTTTGCAAACATTTTAAAACTTTGGAAACTCGTTTAAATCTTGCTAATACTTTGTTTTAGAACTTGATTTATATTTTACCTTTGAAATTTATTTATTTTGATAACCTTTAAAACTTGATTACCTCACTTATAAAATCCCAGTCCAAACCATTTGAATTCCCGAGCAAACCACGTATAACACTCGCGCACACTTCTACTTCGAGTCACTTCTTCATTCGCACGAGAACCCACCCAAGCTATCACTTAAACCCATCGTCCCAGACATGACGTGCACATGGTGCATGTAACGACCCGCCATTTTTGACCGTTCAAGTCGACAATAATCCACACATGTCCAACTCAAGCCGTTCAAAAAGGCAGATGGTTATTGGGGTTAAATAAGAAAAGGAAAGAAAGAACATAAGCAAACTCAGAATCTTGCAGCGGAAGGAACAAGATATAATAATAAAATAACAGTTCATGAAGCTGTTAAATAAATAAATTGATTATTATTATACATCATAAATCAGAGTTACATACATATCAGAGATAATACAACAATGCAGCAGGAAAATAATATGGTAGTAGAATACAAATGATGTAATACCAAACTCCGTCTTCGTCCTCCAAAATAGATCTTCAACCTTATCTGAAATGCTCAGGCTGACCCGAGCGTAATGAAAAGACAAAACACTCGAGTCAGGACTAAAATATCTCATGTAAGTCAAATCAAATAAGAAAATATGAGTGTGACGGCGTCAGAGATGATTACGAGGTTTGACATCTCCTATCCAGTGTCAACGTGAGTGCAATAACTTAAGAGATGTTACGGGATTTTTCCATCTCTCAAGGATCCGTTAAACTATCTACTATGTAGTACAATACGCTATTATAATATGTCTACATTAAAGTAAAAGTATTAAAATAGCGTTAAGCCATGGCCCATTCCATCCTTAACACAGTTTATATTCCCAAGAGCATATACAAGACCGTAGTTTCCCCAAAACCGGAAGTCACCAGAGGGCAATCCATATACTAAAGGTACAAATCAAAATCGTAGTGGTCGCGAATAGGATAATCAGTATGACAAGGTACATGAGGCAATACCAACTAGGATACTAGTAGTTGCATGATCCGGACTGATGTTGGGCATAGCAGCTACTACCCCAACACCGCGAAACAACACTCCCATAATCGAGGGGTGCACCCAAATCGAATCACAACAGTAATAGACATGGTATCGAAGAAGTGTGTCCGCTAGAGGTGGCGAACCTCAATGGCCCGGCACGGCTCCTGTTTTAGTCATGTCAGGGGTCATCCAATATCGTTCTCTTTCTTCAGTCAACGCGTTCATCAAGCCATCCACTTCATTCTGGATCAACACTCCGCGTATAATAGTTAATAAAGTGGTTTTCGGTATCGACAGAGAGTATGTCCATATCCGATCCCGGTCTCTTTAATAACTACGTATTATTACACCGATGGCTCTTTTACATTTTCAAAATCAATTCATAATTGATTATCAAAATATCATATTCGCTTCAAAAATAAAAGCCTTTTCAAAATCATCATATCTACTCAAAGTATACGATTTCATTTCAAAATCATTTTCGCCTCAATATCTCATTTCAATTTCAAAATCGTCCTATCTACTCAAAATATACGATTTCATTTCAAAAATCATTTTCGCCTTACTTTTCACAAAACGATTAACATAAACTCGAATTCCAAAATTTAAAATTTAATCCAATTTCAAATCATCAATTTCAACTCGATTCAGCTTCTCAATAAACCATTTCAAATTATCAATTTCAAATACATATTTGAACCACAAAATAAACAATTTCACTTCCAATATATTTCGAAACTTTAAATATTTCACATTTCAAAACAACTCATATATTTATATAAAAATATAAGATTCACTTTAAAACCATTTCGTATTCAAATTAGGATATACTTCAAATTAAACATCCGTATTAAGTAGTTTTCTTAATTTCTGGAACAATTCCCATTTAATAAACTTAGATTAATATTCGGATTTCAAGAATTCATTTAAGTATTACATTCCAAATCAATTTCAGTTCAAATCTGCAATGACCCTCTCTTTTCTACCTTCATTTTGTAAGGATTTTTTTACAAAGTGATATATATATCATATATTAACAAACATCTTTCCCTAGGGTCATTTTTCTTTTTCCAATAAACAAACTTTATCCAGGATCAAAAGTTTTACTAATATAGATATATCAGTGCAACTACAAGGATATGCACACATATGAAGATGCATGTTCCCCTCTTGTTAGATCAGGTTATGGCAAATAAGAGGTTATATTGATTGATTAAATTTAATCAATCCCCACATAGCTAAATTTCGTTTATGTAATAATATTGTTTGTTCAAATAGGTAACAACATGATTTTTGTTCTTTGATAGCTTGCTGGACCCTCTATGAAATATGATCCATAGAACCCAGATAATTATTTTATGATTATCTGTAAAATTAATAGTAGAGTTTCTGTGCTTTGAAAATGATATAAGCTTCTATCATTTCTTATGTTTGCTTTCCTATAAATCTACCTTATATGCAAACTCATATCTAGGGTATTTTTAAATGAATTATCATATTCCAGAGGCTTGATTCCTTGATGCCATGATACTAAGCTAAATGAAATGCAATCCAGGTATAGACAATGGCATGAGGTAAATGGAAATTCTGAAAACATGCAGACTCCTAATTCTCTTACTACATGCCTTTATGTTCTGGATACATTTTTCACTAAGTAAGATTTTCTATGTTGATCTTCAAGACCCAACTGTTTCTACTTTTTCAATCCTTAAAATTATTCATAGACTTCAAGATTTGACTAATACATTTATAAAATGTGATTCTATTATTTGCTTACATCCTTACACAGTTTACTTACAAAATTAAAGATAAAACCTTTCAACCTTCCAGATAATGAAACTCAGATAATTTAAATTCCAGTCACAAGTTAAATTCTTAACAAAATATTTAACCAAATATCCAACATCACTCAGTACTTGCTACAATGGAAATTTCAAAATATCAATACATTCAGATTTCATCTTTTAAGCTCTTATATATCTAATTCTAGCATGCTATAATCTTCTTCTCAATGCTTTGCTTCTACTCCTACCTAGAGGCTGCTGTTCCTGAAAAAGCATTTGAAGCTGCCTCATTTTTAAATGAGACACCCCAGATGCCATTAGCACACTAGGGTCAGACACATGTTTGGTATGAGAAAATCCACTAAAGCAATTAATTAATTAAGTTAAAATTGAATTAAGTACATATACATGAAGTTCTGCCCTTTGAAAACAAGTAATACTTGTGTGCATGTTCTGTGTCATTGTGCATGTGTACACTTTAACCTTTCTTTCCAGAGACTTTGTGTAGATATGGCACATACACTCAGGCATTCAATATAAATCAAATAATCATTCCTACCAAACAGAAAATAACCAATATGAGTTAAATCATTCATTCTTTCCTCATATTTCTTTTCTGGGAAAACTCTAGTTTATCATCATATCAAATATTCTCCCCTTGATATATTTATCTACCCTGATCTCATCTGCAATTTTATGAATCAATGGACACACTGTAATGAACTAATTCACTCCATTACACAAAGATCTCAGGACTTGAACAAGCCATGTGTCAACTTGTATTACTCAAGAACACAAGTCATTCCTGCAGTAATCTTGACCCCATTTCCTAATTAAGTTCTTAGGTACTTTCTCTTTTTAGATTTTTCAGGGCAAACCCAATCAGTGAGTCACTTTACAAAAACAAGCATTCATCTCATAGCATTCCTTATCATTCTCATAAACAAACAGAGACAACCAAGCAATTTAAGTATTGGTACTTATTAAAACATGTTCTTGCAATTTTAAAGAGATATAGACAACTAACATTGGTTTATGGCTCTATAGGAAGATTTTATTGCAAACATCTGTGCTTTAGTTAACTCAGATTGACCAAGCTTCCTAAATCACAAAATCTATTTGCTGGGTGGGTATTGTATATTTTCTTTGAATCAGGAGTGTCAGCACATAGGCAAGCCTATTGCACTCCTAATTCCTTTTCATTTTAAGCCTCAGCACATATACATATGTATATTGCAGCCCATATGCTTATCAGTCCTTCTGGTTTGAGCCAAAACCAACATTACTTGCTTATATTCAACATTTTATTTTCTGGGTATTTATTTATATTTCTATCCAATATCATATCAGAAAGAGATCTGGGTTTTTAAATTACTTATTCATGCATACTGATCATGTTAAGAATATTCATAGAATAAAACAATCAGAACAACCATCAAGCATTAAAGCATTCTTAAAAAAAACAATCTCATACTCTTTTGAGAAAAATTAATTTATAACAGGCTGCCTTCTTTAGGACTTAGTGCCTTAAGTTTTTGAGTGAGTTTTCTCACCTAGCTCTCTCTCCTTTGCTTCCTTAATTAATTGATAACTTCTGCTCTAGCCTCAAGCTCTCTTCCTTTACTTGCCTTATGTTTTTATATGGTGTTTTTTTCAAAGTTCTTTTTGAGAAGGAGAGGAGGCTGCTGCTTATAAATATACAGAGTTCTCCTTAGGGTTTTGGGTATTGGCTAAAGCCAATTTTGCCCACCAGAAAATCATGTTATCTGCATTTTATTTGAACCCAAGATTCTACCCTCCCCGGCTTAATTTGGTGAAGAGAAAAGTGGTTATCTACTTGGGTTATTTTCAGAAATCTTGCTTTTCCATACAATGCTTTTTCTCTTGTCTATTTGCATGCTAAATGTGTGATCTGATTTCCAGCAATATTATATACATATTTCTTTCTTTCTTAATTCTGCCCATACAAAATACATTTTTGCTTTCCTCCCATTTTCTATTTTTTGCCTTTACTTTATTATCTGGTGTTTTTCTTCTTATTTACCCACCAGAGAAAAACATATTTGTGTGTCTCTTATTACTAGTTTAAATTCTAATACTTAGTTAGTATACTTACATATATGTTTTACAGACAATAACTTATATCCATATATACTTCTATATTATTTTATTCTGATACACATATGCACATGTATACTTAATTACATTTTGTGTATTTCTGCATATAGCACATTTGAGGGTTTTCTTCCTTTATCAGTAAATATATATATATATATATACATATATACATTTTCCATACATAGCATCATGTGCACATTCATAGTATCCAGGGATCTAGCTTTACTCATGTGTATTTTCTGTGTACAAATGCACATCATTTTATTACACCATATCAAGCTATCTCATCTTTCCCTTAAACATGGTTTTTAAACAAGTTTTTAAACATGGTTTTAAAAACTTGTTTAAAAATTATTTTAAGCTTATTTATATATATATTTTTTCAAGATAAATTCCTAAAATCTTGGGTCATTACAAAATCCTATTCAAATCAATTTTATCTTCAAATTTAATTCAATAGTTTCAATTTAGTTCAATTCACAAATTTATTTAAATTTCAATTTAATTCCAAATTAATTAAATCTCAATTTCAAATTAATTTTCACTTCCAAACTCAAACTTGAAATATCATTTCATATAAATTTTCTTAGAAATATTCAGAGTTCGATTAAAAGTCCAATCTTTTAAAACAAATCGACTTTCGAAACTTTACGCCATATTTCAATTTTTCTTAAAAATCTAAACTTCGAATAATTAAACCATTTCATTTACCAAGTTTAAATTCCAACATCTCGAGCTTCAATTCAAAATAATTCAATTTCCATAAATTGGATTTTTATTCTTAAATCAATTCATTTAAATAATTTCAAAACAACTTTTAAAATCATTTAATTTAACCAACCCGGTGTCCGTATATAATTTTCTATCCTATGACCAAGTGATTATTTATTTCAGTTAAATGTTAGGGATGAATATATATCACTTAACCGATCACAGTGTCATATGTATCACAGGATATATATAAGCAAATAAACATCCAAACAATTAAATATCAACCAATAGCATCCATCGAAATAAATCATCCAATAGACAATACAATTCACAGCAATTTCATAGTTATCAATATCAGGTAATTTAATCGCAATTAAATTTTAATTTCAATTTGACTGTCAATTTTTAATTTCTAACATTAAATTCGATGATAATCTATATGACAATTAAATTTTATCAAACAGCGACAAATAAAATCGTAACACTTCATAATATCAAATTTAACTAGCATAAAGATATTTAGTACGTTGTGAGCATTATAAAACACTCACCTTGATTTTCTGTTGTCGCCGAGACGTTCCGGTTTGGAACTGAAACTGGACGACGCCCAACTTTAGCCCAAATTTCCACCGTCTCCAAATCCATCCAAACCAGTTTCGTTTCGAAGCTCTCGTCAATACGATCGCAACGCAAAAAGTTTCGTTCCAATCGGACCTCGTATGAAAAAGTTATGCTATTTTAAAGATTACACGAATTAAAATACACATTTTATTTAAATTTTGAAACCCTACAATCAAATCTTGCCACTGATTCTCTTCCCACCAGATCTGGCCGTTCCCCCTCTCCTTCTTCCCAACGTGAAATTCACGTCCATCCAAACCCATCAGCCGCCACTCTTTCATCAATTCTTGCCACCACCACCGACCACTACACGACGATCAGGCACCACCGTTCCAAAGCCTTCGACGAAAGCTACCCATGCCTGGAACCCTAGCAAGCTCGGCCACCCCCTCTGCCTCGAAATGCGTGAAAACGCAGCATCTTCAAGCACGATTTCCCGTTGATCCGTTGCTCCGTTTTCGATCATCTCCGTATGGATTTGAAGCTCTCATCGTCCTCTACAACTTTGTAGTTGACGACTTTTGCTAATTCTTTATGGATTGGAAGATATTAGAGGAGAAAGAAGATGCATTTCTGGCCATTGATAGGAAAGTGGCAGCTAAGGCTGAAACCCTAGTTCTTTTGCACAATGAAATAAGTGAGGGGCTTTTATAGAAAAATACGCGACACTATTCACACGAAATTTTCCGAACTCCAAACGAAGCATGCCGGCTGGCGTTTCTAAGGTTTACCCCACGTTCCGAACGCAATGGAACATGTTTCGGAGGCTAATGCGGTCATCTGGGCGAGTTACGGAGAAAAACGATCAGTTTTAAATTAAACCGATTTAAACCGATTTCGATGCGTTTTGGCTTGCCCCGGACAAACGGTACATCCAATTGACACGAAATTTGAAACCATACAATAATATCACATTACGGATCCGATGAAACTAGTTTCGTCAAAATCCGAGACTTTTTAAAAAATGACTATTTTCTCTCGCCGAATTAATATTAAAAACAATTCGATGCGTTTCGAGCTGCCACGGTCAAATGATAACTCCGATGGCTACGAAAATTGAAATCCGACAATAACAAACTATTACGGATCCAATGGAACTAGTTTCGTTCAATTCTGAGACTGTTCGAAAAATGGCTACTTTTCAATCGATAATTAAATATT
Source organism: Allium fistulosum (assembly GCA_030737815.1). Taxonomy (NCBI): domain Eukaryota; kingdom Viridiplantae; phylum Streptophyta; class Magnoliopsida; order Asparagales; family Amaryllidaceae; genus Allium; species Allium fistulosum. Next base: position 1,002,504,672 of record CM060902.1, on the reverse strand, counting down.
AAAAATATTCAATTTCCACAAATTAACTTTAAATTCAATTTTAAAAGTTCTATAACATTACTATAACCCCAATATGATAAGATAAAATTTTACAAATCATTTTCAATCATATTCAACTCGATTTTCAATTATTTCTGAAATTTAACTTATTAAATTATCGATTTAATTGTCTAATTAAATCCAATATTCGAAAAATAAATTATTCGACTGTTTAATTTCAATATAAAATTCCCAATTTTAAATTATTAACTTTTAAATCAATTTCAATTGTTCACAAATCCCATTTTTAATTTCACAGTAATTAACAATCTTTTACAATGCAATTTTCCATTATAAATCCAATATAAAAGATTATATTAGATTCAGCGTTCAATTATATTGTAATTCAAATTCAAGTTATTTAATTCCAAATGAATTCTTTTATTTCGATTTACACTTTCATTATTGAATCAACCATTTACTTATACATTATTATCAATAGTTCATAATTCATTTACTTTCATTTTCTTCAGCTATCATCTTACTTAAATTCACAGTAATATTAAATTACATTCATTTACGTTGATTTCCATATTATAACTTCAATATTAAATGTAACATTTTATTTATTTCGTTGTTTACAATCAAATTCAATTCAATTCAATTACTTGTTACATTCAAATTTAAATCTTTACTTACGTTCAATTACAAGTTAACATCTTTATCGAATTACAGTTTCAGTTATTATCTGCTTTCAATCAACTGTAATATTAAGTTACATTTATTTATATTAGTTTCAATAACATAAACTTCCATTATTAAATCTACCGTTTTATTTATTCTTTGTTTACAATCATAACCAATTTGGTTTACAATCAAATTCAATTCATTATTTACATTCACTACAAGTTAACATCCATATTTAATTTACAAATAAGTTATTTCAGAATTCAGTTTTGTATTTTAACTTGTAATTCACATTTAACAACACAAAATTTTATTCCTTCGGATTTTTATCCAAAATTTTCATTTTAATTCATATTTTTAAAGTGTTAAAAATACGGGTCGTTACATTCTCCCCCACTTAAAACTTTTCGTCCTCGAAAAGGAACGGAGAAGGGGAAACCATCATTTAAATATAATTCATTCAAAATATTCTACTTATTTGCAAAATTTAGTTATAGGATTTTTTTTTCACAAAATTTTCTAACTCCCGGATTTTTGAAAAATTTCGGCAGCACCTCCTTTGCGCGGCTAGGACCGAAAAATTTCACAGTAGTAATAATTGCATGATATACATCTCATTACAAGAATGAGGCATCCCAAAACATGGGGAACACAATAATATACCACAACATAAACTGTAATCCGAGAACATACCTTTTATTTAGCGTTTATTAGCATTTTAACTTACATTTTGCATTAAGCGCAGAAGCGAGCTCCACAAGCGAAGCGCAACCCCTTTGCTACCTACTAAAATGCTCAATAACCAAGTTAGAACCATGCATATAAAGATAGATCGATATACTTATCATAAACAACACACATATAACATGTTTAGCTTCAAAACTGAAATTCTAATTCCAGGACAGCAAACGAATCTCAGTTTTTGGTCACCTAAACAATAAAATTTGACAATGGAATCTAAACAAAAGTTGTTGCATTCGTTTCAGGCTTTCCGGAATGTCCAAAATCATTGAATTCAGACCTTCCGTTCAAAAGTTACAACCGTTTTACTAAATAGATACGCCTCAGCCTGGCAATGAATTGCGCAGGTCAGCGACGTTTGGTCACGTTTTTGACCTTCTAAACGACAGCAAAACACCAAATTCTTAAAACAAAAGTTTTAGCTTAAGTTCTAAGCTTTCCAGAAAGTGCAAGATCATCAAAATCCAATACACCAGTAAAAAGTTATGGCAAAAATACTAAGAGTATATGCTACTGATTTTGCTTCCCTTTTACACAGGCCAGCGAGAAGATTCAAATTTTTAACTAAGTAAATGAAGGAATTTCTCAAGACAATCTAAACAAAAGTCGTGCTACAGTTTCTAAGCTTTCCGAAAAGTCTAATATTGTTGAATTTCGTCCAGCCATTTAATAGTTATGGTTGTTTACGTTTCAGGATATATTGGACAATTTTGGATTTTTTCCCAAAATTTTGCTTTTATTATTTCAAAGTACAAACCATCAAACTTTAAATTTTCTAAAGAAACAATCATAAACACAAAGTCGTTTATTTTCTTATTTATCCATGAAATACGTTTACATTCAATTTGTTTCCGATTTATTCAAGTTTGTTTCATTCACATTTTAAATTCAAGTCAATTTGCTTCAATTTAAATTGGATTCAATTATATTTAATTTCACTTTGCTTCAAATTTGAATTTAATTATTTTAAAATTTTATTCCGTTTATTCAATTCCATTAACACTAATGAATTCTACTAAATCAATTACCATCCATCAAACAACCAATGCATATCAAACATTACCATCCATCCAGAATCTACACTAAATCAATTATACATTTCCAAGTCAAATTTTTTTTTATTTCATACACTTCCAAGTTTATTGACATTTAGTTATATTCAACTTTAATTAGTTTCCATTCACAAATTTTATATTTCATTAATTTTAAATTTTATTTATTCACTTGTATATATCATTCATTTTACAGCTTAAATTTCTTTTATATTTTCAACTATCAATAGATCTTCAAATTTATTATTCACTCCCACACTGTTATATTATTCCTCTACTTATCCTTATTAGCATTTTAATTTTTTTTAAGTATTTGGTAAGTTATAGTTATGCAAATAGAATGTAGTTAAACAACATACAACCTCTTTTCATTCAAAGTTGAATTTTCAATTAATTAATTCTTAAGTCATTACTTAAATTTCACTATAATTTAATTTCACATTTACATTCACATATAGTATTTCCATTTTATATTAACATAATGGTGAATCACCTTTAAATGTTAATTTAAATTCCAATTATTTACTAACAATTTTATTTATATTTGCAAACCATTAATTAAATGCATATTTCATTATTCAAACCTAAACTTGTATATTATCCAATTAACAATTCATATAACATTTTTGAACTTCTTAAATATTTTGGTAAGTTATATTTATGCTATAGAATGAAATTTAATACTATGCGAGTTTTACAGTTTCAATTTTATTTTAAATTCATAATTTCCTAATTCTAAGGATTTCTACTTCAATTTGATATTTTCACTTAGCTCTTAGGTTCATTTCTCATTTCACAATTTAGAAGTTCCGTAATGATTCAAGTATTTGTTTATCTCAATAGTTTAAAGTCATTAAATATTAAAGAACTTAAGAATTTCATCTCCGGTTTCATTTCAAATCAAGTTTGAAATAATATATACTTATATTAATGTGTATCAAGTCATACTATAGAGAATACAAAATAAAATTCAATTTTAATCAAAACAGGGTTTAGAAAAAGCTATTAAGTGATCTCCCCCACTTAGACTCTCAAAAATAAACGTCGATGATGCGTGCACTCATCACCGGAATCCTTCTCTAGTGTCAAGAGGGGAGTATAACACTTACTTCATTTGAAATCCTTTGAAAACAATTTCTAATCGAATATACTATCATATAATACTTATATTATACATTTCAAATTTTTGTTAATAAATTTTCAAAACACCGGAATTTAAATTCTCCATCTTAATTTAAATTCATTTTTATTTCATTTTATTTACCATTTATATTCATTGTCAATCATATTTACAAGTTTCATTTCTTAAAATCATTCAATAGTCAATAGTTAGAAATATTGACTAATCAACAATAAACGATGATAATCTAATATTATCATCTCCTAATAACCAATACAATCCAAATTTATAAATTTTCAAGATAAGTCTTTTATATATAGAATATAATCCAAAACAATATTATGTCAATCTGTCCTATTCGAGTGTTTAGAAATTCCTATCGATGCCTTGGCGTCCCAAGTACCAACCAGAATTCATAAATACTCAACGGAACAAATTAACACAATATAAAATCATTTTTATATCAAAATTACAAATATGCTCTCTCATATACACTCAACTCATTCATATAGTTTACCTCTATTTCAATGAGTTATTCCCCACTAGAGCCAAGGTTTATCGTTAAACCAAAGCTCTGATACCAACTGTAACGACCCGCCATTTTTGACCGTTCAAGTCGACAATAATCCACACATGTCCAACTCAAGCCGTTCAAAAAGGCAGATGGTTATTGGGGTTAAATAAGAAAAGGAAAGAAAGAACAGAAGCAAACTCAGAATCTTGCAGCGGAAGGAACAAGATATAATAATAAAATAACAGTTCATGAAGCTGTTAAATAAATAAATTGATTATTATTATACATCATAAATCAGAGTTACATACATATCAGAGATAATACAACAATGCAGCGGGAAAATAATATGGTAGTAGAATACAAATGATGTAATACCAAACTCCATCTTCGTCCTCCAAAATAGATCTTTAACCTTATCTGAAATGCTCAGGCTGACCCGAGCGTAATGAAAAGACAAAACACTCGAGTCAGGACTAAAATATCTCATGTAAGTCAAATCGAATAAGAAAATATGAGTGTGACGGCGTCGGAGATGTTTACGGGGTTTGACATCTCCTATCCAGTGTCAACGTGAGTGCAATAACTTAAGAGATGTTACGGGATTTTTCCATCTCTCAAGGATCCGTTAAACTATCTACTATGTAGTACAATACGCTATTATAATATGTCTACATTAAAGTAAAAGTATTAAAATAGCGTTAAGCCATGGCCCATTCCACCCTTAACACAGTTTATATTCCCAAGAGCATATACAAGACCGTAGTTTCCCCAAAACCGGAAGTCACCAGAGGGCAATCCATATACTAAAGGTACAAATCAAAATCGTAGTGGTCGCAAATAGGATAATCAGTATAACAAGGTACATGAGGCAATACCAACTAGGATACTAGTAGTTGCGTGATCCGGACTGATGTTGGGCATAGCAGCTACTACCCCAACACCGCGAAACAACACTCCCATAATCGAGGGGTGCACCCAAATCGAATCACAACAGTAATAGACATGGTATCGAAGAAGTGTGTCCGCTAGAGGTGGCGAACCTCAATGGCCCGGCGCAGCTCCTGTTTTAGTCATGTCAGGGGTCATCCAATATCGTTCTCTTTCTTCAGTCAACGCGTTCATCAAGCCATCCACTTCATTCTGGATCAACACTCCGCGTATAATAGTTATTAAAGTGGTTTTCGGTATCGACAGAGAGTATGTCCATATCCGATCCCGGTCTCTTTAATAACTACGTATTATTACACCGATGGCTCTTTTACATTTTCAAAATCAATTCATAATTGATTATCAAAATATCATATTCGCTTCAAAAATAAAAGCCTTTTCAAAATCATCATATCTACTCAAAGTATACGATTTCATTTCAAAATCATTTTCGCCTCAATATCTCATTTCAATTTCAAAATCGTCCTATCTACTCAAAATATACGATTTCATTTCAAAAATCATTTTCGCCTTACTTTTCACAAAACGATTAACATAAACTCGAATTCCAAAATTTAAAATTTAATCCAATTTCAAATCATCAATTTCAACTCGATTCAGCTTCTCAATAAACCATTTCAAATTATCAATTTCAAATACATATTTGAACCACAAAATAAACAATTTCACTTCCAATATATTTCGAAACTTTAAATATTTCACATTTCAAAACAGCTCATATATTTATATAAAAATATAAGATTCGCTTTAAAACCATTTCGTATTCAAATTAGAATATACTTCAAATTAAACATCCGTATTAAGTAGTTTACTTAATTTCTGGAACAATTCCCATTTAATAAACTTAGATTAATATTCGGATTTCAAGAATTCATTTAAGTATTACATTCCAAATCAATTTCAGTTCAAATCCTATTCAAATCAATTTTATCTTCAAATTTAATTCAATAGTTTCAATTTAGTTCAATTCACAAATTTATTTAAATTTCAATTTAATTCCAAATTAATTAAATCTCAATTTCAAATTAATTTTCACTTCCAAACTCAAACTTGAAATATCATTTCATATAAATTTTCTTAGAAATATTCAGAGTTCGATTAAAAGTCCAATCTTTTAAAACAAATCGACTTTCGAAACTTTACGCCATATTCCAATTTTTCTTAAAAATCTAAACTTCGAATAATTAAACCATTTCATTTACCAAGTTTAAATTCCAACATCACGAGCTTCAATTCAAAATAATTCAATTTCCATAAATTGGATTTTTATTCTTAAATCAATTCATTTAAATAATTTCAAAACAACTTTTAAAATCATTTAATTTAACCAATCCGGTGTCCGTATATAATTTTCTATCCTATGGCCAAGTGATTATTTATTTCAGTTAAATGTTAGGGATGAATATATATCACTTAACCGATCACAGTGTCATATGTATCACATGATATATATAAGCAAATAAACATCCAAACAATTAAATATCAACCAATAGCATCCATCGAAATAAATCATCCAATAGACAATACAATTCACAGCAATTTCATAGTTATCAATATCAGGTAATTTAATCGCAATTAAATTTTAATTTCAATTTGACTGTCAATTTTTAATTTCTAACATTAAATTCGATGACAATCTATATGACAATTAAATTTTATCAAACAGCGACAAATAAAATCGTAACACTTCATAATGTCAAATTTAACTAGCATAAAGATATTTATTACGTTGTGAGCATTATAAAACACTCACCTTGATTTTCTGTTGTCGCCGAGACGTTCAGGTTTGGAACTGAAACTGGACGACGCCCAACTTTAGCCCAAATTTCCACCATCTCCAAATCTATCCAAACCAGTTTCATTTCAAAGCTCTCGTCATTACGATCGCAACGCAAAAAGTTTCGTTCCAATCGGACCTCGTATGAAAAAGTTATGCTATTTTAAAGATTACACGAATTAAAATACACATTTTATTTAAATTTTGAAACCCTACAATCAAATCTTGCCACTGACTCTCTTCCCACCAGATCTGGCCGTTCCCCCTCTCCTTCTTCCCAACGTGAAATTCACGTCCATCCAAACCCATCAGCCGCCACTCTTTCATCAATTCTTGCCACCACCACCGACCACTACACGACGATCAGGCACCACCGTTCCAAAGCCTTCGACGAAAGCTACCCACGCCTGGAACCCTAGCAAGCTCGGCCACCCCCTGTGCCTCAAAATGCATGACAACGCAGCATTTTCAAGCACGATTTCCCGTTGATCCGTTGCTCCGTTTTCGATCATCTCCGTATGGATTTGAAGCTCTCATCGTCCTCTACAACTTTGTAGTTGACGACTTTTGCTAATTCTTTATGGATTGGAAGATATTAGAGGAGAAAGAAGATGCATTTCTGGCCATTGATAGGAAAGTGGCGGCTAAGGGCTGAAACCCTAGTTCTTTTGCACAATGAAATAAGTGAGGGGCTTTTATAGAAAAATACGCGACACTATTCACCCGAAATTTTCCGAACTCCAAACGAAGCATGCCGGCTGGCGTTACTAAGGTTTACCCCACGTTCCGAACGCAATGGAACATGTTTTGGAGGCTAATTCGGTCATCTGGGTGAGTTACGGAGAAAAACGATCAGTTTTAAATTAAACCGATTTAAACCGATTTCGATGCGTTTTGGCTTGCCCCGGACAAACGGTACATCCAATTGACACGAAATTTGAAACCATACAATAATATCACATTACGGATCCGATGAAACTGGTTTCGTCAAAATCAGAGACTTTTTAAAAAATGACTATTTTCTCTCGCCGAATTAATATTAAAAACAATTCGATGCGTTTCGAGCTGCCACGGTCAAATTATAACTCCGATGGCTACGAAAATTGAAATCCGACAATAACAAACTATTACGGATCCAATGGAACTAGTTTCGTTCAATTCTGAGACTGTTCGAAAAATGGCTACTTTTCAGTCGATAATTAAATATTAAAAATATTCAATTTCCACAAATTAACTTTAAATTCAATTTTAAAAGTTCTATAACATTACTATAACCCCAATATGATAAGATAAAATTTTACAAATCATTTTCAATCATATTCAACTCGATTTTCAATTATTTCTGAAATTTAACTTATTAAATTATCGATTTAATTGTCTAATTAAATCCAATATTCGAAAAATAAATTATTCGACTGTTTAATTTCAATATAAAATTCCCAATTTTAAATTATTAACTTTTAAATCAATTTCAATTGTTCACAAATCCCATTTTTAATTTCACAGTAATTAACAATCTTTTACAATGCAATTTTCCATTATAAATCCAATATAAAAGATTATATTAGATTCAGTGTTCAATTATATTGTAATTCAAATTCAAGTTATTTAATTCCAAATGAATTCTTTTATTTCGATTTACACTTTCATTATTGAATCAACCATTTACTTATACATTATTATCAATAGTTTATAATCCATTTACTTTCATTTTCTTCAGCTATCATCTTACTTAAATTCACAGTAATATTAAATTACATTCATTTACGTTGATTTCCATATTATAACTTCAATATTAAATGTAACATTTTATTTATTTCGTTGTTTACAATCAAATTCAATTCAATTCAATTACTTGTTACATTCAAATTTAAATCTTTACTTACGTTCAATTACAAGTTAACATCTTTATCGAATTACAGTTTCAGTTATTATCTGCTTTCAATCAACTGTAATATTAAGTTACATTTATTTATATTAGTTTCAATAACATAAACTTCCATTATTAAATCTACCGTTTTATTTATTCTTTGTTTACAATCATAACCAATTTGGTTTACAATCAAATTCAATTCATTATTTACATTCACTACAAGTTAACATCCATATTTAATTTACAAATAAGTTATTTCAGAATTCAGTTTTGTATTTTAACTTGTAATTCACATTTAACAACACAAAATTTTATTTCCTTCGGATTTTTATCCAAAATTTTCATTTTAATTCGTATTTTTAAAGTGTTAAAAATACGGGTCGTTACAGTGCACGTACACCAGCATCTCCGACCTCCGGTGATCGTCGCGGCAGCTCACGGCAACTTCCCATACCCATACTGATGTAGCTCAGACCGGAGATGAAGGCATAAGTCGTAGGCGACTTATGGAAGGAGCTATGAGTCATCTACGAGTTAAGAAAACAGGCATGTGTCGTGACCGACTCAACTGGGGTGAAGGCATAAGTCGTAACCGACTTAAGGAGGCGGTGATGAGTCGTCTCCGACTCAACTGGAAAAACAAAGGGGAAGTTGCTTCGAGTTTGCGACTTAACGAAGCGGATTTAAGTCGGCACCGACTTAAGGAAGGTGATGAGTCGGCACCGAGTTACAAGGCACAAGTGTTAAGTCGGCACCGACTTAAGGAAGGTGATGAGTCGGCACCGAGTTACAAGGCACAAGTGTTAAGTCGACCCCGACTTAAGAAAAGAGATAGGTCGGCACCGAGTTACGACTTATTTAAGTCGGTCGAAATTTTAAGTCGCGAAAGCCCTGATGCCGTTGATTCCTCTGCCGAGTTAACCTCCACCATTGGTTCTTTTGAGATGCCGCATGTTTTAAGTTGCTGAAGCTTGTTGCCGTTGATTTCTGCTGCCGAGTTAAGCTGGACCGTTGATTCCTTAAGTCGCTACTAGGTTGAGTCGCGTAGCATTATTAAGTCGGCAACGACTTAAGTACTTGTATTTTCTTTGATGTTTTTGTCTGTTTGTTAAGTCGCTGAAGGCTTGTAAAATTGTAACTGTTGAGTCGGAGTCTTTGTTAAGTCGTAGGTCGTAAGCTGTAACTCGGAACCGACTTAGTACTTGTAATTTTTTAAGCTTTCTGAACTGTGTTGTAAATAAGGCGACTTATGTTAAGTCGGCAAGGTTGATAAGTCGGTTGCCGACTTAAGACTTGTACTTTTTCTGTTTTGGTGTGTTGTAGCCTATAAATAGGCAAGTGAAGTCATTTGTAAAGGTTGTTGATTTTTGAATAAAATTCTCTTTTGATTGCTTTGTGCTTTCATTCCAAATTGGTAGTTGAGTGTAATCTCCTATCTCCTCTTTCGGATAATCGAGTGCGCTCGATTCAACGATTGTAGAAGCCGATTCGCGGAATCAAGTGCGCTTGATCAACGCTTGAAGAATTGAAGATCTTTGAACCCGGTATCGTGCGCGATCAACGAGTTCGAGATAGCTAGAGTTCGGTATCTTCGGATCAACGAATTCGGGCAATTCAGCATTCATCAATCCATCGACTGCTACTTTCACCGATCTACATTGTTTTGAATTATCCGCTGCGTCAGTTTTTGGTATCAGAGCTTGTTCTAGCCAATCATAGCTAGATCGAGACTTGGAGCCTAATCATTTGAAGACTTTTGAAGTTTGAAGAGAAGCCGAGTGCTTGAAGTGTAAAGCCGTGGCCGAGAGGAAGAAGAGTTCATCTTGTTTGAAGTTGTTTGATCAAAATTTGCATTGGAGGCCGAAACTTTGTCCATCGTGTTCATCGCGATTTGCTACAAAGTGGAAGTTTTCGATCCGTTTCATTTTGGATCAAAATCCGGAAAGTGTTTGAATTTGAAGTGTTTGAGAATTTGTGAAGTTTTCAAGTATGCCGCCAAGAAGAGCTAATCGCCACCAAAACGTAGAAGCTTTATATCGAAGAGAAGAGGCTGATGAGATGGAGCAAAGAATCAATGAGAATTTTAGCGAGAAGCTTAATGAAGGAATTGGCCGATTAGAGAAGCTTATGACGGAGATGAACCAAAATCGGAGAAGGGTTTCACCAGAATCTAATCATGGAGGTAGTAGAGTCTCACCACATTCTAATCGAGACCGAAGTATTGAAAATGATCAAGGACGAGGGAGGAACGTGAATGATCGCGAACGGAGGAATGTTGATAGAAGGGATGATGGTGGAAGGCGTAATGGTAGTAGAGATGTTGGTGGTCATAATCGACATCGTTATGCGTCTGATTTTGAAGAGGAGTATGATGGTGGTAGTATTCAAGGAAGAGGTCAAGGAAGAAACTATTCTGAGTATGATCACAAGTGGGAATCGGGGATGAAGACAGAAATTCCTGAATTCAAGGGGGGTATGCAAGCGGAGGAGTTTCTAGATTGGGTAGCTAATGTTGAGGAAATTTTTGACTTTAAAGAAGTTCCAGAACATCGTAGAGTGAAGTTGGTTGCTACGAGGCTGAGGGGTAGAGCTTTGGCATGGTGGCAGCAAACCAAGCTTACACGTGAACGTATGGGAAAGTCAAAAGTTGAATCTTGGGAGAAGATGAAGAAATTGATGAAAGCAACGTTCTTACCATACAATTATCAATCTTTGATGTATCAACGTTTGCAGAACCTGAGGCAGGGCACAAAGACTGTTAATGATTATGCGGATGAGTTTTACCAGCTTATTGCGAGGAATGATATTATGGAAACAGAAGAGCAGCTGACATCTAGATTCATTGGGGGATTGAGAATGCAGATTCAGGATATGGTCAATATGTTCGATCCAAGATCTGTAGCGGAAGCACATCAGAAAGCGTTGGCTTGGGAAAAACAAGGGAGACGAGGAGGTGGTGTGTTTACTAATTCTAACAATCAAGCGAAGGGTGTTGGAGGAAATTCTAATGTTTCTAAACCTATCAGTAGACCAGTGGTGAAGGAGGCTGAGAAGACAAGGGTTAACAATGGTTTCAAATGTTACAATTGTCAGGAAATGGGTCATAAAAGCAGTGAGTGTCCAAAACCAAAGAAGAGAACCATGATTGCAGAAGTTGACGATGAGGATGTTGATGAAGATTGTTCTAATCCAGCTGAGGAGGATGAGCAGGATATTGCGTCAGGAGACGAAGGTTGTAACCTAATGCTGAGGAGATCGTGTTTAACACCGAAGCAGGAGGAAGCTAGTTGGTTGAGGAGTAATATCTTTCAGTCAACATGTACTATTCTGGGGAAGGTGTGTAAGTTTGTGATCGACGCAGGAAGCTGTGATAATATTATTTCAACCGAAGCTGTGACGAAGTTGAAATTGAAGACAGAGAAACATCCGAGTCCATACAAGTTAGCATGGTTGAGAAAAGGAGGAGAAGTGAAAGTGGATAGACGAGTTCGTGTACCATTCTCTATTGGGAAGAAATACAAAGATGAAATATGGTGTGATGTAGTAGAGATGGATGTTTGCCACTTATTATTGGGAAGACCATGGCAGTATGATCGAGCAGTACAACATGACGGTCGGACCAATAGCTACAGTTTTATGTTTAAAGGCACGAAGATTATCTTAGTTCCAAAGAAGAGATCACAAGAAGAAAGTAAATCAGAAGAAATTGAAGAGCTGAAAACTTTATTGACTTTAAAAGAGTTTGTTAAAAAGGTTGAGGAAGAACCGGAAGTATTCTTGTTGATTGGGCGTGAGAGCAGTGAAGAAGTTGAAATTCCTGAAGAAGTTAAACCAATCTTGAAAGAATTTGACGATGTATTTCCAGAGGAGTTACCAACGGAGTTACCGCCGTTGAGGGACATACAACATCAGATAGATCTTGTTCCAGGTGCTGTATTGCCACACAGACCACATTATCGAATGAGTCCGAAGGAACATGAAGAGTTGCGGAGGCAGGTAGAGGAATTGCTTGAGCAGGGGCGTGTGCAGGAGAGTCTGAGTCCTTGTGCTGTACCAGCTTTATTGGTACCCAAGAAGGATGGGACGTGGAGGATGTGCACTGACAGTCGAGCATTGAATAAGATCACTGTGAGATATAGATTTCCAATGCCGAGGTTGGATGACTTGTTAGATCAAATAAGTGGAGCTACTGTATTTTCGAAGATTGATTTGAAGAGCGGATATCATCAAATTCGTATCAGACCAGGAGATGAGTGGAAGACTGCTTTTAAAACCAGGGAGGGTCTATACGAGTGGTTGGTCATGCCGTTTGGCTTATCAAATGCACCAAGTACTTTCATGAGGGTGATGAATCAGATTTTTCGACCATTCATTGGGAAATTTGTGGTGGTGTATTTCGATGATATTCTTATCTACAGTGGGAGTCCAGAGGAACATTTGAATCATCTTAGAGAAGTGCTGATGGTACTGAGACAAGAACAATTTTATGCTGCTACGAAGAAATGCGTGTTCATGACGCACAGTGTTTTATTTCTGGGGTATGTTGTTTCAGAGAAAGGAATACAGGTTGACCAAAGTAAAGTTGAGGCGATCAGAAATTGGCCGCAACCCAAGACGATAACGGAAGTTCGTAGTTTTCACGGGTTGGCTTCATTCTATCGAAGGTTTATACCACACTTTAGTATTGTGATGGCACCTGTTACAGATTGCATGAAAGGTAAACAGTTTGCATGGACAGAGGAAGCAGGGAGTGCTTTTGGGAAGATCAAGGAATTGCTGACGTCTGCACCAATCCTAGTATTACCTGATTTTCAGCTAGTGTTTGAACTACATACTGATGCATCCAAGGTTGGGATTGGAGGAGTGTTGAGTCAGAAGGGGCGTCCAATTGCATATTTTAGTGAGAAGTTGTCAGGAGCGAAGATGCGATACAGTACATATGATGTGGAGTTTTATGCTGTTGTACAATCTATCAAACACTGGAGACACTATCTATTCCAGAAGGAGTTTGTTCTTTACACTGATCATGAAGCATTGAAGCATTTGCAAGGGCAAGACAAGATTTCAGCGAGACATGCATCGTGGATTGCATATCTACAACAGTTTACTTTTGTTGTGAAACACAAGTCAGGGGTGACAAATCGTGTGGCTGATGCTTTGAGTAGGAGGAGTCATTTGTTGACTACACTAAAGGTTGAAGTGACGGGATTTGAAATATTGCCAGAGTTATTCACTGATGATCCTTACTTTGCAAAATTTGTTGAAAAAGTCAAGGAGGGAGAGACGGATGACTTCGTGATGGTAGATGGTTTTCTTTTTAAAGGAAGTCGATTGTGCATTCCGGAGGGTAGTTTGAGAATGAAGATTATCAAGGAGTTACATGAAGAAGGGCATGTTGGAAGAGACCGTACCTTACAGTTAATTTCACAATCCTACTTTTGGCCATCGATGAGGAAAGAAGTGGAGAGGTTTGTGGAGCGTTGTCATATTTGTCAGGTTTCGAAAGGAACTGCGACTAATGCTGGTTTATATATGCCATTACCTGTACCAAGTAAACCATGGGTTGATGTGAGTATGGACTTCGTGTTGGGATTACCAAGGACACAGCGTGGTAACGATTCCATATATGTGGTGGTGGACAGATTTTCGAAAATGGCGCATTTTATTGCTTGTAAGAAGACGGCGGATGCTGTTCATGTTGCTCAGTTGTTTTTCAGAGAGATCTATCGACTTCATGGATTGCCAGAATCTATTGTGTCGGATAGAGATACTCGATTTCTGAGTCATTTTTGGTTAAGTTTGTGGAAAATGGTGGGAACGAAGCTGAAATTTAGTAGTGCTTATCACCCGCAAACGGACGGACAGACTGAGGTGGTTAACAGATCATTGGGAAACTTGTTGAGATGTCTTGTGCAAGATAATCTGAAGAGTTGGGACGTGAAGTTATGCCAGGCAGAGTTTGCCCATAATCATGCAGTGAATCGAAGTACTGGGTTCAGTCCGTTCCAGATTGTTTATTCAAGTTTACCGAAGGGACCGTTAGATTTAACGATGATACCACACTTGAAGGGGACAATTAAGAAAGCTGCTGATTTTGTTGAAGGGCTGACGGAGTGTCATAAAATCGTTCAAGAACGATTGGAGAAAACAAATAAGAAGTATAAACAATCTGCCGATTTGAAACGACGAAATGTTGAGTTTAATGAAGGAGATATGGTTTATGCAGTGTTAACAAAAGATCGTTTTCCAGTGGGCGCGTACAACAAGTTGAAAGCCAGGAAAATTGGTCCGGTGGAAGTTGTGAAACGAATCAATGAAAATGCTTATAAACTAAAGCTGCCGGATGATGTGTATACGTCTGACGTATTCAATGTTAAGCATCTCGTACCATATCATGGGGATGAGTTTGTTGGGGATGAAGAGAGTGCAAATTCGAGGTCGAATTTCTCTCAACATGGGGAGGATGATGTAGCTCAGACCGGAGATGAAGGCATAAGTCGTAGGCGACTTATGGAAGGAGCTATGAGTCATCTACGAGTTAAGAAAACAGGCATGTGTCGTGACCGACTCAACTGGGGTGAAGGCATAAGTCGTAACCGACTTAAGGAGGCGGTGATGAGTCGTCTCCGACTCAACTGGAAAAACAAAGGGGAAGTTGCTTCGAGTTTGCGACTTAACGAAGCGGATTTAAGTCGGCACCGACTTAAGGAAGGTGATGAGTCGGCACCGAGTTACAAGGCACAAGTGTTAAGTCGGCACCGACTTAAGGAAGGTGATGAGTCGGCACCGAGTTACAAGGCACAAGTGTTAAGTCGACCCCGACTTAAGAAAAGAGATAGGTCGGCACCGAGTTACGACTTATTTAAGTCGGTCGAAATTTTAAGTCGCGAAAGCCCTGATGCCGTTGATTCCTCTGCCGAGTTAACCTCCACCATTGGTTCTTTTGAGATGCCGCATGTTTTAAGTTGCTGAAGCTTGTTGCCGTTGATTTCTGCTGCCGAGTTAAGCTGGACCGTTGATTCCTTAAGTCGCTACTAGGTTGAGTCGCGTAGCATTATTAAGTCGGCAACGACTTAAGTACTTGTATTTTCTTTGATGTTTTTGTCTGTTTGTTAAGTCGCTGAAGGCTTGTAAAATTGTAACTGTTGAGTCGGAGTCTTTGTTAAGTCGTAGGTCGTAAGCTGTAACTCGGAACCGACTTAGTACTTGTAATTTTTTAAGCTTTCTGAACTGTGTTGTAAATAAGGCGACTTATGTTAAGTCGGCAAGGTTGATAAGTCGGTTGCCGACTTAAGACTTGTACTTTTTCTGTTTTGGTGTGTTGTAGCCTATAAATAGGCAAGTGAAGTCATTTGTAAAGGTTGTTGATTTTTGAATAAAATTCTCTTTTGATTGCTTTGTGCTTTCATTCCAAATTGGTAGTTGAGTGTAATCTCCTATCTCCTCTTTCGGATAATCGAGTGCGCTCGATTCAACGATTGTAGAAGCCGATTCGCGGAATCAAGTGCGCTTGATCAACGCTTGAAGAATTGAAGATCTTTGAACCCGGTATCGTGCGCGATCAACGAGTTCGAGATAGCTAGAGTTCGGTATCTTCGGATCAACGAATTCGGGCAATTCAGCATTCATCAATCCATCGACTGCTACTTTCACCGATCTACATTGTTTTGAATTATCCGCTGCGTCACATACGAACACTCACAAGAACCCAGATCGAATGCATCTTCATCGAAATGAAATCGAGCCAAAATCTCGACCAACTGGTAACACTATAGTCAGAAATCTTCACCGTTCCGACGCCTCCGACCTCTGCCCACTTCACCAAAGCTACGTCACACCTTCCAGCTTCCATTCCCACCATTACGATCCACTCCGGTCCTTCGCCCACGTCGAAATTGCTTTGACAACCATGACGAGCAAAACACCTACCTAAACCCTAGTTTGCCTCAGCATGACTACCACGGCCAACGATAAAATCCACAAGTATTTTTCCTGCAATCTCCATGCCTCAGACCACCTTCAGCCCAATCATCGACCCTCCAGTCATCGCCGATCATCGACAATCGTTCAAAACCCCCAAAACGATCATCTCGAAAATTCCAATCGATTATCAAATTAAAAATCATGAAATGTATATTAAAATTCGTGATTTTCAATTACGAATACATTCATGTAATCCAAATCAGAAATTAAGATTTTTTTTATCATAAATATGTATTTCACTATTATTTCCATTTTTAGAATTATTTACCGAATTAAAAATCCTGATTCTATTTTAAAATTATCATCATATACTAGCAAACAACTTTCATTTAAACATCAAAGTCTAATATTGATTCTATTGGGAGATTTGAAATTTTTTCTAAGGAAATTAAATCCTGTAAGTAAGAACGGATAAGATGTATGTATACATGAGCTTATATATCCACAGACATTTCACATTTTCAACATGCATTCACAGATAACATTCATATGAAAATATATGCATCATCACAACACAATCCATCACATGCATCAAAGTTAATTCACAGATTTTCAAAACTGTTTAAAAAAAATGTTTACTCACCTTTCTTCCTTTGGACAGAGCAGACTTTATTCTTCCAAGTTTTGATTCCTGCAGTTGAATACTTATATCTTCTTTAAGTTTGTAATGGTAGTTTGAATTTCATTTTCTTATCTTATACGAATGACTCAAATAAAAGAAGACAGTAGAGGTATACATGAGAGAAGTAGGCTGCCTTCTACAACAAGCTTCTTTTTTTTATATTTTTTTTTCTTTGGTCAAAAACTTGCTTGACCAAGTTTTGCTGTGACATTGATTTTTTGTTTTGTTTTGTGTGCTTGAATTGAAATGTTGTGTGCTTGCATTTAATTCATGTTATGATGATGTTTCTTCTATGTATATATATATACATTCATGTGTGTAGATTTATATGTAATCAATTTGACTATATGAACATGTTTTTGACCCATCACTAATATATGTATTTATATAAATCTTTCTTATATTCTATTTCTCATGGGCATATACATATATATATTACTCATATGCTTGAAAATATATTTATTTTCACATACCATACTTTTATAACTATGTGTATGTACTTACTTATTTTCCATTTTACCTATCATATATATATACATGCACTCATGTGTTTTTAATCATCATATATATGTCTATGTACTCATATATATACTTTACATCGTACTTTACATCATCAACCTTGTATATGTTATATATATATATGTTATATATTATCCACAATTAAAGTTTGTATAAATTTCTCTATATATATTTATAGGTATTTTATTCTAATTTAAATGATGTGTTTATTATTTATTTATTTTCTATGGGATTTGTCATATCTAGAGATTTATAATCCAATATCAAATATAGTTTTTAAATCGATATATATATTCAAGATATCTTACCCATCAGAAATTTATCTATCCGACTAATCAAAATTTATATTTCAATAGTTTGAATCGGTTAATTTCCCAATTATCAGACGTTAAAATCCGGTTCGTCACATTCCTCCCACCCTTAGAACTTTTCGTCCTCGAAAAGGAACGAAACCAGAATTTATGAAAATGCTTAAAATCAGATAAATTTTCTTTGTTCGTTTTTTTTAAAATACTTTAAAAATCTATATAATACTATTCCAAAGTAGTTTTTATAAAAATACTTTTATAACTCGATGTTTCAACAAGTCCATCCTTGTTCTCACAGAAATTCGGTCATACGTTTATCAGGCGTAGGACAGAAAATCTATAAGTACCTGGTAAACCCGTTTCTAACACCCAGTGAAAATAATTTTACTGAAAATATAGAAAACAGTTTCGAAAATAGAGAAAATATCTTTGGTGAGAATGCTCTCGAAATCATCACTCCCATCCATGGTCGCAGTTAACCCGATGGTTACTTTGCCATCCCGTCAAAATCCATAGATAACTGTAGGTCTCCGTGCTCCTCGATTACACCATGGAACCCGCTACAGATCTCAGTTATACCCGGGCTTTACGTTGTTATCACAGCAAAAACCCATATAACCGTAGGCATCAGCGCCCTCGAATTTCGCTACCAAAAGAATGAAACTCCTCCACTCGACCATAGATCGCAGTCTACCGATGTTACGTTGCATCCTGGCAAAATCAAGTGTAGACTGTTGGCACTCATCCTCCACACGATTTTCGCTATGGTCCACACACAGTAGATCGCAGCGACATCGAGTTACACTATCGTCAAAACATAACCCAAATGCCCTTGTAGGCATCAACGCTCTCGACTTTCGCTACCCAACAATCCTTAGGAACTAGTTTGTCCGGACTCCTCACAGGATCAACTTTAGAGCCTCCCCCTCTTTGAGGCTCAAAGCAGTACCTGTAACGACCCGAAAATTTAACTGATTTTAATAACGTTATTAATTGAAATTTTGTGGAATTTTAAAAATAAAATATTGAAATAAAAATTAAATATTTGAAATGCGTCTAGTAAAACATAGCAACTGGTAAATTTTCATCAAAAAATATGAAAGTTTATTTCGTGTGTAATTTTATTTCAATTTAATCAGTTAGGAATTGATGAAAATAAAATATTTTCGAAACCTGAATATTTTTATATAGAAAAATTCTAAATCATCTTCTGAGGAAAACGTCATTTTTCGTTTTTCCAAATTCGGACTTCTTTAGCTCCGTCGATCTTATTTTTCTGCGTTTTTCTGCATTTTCCGCTAGTAGAAAATTCGAATTTTTATAATTCAATCATAACACTGATATTTGTATACTGTTTTGATCTACTCGTCGTGTTGATCACCGCGGTATATTCGTTTGGGTATTTCGGCGTCCAGTGCACGAAGAAATCCGCAAAACGGTTAGCGGCACCAGTATCCGTTTTGAGCCCATTTTCGTTCTGCGTCCTTTCAATTGTTTAGACGTGAGATAGTGAATGGTCACAACTATTATAATTCCCAGAAATTAATTAGTGACTTTTGATTTTCTCTAGTTCCAATGCTTTTTTCTAGTTCCAATACCCTCCAATTCAATTCACTGCGTCCCCTGGCATTTCCCTACCCCTCTCTTTGCACGTTTGTCTTCTCTACTACTAAAAAAAATTCAGAAGCCAATTCTTCTTCATTTTGCTTGCTCATCTCCTCTCTCACTCATTAACCTCCATCCCTCCATCTCCACCCTGGCTTTCATGTGCTCGGCCACCGGCCTTCTTCCACTGTCAAGCTACCATTCCAGATCCAACCTAATCCGACTGTTCTTCTACATGCTCCGCCCAGCCTAAGCAAACAGCATTCCCTTCCCGGGTCCTTTTCATTTTTGCTCAGAAATTTTACATTTCCCTGTGCAATCCAAGGTACGCACGCATCCAATCACCCATCCCCTCCCATAATCGAAGTCACAGCCTCCCTTCCCCACTGCCGCACCTACCCAGATCGTTGCCAATCTCATCACCCACCGAAACTCCTCCGCTTTGAATTCCCTCACCTCAAACATTTGCCGAGCCTCACATCCTGGCCATGCTCACCTCCGCAATCCGTCACCATCTCTTCCCTGCTCGTGCACAGATCCATCTTCGGCTTCACCAAAGCTTGCTCACCTGGCCGAGACCTCCCCCTCTCCTTTGCCGAACCCAGATCTACCACCTTACTTCCACGCCTTGATTTGCATTAATTACTTAACCGGTACGTATGTATATATTTTAATATATATATATATATATATATATATATTCTATATGACATTACAATCTATGTTTCATATTCTGTCTGCAAACTATTGGTCGTGTGATGTTAGTTATATATATTTTTATATAAGAGATATATTAGTTCTATATAATGACTTATATATATATGTTTATCCTATGATTTAAGTTAGATCAGATGATACAAATTTTTAAGTATTTATGTTATGGATTCCAAGCGTTATCATATATGTTATAAATTTTTTGTTTAAAAGTTCTGTCATATATAAAGGTGAATATATTTTAGCCTGCAGATTTTGAAGTGTGTATAGGCTATATCATATGCGCATGGGCAGTACATATATGTTAGTATACATATTTTTATAACAGTTTTAGATATTTGATAAGTTTAAGTCGTAAGGTATATATGTCAGTATGAGTTTTAAACATAATACATAAGCTTTGGTTTTTCTTCTCTGAGATGACTACCTGTAGCATCTTATATAATGTGTATATATATTAGTGTGAAAGTTTATACAGCTATAATTTATAAAGTATAAAGTTTATATACGTAAGTATTTTGTAGTTTAATAAGTATATATATAATTGCAGTAAGTTTGTTGTTTACAGTTTTATATACTTCAAATTAGTTCAGTTTATATATGTATGTTTAAAGTATTAAATTTTTTTGTAGTTATATATATTTATACAAGTCTTGTTTGATTCTGCAAGTGTATATACTGAAGGGGTCTCGGTTGTACATAAATCGGCTGTTATATATATATATATATTTATAAAATCCTGTACATACATATATTATATCTAATTATGTCAGTATGTATATATATTAATAGTGTATGTTATAGGCTGTTATATTAATTTGGTTAAAGATGAAGTTTTTATAACTTATATATTTATACGATGTATACAATGTCTAAGGATACTAGTGGATAGTATAAATTGGTAGTTTATATTAAGTCTGTTATAGGGGGTGTTTTATACTAGTCTCTGTTTTGTTTTAAAGTTATATTATTTATATGAACTTATACTTATATGTTGTATAGTATATAAATTTAAATATTGTAAATTTTGTTGACGATATATATGTATGTAAGTATAGGAGATATATATGTTATATTTATATGTTTAAGTGTTTTATGCAAGTTATATTAATTTATAATATGGTACGGTATATATATGTTAGTCACATATTTATATATATTAGTAAATATAAGGTTAAGTTTGCATATTTGTTTATACATATTTAGTTATTCGCATACACACTTTTGTCTGCATATGTTATGTGGTGTCTACATTTGTATATTGGTTTTAAGTATGGTTTTATAAAGAGAATATACATGAATTTTAAATGGTTTTGAATAAAATTGATTTTTATTTTTTTTGTATGTATTTTATTTTAACTATATATACTTTATTTTAATTTTTGTCTTAGACTAAAATATTAATTTTAATAAAATAACAAATATTTATGTATATATCAAACTGATTCTAATTCGGTTCATCAATTCTAGATTATCAGCCTTGTTCGTCCAATTCACGTTCAATGTAACAACCCGCATATCTATCGATTTTATATTTAAATATTTTATTTAAATATTTTATCGTTAGTCGGATGTTAGTCCGAAAAGCTACTTTTTGCATACGGTCAAATTAGGACTCGAGACCACTTCCATTGAGTTCAAAATGACGTTTGCGATCTTTTTAAGTGTAAACTTCGATATGTTTGGGGATAGTGAACTTTTCGGCACTTTTTCCCGCCTTTGACTTTGGTTTGGACTGCACCCCTTTAGTTCAGCCCAACCCTCTTTCTCATTTGTTCTAACACTTCAAGCTTTGTCAAAAATGGTGGTGGGAAAGAGAAATTAAAAACTCCCAACTCAAATTCTATTGCAAATCCGAGATTCAACATCAAATTCAAGTAGAAGATTGTGGATTCAAGCTTTGGATTGCTTCTCCTTGCTTTCAATCTTCATCTTCATCAATTTCGTGGAAAAGGTGAGATTTTTGATCTCACATCTTGCCTATGATTGTCATTGGACTGTTGGGAATGATTCCCTATCACTCTAGCATCAACATTTGCATTTGGTTTGGATTGGATTGGCGAAAAACTTCAATTTTTAGTGTTTTGGTGATTTTTCTGGCCTTAAGTCGTTTCTGGCCATCGCTAAGTCGTCCACGAGTTAAGCCTAAGTCGTAAGTCGTTCGCGAGTTAAGGGCTTAAGTCGCGCGCGTTGAAAAGTCACCGCCTTTGTATTTCTGTTCGCCTGTGCTAAGTCGTTCACGAGTTAAGCCATAGGTCGTCCACGAGTTAACCCCTTAAGTCGTCCACGAGTTAACCCCTTAAGTCGTCCACGAGTTAACATCTTAGGTCGTCCCCGAGTTAAGACTTAAGGCGTTGCCTTCTGCTATCTCGTCCTGGCTTAGGTCGTACTGAGATAAGTCGTTAGGTCGTATAGACCTTAGCTCGTAGCTTGTATTTGGGCTTAAGTCATTAAGTCGTTCAAGGCTTAAGTCGTTAAGTCGTTCAAGGCTTAGGTCGTTAAGTCGTTCGTTCCACTAAGTCGTTCAAGGCTTAGGTCGTTAAGACATTCGTTTGCTAGGTCGAAGGTCGTTGGACCTTAAGTCGCTCGCCTCTCTTAACTCCACTTAGGTCGTATGACCTTATCCCTTAAGTCGTAAGTCGCTTGCCTCCCTTAAGTCGTAAGTCGTTCGCGAGTTAGTACTTGGTCGTTTGACCTGTTTTTCCCCTAGGTCGTTCGACCTGTTCTTCTGCTAGGTCGCGTGGCATTCTTCCCTTAGGTCGTTTGGCTTCTCGAGACCGCTTGCCTTCACTAGGTCGAACCCCGTATTACTCTGCGTAGGCAATCTCGTCTGAAAAACATTTATCAGAATTTCTACTTTGATGGTTTTGGGATTGACTTCTTTGGACTTTACTCACGTCTTCGAACGTGAATTGATTTGTTTCTACAATCGTTTTATGACTTGTCACTTTAAAGATATATGAAGGTTTCAATACTAATAGTAAATATCAAAACTCTTTCATCAAAGCGATTTCAACACTATTTTAAATATCAAAAGTTCGTTTTCTCTAACCGATTTCCAATCTACTAATATATATAAGCCTTTACTTCACTCGAACGAGAAATCGACTTAAACGACTTAGTAAAACGAGTGGTATGAAACGCTTGCGTTCACTTCGTCGGTTAGCTCTTGGACTTGTTCGATTGAACCCTTTTGTGACAATTTCCTAGTGAAGATCTACAGTTTGTTCGTAAATATTTAAGTTAAGCAAGTGGTTATGGGACATGAAGCTAAACTCATATATTTACTAGCTTAGTGTAATCGACACTTCTTTATGATCGATGATGATCATTTTATGGTTTAGACTAGCAATGTGCGATGTCTCTTCGTCCGTGTGTCGGACTTGCCTACGGGCCATCCGTGTGTTCGGAAAATTTAAATGGATAGCTTCCATGAGATAGCTTCTCGTCCGTGTGTTCGGACTTCCCCCTTTATAGTGATTTCTGGATTTCGTGTGTTGATTTCTGGGATTTGTTCTGGATTTCGTGTGTTGATTTCTGGATTTAGTGCTTCACCAACTTTTGTGGTTTTCACTGATATGATATCAGTTTTTGTGTATTGGTGAATTTGTGTGTCATTACCTTTTTATGTGTTTGGATCTTTGAGAAGATTCTTGTGACATTGATTAATCCCTGGTTGATTATCATTTACATACTTATAGTAGTATGCCATCATGGTTATTATATGTTTATGCCATACCCCTTATCCTATATCATGTCATCTGATATTTATAGTTAGACTGATCCGTTTATTATTTTCTTATAAATAATACTCGGGTCAGACCGAGATGTTACAGGTGCTTCTGCTTGACTTCTCTTCTGGATTATTCTGACTTTTGGCTAACTACTTAGATTAGTAGTTTTGGTTGTACACATTTGAGATATAGACTCTATGTTGTGTATCTATTCTTTTGTATAGCGTGATGCTATTCTTTTGTATTATAGTGGATCTTTCTGACCACTACTCTGATGTACACATTCATGTGTTATATATTTATTCATATCTTCTTCCGCCTTTGTGATATGGATGTCTGTGACTGATTTATGTTATGATTATTTCTATGTTTGTTTCCGAAGATTATATATAGCCACCGTGTGATAGCGTTGTGTTTGTATCGGTATGTCGGATTTCCTCCTTAAAAGATATGCATTCTATTCTATCTGACGTATCGGTGCTCGCACAAAGAAGTTACATGGATGGTCGCTCCTCCACAGCCTTATTCTCCGTGCTAATTGACAGCACTACATCGTAGTGTTCTTGGTTAGCGTGGGTATAGAGGTGGGGCATCACATTCAATCTTACCTTACTTTGAGATTCGCGTCTAGATTCGTAGCTTATTTCTTTGTCAAATCTATCTAGCCTCGAAAGGTGAGCAATCACTCACGATTAACGTTCTTTTATTTATTAAATTTGATTTCAATTGAAACCACAATTGAAATATGCTGTTGTTAGTTATTTACACTGTTTTATATGTTATTATCTGTATCAGTTCACCTGTGACATCTGACACCATTATCTGTTAATTATACGATGATAATCCCGTTTGGTTGATAATTGATTGATTGTTTGTTGTTTATATTGGATGTAAATTGTAAATGTTGTAAGTGATAAATAATTTGAAATTGTCGTAGGATAGTTAGATTTGATACATGTGATAAATTTGATTTGATGACATTTGCATAATATGACCTCTTTAAATGTTTAAATAAATTGACACGTAGAAATATGGTTAATCACACCTTGAACCATTTAAATGTATGTTGTATAGGTTGATGTAGTATGAAATTTAATAATGAATATCAACTGAAGAACCGTATAAATATTAGTGTAATAATCTTTAATCTACATGAAATGATAGTGTAGATTCTAGAAATAATTATATTAATTTACACAAATAACAATGTGAATTAATACGATTATTTCAGAATTATTTGAATTAATTATTGGATTGTTATTAATGTTTGCTATTGCTTGTTTATTTACTTTGACACCATCCCAGTTATCACACTGCAAGTTCCCTTTGCAATTCTTTGGTTTTTGAAATGAAATGGAATCGGGTTGAAATGATATATACCCAAATAAAACTTTGACTTAGGATAGAAAATTAAATAAAACCCGATTGGTCAATAATTTGATTTAAAAATAAAATAAAGATTTTATTTGAATAAATGATAAGGTTTTGAAATGAAGTTGGAATTTGAATTTTTATGAAAGGAAAATGTTAATATTTAATAATATGAAACAAAATATTAACAATGTAATTGATGAAAGAACGTTGTTTAATTTAAGAAACGATTGAATTAAGTTTTGAAATTATTTAATAATTAAGTTTGAAATTATTTAATAATTAAGTTTTGAGATTATTTAATAATTAAATAAGATTGAATTATTTAATAATTAAATAAGATTGAATTCTTTATATAATAAGTGAGATTGAACTTCCTGAATAAGTGAATTAAGTTTCTTTATTTATTGAGTTTTGAAATTTGTAACTAAGTAAAAAAAATGTGAAATTGAATTTCTTTAACAAGAAATAAAAATGAGATTTATTGAAATTTATGTAAGACCTGTAATTTAAAGAATTTGATTTGACGAATCTAATTTAATCAAATTTGTAAGTTTTGATATATTGGAGTTGAACTTAAGTAATTGATTTATTGAATTGGAAATTAAATAGAAATTGTTTTGAATGATAAATTAACTTAACAAATATTGAATGAAATCGATAAATGAATTTAAATTGATTTGAATGTTAAATTAAATTGATTTAAATGATTTCGGAATGAAACTTATATACGAACTTGAATCAATATTTGAATTGTTTTAAATAAAATTTGAAATTGAATTATAAGATTTTGAAATGGGAATTTGGAAATTTTGAAACGTAAATTATGGAAATTGATGTAGAAAGACAAATGAAATGTTGATTTAAAAATTCTAATTGAAATTGAAATTGATTTGGTTTTGAAATAAATAAACGACCAATCGGTGTAATAATCACGAAAGTTATTAAAGAGACCGTAATCGGTTAAGGACATACTCACTGTCTAAACCGAAAACCACTTTAATAACTATACGCGGAGTGTGATCCAGAATGAAGTGGTTGGAATGATGTACGTGATCACTGAAGAAAGAGAACGATAATGGATAGCCTTGACACTTGTGTCAAATTGGAAATGACTAAAACAGGAGCCGTGCCGGGCCAAATGGGGTTAGCTACCTCGAGCGAACACACTTCTTCGTATACTACTCATTACTTGTTATCGATTGGTGCACCCTCGAATTTTGGGAGTGTTGTTTCACGGTGTTTGCGATCGTTGCGGCGATGCGTTCTCACCAGTCCGGATTAGGCAAACGGTAGTTTCACTACCTTGGGTATTGCCTCATGTGCCTTGTCATACTTGTATCCCTATACGCGACCACTACGATTTGTTTTGTGTTATACCTATGGAGTACTCCCTGATATCCCACTAGTTTATGGTGGAGTTTACAGTGCTGTATAGTCTATGACGCTTATATAAAATGTGTTAAAGGGAATAATGGTAACGCCTTAACACTATCTTGATACTTTATATTACTGATAGGCATTATCTACTTAGCGTACACTACTACATAGTAGATAGTTTAACGGATACTTAGAGGATGGTTTTTCCAAACATCCTTTGAGTTACTTGTATTTCAGTTGCTATTTCACTTGAGTTGGATTTATTGATATAAGAATGTTAATCCTGGCTCGAGTGTTTTGTGTTTTGCTTTACGCTCGGGTCAGACTAAGTGTACCAGTATTCGAGACTCGCCTTTGGAGTTGGAGCTTCGCTTGGAGATCCAGCTATCTATCCAGCTTTCAGATATCCAGTTGATTCCAGTGATTGTATTCTGATTCTTGTATTTGACTATTGTATTCGAGACATATATTGTACCTTATTTAACTCTGATATGTATATAGTAGCTTCATGAACTACTATCTTTTATTTCCGCTGCATTTATTACTCTGTGTCTGTGATCTGCGATTATTTATTTACTGTATATCCTGAGTTTTGCCAAATTTAAATTAAAAATTCGGTATTTTGAATTACTTAAGTCCGACATGTGCGGATGCGAATAGTCCAAAATAGCGGGTCGTTACAGTTGGTATCAGAGCTTTGGTAGCTCTAGGCAAAACTTAGCATATAGGGTAAATGTATTTACAGAATCACTTTCATTCGAGTTTGGACCTCTTCCTTTTGACTCAATTCCTTTGAATTTTGGAACATTCCCTGCGGTTCCAAAATCCATTCGTGTCCCTCACTATTCGTCTTCTTTTAATTTTGGAGTATCCTATAACTCCACTTTGAATGACCCTTATAATGAATCGGCGGTCTCGCCAAACTTCGATTTATTATTAAAGGGGGTGAAACTCCTTTACAACAGGCATTGATTTACCGAAGATTTCTGTATCCTCGGTTTACGATGCTATCTATCTCCTGCTATACCTGAATTCTATTTTTTGAGATCGAATGTAGATTTGCCTCGAAATTCTGCATCGATCTTATTCTGGAAGTCACGGTCGACCCGGTTAAGGTCGCCCGCGATTTATATGAACTTATCCATCTTTCTATTTCGTTATTTCATCATCTTATCTTTGTTTTGAACCTATCTTCGAATCAAAATTCTCTTTGATTTGAGTCCATCAAATTTGAATCTCTATCTTCTTTCTTTGAAATCCATGCTTGTATCGTCGAACGAAGAAGTGTAATTGTGAATTAATATTTAAAAATGTTTTATATATATATTGTGTTGTTTGAGTTGTTGATGTTGATTTGGGTTTTCGATCGATTCGTCTAATCAACGCTATCGATAGGATTTCCAAAACACTTGAACATAGCAAACTGACACAATATTGTTTTCAAATTTGGTAAACAAAATAGTTTTGAATGATTATATTATATATAAGTATAAATTTTTTGGAAATTAAATTGTTAATGAATTTGTTGTCAAAAATGATAATATTTGATTTCCATTTATTGTTTTGTAAACCATAGACTATTCCAATATGGTAAATAAATGAAAGTATAGAACATAGTTTAAATTTTTAATTAGAATTGAAATGGATTTAAACTAGAATTTGAGAATTTAATTTCTGGTGATTTCAAGCTTTGATTTGAAAGTTTTAAAGTGTATAGTATTTAAAATATTTTCAATGGAAATCAATTCGAAGAATTTAAATGTTTAAATCAGTGCTCTTCTCTTTGTCGCTGGAAAATAACTTCTGTGATGGCGGCTGCATCATCGACATTCATTTTCGAGTTTCGAAGTGGAGAAACCAATTCGTAGCTTTGCTACAGTTTTGTTTTGGAAATTAAATCGATTTAAATTTCTTAAGTATGATTTGATTATATATATAGGTATATTATTTTAAATTTAATTTGATTTGATATATATAGTATATACATAATTATCTCTAAATGGTTTGAAGTGAATCAGAAATCTAATTCTTGAATTTATGTAAAAGACGATTTCAATTATAAATGAAACCAAAATTTTGAATTAATATTTAAACTTGAGAGAATTGAATTAGAAATTTACTTGTATAATACTCAATTGCATTCAATATAACTTACCTAAATTGCTCAAAAAGTTAACTATGTAATTGGATAGTATACAATATAAATTGTCTTTATAAATAAAATTTGAGTGCGTATAAAAATGTTATACACTTAAAGTTTAATTATAAAATGGTTAATGGAGATAAATAGAATACTAGGTTAGTTGAATAATAAATGGATTAATAAAATAGAATTGTGTTGAAATAAATTTTGTAACAAACATTGATAAATTGAAAATAAACCAAGTCAATGAAATTCCTTGAGTTTAAACTCAATTGTTAAATATAAATTAATTTAAATTGGAATTTATATGGTTTAAATTAATTGTTTATTTTGTAATTCAAGTCTATTTTCTTCTAGTTGTTTCTATTCTCCTACCTCCTTCCTTTTCGGGGACGAAAAGTTTTGAATGGGGGAGAATGTAACGACCTGAAAATTTAACTGATTTTAATAACGTTATTAATTGAAATTTTGTGGAATTTTAAAAATAAAATATTGAAATAAAAATTTAATATTTGAAATGCGTTTAGTAAAACATAGCAACTGGTAATTTTTCATCCAAAAATATGAAAGTTTATTTCGTGTGTAATTTTATTTCAATTTAATCAGTTAGGAATTGATGAAAATAAAATATTTTCGAAACCTGAATATTTTTATATAGAAAAATTCTAAATCATCTTTTGAGGATAACGTCATTTTTCGTTTTTCCAAATTCGGAATTCTTTAGCTCCGTCGATCTTATTTTTCTGCGTTTTTGCTGCATTTTCCGCTAGTAGAAAATTAGAATTTTTATAATTCAATCATAACACTGATATTTGTATACTGTTTTGATCTACTCGTCGTGTTGATCACCGCGGTATATTCGTTTGGGTGTTTCGGTATCCAGTGCACGACGAAATCCGCAAAACGGTAAGCGGCACCGGTACCCGTTTTGAGCCCATTTTCATTTTGCGTCCTTTCAATTGTTTAGATGTGAGATAGTGAATGGTCACAATTGTTATGATTCCCAGAAATTAATTAGTGACTTTTGCTTTTCTCTAGTTCCAATACCCTCTGGTTCAATTCACTGCGTCCCCTAGCATTTCCCTACCCCTCTCTTTGCACGTTTGTCTTCTCTACTACTACAAAAAATAATTTCAAAAGCCAATTCTTCTTCATTTTGCTTGCTCATCTCCTCTCTCACTCATTAACCTCCATCCTCCATCTCCACCCTAGCTTTCATGTGCTCGGCCACCGGCCTTCTTCCACTGTCGAGCTACCATTCCAGATCCAACCCAATCCGACTGTTCCTCTACATGCTCCGCCCAGCCTAAGCAAACAGCATTCCCTTCCCGGGTCCTTTTCATTTTTGCTCAGAAATTTTACATTTCCCTGTGCAACCCAAGGTACGCACGCATCCAATCACCCATCCCCTCCCACAATCGAAGTCACAGCCTCCCTTCCTTACTGCCGCACCTACCCAGATTGCCACCAATCTCATCACCCACCGAAACTCCTCCGCTTTGAATTCCCTCACCTCAAACCTTTGCCGAGCCTCACATCCTGGCCGTGCTCACCTCCGCAAACCGTCACCATCTCTTCCCTGCTCGTGCACAGATCCATCTTTGGCTTCACCAAAGCTTGCTCACCTGGCTGAGACCTCCCCCTCTCCTTTGCCGAACCCAGATCTACCACCTTACTTCCACGCCTTGATTTGCATTAATTACTTAACTGGTACATATGTATATATTTTAATATATATATATATATTCTATATGACATTACAATCTATGTTTCATATTCTGTCTGCAAACTATTGGTCGTGTGATGTTAGTTATATATATTTTTATATAAGAGATATATTAGTTCTATATAATGACTTATATATATATACAAGATATATTCACATAATATAACTTGAAATAAACACATACATATACCTTAAAAAAATGCAAATACTTACCCATATATAATCCATATAAACTCATATATACTTATGTATACAACACCGATAATATCTAACTTATATATCGTATAAACTGAGATGAACACATCATATACAAACTTAGTTATATATATATATATAAGCAGATAACTATCTATACCATTTAGAAATCAATACTTTAATGAACAAATATCATCTTTAAAATAAACTGCAACCAAGCAAAATCTGACTGCATACATATCAAAATATATACATGAGACTTATATATATATTCATACTATTACACAAAAACTTACCTTGTTATATATATTTATATGTTTAAAATCGACTGACCAAACTGCTATCTAGATATATATATGGTCGATTTATAAGAAAGACAACTTTACTATTTATAATGTTTAACTGCCCCGTAGACTCAGGCAGGCTACAACATTTTATAATATATATTGATAAGACTGGTCAGGCTTTATAACACTATATATATATATAATATTCTCAATAGTAAATAGGCTGTAAGTTATAACTGCACACGCATATGATACTTGTCTTCACTTTATATATTTTTATATTAACCCATACTTTCAAAGATCATTGTTATAAATAAATATACAAGTATGGTGGCATGTCCGTTGGACGTGTGCGAAGAAGGAAGTGACGTATTTTGCCTTTGTTACAATTATGATACTGTGAGAGAACATTTGTTGTTGTTTAGATGCAGTTGATGTTGATGTGTTGTAGGGAAAAAACATTTGTTGTTGTAGTAGCAGATTACTTGTTGGTGTAAGTACAACAGAAAATAAGGGGTCGTACAGGTAGAGAAACGTGTAGATGGAAATCAAATTATGTATATATGTATACTTCATAAGGCAAAGCAGTTGTAAAAGTTATTTTATTGGCAAAGTACAGATGAAGAAAATATGCAGCATAACATGGAATTGATTAACTGTTGTAGTTATACATAGAGTAATTAGTTCTGGGAACGTTCTGCAAGATAGCGCTCAACGGCTCGATCACACTCTTCGATCTGCAGGAGAAAGTTAAAGGGGTTGAAAGTTAGACAATTGATATATGTACGCACAAATATGCGGATGTGTTGAAGTGTAGGTTAGTACGTGAAGCATACCACTTCGGGAGTGAAGAAATCATCCCAATTACCGTCTGTCGGGTAAGGTGCATGGGGATGATGGTCGGTAGGGATTTGTAGTTGATTCGTAGATGAAGATGCTTCCTTCAAGTCCATTTGTTTCTGCAAACTCTTTTTTGTTGGTACGTATAGTTGAAGATGTTGTAGTCGTTTTGCGTTGGTACCATTGTCTGAATCGTGCTGTTGAGCAGGAGGCGGTGGGAAGGAAGCAGAAGAAGCAGTTATTTCAGTAGGAAGAGTTTGAAGAAGCTTTGTTGAACGGGTGCATTTGCGTTTAATCCTTTCTGTGGAAAGGTTTACTGCACTCTCTTGAGTGGATGTTGAACATTTGGTCTGCATTGAAGGAAGTCGGTAGTGAGTTAGAAGGAAACGAAATACGAAAAAAAGTAGTGCCATAATAGTGAATAGCTGTATTTGAAAAAGGCGGACGGTGTTACCTTTTTCATTGAAGGAGCAGACTGTATTAAGCAGATAGTAAAAATGTGGGGAGTGGAGGAGTTTATAAGTTGGTGGGGATGTGAGGCCGTAAGTGGAGGAGGAGAACATGTTAAGGAATGAGGTAGTTGGTGGAAAAGTTGAATCAGTATTATTCGGCAAATGGGGTTGGGATTATAGTGAAATGGATGTGAGGAAACCACGTAAGTGGGTAGGAAATGGAAAACGCTGTATGATAGGGGGAAAAATTGCTGTAGAACAGGTATGTGTGTGCGTGGCAGTAATTGCGTGCAAGGTGATGTGTAAATACTTGCGTGAAAAACAGAGCAAGGTGCTGTATAAGTACTTGCATGCAGGAAGAGTAAAGCTGTCCATCTTTAATAAAGCAATCTGTAGCATAGTGTGCGTAGTGCAGTGTAATTTATAAGTGGTTGGAAAAAAAATCTTTGTAAAATAGTTTTTTATCATGTTTGACTGTGTGTACAAACTATACATCGAACCATGTCCTGCGAATGGGTACCACGTATAGTGGAAGGAAACTTTATTGAAAGCATGTTAAATAGTTAACATTGGCTAGCTGTCAGAAAATAACAGAAGTAGTACAATAAGACATTGTGTGTGAAGTGCATTATCTTGGTACTGCAGAACTTGTCACTTGTGGATAAAACATATCACTGTACGGAATTAAACATGTTTGCAGTGAAATTAAGTTGTCCATCTGTAACGACCCTGAATTTTTGACAATTGAAATGTGAATATTTAATTGAGTTTAAATATTCGAATGATAATTTAATTTGAAATTCATTATATCAGAGTGAATTTGGCGATTTAATTATTAAATTTAATTATTTAATCTGGGTAAAATTTCGAATCTTCAGTTTTAAGCCGATTAAAAATATTTTCAAGGCTTAGAAAATCTATATTGATAAATCTGAAGGTACTGGAACTTTTAGAATTGGATTTAAAGCTGTTTTGTTCAGTTTTGAAATTCTGTTGTTTAAATTGAATTTAAAATATAGCGGTCCGGGGCGCAGTCTCGGAATTTGACGAAACCAGTTCATTGGATCTGTAATATTGTATTATTACCGGATTTCAATTTTCGTGGTGATCAGAGTTATCGTGTGATCGTACGATAAGTAAACGCGCTGATATAATATAACGGGATATTTTTGAATATAAAAATATAAATTTTAATCAACTTTTCAATACCGACTTACTCTCTGCAATGTCACGTACTCTTGTCTCCCATTTCTTCTTTGATAAATCACGTTCCTCCTCTCTATTCAAAATCAGAAACAAAGAAAAATCGAACGAAAGCTTTTTCGTTCAGACAAAAATTAATGGCTGAATGAAATCAAGATAAACTCTCGTTCTCCCCTTTTCCTCTATTTTCGTTCGATCGAGTTTTCCCTCTTCTCATTTGAAAATGGCCGTCCCTCTTCTCTGTTAATCAAAATCGAAAGCAAGAAAAATAAATAAAACAGCCGATTGGAAAAGAAAACTTGAAAACCTATTCGTTTGAATCACCAACATGGAGGCGTACGAGTTTCACACTCGTCATCATGTGCACGAATCGCGAGCAGGGAAGAGGGCTTCGCGATCGAGGAGGCAGCGACGTTGTCGCGATTCCGGTTCGACAATCGCGAGGTTCACAACCAGGGCATGTTCGAGTGGTCGCGACTCCAGGTGATGTGGCGGGGGCTGTGAGTAGTTCGAAGGCGACACGACTTCATCGCCGACAAAATCGTGGGCAGGCGCGATTGGTTGTAGGAGGAAGCTAGGGCATAGCTTCGTACGGCAAGCAATTGAAATCGCGATGGGGTTTCTTGAAGCAGGAGCGCGTACGAGAGGTGGCGACGATGTCAGCAGGCGATGTTCGATCTGGGGTTCGTCGAGGTGACGGTGGCTCACGATTTGAAGTGGGTCGCGTACGCGCGATAACATCGGCAACGAAGTGTGATGGTCTGGTGGAGATTCAGGGCGTTGAGCTAGGGTTCGAGGATCGAGATTTCAAATAGGCAGTAAGGTTAATACAATGAAGAAATGATCAAAACGGAAATGGGATTGCAAAATAAAAGCAAAGGTGAGATCTTCTCACTCAGATTTAAAATTGAATTGCAGTTATTGATTGTGTTGATTGTTGTATTGGATGTGATATTAGATATAGTAGGATATATCTATATATATAGCAATATATATATATTGGCATATGTATATATTGCAGTTGTTGATTTCCCGCATTGTATAGCGGATGAGACCCTATTGCACCGTTAGTAAGCAGATGATATTTTATTAATCCCATATACCGTGATATTCCACCTTGAAGTGGAATTGGTATTGTGCTAACATCTATGGATGCAGGGAAACAGGTTGGAGGGATCCAACTGGATTCCTCAAATTGTTTGAATATTGTTTCATATGTGAATGATGTGATTTATTGATAATCTGTGAATGTTTTATTGATAATTGAAACTGTTGAAGGCTAAAATTTAGTCGAATGTATTTTTGGTATCGTTGGATACCAGAAATAAATATAAATTGGATTTTGAAATTAAAGTGGAAAACTTTAAATGAATTTATTTTTAAGAATTTAATTTATTTGGAAGAAGGAATTTTAAAGTATTAAAATGGATTGTCGAAATCTTATTGAATAAATTCCAAGATATGGGAAAAGATTTTTTTAAATGAATTTTTAATAGTATTATTCGGAAGTTGGAAAATTTATTTGAAATGGAATATTAAATGGTTTGGAAGATATAAAGGAATTTATTTTAAAGGCGATAAATTTGTTGAAATCCATTTGATAATTGATTTTGTATTGAAGAAATAAATCTTTAGGAAATCGATATAAAAATCTATTTGGTGTTTGAATAAAAATCGATTTTTGGTGTTAAGAATAAATTTGTAAATCGATTTGTAAAATGATTTGGTATTTGGAATTGAAATTGGAATCAATTTGAAATTAATTCGGTATTGAAGTAAATTTAGAAATCGATTTGGAATTTGATTTAGAGTTTGAAATAAAATTGAGAAATCAATTTGAAAATCGATTTGGTGTTGAAAGTGAATATTTGAGAATGTAAATTCCAAATAGAAATTATAAAGGAAAGGGAAATTTGTTTTAAAAATAAACATTGATTTATTTTTAAAGTATGAAAGTAAATTACGGATTTTGAACGTAAATTTTAAATAAATCGATAAGGATTTATTTAATTGGTTTAAATGGACCGTCTTGAAGTGAAAGTGTATTTTCACTATAAAGCCGAGTATATTTTCCCAAAGTGGCTTTTAAAAATATAAAATAAAAAGTTCTATGTGGATTTATAAAAGAAATTCTATGGGTGCATGAACCCGATTTCTTAAATATTGCTATTGCTGCATGGAATACGCCTAAGTATGGTAATCATATGGTTGTTTTGCAGGAAAAAATAAAGGAGATCAAGAGCGCTTTGAAAGAATGGTCAGTCAGAAAATTTGGTCAAGGAAGCAAACAAAGTACTGAGATTAAAACCAAGCTTGAGGAAGTTCAAAGAGCTATGATACTTGATGTCAATAATGCTGCCCTCCCTCAATTAGAAAGTGATCTTTCACAGCAGTATTTCGACGCTCTTGTTAAAGAAAATGATATGATCAGGCAAAAGGCCAGAATTGAGTGGCGAGAAAAAGGAGATAAAAACAATGCTTTCTTCCATGCTTCTTTGAGGAAAAAACACAATAATGATTCATTCGCGTCGATTGTCGATTCGAATGGAAATGAGCATACTTCGCCTGATGGCATTCAAGGGGCATTTATTAATCACTTCTCCGGTCTGTATGGCAACAAGGAAAATTTCCATCCCTCCATTGATTCTATTCCTTCTGATATTCTTCCTAGAATTAGTGAATCTGATTACGCCTTGCTGTGCGAAGAGGTAACCAATGATGAAATTCGTCAAGCCATGTTTTCTCTGAATAGAAATTCTAGCGGTGGCCCTGATGGTTTGAACGCGTTCTTTTTTACTACTTGCTGGTCCTTTGTGTCTACTGACGTTTGCAATGCGATCAAGTTATTTTTTAAAAAGGCTAAAATCATCAAATCCTTTAATTATACGAATATTGCTCTCATCCCGAAGGTGTTAAATGCTACTGATGTAAATTCCTTTCGTCCTATATCATGCTGCAATTCAGTTTACAAATGCATCTCGAGGATTATAGCTGTTAGGCTAAAAAAAATACTCCCCTCTGTTATTTCCAGAAATCAGGCAGCCTTCTTGCCTGGGCGAAATATTCTTGATAATATCTTGTTATCCCATGAATTACTTAGTGGTTATATGCGAAAGAATTCTCCCCCGAAGGCAATGTTGAAGTTAGATATTATGAAGGCGTTTGATATGCTTCAATGGGACAGTGTCGTTCGAATTTTGGGTTATATGAATTTCCCCCCTCATTTTATTGCTTGGATTTATGAGTGTATGTCAACCCCTAAATATTCTATAGTCATTAATGGGTCATGTGCGGGTTTTTTTAGTAGCAGGCAAGGGATTAGGCAAGGTGATCCTGTCTCCGGTTATATATTCATCACTGTTATGGAGCTTCTTACTCAGTTGTTGATCAGACAGATAGGACAAGGCAGGTTTAAAGTTCATCACAAATGCAAAGATCCCCTGATCACATCGCTAATGTTTGCTGATGATTTGGTCATCTTTTGCAATCCTGATATGAATACTATAAGGTCAATATTCCAAACTCTTGAGCAATTCTACAACATGACAGGTTTAAAAATTAACTTGTCAAAATCTGACATCAAACTGGCGGGTGTTGGTCCGGAAGCAATCTTGCAAATTGAATCAATTTCTGGACTATCGCACAACAGGAGTACCATTTCTTATTTGGGCCTCCCTCTCACTACCTCGAAAATAACTATGAATCAATGCCTTCCATTATACGACAGAATTATCTCTAAATTGGACTGTTGGTCTACTAGAAATCTCAGTCAAGCGGGTAGAGTGACTCTTATAAAGTCAGTCATCTGTGCTATGCAAGTGTATTGGGCGAGAATGTTTGTGATGCCGGCCAAGCTAATTAAGATGATACGTTCTGCATTCATGAAATTTTTGTGGACTGGCTCGACGGTTGGAAGATACGTCGCTCCAATTCGATTTTCCAATACTGAACGAGCGATTAAAAAGGGAGGGCTCGGCATTCTTAATATGTCGATATGGAACAAAGCTGCCTTCGCTAAGCACGTGGACACGTTCTTTAACTCTCAAGTTAGCTTGTGGGCTGATTGGTCCAGAAAGCATGTCATTAAAGGAAAATGTTTATGGTCTTTGTACAGACCACAAAAAATGAGTTGGACATGGCAATCTATTTACAAGCTTATTGAATCATTCTTGCCTTTGATTCAGTTCAGCAGCTCTCCGCAATATAATACATCCTTCTGGGATGACCCATGGTTGGAAAGAGGATTTATTCTTCGCAGGCAGCTGTCCCATGCTGAGATCCTTCAATCTGGTATTCCATTACAAGCAAAAGTGAGAGATGTGACAAACTTGCCTAATTCTTCTAATCAGAGAATACATTGTCTTTGGAACAAAATTCGTCAGTACAAATATAACTTTCCTTCTGATGTAATGGTAACATGGAACCGTAACAAGAAGGGGTGCAAAATAGCTGATATTTATCAACAATTAACTCATACTGATGACATGCCCAACTGTATTTGGTATAGAAAGATTTGGCACAATGATAATAATGCAAGGCAAAACATGATGCTCTGGAAGGTGTTGAACCGCGGAATTCATACGCGTGTGAAACTGAATAGCATGGGTTTTGCGGTCCCTGTTCAGTGCCTGTTCTGTGATGACCTCCCCGAAACGGTGGAGCATTTATTTTTTGAATGTGATATGATAAAAGCTATTTGGATCATTGTCATGAACAGGATTGGGCGTACTGATGTGAGACAAGATAATAGAGATGAATGGAATGCTATATTTAATGCTACTGGTATCAAGAGCTCAAACAAGAGAGTATTCACCTGCATTCTCAAATGTTTTATACATGCTGTGTGGACTGAGAGAAACGTGCGTGTATTCAAGTCTGATAAAGCCAGGAATGGTCTTCTGCTTCATGCATGGATTATGAATGTTATCCGTGATGGCATCAAGATGCTTCGTTTCACTTATGATCCTGGAATCTTGCATGCCTTCTCGCGTTCTTCTTAGTTTTCGCAATTATTTTTATTTTTATTTTTCCTTTCGTTTTTCCAGTGATTGTTGCACTATGTTCCCTCGTTGTTTTTCTTTAAGCGTTTGCTTATGTCTGTATTTGTCTCCCTAGTGCTTCAATAAAATGGTAGGTGACCATTCAACCCCGTCGGCCTTGCCAAAAAAAAAAAGAAATTTTTGGAAATATATTCCGCGTAAGGAAATTGATTTGAATTTGGTTTTCAAATGTGAAGTGTGAAAAAATTTATATATCTCGTGAAGATATTTTGAAATTAAATAATTTGGGAAAGTTATTTAAATCTGATGATTGTTGTGAATATTGTTGATAGTTAAATCACCGACTATCAATATTGCCTTTGAAATGGCACTTGAATTGTTTTTAAAACAAACGCTTATTATTCGGTTTAGCCGGGAAAGGACCTTTGTGTCAGAAAACCCATTCCGAATAATAATACGACGATATGGATCGTATTGAAGACCGGTGATGAAGACCGGGTATTTGTGAAAATGATAGGATGACCTATCGATTGTCTCTGCACCGTTAGCTACGGTATTGAGATTTCCTTTGTGATGGGAAGTTTTATCGGGATTGTGAATATCCGGATTTGCAAGGGCTTCTTTGGAAGTGCCTTCGGTTCTGTTCGAACCCGGAACAGACTTGTATGGTTACGTGTCTGACATTACATTTTGAGATATAGAGCTGGTTTCTTTCAAATACATTTCTGTTGGTGGCGGAGAATTTATTCTCTTAGCTTAACACCCTTCTCTGAGACGTACTAGCTCAGAGGTTATGTAGTTGAAATTTATCAGCAATATATTCCCAATTTGGTAATGTGGCATGCTGAGTGTTGTTGTGACGATGATCATTTGTGATCAAAGCACGACTTTGTAAAAAAAAGCGTAGCTTTATGGACGAGACTTCGTCAGGGCCTCAACAACCCGGAAATGGTCGAAACAGGAATGTTGCGGCAAGGTTATGAGGGTCGCGCCCTTTAGGGTATGTCATTTCCTTCTGGAAAGGGGTGGTATCATGGTATGGATCCCAGATACTTACTCATGTAGACACACTCTATTTATTATGTGTGATGATGCTACCGAGCGCTCGGATAAAGGTCCCAAAGGATCGGGTGATGACATATTCGTGAGTTACCTAGTTACAGGGGTAACCCGGCCTTGTTTGGCAGAGAGCAGTTTGTCTCTCGGGACGTCCAGCCAGAGGCGATCCCATTCGGCAGTAGGAAAGGAAGTTCCTTAGCGTGACCATTTGTTGGAAAATCCAAAGAAACAATACGAACCTTTACGATTGCAATTGTAGTACCTGCTATGGAATGTGGCGGTAACCTGCTATTGAACATAGTAGCTATAGTAGGCATAAGTGCGGAATGCCTATGCTGGCTAAGATTAATATTATACTTTCGAAAATGTTTTCTACACTAGACATTAATAATAATATCCAATGATTGGCGTAGTAAGCATCTTTGACTATCATAAGAAGAAATCTCCTCCAATTCTGCGTTTGCATTGTGTGTGTGGCGGGAGGTCTTATGGTAGTTTCATTTCCCAAAAAGCATTGCGAATCTATTTTATTTTCTTTGTGAAAATAACTGTTTTACGATCTCACACCAGTCACCATGACTGACTCGGAGTTTATTGTTCCCTTCTAAACTCTGGGTGCCCATAATTTTCCACACGGGCAGCCTAGAGTTATTTTTATCAGGATATTCTGGATATTTTGGAGCTTTGGGGATAAGCTGGATGGTGAAGCGTACTACCGTACTTGTTTATTTATTCCGCTGTGTATTCTGTATGAGGACAGGTTTCTATAACTGTCCATTTTTGTATCGAGTTGTATATTGACTCTGATTGATGTATTGTATAAAACTGATATAGTTCTTTGTTTAAAAGACTATTGATTTATCTATTATATATTGTTCCGCTGAGAATGTGAGATTCTGTTATTGTTTCTATTTTTCTGTTCTTTCCTTTTCTTATGTCTTCTTCCACCTCTTCTTTTAACCCTAATGGTTCGGTTTTCCGGCATTCGATTGCGTGGCATTTGATAAAGTGGATGTATTAATGTCGACTTTCGAGCGTCGAAAAATCGCAATCGTTACATTTGGTATCAGAGCATCCGGTTAAGCGACAACCCTGCTCTATTGGGTGTTACTCATTAGAGATAGAGTCAGTAGTACTCTAGAATGAGTTGAGTGTAATAATAGATATGAGCGCGTATTTGTTAGTGAATATAAAATTTGTTTGTATTGTGTTGACTTATCGGTTGATTGTTTATAGATTCTGGTCGGTGCAGTCTAGCTAACTGTAATCGATAGGGGTTTCTAAACCCTTAAACAAGATAAACTGACACAATATTGTTTTAAAAAATAGGGTAAATAAAATAATTTTGCCCAAAACTATTTTTGTATAGAAAAAAAATGATTTTCTATGAATTATTATAGTATA
This sequence comes from Allium fistulosum, assembly GCA_030737815.1. NCBI lineage: Eukaryota > Viridiplantae > Streptophyta > Magnoliopsida > Asparagales > Amaryllidaceae > Allium > Allium fistulosum. Next base: position 1,002,463,436 of record CM060902.1, on the reverse strand, counting down.
TGGATGTTTGGTTGTTAAGAAGTGATAGTATTGAATTATTATCACTGTTATATGAAAAACAAATAAGAAATAAAATGATATAACCAAAGATTTAGAGATAAATTCATTTAACAAATGAAATTTATATATATGAATTTAAAGATAAGGAATTGAATTCATATACAAATGGAATTTGTAAATGTAAATTGTAAATGTGATTTATAATTGAAATACAATTCCAAGAAAATATTTGAGAATAAAATTCACAAATGGAATATAAAATAAGTTGATAACTTATAAAATATTTAAAGTTTGATTGTAATAAAAATTCAAATTGAAAAGAAATGTATTTGTGAGTGAGCCAATGAAGCTACATTTGTAAATGAATGAATCGGAATTGAATAATGAAATGGATTGAATTCAAGTAAATAAACTTGATAATTTTTTAATTCACGAAATAATTAATTAGAGATTGAATTGGTTAAATTAAAGTTGAGTTGTGAACTAAACTTAAAATGGTTTGAATTTGTATATAAATTCAAGTGGGTAGTAGAAATTAATTATAATTTCCTTGTTATTGATAAAATGAATTCACGATGAATTGAATATGGAAATGCGAAATTTAAAAAGAATAAGTGAATGCACTAATTGAATTAAATTAGTGAATGGAATAAATTTGATAAATGAAAATCAAATCAAGAATTGAAATTGGAAATTGTTTACAAGGAAATGAACTTGAGTTTTGAAGTGAAATAACTTAAGTAAATATTGAATAAATGCTCGACTTAAGAAATGAATAAGAATATGGAATGTAAGTTAAATTGAATGGAATCAATTTAAATGATTGTTAGCTCAAGTAATCAATTAGTTGCATGAATATTAACAAATCTGAATAGAAAGAATTATCGTTTGACAAAAAAAACGAGATTGTATAAATTCTATGAGTAAATAAAAGCAAATAGAAATTGATTTTTGTATCAATTGAAATAGATATGAGTTAGATTCATTTAAAAATAAATAGAATGAAAGAAAATGAATTATAAACCATTGAATTGAATAAAAATGGTATGTGAATTGGTCGTAAGCAACTAAAGATTGTATTGAAATTTTATAAATTGCTAATGAAATTTATTTTGAATGCATTGCTTATGAAATCTATGCATTTGTTATTGAAATAAATGAAATGTTAAATAGATTTCCTATATTTGTCACTTACCTTTTAAATTAAGTAAGTGCAGGTTTTTAAAACCGTTTGGCTGCATTTTGGTTGCGTAAATGCTAATAAAAAATAAGCCGCTTTGCTTAAAAATGCTAAAAGGTACGCCTACGCAATAAAAATAGGAAATATGAAATGTTTTTCTGCTTTTCCGACCGAGTGGGTCGATGAATATATATTTATACTTTTTGTCAAATTGCAAAAGCTCCTCCGTACAAAGGAGACTCCGCCAAAATTTTCCGAAAATTTTGGTAGTTAGAAAAATTTAGAATTTTTGAAATTTTTTCACTTAACGACAAGTGATTTTAAATGGAATTTGGAATAAAGGTGAATAGAACTCAATATTCGAAATTAAAAGATGAATCGAATTCAAGTAAAATTCGAAATGAAAATCTGAATGAAAATTTGAAAGTAATTTGAAAGTAAGATGAATTCAAATAGAATTGAAAATGCAAAGTTAAATAATTTAAAGGTTTGGCTTTCAGGTTTGAAAATCTAAAAACTGTTATATGGTAAACAGTGGTTTAAATTCTAAGTAAAGTATAGATTCAAATCAAACTTTTGAATCATAAAGTTCTAAAATGAATTTGAATTTTTAAATCTTGAACTTAAGAAAGGATTGGCAGATAAAATTCAATATTCAAAGTTGTAAATGAATTGAATTCATATGGTAACATGAAAACTAATTGAATAGAAGCAGATATGAAAACTTCTGTAAGAAAATGTGTGAAATAATTTTTGGGATCTATAGTTGGATATAGTTAAATTGGATATACATGTATTATAAGGCTAAGGAAAATTGGATTTGATTTCGAAGATAAATTTGAAATTGCTCGACAATAAGGTATGTATTTGAATTTCAGTATGAAATTTGATGAGTTTCTGATTTTGCCACTTGGCATTTTGTTTTCTTTTGAGATTTGAGAGTCCGTAGGGACGTTTTGTAGTTGTACCATGTTAGCCGCGCAAAGGAGACGCTGGCGAAATTTTTCGAAAATTTCGAGTGTTAGAAAATTTTTGAGAAATTTTGGACAATTTAAAATTTGAATTCGAATTTAAATTTGAATTGTGAAGCAAAACAAAGTTGCTTGAAAACTATGGTTGATTTTGGAAAGTGAATAACGAATCTTTAATAAAAATATTTGGGTTTGAAAATTTGTTAAAACTATTTGGATTTAAGAAAATAATTAACGGGTATTGGATTATTTTTCCTAACTTGTAATTTCGGGACGAAATTCTTTTAAGGAGGGAAGATTGTAACGACCCTGAATTTTTGACAATTGAAATGTGAATATTTAATTGAGTTTAAATATTCGAATGATAATTTAATTTGAAATTCATTATATCAGAGTGAATTTGGCGATTTAATTATTGAATTTAATTATTTAATCTGGGTAAAATTTCGAATCTTCAGTTTTAAGCCGATTAAAAATATTTTCAAGGCTTAGAAAATCTATATTGATAAATCTGAAGGTACTGGAACTTTCAGAATTGGATTTAAAGCTATTTTGTTTAGTTTTGAAATTCTGTTGTTTAAATTAAATTTAAAATATAGCGGTCCAGGGCGCAGTCTCGGAATTTGACGAAACCAGTTTCATTGGATCCGTAATATTGTATTATTACCGGATTTCAATTTTCGTGGTGATCAGAGTTATCATGTGATCGTACGATAAGCAAACGCGCTGATATAATATAACGGGATATTTTTGAATATAAAAATATAAATTTTTAATCAACTTTTCAATACCGACTTACTCTCTGCAATGTCACGTACTCTTGTCTCCCATTTCTTCTCTGATAAATCACGTTCCTCCTCTCTATTCAAAATCAGAAACAAAGAAAAATCGAACGAAAGCTTTTTCGTTCAGACAAAAATTAATGGCTGAATGAAATCAAGATAAACTCTCGTTCTCCCCTTTTCCTCTATTTTCGTTCGATCGAGTTTTCCCTCTTCTCATTTGAAAATGGCCGTCCCTCCTCTCTGTTAATCAAAATCGAAAGCAAGAAAAATAAATAAAACAGCCGATTGGAAAAGAAAACTTGAAAACCTATTCGTTCGAATCACCAGCATGGAGGCGTACGAGTTTCACACTCGTCATCATGTGCACGAATCGCGAGCAGGGAAGAGGGCTTCGCGATCGAGGAGGCAGCGACGTTGTCGCGATTCCAGTTCGACAATCGCGAGGTTCGCAACCAGGGCAGGTTCGAGTGGCCGCGACTCCAGGTGATGTGGCGGGGGCTGCGAGTAGTTCGAAGGCGGCACGACTTCATCGCCGACAAAATCATGGGCAGGCGCGATTGGTTGTAGGAGGAAGCTAGGGCATAGCTTCGTACGGCAAGCAATTGAAATCGCGATGGGGTTTCTCGAAGCAGGTGCGCGTACGATAGGTGGCGACGATGTCAGCAGGCGATGTTCGATCTGGGGTTCGTCGAGGTGACGGTGGCTCACGATTTGAAGTGGGTCGCGTACGCGCGATAGCATCGGCAACGGAGTGTGATGGTCTGGTGGCGATTCAGGGCGTTGAGCTAGGGTTCGAGGATTGAGATTTCAAATAGGCAGTAAGGTTAATACAATGAAGAAATGATCAAAACGGAAATGGGATTGCAAAATAAAAGCAAAGGTGAGATCTTCTCACCCAGATTTAAAATTGAATTGCAGTTATTGATTGTGTTGATTGCTATATTGGATGTGATATTAGATATAGTAGGATATATCTATATATATAGTAATATATATATATTGGCATATGTATATATTGCAGTTGTTGATTTCCCGCATTGTATAGCGGATGAGACCCTGTTGCGCCGTTAGTAAGCGGATGATATTTTATAAATCCCATATACCGCGATATTCCACCTCGAAGCTGAATTGGTATTATGCTAACATCTGTGGATGAAGGGAAATAGGTTGGAGGGATCCAACTGGATTCCTCAAATTGTTTGAATATTGTTTCATATGTGAATGATGTGATTTATTGATAATCTGTGAATGATTTATTGATAATTGAAACTGTTGAAGGCTAAAATTTAGTTGAATGTATTTTTGGTATCGTTGGATACCAGAAATGAATATAAATTGGATTTTGAAATTAAAGTGGAAAACTTTAAATGAATTTATTTTTAAGAATTTAATTTATTTGGAAGAAGGAATTTTAAAGTATTAAAATGGATTGTCGAAATCTTATTGAATAAATTCCAAGATATGGGAAAAGATTTTTTTAAATGAATTTTTAATAGTATTATTCGGAAGTTAGAAAATTTATTTGAAATGGAATATTAAATGGTTTGGAAGATATAAAGGAATTTATTTTAAAGGCGATAAATTTGTTGAAATCCATTTGATAATTGATTTTGTATTGAAGAAATAAATCTTTGGGAAATCGATATAAAAATCTATTTGGTGTTTGAATAAAAATCGATTTTTGGTGTTAAGAATAAATTTGTAAATCGATTTGTAAAATGATTTGGTATTTGGAATTGAAATTGGAATCAATTTGAAATTAATTCGGTATTGAAGTAAATTTAGAAATCGATTTGGAATTTGATTTAGAGTTTGAAATAAAATTGAGAAATCAATTTGAAAATCGATTTGGTGTTGAAAGTGAATATTTGAGAATGTAAATTCCGAATAGAAATTATAAAGGAAAGGGAAATTTGTTTTAAAAATAAACATTGATTTATTTTTAAAGTATGAAAGTAAATTACGGATTTTGAACGTAAATTTTAAATAAATCGGTAAGGATTTATTTAATTGGTTTAAATGGACCGTCTTGAAGTGAAAGTGTATTTTCACTATAAAGCCGAGTATATTTTCCCAAAGTGGCTTTTAAAAATATTAAATAAAAAGTTCTAAGTGGATTTTTAAAAGAAATTTTTGGAAATATATTCCGCGTAAGGAAATTGATTTGAAATTGGTTTTCAAATGTGAAGTGTGGAAAAATTTATATATCTCGTGAAGATATTTTGAAATTAAATAATTTGGGAAAGTTATTTAAATCTGATGATTGTTGTGAATATTGTTGATAGTTAAATCACCGACTATCAATATTGCCTTTGAAATGGCACTTGAATTGTTTTTAAAACAAACACTTATTATTCGGTTTAGCCGGGAAAGGACCTTTGTGTCAGAAAACCCATTCAGAATAATAATACGACGATATGGATCGTATTGAAGACCGGTGATGAAGACCGGGTATTTGTGAAAACGATAGGATGACCTATCGATTGTCTCTGCACCGTTAGCTATGGTATTGAGATTTCCTTTGTGATGGGAAGTTTTATCGGGATTGTGAATATCCGGATTTGCAAGGGCTTCTTTGGAAGTGCCTTCGGTTCTGTTCGAACCCGGAACAGACTTGTATGGTTACGTGTCTGACATTACATTTTGAGATATAGAGCTGGTTTCTTTCAAATACATTTCTGTTGGTGGCGGAAAATTTATTCTCTTAGCTTAACACCCTTCTCTGAGACGTACGAGCTCAGAGGTTATGTAGTTGAAATTTATCAGCAATATATTCCCAATTTGGTAATGTGGCATGTTTAGTGTTGCTGTGACGATGATCATTTGTGATCAAAGCACGGCTTTGTAAAAAAAAGCGTAGCTTTGTGGACGAGACTTCGTCAGGGCCTCAACAACCCGGAAATGGTCGAAACAGGAATGTTGCAGCAAGGTTATGAGGGTCGCGCCCTTTAGGGTATGTCATTTTCTTCTGGAAAGGGGTGGTATCATGGTATGGAGCCCAGATACTTACTCATGTGGACACACTCTATTTATTATGTGTGATGATGCTACCGAGCGCTCGGATAAAGGTTCCAAAGGACCGGGTGATGACATATTCGTGAGTTACCTAGTTACAGGGGTAACCCGGCCTTGTTTGGCAGAGAGCAGTTTGTCTCTCGGGACGTCCAGCCAGAGGCGATCCCATTCGGCAGTAGGAAAGGAAGTTCCTTAGCCTGACCATTTGTTGGAAAATCCAAAGAAACAATACGAACCTTTACGATTGCAATTGTATTACCTGCTATGGAATGTGGCGGTAACCTGCTATTGAACATAGTAGCTATAGTAGGCATAAGTGCGGAATGCCTATGCTGGCTAAGATTAATATTATACTTTCGAAAATGTTTTCTACACTAGACATTAATAATAATATCCAATGATTGGCGTAGTAAGCATCTTTGACTATCATAAGAAGAAATCTCCTCCAATTCTGCGTTTGCATTGTGTGTGTGGCGGGAGGTCTTATGGTAGTTTCATTTTCCAAAAAGCATTACGAATCTATTTTATTTTCTTTGTGAAAATAATTGTTTTACGATCTCACACCAGTCACCATGACTGACTCGGAGTTTATTGTTCCCTTCTAAACTCTGGGTGCCCATAATTTTCCACACGGGCAGCCTAGAGTTATTTTTATCAGGATATTCTGGATATTCTGGAGCTTTGGGGATAAGCTGGATGGTGAAGCGTACTACCGTACTTGTTTATTTATTCCGCTGTGTATTCTGTATGAGGACAGGTTTCTATAACTGTCCATTTTTGTATCGAGTTGTATATTGACTCTGATTGATGTATTGTATAAAACTGATATAGTTCTTTGTTTAAAAGACTATTGATTTATCTATTATATATTGTTCCGCTGAGAATGTGAGATTCTGTTATTGTTTCTATTTTTCTGTTCTTTCCTTTTCTTATGTCTTCTTCCACCTCTTCTTTTAACTCTAATGGTTCGGTTTTCCGGCATTCGATTGCGCGGCATTTGATACAGTGGACGTATTATGTCGACTTTCGAGCGTCGAAAAATCGCAATCGTTGCACCATCTTCTGTCCATTGATTCCGTATATTTTTTTTTCTTTACTGTTGTTGGAGGACAGTTTCCCACGTAATAGAAATATGGGAAACATATGATATGTATTCTACAGTGTATCTATATATATACAAATGCTTAGTATTTGAGTAATGTAGCTTTTTTGTTTGAATACGGTTGCTATTAACTATTTTAATATGCATGTATTTGAATGCAGGTTATTACGAATATTTTGCAGAAAGTAGTAAGTTGAGAATGGGAAATTGAAAACACGATGCTACAGTATGGTAATGAAAAAGCAAACATAACTATGCAATATATTAATGTAATAGGTGAAACATTAAACATTCAGTGGTTCGAAACAGAGCACATAGCGTGGTAATGATATGGGTATGTTAAAATATTAAAAAGGTTTACATGTACATAACTGTCGAGTACAAATGACGTAGTCTGTAATTTAACTTCGGTCTTGGCAACGGTAATCTGCTTTCATCGGGCTGAACGGCTGGAATATAATTGAAACGGGTAGCTGTTGAATGGAATGATCAGATCATCCAACGTTACCACCTTTTCATACGTTCTCCATTCAGTTGGGCACTGACGGGTCTTTCACATGAATGTCTGAAAGAATATAGGTAAGGTGATTAATGATTATATTGTTGAGGAGTTTGTCTCTGGGAGTAGATAAAAATGGAACGTGTAAAGACAAATAAGTTCAATAACTTGCACAGGCAGAACAACTTCAGTGGACAGTCATGCCCACTCTGTCCATTTGCATGTGAGTATACTGTTTTTGGTAGATTCCTATGTTTGACGAACATATAGTACAGTTGCAGTTAATGATAAAAGTGGGAGTAAATGCATGAGGCCAAAAACATTTCAAGTTGACTTGCTTATTTTAACAGGTTAATGAAAGAGTAACGAAACACAACTGTTTATAGATAACTGTTAATATATATTCTTAATACAGGAAGCAGCAAATACCTTTTGATATGTAAAATTCTTATGATTTAAACATCCTAAATAGACACTGTCAGTTAGAGTCATTTTAGATCACTAAACTTTGTTGTATAAATATTTAAATTCAAAGGCTTTTACTTCCTGCATGCTACCTATCTTATTGGAAATGTTAATCCATCCTAGGTGCTAAGATGACATCCTAGCAACTATTCAAATATAGTATGAAATACTTTGTAAGTTGGTAGTTATCAGAGCTATTTGGAAATCTAAAGCATAAAAACAGTAATATGTTTTGATTCATCGTAACAATATATAAGCAGGGAATTGAACATTTTACAAATGGCTTACTTGATATTAGATCCCAGCACAAATGGGCACTCCAAGGGCGATAGTTGTCAAAAACTTTGTCCAATAGGTCCTTTACTGTATCATCGTCCAACTGAAATAGCATATGTAGTGTTAACACTCCTTGTAGCATCTCCTATACTTGTAATTATACAAAACTTCGTATTGGCAAAATGGAGAACAATGTGAAATAGGGTACGCAGCCACTATTTAATCAATCAATATGGAAAGCACAACAATATTAGCTCTCATTTTGGCAAATGATATTTTCCATTTACAAATTGGAAGCTCAAAATTAGAATCTTTGCTCTGACAAAATAATGAACAGTTGACGAAACTTATTACTTAATGGGTAGAAACGTCTTTGTGCAGAAAACTGATGTATACACATTAATTTATGATAGGTATATGATCTAAAGGTACCTATATTACGATAACGTATGTGTGCAATGAGAGCCTGACGATGTCAAATTAAGCACATCTAGCATGGAGACATAAAGTTCAACTGCAAACTTATAAAAATAAAAGTTTGGTATCAAAGCCGTGGATAAAATTCTAAGAATTCAAAATGTCAAAACTGTGTTTTTCATCTGGAAACTCATATAGTAGATGCTCTGCGTCCTCAACATATTAAGTTACTTCTTTAGGTAACAAAATCTGATTTAGTGTTAGTTTACAAAAAATAACTTCATAAAGAACACAGCTTAAAGAACATGTGCATGCAAAATAATGAAAAATGTGGGTAATATCTTACACTTGGGTATGTGGGTCAGTAGTTGTCCTGGTTGTACATAAAATTTACGCATACAGGTGGAGTGAGTGTAGCGTGTGCAGTGTGAGTAGGAAAATCATATTCATGAAGTATATGAGGAGGTAAGTGGAATTAAATTGAAGGCGGCATGTGAGGAAAAAAAAGACATATGTTTTAACTGTTCAGTAAGAAGGATGTATGTGCCAGTTTGGGACGCGAAATTTTGAAAGGAAGAACAGTTTATGAAACAGTGATTAACCAAAATTTATTATTCCAAGCAAGTAAATAAAGTGGTAACCTCAGAAATTGAGAAAGTGTTGGTTTTACTGTCTTAACTTAGTGTGCAGAATAGTGGGTAAATAATGCAAAGAAAGTATCAGTGATAAGTGTTGGTTTTACTGTCTTAACTTAGTGTGCAGAATAGTGGGTAAATAATGCAAATAAAGTATCAGTCTATTGAGTGCAGATGGGGTAGTTAAATGGATCCATACCTTGATCTTTTCAGGGGCGTAGAAGACATTTTGATAAGCTTTATCCGTTGTCCGTGCAGAGGATAAAGTAAGTCATCCCTACAGAAGAAACAAAAGACAGAAAACTGTATTAGAAGGAAAAAAATTTGACAGCAATTGCAGCATACGAAATAGCGATTGATCAAAATATAATGTTGCACTGAAATAAAGAAAGCGATAAATTCAGAAATGAAATAAGGCTTGTTATTGCCGTGTTTAATTGTTGTAGACAATTTTAGTGAAATGAGATTAGCAAATTATCAGCGAAATGGAGGACGATACGGTAGATAAGTGGATGCATACCAGTTAGTTTTCAGGGGCGGGAAAGACATTTGTACCATCTTTATGCTTTGTCCTTGTAGAAGACCAATTAAATCATGCTTGCAGAGGAAATAAAAACAGAACATTGTGTTAGATGAACTATGTGTATAATGTGTAAAATTTGCAAGCTTACAGTTTGACCACTTACATTTTGTGTAATTCATCTCAATTGGGAGGAGTGAGTGAAATTTTGGGGTGGAAAACAGCGTTGGTGTAGCAGGATTGATTGGTGAAGTCTGTATCTCTGTACTCCCAGTGATATATTGGGTTGAGCAATTACCCCCCTCGCTCGAGCTCGAAGATTCAACCCAAATTGCAGTTGCCAAGTAAATCAGCAGCAGTTGTTATGCAGAAAAGAGCAAACGAAATTTGGTAGTAGGTAGAAAAGCAGAACAGTGCAACGGTTGGAAAGTGAAATGTTAAATGCAAAGGCTGAGAACAGTATTTATACGACGAACAAATGGTGTGAGGGGGTATGATGAGAAGAATTTAAGTAAGGACGTAGTAAGTGCAGCAGCGGGGTTGGAAGAGGTGGGGAGGGTGAGGTTAGGAGTGTATGGACGGGTGGTTGAGAAGTGGAGTCGGTAAGATGTCCTCAGGGGACATTCATAATTTGAGAGCATGTTTGCAAGACATCGTGGTAAACAACATTTCGAGTATGTGTTGTAGTACTCCGTCGAAGGTCTCTGTTTCGAACCAAAATTTTTGTTGTGCTACCTGAAATCCCATGGGATAAAGCGACGTAAAGTTGGCCGTGACTGAAAACATGGTTGGGAAGATAAATTCCAACATGTGGGATGGTTTGCCCCTGGGATTTGTTTATTGTTATGCAAAGGCAAGCCTAACTGGGAATTGTTTACGGGTAAGGTTGAATGGTAGCTTTATGTTTTCAGAAGGCTTTAACGGTATATGGGGAATAAATACCCGTGTGCCCCGAAATTGACCGAAAGAAATTTCAGCGTCTATAAGGTTTCGATGGAAGACACAGCAGATTAGTCTCATTCCATTACATAGTCCAATTCGGGGATCAAGGTTACGTAGTAACATTATTGGACATCCTTGCTTAAGAGTCAACTTATGAGGTGGCATACCACCTGGGTTAAGCGAGTTAAGGAACTCATTTTGATATAAGTTTGACGGATCATCTTCTATTTTGTCAAAAGAGTAGTAAATGTGTTGTTCTCCAGGAAATTGATTTATTATCAAATTATTAACTTCATCCGCAGTTTCATTTGTTGGTGATAATATCGCTCTACTCAGCATGTACTTTGTATTGCTAAAATTATCAATTAATGCGGGGAAGATTTCATTAATCAAACAGTGTAACGAAGTTGGACCGTCCCATCGCACGACAATATGCGATGGTAGTTTGATCATGTCGTCCTGTACGGTGGGTTCAGTACCATTTCCTATGCGCAGAACAAAGTCAGCGTAACTGTGGTCATCTCGTGCCCTCATATTTTTTGTTTGTTGAAATATTTTAACAGTTGACCATAAATATGAACAAACTATATATGCATCAGATGTTTGCGCTCTAGTACCCCCTGGAACAACCGGTAGAACTTGACGAAAATCACCGCCTAATATCATAATTTTACCTCCAAATGGAGCATCGACATTGGTCAAGTCTCGTAATGTTCTGTCTAAAGCTTCGAACGCGTGACGGTGAGCCATGGTTGCTTCGTCCCATAGTAGAACGGTTGCCGCGGATAGAAGTTTTGCAGTATCAGACTGTTTGGCAATATGACAGGTGGACGAAGAGTGTAAGTTAATAGGAATTTTAAATCGTGAGTGTGCTGTTCTACCACCGGGTAACGCAATAGAAGCGATTCCAGAAGTAGCTGTAGCAATTGCGATAAGACCTCGGTTTCGTAGATGAGCTAAAATTGCTTTGTATAGAAAAGTTTTTCCCGTCCCTCCAGGGCCGTCGATGAAATAAATTGAGCTGCTTTTCGAATCCACCGTAACCATGATTGCGTCAAAAGCTTGTTTTTGTTCAGTGGTTAACTTATTTATTGCTTGTAAATCAGACGATGTTATTTCTATTGACTGTTCTTCCAAAAGAAGCGTCGAATTGTTGTATTCGGCAGTTGAATGCAGGGAGTGATGGGGTAAATCATAATCAAATATGGTTCTATTATACTGTTTTAGAAGGTTGTTAAGATCAAAAAGACACAGACCAACTAAATATGTAGCAGAAAGTGAGGCAGAAGAAGTGGATTGGTAATCTTCAGTTAGAAACGGCCAAAATTCATCCCATAGGTCACGTATAGCACAGGGTTCGCAGTAGACTAAAATGGTAACAAATAATCGCCTTAAAGCAAGAGGCATATGGGTGTTCGAAGCATCAGTTAAACAATCCTTAATACTGTTATCGTTTTCTAGCAATCCTTGGTGTTCGGCTGCCTCTTTGAAGGTACTGTAAACAGTTTCGTTGACCGTGCATAAGTGTTCGAAAGAAAGGGGTCCTGGAATATGATTCAGTAATAGTCGTAAGTAGTAGCGATCACCTTCGGTTGGTGGTACGGTGTATAGCCGACCAATTACTTTACGTTGTATCTGTCTACGTACCCATTGTTTTTGTTCATTGTTCCACCAATACTTTTCGGGAAATTCGTGGTAAAGGTACTGGCGTGCGTCCTCGTCTATTAAGTTTTGGTAAAAAAATTCGGTAAGCATAGTTTTTTTTCTGTGTTCATCAGCTACAATAGATTGTAAGCTTTCGTTTGAGTTAAATTGAATATGTTGCTTGTTAGGTAGATGTATTTGTAGTCCTATTACTGACGGAGACATGCTACTAAGTTGGAACTTAAATATCCGCCATAGGGACTCTGGTGCGCAGATCCATCTTGCATTAGCGAATTGAGAAATTTCATCAATGGCGGATGATGAAGAAGACACGCTTATGGATACGCGATCCGATCCTTTGTAAACGTATTTATATAGATATTTGACAGATTTAATACTGGAACAAATTTCAACGTTTATATGATAGTCATATTTTAGAAGCAAATATGGGTTATAAGGAACGACCCAACGATTGTCAACTGCAGTATTACTTGTGTGACCCTGTATTCCACTGTCACGACGTCTGTAGATGGGATACGAATCAGCTCCTTGTAGAGTTGATGCGGCGAAGGGTTTAGGAAATCCCTTCTTACATATCCCATCTCGCATGCATACGGCAGTGGGGTTGAAATTGCCGCATGGATGATGAATCATGTGTTTAATAACTAACGTGTACAAATCTGGTTCTAATTCAATGTTTGGAATTTCTGCCCTAACCATAGTATCATAATCGTCGGCGGTATTTAGTTTATCAGTGTCTATCAGAATAAGTAAGATATGAGCATGTGGTAATCCCCTTTTCTGAAACTCTATCACATGAACATGTGTAATGACTTTACCTAGGACATGTTTATCAAATAAATCATCTTTAAGTTGTTCTAATTTTGCACGGAAAACTCGAGTTGTCAAATCAGGACGATCATATGGCTGTTGAAAGGGAAATAGCTCTTGTGTAATCTCAATCCAATTAGGGTTACAGGTTACAGTAATAAATAAGTCAGGCTTTCCATACCTTCGTACAATTGCCATTGCGTCCTGATACCGTTGATGCATGTCTCGTGGGCTACCAGTATGGGAGGATGGTAGTACTTTTCGAACCCCAACATTTCCTACAAATAGCAGAGTTGTGTCAAAAATTTAAGTGTGTAATGTATATTGTGAATGGGGGAAAATGGATGGGATGGGAAGTACGAACCGGCAGTTGTCTCCCCACTGGCTAGAGCGTCTTGTAAACCCTGATATAAGTCGGCTCGAATAGTACCTTGGTGATCTCGAAGATAGCGTAGTCGCATAGTTTCAATTTTGACAAAAGTATCAACCACAAATTGTTGGAGTAGGCGACCACCAAGTAGCAAAAGAGGCTGCTCCGTAGGTCGTACCTACGATGTGTACGAATTGGTAAGCGTGGGGGATATATGTGAGAGTTAATGTATTTGAGGTATGTGTACATAAGTTGTATATTTCGTTCAGCATGGGGGAGTACAAACCTGTAACATGTGAGAGTAGTAGGTTCTACAGCTGATTTGGTTATGACCGGTATTGTGGATGATTAGATCCCATCCGTGTTCACTGCATGGGAGGAGAAGCGGATATTGCAGTGGATCATAAAATCCAGCTGTATCGGCAACTCGTTGCAAGGTTCCTGATCTTGTTTGAACTATAATCTCTCTGTCATTTGAACTGTTTGAGCAATCGTCGCCGACAATGATACCCGCCACTTGTGACGTAGTAGGTAGTTGGTGAAAATGACGATTAACTATAAGTTCTTTTATTATCAGCCTGCAATTTTCTATATCAGTACGCTGCCCCAACTGTCGCAGCGCATGTACATAAGGGTTGTAAAAATCTAAGATTTGTTGCAATGTTTGCAGGATGTCTGGTCTTAATATTGCACTATCCTGTTGCCGATTTTCAAGCTCATGATCAGTATCGTAGATGTACATTTGGAGGTATCTAGGTTTACTACCCGGCAGAGGCAGAACACTTCCAATGCTGTGATAGATGGAGCCTTGTGCACGGTAAGAGTATATTCCGTTCCGACCGGAGGCCAAGTGTTGATCGATGTTAGCCCCCATAGAGGTGAATGCGAAAGCATTGTTGTAAGATCTAATGTTAGTTTGGAAATGTAAACCTCTGTCACTGTCATCAGTGAATAAAGCTAAAAGTTCCGGAGGTGGCGGAGGGTAGGAAGTGGTAACTTTACCACTTGAGCAACAATTCCCACTTGTTTCACGGGGAAATAATTTTGCACTACAGTGTCGGCACTGAGTTGGTTGAGGTAGGATATGGCGGAGGAAAGGTTGGGGAGCAGTAAAATTTCGACCATAGTTATAACGGGTAGGAAGAGCAGATTGGTGCGGAAGTTGTTGGGGAGGAGATATAGCTGTTGGTGCAGTAGAAGCAGTATCAACTGTTATGTTTGAATGGGTAATGAATTTACAATTTAGAGTTATTTGACGTTTCAAAATACTAAAAAACTATTACCTAAAAAGGATGGGAATTGAATATAGATTTGCTTAACAAATAAATTCAAGCAGTAATGTAATAACATGCTGGATAGAAAAAGTAAGTGATGAATGAAGTGTATAAGAGGAAGAACTGAATATTACCATCAGGTGTCTTGTAATAGGAATGAGCATATGTGAAGGTAAAAAAATGTATGTACTGCATACGCACAGAAACTTGGTTAACAACGGTAGGTTGAGCAGAAATAAAAAGTAAAGTGGATGAATTAGTTAAAAAAATTTAAACACGAATGTTTGTACTTAATTGTAAATTAACTTTTTACTAAAAACGGAGAAAATTTCGTGAGGCTAGAATTTGCAAAAGTGTGGTGTTAACATATATTTAACAGTAAAAGTAAATAAGGAATGACGTGTAAAAAGTTTAAAGTTAAAAATGAGCAAATTAGTGTATGCCTGACAGTTTTAGTGGAAGAATTGTATGCAGTAAATAGTGTTCTGATTAGAGGAAGAATTTATCAAGTGCATGCTGTTACCAAATTGGTTATAATTTTTTTGATTTGGACACCCACTACTGTTGATTTAGAAACCTATAAATATTAAATAAGATAAAAAAATCAAAGTTGAAATGATTCTGTTCCAATAAAATGAATGTAAATCTGTATAAAAAAATTTGTACAAAAAATGAACTGTTTACATAACTAAATTTCCATAACAATTTTGCATTTAAACACAAAGTTTGAAAACGCAACTAACTATGAAATCATCAAAGCAAACTGTAAGTTTTCGGAATTGTTTTGAGTATAATATATGTAATAGCAATTCTCAAACATAATGAATATCATTTTTCAAGAATAAAAGAATCGAAGTCTGACTGTAGTGATTAGTAGAGTTGGGCACTATTTTGTAGTTGATGTGTATATGATTCTTATTCTTCAATTTCAGTATGAACTTATAATCGCAAAAAATGACAATGACCCATTGTGGAGTTTGTGTTTTTTTTAACTGCCGTGAAGATGCACCGCCGATAATTCTTGCATGTTAACAGTGTACGCATATACAGGAATAAAAACTGCAATCGTGGCAGAAAGGGAAGTCTAAGTAATTCATGACACTTTCCACGGTGGACGGTTGATAAGTATATAAATTTTTTGTATTAAAAAGGGGCAAAATTGCTGCAGGCTGGAAATTGCAGTAGTATAGTATTAACGTAGGTGAAAGTAAACATGAAGAAGGAATGATTATTGAAAGTGTGAAAGTAAAAAATCAGCAACTTAATGTACGTCTGGCAGTTTAATTGGAAGTATTGCATGTCGAAAAACATGTTTTGTTTAGAGGAATAAGTTATCAGGTGGTTATAATTTTTTTGATTTGGAAACCCACTGCTGTTGGTTTACAAACCTATAAATATTAATTAAGAGCAATGAATCAAAATTGAAATGATTCTGTTCCAATAAAGTGAATGTAAATCTGTATAAAAAAATTTGGATAAAAAATAACTGTTTACATAACTAAATTTCCATAACAATGTTTTATTTAAACACCAACTTTGAAAACTCAACTAACTATAAAACAATCAAAGCAAAGTTTAAGCTTTCAGAATTTTCTTGAATATAGTATATGTAATAGCAATTCTCAAACATAATGAATATCATTTTTCAAAAATAAAAGAATCGAAGTCTTCACGGCAGTTTAAAACAAAATTGTGTAGTGTACGCATATA
This sequence comes from Allium fistulosum, assembly GCA_030737815.1. NCBI lineage: Eukaryota > Viridiplantae > Streptophyta > Magnoliopsida > Asparagales > Amaryllidaceae > Allium > Allium fistulosum. Next base: position 1,002,446,800 of record CM060902.1, on the reverse strand, counting down.
CAGGAGTAAAAACTGCAGTCGTGGCAGAAAGGGAAGTCTAATTAAGTCATGACAATTTCCACAGTGGACGGTTGGTAAGTGTATAAATTTTTTGTATTAAAAAGGGGCAAAATTGCTGCAGGTTGGAAATTGCGGTAGTATAGTATTAACATAGGTGAAAGTAAACATGAAGAAGGAATGATTATTAAAAGTGTGAAAGTAACAAATCAGCAACTTAATGTACGTCTGGCAGTTTAAGTGGAAGTATTGCATGTCGAAAAACATGTTCTGTTTAGAGGAATAAGTTATCAGCTGGTTATAATTTTTTTGATTTGGAAACCCACTACTGTTGATTTACAAACCTATAAATATTAATTAAGATTTAAAAAATCGAAATTGAAATGATTCTGTTCCAATAAAGTGAATGTAAATCTGTATAAAAAAATTTATATACAAAATTAATTGTTTACATAACTAAATTTCCATAACAATGTTTTATTTAAACACAAACTTTGAAAACTCAACTAACTATAAAATAATCAAAGCAAAGTTTAAGCTTTCAGAATTTTGTTGAATGTAGTATATGTAATAGCAATTCTCAAATGTAATGAATACCATTTTTCAAAAATAAAAGAATCGAATTCTTCACGGCAGTTTGAAAAAAAATTGTACAGTGTACGCATATACAGGAAGAAAAACTGCAATCATGGCAGAAAGGGAAGTCTAATTAATTCATGACACTTTCCACAATGGACTGTTGGTAAGTGTATAATATTTATTTTTTAAAAAGGGGCAAAATTGCTGCAGGCTGGAAATTGCGGTAGTATAGTATTAACATAGGTAACAGTAAACATGAAGAAGGAATGATGTATGAAAGTGTGAAAGTAAAAAATCAGCAAGTTAATGTACGTATGGCAGTTTAATTGGAAGTATTGCATGTCGAAAAACATGTTCTGTTTAGAGGAATAAGTTATCAGCTGAAGGTGGTTACCCTTTTTTTTTTTTAGTTTGAAAACTCAGTCCCAGTGATATTCATCGCTGGCCTAGGGCTTAATTTATAAGTGTGGATACGTATAAGAACATAGTAAAACAAAATGGTTGCCACCCGAAAGCATGGTATATGAATCTAAGTCAGGGTAAATAGTACATTTAAATTTGAGGTTGCAAACTGATGTTGGGGAGTCAGAAACAAATGTTTGTCGAAAGCGTAATTGTATAAAAGTGGTTAACAGCCGTAATTGCAGAAATGGTGCATATATGTGTGTTGTACTTGGTTATAGTGAAGTGTAGATGTTAAAATGTGAAAGAGTTGTAAGCGTGACAGGGAGGGGAAAAGTACCTGTCGAATTTGCGAGCTGTTGGTTTGCAGCAACGGATGTCCTTCTACTTGCGACGGCGGACTGTCTAGCTTGTTGATGCCTTGTACGTTGAGTGACACGTCGTCTTTCCCTTTGTTGCTGGTCCATAAAGATGTGGAAAAAATTGAGTTAGGTGGATGAAAGGTGTAGAGAGGGTGGGGAAGTGGAACTGATATGCCAAAATATTGCTAACGAAATGAAAGTGGTATAGTACGTAAGTAGTAAAGGTTAAAAGTGGGGTGAGTGAATAGTGGGAAGTGCATACTTATACGATCATGTAGATTAGATATTTTGCAACTTACATACTATTATGTAGAAGATGTTGAAGGAGTCATAGGTCTGTAATTGTGGCTGAAATAGTGGGGTTAACGGCTAGTGTGTAGCAGGTCAAAGGGAGGGTAGCCGTTTTGGGCAACAAATCAGTTGGAAGATATTTTAAGTCTTATCCGCAGGTAATAGACGCTTGGTCATTGCTTCTAAATAGAAATGAAGACACCTAACGTGTTCACCTTGGCTGGGAATAAGTTTATCAGATTTGAAAAGTGAACCTAAAAAAATTTCGTTCTTCCACTTTCATTCATCTTTTAATTCCTTAACCCATTCTTCTATATAAACATAAATCCAAGCTTTGTACTTGCCTATATCATATAAGTAAAAGAAAGTACAAAGGAATAACATCATGAACTTTTGGATCAATGGTAATTGTACAACAAATCCACATATTCAATTACCATTGGAAGAAGAAAAACTATATGTGAAATTATTTGAAAAGGAGAAAATAAGTCATTTCCTAACCCTTTACTTCATACTTTAACTTTGTCTTACAGCTCAAACATATGTTTGAAATATCATTTTTTTATATAAACCAAATTCTGAATAACTTAAGTTCTTTCCAGAAAAAATAGTTGAAAGTGTTTGAAAGCTCTGATTATATTTAAGAGAAAAGTGGTATTGTTGAGCTATTTCACCTCTTTAATTATGTAATCCAACCTATTACAAATGGGAATATATTATAGTTATGTTTATTGAGAATGTCAGAGTAAAACTTTATAACCATAAATTTCAGAGTAGAATGGAAAGCACATGTAATAGAACTACAAAACTGATATTATCATAGCATACCCGATAATGTACGTCATTTAACAAAATGCATATTAAATGTACCTTTTTTCCAGTCGATGAAAGTCAATTATGACCACCTCGACGTGTGCCTTTCACCAAAGCGTTTTCAGCATATTAAAGAGTAGCATAGGTTATGCAAGCGGAAAGGTTGTTACAACTTGTTGGATTTGTACTGTCAATATGACCTGGATTTTCGACTACAGCAGAAGTGATGACACCATAACATGAGAAATGATGCTTTACAGCAGTAGCCTGGGAATAATAGAACAGACGAAAGGTCCTTGTTAAATTATTATTTTATTTTAACATTCAGAAAGACTTTGTTAATATTTTCTATTTATGGAAGTGGTAACTATGCAGCTTTATGTATGAAAATTTATGCTAGAAGACGGCCTTGAATGGGGTTGCTAGGTAATTAGCCATACGTTGGATCTGAATAGTTAAGCGACAGGGAAAAAAATAATTTGTCTTACCGTACCACAAAAAAAATTCAAGTTACCCTAACTATTCCAACTTTTAAAATTGACAATATTGACAACAAAATAAACTCTACAGTAGTAAACTGGTTCAACTCTTAATGATTTGAAAGCAGGAGATGCATATCTAAATTAAATTACAGAATAATTTTACAAAACAACCAAACCATAACATATATCTCGTGGAAAAGGAGGAAAATAGGACAAAAAAACATTGAAATTCAGGTAGAATATAGTTTTCTCCCAAATAAATTTATTATAGTTGTAATTTAAATAAAAGAAAATTATAGTTAAATGAAAAATGAGAGAGGAAACCTTACCCAAATACTCTGTCACCATACTTCAACCCAACCACAGTTAGCAAACACAGATCTAAGCGTTCTCCATCAATATCCTATAGGGACATAAGAAAGATCCAAGTTTTCTTCATCAGTATCACATAGAGACATAAGAAATTATAGAAAATAAAATCGCAACCTTGTCATATTAAAGTAATGGTATAATATTAATTTAGCAACAGATATAACGAATATGGGAATTGCTTTGAGCATGTTAACTTAATAAGTGTAAAATAATCTAATTATTATATAAATTCTATATTAAAATAGCCATCAGTCTCAAATTATTGGTATTAGGATAAAAATATATCAACGGTATAAACCGGATAAACAATGGATGCAAAGATTACACAATGAATTGCTACATATGATATTTCCATAAAATTAATAAAAACCAACAATCTTCATTAAAAAGATAGTAATAATAACCTGCAGTTCTGTTTTTGCTAGGACTTTATAAGCAATGCGAAAAATCTTAAATCCAAATCTTTAGCAAAGAATGAAGTTTCAGTCATGCTATGATTGATTAGATGATGGATAATTTACAACAAAATATATATATTTACATCTAACATACAAAATAGTGCTTCCGCATAATGCAAATGCTTATACATGCTCTTGGTTGGCAAATAAATGAGTCATGCATTCAAAATCCCTAAATAATGCATAAGAAACCAAATAAGAAACGACCTTGTGCAAATAAATAATTTAGCGGTACAACAGGACCAATTGACATAATATATACTTTTTGAATACCAAAAAATTGAACATTGAACATTGATGTAGTTAGTGGAGTTTTGTAAGAGTAGAAAAAACAATTGTCAAAATTAAATTTAGTTAAAGTGAATATACCCAAAAGGTAAAGAAACTATTGAATAAAGATGATGAAAAAAAATTTATTGTTCATGATGTAATCCATTAAATGTACCGTACTTATATTTTTTAACGTGATGAAATATATATCGTTGAAGATGATGAAATACCAATATTATTCATGATGAAATAACAGATGAATCATCGATTATTGTACATATATTTTTGAAGCTAATTATAGCATATTTAGTATATATGTCAATCTTGTAATTTGTAAGTATAAATTTTTATTGGTCTTTGCAAAACGAATATGTATTAAATGCATGTGAAAAGTGAAATCCAAGATTTGGATAGTAAAACATGTTAAGGAAAATATCATATATTTCAGAAATAAAAAAGATTAATTGAGAGTCTAAACACAATAACTGGTAAGGTGAAGCTACTTTATAGTAGGTTTAGGTATGGTAATAGCCTATTAATTCATGTATGCTAAATTCCCATTTAATGATACAATGAACACTGAGTAGTAGTATATCAAAGACAGTATGAAACAAAGTCAGGTCAGCTTACAGAGCATACCACAGTAATGGATAAATTGACAGCCTTCGACGTTGTACTGAAGACTTGTACAGGTCTCCATTTGCATGATTCTTCAGTTGGTTCTGCCTTTTCACTGTTCGAACAGTAAAAACTAAGGTTAACAGTCCAGTGGTCTCAATCTTTTAAATCATTTAAAAAAATCAGAACAGAGTTTGTTTTAAAAGCATATCAGAACTCTATTACTATTACAGCACATACATGAGAAAGCAATTCATAAAAGGTATAAATAACCATAAGCATGATAAATTATCAATTTCACAAATGTAAAAATAGATTGTAAAAAATATTTGGTATGACTTTAAAATAAAATGGCATACTATAAAAGGTATATATTAATTCATTACTGACCAATAGAACCAAGGCAAGAGGAGTATGCCCCTAATGTTATATTGAAAAATAATTGAAATCAAAATGATGTTCGTAAGTAATGGTATAATATTAATTTAGCAACAGATATAACGAATATGGGAATTGCTTTGAGCATGTTAACTTAATAAGTGTAAAATAATCTAATTATTATATAAATTCTATATTAAAATAACCATCAGTCTCAAATTATTGGTATTAGGATAAAAATATATCAACGGTATAAACCGGGTAAACAATGGATGCAAAGATTACACAATGAATTGCTACATATGATATTTCCATAAAATTAATAAAAACCAACAATCTTCATTAAAAAGATAGTAATAATAACCTGCAGTTCTGTTTTTGCTAGGACTTTATAAGCAATGCGAAACATCTTAAATCCAAAACTTTAGCAAAGAATGAAGTTTCAGTCATGCTATGATTGATTAGATGATGGATAATTTACAACAAAATATATATTTACATCTAACATACAAAATAGTGCTTCCGCATAATGCAAATGCTTATACATGCTCTTGGTTGGCAAATAAATGAGTCATGCATTCAAAATACCTAAATAATGCATAAGAAACCAAATAAGAAACGACCTTGTGCAAATAAATAATTTAGCGGTACAACAGGACCAATTGACATAATATATACTTTTTGAATACCAAAAAATTGAACATTGAACATTGATGTAGTTAGTGGAGTTTTGTAAGAGCAGAAAAAACAATTGTCAAAATTAAATTTAGTTAAAGTGAATATACCCAAAAGGTAAAGAGACTATTGAATAAAGATGATGAAAAAAAAATTATTGTTCATGATGTAATCCATTAAATGTACCGTACTTATATTTTTTAACATGATGAAATATATATCGTTGAAGATGATGAAATACCAATATTATTCATGATGAAATAACAGATGAATCATCGATTATTGTACATATATTTTTGAAGCTAATTATAGCATATTTAGTATATATGTCAATCTTGTAATTTGTAAGTATAAATTTTTAATGGTCTTTGCAAAACAAATATGTATTAAATGCATGTGAAAAGTGAAATCCAAGATTTGGACAGTAAAACATGTTAAGGAAAGTATCATATATTTCAGAAATAAAAAAGATTAATTGAGAGTCTAAACACAATAACTGGTAAGGTGAAGCTACTTTATAGTAGGTTTAGGTATGGTAATAGCCTATTAATTCATGTATGCTAAATTCCCATTTAATGATACAATGAACACTGAGTAGTAGTATATCAAAGACAGTATGAAACAAAGTCAGGTCAGCTTACAGAGCATACCACAGTAATGGATAAATTGACAGCCTTCGACGTTGTACTGAAGACTTGTACAGGTCTCCATTTGCATGATTCTTCAGTTGGTTCTGCCTTTTCACTGTTCGAACAGTAAAAACTAAGGTTAATAGTCCAGTGGTCTCAATCTTTTAAATCATTTAAAAAAATCAGAACAGAGTTTGTTTTAAAAGCATATCAGAACTCTATTACTATTACAACACATACATGAGAAAGCAATTCATAAAAGGTATAAATAACCATAAGCATGATAAATTATCAATTTCACAAATGTAAAAATAGATTGTAAAAAATATTTGGTATGACTTTAAAATAAAATGGCATACTATAAAAGGTATCTATTAATTCATTACTGACCAATAGAACCAAGGCAAGAGGAGTATGCCCCTAATGTTATATTGAAAAATAATTGAAATCAAAATGATGTTCGTAATTCAAAATACCTTTTTCCAGATGAAGCAAGTCTTCGGATACCACAACTGTAGTCGTGCAACTGATAAACACGCAGCAAACCATCTTCACTCCTATTAGTTCAAACACGTACCTGTATTTTAAAAGAAATGAAAGTATGGTCATGTTTAACAAAGGTGATTCAAATTATACAAATAAACTTATATATGACAATTGAATGTAATATTAATATTGAAACAAAAGGTAAAGTTAACCATAAGCATGATAAATTATCGATTTCACAAATGTACAAATCGATACTATAAATATTTGCTATAACTTAAAATCAAATTACAGACTATCAAGTGTGAAGGAATACTCCGTTAATATTGTGCGGAAGATGCGATAACTGTAGCCATACAACAAATAAAACACTCAGAAACCGAGATAGAATCTTAGAAAACCATCTTCACTCGTAGTAGTACAAAACCTACTTTACTTTGCTATAAAAGAATAAAAAGTATGGTTTTTCTAGGTAATGAAATTCCAGAAAGAGTTTATTGAGAATTAGAGGTAACAGTAAATTATGAAGTTAAATAATTAAAATTTCCAACCGATAACTTAAAAAAATCATCTTACACATGCAAACCTTCTAATCAACTTGAACATCTATAACAGTAGTTGCCTAAGTCTAAACTGGTGTTACCGTAACAGTAGTTACCGTAAAATTAGTATTCATAAAATCAGATCTTATTGATTTAATATAAATATGATGGCAGAACTTGTTTCAACAGTTGTATCTCGACCAAAGTGATTACATATTCATATTTCTTGGAACATAATAACGACATAAAATGTTAAAAAGTATAAGTAGAAGAAATTGAACATATGTACTTTGTGTGTAGCTGTTATCTGAAGTTAAGAATCCAATGTCAAAAGGACAGTAAAAGAAAAAAATCAATCTCACATGACTACAGGTGCAAGAAATAGCTTTTACTGTGTTAGTAAATAATTTGCTTTGATTGTGCCTCAATGCCTGTATGTTTACGTACTTTAAAGACTTTAGAAAATTTATATGACAGACAAATATATGTAAATGTAAAAATGAAGTTTGCGATTGTTATAAGCTGCAATGTGAGCTTTAACTTCTTTTCACTTACAACATTTTTTAAACATACCAATATTACAGTTTATATTTTTTGAACTTTGTCATCATACAACATATTGATATACAACAATTATTGAACATGAAACATTAGTTATTCAGGCTTGTTAAGTTGCATTTATTTTCTTTCACTTCCAAAAAAAACCAAGGGTAAATCCAATGGAAAAAAATCTCAAAGTGTCAGTTGTAACTGATACACCACTTTTGACTATAATCCCATTTGATCTCTGTCACTTGTAAAGAGCAATTCTCAATGTTTTATGTTTGCAAACTTCTGTAGAGTTTCAAGACATGCACAGTATTAGAATATATAAGCACATCACTGTGTACAATCTATCATTTGAACTGTAAGTGTGTGTATATACGAACTCATGCACTAAGTCGCCATAACCCTATGATAAAATTCGTTGGTAAGTGAAGCATGGTTGATGATGATATAGTAGTATCATAATTTTGTAATAAAATAACATTAAAAATGCATGTAATAGAAAGTGATGTATTAATAAATAATATAAGGTCAAGAAATAATCAAGTTAAATGAACTTGAGTTAAAATTTATGTGTATATGCACTTGAATTTAAATGCAGTTGAGTTGAAATTCGTGTACATATGTGTGCATTTGTGTACATATGTGTGTATAGGCTCTTGAATTTAAATGCACTTGAGTTGAAATTCGTGTACATATACGTGTATATGCACTTGACTTGAACCTTTAATCAAATCCCAAAATCAAAGGAGAACAATGGAGCATATTTGGAAATCATGTACAACATACGAACACATAAAATCAAATCATAACAGTTTGAACATAATGCAAAAAAGGATAGGATAGTAAGGCTGAAAGTAAAAAAGAGAATAGGCAGTGGGAAAAAACATAAGCAAATATACTGAAAATTGATGTGGCTAGTGGAGTTTTGTAAGAACAGAGAAAAAAAACAATGTTTAAATTTAGTTGAAGTGAATATACCGAAAAGCTACACAAACTATGGAATAAGAGATCCCATTTATCATCGAACATGATGAAATAACAATTATTGTTCATGATGAAAATTCGAACAGTTAGTTCAATATTTCAAAAATTCACTTACGTGTACAAAATTAAGAGCATTGAGCAGCCTTTTGTGCTTGGGAATCCTCCTCCTTCCGTCAGTAGAAGACCTAACAGGAAAATAATCGAAAAGCGATTTGTGTCAATCGATGATCCAACAATAAACTATTAAACGTGTAATGAACGTATGTTGGCAAGTGAACAAAAGTTGAATCGGTGAGTGAATGAAAATGGTGAGGATAAGGTTTCTGTTGAAGGGAAACAGAAGAAGAGGGGAACATGTAACTGCTATGAGCAGGATAGTGCGCATTACCATTTGTGTTTATGAAACGTATTAAAATAAAATGACGAAAATACTCTCCATTATAGTGTGTTGTCTAAGATCTATAACAGTAGTTACCGTAAAATCTCGAATCTAGGGCGGGAGGAGCATGGAAATGGTGATGGAATTAGGGTTCCAAGCACTGGGATTTGCTGCGATTACAGCTGAACCCAAGATCTGAAGAAATCAAACAAAATCCAAAATGAAAGCCAAAACTTAAGACGGTAATATAATCGTACCATTTCTGAAAGACTGTTGTGTACCTTCTAACGATGCTGGCTTTCTCAAAGTCGTTGAAAGGCTTCTACTTTTCAATTAGGGCCGCGAACATCTTCAGTGGTGAATGGCGAAGATGGTGCCGGCGGCAGCGGATGTAGCAGCGGAGTGGGAGGGGAAGGAACGGTCGAAGGAAAGATAGGTCGATGAAGGTGGGGCGGGTGGTAAGTTGAAGGATGGGGGTAGCCATTTTTTTTGAGGAGGGCAGCCATTTTTTTCGAGGAAGGGGGAAGTGGGTTTGGAGGAAAGTGGAAGACGGAGAGGGAAAGAAAGAGGGTGGAAATGAGACGTGGGAGGAATACTGTCGGCAACGTGGGATGCGGCTGCAGAAAGACTAAATTGACCTTGTACACGGATGTCTTATTTTGCTGAATGGTGGGCAATACGGAAAGTTCAAAAAAGGCTTCAGTTTGACCGTTTGACCAAGGGTTTTTTATTATAGTATAAGATATGTTTATCCTATGATTTAAGTTAGATCAGATGATACAAATTTTTAAGTATCTATGTTATGGATTCCAAGCGTTATCATATATGTTATAAATTTTGTGTTTAAAAATTCTGTCATATATAAAGGTGAATATATTTTAGCCTGCAGATTTTGAAGTGTGTATAGGCTATATCATATGCGCATGGGTAGTACATATATGTTAGTATACATATTTTTATAACAGTTTTAGATATTTGATAAGTTTAAGTCAGTAAGGTATATATGTCAGTATGGGTTTTAAACATAATACATAAGCTTTGGTTTTTCTTCTCTGAGATGGCTACCTGTTGCATCTTATATAATGTGTATATATATTAGTGTGAAAGTTTATATAGCTTTAAATTTATAAAGTATAAAGTTTATATACGTAAGTATTTTGTAGTTTAATAAGTATATATATAATTGCAGTAAGTTTGTTGTTTACAGTTTTATATACTTCAAATTAGTTCAGTTTATATATGTATGTTTAAAGTATTAATTTTTTTTGTAGTTATATATATTTATACAAGTCTTGTTTGATTCTGCAAGTGTATATACTGAAGGGGTCTCGGTTGTACATAAATCGGCTGTTATATATATATTTATAAAATCCGGTACATACATATATTATATCTAATTATGTCAGTATGTATATATATTTATAGTGTATGTTATAGGCTGTTATATTAATTTGGTTAAAGATGAAGTTTTTATAACTTATAGATTTATACGGTGTATACAATGTGTAAGGATACTAGTGGATAGTATATATTGGTAGTTTATATTAAGTCTGTTATAGGGGGTGTATTATACTAGTCTCTGTTTTGTTTTAAAGTTATATTATTTATATGAACTTATACTTATATGTTGTATAGTATATAAATTTAAATATTGTAAATTTTGTTGACGATATATATGTATGTAAGTATAGGAGATATATATGTTATATTTATATGTTTAAGTGTTTTATGCAAGTTATATTAATTTTATAATGTGGTACGGTATATATATGTTAGTCACATATTTATATATATTAGTAAATATAAGGTTAAGTCTGCATATTTGTATATACATATTTAGTTATTCGCATACACACTTTTGTCTGCATATATTATGTAGTGTCTACATTTGTATATTGGTTTTAAGTATGGTTTTATAAAGAGAATATACATGAATTTTAAATGGTTTTGAACAAAATTGATTTTTATTTTTTTTGTATGTATTTTATTTTAACTATATATACTTTATTTTAATTTTTATCTTAGACTAAAATATTAAGTTTAATAAAATAACAAATATTTATGTATATATCAAACTGATTCTGATTCAGTTCATCAATTCTAGATTATCAGCCTTGTTGTGACGCCCCACCTCTATACCCATGCTAGCCAAGAACACTACGGTGTAGTGCTGTCAACTATCACGGAGAATAAGGCTGTTGAGGAGCGACCATCTATGTAATTTCTTTGTGCGAGCACCGATATGTCAGATAATAAAACATTGCATTTCATCTTTAGAGAAAATCCGACATACCGATACAAACTCAAAGCTACTACACAGTGGCTATAATAGTTTAGGACAATAGATATAAAAATAACACAGAAAACATAAATGCGGAATAAAGATGGAACGAAAAGTCTCATATATACAATAACTGATATCAGTTACAATACATTTGACACAATACAAGTGATACAACTACAATTGTCGACTCGTGAAGTTATATATATACAAGTACATTATCGACTAATATACATGAATACATTATCATCTTAAAACAGACACAACAAGACGAAGACCACTTCAAATGATATAAAAAGTCTTCATAGCTCTAGCAGCAACCCAAAGCTAAAAATCTACAACCTGTAAATACTCGGTCTGACCCGAGTATTACATTCAAAAGAAAATAATACTCGGATCAGTCTAATTCAAAATCAGTTATTAGAGCATAGAAGCAATAATAATCAATCTCAATATAGATGACAGTCACAGAAATCTCGTATATCCAACTCTCGATACGAGAATTGGATAACGGCAGAAATAACACTAAACAGTGTTAATCCACAAAACAGAAATCCCAAAGCAGTTTAAGCAATTGAAATGACAATTTAAAAATATCAATGCTAATTGGCTGCAGTACACGCTAACGTGTACTGCCTCGCCAATACAGCCTACGAATTACGCAACAGGTCGATGAATTAAGAATAAAAGAGATATCGATTAAAATCTGTCAATTCGGTGTGACTGCAGTGCACGCACGCGTGCACTGCCTCGCCACAACGGAATATAAAGTCACCACACGGGACAAGGGTAAAACTGCTACGAAAATGCAGCAGGTCAGCAAGTGCTCAAGGATGAACAGGTGCAAGTGAAAATGACACATGGATATGCAAAAGTGAACATACATCTGAATACATACATGAAAGTATGTATACAAATGGTCAAGTGAATCCGAAGGCAATAGAACAACTACAAATTCAAGTAGCAGCAATAATGCAATCTAGAATGCCACAGCAACAAGACACATGCGTGTACAAGTTCAACAAGGCAAGTACAAACTGGACAACAACAAAAGCTACCAAGCAGGTTAAAGCATCAATGTGCACAAACAAATGGTCAAGCTGCTAGCAAAAATCAACCCAATGGCAAATGCTTATACATAGTGAATGCATGAACAACGGTACAAGTCAGGAATATGATGATCAAAGAACAATAGTACTACAGTTCGAAATGGAATACAATCATGAAGCACTGCAATCCAAATAGCAGTACAACTGAAATAAAGTCAAGACCAACCATTTACTGCACAAACTCAGACTCGAGCATACCTATGCATAAATGACTGTACAACTGCAACTTCAAATGGTCAAGCTACAGCAACAGCAACAGCACTAATGCAGACTACAGATACAACTCGAAAACAATACTTAACATATATACAACAACTCAAAGCTAATGAAGTGCATCAGACTAGGTGAAGCTTTCAGATGGCAAAGAAAGCAAGCACACTGTACAAACATGGAATGGGTATGCAACATGGCCTATGAACAGACTCAACCAAAGTATATGTTTGCAGACAGCTATATCAAAGTGCAGAACAACATAGAACAAGCAACTCGACCACAACCAGCTCAAGAACTCTAGACAACATGAAATAATGCAGACAGGGGCCAAAAACCAAACGATGCCTCAACATCAACAAAGACCAAACCCAACTCAACTACAATGAAATGACTCAAGCTAAATGCAAACCAAACAACCTATGCATGACAGTGAAATACCAAATCCAGAAACTCAACTACAACAGAATGAAAACAAAAATGAAACAGAGGTAACTGCAAGAAACAATACATAAGTACTCAGGTGGGATGCAAATCTAAAGAGGTCGAAACTTTTGTGACTTGATGAAATCAAAGTCATGACGCCATCAAATGAATGCAAACTGCCTTATATATGCTCAATACTTCGTAAAACAGGTAGGCAAACTATCCCAAATGGTCAAGACAGCTGCCATAAATGATCAAATGTGTGTGAACTCAAAACTTGGGTGTAATCAATCTGCAATGGTCCCAAAGGCACAAGTGAGCAACATGAAGTCTGTGTGCCTCAAAGTCAGAGGCAAATGAAAAATGCAGACGACACATAAATAAAGTCCACACGAGCTCAATGCATCAGTGAGACAAGTTCAAGAGGGGTGGCAACTAGTTCGAACCAGGCTAAAGTCACCAATAATATGCAGTACTAGTCTCGAGCCCAAGGTAGTGCAAACCAAAAGTGCAAATGCAAATTAAACAACAACCGTGATGAAGATGCAGTGATGGAACAAAAAGGCCAAGACCAATATCAAACAAGTCAGTGCCAAAGTGTTAACCAGGTCAAAAATCAAGTGTGTCATGATCGAACAAAACATATGAAAAGGTCAGAGATAAATCCCAAAACCAAGTCCAGATTCAAAGTCATGGATCAAAAGGGATTACCAAAAATGTCGAAATCTGACTTAATTATAAACCCAGAAATCATCATAGATTGCGGGGTGGACAACAGAGCAAAGCAAGAACTATCGAGTTCAAGCATGAATCAAAGGAAAAGCAACAGAACACTAATCAGAGAAACCCCAAAATCACGAAAATCGAACTGAGCTTCGAACTCTAATAACTCAAAGCATGAATTAGATGTGAGCGGGGGAGAAACCACTCACCTTAGCCACGAATGATGCAGCCAAAGTCCCCTCGAGCACGACTATCATCGAAGCAGCCAGGGCGAAGTCATTGAAGTTGGCGCCCTCGATTTCCAGAAGCAATTGATCGAAGAAGCCCAAATTTGAGGAACGAACGAACGCGAGAAAAATCGAGCTGCCATTATTTTCTCTCGTTCGATTTAGTTTTAGGGTTACGAAAATGGAAGAATGGGAGAGAGGAGATCGGGTTTGCCCCTGATATCATCTCGGCAAAGCCAAGAAACATGGGCCAAGATTCAAATTGTAAAGCCCGGTCAACAATTTTTATAAAAGAATTTCAAATTTGATTTAAAATCCCAAACAACGATTAACAATTTTATTAAAGACTTTTAAATACGATTTAAAACTCAATATCAATTGTCAACTAGATTAAATCGTCATTTTGTCAAAAATTAAAATTTACAAAAACTTGGGTTGTTACAGACTTCCCTCCTTAAAGAAATTGCGTCCTCGCAATCATAAGGAATAAACAGACAAAAGGTAACAACCATAAGAGCATGGTAATGTCGAATGCATAAGCAAATGTCAGCAGGGGAAGTATTAGATATGAAATCAAAAGGTTCGATTGATTCAAATCAAAAGAATCAACAATCGTGGGGATCAAGGAATCAAAATCAGACGACTATTAGAAGCAAGAATCAATCGAGTTCTAGCAATGGAAAGAAAAAGGAATCAGAGCAGAAATCACGTACTGCACGAATTGAATGTGAGTAAATCAAATTACTCACCTGAATCGTCAGAGAAAAAGACGAAGCACGAATCTCAAAATCGCAAATATTCAATCATCTAAAACGATAATCGAATTTTCACAAATATCTGATTATCAAAAACGATAATCAGAAACACAATTATTCGATTATCAAATCGAAAAATATTTAATTATCTCAAACGATAATCAAATTTCACAAATATCTGATTATCAAAAACGATAATCAGAAATCACAAAGATTCGATTATCAAATCGAAAAATATTTAATTATCTCAAACGATAATCAAATTTCACAAATATCTGATTATCAAAAACGATAATCAGAAATCACAAAGATTCGATTATCAAATCGAAAAATATTTAATTATCTCAAACGATAATCAAATTTCACAAATATCTGATTATCAAAAACGATAATCAGAAATCACAAAGATTCGATTATCAAATCGAAAAATATTTAATTATCTCAAACGATAATCAAATTTCACAAATATCTGATTATCAAAAACGATAATCAGAAATCACAAAGATTCGATTATCAAATCGAAAAATATTTAATTATCTCAAACGATAATCAAATTTCACAAATATCTGATTATCAAAAACGATAATCAGAAATCACAAAGATTCGATTATCAAATCGAAAAATATTTAATTATCTCAAACGATAATCAAATTTCACAAGTATCTGATTATCAAAAACGATAATCAGAAATCACAAAGATTCGATTATCAAATCGAAAAATATTTAATTATCTCAAACGATAATCAAATTTCACTATCTGATTATCAAAAACGATAATCAGAAATCACAAAGATTCGATTATCAAATCGAAAAATATTTAATTATCTCAAACGATAATCAAATTTCACAAATATCTGATTATCAAAAACGATAATCAGAAATCACAAAGATTCGATTATCAAATCGAAAAATATTTAATTATCTCAGGCGATAATTAAATTTCACAAATATCTGATTATCAAAAACGATAATTAGAAGCACAAACATTCGATTAATCAAATCGAAAAATATTTAATTATCTCAGGCGATAATTAAATTTCACAAATATCTGATTATCAATAACGATAATCAGAAACACAAACATCTAATTATCAAAAACGATAATCAGAAGTCATAAATATTCAATTAACGAGTCCGGAATTAACCGAAGTAGTAAAAGTATGGTTCCATACTCCTTACTTTTGCTAAATCGTTTAAATCTCTTTATCGTTTTCTTGAAAGTGCAGAATTGTGTGTTTTAAAAAATAACATTTCACATTCTCAAACGGACAAGTCCGGAATTAAGCGAATCAGTAAAAGAAAGGGGTCATAGTCCTCGATTTTGCTGAAACGTTTAAATCGCTTCCTCGTTCTTTTGAAAATTGTAAACTGTAAAAATTTTGAAAACAATTTTAATTTATATTTTTGAAACAACTTCTAAAAATAAAGAATTTTGAAAACGCGTGATTAAATTAGCAATATCAGTGTTGCGGGAGAACCGCTTGTAAATCCATTTCAAAATTGACGGTTACCGAAGTTAACACGTCAAAGTCTCATTAAAATAACTGGCATCCAAAATATAATACCAAATGAATTTTCATTCATCAAAGATGTCACAAGAATCTTCTCAAAGATAGAAAGGGATATCATACCCTAAACTTGTATTCATAACAAGTTAATAACACATGAATTCACCAATGCACAAAAACTGATATCATATCAATGAAAATCATGAAAATTGGTGAAGCACAAAATTCCAGAAATCATCATCAGAAATCCAGAAAACACATAAAAGGGGGGAAGGCCTAACACATGAATGGGAGCATGAAGCTCACCTACGCGTAAACACATGACGAGAAGCTATCTCATGGAAGCTATCCATTAAATTTTCACACAGGAATGGCCCGAAGACCGTAGGGTGCTACCCTAGAAATGTGATGGAGAAACATCACATGATCGGGGTATAGTCTCCCACGTAGACGAATGTGATGGCGAAACATCACATGATCGGGGTATAGTCTCCCACGTAGACGAATGTGATGGGGAAACATCACATGATCGGGGTATAGTCTCCCACGTAGACGAATGTGATGGGGAAACATCACATGATCGGGGTATAGTCTCCCACGTAGACGAATGTGATGGGGAAACATCACATGATCGGGGTATAGTCTCCCACGTAGACAAAGAGACATCGCTCAATCGCTAGTCTAAATCACAAAAATGATCGTCATGATCATAAGGAAGTGTCAATCACACCAAGCTAGTAAATATATGAGTTTAGCTTCATGTCCCATAACCACTTGCTTAACTTAAATATTTACGAACAAGCTGTAAATCTTCACTAGGAAATTGTCACAAAAAGGGTTCAATCGAACAAGTCCAAGAGCTAACCGACGAAGTGAACGCAAGCGTTTCATACCACCCGTTTTACTAAGTCGTTTAAGTCAATTTCTCATACGAGTGAAATAAAGGCTTGTATATATTAATAGATTGGAAAACGATTTAGGAAAAGAGCTTTGTAGTAAAATAATTTTTGAAATCGTTTGGAAAAAGGGATTTTAATATTTACTACTAGTATAGAAAACCTTTATATTTTTTTTTTTTTTTTTTAAAGTGACAAATCACAAAAATGATTGTAGAAACAATCAATCACAAGAATTCACATTCGAAGATGTGAATGGAATCCAAAGAAATCGATATTGAATCCATCAGAAAGTATGTTCACAAAAATCCCGAAGAAAATGTCATCAAAGTTGCTAATAAATGATAGCAACAAATCGGGGAAATAATCAAGAGTCGATTAAATTTGGAAACAAAGTCAATTCACTAAAATCTCACATTCGAAGATGTGAATAAAATCCAAAGAATCCGATTCCAAATTCATCAAAGTAGGAATACCAAAAATTCCAGAAATAGAAGTTATCAAAATCGACAAAGGTGATAACAACTAATTAGAAAAGAAGAATCGATTATCAACTGGAAAAACAAAGCAAATCGAGCAGAAATGCATAAATGACTTCAACAAAAGTAAGAATCAAGTCAACGTCGAAGTCAACAATTAATAGCCGCAGTCGAGTACAAAATGAATCAATCATCATTACCAAAGAAACCAACGGCAAACAAAATCAGAGTCTTGAGAATCAAGAAATTAGCAATTTCCCAAAAACAAAGTGACCGAAGTCGGAGGGAAATCCAGATGAGGAAAACACAAAATATCAAGTTCAAAATCGCTGAGATTCAAACTAGATGTGAATGAGGAATCAAAATCACTCAATTTGCAACTGGTCCAGCTATTTTTTATCACAGTGTAACAGGTACACAATGACACCCATAGCATAGAACAAAAGTGGAACAAAGTTCAAAAGTCAAAATGGCTTTAATTTGCCAAATTAAAACAAAATCAACATCGGCTAAATCAATTCAAAGCCGAAAACACAAGAATAAGCGTTAGGAATTCATACCTAACAGTCAAAAATAATCATATGTAAAGATGAGAGATAAAACATCGACAAATAGTTGTAACACATGCTCCATCTAAGTTATGTTTTATAATTGTCCTAAACCCCAGGCTCTGATACCAAGCTGTGACGCCCCACCTCTATACCCATGCTAGCCAAGAACACTACGGTGTAGTGCTGTCAACTATCATGGAGAATAAGGCTGTTGAGGAGCGACCATCTATGTAATTTCTTTGTGCGAGCACCGATATGTCAGATAATAAAACATTGCATTTCATCTTTAGAGAAAATCCGACATACCGATACAAACTCAAAGCTACTACACAGTGGCTATAATAGTTTAGGACAATAGATATAAAAATAACACAGAAAACATAAATGCGGAATAAAGATGGAACGAAAAGTCTCATATATACAATAACTGATATCAGTTACAATACATTTGACACAATACAAGTGATACAACTACAATTGTCGACTCGTGAAGTTATATATATACAAGTACATTATCGACTAATATACATGAATACATTATCATCTTAAAACAGACACAACAAGACGAAGACCACTTCAAATGATATAAAAAGTCTTCATAGCTCTAGCAGCAACCCAAAGCTAAAAATCTACAACCTGTAAATACTCGGTCTGACCCGAGTATTACATTCAAAAGAAAATAATACTCGGATCAGTCTAATTCAAAATCAGTTATTAGAGCATAGAAGCAATAATAATCAATCTCAATATAGATGACAGTCACAGAAATCTCGTATATCCAACTCTCGATACGAGAATTGGATAACGGCAGAAATAACACTAAACAGTGTTAATCCACAAAACAGAAATCCCAAAGCAGTTTAAGCAATTGAAATGACAATTTAAAAATATCAATGCTAATTGGCTGCAGTACACGCTAACGTGTACTGCCTCGCCAATACAGCCTACGAATTACGCAACAGGTCGATGAATTAAGAATAAAAGAGATATCGATTAAAATCTGTCAATTCGGTGTGACTGCAGTGCACGCACGCGTGCACTGCCTCGCCACAACGGAATATAAAGTCACCACACGGGACAAGGGTAAAACTGCTACGAAAATGCAGCAGGTCAGCAAGTGCTCAAGGATGAACAGGTGCAAGTGAAAATGACACATGGATATGCAAAAGTGAACATACATCTGAATACATACATGAAAGTATGTATACAAATGGTCAAGTGAATCCGAAGGCAATAGAACAACTACAAATTCAAGTAGCAGCAATAATGCAATCTAGAATGCCACAGCAACAAGACACATGCGTGTACAAGTTCAACAAGGCAAGTACAAACTGGACAACAACAAAAGCTACCAAGCAGGTTAAAGCATCAATGTGCACAAACAAATGGTCAAGCTGCTAGCAAAAATCAACCCAATGGCAAATGCTTATACATAGTGAATGCATGAACAACGGTACAAGTCAGGAATATGATGATCAAAGAACAATAGTACTACAGTTCGAAATGGAATACAATCATGAAGCACTGCAATCCAAATAGCAGTACAACTGAAATAAAGTCAAGACCAACCATTTACTGCACAAACTCAGACTCGAGCATACCTATGCATAAATGACTGTACAACTGCAACTTCAAATGGTCAAGCTACAGCAACAGCAACAGCACTAATGCAGACTACAGATACAACTCGAAAACAATACTTAACATATATACAACAACTCAAAGCTAATGAAGTGCATCAGACTAGGTGAAGCTTTCAGATGGCAAAGAAAGCAAGCACACTGTACAAACATGGAATGGGTATGCAACATGGCCTATGAACAGACTCAACCAAAGTATATGTTTGCAGACAGCTATATCAAAGTGCAGAACAACATAGAACAAGCAACTCGACCACAACCAGCTCAAGAACTCTAGACAACATGAAATAATGCAGACAGGGGCCAAAAACCAAACGATGCCTCAACATCAACAAAGACCAAACCCAACTCAACTACAATGAAATGACTCAAGCTAAATGCAAACCAAACAACCTATGCATGACAGTGAAATACCAAATCCAGAAACTCAACTACAACAGAATGAAAACAAAAATGAAACAGAGGTAACTGCAAGAAACAATACATAAGTACTCAGGTGGGATGCAAATCTAAAGAGGTCGAAACTTTTGTGACTTGATGAAATCAAAGTCATGACGCCATCAAATGAATGCAAACTGCCTTATATATGCTCAATACTTCGTAAAACAGGTAGGCAAACTATCCCAAATGGTCAAGACAGCTGCCATAAATGATCAAATGTGTGTGAACTCAAAACTTGGGTGTAATCAATCTGCAATGGTCCCAAAGGCACAAGTGAGCAACATGAAGTCTGTGTGCCTCAAAGTCAGAGGCAAATGAAAAATGCAGACGACACATAAATAAAGTCCACACGAGCTCAATGCATCAGTGAGACAAGTTCAAGAGGGGTGGCAACTAGTTCGAACCAGGCTAAAGTCACCAATAATATGCAGTACTAGTCTCGAGCCCAAGGTAGTGCAAACCAAAAGTGCAAATGCAAATTAAACAACAACCGTGATGAAGATGCAGTGATGGAACAAAAAGGCCAAGACCAATATCAAACAAGTCAGTGCCAAAGTGTTAACCAGGTCAAAAATCAAGTGTGTCATGATCGAACAAAACATATGAAAAGGTCAGAGATAAATCCCAAAACCAAGTCCAGATTCAAAGTCATGGATCAAAAGGGATTACCAAAAATGTCGAAATCTGACTTAATTATAAACCCAGAAATCATCATAGATTGCGGGGTGGACAACAGAGCAAAGCAAGAACTATCGAGTTCAAGCATGAATCAAAGGAAAAGCAACAGAACACTAATCAGAGAAACCCCAAAATCACGAAAATCGAACTGAGCTTCGAACTCTAATAACTCAAAGCATGAATTAGATGTGAGCGGGGGAGAAACCACTCACCTTAGCCACGAATGATGCAGCCAAAGTCCCCTCGAGCACGACTATCATCGAAGCAGCCAGGGCGAAGTCATTGAAGTTGGCGCCCTCGATTTCCAGAAGCAATTGATCGAAGAAGCCCAAATTTGAGGAACGAACGAACGCGAGAAAAATCGAGCTGCCATTATTTTCTCTCGTTCGATTTAGTTTTAGGGTTACGAAAATGGAAGAATGGGAGAGAGGAGATCGGGTTTGCCCCTGATATCATCTCGGCAAAGCCAAGAAACATGGGCCAAGATTCAAATTGTAAAGCCCGGTCAACAATTTTTATAAAAGAATTTCAAATTTGATTTAAAATCCCAAACAACGATTAACAATTTTATTAAAGACTTTTAAATACGATTTAAAACTCAATATCAATTGTCAACTAGATTAAATCGTCATTTTGTCAAAAATTAAAATTTACAAAAACTTGGGTTGTTACACTTGTTCATCCAATTCACGTTCAATCTTACCTTGCTTTGAGATTCGTGCCTGGATTCGTAGCTCATTTCTTTGTCAAATCTATCTAGCCTCGAAAGGTGAGCAATCACTCACGATTAATGTTCTTTTATTTATTAAATTTGATTTCAATTGAAACCACAATTGAAATATGCTGTTGTTAGTTATTTACACTGTTTTATATGTTATTACCTGTATCAGTTCACCTGTGACATCTGACACCATTATCTGTTAATTATATGATGATAATCCCGTTTGGTTGATAATTGATTGATTGTTTGTTGTTTATATTGGATGTAAATTGTAAATGTTGTAAGTGATAAATAATTTGAAATTGTCGTAGGATAGTTAGATTTGATATATGTGATAAATTTGATTTAATGACATTTGCATAATATGACCTCTTTAAATGTTTAAATAAATTGACACGTAGAAATATGGTTAATCACACCTTGAACCATTTAAATGTATGTTGTATAGATTGATGTAGTATGAAATTTAATAATGAATATCAAGTGAAGAACCGTATAAATATTAGTGTAATAATCTTTAATCTACATGAAATGATAGTGTAGATTCTAGAAATAATTATATTAATTTACACAAATAACAATGTGAATTAATACGATTATTTCGGGATTATTTGAATTAATTATTGGATTGTTATTTATGTTTGCTATTGCTTGTTTATTTACTTTGACACCATCCCAGTTATCACACTGCAAGTTCCCTTTGCTATGCTTTGATTTTTGAAATGAAATGGAATCGGGTTGAAATGATATATACCCAAATAAAACTTTGACTTAGGATAGAAAATTAAATAAAACCCGATTGGTCAATAATTTGATTTAAAAATAAAATAAAGATTTTATTTGAATAAATGATAAGGTTTTGAAATGAAGTTGGAATTTGAATTTTTATGAAAGGAAAATGTTAATATTTAATAATATGAAACAAAATATTAACAATGTAATTGATGAAAGAACATTGTTTAATTTAAGAAACGATTGAATTAAGTTTTGAAATTATTTAATAATTAAGTTTGAAATTATTTAATAATTAAGTTTGAAATTATTTAATAATTAAGTTTGAAATTATTTAATAATTTAGTTTTGAGATTATTTAATAATTAAATAAGATTGAATTATTTAATAATTAAATAAGATTGAATTCTTTATATAATAAGGGAGATTGAACTTCCTAAATAAGTGAATTAAGTTTCTTTATTTATTGAGTTTTGAAATTTGTAACTAAGTAAAAAAAATGTGAAATTGAATTTCTTTAACCAAAAATAAAAATGAGATTTATTGAAATTTATGTAAGACCTGTAATTTAAAGAATTTGATTTGACGAATCTAATTTAATCAAATTTGTAAGTTTTGATATATTGGAGTTGAACTTAAGTAATTGATTTATTGAATTGGAAATTAAATAGAAATTGTTTTGAATGATAAATTAACTTAACGAATATTGAATGAAATCGATAAATGAATTTAAATTGATTTGAATGTTAAATCAAATCGATTTAAATGATTTCGGAATGAAACTTATATACGAACTTGAATCAATTTTTGAATTGTTTTAAATAAAATTTGAAATTGAATTATAAGATTTTGAAATGGGAATTTGGAAATTTTGAAACGTAAATTATGGAAATTGATGTAGGAAGACAAATGGAATGTTGATTTAAAAATTGAAATTGAAATTGAAATTGATTTGGTTTTGAAATAAATAAACGACCAATCGGTGTAATAATCACAAAAGTTATTAAAGAGACCAGAATCGGTTAGGGACATACTCACTGTCTAAACCGAAAACCACTTTAATAACTATACGCGGAGTGTGATCCAGAATGAAGTGGTTGGAATGATGTACGTGGTCACTGAAGAAAGAGAACGATAATGGATAGCCTTGATACTTGTGTCAAATTGGAAATGACTAAAACAGGAGCCGTGCCGGGCCAAATGGGGTTAGCTACCTCGAGCGAACACACTTCTTCATATGCAACTCATTACTTGTTATCGATTGGTGCACCCTCGAATTTTGGGAGTGTTGTTTCGCAGTGTTTGCGATCGTTGCGGCGATGCATTCTCACCAGTCCGGATCAGGCAAACGGTAGTTTCACTACCTTGGGTATTGCCTCATGTGCCTTGTGATACTTGTATCCATATACGCGACCACTACGATTTGTTTTGTGGTATACCTATGGAGTACTCCCTGATATCCCACTAGTTTACGGTGGAGTTTACAGTGCTGTATATTCTATGATGCTTATATAAAATGTGTTAAGGGGAATAATGGTAACGCCTTAACACTATCTTGATACTTTATATTACTGATAGGCATTATCTACTTAGCGTACACTACTACATATGTAACGACCCCGAATTTTATAAATATTTAAATTGATAATTAATTCAATTTTTGGATTAAAATTGTTAAATTAATCGATAAATTGATGCGAGTCTTCCCGAGTCCAAATAAAATATATTAAATCATTTTAAATTTAGAAATTGTATATATATATATATATGTGAATCTATATATATGTGCATATATGAGTAAATTTGAATTTGACTTTAGAATTTGAGTAAACGACTTAGAAAATGATTTGGGTTTAAAAATATTAATTATATAAATTAATTTATTGGTAGTTAGTTCTAAAAGCATAAAGATATATTAATATGAATTAAATATTTGATAGTTAAACTTTAAAACAAAGAAATAAAAGTAAGTAATTATACTAGAAATAGATATAAGTCTAAGAACAAACTCATTCCATATGCAGGCTAGGAATAGAAATAAAAACAAGTGTATGCATCTTCACACAAATAAAAAAAAGGGAAATCAAATGAAATGATTCATGTAAACAAGGGAGGAAGCATATGTACTTGCTAATATTTTCCCAGCCGAAGGAAAATAAAATGTATATGGTACAAACCATTAATGCAGCCCCAAACAAGTATGCTTTAGACTCCAAATGAAAAAAAATCTCTGGCCATATTCGTACTAGAAAGGAAAATATACATCATCACTTGTACAAACAATATATATATTCACCTGTTAACTCAAATGCATTTATATCAGCCTTCTACTCTTAATTCGTCCATAAAAGCTAAGGCAAAAAAATCTAAAGTAAATATCATCTTAAAACTGAAACAAAGATTCAACAACAATTCAAACCAACTCGAACCAGATATTCAAGAAGAGGATTCCAGTTTGAAATTGCACAAGCCTGTTTTCAACAAAAGAAGTGCTCTGTTCTTTCTTTTAACCATGGTGAGCAACTACCCTTTTAAATTCTTAAGTTTGTTATATCTGGGTAGTATGTGGAAATCTTTGAAGTTATGAAGTAAAATAGGCTTGTATGATGGTGTAAATATGCCTGTATGTATGTATACTTTGTGAACATGTCTGGAAAATAGGCAGATATGCCTCTGTTCAACATTTACAGGGTTTAAACCTGTTTAAAAAAATCATAATCTCATCCTATAATCACCTATAGACTTTGATGTCTAAAAGGAACCAGTTTGAATGGGCAAGATCAAATTTTTAAAAATACTTTTAAGTAGTTGAAATAAATGGGTACTGGGAAAATATAAAAGCACGGCAAGTTTAAATTTTGTTCAAAAATTTAATTGATTAAAACTTGAGTTTTGATTTCATGAACTCGTTCGCTTTCACAAACCATGATTTTTAAATATAGATTCATGATTTTTAAGTTAGAAAATCTCGAGCATGAGGAAGTTGAACGGAAAACCTGTTTCCGTTGATTCTCGTCGACCCACGACGAACTAAGTGTCGTGATCACTGGAGAAGGAGGTTAGGGGTTTGAGGATCATCGGAAAAATGGTCTGAAATTTTCGTACACGCCGAGGTGGTTGATCGAAGGTGATTTAGGGTTTTACTAGCTTTTTGGGTTGGCGATGTTTCATAAGCAAGTTCGTCGACGTCAGGGCACCGGAAGGGACCGGTCCAGGGGAATCGAAGCGTTGATGTGTGACGCGTCTCTGGAAGGAGCGACGTGGATTCCAGTGACTAGAATCGGCGGCGGTGGTGTAATTTGTCGATCGAATGTAGTTCCAGTGGTTGCTATTCAACTCGATTTTGAGTTCGTTGTTAATTCATCGATCTGGGTGTTCGCCTAGGGAGAGGAGGTCAGTGGCGACTTCGTGGCATGCGGCGACTTGGTCGGAGATGGCCAGTCCGGTTGTGCACGTGCACGCGTATCATTTACGTGTCTGGGTTCATTGCTGGGAAGTAAGGGAAGGAAGAAGATGGGCATGGGTCAGTCTCGATGATTTCCTGGGTTTGTCTCGAAGAAAGGATGTTCGCGAGTGGTTTCGTGATGGAGTCGGGGGTGACCCGGAGTTTTTCGCTCGCTTTAGCTCGGGTTTGTTGTTAAGCAAGCCTGGTTTTTAAAATAAAGTAAAAAGTATGAACAGTTTTGTATAAAGGCAAAGAAATACAGAGTTTTTAAGCAAAGAGAAAGTATAAGATTTAAAAGCTAATGAAATTTTGTTTATGTGTATTTAAATAAGTGAGTTTTCAAAAGAAGAAATCAAGTTTTAAAACTAGCTTCAAGATTTAATTTTAAAGTTAAATCTTTTCTTTAAAATTTCCTTGAGTTAAATAATGATTTAACAAGTTTATTAAAAAGGTAAAAGAATGGTTAGCCAAGTTAATTAATGTAAGTAATTAAGGATAATTACTGAATGAAAGTAATTAATTAATGATTAAAATTGATTAATCAAGTGATTAAGAATAATTAATTAAGGATAATTAATTAAATGGTAATTAATTAATGTGATTAATTAATTAATGTGATTAATTGAAGGTAAATTTGTTAAGATAATTAATTAAAGAATTAATTAATAATAAAAGGTTAATTAATTTATTATGAATGGTTAATTAATAAATGATTAAAGAATAATTAATCAAAATAATTTGAAATTTATCGATGTTAATCAACCAGGATTAGAAATTCATAAGAAATTAATCTGATTTGAATTGATTAGATAATTAAGTGATCTTACTTATGAATGTTTGAATTCTATTGAATGTGAATTGTTTGATATCCCTGATATGTGATGATTTGTGATATACCCTGATTTATGTTTTGTGCTACGCTGTTATATCTGTGATGTATATATTGTTATATGAATATGCAACCCCTTGGCCCATAAAACGGCACTTGAATTTCGATGCGACAGGGAGTCAGATTCCAGTTGGTGATCCGAAACCCACATCGAATTGTAATGATGAATCTTTGTGACTGATAAATTTATTTTATCTATGAATCTATGAATGAAGATAAGCGTTGTGGATTATACCGCTTATCGATATATCTGTGATGAATGTTGCACTATTGTGTGAAACCCCTGGACTACACCATACACACACAAATATGGATTTCACGTGGAAATCGGTTAAGTCACAGATGACTTAAATTAATGTTTTGAAATTGAAATTTTAATTTCAATTGATTTTGAGATTGGAAATTTGGGTTTAAAGTGAAAAGCTTTTGAAATGGGATTTCAAAGATAAAAGTTATTTCGAATAACTTAATCGAGTTTTGAAAATTTAAATAATTTGATTTAAATTTGAATTCAAGTTTGAAATTGAATTCTATGATTTGAAACTAGGGATTAAAGATGTTGTACAAGTTATATATGGGTTAAACCATTTTAAAGATATTAATTTGGAAATTTGAATTTAATTCAAGGGTTTTAACTCGTGTAAATATAACTGGATTTTTTTCCGAAACGAAAACTACTTGTTTTCAAATAATAATAGCTTTCATTTTAAGAAAGGATTTCCAATTTGTGTTGAAAGAATTTCAAGTTTGAAATAGAATTGAAATGTTTTGAAATTTATGAAATGAGTCTTTGATTTCAAAGACCGGATGAGTTAATCTAACTTGAAATGGAATTGTTTTAAAGATTATGAATGAATCTTTGGAAACGAGTTTTGAAAGCTATAAGTTAAATCTTGATTTAAAGATTTAACGATTTAATCAAATTGAAATGGAAATCGATTTGAAAATCCATGAATGAATCTTTGTGAACGGGGTGAACTTTGTGAATTGAATCTTTTTGATTAAAGGATTAAAAGTGTGGAAATTGTTTAAACCATTGAGGGTTTTTGAAATGAATCTTTTTGTTTAAAAGATTGGAAATGGTAATTTGTTTTAACCATTCGAATGAAAAGTTTTGGGCTTTAAGCTGTGATTTAACTGAGACCCCAGTATCCATATGATTTTTAATTGCGCTCGTTATTCGGTTTAGCCGGGAGAGGACCTTTGTGTCATATAACCCATTCCGAATAGTGATACGACGATATGGATAGCATTTGAAGACCGGTGGTGAAGACCGGGTATTTGCGAGAGCGATATGATGACCTATCGATTTTCTCTACATCATGGCTCCGGTATAGAGATTCCCTAAGTGATGGGAAGTCCGATCGAGATTGTGAATACCCGGATTTGCAAGGGCTTCTTCGGAAGTGCCTTCGGTTCTGTTCGAACCCGGAACAGACTTGTATGGATTTGTGTCTGACGTTACACTTTGAGATGTAAAGCTGGTTTCTATCAAATACATTTCTGTTGGTGGCGGAGAATTTATTCTCTTAGCTTAACACCCTTCTTTGAGACGTACGAGCTCAGAGGTTATGTAGTTGATGGTTACTAGTGATACATTCCCAATTTGGTAATGTGGCATACGAAGTGCTGCTGATCATTTGTTGATCGAAGCGTGGCTTTGTGAAAAAGCGTGGCTTTGTGGACGAGACTTCGTCGAGCCTCACAACCCAGTAATGGTCGAAACAGGAATGTGGCGACAAAGGTTTGTAGGGGTAGCGCCCCTAGGGTATGTCATTTCCTTCTGGATAAAAGGTGATATCATGGTATGGAGCCCAGATATTTTACCTATGTGGATGCTGCACAGTTATTATACTTTGTGGTTGTTGCTTTATGATCGAGGGCCCTCGGATAAAGGTCGGTAACGACCGGGGGATGACATGACTCGTGTGTTAGTTACCTAGTTACAGCTGTACAGCGTGAGGTAGCGTCGGCCTTTTGTTTGCAGAGATCCGGTTAGGATCCGGGGCGTCTTTCCAGAGGCGTTTCTATTTCGGTAAGGAAGTTCCTTTGCCTGATCATTTGTTGGAAATCCAAAGAAACAATACGAACCTGTACGGTTTTAGTTGTATTACCTGCTATGGGATGTGGCGGTAACCTGCTATTGAACGTAGTAGCTATAGTAGGCATACAATAATGTTGTATGCTGGCTAAGATTAATATTATATTTTCGAAATGGTTTTCGACACTATGCACTAATGATAATAATATCGAGTGATTTTGCGTAATAAGCATGTTTGACTATCATAAGGAGAAATCTCCTCCAATTCTGCGATTGCATTGTGTGTGTGGCGGGAGGCCTTATGGTAGTTTCATTTTCGAAAAGCATTGCGGGTTTCAATGTTTAAAAGCCTTTTGTGTTTGTTTAAAGATAAACTGTTTTTGTTGCTCACACCAGTTCCATGACTGATCCGGAGTTTATTGTTCCCTTCCTAAACTCTGGGTGCCCACTATTTTCCACACGGGCAGTCTAGAGTTGGGTTTTCTCAGATATTCAGGTTTGGTAGATTATCTGGAGCTAGTCAGTTCTTGGAGTTCATGGATTGACGTTGCTTATCTTGGAGCACTCTATTGGAGATATTCTATCCGCTGCTGGTGTTATCTATTTTCTTTTCCGCTGCTATTTCTTGTATCATATCTCTGATGTATATAGATATTCATTGTATCATCATTGTATCTGGATATTGTATTAGATGTTGTATATCTATATTCTTTTTCTTCCGCTGTGTTGTTATACTTAATGTTGTTATAAGCTCCGGCGAATCGGATTTGAACGGTCGAATCTGCGGCATTCTAGTACAATAAGAAGTACGGATGTTGATTTTCGAGCGCGAAAATCCGATTCGTTACAACATAGTAGATAGTTTAACGGATCCTTAGAGGATGGTTTTTCCAAACATCCTTTGAGTTACTTGTATTTCAGTTGCTATTTCACTTGAGTTGGATTTATTGATATAAGAATGTTAATCCTGACTCGAGTGTTTTGTGTTTTGCTTTACGCTCGGGTCAGACTGAGTGTACCAGTATTTGAGACTCACCTTTGGAGTTGGAGCTTCGCTTGGAGATCCAGCTATCTATCCAGCTTTCAGATATCCAGTTGATTCCAGTGATTGTATTCTGATTCTTATATTTGACTATTGTATTCGAGACATCTGCTGTACCTTATTTAACTCTGATATGTATATAGTAGCTTCATGAACTACTATCTTTTATTTCCGCTGCATTTATTACTCTGTGTCTGTGATCTGTGATTATTTATTTACTGTATATCCTGAGTTTTGCTAAATTTAAATTAACAATTCGGTATTTTGAATTACTCAAGTCCGACATGTGCGGATGCGAATAGTCCAAAATAGCGGGTCGTTATAGTACCACTCTCTGGCACTCTTGAGAAGTTCATTCAAGGGAGCGCCTTTTTCCCTAGAGCCACTTTCAAAACACTTTATACTATACACATATAGTATTTTCCAAATCATACACCTAGTATGAATTCCATATAAATCTCCTTTCTCAAAATCGATTATCCCAAAATCGATAATTCACAAACTATGCTTTCCAAATTCCAAATTTGATTTTCCTCAAAAATCAAAAGCCTTTCCAAATCCATAGGTTCCGAAAACCTTTTCTCAAAATCATTCTCATAAGATCCTTTATGTGTGTGTGTATATATATATAACTTTAAAAATCTTTGGATCACTTCAAACTTGTATAAATTCCCTTTCTATACTTCAAATACTTTCAAAAACCCTTTTCTTTTGGCAAAAAAATTCAACAAGGGGAGTTTTATCATATATATAACAAAGATACATAACTTTGTTTATTCCAAATCAAATATTCAAATTTGATTACTCTATAAAGTCACTTACCAAATTACTTACTTCCATAAAGCAAATTTTTACCATAGAAATATCCAATTTCCACTTTACTTCATCATATATTTCACAAAATATACTTTCAATTTCAAAAACATTTATAGTTCTTATCCACAAATTTTCAATATCAATTTTATTCAAACCCGTACAATGCACATAAATCATCCGTACGCTATATCAATCTGATCGCTCACTCAATCACAAAATTTCTCTTTTGAACTAGTATCGTCCACCCAACTTCCTAGTGCAGACTCAGATCTAGTTTCTTGATCAGAAACTGTCATTCTCCTTGCATAGTCACAACTATGATAGAGAATATCCAGAATCAATCAAAAATCCATATCCTGGTTCGCCGTCGAAAATCGAGCGAAAAATCCCAACTCGGATTGATAATACTATCTCGAAATTCTGTGCTCGAATCTGGATCAAATCACTATGCGAATAGAATAACATACATACATCCTACGTATCTATTCCCATTGATTATTAACCAAATCAATTCCCTTTTCTATTCACATTCACTTTTGATTTCTATTCACTTATTCACATGTTCCTCAATCCTCTCTTGGATTATCACTTCAATTCTTATCTCAGTTGGGTATTTAATCAATAACAGTTTGGACTCCGACCAGTTTATATTTAGAAAATAGCTTGAAATTTTAAAAATAGATAAATAGTTGAAAAATAATTATTAGTTTGTAAAATAGTTGTAAAATAGTTATGTTATTGTAAATAGTTGAAAAATAGTAATTATTTATAAAACAATTGAAAAACAGTAATTAGTTTATAAATCATTTGTAAAATTGTTAAATAGTTCCAAAAGTAATTGTAAAACAAGCTTAAGATAGTTTTAGGTTTAAAAAGAAAAGTTTTGTAGTAAATAGTTTGGAAAAATAGATTTATATTAAAACAATTTATTTTAAAAATAGTCCAGAGTCAAACTGTTCAATTCCCCATCAATTCAATTTAAATTTCCACTTCCATTTAAATTGACTCACTTCTAATTTGAATAACTTTCCTCAATTTCTTTTCAAATTTAAAATCGAATTCCATTTGAATTTGAAACTATTTAACTTCGATTTCCTTCCAAATTTAAACCAATTCAAATTTTCTATTTGAATTTTAAACTTATCCATCTTAAATTACAATTCCCATTAATTCAAATCAAATTCAGTTTGAACTAATTCAATTTAAATCTCAAATTTTAAACCATCTCGAATTATATAAATTCGAGTTAAATTTTCAAATGTTGATTTAACCCCTTAAATCAAATTAACCTTTATTTTTAAATCAATAATCCAAATCTTTAAATAATTTAATTCCGAGTCCAATTCTCAAAATTCCATTTTAAGTTATCTTTACTTAACTTATTTCAAAGTTCAAATAAGAGTTCAAAACAATGTTATCATAAAAATTAAATTTATTACCCAATTTTATCTTCCAGTTTTGAAACCAGTTCTTAAACAAATTTTAATTTACAAATTCAATTATTCAAATTTTCTGTTCAAAGTAATTCCATATCCTTAATTCCAAATTAAAGTTTAATTTCCCTTTTATCTCAATAATGGATATATTACCACACTTCATTCCACATTCATTTAAACAAATCCAATTCACAATTTAAAGATTATTAATAAAAATAGGATGACATCATCCAATTTATTCTAAAACATCCACCCATTTCCAATTTTCGGATCTCAAACCATTTTGAGATCACACAAACTCCCAATTCAAATTAACCATTATACTTCCCAAGTTAAATCTCAATTTCATCTTGAAATTTCCAATTCAGGTTGTGTAACAACTCGCATATTTTACGATTGTATATTTAAATATTTTATTTAAATATAGCGTCGTTAGTCGGATTAAAGTCCGAAAAGCTACTTTTTGCAAACAGTCAAATTGGGACTCGAGACCACTTTCATTGAGTCCAAAATGGTGTTTGCGACTATTTTGAGTATAAGCTTCGATATGTTTGGAGTTGAATGAATTTTGATATTTTTCTACTTGGGCTTTGGGTTTGGGTTTCAGCCAACTAACCCATCTAAACACCCTAACTCAGCCCTCTTCTCACTTCACTCTCATTTTGCTAACACTTTCAAGCTTTTGAGATTAATGGGGGAAGAGAAAAGGAATTAGAAATTCCTAAACCCTAGTTTCCTTTTGCAAGCTTCAATTCTTGCTCCAAAATCAAGGCAAAGCTTTGGTAAGTATCTCCTTCTTCTTCTCCAACTCATTCTCTATTTGATTTCAGAAATTTCCTAAACCTAACTTAGGAAATATTCTTCTTTTGAACTTAGATTCAAGCTTCTAGAGTTGAAGTGGTTGATCTTCCTTTGCTTTCAAGCTTCTCATTCATTGTTTTTGGGATTAAAGGTGAGATTTTTATCTCACATCTATGTCTATACTATCTTTGATTGTTAGGTATGAATTCCTAACACCTTTACATGTTCATATGATTTTGATTTGGATTGATTTGGTGAATATTCCAATTTTTGGTTTTAAAGTCCAATTTTGGGGAAAATCCTTTTAAGGATGTTTGAACATGTTTTCGGTGAAGCATCGAAGAGCCTATAGGGTTGGGTTGCCAATTGGCGTAAACCCTTAGCACCCATTGCTCGTCCGATCGCCGTTTGTTGGATTTTGCCCCACATGAGGGGCTAGACTGAATGTGCTTCAGAAGCAGGTTCGGTCGACCGAACCAGTGGTTCAGTCGACTGAACCAGAAGGCAGGGAATGCCTTAGAAGCAGGTTCAGTCGACCGAAACAGTGGTTCAGTCGACTGAACCAGACCCAGGAAATTGCCTGGGTCTGTATCAGTCGACTGACTCTGGGGATAGAAATTTCATATCCCTATGTCAGTCGACTGACCACCTGGTTCAGTCGACTGACCTGCTTTCTTCAGCCCCATTTGATTATTTTGCTCGAGATTCCAATGTTAATCGATTCGTGATTTATCCTATTTGTTGTTATCATTCATTATCGATTTTGGTGACTTCTATTTCGGGATTTTTGGTATATTTATTTTGATGGATTCGGCATCGATTTCTGTGGATTTGATTCACGTCTTCTTATGTGAATTTTTGATGATTGATTGTTTCTACAATCATTTCTATGACTTGTCACTTTAAAAATACAAAGGTTTCTATACTAGTAGTAAATACTCAAACCCTTTCATCAAAATGATTTTAACACTACTTTTAAACACAAAGCTTGTTTATAAAACCGTTTTCTAATCTATTAGTATATACAAACCTTTACCTCATTCGTATGAGAAAATCTAATTAAACGGCTTGGCAAAACAAGTGGTATGAAACGCTTGCGTTTACTTCGTCGGTTAATTCTTTGACTTGTTCGATTGAAACTCCTGTGACAACTTTCGAGTGGAAATCTACAATCTGTTCGTAAATATTTGAGTTAAGAAAGTGGTTATGGGACATGAAGCTAAACTCTTATATTTACTAGCTTAGTGTAATCGACACTTCTTGATGGTCGATGATGATCATTTTATGGTTTAGACTAGCAATGTGCGATGTCTCTTCATCCACGTGGGGGACTGTACCCAGTTTTATTGAGCTTCGTCTCATTTCTATTGTGGGCTAGCGACCCATGTTCTTTTATGGTGTTCGGTTCATCGGATGTACCGCTATTGTACTACATTGATGTCTCGGCTTTTTAGTTCATCGGATGTACCGTTATTGTACTACATCGATGCTTCGGCTTTCGAGTTCATCGGGCGTACCATTATTGCACTACGTCGTTGTTCCGAATTATTTGAGTTTCGAGTTCATCGGGCGTACCGTTATTGCACTACGTCGCTGTTCCGAAATATTTGAGTTTCTGGTCCCTTGGGCGTACCGTTGTTGTACTACGCCGTTGCACCGGCTCAATGGTTAGCGACCATGGAATAGCATTTCGTTTGTAATAGGCCTCCCCCTTTGATTTCTGGATTTCTAATTGATGATTTCTGGAATTTATGTTTCACCAACTTTGGCGTTTGGCATTTATATGTTTGTCAATATTTGTAGTTTGGTGAATAAAATAAAGAATATGATATTCTTTTTGGTATCTTGAGATGATTGGAGATATTGTATGATTTTTGTTGTTATTTGATGTATACTTGACACAGTATGGCATTTTTTTGTTATCATACGTTTTTGGTCACATCTCTTATCCTTTCTCATTTTATCTGATAATTATAGCTAGACTGATCTGTTTATTATTTTCTTCTTAAATAATACTCGGGTCAGACCGAGATATTTCAGGTGCTCATGCTTGACTTCTTATCAGGGATTATTATTTGATTCTTTTGGCTAACTACTTTAGATTAGTAGTTTCTGTTATCATACATTTGAGATATGGACTCCTTGATGTATAATTATTCTTTTGTCCCGCACTTGTTTCTATTCATTGTGATGTAGTGGATCTTATATGACCACTATTTTGATGTACACTTTCATGTGATATATTCATATCTTATTCCGCCTTTGTGATATGAACTGTGACTGATTTGTGTTATGTTTATTTCTATATTTGTTTCCGAAGACTACTTAGCCACTGTGTGGTAGCTTTGTGTTTGTATTAGATATGTCAGATTTCCTCCAGAGATGAAATGTAAGTTATATTTTTTGACATATTAGTGCTCGCACAAAGCAATTACACAGATGGTCGCTCCTCAACAGCCTTATTCTTCGTGCTAGTCGACGGCATTACCTCGTAGTGTCCTTGGCTAGCGCGAGTATAGAGGTGGGGCGTCACAACATGGTATCAGAGCCAAACTTCGGAACAATGTAGAATAATCTAGCAAGAATCATTGTCCTAAGTCTTTCTTAGGAATCGTGCCATAGGATTTGATTCGAGTCTTCGAACCGTTCTATCCTATTTTCTTTTGTGATGCCTTGTTTTATCAATCAAGGTTGTTTGATATTCATTTTGAGAATAACCTTTTTTCCTCTTCTTTCTTTCTTTCTTAGAGAAGAGAAATGGTTAGACCTGGCCGTCCCAGTGCCGGTCAATCTAGTGCTACTCCCCAGGATGGAGTATTCATGTCTGCCCAACAACTTTTGGATCCTGAATCAAAGGTTTATCTGTGCTTTGAGTAAGAACCCCAAAAAGATTTTACCTTTGAAACTTGAAGTTCCTTTCAATCAGCTTGTGGATATCACTCTTCGACATAAAGAGGTTTGTAAGTGATAGTGATATTGGAATTTCCAAGTAGAGGCATATTAAGTTCAAAAGCCCTAATCCCAATAAGAAAGTGAAGCAAACTACTTTAGTAGCAAAGACTCCAATCCCTAATCATGGAGGATGCTACAATTGTAATTCTACGGACCACTATGCAAATATGTGTCCGAAACCCCTCTTGTCGCTATTGCAAAAAACTGGGTCATCTTTTATCTGCATGTCCCAAACTTTTGAGCAAGGGCATGAGAAAGCTAAATATTGTGTAAACGCCTAGTAACACTTCACTTAATCAAGGTATTTTTCATTCTATCCTTGATGGCATTGTTTTATTTCGGGATGTTCTCATTTGAGTTCTTGTTGATATGAGTTCATCTCGCTATTTCATATCAAAAGAACTTGTTGATTCATTTTCTTTAAAACATTTTGGGCTTGATGACTTCTTTGAGAATTGCGAATCCGGTTGGTGGATCTGCAACACTCAATTTGCTTTGTTTTGATGTCGAGATTGTTTTATGTGATTTTTTCTTTCCAAGCCGATTTGCATGTCATGCGTTATTTAGGCTTCGAAATTGATTTTTTGGGAAAGGATTGGCTTTATTATTATGAAGCCCACATCCTATGTCCTGAGCGGGCTATTTATCTTCGACATTCTCAATCTGTTAAGCAGATTTCTATTGTTTTTAATGATTTTGGTTTCCAAAATTTGGTGGTAACATTTTATTCTTTAAAAACCCACTTGATGAGGAAAGTGTTATTTCTCTCATTCAAGTAGTTTGTGAATTTTCCGTATTTTTGAGCTTGTCTTAGGATTATCACCTAAGCAATCTATTGAGTGGTGCTAAGGTCTTTTCAGTTTGACCTTGCCACCGGTTTTCATCAGCTATGAGTTGCGGAGGATAGCATTCCACTTACCGCATTTCGCACTCGTTATGATTCTTATGTGTGGTTCGTTATGTCATTCGGTTTGATGAACCTTCTGCCTTATTTCATCCATCTTATGAATCGAGTATTCTACGAATATCTCGATGAGTTTATTCTTGTATTTATTGATTATGGATGAAACTAACAAATTTAAAAATTTGCAAATCTTTTTAATAAGATATTTATAAGTATGATTGGGTTTTGTTCTTAAACGAGCAAAGAATATTTGTAAATTTTATAAGAGACATGTTTATCCTATATAGGATGATTTTGTGTTGTTTTGCCCATTGAGTGCTTTAAGAATTCTGGTCGGTGTGCTTGATCAACGTTATCAATAGGAATCTCCTAAACGCTATGATGAGACAATCAGACACAGTAAATTGACTTGTAAAATGTAAATTTTTCTGAAAAGATTATTACATAAAGATAATTGTAATTTTGAAAGTATTAGCTTTTTGGGAAAGAAGATTATTTAAAAGAACTCTTTTCCGATACTCTTATTCTTGTGATTCCCAAAGGGAACCAAGACTTTATTGTTTATATCGATGTTAGTCATGTTGGTTTGGGTGTCGTTCTCTTGCAAAAGAGAACGTGCTATCACTTTTGTTTCTAAATCATTTAAGCCTATCGAGACTAGATATCCCACTTATGATCTAGTGCTCGCGGCTATTGTTTCCTTTACACACTAAGTTATCCTTAAATTTTAAATCACCTTTGGTTTTTAATTCAAATTTTTTTTTCAAACAACCCTTGTTTGCAATAAGTCCCTTTTATTCCAATAATACTTATTTATTATTTCTTTTAGCACTTTGAAACAAATTCCAAAATTTCTGGCTTAGATTTAAAACTTCACAATCTAGATCATCTTCAGTTCCAATTTATAAGTCATACTTATTTATTTATCCATAATTATTAATTAATTAAAGTAATTAATCCCTCTTTAATTAACCTATTAATTTAATTTATCCTAGATCATTAAACCTTAATAAATCTTTAAAATAAAGTATTAGCCTTTACAACTACTTTAATT
The DNA here is from genome assembly GCA_030737815.1 of Allium fistulosum. Classification (NCBI taxonomy): domain Eukaryota; kingdom Viridiplantae; phylum Streptophyta; class Magnoliopsida; order Asparagales; family Amaryllidaceae; genus Allium; species Allium fistulosum. Next base: position 1,002,408,777 of record CM060902.1, on the reverse strand, counting down.
ATCATTAACATAAGGCTTTGAAACATTTTACTTTAAATCTTCCTTTTAATTCATTTCAAATTAAAGATTTAAAATAAATTACAAATTTAACTTTAACAAAATTTAAATCAAATTTACAAAACCTTTTTAAATCCAAATGTTAAAGAAACATTTCATTTTGCTTACTCATTAATACACAATTTATTATTAAACACAACAATCATTTATGATAATAACCAAGATTATCATATCTGGAAACCAATACATTATTATCTTAATCTGAAACTCTTTCCCAAATTCAAGATTTTAATTGCAGTTTGAATCCATTTAAAACTCATCTTTATTTAATTTCAATTTGGTTGTATTTCTATTACCACTTAATTTAATCCCAATAATTTAACAACCAATTACCTTAATATTTATTACAAAGAAATATTGCTTTATATATATCAAAATATGTTCTCATATAAAATCATTTAAAATCTTTATATAAGAAAATAACAAGTACGCTCTCATATATATACGCACACAACTCATCCTAGGGTACCACTAACCCTATCCTTGATGAGTAAACCCACCAGAGCCAAGTTTTTCGCTTAACTGGCTCTAATACCAAAATGTAACGACCCGAAATTTTCGATCCCGAAAATTCCAGATAGTTAGGAAAGAAGAAAGAGATAGAAGAAGAAGAAACAGAAACACAACACAGATTCTAACATTCGCAGTGGATCAAAATATAATATCAAATAATAACAGTTTACAAAAGAATACTGTATCAGTTGATTACATTTTTATACACCAGAGTTACACAAATACTCAAACACTGGACATATACAAAGCAACATGTCTCAGATAAACAGAAATATATCACACCGAAAACACTCCATACGTTCCTGCCATCCAGCTCGCCTCCTGAGCTCCAAAACGTCCTTACCTGAAAATCTGTAATACTCGGTCTGACCCGAGCATTACAACAAAGTAACACCCGGGTCAGGCTGGAAACCAGCGTGAGTGAACCCATCTAACATGGAATACAACATCATAAAACTTAAATAAAACCCGGGGTAACTCGTGTGAATTTTACAAATTCACATTTTGTTAGAGACATCACTTATTTCACACATCAATTTCTAAGTACCAAAACTTAGATTAAACGGTCCAATTCATTTAAATCATTCCATTCCAACTTATTGATTTCACATATCAATTTATAAAGAATCGAAGTGGTTTCGGGTATTTACTAATACCCGACTCCGGTCTCTTCGAATCCAATGTCACCTTAACTCAAGTTATTCAAGTGAATACAATTCAAATTTTAAAAACAGGATGTCACTTTACACAGCAATTCATCTTGATAGATAACCACATTATCACTGTTCAACCCAAATATATCATATCACAAACATTTCATATCAAAGATATCAACCAATTCAAGGCATTGAATATAACCCAATCATCCATAAGCAAGGTTAATTAGTCACACCATTTCTAATTAATTTTAAATGAATTAAATTAATTACTTCAATCGCTTTTTAATCCTGCTTACTTAACATTAAACCAATTAGTTAACCATCCTTTAATTATCATCTCTAATTACATTAAGTAATTAGCCTTTAATTAATTACACAAATTAATTAACCTTCAACCATTCACATTGAATAATCCTTTAATTAATCACATTAATTAACTTACCCTTAGTTTAATTTCCTTAATTGATCCATACTTTAATTAATTACAATAAGTAATTAATCCTCAATTACTTCCATTAAGTCATTATCATTAACTAATTTTATTAAGTGATTAACCCTTAATAAATTAATCATCTTTTAATTAATAACTTGATTAATTAATCACATTTATAAATCAATCTTTTAAATTGATTACACAAACTAATTAACCTTTAATTAATTATTCCCTGATTACATAAATCAATTAACCATACTTAATATATTAAATAATTATACTTTATTTGATTACATCATTTAATTCACCTTTTAAAAAAACATATAGTATTTAACCTATTATATAATTATTTTTAACAAACAATTTTGCAAACATTTTAAAACTTTGGAAACTCGTTTAAATCTTGTTAATACTTTGTTTTAGAACTTGATTTATATTTTCCCTTTGAAATTTATTTATTTTTATAACCTTTAAAACTTCATTACCTCACTTATAAAATCCCAGTCCAAACCATTTGAATTCCCGAGCAAACCACGTACAACACTCGCGCACACTTCTACTTCGAGTCACTTCTTCATTTGCATGAGAACCCACCCAAGCTATCACTTAAACCCATCATCCCAGACACGACGTGCACTTGGTGCACATACACTGTAACGACCCGCTATTTTGGACCATTCGCGTCCATTATAAGTGTATAGGTAGACACTCATGCCGGAGTTGAATTGCTCAAAATACCGCGTTGTTAATTTAAATTTGGCAAAACTGAACATATACAGTAAATAAATATAATCACAGATCACAGACACAGAGTAATAAGTGCAGCGGAATTAAAAGAGATAGTAGTTCATGAAGCTACTATATGAATATATATAATACATCAGAGTTAAACCAGATACAACGGAAGAGTAATATGATACATCAGATACAAATCAGAATACATCACTGGAATCATCGAATACTGAAAGCAGAATAGATGGCTGGATTCTTCAAGCAAAAGCTCCAACTTCAAAGGTGAGTCTCGAATACTGGTACACTCAGTCTGACCCGAGCGTAAAGCAAAATACAAAACACTCGAGTCAGGATTAACATTCTTATATTAATAAATCCAACTCAAGTGAAATAGCAATTGAAATACAAGTAACTCAAAGGATGTTTGGAATAACCATCCTTTAAGGATCCGTCAAACTATCTACTATGTAGTAATGTACGCTAAGTAGATAATGTCTATTAGAAATATAAAATATCAAAGTAGGGTTAAGCAGGGCCCATACACCTCTTAACCTGTTTATTCCCAAAAGCATATACAAGACCGTAGTTTCCCCAAAACCGGAAGTCACCAGAGGGCAATCCATATACTAAAGGTACAAATCAAAATCGTAGTGGTCGCGAATAGGATAATCAGTATGACAAGGTACATGAGGCGATACCAACTAGGATACTAGTAGTTGCGTGATCCGGACTGATGTTGGGCATAGCAGCTACTACCCCAACACCGCGAAACAACACTCCCATAATCGAGGGGTGCACCCAAATCGAATCACAAAAGTAATAGATATGGAAACGAAGAAGTGTGTCCGCTAGAGGTGGCGAACCTCAATGGCCCGGCGCGGCTCCTGTTTTAGTCATGTCAGGGGTCATCCAAAATCGTTCTCTTTCTTCAATCAACGCGTTCACCAAACCATCCACTTCATTCTGGATCAACACTCCGCGTATAGTTATTAAAGTGGTTTCGGTTCAGATAGAGAGTATATCCATTACCGATCCCGGTCTCTTTAATAACTTTCGTAATTATTACACCGATTGGTCGTTTATAGATTTCAAAAAAACCAAATCAATTTCAATTTCAAATAGAATTCGTAAATCAACATTTCATTTGTCTTTCTAAAACAATTTCCAAATTTACGTTTCAAAACTTCCAAATTATCATTTCAAAACCCTATAATTCAATTTCAATCTTTATTTTAAACAATTCAAATATCAATTTTAAATTCGTATATAAGATTCAATTCCGAAATCATTTAAATAAATTTTATTTAACATTCAAATCAATTTCAAATTCATTTATCGATTTCATTCAATATTCGTTAAGTTACTTTATCATTCGAAACAATTTCAATTAAATTTCCAATTCATTTAATCAATTCTTAAGTTCAACTTCATTAAAACAAAACTTACAATTTTGAATTAAACTAAATTTGTCAAATCAATTCTCCAATTACAAGTCTTACATTAATTCCAAAATATCACATTTCATTTTTGTTAAAGAAATCCAATTTCACTTATTTACTTCCTTAAATAATTTTCCAAAACTTAATTAATAAAGAAACTCAATTTCAATTCTTTACGAAGTAAAGTTCACTTATTCAAAAGTTCAATTTTACTTATTAAAGAGTTCAATTCAATTTAATCACTAAATAATCCAATCTTATTTAATTATTAAATAATTCAAACTTAATTATTAAATAGTTTCAAAGTTAATAATTTCAAACTTAATTATTAAATCATTTCAACGTTTAATAATTACAAACTTAATTATAATTTCAAACTTAATTATTAAATCATTTCAAACTTAATTCAATCATTTCTCAAATTAAACAACATTCTTTCATTGATTACATTGTAAATCTTTTGTTTCAGATTATTAAATATTACCATTTTCCTTTCATCAAAAATTCAAATTTCAACTTCATTTCAAAGCCATATTCTTTATTCAAATAAAATCTTCAATTTATTTTCAAATCAAATTATTGACCAATCGGATTTTTATTTAATTATCTATCCTAGGTCAAAGTTCAATTTGGGTATTTATCATTTCAACCCGATTCCAATTCAGTTCAAGATCAAAGCATAACAAAGGGAACTTGCAGTGTGATAACTGGGATGGTGTCAAAGTAAATAAACAAGCAATAACAACAACCATAACAATCCAATAATCAATTCAAATAATCCCGAAATAACCGTATTAATTCGTATTGTTATTTGTACGAATTAATAAAATTATTTCTAGAATCTACACTATCATTTCATGTAGATTAAAGATTATTACATTACGGTTCTTCACTTGTCATCTATTTACAATTCCATACATCATCAATTTAACAACATACATTAGTGGTTCAAAATGTAATTAAACAAATCCTACGTGTCAATAAATTTAACAGTTAAAGGGTCATATTATACAAATGTCAATTAATCAAATTTAACAATTTATTTTCCTATATCAAATTCAATTTCACACTATTTATCATTTTACATTAACAATTTAACGTCCAATATAAACATCAACAATCAATCAGTTATCAGCCAAACTGTATTATCATCGCATAAAAAAATTAACAGATAATGGTGTCAGATGTCACAGGTAAACTGATACAGGTAATAGCATATATAACAGTGTAATTAACTAATAGCAGCATATTTCAATTGTCGTTTCAATTGAAATCCAATTTAATAAATAAAGAACGTTAATCGTGAGTGAGTGCTCACCTTTCGAGGCTAGAGAGATAGACAATGAAGTTGAGTTACGAATCCAAGCACGAATTTCAAACAAGACACGATGGACACGGGATCAACAATAAAAGCTGATAAATCGAAATTTACGAAACAAATCAGAAGTGGATAAATGATGATAAGTGGTAAAAGTGAGCTTATATATAACTATATATATTCGAACAGAGTATATAATATATATATAAATTCGTCTACCTATACAATAAAACGGCAAATCAAGAGCTTATAATCTATATAATAAACTATCAAGTACTCTGAACAAATAGATATGTATAGATATATACCGATATACATTACATACTTTAAAGCATATAAAATTACGTTAAACTCTTAAAATCATTAGATGAAATCACTACTTTCACTTATAAAATAAAACACATTCTTTTATATGAAAGTATTTGTATAATACATCCTAAAAAACCTATGTACATAAACAGGCTAGGACTTACATCAAAACAAAGTAAGGCGACAACTATCAACTTACATAACTCACTGAAGACTAACATAAATAACGCATCATTTAAAGTTTGTCATCTATATTTAAAATGTCACTATGCATACCCTTTGAAACCAACAGACATGTTTTTCTATATAACTAGCAAATATGCAGGTTTGCCAACTTAATAGTGTGTGCTTACATGAACTTATATATACAAATAGCCTTTTTTATATATATATAACAAACTCTTATAACATATTACATAACAACCGATTATATATATAACCTATATACACCGCTGCAAGCATTTTATTAAAATTATATATATAGTTATGTATACAAGCTTCCCAGCAAACATCATAAGTTAAACACATATATACCGAACATTATATGTAAACTCTTAACACGTATATACCTATACGTATACTTTTTAAACATATTATGTAATACCCCTTTCTCAATTTAAACAAAACAAAAGTTATTACTATTTACAATATCGCATGTATAATATTTCATAACATAAAATATTGAAAGCCTACGTACAGTAAAAGTATGTACATAACCTTAAATAGATAGTATCCAACTTATGTAAATAGGTTAACTAATATATAAAATAAAACTGTAATCATATGTATAAAATCTAATATATATAGAACTTCTATAAAACTATATATATATAGCAGATCCTATATAAGTACCTTTAAATAGTCAAAAGGAAGTATATGATGCTCGATTTTGTGTAACAGAGAAAGTGGTTTGCGCGTCTGAGGTGGAAGCTACGCGGCCAGCGGAGGTAGTGCTTGGGACACGCGGATTATGGGTGAAGAACTGTGGTGAGTCAAGCTTCGGGTGGGCGAGCAGGAGAGGGAGAGAGGCGAGGCCGAGATTTTTGTTGTCACATGGGCGTTCTTGGTTTGCAGGCGGCTGAGGCCGAGGGGAGAAGTGGGGTGACAGGTTGGAGGCGAGTAGCTAGCGAATGGTTGCGGAGGAGAGACAAGGAGGAGGAGAAGCACGGTGATGTGGTGTGGCTTTTACAGGCAAAGCCGGAGGCAGTTGGGGATGGTGAGTTGGTGGAGATCTGGGTGGAAGGGTAGCGGGTTCGGCTGCTTGCTGGAAGGAGGGGTGGCCATGCGCGTGAGCAACTGGGAAGAGGAGGGAGGCGAGTATTGGTTGAGGCCAGGGTGGGATAGGTGCTGGCGACGGGGTTCTCTGGTGGTGGATCCAAGGTCTGGACAGTGAGCTTGGCGTGCGGGAGGGGGTGATTGTTGCCGTGTGATGTAGCTTTGGGAGGCGGTGACGAAGAGGCACGCGCGCGGTTTGGATTGTGGTAGGGAAATGAAGAAAGGTGAGGAGAGAAGGCACAAAGTAGACGTGCAGGCCTTTGCCAGAGAACAACAATTTGAGGAAAATATGAACAGGCAACACGTTTTGAAGTAACGTGATGAAATGTGAAAGGACAAACAAGTATATATGAGACTTGGGAATAGCAAAGGTGTGAATTCAAAACATTAATAGTCCCGAGGCTATTGGTTTTCACAGGTGAGAAATGAATGGTCACTTCCGAAATTCGAATTTCGGGACCGATACGATTAATTGTTCCGCAGATTTCATCACGTACCGAATTTTCCGAAATACACAAATGAATACACTGTTGCGATCAGCACGACGAGACGGTCGAAACAGTATACAGATATTAGTGGTATGATTGAATTATAAAAAGTCGAATTTTCTAATAGCGGAAAATGCAAGAAAAACGCTGAAAAATAAGATCGACGGAGGCAAAGATGTCCGAATTTGGAAAAACGACAAACTGGCATCTTGCTCAGAAGATGGTTTAGAATTTTTCTATGTAAAAATATTTTGGTTTTGAAAACATTTTATTTTCAACGTTTTTTTTTAACTGATTAAATTGAAGTGAATTTACGCGCGAAATAAACTTTCATATTTTCGGACGAAAATTTACCAGTTGCTATGTTTAATTAGACGTATTCCAAATATTAAATTTATATTTCAAAATTTTATCGTTTAAAATTTCACAAAATTTCAACTAATTACGTTATTAAAACAGTTGAAATTTACGGGTCGTTACATTCTCCCCCACTCAAAACTTTTCGTCCCCGAAAAGGAACGAGGTAGGAGAATAGAAACAACCAGAAAGAAAAACAGATTTGAAATACAAAATAACAATCACTTTAAACCATATAAATTCAAATTTAAATTAATTGATATTCAATAATTGATTTAATCCATTTGATTTTACCAAAATCAATCTCAACTATTTCTAAATTCATTATCTTACTATCCAATTGTCCTAAATTTACAATTTCTAAAACCATAAATTTGAATAGTCTTTTATTATAATCATTTTTATTTTCAATAGATTTAATTCTTTAATTCCAAATTATTATTAAATTTATTCTACTTAGTATATCTTATCACATATATTTAACCCATATAAATTAATTTAAACCGTACAAGTTTCGATTTAAATTACTTTATATTTACTAATTGCTTTTAAATTCAAAGTATTTTCATAAGTTGATCAAATTTCAATTTATTAATTCTTTCAAAACAAATTATTTCATTATTAACTGAGTTTACTTATTATCTTATCTAATTCTATTAACATCTTTATAATCAAAATTTAGTGTATAACATTTATTATAAACACTCAAATTTTGTTTATAAATTCAATTTATATTATATATTATCCAATTACATATTCAACTTCTGAATGGTTTAGGTAAGTTGTATTGGAATGCAGTTGAACAATATACAAATAAAAATTTTCCCAATTCAACTATTCAAGCTTAATTATTTATTCCAAATTTGGTTTTATTTATAATTAAAATCATCCTTTAGCAAAATTTAAGAATTAGATTTCCGATTTACTTTAAACAATTTAGAGATATATATAATATATTTATATCTAATCAAATTAAATTTTAAAATAAGATACCTATATATATATATATATGTAAATCAAATTATACTAAATAAATTCAAACCAAAATATTTTCCAAAACAAACCGTAGCAATGCTACAGAATAATATCTCCACTTCGAAACTCGAAAATGAACGTCGATGATGCGGCCGCCATCACCGAAATTATTTTCCAGCGACAAAGATAAGAGCACTGATTTCAACATTTTAAAATTTCTTTGAAAACGATTTCTATTCGAAGATACTTCCAACAATATATACTTTAAAATTTTAAAACCAAAGTTCGAAATCACCGGAATCTAAATTCTCAAATTTCTGAATTAAATTCATTTCAAGTTCCAAATCAATTTATAAACCGTATTTATAAATTTATTTAGAACAATAAATGATAATCAAATATTATCATTTCAACAACAATTTAATTAACTAATTAAATTCCAGAAAATTTTAACTTATATTTTTACAATATAATCAACAAATTTATTCCATTTACCAAATTTGAAAATAATATTGTGTCAGTTTGCTCTGTTCAAGTGTTTTGGAAATCCTATCGATAGCGTTGATCAGACGAATCGATCGGAAACCCAAATCAACATCAACAACTCAAACAACACAATATATAAAACATTTTAGTATTAATTTACAAATACACTTCCTCTCTTGATGATACAAGAATGGATTTCAAAGCAAGAATAGAGATTCAAATTTTAAGGAAATCAAATCAAAGAGAATTTTGATTCGATAATAAGTTCGAAACAGAGAATAGGATAATTCAATTACCACAATCGGAAGATGAATGAGTTTATTTAATTCACGGGCAACCTTAACCGGGTCGTCCGTAACTTCAAGAATAAGATCGATGCTGAATTCCGAGGTAAATCAACACTCGATCTCAAGAGATGGAATTCAGGTATAGCAGGGAATAGATAGCATCGTAAACCGAGGATACAGAAATCTCCGATAAATCGATGCCTATTATAAAGGAGTTTAATCCTTTACGAATTATTCGAAGATTGGCGAGACCGCCGATCTATTATAGATAACATTCAGAATGGAGTTATAGAGTGCTCCAGAATTTGAAAGAAGACGAATAGTGAGGGACACGAATGAATTTCGGAACCGAGGAGAACGTTCCAAAATTCAAAGGAATTGAGTCGAAAGGAAGAGATTGAAACTCGAATGAGAGTGATTCTGTAAATACATTTACCCTATATGTTAAGTTTTGCCTAGAGCTACCAAAGCTCTGATACCAACTGTAACGACCCGCTATTTTGGACCATTCGCGTCCATTATAAGTGTATAGGTAGACACTCATGCCGGAGTTGAATTGCTCAAAATACCGCGTTGTTAATTTAAATTTGGCAAAACTGAACATATACAGTAAATAAATATAATCACAGATCACAGACACAGAGTAATAAGTGCAGCGGAATTAAAAGAGATAGTAGTTCATGAAGCTACTATATGAATATATATAATACATCAGAGTTAAACCAGATACAACGGAAGAGTAATATGATACATCAGATACAAATCAGAATACATCACTGGAATCATCGAATACTGAAAGCAGAATAGATGGCTGGATTCTTCAAGCAAAAGCTCCAACTTCAAAGGTGAGTCTCGAATACTGGTACACTCAGTCTGACCCGAGCGTAAAGCAAAATACAAAACACTCGAGTCAGGATTAACATTCTTATATTAATAAATCCAACTCAAGTGAAATAGCAATTGAAATACAAGTAACTCAAAGGATGTTTGGAATAACCATCCTTTAAGGATCCGTCAAACTATCTACTATGTAGTAATGTACGCTAAGTAGATAATGTCTATTAGAAATATAAAATATCAAAGTAGGGTTAAGCAGGGCCCATACACCTCTTAACCTGTTTATTCCCAAAAGCATATACAAGACCGTAGTTTCCCCAAAACCGGAAGTCACCAGAGGGCAATCCATATACTAAAGGTACAAATCAAAATCGTAGTGGTCGCGAATAGGATAATCAGTATGACAAGGTACATGAGGCGATACCAACTAGGATACTAGTAGTTGCGTGATCCGGACTGATGTTGGGCATAGCAGCTACTACCCCAACACCGCGAAACAACACTCCCATAATCGAGGGGTGCACCCAAATCGAATCACAAAAGTAATAGATATGGAAACGAAGAAGTGTGTCCGCTAGAGGTGGCGAACCTCAATGGCCCGGCGCGGCTCCTGTTTTAGTCATGTCAGGGGTCATCCAAAATCGTTCTCTTTCTTCAATCAACGCGTTCACCAAACCATCCACTTCATTCTGGATCAACACTCCGCGTATAGTTATTAAAGTGGTTTCGGTTCAGATAGAGAGTATATCCATTACCGATCCCGGTCTCTTTAATAACTTTCGTAATTATTACACCGATTGGTCGTTTATAGATTTCAAAAAAACCAAATCAATTTCAATTTCAAATAGAATTCGTAAATCAACATTTCATTTGTCTTTCTAAAACAATTTCCAAATTTACGTTTCAAAACTTCCAAATTATCATTTCAAAACCCTATAATTCAATTTCAATCTTTATTTTAAACAATTCAAATATCAATTTTAAATTCGTATATAAGATTCAATTCCGAAATCATTTAAATAAATTTTATTTAACATTCAAATCAATTTCAAATTCATTTATCGATTTCATTCAATATTCGTTAAGTTACTTTATCATTCGAAACAATTTCAATTAAATTTCCAATTCATTTAATCAATTCTTAAGTTCAACTTCATTAAAACAAAACTTACAATTTTGAATTAAACTAAATTTGTCAAATCAATTCTCCAATTACAAGTCTTACATTAATTCCAAAATATCACATTTCATTTTTGTTAAAGAAATCCAATTTCACTTATTTACTTCCTTAAATAATTTTCCAAAACTTAATTAATAAAGAAACTCAATTTCAATTCTTTACGAAGTAAAGTTCACTTATTCAAAAGTTCAATTTTACTTATTAAAGAGTTCAATTCAATTTAATCACTAAATAATCCAATCTTATTTAATTATTAAATAATTCAAACTTAATTATTAAATAGTTTCAAAGTTAATAATTTCAAACTTAATTATTAAATCATTTCAACGTTTAATAATTACAAACTTAATTATAATTTCAAACTTAATTATTAAATCATTTCAAACTTAATTCAATCATTTCTCAAATTAAACAACATTCTTTCATTGATTACATTGTAAATCTTTTGTTTCAGATTATTAAATATTACCATTTTCCTTTCATCAAAAATTCAAATTTCAACTTCATTTCAAAGCCATATTCTTTATTCAAATAAAATCTTCAATTTATTTTCAAATCAAATTATTGACCAATCGGATTTTTATTTAATTATCTATCCTAGGTCAAAGTTCAATTTGGGTATTTATCATTTCAACCCGATTCCAATTCAGTTCAAGATCAAAGCATAACAAAGGGAACTTGCAGTGTGATAACTGGGATGGTGTCAAAGTAAATAAACAAGCAATAACAACAACCATAACAATCCAATAATCAATTCAAATAATCCCGAAATAACCGTATTAATTCGTATTGTTATTTGTACGAATTAATAAAATTATTTCTAGAATCTACACTATCATTTCATGTAGATTAAAGATTATTACATTACGGTTCTTCACTTGTCATCTATTTACAATTCCATACATCATCAATTTAACAACATACATTAGTGGTTCAAAATGTAATTAAACAAATCCTACGTGTCAATAAATTTAACAGTTAAAGGGTCATATTATACAAATGTCAATTAATCAAATTTAACAATTTATTTTCCTATATCAAATTCAATTTCACACTATTTATCATTTTACATTAACAATTTAACGTCCAATATAAACATCAACAATCAATCAGTTATCAGCCAAACTGTATTATCATCGCATAAAAAAATTAACAGATAATGGTGTCAGATGTCACAGGTAAACTGATACAGGTAATAGCATATATAACAGTGTAATTAACTAATAGCAGCATATTTCAATTGTCGTTTCAATTGAAATCCAATTTAATAAATAAAGAACGTTAATCGTGAGTGAGTGCTCACCTTTCGAGGCTAGAGAGATAGACAATGAAGTTGAGTTACGAATCCAAGCACGAATTTCAAACAAGACACGATGGACACGGGATCAACAATAAAAGCTGATAAATCGAAATTTACGAAACAAATCAGAAGTGGATAAATGATGATAAGTGGTAAAAGTGAGCTTATATATAACTATATATATTCGAACAGAGTATATAATATATATATAAATTCGTCTACCTATACAATAAAACGGCAAATCAAGAGCTTATAATCTATATAATAAACTATCAAGTACTCTGAACAAATAGATATGTATAGATATATACCGATATACATTACATACTTTAAAGCATATAAAATTACGTTAAACTCTTAAAATCATTAGATGAAATCACTACTTTCACTTATAAAATAAAACACATTCTTTTATATGAAAGTATTTGTATAATACATCCTAAAAAACCTATGTACATAAACAGGCTAGGACTTACATCAAAACAAAGTAAGGCGACAACTATCAACTTACATAACTCACTGAAGACTAACATAAATAACGCATCATTTAAAGTTTGTCATCTATATTTAAAATGTCACTATGCATACCCTTTGAAACCAACAGACATGTTTTTCTATATAACTAGCAAATATGCAGGTTTGCCAACTTAATAGTGTGTGCTTACATGAACTTATATATACAAATAGCCTTTTTTATATATATATAACAAACTCTTATAACATATTACATAACAACCGATTATATATATAACCTATATACACCGCTGCAAGCATTTTATTAAAATTATATATATAGTTATGTATACAAGCTTCCCAGCAAACATCATAAGTTAAACACATATATACCGAACATTATATGTAAACTCTTAACACGTATATACCTATACGTATACTTTTTAAACATATTATGTAATACCCCTTTCTCAATTTAAACAAAACAAAAGTTATTACTATTTACAATATCGCATGTATAATATTTCATAACATAAAATATTGAAAGCCTACGTACAGTAAAAGTATGTACATAACCTTAAATAGATAGTATCCAACTTATGTAAATAGGTTAACTAATATATAAAATAAAACTGTAATCATATGTATAAAATCTAATATATATAGAACTTCTATAAAACTATATATATATAGCAGATCCTATATAAGTACCTTTAAATAGTCAAAAGGAAGTATATGATGCTCGATTTTGTGTAACAGAGAAAGTGGTTTGCGCGTCTGAGGTGGAAGCTACGCGGCCAGCGGAGGTAGTGCTTGGGACACGCGGATTATGGGTGAAGAACTGTGGTGAGTCAAGCTTCGGGTGGGCGAGCAGGAGAGGGAGAGAGGCGAGGCCGAGATTTTTGTTGTCACATGGGCGTTCTTGGTTTGCAGGCGGCTGAGGCCGAGGGGAGAAGTGGGGTGACAGGTTGGAGGCGAGTAGCTAGCGAATGGTTGCGGAGGAGAGACAAGGAGGAGGAGAAGCACGGTGATGTGGTGTGGCTTTTACAGGCAAAGCCGGAGGCAGTTGGGGATGGTGAGTTGGTGGAGATCTGGGTGGAAGGGTAGCGGGTTCGGCTGCTTGCTGGAAGGAGGGGTGGCCATGCGCGTGAGCAACTGGGAAGAGGAGGGAGGCGAGTATTGGTTGAGGCCAGGGTGGGATAGGTGCTGGCGACGGGGTTCTCTGGTGGTGGATCCAAGGTCTGGACAGTGAGCTTGGCGTGCGGGAGGGGGTGATTGTTGCCGTGTGATGTAGCTTTGGGAGGCGGTGACGAAGAGGCACGCGCGCGGTTTGGATTGTGGTAGGGAAATGAAGAAAGGTGAGGAGAGAAGGCACAAAGTAGACGTGCAGGCCTTTGCCAGAGAACAACAATTTGAGGAAAATATGAACAGGCAACACGTTTTGAAGTAACGTGATGAAATGTGAAAGGACAAACAAGTATATATGAGACTTGGGAATAGCAAAGGTGTGAATTCAAAACATTAATAGTCCCGAGGCTATTGGTTTTCACAGGTGAGAAATGAATGGTCACTTCCGAAATTCGAATTTCGGGACCGATACGATTAATTGTTCCGCAGATTTCATCACGTACCGAATTTTCCGAAATACACAAATGAATACACTGTTGCGATCAGCACGACGAGACGGTCGAAACAGTATACAGATATTAGTGGTATGATTGAATTATAAAAAGTCGAATTTTCTAATAGCGGAAAATGCAAGAAAAACGCTGAAAAATAAGATCGACGGAGGCAAAGATGTCCGAATTTGGAAAAACGACAAACTGGCATCTTGCTCAGAAGATGGTTTAGAATTTTTCTATGTAAAAATATTTTGGTTTTGAAAACATTTTATTTTCAACGTTTTTTTTTAACTGATTAAATTGAAGTGAATTTACGCGCGAAATAAACTTTCATATTTTCGGACGAAAATTTACCAGTTGCTATGTTTAATTAGACGTATTCCAAATATTAAATTTATATTTCAAAATTTTATCGTTTAAAATTTCACAAAATTTCAACTAATTACGTTATTAAAACAGTTGAAATTTACGGGTCGTTACATACACCAGCATCTTCGACCTCCGGTGGTCGTCGCGGCAGCTCACGACAACTTCCCATACCCATACGAACACTCACAAGAACCCAGATCGAATGCACCTTCGTCGAAACGAAATCGAGCCAAAATCTCGACCAACTGGTAACACTATAGTCAGAAATCTTCACTGTTTCGACGCCTCCGACCTCTGCCCACTTCACCGAAGCTACGTCACACCTTCCAGCTTCCATTCCCACCATCGCGATCCACTCCGGTCCTTCGCCCACGTCGAAATTGCTTTGACAACCATGACGAGCAAAACACCTACCTAAACCCTAGTTTGCCTTAGCATGACTACCACGACCAACGATAAAATCCACCAGTATTTTTCCTGCAATCTCCATGCCTCAGACCACCTTCAGCCCAATCATCGACCCTCCAGTCATCGCCGATCATCGGCAATCGTTCAAAACACCCAAAACGATCATCTCGAAAATTCCAATCGATTATCAAATTAAAAATCATGAAATGTATATTAAAATTCGTGATTTTCAATCACGAATACATTCATGTAATCCAAATTAGAAATTAAGATTATTGTTTTTTTATCATAAATATGTATTTCACTATTATTTCCATTTTTAGAATTATTTACTGAATTAAAAATCCTGATTCTATTTTTAAAATTATCATCATATCCTAGCAAACAACTTTCATTTAAACATCAAAGTCTAATATTGATTCTATTGGGAGATTTGAAATTTTTTCTAAGGAAATTAAATCCTGTAAGTAAGAACAGAGAAGATGTGTGTATACAGGAGCTTATATATCCATAGACATTGCACATTTTCAACATGCATTCACAGATAACATTCATATGAAAATATATGCATCATCACAACACAATCCATCACATGCATCAAAGTTAATTCACAGATTTTCAAAACTGTTTTAAAAAAAATGTTTACTCACCTTTCTTCCTTTGGACAGAGCAGATTTTATTCTTCCAAGTTTTGATTCCTGCAGTTGAATGCTTATATCTTCTTTAAGTTTGTAATGGTAGTTTGAATTTCATTTTCTTATCTTATTCGAATGACTCAAATAAAAGAAGACAGTAGAGGTATACATGAGAGAAGTAGGCTGCCTTCTACAGCAAGCTTCTTCTTTTTTTTTAAATTTTCTTTGGTCAGAAACTTGCTTGACCAAGTTTTACTGTGACATTGATTTTTTGTTTTGTTTTGTGTGCTTGAATTGAAATGTTGTGTGCTTGCATTTAATTCATGTCATGATGATGTTTCTTCTATGTATATATATATATATACATTCATATGTGTAGATTTATATGTAATCAATTTGACTATATGAACATGTTTTTGACCCATCACTAATATATGTATTTATATAAACCTTTCTTATATTTTATTTCTCATGGGCATATACATATATATATTACTCATATGCTTGAAAATATATTTATTTTCACATACCATACTTTTATAACTATGTGTATGTACTTACTTATTTTCCATTTTACCTATCATATATATACATGCACTCATGTGTTTTTAATCATCATATATATGTCTATGTACTCATATATATACTTTACATCGTACTTTACATCATCAACCTTGTATATCTTATATATATATATATATTATATATTATCCACAATTAAAGTTTGTATAAATTTCTCTATATATATTTATAGGTATTTTATTCTAATTTAAATGATGAGCTCATTATTTATTTATTTTCTATGGGATTTGTCATATCTAGAGATTTATAATCCAATATCAAATATAGTTTTTAAATCGATGTATATATTCCAGATATCTTAACCATCAGAAATTTATCTATCCGACTAATCAAAATTAATATTTCAATAGTTTGAATCGGTTAATTTCCCAATTATCAGACGTTTAAATCCGGGTCGTCACGGTAAATTAAATTAATTTGGTTATGTTGGATATGCATTGGTTGTTAGATGGATGTTAGTTGATTGAATAGAAATTCATTAAATGTTAATGAAATCGAATTAATGAAATGGAAAGCTAAATAATTGAATTCAAATTGGAAGTAAGTGAATCTAAATAGAATTGAATTTGATTTGAATTGGAAGTGAACTAACTTGAATGTAAATTAGTGAATGTAAACTAATTGAATATGAATAAATGAATGTTAGTAAAATCCAGTGTTAATGAATCAAATGTGAATAAATTGAAAACCCATTTCAATGAACATTAATGAGAAATGAATGAATATTGATTTGATTATGGATTTATGGATAGATATTGGTTTGTTGGATATTAGATAGATGATAGTTGTTTGATGGTTGAATTTGTTGCTTATTGATTGCATTTGCTATATTGATTGCATTTGCTATATTGACATATATAGTTGTTGTATTGGTATATGTTGTATATTGATATTACTTTCTATATACATGTTTTTCATTTGTTTATTGAGTGTTTAGTAGGTGCAGATGGCGTATGCTTCGCATTTGGAGCTTGCTTTCGCGCTATATTAGCCGTATATGCTCGCCAATAATATATAAGGTACATATCTCGGATTACATATCGTACTTTTATATTTTTTCCCTACGGTATGCCTCATCCTCGAAGATGGGATGTATATTTGTATATATATATATATATATTGTGATTTTTTTGGATTGAACCGCGCAAAGGAGGCTCTGGCGAAATTTTCTGAAAATTTAAGGCGTTGGATATTTTTTGGGAAAATTGGAAAAAATTTGATAACTAAAATTTTGATTTTGAGTTAAAAGTTAAACGACATTAGTTGGTTTTGAAAAGATAACTATAAATGGATTTGAAAACTTAGAAAAAAATTTGTAAGAAGTTTAACTAATGGATTTTGGAGAAGTTAAAAGGTTTAAATAATGTTGGTAATCTAGTTTGAACGAATTGTTTTTAAAAAGTTAATGGATTTTGTGGCTTTTTCTTACTTGGTAATTTCGAGGGCGAAATTCTTTTAAGTAGGGGAGAATGTAATGACCCAGAATTTCAGTCATTCGGAATTGGGATATTTAATTGATTTCAAATATTCACAAGTTAATTTTATAAGTTGAATAACTTATATTTTAAATATTTATTTGGATAATTAAATTGTTAATTTGATATTTGAAATTGTGGAAATAATTGGATTTGAATTTATTGTGAATAAAAATGATTTATAAAGTTGATATAAATTCTATTTGAATTAGAATGAAGTTAGTAAACTTTTAAATTTGATTTAAAAGCGATTTAATAGAAATTGGAAATTTATCAATTTAATTAACGTGTAAAAATAGTCATTTTTGAGACGTCTCGGATTTCATCGAAACTAGTTTCATTGGATCCGTAATAGTGAATTATTATAGGATTTCAAATTTCATGTCAATCGGACTTACGGTTTGGTCGTGCGAAGCTAAAACGCATAGAAATTTATTTAAGTAAATTTAATTAAAAATAACTTGATTGGAAAACCTATCTTCCAAAAAAGATGGAATTGGCTCCAGATATATATTCCATTGCGTTTAGAATAGGGGTAAAATATTATAAACGCCAGGCAGCATGCTTCGATTGGAGTTTAAAATATTTTCAGATGAATAGTGCGCGAAAATTTCCTATATAAGGCCACAAGATTTTTAATTTGCAAAACCCTAATTTCCTAAACCCTAACCACCACTATTATTTCAATGGCCAAGAATGTTTGAAACTTCTCCTCCAATTATCCCTAAATCCATCAGCTATTATCAAAATCCTCCAACTACAAACTTGTAGAGCTCAGCACGATTTATAATATCAACGGTCGTGATCGTTTTTAGTTCACCGAGGAAGCCAGAAAATGGTCGCGTATGTCCCGAGTTCAAGCACGATTTCCGAAGCAAATAAGAGGCCGAGCTTCATGGGGTTGTGGCCGATGGTGCAGTAGGAGGTGGGTAGTTCCTGACCGATTTATAGTGGAACGAGGTAAGAGCAGCAATTGGATGAAGATTACACGATTTTATAATATGTAATCTTATAAACGTTAGTTTAATTTTATTCGAAATAAAATGCTGCAACGGCTATTGGAATCAAAGTGAGTACAACTCACTCTTTCTGACTTGCTCATATTTTTATATAAGTGAGTTTAAATTTATTTATGATGATTGATGATTGTTTGGATGATATATTATATATATATTAGTTTGTTTGGATGTATTCCCTCATATTTTAGGGGATGGGACCCTATACGTTCCCATGTATGAGCGGATGACCCTTTTTACGCGCGTCTGCCTCGAAGTGGACATTGTACATATTTTCTCATATGTATATTTGTTGCAGGTGACAAGATGGAGGGATCCAACAGGATTCCTCACAATTGTTGATCTTATTTACAGATATTGTTATATATCCTGTTATCATGTGATATATGATGTTTGGTTGCCATGATTGATATGAATCCCCTTATTTAGCGCTGTTGTAGCATTGGGCCATATTTTGGAATTTCAAAATAACAAAATGATGTTTTTGTTCGAAAAAGGATTTCAAAGTGATTTTGAAAATATATGTTTTATTAATTTTTGAATTGTTAAAGAAATGAATTTATTTTAACTGAATAAAAAGTTACAATTTTTACATTATAAAAATTATGGCTTTGTGAAAGATACGTAAATATGATTTTTGAAATATGAAGTTAACTATTTTGTAGAATAAGTTAAATTGGGATTTTGAACTTATTATATATGGTTTATGTATAAGATTCATAAAATTGGTATTTTATAAATAAAAGTAATGGAATTATAAATAGCGTATTATAAATATTAGAAATGGAATTGTAATCAAATTTGTATATGGATTTGCAATTGAAATTTAGAAATGAATTTATAATGGATTTTATAAATAATAAGATTTGAAAAGAATGAATTTGTAAATAAGAGATTTATAAGTAAATTAACTTATAATTGGATTTTGGCATATAAATGAGAGATAAATGGAATTGATTAATAAAGGAATTTTATATATGGAAGTTTTTATAAAATATAAATAAGACGTCTAAAATTGTTTTATAAATCCAAAATCAACTTAATTTGATAAGTTAAATATGAAAGTTTATTAAAAGAATTATATTCATGATTTTGGACAGTGAATAATCCTTTAAATTAAATGTGTAGAAGTATGAATTTGGTAAGAGAATTTTATTCACGATTTTGGACAGCGAATAATCCTTTAAATAAAATGAATGTTTTGGAAAGTGATATTTTAAAATGAAGTTTGAATGGTTTGAAAATAAAGTAAACTGTGAATTCACGTATTATTAAAATAAGTATATGGAAATGTTTTCCAATAGTGAAATATTGAAATGGTTTTGAGAATATATCTTTCTAAAGATAATTTGAAGTAAATGATTTGGAAAAGTGATTTAATTAATAAAAGATTAATTAAAAGAGCCTAGTGATTGCTTATGCTGCTAGGTAATTGTTGTTGCTTCGATAGTTAAATAACCGACTATCAAATTTGGCCATTTTAGTTTCTCGACTTGATAGAAACTAATTAGTCGTACACTTAGTACGTAACTGACTGTGTAGGCTTGATTATCATTTGTGTTGAGAATGTTGATTCGTATAGTGCGAAGTGATTACTCCAATCTATCGAGCTTCCTTCTTGGCCGAAGGATAACAAGTTGAAAGTAGGAGATGTGATAAGCTATGAAACTTAGTTTCTGTGTGAGGTTGAGAAACGCTTTTGCGTTATTGGTGCGAAGAGACCGGGATCAGATTTATCTGAAAACCACTTCGAACCAACGTATATGCGTTCGATTGTGCAGGTTATCAATGATATTGATATTTAGGATTTTCATAGTGAAGGACTGCTTGTTGATCGTTTGGGGTTAAAATCCCAATACACATCTAGTAGCAGTAGTCTCTTCGTTATGAAATATCCAATGCTAGGACTATTCGCTACTCATCTTAGGGATTTCCCGACAGGATGTGGTAGGAAACTACCTTCGGTTTGTCCTGTTCCTGGACAACTTGTATGGACGAGTGTTTGACATTGCATTTCTAAGGTTACGTACATTGGTTTTTACAAACGTACATCTGCTGATGGCAGAGAAGGCAACTTCTCTTAGCTTAACACCCTTCCTTGAGACATATGAGATCAAGGGTTGTATTTTTGTAGAAGGCAATTAGTAGTCAACGGAAATGGCAATGTGGCATTCAAAGTGATGTGATATGTGATATGTGAAAGGTAATCGTTTGAATGCCAATTAGGATATGATCATCCCCTTTTAGATATATTTCTTCCCACTACGACGTTTGGGATGTAAATTATGTGGTTTGTAAGATAGAGGGCCCTCGGAAAGGTCGGTAACGACCGAGGGATGATATATTCGGTACTACCTAGTTATAGAGGTAGGCTAGTCTTGTGTTGGTAGAGGATCCTTTGTGATGGTCCTCGGTACATTCCTCCGGAGATGTACTATCGGAAGGTAGTCCCTTCACCTGGTCATTTGTATGGAAATCTAAACTCCTACGTGCATGCCATTTTGTTTGTAGAGCCTAGTATACTGGAATTTAATAATGGTAACAATTTCGGCTATTTTAATTATTATTTATATACTAGACATTACTATAATATAACATGATTTGATATGAAAGGTTTTGGTTATCGTAAGGTAAAAACATGTTCGTGTTTATTGTGGGCGTGTCTTACGAGATAATTTTGTTTTGAAAAGAAAAGTTTTGATAAAATTAAAATGAATTCAGTTGAGTGTGTTTTTTGGGTCGGAGATGTTTGGTTTATTGTCGATTTAAAGGGTACGGATTTGCGGGTCGTCACACTAGAACTTAATAACCCAACTTTTATTACATGAACAAACATGTGTTTGACTCAAAATCGTGAATTAATAAACATTTTGAGTTTAGATATTAAGTTTAGTCAAAGAATTTTGTGATTCAGTTTAGGAGTTTGTGTACTGTCAGTAGTCATGATTTGGATTGACATAATTACTATAACTTTGCACATATATACAATTAGCCTTGCAAAGTGTTCAGGGAATTTTGACAAGAATTTATTCAATATTTCTATTTAAGAGGTTTATGCAGTATCTGTTGTTAGTTTATTCACTAATTCAAGATGACTGCCAAGCTATAATATAGATTCATTCTACTTCGGTTTTTTATTTTGATTTGACAAGCTGACCTACCTGAAACTGTGCTTCCTGAAACTAAAGACAATTTATAAAGATTGCTGATGATTTTGTTGAATTTGTTAGTTTTATCCCTTAATTTAACGAATATATAATTTCATTCATGCTTTTTTGGCTTAATATGCCTCCATGCAGTTCCAGATTTGCATGAGGCTTATAGGAAACAAGAACATAGGTTGCATTTTGAAACAATAGATTAAATAAGGTATGTATCATATATGCTTATTTAGGTTAGTTCTATAGTTTGTTTCATACTTTAACATTGCATATAAGGGTTTTTGTCATCATAGGATATACACAACATTTTAGTTGGTCAACATTAAAGCAGCTCATCAGCTATATTATTGTCTGCAACTTTGGCTAGGTTACTAGTAATTATTGGTTTAACTATGTGTTGGAGAAACATTTTGAACTCACAATGTATTGCTGAAACCATCTACTTCTAGCTAAAAGTAAGGTTAAAATGACATCTCATATAAATTATCTAATCAATTTGGAAAAGTTAATTGGATTCTAATTTGGGTTTAACATTGTTTGTCAATTCACTTTTGGGTTTACATTTGGCAAAATTTTCATTCAGGAGTTTAGTTTTATTATTAACCCTTTTGTACACAGTGCCATTTAAATACTAACGATCAACTATCTCTTTGATGATACTAGCTATAAAGTGAAGTTATTTTGGTTTCTCTTTGTTGTAGGATATTAGTTACGTGGGTGCTATGTAGGTACCCTAATTATTCCCATGTGTATTACAGCTTCCATCCAATGATATGTTATTTCATTTTGCAATGCTCTATACTCAAAAATCTTACCATGTGAAAGTATAGTATGACTAATATCATCTCATTCACTTAAAACATGCGGTTCAATTTTGTTATCTGGGTAAGACAAGAATATTCCCACAGATGCATATGCCCTAGACATTTTCGTTCTATATCATTATCAGGAACTAGATACAATCACTCAATTAACTAACAGTTGTTCCCTTTTTGTATTTCATTGCAACCACAAAATTTGTAGTTGCATTTATTGATACAGCACATAAGAATTTTTTCGCCCTATTTAAATCTAACAATTTTTTGCTTAATGTCCTTTTGAACTTCCTAGTTTGCTAAAATAGAATGAGTGAGAGAATCAGTTGGTCATCTTAGGAGCCACGTAAAGCTTACCTGGGTACATCAGACCTATTTGGGTTCACCAAGTCAAGTTGATTGAATTGTTTTGATCTGAACTGAATTTCTTAGAGTTCAAGATGTTTCTTTATTCAGGTATTCATGGTAATAGCAATGATTCAGTGAAGTGCATGGCTCATTGTTTAAGTTTATATATTTTCACTACTTACATCTTGAACTTTTCTGTTAACTCTATATGCTCCTTTTTGAATATAGCTTTATCCTTGGAGAGTTCCAAAGCTACATATCCAAGTGTTGGCATGGTGATTTGTACTGCTGCTGAGCCTTAGGTCTGTTCTTAACTATATTGTAGATTTGCACCCTAATTTTTCCCTTTACTTTGCTATATAGTTACACAAAACATCGTTTTGCTATACGGAAGATTGCTAGCTAAAGTTGCTAATAAAATGTATATTTTTATGCATTTGAATGTGTATGCCATTATGAAGTATATTTTGTTATATATGATATAAATCCGATCTTGTTTTGATCGTGTGAATGTATATTGATTTGGGGCGTGCGGGAAAGCACTAACCGCGCAAAGGAGGTGCTATCAAAAACCCATGAAATTCGATAAGTTTATAAAAATCAAAAAAGTTTATAAGAATTAACTAAGTCAACCAAGTTTCATAAAAATTAAATAATTTTCTAAAAATTAACTAAGTTTTATAAAATTAAATCAATATCTAAATATTAATAAAAATTTATAAAATTTAAATAAATTTATGAAAATTAACTAAGTATAAAAATTTAACTAAGATAGCTAAGTTATATAAAAAATAATTAAAATTAAAAAAATTACTTAATTTATAAAAATTAACTAATTTCTATAAAAGTTAACTACATATCATGTTTTATACAAATTTAACTAGATTCACTAAAAGTTTATAAAAATTAACTAATTCTTACAAAATTTAACTAAGTTATATAAACATTAACTATAATTTATAAACTAAGTCTTATAAATATTCAACTAAGTTAATTAAATGAGTTTTATAAAAATTAAATAAAGGATATAAAAATTAACTAAGTTATATAAAAAATTAACTAAGTTAATTGAGTTTTATAAAAATCAACAAAATTTTAATTTTTTAATTAAATTAACTAAAGTTTATGAAGATTAATTTAGTTTTATAAAAATCATGTTCTCTATTTTGAAATCTTTATTAAATTGTTATAAAAATTGGCTAAGTTTTATAAAAATTATCCTATTTTTATAAAAATTAACTAAGTTAACTAAGTTTTATAAAAATTAATTAAGTTTATAAAAATGAACAAAATTTAGAAGAAGAATAATAATATAATATAATAATAATAGTAGTAATAAAATAATATAATAATAATAAATTAACTAAGTTTAAAATAAGTAACTAAGTTAATTAAGTTTTATAATAGTTTAATAAGCTAACTATTTTTTTAAAATTAAATAAGTTTATAAAATTTAATTAAGTTTTATAAAAATTAGCTTTATAAAAATCATGTTCTCTATTTTGAAACCTTTGTTAAATTGTTATAAAAACTGACTATGTGTTATAAAAATTATCTAATTTTTATGAAAATTAACTAAGTTAACTAAGTTTTATAAAAATTAATTAAGTTTATAAAAATTAACTAAACTTAGAAGAAGAATAATAATATAATATATAATAATAATAGTTATAAAATAATATAATAATATTAATAGTATAATAATAATAATAACAGCAACAACAAATCAACTAAGTTTAAAATAAGTAACTAAGTTAATTAAGTTTTTTAATAATTAAATAAGCCAACCGTTTTTTTAAAATTAAATAAGTTTATAAAATTTAATTAAGTTTTATAAAAATTAATAAGTTTATAACAATATACATTCAATTGTCGAATAAAGTATTTTAAACAAAATTTACATCCATTTGAGGAAATTCCATATGTTATTGATATCATTTCCATATGATTATATAAATTAACTAAATTTTATAAAATTAACTAAAGTTAATATAAATTAATTTAATTTTATGAAAATTAATTAAGTTAATCAACTTTCATATAAATTAATTAAGTTCCATATAAATTAATTAAATTTATATAATTAAGTTCGCACACACATATATGTATGTATGTATAGTTATAATTGCTAATTGTTGAATTTCATTTTCATAGGTAATTACCCATTTATGGTGCATACAAATGGCAACATGCTACGGTATATTAGCGATTTGAAGTTCTTTTGAAGTAATAACTTTTTTGGTTTGCACATTTAATCATCTTGTGTAGTACGATCTTTTATCGCTTGTATTTTTACACTTTTAGTGTAATGTTCATTAAATATTACGACATATTATGCATTATTCTATGTGAATGTTGAATGGTTAGTATTTTTCATTTAATATGATCTATATAATTGTGTGAAATGATATATTGTGTTTATGTAAATTTGTCGATTATAGTGTGATAATCGATATGTATGTACTGCAAAAAGATTTCTAAAACGCTGTTAAATGATTTGATAGCCTTTTTAAAACGCTGTTAAAGGATCTAATAGCGTTTTTAAAATGCTATTAAAGCCTATAATGGTGTTTATGAAGCGCTGTTACAGTTAATAATAGCGTTTATGACCGTTGTACACAACATGTCATTATAATAAAGGGTTTATTATAGCATTTTATTAACGCCATTAATAAGACTTTTTATAGCATTTTGCAAACACTATAAAATACTTTTTTTATAGCCTTTCTCGTGTTGCAATAATAGGTCATTGACTTATTACAACTTGTTGATTTACAGCGTTTATAAAAACACTATAAAAGCCTTTTATAGCGTTTTTTAAACGCTATTAAAGGGTCTTTTTGTTGTAGTGCACATATGCCTTTATTGTCCAAGTTTATGACTAATAAGATATACATATACATACATACTTACAAACATACATACATATATGTGTATGTTTGTATGTATATGCACAACTTCTTACACTCATATATAAGATGTTTAACAAACTATTTTACTTATAGACAAAAGTTAACTTATATGTATGTGTGTGTGTGTGTGTGTGTGTGTGTGTGTGTGTGTGTGTATATATAGCAAGACAATCTATGAATTAAAGTAGGCATTTATGAAGAGAAAAGGTGAAGGACTTTCCTCCTTCTTTACTTATTCATTTAATGCCATTTCAAAATAGCAATTAAACACTTAAACATATATGCATATAAAATTAATTTTAACCATTCTTATATTTTGAAATCCATGATTAATAAATATTAATCAAGCCTCAACTTAGGAAGAAATTTAAAGTTAAACTTCTTATTTTACACAAAAGTATATTTTCTAAATTTAGAAAGGATTTAAATTAAAAGGCAACAATAAATTAGGAAGGATTTAAAAGCTTATGATATTTTACACAAAAGTCCACTTATGGTTTTTTCATATTTTTAAACAATTCTCAAACAAAAGTATACAATAATAAATTACATTCAAACAACAATCATATAAAATTTATATTGAATTTCCAAATGATTTCAAATAAACAAAGTATGTTATGTACTTGTGTTGAAAAAAAATGAAATCATATAAATAAATTTAAATTAGGTATCAATCAAAATAGTTGTTTTTCTTTTGTTAAATAAATAGTTTCTAAAACAAACAAAAGGAACAACTTAGGCACATATAAATACATGGTAAAATTCCATATCTAAACTCAAGGTTTTAAATATCGGATTTCGGTCACGTTTCGTCTCGAGATTTTTACACAAGTTATCTCGTATCGGGAGAGATCTCGGACGAGATGAGTACGTATCGGGTGTACATCTCGGATTGACATCTCGGATCTTATAATGCATCTCGGGAATATCTCGGATGTACTTATGTGTTTAAAATTGATGTGTCAAAAATTTATTTAACGATTATAACTTTCTTATTAAAAATAAAAATGGTAACATACTTGATTTACATGAACAAAGAAATATTTTTAGAAGAGTAGTAGCTTGATTGGCTTAATTGATTTGGTAATGAATCTAATGATTGAATAATATCCTTTTATTTGAACGTAATAAAGAAGTGAAACCTTTCGCTATGACTCATTAAGATAAAAAGTAAAGAATATGTTCAAGAAGTTGGTAAATTATAATTGGATTGAATAGTTTCTTTTGAATCAATATGAAAATAAAAATTATTATGGAAAATAAGAAAAATGTATAACTTCGGGTGAGATCTCGGATTGAGATTTTGATCCATATATCGGGTGAGATTTGAATATCTCGGACGAGATGAGTGTCGAGGGAGATATGGAGGAGATTTGATGTCTCGTCTCGTTTAAGTGTGAAAATGAGATCTCGGGCGAGATCTCGGGCGAGATATAGGAGATTTAAAACCTTGTCTAAACTATATGAACATCATGAATGGCTATAAATAAAATGTAAAATGTTATAGCTTTAATGTTAAGAAGGATAATATGTAATCAAAAGGGGATAGCACAAAATGGATCTAAACCAAATTAATATTATGAACATACATTATTAAAGAAGATGTGGTAAAAGGTGATCTAGTTCAAATTTAATAGATAAACTTATATTCATATATGATATGAAAAAGATCTAAATTATATGAATAAGATAAATATAATAACAAATAAAACTAGAATTGTACCTTAGGATGTAGCCAAAGGGACGCATCTTGAATGATGATAGCTCCTCGGATCTTCAAGATCTGCACCCAATCCTTATAAAAAATGGATGAACCACTTGTGTTTTATTTTTTTGATGCTTTTTTAGATTTGGAGTTGAAATTTTTTTTGAAATCTTTATTTTGTTTTTTTCCATGGAAGGTTAGGAGGAGAGAAAAGAAAACAATGAATGAGAAAAAATGAATTATCTGTAGGATATGAATTAGTGAATTTGTTTTAATTGAAATAACGAAAATTTTCTCATTGTTTAATTAAAACTTCTCCAATTAATTTTGTAAAGGCCCGTAAATCCGTACCCCTTTGAGTCGACCATAATTCACATCAGTTCAACTCAAACTGAACGGAAATACGAATCTTTAGGGGTGAAGAAGAAGAAGTGGTAGAAGAAAATAAACAACATAACAGAATCCCACAATCGCAGTGGAATAAAATATAATATATAATAATAGATTTTTATACAAGGGAAACTGTATCTATTTTATACTTACAATCGTCAGAGTGCAAAAATCAATACATCAATTCGGACAGTTATAATCACTTGTCCTCATACAGCAGAATAATAACCAAGTAGGGAAATACGTCTGAACTCCTCCAGCTCATCTCCTGAGCACCATAGCATCCTATCCTGAATCTGTAATACTCGGTCTGACCCGAGCATTAAAATAAAATAACACCCGAGTTAGTTTGGAAAACCAGCGTGAGAAAACACACTCAATTTGAATTATTAACTTTCCTCAAAATCCTTTGAAAACGAAGGTATCTCGTAAGACCACGTCATACATAAACACGACGAGTTTTTACCTTACGATAACCAAATAATTTTTATCAAAATCATCTAATATTATAGTAGTGTCTATAGAAAGTAAATAGAAAATAGCTAAAATGCTTGCATCTCACGTTTCAACATAGTTGGGCATAGTCAAAACTGTACAGTGCTTATTGGAGAATGGATTCCATACAATGACTGGGCCACTGGGGTACCGCCCATCACAGTACACCTCTAGAACAATGTACCGAGGACCTCGCCGGGATCCCCTGCTACACAAGACCGGCCTACCCCTAACCTGGATATACCGAATATGTTATCACCCCAGGTGTTCCTACCCTTACAATCGAGCGCTCCTTCTTTCATGCACAACCATATCCATAATATATAGGTTTTCGAGGATATCTAGAAAAGTGATAACATGCCCTAATTGGGTGCGACCCACTTAACCTTGCTGCATCTCCCCTGTTTTAGTCATTCCCGGTTGATGAGGCTTGAGGCTAAGCGTTACCTTTCAAGAAACAATTCTACTTAGAATGCTCATCGTCCTCCAATGACGATGTTCTGATTGCATTTGTCCATACAAGTTGTCCTGGGTCTAGACAAACTGAATCACCGTCTTCATCATCTTCATGGTATTCATTTATAACATTCAAACCAGATCGAAGTGGTTTTCGGATAATTAAATCCGATCTCGGTCTCTTCGAAATGATTAACGAAATTGGTCAATATTGATAGACGGTTATTTGACTATCAATAAAACATTCATAAGTAGACAACATACCTTATTTTATAATTCTTCAAACATTTATTCAAAATATCTTTACTAAGATATATATTCAAATCCTTCTCCATATTCCAATGTTCGAAAACAATTTCAAATACTTAAATCCATAACAGGATATTTTCAAACCATCTCAACACTCAGAAATATTCCCAAATTTCCATTTTTATACTTAGGAAAATATTATAAGTCTTTTTTCCAAAATATTTTCAAATATCGATACTCAAGAGAATATTTCGTAACTTATCTCATAAGTCTTCGGAATCACTAATAAATTCCCTTTTACAATTTTCCAAAACCCGGTATACTTATTTATAACTCCACTCAACAATTTATGACTTCTTTTAATTTAGATTTCATTTTCAAAATTCCAATATACAGCATTTTGAATTTCCATCTTCTCCAAATTCCTTATAAAATTCCTCCACTCAAAATCATATCCATTTAAAAGCCTCATTTACGAATCTCGAGAGAATTTATAAATAAAAATTTTCAATCACTTCAAAACTCTATATATATATATATATATATATATATATATATATAATAAGTATTTAAAAAGGGTAATCGTTTATTTTTAAAACATGTTCAAATAATTATTTAAAATATCGAAAACATTTTTATAAACATTAATAACTCGTTTTTTAGATAAAAAAATAAATTTTCAAGCTTATTTTAAAAGTTAGAATTTACTAAAAGAAACACTTAATATTTGAAAATCTACTTACCGGAATATTTAAATCTTAACTAGTTTAAAGTTTCATAGTTTTAAATAATACAATTTTCCTTTAAAAAAAACAAACTTAACTTCTTTGAATTAAAAGTATATTTTTAAAACTTCAATAACCAATTCAATTTTATAAATTTCTCTCGATTCACATCACATCACTTCCATTCCGATCTCCTTAACCATTTTCACTTCAAAAATAGTATCCACTATTTTTCTCACCCTATTTCCATATTCTAATATAAATTCACTCTATGAACTTTTATATTTCCAATTTAGCAATTGATATCGTTTACCTTATTTATAACATCGTTTATAATTCCTTATACTCCTTTGAGTTTTACTTGTTTATAAAAACGATCTTATTTATAAAATTCCACTTTTTTAAATCCATTTCTTTATAAAATTATTTATAACTTCCAATCTATTTTTAATATCGACTTCAGCTCTTTTTTTATATTTCCATAATACCATTTATAAATTCTTTTATATAATTCATTTCCAAAATCTCTATTTAATAATCCAAAATGGTTAAGTATAACCAAAAATCAAATATATTTTTCTAACTCAATTTCTTAAAATAATCCCAATCCTAATATAAATATTTTTATATCAAAAATTCCTTTTATTCCTTCAATTTTAAAAATATATTTATGGTATTTAAAATACCAAAATTCAGGCCAGTGCTACAATAGCATCCAATAATTCCAAGCACTACAATAATCTATAATAGATTATTCTACACAATTCATGTATCACAATATATGAAATTAAATTCAACATTTTGAGGAATCCAGTTGGATCCCTCCAACCTGTTTTTCCTGCATCCACAGATGTTAATACAACATAAAAATACTAATCCCACTTCGAGAGGGATATCGCGGTATATAGGGTCATCCGCTATTATGCGGGGCGCATAGGGTCTCATCCGCTATAATGTGCGGGAATATCACTCCAATTACTAATATATGCTACTATATATATAATATATCATTCAACAGAAAATAATTATTAAATCAACCAGGCATCCAATAATTAATTTTTTTCTATTTTAAAATTTTATCCGATAATCCAAATGAGTGAGAATTTTCTCACCTTGTTTTTTTCTTGAAATTGTTAATAGTCCCAATTCCAAATTTATTCGATTGTGTAATATTTTCCACTGCGGATCCATCATGACTCGATTCCATGATTTTTGAACCTCGTATGAAAATTTCAAATTATGTAAATTAACGGTTTTAAATCTAATTATAATTAAGCAGCTAATTACTTAATTAAAATTTATTTACCTATTAATAAATTAAATTTACCTTCTTCCTAAACCAAACACACTACTGCCTGCTCCAAGACGACCAACCTCCCACCGAGCCACTAACATGCTCTACTCCCTTCCAAACTGTGGCCTCCCACGTCAACAATCCACTACCGCGATGCCACCTGAGCAACTCACCGCCCTCCCTAACCACGTATTCAACGCAAAACCCATGCTGGAACAACTCGAGGACATATCTTGATCACCGCTTGGCATCACTTCGACTCACGATGCCTCTCTACCACCAATCAAACCCGCCGTCTACGTCGCTTCCACCTCGCCATCGCACGAACTCAAAACGGTCGTGATCCCCAAATCCAAAATCGATCACCACCCTCGTCGAACTGCCGCACTCGATCGATGCTCGTGGACAGGCGCCATCACCTCGCCTCTGTAGTCGCGCACGACTCACGTTCCCAAGGCGAAGTCGCGACCCTGCCATCGCATCGACCTCTCGAGACACATGCATTCGCAACGATTTGCCACACCACGATTTCGCCAAACCCTATGCAACCCTCAATCACGATAAGTATAGGCGGCACCTCCTCTTACCCTTTCTTCGAATGATGATTTCGATTTGAACTGGAAGGTACGTGCAATTTTCCCTTCTTCTCCTTTTATTTTATTTTATTATAAATGATCTAACTTCATTTTGAGCAGAGAGGGAGTATACTCGATTCTCTTATTATATTTTTTTTATTTTAGTTCGGCCATTTTTCTTCTTCTGAGGATTTGAAATTTGATAGAGGGAGGGGACGTGATTTAAAAGGAGGAAAAAGGAGATGTCGTGTGATTTGAGCTAGCGTGTTTGAATGGGTTAGAGGGCGGCTCGAATTTGATTTAAAAAAAAATTAAATTATATCTCGTGTTAAAGGTGACTTAAAATCCCGATACCCTATCGAGGCATGCCGGTAGGCATTTATAATGTTATACCCCTATTCCAAACGCAATGGAAAAGGTTTCGAGTCCTAATTCGATCGTATGGAGAAGATAGCTTTTTGGATCCAATTATTATATTAAATTTTGGTATAAATTTCAACGTGTTTATACCCCGTACGATCAAACGATAACTCCAAACACTACGAAATTTGAAATCCGATAATACTACACTATTACGGACCTAATGGAACTAGTATCGTCAAATACCAAGACTGTGCCCCGGATCGCTATTTTAACTCATCGATTTAATTGACGATTTCCAAAATTTACGAAATTGCTTGAAAATCCAGTTTTAAAATCTTACTAACTAAATTATAATCCCAAATCCAATATTTAAACGATTTAAATATTCAAAATTAACCATTGAAAAATCCGGGTCGTTACAAATTTCCTTGATTATCTCTCTCTCCCCCCCCCCACTCCTCCCACTTCACATGATATGGCTGAAATTACATTCCATCAAACGACATAAAATTTCCATAAATCAATTCATGCAGTTATCTATTATTTAAATTACATCGATTTCGTATATCAATGCATGCAAATATTCGTTTTATAAATGCATTCGGATAATTACCAACAACCCCAAGCATCAATTAAATGTAATAATAATTAATATTTATTAAATAGTAGTTAATTTAAACAATCTACAATATTATGTGGATTTTCGGAGAATTCATTATTATGGTTGTACGACTCAAAAATGTAAATTCAGTTAGTGATTTATACCGAATAATTCAAATATTAACGTTCATACGTCAGTATAACTAATGGTGTGACATATTGACTGAATTTATCACTTACACACCTTTTGGTAAAATCCAGTTTTACTTATTATAAGCAATATCCGATAGTGATAATTATTTACTTCAATTCTCTTCGTCAATAACCATATCACATTAGGACTCATGGAATTTGGTAATGGTCAAAATTCCAATATCATCCACATTCAACTTTACAGTCCAAACACAAAAGTCCTTGGTTCAATTATAATAATTATCATTAACCGAACTGCTCTAGCTAGAGACTTTGAGTTAACTTCAGTTGACCTTGATACTAATCTCATATAACCGAGGAGACGAATCCTCTCTTGAGTAGTGTTTTACTTCCAATGCTTGACCCAACCATAGTCATTCGATGGACGCTATGCCAAGATTTAACTAAAAATAAGTAGAGCTTCCACATTGAAGATCAATAGTATTATTAAGTCGAGAGAACTATGTAAATTAGTCACATCGATATTTTCTATTTGACCTTAGTTATATTAACTAATAGAAAACTATCGAATGAGTCATTTTATAGTTACCCAATAACTATCAAAACGTAACCCCTTGGTGCCTCCAGCAGCCATGGGTAATACACTGCCCAATATTTGGAGAGCATTACATACCCTAGTCTCAATGGATATATTGATATCCAGTCTTGATACATCCAGACTAGGAATATTTAAAATGGTATACATATTTTCATTGTGATAAATTACTCACGATTACAAAACTTTGCAACTATTATCACAAAACATACCATTTATGGATTTTCTATTAAATGTGCTTTTAATTAAATTAATTAAATAATATATAATTCGTTATATGAAATATATAATAGAAAGAAAACACCTTTTATTTCGAACAAGATTGGTTATCGAGTTAGGTATATGTAACAAATTACATAATTGCCTCTAGGGCATACCCTTAACTTTATCAGATAGATCAAGAGGAATCAAGCAGATCAAGAGGAATTAAGCAGAATAAAAGGATAAAGGAGATTCAAAGGTAAGGCTAGGAGAACATAGTAGACTCAAGGAACAAAGACGGAAAGGGTACAAGAGAATAGTCAGTCGGTTTTAAAGAATATCGAATTATAGAATTAATTGTTAAAGATTTCATAGCTATTCTTTGAATATTCTCTTTTAAAACTTTTTATTTTATTCTTTATAATCATTTTATAAAATTCTATTTTGATCTTACAAGTTAAAAGAGGTAAAAAAAATTTATAAAGGAACTGACATTTTACACTAGGATATGTCGACATATCCTTGAAATGTTTGTCAACATACTAGCCGTTGGTTATAACTTTTCATTTTAAATGAATGGACACTTCCTTTCACCTTTCACGAAAAGTCACTTCACTTCATCTTCTATATATATATGATTTGGACAACGAATTTTTAAACTAATTCTCTCTCATTTCTCCCACTCTATACACTCTTACATTTTGCAAAAATGTCTTATTGCTTACTTACACTTAAACTTTGTGAATCAACTCTCTTTCTCTTTTTCTCTCTTTTTCTTCACGGAGTTGCAATCTACCAAAAAGTTAGAGAGACTACATAATCAAAGATATATTGCTGCAAGAGGTCTATAGGAAGTTTTATTGAAGACAATTTGAAATGATGGTAGAAATATTCAATTTCTCATAGATATTACTCTACTATTTGTTTGTAAAGGTGTATCCTACCATCCATAGAAAGTCAAGACTGTATAAGTGATCTTGACTACCCTTGGATAAACAAAAGACCATGACTTTTTGTCACCCATAGAAGTGCAAAAGATTATGTATATCCTACCGCTCGTAGAAATTCATGATTGGTATTGCTTGTCACTTGAGTCAAAGTCAAGTTATAAAGGTTTTTTTGCCACCCATAGAAGTGTAAGAGGTTATAGCGAAATTATGTACAGTACATGACTGGATGTAAAATTGAGAATCCAAACTAGTATAAAATTATTGGTGTTTTTTCTTTACTTCTACTAACTTTACTTACGGCGTTTATTATATTACAATCTATGAATTTGATTATGTATTATTAAATATGATAATCACAAAGTAAATTAATAATAAGCTCAAAAACACTATTCACTCCCTCTATCGTTACATTAGCCTTAAAATCCATTCTGCAACATATTAGGATAGCGCATCATAATCCCGCAGTTGGTTTCAGAGCTTTTTGGTTTTCAAAATTTCATAATCTGAGTTTTGAAAAGTTTAAATGGCTAGTAACACAAACACCACCTCGATATTTTAATGGTAGTAATTATGCTTACTGTTCATGGAGGATGAAAATTTACTTAAGTTTAATGGTTTAGATTTATGAAATATCATACAAACTTAGTACACCGAGCTCCAGACTAATTAAGCACGATGGTCTAATGATTAAAAGTCACAAGCACTCAATAACTTAAAGGAATGAATATTTTACTACACCCTGGATAAATAGAAGTTTGATAGAGTATCTATTTTCAAAAGTGCATATGAAATTTAGAGGACATTACAAGGTACACACCAAGACATTAGTAAAACTAAACAAACAAAGATTTCCAAGTTAACCAACCAGTTTCAGTTATTTAAAATCAAACATATGAATCTATTTCTGGTATATATTCTAGATTTCAAGATATATTACATGTTTTAATTTCACTAGGGAATTTTTCACTAAAAAAAATACTAAGTCCAAAAGGTTCTAAATTCACTTTCAACCGAATGGGATCAAAAGGCTTTGTCAATAAAAGAAGCTAACGATATAATTACTATAGGAGTAGAAGAATTAATAGGCAATTTGGTGTCTACTGAAGTTCAATTGCAAGGAAGAAAGGAAAGCCAGGTAATTGAAAAGAAGCTACCCACTTTCAATGCTAAACCGAAGAATAAGGATCAGATGATGGCAATGAAGAGATAGGATTTATGGCAAGGAACTTCAGAATATTTTTGATATTCAGAAAGAGGAACAAATTTTGAAGAATGGACAATAGCAGCAGCAACAACTTTGAAAGTCTAGTAAAATGTTTTGAATGCGATAAGACTGGACATCTAAAAAGGGATTGCCCAACACTAGAAAAATCAAACGACTCTTCG
Organism: Allium fistulosum; assembly: GCA_030737815.1. Lineage (NCBI taxonomy): Eukaryota > Viridiplantae > Streptophyta > Magnoliopsida > Asparagales > Amaryllidaceae > Allium > Allium fistulosum. The sequence goes on along the minus strand of CM060902.1, from coordinate 1,002,372,199 downwards.
AACACAGAATGAGTCAAGAAGAGGAAATGAGCATTTATAGCAACTTAGGAGGATTCTGAAACCACTTCAAGCAACACGAGTTCAGATACAGAAGATGCAGATTTATGCTTTATAACAGAGAAAGAAAAAAGCTTTGCATAGTTCGGTAACCATAAACTCTACTTATTTTCTTACTGATAATTAGGATATACATGATAGTATATGCATATTTAAAATCATATAAATTAAATAACATAATTAAAAATTAAAATGACACTTTAAACATATAATAATATAAGACTAATATAGATTAAGATTTTTCTATATTTAAAATTATATATAAGAATAAATATAAATAAATCAAATTCAATTAAAACAAATTCTTGAATAAATTAAATGGATTAAGAAAATGAATAAATATAAACAACTAAAAATTCGTTGAAATAAAAACAAATTTATTTTCATAAATAAATAATTTAAACTAAATATTTATTTCTATGAATTTTCTCTTCTAAAACTTTTTATTTTATTCTCTATAATCATTATATAAAAGTTTTATTTTGGTTTTACAAGTTAAATGAGTTAAAATAATTTTTATAAAGGAATTGGCATTTTACACCAGAATATGTCGACATATCATTGAAATGTATATTGACATATTAGCCGTTGGTCACGACTTTTCATTTTAAATAAACAGACACTTCCTTTCACCTTTTACGAAAAGACATTTCTCTTTATCTTCTATATAAAGGATTTGGACGATGAATTTTTTGACGCCCCACCTCTATGCCCACGCTAGCCAAGAACACTACGGTGTAATGTTGTCAACTAGCATGGAGAATAAGGCTGTTGAGGAGCGACCATCCGGGTAATTGCTTTGTGCGAGCACCGATATATCGGATAGTATAACATGTATTTTTATTTCAGGAGGAAATCCGACATACCGATACAAACTCAAAGCTACTACACAGTGGCTATAATAGTTTAGGACAATAAATATGATAATAACACAGATATAAAAGATTGCGGAACACAGATAAAACAAAAAGTCTCATATATATAATAACTGATGTCAGTTACAATACATATGATACAACTACAACTGTCGACTCTAGAAGTTATATATATACAAGTACATTATCGACTAATATACATGAATACATATCAACATAAATCAATACACTGACTACAACAAAAAGACGAAGACCACTTCAAAAGATATGAAAAGTCTTCATAGCTCGAACGGCAACCCAAAGCAAGAAATCTACAACCTGAAATAACTCGGGTCTGACCCGAGTATTACATTCAAAAGAAGATAATACACGGGTCAGTCTAATTCAAACTCGTTATAAATGCACAAAAGCAACAATAATCAATATCAAATAGACGACAGTCGCAGAAATCTCGTATATCCAACTTCTCGATAAGAGAATCGGATAACGACAGATATAACACTAAACAGTGTTAAACAACAAATCAGCAGATTTAAATCATCAACAAAGATAAGTGAAAAGAATATCAATGAAGATAATTTAGAAAACATAAGAATTGCCCAATTGGCAATTAACAACAAAATGATCAAATCACCAAAGCAAAATACAATATCAAAATATTGAATTGGCAACACGAAACAATTTCATCAATTGAAATCAATCAATTTAAAATCGGTCAATTCTGTGTGGCTGCAGTACACGCACGCGTGTACTGCCTCTCCACCACAGTACAAGATGTCATCATAACTCCAAACATTGACAGCAAATCAATACTACAGATGTCAAGTCACGACTATCCGGACTCAACACAACTGCAAACAAAAAATGGAACCGCAGCCACCCGTGAATAAAAGAGTTCATGTTCCAAACTAGAAAGTGATCAAGGCATGAACCAGACAAGTACTCAAGGGATGCAGCTCACAAGCAACTAAAAGAACCAGATTCGATTCAGTTTTCAATGCCACTGCCTCAATAGTTATCGTGCAAAGGTCAAGGCAGCAACCATTTGAAAACTAGACAAATGAACTCAAGAAATAAGTTCACCATGCAACAGCAAGTAATAAACCAGAATACACAATGAACTCAAACTCCAATCAAATGCACTGCATCATGAGTACAAGGTACATGCACCTGTGGAATATAAAAAATGTCGCAGACTATATATGAATCAAATAACAGAACCGAGAGTATTCACCAATCCCAACTAAAATTCCAAAGTACGCATGAAGTATACAAGCAAAAACTCGAACCAGCCATGATATGAAAGCAACCAGGCTAGTTCAAGATACAGAGGCAGTAGTAACTACAAATCCCAATTCAGTACACGTAACTACAGATTGCACGTTCAAGTGCAAGCCGAAGTGGAAGTCCAAAACTTTCAAACTTAAACCAACAAGAAACCAAATAAACAAGTGCACATGTACACAATGCCACACCAATGACTGATACGAGTATTATCAGATTAGTGATGCTCAAACCCAAGCCAATCTACAATGGAAAAGTGGACAGAACAAATGAAATCCCTACATGAAACTGGAAACTCCAAAACTAACAACAACCAAGTTTGAATGAACATAGGCAGCAAGCTCCAGATATAAAGCAGTATTTTATCACAAACGAAAACAAGTTCAAAAGCACAATTAAGTACCAGACTCAAGTCAGAGGACAGGGAAGTAATAACAACAAACCAAATGCCATCAAGATAAATACAATGTAGCATACAAGTAATACAAAACTGTCAAGTAGACAGAGAACCCTGAAACAGTCACACATATACATACATGAATGTATATATATGAAGTATCAAGGGCCGAAGCCACAGTGAAATGCTCAAGGCAAAAGCAAATATCTTCAACAAGCGATCAAACACTAATTTAAAAAATAGAGAAACAACATGCAATTACCATATAAATATATACATATGTATATGCATACGTATACACATATATAAGTAGTGCAAATAGACTCAAGTCTACAAAGTCAACATACATATACTCGGTGCAAACAAGCACATGAGCTAAGGAAGTCTGCATCAAGAAGCCGTGACCCGAAAACAACACCAAGTCAAAGACAATTCAAACTCAAGAAAATGCACAAGTACAGTGACTGGAAAGAACAACCGGAATTCTCCAGTGACAATGCCGCAGTACAAGGAGCCTAAGCCAAATTCAAGGCAACAGTTAAAGTGACGAAGTCAACTATAAATCAACATCGCTAGAAATTCAACACTGTGATGACCAAGGAAACACAAATCAACAAAGTCAGAAAATATCGCAAGTTCAAAATCAATGCCGTGGAATCAAGTCACGAATATACAGTAATTGAAAATGTCAGAAATCATCACGAAGCATTCAATCAAAATCAACGACCAAGCTTACAATTATCAGACGAAGTCGTATATGAAATACGAACGAGAATCAAGGGGTTTCAAACCCAAAATACGCACTGAAAAATTGAATTAGATGTGAGTATAGGTTTACTCACCTTTGATTCGACGAGCAAGCAACAAGTTTCCTCACTCGATCGAGCAAAACGAATTCAATCGCCTTCGAGAAACCAAAGCCCTAATTTTTGAACGAGGCCGCCTTTTATTTTATTTTTTCTTCGTTAGGGTTTTCGAATGGAAAGATGAAAGGGGAACGGTTTCATACTTAAGATAATTATCACAGCACAAAACAAATGGGCCGAGATTTAGAATTTATAAAGCCCGTATACTCTTTTAATCAAAATTGTAAAAGAATTTCTACCGATTAAAAACTTCCATCAGCAATTAACAACCATATTTAATCGTCTAGAGGCGATAATTAATTGGTACGAAATCTCGGGTTGTTACAGACTCCCCTCCTTATAGAAATTGCGTCCCCGCAATTTTTCATAATTCAGGTCGTCATTAACAATAAGTTTTCTAACATAAACTGGTTAAGCTAGAAAAATAAAGGTAGAGAATTCAAACATCAAAGAAATCTTTTAATTTCATAAAAGAAATTCACAATTCTCAACAAAATATAACTATCAAATAGATAATCATAAAACAACAAAACTGAATGAACGCAATTATCAGCAATATTCAATTATCAATTAGACCATTAGAATTCAGAAATCACAAAACAGCAATATCTAATTATCGATACGATAATTAGAAAACAGCAAAATCTAATTATCAACAAAGATAATTAGAAAACAAAATTCGCAAATCGCAAAACAGCAAATATCTAGTTATCCAGCAGATAAGTAGAAAACACGAACTTTATAATCAGCAAACTCTAACTATCAACAGAGATAGGTAGAAAACAGCAATTCAATATAATCAACATAATCTAGAATCAATTAGAGACTAGAAAATCTTATAATCAGCAAAATTTGCAATTACCTAATTATCAAAACGATAATCAGATCTCAAATCGCAAATATTCAATCATCAAAAGCGATAATCGAATTTTCAAATCACAAATATTTAATTATCTCAAACGATAATTAAACCACAAATCACAAGTATTCAATTATCACAAACGATAATCAAATCGAAAAATATTTAATTATCTCAAACGACAATCAAATCAACAAATATTTAATTATCAAAACGACAATTAGAATCTCAAATATCGAATTATCACAAGCGATAATCAGAAATCACAAATATCCGATTATCAAAAATGATAACCAGAAATCACAAATATCCGATTATCAAAAACGATAATCAGAAATCCCATATATCCGATTATCAAAAACGATAATCAGAAATCACAAATATCCGATTATCAAAAACGATAATCAGAAATCCCAAATATTCAATTAACGAGTCCGGAATTAACCGAAATAGCAAACGCACATGTCCCATAACCACGAGTTTTACTAAATTGTTTAATTCTCTTCAACGTTCCTTGAAAGTGCAAAATTGTGTATTTTTAAAAATAACATTTCACATTCTCAAACGGACAAGTCCGGAATTAAGCGAATCAGTAAAAGAAAGGGGTCATAGTCCTAGATTTTGCTGAAACGTTTAAATCGCTTCCTCATTCTTTTGAAAATGCAAACTGTAAAAATTTTGAAAACAAATTTAATTTATATTTTGAAACAACTTTTTAAAAATAACGAATTTTGAAAACACGTGATTAAATTAGCAACATCAGTAGCAACTTTGATAAGGAAATTTCACTTCTCAAAATACCGTAAAAACGGACAACAAAATCAGCATTGCGGGAGAACCGCTTGTAAATCCATTTTAAAATTGACGGTTACTGAAGTTAACACGTCAAAATCACATCAAAATAACTGGCATCAAAATATAATACCAATGAATTTTCATTCATCAAAAATGTCACAAGAATCTTCTCAAAGATAGAAAGGGATACCATACCCTAAACTTGTATTCGTAACAAGTCAATGACACACAAATTCACCAATGCACAAAAATTGATATCATATCAATGAAAATCATGAAAATTGGTGAAGCATAAATTCCAGAAATCAACACACGAAATCCAGAAATCACATAAAAAGGGGGGGAAGGCCTAACACATGAACGGGAGCATGAAAACTCACCAACGCGTATAACACATGAACGAGAAACTATCTCATGGAAGCTATCCATTAAATTTTCACACAGGAATGGCCCAAAGACCATGGGGCGCTACCCCATATATGTGATGGCGAAACATCACAAAGGCGGGGTCTAGTCTCCCTCGCAGACAAAGAGACATCGCTCAATCGCTAGTCTAAATCACAAAAAAAGGGAAAGGCCTATCACAAAATGGGAGCATGAAAACTCACCGACGCGTATAACACATGAACGAGAAGCTATCTCATGGAAGCTATCCATTAAATTTTCACACAGGAATGGCCCGAAGACCGTGGGGCGCTACCCCACATATGTGATGGCGAAACATCACAAAAGCAGGGTCTAATCTCCCTCGTAGACAAAAAGACATCGCACAGTTGCTAGTCTAAATCACAAAAATGATCGTCATTATCATCAAGGAGTGTCAATTACACGAAGTTAGTGAATATAAGAGTTAAGCTTCATGTCCCATAACCACTTGCTTAACTCAAATATTTACGAACAAACTGTAGATCTTCACTAGAAAATTGTCACAAAAGGTTCAATCGAACAAGTCCAGGAGTTAACCGACGAAGTAAACGCAAGCGTTTCATACCACTTGTTTTACTAAGCCGTTTAATTCAATTTCTCATACGAGTGAAATAAAGGTTTGTATATACTAATAGATTAGAAAATGGTTTAGGAAAAGAGCTTTGTAGTAAAATAGTTTTGAAATCGTTTGGAGAAAAGGATTTTAATATTTACTACTAGTATAGAAAACCTTTATATTTTCAAAGTGACAAATCACAAAAATGATTGTAGAAACAATCAATCACAAGAATTCACATACAAAGATGTGAATAGAATCCAAAGAAATCGATACTGATTCCATCAAAAAGTATGTTCACAAAAATCCCGAAGAAAATGTCATTAAAGTTGCTAATAAATGATAGCAACAAATCGGGGAAATGATCAAGAATCGATTAAATTTGGAAACCAAATCAATTCACTAAAATTCACATTCGAAGACGTGAATAAAATCCAAAGAATTCGATTTCAAATTCATCAAAGTAGAAATACCCAAAAATTCTAGAAATAGAAGTTATCAAAGTCGACAAAGGTGATAACAACTAATTGGAAAAGAAGAATCGATTATCAATTGGAAAAAAAAAAGCAAAATGAGCATAAATGCATAAATGACTTCAACAAAAATAAGAATCAAGTCAATGCCGAAGTCAACAATTAATGGCCACTGTCGAGTACAAAATGAATCAACATCCTCATCAAAGAATCCAACGGCAAACAAAGTCAGAGTCTTGGAAATCAAGAAATTAGCAATTTCACAAAAACAAAGTGACCGAAGTCGAATGGAAATCAAGCCGAGGAAAACACAAAATATCAAGTTCAAAATCGCTGAGATTCGAACTAGATATGAGTGAAAATCAAAACCACTCAATTTGCAACCGGTCGAGCTATTTTTCATCATAGTGTAACAGGTACACAATGACACCCATAGCATAGCACAAAAGTGGAACAAAGTCCAGAGGTCAAAATAGCTTTAATTGGCCAAATTCGAACAAAATCAACATCGGCTAAATCAATTCAAAGCCGAAAACACAAGAACAAAATCCTCATCATCAAAAACCCAACTTGAGTTCGCAAAGCAAACGGAGGCAGAAGCCAAAATACTTTCACGAAATCAAAATCAAATGCACATGAATAAGCGTTAGGAATTCATACCTAACAATCAAAGATAATCATATGTAAAGATGAGAGATAAAACATCGACAAATAGTTGTAACACATGTTCCTAAGTTATGTTTTATAATTGTCCTAAACCCCAGGCTCAGATACCAAGCTGTGACGCTCCACCTCTATGCCCACGCTAGCCAAGAACACTACGGTGTAATGTTGTCAACTAGCACGGAGAATAAGGCCGTTGAGGAGCGATCATCCATGTAATTGCTTTGTGCGAGCACCGATATGTCGGATAGTATAACATGTATTTTTATTTCAGGAGGAAATCCGACATACCGATACAAACTCAAAGCTACTACACAGTGGCTATAATAGTTTAGGACAATAAATATGATAATAACACAGATATAAAAGATTGCGGAACACAGATAAAACAAAAAGTCTCATATATATAATAACTGATGTCAGTTACAATACATTTGACACAATACATATGATACAACTACAACTGTCGACTCTGGAAGTTATATATATACAAGTACATTATCGACTAATATACATGAATACATATCAACATAAATCAATATACTGACTACAACAAAAAGACGAAGACCACTTCAAAAGATATGAAAAGTCTTCATAGCTCGAACGGCAACCCAAAGCAAGAAATCTACAACCTGAAATAACTCGGGTCTGACCCGAGTATTACATCCAAAAGAAGATAATACACGGGTCAGTCTAATTCAAACTCAGTTTTAAATGCACAGAAGCAACAATAATCAATATCAAATAGACGACAGTCACAGAAATCTCGTATATCCAACTTCTCGATAAGAGAATCGGATAACGACAGATATAACACTAAACAGTGTTAAACAACAAATCAGCAGATTTAAATCATCAACAAAGATAAGTGAAAAGAATATCAATGAAGATAATTTAGAAAACATAAGAATTGCCCAATTGGCAATTAACAACAAAATGATCAAATCACCAAAGCAAAATACAATATCAAAATATTGAATTGGCAACACGAAACAATTTCATCAATTGAAATCAATCAATTTAAAATCGGTCAATTCTGTGTGGCTGCAGTACACGCACGCGTGTACTGCCTCTCCACCACAGTACAAGATGTCATCATAACTCCAAACATTGACAGCAAATCAATACTACAGAGGTCAAGTCACGGCTATCCGGACTCAACACAACTGCAAACAAAAAATGGAACTGCAGCCACCCATGAATAAAACAGTTCATGTTCCAAACTACAAAGTGATCAAGGTATGAACCAGACAAGTACTCAAGGGATGCAGCTCACAAGCAACTAAAAGAACCAGATTCGATTTAGTTTTCAATGCCACTGCCTCAATAGTTATCGTGCAACAGGTCAAGGCAGCAACTATTTGAAAACTAGACAAATGAACTCAAGAAATAAGTTCACCATGCAACAGCAAGTAATAAACCAGAATACACAATGAACTCAAACTCCAATCAAATGCACTGCATCATGAGTACAAGGTACATGCACCTGTGGAATAAAAAAAATGTCGCAGACTATATATGAATTAAATAACATAACCGAGTGTATTCACCAATCCCAACTAAAATTCCAAAGTACGCATGAAGTATACAAACAAAAACTCGAACCAGCTGTGATATGAAAGCAACCAGGCTAGTTCAAGATACAGAGGCAGTAGTAACTACAAATCCCAATTCAGTACACGTAACTACAGATTGCACGTTCAAGTGCAAGCCGAAGTGGAAGTCCAAAACTTTCAAACTTAAACCAACAAGAAACCAAATAAACAAGTGCACATGTACACAATGCCACACCAATGACTGATACGAGTATTATCAGATTAGTGATGCTCAAACCCAAGCCAATCTACAATGGACAAGTGGACAGAACAAATGAAATCCCTACATGAAACTGGAAACTCCAAAACTAACAACAACCAAGTTCGAATGAACATAGGCAGCAAGCTCCAGATATAAAGCAGTATTTTATCACAAACGAAAACTAGTTCAAAAGCACAATTAAGTACCAGACTCAAGTCAGAGGACAGGGAAGTAATAACAGCAAACCAAATGCCATCAAGATAAATACAATGTAGCATACAAGTAATACAAAACTGTCAAGTAGACAGAGAACCCTGAAACAGTCACACATATACATACATGAATGTATATATATATGAAGTATCAAGGGCCGAAGCCACAGTGAAATGCTCAAGGCAAAAGAAAATATCTTCAACAAGCGATCAAACACTAATTTATAAAATAGAGAAACAACATGCAATTACCATATAAATATATACATATGTATATGCATACGTATACACATATATAAGTAGTGCAAATAGACTCAAGTCTACAAAGTACATACATATACTCAGTGCAAACAAGCACATGAGCTAAGGAAGTCTGCATCAAGAAGCCGTGACCCGAAAACAACACCAAGTCAAAGACAATTCAAACTCAAGAAAATGCACAAGTACAGTGACTGGAAAGAACAACTGGAATTCGCCAGTGACAATGCCGCAGTACAAGGAGCCTAAGCCAAATTCAAGGCAACAGTTAAAGTGACGAAGTCAACTATAAATCAACATCGCTAGAAATTCAACACTGTGATGACCAAGGAAACACAAATCAACAAAGTCAGAAAATATCGCAAGTTCAAAATCAATGCCGTGGAATCAAGTCACGAATATACAGTAATTGAAAAGGTCAGAAATCATCACGAAGCATTCAATCAAAATCAACGACCAAGCTTACAATTATCAGACAAAGTCGTATATGAAATACGAACGAGAATCAAGGGGTTTCAAACCCAAAATACGCACTGAAAAATTGAATTAGATGTGAGTATAGGTTTACTCACCTTTGATTCGACGAGCAAGCAACAAGTTTCCTCACTCGATCGAGCAAAACGAAGGCAATCGCCTTCGAGAAACCAAAGCCCTAATTTTTGAACGAGGCCGCCTTTTATTTTATTTTTTCTTCGTTAGGGTTTTCAAATGGAAAGATGAAAGGGGAACGGTTTCATACTTAAGATAATTATCACAGCACAAAACAAATGGGCCGAGATTTAGAATTTATAAAGCCTGTATACTCTTTTAATCAAAATTGTAAAAGAATTTCTACCGATTAAAAACTTCCATCAGCAATTAACAACCAGATTTAATCGTCTAGAGGCGATAATTAATTGGTACGAAATCTCGGGTTGTTACAAATTTTTAACGTAATTCTCTCTCATTTCTCTTACTCTCTACACTCTTACATTATTCAGAAAAGTCCTATTGCTTACACACACTCATACTTTGTGAATCCACTCTTTTTCTCTCTATTTCTTCATGGATTTACAATCTTCTAAAATGTCAGAGAGACCACATGCAATTCTCTATCATTTACTCTCTTATCTTATTCTTTAAAGAAATCAAAGATATATTGCTTATTGCAGTCTATAAGAAGTTGTATTGAAGACTACTTGAAATTATGATCGAAGAGCTCAATTTCTTGTAGATATCACTCTACTATTTCTTTGTAAATGTGTATCCTTCTACCTATAGAAAGTAAAAATTATATATGTGAATTGACCACTTGTGGAATGTCAAGAGGTCGGATTTTCTTACCAAAGTGGAAGTGCAAGAAGTTAGGTGTGCCCTGCCACTCGTGAAAAGTCAAGATAGGTATTGCTTGCCACCTAAGTTAAAGTCAAGTTGTAAAGGTGTTCTTGCCACCCGTGGATCTGCAGAAGGTTATAGTGAAATTCTGTATAAGGTACAAAACTGGATGTAGGTCTGGGAATCTGAACTAGTATAAAAATTTTGATAATTTTTCTTTACTTTTACTTCTTTTACTCACTGCATTATCTTACTACATGTGAATCTGATTTTTCTCGAAAAACTCAGGATCTCGGAAAAGTTTTGAATTGTTAAATTTGATAATCACAAAGTGAATTGGTAACAAGTTTAAGACCACTGTTCACCTACTCTCTAGTGTTACATTAGCCTTAAGATCCATTTCGTACAATATTAGGGTAGCACACCATAACCCCACAAGTTGTACCCAAAGGGAGGCCATGGGTGAGTCTTTGAAAGTAAGACCGATGCAGTAGGAATATAGTTAGCAACATTGATGAGAATAATGCTGTAAATTTCAATTACTGAAATTAGCTTATAGATTCATTAGTCAATTTACTAAAGTTAACTGGGATTCTAATTGCTAAATTATTGCTTAAAAGACCTTGAATTTTGGTACATCTTGGTTGAACATAAATTCTAAATAATGAATTGTACATCTTGGTTGAACATAAATTCTAAATAATGATTTGGAATAGACTATTTACACATGGTAGCCAAAATGCCACGACACCGGTGGGAGCTATGACTAAGTTTATAAGCGCTGGATAAGATCTAAGAAATGACACGATAGTATTGTTCAATGAGCGTCAGAGTTGAGAAAATAATTTGATAAAGAAATTGAATAAATTGATTTTCAGTCAAAATGCAGAGGAAGCGTGTGTATGTAAGAAAGAATATCAAGGGTACTAAAATATTTCTAAAACTATTATTAAGGATGTTAGGATTTTCCCAAATGGTATACGTAGATGTCATATTAAAATATTGTAAAACCCCGCCTCTATACCCATACTACCAAATAGTATTATCGAGTAACATTGTTTGATAATATGAAGAAAGAGGCGATAATGGACCATCACATGTAAATGTTCCCTTGGGCTAACACCGGTACATATTATAAAATCATATACAACTCATCTATATGCACTCGGTATCATCACAAAGCAATAAACATGTATTTTCAGAATAGAACAATAAATAATATATATATAAAAATAGAGAACATGGTGTCATTAACACAGCGGTAATACATAATAAATGAAATACATAAGTTTATGTAGGTCTACGAAAGAGTCAAATGCCCACTATAATTCAAAAATACAAACTAGGCGCAATACATACATCACATCAACATAAATACATAAGAGGCTACATCAAAATAATGGAATACCAATCCAAAAATATACTAGCCTACTATGCCCAACAACCACAAGCTGGTCACATAGTCCCTGAACCTGAAATGTCTCGAACTTAATCGAGTATTATATAATTAACACAAAGGTCAGGTAATGTCTAGAATGTGGATGTTAATATATTATAATAACTAGCATGGTATAATAACGTGTATCACATGTGGCATATAAATATCTCAAAGGTACCAACTTATGTCATAAACCATGCACATATATGATCACCCAAATAAATAAACAAATCTATCATCTCATCACAATGCTCATAATTAAAATATATGATACAACTACACATCCATTCATAGCAACGCACATCCAATCATGCTAACACACAATGTAACGATACGGATTTTGCGAGCTCGAAAATCGACATCCATACTTTACATCGTACTCGAATGCCATAGATTCGACCGTTCAAATCCGAGTCGCCGGAGCTTATAACACAATTAAGTAAATAACACAGCGGAAGAAAAGGAATAATACATTGATATACAATATCTGATACAATATCTGATACAACAGAGTGATACAATGAATATCAATATACATCAGAGATATGATACAAGAAATAGCAGCGGAAAAGAAAACGATAACATCAGCAGTGGATAATCTCCATCTTCAAAACGCCAATCCAGAAGTAGCTTGAACTCTCAATAACGATGCACAAAGATAAGCAAGTGCAGTCCATATCCAAAGACTGAACAAGCTCCAGATAATCTACTGAATCTGACTATCTAAAAACCCAACTCTAGACTGCTCGTGTAGAAAAATTTTGAGCACCTAGAGTTTAGGAAAGAAACAATAAACTCTGGATCAGTCATGGGACTGGTGTGTGCAACAAAAACAGTTTATCTTTAAAACAAATAGCAGAGAATTTTAAAGTCAATTCGCAATGCTTTTGGAAAATGAAACTACCATAAGACCTCCCACCACACACACAATGCAAACGCAGAATTGGAGGAGATTTCTTCTTATGATAGTCAAACATGCTTGATACGCAGATTCTTTTCAATATTATTTTTATATGTGCAACGTGCAGAAAACTTTTCGAAAGTATAATATAAATCTTAGCCAGCATAGACATTCCGAACTATGCCTACTATAGCTACCATCTAAACAGTGGTGACCACCATAAGTAAATGGCAGGTTCTATAACTAATACCGTACAGAGTTCGTATTGAAGTTTGGATTTCCAACAAATAGTCAGGCCAAGGAACTTCCCATTGCCACATAGGTACACCTCTGGAAAGACGTCCCGAGAAATAACCTAACATTATGGTTAGATCTCTGCCAACACAAGGCCGGGTTACCCCTAACTGGGTAACTACTGACACGAATATGTCATCCCCCCGGTCATAACCGATCTTCCCGAGGATCCTCGATTCCAACAACCACAAAGTAATAAATTTGCAGCAACAACATAGGTTAAGTATCTGGGATCCATAACATGATACCACCTCTATCCAGAAGGAATGACATACACTAAAGGGGCGCTACCCCCTAATAACCTTGCAACATCCTTCCTGTTTTGACCATTCCAGGGTGTGAGGTCCGACGAAGTCTCGTCCACAAAGCTACGCTTTATACAAAAGCTATGCTTCGGGTCAACAGATGATCAAAGTAATGATCACAAAGATAAATGATCAAACAAATGATCATACCACAAATGATCAAATAATGATCATCACACAGTAACACTCAACATGTCACATTACCAAATTGGGAGTATATCGCTGATAACCTTCAACTACATAACCTCTGAGCTCGTACGTCTCAGAGAAGAGTGTTAAGCTAAGAGAATAAATTCTGCGCCACCAAACAGAAATGTATTTGAAAGAAATCTGCTTTATATCTCAAAATGTAATGTCAGACATGTAACCATACAAGTCTGTTCTGGGTTCGAACAGAACCGAAGGCACTTCCGAAGAAGCCCTTGCAAATCCGGATAATTTTCTAATCACGTCCGGACTTCCCATCACAAAGGGTGCTAAAATATCTATATCGGGGCCAGTCGATGCAGAGACATTCGACAAGTTGTCCTTTCGTTTTTGAAAATATCCGGTCTTCACCACCGGTCTTCAAATGCTATCCATTTACGTCCTATCACTATTCGGAATGGGTTATATGACACAAATGTCTTTTCCCGGCTAACCCGAATAACGAGCGCAATTAAAAATCATATGGATACTGGGGTCCTAGTTAAATCACAGCTTAAAACCCAAAACTTTTCATTCGAATGGTTAAAACAAATTACCATTATCAAATCTTTAAACAAAAAGATTCATTTTAACAACCTTCAATGGTTTAAACAATTTCCATACTTTAATCTTTTAAACAAAAAGATCCAATTCACAAAGTTCACCCCATTTACAAAGATCCATTCATAGATTTTCAAATCGATTTCCATTTCAATTGGGTTAACTCGTTAAATCTTTAAATCAAAGATTTAACTTATAGCTTTCAAAACAATTTCATTTCGAGTGGTTTTAAACAAGTCACCATTTTAAATCCATTAAAAATAACAGATTCAATTCATAGCTTTCAAAAGGAATTCACTCATAACTTGGAAAAACATTTTTCAATTCAAACTTGAAATTCCTTTGACTAAATTGGAATTTCATTTCTTATATGAAAGCTGTTATTATTTGAAAACAAATAGTTTTCATTTCAGAAAAATCCAATTTTATTTGCACAAGTTAAAGCCCTTGAATTATATTCACATTCCAAAATCAATACTTTTAAAATAGTTTAACCCGTATATAACGGGTATAACATCTTTAATCCCTAGTTTCAAATCATAGAATTCAATTTCAAATCTTGAATTTAAGTTTAAATCAAATTATTTAAACTTCAAAACTTTATCAAGTTATTCAAAAATAAGTCTTATCTTTGAAATTCCATTTCAAAAGCTTTTCACTTTAAACCCAATCCATTTCCAAAACATTTGAATTTAAAAATATAAATTCAAAACTATTTTCAAAAATCTGTGACTTAATCGATTTCCTCGTGAAATCCATATTTGTGTGTGTATGGTGTAGTCCAGGGGTTTCACACAGTAGTGCAACATCATCCGATCATCACAGATCAAAAGTACAGAAATATAGTTGATAAGCGATATAAACTATAACACTTATCGTTCATTCACAGATTCAAAGATAATAAACAGGTGTACCACAAATAAATGAATAAATTACACACACAGCTCAATCCACAGAATAAAATGTCATAGATCAGATAGGACAATCAATTCAAGGCATCTCATATAATACAATCATTCATAAGTAAGGTCAAACATTTAATAATCATTTATAAGTAGGATTAATTAATCATTTAATCCTAATCAATTCAATTTATTTCCAAGTAAATTGATTACCTATGAATTAATTATCCATTCATAGATTAATTAATTACAAATTATTTGATATAAATAAATTAATCAATCACCTTAATAAATTAAATTATTCTTAATTAATCATATTGGTTAAGTTAACTTTTAAACCAATTACATAATTAATTAACCCCTTAATAAATTATTTAAAGAAATTAAACCTTTAATTACTTGCCATTAAGCAATCACCTCATAATAATTAATCATTAATTACCAATTAATCTAATGATTTTCTTAAACCAAATTAAACAAAATTAATTAACTTTAATTAATCAAAATATTAATTTAAATAAGTGATTAATCCTTAATTACTTTTATTAAGAAAATTATCTTAGATTAAATCATTATTAATCATTTCTAATTATAAATTAATCTAAATCATTAATTAACTATTAATCATTCATTTATTAACTTAAGTAGTAAATTACCATTTATTAATCATTTAATCATTAATTAATTCAAACTCCAATTACAATTATAATTTAATTAATTGATTTAATTGTTCAACTTAATTAAACATTTAGAAGTCTTTTCAAATTTTGAAAATCAATTATAGTATTAACTACAAACTTAATTGTTAGTTAACTTTATACTTAATTTAAATTAATTACTTAATTAAAATAGTGATTAAGAGTTAGGAACATTGTGAAGGCATTAACTACATAATTAAACTTGTATTAAAGTTTAACTTAATTTGTTAAACATTTTCACTTATTTTCATTTATAAAAACAGCAGTTTGAAAAAAAAACCACAAACCCGAGACCTCCCTTGCTCTAACTCGAATGGTACTTCGAGTACTTCATGCAATTTCCCCAAGTCTCCCTGCACACAGCTTCTTCTTCTCCCTCTTTTTTTTTCTAAGTAATAAACCGTTGAAACAAAACTTCATTTAAAAGCGAGCATCCCCTGACACGCGACCATCCACGTGCACGTGCACGTCACCGCGCCTCCGCTCCATTGGCCATCGCGATCGCCAGCAAGTCGCGCTTCATCCCCCCATTCGATAGCGATGATCGATTCAATGCCAACGACCCTAGAACGAAATCGAGCTACTCCACATCCACCTAGAACAAAACCCATCGCCTGAAATCACCTCGTATAGCCACCACCGACCACCTGACGTCACGCGACCACAACCCCAACTGCTCTGATGACATACGAACCTTTTCCCCTAGGAGCGATCGCCTCCGATCCACCGTAGTTGACGAAAACATCGCATTTTCCTCACCGAACAAAACTGAGTGATAAACCCTAATTCGACCTCGTACTCCCAATTCACGAAATGGAAAAATTCTTTGATAATTTTCATGAAGTCATTGATGTTCAAGCTTGCTTCAAACCAATTTTTAGCATTTATAATTGGATCGAACGTTAGGAATTGGAGAAAAATGTAGATTTTGTTCAAACGTGAATTTCACTGGAAATGCTTAACTAAAAATCATCACTATTATTTTAAAAATCCTATTTTTGTATGTTCATTCGAGTTATATATCAAATCAACAAATTTAAGTATTCGAATTTATCAAAAATAATTCCTCTTACACTAAAATTTAATGTTCAAAGCCTATGTTATACTGTCAAGCTTCAAGAAATCTCCAGGTTGTGATTTTTAAGTTTAAACAAGTTTATTTAACTTAAATTCCTAAGTCTATCATAGATTTGAAAATGAGATATTGGGATTTGATTAGATTTTAAGCTCTGTAACTACACAGAGTTGATATCAGCCATTCACACCAAAAGTATCAACATATATACATACCATTCACACTTAAACAACATCCAGGCATATTAACAATCATTCCAGAACATCATCAATACAATATCAAAGAGTATAGGAAAATGAAAATGGGATTGCTCACCTCAAACTGATGATGAACAGAGCACAATGAAGTCTGGAATTGTTTTTTTTTCTGTAGATGGGAAGACAGAGAACCTGGATCATTGCTTGAGAACTAGATCTTGATATTGAATTCGAATTTGTTTTTGTTTAAGGCTTTGGACTGCTTTGTTTTCCAGATTGAACTTGTATGCTTTAATTCTTTTATTATTTGCCTGAAGCTTGTTTCAGGTTGATGAGTTTTATTGAATTGCTTGTAGCATTTTTACTAAGCTTTCTTCAGATTGAACTGGAACTAAGAGTAGTTGTATGTATAGAAGACAATGTATACAGCTAGGTGTGTATATATAAAAGAGGCAGAGTGTTTACAGGGTAAGGTAATGGTACAGGTGAATATAATTTTCTTTGTTTGGTACAATAGGGTAGAGATTTTATTTCTTTCTTTATGGTGGCTGAAAATCTTGTTTGTACTAAGGACATGGCTGAAATGATCTTGCATTAAATGCTTTGTCTTGCATTCTACTACACCTACATACCTACTTGTTGACTATGCAGCTTATTCGGGTGGATGTAGATCACTTGTTTCCATGGTTGATGAGATATGTTTTGTGTGCTAACATTTATTTACTTTGACTTGTTCATACATATATATATTTTTGTTTGTTGATATTTTCCTATAAACTTTGTTTATTTGTACAAAGATATTTTTATTTTCTTTGCTTTGTTCTTATTTTGTTTACTTACATATGCTTTTATTATTTTGTTTGTTAATATTCGTACTATGATGTTAAGGTTTATTTACTTACTTTATATTTTATAGTTCATCTCTTATTTATTTATTTCTATTTATAACTCAATTATTTATTTTACTTTAATATTTATTGTCTTATATTTAATTTATAAATTCAAATTATCATTAACCATCAATTTTAATATGTATTATTATTATTAAACCATTTATTTAAGATTTAAATTCAAATCAACTCAAATTATTTATACATGCCTGTATACATATATATTCCCATATATACAAATTTTCAAATCCATATGACTTTATATATTTTCTATTTGAATCGGGGAAACTCGCTTCCATTTATAATAAATTATACAATTTTAATTCAAAAATTCATTTAATTGTCAAATTAAATTAAATTAAAATCTGGGGTCGTTACAAGTATCATTAAGTACCTCATGGTATGCACTTAGTAATGCCAAGATTATCTTTTAGATATTCATAAAGTAGACATACCCAAGGTCCATTATACTTAACACATATGAAAATAAATAAACAACCATCCAAACCAACCGTAAATAAAACACAAACATGACAAACACTCGGCAGGCAAGGTTATCTCTCAAAGGACCATATAAAAGATAAGTAGGGGGTCTAACATTTTGCTCTTAGCAACCATAACTATTGCCGTATAAAATATTTTCATAGAGTCACACTACTTCATGGACACAGTCTCATAGTAACCTATAACATCTCCCACTTCGGGACCCAAAAATGGATATTAATTATGCTAGAATCGTCATCAGAATCATTTTCAAGCAATAAAGTGAGTTTTGTATTATGTTGCACAACATTAAGTAAATAGAGTAGTTAAATAAATTTTCATTACACAAATTTTTTTACATGATTCAATACATCACCATTAACCCTTTTCATTCCCATGAAGGGGTAAATACATTAAGAAAATAAGAGTAGCGTCATGTCTGGCATATGAAAATCCAACAAGAAATATAATCAGTTATAATTTCTGGTTCTACGCAGCGGAATTTTTGAAATAATTTTTTTATTAGATAAGCCTCATACTTTGTCTTCGAAATATTCATTTACCCTTGCCGAAGATAACTGTCTAATCCATAAACTCAGGTTACTCGAATGAGTACCTTTGATTTTATGGGAAATAATAAAAACACAGATCAGACATAAAATTATGTATGAGTAAAATCTTCACCTTAAGAAATCGTAATGGTACCACACCGCTGTAGCACAGAACGGGTTTTCCCTTACTTTATCATCATAGAAATTACATCATACATGTAAACAAGCATCACATAAAAAGCAATCATGTGCATCATATTCAATCCATAAGTGTACCCTGCACTTTTCATCCAATCACGAACCATGTCATATTTATATTTTCAGTTTAAATTAAGTATACCCTATACTTAACATCCAATTATGAACCATGTCATATAGCAAGTAATCATCATCCAAACATCACCCAATCTCTTATTTAAGTGTTTATCTTTAGGTTATCAATAACTTAGTTTAGTGATTACCTCCCTAGGTCTGTCTATCACCAATTTAACTTTTCTTGAACAACGTCACCTGATGAAATTGCCACTCATTCCACCAATAGGAGCCACCCTGACTCTCCGAAAAGATTGAATATAAGCAACTAAATACATTTAGTGAGCATCCTAACTAAGCATTAATAGTCCCTCTTAGTTCCTGGACCGCTATCGTTCACATTGCCGGTTTATTTTATTTTATTTATAACAACATCCTAATATTTTGGTACCCTGCCATAACTCCCCTTTGGAGTTTATAAATCTTTTAGGATGAACCCTATCGTGGCACCCTACCATATACCATCGGACTTTAGACTAATAGTCATTGCACCCTGCTATCCAATAACTCCATGAGCCAGTATACCTTTATGATCATGGTTTAACCTCTTTCATTCATTCATTCATTCATTTATAGTATACCTACACTCGCTTTAGATAAAATATCTTTATCTTTGATTAAATGATACTGTATCATTTATTAGCTTCTCTAAGCTTTCTTCCATTTCAAAAATAAGTTAACACAATTTTAACTTAAAAAATTCTTCCTTTATTTCATCCTGATGAAATAGCCGATCAACACTTGGAAACTATCTTCCAATGTGCACTAAGTATTTCTTATTTTACCTAGAAAAATTTAGCTTCCTAAGTTATTGCAGTTTGAACTTAGCTGTCACATATTGGCTATCCTAAAGCCATTACAAGTTAAGCCTAGCTATCGCATATTGGCTATCCCATAATCTTCGCAGGTTGATTCTCCTAAGCCATCGCTAGTTGACTCCCAACTAGCTATCGCATGTTGATAATTTAGTTTAGCTATCGCATTGAGCTTTTGTAAGCTATCGCATGTTTATAGCTTCCCACGCTATCACATGTTGAGCCTCAAAGAGCTACCGCAAGTTGATAGCTTCCCAGCTATCGCAAGTTGAGCTTCATATGGCTATCACACATTGTCTTTCCCATGCCTTCGCACGTTGAGCTCTCATCGAGCAATCGCATGTTGATTCGCCTCCAAGCCATCACAAGTAAAGGCACGTTTAGCTATCTAAAGTTGATAACCATCAAAGGTTGTGCTCTTTAGGAGCTATCCCATATTGCCATCCCAAAGCCATTGCAGGTTGATAGTTTTAGTGTTATCCCAGGTTGATAATTTATAGACTATCGCATAAAAATATGGCACGTTCATGATTAACTTGAAAACTATTTTGTTAGCTTATTAAGTAACTAATTTACACCAAATCCCATTTGGTGTTGAATTCTTATTGGTCAATACATTACTTTGCAATTTTCTTTTAAGAACTTGCTAATTACATCTTCAATCAATCAATTCCTCCCTTTATCAGACAGTTGATATAAATTCGAAAATTGATGGAAAAAACCTAAAAATTCACCCTTAATATAACATATTTTACCTCATATCATATTTCAGGTAAAAATAACTACTTTTATTATTTTTAATAATTAATTTTCCAGAAATTAAACATTTTCTCAAATTAAATAATTCATAGAAATTCCAAATAAATTTCAAAAATCATGAATTAAAAAACCATCATTATTTTATCATTATAAATAGCATATAAAACTTTCATAGCCTTTAAATATGATTAGATAATGTTTTACCCTTAAATACGAATAAATTACTTCTATTTAAATTTCAAAACACATTCAAAGCTATGTTTAATCATCCAGACATATTTATCATCATCAAAAACATTCATTCATAATCAAATCTGAACCTAAACGGGTTGATGGGAAGCGAACGAGAAATCAATACTTTGGTCAAATATGATAAGAGAAACATCGAAGAAGATTAAGATCATTCGACAATGAATAAAAGCTGCTTAGGATTGATAGAAAAGCTATGCTAACAAGAGACAAAGAGATTTAGAGTTTTATGTCGAAGATATGGTGTTTGTAATAAAGAATGTGTGTTCGATTCGGAAGGAAGGGGAAGTTGGCACCAAGATTTGTAGGACTTTTTTCGATAATCGAGATAATTGGAAGGCTAGCATATAGGAGACTTACCTTAGAAGATGGCGGGCATGCATAATATTTTTCATGTCTCTTATCTACAGAAGTTTGTGCATGACTCAGGCTTGATGATTACACCAGATCAGCTAGAAGTTGTTGAGGTAGAATCAGAAGTTTCCAAATCGCATAGGCCGCTTTGTATTGTTGGGCACGATACGAAATAGCTTAGAAGAAAGACGGTGAAGCTGGTAAAGGTACAATGAAGCGAAAGTGATGACAATTATGCGTGGGAGACGGGGGAGAGCATGAGGACTACGTGTCCGGAGCTCTTTGAACGCTAAGGTTCACTGTTTATCGTATCTACTTCCGCCATTATATGTTATATTTGATAGGTTAGTATTCCGCATGCTAGGATAGGTCACCTATACTATTGGTTGCATGGATGCATGTTTGATCTACTTGATGGTTGCTTATGATTGGTAGGCATGCGGGATAAATATGGGTGCCTAGATTTTGGCTTGTTTGGGGATTTCGAGGGCGAAATTCTTAAAAGGGGAGAATGTAACGACCCGTATTTTACATATCGAAGGATCATAAAATATTTTTGTTTTACTCATATGAGGTCATCTGATTCTATAATTTTGGGGTATGACTCTTGGAGACAATTTACATACTTGTGATATTTCCTGAATTTCTATGTGACCATTTTGACCCTGAAAACCTTTTTGGGCTAATACTTTTGATAGCAGTCGAGTTAGGGTCTCAAACCAGTTTCTGCTTTAGGATGATGGTTTTTCTTTCCGTAGAGTGGTCATAATAGAAAAATGGACTTATGGTTAGAAAGTTATGTCTGTTTTAAGTTTTAAGAACTATTGGCTGGGATTAGTGTGTAATTAGTGAAGTCTAATAATTGGCCCATTAGCCTAATTAGAGAATCCCTATAAATAGGGGTTGTAGGAGTCAAATGAAAGCTTTTCCTCTCATTCTAAATTAGGTCTAAACCATAATTAGCCCTAGATCTACCCTAATTTCACCTAAAATTGTAACGAACTCGACTTTCGTCGCTCGAAAATTGACATTAATACGTCCACTGTATCAACTACCGAGCAATCGAATGCCGGAAAACCGAATTGTTATGGAGAAAAAGAAGAGGTAGAAGAAGACAGAAGAAAAAGAAAGAAGAAACAACAGAAAAACACAGAAATAGAATAATATCAGAATCTCACATTCGCAGCGGAACAACATATAATAGATAAATGAATAATCTTTAAATCAAAGAACTAATCATTTTATACATTACATCATCATCAGAGTTTACAACAATATACAACACTGGACAGTTATATGAACTTGTCCACATACAGAATACATAGCGGAATAAATAATATCATATACAAATGCTACGTCTCGCTATCCAGCTCGCCACTGAGCTCCACAGCATCTCCTGAATCCAGAATGACCTGATAACTTGACTCTAGACTGCCCGTGTGGAAATTGGTGGGCACCCAGAGTTTAGGAAGGAAACAATAAACTCCAGGTCAGTCATGGTGACTGGTGTGAGAACTTAAAACAGTTTTATCTTTAAAACACAACAACAACAAAGCAAGTAGAAAATATTCGCAATGCTTTTGGAAAATGAAACTACCATAAGGCCTCCCGCACACACACACAATGCAAACGCAGAATCGGAGGAGATTTCTCCTTATGATAGTCAAATATGCTTACTACGCAAAACAAATCATTGGATTATTATTATTAGTGCATAGTGCATAAAACATTTCGAAAGTATAATATTAATCTTAGCCAACATAGGCATTTCACACTATGCCTACTATAGCTACCATCTAAACAGTGGGGCGCCACCATAAGTAAATGGCAGGTTCTACAACTAAAACCGTACAGGGTTCGTATTGGAAAATGGATTTGCCAACAAATGGTCAGGCTAAGGAACTTCCTATGCCACGTAGGAACGCCTCTGGCTGGATGCCTTGAGAGACAACCTGCTCTCTGCCAAACAAGGTCGGTCACTCCCTTCCCGGGCAGTAAACCTGAGATATGCCACCCCCGGTCCTTTGGGACCTTTATCCAAGCGCTCGGTAACCAACATCACACATAATAAATAAAGTACGTCCACATGAGTAAGTATCTAGGCTCCATACCATGATACTACCCTTTTCCAGAAGGAATGGTCATACCCTAGGGAAGCTACCCTTGAAACCTTGCCGCATCTTTCCTGTTTCGACCATTTTTGGGTTGTGAGGTCTGACGAAGTCTCGTCCACAAAGCTACGCTTTTTCACAAAGCCACGCTTTGATCACAAATGATCAAATAAATGATCATCACACAACAACACTCAGCATGCCACATTACCTAATTGGGAATATATCGCTGATAAATTTCAACTATATAACCTCTGAGCTCGTACGTCTCAGAGAAGGGTGTTAAGCTAAGAGAATAAATTCTCTGCCACCAAATAGAAATGTATTTGAAAGAAATCGGCTTTATATCTCAAAATGTAATGTCAGACATGTAACCATACAAGTATGTTCCGGGTTCGAACAGAACCGAAGGCACTTCAAAAGAAGCTCTTGCAAATCCGGGTAATCACAATCCCGATAAAACTTCCCATCACAAAGGAAATCTTTATACCGCAACGAACGGTGCAGAGACAATCGATAGGTCATCCTATCGTTTTCACAAATACCCGGTCTTCACCACCGGTCTTCAATACGATCCATATCGTCGTATCACTAATTCATAATGGGTTATATGACACAGAAGTCTTTTCTCGGCTAACCCGAATAGTGAACAATATATTTCAAAACATATGAATATTGGGATTCCAATTAAGTCACAACTTATTACCCAAATCCTTTCCTTTAAATGGTTTAAACAAATTACCATTTTAAATCTTTAAACAAAAAGATTTACTTCACAAAGTTTCATTTACAGATTTCCAAATCAGTTTCCATTTCCATTGAATTAACCCATTAAATCTTAATGTTAAGATTTAATTTATAGCTTTCAAAACTATTCACAATTCAAGTCTTTTATAATATAAAAGATACACCTTTTGAAATACTCTTTTATTTCAAAATAAAGTTTAATCATTGTTACAAAGGTTAATTCATAGTTTTCCAAACTATTTACAATTCCATTTCAACTAGAGATGTTTTCGATACAAATTGGAAATCTCTTCACTTTATGAAAGCCATTTTTATTTGAAAACAAATAGTTTTCATTTTGGGAAAAACTGGTTATATTTATACAAGTTACGGCCATTCAAGTATAATACTTGAATATAAATTTAAATTTCCAAAACCATATTTTAAATGGTTAAAAAACCATATAAACAACTTTTATACTTATAAAAAATTTTAAACCAAAATTCCCAATTTATTGAATTCAATTCAAAATATTAAATTCAAAATTTAAATCAAATGATTTGAATTCCAATTCTATTAAGTTATTTAAAATAACTTTTATTTTTGAAACTCATTTCAAAAACTTTAAATTGCAATTCCAAAACCATTTTGGATTCAAAAACTCAATTTTCCAAAATTGATAAAAATCCGTGACTTAACCGATTTCCCCGTGAAATCCACATTTGTGTGTGTATTGTGTAGTCCACGGGTTTAACACAATAGTGCAACAGCATTCAATCATCACAGCTCAAATATAATATTATATTTGATAAGCGGTATAAATTATAACGCTTATCTTTCATCCACAGATCACAGATATATCATATATCACAGATAAATAAATCACAGATCACAATACAAATCAGGATATATCACAAAACATCACACATCAAAGATATCAAACAATTTAACATCCAATATAATCCAAACATCCTTAGATAGGATTAATATAATCATCTAATAATTTTAAATCAGATAATTTTTTAATAAATCAATTTTACTAGTTATAGTAAAAAAATCAATTAATTTCAAATTTATTTTCAAATTTATTTCAAAACACCAAATCAAATTTCCAAACATTTTAAAAATATTTCTCTTTTAAAATAAATTCCTTTATCTCTTCAAATCTATTTAAAAATCCCAAATTTAGATAAATTCTTCAGTTTATAGATAATATTTCCGAAATCTATTTTATTAAGCCTTTTTCCCATATTTGAAATTAAATCCAATATAATTCAAAAATAAAATTTTTATCTTATAAAATCCCTTTTTATTTTATCCAATTATCAAAAATAAATTTTCCGACAAATTTTTCAACTTTAATTTTAAAAATCCAATTTTTTTATCTATTTTCGGTATCCAATGATACCAAAATATATTCGGCTAAATTATAGCCGTCAACAATTTCAATCACAATATAATCGCACGTCGATTATAAATAATCAACACACAACATATGAAATAAATTCAAATGTTTGAGGAATCCAGTTGGATCCCTCCAACCTGTTTCCCTGCATCCACAGATGTTAGCACAATACCAATTTCACTTCAAGGTGAAATTATCGCAGTATATGGGATTTATAAAATACTATCCGCTATTATGCGGCGCAATAGGGTCTCATCCGCTATATAATGCGGGAAATCAACTCCAATATATATATATATTGCTATATACATATATAATATCAATTCCACTTCAATGTGAAATTATCGCGGTATATGTTTTTAATAAATAACCTCCGCTTAATATACGGCGTATAGGGTCTATTTAACACAATAAATAGCAATCATCATTCAATCATCACAATTAACACTGTCAACAATTTTAAATTTAACTATTTAAAATTTAAATTGAAACAAAATATTCGATTGAGTGAGGAGTTCTCACCTTTGCTTTTTATAACGGTTGCAGCGTTTTATTTCGGATAAAATCAAACAGACGTTTAATTTTACCCAAAATTTTCACTGACTCCAATTGACTCCAAACCAGCTCCATTGCGAAGAGCTCGTCGAAACGATTCCAACGCAACTCGTTTCGTAATTTTTCGACCTCGTATGAACAAGCTATGATATTACAAAGATTGAACGAATTTACATATAATTTAATTCACAATTTATTTTATATTTCAAAACCAACTTGCATCACGGCTGCTCTTTTCAAAATCTCCAGATCTGGCCGTCCCCCTTATCTTCTTCTCCTCTAGGATAATATGCACGCAAATAACCACGGTAGCCGCCTCTAAGCCCTAATTCTCGCGGCCAAACGACTCCACTTCACGACGATCAGCTAGTGCCATTTCGAAGCCAACACTTGACTCCACTTTCGGCTGCAACATGGTGGAGCTCGGCCTCCATTCTGCCTTGGAAATCATGCGCAAAATGTGGATGGACGCGGCCAATTTTCTTCTCAATCGACGACTATTCGCCAGATCTACCGTTGGATTCGCAGTACTCTTCGTGCTCTTCAACTTTGTAGTTGAAGCTTTCTGATAATTATCAACGGAATTGAAGTTAATGAGGGAGAAAGAGGAGAAGATTTCGGCCATTGGTTATAAACAAGCGGCGGCTGAAGCTCTTGAAACCCTAGGCTTGTTTTATTTTGCAATTTGTGAAAATGAAGTCCTTATATAGAAAAATACACGACACTATTCATCCCGGATTTTCTGAACTCCAAATGAAGCATGCCGGCAGGCGTTTCTAAGGTTTACCCCGCGTTCCGAACGCAATGAAACGTGTTTCGGGAGATAATTCGATCATATGTGCGAGTTACGGAAATAAACGATTAAATTTAAATCAAATCGATTTAAACCGATTTCGATGCATTTTGGCTTGCCCCAGACAAACCGTACATCCGATTGACATGAAATTTGAAACCTTACAATAATATCACATTATGGATCCGGTGAAACTGGTTTCGTCGAAATCCGAGACTGTTTGAAAAATGACTATTTTTAGTCGTCAATTAAATATTAAAATATTCAATTTTCACAGTTTAACTTCTAATTCAATTTTAAAAGTTCTATAACATCGTTATAACTTCAATATGATTTAATATAACTTTATAAATCATGTTTAATCACATTTAATTCAGATTTCAATTATTTACCCAATTTCAAGTATTAAATTAATAATTAAATCGCCCAATTAAGTCACTATATCGAAATTAAATAAATTCGACTTCCAAATCTTACTTACTAAAATTTAAAATAAACTAAATATACGAATTTCAAATGACAAAAATTCTGGGTCGTTACAAAAATTATCCAAATTACTGTTTAAATCAAACCAAATTAGAGATTAGCGAATAGATCATCAATTAGAAGATAGAGATTATCCATTTGGCCAATTTACATTGCTTTAATTTGTTGTCCGGATTAGATCTACATCCATATTTGTTGAATTTGATAATTGGTGAGTGGTTTATGCCTTAATATATTATACATGTTTACATGGTAGAATTATAAGATTTAACATGATTAAATTGATTTTTGGCCATAAAATCCTTTTCTAACTTTAATTACATGTAAAATTATGAATATGATCTAGATTGATTAGTAATCACCACCGCTCATGCTCTCATATTCATGTTATTTGTAGATCTATGTTATAAATTGGCATGTTTATCTTATTTTGATGGATTACATGTTTGATTGGATGAAATTACTTATTATTCTATGATTGGATAATATGATTTGATGTTGTTTGCTAGTGTTGTGATTGCATAGGAAGTTAGGTTGGAGAATGGAGCATAATGGAGGCAAAGATGGTCGGAACTGAACGAAGCTTGGAGGGTAGGCTCTGGAGTGTAGGAAGAGCTCGAGACCCAAATCGCGAGCTCTAGTTCTTTAAGTACACATGTCAGCACCGACATGGGGGGTCAGTATCGATATGTAAAGGTGAGTCCATGATGGTGGTGACTTTGGGGAGGGAAATGGTATTGCTAAGGGAGGTTGCCTATGGTGTTGGATCGATGATTGGTTAAGTGCTTGAGGCTATAATGACTTGTTTCTAGGATATGAAGTTGGTTGCTTTGAGGAATGTACTTGCTCTATGATGACATGTTTTGGGTAAAGAGGTCGGGGTCAAAGCATTTAGGCATGGAGTACTAAAAGGAAGGAAGGATTAGAAGGAAGCTTGGTCATAGGGTGGCTAAGTATAGAGGTCGTCAACGAATAGAAGAAGTTGGCACCGACTTCTCATTTTGACTCCAATTGGGATGAAACTTCTAGGGACTGTTTTTGAGGTTCTGTGCTGAATCTTGTGGCTTATTCATATCAGGTTGGATGATGATGTAATAGCACGATGAAGGTTATGAATCTTACATTTGTGACTCATGATGGGAGTAGGTGTCGAAGATTGAGGACCTCGTAACCTTCGGTTTGTGATTCGTGTAGGGAGTAGGTGCCGAATTGGCTCATATTAGAGGCTGTGGAGTGGAGGAACATGGTGGGTTCCTGGATAATGAAAATTGATTGAGCAATAAGGACTCGGTGTCCAAAAAGGAGCAAAGGAGGGCTCGAGTCAAAGTGCCAAGGAATCGTTGATAACTCGGAGTGGTTTCTGTTGTACTCGAAGCAGGGGTATTGTAAGTGGGGATGCCCATGAGTCAAACAAGGGACTTGTATACCCTGGACCTTTTAGGTCTAGTGTCTAGCTTTGGGCTGCGAGATGTGAGAGTACAATGGAGAACCAAGATTTTCCATTAGTCCTCGGCAGCAAGAAGGGCATACGAGTTACCATAGATTATGGGCATAAGGAAAGAGTGATAGTAGGGATTGTTTGATGGATGCTATGGATGCTATGGTTGCTTAGTTGCTTTCTGGGCTATCACTCGGGATACCATTCGAAGTAGGTATAGGAGGTAGGGATATTGGAATATCCACTATTGTATATTGTATTGTACCTTTATAATATCATAGAATTGTATATTATACCGTTATGTGCTAACTCTTTGGCTGTAGGGACAGGTCAGGTATGGTTCGTGTATCTTTATTCCTTACCATATTTACATGTATAGCATTTTGAGATTCATTTACCGCTTACACCAAACTATTGTTTGACCCCAGGTTTTATGTTTTTCTTCTTATTATCTTGGGTACTCTTAAATAAGTGAAGTAGATAATAGGTCTAGGTGAGGCAGTAGCTGTTCGGAGCATGAGCTGGATGGGGTTATCATGTACTATTTACATATATGGAGTCTATGCTTATTCCGCTGGACAACGCTGTGGAGCCCATGATAGTGGTTACCGATTTCTGCTTACTATTGTATTTGAGACAGCCATAGAATTTAATTCTGTTTTTTAAACTCTATTATTGATCTATAAATCTATGGATTTTGTACTCTGATGCTGTTGATTCGTTCACACTGTTATTACTATCTCTTCTGATGTATATGTGATATTATATTTTTTCCATGCACTGTGAGATATAGGATAGGTTATATGTTGCATTTGCTTGTTTCAACTCTGATGGTCGTCCTATATTGCCCAAGCATGACTGTGGCGCATTATTTAGTTATATTGGTGTGGCGGTATAAGGCAGTTATCACATTTGGTATCAGAGCTTTGGTAACATGATTAACCAGGGTTGATACCGTGATCTAGTAGAGATAGGGTAGGTGGTATCGCCTTAGACTGGATTGAGAGTATATACGTATACGAGATAGTGTGTACTTGTTATAAGTTTGGTTTTCAAAACTATATAGTAGTATAGTATAAGCCGCATGCACATGAGCACTTTAGACATGGTTTCCTTCATGAGAGACTAATCATTCTTGTTATAGATAATAATGAGCCGGCAAACAAGAAATGTTGTGAGGAATTCTGCTTTAGGCGTGGAGGAAGGAACGGGATCAGGAGTTGCTACGCCTGATTTCCAAGCCATGTTCAATGCTATGATGGCAAACGTGATGAGAAATGCTCCTGGAGTGGGAATTGGTGGAGATGCTCCAGTGCAAGCGCTTAGGCCTGATTTTGCTAACCTGAGCAAGGATTACTCTACTCTTAGGAGGAATCCATTCCAAGGGACGGAATCAGCCACAAAAGTACAAGACTGGATTGATAATTGTGAGCGCATCTTCAGGGATATGGAGGTGGAAGATGCTATGAAAAGAAAGTTGGCTTCATGGCAACTACAAGGCTGAGCCATGAACTGTGGAATGAGGTTACTATTGCTACTCCAGAGGATCAGTTTAGTTGGGACCAGTTCAAGGCGAGACCCGAGGAGAAGTTTATTCCGGCTGCTCAAAGTTCGATTTTGTTTAGAAAATTTGTTGATCTCAAGTAAGGAGAAACGTCTATTTCTGAACATGTGGGATGCTTTGTCTAAATATGGAATGTCATTTATCGACACTCCATTGAGAAAGAATGAGAATTTCGTAATTGGGTTGGACGACTATCTTGGAGAGAAGCTAATTGACCATATTGAGAAGGCTTTTAAGAAGCTGGTAGAGAAGGCACTTTGTCATGAAAACCTATACCCTAAGGCTAAGTCTGTTGCTATTGTTTCTACTGAGAAGGAAGAGCCAAAATCGTAGCAAGGCAGTGAAGGCAAGTAGAATTGGAACGGAAAGAGGAAGTAGTCCTAAGGAAAAGGTGGTAAGAAGAAGGGTAAATGGAAGCCCATTTGTTATGGATGTAACGAGAAGGGTCACATGATCAAGGATCGTAAAGTGAGTGATAAGAAAAAGTGCTACAACTGCAACAAGCCTGCGCATTTGAAGAGGAATTATCCAGAACTGGTGAAAGATAAGCAGGTTGTGACCTCAGTTATTGATTTTGATGATAACAACCTTAGTAATGATAATACATTCATATAAAATATGGTTACTATTGCTTTTGTATAGATATATAACATATAACGTATAGTACAGGGTATTATACAAGTATTATGTGACGACCCTGAATTTTTGACATTGGAAATCAGAATATTTAATTGATTTTAAATATCTGGAAGTTAGTTTAATTTGAGATTCAAATATCAGAATGAATTTGGCAATTTAATTATTGAATTTAATTATTGAAACGGGGTAAAATATTGTATCTTCAGTTTTGAGCTTGTTAAAAATATTTTCAAGGCTTAACAAATTCATGTTGATTATACTGAAGATAATAGAAGCTTTAGAATTGAATTTGGAAATGCTTTGTTCAGTTTTGAAATTTTATTGTTTAAATCGATAATTAAAAATAGCTTTCAGGGGCACAGTTTCGGAATTCGACGAAACCAGTTCCATTGGATCCGTAATATTGTATTATTATCGGATTTCAATTTTTGTAGTGATTGGAGTTGTTGTGTGAGCGTACGATAAGCAAACGCGCTGAAAAACATTTCGAAATTCAATATTTTAACTAGGTCCAAAAAGCTATCTTCTCCATACGAGCGAATTTGGACTCGAAACCTTTTCCATTGTGTTCGAAATAGGGGTTTAACATTATGAACGCCTAGCGGCACGCCTCGATAGGATATCGAGGTTTTGAGTTGCAAATTCGTGACGATTTAAATTTGAATTTGAATTTAAATTGAATATGTATATATCTATACAATCAACTTCAGCTGAAATAATTTCACATCGTCGTTTTTCCTTCACTTCAAAATACTGTAGCTATTCCTTCTTCAGCACGCCACCATCTGTTCAAAATCACGTCTCTTTTCCTTTTCATTCCCAATTCGATTTCAATTAAATCAAGATCGATGGCCGCTTCTGTTCTTCATTCGAAATCTTCTCATTCCTCTTCAAAAATTTAATTTCGAGCCTCTTATAAAAAGAAAAAAATTTATAGCCAAAAAAAAAATGCGAATCGTTTGTCTTCTATAAATCGCGAGCCTTCAGTCTCTTCCCTTTCAATTCGAACGACTTTCCTCCCTCCTCTATAAATCCTTCCTCAAATCGAGCATGGCCGCGATCTCGTCTGAGATTTGGGGCGAAGGTAGTCGCAGTAAGGAGGCTGTGGGGTTGTTCGTGGGGCATCAGGCGGTGGCGACGTGCAAATAGGATGTGGCGCCCGCGTTCGAGTAGGTGGCTAGGGCTTCAATTGAGGGGCATTCGTTCGAGTGTTGATGGAGTGGGTCACATAGAAATCTCGTGAGGTAGTTTCTGTAACTTAATTTATGTATAAATATATATGCAGAAAAAAAAGAGCAAACAGTTCTGTTTAAAATTTCAAATTTCAAATTGTATATAACTCAACGTCGAATTTTGCAGTAAGTTATGCATATATATTAACCTGATTAAATTACTTATCAAATTTATTTTAGTTACTAAAAGATAATTTATCTAATAGGAAATTGATCAATAGATTAGTTCAAATTAAAAGTGTTAATTGATTAAATCTATTTAATGGAAATTGATTATTCGATTGATTCGAATATTAATAAATTGTATAAAATTGTTTATACAAGGTCTAAAAATCGAGAAAACAAACTGGAATGGAAATGGATTGCAAAACAAAAGCAAAGGTGAGATCTTCTCACTCAATCGAATTTTTCGATTAAATTTAAATAGTTGAATTTAAATTCTGGATGTGTTTGGATGAATTGGATAATTTATCTATTGATGATATTAGATATAGTAGGATATCTATATGTATATATTTGGTGATTGATTTCCCGCATTATATAGCGGATGAGACCCTATGCGCCGCATAATAGCGGATGATATTTTATAAATCTCATATACCGCGATATTCCACCTCGAAGTGGAATTGGTATTGTGCTAACATTTGTGGATGCAGGGAAATAGGTTGGAAGGATCCAACTGGTTCCTCAAATTTTTTGAATATTATTTCATATGTGTATGATGTGATTTATTTGATAATCTGTGGATGATTATATTGATAATTGAAATTGTCGAAGGCTAAAATTTAGCGAATGTATTTTTGGTATCATTGGATACCAGAAATAAATAAAAATTGGACTTTGGAAATTAAAGTAGAAAACTTTAAGTAAATTAATTTTTAAGAATAGAATAAACTTGAAAGAAAGGATTTAACAGTAAAAAGTTGATTTTTGAAATCTTATCGAATTAATTCCAAAATATAGGAAAAATATTAATTGATGGGTTTTGAATAATATTATTTAAAAGTTGAAGAATTTATTGAAAATGGAATTTTAAATAATTTGGAAAGAATAAAGGGATTTATTTAAAGGGTGATGAATTTCTAAAAATCAATTTGATAATTGATTTGGAATTTGAAAATAAATCTTTGGGAAATCGATATGAAATTTATTTGATGTTGAATGAAAATGAATTTTGTGTTGAAATAAATTTGGAAATCGATTTGTAAAATGATTTGGTATTTGGAAATAAATTCAGAAATAAATTTGCAAATGGTTTGTTATCTGGAAATGAACTTAGAAATCAATTTGCAAAGGTTCCATTCTATTGAAAATAAATTTAGGAACCAATTTGAAATTTGATTTGGTGTTGAAAGAAATTTAGAAATCAATTTGAAATTTGATCTGGGGGTTGAAAGTGAATATTTGAAAAATCGTATATAAGTGGATATTTGAAAATTTAAATTCATCGTGGAAATAAATAATATCAGGAATTTTACTCTGCGAGTGGGAAGTGATTTGAAATTGGTTTTCAAAGTGATGAAGTGTGGAAAATATACATCTTGCAAAGATATTTTGAAATTTAATAATTTGGAAAAAATTATTTAGATTGGATGATTGTTGTGAATGTTGTTTGATAGTTAAATCACCGACTATCAATATTTGCCTTTGAAATGGCACTTGAATTTGTTTGTAAACGAGCGCTCATTATTCGGTTTAGCCGGGAGAGGACTTTGTGTCATATAACCCATTTCGAATAATGATACGACGTTATGAATTGCAATTGAAGACCGGATTTGCAAGGGCTTCTTCCTTTATTGGACGAAGTGCCTTCGATTCTGTTCGAACCCGGAATAGATTTGTATGGTCGTATGTCTGACACTACACTTTGAGATATAAAACAGATTTCTTTCAAGTACATTTCTGTTTGGTGGTGGAGAATTTATTCTCTTAGCTTAACACCCTTCTCTGAGACGTACGAGCTCAGAGGTTATGTAGTTGAAGGTTATCAGTGATATACTCCCAATTTGGTAGTGTGGCATGCTAAGTGCTGTTGTTTGTTGCTGATCATTTGTGATCAAAGCATGGCTTTCGTGTAAAGCGTAGCTTTGTGGATGAGACCTCATCGGACCTCACACCTCGGAAATGGTCGAAATAGGAAAATGCGGCAAGGTTATGAGGGTCGCTCCCTTTAGGGTATGTCATTTCCTTCTGGAAAAAGGTGGTATCATGGTATGGAGCCCAGATGCTTTACCTGTGCGGTTGCATCAATCTCATTTACTGTGTGATTGTTGTTTTGTGATCGAGGGCCCTCAGATAAAGGTCGCAAACGACCGGGGGGTGGCATACTCGTGTAGTAGTTACCTAGTAAGAGGTAACCCGACCTTGTGTTGGCAGAGAGCCGGTTAAGTTCTCGGGACGTTTCTCCAGAGGCGTACCCATGTGGCAATAGGAAGTTCCTTAGCCTGACCATTTGTTGGAAATTCAATTCCCAATACGAACCCAGTACGGTTTTAGTTGTAGAACCTGCTATTTAACATAGCAGTTATAGTAGGCATAGTATAATGGTACCTATGCTGGCTAAGATTTATATTATACTTTCGAAATTTTTTCCACATTAGACACTAATGATAATATTAAAAGGATTTTTGTGTATTAAGCATATTTGACTATCACAAGGAGAAATCTCCTCCAATTCTGCGTTTGCATTGTGTGTGTGGCGGGAGGCCTTATGGTAGTTTCATTTTCCAAAAGCATTGCGAATTTCTTTTATTTTCTTTGTGAAAATAATTGTTTTAAGATCTCACACCAGTCCCACGACTGACCTGGAGTTTATTGTTCCCTTTCTAAAATCTGGGTGCCTATAATTTTCCACATGGGCAGCCTAGAGTCAGGTTATCATTTGGACCGGGATGGATTGCTGTGGAGATCTGGAGGCGAGCTGGATAGCGAGACGTATCACTTATACTAGTATTATTCCGCTGTGTATACTGTTATGTGGACAAGTTTATATAAATGTCCAGTGTTGTTGTTGTAAACTCTGATGGTATGATGTATTGTATAAATTGATATAGTTTTTGTTTAAAGATTATTCATTTATCTATTATATATTGTTCCGCTGTGAATGTGAGATTCTGTTGTTGTTTCTGTTTCCTTTTCTTCTGTCTTCTTCTACCTTTTCTTTTTAACCTGAAGACTCGTACTTTTGTTCCACTTTGAGCTGAATTGTGGTGGAATTTTGTCAGCTCAAAGGGGTACGGATTTACGGGCCATCACATATTAAATTAAAGACTGTACACTATAGAGACTCAAGAAATGGACATGAAGACTCGTGAGTATATATATCTGGATTTCAAGACTATAGTATAGTATATAGAGTCATAGATTATTATTAAAGTCCCCGGTAGCAATCTTTGATCACTATCTCTCTTTCTTTTATTCTTTTATTCATTAAATCAAAAATATTTTTAATATATTTAAAAATATTTTATAAAATTTTTTAAAGTTTAAAATGCATATAACCATGTTTAAACTATTTTACAAAGTATCAAACTATTTTACAAAGCATAATATTTTCAAAACATTTTAAAACAAAAGATTTTTTCAAAATTCGAAGGGATATGTCGACATATCCATATGAAGTATGTCGACATAAAAGCCGATATCTTGAAATTCAAATTTTGAAATGAAGTGTCTACTCGTCGTAACTCTTGCGAATGGGCATTTCTGTTTATTCTCTATACATAAGAGGTTTTCAAAGGAATTCTAAACTACTTTCTTATTATCTTCTCTCTTCTTACTCTGCCAAAATTTCTATTGAAAATATATTCAAATTTACTCAATTTCTAACTAGAATCAATTTAACCTTCATTGTATTGATTCTCTACTATTTACTCTTTTATTTCAATCATCTCTCTCTAAATAAAAGATCAAACTGTTGTCCAAGACCTTATAGGACAATTGTGTCCAAAGATCAAACATTGTCTTTGGAAAAACCATCAACTCTAGTTATAGTTGATCAGGTGTGATTATATCCCGATTCAAATCAATTGGGTGTGCTTGGTGTCCCAAAAATCAAAGTGGGTATGCTTGTGT
The DNA here is from genome assembly GCA_030737815.1 of Allium fistulosum. Classification (NCBI taxonomy): domain Eukaryota; kingdom Viridiplantae; phylum Streptophyta; class Magnoliopsida; order Asparagales; family Amaryllidaceae; genus Allium; species Allium fistulosum. The sequence goes on along the minus strand of CM060902.1, from coordinate 1,002,335,374 downwards.
CTCGTCTGAATCAAGTGAGTGTGTCCAAAGCTCGAAAAATCTGAAGGGTGTGTCTCATAGCCTTGAAATCGAAATTGTATTGGGTTTGCCTTCTGCCCATTGAAAGTTTGGAATTTGAAAAGAACTATGAACAAGCTATTATACGGGACTGGATGTATGGTAACTCCGAACCATTATAAAATCCCTGGTGTGATCTCTTCGATTCTTTACTTTTTAATTTACTGTATTTATATTTATTTGTGTTTGCATCTGTGATAGTTGATTCTGCATTGTAAAATAATTTTCTTGAAAGAATTTTAAAAAGGTTCACATAAATCATAAAACACTATTCACCTCCCTCTAGTGCTTAATCAGACTTAAGGTCCATAATTCCGCAACCCACATTTGGTATCAGAGCATTTGGTTTTCAAAAATTCGTAATTTGATTTTTGAAAAGTTTAAATGGCTAAAAATAGTTCTAATAATTTTGCAGAAAAACAATTTTATGAAACCAATATGTTTTTAACTAACTGTTTTGAAAAGTCACTTGATTTCTTGGAAAGGTAAGATTTTGAATTGTAGGAACAATTATGTTATATGGCTAATGGCGAACAAAAACTTGATAATCAAATATCACAAATCAAGAAGGACAAGTGGATATTGGATAGTGGATGTTCGAGACACATGACTGAAAATCTAGAGATCTTGAAAGATATAGTCTATAAAGATGGTGGATCGATAAACTTTGGAGATAACTCAAAAGGATATGTGATTGGCATCGACAATGTCAGTAACTCTAAAACTCCTATTTCTAATGTTTTGCTAATTAGGAATCCAAACATAACATGCTTAGCATTAGCTAATTGTGTGATATGATTTTAAAATTAAGTTTGAAAAAGATTACTTCCCTGTCAAAGAAAATGAATCAAACGTTATCTTTGAAGGTATTAGGAAACGTAACATCTCTATCTTAAGTATGAAGGTGTCCAATGATAATTTATGTCTTTTGGTTGAATCTAATGACCCTAGGATTTGTCACAAAAGATTTGGTCATTTGAATTTTAAACACCTTTCTAAAATGGCTAGATATGAACATGTTAGAGGTCTTCCTAAAATTAATTTAAAGTCAATAAATTATGTGACGCCTGTCAATTATGAAAACTTACTAAAAGTTCTTTTAAATCCAAAGGTATGATTTCTACTTCTCATCCCCTCGAACTTCTTCATCTAGATCTTTTTGGGCCATCGCAAATACAGTCAATAAATCATAATAAATATGTCTTTGTAATTGTAGATGATTTCTCTAGATTTACATGGACAATTTTCTTGAGACTTAAAAGTGAAGCTTTTGAAATGTTTAAAAGTTTTACTAAAAGAATTCAAAATCAAATGTCAACCAAAATTAAAACGATTAGGAGCGATCACGAAGGAGAATTCGAAAATAATAATTTTGAAACCTTTTGTAATAAGAAAGGAATAACTCGTAACTTTTCTTTTTCAAGAACACCATAACAAAATGTAGTAGAACGTAAAAATAGAACTATACAAGAATGTGCCAGAATAATGTTAAATGATAGTAATTTACGTAAAAAAATTTTGGACTGAAGCAGGTTCTACAGCATGTTATATTTTAAATAGAATTTTAATCCGAGTGTTAACTAAGAAAAATCCATATGAATTGTTTTATAATAAAAAGCCTAAAATATCATATTTTAGAGTTTTTGATAGTATATGTTTTATATTAAATACAAAGGATAAATTTGATACTAAATCAGACAAAGGAATTTTCATTGCCTATTGAAATAGAAGTAAAGCTTCCAGAGTTTTCAATACTGAAACATTACATGTTTCATTTGGTGAGAATTTCAAATTTAATAATTCAAGCTTTGATAAAGAAGAAATTATAAATGAAAATAATGAAATTACAAATAATGAGTTCACTAGCAACAAAAACAATATTCCCAAAAGTTTACATCCAAATAAAAGAAAAAATATTTAAAAGACCATCCTGTAGAAATTATTTTAGGAAACATAGAATCTGTAGTAAAAACAAGAAATCAATTAAATAAAATGAACAATGTTGCTTTTATCTCAACTACTGAATCCAAAAATCCAAAGGAAGCATCATTAGATGATTCTTGGATTCTTGCTATGTAAGAAAAGTTGAATCAATTCACCAGAAATGATATTTGGAAATTAGTCCCAAGACCTAAAGATAAATCTATAATAGGAACTGAATGGGTATATAGAAATAAAATGAATGAACAAGGAGAAGTCGTTAGAAATAAAGCATGATTAGTTGCTAGCTTTCATCACGAACACCCAAAACTTCCAAGAGTAGTCATTGATAAAAGAGGTAAAATATTTAGCTCCTCCAATAGAAGCTGTAGTTACTTATCCCTAAACATCCGTATGGACATACTTTAGTACTCCTTTGGACTCATGTTTACTGACATTGAAAGAAACCTTTGTCAGTTTTCCCAATACAAAGTCCTAGCGAAATTATAAATGGTTGAAGCTTTCATCCTTGATCATCTTCCTTCTACGAAGCAACTCCAAACTCTTCTTCAAAACATGATTCAATCTGTGATGCCAAAGTCTAGTGGCATCCAAAACTCGTGAACTATCAACTCCAACAGACGACTCTCCAAGAACTGTAGATCCTTTCAGCAGATAAAGATTTTGGACCATTACTCCTTTCATCAATACAAGAGCACCACATGTCAACTCCAATATATTCGACTCTATTGTAACCCTGCAACCAAAGATGCTTGATGATTTAAAGACAGAAGAGATTCCCTTAAACCTGTAACATAACAGACACCTGTGATAGTGCACACCATACCATCATGCATGAAAATACACACCGATCCTTCTCCTAATGACTTGCAAGTAGCATCGTTCCTCGTCAATATAACACTTCCCAACTTATCTTCATAAGAACAGAAATACTGCTTCCTAGGCATTATGTAGAAAGACGCCCCTGAATCCAACACCCAATGGTCTGATACATCGAAAACAAATACAGTCAGCACATCATCAGAAACAACCTTCTCCACTGTAATAGATGAAAAACCATCCGCTTCATTTCTCTTTCTTAAATCTGGACAATCTTTCTTCCAAGGATCATGCTTCCTACAATGATGAAACTTATTGTCTCTAAACTTGCCTCTCCAACCACTTCCAGGCTTTCTCGACTTAGAACGTCCTCTGAAATTATTCTCCTTCTTCTCATTTCTTCCACTCTTTATGAACAGTCCCTGATTACTACTAGCTTCTCCATTTTTGCTCATAAGCTTCATTTGATCTCTCATCTCTTCACTTAGGAGTTCTGTCTTCACATCTTCTAATGTCAGCATGCTTCTATCATAGATCAAGCTGTTAGTGAATACCGTGTATCACTTTGGAAGAGAGCACAATACCAACATTGCCTTTTGCTCCTTGTCAATATTTAAATCAACAACTTTCATCTTCATCATCAAGTCATCGAAGAAGTTAAGATGTGCTTTCAACGACGTACCTTCCTACATCTTGTAAGTGAAGAAAGTCTTTAACAAAATCAGCATATTCATGAGCGACTTCTTCATGTAAAGGTTCTCCAATTTCTTCCACAAGCCTCTAGTGGTAGTTTCACCGCTAATCTATGGGATGACATTCTCACTTATGGCCAATTTGATGGTAGTAAATGTCCATTCTTCCATCTCTTTCCTTTCCAATTCTGAGATATCTACTGACAATGATTTTGTGTCAAACACAACCTGATGAACATGATTTCTTCTTAACATTGCCTTCATCTTCAACTACCACTTCTCAAAATCATTATCTCCATTCCACTTCTCTATAGCCAGCTGCGAACCAGATGCTGCATATGAACCCTTAATGTAGAGTGCATACTCCTGGGTAGGTCTAGCCTCACTTCCATCTCCAGATCATGTCATCTTATCAATCACCTTCTAGCCCTAGGCTTCAACAACAACCTTCAAAGCACTAATACCAGATTGTTGGGGTAGATTTCACACAAATGACTATAAATCAACCCAAATAATTGTGAAAGCAATAAGATCGTGTTATAGTGTGATAAAACAAACAGAAACAAGAGAATAAAACAAAAAATCATAGAATAAAGTAATAAAGAGTTCATGCATGGATTTATAGTGATTTCACTATCGCGAGATAGTATACATCCACTTTGAAAAGAGAAGATTTTATTATTTAAAAAAAAATGAGAATTTTACAAGATTGATAATGAAGGCTAAGAAGAAGAATAAGAAATACAACTTGAGATGATTCTACTCATGCTAATTTCTGCCTTTATATAGAGATTATTACTTGGGGTTGATGTAATTGATTTATGGTCATAAATCAATGTCTCATCAGTTCTCCTATTCATACGGGAAACATCTATCTATTTGATTTTTCATTTTTCTTAAATTTACATGTGCCTGATAAGATTCTCCTGTAATCAGCTAATTAGGGAATTAACTGATTAGTTCAGTCTCCCAAATAATTCTTCCTTTCATGTAGGTAATTTATTGTTCTCTTTAATGCTATAAAAGAGAAAATATATTTGAGTAATTATCTCAAATATCTTCCAAATCTTCTTTAGTATGAAAATATTGTATCATCAAATCTAACAAATCCCAACTTATTAACTAATTCAAATATGCCTAAACAACTTTAATTCTAATTCTACATGGTCTAATGAAATCATGATCAAGTCTGTAATAATATTACGATTAGCTTGCCTCAGCATAATAAGAATGCGTAGCTAATTATAATCAACAAAGAACTATGATTATAAGTTAAACATAAATAACTCAAACATGGTAGCAACATACTGAATTTTTCTGTCAATACTTTCAATATGCTCAAACCTGTTGTTGTTGAACTGATAGTTGGCATTTGAGGCTGTTGATGCTACTTCCTCATTGAATGCTTATTACTATGCATCTAAACTTTAAGCACCTTCCATCTAAGTTCTACGTAGCATCTTTCCTCTAAAACCTCATCCTAATCTTTTAGCAAATGCAGTCTTTTTCAACAAATGTAGTCATCTGCCCTATGGATCAGAAGCAATAATTGACAGTAAAAAATTTGAGATAAACAAAGAAAGTTAACAAAATGTGAGGGTGATTAAATTACTTAAAACTATAGGCTAACGGTGAATCTAGGGTTTAATGCATGTGGTAACTTAGTCAGAATTAGGATTCAGACTCTTGAGAATAAGGACTGCTTTGGCTTGTTCCCTTATAAACTTGTTTATCTTTAAAATATTAATATGAACAAAATTATTATGTAAGCATTAATAGGTACCTGAAGCATAGAATTGGTAAGCAAAAAACTCCCATAAGGGAATCTAACATTCACACCTTTCCCCTTAGAACCTAACAGATGAGAACCATTTGAATCTTCCCATGGTTTTACATGGTTCGCATCCGAGCTGGTTTGGCTTCTTGAAGTTGTCTTAGTCATCATTGGAGTTTGCATCTTTCTACACAACCGAAAAATGTTAACACATATAAATGAACCCTTATTAAATTTTTTGATTATAGATGAAGAAACTACTCAAATTTGTTTAGCCAAAAATCGCTGGTTGTAAAACATTTAACGGTACATGTATGTATCAACAATAACTATCACAACTCGTCTTTTTTAATACATTGTTCCTTCGCCCCACCAATTGTATTTGAACCTGTGTCATAAAATACGCAGCTCATAATTGGAACGTTTGTAGTTGGATTTGCAGTATGCAAGCAACATATCAAACTCTAAAAACTAGTAAAATAATGCGGACGAGATGCACTTCCATAATTGGAGTAAGCCAATAAGGTGTGGTTTCTCATTAAACTACATGTTAGTTGACACACACACAAAAATAGCCATGATGTTCCCACTAACTCAATTCTATGGTGTATGATGATGCTGAAGATGTTATACATATGTAAGGCTTGGTAAATTATAAATTATCCGAACATAAAATTTGACCCATGCGAGGTAAGTTAGCTATGGTGATATAATTTAATTTAATAAGTATGCATGTTTGCAACTAATAAACCCATATTCCGGCTATAATTAAGAGGATTAAAATTGTTACGGGTTCCCTAAAAAGTTGTTGAGTTGTATGCTGACTTAGTTTTTTAAAAACTTAAATGTAGTTTATTGTTAAATGATCTAATGCGATCAGCTACTCGTTACATCTGCACCTAAAACTTATCCCAACTTGTCAAAAGTAAAAGCCATATTTTGAAATATTAACTTACATAAATACAGGTACATATAAATCCAAAAATTTAACTATACACATGTGGGTCCAAAATCTATTTTTTCATGAAATAAAGTGCCACTTGTGAGCGCTGTTCCATTACACAAAAATCTACACCAACATTACCCAAAAATTTTCTGATTAAGCTTGTTTAAAAAGTACAATAAAAAAATCTGGACACTATAAGCACCAAGGGGTAGTTTCGTCAAATATATTGCTGAAAGAAGAGTAACCCACCGTCACTTCATTATGACTAATTATGTTCATAAAAACCAAAATGAAATGAAAATTACCAATTTTACGACAGTTATAAGCCACATAGTCGTAGTCCCATCTTTCATAGAGGGTTATAATAGCATTCAAATAATATTAACATTTATGTATCCATGCATTATGATTCATAATTATAAGCAAAGTAGTTAAGACGCTAAGACGAAAAATAACGCAAGCCATGAGCCTTAGGCCTTTTTGCGTGTCTTTTATACAAGTTTAATCTACTATTTTACTAACTACAAATTAAATTTTAAACCATATTTTATAATTCATTCAGCTATTTAAATATTTTATTAACTAAATTTTAAATTTTAAACCATATTTCATAATTCACTTAGCTATTTAAATTTTTTTATTTAAATATTTTGTAAACTAAAATTTGACTTTTGTAAAAGACGTCTTAAATCGCAAAAAGGTACATTCAAACTTCAAAAAGGCACAAAACGTGCACCCGAGCCTTTTTTGAGCCTAGGCATGCGCCTTGATAACACTGATTATAAGTATATGTAAATGATAATAGCATTTCAAAGGGTTGCTCTATTATTAACCATATGAGCTTAAGCAACGTTATTGAAATCATAAGAACCTAGTCTAAACATGAGAAACGATTGTAAGAACCAACTAAAAAATATCGATATTGTATCACTACTTCAATAAAACAAACAAATATACATCGGCATGATAAGCTGTATTAAAAGATTAATAGAACATGTATGAACCGACTATTTGATAACTGTAGGAACCATTAATATAACTTTGACAAAAAAGAAACCAATAGACTATTTTCAATTAAAAACTATTATTTAATCAAGTTGATTGGTAGTAACATGTAAAAACATCATACACATAGTAAATTTCTCCGGACTTCTACTTTATTACTAATACATAAACAAGTAGATAAAAAGCTACCTATAAATGGCAAGTCTTTTAAAGGCTAAGTTAGGTTTATGAACCAATTGTAGTTACTTATAAAATCAAACTCCTGCTGTCATTTTCCATATATGGTTGTTCTTAGACATGTCCATGTAACATATACGACATAAAGAGCAGTAAATAATGTCAGATTGTAAAAGCAGTAAAGTTCAAAAGTCCGTGATGTACAAAATAAAATATGAATATAGCAAGTTATGTTGTAGAAAATTCAAAATACGAATATAATAAGTCATTGATGATATTATTGATGTTTTACGTCAATGTTTCTACCGTGCCGGGTTAATTCCTATTATGACCGTAATAAATAGTCAGTACCATTTATATTTCTATATAACATATGAAAGTTACTTTTCATGTATGATTCATCAAACAATAGCTATGAAAATCGAACTCCACAAAAACCAACAAAAGCCAACCAATCATACTTATGCCAAATTTTAGAAAATTCCACAAAGGCTTACTTTTTTACGACTTTTAAAATCAATTTGCCACTTTTTTGTATAGTGTTAAATTATAATTTCGTCTCATTGATTTTTTGTTCTCTATCCAGAGTCTAGAGGTACATATGCAACAAATAAGCACCAACGAAAATCAACAATATATATCCTAAGTAAAACCTACATACTAAGGTCGAGAAATTATTTTATTACCATGTAAGTAAAGGATATACAGAGGAAAAATGATATCCTAAATTAGCAAAGAAGGTTCATCACCTTATCAAGCTCTAGGTGCCGCTGCACTTTTTGTGAGATGGAAAAAGTATAACTATGAACTATGAACCAATTGTATCATATTCCATAAGTTCTCAATGTTGGGATTTTCTATCCACACAGCCCTCCATGGAGGAAACATATGAGTTTGATCAACAGCTTTTAACAAAAGGAATCTTTTGTTGTTACATGTGACTAAACTCATTATATATATATCACTCCACTTTCATTATTTTTCATGATGTGGGACTATTTTTCTTTTCAATGTGCGTCCATTACCCACACACAAAGCGAGACACACTAACACCCAATCACTTATTTCATTAAACATGCCAGACCCACTTATTTCATTAAACATGTCAGTCTGCACTAGCATTTTCATTTATCCTACCATAAGTTTTTGGAGTAAACCCCGTTAACACACTACAATGCTAAGTTTAAAATGATTTTAATTCACTGAAGTTCATACCTAATCTTTCAGATCCAACTTAGTTAAATACCATTTCATCTAACAAATTTTCTATGTTAATTAAATTTTAATTTTGTATCATTTTATAACTTTGCTTAAACATAGACTTACAATTAAACAGCTACAGAATCAATTTTGCTTATGCCTTTAGATGATAATATTCAAGCTGCAAGGTATTATAGAACATCTCGACAATAAATATCTTTTTGAGTTAAGAAATTTTAGAATAGTAGTATACGCTAGAAATATCAAATCAACAGCATGATAAAAAGCACTGATTACTGAACATTTTTTGATACTTTCATTTACCGAAATCCCCATTTTTAGCTATTCTATTATAGGTTTGAAAATATTTTCTCACATATTTTTCTATACATAGGCGCAAATCTAATAGGATTTCTAGAATGGGATTAGCACTATTGTTCAATCCGATTCAAATACTAATGAACAATTCAATGCTTTTCTCGTTGAGATGTCATTCCATTCACCAGAAAATTTGCCAATACGTTAGGAAACTTTATTTATAGTCCCATAAATAAGATGCAAAGTTCATCATGGATTATAAATGTAGCTAGCATAACATTGAATGGCTACATTCTAACTAGCATATCTCTCTTCTATTACTTAGAAAACGGAAACTTAAAACTCGAAAAGAGCTCAGTTTATTTAGAATCTCTTGGACACATCAGTATACATAAAGACATAGAAAACTTGACATTTCCAAAAGTAGAATCATGGTCAATTTAATTTGAAGAAATATCTTGGTTCTATAAAAATGATATACAAAATATCACTCCCACAACTCTAAATCTCACCATTATATCTCTACTAGAGCCGTTGGTCTTTTGAAAAAAATTCAAACATTTTGTGTTTGCGTTAACTCAAGAAAGATCTATTATAACAACCTGGGGCTCTGATGGCATAAAAGCAATTAGATAACCAACATATTTTGTAACTAAATAGGTGCCTCTAACGTGGTTCCACTGACGACGGTTCTTCATATTGGAACGGTTAGATAAAGTGATGCAGCCCAACCTGATAAATCGTGCGCTTTAAGTCGCCATCGACCTAACTCCAGCGAGCTACGACCTAATTCCAGCGAGTTACGACCTAACTCCAGCGAGTCGCTCCTCCTCCTAAAGTCGAACGAAGCCCTAGATCGCGAAGACGGAGCCGTTCCAGAACCCTATGTCGCAAACTCCGAGACTAGGTCGCGAACAAGCCTTCCAGAACCCTATGTCGCAAACTCTGAGACTAGGTCGTGAACAAGCCTTAGGTCGCGAACGACATAACTGATGTCGCGAACGACCTAACTCTAAGTCGCGCTCCAGCTAAGTCGTAGGTCGCTCCGCCTCCAATGATGCCGCATTCCTTATGTCGAGAAGTTTAGGTCGTTAATTGTCTTAAGTCGCGTTGTATTTGTTAAGTCGTTGAGATGTTGTTTGTTATGTCGTCTTCTTAAGTCGCATTGCTTTGTTATGTCGTTTGTTTCTTAAGTCAAACTTTGTTAAGTCATATGATGTAATTCATGTATTGTTAAGTCGTTTGTGTTGTGTTGTAAACCCTATAAATAGGGATGTGACGTCATTGTAAAGGTGGATGATTTTTGAATAAAAATTTGGTTTGTGCTTTGTGCCTCCATTAAAATTGGTAGTTGAGTGTTATCTCCTATCTCCACTTTCGGCATTTGAGTGCTCTCGAATCAACGATTGTTGAAGCCAATTCACGGAATCAAGTGCGCTTGATCTATGTTCGAAGAATTGTAGATCTTCTCTCACGGCATCGTGCGCGATCAACGTGTAGAAGATTGCTAGAATCTGGTATCTTCGTGATCAACGGATTTGGGCATTTGGGTATTCTTAAATTCACCGATTTATCATCGATTCATCGATTATTTCCGCTAATTGTGTGAGATCCTGGACGGATTCGATTTACATCGTCGAATTCGCTTCCGTGGCTGCGTCAGTTTGGTATCAAAGCTAGATCGCAAGAAGTTGCATCATTTTGAGAATTTGAAGTTTGGAGATCGGATTTGCATTGTTGAGAAGTTTGGTGTTCATCGTGTTCATCGTGAAGTTGCAACAAGTTGGGAGTTTTGATCCATATCATTTTGGATCAAAGTTCGGAAAGAGTTTGAATTTTTGAAGATTTGTTTGAAGTTCAATCATGCCACCGAGACGAATTCAACGTCATCGCAATGTTGATGCTTTGTATGGAAGAGAAGATGTTGAACAAATGGAGCAACGAATTAGTGATAAATTCAATGAGAAGTTTGATGAGGAAATTAGTCGATTAGAGATAATGATGCTTGAAATGAATCAAAGTAGAAGAAGGGTTTCACCTGAATCGAGCCATGGGGGAAATAGAGTTTCACCACATTCAGATCGGGAGAGAAGAGAAGATCATGATCGTAGAAATGTTGACGATCGTGATAGGAATGTTGATGATCGAAATCGGAGAGATGTGGATGATCGTGATCGGAGGAATGTAGATCGAAGAGATGTTGGTGGTCATGATCGACATCGATATGCATCAGATTTTGATGAGGAGTTTGATGGTGGTAGTGTTCATGGTCGAAATCGAAACCAAGGAAGAAATCATTTAGAGTATGATCACAAATGGGAGTCCGGAATGAAAATTGAAATTCCAAAGTTTAAGGGTGGTATGCAGGCTGAAGAATTTCTAGATTGGTTATCTAATTTTGAAGAGATCTTTGATTTCAAGGAGGTTCCGGAAGATCATCGAGTGAAGTTGGTTGCTACTAGGTTGAGAGGAAGAGCTATGGCGTGGTGGCAGCAAACCAAACTTACACGAGAACGGATGAGGAAGTCGAAGATTGTTGCTTGGGAGAAAATGAAGAAGATGATGAAGGATACATTCTTGCCTTACAATTATCAATCACTCATGTATCAGAGGTTGCAGAATCTGAGGCAAGGGACGAAGACTGTTAATGATTATGCTGATGAGTTTTATCAACTGATTGCTCGAAATGACATTATGGAGATGGAGGAACAATTGACTGCTAGGTTTGTTGGGGGGTTGAGGATCCAAATCCAGGATATGGTAAATATGTTTGACCCTAGATCTGTGGCTGAAGCGCACCGGAAGGCGTTGGCTTGGGAGAAGCAGGGAAGACGAGGAGGTGGTGTGTTTCCAAGTTCCAATACTCAGAGCAAGGGTGCTAGTGGGAGTTCCAATGTTTCTAAAGCTGTCAGTAAACCAGTTGTGAATGAAGTCGCGAAGGCGAAGGTCAACAACAGTTTCAAGTGTTATAATTGCCAAGAAGTGGGTCACAAGAGTAATGAATGCCCGAAACCGAAGAGGCGAGCTATGATTGCTGAAGTGGAAGGTGAGGATGTTGATGAAGGTTATTCTAGTCCAGTTGGGGAGGATGAACAGGATATTGCGTCGGGAGATGAAGGATGTAATCTAATGTTGAGGAGATCATGTTTGACACCGAAGCAGGAAGAGGAGGCTAGTTGGTTGAGGAGTAATATCTTTCAGTCGACATGCACTATACTGGGGAAGGTGTGTAAATTTGTGATTGACGCGTGAAGTTGTGACAATATAATTTCTACCGAAGCTGTGAGAAAGTTGAAGTTGAAGACGGAGAAGCATCCAAATCCTTACAAGTTAACGTGGTTAAGGAAAGGAGGAGAGGTGAAGGTGGACAGGCGAGTTCATGTTCCATTTTCTATTGGGAAGAAGTATAAAGATGAGATCTGGTGTGATGTGGTGGAGATGGATGTTTGTCATTTGCTTTTGGGAAGACCATGGCAGTATGACCGAGCAGTGCAGCATGATGGTCGAACCAATAGCTACAGCTTTATGTTTGAGGGTACTAAGATCATTTTAGTTCCGAAGAAGAGACATAAAGGAGAGAGCAAGTCAGAAGAGATTGAGGAGCTGAAGACTTTGTTGACTTTGAAGGAGTTTGTTGAAGAAGTAGAGGAGAGTCCAGAGGTGTTCTTGTTGATTGGACATGAAGCTACCGAATCTGTTGAAGTTCCAGAGGAAGTAAAGCCAGTGTTGGAAGAATTCAGAGATGTGTTTCCTGAAGAGTTGCCAAAGGAGTTACCACCATTGAGAGATATTCAACATCAGATTGAACTTGTGCCAGGGGCGGCATTACCTCACAGGCCATATTACAGGATGAGTCCTAAGGAGCATGAGGAACTGAGAAGGCAGGTGGAGGAGTTATTAGAACAAGGGTGTGTTCAGGAAAGCTTGAGTCCTTGTGCAGTGCCAGCCTTATTGGTACCGAAGAAGGATGGGACTTGGCGGATGTGTACGGACAGTCGGGCTCTAAACAAGATCACTATGAGATATAGGTTTCCTATGCCGAGGTTTGATGATTTGATTGATCAGTTGAGTGGGGCTGTTGTGTTCTCAAAGATTGACTTGAAGAGTGGATACCATCAGATTCGTATTAGACCAGGTGATGAGTGGAAGACTGCTTTTAAAACTAGGGAAGGTCTATACGAATGGCTGGTTATGCCGTTTGGCTTGTCAAATGCTCCTAGTACTTTTATGAGAGTGATTAACCAAATTTTCAGATTTTTATTGGGAAGTTCGTAGTAGTTTACTTTGACGATATTTTGATCTATAGTAGGAGTATGGAAGAGCATATCCAGCATTTGCGAGAAGTGCTGTTTATTCTACGACAGGAGCAATTATATGCAGCAATGAAGGAGGGTATTCAAGTGGATGAAAGCAAAGTGGAAGCTGTCAGGAGTTGGCCACGACCCAAGACAATTACTGAAGTGAGGAGTTTTCATGGGTTGGTATCTTTTTATCGAAGATTCATTCCACATTTTAGTAGTGTGATGGCACCTGTAACCGATTGCATGAAAGGAAAGAAGTTCGTGTGGACAGAGGAAGCAGAGTTAGCTTTTGAGAGGATCAAGACGCTTTTGACGACAGCACCCATTCTGGTACTGCCGGATTTTCAGATATTGTTCGAGTTACACACTGATGCTTCGAAGGTTGGGATTGGTGGAGTATTGAGTCAGAATGGAAGACCAGTTGCTTATTTCAGTGAGAAGTTGTCTGGAGCCAAGTTGAGATATAGCACTTATGACGTGGAGTTTTACGCAATTGTTCAAGCTGTGAAGCACTGGAGACATTATCTGTTTCAGAAGGAGTTTTTTCTTTATACGGATCATGAAGCTTTGAAATATTTGCAAGGGCAGGACAAAATTTCAGCTAGACACGCTTCATGGGTCGCGTATCTGCAGCAGTTTACTTTTGTTGTAAAGCACAAATCAGGGGTGACGAATCGTGTAGCTGATGCCTTGAGCAGGAGGAATCATTTGTTGACGACAATGAAGGTTGAAGTGACAGGATTTGAACTATTGCCAGAGTTGTTTGAGGAAGATCCTTACTTTGCGAAGATTGTTGAGAAAGTCAAGGATGGGAGTACTGATGAGTTTGTGTTGGTAGATGGATTCTTATTCAAGGGGAATCGATTGTGCGTACCAGATTGTAGCTTGAGAATGAAAATTGTAAAAGAGTTGCATGAAGAAGGACATGTTGGTCGGGATCGCACATTGCAGTTGATTTCTCAGTCTTATTATTGGCCCTCGATGAAGAGGGAAGTTGAAAAGTTTGTTCGAAGATGTCATGTTTGTCAAGTTTCGAAAGGGATAGCTACAAATGCGGGTCTGTATATGCCTTTACCTGTTCCTACAAAACCGTGGGTTGATGTAAGCATGGATTTTGTGTTGGGCTTGCCGAGGACTCAACGGGGAAATGACTCTATATATGTTGTGGTGGACCATTTCTCAAAGATGGTACATTTTGTTGCTTGTAAGAAGATGGCAGATGCAGTCCATGTGGCACAGTTGTTCTTTAGAGAGATCTATCGCTTGCATGGTTTACCAGAATCTATAGTTTCAGACAGGGATACCAGATTTCTGAGTCATTTTTGACTGAGTTTGTGGAAGATGGTGGGAACGAAGCTGAAATTCAGTAGTGCTTATCATCCACAGACAGATGGACAGACTGAAGTTGTGAACATTCCCTGGGAAATTTGTTGTGGTGTCTTGTGAAGGATAATCTGAAGAGCTGGGATGTGAAGTTATGTCAAGCAGAGTTTGCTCATAATCATGCTATCAATCGTAGTACGGATTTCAGTCCATTTCAGATTGTATATTCAAACTTGCCAAAGGGGCCGTTGGATTTAACGATAGTGCCACAACTGAAGGGGACAATTAAGCGGGCTGCTGATTTTGTTGATGGGTTGATAGAATGCCATAAAATCGTTCAGGAACGATTAGAGAAGACGAATGAGAAGTATAAACGATCTACGGATCTGAAGCGAAGAAGTGCTGAATTTAATGAAGGAGATTTAGTATATGCTGTATTAACGAAGGATCGTTTTCCAGTGGTAGCATACAATAAACTTAAAGCTCGAAAGATTGGTCCTGTAAAGATTGTGAAACGGATCAATGAAAATACTTATAGGTTGAAGCTGCCGTAGGATGTGTACACTTCTGACGTGTTTAATGTTAAACATCTTATACCTTATTATGGAGATGAACAACCCAATGGAGAAGAACTTTTAAATTCGAGGACGAATTTTTCTCAACCAGGGGAGGATGATGCAGCCCAACCTGATAAATCATGCACTTTAAGTCGCCAGCGACCTAACTCTAGCGAGCTACGACCTAATTCCAGTGAGTTACGACCTAACTCCAGCGAGTTGCTCCTCCTCCTAAAGTCAAACGAAGCCCTAGATCGCGAAGACGGAGTCGTTCCAAAACCCTATGTCGCAAACTCCAAGACTAGGTCGCGAACAAGCCTTCCAGAACCCTATGTAGCAAACTCCGAGACTAGGTCGCGAACAAGCCTTCCAGAACACTATGTCGCAAACTCCGAGACTAGGTCGCGAACAAGCCTTAGGTCGTGAACGACCTAACTGATGTCACGAACGACCTAACTCTAAGTCGCGCTCCAGCTAAGTCGTAGGTCGCTCCGCCTCCAGTGATGCCGCATTCCTTATGTCGAGAAGTTTAGGTCGTTAATTGTCTTAAGTCGCGTTGTATTTGTTAAGTCGTTGAGATGTTGTTTGTTATGTCGTCTTCTTAAGTCGCATTGCTTTGTTATGTCGTTTGTTTCTTAAGTCAAACTTTGTTAAGTCATATGATGTAATTCATGTATTGTTAAGTCGTTTGTGTTGTGTTGTAAACCCTATAAATAGGGATGTGACGTCATTGTAAAGGTGGATGATTTTTGAATAAAAATTTGGTTTGTGCTTTGTGCCTCCATTAAAATTGGTAGTTGAGTGTTATCTCTTATCTCCACTTTCGGCATTCGAGTGCGCTCGAATCAACGATTGTTGAAGCCAATTCACGGAATCAATTGCGTTTGATCAACGTTCGAAGAATTGTAGATCTTCTCTCACGGCATCGTGCACGATCAACGTGTAGAAGATTGCTAGAATCCGGTATCTTCGTGATTAACGGATTTGGGCATTTAGGTATTCTTAAATTCACCGATTTATCATCGATTCACTGATTATTTCCGCTAATCGTGTGAGATCCTGGACGGATTCGATTTACATCGTCGAATTCGCTTCCGTGGCTGCGTCATAAAGGGAGGGCAGTTCTTTAGACAGCAGGGGCATTGGGTGATTTGATTTGGGTAGTTCCTCTGACAGTAGTTTCTCAGAGCGGTGAGACGAAGTGATGGAAATTCCATGTTTGTTGATTTAATTTGATTTAGAATTTTTAAAGTATGACGTGATTTGAGCGGTTTTTAAGAGAAAGGAGGGAGAAAAGGTGAAGTGAGCATTTTCTCCTTTTTTTTCCTTCAGGGAGACGAAATGAAAAGAAGGTGATAGGCCATAACATTGAAAAGCGAACATGCGATATCACCGCCTAAAAAATTTATGTTTTCGCCAATTCATAACATAGCGTTGAAAACTATACATTGATTTATTTCATATTTATTTAATAGCATACAGATGGAACCGCTATTGTTTAGTGCTATAGATAGTACATTTTGTCGTAGTGATCCCTGGGGTACGGAGATGTATCGTGACATGAAGAGATTCTTATTTTGGGAAGGGATGAAGAGATATATAGGAGAATGTGTGGAGAGGCGCTTCACCTGTCAGCAAGTGAAAGCTAAGCATTAGAAGCCGAGCGGTTTACTTCAACCTTTGGAAGTATCGACTTGGAAGTGGGATTAAGTATCCTTGGATTTTGTTGATGAGTTACCTAGGTCAGGAACGTGAAATGATAGTATTTGGACAATAATCGATAGACTGACTAAGAGTGCCCAATTTATCCTTGTGAATTCGACAAGGATGGCATCTAGCTTAATAAATCCATATATGAAGAATGCGGTGAGAATTCATGGGCTTCCGAGCAGTATTATTAGCGAGGGTTGAACCCAAGCATGGCTTATCACCCACAGATTGATGGTCAAACCGAGAGGATGAACAATGTTCTTGAGGATCTGCTGAGGGCATGTACTTTGGATTTTGGAGGATCTTGGAAAGATCGTTGCATCTAGTAGATTTTTCCTACATAAGCAGTCACCAATCAAGTATCGGGATGGCACTATTTGAGGTGCTTTATGGTAGACTATGTAAGTCACCTATTTGTTGGTTGGACATGGGAGACAGACTTATGTTGTGGCCCAATTTGGTGAGAGATGCTATTGAGAATGTATCGTCGGGATGAAGGATGGGCAATCAAGGCGCAAAAGTTATGCCAACAAGAGAAAGAAAGAGGTGGAGTTTGCAGTGGATGACCATGTGTTCATGAAGGTTTCTCTGATGCAAGGAGTTATGCGCTTTGGAAGGCAGGACCTATTGCAAAGTTCGAACATTTCTCGAACTTGATTCACTTGCTAAAGTACTAGATGCCACTTAATGAGAGTGAGCTGGTAGATGGAGATGTTTGTTTTGGAGATTGATAGGTCCTACACGGAGAAGGTACTTTCCACACTTTGTTGGCGGACGATGGCCTTGTCGGAGTTTGTTGACAAAGTGCAATGGTTGATGGCCATGCCGAAACTCATTGGGGTAGTATCCTTGGTGTCTTATCTAAGAGCTACTTAGAGTAAGATGATGTAGGTGAAGGACGATGGGAGATACAAGGCTAGACCTATTGCAAAGTTCGAACATTTCTCGAACTTGATTCACTTGTTGAAGTGCTAGGTGCCACTTAATGAGAGTAAACTGGTAGATGGAGATGTTTGTTTTGGATATTGATAGGTCCTGCATGGAGAGGGTACTTTCAACACTTTGTTGGCGGGCGGTGGCCTTGCCGGAGTTCGTTGACAAAGTGCAATGGTTGATGGCCATGCCGAAACTCATTAGGGTAGTATCCTTGGTGTCTTGTCTAGGAGCTACTTAGAGTAAGATGATGTAGGTGGAGTTGGTGGGCTTGTAGGGAAATATTGTATCAAGGTGAAGATTGTTAGATCTAGTGATGTAATATTTCCATATTAAAGAAGGTTTGGAAAATATTTGAGATAATTACTCAAATATATTATCTTTTTATAACATTAAAGAGAGAAATAAATTACCTATATGATAAGAAGAATTATTTTGGAAGATTGAAGTAATCAATTAATTTCCTAATTAGCTAATTAAAGAAGGAATCTTATCAGGTGTATGTAAATTGGGGTAAACTGAAAAATCAAATGACTAAATGTTTCCCGTATGAATAAGAGAATTGATGAGGAATTGATTTATGACCATAAATCAATTACTTCAATGCCAAGTAATAATCTCTATATAAAGGCAGAGATTAGCATGAGTTAGAATCATCATCTCAGGTTACATTTCTTATTCGTCTTCTTAGCCTCCATTATCAATCTAGTAAAATTATCTTTTCTTAGAAATAATAAAATCTCCTCTCCCAAAAGTGGATATACACTATCTTGCAATAGTGGAACCATTATAAATGTGACGACCTGGCTTTTCGACCCTCGAAAATCGACACTGATACATCCTTAGTATTCACATGCCATAAATATAAGTGCCGGAAAGCCCAACCGTTAAGGGTAGAAAGAAAATAAAGACAGAACATAATCTTATACGAATGGAATAACATATATTATTTCAATATATAATCTTTACAGTGGAAAATTTTAAATACATCTATCAAAGTTTAACTTAACATTAACGTGGACAGTTATAAATATCTGTCCTTACAAATGTGGAATACAATAGTCTGTGAGTGTGGTGGAAATGGATAGCTATCTTCATAAGAATCTACTAACTCCATGCTCCGAGCTCTTCCAAAATGCTCTAAACAAAACCTGACTACTAGGCTGCCCAGAAAAAAAATAGGACACTCAGAGTTTAAGGGAAATAAAATAAACTCCGGTCAGTCATGGAACTGGCGTGAGAAACTCAAAATATGAGTAATAAAGGGTTCTTATAAGACCACACCGCACATAAACATGGAACATGTTTTTACCTTATGATAACCAAATCATTCTACGCGAAATCCAGTGATATTATTTTTAATGACATTCTTTTGAAAACCATCCAAATAAATATATTCAAATAGCCAAAATTGTTACATTATCAAATTCCAGCAAAATAGTTTTACAACTAAAACCGAAGGCACTTATTGGAGAATGGATTTCAAAATGAATAGCAAGGTAAAGGACTACCTCCCATACAGTACATCTCTAGAAGGATGCACCGAGGATCGACATCTTCAAAACCTCTATGAATTAAGACTGGCCTACCCACAGTCCCATTTAGTGGCGGATAGAACCGAATATGATATCACCTTGGCCGTTCCCGACCTATCCGAGAGCTCTCATACCATACACCACATATTTTTTACGTGGCATCAAAGCGGACACAAAATAAATCTAGAAATGTGATATCATACCCTAATGTTTGTGGTCCACTTAGCCTTAAAGCAACCCATATTTCACAATTCCCAAGGTGTGAAGCTCGAGGTAACGTTTACCTTTCTTAGAACATTTTCACTTAAAGTGCCACATTGCTATTTCCAACAACACACTATTGATATTCACTAAAGTACAACCCCTGAGCTCGTATGTCGTAGAGAAGGGTGTTAAGTGTAAGAGGAGTTACCTCCTACACCACCAAATAGATGTACATTTGTAGAGATCAATGCACTATGATCGTAGAAATGCGATGTCAGGCATTCATCCATACAAGTTGTCCAGGAACAGGACAAACTAAATGCACTCTCCTACCACATCTTGTCAGGAATTACTCCTAGGATTAGTAGCGAGTAGTCCTTGCATACGAAGATTCCAGAACGAAGAGACCATTGCTATTTATTTATCTCGGGAGCTACTCCGAAATTATCAATAAGCAGTCCTTTCGTTATGAAGATCCCCGCCTTCAACTTCATTGTCTTCAACATATCTTCATTTTCGAACTCGTAAATTGGTTCGAAGTAGTTTTCGATAGGAATTATCCGACTCGATTCCTTCGATCCGATTATCGATAAAAAGGATGTTAAGTAAATAGTTGTTTATCATTTGATTAATTAGTTTCTTTTTATCAAAAGTATCTCATAGAGATATATATCTTTCAAAACTGTTTCTTTTCAATATATACGGGATCATTAAACCTCATTTATCATTCTTTGTTTAATGAAAACCTTTTTAAATCTTGGAGTAATTCTAAATCATTTCATCCTTTACCTAGGAAAATATCTCCAAATCATAAATCTTAACAAAGATTTCTTATTTCCAAATCATAATTTCTAAATCGGTCAAAAACAATGTTATTTAGGACATTGTTTACTGTAAGCCCAGAACAATTAATTTTAATCAAAAGGATCCATAGGAACTAAAATAATTCCATCATTTATTTAAATCTTGAAGAAACATTTCTAATTTTCAAATCATAAAAACCATGTCATCTAAGATGGTGGATCCAAATTAGTTGGTATCCGAGTAAAACGGATCCATAAAATTTATACTAAATCAAAATCATTTCTCATAAATCATATTGAAAATCCTTTTTAAGTAAAAAGGTTGATATAAATTATACTAATTCTACTAAACATCAATTTCCATATTCAACCTTTACTATACATTGAATAACGGTGAAATCACCTTTTAAATTCATAAGGATAATACGGGTTCCCTCATCAGAATTTAATACCGACTATAAGAAGATTATTTCTATATAATCCAAGTTGTATTAAATTTGAAAACGTTAAATCTTTTATACCTGCCTTGTTTTCGACATTCCGACCTTATATATTCCTCACCCAGGAAAAAGGCCAAGTGAGCCAGGGCACTGGTTGCTCCTGAACGTCTCCTTAGTTTAAGCACCTCGTATCCGGATCTCATGAATAGAAAAATCCAGTGTACTCATTGGCTTTTAGAGCCAAGGTTAAATCACTTGATTATAACAACTTTTCTTTAAATCTTTTATTTAACTTTTTAAAAATAAATTTTAGAACCTTTAAATTATCTTTAAAATACTTAGTTATTTATTTGAAAACATCTATAAAATATTTAGGAAAGAATACTTAAGTTTAAAGCCATATTTCAAAAGTTATTAAAAGTGCTGCAAAAGTTGCTGCGAATAGTGTTGTAGACAGTGTTTTAAAGCTTATTTGATTAGAACAACTTTTCTACTATTTAGAAATCCTTTTTTATAACTCAAATCTCTTTTAAAACATTTTAAAGGATTTATAGAATTTATTCCATGTTTTTTAAAGTATTAAATTATCATTTTTAGAGAATTTATCGCTTTGGTTTCCGAACCACCAAACCGCGACTATTTGGAAAACCCGATTTGCTCATATTTCAAAATATACTAAACGGAATATCAATCATTTTCTTTTGTTTGAAAATATGATCATAAGAGTTCGACAAATTCTTATTATTAAGAATTCCAACTCCGAATCCATTGTATAAATGGATTTAACTTTCTACGGCGCAAAATCGTAAACTGCCGTTACGCGACGCGCCTATTTTTGACTCAATTTTCATAACTTTTCAAAACTTCACCAAATTGGATTTTAGTGTTTATAAAACATTTACAAACCATTTTAAATCATTTCAAAGGGTTTAATGATTCCATATCACTTTTATAACTTGATTCGGAAAGTGGTTTCCTTATGTAATATCGACGTGTATTTAACGTAACTTGTTTACACAATTAAACAACTATAGTAAACAACCAAATTGATGATCAAAGCATAGTAAACATCCATAACGATCATATCACATCATCATCATACATACATACATACATATATATATATATATAGTTTCTCACCTTCATTGGTTTCTAACTTCTCGAAAATTCACTATAGCTTCACTACGATCGAACCAGAGCCTGCAGAATTGAGCCTTGGACCTTAGGAAAGGCATAGACTATGCTTGAAGAGGTGGTGGGCTCATCCTTAGTTGCAGGAGGTGGTGGCCGTGGGGTTTGAGTGAGGAAAGGAGGTGATTTGCTTTGGTTTTGAAGTGGATTTCTTATGTCTATATACTTATATAAATTTAATTTCTTTTTGCAATATTTTTCTTCATAATTTCCTTAAGGTAGAAAGCCATTGAATAGCTTGAGAATGAGGAAGAAAATGAAGTAGAATAGTGTGTAAAATTATGAAGAGCATGGTGGGTATTTATAGGAAAAATTTGGAACTAAATATCTAAATGTATAATTACACTTTTCCCCCTTGCCCACACCCTATCCATCCCTTCCAAACGCGCGACAAGGCCACCCTCCCTTGTGCTTCCATGTGTGATGATCATGGTGTGTAAGTGAGTTGATGTTTGCTTTTTGGGGTAGAAATATCTTAGATATTTATACTTTTTACTATATGTAAATTGTAATGTAAATGATAAGTATATTTATATGTATATATGTGTTCACGTATATGTTAGGGTGTGTATATCTGTGTTAGATATGTGTTCAAGTGATATAAACAAGGTTGCAGCAACTTTGAACAAATTCCGTTCGTTAAATCATTGAAAATCGAAAAGCCGATTTCTGGTCACATTTTCACTTATTAACTAATTTACATATAAATGTAAATAAAAGTTGAAAATTAATTTCTTATCATTTTTAAAAAATTAAAATGATCTCTTTTGAATTATAAAACCATATAAATTAATATGAAATAATTGTTTATAAAAGTGATGTTATATTGATAAAGCGATACAAATTTTCTTATATTTTCAAATCAAGTATATATCTTTATAAAACTATTATAAATGATTTATTATCACTATATAACTAATTAAAATGAATTATTATCATTTAAAAACAATTATTTGAATAACTACAATAATTATTTAATCATTAAATCTAAATTTAAATTCATAAATCAGTTATTAAATATGATGCCATTATTTCCAAAAATAAAATAAATTATTTTATTTCATATTCTTGTTTATATAGATAAATAAGACTATGTATCTAGCTCCGTGAGCGACTTCTGATAATTATAGAGTTGTTTATTGATAAAATGTTTTTCAGTCATTTTATCAATGTTTTTCCAAAGTATATATTTGTAAATACTTATTCAAAACAATATTACCATCATTATTTATTGTTCAAGGCAACATAATTTATGTTGAAAAGCTTATATTTGAATAATTTAAAATTAAATATAATTTATCAAAGTGATAAATTTGCGGGTTGTTACAAAAATCCATGTGTGAACTCTCTACTTACTTTCTCTATGATTTGCTATTTTATCCTCTTGTTTATGTTTAATTTATCGTACTACAACACGATCTTATTGCTTCTGCATTTATTTGGGTTGATTTACAATCACTTGTCTGAAATCTACCCCAACAGGTTTGGACAATTTATTATCATTTGATTTGAAGTTATGTTAGTTATTTCCATTTCTTTGAATTTCTAAATCCGTATACTAGTTTTGTTGCATCAGATGAAGACTTGTTTTATCTTTATTTTTTATTAGAATGTTGTATTAACTGGATCTATTTTTGGAAACTATAGCCCTAATGATGATATGATCAGTAAATAGCTCTAAATCATGTCATGTGCACTGGACTTCTAGGTGATGGATTTGGCTCAGCACCTGAAATGAGTAAGAAAAATCTAATTTGGGTCATTACTGTGATGTGAGTTCTTATTGAATATAATCCTTCTTGGTAGGTCCTTTGTCCATCTTGATTTGCATTTTTGTAACGATCAGCGAATTTTGCGTTCGAAAATCGACATCCATACTTTACATCATACTCGAATGTCATAGATTCGACCGTTCAAATCCGAGTCGCCGGAGCTTATAACACAATTAAGTAAATAACACAGCGGAAGAAAAAGAATAATACATTGATATACAATATCTGTTACAATATCTGATACAACAGAGTGATACAATGAATATCAATATACATTAGAGATATGATAAAAGAAATAGCAGCGGAAAAGAAAACGATAACATCAGCAGCGGATAATCTCCATCTTCAAAGCACCAATCCAGAAATAGCTTGAACTCCCAATAACGATGCACAAAGATAAGAAAGTGCAGTCCATATCCAAAGACTGAACTAGCTCCAGATAATCTACTAAACCTGACTATCTGAAAAACCCAACTCCAGACTGCTCGTGTAGAAAAATTTTGAGCAACCAGAGTTTAGGAAAGAAACAATAAACTCCGGATCAGTCATGGAACTGGTGTGAGCAACAAAAACTGTTTATCTTTTAAACAAACAACAAAAGAATTTTAAAGTCAATTCGCAATGCTTTTGAAAATGTAACTACCATAAGACCTCCCACCACACACACAATGCAAACGCAGACTTGGAGGAGATTTCTTCTTATGTTAGTCAAAGATGCTTACTACGCAATATCAAATCATTTGATTATTATTATTAGTGCATAGTGTAGAAAACATTTCGAAAGTAGAATATAAATCTTAGCCAACATACGACCATTATCATATGCCTACTATAGCTACCATCTAAACAGTGGTGACCACCGTACGTAAATGGCAGGTTCTACAACTAATACCGTACAAAGTTCATATTGGAAGATGGATTTCCAACAAATGGTCAGGCCAAGGAACTTCCCATTGCCACATAGGTACGCCTCTGGAAAGACGACCCTGAGAAATAACCTAACATTACGGTTAGATCTCTGCCAACACAAGGCCGGGTTACCCCTAACTGGGTAACTACTGACACGAGTATGCCATCACCCAGTTGTAACCAACCTTTAACCCAGGGCCCCAGCAACAAATCAAAAAGTAAGATATAAATATATTTGCGACATCCACATAAGTTAAGTATCTGGGCTCCATACCATGATACCACTTCTATCCGAAGGAAATGTACATACCCTAAGGGGCGCTACCCCCAATAACCTTGCCGCATCATTCCTGTTTTGACCATTCCGGGGTGTGAGGTTCGACGAAGTCTCGTCCACAAAGCTACGCTTTGTCACAAAGCCATGCTTTGGGTCAACAGATGATCAAAGTAATGACAAAGATATAAAATCAAACAAAATGATCATATCACAAATGATCAAACAATGATCATCACACAGCAACACTCAGCATGTCACATTACCAAATTGGGAATATATCGTTGATAACTTTCAACTACATAACCTCTGAGCTCGTATGTCTCAGAGAAGGGTGTTAAGCTAAGAGAATAAATTCTCCGCCACCAAACAGAAATGTATTTGAAAGAAATTGGCTTTATATCTCAAAGTGTAATGTCAGACATGTAACCATACAAGTCTGTTCCGGGTTCGAACAGAACCGAAGGCACTTCTTACGAAGCCCTTGCAATTCCGGGTATTCACAATCCCGATCGGATTTCCCATCACTTAGAGGATCTCTATACCAGGAGCTAACCAGTGCAGAGACAATCGATAGGTTATCCTATAGTTCTCGCAAACACCCAGTCTTCAACACCGGTCTTCAAATGCGATCCATATACGACGTATCACTAATTCGGAATGGGTTATATGACACAAAGGTCTTTTCCCGGCTAACCCGAATAGTGAGCGCGATATTTAAAAATATATGGATATTGGGATTTCAATTAAATCACAATTTAAACCCAAACTTTCTTTTCAAATGGTTTAACAAATTACCATTTTAATCTTTTTAAACAAAAAAGATTCATTTCACAAAGTTCACAAAGTTCACTCAGTTTTCACAAAGATTCATTCACAGATTTTCCAAAACAATTTCCATTACGAATTTAATTAATCCATTTAAAATCTTTAAATTAAAGATTTAACTTATAGCTTTCAAAACAATTTCATTTCGAATGGGTTAAACAAAACATCATTTTTAAATCTGTTAAAAATAAACAGATTTAATTCATAGCTTTCAAAAAGAATTCATTCATAACTTGGAAAATCCAATTTTCAATTCAATACTTGAAATACCTTTAATTACACTGGAATTTCATTTCTTATCTGAAAGCTTTTATTCCTTTAAAACAGACAGTTTTCATTTTGGAAATCTGATTCATTTATACGAGTTAAGGTTCTTTGGTTAAATTCAAATTCTCAAATTTATACTTTTAAAATGGTTTAAATAAATATAAACACATTTATAACATCTTTAACCATAATTTCCAAACAGGGAATTTAATTCCAAACTTGAATTCAAATTTAAATCAAATTATTTAAATTTTCAAAACTCGATTAAGTTATTCAAAATAACTTTTATCTTTGAAATTCTATTTCAAAAGCTTTTCATTTTAAACCCCAAATTTCCAATTTTCAAAATCAATTGAAATTAAAATTTCAATTTCAAAACATCAAATTTAAATTATCTGTGACTTAACCGATTTCCACGTGAAATCCATATTGTGTGTGTAAAGGTGCAGTCCAGGGGTTTTACACAGTAGTGCAACATCATACAATCATCACAGATCAGAATACAGAAATATAGTTGATAAGCAGTAATAACTATCATGCTTATCGTTCATTCCCAAATCACAGATACATATCACAGATAAGTAAATTTCAGATCACAACATAAATCAGGATATATCATAAAGCATCACATATCAGGGAATATCAAACAATTTAACATTCCATAGAATCCAAACATTCATAAGTAAGATCCGCTAATATCTGATTATAATTAATTTATACCAGATTAATTACTTATGAATGAACTACAAATCTTGGTTAATTAATCATTAATTAATTTTTTAACCATTTCAATTAATTAATCTTTAAATCATTTATTAATTAACTTTTAATAATAAATTAATTAACCTTTAATTATTAAATAATTAACTTTTAATTATTTAACCATCCTTTAATTAATTATCTTTAATTAATTACTTTAATTAATTACTCCTCAATTAATTATCATTCCTTAATCACCTTCATTAATTAATTAACCTTTAATTAATTATTCTCAAATTAATTACCTTAATTAATAAATCATATTAATTATTTAACCTTTAAACCAATTACGTAATTAATTAACCCTAATTGCTTTCATAAAGTAATTAACAATTTACAATTGATTATCTTAATTAATTAATCTATTTTTTTTCAAAATTAATCACATAATTTGATTACTTAAAAATTCTAGTTAATTAACTTCATTAACCAATAACATTTCTTTAATTGCCTTCTTGAGAAATTATCTTAGATTAATTCATTATTAATCTTTTCCAATTATAAATTAATCTAAATTATTTATTTATAAATTAAATAAATCATTCTTTAATTTATCTTATTAATTTAAATCATTTTATTACCTTAATTATCTATAAGATAATTAATTTCTTTATTAATGACTTCATAAATATTAAAGTGCATCTAAAACATTACCCTTTCAAATTTATATTTAAACTTCATATTTAAAAACCTGGAAAACAAAATTTCCTTTTTAAATTTTAAAACCTGGTCAGTTTATAAAAACAAACCCGAGCCCATGCAAATTTTTCTCGAGCCCACACCGGAGTAACCCGCAACCCACTCTTGCTTCGAGTCAAGCCCCTAAATATCACGCGATCGACCCGAGCACCATTCTTCTTCCTCTTCCCATAGTATTTCCTGATGCACAAACATCAACGTGTGCACGTGCACAGATCGTCAATGACGATCCTACCTCCGGCAACACCATGAACAAGTCACCGACCTTCCCTACGTGCCATCCCAGCACCCCAAAACCTTGATGAGACTCGCGAACGAAAAATGACAGTTCGAGCTCCAAATAAAAACAACACTCCGACCATCAATTCGCCTCGCGCCACCGCGGCACTTCACCAGGGTCCTCGCAACTTCCCCCCAGAGCTCCGCCACCATACAACAATTCCTTTCCCCTAGGTGCGATCGCCACTGGCGCACCCACGATGCAGCAGTTCGTCGATTTCTGACAACGACAATAAACTGGATATTAACCCTATTTCCACCAAACGCCGCCGCCCTGATGGTCAGGGACCACTCCGACTATTTTTCCCAACCTCAGCGACTTCCAACGAAGCTTCCTCCTCGATCACGTGAATTATCGTTACTCTGATCGTCAGGAATTGATAAAAATACCATCTCAGTTCATCTTTGAACTGCTCGAAGCATGCTTAACGAAAAGCTTCCACTTTTGTTTTAAAAATCATATTTTCGAATGTAGATTCCGATTATGTAATCGAATCAACAATTCATCACGTTCGAATTTTATCATAATAAGACATATTGCCTGTAGAACAGAGTTTCCAGTGATGATACCTCCCCCAACAAGTTTAAAACAAATTTTAAAAGCTTTAATTTATGTTTAACAACCTATTTTGTTAAAAATGTAAGTCTATAAATGATTGGCAAATGATGTTTTGTATGTTTTGATTAACTTCTTAACTCTGTAACTACAACAGGAAACCCACAATATCTTCAAAGTTACAAAACACTCAGATATATAAACACATTTCATATTTATTTCATACTTGGTTAAACAACCAGATACTCAGGTTTTTATAAATGAAGTTACTCACCTGCAATGTGAAGGCAGAGAACAAGAACAATGAACAGAGAAAAACATTGTTGTTTTGAAACTGCAGTTGATTATTTTTTTCTGAATCTTGTTGTTTTACTTTGAGGTAAATGATGCCTCTATATTTTCTTTTGCTTTGCTTTCCAGGCTTTAATCTTTGGTTTACAGGGTTTGAATTTTGTTTTAGTTTCCAAAATGATGTTTCCCTCAGTTTCGAATGAACAAAACTGAGATGAAGCTTGAAGATGGTGATATATAGAAAGAGTTGTACAGGTTATATTGTTTTTAACATAGGCATGGCTGAGTGGTTTGTTTGTACAATAGCATGGTTGCATATGCTTGCATTAATTGCTTTCTTTTGTTTATTTTATTTTTGTACATAAACACCTGGTTTCTTGCCTTGCATTTCGGCTGAGATGTATTATATTGCGTACTAAGGATAATGGCATTAATTGCCTTACTTCATTCCATACTTATATTTTATTTCTTTCCTTTGCTTTAACATGGTGGCTACATTTATTATGTTTCATAAGCTAATGCCTATCTCCTTTAATTTATTTTTCTTCTACCAACTTTGATTCAAACTGATTTTTATATTTGTTTTTGCTTTTTACTTAATACTATCTTGATTTGTTTACACTTGAATTTACATAGTTCTTTTTATTATTTTATAATTTAAACTGAATTTCTATTTTAATTTGTTGTTAGATTCATTTTAATGTGTTCACTTAATAATTTATTTGCTTTTATATTTTGAGTGTATATTTTCTTTTGTTCAACTTAACTTCATTCTATATACATAGATTTATATTTTATTAATATACATTGTTTGTAGTTCATTTTACTTATATATTAAATTCTAATTTAACTTAAACATTTATTTCTAGAATTTTATACGTTCATTTCAGATTTGATAATTATAAATCTAGTACTAATACTTATTTAAATTTCTTCTAAAAGTTTAACTACCCATCATTTCATCTCTTATTTATTACTTATTTATAACTCAATTATTTATTTTACTTTAATATTTATTGTCTTATATTTAATCTATAAATTCAAATTTACTCATATATACTCGTATACATATATATTCACATATATAAAATATTTTCTATATTTTTAAATTTAAATGATTTATACAGAATTTATCTATATTCGGGGAAACTCGCAATCAATTAATCCATTTAAAATTAATTTTACAAATTTTTATTCAAAAATTCATTTAATTATTAAATTAAATAAATTTAAAATCTAGAGTCGTTACAATTTTTATCTTTATTGTGTTCATCAATTGTAAATGACTCATTTACTAGTCAAAAATGCAAATTATATTTTGCTATTTATGGCTTACCGATAAGTGGTTTATACATACATATTATTAAATAGTGTTGACAAAACAATTAACTAGTACATTTTTTAGGTGCTATCTTACTATGTGTTTCCTCATTTTAAAATTAGAAGTATAGTACATATGCTAAGCTTAGATGATTTCTTTTTATTATACAATTTTAATAATCATACTAGCACTAGTGATGTTACATATGATTATGTGAGGGAAAGGTATCGTTGAAGTGGATAAATTGGATGCAATCTCAGGAAAGAATGGTATGGAAAGAGATTGGCATGTACGTGAATGTCAAACTAATTAGACTATAATGAGAGTCGTAAGGTTTTATATTTATTTTTACTCTATATACCATTATCTTACCTATATGTGTTGTGTTTGGGTAATAATTTTTTATATGCACTTTTCCAGTAATTGGGTGATGATGAACAAACAACAATGAGCCTATCCAAAGAATAGAAAGAGATTTAGAAGTTATATTAGATCATGAGTACTTTTTTTAATATACTCCAGGAGAACCCGGCGGACTGTAAACTCTTTAGGGGAGTTAAATTATGAGTATTATGTAAGTACAAATAATATATTTGACTAATATATGGATATTGTGTTATTCTTTTTATATAGATATATAGAAGCTAATACATAAACTAAAAGCTTATATGAATCATATAGAAAACTAACTTGTAGATTGTATTTACTTCACTTTATGTGAATGTTTTCAGAATTTACAATCATATAGAAAAATAACATGTGGGTCATATTTACTTCACTTCACGTGATGTTTTGATAATCTAAAATTACCATTGGAACATTAAGACACTATTAATCTTATCCGCTCATGGGCTAGACCCTAAAAAGCATGCTCAAACTCAAAATTCATGGAAAATTGGCAATGAGCCTAAGGTTGTAGCAAGCAAACTATCGTATCTGACTTAAGGTTGCAACAAGTATATTGTCAGTTCTATCATAAGGTTGTAGCTTGTGTATTATCAATTATAATTAGCTTATTTTGTAAGTATTAGATTGGCATGTTTGGTACTTTACATGCTCCTAATAAAGTAAGCAAAATATTCGAACTAGATCATTTTTTAAGTACAAGATTAGCATGTTGCAACAAGTGTATTATCAATTATAACTAGCTTGTTTTGTAAGTATTAGATTGTCAGTGCTATAAGCCTTTTATGATTGTGAAGTTCAGATAGAATGAGCTATGAATAGTCGAAGTTCTTAATGTTTACTAATCATTTACACTCGCTCAATAAGTATACAAAAGTTTATGGTTAAAATTAATTGCTACGGGAAGAAGCCGAAAGGTAGAGGAACGAATGGTACAGTGGGTTGATGTGTATGGTTATGATAATAGAATGACAGAACAATAGCCGAAAGAGACAGTGATGCTGCAAGCGAGGCTCAAGATTATCCTGCAAATGCGGCTCATGATTCTTAATGGTTTGAGCACCTCTATGTATTTTATTAAACCTTTTTATTGGTATGTACTATACGAGTTTTAACACAAACATTATATTTATAAACTAAGGTGTGTTATGTTTGATATTTAATATCTGTTTTATTATCAAGCATTTTTTGTGATTGTTGCTTGAATTTATTGGATTATTTGTTGAAGAATTATAAAGCATTTTTTTGTGATTGTGCTTGAATTTATTGGATTGTAGGTTAAAGCATAGGAGAAAAGCGTATCATTTGAAAAGCAATTTTAATTTTGTATTAGAAATGCTGTTAAATGACATGTAAGGAAAAGGAAATGAGGTGTATAACATAGTAGAATGAAATGCTACAATTAACTAACATTTACATTTAAATTTAATAGAAAGAAAAAAATGTTGTCTAAAGAACTGATAAACACTATGGGCTATTTAGCATGGCATTTTCTTTTCCACAGCATTTCATTTTTAATAGCGTTTCATACATTATTAATGGTAAAACAAGCATTCATACAATGACATGGAGAAAGAAAGATTATATGCATTTCTTTCATTTCGTACCATTTAAAATTCATAGCGTTTAATAAATGCTATGAAAAGTTAACTTTTCATTACATTTGTTTTAGTCCTATTAGACATTCGTGATCAATTCTAGCATGTCATATCACAGCGTTCTTTAAAATGCTATGGTAAGCTATGTAGCGGTTTTCAAAAACTATAAAAAGTCCAGTTTCTTGTAGTGGATGAATATTAAACTTAGACCAATGATGACTTTTCTTCAGGACTTCTTTCCAAAGACCTCCTATATTTGGAACACAAGGTCTTTCTTTCTTTCTAAGCCATCCTTTCAGGTCTTCCTCGAATCCTTTTAGATCCTCAATATCTACTCCCATCTCTAATCATGTAATTCATTCGGTAATCAGTAGGTCCTCCTTCTGCCTTGCAGCAATTCAATCCACAAGTGTTGGACGTACCTCCAGACTAGCTAAAATGCTCAGATCTTAACTTGATCCAATATTCTACCTATAATGCAATCTGCAAAAGGCTAACATCTCCAACGTCTTCCATTCTTCAATCATGGCTAACTGTAACGACCCGTAAATTTCAACTGTTTTAATAACGTAATTAGTTGAAATTTTGTGAAATTTCAAACGATAAAATTTTGAAATATAAATTTGATATGGAATGCGTCTAGTTAAACATAGCAACTGGTAAATTTTCGTCCGAAAATATGAAAGTTTATTTCGCGCGTAAATTTACTTTAATTTAATCAGTTAAAAAGCGATGAAAATAAAATGTTTCCAAAACCTAAATATTTTTACATAGAAAAATTCTAAAACATCTTCTGAGCAAGATGTCAGTTTGTCGTTTTTCCAAATTCGGACATCTTTGACTCCGTCGATCTTATTTTTCAGTGTTTTTCTTGCATTTTCCGCTATTAGAAAATTCAAATTTTTATAATTCAAACGTACCACTGATATTCGTATACCGTTTTAATCATCTCATCGCACTGACCTTTACGGTATATTTGTTTGTGTATTTCGGAGTCCGGGAGACGGTGAAATCTACGGAACGATTCTCGTATCGGTTCCGTATATTTGGCTTTCCGAGGTGACCATTCATTTCTCATCCGTGACAACCAACAACCAGCTGTTTTATTCCTTCAATTCTTGTGTACGTCTGTTGTCGTTCCCACAATTCCAACTTGTTTTGGGTTTCATGAAATCAATATAAATTAAAGCGTTCATTTATATGGTTCTCTCTTGTTCATTCCTCTTCCGATCTTTTTCTTTCTTTTTCTCTTCTCTGAAACTTCCCTTGTAACAGAAACATGCTTCTTCTTTTTTTAAAATTACATCCTCCTCCAATATCCACCTTCAGCTCTCCACCCGCCACATGACAGTTGTTACCACTCCAATTACCATTGCTCCGCCACCATCACCCACTGCTGCAGCAAGCCTCGATCGGAATAGTTCCTTCATCCCGCGCAGCCTTCCACATCCGTCGTCCCCTCGCATGATCCTTGCCTGCAAAACCTTCCCTTTCCCCAACGTAACCCCACATCTCCACCCTCTGATCTCCCTTCCTCCACCCGAAGCAGCTCCGACACATGCTCGGCCCTACTCCACCTCACTGCGTGTCGCTTCCCTCCATGGCCGCACCCTATAGCCAAAACCGACCCTCAACCCATCTCCTTGGCCGAAACTATGCAAACCCATGGCCTCCCCATAACTTGTCGCATCACATCCCTAACCACCATTTGCCGAGCAACTGCCACTCCTCACAACACACGTCGGCCCAGATTTCCACTGCGTAACCTAGTCCCCCTTACTTCTTTTGCCGATTGTCTCTTGTCCTTCTTCTTCTCGCAGCCTCCTTCTCTTGAAATTTTTCTTCACCTTGTAAAAGATGTTTGTCTGAAGCTTGTTATTGTTGGAATGCTCACTTCTTCCGGTTGAATCTCACGCCAGTATTAGGTAGCCCTCTTGTATAAGGTGAACTGTATATGACGTTGCTGATTTGTTTTGATATATATAAAGTTGCAATACATAATTTATATATAGTAGTAATATACATATGTTTATATGTACTTCGTATACTGACTGTCGCTGTGAAAAGATCTAGTATTATATAAAGTTTTTTTTAATGATTTTATATGATTAGTTGTCTGTATATAAAGTTATAAAGTTATAGCTATTATGAAGTTATATAACAAAGTTACCTAGTGGTGGGCAGGAGTAGTAAAAAGCTTATACGTCAGTTTATATGTAAATATATATTAGCTTATATTAGCTACCTATATTTTTCGATGGGAAGTAAAAGTGTCTAGGAATTTACAATTGTAAAGTTTTTCTGTGGTTTGATTTTTCTCAAGACAGTATATTAAGTTGGTTACAGCACTTAGCCATGTTAAAAGTAGTATATTATATGTTAGTTTGATATACTATGGTCATTTCAGAGTATATATGGATATTGTATTAAGTTTATAAATTACTAGTTTTAAAGGGGTAGTGTGGAAAGTATGGCAGAGTATAAGTATAGTTGCAAATTTATAGTGACTTGTTTATGTATATATATATTGATTTAAAAATATGTAAGTATTCTGCATTCTTATAAGTATATACATATTTACTTCAAATTTTATTATGAAGATATGTTTGCTTTATTTATGATTTTGAAATACCTATATATATTTAAATTTAAAAGGTCTGAATTGAGAATATGATATCATAAATAGTTATATATGGTTATATATGTATATAAGTTCACTTATACCATGTGTCATCATCGATCGATTCTAATTTGATTTTGCCAATCCCTTATTTACCAGATCTGTTCATTAAACTCGTGCCAATCTTGCCTTGTTTGGAATTTGTGCCTGGGTTCGTAACTCATTCATTGTCGACTATCTCTAGCCTCGAAAGGTGAGCAACCACTCACGATTAACGTTCTTTTATTTATTAAATTTGATTTCAATTGAAACGACAATTGAAATATGCTGCTGTTAGATATTTACACTGTTATTACATGTATCAGTTCACCTGTGACATTTGACACCAATATCTGTTATATATGCAATGATAATCCAGTTTGATTATTAAATGACTGATTGTTTGATGTTTACAATTGGACGTTAAAATTGTAATGTATAAAGTGATAAATATTATGCAAGTAAATTTGACGTAGGATAATTTAAAATTTTGAATTGACATATATGTTGAATTTGATTAGTTGAATATGACCCCTTTTATTTGTTAAATTAATTGACATGTAAAATAGTTACACTTTGAACCATTGAACGTATATTGGATTAATTGTTGTAGTGTTAAAATTGAAATCGAATGACAAGTGAAGAACCGTATTAATATTAGTGTAATAATCTTTAATCTACATGAAATGATAGTGTAGATTCTAGAAATGATTATATTAATTTACACAAATAACAATGTGAATTAATACGATTATTTCAGGATTATTTGAATTGATTATTGGATTGTTATTGATTGTTGTTATTGCTTGTTTATTTATTTTGACACCATCCCAGTTATCACACTGCAAGTTCCCTTTGCTATGCTTTGATTTTTGAATTGAATTGGAATCGGGTTGAAATGATAAATACCCAAAATTGAACTTTGACCTAGGATAGAGAATTAAATAAAACCCGATTGGTCAATAATTTGATTTAAAAAAATAAACGAAGTTTTTATTTGAATAAATAATATGGTTTTGAAATGAAGTTGAAATTTGAATTTTAATGAAAGGAAAATGTTAATATTTAATAATCGGAAACAAAATATTAACAATGTAATTGATGAAAGAATGTTGTTTAATTTGAGAAATGATTGAATTAAGTTTGAAATTATAATTAAGTTGAAATTATTAAACTTTGAAATTTTAATAATTAAGTTTTGAATTATTTAATAATTAAATAAGATTGAATTATTTAATGATTAAATTGAATTGAATTCTTTAATAAGTAAAATTGAACTTTTGAATAAGTGAATTTTTCTTCGTAAATAATTGAAATTGAGTTTTCTTTATTAATTAAGTTTTTTGGAAAATTATTTAGGTAAGTAAATAAGTGAAATTGAATTTCTTTAACAAGAAATAAAATGTGATTTATTGAAATTAATGTGTAAGACTTGAAATTTAAAGAATTTGGTTTGATGGATTTAATTTAATTAAATTGGTAAGTTTTGATATAAGGAAGTTGAATTTAAATAATGGATTTAATGAATTGGAAATTTAATAGAAATTGTTTTGAATGGCAAATTTACTTAATGAATATTGAATGCAATCAATAAATGAAGTTAAATTGATTTGAATGTTAAATTAAATTAATTTAAATGATTTCAGAATGAAACTTATATAAGAACTTGAATCAATATTTGAATTGTTTTAAATAGAAGTTGAAATTGAATTTGATTTGGTTTTGAAATATATTAAATGACCAATCGGTGTAATAATTACGAAAGTTATTAAAGAGACCGGAATCGGTTATGGACATACTCTCTGTCTAAACCGAAAACCACTTTAATAACTATACGCGGAGTGTGATCCAGAATGAAGTGGTTGGAATGATGTACGTGATGACTGAAGAAAGAGAACGATAATGGATAGCCTTGACACTTGTGTCAAATTGGAAATGACTAAAAAGGAGCCGTGCCGGGCCAATGGAGGTCAGCTACCTCAAGTGAACACACTTCTTCGAACTACTCATTACTTGTTGTCGATTGGTGCACCCTTGATTTTGGGAGTGTTGTTTCACGGTGTTGCGGTCGCTGCGGCGATGCGTTCTCACCAGTCCGGATCAGGCAAACGGTAGTGTCACTACCTTGGGTATTGCCTCATGTGCCTTGTCATACTTGTATTCCTTTATACGTGACCACTACGATTTTGGTTTGTACCTTTAGTATATGGATTGCCCTCTGGTGACTTTCGGTTTTGGGGAAACTACGGTCTTGTATATGCTCTTGGGAATAAAAATGTGTTAAGGGGGATAATGGTAACGCCTTAACACTATTTTGATATCTTATTATTACTGATAGACATTATCTACTTATCGTACACTACTACCTAGTAGATAGTTTAACGGATCCTTAAAGGATGGTTATTCCAAACATCCTTTGAGTTACTTGTATTTCAATTGCTATTTCACTTGAGTTGGATTTATTGATAAAAGAATGTTAATCCTGACTCGAGTGTTTTGTGTTTTGCTTTACGCTCGGGTCAGACTGAGTGTACCAGTATTCGAGATCTCACCTTTGGAGTTGGAGCTTCGCTTGGAGATCCAGCTATCTATCCAGCTTTCAGTATTCGATGATTCCAGTGATGTATTCTGATTTGTATCTGATGTATCGTATTACTCTTCCGTTGTATCTGGTTTAACTCTGATGTAATTTATATATTTATATAGTAGCTTCATGAACTACTATCTCTTTTATTTCCGCTGCAAATTACTACTCTGTGTCTGTGATATGTGATTATTTATTTACTGTATATGTTCAGTTTTGCCAAATTTAAATTAACAACGCGGTATTTTGAGCAATTCAATTCCGGCATGAGTGTCTACCTATACACTTATAATGGATGCGAATGGTCCAAAATATTGGGTCGTTACAGTTGGTATTAGAGCTTTGGTAGCTCTAGGCAAAACTTAACATATAGGGTAAATGTATTTACAGAATCACTCTCATTCGAGTTTCAATCTCTTCCTTTTGACTCGATTCCTTTGAATTTTGGAACGTTCCCTGCGGTTTCGAAATTCATTTGTGTCCCTCACTATTCGTCTTCTATTAATTCTGGAGTATTCCATAACTCCACTTTGAATAATCTTTATAATGAGTCGATGGTCTTGCCAATCTCAAATTGATTTATAAAGGGGTAAAACTCCTTTACAATAGCATCGATTTACCGGAGATTCCTATATCCTCGGTTTACGATGCTACCTATCTCCTGATATGTCTGAATTCTATTTCTCGAGATCGAGTGTCGATTTACCTCGGAATTCTACACCGATCTTATATTTGAAGTCACGGTCGACCCGGTTAAGGTTGCCCGTGATTTATATAAACCTATCCATCGCCTTATTTTGTTATTTAATTATCTCGTCTTTGTTCAAACCTATCTTCGAATCGAAATTCTCTTTGATTTGAGTCTATCAAAAAAAAATTGAATCCCTATCCTTGCTTTGAAATCCATTATTGTATCGTTAAGTGAGAAAGTGTATTGTAAATTAATTTTAAAATGTTTTTATATTGTGTTGTTTGAGTTGTTGATGTTGATTTGGATTTTCGATCGATTCGTCTGATCAACGCTATCGATAGGATTTCCAAAACACTTGAGCAGAGCAAACTGACACAATATCGTTTTCAAATTTGATAAATAAAATAGAAGTTTTGTATGATTATCTTATATATAAATATAAGTTTTCTGAAATTAAATTGTTAATGAATTTGTTGTTTGAAAATAATAATATTTGATTTTCATTTATTGTTTTGTAAACCATTGACTATTGCATAATATAAATAAATGAATTTATAAACTTGGTTATAAATTGATTGGAATTTGAAATGAATCTAATTCAGAAATTAGAGACTTTATTAGTTTCCGGTGATTTTGAACTTTGGTTTTTAAAATTTTAAAGTATATAGTATTGAAAGTATTTTCGAATAGAAATCGTTTTCAAAGAATTTTTTTTAAAAAAAAAATGTTGAAATCAGTGCTCTTCTCTTTGTCGCTGGAAAATAATTTCGGTGATGGTGGCCGCATCATCGATATTCATTTTCGAGTTTCGAAGTGGAGAAACCATTTTGTAGCTTTGCAACGGTTTTGTTTTGAAAATATTTTTATTTGAATTTCTTCAGTATAATTTGATTTATATATATAGGTATCTTATTTTAAAATTTAATTTGATTTGATATAAATATATTATATATATCTCTAAATTGTTTAAAGTTAATCGGAAATCTAATTCTTAAATTTTGTTAAAAGATGATTTTAATTATAAATAAAACCAAAAATTGGAATAAATATTTAAACTGAATAATTGAATTGGGAAATTTTATTTGTATATTGTTCAACTGCATTCTAATACAACTTACCTAATTCATTCAGAAGTTGAATATGTAATTGGATAATATATAATATAAATTGAATTTATAAATAAAATTTGAGTGGTTATAACAATTGTTATACACTTGAATTTTAATTATGCTAATAGAGATAAATAAAAAAATAAGATAATTGAAAATAAATTTTGTTTTGAAGGCTAATTAATAAATTGAAATTAGATCAACTTATGGAAATACCTTAAATTTAAACCAATTATTGAATATAAATTAATTTAAATTTATATGGTTTAAATTAATTTATATGGTTTAAAAATATGTAATAAGATATATTAAGTGAAATAAAATTAATAATAATTTGGAATTAAAGAATTAAATCTGTTGAAAATAAAATATGATTATAATAAAAGATTATTCAAATTTATGGTTTTAGAAATTGTAAATTTAGGATAATTGGATAATAAGATAATGAATTTAGAAATAGTGAGATTGATTTTAGTGTAATCAAATGGATTAAATCAATTATTGAATATCAATTAATTTAAATTTGAATTTATATAGTTTAAATTAATTGTTATTTTGTATTTCAAATTTGTTTTTCTTTCTGGTTGTTTCTATTCTCCTACCTCGTTCCTTTTCGGGGACGAAAAGTTTTGAGTGGGGGAGAGTGTAACGACCCGTAAATTTCAACTGTTTTAATAACGTAATTAGTTGAAATTTTGTGAAATTTCAAACGATAAAATTTTGAAATATAAATTTGATATTTGGAATGCGTCTAGTTAAACATAGCAACTGGTAAATTTTCGTCCGAAAATATGAAAGTTTATTTCGCGCGTAAATTTACTTCAATTTAATCAGTTAAAAAGAGATGAAAATAAAATGTTTCCGAAACCTAAATATTTTTACATAGAAAAATTCTAAACCATCTTCTGAGCAAGATGTCAGTTTGTCGTTTTTCCAAATTCGGACATCTTTGGCTCCGTCGATCTTATTTTTCAGTGTTTTTCTTGCATTTTCCGCTATTAGAAATTCGAATTTTTATAATTCAATCGTACCACTGATATTCTATACCGTTTTAATCATCTCGTCGCACTGACCTTTACGGTATATTTGTTTGTGTATTTCGGAGTCCGGGAGACGGCGAAATCTACGGAACGATTCCCGTATCGGTTCCGTATATTTGGCTTTCCGAGGTGACCATTCATTTCTCATCCGTGACAACCAATAACCAGCTGTTTTATTCCTTCAATTCTTGTGTACGTCTGTTGTCATTCCCACAATTCCAACTTGTTTTGGGTTTCATGAAATCAATATAAATTAAAGCGTTCATTTATATGGTTCTCTCTTGTTCATTCCTCTTCCGATCTTTTTCTTTCTTTTTCTCTTCTCTGAAACTTCCCTTGTAACAGAAACATGCTTCTTCTTTTTTTAAAATTACATCCTCCTCCAATATCCACCTTCAGCTCTCCACCCGCCACATGACAGCTGTTACCACTCCAATTACCATTGCTCCGCCACCATCACCCACTGCTGCAGCAAGCCTCGATCGGAATAGTTCCTTCATCCCGCGCAGCCTTCCACATCCATCGTCCCCTCGCATGATCCTTGCCTGCAAAACCTTCCCTTTCCCCAACGTAACCCCACATCTCCACCCTCTGATCTCCCTTCCTCCACCCGAAGCAGCTCCGACACATGCTCGGCCCTACTCCACCTCACTGCGTGTCGCTTCCCTCCATGGCCGCACCCTATAGCCAAAACCGACCCTCAACCCATCTCCTTGGCCGAAACTATGCAAACCCATGGCCTCCCCATAACTTGTCGCATCACATCCCTAACCACCATTTGCCGAGCAACTACCACTCCTCACAACACACGTCGGCCCAGATTTCCACTGCGTAACCTAGTCCCCCTTACTTCTTTTGCCGATTGTCTCTTGTCCTTCTTCTTCTCGCAGCCTCCTTCTCTTGAAATTTTTTTTCACCTTGTATAAGATGTTTGTCTGAAGCTTGTTATTGTTGGAATGCTCACTTCTTCCGGTTGAATCTCACGCCGCTATTAGGTAGCCCTCTTGTATAAGGTGAACTGTATATGACGTTGCTGATTTGTTTTGATATATATAACGTTGCAATACATAATTTATATATAGTAGTAATATACATATGTTTATATGTACTTCGTATACTGACTGTCGCTGTGAAAAGATCTAGTATTATATAAAGTTTTTTTTTGTAATGATTTTATATGATTAGTTGTCTGTATATAAAGTTATAAAGTTATAGATATTATGAAGTTATATAACAAAGTTACCTAGTGGTGGGCAGGAGTAGTAAAAAGCTTGTACGTCAGTTTATATGTAAATATATATTAGCTTATATTAGCTACCTATATTTTTCGATGGGAAGTAAAAGTGTCTAGGAATTTACAATTGTAAAGTTTTTCTGTGGTTTGATTTTTCTCAAGACAGTATATTAAGTTGGTTACAGCACTTAGCCATGTTAAAAGTAGTATATTATATGTTAGTTTGATATACTATGGTCATTTCAGAGTATATATGGATATTGTGTTAAGTTTATAAATTACTAGTTTTAAAGGGGTAGTGTGGAAAGTATGGCAGAGTATAAGTATAGTTGCAAATTTATAGTGACTTGTTTATGTATATATATATATTGATTTAAAAATATGTAAGTATTCTGCATTCTTATAAGTATATACATATTTACTTCAAATTTTATTATGAAGATATGTTTGCTTTATTTATGATTTTGAAATACCTATATATATTTAAATTTAAAAGGTCTGAATTGAGAATATGATATCATAAATAGTTATATATGGTTATATATGTATATAAGTTCACTTATACCATGTGTCATCATCGATCGATTCTAATTTGATTTTGTCAATCCCTTATTTACCAGATCTGTTCATTAAACTCGTGCCAATCTTGCCTTGTTTGGAATTTGTGCCTGGGTTCGTAACTCATTCATTGTCGACTATCTCTAGCCTCGAAAGGTGAGCAACCACTCACGATTAACGTTCTTTTATTTATTAAATTTGATTTCAATTGAAACGACAATTGAAATATGCTGCTGTTAGATATTTACACTGTTATTACCTGTATCAGTTCACCTGTGACATCTGACACCAATATCTGTTATATATGCAATGATAATCCAGTTTGATTGTTAAATGACTGATTGTTTGATGTTTACAATTGGACGTTAAAATTGTAATGTATAAAGTGATAAATATTATGCAAGTAAATTTGACGTAGGATAATTTAAAATTTTGAATTGACATATATGTTGAATTTGATTAGTTGAATATGACCCCTTTTATTTGTTAAATTAATTGACATGTAAAATAGTTACACTTTGAACCGTTGAACGTATATTGGATTAATTGTTGTAGTGTTAAAATTGAAATCGAATGACAAGTGAAGAACCATATTAATATTAGTGTAATAATCTTTAATCTACATGAAATGATAGTGTAGATTCTAGAAATGATTATATTAATTTACACAAATAACAATGTGAATTAATACGATTATTTCAGGATTATTTGAATTGATTATTGGATTGTTATTGATTGTTGTTATTGCTTGTTTATTTATTTTGACACCATCCCAGTTATCACACTGCAAGTTCCCTTTGCTATGCTTTGATTTTTGAATTGAATTAGAATCGGGTTGAAATGATAAATACCCAAAATTGAACTTTGACCTAGGATAGAGAATTAAATAAAACCCGATTGGTCAATAATTTGATTTAAAAAAATAAACGAAGTTTTTATTTGAATAAATAATATGGTTTTGAAATGAAGTTGAAATTTGAATTTTAATGAAAGGAAAATGTTAATATTTAATAATCGGAAACAAAATATTAACAATGTAATTGATGAAAGAATGTTGTTTAATTTGAGAAATGATTGAATTAAGTTTGAAATTATAATTAAGTTGAAATTATTAAACTTTGAAATTTTAATAATTAAGTTTTGAATTATTTAATAATTAAATAAGATTGAATTATTTAATGATTAAATTGAATTGAATTCTTTAATAAGTAAAATTGAACTTTTGAATAAGTGAATTTTTCTTCGTAAATAATTGAAATTGAGTTTTCTTTATTAATTAAGTTTTTGGAAAATTATTTAGGTAAGTAAATAAGTGAAATTGAATTTCTTTAACAAGAAATAAAATGTGATTTATTGAAATTAATGTAAGACTTGAAATTTAAAGAATTTGGTTTGATGGATTTAATTTAATTAAATTGGTAAGTTTTGATATAAGGAAGTTGAATTTAAATAATGGATTTAATGAATTGGAAATTTAATAGAAATTGTTTTGAATGGCAAATTTACTTAATGAATATTGAATGCAATCAATAAATGAAGTTAAATTGATTTGAATGTTAAATTAAATTAATTTAAATGATTTCGGAATGAAACTTATATACGAACTTGAATCAATATTTGAATTGTTTTAAATAGAAATTGAAATTGAATTTGATTTGGTTTTGAAATATATTAAATGGCCAATCGGTGTAATAATTACGAAAGTTATTAAAGAGACCGGAATCGGTTATGGACATACTCTCTGTCTAAACCGAAAACCACTTTAATAACTATACGCGGAGTGTGATCCATAATGAAGTGGTTGGAATGATGTACGCGATGACTGAAGAAAGAGAACGATAATGGATAGCCTTGACACTTGTGTCAAATTGGAAATGACTAAAACAGGAGTCGTGCCGGGCCAATGGAGGTCAGCTACCTCAAGTGAACACACTTCTTCGAACTACTCATTACTTGTTGTCGATTGGTGCACCCTTGATTTTGGGAGTGTTGTTTCACGGTGTTGCGGTCGCTGCGGCGATGCGTTCTCACCAGTCCGGATCAGGCAAACGGTAGTGTCACTACCTTGGGTATTGCCTCATGTGCCTT
The DNA here is from genome assembly GCA_030737815.1 of Allium fistulosum. Classification (NCBI taxonomy): domain Eukaryota; kingdom Viridiplantae; phylum Streptophyta; class Magnoliopsida; order Asparagales; family Amaryllidaceae; genus Allium; species Allium fistulosum. Next base: position 1,002,291,527 of record CM060902.1, on the reverse strand, counting down.
GTCATACTTGTATTCCTTTATACGTGACCACTACGATTTTGGTTTGTACCTTTAGTATATGGATTGCCCTCTGGTGACTTTCGGTTTTGGGGAAACTACGGTCTTGTATATGCTCTTGGGAATAAAAATGTGTTAAGGGGGATAATGGTAACGCCTTAACACTATTTTGATATCTTATTATTACTGATAGACATTATCTACTTATCGTACACTACTACCTAGTAGATAGTTTAACGGATCCTTAAAGGATGGTTATTCCAAACATCCTTTGAGTTACTTGTATTTCAATTGCTATTTCACTTGAGTTGGATTTATTGATAAAAGAATGTTAATCCTGACTCGAGTGTTTTGTGTTTTGCTTTACGCTCGGGTCAGACTGAGTGTACCAGTATTCGAGATCTCACCTTTGGAGTTGGAGCTTCGCTTGGAGATCCAGCTATCTATCCAGCTTTCAGTATTCGATGATTCCAGTGATGTATTCTGATTTGTATCTGATGTATCGTATTACTCTTCCGTTGTATCTGGTTTAACTCTGATGTAATTTATATATTTATATAGTAGCTTCATGAACTACTATCTCTTTTATTTCCGCTGCAAATTACTACTCTGTGTCTGTGATATGTGATTATTTATTTACTGTATATGTTCAGTTTTGCCAAATTTAAATTAACAACGCGGTATTTTGAGCAATTCAATTCCGGCATGAGTGTCTACCTATACACTTATAATGGATGCGAATGGTCCAAAATATTGGGTCGTTACACTAACACTCCGTTTTGATGGTTCCTGCTCAAAGCATCGGTAACCTTGTTCCCCTTGCTTGGCATATATTCTATCTTGAAATAATATGCCACCAAGAATTCTAACAATCTCTATTCCATCATATTCAACTCCATCTAAGAGAATAAACACCTAAAGGACTTGTGGTTTGTATATAACTCGAACCGCTCTCCTAATAAATAATGTCTCCAAATCTTCAGTGCAAACACCAAAGTTGCCAACTCTATGCCATGAGTCGGGCACCTAACCCATGTGGTCTCAATTGTCATGATGTATAGGCTGTCACTCACCCTCTTTGCATCAGCACTGCCCTCAGACCTATTCCACAGGCATCGGTATATACTACCAGATTCTGGTTCCCATCTAGAACTATCAAGGCATCAACGTTTGTCAAAAACTTCTTTTACTCCAAAAATAACCCTTTGCACTTATTGGTCCACATGAACTTCTCGTTCTTCCTGGTCGGCCATGTCAAGGGTATGCGAGAAATTCTTAATGAATCTACAGTAATAGCGTGCTAAACCGAAGAAAATTCTCATCTTCATAACTGTTTTTGGTCTTATCTAACCATTAATAATATCTATCTTCAATTGATCTATTACAAATCCATTCTCTAAAACAACAAGCCCAAGATACTTAACCTCCCATTTTCAAAAATAGAATTTCAAAAACTCTGCCTTCAACTTGTATTATCTCAAAGTTTCCAACACCAATTTAATCATGGTTTCTATCATCCTTAGAATATACCATGATATCATTAATGAAGACCAACACAAATTTGTCCAACTGATTGAGAAAGATACAGTTCATAAGATCAATGAAGAATGCAAGGGCGTTGGTCAGTCCAAACGACATCACTAACCACTCATATGAACCATACCTTTCTCGAAATGTGGTCATTGGAATACTATCTTCTTCTACTTTCAATTAATGGAACCTCATTGCAAAATCTAGCCGTGAGAACACTTGAGCTCCACTCAACTGATAAAACAAATCATTTATCATGGGCAATGGAAAGTGATCCTTCACACTCAGCTCATTCACCTTTTAATAATCAATGCGCATCCATAAATATCCATCCGACTTCTTTACGAATATCGCGGATGCTTCCAACTGTGAACTACTCGGCTTAATGAAAATTTTATCCTCAAGTTCCACTGGCTACTTCTTCAATTCTTCCATCTCCTGAAGTGGCATTCTGCTAGGCGGTCTGCTAACAAGCTGCCCCCAACATCAAGTTTATTCAGAATTCGATTGTCCACCTTGGTGGTAATCCCACTATGCGTTCAAAAACATCTATGAATTCCCCAATCACATGTACTTTACTAATCTCATCATCATCTTCCATAGCAAATAACATCAAGTCCGACTTCTCCTTCACTACATCCAAAGCTATCATAAGTCTCTCTCCACCTCTAGGATTCCATAAGGCGATAATCCTATTCGCACAATAGATTCATGCATCATTTTGCACCAACTTGTCTATCCAAAATTACCTTGTACCCTACGATGTTAAACATATATGGGTTGCAAACAAACAAGTGTCCACATGGATAAAACTCAAGGTCAGTGCACCTTCATCCGAGAATGCATACCCTCCGATCGGATTAACCACATGTTGGGACATACTCAAATAGGTAGTATCCAATTCTAACCCATCAACCAAATCTCCTAAAATGAAAGAGTGATTAGCACCACCATAAAAAAGAACTCTAATTGATATACCAAAATCAAAATCATACCTCCAAAAGCATCTTTTCCTTTTTCCTCAGCGGTCAGTCCAGGCGAAGGTCCTTCCAAAGCATAAACCTTTGCTTGCTTTGCTTATGGACAATCCCTCTTCTTATGGCCATACCTATTACAAATAAAGCACTTGGCCCAATCCTTGTTCTTTAGCTGGTTACACTTAGTGAAGTAGTGCCCCTTCTACCTGCAATTAAAACATGTAACATCTGTCACATTTGGCCTTTGGCTCCTCCTCCAGATGCCTTACCTCCTTTCTAATTCTTTCCGCCCTTCTGATACATATTGAATCTTTTCTTCTGCCTACTCTTGGGTCTAACATTAGCCTTCTTCTCCTTTTGAAATAAGCGATCGTATCTTATTGCCATTTCCACCACTATATCAAAAGGAGCCAACAAATGAGCTATCACCTTGTGATCCAGTCCCTTCCTCAGACCTTCTATGAACTTCTCATTCTTCTTCAGCGGAGTATTAATATGGTCCCTTCCTTACTTTGACAAAGCATCAAAATATTGAATGAACTCTGCCAAAGTCATCTCACCCCACTTCATGTCAAGGAAGTCCCTACACAATGCACTCTTATGGGATAAACTAAGCCTCAAATCACTCTTAAACTACTCCCAAGTTATCTCATCCTCAGGGACCTCAGTAATTACAACCTTCCACCAGTCCAATGCTTCCTCCTGAAGTTGACGAGAAGCCAACCTTCTTTTCTGAGCATTATCATATCCAAAGTCTCTAAAGATACATTCACATGCTTTCAACCAATTTAACAACTTCAAAGGGAGACACCTAACTTGCGAACTCCTTTCCTCCACAACTCTTGAAATCTTTATTCATCTTAGAAAAGTCTGCTTCTCTTGCCACCTCCTGTCTGGGCTCAACAACTCCTGCTAGTTATTGCCTCATCAACTCCATCATAAATTGCTAGAACAAAAGATTCATATGCATTCCTCCTTCACCCAGGGCAGGCATTTGAGTATCGGCTTCAGTACAAACTTTTGGGACTGCCTCGCCTCCTTAGCCATTTGTTTGCATATTACCGGTTCCTTTACCAGGGTTTGCTCTTATACTTCCTACGGTCAAATGTCAGGTATGTAAGTCTATTCTTGTTTTTTTGCATAAGCAAATGTTTGTAAGAAATGAAAGTAAAGAGTGTGAGAGCAATAAAAGAGGTGTAGATATATTCTTCTATATGTATATATGTCTACATAAAAATACAAGTACATAACACACACACAAAGATATATATATATACACACACACATATATATAGCGTATACCCTCCTGAGGTGTTCATTTTCTACTGATAAGTTTCTACTTACCTATGTTTTACTTAGTTGTTCTCTTAACCTAAACTCCAATACCACGTTGTAACATCCCCCATTTCGAGACCCAAAAGTAGATGCCAATGATGCTGCAGCATCATTTTCAAGAGATAATGTGAGTTCAGTAATATTTTACACAACATTAAGTAAACATAGCAACTAAATAAATTTCCATTATACAAATTGGTTTTACATGATTCATTACATCGTCATTAACCCTTGTAATTCCCATATAGGTGTAAATACACTAAATAAGAGTGGTGTCATCTTCGACATATGAAATTGCTAATACGACACATAACCAGTTATAATTTCTGGTTTTACATAGTAGAATTTTTGAAATAACATTTATTTGTTAAATAAGCCTCCTGCTTTATCTTCAAAATCTTTGTTCATCCTTTGAAAAGATACATGTCTAATCCATTAACTCATCCTGCTCGAATAAGTGCTTGTGATTTTATAGGAAGTAATAAAAGCATGGATTTGACATAAAGTCTAGTATGTGTAAAATCTTTATCCTAAGAAATCTTAGTGAGACCATGCCGCTGTAGCATGGAACAATTATTCCCCTTACTTTATCATCATAGCCATTACGTCATAAATGTAAACAAGCATCACATCAAAAGCAACCATGTGCATCATGTTCAATCCATAAATGTCTCATGATCATGTTCATCAATGTTAAAAGTAGAAAGATCCATTCCCGAATTCTTGCAATCGAGAATGTTACCCAAAATTTCACAATTTAAAACAATTTTAGTGCTTTTAACACTACTCCAAATTTCATTTTCATTTCCTTCATGAAAACCGCGATTCAAATTTGCATAAAACATTTTAACAAGATTTGGATAACAAACAAAATCATTTTCAGAATTGTCAAAAAGATTAAGAATATGGTTCTCTTCAAGAAGAGTATTGATTTCATATGTAGACAAATCGCTAAAGATAGCAAACTTTCTCGTATGAACTTTTCCGTAATTAGCATAGCTTATATAAGCCTTGATTGCTTCCGGATCATTATAGAGATACTCTTTGATGGTTTTAGACAGCTGCATTGTGGATGGAGTGCTTAATGAAGCCATTTTTGAAGAGAGTATAAAGTTTGAAAGAGTGAAAGAGAGTTTGAAGTTTAAAATGAAAGTGAAAAGATATGATAAAATAAGGGAAATAAATAGATATTCAATAGTCATGTTCTCTGGTCAAGAGGTGCCTTTCCAGAACATTGGAGTGGTGAAAAGGTGGAGGGAAGTTCAAAGATTTGAATTCAAATTTGAATTTCAAATTTCTGACAGGGATGTCGACATCATGGGTAGGACCATGTCGACATGGGTCAGGGAATTCATGTGACTTATATTTTCCTATATATTTTAATCTCTATATATTTATATATTATTTCTAATGTCTATATTTTCTGGAGTAATATTTAATATAATAATATTACTTTAAAAAATATTATAATATTAAAAAATATAATAAAAAATAAAATTCAAACAAAAACAATCAAACAATCAATCAATTTTAAGCAAACAATTTCAACCAATATATTGTAAACGTGTACCTTTTTCTAGATTTGTATCTCTGAGATCATCGAAATCATGAATAGCCGTAAAGCACATATTTGAATTTTCTGTCTTTTGATCATCATCGCTTGAGGATGAGTCTGAGTCTGAATCGTCTAGTTTAGCGGTATACGCTCTCTTACTTTTCTTTGTATAATCATTGCTTGTAGGAAACTTTTGCTTATCAGGGTGCGGACAGTCTCTTTTGAGATGACCTAGTTTGTCATAGTTGAAACATTTGACGTGGTTTGGTACTTCATTATGATTTCCATAATTCCTATAATCATTCTTTTTGAAGTTGTTTATCTTTCTGTATTTTAGAAACTTCCGAAAATTCCTAGTCATGAAAGATATTTCTTCATCATCATCACTTCCCGATTCTGATCCATCTGTTAATGCATTGAATGCAATTAACTTCTTTTCAAAAGCCTTGCTATCTCTTCTCTCTTGCATTTGTGCTTCAAAAGACAATAAATTTCCAATCAATTTTTCAATCTTTAAAGTACTGATATCATTTTCTTCTTCAATTGCAAGAGTTTTCTGATCCCATTCTAAAGTAAGAGAATTTAGTATTTTTCTGACTTGATCTTCTTCGGAAAAACTTTTTCCCAATGATATTAGAGAATGCACAATATCCTAAAACCTACTATGCATGTCTGAAATGGACTCATTAGAATTCATTTTGAATAATTGAAATTGATTCGTGAGTATGGATATTTTGGTCTGTTTGACTTTGCTTGTTCCTTCATGAGTAACTTATAAAGTTTTCCATATATCATATGCATACTTAAAAACAGATACTTTATTGAATTCATTCCTATCAAGTGAAATAAATAAAATATTCATTGCTTTGGAATTATTTTGTGCAATGGTCTTTTGTTCAGTAGTCCACTGTGCAAAATTAATCGTCGGTTCAGAATATTCAGTCTGTGTGATATTCCAAGTGTCTAATCCTATTGAATGTAAATATATTTTCATTCTACATGCCCAATATGCATAGTTACTGCCATTAAAAAGTGGTGGTCTAGAAGTAGACTGACCCTCTACAAATGAACTAGTGATAGTGTTAACAGAACCAGTGTTGGTAGCCATTTTTTTAAAAAATTTCAAAATTCAGATTATGAAAACTTTGAAAACCTTGCTCAGATACCAAATGTGAGAAAAGTGGATTACAGATCTTAAGGCTAGAATAACACTAGAGAGGGGGTGAATAGTGTTTTGTGGATTTTCTAAATCTTTTTGAAACTTAGGTAAATTTAATTACCAACAAATGCAATTCACATACACAGATATAATCACAGAATCAGACACAAATTTAAATAATAAATAAAAGCAGTAAAGGAAAGAACACACCGGATTTTATACTGGTTCGGAGTTACCCTACATCCAGTCCCGCACAAACGTATGAATTTCTTATCAAAAATAATCTCCTAGATTACACCCTCGATTTCAAGGCCATGAGGTACACCCTCCTGTATTCGAGTTCGGGGCAAACTCTCTTGATTTACCATGCCACAAGATCACCTAATTGATTTCCGAGGCAACAATCACACTCAATTGATTTCAAGGCTCAACCGCACCTTTTACTCAACAGTTTGATTTACAAATAATCCTATAACTCTGAATAGCACTGAGATCTTATAGAGAGAGTGGCAGAGAATCAAACAAGAGATAATCAAGTTTGATTCACTTGGTATTTCGGCAGAGTATAGTTTGGAATTCTTTAGAATAAATGTGGAAGATGAAGAGAAGAGAAAATAAGTGAAATCTGATGATAAATTTGTTTAAAACTACTGGTATTTATAGGAAATCAACAGCCATATCTATTCATGAAAGGATACGACGAATAGACACTTCTTTTGAAAATTTGAATTTTGATTTTGACGGACACCATGTCGACATGGAGGGTTGAGGGATGTCGACATGCTCTAGGCAAAATTGATGATTTTGATTTTCTTATTAAAATTGGTTTCTATAATTTTGTCAAAACGATTTCTAAACTTTGTAAATATATTTGAATATAGTTTAAACATATAAAAAAGTTTAGAAAGTAATTTTTAATATATATAATCTTAATCTATAAAGTGATTTAAAATCTAAGTAAATAAATATTTTAAAGCTAAATATTTAAAACAAGAGATAGTTTAAAAACAAACGAAGTTTAAAACAAGAGTTTATTTAAAAACAAAAAATAAAGAATATTTTAAGGCTAAAACATTTTGAAAATCATTTTGAAAAACCATTTTGAAGTAGTTTTGCAAGCTTCTTCCTGCAGAATATCTTATCACATCAGGACTTGAGAACTTGTACAAAACCAGGATGTTCGTGGGTTTGTAAGCCACTTACCATAGGTTTGTAAGCTACTTGTCGTGGGTTTGTAAGCCACTAAGAAGGTAGAAATGGGTTCCATCCCAAATGAAATATGGAATGAAGATTTCTGTGCTATTATGAAGTTTTCACATAATTCTAGACTCAATACTTATCTTGTACTATTAAAATCTTGATAACTTGATTTCTTGATACTCATGAGTCTTCAATCTTGATATCTTTGATCTTTAAATTCATCAGTCTTGTATCTTTATACTATACAGTCTTCATTCTAGGTACCTGCATGTTTATATCCTGCATATACATATATATATATATATCTAAACTATAATGTTAGTATTTATATTTTATAACAAGTCCTAAGGTTGTTGTCATCAAAACCATCCTTCTCAAGGACTAACACTGTATACATACATCATCAAATACATCATAATATATACATCTATGAGGCTATAAAAATACATAGGGAATTTACCATCCAATATAACTACTAGCCCCCCAAAAACCTAGTGCATCCAATTGCCTATGGTGTACCAGATTCTGCATTGTCTTGGACTGACTAGAGTATTATAAATAACACATGGGTCAGACTATGTCTGAATCCAATTCTAAAGTGATGTAATGACAATAATAGTATCAAAGGTAATGTCATAAAATATGTCACTTAAGTGTAAATATATATTGTGAGATAGCCATTCTAAACAACTAATCATCAGCCAATGTCAATAGTAATGTTTGAGAAAAACAATCCATACACATACACAAAACACCAATCCATATATCCATAAAACAATAGCTACCTCCCAAATATAACTGAAAATATAATATCAAAGGATAAGTATGGATACTATAGGGGCTGACTACACTTTGGACATATGACCTCTAGCATAGTCATACTCATCGTCTCGTAAGAATATAAATAGTATACGTCTATCTACCACACAAACTGAAACCAAATGGGAGACTGACAGCACACACTCGCTCTAGGAGACTACACACGTGTTCGTCTGACATTGCTCCTACAGTCGTTGGTTAACTCCCCCAGCATCGTGACAAGATCCACATATGTGCTCGACTACGCAAGGAATCAACTCAATCACCACTCGGCACATGCCCCTATGGCAACGAATGGCTATCATAGGTGACATAGAGGCAAACAAACATATCGATAACACACGGTTATAAATATAAGGTGTCACAGATTCAGGGAACGAGCCCGTAATCAGGCCACCAGTGTGGACACTGGCCTAATCTGGTTCACTTTCGAATCATAAAGGAAGTTGGACAAAGATAGATGGTCATATAGCATCTATTCTCAATGGTTAACACATAGCTCTACATATATGTATATATATGCCGACACATCGCTCTATGCAATTGTTGACACACGGCTCCGTAAAAGTATAAATATTGCTCACCGCAGCAAGTCTAATCATACGTAACAAATCCCCATATGAGTGACCTTTACTTTAATCAAACAAATAACACTACATCATCCCATACCACCATGTGTTATTCGAACGTTTATTCAGTGCTCAAAAAATACACTCAATCCACACTATATTTCTATGTAACAAGGCCAATGAATAACTGAAGAAATATTACTAAAAGTCCCATACCAAACGGTATCATAACCCTGGTTATTCAAATTCTTCGTAACATAGAGATCACAAATTACATGAAGGATAATTACTTACTCTTATAGACAATATTAGATATTAATCATTGAAAACATTCACAATAATAATTATGCAGATAAAAGACATAAATATCACAAAGAAATGCTTAATTTAATTCTTATAAAACTATATTAGGTAATGTAAATCAACAATCGAACATTACTATGCATTTACTTAACAATTAATATACAATAAAGACTTTTAAACTAATATTTTAACCTTAAGTCGATTTATTAATTGATAATTAACATTATCGAATTTTAATATTTTATGTAAATAATTATTTATCATGAACAAGTTCAAATTTTGTTATATGTATATATTTTTATATAATTTACATGTTTTCATTTTATTCATAAAGTAATATTTAATAAAATTATTTGATATCTTATTTAAATATGATTATATTATCTTATTTTATTATCAAAACTTTTGAGATTATATATCGAAGTCAAATATAGATTATAAGGTTATTATTATATTATTTATATTTATATTATATTATTTATTTATATTTTGTTATAGTGCACGGCATCGGTCGGACCACTAGTTAATTGCAAGGGGTCGACCGGTCTCCACCAGTGCCGCATCGCCTAGTGCCCTATTTTGTACTTCTTCGATCAAATTTCCAACCTCATCTCTCCCCCACTTCGATGCACACAACAATATTCATCTATTGTTCAATCTCTACATGCCCATGTTCTTCCAATAACACATTAAATTCAAAATATTCGCAATTAGGGCAAAATTCTATTGATAGTTTGTGTTCATCCAAGATCATGCGAACACCGTATTTATTTTATAGGCATAGAGAGATCAATAGACATAGGTGTGAGTAAAAGTACTCACCTGCTGATGCAAAGCTCCTATCTCACACTAGCTCCTCTTTCTCTTATGCTTGCACCCTCTTGTAGCCAACTCCTCCAATATGATGATAAAACTCAAATTTCTCTTCAAATATTGGTGTAGATGGGTGTTAGGAAGCACACAGTTAAATTTGTTTATTTATAGCAATTTATTTAGTTTATTAGGAATTTTGGGAGTGGAGAAGGTGGCCGGGTTTTTGAATTTTAGAGAAAGATAGTACCAGGTGTTTTAGTTAATGAATGTAGTTATATTTATAAAAATGGGAGAATTATCTATAGTTTGGAAGATTCTGGAATTTTAATCAAGAGATTTTGGCTTGATTTAATTAAGCTTTGGACTTAATTTAATTAATCATATTTTCATTTCCATATTAAACTTCTTTTAATTATTTTTCTAGCCCAATAATTAAACAAACAAAAATCATTTTTAATTCTCTTAACTCTTAACCACCACTTTCCATATTTTATCAAATTATTTTCTACAAGTTTAATTTATTTATTTTAATATTTTCTTTGCATTTCTATTAAAACTAATTTAAGATGAAATTTCAAATCCTTTTAATAATTACAAATAAAATTCCTTAAATAACAAATAAATTCTAACCTTATATATTCAATTCAAATATTATTTTTTATAAAATTTAATTAGTTATTTTACTTCTAGTCCCTGAAATTTACCCTTTATAACAATAATAATAAAATATTCAAATTAATTAGTTAATGATAAATTCTTATCAAAGTAAACTTCTTTTTACCTTGTTAAATATTTCTCATTGTATTTCGCAAATTATTCACTATAATTCCATATTTATCATTTTAAAACTCATTTAATTTTTCTAATCTTTATTATTAAATTCTCAATTAAATGCTTCCTGGCACCGGGTTGTTACAGAGCATAAAGTTATGGTAAACCAATGATAATTGGGCATATAAGTGGGATAGGTAAAAACTAGTTCCTTTAAATGGAAATAAGATAGTTTTTAAGTTAATTACCAAATTGCCTTCTCAACTTGTTGTAGCTAAATCTCAACTTGCTATAGCTCAACAATTAATTACCACCTCAACTTGCTATAGCTTGATGTTAACTAGAGATAGCTCAAATAAATAAGAAATGTCAACTTGCGATAGCTCAATCTCAACTTGATATAACTCAATGGTTAATTATGAAATTTCCATCTCAACGAGCTATAGCTCAATATCAACTTGCGGTAGCTCAATCTCAACTTGTTATAGCTTAATGTCAACTAGAGATAAATGCAATAAATTAGAAATGTCAACTTGTTATAGCTCAATGGATAGTTACAAAATTACCATCTTAACTTGTTATAGCTCAACATTTTCTTGCGATGACTCAATCTCGACTTGCTATAGCTTGTTATTAACTAGAGATAGATAAAATAAATTAGAAAGGTCAACTTGATATAGGTTAATAGTTATTTACCAAATTTCCATCTCAACTTGCTATAGTTCAATCTCAACTTGCTATGGCTCAATAAATAATTACCAAATTGCCATCACAACTTGTTATAGCTCAATATCAACTTGTGATAGCTCAATCTCAACTTGCTATAGCTCAATAACTAATTACCAATTTGTCATCTCAACTTACAATAGCTCAATATCAACTTGCTATAGCTTAATGTCAACTGGAGATAACTAAAAAAATTAGAAATGTCAACTTGCTATAGCTCAACAATTAATTATCAAAATGCCATCTCAACTTGCTATAGCTCGATATCAAGTTACTATATCTTAATGTCAACTGAAGATAGCTAAAATAAATTAGAAATGTTAAATTGCTATAACTAAATATTAAGTTGCTATATATTATCAATTAGAGATAGCTAAAATAAATTAGAAATGTCAACTTTCAATAGCTCAACAATTAATTATCAAATTGCCATCTCAACTTATTATAACTTAATATCAACTTGCTATAGCTTAATGTTAACTGGAGATAGCTAAAATGAATTAAAAATGTCAACTTTCTATGGTTTAACAGTGAATTACCAAATTTCCATCTCAACTTGCTATAACTCAATATCAACTTGCTATGGCTCAATATCAACTGGCTATAGCTTAATACTAACTAGGGACAACTAAAATAAATTTAAAATGTCAACTTACTATAGCTCAACAATTAATTACCAAATTTCCATCTCAACTTGCTATAGCCCAATATCAACTGGCTATAGCTTAATGTAAACTGGAGATTGCTAAAATAAATTAGAAATGTCAGCTTGTTATAACTTAATAGTTAATTACAAAATTGTCATCTAAACTTGTTGTAGCTCAATATCAACCAGTTATAGTTCAATGTCAACTTGTTATAACTTAATGTCAATTGGAGATAGTTAACATGAAATAGAGATAGCTGATATCAATTAGAGATATCAACTAGGGATAACTTAAAATCAATTGGAGATTACTTAATATCAACTAGAGATAACTTAATGTCAATTTGACATAGCAATAAAACTTATCAACTTGCATTATCCTTTAACTTGCGACAGCTATACACTGACAACCTATGATAGCTAAAGGTGATAAGAAACTATAAGTAAATAAATGAACTTTTGTAACACTTGGGAAGTCATCTTTCCTAAGTGATGGTTGAGAATTTCGTAAAGGTGAAATGGCGATAAAGAATAATAAGTTAAAAAGTAATAACTTACTTAAACAATGAAAATGTAATTATATGGCCTTTACGACCCTAATACGTCTACTTACGACATTGTATTATTGGCGTAAGGCCTATGTTGCAATCGTTTGTCTAAACATGACCTTATATTTGATGAGTACTAATGTACGACTTACGTGTCAACCGTTTGTCTAAATATGACTTTATATTTGATGACTAGTGACATAAGGCCTATATGGCAACTATTTGCCTAAACACGACATTATACTTGATGATTGGTGATGTAAGGCCTATGTAGTAATCGTTTGTCTAAACTTTATATTTGACTATTGGTGATGTAAGGCATGCATGGAAACCGTTTTCCTAAACTTTATATTTGATGATTGGTGCTGTAAGGCCTTTATGGGAACCGTTTATCTAAATGTGACATTATATTTGATGATGGGTGGTGTAAGGCCTTGGTGGCAACATAATAACCGTTCGTGATACATTTTGGTCTAAGTCGGATAAAACCCCTAAATGATAACGGCAAGTGCCTACTACCCTTGTTAAGCAAGTAAGAGTAAGGCCCGAGTGAACTGACTATAAATTTAGTCGGAAACGTTGTGATGGGAATCTCAACCTTCCATTGAAATTGATGATTTATATTTGATCATGGTTTGATATTATCACATTACATGATGTAATTGATGAAGATAGAATAGTAAGGGAAAACATGTTCCGTGCTTTAGCGGCATGACTCAATATGTGATTGTTTGCTTAAGGTAAAGTATTACTCATACCAGGCTTTACGTTTGACCCGTGTTTCTATTATTTCCTATAAACTCATAGGTACTCATTCGAGTAGGCAGGCTAATTTTATAGTATAGACGATAGTATTTTGAAAAGATAAATAAAGATTTCGAAGCCAAAGCATGAGGCTTATTTTAGAAATAAAAATTATTTTGAAATTTCGCTATGTAAAGCAAGAATTTATAACTGATTAAGTGTCTATGTCGGCATCCTCATATGTCGTGCATGGCACTTTATTTATATCTTATTATATATTTACCCTTGCATGAGAACGAGATGGGTTAATGATGATGTAACAACTTTCGTAAGATATTTCGATGTAATGAAATTATTTAACTGCTCTGTTTACTTAATGTTGGGAAATTTTTTTATATCGATCCCTTCTTTATTGCTTGAAAACAATTCTGCTAATGACTGCAGTATCATCCATATTCATTTTTGGTCTTGAAGTGAGGGATGTTACAACTTAGTATCAGAGCTTTGGTTAAGGGACTCTTAAGTGAAACAGAGCTAAGTATAAGTTAGATAACTAGAAAACAAACACCTTAGGAAGGGTATACACTATATAATTAACATACTTTTATTTTGATATAGATATATAGGTGGATATATCTATCCCTCTACTATTGTTTTCACTCTCTTTTAGTTCCTCTTCTTATGAATGCTTGCTTACGCAAAAGAGACTAGATATGCGAAGTGGACTTTTGACTTTGGGAGGAGGAAGGACAAATGCTAGTAGAGGAACCATCAGTACTTAGACTAATGGCCCGGGAGGGGAGGCAACCCTAGAAGCTGTGTTGAAGCCGGTAATGAAACCTCGACTGTAAAGAATATGGATTTTTGAATACACTATTCCGGTAGTTCTTAGAAAATTTAGCACAGCAGCAAGCATCACCGTAGGGCCATAATGTAACGAGGCACCATGTACAGCCAGTTAGAGAGGATTTTGCCTAAATGAATAGGGATTTCAGGAGCCTGGGAGGAGAAATGTTTGATGGAACAAAATGGATATTGGATACTAGTGATTAGTTGATGATTTCTAAGAGGATTTGTGAAGACTTAGAGTTGACAGATGCTCAAAAGGTTAAGCTTGTATCTAGACAGTTCAACGGACTGGAAAGTGTTTGGTGTGGAACTTTGAGAGCTAAGATTACTAAGAAAGAAATCACTTGGGAAAGGCTTAAGTAGATGTTTAAGGTGCAATACATACCTAGCTTAGAGTTATCAATGATATTCTGGAAGTATGTAGAATTATAACAGGAAAGTTTGACTGTGCCTGAGTATGTGTAGAAATTTAATGCATTGTTCAAGTACGAATTCGACTTGATTAGAACTTCGAGAAAGAAGGTTGCGAATATTATCTTAGGATTGAGGTCGAGATTAAGTGACCGGGCATGGCTCATCTAACACTCCCATTCAACAAAAGGGTAGATATGGTAAGGAGGTACAAACTGATGTATACCGAAAGGCAAGACGTAGGGCAGGAAGGCAGGAAAGTCCAACGCTAGAAAGAAAAGGCTCATGGCAGAAGAGAACGAAAAGAGGTAGCAGAAGTCACCTGCTATATTTGTGGGTAGAAGGGGCACTATACCAATAAGTGTCTGAAGCCAGTTGGAGTGGCGAAGATCAAGTGCTTTATCTATGACAAACCTGGGCATAAGAAGATAGATTGTCCAGAGTTAAAGCAATCAAAGGATTTCATTCTGGAGGGACCATCAGCTGGACCAACGGTTGAGGAAGAAGGGGAGAAAGTTGACTGGGGGGTATGATCTCGATATCCGGTACTTCAGTTACAGTTTTTTTATATGGGCTACCCATTCTTTCACTTTGAAAGATATAATGGATAGGGTGGGGCTAGACACTACCTATGTAGTTACTTCTCTATGTGTGGTTAATCCTATCGCTAGGTATGCTACTCTCGGATTAAGGTGCACTGACCTTGTATTTGATTTATATGGTCATTTGTTTATTTGCAACCCATATGTGTTTGAATTCATAGGGTACGGGTTAATTTGGGTATGGATTGCTTAGTGCACAATGGCGCTAGACTCTTTTGTGTTGATTGAGTTATCACTTTACAGAACCCAAGGGATGGGGAAAGGAGCATGGTGGTGTTATAAGCCATTGATGGAAAGTCAGGTTTGATGTTATGTGTGATGGAGAACATAAGGACGAAATAAGTATAGTCCTGGTAGTTCATTAGTTTACGAATGTTTTTGAACCAGTAATGGGATTACCGCTAAGAAGGCTGATTGATTTCCAAATAAACTGAAGCTGATGGCACATGTAAGTAGACCATCTAGCAGAATGTCATCAAAGGAGATGGAAGTGTTGAATATGAGGCAACAGAGGTTACTGGAATTCTTGGCAGCCAATGACTTTGGTATAGAGTATACGCTAGGAAAAGGGAATAAGGTTGCAAATGCTTTGAGTAGGAGGCATCAGAATGTAATGTTATCCCTGATCGAGGAATGAAAGACGTTAGTGACATTGGCGTCTAGTGGAGTGCATTATAGGATAAATGCAGGATCGGGTCGAGATTTGAGGATGATAGCATGTTTGGAAATGCATCCAACACTTGTGGATAGCAAGCCAAAGGGAAGACACATTGTTAGCCAAGAGAATTAGATGATTAGAGATGGTGTAGATGTTGAAGATCTGAAAGGATTTGAGGTACTCTTGAAAGGATGGCTTAGGAAGAAAGGAAGACTGCGTGTTCTGAATGTAGAAGACTTTCAAAGGGAAGTCTTGAAGGAAAGTCATGGATCTAAATTTACTATTCATTTTAGGGGTATGAAGATGTATCATGACATAAAGAGAGTATTCTTTTAGGAAAGGATGAAAAGGGATGCTGGTGAATGTGCGAAGAGGTGCTTTACTTGTCAGCAAGTAAAAGCTGAGCATCAGAAGCCAAGTGGATTACTTCAACCTTTTAAAGTACCGACTCGAAAATGGGAAAGGAAAGCATTCGGGTCATAGTCGATAAACTGACTAATAGTACCTACTTTATCCCGGTGAGGTCGATAAGAACAGTAGTTAGTTTGGAAATACTATACATGAATAATATAGTAAGGTTGCATGGGGTTCCAAAAAATATTGTAAGCAATAGAGACCCTTTGTTTACTAGTGAGTCTTGGATAAGTTTGCAGTGCTCATTAGGTAAAGAGTTGAACATGAGTATGGCTTACCACCCACAGATTGATGGACAAACAGAGAGGGTGAACCATATGCTTCAGGATTTGCTAAGAGCTTGTATTTTAGATTTTGAGGGATCTTGAAAAGGAAATTTACATTTGGTAGAGTTTGCATATAATAACAGTTACCGGTCGAGTATCGGGAATTCGAGGAACTATATGGTAGACAGTGTAAGTTACCTAATTGTTGGTTGAACATAGCAGACATGCTCATGTTGGGATTGGGTTTGGTAAGGGACACTATTGAAAATATAGAATAGATTTGTGCTAGAATGAAGGTGGCACAATCAAAACAAAAGATTTATGCTGACAAGAGGAGAAAAGATCTTGAGTTCATGGTAGGCGATTATATGTGTGAAGGTTTCCCTGATGCGAGGAGTTATACACTTTGGGAAGGTGAGAACGGTGTCAACATATATAGGACCGTTTCCAGTGATTGAGTGGATTGGAAAACTCACTTATCGAGTCAAGTTACCAAATAGGTTAGCAGGTGTGCACAATGTTTTTTATGAATTATGATTGAGGAAATGTGTGCACGACCCGAATTTGGTGGTGGAATATAAAGCGGTTGAAGAATTATTTATTGAACAAGATCTAACTTATGTTAGATGACTGAAGGGAATAGTAGCATTGATATGAAAGAGTTGAGGAACAAAGTTATTAAACTTGGTCACGTCCAATGGAGTGACGATGATGATGATTATATCCGTAAGGTAGAGGATAAGATTAGGAATATCTATGCTGATTTTTTTTGAAATGTATGATTAAAAACGCGTCCTTTGTTGGATAGACTAGTAGTGACACTGTTATGATTATATGATATGATACTGATATGTGTTAGTAGTAAAAATAATGCATTATCCTTGATGATTGATGTACATTAGTGGGGAACTAGTTCAATTACTATACTATGTGTACATCTATTTGATGATAATGATTTTTATCTTGCCTTGTTTGAATTTCGAGGACGAAATTCTTATAAGGAGAGGAGGCTGTAACACCACATATTTTGAAGTACCAAAATATAGGAATTAATTAAATAAATGATTAAGCAAATTAAACTCTAAGATGAGAAAAAATGAAGACAAGTTATTCAATGCAAAATGAATTTAGAATGAGAAGTTAGGAGATTAATAAGAATAGGATACAGTGAGATTTTAACCCAAAGCCCAAACTACTAACTCCCTTAACTTTCCCATTCTTCGTTCACTCCCCAATTATTGAAAAAAAACCAAAGAAAGAAAATTTAGGACCTAGGCCGACTATGCTTTAAGGGAGAAAAGAGGAAGATCTAAAGGAATAGAGAAAAAACATTCATTTCTCAAGCAAACTAGGGCTTTAATCAAGTTTGAACAAACCAAAGGTGAGTAATTCTTTTACTAAAACCTTCCAAACCTATATGGATTTGCATTGCATGTATTTGTGATGTTTTGAATGTTAATGAACAAGTTTAGGAAGATTAGAAAATATTTGTTCATGTTTGGGAATTTAAAGATGATAATTTATGAAGTGTTCAAGGAAAAATGTGAACCAAAACCTTCGTCGTATCACTTGAAATTTCTATATGATGCAAAGAACAATAATATGGAGGTGGGTTTTTAGTTTTATAATTTTTTGAAATTATTTGGAATTTAAACTAATTTTCTAATTTGAGAAAATGCCTAGTTTCGAAAATTATTTAATTAAAATAATTATTTTGGCTTGAAAATTTTATATGAAGTAAAATATGATAATTAGGGTTATAGATGAATTTGTGGGATTTTTCTCATGCAGTTTCGAATTTATATGAATTATTTGGCAAAGGGAAGAGCTAATTGTAAAAGGGTAATTAATTAATTAAGAAAGTAATTAATAATTCTCGAAAAGAAAACTACATAAAGCCCTGGTAAACCGATGATAATCCAATATATAATTGGGGTAGGTAAAAAGTAGTTTCTTTGAATGGAAATAAAATATTTTTCAAGTTAATTATAAATTGTCATCTCAACTTGCTATAGCTAAATCTCGAGTTTCCATAGCTAATAATTAATTACCAAATCGCTATCTCAACTTGCTATAGCTTAATATCAACTTGCTATATCTTAATGTCAAGTGGAGATGGCTAAAATAAATAAGAAATATCAACTTGAGATAGCTCAATCTCAACTTGCTATAATTCAATGATTAATTATGAAATTATCATCTTAGCTTGCTAGAGCTCAATATCAATTTGCGATAGCTCAATCTCAACTTGCTATAGCTTAATGTCAACTGAAGATAGCTAAAATAAATTGGAAATGTCAACTTGCTATAACTCAACAGTTAGTTATAGTACTGCCATCTCAACGTGCTATAGCTCAATAATTAATTACTAAATAGCCATCTCAACTTGCTATAACTCAATATCCACCTGTTATGGCTTAATATCAACTGGAGATAGCTAAAATAAATTAGAAATGTCAACTTGATATAGCTCAACAATTATTTACCGATTTGTCATCTCAACTTGCTATATCTCAATATCAACTCATTATAGCTTAATGTCAACTGAAGATAGTAAAAATAAATTAGAATAGTCAACTTGCTATAGCTCAATGATTAATTACAATTTTTCCATCACAACTTGCTATAGCTTAATATCAAGTTGTCATACCTTAATGTCAACTGGAGATAGAGAAAATAAATCAGAAATGTCAGCTTGCTATAGCTCAATGATTAATTACCAAATTGTCATCTCAACTTGTTATAGCTCAATATCAACTTGCTAGAGCTTAATGTCAACTGGAGATAGCTAAAATAAGTTATAAATATCAACTTGTTATGGCTCAACAATTAATTACCAAATTGCCATCTCAACTTGCTATAGCTTAATGTCAACTGGAGATAGCTAAAATAAATTAGAAATGTCATCTTGCTATAGCTCAACATTTAGTTACCAAATTTCCATCTTAACTTGCTATAGCTCATTATCAATCTATTATAGCTCAATGTCAACTTGTTATAGCTTAAAGTCAACCGGATATAGCTACTATAAATTAGAGATATCAACTGGAGATATCAACCAGGGATAGCTTAATATCAACTAGAGATATCAACTTAAATAGCTTAATGTCAATTTGAGATAGCTATAAAACTTATCAACTTACGTTAGCTTTTAACCTATGACGCTATGCACTGACAACGTACGATAGTAAAGGTGCTAAGAAATTTTATTTAAATAAATGAACTTTTGTACACTTGGGAATTCATCTTTCCTAAGTGATGGTTGAGAATTTTGTAAAGATGAATTGGCCATAAAGAATAATAAGTTAAATTGCAATGACTTACATAAAGAATGAAAATGTAATTATATAGCCTTTATGGCCCTAATACGTCTACTCACGGTATTATATTTGATGATTGTTGGCGTAAGCCCTATGTGGCAATCATTTGTCTAAACATGACCTTATATTTGATGATTGGTGTCGTAAGGCCTGTGTGGTAACCGTTTGTCTAAACACGAACTTATTTTTGATGATTGGCGACGTAAGGCCTGTGTGGTAACCGTTTGTCTGAACATGAACTTATATTTGATGAATTGCGACGTAAGGCCTGTGTGGCAACCAATTTTCTAAACACAATATTGTACTTGATGATTGGGTATGTAAGGCCCGTATGGCAACCATTTGTCTAAACTTTAAATTTGATGATTGGTGATATAAGGCCTGTGTAACAATCGTTTGTCTAAACTTTATATTTGACGATTGGTGATATAAGGCCTTTATGGTAATCGTTTATCTGAACGCAACATTATATTTGATGATGGGGCCTTAGTGGCAACCTAATAAACTGTTTCTGATTCATTTGAGGGAAGTTAGATCAAACCCCTAAATGATAACCGCAAGTGTCTAGTACCCTTGTTAAATATATAAGAGCAAAGCCAGAGTGGCAAATTTGAAAATGAACTAGCTATAAAATTAGTCACCAAAATTATGAAGGGAATCTCACCCTTATCTTGAAATTGATGATTTGTGTTTGATATTATCAAATTATATGATGCAACTGATGAAGATCGAATAGCGAGGGGAAAACTTGTTCTGTGTTTTAGCGGCATGGTCTCACTATGTGATTGTTTGTTAGGGTAAAGTATTACTCATACCAGGCTTTATGTATGACCCTTGTTTTTATTATTTTTCATAAACTCACGGGTACTCGTTCGAGTAGGCTGTGTTTATAGTATAGATAGGTAGCATTTGGAAAAGATGAATAAATATTTCAAAGCCGAAGTAGGAGGCTTATTTGCAAATAAAAGCTATTTTGAAATTCTTCTATGTAAAACCAAAATTTGTAATTGGTTAAGTGTCTATGTCAGCATCCTCGTATGTTGTGTATGGCACTCTATTTATATCTTATTATATATTTACCCCTGTATGGTAATGGCATAGGTTAATGATGTTGTAATACTTTCATAAAACATTTCGATGTAATGAAATTATTTAGCTGCTTTGTTTACTTAATGTTGTGAATTTTTTTATACTGATCTCTCTGTCACTTGAAAATAAGTCTAATGACAACTGCAACATCATCAACATTCATTCAAGTCTCGAAGTGGGGGATGTTACATTGAATGTAAGCATGTTAAATACATTCTAATAAGTGTCCTTACTTAGTGTCAATAGCCCTCTTAATCCTTTAACCGCTATCATTCATGTTGTCGATTTATTTTATTTTGTTTATAACACCACCCTGATGTCTTGGCACCCTGCCATAACTTCCCTTTAAAGTTTATAAATATTTTATGATTGAGCCGTATCATGGCATTCTACCGTATACCATTTGATTTTAGACTAATAGTCAGGGCATTCTACCATCCAATAACTGCATGGTTGGTATATCTTTACGATTATGGTTCAACCTCTTTCTTTCATTCATTTACAGTATACCATACACTCACTTTAAATAAAACATCTTTATCTTTGATTAAATGATACCCTTTTAGTTATTAGCTTCCATAAGCTTTCTTGCATTTCAAAAATAAGTTAATAAAATTTTAACTTGTAAAATTCTTCCTTTATTTCATTCCTATTAAATAGTCGATCAACGCTTGGAAACCTTCTCCCAAAGTGCACTAAGTATTTATTATTTACATAGAGAAATTTAGCTTCCCAAGCTATCACAATTTGAACTTGTTTGTCATGTATTGGCTATCCAATTGCCATCGCAAGTTAAGCCTAGATATTGCACATTGGCTATCCCATAGCCTTCGCAGGCTGATTCTTCTAGGCCATCGCTAGTTGACCCTCAAGTAACCAAAGCATGTTGATAGTTTATTTTAGCTATCATAAGTTAGCTTATGTATAAGCTATTGCAGGTTGATAGCTTCCCAAGCTATTGCACTTTGAGCCTCAAAGAGCTACCACAAGTTGATAGCTTCCCAAAATATCACATGTTGAGCTTCATATGGCTATCACAAGTTGACTTCCCCATGCCTTCACACATTGAGCTCCTATAAGCTATCACATATTGATCTGCTGCCAAGCCATCGCAATTAAGTTAGGTTTAGCTATCGCAAGTTGATAACTGTTCAAGGTTGAGCTCTTCAGGAGCCATCACATATTGGCTTTCCTAAAGCCATCGCAAGTTGATAGCTTTAGTTCTATCGCAGGTTGATAATTTATAGACTATCACATGTTAGCATAGCATGTTCGTAATTAACTAGAAAAATGTTTTGTTACATTATTAAGTAATTACATTACATCAAATCCTATTTGGTGTCGAATTCTTATTATTTAATACACTACTTTGCATCTTATTTTCAGAACTTCTTGATTACATCTTCAATCGATCAATTAATTATCTTAATCACTTAGTTCCTCACTTTACCAAATAATTCATATAAAATCGAAAATTAACTGTAAAAATCTCAAAAATTCACTAAAAGTCCAATTTAACATATTTTACCTCATATCAAAATTTTAGGTCAAATAAATTGTTTTTTTAATTTCTAATAATTAATTTTCTCAAAATTAATCATTTTAACTTTGAAAAGTCATAGAAATTACAAATAAATTTCATAAATCGTGAAATTATAAAATCACCATTACTTTATCATTATAAATATCATATAAAATTTTCGTAGCCTTTAAATATGATTAGATCATGTATTTCCCTAAAACATGAGAAAATTCCTTCCGTTTAAATTTCAAAACACATCCAAAGCTATGTTTAAGCATCCAAACATATTTATCATCATTAAAAACATTTATTCACAATCAAATCCAAACTCAAATGGGTTAGGAAGAGTTTTAGGGAAATTTTTACTCACCTTGATTTAGAAAACCTTGATTTAATCTTCTTTCTTCTTAAAGTTGAAAGTTTGAATTCTTCTAGCTTTAATTTCCTTTCCTCTTGCTTAAAAATGGCGGCTGGCCTATGTGGCTAAGGAAAATGGGTTTTTGATTTTGGTTTGGGCTTAATATCCCTTCTAGCCTAGTCTCACCTATACATCTCCCCTAACACGAGTCATTCTTACTTTAAAACTTAATTTATTTATCTTTATTGACAAATCCGAGTTTCATTTCCCTAATTTCCCTTGGTCCATTCGATTAACTTACAAAGTGCCACACTTAACTAACCAAATCTCACTTAGGCAATTCTTGCAATTAAATTTGTCTTATTCATATATTTAATAATATCTTCTTATGATTAATTTAATTTAATTTCCCTTACTGTGCACCCTCCAGAATATGAGGTGTTACATAATCCATATCCAAAGTCACATAACTAATCATCTAGACTACCCGGCTCATTGTAACGACCCGTAAGTATATCACTTTAAATAAATGTTCATTTCGCTTTATCAATATAACAACAATTTTGTAAATAGTTAGTAATATAAATTTATATGGTTTTATAAATAAAATATGATCATTTTAATTAGTTAAGAATGATAAGAAAATTTATTTTCAAAATTTGTTTACAAATATATGCATATTAACTAAAAAGAGAAAATATGACTGAAAATCGAAATCGGGATTTGTATCGATACAACGTGTGGAAGTGGTGCAACGTTGTAGAGATATGTAACATACACATGTACATGTGCATACATGAGAACATGCACATAAACATACATATACAAATATAATTAAGTATATAAATATAATATAAAATATATAAGATATTTTAAGCTTCCTTATTACTTAAGCATACAAAAGTCAACATATGTCTACCCTAAAGTGATGGAAGTGATGGGCACACGAGTGATGGGGCTTTTGCCATGCCAGGAGAGGGGGGAGGGTGTGATGATGAAGGTGATGCAAAAGATGATGTATGTGTAGATGTTTCTTACTCCCTTCTTTGCCTATAAATACCTTATACTCTTCTCTTCATTTTCATTCATCTCCTTCTTTATTTTTTCCAAGCTTTGTCCTCCTCTTTAATGGCTTCTACCCTAAGGGAAATTATGGCAAAATTTGTTTCAAAAAGGAATTAAATTTATAATATATAGTTATATATACTTAAACACCTCAAAACAATCCCGAAACTCCACCTTTTCTCCTGGTTCTTCACGGTCTCCACCCCATTTCATTGAAGGCCGACCCACTTCCTTGCTCCACCCTAGGCCATGAGCTCCCCAAGCTACCCCAAGCTTTAGTCAAGGCACCTAGGTGTTTAAGTCCGAAGAATCGTGAGCTTTGGAAACCAAATAGCGGAGCTATACCGAATTTTTAGTTAATCGTTTAAAACTCAAGGTGAGAACTCCTAAACTATAGTATTATATGCTATTAGGTGTTACATATGTTTGATTTTGATTACTGATGATGATTGTTAAATATGAATGTTGAATATATATGCAAGTCACGGAAATACACGGCGATAAGCACAAAGGAAATCACTTTCCTATATTAAATGAATTGGTATATATGGAATGTTAAACCTCTTTAAAAAGGGTTTAAAATGAGTTTTAAAAGTATTGTAAACATTTAAGTGTGTTTGGGTGAATTTTGAATGAGAATTGGAAATTTAGTCAAAAATAGGCACGTCGTGTAACGGTAGTTCGCGAGTTTGCACCATAAATGTCAAAAAAGTGTATAGAATGGAATATAGCTCGGAATTTTTTGAGATAAGAATTTTCCAAACTATTATATCCATAGTTTTCCAACGAAGAAATAAAATCAAGATTTTGATAAGTAGATTTTGAAATACGAGTAAAACAAGTTTTTGGAAAAATTGCAGTTTTGCAGTTCGGAATCCATAAAAACGATTTCTTTGAAATGATGTTTTAAATTGTTTTAAAATGTGGAATAATCTTATAAATCTTTTCAAATTTTTTAAAAGTGATTTGAGTTATAAAATGAATTTCCAAATAATAATAAAAGTCGTTTTGATCAATATAGCTTAAAAGGCACTTTCCGTGGCACTTTTCTATAACTTTTGAAATATAGTTTTAAACTTAACAATTCTTTTAAAAATCTTTTATAAATGTTTTAAATGATTAATAAAGTGTTTTAAAGATGATTTGAAGGATTTATGGAATAATTAAAGATTTAGAGTCGATCAACTAACTTGACCGCTTTATGGGTGTCAAAGAGATAGTGTCTAGGCTTGAGTTTGGAAAACCAGTTTGCTGCTCTCCCTGGCTATCCGAACTGGCCTGATGAAGGGGATAGTGAATTTGGTTTACTCGGATCAATATCTTCCTAAGTGAAAAGAAGAAGTGATTTCGAATTTATTCCTAGTTTAAAAAGAGTTTAAAAGTTATCATAGGATTTTATAAGAGAGGTTTACTAATTATGTATATACCGGAAAGTAGTGTTTTAAAAGTTATTTATCTCTAAAAGATATTTTTGATAAAAGAAATGAATTAATCAAATATTATTCAATTATTCACTTGACCTCTTTTATCGATGATTGGTTCAGAGGAACCAGGGTCGGATCTGGATGATTCCTATCCGAAGACCACTTCGAACTAATTTACGTATTCGAAGTGAAGACATGAAGATAATTGTGGAAGATGGAATGTAGGGCTACTTGTCACTGACCTTCGGGGAAAATTTCCTATATCATATTATGTGGCAGTAGTTCTTCATTTAAGATCTTTGATGCAAAGACTTCTCGCTACTAATCCTAGGGTTAATGCCTGACAAAATGTGGTAGGAGAGTGCCTTCGGTTTCGTTCAGTCCCAGAATGAACTTGTATGGATGAATGTCTGACGTTGCATTTCTAGTTACATAAGTGATTTCTATGAATGTATTATCTGCCCTATGGCGGAGAAGGCAACTTCTCTTAGCTTAACACCCTTTCCTAAGACGTACGAGCTCAGAAGTTATACGTTTGTAGAAATCAGTTGTGTGACCATGGAATGGCAATGTGGAATTCAAAGAAAGATGATAAACAATGTGAAAGGTAATTGTTACCTCAAGCCTCACACTCGGAAATGGCTGAAACATGGTAGATGTGGCAAGGCTATGTGGTTCGCAACCATTAGGGTATGATCATCCCCTTCTACATATATTTCTATTCACAATAACGTTCGAGTTTAAATTATTGTGGTGTATGCTAAGAGACATCTCGGATAGGTCGGTAATGACCGGGGTGATGACATATTCGGTACTATCTAGAAAGAGGTAGGCCGGTCTTGTGTTGGTAGAGGACCATCAGTTGGACCTTGGTACATTCCTTTAGAGATGTACTATCGAAAGGTAGTCCCTTCACCTGGTCATTTGTATGGAAATCCATTCTCCAATAAGTGCCTGCCATTTTGTTTGTAGAGCCTAGTATGCTGAAATTTAATAATGGTAACAATTTCGGCTAAGATTAGTAAGTTTACTTGCAAATGTTTTCAAAGAATGTCATTAAAAATAATATCCCTTATTTTACATAAAAATGGTTTTGGTTATCATAAGGTAAAAATATGTCCGTGTTTATGTGTGGTGAGGTTTATGGGATACCTTTTTGTTTTCAAACATCGTATTTTGAGTTCTCACACCGGTCCCATGACTGACCTGGAGTTTATTTTGTTTTCCCTTTAAAATCTGGGTGCCATATTTTCCGGGCAGCCAAGTAGTCAGGATCCTGTTTGGAGTATTTTGGGGAAAGCATGCTGGAAGAGATTTTTGGAGCATGGAGCTGGAGCATCTGATATCTATCTATTTATTTTTATTTTTCCACTATGTCTAAGTTAGTTAATACCAGCAAGTGTGGGAGCAGGCAGTTATAACTATTCCTGGTCGGGTTAGTTCATACCAAAAGTCTGATGTACCCTAGTGAGAGTGGTTGTATGTACTATTTATCTATTTTAACGTAATGTGAGAATTTGTGTTTCTATCTTATCCTTACTTTACTTTATCCCTAAAAATCTGCCTCCCCGACACTTGGATCTACGGCACGTGAATACCGAGGATGTATTAGTGTCGATTTTCGAGAGCCGAGGAGACGGGTCATCACACTCATAGTTAAGCATCTTGGCTCTCAGCCTTAAGAATAATCATATAGGCACACGACCCTTCAATAGTCCAATTAACTTTTAGTCCCATAGATAATCCTTTAGACTCTCGGTCCTTTAAGGAATAATGTGGGCTCTTAGCCTTGTAAATATTATTTTGGCATCAATCATAATAACTGATCAGGTTAGCTCTCAACCACATCCTCAAGGTCTCATAAAGATGAATAAGCATGTGTTTATAGCACCTCATCAATAACCAAATGGAAGACTAACAGCTCCCAGCCTGCTCCAGGAGCCTTCCTCATACGCTCTCAGTGCTACTCCTAAAGTGTTTACTTACCTCGACGAACTTCATGACCCAATATCCCTCAGGTGCAACTCTATATTATGCAATAGTCATAACCCTACATATGCCCTGAAATGGTAACAGAATGCTGACATATGTGACATGGGGGCAGTGTCTCTCAGCCTTTTCTCATAGCGTACACATCATTATCATAAGGTATGTCACAGATTCTAGGAGCAATAGGTCGCTAGGATGGAGACTAGCCTAATCTGGTTTACTCCTCAATAAAATAATAGGAGTACATTCTCAGTAAATAGACACACTTATGGCTTTCAACCTGCTCACTCTCAGTTCGCAACACCATGTAACATGTAACTCAACCTTGTATGAGTGATGTATACTTACAAAAAGTAATTAAATAAATATCAGCTCAGGCATCCCATACCATATAGTGTTACTAGAACATTTACTCAATGCTTGTAAACTACAACGCTCTATGTGATAATATTCCATGTAATAAGTCCAAAGAATAAGTGGAGAGATATTATCAAAAGTCCTATAACACACGGTATTATAACTTCGTTTATTCAATATTCTCATCATATAGAAAATATAATAAAACAAAACACACCATTTGTGACGACCCACCTTACTGAACGACACTTAACACATCCTCGGTGTTCGTGTGCCGTTGCCTAAGCATCGAAAAGATGAATCGTCGTGAGGTGAAATAAAGAACAGAATAGAAAACCTCACAACGAAATTGCTAAATATAACATAACAGTAATTAGTATATTGGGTTACTCCTTAACAGGGAGTTATCAGAGTTGCACAAAAGTACTACAAATAAGCTTAGGCAGTTATAACATCCTGTCTTTACAAATGCTGAAACAAAATACACTTACACAAACTAAATAGTACAACGGAATAAATAAATAAATAAGAAGATGAAAAGCCTCCTGCTAGGACGCTGTCTTCAAAAGAGCCTAACAAGGACTTGCTACTCTCGGACTACTCAAATAAAATGAGTACTCGAGAGTTTATGGAAACAAACAACTCAGGTCAGACGATATGTTTGGTATGAGTAAAACTTCAAACAAAGGCATGTAATTAAACATAAAACATATGAGACCACGCCGTTGAACACGAACGGGCTTACTCTCACATAACTAACCATCCAAACGTAAAGAATGGATAAATAATTAAACACTACGAAGAGTGGTTGACTCTTTCCGGTAAAAGTAAGAAGATGAAATTTGAAGGTTCGAATCAAATAAGAAAAGGAAAATTTCCAACAAATGACTAGGGAGGTGCTCCACCCTTGAAGTATACCTCTAGTAATATACTCTTGAGAAGTTCATATACTCCATGACATTTCTCAGACAATACCAAGTCGGACCCCGCCAAATCTTACAGAGAATCTGAATATTTCACATCTAAATGTGCAAATGAAACCGATCTAGATGAGATGTGAAAATATCCTGATAGGAGCAACCCTACATAGCTTGGCTTCCTCTCGTGCTTTGGATTTAGTCATTACCGACAAAGGATATCAACGCTCAAAGAAGCAATAAATCGTCTTAGAATGACGAAAATAAAGAAGCTGAAGTAACTAATAGCCGAAGAACCAACTATCGAGGATATAAATCGATCGTATATGGAAATTAAGTCTTGTATACTTATCACCACTCATCGAATTCAAACTTGTATTATTTCTTGGTTAACAATAATACCGGACAAGTCAAGGTAGTGTTACCTCAAAGTCATGTCTCACGATTATTCTCTTTCGAAATAACAACAAGTCTACTTCTTCGATTTTTAGTGCTAATTATACAAATAAATCGTTTCCATATAAGTGAATTGCTTTACGGAAATTAGTTCATTTCCATAAACAATTCAAACGTTTTCTTTTAAAAACCTGAATTCGTACTTTACTTCACATTACAAGCATTAGCTTTAAAACACTTTGTTAAAAGAGATTAATGGTTTTTGAACATCATTATAAAAAGGATTTATCCACTTAAAACATCCTTATTATATTTGCTAATCAACTTTAAAACTTCATTGATTAAGTTGATAAATTCACTTCAATGCCCTTTAATTAAAAAGGGTAAATTACCTTTAAATCATCATTAATTCAATTTATTAATAGTATAATTAAATTAAATTAAATTAAATTATAATTAAATATCATTATTTAAAAGTGATTAATTAATTTAAACTTTATTTAAGTAAATATTTATTTAAGGTTAAATAGATTTATTAACCATTAAAAGTCGTTAATTAAAAAGGGTTAATTAATTTTTAAATACAATTAATTAATAGATTAATTAATCTTAATCCATCATTAACCAAAGATTAATTAAAAGCCTTAAATATCATTAAATAAAATGATTAATTAAAATTAAAACATCATTAACTAGGAAATTAGTTAAATTTAAAACACATCATTAATAAGTTAATTAGTTAACTTTAATCATTATTAATTATTAATTAAATAATTAATTAAATAATTAATTAAATTAAATAATCATTATTAAAACAATTAATTATTTTTTAAACATCATTAATCAAAAACTTGCTTAACTTGTAAAATAATTCCAAGCACGATAATTAAACCAAACAGTTTTGATAAAAGTTGATTTTCCGAAAGTGCCGATATAGCGACTATCGCTATACAGGCGGTTCGAAATTTGAGCATATGATATTTGCAACACAACCACACATCACATAACAAAGGTATGAGCATAAATACATGATGATTTACAATAACATAACATATATCAAGCATTTAATAACAATGACATTAGTTTGACTACTATATTTCCATATAACCAAGGATTTGCTTAATAACTTTCGAATGCGACTATCTTTTCAAGCAACAAACCAAACATCGACCAAACCATCATTACAATTATGTAATAAGCATTCAATAGCTACAAGTATGGGCATAAATATGGTTTAAATTTTATGGTTCGACGGTGGAAGCTTTACTCACCGCAACGCTTACTAACTTTCACCGAACTTGCCTAAGCGCTAAGCGAACTTCCTTAACTCGGATCTATGCACTAGTGTGAGCTTGTAGGATGCAATATGGCTCGACCTAAGGCTATTTTGGGCTCGGCCTAGGAGCTATGAGGTGGAAATGGCCTTGTTTTATAGAGAATGGTTTTGTTTTGGTAACAGTAGGGGTTGTATATGAGTATGTGAAGTTTTGTAGTGAAGAAAGTTATATTTTGTCAACTTAAAACATGGACTTGGAAGCCATGGATGTATATGAACATGAAGAAGAGAGAAGTGGTATGTAAATAAATGAGAACAAAGTGTGTGTATGGGTATTTATAGGCAAAGAGTATAGGATTAATTAAATTTAAATTAAACATTAAAATACAATATATGTTGTCATGAGAAATGGAGACCATGCCTCAACATCCCCATAGATGCACACACACCCTCTTGGCCCCCTCTTTTCACCACGCTTTGTACTCTCCTAGTTAGCTTAGGTTATGGCAAATACTCCTTTAGGTTACTTTGGTTTTATCTTATATTTTTTTTAAGTCTAATCTTGTTTTATTTTATTCCTAACATGGTTTATTTATTTTAACACTATCATTAACCTATTACATGACATATATGCATGTGTGTGCATGTGTATATGAGTGATACAAAAATGTGCACAACGTTTCCGACGACTTTCCGAAGCCGAGAAGTCGAAATTTCGAAAAACGTTTTTCGGTCAAATTTTCTATTTTTATTTGAACTATTTATTTCGGTAAACAAAATTTAAAAATGATTCTAATATCATCAATTAATATTTAAAATATGTTTATTTGGTTATTAAAATCCATTATTTAAATATTTAAAAATTATTTAAATATTCAAATAAAAAGCGATTAATTTATGGATCGTTACACCATTAATATAGAAAAAATATTTTATTTGTAGAAAAATATATTATAGCTTTCAATAGCCGTTATATTCTTTAAAAGTCAAACACCATTTTACCTCCTTTATGTAAACCTACAAACAAGGATGAATTACCTTATAAATAACTTCCAAACTCTCTTCTATATTTGTGAAATGATAGAAGTCTCTTTTATAACTCAACACTATTTACAAAAATTATCCTATAATTTTCTATGCTTGAATATATTTTTAAAATGAATTTATAAGCCTCAAAATATCAATTTCTATTTACTTTAAATCATATAATATATTTTTAAATCCCTTCTTTATACTAAAAAATAGTTGAAAACTCCTTTAAAATCAATTAATATCATTTAGAAACCATTCCATAGCTTTCTAGAATTAAATAGGATTTTTAAATAATTACTTAAGGCCTAAAACAATTTCTAACTATTTTTAAGGCACAATTAATTAAATAAATCATAATTATTTAAATAAAACCTTTTCACAAAAATAATTTCACATTTGGAGTGCATCTAACTCAAGACCTTAAATTTTCGATGAAATCAGAGAATTTTATTTTAAAAACTACAACTGTTCACCACCTAAAGCCTCCTGCATTTCACTACTCCTTCGCTCCCCTTCTTCATTTACTGCAAATTGAAAATTGACTCCAAACTTGTTCAAATTTGATTGCTCCTAGGGGTGTAGATCCTTGTCGAGAAGCTTATATTTGAATTTCATAATTTTAGCGATTTTATTTTATTTTATATGAATTATTAAAGATGAAGGTAGGTGTGCCTTCATTTTCCTAGAAAGGGGAAGAATGAGTTTTAGGAGATGATAATGGCCTATGGGATAAATTATGAGACAAGACAAGAATGCTTTAGAATTCCCAAGAGAAAGAAATGAGCTACTTTTCATTTTAATTAGGGTTTTGGGCTAGTCAAGCCCAAAAACACTTCACTAACCCATTTTATTTCTTTCTTTCTTTACAAAACTATCTCATATTTAAATCAAAAACAACTTCAAATCCTACTTAATAATCATATTTGTCTTCAACTTGTATTTGAGAAACTTTATATATTTCTACAAAAATTATTTTCCCCCGTTAACTTATATTTAATTAATTATCTCATAATTGCATTATTAAGCCCATTTTTATATAAATTCCGAATAATTAAATAAAAATTCATTCTTCAATGAATAAATCCAAAATTCTTTTATTGTTCATTATTTAACTTTATATAATTATTGGGCCACTTTTAATATATTTTATAAATAATTTCAAGTTTTCAAATTTCAATTTAACTTTCAAATAATCAAAATTACCATTTATTAATAATTCATAACTTCGAAAATATCTAACACTAAAATAATTCATTCAATAATCATTTCAACAAATAATTTCTGCTAATATAAATAAATATCACCAGTTAAATCATCTTGGTACTAGATTTCACCAATTAATATTTTACTATCCGAATTTCAACTTCACAAAATATTTCATCATTCAAATTTCAAATATATTTTCATACTTCCAAACCATCTCAAATATTCACAATTAAATCCCAAAGTACCCACATTTTATTATTAAAAACCTAATTAATCATTTAATATCTATTATTAATTTTAATTAATTGCTTATTAACATCGGATTGTTATAGACTCCACCCTTTAAGAAAGTTGCGACCTTGCAATTTCCCTTAAGGAAGCTCTATAACAAGCTTTAAACTTCTAGCCTTACCATGCCCATTTACAATTAAACACAAAACACAACAAGCAGTCCTCAAAACAAATCACAATTATATCACACAAAGCTCAACCAATATAAATGCAATTATTAAACCCTTACGGTGGCTTTCCCAAACAATGGATTATGATCCTTGCCCATCGTTTGTGGTCATGGGCTATGAGTCAAAAACTAATTTAGGAAGATACCCTTCAAATACCACAATCATAATGTACTTAAGATGTCAAAATGTTTTGGAAAACTTTAGATTAATCTCTGTGGTATGAAGTGTATTTCAAAAATCCACAACGCCCGATCACAATATACAAACATATCTTATATAAATATACACATCTATTCACAAAACAAACACCTTTGAATTTATAAATTTAAAAGCTCTTAATTAACTTCAAGGTGTTAATTCTTCTAGCTATTTATTACTTTTCAGACATGAAAGTGTAAAATAATACGTAAATTTTCTTACTTATGAAAACCTTTCTAACACATACAATATGTAGAGGAACCAAGTATATTTACAAATCTCAAAAAAATTCAAATTCACAAGAACTACCATAATATATAAACTTACCTTCCCATTAAATTATATTTCATAAAACAAACCTCAAACTTTATTAAACACTTGAAATAAAATTCTTTGCTTCCACCTTGAAAATTTCAACAAATATATACTTCTTCATAAAACAAAATTTCTAACACTTGAGAGCTTCACGCTCTTAAATGTATCTAACACAAAAGTTTCTCTTTAGAGAAATACCTTTAGGTTTAATAGAATAATCACCAAAATCCTGACCAATTTTTTTGATTACATTTAAATCAACTTCTTACTTTGAAATCTTAAAGTCGAGTAAAATTGCCTCATACCAAGGTCATTTACTTTGATATACACATTTACAAAATTGCAAAAAGCTAAGGCCGTGTTTGGTTTGCCCTTTTTAGTTTTTGGTTTTCATTCATACAAAAATGCGCAAGACACATGTATATTATCGAAAACGACCAATTTAGAAAACGAAATTAACATACAGAATAGAAAACAAACTTTTTTTATTTTTCATGTTTTGAAAAATGACAGAAGCACGAGAAACAATCCATCGTTCCGTCGTCCTTCCATCCCCTCCGTCATCCCTCCATTTTCTTTTCATCACTTCCGTCATCACTTCACTCCTCTCATGTTTGACATACATATTTGAAAACAGAAAATCTAAAATTCATTTTTAAACCAAACACTACCTAACTTTTTTGTAAAATGTTGAGTATAATAAACAAAGTGAATTTTATTACCATCATTCATATTCACAAAACTTCTCATCAAAACTAACTTCCTTTCAAAACATGTTTCAAAAATGCTTTTTACAATTCAAACACTTCTTTTTTAAGCAATTTGGCACTGTATTTAACAAATAAAGAAAATAGTGAGTTACAAAGAGTAGCAACACCCAAAATAAGAACACCCATATCAAATCCTTTTACAACACGCACAAAAAAAACCATCTTATACGGGCGCCACTACCAAACCCGACCCAAATTGAAAAGCAATTAATAACTACGGACTTCAATAATCTCATTAAATTCAGCCGCCTTCATCATCCAAAGAAATAGCTAAAGGCAATTCAGTGTAAATGACACTTCACTGTTCTGTACCTCACCGATCGGCATCGATTACAAGCCCCTGCCTAATCTAATCACTTCGTCGGCCAGGGTCAACCGCAGCAGCAGCCCTATCTACTCCCAGTTCTCTTGAGATGGTGCTAACGACCACTTCCTTCAACGGAGACTCTTCCCTCATGTGCTATGATTTACCAAGTAAAGTATGAATGTCCATTAGGATCAATTTGAATCTCATCTCCTATGGTATGAATTTGACCTGAAATAGTCTCTGATTTCTTTCCTGCCAGACATGCCATACTGTGGTTGTTATAACCATTTCATTTACATCTTTGCTAACTTTTGGTTGTGCATTAAAACTATAATTTTCCTCTAGAATTTTATGGAAGTCGATTCTATTGTTGTAGTTGATCTGCAAGTTTATCGTTGATATCAGTCTGTTCCAAATGCTAGATGAGTACGTGCATTCGAAAAATAGATGTTTGCTTGTCTCTTCCTCGTTGTTACGTAATTTACACTTTAGATCATCAATTGTGGACCGTTAATTTACTATATCTTTATTTGGCAATCTGTTGAGTTAGCAAAGAATGTTGTAAAAGACATTTTGGGAGAGTAGCACTTATTCCATACTTTATTACACCAAGTTAGCTGTTCTTCCCTTAATCTAGTTCATTTCCAGGCAGATTTAGTTGAGAACTTTCCATTATTAGGGATCCATTCCCACGGGTCCGCATCATTGCTATTCTGGTTATTTATTTGCCTAAGAGAATTACAAATATTCTCCCAACAAGTTTGACATAGAGGCACCCTTAATCCAGGGGTCAAACCATAGGCTAGTAGTCCTACCATTTACAATTTTCCTCTGCAGTAGTGTTTACTTTTTTCTTTTGTCCTCATCAAGAGCTTCCATGTGAAAGAAGCATTATTAGCAAAATTAATAATCTAGAAAATTTTATTGTGGTAGTACCTATTTGTAACCATCTTGCCCACGAAGAATCTTGCTGTAGGAAATTCCATAATAATTTGATAGCATAAGCCTCCTCCATCTCAGATAATATTCTCAAACCCAGGTCCCCTTCACTTTTCGGCTTACACACTGTGGCCCAACTAGTTTTATGATGCTTACCTTGTTAGAGGTAATTGGCACATAGTTGTTCAATTTTACGTAATATAGTCTTGGGGACTTGACATATTTGCATCCAGAATTGTACACTAGGCTAGATTACGGTTCAAATTAGCTCCAATCTCCCACTAGTATTCAAAAATCTACTGCTCCGTGAATCAAGTCTTTTATTAATTTTATCTAGGAGGTCATCGAAATCAGTAGTTTTTAATTTGTTTGCTGACAACAGGACCCTCAAGTACTTGATGGGTAAACAAGTTTGTTGTAGATTTAGTTTTTGTAGGATCTGTTCCTTGCCGCAAACACCCTTCCCAAAGAAAATTCTCTCTCTGTGTTTACTGTCAAGCCATCAAATTTGTCTCATTAAATACTGAATTAGTTGACGATGCACTTGAGAGATTGGCTTTAGAAAATATCAGCAGATCATCTACATAAATCAAGTGATTTAGCACCGAATCTAAACTGTAAATTGGGTTTATATTTCCTAATAGATGCTCACTATCTATTTTGATCATTTAGAATTCCATTGCAATTGCAAAAAGGTAAGGAGAGAGTGGGGGTCTCCCTGCCTAATGCCTTTGTTACTAAGTATGAACCCTTGAGGAGTACCATTGATGATGATTGAAAAATAGGAGTAGAAATGCACCGGTGTATAAGGGAAACAGATTGAGGAGGAAATCCCATGCTAGCCATTATATGAATGATGAAATCTGTATTGATTTTGTCATATGCCTTTTGCAAGTCCACTTTGATACACATGTTTTTGTTTGTTTTCCTGTTGAAACTTCTAGCCATCTCATACGCCAGTAAAGAACTTTCCGACATATTTCTTCCTGGAATAAAAGCATTTTGATTATAAGAGATGAGATCATTCATTAAGCTTTTCATCCTGTTGCAGATGATGATTGATAAAATCTTGTATATCACGTTGCAACATGATATTGGCCGAAAATCACTAAATCTTATTTGCATTTAGTGTTTTTGGAACCAAGGCGATAATAGTATGATTAAGTTCTTTTAAAAACTTCCCTTTATAGAAAATATGATTCATGAAAGCCAATAATTCCTTCTTAATTTGTTCCCAATGCACCAGGCCCCAAGCTGCTATTATCTTTAATCTCAAGCGTAGCGCTCCTCAATTCTTCTATGTCAATGGGTTGAACAAGTTTCCTTTTTGCTTTCTTAGATAGTACTATTTTGCATATTAAACTATCAAATTGAGAAATTTGACTGTCTGAATTGTAAAGCTCAGAGAAGTAGTTGATTGCCTTCTCTGCTGCATTTCCACTGCTTCAGCGCATAAAATATTTTGCAAATGTTGAGTACTATTCCTGTATTTTTGAATAAGTTCCTTATCATTTGGGTTATTGATCAGCAATAAATACAGTGAATTATTATATTCTTTGATACATTCAAACTGTTTTTTAACGTTCACCGTATTTTTGTTCCAGTTTGTCAAGCAGGCTTTTACGTATTTTAATTTATTCACAAAACTAAATACAGGGTCGTCGTTGCTTTTGAAGCCTATAGTTACATCCCTGTATTACTTTCTGGTAGCCTGGTTGTAAGATCCATGCATTGTTGAACTTAAAAGACTTGTTTCGGCTAAGTACTATGTCATTTAGCAACATGATGAGTAAAGGAGAATGGTCACTAGTAGAATGATTTAAAATAGATGCCGAGACTTGATTGAATTTTTGTAAGAAATCGGTGTTACCAAAAATTCTGTTTGGTTTGCTATGTAGGGAAAAGTTTAGGCCTCCACGCCATGTAAATTGATTGCCACAGGTGCTGATTTCCTTCAGCCCAATTGAGTTGATGCAAACTTAAAAATTTAAATCAGCAGATGACGAGTAACCACCTGACGTTCTCCCATCGTTGTTAAGGGTGCAGTTTAAATCTCCCGCCACCAACCAGGGAAAGAGTTATAGGACGAATCCACAGATAATTTATTCCACATTTCTTCTCTTTCTTGATCTAAATGTTTTGCATAAATTATGGTTAGAAACAGCTTAAGACCACCTTTGTTCATTAACATTACACTTATATGCTGATCCGATTTTGAGAACAAATTAACATTAAAATTAAAATTAACATTAACAGAGTTGCAAAGTTGATCTAAATGTTTTGTAAGACCACCTTTGTTTATTAACATTAACAGAGTTGCAAAATCTATCTATATTATCACTAGATAATTTGTATTCCACTACCCTCATTGAGTTGTTTTTAAAATTAACTAAATGCTGTTTGACATCTAGTTTTCTTGTGAGGGAGTTAAGTCCCCTCACATTTCACACTTGGAGAAGGACATTAATCAACAGCCGCTCTCCTAGCATTAGAGCTGCTTGGAGAATTAGTGCTATGTTTACCCTTTTTAAGCTTTTTCCTTTTTTTTTTCCTTCAGATGATTTGCATATTGATACCACAAAGGGTTCGCTACCACATCTTTATCAACAACTGCTTTAACTTCAATTACATTTTCATCAGGCCTAAAATTTCTTGTTTGTTTTGTTCTCACACCTTGTCGATCACTTTATGATTCTAGAACATGTATATCAAAGCTCCGAACTAGCGCTTCTAGTGACGGTAATTTTTTGATGCTTCACACTGGAGTTTGTTATCATGTATACAAATAAATTTAGCGGCACACTATTCACTGACAGTTCACCGACCAATACCTTTACATATCCTGATTTTGGTAACGCATGTGCACAGGTTGCTTCTATTCCAAACTGATTTGGCACCTGTTTCCCCCTTTTTTCCTACTACGTAAACCATATGGGATTTTCACACTCCGACTTAGTTCGTACTAACCTGCTTTAATTACGTAGACTAATGCACTGTACCGCATGAAGTAAACATCAATGTTATTCGCTCCATTCCAACCAGTCTCCAGATGCACACATACTAAAACTACATTACAAATATGCTCTGACCGTCCACTGCAAAAGATCTTTCCTCGCTCCCTCTCACCCTATGCCCTTCCAGGCTTCCACCGTCTGCCCTAGTGCCCTGTGCTAAGCACGGGCCTCATCCTAGTCATTATATATGCTAGCAACTCAAGTAAATGCACAATCGAGAAAAAGAAGAATTGTTACCTATTTGACAGTGAAAATGGGCATATGGTATCATTAATTTTGCCAAGTGTTCATCAGACTGTAAATTTGGCATATGGTAATATTTGCCACGTCCAAGATTAAGATAAAGCAATCCTACCTGATTTGCGAACATTATATTTCTCATATACCTTCTCACGGTTTTCAATCCACCGTGTTTCAGCTTGCTGTTCTCCAAATCTTCTTTGGCTGCATATGAAGTTTGTTCACGTGCAAGTTTGAAATTTGAGGTATCATAAAAAAACGATAAATTAAATTGACTAAGGGGGCACGCTGGGAAGTTGCGACCGGCAAATAACAGCTTGACTGAAAGGAAACTGCTAGCAAAGACATTTGGTGCTACAAATACAAGGCAAACTGGACTGTCAATGTTGCATATGCCAAAGTTATTGCAGGTATACTTTTTGCTAACTTTACTCTGCTTCTCTTTGGTATATGAAACAAAATAGAAACCACTCGGTCAATCATAGTGCAAAGTCGTGTAATATGAAATTTATACATGAAAACCGACTCGATTAATGAGCTTTTTGGTTAACTATATTTCAGTACGTTTAATCCTACTAATTGATGTTTCAACTTTATGGTTTTCATACTTCCCGTTTTTTACTCATAAAGCTTGATGCTGGATCTTCATAGCTATTGACAGTTACTAATATTGCAGTCTTATTACAAAACTAACGTAGTGTTTGGTTTAAAACAAATTTTGTATTTTCGGTTTTTAATATGTATGTCAAATATGAGAAGATTGGAGGGACGACGAAGGGGATGAAAGAAAGACGAATGACAGGACGAAGAGGATAGAGGGACGACGGAAGAATGGATTGTTTCACGTGCTTGTGTTATTTCTCAAAACACGGAAAACAAAAAAAGTTTTTTTCTATTTTGTATGTTAATTTTGTTTTTTAAATTAGTTGTTTTCGACAATATAAATGCGTCACGTGTATTTTTATATGGATGAAAACTAAAAACTAAAAACAGCAAACCAAACACTACCTAAACTTCTTTTTATTTTGCAGATATTTTGCACCTTGAACCCTTCATTTCAAATATCTTGCCATGGGCAAGGTACAATCTTAATCCAACTGCTCAAGATCTCGTCATTTCAATAGGTTCCTTTTCATTTTTCAACATTAACTAAGTTTATAATAGAGGGAATTAGGCACAAGGACAAACTTTGAAAAAAAAATTAGGTTGAAGGACACAAAGTTTCTATTTTTAGCTGAAGGACAAACTTTGAAAGAAAATTAATCTGAAGGACAATACTAGTTATAACTAGCATTATATTCAGTTTTTACAGTATAGAAAATGTTATTATAACTACCATTATATTCAGTTTTACATTGTACAAAATGCTAACTATATTTAGCATTGTCCTTCGACCTAAATTTTTTCAAAGTTTGTCCTTCAGCCTAAAAACGAAACTTGTTGTCCTTCAGCCTAATTTTTTTTCAAAGTTTGTCCTTATGCATATTTTCCACTTTATAATAATAATGAAAAATTATGAAAAATTAACTAAATTAACTTATTTTTTTATAAAATTAACTAAATTTATATAATAATAATAAATTAACTAAGTTTATAAAATTTAACTACGTTAGTTAAGTTTTATAAAAATTAAAAAGGGAATTAGGCACAAGGACAAACTTTGGAAAAAATTTAGGTTGAAGGACACTAAGTTTCTATTTTGGACTGAAGGGCAAACTTTGAAAGAAAATTAATTTGAAGGACAGTGCTAGTTATAACTAGCATTATATTCAGTTTTTACAATATAGAAAATGTTATTATAACTAGCATTATATTCAGTTTTACACTGTACAAAATGCTAACTATATTTAGCATTGTCCTTCAACCTAATTTTTTTTTCAAAGTTTGTCCTTCAGCCTAAAAACGAAACTTGTTATCCTTCAGTCTAATTTTTTTTCAAAATGCTAAATATACACCAAGTTTCCTTTTTTTTCCTTTAGATGATTTGCATATTGATACCACAAAGGATTCGCTACCACATCTTTATCAACAACTGCTTTAACTTCAATTACATTTTCATCAGGCCTCAAAATTTCTTGTTTGTTTTGTCCTCACACCTTGTCGATCACTTTATGATTCTAGAACATGTATATCAAAGCTCCGAACTAGCGCTTCTAGGCTAGGAGATAACAGTGCAGTTGTGTAAAAGTGTTCATTGGTTATTCTTGACGGTAATAACAGGAATAGCTGGAGAGTTAGGTGCAACTTCGATCACATCATCTAAAACTGGAGTGGATAAACTTGACTTAGCTATTGGAGAAGGTTGTTGAATCTAAATTTGATCAGTGGCTGTATCAAAGTTTTCCTACGACCCTCCTACGTCATTTGGAACTGAGGTGATTATTGTTGTCTTGTCAGTTGGAGTAGGGTTCTGATTCTGGGGTAGTTCAGTGTCCATAACTTGGTCGTTTTGTAGATCATTAGTCTGATTATTATTTGTCACATTGGGTTGTAAATTATTTGCCTCAGTATATTGATTCTGACTGTTAAATTAGTATGAAATTTGAAAGAATGGCTATGTACATTTTGTAAGGAGTTAACAGGACTGTTAATGTGTGAATTGGATTGAGTCTACACCTTGTTTGAAATGTTGTTCTTACCACTATTTCCTTACGTATTATTAGTTTATATATCAGCATTATTAATATCTATGTC
The DNA here is from genome assembly GCA_030737815.1 of Allium fistulosum. Taxonomy (NCBI): domain Eukaryota; kingdom Viridiplantae; phylum Streptophyta; class Magnoliopsida; order Asparagales; family Amaryllidaceae; genus Allium; species Allium fistulosum. The sequence goes on along the minus strand of CM060902.1, from coordinate 1,002,249,746 downwards.
CGTACCTACCAAGTCATGTTGTATTATTGTCTACGTTAGCATTGCATTCGTTAAGGTTTGGGGGGACCCTGTGTCTTTTGTTTTGAAGGATTGTTGTAACATCCCATGAAATCATTCATGAATAAATAGATTGTATAAATTAATTTAAATAAGACAAAAGTACAAAATGAAAATTTTGCAAAAGTTGAAATTTGAACATGAAATTATGTCATTGTGTTTGTAGTTAAATTCTAATTAATTTTCATATATAATATATTGAAAACAGAGCTCGGACGAAAAAGTTATAGGCATTTGAAGTTTTTAGATTTAAAATAATTTAAATAAAATTCAAATCCGAATAAATAAATAATTTTCAAATTTAAAATTCAAAAGTTAATAGTAATTATACGTGGGGTTATGTAAACGTTAAAATTAACGTTAACGTTAAATAACAATTAAGGAAGAAAATATATTAACAAGGGTAGCAATTTTAACGTTTCCGATATGGAGGAGTAGTCGATCCCTTGACCACGTTTGATCGACTACTAACAGTCAACCAGTGGATGGTGGCGGTTGACCACTGTCTGTAAGTGGCGGTTAGGGTTTATTTTATTTTGACGTACGAGATTTTATTATTTTTGACCGACTTTTAATCAACGGATCTGGTGCGTTCCAACCACTATAAATAAGAGCTTAGCCCCCTCATTTTTATTCACACAATATTTTGGGACTATTAATGAAGCTCTGTCGGTTTGTGATGCAGGCCAAGCTATAAGTCTCCAAAGCATAAGTCGTGACTGACTTAACTGGGGCGAGGAGGTAAGCCAACCACGATTTATTGAAGTGGAAGACATAAGCATAAGTCGTGACCGACTTAACATGATGGAAGATTTAAGTCGTGACCGACTTAACAGAAGTCGTGACCGACTTAACAGAGTGGAAGACCTAACTCGTGAAAAGGTGCGGGTTATCAAAGATCTTAAGTCGCCAGGACGACCTACCGAGTTACTCAATGAGAAGGCAAAGCAAACTGATGAAGTAATAGGTCGTAAACGATTTAACGAGACAAGTGATAAGTCGTTACCGAGTTACGACTTAGTTAAGTCGTACCATCTTATGTCGTTGAAGCCTGAAGCCATGGATTCTCCTGCCGAGTTAATCTGAACCGCTGTTCCTTAAGTCGCTGCTGGAGTATAAGTCGTATGTCGTCTGCTTGTATATAAGTTGAGTCGCGTGGAGTTGTTAAGTCGGCAACGACTTAAGTATGTCGTTTGTTTGTATTTTTCTGTTTTTAAGTCGTTGTACATATGACTTGAGTCGTAAAGCGTTGACACTGTGTTGTAACGCCACTGTTTGTGTTAGGTCGTTACTTTTAAGTCGTAAGTCGAGTGACTTCTGATGAGTCGTAAGGTGGTGGTTGTTAGGTCGGAACCGACTTATGAGTTGGTACTAATTGTGTTGTTCGAGTCAATGCCTATAAATAGGCCGAGAGTCTCATTTGTAATGTTTGTTGATTTTTGAATAAAATTCTCTTTTGTTAGCTTTGTGCTTTCAATTTAAATTGGTAGTTGAGTGTAATCTCCTATCTCCTCTTTCGGATAATCGAGTGCGCTCGATTCAACGACTGCAGAAGCCGATTTGCGGAATCAAGTGCGCTTGATCAACGCTTGAAGAATTGAAGATCTTTGAACCCGGTATCGTGCGCGATCAACGAGTTCGGGATAGCTAGAATTCGGTATCTTCGGATCAACGAATTTGGGCATTTCAGTATCTTCCAATCCATCGATCGCTATTTTCATCGATCTACATTGTTTTTGAATAATCCGCTGCGTCAGTTTTTGGTATCAGAGCCTGTTTTAGCCAATCATAGCTAAATCGAGTCCTTGGAACCACGTCATTTTGAAGAGTTTGAAGAAATCAAGTCAAGGCCGAAGTAGTTGAAGTTGTTTGCATTTGTATTGAAGTTTGAAGATCGGATTTGTGTTTTGAGGAGTTTGGTGTTCTTCGTGTTCATCGCAAATTGCAACAAAGTAGGAGTTTTCGATCCACATCACTTTGGATCAAAGTTCGAAAGGTGTTTGAATTTTGAAGTGTTGGTGAAGTTTTCAAGCATGCCGCCAAGGAGAGCTAATCGACATCAAAACGTAGAAGCTTTGTATCGAAGAGAAGAGGCTGATGAGATGGAGCAACGAATCAATGAAAACTTTAGTGAAAAGCTTAACGAAGGAATTGGTCGGTTAGAGAAGATGATGTTAGAAATGAATCAGAATCGGAGAAGGGTATCACCTGAATCTAACCATGGAGGAAGTAGAGTCTCGCCACATTCCAATCGAGACAGAAGTATGGATGATGACCAAAGGCGTGGGAGGAACGTAAATGATCGTGAACGGAGGAATGTCGATAGAAGGGATGTTGGAGGTAGACGTGAAGGTAGTAGAGATGTGGGTGGACAAGATAGACAACGATACACATCTGATTTTGAAGAGGAATATGATGGTGGTAGTGTTCGAGGACAAGGACGAGGACAAGGAAGAAATCACTCTGAGTATGATCACAAGTGGGAGTCGGGGATGAAGACTGAAATTCCTGAATTCAAAGGTGGTATGCAAGCTGAGGAGTTTCTAGATTGGGTGGTTAATGTTGAAGAGATTTTTGACTTCAAAGAAGTTCCAGAACATCGTAGAGTGAAGTTGGTTGCTACGAGGTTGAGGGGTAGAGCTTTGGCATGGTGGCAGCAAACCAAACTTACACGTGAACGGATGGGAAAGTCAAAAGTTGAATCTTGGGAGAAGATGAAGAAATTGATGAAAGCAACGTTCTTACCTTACAATTATCAATCTTTGATGTATCAACGTTTACAGAATTTGAGGCAGGGCACAAAGAATGTTAATGATTACGCGGATGAATTCTATCAGCTTATTGCGAGGAATGATATTATGGAAACGGAAGAGCAGCTGACATCTAGATTCATTGGGGGATTGCGAATGCAGATTCAGGATATGGTTAACATGTTTGATCCCAGATCTGTAGCGGAAGCACATCAGAAAGCGTTGGCTTGGGAGAAACAGGGAAGACGAGGAGGTGGTATGTTTACCAATTCCAATAATCAAGTGAAGGGTGTTAGTGGAAGTTCTAATGTTTCAAAAGTTGTTGCAAAACCAGTTGTGAATGAGGTTGGGAAGACGAAAGTCAGTAATGGTTTCAAGTGTTATAATTGCCAAGAAATGGGCCACAAAAGTAGCGAATGTCCAAAGCCGAAGAAGAGAGCTATGATAGCGGAGGTCGAGAATGAGGATGAAGAAGCTGAATGTTCCAATTCACCACCTGATGAGGAGGAAGAAGAAGTGTCGGGAGACGAGGGTTATAATCTAATGATGAAGAGGTCCTGTTTAACACCAAAGCAAGAGGAGGATTGTAGTTGGTTAAGGAGTAATATTTTTCAGTCAACATGTACTATTCTGGGGAAGGTTTGCAAATTTGTTATTGATGCTGGAAGCTGTGATAATATAATTTCTTCAGAAGCTGTGAGGAAGTTGGCATTAAAGACTGAGAAACATCCGAAACCATATAAGTTGGCTTGGTTGAGGAAAGGCGGGGAGGTGAAGGTTGGACGAAGGGCTTGTGTGAAGTTTTCAATTGGAAAGAAATACAAGGATGAAATCTGGTGTGATGTGGTAGATATGGATGTCTTTCATTTGTTGTTGGGGAGACCGTGGCAGTATGATAGGGCGGTGCAACATGATGGGCGTACCAACAGTTACAGTTTCATGTTTGAAGGCACAAAGATTACTCTAGTTCCAAAGAAGCGACAACAGGAGGAAAACAAGTTGGAGGAGATTGAAGAGCTTAAAACCTTGTTATCTTTGAAGGAGTTTGTGAAGGAAGTAGAGGAGGAGCCTGAAGTGTTTTTATTGATTGGGCGAGAGAGCAGTGAAGAGGTTGAAATACCGGAGGAAGCGAAGCCAGTCTTGAAAGAATTTGACGATGTATTTCCAGAGGAGTTACCAACGGAGTTGCCACCATTGAGGGATATACAACATCAGAAAGATCTTGTTCCAGGTGCTGTGTTGCCACACATACCACATTATCGAATGAGTCCAAAGGAACATGAAGAATTGAGGAGGCAAGTGGAAGAATTGCTTGAACAGGGGCGTGTGCAGGAGAGTTTAAGTCCTTGTGCTGTACCAGCCTTATTGGTACCCAAAAAGGATGGAACATGGAGGATGTGCACAGATAGTAGAGCATTGAATAAGATCACAGTCAGATACAGATTTCCGATGCCGAGGCTTGATGATTTATTAGATCAAATCAGTGGATCCGTAATCTTTTCTAAGATTGACTTGAAGAGCGGTTATCATCAGATTAGCATTAGACCAGGGGACGAATGGAAGACAGCATTCAAGACGAGGGAAGGTTTGTATGAATGGCTGGTAATGCCGTTTGGTCTATCGAATGCACCAAGTACATTCATGAGGGTGATGAATCAGATTTTTAGACCATTCATTGGGAAGTTTGTGGTGGTGTATTTCGATGATATTCTAATATACAGTGGAAGGAACACTTGCATCATTTGAAGGAAGTATTGATGGTACTGCGACAGGAACAATTTTATGCTGCAACGAAGAAATGCGTGTTCATGACGCATAGTGTTTTATTTCTGGGATATGTTGTGTCAAGAGAAGGTATCCAGGTGGACCAGAATAAAGTTGAAGCAGTCAGAAATTGGCCACAGCCGAAGACAATAACCGAAGTGAGAAGTTTTCATGGGCTAGCATCATTCTACCGAAGATTCATTCCACACTTCAGTAGCGTGATGGCACCGGTTACTGATTGTATGAAGGGGGAGCAATTTTCATGGATGGAGGAAACCGGGGTTGCTTTTGATCGAATCAAAGAACTCTTGACGTCTGCACCAATTCTAATATTACCAGATTTTCAGCTAGTATTTGAACTACATACTGATGCATCCAAGGTTGGGATTGGAGGAGTGTTGAGTCAGAGGGGACGTCCGATTGCATACTTTAGCGAGAAGTTATCAGGAGCAAAGATGAGATACAGTACATACGATGTGAAATTCTATGCTGTTGTGCAATCTATTAAACACTGGAGACACTATCTATTTCAGAAAGAGTTTGTTCTTTACACCGATCATGAGGCGTTGAAGCATTTACAAGGGCAAGACAAGATTTCAGCGAGACATGCATCGTGGATTGCATATCTGCAACAGTTTACTTTTGTTGTCAAACACAAGTCAGGGGTGATGAATCGTGTGGCTGATGCGTTGAGTAGAAGAAATCACTTGTTAACTACATTGAAGGTTGAAGTAACGGGATTCGATGTGTTGCCAGAATTATTTGACGAAGATCCTTACTTTATGAAGTTTGTCGATAAAGTCAAGAATGGGGAGACGGATGAGTTCGTGATGGTGGATGGTTTTCTATTCAAAGGAAATCAATTGTGCATACCTGATTGTAGTTTGAGAATGAAGATTGTAAAAGAGCTACATGAAGAAGGACATGTTGGGAGAGATCGTACATTACAGTTGATTTCACAGTCTTACTTTTGGCCATCGATGAGGAAAGAAGTGGAGAGGTTTGTGGAACGATGTCATATCTGTCAGGTTTCGAAAGGAACTGCGACTAATGCGGGTTTATATATGCCGTTACCTGTACCAACTAAACCATGGATTGATGTGAGTATGGACTTTGTGTTAGGGTTGCCGAGAACGCAGCGTGGTAATGATTCCATTTATGTGGTGGTTGACCGATTTTCGAAAATGGCACATTTTATTGCTTGTAAAAAGACGGCGGATGCTGTTCATGTTGCTCAATTGTTTTTCAAAGAGATATATCGACTTCACGGATTGCCAGAATCGATTGTGTCGGATAGGGATACTCGTTTTCTAAGTCATTTTTGGCTAAGTTTGTGGAAGATGGTGGGAACGAAATTGAAATTTAGTAGTGCTTATCACCCGTAGACGGATGGACAGACCGAGGTTGTTAACAGATCATTGGGAAATTTGTTGAGATGTCTTGTGCAAGACAATCTGAAGAGTTGGGATGTGAAGTTATGCCAGGCAGAGTTTGCCCATAATCATGCTGTAAATCGAAGTACTGGGTTCAGTCCATTCCAGATTGTATATTCTAGTATGCCAAAAGGACCGTTGGATTTAACGGTAATACCACACTCGAAGGGGACAGTTAAGAAAGCTGCTGATTTTGTTGAAGGACTGACGGAATGTCATCGAATTGTTCAAGAACGATTGAAGAAAGCAAATGAGAAGTACAAACAATCTGCAGATTTGAAACGAAGAAACGTTGAATTTAACGAAGGTGATTTGGTTTATGCAGTATTAACAAAGGATCGTTTTCCAGTGGGCGCTTATAACAAGTTGAAAGCCAGAAAAATTGGTCCTGTAGAAGTCATGAAACGAATTAATGAAAATGCTTATAAGTTGAAGCTGCCAGAGGATGTGTACACTTCTGATGTGTTCAATGTTAAACATCTCGTACCATATCATAGGAATGAACGAGCTGATGTGGAAGAAGTTACAAATTCGAGGACGAATTTCTTTCAACCAGGGGAGGATGATGCAGGCCAAGCTATAAGTCTCCAAAGCATAAGTCGTGACCGACTTAACTGGGGCGAGGAGGTAAGCCAACCACGATTTATTGAAGCGGAAGACATAAGCATAAGTCATGACCGACTTAACATGATGGAAGATTTAAGTCGTGACCGACTTAACAGAAGTCGTGACCGACTTAACAGAGTGGAAGACCTAACTCGTGAAGAGGTGCGGGTTATCAAAGATCTTAAGTCGCCAGGACGACCTACCGAGTTACTCAATGAGAAGGCAAAGCAAACTGACGAAGTAATAGGTCGTAAACGATTTAACGAGACAAGTGATAAGTCGTTACCGAGTTACGACTTAGTTAAGTCGTACCATCTTATGTCGTTGAAGCCTGAAGCCATGGATTCTCCTGCCGAGTTAATCTGAACCGCTGTTCCTTAAGTCGCTGCTGGAGTATAAGTCGTATGTCGTCTGCTTGTATATAAGTTGAGTCGCGTGGAGTTGTTAAGTCAGCAACGACTTAAGTATGTCGTCTGTTTGTATTTTTCTGTTTTTAAGTCGTTGTACATATGACTTGAGTCGTAAAGCGTTGACACTGTGTTGTAACGTCACTGTTTGTGTTAGGTCGTTACTTTTAAGTCGTAAGTCGAGTGACTTCTGATGAGTCGTAAGGTGGTGGTTGTTAGGTCGAAACCGACTTATGAGTTGGTACTAATTGTGTTGTTCGAGTCAATGCCTATAAATAGGCCGAGAGTCTCATTTGTAATGTTTGTTGATTTTTGAATAAAATTCTCTTTTGTTAGCTTTGTGCTTTCAATTTAAATTGGTAGTTGAGTGTAATCTCCTATCTCCTCTTTCGGATAATCGAGTGCGCTCGATTCAACGACTGCAGAAGCCGATTCGTGGAATCAAGTGCGCTTGATCAACGCTTGAAGAATTGAAGATCTTTGAACCCGGTATCGTGCGCGATCAACGAGTTCGGGATAGCTAGAATTCGGTATCTTCGGATCAACAAATTTTGGCATTTCAGTATCTTCCAATCCATCGATCGCTACTTTCATCGATCTACATTGTTTTTGAATAATCCGCTGCATCAGTTTGTTTCTTCATAGATTCAGAAAACACTATTAGGGTTTCAGGTAAAAACTATATATATCTATCCTTATTTATTGTTTATTTTATCAACCTCTTCTAATCTAAACCCGTCAATTTTTAAATCTAACGTATATAAATCTCTTGCTGTATATATAAAAAAGAAGAGATCTGGAAGGGTTCATTGAAGACGTATCAAATCCAAGAGAAAGCAAAGCTAAGGACCTTTGCAAGTATAATTCTTAGTTTTTCTATTTTAGTAATTAAATAGTATAATTTAGATTGATATATGTCTTGGGGAGTTTGGATTACGAAAACATCAAAATAATTTTTTTTCAAGATTCCTCCAAAGTGAAATGTCAATTCTTATGTTGGAATCTGAATGGTTTTGTATTAAAATAATAGAGTTTTTATGGATTCTGCAGCATATGAGTTATACCTTCTATTTTACTTTTTATTCTTTTTCTTTGGATTTGATTAAAAGATTTGATTAAGAAATAGGGTGTAAGGCACAAACTCTTATTCATAGTTTATACCGCCTATTTGTACATATTGAATAGAATTTCCCTTGTCTACCTTCATGTAATAGAAGTTGAATAGAGCGTAAAAGTAATTAAATTGTAACTTTCCATTAGTATTGATTTATTCAACTTTTTAATATGAAATAAGTTGGATTCTAAATACAAGTCTATTGATTTGATTTGAATATTGCTAAATATGTTATTGTGAAAATGAGACTTGTATAACATGGGAAGATTTGACATTTGAACGTTAGTTTAGGACGTAATTTCTGCACGCATGGAAATTAGTGAATGTGTACTTATATATATAAACTAGTGTAAATAAGGTACAATTGTAACGTATTAATTGCGTAGTTAATTAAGTTAATAATTGTCATTTAATCCTCCTTAGAAAAATAATTAATTAGGAAAAATAAGAAGGATTTCTTGTAAAGCCTAATTGATGAATACGATGAGATGTATGAAATACACCAAGAGAGTCTTATGGAATATGAACAAGTTATAGAGATGCGAGGTCAGTCAAAAGCACACAAAAGTCTGCCCAACTAATTTGGTTACTAGAAATGTAACTTTGGGGCTGATGTGAGACATCGTCTATAATAAGTAACTTCCAATGACGCAAGATTAGTCCCAATTCTGTAGGGTAAATCTGCCCAGCTAATCTGGCTACCAATTCCTACGAATAGTCGGACTAATGTGAACGTCTCCATGGGGTACGAGTACAATATGAAGGACCTGCTTTGGGGAACTGAACGTATTTGTAACAACCCAAAATTTGAGGTATAGTAATTAATTAATGAATTAATTAAATAATAAAATACATTGTGAAATTATCAGAATTGAGCCACGGGAGTTGCACCATTGTGTCCGTGGTAATTTTTTGGTCAATTTCCATATATAGATTGTCAAAATCCGAGTTAATATGAAGATATGCTAGAAACAAGAAATCAGAAATAAAAAGAAAAAAATATTATATAGGGTCAGGTCGACCCTAGGGTCGACCTTCCCCATAGCTGGGTCAACCTATAGGTCGACCCACACCATATAAAGGTCGACCTGGCGGTCGACCCGACTGTATACTTGGATGAACTTTCGTCCAGATGAAGGGATGACGTGTTTTTCTATTTTAATTTGATTATGTGCGTCCGTGCTTCCATTCGACGGTTCCCAGCGAGCCTATGACGTGGTTGCACCATATTTAATCTTCAAATCCAACGGCCCGAGATCCCCAAGTGACACTATAAATAAGACCATAGACCTAGCTATTTTTCTCATTCAGATTTTTTCCATCTGCGTTCATTGCCTGAGGCTGGACCCTAAAAGGAATATTTTTCCAAGGAGAATATCTTTTAAATTAAAATATTTTATACCCTAGAAATGGATCTGGAAAGGCCACGGAAAAGAGCTAAGGACCACAGGTGAGTGTTTGGTAATTATTTTAGATTTTTAAGTAATTTAAAATAATAGGGTTTCCAATAGTTGTAGTTTTTCTACGATTTTGGGATAACCTTTATGCAAGTTAATTTACAGTTTATTTGTAAGTAAATTTTAGACCTTTCTAGTTTATTTTCTCTTAGCTATTTTATTTCAGTTATTTGCTGTTATTTACAGTTTTTCCCAATTATTACAGTCATTTATTGTTATTTACATCTATTCCTTTTTAGTTGAAATTTAGCATGTAAATGTTAGTTTCTTTTTATTTCTTTTTACGCAAATAAAATAAAGAGAATAATTCGCTAATATGGACTGAAATATAAGAACATTAAATTTATAGAAATTAGATGTAAAGTAAGAAGAACTGTAATAAATTGGACATAGACTGAAATAGGCAAATTTAAGACATTTGCAAGCATAGTTATAACATGTAATTATAACTAAAAAGAGAAAATAGAAGAAATAGCAGAAGAAGCTTATTTTTTTAAAATTAAACCTTAGGTTAAGTTAATAAGCAAAATTATAACACACATGTTATAATTAGAGATAACAGAAAATGCTTATTTTAAAACTTATAATTAAGTTAATAAGCAAGTATGGCAGAGATAACAAAAGAGGCTTATTTTAAGACTTAGAATAAGTTAATAACCAAACAAAGTAGAAATAACAAAAGAGACTTATTTTAAAGACTTAAACTAAGTTAATAAGCAAAGATAGAGGTATGACCCATATCGGCAGCATTCACCTTCAGTCAGGAACTGATGGTCTCACGGGACACGCTTATGCTGAAGTAATGGCAAATAAGAGGTCAAAAGAGGGAGCAACAGATAGTGCAAGCCGACGGTGGCCGAACGTGTGGCCTCGGAGCAGGGATATAAGTCGTTATTGGGTTCCAAAGCATTAAACATGTGTCCTTTTGCCGTGGGACCCATAGGATGGGACTAGCTCATAGTGGCACAACAGAGATAGAAGGCCGATCGAATGTTAGAATCAGGATTTCAGCCTAGTCAAAGCAGTTTCAGAAAAGTGCAAACAATCCAATCAAAACTATCTAAGCAAAGCAAACAGTTAAACAATATTTTATTCCAGCTTTATCTTTTCCTTTATTTCCTTTTATACTAGAACTGTTGCAAAGTCTATTACCCTTACCTTGCTTAAAAATACTAATAATTACTTTCATTCACCATACTTTTAGTCTGACCCACTCCTTTATTTTCCCCTTTTCCCCATAGGCTAGTAGAGGCAAGGGTGGTAGATTTTCAGCTTTCTTGGAGAGATATTCTTGGAGATTCTTCATGTATTATTCTTCTTCTTCTTTCCAGTTTTATTTTCATTTGACTTGGGATGTACTGGTACTTGATGGGAGAGATCATTTTATGATTTTATGTACTCTAATGTTTTGTGACTGAGATGGTACTTTTCATAACACATATGTATTTGGTATTTTGAGACCTATTTGATTTTATGATGTATTTATGAAGTTTCATTTTTAACGAGTTACTATTTAAATGTTTCCGCTGTTTTATTTATTTGTCTTGTGAATCTTAGTCTCTGTAAAGTTTTTAGCTATACCTATAACGCACCATATTCTTTAGTGTGCCCTTTTTAGGTATACTAAGGAGTGTGGAGTGTTTCAGTATTAAGTGGTTGTTTGAAGGTCTGCCTCTTTCCCTTATATGAAGTATTAAATGGTCAGGATTGGGTTTAGGCATGATTGAGGATACCTTGGGAAGGTTCACTTCAATTGAAATATTAAGTGTTTGAAGAGATTTCTATGCAATGTCGGCTAGATAGAGACCCGTGTGGAGTCCGTCTTGAGACTAGGTATTAAATGATGGAGGCCTACCTCAATGGAGATCTTAAATGGTCAGAGTCCACCTTTTTTTCCATTAAAAGGTATTAAGTGGCTTGGGTTCTATCTCTCACATTGGTAGACATTAATAACAATAGTTATGGGTTATTGATTGTGGGAAAACTTGCTTTGATGATTGAAGGTATAAAGTGGTTGAGGGCTTGTCTCGTTCCCTTATATGAAGTATTAAATGGTTTTGAATATAGTTTAAAATGCAAAAGGCATATCCTTATCTAAATTATACTGCCCAAGTACTGATATAGAAAGGCCCAAGATTTTTTATTCACCAAACATTGTTGTTCTGACTACCTCCTCTACAACACAGGTTAGGAAAAGGGACGATGATCAAAATGACGATGACTATGAGAGGAGCGTATGTGAGTAGTCTATTTATCCCTTTATGCTATTTTCTGATGTATCCATTTGAAGTTAAAAATGAATTTTTGAGCAAGATGATGAAACGGTTATTGTTGACGTTATGTTATGGTTTGTTCTTATGACATTTGGAATTTGAAATAAAATGGGTACTGTTTATGCTATTATATTTTATTCTTCCACTATGAGCTCTGAATGAATAGATAAATAGCTCTGTATTGTTCTTTTTACCAACTGATAGCCAGCTTTGGAATGAGTCTAAGTTTTGATTGATCTTTTCTAGGTTGGGATTTAGGCCTGTTTTGGGGTGAGTTGTTACATTTGATTTCAGAGCCTATTTTACTCAATTAACAGGGAAAAGTATACATATGGATGGCATATTTGTTATTTATGAAAACATTTTCCAAAAACCCCTACTGTATATATATACTATTTTTGAACATATGCATACACACTAGGCAAATCTTTTTTTCAACATATGATACTATCGTAGGAAGTTATAACTAAAAGCTCAACCTATTTATAGTTGATATTGCTGATAATCATTCTTTTTCTGAGGCTGGGTACCCTACCCGAGAAAGACCTGCCATTCGAGGAATGCCCAAATGGTTTAAACAATACCTCGAGCAAGTATGTGAAGTCCCTGTTCCTTAAGCTGCACTGGCGGCACTCGTTACCCTGCCTGCTGAAACAGCACCCCGTCCTGTTGACTTTTCCAAGATGTATAAGAACTTTCTTAATATGAAAGGATGAGCATATTCTAGAATAGATGGTTTTGTGGAGTCAAGGACTTGGATAAATGACTGCAAGAAGATATTTTGGAGGACCGGTCGGGAGGATCAACATAAGAGAAGAATGACAGCTTGGCACCTTATGGGAGAAGCTCGGGATTGGTGGAGTGTTATGGCTAAGGATAATGTTGGTAGGATTTTCACTTGGGATGAATTCAAGGAAAGATTTGAATCAAGGTTTATGTCAAGGGCCGAAATAAATTTATAACTGGAAGTTTGGGATGAGCTTGATCGATACACCTATGAAAAATGCCATGAAGTTTGTGAAGGGCCTAAGCTCCACGCTTCAAGAATTGTTGTTGACCCAAGTGCCCGCTAGTGCCATATACGAGACGTTAGTTGAGATGGCTTTGCTGCAGACGGCTAGTGAGGGAAAAAAAGAGATGGACAAGGATATGGCAGGACTTACTCAAAATCAAACCAAGTAGGGGAACTCTTAGGAGAATAAGAAGTTGAAAGGAAAATTCAAGAAAGAGAGTAAGGCGTGTAAAAGATGCCAAAAGAAGGGCCATGCAGCCAAAGATTGTAGGGTGAGTCTGATGAAGGAAGCTTTTAAGAGAAAGTGTTATCACTACCACGAGGAAGGGCACCTCAAGAACCAGTGTCCAAAGTTGACGAAGGAAGTGCCGAGTGGACAAGCCTATGCCATTGAGGCTGCCCCTATTTCGAGTAGACCACCCTCTAAAGACTAAGGAAAGTCAGCATTGGATGGTATAACTCTTATTTTTGGGGCTACAATTCGTACCCTATTTGATTCTGAAGCATCGCATTCCTTCATAGCTTGGAATGTAGTCAACTCCTTAAATCTTCAAACCCAATTTGTCACCATCCCAATAGTAGTCTCTAATCCTATTGGGGGGTCGACACATCTCTTTTTAATTTGCAAAGATCTAGTTGTGGACATATATGACGGTGATCTCATATGTAATGCGTACGTTCTAAATTTTGTGGGATACGGACTTATCTTGAGAATTGATTGGTTATCATACTATAGGGCAATTTTAGATTATGGTAGGAGGGTTATGCGATTAAAGAGTTGTTGAGGGTGAGACCTAAAGGTCTACTGTACACTCCAAGACTGGGTCGAAGCAAGTTATCTGTACTCATTGAGCCTGTCTTATATTGAGCTTTCATCCATACTCATAGTTAGAGAATTTTCCGATGTCTTTTAGGAAGTCTCGGGTCTCCCACCTTAAGTGGAGGTCTGATTTAGAATTGATTTATAGAAGGACGCTAGACCAATCACTCTGCCATTAAGACACATGACCCTCAAAGAAAGACGTGAATTGGACAAGCAAATCTCGGAGCTGTTATAGAAAGGATCCATCCGACGTATACTTCGGAATGTGAAGCCCCTATTGTTTTTGCAACTAAGGCAGACAGCTCATTGAGACTACACGTCGACTATAGGGAACTTAACAAGTTGACAAGGAAGAATAGGTATCCCTTACCTAGGATAGACAACTTGTTCGATCAACTTATGGGAGCAAAAGTCTTCTCTCAATTGGACTTGGCAACAAGAATTCATCATTTGACGATCACAAAGAACAAGTCGAAGATCGCATTCCGCACACCAGATGGACTCTATGAGTGGGGTGATGCCTTTCAGATTGACGAATGCCTTTCAAAGTATTTAGGGGACAACTAAATAAGTTCGTCGTAGTGTTTTTTGATGATATCTTAGTATTCTCCAAGAGTGAAGGAGAGCATGATAATCACTTAAGGGAGATACTAAGGACCTTAAGGAGGCACCAACATAGAGCTAAATTTTTAAATTTCCACTTTTGGAAGGAGTGGTAAGGTTTCTTGGACACATCGTTTCTGAGCATGGATTGGCGGTGGACCCCGCAAAAGTGGAAGCTACTCAAGAGTGGAGAGTTCCAAAGAGTGCAACGGAAGTTAGAAGCTTTCTCAGATTAGTTGGCTTTTATTGGAAGTTCATAAAGGACTTTGCAAAAAGAGCAGTCCCTTTAACCCGCTTAACTAAGAAGAATCTAGCCTTTACTTGGGATGATAAATACTCTGAAGCTTTCGAGAAACTTAAGGAACTATTGACAAGTGCACCTATGCTTACCATTCTCGATGGGAAAGCCTTTTACAATTTTTACGGATGCATGCAGCATGGGATTGGAAGTGGTTCTCATGCAAGAAGGAAGGGTAGTAGCTTATACTAATAGGAAACTGGAGGACCATGAAAAGAGATATCCAATTCACGACTTGGAGTTGGCAACTATTGTCTTTGCCTTAAAGATGTGGAGGCACTATCTTTTGGGAGAAAGGTTTGAGTTTCTCACTGACCATAAATTACTCAAGTACTTATTTTCTCAAAAATATTTAAACCTTAGACAACAAAGGCGAATGGAGTATATAGCATCATTCGACTTTGGTATACAATATAGCCTTGGAAAAGGGAACATTGTCCCCGATGCACTTAATCAGAGGCATGCTAACTTCGGTGCTATATACGTATGAAGGAAGTTGGAGTCCCTTTCAAATTTCAACTTCCAACCATCAACGGAACCCATCCAAGGCTTTTTGTTAGTGATAGCGGTTAAGCCAGATTTGATGGACCACATTGGACTTGAGAAAAAGAAGGATAAGAGGATAGTGGAGATTCTAGATAAGTTGAGAAGAGGAGAACTTTCCTTATGTCAGTAGTTATGCAGTTGACGAGAAGTGATGTTTAAAATGAGGCGGATGCCTTTGTGTACCAACGATTGATAGTGTGATCGAGGAAGTGCTTGCAGAGTGTTACCGCTCAAAGGTAACCATTCACCCCAGAGGAGACAAGATGTATAGGGATATGAAGAGAATTTACTTTTGTCCGGGAATGAATAAGAGAGTAGCTGTGTTTGTTGCTAGATGTTTAACATGTCAAAGAATAAAGGCTGAGCAAGGGAAACCCAAAGGATTGTTGTTACCATTGGAAATTTTGACTTGGAAATGGGGGCACATTTCAATGGACTTGTAGAAGGATTTCCTAGGAGTCAGAGGGGCAATGAAACTATTTGGGTCGTAGTAGATAGACTCACTAAGAGTGCCCATTTTATTCCCGTTTGGAACAATAGGACCACAGCGTCTCTAACATAAATTTATATTAAGTAGATGGTTCGGCTATGTGGAATTCCGATAAGCATTGTTAGTGATGAGGACCCCTTATTCACTAGCGAGTTTTGGAGGAGTTTGCAGGCAGCTTTAGAAATTTCGTTGAATCTTAGCACTGTTTACCACCCATAAACCAATGGTTAAATAAAAAGGGTGAACTGAATCTTATAGGACTTATTAAGAGCTTGCATCATGGACGCAAGAGGACACTAGAAGTAGCATCTACCATTAGTTGAGTCCGCGTAAAATAATAGTTACCAAGCAACGATTGAAATGGCCCCCCTTTGAAGTGTTTTATGGGAGGCCATGTAAATCGTCAAATTGTTGGTGTGGAACCACTAAAAAAATTATGCACGGACCAAATTTGATTCGTGATACTTTGGAAAAAGTAGAGTTGATCAAGCAACGTATGAAGGCAACGTAAGACCACTAGAAATCCTATGCCGACAAGAGAAGGAAAGAGTTAGAGTATGAAGTTGGATACTCGGTATTCATCAAAGTCACCCATCTTAGAATAGTCATAAGGTTCGGTAAGTTTGGGAAATTGGCACCAAGATTTGTTGGACCTTTCTGATTTTTGAAAAGAATAGGAAGATTTTCTTACCATGTGGAGCTACTGGATAGATTCGTAGGAGTCCATGACGTTTTTCACATCTCACATTTGAGAAAATGCCTTCACAACACAGCCGTTGTGTAGAGCCTGATCAGTTGAGGGATATTGAGATGAAGCCATTAGCATCACGTGCCGTCGCACGCATTGTGGATCATGGAACTAGGAAGCTGCGCAACAAAGAAATTAGGTTGGGGAGATAACTCGACGGAAAGCACATGGGAAACTGAAGGAAAAAATAAGGATCTCTCATCCTAAGCTTAACTTTTCTCTCTAAGATTAGGTTTCAGGTTGCATCGTGGTTGATATGGTAGGAGATGGTTTCAACACTTTTCACTATCACTTTGCACTCACGTAGAAATCTTTATGCATGTTTAGGGTATTTGCATACATACTTATATGTCATGAACACTCACTCACTCTAGGATTGAGCTCGCTTATAGTATATCTGCAACACATAGCACATTGCACTATTAGTTGAGTAGATGGTTGCGTAGATAAACATGGATGTTTATTGTGCATCACGATGTTTGCCCCTTAGGAAGATTTTGGGACGAAATCCTTTTAATGAAGGAAGAATGTAACACCTCGTAAAATCAATCATAAATAAATAGTTTGGATAAATTAATTTAAATAAGATACAGATAAAAACAGAAATTTTGCAAAAGTTGGAATTTGACCATGAAAGTTATGCCATAGCGTTCGTGGTGAAATTCTGATCAGTTTCCATATATAATATGCTGAAAATGGAGCTCAAACGAAGAAACTATGGGCAGTCGAAGTTTTTGGGTTGAAAATAATTTAAATAAAACTTAAAATTAGATAAATAATTAATTTCCAAATTTGAAATTTAAAAGTTAACTATAATTATACTTAAGGGTTAAGTAAAAGTTAAAACTAACGTTAACGTTAAATAATAATTAAGGAAGAAAATAAATTAACAACGACAATAATCTTAACATTCCCGAAATAGGGGAGTGGTCGACCCTTTGACCACGATCGATCGAGTACTAACGGTCAACCAGTGGACGGTCGACCGCCGCCTGTAAGTGGCAATTAGGGTTTAGTTTATTTTAACGTACCAGATTTTATTATTTTTAACCGAGCTTCATCCAACGGATCTGGTGCGTTCCAACCACTATAAATAAGAGCTTAGCCCTTCATTTTTATTCACATAATATTTTGGGAACATCAGCGAAGCTCTGTCGGTTCGTCTCTTCATAGATTTAGAAAACTCCACTAGAGTTTCAGATAAGAAATCACACACACACACACACACACACACACATATATATATATATATGTATATCTTTGTTTATTGTTAATTTTCTCAACCTCTTCTCCTCCAAACCTATAATTTTCTTAATCTAACATATATACAAATCACATGCTGTATATATCAAAAAGAAGAGATTTGAAAAGGTTCATCGAAGGCGTGTCAAATCCAAGAGAAGGCAAAGCTAAGGACCTCCGTGAGTGGAAATCTTAGTTTTTCTATAAGATAATTTGCTAGAGGAGAAAATCATGGAATATATTGATATGTAATCAGATTGTCACCAAAAACAGAAAAGGACTTGGATATGAGGGAGTTGAATAAATTAGAGAAAAGAATTGTGATAAGATCAAATTTCACAAATAATTGTCAAAGTGTTCGATTAGTGGAAAAATTAGGCATTGTTATACCGCTTTTTGTCCAGGCAGTATACCAACGGATTTGGCCGAATGGATTTTGTGATCATCAAGGCAGGAATCCCGAAGAGATGATTATGAGGCAGATCGGTTATAAACAAGACTATGGACGATGGTCGAGTGGATTCAGATGAATTACACTCTGGAATTGGTTAAGTATGGAGTTGACACTTCGTGCATGCAAGGGATCAGATCGAAGTACTTCCCCAAGGCAAGGGATCAGATCGGATTAATATGGCTATGGATTGCTCGGATTGGCAGAACAACTCAACGATGACTTCTTAATAACTCGACGAACAATGCATCAACTCAAGAATCAACTTTGGAAACAAGAAGTAAGCAACATGAAGGACCCACATGAGGGTTTGCAAGCCACCACGTGGCATGGAGAAGGGGTCGGCTTCAAACCCTCTTAGGGTTGAGTGATCGGCCTGAATTTTTTTGGGTTGGGTCGTCTTGGCTTGGAGATTCCAGATCTGAATTTTGAGCGAGATATTTGCATGTCTTATCCTATAAATACAACAGGCTTGGTATTCATTGAGGGACCCCTCCCTCTATGCAAGGGATCGGATCGCATCAGCTTAGTGGTACGACTCAATGAAAATCGACCGATATCTCAAAATCCAGAAGTCAACCATACATGAAACTTTGGGAACATGGTGCTAACAACCAGGGGGACCTAATAGAGGGTTCGCAACATGCCACGTGGCCTCCAAGCGGGGTTGGGACCGATCGCTATTCCTTGGGAATAGGGCCTTGTACTTTTTGGGGTCACCTCGTCTACATCTCGAGATTTTACTTCCAAAATATCAAGGAGATATTTGGTCGTCTGCACATATAAATATAGAGTTCATTATTCATTTTGGGGATTTTTTGGCTGGCTATTCTTCATTACTCTTTTCTCTTCCTTCATTAGTATTCTAAGTCAAAGAACATCTGTACTTGTAATCTTATAGTACAAATAATAAGAATATTGGAGTGGACGTATGTCAGAGTTTGTCGAACCAATATAAAATTCGCATGTTCATTTACTTTTCTGCACTAAATTTGTGACTTATGAACTTATATTATTTTCTGATTGGTATTTTTATTGGATTAGAAGTGCTTTCACATTACTTGGGTGTTGGTGGCCATTTTTACCGCCAACATTTTGGTGCTTTCACTGAGAAGGCTAGCACTCGCTGATTTTGAGAAGATTTGGAGCTTGGATCGATGGTGAGGCAATCAGCAAGGAGACCGTTGGTTAAAAGGAGTCATCATGAAGGAAGTCAAGATGCTTCCTCAGAAGCTGGAGCTAATCAAACCTTCGTCTACGTCACCAGGGATAAGATGGAGACTATGGTGGGAGCGATGCAGGAGTAGATGAAGAAGAGGTAAGAGGACATGATGCATAATTTTCTCAGACAACTTGGACAAGTTGAAGCACAAAATCAAGGATTTGGAGTAATTGGAAATCAGGATTAATGAGTTGAAGCAGCAAGAACCGCTGGATATCAAAATGGAGGGCATGCAAATGGAGCAAATTGGTAGGAGAAAGGAGTGGAGCGGCCGAGGGAAATCCCCGGCCAACAGGGAGAGGTCGGTGTCAATCCCTCCGGAGGGGTCGGCACCGATCCCCAAGGGCTTGAGGGCATGCCCCTGGGTCTGGTCGGTCAGGATGTTGGTGAGCCTATGGTCAATCCTATGGAGTTTGGTGCGAATCGGAATTTGAATGCTCGTCTGGAAGAGTATGATCTGGGATACCCTCGTAGAGTTGGGGGCAGGCTGGAATGGAAGCTGGAATGGTTAAAGATTGGAATCCAGGACTCGGAGTAGATACTAGTGGGCTTGGACATGGATTGGAGCGACTGAGGGCAAACCTCAGCCAAGGAAGATGGATCGTCACCGATCCCTTTATAGGGATCGACATCACTCTCCAAGGAACTGGGGACACGACTTTGGTTGGCTTTGGAAGGAATCAGACAGCGGTGGTGGAACTGGAGCAGCCATCATCCGCCATAAATTGGAGCGAGCCTGGCTTAAGGGTACAAGTCGTCATCTCTTAATCGGGATGGCGTGACTAAAAAAATAAACTCCATAATAAAAAGGCTAAATCACTTACACATGTATGTGATCGAGATCAGTCCCTAGGCATGCTCTGAGATGGTGATGAACCGCTATAATAAACGGGTCTTAATAACTTAAATCTGTGTTAATGCGATGAACAAAACATGTCACAGTTGTCCTGACCGGAGCGATGGGGCAATAACTGCAAGGTATGAGTCCATTCACCAGAGAGTGACATGATGGACTCGTACATGGATTAAGTCCACGACTGGGGATCGAGGCCGGAGAAGAATACCTAAATAATCGCGCTATGTTCCAACCGGAGAGATGGGATCGGAGAAGCAAGAAGTGGGTTGCTTCATCGGACAGCGACAGGATCAGCCTACTTATCATTATGCCCTTCTTATCGAAGAGTGAGTGAGGTCCAGCAAGGGTCCAAAGAGACCATGATCGGCTCGGAGAGGCTATGATTCATACTTGTTAGTCATTGTTCCCCTTCCATCGGAAAGCGACTGGATGGGGTCCAGCAAGGGTCCGCAGAGACCATGATCGGCCTAGGCAGACCATGACATCGCGTTTTGTTCAGGGACACCGAACCGGAGTGCAGGACGTGATATTGGTTCATCGGAGAGGGACGACTTACTTGTTGTTGTTCCCCTTTCGCTGGAGAGTGACAAGATGGGGTCAAGTAAGAGCTTGGAAAAGATGTGATCGGTCCGGGGAGATTACGAACCAGGCTATTGGTCCGACGAGATCTTGGAATTGGCTAATGATCTGGAGAGATCAATGACTTGGGATGATGATCCAGAGAGATCAAGGCTTTGGACTTGGCGAACGATCCGGCTAGGTCGCGGATTTGGTTAATAGCTTTGGATGGATATGGATTTGGAATTGGCTATCGACTCTGAACAATCGCGGATTTCGTTAACGGCTTCCCGGGCGAACATGGGACAACTTACCGCGATTTGGCTTGGCAATGGATCAGATTATGGATTGGATACATCGGCTGTTGATGGATTCTGGACTTCAGACTTTTGGTAACTCAAAACATGCCTTCTTACCGCAAGGTATGTTTTAGGGGGCAAATTTTATACCGCCTTTTGGCCAGGCAGTATACCAATGGATTTACCAAACGAATTTCATGATCATCAAGGCAGGAAGCCTGAAGAGATGATTATCAGGCATGGAGATTGATTATAAGCAAGGCTATGGACGATGGTCAAGTGGATTCAGATGAATGACACTCTGGAATTGGTTAAGTATGGAGTTGATACTTCCCTTAAGCAAGGGATCAGATCAGAATACTTCCCTTAAGTAAGGGATTGGATTGGATAATATGGCTATGGATCATTTGGATTAGCAACACAACTCAACGATGAACTCTAATTAACTCAGTGAACAATGCATCAACTCGAAAATCAACTTTAGAAACAAGAAGTAGGCAACATGGGGGACCACGTGAGGGGTTGTAGGCCGCCACATGGCATGGAGAAGGAGTCGGCTTCGACCCCTCTTTGGGGTAAGCGATCAGCCTGAATTTTTTTGGTTCGGGTCATCTTGGCTTGGAGATTCCAGATCCAAATTTTAAGCATGATATTTGCTCGTCTTCTCTTATAAATACAGCTGGCTTGGCATTTATCGAGGGATCCCTCCCTCTATACAATGGATCGGATCGCATCAGCTTAGTGGTATGGCTCAACAGAAATCGATCGATATCTCAAAATCCAGAAGTCAACTATACATGAACCTTTGGGAACATGGAGCTAACAACCAGGGGACCCAACAAATTGTCCACAGCATGCCACATGGCCTCCAAAAGGGGTCGGGGCTGACCATTATTCCTTAGGAATCGGGCCTTGAAATTTTCTGGGTTACCTCGTCTACATCTCAAGATTCTGCTACTGAAATTTCAAGGAGATATTTGGTCGTCTAGACCTATAAATACAGGGTTCATTGTTCATTTTGGTGATCTTTTGGATGGCTATTCTTCATCTCTCTTTTATCTTTCTTTATTAATAGTTTAAGGCAAAGAACAACTGTACTTGTAATCTTACAATATGAATAATAAGATTATTGGAATGGAGGTAGGCTGGAGTGTATGTAGGCCAGATTTTGTCGAACCACAACAAAATCCGCGTGTTCATTTACTTTTCTACACAGAATCTTTGATCTGTGAACTTATATTATTCTCTTATTGGTATTGTTATTGGATTGGTGGTGCCACTACTAGAAAAGGGCTTGAAACCGACAGCTAGGGCCGACGGCTTCCGACGACAAATTTCCGACGGCTTCCGACGGGCCGTCGGCGGCCGTCGAAAGCCATCGGAAATCTGCGATTATAGCTCCAGCCGAGAGCTTTCTTCCTCCTCCTCTTCATACGAAAATTCCCCCCAAAAAACCCCCAAATTCAACCTCCAAATTTCCAATCCCTAATTTCTAGCTTCCGGATCTTCCAAGGCTCCCTAATCAACCTCCGTTACTCTTAATCTCAGGTATAATCTCTTATTTTTGTGAAAAATTCAGTTTTTACCCTAATTCTAGATTTGCATAAATTGATAAATTAGGTCGAATTAGTGATTGCAATTGTTTCCAATAGCGTAATAACAGTTTATAGCATCACATGGTATACCGATTTCATCTTTTATCGTGAAATTGTGAAAAATACGTATAATTTGTGGTTGTCATGTATATGTAAATTGTTGTGTATGCCTTGACTCGACGATTGTATACGTTATTTGGAATAAGATAAATTGATTGAATGAACTAGGAGTATTATATTGTGCGCGTATTTACTTATGAAACAAAAAAATGCATTACTCTAAATTATATTGTGTGTATTGAAAAATGACAAAAATGTTAAAACAGCCTTAAGTTAATGTAATACGTTGAATAAATGTGTTAAATTAATATATATTTTTGTAAATGTGAACATTGAGTAAAACTGTATTTTTTCGTAAAATGCGCGCATGTAACTGACAAATGTCCCTTAGAGAGTTTTTGGCCCCGTCTGACGAGTGTTGTACATGATCGTTGTATAAATAGTCGTTCTTTTCGAAAAACGACCATTTATATTCATCTGGTACAATGTTTGTCGGATTTGTCCCTGTATTGGACAAGTTATGAACACAGTAAGCATTTACATTTCGTATACTACTTCGTCTCAAACGGTTCATAAAATTTCGGCCTAACTTTTCTTTTTTGTTTCCTGCGTACACGCATTTGTGTACAATGTTGGGAACAAAAGGGAAATGCTGCCGAAATTTTGTTAAATCGTTTGAGACGAAGTAATATACGAAATGTAAATGCTTACTGTGTTTGTAATGGGAAGTAGGATGCCTGACCAATGAAAAAAAATTATATATATTTTTAAATCGTTACGTTAAAAAATAAAATATGCCCTATTTGAAAATATTTTTAAATTTGTGAAGTTGTTCTTTAAATTCAAAATATTATACGACCATGAAAATAATCTTTTTCGAATTTGTATTCTTCAAAATAAATATTAAATTTTGAACTTCTCATTTTGTCAAATAGGAAAAATGATTAATTATTTTGTTGATCGGAGGAGATGGATGTACCAAAGAAAAGGACTGAGGGGCTCAATAAAAGAAGATTTTTATAATGGTATAAACGTGTTTGTTGAATTCGCTTTAAGTAATAACGGAAACGATCCAGAAATTCGTTGTCCGTGTAGTAGGTGTAGACATTTGAAGTATTTGTTACCAGATATTGTGAAAGTTCATTTGTGCAAACACGATTTTGCACCCGAATATTATGTTTGGGATCGACATGGAGAAGTTGTAGCAAAT
Source organism: Allium fistulosum (assembly GCA_030737815.1). Lineage (NCBI taxonomy): Eukaryota > Viridiplantae > Streptophyta > Magnoliopsida > Asparagales > Amaryllidaceae > Allium > Allium fistulosum. The sequence goes on along the minus strand of CM060902.1, from coordinate 1,002,225,872 downwards.
ACTTCTGTAGAGTCTGAAAGTGTCGTTAACGAAATAGTTTCAACGACCCGTATAGAAAATATGGTCGAAGATGCAGCACGATCAATGTTTCCTATGGTTGAAGTTGACGACGATGATGGAAATGTTGAAGAACCAAATATTGAAGCTAAAAAAATTTATGATTTACTAGATGCAGCTAAGAAAACTATTTGGGATGGTTGTAAAAGCGGCACTCAGCTGTCAGTAATCGCAGAATACATTGCGATGAAGTCAAAATACAACATCACTGAAGCTGGGTTTACGGCTGTTGTACAAGCTGCAAAAAGACATATGCCGCCCGATAATCAAATGTGTGAAAATCACTACGAAGTTAAAAAACTTATGTCGGCTTTTGGTTTACCGTATCAGAAAATAGATACATGTTTAAAAGGATGCATGTTGTTTTGGAAAGAAGACGCAAACCTTAGAAATTGTAAAGTTTGTAACCAGGAGAGATACAAACCAAGAAAAAAGAAGGGGAAGGAAGTTCCGTACAAGCGTATGCACTACTTACCCATAACTCCAAGACTTCAAAGATTATATGCATCTTCTGTAACTGCCTCTAATATGAGGTGGCATAGCGTGAGAACAAAGGAAGAGGGTACGTTGACACATCCGGCCGATGGAGAAGCATGAAAGCATTTCGATAAAACGTATCCAAATTTTGCAGCGGAGAGTCGAAATGTTAGATTAGGATTATGTACGGACGGTTTTTCTCCATTTTCTCAATTTGGTTCTAAATATTCATCCTTGCCCATTATCGTCACACCGTATAATTTACCTCCATGGATGTGTATGAAAACGCAATATATGTTTCTTACTGTTGTCGTTCCTGGCCCCGACGATCCGACACAAGGAATCGATGTATATTTACAACCGTTGATTGAGGAGTTAAAAATACTGTGGAACGAAGGAGTAGAAACATACGATGTGTCCAAGAAGAAAAATTTTCGTATGTTTGCTTCTTTGTTGTGGACTATAAGTGATTTTCCTGCCTATGCAATGCTTTCGGGATGGAGTACTGCCGGTCGTCTAGCATGTCCATATTGCATGGATGAAATACGAGCGTTTTCTTTACCTCATGGTAAGAAAATTTCATGGTTTGACTGTCATCGATATTTTCTCCATGTAAATCATCCCTTCAGAGGAGACAAGAAAAACCTTTTAGCTAATAGAGTAGAAACCAGACAACCACCGACGATATGGTCAAGCGAAGACATATATGAACTTGTCAAGGACTATTAATTTGACGTGATCGAAAAATAATGTATAAAATTTTGAATGTATAGGCAGAGTCGGATAGAAACTCTACAAATAGAAATAAGAATCCCGTCACTCATCGCGGAGGATCGAAGTCGTTTCAGCAGTATCGGCAGGAGTTGGTAAACTTACTGAATAATAAATGTAAATAGTTTATACTATATGATTTTAAATGTATAATAATTGTATGTAACAATCAACTTCAGGAAGCCGAGTCACATGGTCCTGTCAGCTATATGGACGTGTTCACCCGTACGCATGCTGTCGAGCATGTTAATCCAGACGGGACTGTTTCGTACACATGGCAGGACGATAAATCCAGCAAAAGCCATGTAAGCATATTTCATTTTATTCAGTATTAGTAATTGTTTTAATTGTTAAACTATGATGACATAAAATATGATATTATTAATTTGTTAATGCAGGAGAAGTTTATGGAGCAGCGGCAGAAACTCCTTGCTGACACGGGTCGAGATCAGCTGACGACCAATGAGGAAGACGTTATTTTTGAGTCCGTTATGGATCCAGCAGAGCATGGTCGACGATACGGATTTGGCAATTTAGCGGTAAATAATTTACCTTTTCTTAAAATACTTAAAATATGATATTTTCACCTTTTCAAAACAATAAACTTGGATTTTATTTATTTTTTAATTATTGCAGTCCAGTAGTCAGAGTAGGGGACGGTGGAGTAGACATCAGAGCGATCTTGCAGATATAGAAGAATTGCGGACTAGAGTTGCCCAGTTGGAGGAGCAGAACCGCCAACAGGCCATGCACACCGCACAGTTGTTAGAGTACATGCAGCAGCAGCAGGGTGGTGGTCACTTTCCTTCCTCGGCTGGCTCTGGATCTGCAGGAGATTGATTCATTACTTGCTTTCTTGTTCGTTCAGGTATGTTTTGTTTTAATTTAGAATGATTTAGTAGACGGCGTAGGTAATTGTTGATTTATGTATAATTATGTTTGACATATTTGGTTCTATGGTAGTATGAGAACGTGTATGAGAATATTGATGAATTTGTGTATTAACAACATGGTAGAACAGTTATTGTTAGGATTATGTTAATGTTGGAATGGTTATTTATATTTTGATGTAATTTTATTTATTTGTGTGTTTATTAAATATTTTGTGGTTTAGGTTTGAATATTTGGTTGGACTATTGTATATTGGATTGTGCAATATTGATATTATAGTGTTTGGAAGAGAAATGTGGTTGGAAGGCTAAATTTGCAGCAAATATAAAAAAAACAGCAGATTTTCGACGGCTTCCGACAGCTTACTGGTCAAAATTTCCGACGGCTCACGACGAATAACGGCGGCCTGTTTCAGACGCTTTCCGGCGGTTTCCGACGGTTTCCGACGGGCGTCGGTAACCGTCGGAAACCGTCAGAAACCGTCTGGATCCGTCGGAAATGGATACGACAGCGTCCGTCGGAAGCCGTCGGAAATACTGCTTCCCGACAAAGCCATTTCCGGCGGCTATTTCCGACGGCCGCCGACGGTTTCCGACGGCCGCCGACGGCTTCTGGCCGTCGGAAAACGTGTTTCCCCTTGTAGTGTGCTTCTACATTACTTAGGTGTTGGTTGCCATTTTTTCCGCCAACAGGCATAAACAAAATAAGTGTTGGTTTAGGAATAAACACAAAACTATTAAATAAATCTAGGTCCCAAAAGGTACAAATGTAAACCTTCTTAAAGTTTAACGAGTTTGGGTTTCCAAGGGTACAATAGTTAGTACTAATGGTTTGATATATATAAAAAATTGGGTACCAAAGATTTCAAAGGTAAATGAATGTGGTCCTACATCCTTTGCTGGGCCACTAGCTTCGTCTAATATTTAAGTACAAAAACGGGCTAAGGAGCAACTATGGTAGCGGAAGACTTCAAATTGTTCTATATATGTTTGATGAGCAATAATTCCAAACGTTCCTTAGCCTAGAAATATGAAATGGAGATCTATATACTTTGGATAAAAATGGTAAATAAGAATACGACATCAAAGGTGAATAAAGGTACGATCTCTAAACCCTATTTCCTTTTCTTGTAGTTAATTCTGTTTTTTTTGCTGACAATGTTGTAGTATAATTGTCATATCTTGAGCTTCGTAATTGCGATTTGCAAAATTCAAGTTTTACTGAAAAATAGATAGAGAATCTGATAAGACTTATGTTTTGTATGTACCTAAATTTTGAACTTAAACCAATGGAAAACCGCAAATAATCCGGTATATTGTTTGAAAATTGTTTCAGAACTTTCCAACATAGTTGTAGTATTTTGACTATAATTTCTACTTTGTTATTCTGATTTATAAAATTATAGATGTTTTAAAGCCCTTATAGAAAATTATACAATTTTTATTCTTTTTGTTTCAACAATTCATTTTAGAAATCCATGAAAATTTTCTTATGGTTGATTATCATTCCCGAATTATATTTTACACGGTTGTAGTAAATCGATCATAACTTGAACATTGTTACTTCGAATTTTGAAATTATTAAAGTTATGAAAAGTGACTTATAATACTACAACATCAATGTTTTGAGTTTTTGACGATTCATTTATAAAACCTTTGAAAGTAGTAATCATGTCAGCATCTTACTTGAAAAGTGTTTTTGATTTATGCAAACAAGCTATAGTATTTCAGAATAAATTTTGATCGATTTGTCGTTTTGACTTGAAACCAATTTTGTTGATTAGCAATATGGAGTATCTTAATCTTCCATGTTTAGTGCTAAATCAAATTATGGACTTAAAATTTTCAAATAGTGGTTTCAAGTGGATTGAATTTTCAAAACATCATTGTTCGATTGTTGATGTACGATGATTTTTATGCTTGTGATATACTACAACATGAGATAATGCTATGTTCATTCCCTTTGATGATGACTAACAAATAATTTGTTGGAGAATTTTTGGTTGTTCGTGCCTTTGCTTGATGATATGACTTTACTCGGAAATTCGAATTTTTGAACCAACTCAATTGATATTGTGGAGTACGTGGTATACTTGTTTAATGATACTTATATTTTATGCTTAAAATTGATAATGAGAAATTGAGTGACTGGATAAAAAATAGTATTTGAGGTATCAATATTTGTCGTCATGGGTACTATGAGTAGCCGAGATAACAAGTAGTATTATGTAAGCTTAATTTCTTCTTTCTCATCTGATCATTTGGTATGTCTTTACTTTATGGTTCCTTCAGTCTAAGCTTTATGATATATTGTATAAGTCGATTGATACTTTACATGTTTTCCATTGCTCCCCATATTTATTAATTAAGTGGATAATTTGAAATAAGAAATTTTGAAATAATCTCGTTTAAAAGCTGTTTAGTTAATAGAAAAAGCACAAGTGACATATATTTTGCTAGGACATTACTTAGTTTCATGGCCAATAGAAACAAAATCTCGTTGCATTATCTACGACTGACTCAGAAGATATTTGCATTGAACACATTTCAATTGATTTTCAATTAGCAGACATTTTTACAAAACCCCTTCTAGAAAATAGATTTTCACAACTTCGTTTGGATTTGGGAATTTTACAAATAACTTAGATTTTTCAATTTTCTTTATTTTTCTATTTTCTTTTAATAAAAGATACTCTTGTTTTCTTCAGTGAGGAATTTACTCTAGAAAGATGGTAGTTGATTGCTTGAACCTTTAGAAATTCATCAAAAATCATTAATAGTGATGAAGGAAGTGATAGCAATGATTAAATTATACTTCAAAATTAGTTGAAGGATATGTTAAAATTTCATGAAAATTGAACAATTTTTATAATATTTTTTAATTAATACATATTCCATGTCAATTTCTGTTCATATAATCCTTTTTACGATCCATATACCAATATTTGATATAGTATGCAGAAGTTGGTATTTCAAAAAATCACCGGTACAAAACAGAACATTTTCTTTGCTTTATTTGCTTCAGTTGTTTTAGAAACCGAAGCAATTAATATCATTTGCGTTGGTTCCTATGTGACAACCGAAGAAAATACAGTATAAGAAGAATTTTAGATGTACATTATATCATTTGCGTCGGTTGTCCTATAGAACCGAAGCAAATACTTAGAAGAAAATACGAATTTGGGATGTACATAATATATTTTACGCCGACTTTTTTTATAAAACCAAAGCAAAAGACTTATAACGAAATAAATCCGTCGGTATGTGAAGCACGCGATCGGTTATTATATTATAACATTCTAATGGGCACAAAGCGGCTTAGAAAAATCATACCCGACCCACTTCAATTCGTCATTTTGTCTTCATGTCAGCGTGTGAGAAGCACGTGATCGTTGACGAAAGCCAAAATCATACCCGCCTGCTTTGATTTCCCAATCATCATTCAAACACTTAGAAGAAAAAAGAAAAATCATGGTAGCCCTCGAAATCCCAATCCATCATTCTTCATAGCTCGATTTTTAATTTCCTCGCAATCGTACAGATCTAGTTCGTAATAGCTTCCATTTAGGATTTCCTCACAACGTTCATATGCATAGAATGATTTCCACACAATCATTGCGATTTCAAGTAATGCTTTAAACTTTTTTCCGAACTACAAATGAAATAAATTGTAATTTGTAAAGAAAAATGTTATTGGGTTAGCTAAGGAACATGCTTTCTTTTTGTAAACCTTTGGATTTCATTGTGAATAAATTAAACAATGGAAAATATAAATAAGTAATTTCAAAATCGGTGATTGGAAGAAATATTAATTATAGTTGTATGAAATTTAATATTACATTACTTGTCCAGAAGGGAAAGGTAAATTTAATTTTCAAATAGATTAAAAAACTTCTATTTTGGTTCATTTTTTATTGTTATAAACGAAGAAAGATGGAGAAATGTTGAATTTATTTACAGATTTTTTGATCAAACATGCAACATTTTACAATTTGACTTAATAATCATAGTAAGATAAACAAAATTTGGAGAGGTAGTTTTGGTCAAACCTGAACATATGCATGTTGATATATTAACTTAGAGATTTTAAGAGATAGTTGGTTCCATTATGCACGAAATCGGTTGAAATCAGCACAATATTTGATGTTTACAAAGTTTTGTAGAATCTATAAACAAATATATTGAATTAAACGATGGTTTATGTCTTGTTGAAGTTAATTCACTAATTGGGAGGTCATTTGCTGCTCATTTGGAACTGAGAGAATATTTTGAAAAGCAACTTGGCTGTTCATTTCATTGCTATTTGAAATAATATAGGGTCTTGCATCACTACTTTGTGCACCGTTGTGATAAAATGGTTGAACAATGGGCCCTGGAGATGCTACGCTACTTTGTGCACCATTGCGCTTATAAAATGCGTATATCAATCAAATGAATTACGAGGAAAGACCATTTTCTACTTTACTGTGCCTTTACTGCAATGAGAACAAGCTATAGTATCACTTCTTGGTACATCTTTGTCTGAGATATAAACATAGGTGAAAGGGAAGTAACTATTTAAAAGTAAATTGCTTTTGATAAAGAGATGACTGCGTTTTGATGAGAATCTCTCTTATGCTTCTATATTTTATTTCATGATCTTTTGGGCATGGAAATTTCATCTAATGATGCATTCATTGCACTTAACATCAGATAATAAATAAATGATGATTCATAATAAAATAGTTAAATGAATTATAAAATATGGTTTAAAATTTAGTTAGTAAAATATTTAAATATGTGAATGAATTATAAATTATGGTTCAAAATTTAATTGGTTCCTTAACGCCTTCACTACATTTTGTGTATATTTTTTTAGAAGTAGTTTTAAATAACAAATTGTTTTTGAAACAAATATTCTAATAAAATTGATTTGTAAGAATTACGAAATAAATATAATGTTTATTTGAAAATAAGTGTTAAATATTAATACAACAACAAACAATTAAAGTCATTAGTCCCAAAAGGATTTGATTTATTTTAGCACGTACAACAACACAACACACCCCAGATGCAAAGTTATGCGTACGAGACAAAAAATGAAGTGCTGTCGAAATTTCATACAATTCTTAATGCCCATGAATATATGTTCAGTATAATATTCTTTACAACCATGAATACGCAATCATCAAGATCGTTTCGAATGGAACACTTAAAAAAAATTTGCTTGCATAGTGTCACTAGTATTTGCATATGGATCATAGTTGGATGTACAACTTGAAATGTAGTGATAATGAGTTCCTGCATAAAATGGAAGATTTCATTAGTTGTGCATTGAATGATCAGTTAAGAACAAGGGAAGAAACTATTTTTTTTCCTTGTAGAAGCTGCAACAATAGGAGGAGATTGCGTAACATAGAGCTTGTTAAGGATCACATAATTCGTAATGGGTTCAAGGATAATTATACATGGTGGATATGGCATGGTGAAAGTATACCTAGCAGAACTAGTGATCATGTGATTGATGATAATTTTTTTTGCTGTGTATCAATATTTTTTTCCTTTATTGTGTTTCCATGCTCAATATTGATGTTGATTATATGTTCACATAATGTGTAAGTCGTTAAATCATATATGCAATGACCTCAAAGTGGAGAACATCGGGTTTATGTGTCCCTATAAGCTTTCCCAAGTGCGGAAATATCCAGACGCGACTAATTTATATATCTTGAACAAATGGCGTGAGTCAAAATCTAAGAGTTTACTCTTAGCCTCGCACTACGAAGAGCATGAACAATAAACTTTTTGTAACTAGTTTACAAGTTTGCTTCTGATTTTAACTTTCTATAAACCTTATACTGCAGAAATCATTGTCTACTGCTTGTTTTCCATTTACAAAAGAATGAGGTTTATGTTTTTGATCCTCGAGCCGAAAGCAAGCATATTTCGGAAATTAAGCCACAAGTGAACGTGTAAGTTGTAGAATATCAGTTATAGTTTTATAGAACAACTTGTTGTTTTTTATTTTGTTGTTTTTCAGTTTGTAGTTTCTTGCATGTGTAGGGTCGTTAAACTTTATAAGGCATACAGGTGAAAGTCTTGAGGAAGTTCCTTGAAATGGAAGACTGTTAAGGTGATTGGTTTTCTAATAGAAAAAAATGTATGTCACTTGAGATATAAATTCATTTAAACCGATTGTTAATTTTCTTGTAATATTGCTATAGTGTTCTTAACAATCTGAATCAACAGATTATGTATATTATGTGATGAGGTATATGTATGATATAGTAAAAACCACCATCAAAGCATCGATTTACAGAATGTACCGCTTTAGTTTTTTTTTTTTTTGCCTTCCTTCTTTATGTTAAATAATTATATGTTTCAAGTTTCAAAACAATCTCTTAATTGCAGGACTTTGAACAAGATGGTTCTTATAGCCAATAAAAGAAGGATGAAATTCGGTATAATTTATCTACTTATATCATGCAAAACTGGATTTAGTGGTCCTTTCATTTGGAGGTGGCGTTGGAGGGGTAAGTTCCGCATCACAACATAACAATATTGTTATAATTTACGACTAAGAAAAAGAAATTTGCCTCAAAATTATATTAAATCATTTTTAATTATATTTGAAGTTATCAATATAATGTGGCGTGAGATGCTAGTTTTTACATGTTTTCCATATTATGCGCTTTTGTAGGTGACTTCAAACGTGTTTTTTGTATTATGCTCTTTTGTATCAAGCTAGCTCATTTCTTTAGCACCAAGACTAATGTAAGTTTAATTATCAGTGTATGTTTTTTGTTAGATTATTGGTTCTTTGATTGTGCTATCACTTCTCTACATCTAGTATTTTTACTATGCATCCAGTATTGATTTCTACTTTCACGTGAAGAATGTGGCATGTGGAATGTATATTTAATTCCTAGAAGCCATTTGGTTTCATGTACTTTTTAATTCCCAAAAGCCTTTTGAGTTCTGTATTTGCAAAGTAAAATTTGAAAAATCGGTTCTCTCTTTGTTTTCTTTTGCAAGGCTTGGTGGGCTGGCCTTCCACTTATGGTTGGATCAGTTAAGACATATTATATGGATTACATGCTAGTACAAACATAAAACTTTTAGTCACCCTATAACGAATTAAAAATTTATGACAAAAAAGCTGGCTAGTTAAGCGTAAAGTACATTGTATTTTCCATTTATGCCACTGCTATCATATATTTCTTTGCAGTTATATATATAAGGTTTGTAATTATTGTATTTGACTTGACCATTTCTTCTTGACAATAGGAGCCCTGAAAATTTGATATTCAGGTTGAGAAATAAATAGACTTATCCATGATATGAACAATTTTACAAGGAATGTCCTATTTTTGACGGCATGACCAATACAATTATTTTGGATCATAGCTACTATTTTACCTGCGTATGAAACCGACTTGTATTTTGAGAAACTTCAACATAGAAAAATACTACTACGCCTAGCAATATTTTAATAAGAGAGAAGATGAGTTTATAAATGGTTTCACCATCCACAGATGTTCGATCTGTGTTATTAGAAAGTGTGTCTTGGGACAGAGTTGAAAAAATGAAGTTGAGTGAATTAGGCTTCACTAAATTTGGCATTGATAGTTGAAAGGTTTAACGGTAAACCATGAAACATAGTGCATCAAATTAAATTTTACGTAGAAAAAAATTATAATATAAATACCTTAACCATCTTGAATGAGTTACCTTTTTTCACTCATATTGTATGGATTAAGACATTTCTTTGGTATATGCATTATATGATTTCTTAAAAAGGTGTATATATAGTTTTTCTTCCTATTTTGGATAGTTGAGTTGTATAGAGAACATATATTAGGGATTACAAATATTGGGGATATATATGGAACATATGTTGGGGTTTACAAATAATGAGCTAGGGATTGGTTGAAAATTCCACATGTAGAGAATGTTGATGGATAGTTGCACTATGCAAATGCCCTGAAACTGCAAATTCCATCCACATAAAACTGCAAATGCCCTGAAATTCATTTTTTAGATAAAATGGAAAGATAGTTGCACTGTGCAACTAAGAAACACGCAAACTGGTTTCCTTTGCATGTTCAAAAAAGAAAACAGCGAAATGGTTAAACTTAACAAATCCCATCCATAGAAAAGTGCAACAGACTGCAATTCAATTTTACTGGAAAAAGCGCAATTTGGCTGCACAGTAAACATGTTGATGGATTTTCAATTGTTAAATCATATCATATTGATGACAGTAGTAGATCTTACATAGATAGTAAAAATATCTAGTCCTAAATGAGATTTAGTTGAAACATTATTACTACCGTCTGTGCAAATGATTCAATATCTGCCATATACAATTTTTTTCATTCTCATTAAGGTAGTATGCAAATAAGATTTTGAATATTAATATTAGTTTGTCCTAACACAATTGTCAGCCTATATCTGGTTTGTAAATGTTTTATGACCATAGGGAATGGAAGTTGCAACGTTTTCACAATAAAAGCAAGTTCGTTATCTTTAGAAAGTGCGATTAATGTTACCAAACCTAGTACATGAAATCATTTATGTGATCTTCAAGGCCGACGCTCATTCAATTTTTTTTGTTTCATTTTGTTGTGTTTGGGTAATGAGTTTCAATATTATTCTTTTGTTAGCGGATAAAATTAGGAGAAAGAGGGTTGCTGTTTGGTTGTTTAGTGGGAGATCCGGCCTTGAAAGTTGAAGACAAAAGTATTTTTATTAACACAAGTTTAACAATTTGCAGTATGATGAAGAATAAAACTTCTTTTAAATATTTTTGTGTAAACTAAATGTTTAGGGATTCAGCCATTTTCCTTTTGTTCTAGCAAAACTTATACTTTTTAAATGCTGGAAAATGAAGTTAAACCAGACTTGTTGTGGTTGCATCATGTTTCTTGTAGACACTATTACTAATTAACAATAGTTGTTTCTGGATGTGGGAATTATGCAAGCATGCTTCCTATAGTTTGAAAAAAAAAAATGAATTTTCGTCGGTTATAATATAGAAATAGATGCAAATGACCGATCAATTTCTATGGTTGTTGTGTGTATTTGCGTCCATTGCCACACGACAACCGACACAAATACACACAACAATAATAGATATAGACCGGTCATTTGCATCTGTTGAGGTATACCGACGCAAATTAATACTTATTGCGTCGGTTTACCAACCGATGCAACAGAAAATAACATGTTGCTTCGGTTGTAGAACCGAAGCAAACGATGGTAAAGAACCGAAGCAAAAAGCCAGTTTTGTACTGGTGAATGAAGGATTATATTTTTAAACTTGATTTAAATAATTTATTCTATCTCAAAGTATTCACTCTCATTTAAAAGTTCTCACGGTTATGCATGGGTTAATAACTTTTAATCTCTAGATATGTGCTTTCATTCTCATTTAAAAATCCACACGGTTATGCATGGATGGAACACTTATATAAGAGAGGGATAAATATTCAAGAAACTTCCACCAAAAAGTCTTAAAAGTTATGCATGGTCAGAAAGTGCTTGACATTCTTTCATTAAGTAAGCACTAACCTCATTTAAAAGTCCTAACGGTCATGCATGGTTAGAATGTGCTTAACATTCTTTGTTTTCACTTTTCTAAATTTATTTTTTAAAGAATTTTTCATTAAAAATATTATACTACTGCCACTATATAAAATTTTCCCTAAACCACAACCGATCATCACTCTAAAATGGGAAATATATTAAATCAATATAATATTATGATTTTTGTTTGATTGATTGAAATTTTTAATCCTCTTACCTCTATATTATTTATAGTATCAATCAAAATCTATCATTATATAAATTATTATTTTAATTTTTGATGATAAAAAAAGGAGGAGAAAGGTTAAGATTTGGATGGTTGAGTAATAACCTTGCTGATATTCAAAATTTGTTTTATTTTTTCCTTTGAAATCTAAGTTTTTTTCCTTTGGCATTTAGGCATATGGATCTTTTATTTTTAATGCATGCACCTGTATACGGGGAGTACAGTTGTAGTGGGAGTATTTAAATTGGGGGAGCTTTTGATCACGGCACACCAAACATATTTATGGGTTACAAAAACTTAATATATATTTGTTATCATTATAGGTGGGAGATTGTAGAATATAGTAGTCTATGATTTTTGTTTGATTATATATATATATATATATATATATATATATCTGTGTGTGTGTTTGTTGTAGCACTATTACAATATCACAGAAAGAAAAAATACAGACCAGAGAATGTACAAACTAGTACATGATCAAGAAAACAAGGTCAATCAACATCAAAAGTGCACTACAAGTCAAGGTATCATGAACCAACAAAGTCACTACACCTTACAGTATCAATCATCAAAATCAGTTAAAAAATACATAAGGTAATGCATAGGGCTACAAGCTACTATGATGCAACTCAAGGTAATATATTCAAAATCAAGTTAGGATTGGAGATTTCAGAAGCACCAATTCAGGAACACTGCAATATGTATAAAATAGAAAGCTCAAACATAAGAAGTCAGGTATAAAGAACACAAATGCATTACACAAGGATGATTCACATAAAGGAAAATATATGCAATAATTCAAAGTTGAACAAGTCAACAAAGTCAGGCCATAATCGCAAAATCTAAAGGTTGGACAAGTCCAAAAACTCAAGCCGATAAACACAAAATCAAGCTGAAGACAAAGTCATTTTCAAATTACCATCCAGGTTAATAGTAATAAAATCGAAGCAAAAATCAGGTAGCTGAATAATTCAAACAAATGGAATCGAGATCCATGGGAAATCTAAGAAGACTTTTCCAAATCAATCACTATATAAACACCAGTTCATCATCGACAATACATCGAAGTCGAGAAGGAACAAATATTCTCAATAATCGAAAAATCAAAACCATATCTGATTAATCAATCGCATAACTACTAGATCTAGGAAGCAATCGCACTTATCAATCGCCTGGCAATCGAAGATAGTAATTAACAATGGAGTAAAGGGGCGAATATAGTAATGAATTCGCAAAGCCACAACTTTGAAGGAGGAACCCTCATAGAGAGCAATAGAAGAAAAGGGGATCGGCTGATACTTATATGTTGGATATCTTATTTATTTATTTTTGTATTTTAATTTTTCAAAACTTTAGTTTTTAACTAGGATTGAACTACGGTGTGTAGTTTGGGAATTCCCAACTCGAGGATAAAGTCGAGGCAGAGTTTCTAGGCATAGGGTTAGAACAATCAGTTAGTGAGTCTCAAGTTTACAGGGATTTTGTAAGCAATCAATTGTTTAATTTTAGTAAAAATCTTAGGGGTAGCAGTAGACAGATTTTGCCAAAGTTGGATAAATTCGTGTGTTGCTTTTACTCTTACATTTACTTTTTCTATGCTTCGATTTTTATTACTTTGTGAATTTATGATAAACCCTACTCACCTCCTTCTAGGGTTAATTCGATCCTACAATCCTTTCATGCATATATTGTTTTTGATATTAAGATGTGGTTTATTATTATTTTGTGTGAACCTATGTATGTTTATGTTTTAACTCAAATTTTATAACATGAGATTTTATGCAAAATCATAAAATTTAATCTTAGACCTTTCCTTAATTATATATATGTGTATATATTTTAAATCAAAACTTTGGACAATAATGGCTTATGTAAAAGGACTAATGGCTATACACACAATATATGTCAAATTTAAATTTAGGTATAAACGTCATTTCGTATGTTAATTAATCTAATTAAAAAGTGAGAGAAGTGAAATGTTTCTCTCTCTACTTTTATAGCCTCGTCTTCCCTAATTACTTATACATATTAAGAGAAGGAAACTAAAGGTTTCCTTCTCTAAAATTTCACATGTTTAGGTACACATATACAAACTGCTTATATGTTGCACTTACACTTCAAACATACGAATATATTTGGTACATTCATTAGATTGGATCTAATAATATTTTAGACTTCGTAGGCCCAATAGATCCAAAATAGATTTTTTTTAATCTACCTATTTCACTCGCTTTCGGCTAGGCTGGTTCCTTCACAAAGCAAGGTTAATTGCGAAAGGATTTCATCAAATTCAAGGTGTTGATTATGGCGAATTTTTTTCACCCATAGCAATGCTTAAGTCCATCCGGATAATGCTAGCTATTGTTGCATTCAACGATGGAAAATGGACGCAAAGACAACATTTCTAAATGATGGTTTGGAAGAGATCATCTATATGTCGCAACTCGAGGGTTTTGCTGTCAGCGGAAGTGAGAGTGTTATCCGGCATTTTGGCATGACTATATTTGGACCGATCAGACGGGACAGACTCAATTGTCATCAAAATCGATGCATCGGGTTAATGATCATGAAGTCCATAGACCAGATAAGTACAATGACCTGAAGCGATAGCAAAGCAGAAGCATGAAAGCTCACTACTCCCTGAAGATGGATCTGGTATGATCCATATGCAACATTATGGGTCGTATCGTATCGATACCACAGCTCAATTCAATGATGATCGATATCTCAAAATCTACAAATCTATTATACATGAAACTTTATGAACATCAATATACTGAAGAGAGGACCCCCTAGAAATGATCGCATGACAAGATGAGCTATTGGGAATGATCGTATCGTTTTAGTTTCAACGATTTAGCTCAATGAAGATTAATCAATATCTCACTAACGACAAGTCAGAATGACACCAAACTTTGGGAACATGGATTAGAGGCATGAGGGAGCTTGTAGGAACGTTCGCACTCTCATTGGAGCAATCACAAATGATCGGATTTGTACCTGCGATCGTTTGTGTGGGCCTCTACGGATCTGGAGAGTCTTCTTCTGAATTTCCAACGAGATATTTCGTCGTCTTCCCCTATAAATACAGGCTTCTTTGTTCATTTAGGGGACCTTTACGTTGCTAGTTGCTCTGGAATCCATTGTAATCAAGTGCAATTATCAATAATTCATTGTAATCAGATTTACAAGTGATCAATAAGGTTTATTCTTCAAAGCGGACTAGGGACGCAATGCCGAACCACTAAAAATCCTTGTGTTTTGTTACTGCTTAGTTCTTATTGCTTATTTACTTATCCTCTCTATCTAATTTTGATTATTCTTCATTTATTTCTCTACTATTCTATTCTTGAGTTTTTGTGCCCATTTTTGATGCAAACATTTTGGTGCTTTCACCGAGAACGCTTGATTCTTTGCGTATTCGAATCCCTTTATTTCTATTGGATTGCATAAATACCCTAAAGGAATCCATAATTGTCTTCGAGAAGCTTGTTTATTCTATTCAGATTTTCAACAGTCTAAGTAAAATTATCAACAATGATTAGGAACACTAGATCTACTTCTCAGAATGCAGAAGTAAACGAGAATGCCAGCATCCAGCAAGGAGGCCCGAGCAATCTACTAGTAGATGTGAATGCTACCAATCCTGTTGATGTCCAGAATCCAGCCAATTCCATTACAAGAGCTGAATTACAAAATCTAATGAGAGAACTAGTGGATAGCCACCGACAGTTGAATTAGCATATTCAAGCCAATATCGATTTAATGAACCAACTCAGTCAGAAACAACACGGGAAAGCTAGGAGGGAGCCAACTCCCTATTCTATATCGGAGAGCTCAACTTTATCAGAGGACAATCATAGACGAAGATGTCGCGAAACCGATGGATGCCACGCTGAACCATCGACCTGTCATCACCCGACCAATCCAAACAGACCGATAACGATCAGCACTGATCCATCTGTAACGGTCGGTACGATCCAACTCTTGAAGCCAGGTCACATCATGTAATGGGAAGAGCATACACTGGAGACGCTGCGATCGATTTGGATGTTGAAGTTCAGGTGAACGCAGACCAGTTACCTCTTTGGAATGACGACGAAATGAACACACGTGATGTATGAAGTGCATGTAAAAGTGTATATTTACACTCTCATATTTAATCTTCTTTTGTTAAAATAAAAGGCATATTATGGTAATTTACATGTCTAAACCAAAAATACAAAGGGATTTCCAAATCATCATTCACCCATTAACATGTGGACAAAACGGAAATTTTTATGTACGATAATTTGAAGAAAATTTACTTGCACATTTTTATTTTGTTTTATCCGAATTTTGGACTCAAAATGGAAGAGGCTTATGCATGCATATACGTGGGAAATCAAAAGAATGAGAAGAGGATGGAAATAATGCAACATGGAGGAGCCCACATGCCCACTTCCTATGGACCACAATTAAAAGAAAATGCACATGTTAGTGGAGATTAAAGGCAAAAGCACATGTTAGTGGGGATTAATTAATTCCATAATGTTTACTTGGAGACTACACAAACTCAAGGACATTTTTGGTAGTCCCGTAAAAAGAGGATTAGGTTTTTAGGCATGTATAAATACCCATTTATGTTTCATGTAATGATCTCTTGTTTCTTATGAAAATTGTAGTCACAAAATCAGTGATAAAAAAAATGGCTTCTTAAGCCTCTTCTTATTTCCTTTTATTGTCCACATGTTTTCTTCCTTTCATGTTATTTTATTTCATGCTCTTTAATTTAGTTTATGCTTCTTTATTTCATGTTAGTAGTAGTTTTAATTTATGCAATTAGTTTAGTTTCATTTCATGCAAGTAGTTAACTCTCTTTTCTTTTGATTAGCTCTCATTTTTCTTACTTTTTATGTTTAAATCATTTTGTGTTGACATGAATTCAATTATGATAAGCTAAACCTCTTCAATTTAGGGGCAATGAAGCTCTCATGAATCATACTAAATCAACATAGAACAATTGCATTTGTAATCTCTTGTTTGGTGCTTAATGGAAATTAATTATGATGGTAGTTTATGTTTTTAGTGAATTTGATAGCCTATGTCGACAACTCAAATAGGTTATGCTTAATCCAATATAAACATAAACTATTTAATCATTTGCCTAAGTGATTTTGATTATGAAATTAAAAGTAGAATCAATATTTGATGTTCTATATTACTAATCTCAAAATAGTAAATAGATCATGCTTAAATTAGATTTTATTTTTAATTACATGTTCATTTTCATGAGATTTTAGAAGTGGGTTTGAATGGTGTGTTATAGTTTGATGGTTTAAGTTGTGCTAATTAATAGCACAAATAGACCATGCTTTTAATAAACACATCAATCATTTCTACTTAAAACTAAAATGAGAGATTATTGACTAATTTGGTGTTGATTTATATGAAAATTTGAAAGTGGATTTACCTCTAAATTGCTCTATAATATCGTAGCTTTATTCTCATTTTTATTCTAGTTTACTCTCATTTTTCTAAAATTTTTGGTTAAAAATTCTCTCAATTTTTGGGCTAATTTGATTGAGTAATTTTAGAAATTGTGCTTTCTCCATGGATCAGCTCATACTCGCATATGTACTGCGATTGTACGTCGTGCACTTTTGGTTTTATTTAAAAATTGCGACGGTATTCTAATCGATAGAATTTTCCATCGCAAACAAGTTTTTGACGCCGTTGCCGAGGATAGCATTTTAATTTTGCTTTACTCTTTGAATTATTACTTTTAATTTTATTTTTGTGTTGTTTTTTTAAGTTTAAAAAAAACTAACAAACATTTTTGCGTTTTAGAACTATTCACTATTACATTCTCTATTCTCTATGCATTCACTATTACAATCCCTGTTACATTTTTGTGTTGTTCATTTTATGTTGCTACATATTTGCTGATTTTGTTACATTTCCATTTTGTGTTGTTCATTTTGTTCCATTTAGTGCTGTTAAAAAAAATTCTCTGTTGTTATTTTTTTTATGCCATTTCCATTACGCCTGAACAACCCCCTTCTACAATCCCAAACCCGTAACTACAAAATTGAAACAACTTTACATAGAAACCACCCAAAATTGCAACCTAAAACACGATCTCCATCCACTTCAATCAATGCCTAAAAACTAAAACTGTTGCTTGCTCCTGCACCCATCTACGAGTCAACAACCACCAACCTCAATCAAAACCGTGACAGGTAACAACAAGTCCTCTCTAGATAGCACAAGTCCTCTCTAAACAACATAATCTTCCCATACCCAAACCACCAAACAACTAGTAACCCAACCATCTCCCAAAACCAACCTCCCTCCATTGCAACCTCAACCTTCAACCATCACCACCTCCTCTGCCATTCACAACCTAAACACTACATTCAACCATCCCACTCCATCCAATCACAATCCACTACCATTAACCACTGCTACAATTCCAAGACAATTATCTTCAAAACCAAGCACCACATATTCACCTCCTACATCACTGCAGAACCCACCATCCCAACCTTCACTCAAACAAACAGCACTCCATACTCCTCAAATCCATAGAACTCACAGCAATGTCACCACTACTGCCTTCTCCCTACTGCCTCTTCAACAACTACAATTGCAACTATCAACCTGCTACATTCTCACTATCCATCATTTGAGTTCACTACTACAGGCGATTGAGGCATTTGATTGTTGTTCTTCCTCATTTGTGCATTTCTTTGTTCACCATTCGCTGCTACATTTCATCTCCCTCTTCATCCAACCAAAACTGCACACTTCAACACCTCAACTTCGCCAAACTGCCTGAAATGAATCGCCTCCCTCAGTCACGACCAGAAACCCATCACCACGACCACACAACCAGATCTTCAACCACGTCCAACCCACAACCTAAACCAAAACCAAAACCAAACCACTCACAGCAAATATCGCCACTCCCTCCCACTGCCTCCGATTAACTGCCTCCTTCGTTATTAAGCAACACCATCAACTTCAAACAACCATCACCTCAACTTCAATTTCCATCATCACCCACCTCCTACAACCCACAACCGCGAACCTACTAATTCAACCTCACTTCACAAACCCGAACCATCTCCATCACAATCAAAATTGCCTACTCCAGCAAATTACGATTTGTTTTCTTTTGTTTGTAAAATTAAGTTTTTGGGAAATTGTTTGAATTGAGATTTATTCTGGGTTGCTGATTTGTGAGTGCGTACTAATTTATTTTTGAGTGCGTATTTTGCAGGTTTGATTAGGGTATTGAACTTTGGTTCATAATGGGCCGAGCTTAATTTTTTTCTCTCTTTCTTAGTGTAACTTCTTTTTTTATTTTGTTTAATATTTTTTCTTTTGTTGGTTTAAAAAGAAAGTCTTCTTTTGTTTGTTTTAATTTTTTTTAAATTTGTGTAAAAAAATATATTCGAATTTGCTTCCGTTTGACTAGTTTTTATTTTATCTTTTTTTGAAAAAGAATATAAGAAAATAATTTCGATTGCCTTCGAAATATACAAAAAATATAAATCTTGTTAAACACTTTTTCAGGTTGCAAAAGTAGAAAAGTAGAAGACTTGCTTGCTAAATAATTGCGTTGCTCTGCTTGCTTGCTTTAAAAAAACATCGCTGCTTTGAAATAATTTACTAATAATTTTGCACGCTCTACTATCATGTTCTTATATCTTGTTCTTATTTCCCTTGCATTATTGGTTGCTTGCATTTAGAAAAAATCCAAAAAAAATCTCTTTTGTAGTTGCTTTGTTAACACATGTTTAATTTCTGTTTTGCATTCATTTCATCTTATTTTATTTTTTAAGGGAAACACCCAAAGTAACATGAGGTTGAGGATTTCATTATCCCTTCCTTGGGCCACAAATTGCATATCATCTTAGAATTGACTAACAATAACGGTTAAACGTTGGACTTAAGGGAGTCACAAGCTCATCTAGGGAAAAATTGTATCTTGATAAGTTGGTTTCTTTTAACAATTAATTTCATGGTATCTAGACTACGACAAGCAATAATAATTTATAAATATTATGGCAATTCATAAATATTATAGTCATTGTTTCTCTTAAGGTACTTAAACCTTCGGCTGCATTGCTACGGTGATTCGTGATGCACCGATAACTCATTTCCAGTATCTGAGTAAGAACTATTTTGTTGAATTAAGTCAATGTGTGATTATACAGTTTTGGATTAGGAGCTACTAAGGATAGAAAATTTGTAATTAAGTCCTTGGATTTATTTAGATGCATTAGTTCATGCATATATAAAAAACAAAAAAATCCAAAAGTAAAAAAATCACATTTTCCTTAACTTAGTTTCTAAACTAAAAAAATCTTTTCAAAAACAAAAACATTTAAAAAAATTAAAATCCAAAAAATAAATCTTCCTTTTGAAAATAATTTCTTTTTGGTAAATATTTTTATTTTAAAAAAAACAAAAGAAAAGAATTTTTTACTTCATTCTCTGAACCTTGTTTCATTCTCTTAACCTTGATTTTCACGTCTTTCTCTCCTTGATCTTTTCGCTTGTGCATGAGTGCCTGGACTCATAACACAACGACGAATCGTTTAACCCAAACAAAAAACCTCCAACGATGGCTAATGAAAACCCTCCACGAACTCTCATGGATAGAATCTTTCCCGACAGAGTTTCTATTCCTTCTTGTATCACCTTATCCACCCCAACGAGTAATCAGTTTGAAATTCATTCAAATCATATTGCCACGCTCTCGAAATTTGGCAATTTTGAAGACGATGGTCCATACATCTTCTTAACAAAATTCGAACAAGTTTTTGCAACCATTAAACTTCAACAATTATGTGACGATGGAATCAAACTTAGGTTAATTCCATTGACCCTTACCGATTATGCAGAAAAATGGTTGTATAGCTTGCCTTCAAAATCAAAACTTGGGACGAATTCGTTAAAATTTTCTTAAAAAATGCTCCACCCCTTGGAGAAAACGACCAAAATACGAAACGAAATTGTAAACTTTCATCAATTTAGGGGTGAACCTTTCAGAAAATACTTTGAAATATTTAAAGAGCTTTTGATAAAATGTCCACACCATAATTTTGAAAAGTGGACTCTTTGCCCATTCTTATACGATGGACTTGAAAATAGTTCACGGACCATGCTTGAATCGATGTGCCAAGGCAATTTTCTCGTCCAACATCACGGCGATGCTTGGCAATTCCTTGAGAACATGGCCAAAAATCGTCGAAAGCACAATCGATAGGAACATCGTTGGCTTTGCAAGCGAAAATCGATGCGATGATCAATAAATTCGACAATGTTTTCTCATCCAATCAAATGAATCAAGCTTCACAACCATTGTGTTATAAATGTAATGATCTGATTCAAATCACCGATCAGTGTCCTCACTCGTCAGAACAACTCAATGCTTTTAACAAAGTTAAAAATGACCCTTTTTCTCCAACATACAACCCCGGTTGGAGAAACCATCCTAACTTTGCATGGAACCAAAATAACTCTAATACGAATTTGGTTCGACCCAATTTTCAAGCATTTCCGACAATTCTTCGAATCCTCCTTTTTAGCTCAACCACTTTCGACAAAATTTTGCGCCTTCGTCTCAAAATCAACCGCAACAATCTTTCGCTCCCCAAGACAATAAACGAATGAATTCACTTGAGAAAAATCTTAAAACGTTGGGTAAAGCGACCATTCAAAACATCCAATCAAATAGGAATTTGCAAAATTTATTAACCTCGTACGTGCAAAACACGAGTCAATCAATTGCTAAACTCGAAATGCAAATGAGTCAATTAGCCACTTCTGTGAGCGAACGTGAACAAGGCACGTTCCCAAGTCAACCAGTTCCGAACCCTAGAAATCAAAACACGAACTCGAATCAAGCTCATATCATTCAAAATAGCAATGTGAACCAAATGAATGCTATTACGACTTTGCGTTCCAGTAAACTAATTGATAACCAAGTTTTCAATCCAAACGATTTACCGAAAACTCCTCTTGAAACTTCAAAAATGACAAGTGATTCTGAACAAAACATCGAGTCAAATATCGAATCAAATTCCAATCCAAATTCTTCTTTCAGTCAAGTAGACCGACCTACTAAGTATCAAATATCATTTCCACATCGACTTCGACTTCGACCTAAGAAACATTCCGATCAATTGGAAAAGATGTTGGAAATTTTCAAACAAGTCAAAGTGAACCTCCTCTCCTTGATATCGTTCAACAAGTCCTAACTTATGCTATGTTTCTAAAGGACTTGTGTACTCAAAAACGATACACTCATGTACCCAAGAAAGTTTCATTAGCTGTCAATCTTAGTGAAGTCTTGTCTCAATCAATTACCATAAAATACAAAGATCCTGGATGTCTGACGATCTCATGCACGAAAGAAGATAAAATGGTTAAGAAATGCTTATTAAACTTGGGTGCTAGTGTCAATTTGATTCCTTATTTAGTTTACCAGCAACCTTGCTTGGGTGAACTATAACCGACAAAAGTAACTCTTCAATTTACACATCGTTTAATAATGAAATCTACGGGAGAAATCGAGGACGTACTTATAAAAATTAGTAAATTCATATTCCTCGTCGATTTCATCATCCTAGAGACACAACCTGTGAATAATCCGATGAGTCAAATTCCACTTATTCTAGGACGACCTTTCTTAGCCACTTCGAATGCCCTAATCAATTGTCGAAATGGTTCAATGAAAATTTATTTTGGTAACATGACTTTGGATCTTAACATCTTCAATCTCATAAATCAATCAAATGAACCACTTGAACAAACATTGGAAGTTAGCTCCATTCAAGAAAATTTTGACAACGAAACAGTTGGCCTTAACAATGAACGCGAGACCGAATACGAACAACTGTTTCAAGACGAACCTAATGAGATCAAAAATGTGCTTTCGTTTGAACCCCTCATGGTTGAGTCACAACTTCAACAATTTTTTGATTAAACTATCTCCTATGTTGGAACTCAAACCTCTTCCTGATCACTTTAAGTATGTATACTTAGGTGGTAACGAAATGTTTCCTGCAATAATCTCTTCAAATCTTTCTCTTGATCAAGAAGCCTCCCTTCTTTCAATTATGTCGAAAAACAAAGAGGAAATTGGATGGTCAATTACCGATATTAAGGGAATTAGTCCTGCTCTTGTTCAACATCGCATCCACTTAGTTGACGAAGCCAAGCCTGTTCATGATGTGCAACGAAGGCTTTACCCAAAAATGAAGGATGTAGTTCGAGACAAAATTCTTAAGCTCCTCGATAATGAAACCATATATCCCATCTCTATTAGTTCGTGGGTTAGCCCAATTCATGTCGTGTCTAAAAAGTCTGGATTTACCGTTATCACGAATGACACTAACGAACTTATTCCAGCTCATACTCAAACAGGTTGGCGTGTTTGCATTGATTATCGAAAATTAAATGTTGCAACACGAAAAGATCACTTTCCTCTTCCTTTCATTGACAAAATGCTCGAACGTTTAGCCGGCCATGAATTCTATTGCTTTCTTGATGGTTATTCCGGTTATAACCAAGTTCTAATCGCTCCATAAGATCAAGCAAAAACAACTTTCACATGTCCTTTCGGAACCTTTACTTACCGACATGTGCCATTCGATCTTTGGAATGGCCCTGCGACTTTCCAAAGATGCATGGTCAGCATCTTTTCCGACATGATCATACACTTTCTGGAAGTGTTTATGGATGATTTTTCCATCTTTGGAAACTCTTTTTCTGAGAGCTTACACCATCTGGAGATGGTTCTAAGTCGATGTATAGAAAAACACTTAACATTAAATTGGAAAAAATGTCATTTCATGGTCAAACATGGCATTGTCCTTGGACATGTCATTTCAAACAAAGGCATTGAGGTAGATAAAGCAAAAGTTGACGTAATTATGAATCTACCTGTTCCCAAATCTATCAAGGACATTCGTTCATTTCTTGGGCACGCTAGCTTCAACTGATGTTTTATAAAAGGTTTTAGTAAAATCGCTCGTTCTCCAACTGCTCTTCTTGGAAAAGATGTTCCATTTGACTTTAATTCTGACTGGTGTTTCTACTTTCAAACATCTCAAAAATGAACTCATTTATGCTCCCATCATTTGCTCACCCAATTGGGGTCTTCCTTTTAAAATAATGTGTAATGCCTCTAAATTCACAGTTGGTGCTGTCTTAGGACAACGCATCAACAAAATTCTTCATGTCATCTACTACGCTAGTATGACTTTAAACGATGCTCAACTCAATTACATGACCACTGAAAAAGAGCTTCTAGTGGTTGTCCTTGCACTCGAAAAGTTCCAACCTTATTTGATTGGCTCGCACATTACGGTTTACACTGACCACTCCGCTCTTAGGTACCTTTTTGCTAAAAAGGATGCTTAGTCTCGTTTGATCCGTTGGATCCTTTTACTCCAAGAATTTGACTTTATGATCAAAGACAAAAAAGGATCCAACAACGTCATTGCTGATCATCTGTTGCCTTTTCGAAATGCACCATCTTCTTTGCCGATAAATGAAAACTTTCCTGATGAACAACTCCTTTATGTTTCCATCAATCAATGGTATGCCGATACAGTGAACTATTTAGTCACTAAGGAAACTCCTTCATTTTAGTCGAAACAATATAAATACAAATTTCTTTCCCAATTGAAATATTTCTATTGGGATGATCCATACTTGTTTAAGTACCGTTCTTACCAAATCATTCGACGTTACATCCCAAATTGCGAAATTAAGGGTGTCCTTTCGTTTTGTCATGACCAAGCATGTGGTGGTCATTTCAGTCCTAAGAAAACAATGGAAAAGGTGCTCCAATGTGGTTTTTACCGGCCTACACTTTTCAAAGATGCATTTGAGTTATGTAAAACTTGTGATCGCTGCTAAATGTTAGGAAAAATCTCTCGACAAAACATGATGCCTTTGGAACCCATTCTTACAATTGAAATCTTTGACGTTTGGGGTATTGAATTCATGTGACCGTTTCCAACCTCTTTCGGAAATCTGTACATTATTCTTGCTGTTGATTACGTCTCTAAATGGGTTAAATCTATTCCATGCAAAACAATTGATCATAAAGTTGTTGTGAAATTCTTAAAAGAAAAAATCTTTTCAAGGTTTGGAACACCTCGCACAATAATAAGCGATAATGGAATCCATTTGTAATCGATCATTTGAAACTCTAATGAAGAAATATTCAGTAACCCACAAGTTATCCACTCTCCTCAAACTAGTGGTCAAGTTGAAGTTTCAAATCTCCAAATCAAGTAAATTTTAGAGAAAACTATAAATAAAAATTGAAAAGATTGGCCACAAAAATTAACAGATACACTTCGGGCTTATAGAACTACATATAAAACTAATCTAGGGATGTCTCCTTTTAGGTTAGTATATGGTAAAGCATGCCATTTACATGTCGAACTTGAACATAAAGCATTGTGAGCGATTAAGAACATAAACATTGATCTTGAAAAAGCTGGCGAAAACAGGAAATCACAAATCAACGAGTTAGAGGAAATTAGGAACGACGCGTATGAAAATGAGAAAATTTACAAAGAAAAAACAAAAGTTTTACATGACAAGTCAATCCTAAGAAAAAAAATTCACCAAATCAAAGAATTCTTTTGTATGACTCAACTTCATTTGTTCCCTGGAAAATTAAAATCAAGGTAGACAAGACCATATATGGTACGTACTATTTTTCCACACGGTGCCATAGAAATAGAAAACCCTAGGGATGGATCGAGTTTTAAAGTCAATGATCATCGTTTAAAACCTTACATGGAGTTGGCGAGTGACTGAGAGGTGGAGCTCAAGATTCTTCATGAGCCACACTATGTCTAGGAAGAAATTTTAACCCGCTTTTGTAAATATGTACATATTTTTCTCCGTTACACTCACTATATCATGCATTGACTATGGGGACACAGTCAAAATCAAGTGCGGGGGGAGTCCTATGTTTATTTTGATTTTTCATGGTTTATTTTTTGCATTTTCTTTCCAAAAAAAAGAAAAAAACGAAAAACAATTTTTTTAGCATACTGATTTACTTTTGAAGAAACACATTAGAATAAGTATACGTTTTTGGTTATTAAATTGAAATTTTTGAAAAATTACTTATCTCAACAAAAAGAAAAAGAAAAGTTTGATTACAAATAACTATGGTGTAACTAGTATATAGGAAGGTTCATATGTGATAATTATAAAGTATATCCTAATTTTAATCTTTGTTCAAAAGAGTGGTTGATTTAAAATAAAGGCGTTAACATGTTTGATCTTCTAAGTTAAGTGGTGCTAAGATGATTTTGTATAACTCTCTCTTTTCAAAAAAAGAGGAAAAAGAAAAGAAAATCATAATAATATGAAACGCCTAGAGTCATGTGTTCACACGTAAGTGTGTACACTCGCCATGCTCTATACCCTTCTCACATAAGCCCGAAAGACAGTGCATGATCGATATATCTAGCCTCAGTATATCTGAGTTAGGTGTACGTAAATAAAATTAAAATAATAATAATAAACACCTAGAGTCATGTATTCATATGCAAGTGTGTACATTCGTTATGCTATGTACTCTTCTCACGTAAGCCCGAAAGGCAGTGCATGATCGGTATATATGGCCTCAGTATATCCGAGTTAGGTGTGTAAATAATAATAATGTTAATATTTTTTCAAAATAGAGAGAGCAAGCAATTAAAACCCAAGCACTATCTTCACTTAATTGATTTAACTTGTGTTTAAAAGAAATAAAAATGCCACTTTGCAAAACTTTGATAATCAACTAAAGGATTCATTTCAAAGTTGCACTATGTTATCAACTGAAACAACTAGCCAAACTAGAGTCCAATTGTGATGATAAGTTAATTTTTGTTGGGAGTATTGATGAGGAAAAGATGAAAATTTCTAGATAATAACCAAAATTTATATCTTACTTACTCGTGTCAATTTAAAAGTAAATTCTTCATTTGTAAATATTTTTGAAAACTTGCATCATATAGTCGCATTAAAATTTGCATATCATATTTAGATTTTGTGGGTGGTATCCACTGAAAACCCTCACGAGACAATACTCATCCTACCAGGGACACCTAGAGGTTTAACGTCTTGTTACGAACACTCAATGCAATCGTGTTTCCGACAAAAACAGATTTATCCTAGTTTTATTTTATTCAAGGATGAATAAAAAGATAAGTTTAGGGGTATAGATGTGCATGTAAAAGTGTATATTTATACTCTCATATTTAATCTTCTTTTGTTAAAATAAAAGGCATATTAGGGTGATTTACATGTCTAAACCAAAAATACAAAGAGATTTTCAATTTAGGGACAATGAAGCTCTTATGAATCATACTAAATCAACATAGAACGATTGCATTTGTAATCTCTTGTTTGGTGCTTAATAGAAATTAATTATGATGGTAGTTTATGTTTTTAGTGAAGTTGATAGCCTATGTCGACAACTCAAATAGGTTATGCTTAATCCAATATAAACATCAACTATTTGATCATTTTCCTAAGTGATTTTGATTATGAAATTAAAAGTAGAATAAATATTTGATGTTCTATATTACAAATCTCAAAATAGTAAATAGATCATGCTTAAATTAGATTTTATTTTTAATTACATGTTCATTTTCATGAGATTTTAGAAGTGGGTTTGAATGGTGTTTTATAGTTTGATGGTTTAAGTTATACTAATTAATATCACAAATAGGCCATGCTTATAATAAACACATCAATCATTTCTACTTAAAACTAAAATGAGAGATTATAGATTAATTTTGTGTTGATTTATATGAAAATTTGAAAGTGGATTTACCTATAAATTGCTCTTTAATCTCATAGTTATATTCTCATTTTTATTCTTGTTTTTATTCTCATTTTTCTGAACTTTTTAGTTCAAAATTCTCTCAATTTTTTTGGCTAATTTGATTGAGTAATTATAGAATTTTTGCTTTCTCCATGGATCGATCCGTACTCGCATACGTACTACGATTGTATGTCGTGCACTAGATGTTTTAATTATTACATTTTCGACGGTATTCTAAATAGAATTTTCCATTGTGAACAATGTACATTGAGAGGATGTTGAGCCAAGAAGGCATGGAACGGTCCATAGACATCGACCGGACCATTCCTATGAGGTAGAGCAAGACTACTGCTTGGCTCCAACTATCTAAACTCCGGACTTGTCGGCTATGGTTAGATAGCTAGTAATGGAATACCAAGGCTTAACTAATGAGGGTTGGGGGATCTCGAGAAGCTATACCCTGTTCATTATTAATATCTTACATGCTGAGTATCTAAGGAGGTTCAGTATATCGTTGATGCTTGCATATGAGGGAAAAACCGACCCCAGGCAGCACATCATGGGATATGAATGGCTGATGGATTCCGCATGAGCTGATCATGCAACAAAATGTAGATGTTTTCCTATTATTCTCTCTGGCTTAACAACAATGTGGTTTACGAGATTACCCCCACGGTCAATTTCTAGATTCGACGATTTAGCAACGAAGTTTGTGGAGCAGTTCTGTATGCACAGGAATCCCCCCAAAGATGTAATGTCCCTATCCAGCATGATCCAAGCTCTAGGAGAAACGCTTAAAGAGTATTTGGAGAGATTACATATAGACATCACGGAAGTTAGTAATTCGAATGTTCATTCAATATTAATGGCGATAATAAGAGGGATTGATCCAGAATCTGATTTTGGTGATTGGTTAGCTGGCAAGCCACCCGCAACGTTGGAGCATTTCAATGCGAAAGCAGCTCGGTATTTAAGGAAAGAGGAGTTATGTGCTCTAGGAAGAAGAATGTTGTGGGACCAAGTGGAGAGGAGTGTAGAGTAACATTGTAGTAAAGCAGTCTGGTGATAGTTCTGGAAAGGTTCAAGTGAATGTCCAAAATAAACCGAATCAGCAAAAGAAAGGCGGAGATAGGAACCGTGAATGGAAGAGGTATTATGGAAGAGGAAAGCCTAGGATTCCAATGAACAATACCTACACACAACTGAATACATCTCTAGAGAACGTCTATTTGCCTACATGCAATACTGTGCAGCACAGGAAGCCACCTCCGAAAGAATTGACGAAGAAGCAGAAATAGACCGGAAAATATTGCAAGTTCTATGAATACTATGGTCACAACACAAATGAGTGAAGGCATCTCTAGGATATTATCGAGAAATTGATTCGGGAAAGAAAGTTACAACATTTTGTTAAAGCCCCATAGGATGGTGGGCACGGGACATCCGACCCCAACCAAGGACAAGTGCCACACTTGGGTAGATTGGTGGAAGATTAATGATCAATACAATAGTCGGAG
This sequence comes from Allium fistulosum, assembly GCA_030737815.1. Classification (NCBI taxonomy): domain Eukaryota; kingdom Viridiplantae; phylum Streptophyta; class Magnoliopsida; order Asparagales; family Amaryllidaceae; genus Allium; species Allium fistulosum. The sequence goes on along the minus strand of CM060902.1, from coordinate 1,002,196,520 downwards.
GACCACATCCAGTTGATAAGAGTTGGCATGAGATGGAGTGCTATGCTAGCACGATCAAGCATGTGAACTTTGAATGTTGTTCTAGTACAGAAGATGGAGCTCCGGCAAAACAACAGCATAGAATGGCCGATGACATTGTATTCAGAAACAGAGATGCAGATAAGGTCGAGGCACCAACGATCGACCCAATGGTCATTTCAGCCATGATCAACCCTGCCTGGGTGAGAAGGATCTTGGTGGACTGTGGAAGTTCCGTAAATATAATATTCAAAAAGGCTTACGATCGGATGAGGATGGAAGCCAAAGACTTGAAACCGTCTAGAGCCCACATTCATGGGTTTAACAGTGCTACAACCGAAGCTGTTGGTTATGTTGAATTGCCCATGAAATTGGGAAAAGGTGACTGCAGGAGAGTGTGAATGTTTCCGTTTGTTGTCTTGGATGTTGACTCTCCATATAATGCTTTTCTGGGTCATCTGGCCCAAGCTGAAGTCCGGTCAGCCCTTGCTCCATGGTGTTTAACTTTGAAATTCCCGACTGATAATGGTGTTGGAGTTATGCATGGTGATCAGGCGACCAGATGTGCCTGTTATGTGGCTGAGTTGAGGGATGCTCAACGAAAGGAGAAACGTAGGGGTATTGACAAGTCTCTCCGCATCTAAGCCACTGAAGATTGACAACTAGCGCTTGAGCCTTGGCTCAGGCACTACAGTTGGTTCTATAGAAACATAGATCCAAGTAATGATGAGGAGGAGCCAAAAGAGACCAAGGCTCCACCGGTAGCTGACAATTGACATCACGGTCAGCCATGACGACCTGTCATGGGTCCTAAAGATCGGATCACATCTCAGCCCCTCGACGATGAAAGAACTTGCTGGTTTTCTCTGAGCGAATCTTGATACGTTCGCTTGGACTCATTCTGACATGTGTGGGATCTCGCTTGCCATCGCAACCCATGCATTGAATATCGACCCGAGGCATGTCCCAGTGAAACCAAAAAGGCATGGTGTAACGACCCGACTTTTTCTCCACAGAAAGACGCATCGTTATGAAGAAAGAAAGGGATAGAAGAAGAAAAGAAAAGAAGAGAGAACAACAACACATCAGAAATCTCACAGCGGAACGAGAAATATATTATCACATAAGATATTACATAGTATCATATACATCAGAGTACACAATTTATACATCACAGAATAGACAGTTATAAACTTCTGTCTATTATACAACACAAGTACATCAGTACAATACAGACTAATACAAACACAGCGGAAACTCTATATATCTACTCGCTGAAGCCTCCCGCTCCACAGCTCCTCCAGAATTCGTCAAGACTATCCTGAATCCCTCGACTACTCAATACAATATTGAGTACCCAAGAGTTTAATAAAACAGAAAATAAACACTTGGGTCAGACATGGGTCTGGTGTGAGTAAACGGTTAGATTGCTTAACTTTGAAAACCTTTGAAAACAAAAGTATCACGTAAGACTCCCCCACAAATAAACATGGGTAAGTTTTTACCTTACGCTAACTAAAACATTTGATAGGAAATCCGATTGTATTATAATAGGGTCTAGGGTTTTCAAGTAAATATGAAATAGCCGAAATTGTTACATTATTAAATTCCAGCATACTAGCCACAAAGTGGGTTATACAATCAAGTCCGTTGGCACTTACTGGATTTTGGATTCCATACAATGGCAGGGCTACTGGGGTACCGCCCGTCACAGTACGTGGCCTAGATCACCGTACCGAGGAGTACGCCCGCTCCCCTGCAACACAAAGCCGGAACCATCCCTTACTGGATAATTCCGAACAAGACAATCCCGTAGTTGGCGCGACCAACCACACACTAAGCCGAATAAAAGAAAAGGGACCTCTAGACAGGGATCTATCTTGCTCTCAGTGGGTGCTACCCACGAAACCTTGCTGCACCTCCCCTGTTTTAGCCATTCCCGGTTGATGAGGCTTGAGGTTTACGATTACCTTTAATCAGAACATATCACTTAGAATGCTCATCGTCCGCCTGACGATGTGCTGAAAGCATTCAATCCATACAAGTTCGTTCCGGGTTCGAACGAAACCGAAGGCATTATCTCGTTACACTCGTTTTGGAATCACCCTCAGAGTTATCGACAATAACCCTTGCACTCTGAATCTTCATCTTCACTTGAGATTCACGATCTATCGTTAATTTGGATCGATGTGGTATTCGGGTCTCCAGACCTGGAATACCGGTATACGGAAACCCGATCCCGGTCTCATCGAAATCCAAAACGTATCTTTTAAGGCCAAGTTGTTTAAAGGTTTAAACATTTAAACTTATATTCTGAATGATATAAACAGATAGATAAATAACATTATCACAATAGATAATTCATATCAACATTCATCTCACAAAGCAGCATATATCATATATATATCAGAGACATACAAATCATCCAATATCAACCAATCACCCAATATCAAACATCCAGTATTAATCAATTATCTAAACAGAATTGATTTACTCTAATCAATTTAATTAACCTTTAATTAAATTAATTACTATCCTTTAATTACTTGGATTATCTTAATCCTGCTCACTATCATTAATTAATTACAAATTAATTAATTAAACATCTAAATGATCTTCCTTAATTAATCTCCTTTGATTAATTATCTTTAATTACATCAAGTAATTATCCTTAACCATATACAGTAATTAACCTTTAATTACTATCATTAATTACAATAATCCTTATTAATTAATTAACCTTTTTTTTAATTAAATAATTAATTTTAATCAACCACTTGTGATTAATGAATAATCACATGATGTTATTAATTAAGGAATTAATTAATATAAATTGTTTTTGAGTTAATTAATTATGTAGTAATTAATTAAGAATTATTAAATGATGGAATTAATTATTTGTTAAGTAATTAATTAAGAAAGAAATCGAGATCATTTAAATGAAGTAATTAGAAGATAATTACTTATGTAAGTAATTAAGAGTTAATTACTTAATTATTTTAGTTAATTAATTAATGTGATTAATTAATTGTTTTTAATTTAAGATTAATTACTAAGTGTAATTAATTAAAAGTAATTAATTAAGGATTATTTGTTAAATTAAAATTGATTAATAACACTTAATGAAGTAATTAAAGATTAACTAATTAGATTTATTAATCAAGGTTAATATAATTAATTAAGAAGTAATTAATTAAGATAAGTAATTACAAATTGTTAATTATTGTTTATGATTAATTAAGTCTAATTAATTAATGAAGTGGTTGATTAAAATTAATTATTTAATTAAAAAAAAAGGTTAATTAATTAATAAGGATTATTGTAATTAATGATAGTAATTAAAGGTTAATTACTGTATATGGTTAAGGATAATTACTTGATGTAATTAAAGATAATTAATCAAAGGAGATTAATTAAGGAAGATCATTTAGATGTTTAATTAATTAATTTGTAATTAATTAATGATAGTGAGCAGGATTAAGATAATCCAAGTAATTAAAGGATAGTAATTAATTTAATTAAAGGTTAATTAAATTGATTAGAGTAAATCAATTCTGTTTAGATAATTGATTAATACTGGATGTTTGATATTGGGTGATTGGTTGATATTGGATGATTTGTATGTCTCTGATATATATATGATATATGCTGCTTTGTGAGATGAATGTTGATATGAATTATCTATTGTGATAATGTTATTTATCTATCTGTTTATATCATTCAGAATATAAGTTTAAATGTTTAAACCTTTAAACAACTTAGCCTTAAAAGATACGTTTTGGATTTCGATGAGACCGGGATCGGGTTTCCGTATACCGGTATTCCAGGTCTGGAGACCCGAATACCACATCGATCCAAATTAACGATAGATTGTGAATCTCAAGTGAAGATGAAGATTCAGAGTGCAAGGGTTATTGTCGTTAACTCTGAGGGTGATTCCAAAACGAGTGTAACGAGATAATGCCTTCGGTTTCGTTCGAACCCGGAACGAACTTGTATGGATTGAATGCTTTCAGCACATCGTCAGGCGGACGATGAGCATTCTAAGTGATATGTTCTGATTAAAGGTAATCGTAAACCTCAAGCCTCATCAACCGGGAATGGCTAAAACAGGGGAGGTGCAGCAAGGTTTCGTGGGTAGCACCCACTGAGAGCAAGATAGATCCCTGTCTAGAGGTCCCTTTTCTTTTATTCGGCTTAGTGTGTGGTTGGTCGCGCCAACTACGGGATTGTCTTGTTCGGAATTATCCAGTAAGGGATGGTTCCGGCTTTGTGTTGCAGGGGAGCGGGCGTACTCCTCGGTACGGTGATCTAGGCCACGTACTGTGACGGGCGGTACCCCAGTAGCCCTGCCATTGTATGGAATCCAAAATCCAGTAAGTGCCAACTGACTTGATTGTATAACCCACTTTGTGGCTAGTATGCTGGAATTTAATAATGTAACAATTTCGGCTATTTCATATTTACTTGAAAACCCTAGACCCTATTATAATACAATCGGATTTCCTATCAAATGTTTTAGTTAGCGTAAGGTAAAAACTTACCCATGTTTATTTGTGGGGGAGTCTTACGTGATACTTTTGTTTTCAAAGGTCTTCAAAGTTAAGCAATCTAACCGTTTACTCACACCAGACCCATGTCTGACCCAAGTGTTTATTTTCTGTTTTATTAAACTCTTGGGTACTCAATATTGTATTGAGTAGTCGAGGGATTCAGGATAGTCTTGACGAATTCTGGAGGAGCTGTGGAGCGGGAGGCTTCAGCGAGTAGATATATAGAGTTTCCGCTGTGTTTGTATTAGTCTGTATTGTACTGATGTACTTGTGTTGTATAATAGACAGAAGTTTATAACTGTCTATTCTGTGATGTATAAATTGTGTACTCTGATGTATATGATACTATGTAATATCTTATGTGATAATATATTTCTCGTTCCGCTGTGAGATTTCTGATGTGTTGTTGTTCTCTCTTCTTTTCTTTTCTTCTTCTATCCCTTTCTTTCTTCATAACGATGCGTCTTTCTGTGGAGAAAAAGTCAGGTCGTTACACATGGCATGAATCCGGAGAGATCTTCCGCTCTTAAAGAATAGGTGGATAAACTCAAAAGCAATGGGTTTATTCACAATGCCCTCTACCCGAAATGGGTATCTAATCATGTACTTATGAGAAAGGCAAATGGAAAATGGCGAACATGCGTTGATTACTCGGACTTGAACAAGGCATACCCGAAAGGCAGTTTTCCACTTCTAAGGATCAACCAGCCGGTAGGCTCAACCATAGGACACGAATTGCTATCTTTTATGGATGCATACTCTGGATATAACCAAATTCGAATGCACATTCCCGATCGAGAGCATACCAGCTTCATTACCGACATTGGATTTTATTGCTATGTGGTGATGCCATTTGGGTTAAAGAATGCTAGTGCGACCTATCAACGTCTAGTCAACAGAATGTTTAAAGATAAGATTGGAAAGACGATAGAGGTATACGTGGATGATATGCTCATGAAGTCATGATGATCTAGTGACCACATTAGAGACTTGGTAGAAACGTTCGATATCCTCTGATATTACAAAATGAAGATCAATCCCTTGAAATGTTCTTTTGGCATAGCATCAGGAATGTTCTTAGGTTTCATCATAAATGCCCATGGAATCGAAGCTAATCCTGAGAAGATTCAAGCAATTCGTAACATCCAAGTGCCAAAGACCATCAAACAAGTAAAGAGCCTAAATGGGAAGGTTACCGCCTAGTCGATTTATTTCCAGACCTACCGATAAATACATTCCTTTCTTTGACTTGATTAGAAGAGGGAAAATGAATTTTAAATGGAAACAGGATTGTAAAGATGCATTCCAAGCTTTGGTGAACCACTTAGAGAGACCTCCCATCTTGTCAAAGCCGGTGGATCACGAAGAATTTTATAACTACTTGGCAGTGTCGTTACATGCTATAAGTGCCGCACTGCTTCGTAAAGAGAATCGAATCCAAAGAATAGTCTATTATGTTAGAAAGCGATTAACATGAGCTGGAAGAAATTACCCAAAGATAGTGAAATTGTTGTACTGCTTGTTGATTGCTTCATGAAAGCTCCGCCTCTATTTTCAGACTCATCCTATCAATGTTTTCACCAACCAGCCGTTATGACAGGTCCTACAGCGACCTGAGATGTCTGGAAGGTTACTCAAGTGGAATATCGAGCTGAGCCAATTCGATATCACTTATTTTCCTTGGAGGGCTACCTAGGGACAAGCACAGCCAGACTTTATAATAGAATTCACTGCACATGATGATCTCCCAAAGAGCGGTCGAACCCCTAACCTACAGGGGAAGATGTATACGGATGGAGCATCCAATGATCGATGTTCTGAAGCTGGAATTATGCTAGTAACTCTAGAAGATCGGGAAATTTGCTATGCTTTAAAGCTTGATTTCCTTGTAACGAACAACGAAGCTGGCTATAAAGCTTTAACTGCTAGACTTAAACTTTCCAGAGAACTAGGGATAAAATCTCTCGAAATCTTTTGCGACTCACAATTGGTAGTATACCAAGGCAAGGGAGATTAACAAGCTAAAGGACAACAACTCTCTCCATACCTTACCTAGGTCCAAGAGCCGTTGACTGACTTTGAGTATTACGACATCATGCACATTCCCCGAGACCAGAATAAAGAGGCTGATTCATTGGCAAAGCTTGCTAGCACCGGGGCTGCAAAATAGATGGGCTTAGTTCCATTCGAAGTACTAGATGCTCTGAGCATAAATTTGATGGAAATCGACCAGGTATTAGAGACAGAGCCTAAGAAGGATTCGTGGATGGCTTCGATTAAAGACTATTTGTTACAGGGAGTTCTTCCCGAATGGAGGAATAAAAACAACATGTCCTTCCCAAAGCTTCACGATATATCAGTCGGGAAGGAGTCATGTATAGAAAGGGTTTTTCCGTCCTCCTGCTTTGGTGTATCGCTTATGATGAAATAAAATGAGTCCTAAAGGAAGTTCATGAAGGGGAATGTGGCGATCACAATGAGGGGCAAACCCTAGCAAAGGAAATACTCCATTATTGGTATTATTGGCTGACTGTCAATCGAGATGCTACTAATTACGCTAGGCGATGTGACAAGTGCCAGATATACACAAAAATTCTAAGAGCTCCGTTGACGGAAATCAAACAAATTGTCAGTCCATGGCCGTTTGCCATATGGGGCATAGATATTATTAGTTCCTTACCGATCTCTAAAGGTGATGTGAAGTACGCCATCATCGTAGTTGATTACTTCACCAAATAGGCTGATGCAGAACCTTTAGCCATGATTATGATAAAAAAAGTAATCAACTTCATTGTCCGAAACATCATCTGTCATTTTGGCCTTCCACGAACCATTGTAACTAATAGTGGGACTCATTTCGACATCACTAAATTCAAAGACTTCTGCCATCGGCATCATATTGAAAAGAGATTTGCCGCAGTTGCGCATCCTCAAGCAAATGGATAAGTTGAAGCTGTGAACAAAATCATAAAGTCTATCCTGAAGAAGCATTTGGAAAAGGCTAGAGGCAAGTGGGTGGATGAACTCCCGATAGCACTATGGGCTTACAGAACTACCCACAAGTCCACGATTGGCCATACTCCATTTGCCCTTGATTACGGCTCCAAATCCGTTATTCCTGTTGAACTCGAAGTCCCTTCTTAACCGTGATCCCAAAATGAATAGAGATCTCCTCTTAGATTCTCTAGACCTTGTTGACGAGAAGTGTGAGGAAGTTGATTTGAGGGAAGCGGCACATCAACACCGAGTCGCCTGATACTACAACACTAAAATCCGACCTAGAACCTTTGAAATCAACGATCTCATCTTGAAACGGGTTTTTCCTACCCTGTCGCACATAAATCCTACTTTGGAAGGACTATATGTCATTGAATAGAGGCTTGGAGAGGGAACTTTCAAGCTAGTGACTGTTGATAGCTTCACACTCCCAAGAGCATGAAATAGCGAGCATTTACGATGCTATTTCACTTAGTATATTCTTCTTCATTTAGTTGTATTCAATTTCAGAATTTGCTTGAGCATTTGATTTTCCAGATATGTAATAAGACAAATTATGTCATTTCTTTCCATTTGGCAAATAAAGTTTTAAATTTCCTTCATATCTATGATTGTTGTAGCATTACATATTAGTTACGATTCCCGACTAACTAATATTGACATGTCCGAGCAGGTTACCAGAGTTCGAAGCTAGCCAATTACGTTAGTTCACGATTGAACTAAATAAAATAAACATGGCCTGATCGTTCATTTGATGATTCTCATTCACAACCCGATGGACGGAGTACATAACAAGGAATGGATGTGACTCAACCATCCGATAACCAAGTTAATCCCACCAATTGATGGGACCGACATGAATCAAAAGCGATCGTGACACGACCGATCGCTCGCTAAGTCAAACCCCAGACTTTGGGGTAAATTTATCAATTAAGGAAAGTATGATCCGACTATTTTCCAAAATAACTCTAAGTCCCCAGAGTGTGGGATGGAGTATAAACACGAGTTGGGTACAATTCGACTACCCACCAACTAACTCCTATCCCTAGAGTGTGGGGAATGAGTATGAACAAATAAGATGAGTGCGGTTCGACCACTCACCATTCCATGAACTCCGACCAGAAACCGATAAGAGGGGTATAAACTCGCTAAGGATGGAGTTCGACCATCCACTATCTAACTCCGCCAACCCAAGACTGGGGGCAGGAGTACAATCACTCAAACTGCTGAATCCAACGGCATAACCCTAGGCTCAAGCCCTAGTGTTTGATATAACTAAAGGCCATAACCCCATGGGGGCCTTGAGTAAAAAGTTAATGGATAAGTGTCCAAATTAATGAGCGACGAATTACAAGTACATTGAATGAAAAACCAATAGCTCAACTACTTAAACAAAGTTCACAAAAGAGTTCAAAAAAAAGTAAAAGAACTTTACTTATGTAAGCTTGAAAAGTCAAGTACAAGTATATTTACAGTAAAGGAATTGTTGAATCGACGATTTTTCTATCGGTTGGAAAATCGTCGAAAAATTGTAATAAAAATAACCGCAAGTGCACGGCGTACAATTTCAGTACGTGGCAATTACGGGTCAATCCGCAGGGAATTGAAGTGGTTTACAATTCTATTCAATCAAATTAAACCAAGAGTTTGAAGTTGTTTAAGCTAAAAAATGAAAAAAAATAACAACAAAAGAAAGTGAATAAAAATATGAGAGTAGAAGGCAATTTAGAGGCAAATCCCTTCTCATGATCACATAAATCAACACATTGAAATTAGGATCTCTCTTTTTTGGTCATTTTTAAATTTAGTTGATGTGTTTATTATATGAATGGCCTATTTGTGCTATTAATTAGACCAACATAAGCCACCAAACTATAACACGCCCACCAAACCACTTGTTAACTCTCATGAAAATGATAATAAAGTTAAAAATAAAATCTATTCGAAGCATGATCTATTTACTATTGATTAGTAATATAAATCATCAAATTTTGTTTCTAAAATCCACTTCATTACCAACATCATATGTAGATGAAGAGGTAATTTGTGATTATGTTTGTTTAAGCAAAGCCTATTTGGTATCAACAACATAGGCTATCAAATCCAAAGTTAAACAACAAAAATTTTACCACATCAAACATTCCATTAAGCACAAAAAGAAATGATAAATGAACAAATATGTTGAATCTACATGATTAAGAGAGCTTCATTACCCCTAAATTGAAGGGTTCTCATATTTGTTATCATTTCAACAAATGTAGATTTCAACATAGAAAAAAAAAGAAAAAAAAGAGCTAACTAATTTGCATGTAAATAAATCTACTCTACTTGCAAGAAATAAAACTACACTAATTGCATAAGTTAAAGAACAAGAATTAAAAGAGCATGAAATTAAATTGCATAAAAAATTACAGAAGAGAAAAAAGCTAAGAAGCCATGAAAGAGAGAAAGAGAGTTTATATTTATAATTTGTGCCTACAACTAAACTAACTAAAGAGGAGGTAAGAGCTCCATTACATGAAACTTAAGGCTATTTATACAAGCCTAAACCCTAATGCATATTTTAGGGGACTACCCAAAATATCCTTCTAGGAAATGTAACCTCCAAGTAATCATTAGCATGAGCATAAGCCTCCATTTAAATGTGCATGTTGCTTTAATCCCCACTAACATGTGCATTAGCTCCTAATTGAAGATCATGGTAAGTAGGTAAGTGAGGTCCTCCATGTTGCATGAATTGATTTATTTCCATCTTCATTTGTCTTCCTTCACTTATGCATGCATAAATACATGAAAACTCTTCTAATTTCCATCCAATTTTCCTACAAATAAAAATAAAATGTGAAAATAAATATTCTCAAAATTAATATATGCACAAAATTAATATTTTACCTCCAAATTGATGTGTGAATGACGACTTGAAAGTATTCTGAAATTTGGTTTTAAACATGTAAAATACCCTATATGCTCATTTATTTAATTAATTAGATTAAATATGGAAGTAAAAATATGCACATTTACATGCATATCAAATACCCCCACACTTATCTTTTTATTCGTCCTCGAATAAAGAAAAACAAAGATAATTCCACTTTCGTAGGGAGCACGATTGCATTAATCGCATGCAACAAGCCGTTAAACCTCTAGGTGTCCTTAGTAGGACGAGTGTTGTCTGATGAGGGTTTTCAGTGGATACTACCCACAAAATCCAAATGCAACATGAAAAATTCCTAAATGCAAGATTTATTTACAAAGATATGGATGCAAGTTTTGATAATATTTACAAATAAATAATTTACTTTTAAATTGACATGAATAAGTTAATTATAAGCTTTGGTCATTATTGAGAAATTTAAGTCCTTTTACTTGTCAAAACTTCCAACAGAAATTAAGTTAGCATCACAATTAAACTCTAGTTTGACTAGTTGTTTTGGTTGATAACACAATGCAACTATGAAATGGATCCTTAGTTGATTCAAAGTTTTTCAAAGTTGTATTTTCATTTCTTTTGAATAACAAGTCAAATAAAATAAGTAAAAATAGTGCTTGGATTTCAATTGCTTACTCTCTCTTTATTTGAAAATTTTATTGATATTAACAATATTTACATATGCCTAACTCAGATAAACTGAGGCCAGATATACCACCCATGCACTGCCTTGCGGGCTTATGTAAGGGAAATACAGAGCATGGCGAGTATACACACAAGTGTGTATACTTATCGACTGTAGGCGTTATTAATGAAAGAATTTTTATATACATACACCTAACTCGGATAAATTGAGGCCAGATATACTAATCATGCACTGCCTTTCGGGCTTACGTGAGAAGGGTACATATCATGGCGAGTGTACACACTTGCGTGTGAACACATGACTCTAGGTGTTTCTTCTTTTCAGAAAACCAATTATATATATATATATATTCTTTTAAGAGAGAGATTTGCAAAATCATCTTAGCACCACTTAACTTAGCAGATCAAAAATGTTATAGCCTTTACTTTAAATTAACCACTCTTCTAAACAAAGATTACAACTAGGGTATATTTCATAATTAACACCCATGAACCTTCCTATATACTAGTTAAACCATCATTGCTTGTAATCAAACTTTATTTTTATTTTTGTTAAGACAAATAAATTTTCAAAAATTCAATTTAATAACCGAAAACATATACTTATAGTGTTCCTTCAAAAGTAAATCAATGCTAAAAAGAATTTTTTTTTGTTTTTTGTTTTTGTTTTTGTTGTTTTTTAGTTTTGTGTTTTGGAAAGAAAACGTAAAAAATAAACGAAAAATTGAAAATGAAGATGAGACTCCCCCTCCACACTTGATTCTGACTGTGTCCCCACAGTCAACCCAATTGAAAGGAAAAAAATAAAATAAAAATAAAAATATGACCTATATTTACATGAAAATGAAATGATTATTATTTACACGACATCAGAAAATATACCGTTAAAGAGTAAATGAAATGATCTTCCAAAGACCAATTCATTTGTCTCGTCAAGTAAGAGAGACATAGCTTAAGCACAGAAAACCAAACCATAAAAGATTTCAAAGTTGAATGTTGATTTGGAAAAACGAATATCATTTTATTAAAAATCATATGAGTTGTTTTATTTTCGATGATTTTTGGGGTAGATAGAATAATTTGTTGAAGTTCAGTTTATTTTCACCAATTTGAAAGTCAAGCTTACCATTGAAAACTTCTTCAAAATTATTGATTTTAAAATCAAAATGATGATTTAAATCTAACTCTTCAGAATCCAAAAACTCATCTTCGAAAAGTCCAAAAAATTTGTGTTCACTAAATCCGTCTTCCTTTGTTGAATTATTCACAACTTCATTGCATGTACCATGTTCAAAATCTAAATTTGTTGTATCCAATTTTTCAAAATCGGAAAAAGGAAGATCGAATTTTAAATTTGGTTCCACACTCTCAAAAGAATTGAAGTCCAACTCAATTATCACATTTTCAACAACTTTATTAAGATTGTTGTTTTCAATTTCAAAAGTTGTTATTTGAAAATCATCAATTTCGGTAAAATGTGGATTATTATTTTAATCGTCACACGTTAGGAGTTGATTTTGTTTCTCACATTGTTTCATGTATGTTTCAAACAACAAATCCGTGTAATCTTTGTGAATTTCTTCCATTTGCTCAACAAAATAAAATTTATAATTATTAATTTGAGAATTTTCAATTTGAACTTGTGGAGAACGAAAATTGTTAATTGCACCATAATCGAAATTATTCTCATTGCCAAAATCATTTAAAAAGTGGTTCACATTTCCATTTTGACTTTGAAATTCATTTTGAAGTTCGAAATTGTATTGGCATGAGTTATAATTGAAATCATTTGAATTTCGAAGTGAATTCAAATTTTGATTATCTTGAAAACTTTGACTTGAGTTATTGCACAAATATGAATTACACAAATATGAATTACACAAATCATTTATCCTTTGATTTTTTTTTGTGTAGAGAGTTCAAGTAAAGACGAAATAGTTTCAATACCCTTTTCAAGACTTGAGGGTTGCTCACTATTTTGAGAATTTTATGGTGCAAAATTCGAACCGTTTGTACAATAGTTGTCATTAAAATATCCATAAGAATTTGGTGTGAAATTATATGGATTATATTGATTTTCACAACTATTGTAAAATTCCTATGAGTAGGGAAATTCAGACATTTTCAAAAGGTTCCTTTTTTTTATAAAGGAAAAATATTTTTACCAAGAAGGATTTATTTTTCAAAAGGAAGATTGATTTTTGTTTTTTTTTGGATTTTCAAAAAAAATTCTTTGTTTTTGAGAAGATTATGTTTTTTTTTTAGAAAAAACTAACTTAATTTTTTTTTGAATTTTTGATTTTGATTGAAAATTTTGAAAGGAAAAGATTTAAAAAAACTAAGTTAAGGAAAATTTATAATTCTTTTGTTTTGGATTTTGAATTTTTTTCCTTTTTTTAAATATGCATGAACTGATGCAACTGAATGAATGTAAAGACTTAATTGCAAATTTTCTATCCTAAGTAGCTCCTAACCCAAAATTGTATAATTACACTTTGTCTTAATCCAACATTATAGTTCTCAGTTAGGTAACATACAGGAGTTATCGGTGCACCACGAATCACCGTAGCAATGCAACCGAGGGTTTAAGTATCTTCAGAGAAACAATCGGTATAATATTTATGAATCACCTTAATATTTATAACTGATTATTGCTCTACTGTAGCCTAGACACCAAGAAATAAAATTGTTCAAAGAAGACAACCGTCAAGATACAATTAAGCCCTAGGTGAACTCACGATTCCCTTAAGTCAAATGTCTAACCGTTATTATTAGTCAATATTCTACCATGAAATGCAATTTGTGGGCCAAGGAAGGGGTGATGAAATCCTCCACCTTATGTGAACTAGGGTGTTGCCTTAAAAAAAAATCAAGATGAAATGAATGCAAACTGGAAATAAACGTGATTTAACGATGCAACTACAATGAAATTTGTTTTTGTTTTTGAATTTTTTGAATTTTTTTGAATTTTTTATATATATAAATGCAAATGCAAGCAATCAACAATGCGAAACAAATAAAAACAAGAGGTGAGAGCACAATACCAAAACGTGTAGAATTATTAGCAATTTATTTTAAAGCGGCGACTTTTATATACATATATAAGTAAGCAGGCAAAGCAATTTTTTAGCACGCTAATCTTCTACTTTTGCAATCTGAAACTAAAAACAAGATATATACAATATATATATATATATATATCAAAGAAGAAACTGAACAAATGGATAAACAAAACGAATGAAACTAAAACAAATGAAAACAACTTGCTTGCTTTTTTTTTCAAAGAAGATGGAAAAAACCCTAAACAAAAGAAAACACAAAAAATATAAACAAAAAAAATAATTTTTTTTAATAGTTCAGCCCGTGTCCACAAGCCCACCCGCAAAAACAAAAAAAATTAAAAACGATTCCTAAATTCGTAACTTCTCAAACCAAACCAAAATTCTCCAAAGTTCCAAAACTACGGCGATTGTAACTCGAGAATCAGAAATTTGCAAAATAGAAATCAAATTCGCAAAAACTTGTTCGATTCAAGCGTTCGACGATAGGTGCGCTTCAGTCTTTTTGGTTCGGCGATGGGTTTGGGTCAAAGGTGGATGATTGCGGTGGTCAGAGATGGATTTCGAAGGTGATGGTTGAGGAATGTAGCAGTGAGGCAAATGGAGATGACAGGTTGTTGAAGTGCATGATTGGAGAGGTGGATTGTTATGGTGGCAGGTTGTATGGGTTGAAATGGTTATATGAATGGAGCGGAGAGCATTTTTGATGGTTGGAGGAGATGGATTTTTTTTGGTTAACAGAGAGTTGAAATGCAGGTTAAAGGAGGTGGAATGTATGTATATGTGCAGGGTGTACGGTGAGGTGTTTATGGCAGTGGTTGTGGAGGAATGTAGGGATGATTGGCGAGGGTGGAATGCGTAGTTGCTGGTGCTGTGTGATGGGGGTATTTGCAAGCGTAAGGCAGTGTTGTGGCAGACTATGAGTGGTGGAGCTGCAGAGGTTGTGGTTGTTACTGATGTGCAAGTAGGTGGTTACTGCTGTATTGATGCCAGAAGTGATCAAGTGGGCAAGGGATGGCAAGTAGCGGTGAGAATGTGTTGGCAGGGGAAGTCGAATGGCAGGCAGAGGAGGAGGGTGATGTAGCAGGGCAAGTTACTGGTGGGAGGAGAAGAATTTTTTGGTAGTGCAAGTTTGCCCTTAAGGAAGTGGGCAGTGACGTGCTTATGTGCACAGTGGTGCACAACTTGATGGAACATGGTGCACAGTGGTGCACAGCTTGTTTTAGATATGGTCAGGCAATTTTGAGATGTTTGGAAGGTTATTGTTGCAATTGCAGTAGGCAATTTGAGATATGGTGGTATGTGAAGATGGGAGAGCACAGTGGGTATTGTGAATGTGAATAGGCAGTGTGAATGTGAAGGGTGAATGTTAATGTGAATGAGATAGGCAGTGTGCACAGTTGGTATTGAAGCAGTGATTATTAGTATGTCAGGGTGAAGTACAGTGCAGTTTTTTAGAGGGGATGTAATTGTTTCTGTTTGATGAATGAAGGATTGAAGGATTGTAGAGAGGATGTAGATGTTTCTGGTTGATATGGAACAGTGGTGAGATGGATGTGTGCATTGGTGATGGAAGAGAGTTGTTGCACTGTGTTTCTGGTAATGCTGATGAGATGGGTTAATGGTTGTAGAAGGATGGCATGGGGCAGAAGTGTATTCAGGTGAGAAGTTGATGACTGTAGATGTACGAAGGCGGGGCTGTAATTTATATGATAGCAGAAGTGGAGCAGGGAGGGTGTGCAGTGATGAGTTTTGTGGAGGAAGTGACTGTGAATGGTTGAGTGGTTGAAATGGGTAGTTGAGGAAGGCATGTTGACAGAGGAAGGTTGACAGGGGAAGGAGAAGGCTTGTATGACTGAAGTTGCCGTGGAGTTGCTTGAAGTATTATGGGCCAGTTTGTTTGTACAGAAGTTTAGGCAGTGGCCAGATGTATAGCAGAGGGTAGCTGCAGTATGTATGCAGTAAGCTGGTGTTGATTAATGTGAGGATGTTGTCGCCAGGAAGATGTTAAGGTGGCAGGGAAGGTGCTGTGATCAGTATGTAACAGAGGAAATGGCACTGTGCAATTGTGGATATGGCACTATGCACATAAAATAGGCATTAGAGTAGCATTTTTTGTAAATGAAGGTGTAAATTTGTAAAATCAAAACATAAGCTGTAAATGAAAATGAAAAAAAAAATTGTGTATGTTTTTTTTAAATGTGCAAATGAAAATGGAGAAACAACAAGCACACAATCAAAATGCAAACAAAAATCACACAATCACACAACAACAAAAAAAGTTCTTTTTTTAAAATGCAAATTAACACACAAAATGGAAATACACTAAAATCAAACAAAAATAATCCAAAGAATAAAAATAAAATCAAATCAAATCCCGGACAACGGCGCCATAAACTTGTTGAATCGACGATTTTTCTATTGGTTAGAAAATCACCAAAAAATTGTAATAAGAATAACCGCAAGTGCACGACATACAATTTTAGTACGTGGCGAGTACGAGTCCATCCGCAGAGAATTGAAGTGATTTAAAATTCTATTCAATCAAATTAAACCAAGAGTTTGAAGTTGTTTAAGCTAAAAAATGTAAAAAAAACTAACCAAAGAAAGTGAATAAAAATATGAGAGTAGAAGGCAATTTAGAGGCAAATCCTTTCTCATGATCACATAAATCAACACATTGAAATTATGATCTCTCTTTTTTGGTCATTTGTGAATTTAGTTGATGTGTGTATCATAAGTATGACCTATTTGTTCTATTAATTAGCCCAACATAAATCATCAAACTATAACACACCCACCAAACCACTTGTCAACTCTTATGAAAATGATAATAAAGTTAAAAATAAAATCTATTCTAAGCATGACCTATTTACTATTGATTAGTAATACATACCATCAAATTTTGATTCTAAAATCCACTTCATTACCAACTTCATATGTAGATGAAGAGGTAATTTATGTTTATGTTTGTTTAAGCATAGTCTATTTGGTGTCAACAACATAGGCTATCAAATTCAAAGTTAAACAACAAAAATTTCACCACATCAAACATTCCATTAAGCACAAAAGGAGATCATAAATTAACAAATATGTTGAATCTAAATGATTAAGAGAGTTTCATTACCCCTAAATTGAAGGGGTTTAGCTTCTCATATTTGTTATCATTTCAACAAATGTAAATTTCAACATAGAAAACAAAAGAAAAAAAGAGAGCTAACTAATTTGCATGTAAATAAATCTACTCTACTTGCAAGAAATAAAAATGCACTAATTGCATAAAGTAAAGAACAAGAATTAAAAGAGCACGAAATTAAATTGCATAAAAAATTGCATAAGAGAAAAAAGCTAAGAAGCCATGAAAGAGAGAAAGAGAGTTTATATTTACAATTTGCGCCTACAACTAAACTAGCTGGGGAGGTAAGAGCTACATTACATGAAACTTAAGGGGTATTTATACAAGCCTAAAACCCTAATGCATATTTTAGGGGACTACCCAAAATACCCTTCTAGGAAATGTAACCTCCAAGTAATCGTTAGCATGAACATAAGTCTCCATTTAAATGTGCATGTAGCTTTAATCCCCACTAACATGTGCATTAGCTCCTAATTGAAGATCATGATAAGTAGGTAAGTGGGGTCCTCCATGTTGCATGAATTCATTTATTTCCATCTTCATTTGTCTTCCTTCACTTGTGCATGCATGAATACATGAAGCCTCTAATTTCCATCCAATTTTCCTACAAATAAAAATAAAATGTGCAAATAAATATTTTCAAAATTAATATATGCACAACTATTTTACCCCCAAATTGATGTATGAATGATGACTTGAAAGTATTTTTGAAATTTGGTTTTAAACTTGTAAAATACCCTGTATGCTCATTTATTTAATTAAATTAGATTAAATATGGAAGTAAAAATATGCACATTTATGTGCACATCAGGAATCAAAAAACAGAGGGCCGATCCCGTACAAATTCGGCCAACAAAAAAAATCCCAAAAGACTTGGGAGCATGAGTGCATGCGAAGAACCATTTCCTCCTCGGCTTCCTTTTCTTCTTCTTGGAATCAAGATAGATTTCACTAGAGCTTTCTCCACTCCTCTTTTCCCTCTCTTCTCGCTTCCTTGACCTTTATCCAGAGTAGACTGGGTTGATCCAGTAGGTGCATCTTGAGCAGGTTCTGGTTGAGGAGCGGAGGCCTCCACAATTTCTCCTGGCAAAACAATGGAGATGGGAGGGGGAATGATCTCCATTTTCTCCTGCTTGACTTTTGCTTCGAGGGCAATGTCCGCTTCAAGTTTCTATGCCATTTCCTGTTTGGAGCGACTTGACGAGGATTGAGAAGTTCCAATAATCACAATATCATCATCAGTGGGAATCTCTTGATGTGGATCACTTTCTTCCCTCAATAAAGCATCCACCAGGTGCTCGTCGATCATAAAAGTTTACTCTTTTGGGGCATTTTGGGTTGTTGCCGAAGCCATGACTGTAACGGACTGCGTCGTTAGCACATGGTGTCCTAGTTGAGATTCTTCAGGAAGAGGTGGAACCGCAGCCAACGGATCTAAAGCTGAGGAAACATAACTAAAAAGATTAGATGTATCGACCAGTGACACTCCAACTTTTTGGAGGACATGTGAGTTTAAGGTAATACCTTCTCCAGATTGATCTCCCCCGTGAGCCGGAGTGCCATCGGAGCCTCCTTCCATAATCGGGGAGATCCCACTAGATGTAGCAATAAGCGGCTTCTCCGGATTGTAACTCGGCTCGACAGAAGGACCCAAAGTGGTGCTGGGATAACTTGGGCCACCGGATTCTAGTCATTTGCGACACTGTGTGATATGGACCTAGAACCTTCACCAGCCTCATGTTGAGAAGTTGTAGATGTTCTTTTTTAAGTATAAGTTGGGTTTTGTGAAGAACTTTAGGTTCATCACCCAATAGAATTTTTCTTTCCAGCCTCACCAAATCAATTTGTTCAGTGCCAAGAGTCTCCTTCTCCTCTTGAACAAGATGCTCCCAAGTACATACAAGATGGTAAGGGTACTCATCTGGAGCCACTCCAAGTTTCTATACTTCAAGATATTGGTATTATAAAGAATGAGCAGGGGATCCAATTCCTCCATAACCTCCTTCCAGAGCTTTTCTTTCACGGCCTCCACTTCTTGTTTAACAAGGGCATCAATGTCTTCAGTCTTTTCGACAGCCGCGTCCCATTCAAGCCTGACGGTAACCAATTCCTCACAGGCATCCTGATTGATTTTCTGCGCTTCTTATTTGTATTTGGATTCGCGCTCAAATTTAGTTTTATACTCAGCTACGCTTCTTTGAGCCGCGTCCCTTTTTAGCACCAGTTTAGGATTCTGATGTTGAAGCAGTTCGACTTTGGCCAAGTGCCTGTCTTTCTCATCTTCAACTACCTTGATAGTAGTCTCTGCTTTTCTCTTGGCTTTTGCCCGTGAGTTCCTTAAATATTCTACCTCATTACATAGAGTTTCGATGATCTTCTTGTTCTGGGCCCCTTGGCATTTTGGTTTCTCAATATCTACCACTCTCTCCCAAGACACTTTGGAAATTCTCTCCGCCGCTTTCATCCACTCATTATACTGCTTGTGGACATCAGTCACACAATCAATAGTCATTTTCTGGACTTTTTCAGGAACTTTCTTAAGATTAGATACAAAGAAAAATCCATCAAGACAAACATTTGGAAAATATGACTTGAGTTGAGCTATGCAAGCGGGGGCATTGGCTTGTTGAGCTTCGTTGAAAACTTGGGTGTCAGCGCTTTCTTTGCTCGACCTTTGTTATTGAACGTCATGACGCCGATGGTCACTGGGTCGTTGAGGATAGGATGGAACAACAGACTGTGAAGAAACTAAAGTGGAAGGGGGACCATGGGAGGTGTCAATAGGAGGAACATCGTTGTGACGATCTTGTAGCTTTTCAAAATCTTTAGGGAGAGGAGATCTAGATCTGGACCAATATTTGTCACAAGGTGACCTGTCTCTATCACCTTTATTCTGATAATCACAATACCGATTGGAGCGATAGCTAGGGTCATATTCACAGCCACTGCCTTGATGATACGAGCCTGAGCAAGAACTAGGATTCTGGCATGATATTTCCTGCAGAGACTGAAACATTTCTTCTACCTCATCATTGTTTCTGCAAAGAAAAACAAAGAACAAAATAGTTCTAAGTATTGAAGGACTTGGAATAGGTGTAATGCATATTGTGAAGTGCGTGTGAACGTGTGTGTCCTTGTGTCCCCCCGACGGACCAGTTATCGAAGCTTTACTGGTAGTTGTAACCTCTCCACCACTGGTAGTAGGGATTCCAGCCCCTGCTCCAAAGGGAGATTTTGGTCCACCGATGCTCATGTCAGTAAAATGAAAGGCACCAAGGTTGTCCAGTATCGAAAGATTGGATAGTGCCTCGAATGTTTTGTGTAAGTGTTCTGACGGTTGAGAAGCAGACTGATCCAGAGTAACCTGAGGAGCGATGGATAACTTGGGTTGTTTAAAGAGACGAATCTTGGGGAACCTGCACATAAGCTTCTTCCTTCTTCCTTTTTCAAGAGCGGGGGGCTGTGAAGTTTGCAAAGATCCGACCATAGCCCTAAAACTAGAACCCACTTCATTGCCGTTGAGATCGCCACCCTTATCTCCCATTGTGTATTTATCAGTAGCTTCCTGAACTCCCTCAACTGGGGGCATGATAGGATTGGCTTGATGGCCTTCATCTCCATCTGCATCCCTCTGTTCAGCCACTGTAACTCCAGCGGCGACCAGTAGCCCTATGCTATGATCCTATCCCATCAGGCCGTTGGTAATGAGACATTCGTCGGTAAGGAGATTCTCAATATCTCTATCTTCTGATGGAATCCTTTTTAGCACCAAGACCGCGTCTGAATATTGTTTCCCATAAGGTTGTGGATAAGAACCTACACAAACCAAAGAAATTGCTTAGTTCAGGATACGAACTGGATACTAGCACTCGAGAGATTAAGGAGTAACACATACGTCCTTTGAACCACCGTCTGACAAAGCTAGGCGGGCAAGGGATATAGAACCATTCGATTTTGAAGGCACCCAGCTTGTTCCAAGTACCAATCAGGATCTGACACTTCTTGACTGACTCGAGGAATGTAAATGAAAGGCTTCCCTTTTGATGTTGGAAGGTGAAAAGGAATCGAATATCTTCGGGAGTTGGAGGAAGGAACAAAAACTCCATGAATGCCATATAAGTACAGTTGAGCAGGGCATAGCCTTTTGGATGTAGTTGTGTTGGTGCTAGCCTCGTATGATGTAACATTTCCCAAATGAATGAGTTAAAGGGTGGGATACATCATGCCCAACACATGAACATGTTTCATGTAGTGAACCCTTCAGTGGGATATGAGCTCAATCATCTCGGGTCGGGACTCTCATGTCATCAAACGGAATCCCATGTCTGGCACGGATTTTGCAAAGAGAGGCTTCATTAATCTTTGAAGCCACAGAATCCTTTAGATCTTCCAAAAGTTTAGGATCTTCTAGTGTGTCAGGAGTGGGGTCTATCACCTCTGCTGGAAGAACGGGAATGGCAGAGAAGAGGTCGAATGATGGATAGGAACTTTCCAGTTGTTCTGCCTGATGGCCGTGGAAAAATTCATTAGAAGCAGTTTCGGAGCTCGATTTGTCACTCGTACCATTGTGCTATAAAATCTGTTCAGAAGAAATGGTAGCTAAATGCCCCGAGTGTTTGGAACCCATAACTACTAAACTCAGTAGATAATCATCATTAGAAAAAATAACATGTACCCCCGTGCAGAGTGAATGCTAGTGTTGTGTGGTGAAGTGCTAAGCAAAGTAGTGATAAATGAAAAAGAATTAAAGACTAAAATTGTGACAAGACTTTGGGATTCGACAAGAGTGACCGTTATAGCTGACTGTCTCAACCAGTTCTCTGCATCGATAAGGAATGATTCAGCTATAACCTCAGGATCGATTGTCAGCAGTCTTAAGTTTGATTTTTATACTTAGAACTAGACGAGCTTCAATAGAATTGTTCAAGGCATTTGTCTATGTCATAGTTCGATTGTCATGTATTTCCAAGTATGCAGTTCAAGTAATGTGCAAGTCATGTATGTTCACTCAAGTGTTCAAGGCACAAGCTCGTCTCAAAGTCTAAATTCATTAGATCATATTTAATTTCAATGTTCGTTACTGACAACTGATCATTTCATTGAAGTATAGCCGATCGTTCCATAATGATCGTCCCTAACCAAATTAGATGTCGTGCTAAATCCAATCGTTCATATCATCCTCCATCCGATCATTTGAACCAGTCCTCTAACCGATCATTTGAACCAATCCTCCATCCGATCGTTCATACCCACTTCCACCGATCATTCGTATACGATTGTACCAACCATCAACCCAGATCCACACTTAGCTTCGATTCTCATCACCAAAGCATGCCATTGTTATACGATCGTTTGAATAACGATCGGTTAAGTATTAGAAGCAATGTTCCACATTAAAACTGCTACTCCACTCAATAATATCGGCCAATCATTTCCTTTCAACAACACATACACGTTTCCACCTCCAAAACGACCGGTAAGAGGAAAATGATCGTTAGAAAGCTTCATCTCTTCCAACCTTCAACGAATCTAACGGTTCCACCGTTCCACTCAAACGTCAATGGACATAAACCCGAAGTCTCACCATCAACAACCAAGTTCGACTTACCTATACCAAAATTCAAAAGAAGGAGTCGATTTTAAATCGATTGCTCATGAGATTTTGGGAGATGAAAATAACAGTAAGGGGTTCGGTGAAAAGGATACTCGATTGGAAGTTAAATGGTGGAAGAGCTGTCATTAATTCAGGAGTCATATCGTTGTTGGAATGATGAAGAAGAAGTGGCGAGCGATTTATTTTCTTTCTAGTTCGATTAGTGACGATGCAAAGTGATGTGAAGATGACGGGTGCGGCGAAGTAGAAGTATTTATACACGAGAATGGGCCGATCCTTTATAGCCCAAGAGCAAGACCAATCGTTCCATTAAGACGATGTTATGATCGTTCTGTTACGATCGTTTTAAAACGATTGGCATAAAATGATTCAATAATTTGCCTAAGCAGTGAACGATCGGGTGCGATCCTTTTTAAAAAAAATTTGACAACGACCTATGAACGTGCAGTCGTGACCAGTGGTCGGGTATAAACACGTATACGTGCTAGTATACGTTCCAAAAATTCAGCTTTAGAAATCGAAAGAAATTGAATTCTCACCTGAAATCAATTGGAGAAAGGTTTAAGCCAGATTGCTAGAGCCTAATAATTACTGGAGATGATACAAGATAATCATCAACAAACCATAAACCGGTATTTATACTGTTGGAAATCGATCGATAGTCATGACAAACAGAAAGGGATGCAACTCTCCGAAAAAAACTGACTTGACGGGAGGATGGTGACTGTTCAATAAATTGAATGGAATCCTTTTCGACGGCTCAAGTTTGCAACGATTCAAAGCACGTCATGTTCAAACAAGATGTACTTTGGGATGGCAAGTGTTATCCGGCCTTTTGGCCTGGCTATATCTGGATCGATCAGACGGTACAGAGTCAATTGTCATTAGAATCGATGCATCAGGTTAACGATCATGGAGTCCATATATCAAAAAATACAATGACCTAAAGCAGTAGCAAAGCAGAAGCATGAAAGCTCACTACTCCTAAAAGAAGGATAGGGTAGATCCATATGCAACATTATGGGTCATATCGTATCGATTCCATAGCTCAATTCAATGATGATCGATCGATATCTCAAAACCTACAAACCAATTACACATAAAACTTTATAAACATCAATATACTGAAGAGAGGACCCTCTAAAAATGATTGCATGACAAGATGAGCTACTAAGAACGATCGGTATACGTCGTTGACAAACGATCGTATCATTTTAGCTTTAACGATTCAACTCAATGAAGATTAATCAATATGTCACTAATGGCAAGTCAAAGTGACACCAAACTTTAGTATCATAGATTAGAGAAATGAGGGAGCTTGTAGGAACGATCGCACCCTCATTGGATCAATCACGAACAATCGGTATCGATCATTCCAATGATCGGATTTGCACATGCGATCGTTTATGTGGGCCCTACAGATCTGAAGAGTCTTTTGCCGAATTTACAGCGATATGTTTCATCGTCTTCCCCTATAAATACAAGCTTCTTTGTTCATTTAGGGGATCTTTACGCTGCATGTTGCTCTAGACTCCAATGTAATCAAGTGCAATTATCAATAATTCATTGTAATCAGATTTACAAGTGATTAATAAAGTTTACTCTTCAAAGTAGATGTAGGCACGCAACACCCAACCACTATAAATCCTTGTGTTTCCGTTACTGCTTAGTTCCTATTGTTTATTTACTTATCCGCTTTATTTAATATTGATTATTCTTTATTTATTTCTCTACTATTCTATTCTTGAGCGTTTTTGCCCATTTCATGTGCAAACAGAGGGCAAGACATGCAAATTATAAAGATCCATTTATGGACTTAAACAAGCTTTAAGAAGTTGGAATAAGTGTTTTGATAAGGTAATCAAATAGTTTGGTTTTAATCAGAACACAGAGGAAGCATGCATATACCAAAAGGAACAAGGAAGTTCTATCGTGTTCTTAGGTTTATACATCGATGACCTATTGTTGATTGGCAATGACATTTTGTTATTGCACTGGGTGAAAGCTTGACAATAAGTTCTCCATAAAGGATTTGGGAGAAGCAGCCTATATACTAGGTATAAAGATCCGTAGAAATAAATCGAAGAAGCTGCTAGGATTATTCCAATCAATGTACATAGATACCATACTGAAAAAGTTTGGTATGAAGAATTCCATGCATGGAAATGTTTTGATGCAATCTAGAATCATCCTTTCTAAGAAGGACACTCCTCAAACTAATGAGGAGAAAAAGCAAATGAAGAGGATATCGTATGCATTGATAATTAGTTCCATAATGTACACCATGTCACATACTTGATTGGATATGCATACACATTAGGATGCATAAGCCGATACCAATCTAATCATAGAGAAAAACATTTGACTACCATAAAATGTTGTTAACCAAAAAATGGATCAACACCCGGTATGAGTTTTTGAAAGCACCAGCCCTGTTCTGACAGAGCAGTAGTGTAGAAAATAAATGTAAAAGGAGCATAAATAGTAAAGAAACCAAAAGAATTTTATAATGGTTCAGTTGTTAATGAAGCATACGTCCACTTTATAACTTTTTATTAACTGACTGATATTACAAGCTGAACTGGATTACAATATGATTGAATATTCTAGGTTAGATTAAATCACAAGTTCAAGAGTTCACTGGAGAATCATAGTGAACCCTAGATGAATATTGTGTGGGAGGAGTAGAGTGAAGAACAATCTTTGCAGAGTTCTAACAGCCAGTTCAGAAGATCCTCTTTGTGTTGTGGGTAGGATTATATTTATAGAAGTAGGAGAGTAGTTGGGCCAAGGCCGACTTGTTAGAAGCCTTTACTCAGCGCTAGAAAGAAGTCCAGAAAAACTAAAGGCAACCCGAGCTAATATGATGGCTCGCTGGCGATCCATGCCGTTAAATTATTTATGGGTCTACCCTTTTCGGTTGCCTTCCTTTTATCTATTTTAATGCCATGTCCAAACATCAAGTCAATTGGAGTTTGTTTGATCATCCGTTTAATGGGTCATCTGGTCCAGAAGAATCATTCATAACTCACTCAAAACTTAACAAAATCGGACAAAACTTTGGATGTACACTCTAGAGTATGTCTGGGACCAACCTTAAGAATTTCAGGTGGTGGGGACCAATCTACATGGATCGCTAGCGATCCATCTAATTAGGTTGCTAACGATCCGTCTAGCCATATCTAATCAAGTCCATTTTTGGTAAGTTCCTTCTTTTATTTCTTCTAAGTGTTCTCCATAAACATCAAGTCAATCCGACTTCATATGAGTTCTCTAGGTCTGTTTTAATTTAGCTGCTTGGGTCAAAAAGCTAGTAACATTTACCCCCAAAATACGCCTTTTGAATTAAAGGTGTGATTTTCTTAAGAACATGTTCCTATCTCTGGTCTTCGATAATTTTTCTTTCCAGCTACTTCAGCCATGGTAAATCGTCTAGTTCCTTTGGATTCTCTTACCAATCAAAGTCATTCCAAACCTGTTACAGCCTAAGACTCTAGACTCTACCTAAGTGTAATCTATACATCACAATCATTTTGATTTCATTCGAAGTTATTACATCACATATCTCTAATTAAATCACATGTTTCCAATTACATCAGATATCTCCGATTACATCACATATCTCCAATTATATCATATACCTCTAATTATACCATGTTCATTTGGGATTTACATCATTATCATTTTGCTTCTCATTTAGAGTTGTCATATCGTATATCAAAATAACATTATATATCAAAATCACATCATATATTGAAATCATCTTATGTTCATCCAGGATATATAAGTTTTATTCTATTTATAAGGCATTCAAATCCTTTTATTAAATCTAATCTGTTTTAAGGCTCGATCTCTCTTGATTGTTTAAGTTTAATGCATGATCTCTTCAGATCATTTAATGTTTAGTTTAATGGGTGATCTCTTTTGATCGTTTAATGTTTTAAGTTACGCGGACAAACTCTCCGGATCGTTTGTTTGTTAAGTAAAGGGGGATTAAGTAAGCCAGTCCACTTACTCTCCGGTGAGGGTACTTACTTCTTGCACTCCGGTCCTATCTATCTGGTCGGGATCTATGGTGTTCAATATCGTACAAGTCCATCCAAGGAGACTTGCACCTTGCACTCCGGTCCCATGTTGCGACTCTAAGGCGATCAATATTGTACAAGTCCATCCACTCGCTTTTCCGGCAACGGGACTTGCACCTTGCATTCATGTCCCGTGTCGAGACTCTAAGGCGATCAATATCTATCATCACCCTCCGGTAGAAATCAAAATTCAAGTGTAAACCAAAGCAAACAAGCCGAAATCAAACAAGAAAGAATCAAAACAAGTAGAAATAAAAAAAAGTGGAAATCAAAACAAGTGGAAATCAAAACAAGTAGAAATAAATCAAAATAAGTGGAAATCAAAACAAGTAGAAATAAATCAAAACAAGTGGAAATCAATACAAGTAGAAATCAAAACAAGTAGAAACCTTAAATGTTCAACCCAGACATCCAACTCAAAGTGTGCCTAGAGATCGATCTGGGTCTCGTACACGTGTAAGCGGTCCGAGGTTATTGAAGGCAGAAAACCAGAAGGCAGAGAATAAGGGACGAACCTGCCCCTTGTTCCAACTATGGGCTTTGGGTTTCGGCTCATGCGTTTATGTATTCGTACTCTAATTTGCTACTCTAGCTCCAACGTCACCCGCTCCAGGCATTAGAACTCATCCTAGATCCAAATCTATCATGCTCCAAGTCGTGTATGCATTGTTTTAGTTTGTTTTGCTCTAACTCCATATGCTCTTGCATTAGGTCCTATTGTTGATTTCGACATTGTCCCTAAGTATCGGTTGTTCTAGCTGTGGAGGCGGTATTCAAGCCTGTTCCAATCCAGCTCCAGCGGCTCTTGTTATTTCTCGGAGGTTGATTCATATTCCCTACAGATCTAGCTATACCTTGCTGCTCCATCCTCTGAAAGAAGCCATCCATCATCTCTTGTTGCCTAGACAAGATCCCATCTTGCACCTCCTTCATCATCCTTTCCATTTCTTCTCTAATCACATAGACAGGTTGATGAACATCAATATACTGAAGAGAGGACCCCCAAGGAATGATTGCATGTCAAGATGAGCTACTAAGAACGATCGGTATACATCGTTCATGAACGATCGTGTCATTTCAGCTTCAACGATTCAACTCTATGAAGATTAATCAATATGTCACTAATGGAAGGTCAAAGTGACACCAAACTTTAGTATCATAGATTAAAGGCACGAGGGAGCTTGTAGGAACGATCGCATCCTCATTGGATCAATCACGAACGATGGGTATCGATCGTTCCAATGATCGGATTTGCACCTACGATTGTTTGTGAGGGCCCTACGGATCTGGAGAATCTTCTGCCGAATTTATAGCGATATATTTCGTCGTCTTCCCCTATAAATATAAGCTTCTTTGTTCATTTAGGGGATCTTTACGCTGCATGTTGCTCTGGACTCCATTGTAATCAAGTGCATTATCAATAATTCACAATAAAGTTTACTCTTCAAAGTAAATGTAGGCACGCAACGCCGAACCACTATAAATCTTTGTGTTTCTGTTACCGCTTAGTTCCTATTACTTATTTACTTATCCTTTTTGTTTAATATGGATTATTCTTCATTTATTTCTTTACTATTCTATTCTTGAGTGTTTGTGCCCATTTCTGGTGCAAACAGAGTGCAAGACTTGCAAATTGTAAAGATCCATTTATGGACTTAAACAAGCTTCAAGAAGTTGGAATAAGTGTTTTGATAAGGTAATCAAATAGTCTAGTTTTTATCAAAACCTAGAGGAAGCATGCATATACCAAAAGGAACAAGGAAGTTCTATCGTGTTCTTAGGTTTATACAACGATGACCTATTGTTGATTGGCAATGATATTTTGTTATTGCACTGGGTGAAAGCTTGACTTTTCAATAAGTTCTCCGTAAAGGATTTGGGAAAAGCGGTCTATATACTAGGTATAAAGATCTATAGAAATAAATCGAAGAGGCCGCTAGGATTATCCCAACCAATGTACATAGATACCATACTGAAAAAGTTTGATATGAAGAATTCTAAGCATGGAAATGTTTTGATGCAATCTAGAATCATCCTTTCTAAGAAGGACACTCCTCAAACTAATGAGGAGAAAAGCATACGAAGAGGATATCGTATGCATTGATAATTAGTTCCATAATGTATGCTATGTCACATACTAGATTGGATATGCATACATATTAGGATGCATAAACCGATACCAATCTAATCATAGAGAAAAACATTAGACTACCATTAAATGTTGTTAACCAAAAATGGATCAAAACCCGGTATGAGTTTGTGAAAGCACTAGCCCTGTTTTGGCAGAGCAGTAATGTAGAAAATAAATGTAAAAAGAGCATAAATAGTCAAGATGCTGGAAGATTTTTATAATTGTTCGGTTGTTAATGAAGCCTACGTCCACTTTATAACTTTTTATTAACTGACTAATGTTACAGGATGAATTGGGTTACAATATGATTGAAAATCCTATGTTAGATTAAGTCACAAGTACAAGAGTTCACTGGAGAATCACAGTGAAACCCTAGATGTATATTTTGTGGGAGGAGTAGAGTGAAGAATAATCTCTGCAGAGTTCCAACAGCCAGTTCAAAAGATCCTCTTTGTGTTATAGGTAGGATTATATTTATAGAAGTAGGAGAGTAGTTGGGCCAAGGCCGACTTGTTAGAAGCCTCTACTTAGCGCTAGAAAGAAGTCCAGAAAAACTAAAGGCAACCCGAGCTAACATGATGGATCGCTAGCGATCCATGCCTTAAACTATTTTTGAGTCTACCCTTTTGGGTTGCCTTCCTTTTATCTATTTGAATTCCTTGTCCAAATATCAAGTTGTTTGGAGTTTGTTTGATCATCCGTCTTAATGGGTCATCTGGTCCAGAAGAATCATTCATAACTCACTCAAAACTTAACAAAATCAGATAAAAATTTGGAGGTACACTCTAGAGTATGTCCGGGACCTACCCTAAAAATTTTAGGTGGTGGGGACTAATCTACATTTACCCCCAAAATACGCCTTTTGAATGAAAGGTGTGATTTTCTTAAGAACAAGTTCCTATCTCTGGTCTTCGATAGTTTTTCTTTCTAGCTACTTCAGCCTTGGTGAATCATCCAGTTCTTTTGGATTCTCTTACGAATCACAAGTCTTTCCAAACCTGTTACACCCTAAGACTCTAGACTCTGCCTAAGTGTAATCTATGCATCACAATCATTCTGATTTCATCCGGAGTTATTACATCACATATCTCTAATTAAATCACATGTTTCCAACTACATCACATATCCCCAATTACATCACATATCTCCAAGTTTATCACATATCTCTAATTATACCATGTTCATTCAAGATTTACATCATTATCATTTTTCTTCTCATTTAGAGTTGTCATACCGTATATCAAAATAACATTATATATCAAAATCACATCATATATTGAAATCATCTTATGTTCATCTAGGATTTATCAGTTTTATTCTATTTATAAGGCATTCAAATCCTTTTACTAAATCAAATCTGTTTTAAGGCTCGACCTCTCTTGATTGTTTAAGTTTAATGCACGATCTCTTCGGATCGTTTAATGTTTAGTTTAATGTGTGATCTCTTTGGATCGTTTTATGTTTTAAGTTAAGGGGACGATCTCTCTGGATCGTTTGTTTGTTAAGTAAAGGGAATTAAGTAAGCCTGTTTGCTTACTCTCCAATGAGGGGACTTACTTCTTGCACACCGGTTCCGTCTCGCCGTTCGGGATATGGTGTTCAATATCGTACAAGTCCATCCAAGGAGACTTGAACCTTGCACTCCGGTTCCGTGTTGGGATTCTAAGACGATCAATATCATACAAGTCCATTCACTCCCTTTTCCGGCAAGGGGACTTGCACCTTGCATTCCGGTCCCATGTCGGGACTCTAAGGCGATCAATATCAGTCACCACCCTCCGGTGGAAATCAAAATTCAAGTACAAACCAAAGCAAACAAGCAGAAATCAAACAAGAAAGAATCAAAACAAGTGGAAATCAAAACAAGTAAAAATAAATTAAAACAGGTAGAAATTTAAACAAGTGGAAATCAATACAAGCACAAATTAAAACAAGTAGAAATCTTAAATGTCCATCCCAGAGATCCATCTCAGAGCGTGCCTAGAGACCGATCTGGGTCTCGTACACGTGTAAGCGGTCCGATGTTAATGAAGGCAGAAAAAGCAAAAGGTAGAGAGTAAGGGACGAACATACCCCCTGTTCCAACTATGGGCTTTGGGTTTCGGCTCATGCGTATAGGTATTCGTACTCTGATTTGCTACTCTTGCTCCAACATTACCCGTTCTAGGCATTAAAGCTCATCCTAGATCCAAATCTATCATGCTCCAAGTCGTGTGGGCATTGTTTTTGTTTGTTTTGCTCTAACTCTAGATGTTCTTACATTGGCTCCTATTGTTGATTCCAACTTTGTCCCCAAGTATGGTTGTTCTAGGTGTGGAGGCAGTATTCCAGCGTGTTCCAATCCAGCTCCAGCAGCTCTTGTTATTTCTTGGAGTTTGATTCATATTCCCTATAGATCTAGATATTCCTTGCTGCTCCATCCTCTGGAAGAAGCTATCCATCATCTCTTGTTGCCTAGACAAGATCCCATCCTACATCTCCTTCATCATCCTTTCCATTTCTTCTCTAATCACATAGATGGGTTGATGAACATCAATATACTGAAGAGAGGATCCTCTAGAAATGATACGTGACAAGATGAGCTACTAAGAACGATCGATATACATCGTTCACGAACGATCGTATCGTTTCAGCTTTAACGATTCAACTTACTGAAGATTAATCAATATGTCACTAGTAGCAAGACAGATTGACCTCAAACTTTAGTATCATATATTAGAGACATGAGAGATCTTGTAGGAACAATCGTACCCTCATTGGATCAATCATGAACGATGGGTATCGATCATTCCAATGATCGGATTTGCACCTATGATCGTTTGTGAGGGAACTACGGATCTGAAGAGTCTTCTATCGAATTTCCAACGATGTATTTCGTCGTCTTCTCCTATAAATACACGCTTCTTTGTTAATTTAGGGAACCTTTACGTTGCATGTTGCTCTGGACTCTATTGTAATCAAGTGCAATTATCAATAATTAATTGTAATAAAATTTACAAGTGATCAATAAAGTTTACTCTTCTAAGTAGACGTTAGCATGCAACGCCGTACCACTATAAATCCCTGTGTTTCAGTTACTGCTTAGTTCTTATTGCTTTTTTTACTTATCCTCTTTGTTTAATATTGATTATTCTTTGTTTATTTCTCTACTATTCTATTCTTGAGTGTTTATGCCCATTTATGGTGCAAACAAAGGGCAAGACTTGCAAATTGTAAAGATCCATTCATGGACTTAAACAAGCTTCAAGAAGTTGGAATAAGTGTTTTGATAAAGTAATCAAATAGTTTGGTTTTTATCAAAACCTAGAGGAAGCATGCATATACCAAAAGGAACAAGGAAGTTCTATCATGTTCTTAGGTTTATACATCGATGACCTATTGTTGATTGGCAATGACATTTTGTTATTGCACTGAGTGAAAGCTTGACTTTTCAATAAGTTATACGTAAAGGATTTGGGAGAAGCGGTCTATATACTAGGAATAAAGATCTATAGAAATAAATCAAAGAGCCTGCTAGGACTATCCCAACTAATGTACATAGATACCAAACTGAAAATGTTTGTTATGGAGAATTCCAGGCATGGAAATGTTCTGATGCAATCTAGAATCATCCTTTCTAAGAAGGACACTCCTCAAACTAATGAGGAGAAAAAGTATATGAAGAGGACATCATGTGCATTGGTTATTAGTTCCATAGTGTACTCCATGTCATATACTAGATTGGATGTGCATACACATTAGGATTCATAAGCCGGTACCAATCTAATCATAGAGAAAAACATTAGACTACCATAAAATGTTGTTAACCAAAAAATGTATCAACACACGGTATGAGTTTGTGAAAGCACCGACCCTGTTCTTATAGAGCAGTAATGTAGAAAATAAACATAAAAATAGCATAAATAGTAAAGAGACCGGATGATTTTTATAATGGTTCGGCTGTTAATGAAGCCTACATCCACTTTATAACTTTTTATTAACTGACTGATGTTACAGGCTGAATTATATTACAATATGATTAAATATCATAGGTTAGATTAAGTTACAAGTACAAGAGTTCACTGGAGAATCCGAGTGAACCCCTAGATGAATATTGTGTGGGAGGAGTAGAGTAATCTCTGCAGAGTTCCAACAGCTAGTTCAGAAGATCCTCCTTGTGTTGCAGGTAGGATTATATTTATAGAAGTAGGAGAGTAGTTGGGCCAAGGACGACTTGTCAGAAGCCTCTACTCAGCGCTAGAAAGAAGTCCAGAAAAACTAAAGGCAACCTGAGCTAACATGATGGATCACTGGCGATCCATGCCTTAAAATATTTTTGAGTCTACTCTTTTGGGTTGCCTTCCTTTTATATATTTGAATGCCTTGTCTAAATATCAAGTCGTTTGGAGTTTGTTTGATCATCCGTCTTCGTGGGTCATCTGGTTTAGAAGAATCATTCATAACTCACTCAAAACTTAACGAAATTAGACAAAACTTTGGAGGTACACTCTAGAGTATCTCTGGACCTACCCTAAAAATTTTAGGTGTCGGGGACCAATCTACATGGATCGCTAGCGATTCATCTAGTTAGGTCGCTAGCGATCCATCTTGCCATAACTAATCAAGCCCATTTTTGGTGAGTGCCTTCTTTTATGTCTTCTAAGTGTTCTCCAAAAACTTCAAGTCAATCCGACCTCGTATGAGTTCTCTAAGTCCATTTTAATTTATCTGCTTTGGTCAAAAAGCGGGTAGACATTTACCCCTAAAATTAGCCTTTTGAATGAAAGGTGTGATTTTTTTAAGAACAAGTTCCTATCTCTGGTCTTTGATAGTTTTTCTTTCTAGCTACTTCATCCTTAGTGAATCGTCTAGTTCTTTTGGATTCTCTTACCAATCACAAGTCCTTCCAAACCTGTTACAGCTTAAGACTCTAGACTCTGCCTAAGTGTAATCTATACATCACAATCATTCTGATTTCATTTGGAGTTATTACATCACATATCTCTAATTAAATCACATGTTTCCAATTACATCACATATCTCCAGTTACATCACATATCTCCAATTATATCACATATATCTAATTATACCATGTTCATTCGGGATTTACATCATTATTATTTTGCTTCTCATTTAGAGTTGTCATATCGTATATCAAAATAACATTATATATCAAAATCACAACATATATTGAAATCATCCTATGTTTATCCAAGATTTATCAGTTATTTTCTATTTGTAAGGCATTCAAATCCTTTTACTAAATCAAATCTGTTTTAAGGCTCGATCTCTCTTGATTGTTTAAGTTTAATGCACGATCTCTCCGGAATGTTTGATGTTTAGTTTAATGCGTGATCTCTTTGGATCGTTTGACGTTTTAAGTTAAGTGGACGATCTCTCTAGATCATTTGTTTGTTAAGTTAAGGGGGATTAAGTAAGCCCGTCAGCTTACTCTCTGGTGTGGGGACTTACTTCTTACACTCCGGTCCCGTACCTATGGTCGGGACTCTATGGTGTTCAATATCGTACAAGTCCATCAAAGGAGATTTGCACCTTGCACTCCGGTCTCGTGTCGAGACTCTAAGGCGATCAATATCGTACAAGTCCATCCACTCGCTTTTCCAACAAGGGGACTTGCACCTTGCATTCCGATCCTATGTCGGGACTCTAAGGCGATCAATATCAGTCATCACTCTCCGGTGGAAATCAAAATTCAAGTACAAACTAAAGCAAACAAGCAGAAATAAAACAAGTAAGAATAAAAAACAATTAGAAATCAAAACAAGTAGAAATAAATCAAAACAAGTGGAAATCAATACATGCAGAAATCAAAACAAGTAGAAATCTTAAATGTTCATCCCAGACATTCAACTCAGAGCGTGCCTAGAGACCGATCTGGGTCTCGTACGTGTGTAAGCGGTCCAAGGTTATTGAAGGAAGAAAAAGCAGAAGGCAGAGAGTAAGGGGTGAACCTACCTCCCATTCCAACTATCTGCTTTGGGTTTTGGCTCATGCGTTTATGTATTCGTACTTTGATTTTCTACTCTAGCTTCAACATCACATGTTCCAAGCGTTAAAGCTCATTCTAGATCCAAATCTATCGTGCCCCAAGTCGTGTGGGCATTGTTTTAGTTCGTTTTGCTCTAACTCCAGATGCTCTTGCATTGGGTTGTAACACCCTGCATTTTTATATAATTAAATAAAATCAATTGAATTAACATAATTGCAAAACAGAATGTAAATGTCAAATATATAGATTTAAGAATTAAGAGGTTACATAGATTTATGCAAGCAATGAGTGTGTGATTAATTGACACAATCAATTAAAATGAGAATTAATTAAGAGACATAGAGGCGTCAATTAGTCAGAGAATATGTCACTTTTATAACATTAATTAATTAAGGGATCTTCTAATAAAGGGAAATGTATGTGGGGAATAAATTAAATGATAACATACACATATTAATTTATAATTGACGCAATCAATTAATTAAGAAATTAATTAAAGACATTAAGTAAGCGTCAATTAATAAAAGAGAGAAACTTATATGTCAATTAATTGGGTAATGAATTGGCGGTTTAAATATATACAACTAATAAATGTGTGATTAAGTGACGCATATGAATTAATTTGGATATCGATAAAATGGGAAAACGTGTCAATTAAGTAATTGACAATCAGTTGAGTGTTTTAAAAAGGGTATCAATTAATCAAAGAATATGCCCTTTTAAAAATAGCTAATAATGTAAATTAATTAGCTAGAAGAAAACGGCTGTTATAGGATTATTTGTTTGCAAGTTAAAAAAAAGAAAGGAATTGGAATGCGTACAAAAATCAAACGGAGCAATTAAGTTTATGATGAAGGTAAGTTAATAAGAATAAATTAAAAAGTATAACTTTTATATACAATCAATTAATAGAGGTATTAATTGACGTGTTCAAATAGGTAAGAAATTATAATGTATAAGAATCAATTAATATTGGATATACATACATACATATACATATATATATATATATGTATGATCTAATTAATTGGGTAATTAATGCGAGAATCTTATTTAGAAGGAAACGTAAATTAATAGGGTCATATAACAAAGGAATAAATGAATAACATTGGAGAATTATACGTTATGAGCTAACGTAAACAAATCAATAAATGATGGTCAGGACTTTTTTAGGGCTAATCGGATGGTTCATAGTTGTTCACTACACCTATAAATTGAACGTAACTTAACTCTAGCCCACATTATTTTCTCTGAATCTGCTGTTGTCATTTACAACAAACTCCTCTTCTCTTCTCCCTCTTCCTTTCTCCTCTATCAATCAAATCTTTCTTCAAACAAAAAATAAAATTAATCAAGGATATACATACAAATCAGAGAATTGCGCAAACAAATTAGGGAATTTACAGCAAATTAAAATGGGGAAAAAGCGGAGAAAAGCATAGCAAATTAAAAGGGATAGAGATTGAAGCTAAGGACGACATGCGAGTGGATTTAATTATATTCTTTTACGTTTATAATATATTATCGTTGAATTTCCATTAGATAATTTATTCCAGTAATTAATCCTATTAGTTATGCAAACACTGTAAATTTTATTTATATTTAATTAGGCTTGACAGTTAGTAAATGCGTAGGCCTAAAAGTAAGAAATTTACAATTATTTACATCTATTTTTAAAAGTCATAATTTAGCCTTAATACTGGTTCCTTTTATTCCCTTTTTACATGAATAATATAGTTGGAAAGAGAATTCGCGGTTATGGATTAAAATACTAGACTTTATAGAATTAGATGTAAAATAAGAAATCTGGAAAATTGGAAAAAAATTAGAAAAGTGGAATTCTGCAATAAATTACACTGAACGGAAACAATAAATTTATCTAATAATTTAATTTGGGGAGTAAGTAATAGATTAATTGGTTGGTCTAGAAACTAGAATACATTTCTATAATTTAATAATTAAAAGATAACGATAAACGTAACTGCAAGAATAAAAAGAAAGAAAAAGGGAACTAGTGTAAAAAAGAGGGACCACTGTATTTTACACTAGCCCAAAATAATAAAAGAAATATCTTGCAGTTACGAATTATTGTTTATAGTATTATTTAGTATTAAATTATGGAAATAGATTTTAGTATAGCTTTCACAACCAACAAAATAATAGAATTACTTCGTAGAATAAAAGAAAATAAAGTATAGTATGAAATGAATCAAATAAATTATTAGATAAGAAATTAAGGTTGTGAACAATAAACGAACTTAGGTCTGCATTTACCACGCAGATTATATAAAAAGACAGTTATTATGATAAGTTAATTATATAATAACAGAGAATTAAAAAGAATTATATATCATAATAAAGAAGGCAGACTAGAACAGAAAAGAAACACTTGTAATTATATACAGATTTTAAAAGAAATAATACTACTATTACAAGTATAATTATAATATAAATTATGATTAAGTAAAAGAATAGAAAGGCTTATTTGGGAACTTAGAATAAATAAGCAATGATAGCAAAGATAAATAGTAAAACCTTATTTTGGATTTCTATTAAATTAATAAGCAAATAGAACAAAATATGCTTATTTAATAAACTTAAGACTTAAATTAAGTTAATAAGCAAGAAGTGGCAATACCAATAGCATTCCCTATTAGATCAATGGTGGTCTCACAATAGCCAGAAGCGAGACGAAGGCAAGAATATGCTAATTTGGGTAAATAAGTAGCCAACAGAATAAGAATAGTAAACTAAACGCAAATTAAAAGATTAGACTTATGGTCTAATAGAAGATTTGAGATGCATTTGGAGCAGCCCAAAGGATGAAGCGTCTAACGAAGCAGTTCATCATGGATTTCAGAAATGGAGAACCACGTCCAACTTAGTATTTTTGGGCTTCAAGGAAGTACGAGACTTCAACGGGACGTGAGGATACTCTAGGATGGCCCTCTGGGTAGGCCTAATGAAGCTGCACCCCCGGAGGCAGGTCTATAGGTGTTCCATCAAGAGACTATGCCTTGATTGTATTTGCATTATAGGCCTAACGAAGCAGACCTTTGTAGGCAGTCAGAAGGGCTTGGTGTTCGAAGTAGGGTATTCGTATGTCCAGTACTTGCAAGTAAGTTTTAGGATATTCGCATGCGGATATCGGCCAGCATCAAGACCAAGAGCGATTTTGGGAAATACTAGAGTTAAACCAACAGGCCAATGATTCTTTCACTATCGAGACATTGGATGGAGGCACTGTCAATTGGATGTTAGATTGTTTGCAATAGGGCATGGCCAGTTAACCCTTTAGAGGTCTTTCAATTTAGTTGAGGGGTGGCTACGTGGGGCCATAGCCACAACGAGAAAAGAGACAGACCAACTAGAATATATGTATTGTAGGCCTAACGAAGCAGTCGTTTACAGATACAAAAAATCCCCGACTGAATTCCGTACAAGGTAGACCTTGTTAGTGGGATTCAGATAGTAGACAGAACGATTACATAGTCCTCAATGTACACACTGGGTGGTACATTGTGGATGTTCAAGCACTGGCATAGACTAGTGCGGACGCGATTTACGTTTTCATAGTAAGTAGTGGAGCATCTGTATTGTAGACCTTACGAAGCAATCCTTTACAGATGTAGCTACGGAACGCTCGCGAAGCAAGACAATGGAGTATCTGTATTGTAGACCTTACAAAGCAGTCCTTTACAGATATAGCTACAGAGCAAGACGATG
Source organism: Allium fistulosum (assembly GCA_030737815.1). NCBI lineage: Eukaryota > Viridiplantae > Streptophyta > Magnoliopsida > Asparagales > Amaryllidaceae > Allium > Allium fistulosum. Next base: position 1,002,157,638 of record CM060902.1, on the reverse strand, counting down.
GAGCCCTTTTCGAGGAGGATATAGAAGGTACCATGGGTGGACCTAGGACCAATATGGTCATTGGGCATATAGCTACATATATGTATACATCAGTTATTAGGTTTTAATCTACCATGGAGTAGATGGGCACGGTTCACGAACAGAGGCGAGAGTATTGTAAACCTAATAAACCTAATATAAAAGTAAATGGAAATAAAATGGTATATGTAGAATTAAGCTTAGAAGTGTATAATTTATACATTTACCAAAACTTTAGTTCCGACCCCCTCCTCATAACACCCTACAGGTTAAGTAGATGGCAGAGACTTTCCAGCTGTAAGAAACTTGTTTAGAGAGTGTTATTATATTGGTGAGTATTTACTTACTATTATATTTTAGTCAATCCCGCTGTGAGATAAATTATTGAGTTCTGTTATATTTGTCTTTGCCTATTTGCAGGATACCAGATACCCAACTCGGGCTTCAGTGGGCTTGGTTTTTAGCAGTTTTGCAAAAAACCCAGACCACTGGAATTCGGGTTGTTACATTTGGTATCAGAGCCTAGGTTTAGGGTTCCTACGTAGATAGTGAGTGAACGTATTTGTATTTTTGAATAAAATATAAATATTGTGTACTAAAATCCAAATATTTCCCAACCATAGATTTTAACATGTGGAATATTTTTAGAAGTATATTTGTGCATAGTTTGCTAGTTGGGTTTGGGATGACCCAAGTATGTTGAGCCCTATGTTAATTATCGATTTTTAGCATACAAATAAGCCATGTTTTGGGAGAAGATTAGTATCCATATGTTATAGGAAGTGGAGAAGTTCCCTAGGAATAGTAGGGAGAGTGTATTTATTTTGAAAGGAATAAGAGGTTTTAGTAAGAAGAAAATCTATGAAAAAATATGATATTTTCAATACATGTGAGGACATTTTTTTTAAGTCAAGAAAAAAAAGAGAAAGATGGTTTGGTGGAAAAGTAAATAAGTTTTTGAAAAGATAAAATTTTAAGTAACCTAGTACCTTTGAATTTAACAGAAAACTTCAAAATAACACTTACAAAGACAAGAATTTTAAGATTTGACGTTTCAAAAATTTAGAAGCTTTAATTTTTGAAGTAAAATGATAAATACCAAACTGAACTAGACTTTTAAATATGGAGTAGATAGGAATCATTTCGTAGGTGTAATGGGAAAAGTACAAGGCTATAGCAGTAATTACTCCTAGTAGTAATAATAAAAGTTCTCGTAAGGTGTATAGGACATTGGTAAAAACCTAGAAATGTTGCTTCACATGTGTAGACTATAGAAGAATAGTGAAGTGATATTATTAAGATAGTAAGACACGCGTGGTGGGAAAAGAAGACCTCAGTTAGGGAAAAATGAAGAGTAAAGAGAAAATTTCCCCAAGCTTAGTTTCCTTTTAAGATAGAGACTACATAGATTGAAACCCTTATCCATTGCAATAAATGAGATTTAGTTATTCCTTTTTTAGCATGGAATAGAAGAGATGAATAGATATTATTCGTCATGAGTAATACTGCGTATGTTGGTAACAAGTAATAGGCGGCAGGAGGAGCATATGAGTTACTTGGATTCCTAGAGTAGGACCTTTTCGTGTCAAAGTGGACATGGTCCTAGACCTCCTTGCCCTAGATGATAGCTGTGTTTAGTTGCTGTATATATAAAAAAAGAGTAAAAGCAGAATAAGATAACTAAAAGGAAAATAACAAATTTAAAGAAAGCGATAGAAACGTCAACAGAAAAATTAAAAAAGAGATATTTTCTTATGTAAACTGTGCTTGGGGAAGTAAATAATTTATTTTAGAATAGTAACCTAAATCCCAAGTATGGAGGAAGATGCGTGCAAAAGAAAATCGGAGAAATATGAAGTTTTTCCGTTTTCTACCTTCTTTTGACATAAGAGATTGAATTCAGAAAATTAGATTTTTCTGAAATTCGAATATTTAAAGTTGTATGGTAGGGTTTGGATGCAAAATTCGTTGAACTACACACCTATTCAATAGGAGTGTGGGAAAAATTGAACGAAAGTGTTTTAAATTTTCAAAAGATTTCATTCATATAGAAATTGCAAGTATATTTAGGATGTGTGCATCATGTTTTAAAAATAAATTTTTAAAGAAGCAAAGCATTCATATAGGAGGTACCGCTTAGAAATTCATGTACATGCATATATTTTGTATTGAATAACACTTTTGCACAAGAGCACGGGTAGTCGAAAAATTGGATGTGCACAAAACGGATGGGATTGATGCAAGGAATTACATAATTTTACCCTTGTCGAATTTCGGGGACGAAATTTCCTAAAGGGTGGGAGAATGTAACACCCCGCATTTTTACATAATTAAATAAAATAAATTGAATTAACATAATTTCAAAACAGAATACAAATCTCAAATATATACATTTAAGAATTAAGAGGTTACATAGATTTATGCAAGCAATGAGTGTGTGATTAATTGACGCATCAATCAATTAAAATGGGAATTAATTAAGAGACATAGAGGCGTCAATTAGTCAGAGAATATGAAACTTTTATAACATTAATTAATTAAGGGATCTTTTAATAAAGGGAAATGTATGTGGGGAATAAATTAAATGATAACATACATATATTAATTTATAATTGACGCAATCAATTAATTAAGAAATTAATTAAAGACATTAAGTAAGCGTCAATTAATAAAAGAGATAAACTTATATGTTAATTAATTTGGTAATGAATTGGCGGTTTAATTATATACAACTAATAAATGTGTGATTAAGTGATGCATATGAATTAATTTGGATATCGATAAAATGGGAAAACGTGTCAATTAAGTAATTGACAATCAGTTGAGTGTTTTAAAAAGGGTGTCAATTAATCAAAGAATATGCCCTTTTTAAAATAGCTAATAATGTAAATTAATTAGCTAGAAGAAAACACCAGTTATAGGATTATTTGTTTCCAAGTTAAAAAAAAGAATTGGAATGCGTACAAAAATCAAACGGAGTAATTAAGTTTATGATGAAAGTAAGTTAATAAGAATAAATTAAACAGTATAACTTTTATATACAATCAATTAATAGAGGTATTAATTGACGTGTTCAAATAGGCAAGAAATTATAACGTATAAGAATCAATTAATATTGGATATACATACATATGTATGTATGTATGTATGTATGTATGTATGATCTAATTAGTTGGGTAATTAATGCGAGAATCTTATTTAGAAGGAAACGTGAATTAATAGGGTCGTATAACAAAGGAATAAATCAATAACATTGGAGAATTATTCGTTATGAGCTGACGTAAACAAATCAATAAATGATGGTGAGGATTGTTTTTAGGGTTAATCGGGTGGTTCATAGTTGTTCACTACATCTATAAATTGAACGTAACTTAACTCTAGCCCTCATTATTTTCTCTGAATCAGCTGCTGTCATTTACAGCAAACTCCTCTTCTCTTCTCCTTCTTCCTTTCTCCTCTATCAATCAAATCTTTCCCCAAACAAAAAATAAAATTAAGCAAGGATACACATACAAATCAGAGAATTGCGCAAACAAATCAGGGAATCTACAACGAATTAAAAAGGGGAAAAATGGAGAAAAGCATTGCAAATTAAAAGGGATAGAGATTGAAGCTAAGGACGACATGTGAGTGGATTTAATTATATTCTTTTACGTTTATAATATATTATCATTGAATTTTCATTGGATAATTTATTCCAGTAATTAATTCTATTAGTTATGCAAACACTGTAAATTTTATTTATATTTAATTAGGCTTGACAGTTAGAAAAGGCGTAGGCCTAAAAAGAAATTTACAGTTATTTACATCTATTTCAAAAGTCATAATTTAGCCTTAATACCGGTTCCTTTTATTCCCTTTTTACGCGAATAATATAGTTAGAAAGAGAATTCGCTGCTATGGATTAAAATACTAGACTTTATAAAAGTAGATGTAAAATAAGAAAATTGGAATAGGGGTGTAGTTCAACTTAGTATTTTTGGGCTTCAAAGAAGTACGAGACTTCAACGGGATGTGAGGATACTCTAGGATGGCCCTCTAGGTAGGCCTAACGAAGCTCCACCCCCGGAGGCAGGTCTGTTAGTGTTTCATCAAGAGAGTATTCCTTGACTGCATTTGCATTGTAGGCCTAAAGAAGCGAACCTTTGTAGGCAGTCAGAAGGGCTTGGTGTTCGAAGTAGGATATTTGTATGTCCAGTACTTGCAAGTAAGTTTAAGGATGGTCGCATGCGGATATCGGCCAGCATCAAGACCAAGAGCGATTTCGGAAAAGACCAGAGTTAAACCAACATGCCAATGATTCTTTCACTATCGAGACATTGGATGGGGGCACCGCCAATTGGATGTTAGATTGTTTGCATAGGGCACGACCACTTAACTCTTTAGAGGTCTTTCAATTTAGTTGAGGGGTGGCTGCGTGGGGCCATAGCCACGAAGAGAAAAGAGATAGACTAACAAGAATATCTGTATTGTAGGCCTAACGAAGCAGTCCTTTACAGATATAGAAAATCCCCGACCGAATTCCGTATAAGGTAGACCTTGTTGGTGGGATTTAGATAGTAGACAGAACGATTACATAGTCCTCAATGTACGCACTGGGTGGTACATTGTGGATGTTCAAGCACTGGCATAGACTAGTGCGGACGCGATTTACGTTTTCATAGTAAGTAGTGGAGCATCTGTATTGTAGGCCTTACGAAGCAGTCCTTTACAGATGTAGCTACGGAACGCTCGCGGAGCAAGACAATGGAGTATCTGTATTGTAGGCCTTACAAAGCAGTCCTTTACAGATATAGCTACAGAGCAAGACGATGGAGCTTTTTTCGAGGAGGATACAGAAGGTACCATGGGTGGTACCTAGGACCAATATGGTAATTGGGTATATAGCTACATATATGTATACATTAGTTATTAGGTTTTAATCTACCATGGAGTAGATGGGCACGGTTCACGAACAGAGGCGAGAGTATTATAAACCTAATAAACCTAATATAAAAGTAAATGGAAATAAAACGGTATATGTAGAATTAAGCTTAGAAGTGTATAATTTATACATTTACCATAACTTTAGTTCTGACCCCCTCCTCATAACACCCTACAGGTTAAGTAGATGGCAGAGACTTCCCAGCTGTAAGACACTTTTTTAGAGAGTGTTATTATATTGGTGAGTATTTACTATTATATTTTTGTCAATCCCGCTGTGAGATAAATTATTGAGTTCTGTTATATTTGTCTTTGCCTATTTGCAGGATACCAGATACCCAACTCGGGCTTCAGTGGGCTTGGTTTTTAGCATTTTTGCAAAAAACCCGGACCACTGGAATTCGGGTTGTTACATGGGTCCTATTGTTGATTCCGACGTTGTCCCCAAGTATCGGTTGTTCTAGGTGTGGCGGCAGTATTCCAGCCTGTTCCAATCCAACTTCAGCGACTCTTGTTATTTCTCATAGTTAGATTCATATTCCCTACAGATATGGCTATCCCTTGTTGCTCTAGCCTCTGGAAGAAGCTATCCATCATCTCTTGTTGCCTAGACAAGATCCCATATTGCATCTCCTTCATCTTCCTTTCCATTTCTTCTCTAATCACATAGATGAATTGATGTAAAATTGACGCACCTCCTGCCTGCCTCCATGCTCCGGTTGACTTGCTACGACAGCTCTAGATCTAGTATTAGGCCTACTCATCTTCTCTAAATCTTAGATTCAAACTTCAATTCTTTAGATCTCGTTCAAGGTTCTCAGTGAAAGCACCAAAATGTTAACCCAAAAATGGATCAACAACCAGTATGAGTTTGTGAAAGCGCCAGCCCTGTTCTGACAGAGCAGTAATATAGAAAATAAATGTAAAAAGAGTAGAAATAGTAAAGAGACCAGAAGATTTTTATAGAGGTTCAGCTGTTAATGAAACCTACATTCACTTTATAACTTTTTATTAACTAACTACTGTTACAAGCTGAATCAGATTACAGTATGATTGAATATCTTAGGTTAGATAAGTCACAAGTATAAGAGTTCATTGGAGAATCATAGTGAACCCCTAGACGACTATTGTGTGGGAGGAGAAGAATGAAGAGTAATCTCTATAGAGTTCCAACAGCCAGTTCAAACGATCTTCATTGTGTTGCAGGTAGGATTGTATTTATAGGAGTAGGAGAGTTGTTGGGCCAAGGCCGACTTGTCAGAACCCTCTACTCTGCGCTAGGAAGAAGTCCAGAAAAACTCAAGGCGACTCGAGCTAACATGATGGATCGCTAACGATCCATAGGTGATGGATCATTGGGGATCCTTTCCCTTAAACTATTTTTGAGTCTACCCTTTTAGGTTGCCTTCCTTTTATCTATTTGATGCCTTGTCCAAATATTAATTCGTTCGGAGTTTGTTTGATCATTTGTCTTCATGGGTCATCTGGTCCAGAAGAATCATTCATAACTCGCTTAAAACTTAACGAAATCAGACGAAACTTTTCAGTTACACTCTAGAGGATGTCTAGGACCTCCTATAAAAATTTCAGGTAGTGGGGCCCAATCTACATGGATCGCTAGCGAACTATCTAGTTAGGTCGATAGCAATCCATCTAGCCTTATCTAATCAAGCCCATTTTTGGTGAGTACCTTCTTTTATGTCTTCTAAGTGTTCTCCCAAAATTTAAAATAAATGAGACTCTGTATGAGTTCTCTAAGTCCTTTTTAAGTTATCTTCTTTAGTCAAAAATAGGTAAACAAATGTATACTAAAGTATTAAAGAAATACTAGGGACTTATTCCTTATATATTGGTATATATCGAGACCTCCTCATGAAGAGGTATACAAATTCTAGCTTTCAAAGTGATATCGACGACAGTAAGTCAGTTTCAAGGTACGTATTTACTATAATTGGTGGGGTCATTGGTTGGAAAAGTTTCAAACATGAAATGGTAGCTAATTCCATAATAGAGGCCTAGTACATCACCCTCAATGAATTAGATAGGTAAGCGGTCTAGAGCATAAATTTATAAGTGAGCTAGGAGTGATTCCCGACATGGAGAAACCAATGACATTGTTTTGTGACTATAATGCACCGATGCAGACAATTAAGAAGCCTAGAGCACACAAGAAATCATGACACATTCTTCAAAGCTCCATCTTGTTAGAGAATTTGTTGAAAAGAAAGAGGTCATGGTACAAAGAGTAGATATGAAGGACAACATAGCGGATTCACTCATGAAGCGACTGGCTTGGTTAGTTCTTAACAAACTGATCATAGGGATGAGATTGAAATTCCATAATGCCCCCAGGTGTAAGTGGGAGATTGATAGAATAAGGGGTATTCCCTAGGAGTAATTTTGTAATTTAATTATTAACCCTTTAATAAAATCTCATTCGAAACAAATGGTGTCTTTCTCTCTATTATATATTTGTTATAATGTGTTATATTAATTAATTGTTCAGTTTAAGTATATTTAATATAAAATCCATAAACAGTTTGTTGTTTGATAGTAACTACAGTGTTGTTATCATAAGCAATTTATCAGAATATAGTAAACATATTATTTTAAATATTCTTTGTCAAGATGTATCGAGACTGGATATCGATACATCCTTTGAGACTAAAGTATGTAACGCTTTACAAATGTTGAACAGTGTATTACTCATGGTTGTTGGGGGCACCAATGAGTTACATACTGATAGTTATTGGATAACTATGGAATCACTTATTTGATAGTTTTCTGTTGGTTAATATAACTAAGGTCTAACAGAAAATGTCGAAGTGACAATATTACATAGTTCTCTCGACTTGAGAATACTTTTGAGCCTTAATTTGAACACTCTACTTTGATTATAGTTAAATCTTGACATAACGTCCATCGAATGACCATAATTAGGTCTGAGTTGAAGCAGTGGAAGTGGAACACTATTCAATAGAAAATTCATCCCCTCGGTTATGTGAGGCTGGTATGACGGTCAAATCAAAGCCAAAGTCTTTGACTAAAGCGGTTCGGTTAATACCAATTGTTATTATTGATTCAAGGACTTTGTATTTGGATCATATAAGTTGAATGTGGACGATACTGGAATTTTGATCAATACCAAATACGATAAGTCCTAATGTGATATAGTTTTGATGAAGATAATTGGTGTAAATAATTATCACTACCGGAGACCGCTTAAAATAGTAAAAATGGATTGTACCGAAACAATGTAGGTGATAAATTCAGCCAACTATCACACCACTAGTTAAAGTGATGTATGAACATTAATATTCGAATTGTTCGATATTAATTGTTGACTAAATTTACACTTAAGAGTCACACAACCGCAATGTTGAATACTCTAAATACCACCTAATTTGATTAAATTATAAATATTATAAATTTGTTAAATTAATTAGTATTTATGAAATCTTAATTATGAAATTTTATTTGATGTATTTGAATCAATGTTAGAAAATTAATGCGTATATAAAAGTTATATAATTATATACACACATATCAATGTATGATATCAATTTGAATTTGAATTTGAATTAAATGTGAATTCATTGATATGGTTTGAAGTAGCATACTGGCTAATAAAGCTTATAGGGTGGCCAACCATATGTTATGGGGTAGGAGGGTGGGGTAATTTTGATATTTGGGTTTTAATTGGTGGAGGAAGAAGGGGTAAAAGACCAGATTCAGATCTCATCTTTTTTCTCCTTCTCTCTTCTTATTTGAACCCACCACCCTCCTCATTTATTTCTTTACTCTCTCTAATCCCTCTCCTCCCCTATAAGCCATAAGCTTCATTGTCCCTTCCCCTCTCCTTTCAAACAAAATACTAGTTAAATTAACTTATATCAAAAGGTGTGTAGATCTCTTCAAGTGTTAGCACTTTCTGGAAGAGACTGAATAAGGTTCAAGGACTGGTTTTGATTCAACATGCAAGATGATACAAATAGGTCATGGTCGAGGTAATATTTGTTTCATATGAATTTATATGTGTAAATCTTCTTGCCATTGTACTATATAGGTTAGATTATATTACGAATTCTTATATGAATTTGGTGTCAATTTATATACACACGTAATATATGTATATATATATAATTGTATATGAATGTTCATTCTACATTTGGCCATATAAAAAATATTTTTTTTGAATTTAAAATTAATTTTAAATAGATTTCAGATAAAAAATAGAATTTTTTAAACTAGTATATATTTATACACACGCACATATATATATTTGTAAATTGATATTAATAAATATTATACATAATTTAGAATGTACAAGGATTATAAAAAAACATTTTTTATGTATATATTTATATTATTAGAAATATATAAAGTAATATTTATTAATTTAAAATTCAAATTGTACCTTGGTAATATTTACATATATGTTTATGAATAAATATACATATATTTTATACAATAAAGTTTTACATGGAAATAAGAAAACAAAAACTTTTTGTATGTATTTTTAGATTTAAATTAAAAAACTAAAAATTAATCTGCACGGATCCATTATAAAAAAATTGATTTTTCAAAACCAATTAATAGCCAAAAATAAATGTTCACACATATATATATATATATTATAATATTAAATTATTAAATATATAAATGATTTTAAATTTTATGTAACTTATATTATATTTATATATTTTCGAATTTTAAAAAGAAATTTGTATATGTTTATATAAATATGATTTTACGATTTATTTGTAAATTCAAAATTTGAATTCAAATTCTAAAAAATATTTAAATCCAGATTTAGTTTTAAAATTTGAATTTTAAAGGATTTAAATTTTTGAATTTTAAATATTTAATCATTCAAATTTATAAATAATTATTTTGCATATGAATATGTGTGTATATATAAATAGTTACTTTTATAGTTATACGTAAATTTATATAAATATAAGTATGTTTTATTATATATTGATATCATTGTCGAAATGAATATATATATATATATCTGTGTGTGTGTGTGTGTGTGCGCGCGTGTGTGTGTGTCATAAGTTGTTTGATACATGGACTACCCAAAATACATCACTTAAAACCCAACAAACTATGTACACTCCAAAAAGTGTCGACTTCAATAGTCCGTGTAATGACCCTTATTGCAACCGATCTTCAAATATGTCCATAGCTGCTTGAATAACCTCGACTTAATCATATCCATGAATAAATTGGATTGTATTGTAGATCTTGACTTTAATACGATGGTTGTTGAACTCAAACTTAATAAAACTCCAATATAATATACATTTCGTAAGGACAACCCATCAAAAAATAGACTGATGTCCATTAGGAAGTTAACTTGGAAATACAACACCTCATTCTGATCCGAGGCATTTTCATATACACAACAAACCTCGAGTCAAGCTAGAAATCTATATTAGAGTATAAAAGTGCTTAATAATAACATACAAGTGTAGTGTCGGGTATAAATGCGTGACAAACAAATCAAATATAACGATGTTACTTACACGAAACAATATCTCGCCCACATTTCATTAGAATGGTTTTAACACAAGTGTCATGGCATTAATCATCGTGACTCCTAGTTACAACTCTAATCAACTAGGATATCAAAATCTATTCATATTATAAGAGTTTCTTTCAAATTAAGTTCAAGTATACTGTTTTTAGATCTTCAGAGTCCGATTTCATTGTTTACATAATACAGTCTTTTCAACCGTATAACTAAACAAATGACAGTTATACATATATATTGTTAGCCATAGTACGGTCTTTTTCACTCGCATATGTAAACAATGTTCATATATTTTATGAGGTGGTAAATATAAAGGAGAGTCATATCTTAACTCTCTCCTTTAAGTTCCCAACAGGAATGCTCATTGGTAACCCCTTCTGGATTCACGCTCTACATAGATTAACTGCCTTGATAAGCCCGTACAGTCTTTTACATTCACCACTTATGACCAATTTACAGTACACGTTACATGATCCCTGCGCGCACTGCCCTTTTGGCTTCTAAAGATGTAAACATCTTATGTGTGTAGTCACCTGCCCAATTCCTTCTTGAGGTGCTGGCTTCTGTGGCACTACGTCTCCAATATCTTACTATTCATTATATTGTCTGTGCAGTAGATCATTGGACTTTGTGACGAGGGATAAAGTCATCACGATTCGGGATGTGATCCTCAAATCAGCCCGCTAGGATAGATTCTAGCAATCAGTAACCCATATCGTTCTCATCAAATGTTAATTTTATCTTTTAGAAATATTTGGCTACGCAAATTATTATTATTCCCGAAATGATGTTATATCCAAATAAATGTCATGTATATATAATTCAATTATCATACAATAGTGCATTCAAGCATTTCAGTTCAAACATGACAATTCATACATTCAAATTAATATTACCGGGGTATAATAAACTTGCATCAATATATATATATATATCATTGGTGAAAATATATATCATAATCTTCTACTTGTATTTCTAATATTGAACAAGTATTTAAAATCACCCAAATTCATCAAACATCCAATTCATCCATTTGAAACTTGTATTTCAATTATACTTGGCAATATAAATAGATTTCACTCAATATTATAGGTCAAGTATTATTTAGTTTATTCAAATCTAATAAAGCAAGGTCCATTGACTTAACACGAGTACAATGATGCAACGACCCACTATTTTAGACCATTCAAATCGACAATAAAACCACACATGTCTGACTTAAATAATTCAAAATACTGAATTGTTAATTTATATTTGGCAAACTCATCATATACAGTAAATAAATAATCACAGATCACAGACATAGAGTAATATAATGCAGTGGAAAACAAGAAATAGTAGTTCATGAAGCTACTATATTAATACATCAGAGTTAAGTAAGATACAATAGGAATACCAAGATACAACAGGAGTAACAGTATGATAATCGGGTACAACTCAGAATACAACTGGAATCCACTAGATAACAAAAAAGAATAGATGTTTGGATCTTCAAAGCAAAACTCCAGCTCCAAAGGTGAGTCTCTAATGCTGCATCACTCAGTCTGACCCGAGCGTAAAGCAAAACACAAAACACTCAAGTCAGGACATACATACTTATACAATGTAAACCAACTCAAGTGAACTGTAATAAAGGTACAAGTAACTTAAAGAATGCTTGGGATCGCCCATTCTTTAAGGATCCGTTAAACTATCTACTATGTAGTAATATTCGCTATTATAATAATGTCTAATCATAAAATAAACATACTTTAAAATAGCATTAGGGCTTTACATTTAATCTGAACTCACCCTAACAAGTAATAGTGCCAATAGTCTACATAGTACCTACATACCTCGAAAGGCTATGAGAAGATACTCCATAGGTACGAACAAATAGAAACTCGTAGTAAAGCTCGATATGGTAAGTGACACGGCACAACTAGGCAATGCCAGGGTAGATATACCAATTACGCATCCGGGCTGATGGAAACGCATAGCATCCACTACCGCCCACCTCGAACAACACTCCCAAATCAAGGGGTGCACCCAATCAATCACAAAATAATAGAATGGTATCGAAGAAGTGTGTCCGATCAGAGGTGCTACCTCATTGGCCCGTCAATCGCTCCTGTTTTAGCCACTTTATGCCAACTCACGGGAGTTGGGTCCACGTATATACCTTAGGATCGTCGCCACCATCCTACTTCATTTTGGAAACTCCACTACATACACAGTTGTCAAAGTGGTTTTCGATATCGACAGAGAGTATGTCCATATCCGATCCCGGTCTCTTTAACAACCAATCGTTATTATAACACTTGGTCATTTCAAAATAGTATATATTTCAAAAATCAAATCATTCCATTTCAAAACTATATTCCTTTCAAAATAGTTTATACTTCAAAACCAAAACCATTTTTATTAAAAACTATATTCAAAATAATACAATATCATTTCCATTTCAAACATACATCCACCTTTCAAAATAATATTTTATACTTCAAAAATAAAATATCATTTCAAATTTAAATCTTTATCAAAATAAAGATCAAATCATTTTCAAACCATTTCAATATATCAAAATATCATATCTTCCAAAACTTCCTTTTCAAATCATTTCAATATATCAAAATATCATATCTTTTCAAAACTTCATTATCAAATCATCATTTGAGTTCAAATCCAAATATTCACTTTAAATACCTTTTAAATTCAAAGATATCATTCATTTATTATCATTTCAAGTCACTTTTAAATAGTTTATATTTCAATCAAAATAATTCATCTAAACCATTTAAAAGTGTAATTATTATACTTTCAAATCAAGTATTCAATTACCAAAGTTTTAAACTATTCTGAGTTCATCTACTAGGTTAAAAACCATAAACATTGGAAATTTCAGCCTTTCACAGCACTCAGAAGAAGCTGTTATAAGTTATACTTGAAAACATTTTAATTCAGCAAAGACAACATTTAAAAATGCTGTTAAATCTCAGTTTTATTTGAAATTTAGTTTAAAACAGCAAAGACGGCATTTCCAGAAATGTTGTAATAGCTCAGGTTTCAAATTAAAGGGTTTCAATAAATTCAGCAAAGACAGTAGCCCACTACAGCAATTACAGAACTACTGTAATAGACCTGAGTCAAGTTTTAGTCTATTTAGTTCAACTACAGCAACTAAAGCATTTCAGAAATGCTGTAATAGCTCTTTTATTCAATTTTAGTTCATTTACAGAAATCATAACATTTATGAATGCTATAAAAAGTAATTTCCAGATTTTAGTGTATTTCCAGCAAATAATAAACTTCAATATTAAACCTTTTAAACATTATAAAAATCATATTTTGACATTCAAAAATGTTCATTAAATTACTCTTTTAATTTATGATTTTTATAAGAAACATTTACAGAAAAATCCAATTTCCAATCATTTTACTTAACATATCCAAATGTACAATTTTCTTTCCTTCACATTTTTAACAAATAAACTTAACACTTATTTTTTATTTCCATTTCACAAATTAAACTAAATTTTCAATATTATTTAATTAACTTAACCTTTAATAAAAACCAAATTCACATTTCCAAGTCAAGTTATATTTTAAAATTACACTTTTAAGCATTCATATATTTAACCATTTTAATACATAGAAAACTCAATAACACTTTAATAAATCAGTTAAATTCAAATTCAAATCAAATTATCATATTTACCATTTTCCAAATATAATTAAATCTCCATTTTTATTAATATAACTTAAATATCATTTTAAAACCAAAATTCCAAATTTCCAAACTTAAGTTATATTTCAAAATTTCACTTTTACCATTCATTTAAATTACATTTTTAATTTCTAGAAAAATCCAAATTTCTTTATTTAAACATTAAAAATCCAATTTAAATCAAATTTTCATAATTTTACACTTTTAAAAATATTTAAAATATTCAAAATACTTTATAAAAATAACCACGGGCCTGTATATAGTTTTCTAACCTAGGTCAAGTGATACAGATATGTATCATTTCAATCTGCAGTTTAAAAAGCAAAAATCCGGGTTCTATCATTTCAAACCCGCAATCCCAAGTTAAAATAAAATAATTTTAAATCACTCAGGCCTATCATTTCAGCCCATAATGATTTTTCCCTATTCTAAAGTCCGTTCGGGTATGTATCATTTCAACCCATAGTGATTCTATTCTACAGGGAACTTGCAGTGTGATAAACAGATATAAATGAACAGTTAACAACATATATCAGTAACAAATGATATGACAGATAAATAAACAGGTTTAACATCATATAATTAAATCATCACAGGCAGTTATAACATATCATAATATTCTACACATTCAATTGTTGTCGCTTCATATTTGTATAAGTATAAAATGTCATGTGAGATTTACTCACCTTTTTACGTTGGAGTTTGCAAAACAAAATACACAGATGAATTCCAGAAAGCACGATATAACACGACTTTGGATTTGAATGGATGGATAGCCTTGATATTAATCTTGTATACAATGATAAAACAAAGCAAAATATAAATATATTTTTCATACAAAGAAAATCAACAACTTTAGTTTGCAAAACAATTGCAAAACATGAAAGATATCCAAACCTTAGAAGCAAAAGACTTGTACAAGACAACATAGGCTTGGCCTAAATGCAAATGGGCTTGATCTCACCACACCTAGGCTCAGCCTAGGTCATGTATGCTCGGCCATGGGTCATGAGACATGGCTATGGACATAAAAATGGAAGGCAAATGCATGAAGATGCAAAGGTATGCAAGGGGTCAAGGGATGGAAGGTTTTGGGTCATGGGATGGAAGGTTTTGGGTCAAGGGATGTGATGTTTTGGTGAATCTAAGGCTCGGCCATGGTCACTATAGGTCAGGTCAGAGGTTATGTTGGTGGCCAGAGGTCAGGTCTTGATGGTGGTGGAGGCTAAGGAGGTGGCCAAGGCAAAATATGGAAGTGGTGTTGAAGTATTGGTCGGCTAGCATGGTTTTCATGGAAATTTTGCAACTTTTTGTGGTTTTGTGTTCATGAGGAGGTCATGGCCACTTCAGGTCAGAGGAGAGGAAGTCAGGCCATGGATTAGGTGGGGAAGGAAGCGGTGGTGGTGGTCGGAGAAGATGGTGGTGGCTAAGGCCGAGCAAGGCAAGAGCAAGTCAAGGCAAAAACATAGAAAATCACATAGAAAAAGTGAAGAGAAAAGAGGAAAAAGACTAAACCATTTCCAAATATTTTCAGATCTGAGTTTGGCCGTGAATAACGATGGAAATGAGGAGGTTTTCACGTGAAAATGGAGTAAGAAACATACGACTACAATAAAGAAAGGAACGGCCAAAGAAAATGAAGAGACTAGGCAAATGAAAAGTCACACAAGTTAAAGCTTAAGTCTTTCAAATTTCCACTTCTTTTAATTAAATAAAAACAAATGAAATAAGTAAATGAATTACAGAACTGAAAACAAAATAAAATAAAAATAAATAAATAAATTTAGGAAAATAGGAAAAGAATTAAAGAAATTGCTTAAATATTGAAAACAGGGTCCAGAAATTACAAATAAATCACCATTGGCTTTGGAAAAATATCTACTTCATTTTAAAAATGTTCTAAAGCAAAACTTTGAAATAAATAATTCATTTATCATTTCTAAAGTGAAATAAATAATTAAATTTTGAGAAAATAGAAAAAGAATAAAGAAATAGTTTATTTAATTTAAACAAGGCTTAAAATTTCAAATAAAACATCACTAGCTTTATAAAATTTCTATTTCACTTTAAACAAATAAAAAGTCAAATAAGTAGAATAAATGATGAACAAAATAAAGTGGAGATTAAATAAAATAAGGTCTTAAGGAAATAGAGGAATAAATAAAGAATTTCTTTAATTAAATGAAACTGGAAATTAGGAATTATAAACAGAATACAACTGACACTGGAAAATGTCAATTACACTTTTAAAATGTTTTAAAACTAAAATATATACAAAACATGTTGTTTTACCCATATAAATATAAATTAGAACATTACATGACCAAATAAAATATTATTTATATAATTTAAAATAAATAATTTTTGTTAAATACATCAAATTACACACAATATTTAAAAGGGTATAACTTTCACAATATAAATCTGATTTCAACGAAACGGAAAGCGGTATTCTTGAAATTTTATTTACTTTCATAATAAAAGATAAAATTCAAAATTTTAAACTTTTAAAATTTTAAATTAAAAGTCAAAGTTTGACCATAATGACCAAAATTCACATTTCTAGAAAATATTCTATTTAGTCTTGTTTGGAATTTCAAATTTACATCAAAACTCAATTTATATTTAAAATAACAAAATTTTCCATTTAATAAATAAAATAAAGTTTTTAAATCAGGAAATTCAATTTAAAATAATTACAAAATACAGGGTTGTTACACTCTCCCCCACTCAAAACTTTTCGTTCCCGAAAAGGAATGAGGTATGGGAAACATAGAAAAAGACAGAATGAAATAGGATTAAGAAAAGATGACAAGGAGATTGAAATTATACCAGATAACTGTTGTTATAGGTAAGTTTAACAGGGTGAAGATGATCTTCCCAAGATCCTCCAGAATCAAGAACACCAGCACGAAAAGATCATCGAGAATCTGATTCACCCTTTCCGTTTGACCGTCGATCTGTGGATGGTAAGCAGTGTTCAGATTCAGAATAGGGAGAAGTAAGAACTACATAAGAGATAGAAAAGTTAAATGATGAAGGAAAAAGAGAAAGAAAGAAAGACTAGAACAAACTTATTAAGTACAATACGAAAAACACGATTCATCAAATCAACAAAGAGAGCAGGAGCATTAGTCAAACCAAAAGGCATGACTAACTATTCATAGAAAAACCATTCTCAGTACGGAAAGCAGTCTCGGGAATACTTTCCTCAGCAACCCTGAGTTGGTAAAAATCAGAGGCAAGATCAAGCTAGAAGAGAAAAGTAGCTCCAAGGCTAACCAATTCGAATTTGATTTCCTACTTAGAAGGTAGGAGAATGGAAACAACCAGAAAGAAAATAGATTGGAAAACAGAATAAGATAATAAATTTAAAATCCTGAAAATTTCAACTTACATTAATAATTAATTTCATCCATTTGATTTCACTTGAGTTAAATAAATCTTAATTATTTTTTTAAATCTCATTATCTCATCATCAACTCAACAATTTATGAATTTGAACAATCATTTATTATATTTCATCTTTATTCATTAAATTTCATTCTTCTTTATTCCACTTGATATATCAAATCCTATATATATTAAGTGTATTTCACTTATTATAACTATTTCAATTTATTTATAATTTCTTTTAAATATCATTATATTGTAAATTATTCAATTAACCCTTCTATTTACCTCTGTTGATCTTTTATAACTAAAATTTAAGTGTATAACATTTATTATAATCACTCAAATTTTATTTATAAAATTTCTCTTTATCTTGTATATTTTCCAATTACATATTTAACTTTTAATAATTTAGGTAAGTTATATTGGAATGTAATTGAGTATTATACAAATAAATTCTTTCTAATTCAATTATAAAAGTTTACATATTTATTCAAACTTTTGAAATTATCCTTTAAAATTTAAGAATTAAATTTCCGATTATCTTCAAACTATTTAGAAATAAATATATATATATATATACATATATACACAATATATCAAATCAAATTTAAATCATATATCAATATATATTATAAGTCAAGTTGTATTTAGAAATTCAAATCAATTTAATTTTCCAAAGTAAAGCTGTAGCAAAGCTACAAAATGGTCTCTTCGCTTCGAAACTCGAAAATGAATGTCGATGATGCTGCAGTCATCACCGAAATTATTTTCCAACGACAAAGAAAAGAGCACTGATTTACAAATTAAAAAATCCTTTGAAACAATTTCTACTAGAAATACTTTTAAATAATATATCCTTTTTAAAACTTTCAAAACAAAGTTCGAAATCATCGGAAATTTAATTCTCACATTCTTGATTTAAATCCATTTAAATTTCCAAATTAATTTATAACCATGTTTAATTATTTAGATATGAAACTAAAGCCAATGGTTAAAAAAAACATTCAAAGTTAAATATTATTTCTTAACACCCAATTCCAATAATTATCAAAATTCAGAAAATTAACCTTATACATATTATAATTATACAAAATTTATCCATCTACTAAATTTAAAAACCATATTGTGTCAGTTTGTTCTGTTCAAGTGTTTTGGAGATCCTATCGATAGCGTTGATCAGACGAACCGATCGGAAACCCAAATCAACATCAACAACTCAAACAACACAATATATAAAATATCTTTAAAATATAAAAATTTCAAATACAAGATTAATTTTTCAAAATAAGGATAAGGAATCAAATTTGATGGACTCAAGTCAAAGAGAATTCTGATTTGAAGATAAGTTGGAGACAAAATATAAGATGATTAAACAACAGAATAGGGAGTATGGATAAGCCTATATAAATCGCGGGCAACCTTAACCAGGTCAACCGTGACTTAATGAATAAGATCGTTGTGGATTTTCTAGGGTAAATCTATATTCGATCTCAAGAGATAGAATTCGGAATAATAAGAGATACTAGCATCTAAACCGAGGATATAGAAGTCTTTGGTGAATCAATGCTTTTTGTAAAGAAGTTTCACCCCTTTACAAGTCATTAGAATATTGGCAGGACCGCCAATACATTAGAAAGATTATTCAGAGTGGAGTTATGGGACACTCCATAATCAAGAAGACACGAATAGGGGAGGACAAGAATGGACTTGGAACCGAAGGGAACATTCCAAAATTTAAAGGAAACCGAATCGAAGAAGAAGGAATTCAAGTTCGAACGAAAGTGATTCTGTAATTAAAATTACTCTATATGCTGAGTTTGCCTAAAACCAGAGCTCTGATACCAACTGTAACACCATTCAAATCGACAATAAAACCACACATGTCTGACTTGAATAATTCAAAATACCGAATTGTTAATTTATATTTGGCAAACTCGTCATATACAGTAAATAAATAATCACAGATCACAGACACAGAGTAATATAATGCAGCGGAAAACAAGAAATAGTAGTTAATGAAGCTACTATATTAATACATCAGAGTTAAGTAAAATACAATAGGAATACCAAGATACAACAGGAGTAACAGTATGATAATTGGGTATAACTCAGAATACAACTGGAATCCACTAGATAACAAAAAAGAATAGATGTCTGGATCTTCAAAGCAAAACTCCAGCTCCAAAGGTGAGTCTCTAATGCTGTATCACTTAGTCTGACACGAGCGTAAAGCAAAACACAAAATACTCGAGTCAGGACATACATACTTATACAATGTAAACCAACTCAAGTGAACTGTAATAAAGGTACAAGTAACTTAAAGAAAGCTTGGGATTGCCCATTCTTTAAGGATCCGTTAAACTATCTACTATGTAGTAATATTCGCTATTATAATAATGACTAATCATAAAATAAACATACTTTAAAATAGCATTAGGTCTTTACATTTAATCTGAACTCACCCTAACACGTAATAGTGCCAATAGTCTACACAGTACCTGCATACC
This sequence comes from Allium fistulosum, assembly GCA_030737815.1. NCBI lineage: Eukaryota > Viridiplantae > Streptophyta > Magnoliopsida > Asparagales > Amaryllidaceae > Allium > Allium fistulosum. Next base: position 1,002,137,549 of record CM060902.1, on the reverse strand, counting down.
TCGAAAGGCTATGAGAAGATACTCCATAGGTACGACACAAATAGAAACTCGTAGTAAAGCTCGATATGGTAAGTGACACGGCACAACTAGGCAATGCCAGAGTAGATATACCAATTACGCATCCGGGCTGATGGAAACGCATAGTACCCACTACCGCTCACTTTGAACAACACTCCCAAATCAAGGGGTGCACCCAATCAATCACAAAGTAATAGAATGGTATCGAAGAAGTGTGTCCGATCAGAGGTGCTACCTCATTGGCCCGTCAATCGCTCCTGTTTTAGCCACTTTATGCCAACTCACGGGAGTTGAGTCCACATATATACCTTAGGATCGTCGCCACCATCCTACTTCATTCTGGAAACTCCACCGCGTACACAGTTGTCAAAGTTGTTTTTGGTATCGGTAGAGAGTATGTCCATATCCGATCCCGGTCTCTTTAACAACCAATCGTTATTATAACACCGTGGTCATTTCAAAATAGTATATATTTCAAAAATCAAATCATTCCATTTTAAAACTATATTCCTTTCAAAATAGTTTATACTTTGAAACCAAAACCATTTTTTATTCAAAACTATATTCAAAATAATAAAATATCATTTCCATTTCAAACATACATCCATCTTTCAAAATAATATTTTATACTTCAAAAATAAAATATCATTTCAAATTTAAATCTTTATCAAAATAAAGATCAAATCATTTTCAAACCATTTCAATATATCAAAATATCACATCTTCCAAAACTTCCTTTTCAAATCATTTCAATATATCAAAATATTATATCTTTTCAAAACTTCATTATCAAATCATCATTTGAGTTCAAATCCAAATATTCAACATTAAATACCTTTTAAATTCAAAGATATCATTCATTTATTATCATTTCAAGTCACTTTTAAATAGTTTATATTTCAATCAAAATAATTCATCTAAACCATTTAAAAGTGTAATTATTATACTTTCAAATCAAGTATTCAATTACCAAAGTTTTAAACTATTCTGAGTTCATCTACTAGGTTAAAAACCATAAACATTGGAAATTTCAGCCTTTCACAGCACTCAGAAGAAGCTGTTATAAGTTATACTTGAAAACATTTTAATTCAGCAAAGACAACATTTAAAAATGCTGTTAAATCTCAGTTTTAGTTGAAATTTAGTTTAAAACAGCAAAGACATCATTTCCAGAAATGCTGTAATAGCTCAGGTTTCAAATTAAAGGGTTCCATTAAATTCAACAAAGACAGTAGACCACTACAGCAATTACAGAACTGCTGTTATAGACCTGAGTCAAGTTTTAGTCTATTTAGTTCAACTACACCAACTACAGCATTTCAGAAATGCTGTAATAGCTCTTTTATTAAATTTTAGTTCATTTACAGAAATCATAACATTTCTGAATGCTATAAAAAGTAATTTCCAGATTTTAGTGTATTTCCAGCAAATAATAACCTTCAATATTAACCTTTTAAACATTATAAAAATCATATTTTGACATTCAAAAATGTTCATTAAAATTACTCTTTTAATTTATGATTTTTATAAGAAACATTTACAGAAAAATCCAATTTCCAATAATTTTACTTAACATATCCAAATGTACAATTTTCTTTCCTTCACATTTTTAACAAATAAACTTAACACTTATTTTTTATTTCCATTTCACAAATTAAACTAAATTTTCAATTTTATTTAATTAACTTAACCTTTAATAAAAACCAAATTCACATTTCCAAGTCAAGTTATATTTTAAAATTACACTTTTAAGCATTCATTTATTTAACCATTTTAATACATAGAAAACTCAATAACACTTTATTAAATCATATAAATTCAAATTCAAATCAAATTATCATATTTACCATTTTCCAAATATAATTAAATTTCCATTTTTATTTATATAACTAAAATATCATTTTAAAACCAAAATTCCAAATTTCCAAACTTAAGTTATATTTCAAAAATTCACTTTTACCATTCATTTAAATTACATTTTTAACTTCTAGAAAAATCCAAATTTCTTTATTTAAACATTAAAAATCCAATTTTCATAATTTTACACTTTTAAAAATATTTAAATATTCAAAATACTTTATAAAAATAACCACGGGCCTGTATATAGTTTTCTAACCTAGGTTAAGTGATACGGATATGTATCATTTCAATCCGTAGTTTAAAAAGCAAAAATCCGGGTTCTATCATTTCAAACCTGCAATCCCAAGTTAAAATAAAATAAATTTAAATCACTCAGGCCTATCATTTCAGCCCATAATAATTTTTCTCTATTCTAAAGTCCGTTCGGGTATGTATCATTTCAACCCATAGTGATTCTATTCTACAGGGAACTTGCAGTGTGATAAACATATATAAATGAACAGTTAACAACATATATCAGTAACAGATGATATGACAAATAAATAAACAGGTTTAACATCATATAATTAAATCATCACAGGCAGTTATGACATATCATAATATTCTACACATTCAATTGTTGTCGCTTCATATTTGTATAAGTATAAAATGTCGTGTGAGATTTACTCACCTTTTTACGCTGGAGTTTGCAAAACAAAATACACAGATGAATTCCAGAAAGCACGATATAGCATGACTTTGGAATTGAATGGATGGATAGCCTTGATATTAATCTTGTATACAATGATAAAAGAAAGAAAAATATAAATATATTTTTCATACAAATAAAATTAACAACTTTAGTTTGCAAAACAATTGCAAAACATGAAAGATATCCAAACCTTAGAAGCAAAAGACTTGTACAAGACAACATAGGCTTGGCCTAAATGCAAATGGGCTTGATCTCACCACACCTAAGCTCGGCCTAGGTCATGTATGCTCGGCCATGGGTCATGAGACATGGCTATGGACATAAAAATGGAAGGCAAATGCATGAAGATGCAAAGGTATGCAAGGGGTCAAGGGATGGAAGGTTTTGGGTCAAGGGATGTGATGTTTTAGTGAATCTAAGGCTCGGCCATGGTCACTACAGGCCAGATCAGAGGTTATGTTGGTGGCCAGAGGTCAGGTCTTGATGGTGGTGGAGGCTAAGGAGGTGGCGAAGGAAAAATATGGAAGTGGTGTTGAAGTATTGGTCGGCTAGCATGGTTTTCATGGAAATTTTGCAACTTTTTGTGGTGTTGTGTTCATGAGGAGGTCATGGCCATTTCAGGTCAGAGGAGAGGAAGTCAGGCCGTGGATTAGGTGGGGAAGGAAGTGGTGGTGGTGGTCGGAGAAGATGGTGGTGGCTAAGGCCGAGCAAGGCAAGAGCAAGTCAAGGCAAAAACCTAGAAAATCACATAGAAAAAGTGAGGAGAAAAGAGGAAAAAGGGGAAACTATTTCCAAATATTTTCAGATCTGAGTTTGGCCGTGAATAATGATGGAAATGAGGAGGTTTTCACGTGAAAATGGAGTAAGAAACACACGGCTACAATAAATGTCAAGACCGGGATTTTCGACTTTCGAAAATTCGACATCGATACTCACTTTATCGACTGCCGAGAAATCGAACGCCGGAAACTCCAATAGTGAGGGTTTTAGAAAGAAGAAGTAGAAGAAGAAGAAAAAAAGAACAACAACAGAACAAGAGCAGAACAGAAAACAATATCAGAATCTTACACATCGCAGCGGAACAATATATAATAGATAACACTAGTCTTTTAAAACAAAGAACTATATCAGTTTTATACATACATCAACAGAGTCAATATACAACTCAATACAACAATGGACAGTTATATAACTTGTCCTCATACAGAATACACAGCGGAATAAATACTATCAGATACAAATACTACGTCTCGTCATCCAGCTTATCTCCAAGCTCCAGAATATCCAGAATATCCTGATAATCTAACTCTAGACTGCCCGTGTGGAAAATGGTGGGCACCCAGAGTTTAGAAGGGAAACAATAAACTCCGAGTCAGTCATGGTGACTGGTGTGAGATCGTAAAACAGTTTAACTTTAAAAAAATAAATAGCAGAGAATTTTAAAGTTAATTCGCAATGCTTTTGGAAAATGAAACTACCATAAGACCTCCCACCACACACACAATGCAAACGCAGAATTGGAGGAGATTTCTTCTTATGATAGTCAAAGATGCTTACTACGCAAAATCAAATCATTTTTGATATTATTATTAGTGCATAGTGTAGAAAACATTTCGAAAGTATAATATTAATCTTAGCCAACATACGACCAGTATCGTATGCCTACTATAGCTACCATCTAAACAGTGGTGACCACCGTACGTAAATGGCAGGTTCTACAACTAATACCGTACAAAGTTCGTATTGGAGTTTGGATTTACAACAAATGGTCAGGCTAAGGAACTTCCTATCCACGATGGGTACGTCCCTGGAATAGACGACCCGAGAACCTAACCGGATCTCTGCCAACACAAGGCCGGGTTACCTCTGCAAAAATAGGTAACTACTGACACGCGTATGCCATCCCCCGATCGTCACCGATCTTCCCGAGGATCCCCGATTTCCAACAAACCACAAAGTAATGATAACTGTGCAGCAACCACAGAGGTTAAGTATCTGGGCTCCATACCATGATACCACCTTTATCCAGAAGGAATGACATACACTAAGGGGCGCTACTCCCTAGAACCTTGCTGCATCCTTCCTGTTTCGACCATTTCCGGGGTGTGAGGCTCGACGAAGTCTCGTCCACAAAGCTACGCTTTCTACAAAAAGCCCTGCTTCGGGTCAAACAAAATGATCAACCTATGATCACAAAGATATAAGATCAAACAAATGATCATATCACAAATGATCAAACACTGATCATTTCACAGCAACACTCAGTATGCCACGTTACCAAATTGGGATATATCGCTGATAAATTTCAACTACATAACCTCTGAGCTCGTACGTCTCAGAGAAGGGTGTTAAGCTAAGAGAATAAATTCTCCGCCACCAACAGAAATGTATTTGAAAGAAATCAGCTTTATATCTCAAATTGTAACGTCAGACACACAATCCATACAAGTCTGTTCCGGGATCGAACAGAACCGAAGGCACTTCTCACGAAGCCCTTGCATGTCCGGATAATTTTCAATCACGTCAGGACTTCCCGTCACTAAGGGTGATAAAACCTCTAAATCGAAGATCAGTCGATGTAGAGTAACTCGACGGTAATCCTTCCGTTTTCAAAAATATCCGGTCTTCAACACCGGTCTTCAAATGCAATTCATAACGACGTATCACATATTCGGAATGGGTTATACGACCCCATGGTCCTTTCCCGGTTAACCCGAATAGTGAGCGATTATTCAAAAATATGTGTGGCATTCAAATTCATCCAATTCACAACAAATACCTATCTAAAGGTAATTATTGATAGTCGGTTATTTAACTATCAATAAAGATGCGCAACATCATCAGATTCCAAATAATTTTCCCAAATTATTTATCTTCAAAAATATCTTTTACTAGATATAAAATTTCCACACTTCTAAAATAAATCGATATTTATTTTTCTAAACAGTTTCCCTTTCCTTTATAAATTCCATAGAGAATTTATATCTTTCAAAATATCTACTGATATACGATTTTCAAATCGTTTTCAATATTCGATTTCGATTTATCTTTAAGAAGATAAATCTCAAAAACGTTCATTTCATATTGGAAAACATTCCATACTTATTTAAAAATAAGTAATTCACAAATCATTTATCTTCAACACTTAGAAAATATTCGATATACTTAAATCAAATTAAGTATATATTCATTCTTTAAGGAAATCATAAATTTCAACATCTATTTGAGTCAAAACGAATGTTGCGTAAAACATCGTTACGACGACTCGAAATCACTAGTATAGGGATTCGGATTTAGATAGATACATAAATCCCAATACTACATCAAAACATTTCCTTTCGGAAATCATTTACTATAACAATAGTGTTATAGTCCACCATTTCCTTAAATTTCTCGAAAACGTCTATTTCAACAAGAACTGTTGAAATTTATGTTTTCGATATTCAACACATTTTTAAAACATCGTTAAAAACAATTTAACTTCATTTTTAAAATATCATTTCTTCAAAAATGAATCAGTTTTATTCAATAATATATTCACTGTCCAAAATCGTGAATATATCTTCTTTAATAATCTTCCATATTCAATTTATCAAATTCAATCTATTTTGAATTTATAAACACGTCTATAAATTCTATTTCCATTTATAAAAACTACAATTTATAAATCTTCTTTATTAACTAGTTCAATTCGTACTCAATTTTTATACTAACGGTCCACCTTATAAGTTAATACTTATAATTCATTTATTTTCAAAAATCATTCTTTTAAAACTTTACAATTGTAAAGTTCATCCCTTTATAAATCGTTTTAACATCATTTCCATTTTAAATTCACATTCCCTTATTTCAATTTGGATTCATTTTTCCAAATATTCACTTTTGAATCTAAAATCGGATTTCAACTTAATTTCTAATTCTACTTTAACTCCAAATCAATTACAAATTGATTTCTAAATTTATTTTCACTACTAAAATAAATTCTTATTCTTTTCAAATTATTCAATATCCTGTTTTTAAATGGATTCTTTAAATTGAAGTCATTTTACATTTACTTCCCAAATCGTTTCAATTTACCAAGTAAATTTCAAATCGGATTTCCAACTTATCTTCTTTTAAATAAATTCCTTTTTAAGAAAATAAATCTCAATCGTTTCTTTCAATCTATTTAAAAATCCAAATTCTTAAATTAAATTCTTCAATTTATACTCACGATTATGCGAAATTCATTTATTTAACATTTTCACTTTATTCTGGAAATAAATTCGATAAGATTATAAAAATTAACTTTTTATACTTTAAAATTCCTTTCTTCGAATTCATTAAATTTCTAAAATCAAATTCACTTAGAAATTTCTATTTTTATTTCCAAAAATTCAATTTCGTTTATTTTTGGAATCCAATGATATCAAACATCCATTCAGCTAAATTTTAGCTTTCAACAATTTTCCAGACATCAATATGGTCGATAACATCAATATAATCATTCACATATCCATATCACAGTATAAATAAATTCAATCAATGTGAGGGGTCCAGTTGGATCCCTCCAACCTGTTTCCCTGCATCCAAAGACGTTAGCACAATACCAATTCCGTTCCAGTACGGAATTATCGCGGTATATAGGTTTTTATAAATCCGCTTACTAACGGCGCAATAGGGTCTCATCCGCTATACGAGGCGGGAAATCATCAATCCAATATATACATATGCCAATATGTATATACTGCTATATATATAGATATATATCCTATTATATCTAATAGCACATCCAATAGCAATCAATAACTGCAATCCAAATTTAAATCTGAGTGAGAAGATCTCACCTTAGCTTTTAATTTGCCATCCTTTTTCATTTTGACCATTTCTTGATTTATACCTTGTATACAAAATTATACAATTTTATTAATATTCGAAATAGATCGAATAACAATTTTCATTTGGTAATTTTAATTAACAACTTCTCCTTTAATAATTTTATATATTCAATTTAAAAATTTTAAATCTAATGATTTATTAACATTAGAGAAAATCTACCAAAAATTTACTAACTAATAAATTAAATCGACCAAAAATTTAATTTAGACAAATCATCTGGTTTTAAACTAATACTTTTTTTTAAGTTTTCAACTCTTACCTATATATATATATATATAGATTGAAAATCTACACATATGCTACTGTATATATTCTCTGTAATTAAGAACAGCAAATTTTATTTTATTTTTTTCCTATCCCCTAAATAAGTAATACATATACATTTCTTCACTTTTGAATCTTAACTGCCCTATGTATATTTACTAAACCAAAAACAAAAACAACTTTTTATATACCTTACTATCTACAAAAATATATATATGTAAAAATCGAAACTGCCTTACACATCCATATATATTAAACTAAGGTGTTTAAAATCACATTAGCTTACTGTTATTATTCTTGCAAATCTGAACTTAAATTAAACTCTATTCATATTAACAGATTTATACCTCCTTCCCAGTCGAGTAGCCATCACCAGACTTCGCACCGAGATTCCCTCAGTGACCGAACATCTCGACCCCCTTCCCACGTGCCTTTGCGAGCAGCCACCACGCGAGGTCTGACTTCCCAGATTAAAACGCGAGCCTAAACACGAGCGACGCTTGCTTTGTCGAACTGAAGACCACCCACGGCCTCTCACCTCCGCCCTTCGAACACGCGAAGCTCGAATCCAATCGCGACTACCGCTTTGCCTTCTCGCGAAATCCAACTTCACGATACCCAGAGGCGACGCGCCTTGATTTTTAACTGTCGATTTATTTTTATTTGCGATTGAGAATAGAAAGGGGAAAGAATAATTTGGCTGTGAATTTTTTAGGTGATTCTTGATTTTGAATGAAGTAGGGGGGAGAGAAACAAAAAGCTCGGCATCTTACTGAAGGGAAATTGGATTGATTTCGTAGAAGAGGATGCGGCCATTTCTTTTACTCAAAGAAATTGAATTTTTAAACGAGACCATATAATGTACGCGGCCATGCTTTGATTCTGAAGAGGTATGGTTTACACGATCGTCTTCGTGATTGTAGGCATAATTTAAGGGAGGAGAACGTGGTGATGATTTTGACCATAAATTTAAAATTTAAAATTTAAATTTAAATCTCGATAAAAACTTCAATGCGTTTTCGTGTCGTATTCTCACATACGAACTCCGAAAAATACGAAAGTTGAAATCCGGCAAAAATACAACATTCCGGACCCAATGGAACTGGTTTCGTCGAATTCCGAGACTGTTTGAAAAATTGACTATTTTATAAATATCGGTTCGAGTGACTATTTTCAAAACTAAACAAAACAGTTCGAAATTAAATTCTGAAGCTTCAATCATCTCCAGTATTATCAATACGAATTTTAAAAGCTTTCGAAATATTTTTCTTCGACTTAAAATCGTAGATTCAAATTTTTATTCAGCATTCAATCGATTAAATTTTAAAGTTTAATCGCAAATTTCAAAGTTATATCGGGGATTCAAATTAAATTATCGTTCAAATATTTAAAATTAATTAAATATTCTCAATTTAATTCGTTCGAAATTCTGGGTCGTTACAAACTTCCCCCCTTAAAAGAATTTCGTCCTCGAAATTACAAGTCAGGAAGAAATGTCCTTAACTCGTCTATTATTTTTCACAATCCAATAGTTTTATCGATTTTCCAAAACAAATCTTCCTACTAAAGATTCGTTATCATTCAACTAAATTTCAACTTCAACTGTAAGTTCAAACAACACTGTTTAACTTCAAAATTCAAATTTAAATTCAAATTCAAATTTAAACTTTCAAAAATTTCTCAAAAATTTTCTAACACTCGGAATTTTCGAAAAATTTCGCCAGCGTCTCCTTCGCGCGGCTAATACGACACGACTACAAAACATCCCTACGGACTCTCAGATTTCAAAAAGAAAAAGAAAAAGCCAAGCGGCTAGAGAGAAATCATCAAAAACTCATATTATAATTCAAATACGTACCTTTTTGTCGAGCAATTCAAATTATCTGTGAAATCAAATTCAATTCCTTTATACCTGTATATCCTACTAGCCATTATATCTAGTTACATATATTCAAACCATTTCGCAAACTCCATCACAAAATTTTCAATATCAACTGCTTATACATCTTTACTTCACTGTTGAAGTTATATCTATTCAATTTCGTTCAATCTTTACTTTTCAAACTTCATTTGAATTTACTTTACCATTTCAATTCAATTCAATTTGGATTCTATTTATCTCCTGAATATTGAATTTTATCGATCAGTTTCAATTACTAATTCATTTCTAATTCTAATCCACTTACAAATTCAAATCTGCTTTCAACATTCAGTTTCAATTTCAGTTTTATCTTCATTCAATTAGCTTCACTTACTAATTTTAGTTTAATACTTCACAATCCAATTCAAATTCAGTCTTACATTCTTACAAATTCAAAATGAATCTTAACATTTCAATTTTATTCTCTTGCGCTTAAAATCGCAATTTTATTTGTTTGTTCTCACATTCTTTCATTTTCAATTCGAATCCCAATTTTATTCTTTTGTTCAATTATCAACTTAGAATAATCTCAATATCAAGTTTCACTTAAAGAATTTCACTCTTCATTTAATTGATTCACTTATACTTACTTTGATTTAACTTCATTCCTTAAGTTAAATTTATTCGACCAAAATTCAAATTGTATAAGTTATCAACTTAGTTATATTTCATAGTATTCCAGAGTCTTAGCAACATTTCAAAACCATTTTGAAAACAATTCAAATTATCCTTTGAATTTACTAAAACAAAAATCCAAATTTTCAAACAACTTCCATTTAAAATAATTTGGCAGCAATTTCTCTTTTGGAAACTCGAAAATGAACACCAACGATGCCGCGGTCATCATCGAAGTTATTTTCCAGCGACCGAAAAGAGTTTAGAGCTCTCATCTCTTCCAAAATACTTTTCAAATCCTTTGAAATCCATTTTCAAATCAAAAAGAAATTAAACTTTCCAAATCTCCAAAATTTTCAATTTCTTTTCAAAACATTTCCAAAAACTTCTCTGGAGTTCCGTTTCAATTTACAATTCACATTTATAATTTACATTCTTAAATTTCATCAGTATGTGAATTTATTTTAACTTTGGAGTTATAATTCCAATTTCTCATTTAATTTCAATGATAATAGTTTAATGTTATCATTTCTAGCAACCATGCAACCATATACTATAGTAATTCATAGAAAATCGTTTCTTTTTTTATACAAAATAGATTTGGGTAAAATTATTTCATTCACCCTATTTAAAACAATACTGTGTCAGTTTATCTTGTTTAGAGTTTAGAAACCCCTATCGATTACAGTTAGCTAGACTGCACCGACCAGAACCCATAAACAATCAACCGATAAGTTAACACAATACAAAACAATTTCATATTCAAATAACAAATACGCGCTCATATCTATTATTACACTCAACTCATTCTAGAGTACTACTGACTCTATCTCTAATGAGTAACACCCAACAGAGCAGGGTTGTCGCTTAACCATATGCTCTGATACCACTTGTCAAGACCGGGATTTTCGACTTTCGAAAATTCGACATCGATACTCACTTTATCGACTGCCGAGAAATCGAACGCCGGAAACTCCAATAGTGAGGGTTTTAGAAAGAAGAAGTAGAAGAAGAAGAAAAAAAGAACAACAACAGAACAAGAGCAGAACAGAAAACAATATCAGAATCTTACACATCGCAGCGGAACAATATATAATAGATAACACTAGTCTTTTAAAACAAAGAACTATATCAGTTTTATACATACATCAACAGAGTCAATATACAACTCAATACAACAATGGACAGTTATATAACTTGTCCTCATACAGAATACACAGCGGAATAAATACTATCAGATACAAATACTACGTCTCGTCATCCAGCTTATCTCCAAGCTCCAGAATATCCAGAATATCCTGATAATCTAACTCTAGACTGCCCGTGTGGAAAATGGTGGGCACCCAGAGTTTAGAAGGGAAACAATAAACTCCGAGTCAGTCATGGTGACTGGTGTGAGATCGTAAAACAGTTTAACTTTAAAAAAATAAATAGCAGAGAATTTTAAAGTTAATTCGCAATGCTTTTGGAAAATGAAACTACCATAAGACCTCCCACCACACACACAATGCAAACGCAGAATTGGAGGAGATTTCTTCTTATGATAGTCAAAGATGCTTACTACGCAAAATCAAATCATTTTTGATATTATTATTAGTGCATAGTGTAGAAAACATTTCGAAAGTATAATATTAATCTTAGCCAACATACGACCAGTATCGTATGCCTACTATAGCTACCATCTAAACAGTGGTGACCACCGTACGTAAATGGCAGGTTCTACAACTAATACCGTACAAAGTTCGTATTGGAGTTTGGATTTACAACAAATGGTCAGGCTAAGGAACTTCCTATCCACGATGGGTACGTCCCTGGAATAGACGACCCGAGAACCTAACCGGATCTCTGCCAACACAAGGCCGGGTTACCTCTGCAAAAATAGGTAACTACTGACACGCGTATGCCATCCCCCGATCGTCACCGATCTTCCCGAGGATCCCCGATTTCCAACAAACCACAAAGTAATGATAACTGTGCAGCAACCACAGAGGTTAAGTATCTGGGCTCCATACCATGATACCACCTTTATCCAGAAGGAATGACATACACTAAGGGGCGCTACTCCCTAGAACCTTGCTGCATCCTTCCTGTTTCGACCATTTCCGGGGTGTGAGGCTCGACGAAGTCTCGTCCACAAAGCTACGCTTTCTACAAAAAGCCCTGCTTCGGGTCAAACAAAATGATCAACCTATGATCACAAAGATATAAGATCAAACAAATGATCATATCACAAATGATCAAACACTGATCATTTCACAGCAACACTCAGTATGCCACGTTACCAAATTGGGATATATCGCTGATAAGTTTCAACTACATAACCTCTGAGCTCGTACGTCTCAGAGAAGGGTGTTAAGCTAAGAGAATAAATTCTCCGCCACCAACAGAAATGTATTTGAAAGAAATCAGCTTTATATCTCAAATTGTAACGTCAGACACACAATCCATACAAGTCTGTTCCGGGATCGAACAGAACCGAAGGCACTTCTCACGAAGCCCTTGCATGTCCGGATAATTTTCAATCACGTCAGGACTTCCCGTCACTAAGGGTGATAAAACCTCTAAATCGAAGATCAGTCGATGTAGAGTAACTCGACGGTAATCCTTCCGTTTTCAAAAATATCCGGTCTTCAACACCGGTCTTCAAATGCAATTCATAACGACGTATCACATATTCGGAATGGGTTATACGACCCCATGGTCCTTTCCCGGTTAACCCGAATAGTGAGCGATTATTCAAAAATATGTGTGGCATTCAAATTCATCCAATTCACAACAAATACCTATCTAAAGGTAATTATTGATAGTCGGTTATTTAACTATCAATAAAGATGCGCAACATCATCAGATTCCAAATAATTTTCCCAAATTATTTATCTTCAAAAATATCTTTTACTAGATATAAAATTTCCACACTTCTAAAATAAATCGATATTTATTTTTCTAAACAGTTTCCCTTTCCTTTATAAATTCCATAGAGAATTTATATCTTTCAAAATATCTACTGATATACGATTTTCAAATCGTTTTCAATATTCGATTTCGATTTATCTTTAAGAAGATAAATCTCAAAAACGTTCATTTCATATTGGAAAACATTCCATACTTATTTAAAAATAAGTAATTCACAAATCATTTATCTTCAACACTTAGAAAATATTCGATATACTTAAATCAAATTAAGTATATATTCATTCTTTAAGGAAATCATAAATTTCAACATCTATTTGAGTCAAAACGAATGTTGCGTAAAACATCGTTACGACGACTCGAAATCACTAGTATAGGGATTCGGATTTAGATAGATACATAAATCCCAATACTACATCAAAACATTTCCTTTCGGAAATCATTTACTATAACAATAGTGTTATAGTCCACCATTTCCTTAAATTTCTCGAAAACGTCTATTTCAACAAGAACTGTTGAAATCTATGTTTTCGATATTCAACACATTTTTAAAACATCGTTAAAAACAATTTAACTTCATTTTTAAAATATCATTTCTTCAAAAATGAATCCGTTTTATTCAATAATATATTCACTGTCCAAAATCGTGAATATATCTTCTTTAATAATCTTCCATATTCAATTTATCAAATTCAATCTATTTCGAATTTATAAACACGTCTATAAATTCTATTTCCATTTATAAAAACTACAATTTATAAATCTTCTTTATTAACTAGTTCAATTCGTACTCAATTTTTATACTAACGGTCCACCTTATAAGTTAATACTTATAATTCATTTATTTTCAAAAATCATTCTTTTAAAACTTTACAATTGTAAAGTTCATCCCTTTATAAATCGTTTTAACATCATTTCCATTTTAAATTCACATTCCCTTATTTCAATTTGGATTCATTTTTCCAAATATTCACTTTTGAATCTAAAATCGGATTTCAACTTAATTTCTAATTCTACTTTAACTCCAAATCAATTACAAATTGATTTCTAAATTTATTTTCACTACTAAAATAAATTCTTATTCTTTTCAAATTATTCAATATCCTGTTTTTAAATGGATTCTTTAAATTGAAGTCATTTTACATTTACTTCCCAAATCGTTTCAATTTACCAAGTAAATTTCAAATCGGATTTCCAACTTATCTTCTTTTAAATAAATTCCTTTTTAAGAAAATAAATCTCAATCGTTTCTTTCAATCTATTTAAAAATCCAAATTCTTAAATTAAATTCTTCAATTTATACTCACGATTATGCGAAATTCATTTATTTAACATTTTCACTTTATTCTGGAAATAAATTCGATAAGATTATAAAAATTAACTTTTTATACTTTAAAATTCCTTTCTTCGAATTCATTAAATTTCTAAAATCAAATTCACTTAGAAATTTCTATTTTTATTTCCAAAAATTCAATTTCGTTTATTTTTGGAATCCAATGATATCAAACATCCATTCAGCTAAATTTTAGCTTTCAACAATTTTCCAGACATCAATATGGTCGATAACATCAATATAATCATTCACATATCCATATCACAGTATAAATAAATTCAATCAATGTGAGGGGTCCAGTTGGATCCCTCCAACCTGTTTCCCTGCATCCAAAGACGTTAGCACAATACCAATTCCGTTCCAGTACGGAATTATCGCGGTATATAGGTTTTTATAAATCCGCTTACTAACGGCGCAATAGGGTCTCATCCGCTATACGAGGCGGGAAATCATCAATCCAATATATACATATGCCAATATGTATATACTGCTATATATATAGATATATATCCTATTATATCTAATAGCACATCCAATAGCAATCAATAACTGCAATCCAAATTTAAATCTGAGTGAGAAGATCTCACCTTAGCTTTTAATTTGCCATCCTTTTTCATTTTGACCATTTCTTGATTTATACCTTGTATACAAAATTATACAATTTTATTAATATTCGAAATAGATCGAATAACAATTTTCATTTGGTAATTTTAATTAACAACTTCTCCTTTAATAATTTTATATATTCAATTTAAAAATTTTAAATCTAATGATTTATTAACATTAGAGAAAATCTACCAAAAATTTACTAACTAATAAATTAAATCGACCAAAAATTTAATTTAGACAAATCATCTGGTTTTAAACTAATACTTTTTTTTAAGTTTTCAACTCTTACCTATATATATATATATATATAGATTGAAAATCTACACATATGCTACTGTATATATTCTCTGTAATTAAGAACAGCAAATTTTATTTTATTTTTTTCCTATCCCCTAAATAAGTAATACATATACATTTCTTCACTTTTGAATCTTAACTGCCCTATGTATATTTACTAAACCAAAAACAAAAACAACTTTTTATATACCTTACTATCTACAAAAATATATATATGTAAAAATCGAAACTGCCTTACACATCCATATATATTAAACTAAGGTGTTTAAAATCACATTAGCTTACTGTTATTATTCTTGCAAATCTGAACTTAAATTAAACTCTATTCATATTAACAGATTTATACCTCCTTCCCAGTCGAGTAGCCATCACCAGACTTCGCACCGAGATTCCCTCAGTGACCGAACATCTCGACCCCCTTCCCACGTGCCTTTGCGAGCAGCCACCACGCGAGGTCTGACTTCCCAGATTAAAACGCGAGCCTAAACACGAGCGACGCTTGCTTTGTCGAACTGAAGACCACCCACGACCTCTCACCTCCGCCCTTCGAACACGCGAAGCTCGAATCCAATCGCGACTACCGCTTTGCCTTCTCACGAAATCCAACTTCACGATACCCAGAGGCGACGCGCCTTGATTTTTAACTGTCGATTTATTTTTATTTGCGATTGAGAATAGAAAGGGGAAAGAATAATTTGGCTGTGAATTTTTTAGGTGATTCTTGATTTTGAATGAAGTAGGGGGGAGAGAAACAAAAAGCTCGGCATCTTACTGAAGGGAAATTGGATTGATTTCGTAGAAGAGGATGCGGCCATTTCTTTTACTCAAAGAAATTGAATTTTTAAACGAGACCATATAATGTACGCGGCCATGCTTTGATTCTGAAGAGGTATGGTTTACACGATCGTCTTCGTGATTGTAGGCATAATTTAAGGGAGGAGAACGTGGTGATGATTTTGACCATAAATTTAAAATTTAAAATTTAAATTTAAATCTCGATAAAAACTTCAATGCGTTTTCGTGTCGTATTCTCACATACGAACTCCGAAAAATACGAAAGTTGAAATCCGGCAAAAATACAACATTCCGGACCCAATGGAACTGGTTTCGTCGAATTCCGAGACTGTTTGAAAAATTGACTATTTTATAAATATCGGTTCGAGTGACTATTTTCAAAACTAAACAAAACAGTTCGAAATTAAATTCTGAAGCTTCAATCATCTCCAGTATTATCAATACGAATTTTAAAAGCTTTCGAAATATTTTTCTTCGACTTAAAATCGTAGATTCAAATTTTTATTCAGCATTCAATCGATTAAATTTTAAAGTTTAATCGCAAATTTCAAAGTTATATCGGGGATTCAAATTAAATTATTGTTCAAATATTTAAAATTAATTAAATATTCTCAATTTAATTCGTTCGAAATTCTGGGTCGTTACAATAAAGAAAGGAACGGCCAAAGAAAATGAAGAGACTAGGCAAATGAAAAGTCACACCAGTTAAAGCTTAAGTCCTTTCAAATTTCCACTTCTTTTAATTAAATAAAAACAAATGAAATAAGTAAATGAATTACAGAACTGAAAACAAAATAAAATAAAAATAAATAAATAAATAAATTTAGGAAAATAGGAAAAGAATTAAAGAAATTGCTTAAATATTGAAAACAGGGTACCATTGGCTTTGGAAAAATATCTACTTCATTTTAAAAATGTTCTAAAGCAAAACTTTAAAATAAATAATTCATTTATCATTTCTAAAGTGAAATAAATAATTAAATTTTGTGAAAATAGAAAAAGAATAAAGAAATAGTTTATTTAATTTAAACTAGTCTTAAAATTTCAAATAAAACATCACTAGCTTTATAAAATTTCTATTTCACTTTAAAACAAATAAAAAGTCAAATAAGTAGAATAAATGATGAACAAAATAAAGTGGAGATTAAATAAAATAAGGTCATAAGGAAATAGAGGAATAAATAAAGAATTTCTTTAATTAAATGAAACTGGAAACTAGGAATTATAAACAGAATACAACTGACACTGGAAAATGTCAATTACACTTTTAAAATGTTTTAAAACTAAAATATATACATAACATGTTATTTTACCCATATAAATATAAATTAGAACATTACATGACCAAATAAAATATTATTTATATAATTTAAAATAAATATTTTTTGTTAAATACAGCAAATTACACACAATATTTAAAAGGGTATAACTTTCACAATATAAATCTGATTTCAACGAAACGAAAAGCAGTATTCTTGAAATTTTATTTACTTTCATAATAAAAGATAAAATTCAAAATTTAAACTTTTAAAATTTTAAATTAAAAGTCAAAGTTTGACCATAATGACCAAAATTCACATTTCTGGAAAATATTCTATTTAGTCTTGTTTGGAATTTCAAATTCACATCAAAACACAATTTATATTTAAAATAACAAAATTTTCCATTTAATAAATAAAATAAAGTTTTTAAATCAAGAAATTTAATTTAAAATAATTACAAAATACAGGGTTGTTACAAATGAATTATGGGTAAACTTGGCGATCGGTATTTTGAATCAAATTCAAACAAATTCTTTATTTACCAATTTAAACTCATATTTCATATTTTATAAACTATACCCATGTTTTCTAAAATATTTTATTTATATACTTAGTTTTCCTTTCTTTAAAAGGTATGAAAATTCTTTTTAAATTTTACCAAGTATTACTCATTGTTATTTGATATTCAAATCTAAAATCGTATACATGCATTCGTATAAAAATGAATTCGAATTCATTTGTAAATTATTTTCAATAATATTTCAAATTTTTTTTCCAAAATTCTCTTTATAGAAGAGCTTATATATTTAAACTACTTATCTCTCTTATGGTTTAAATCCAAAACCATACTCATTTCAAATAAATTCACTTATTTTTATAAAAGCTTCTCTATATTTAAATCCATAAAAATATTCATCTTATTCGAACCAAATTCATTTTGGACTACTTAAAGAGAATATCATCCTTTAATTCAAATTCAAGTCCAAAATATGATTAAAGAATTCCAATTTTAAGCTTTAAAAATATGAATTATATTCCAAAATATGTCAACCATTAACACACACAAATCATCCACACCATATACTCTCTTATATTTTAGAAATTAGACACAATTCAAATTAAATCGTGTTAGTGCACGGGGTGTCATCGTGCACGTGCATGCATTTTTTTTCAGAAAAATAAAGTGAAGTATCTTTTATGGTTATATATATATAACCATAAAAGATACTTCACCTTTATTTGTTTGAAATTTTTTTTGTTCCATGTGCACCAAACATACGCAACATCGTTGCCTTCACCTGTGAATGCTACATGCATGCATCCTTTTCCTTTTCTTAGTTTTGTCGATTTCCTTCTTTCCATGCACTCATCCTTCTTTTTTTCTCCTTTTTCTTTTCTGAGTTTAGTTGATTAACTTCTTTCAATACACATGTTAGTTGTTTCTGTTTTTCTTTTGCTTTTAATGTTGATTCACTTCTCCTTGTGCATGAACATGCATATCTTACTTTTTTTCTTTTCCTTTTCTTTTCTTCATTAACTAATTGGTTAGGCTTTGCCTGTTTAAACCATCAACGATCAAACTAAATTCACCATTGCACTCGGTTATGTAATACGATTCTACCGATACCTTGTATTCCAATCCTAGTGCAGCAATTCATAATACAAATGTAGACATAACGGTGTCACTTTCGATCACCACAAACTTCAGTATCAAGGCAAAATCTAATCGATTTATTCTTCTCACTTTCCTCTACAATTTCTCTTTTGGTTGTATGGTCAAATTCACCTTAGATTTTGAGTTATAGGAAATTAAAGTTTTGAAGGGGAATGTGGGTTTGTGTGTACGTATATACATATGGACATGTATATTTGTTAATCTTATTCTTTGCATGTCTATACATAAGTTTACGTATTATCAATTAGTTCAAGTTTATCGGAGTTCTTGATGTGTACCTGTTACTCAAGTTTGATGAGAAATCAATAGTACGAAACAACTAAACTAAACTATTTTGGGACTAAGAATGCAAACTAAACATAGTCATTTGCAAGCTTTATCAGACAACTAATCTTTCTTTTTCTTCTTTCTATTATGAAGTGGAATATACAGCCGAAACATATTAATTACGTCAATAAAGCTAATCAGATTGCTTATTTTTTAGTGGTAGTATAATGGGGAAGACTAATGTTTCTAATAATCTAGATTGTTATAAACAAAGAAGTTAGAAAGACTTTTCTATTAACCACTTATATAGCATGGCTACTATTATATCAAAGTAGTAATAAGTTACAGAGGACATGCCTACTTTGATTAATTGTTACTTGAAGTTTTTTATTGATAGAGATGCAAAAGAAGAAGCATTTGATGGTGATGGAGCTGTGCAGTTAATGCCTCGCTATAACCCTTCTATATCTCATAGCAGATTTCTACCGCTACGATTTTTCCATATAGCCCTAAATATAGCCTTTCCGCTTTAAGCCCCGTTATTTCCGCTATATTTCGTTATTCCCGCTATATTCCGCTATTTCTGTTATATCTTTTTAAAAGAAATGAATAGAAAAATGACATTTATACATTATAAAAATTATGAAATTGATTTATTTAATTGAACTTTTAAATATTTTTAGAAATGAAAATACTCTAATATTCTACTAAAGTCAATTGTGTTATATTATAGTTTCACATTTATTTACAGCGTATTCGCACATGTTTTTATTCAAAATTATTTATGTATTAATTATAATTCAATTAAATGTTAATTTTTCATTTAATTACCATTTATATATTTGTAAAAATATTAAGTATGAGTTTTATATGCTATTTTAGAGTCATCCACTATATCCCACTATATCCTAGCTGTATCCCCGCTATGACTTTTTGCACCTCCACCGCATTGAATCTGCCGAGCGCTTTAACTGCACAGTGATGGAGTAACATATGATGAGAACGATGAAGAAAACAAATGGTGTAAATTCTTTTGGTTTTTTGGGAGATGGATGGAAACTTGGAAGAGTGGAGGGGTTATATAAGCTAGGGTTTGGTAAACTTCAAAGTTAAGTATACATACGAGCATTACGACACATGCTTCGCACATGATGATAATATTTATTATTTTATAACATTTAGCATTAGTTAGATCCTATTTTTAAGTGATAAGATTTGATAATATTTGTAGAGAAGTGTTTTGAATTTGTAAAGAAAGTTTATTTATTAGATCATATTTATAAGTGATGAGATTTGGTTTTATTTATAGAGGGGCGTTTTGAATTTGTAAAGTGCGTTTAATTGTTAGTCCTATTTTTAAGCGATGTTAAGTTTTGATAATATCTATAGAGAGAAATTTTTGGTAGTTTATGCTGACACCAAAAAAGTGAGATACCAAAGGTATTACAACTATTATTAAAGATAGGTTAAAAGAGAATGATTAAAAAGATAAGAACGAAAGTTACGGTCCAAGAAAAGTTTAACAACATATTTTAATAAGTCCGAACCCTTAACCGTTTTATAAGCTAGACCACTATTTGATCTCCAGTTAAAATTTCGCTCGAGCCATTATAATCCAAATTTTATTTATATTTATAACGATTTTTCTTTTATTAAAATAGTACTTTAATTTAAATTTTCAACAATTATAAAATAATTGTTTTATTTCAAAAATAATTTCAAAATTCTTCAAATATAATTTATCTTAACAAAACAACTCCCAAACAACTTTAGGATTTAAAAAATGCAATTCAAATTTCAAATTATTATTTTTCAATTAAACTCTAAAATTGCTTTTTATTAAATTAAATTCAACAAAAATTCTCATAATTATTTTCTAACCTCTTTTACTGTTTGTTTAAACTTTATATCAACTAAAAATATTTTTCAGGAATTAAATTTCATTTAATTTTTGAATTCTTTTCAATTTTAAATTTCAACAATTCATTATTTATTTAAAATTACCGGTATATATCCAAATTGAGATTTACTATAATCGTTAAAGTAACGGGATGTTACATTGCACATGCATGTACACATTCTTGCATGTACACATTATATATCAATTATATAATCACATAAAATCTTTTTATTAATCAAAATAAAATAATAATTTTATTTAAAATTTATTTAGATTAGATCAAAATTAATTCAAACATCATAAGTCTAAAAGATCCAAAATGGTAAAAAAAATTAAAATTCACCCATTTAACCCGTTGCGTGCTAGCCTAGTTCCAACAATGAAATCGGTCTAAAATCTGTGAGGTCTTAAGGACTTTTATTTTTATGGATGAGTATAATGTCTGCAAAGTTTAACCAACTTAGTTGTAACCGGCCATAGCAGAGTTCATCGAAAAAATTCATTTTGTCATTTTTGATAGTATGCCAATTTTTTTGATAGAAATTCGACAATAATCCATTGCGTCCAAGGGCTTTGTCAAAGGGCATACATTTTATTGCCGACTAGACTTCCTCTTTCGTGAATTGGGAGTCTACTTCACTGAGAGAAGGATCTCAACTAAAATTAAAGGAAAAATAGCTCGCGTGAATTATACATGTATTTTTGGTGCCATATATATATATATCCATGTTGTGATTGATGAAGATGTTGTTTAATTTTACAGTTCACTTACTTTTATATCGTTAAGTTTAATTAGTTTGATAGTATTGTGGGGACATCTAGAATTAGCCATGTAGTGAAAAATTTTAGTATTTTTATACCCTTCATTTATCCATTGAACCTAAGATCGTTGTTTCTACATTATTTCCTCTTAGTCTATTATTTTGTTTAATTAATTTAAGATTGTATAATTTTACCTTCTCTTTACTGCTAAGGAATCTATGTTATTCTGTCCTATTTAAGACTAGGATCTCATTTAATAACTTGATTCATTTTATTATTACATTTTGCCAAAAATGTTAGTGTTCCAACTCTTTAAGATTGTTCTTAGCTCTTTAAGTTTGAGAACCAAGTTTTTATTGCATTGTTGAGGACGTGGTTATCCATGAATCTCCATTTAGTAATCACAAGGTTTCAAAGTTGTTTTCTTTAAGCCACATTGATTCAAATTAAAAAGGTTTGTTTTTAGGTAGTAGACCGTGAAAGTTAAGTAAAATTAGGCAGTAATCTGAAATAAGGTTGGCAAGACCATAAGCTTTGGGTAAAGGAAATTTATCTTCCCAATCCTCACTCATAAAAATCTATCTAAGGTAGCCATCGTGAGGTATTTCTACCATTAGACCAAGTGAACTTTATACTAATAAGGGATAGCTTCGTAAGGTTATTAAGGTTGATGATGTCATTACATTCTTTCATGTCAACAAAATCACTCTCTTTGGATGACCACTCTTTAACGTGTCTTATCACATTAAAGTCACGACTTACAATCCAAGTGCCATATGAGAGGTTTCTACAATTAGTACATTCCAAAAAAATATTTAGGAGTTCTGTTATTAGATGCATATACGTTAGTGATATTGATAATCTGGTTGGCTTGTAAATCCAGTAGGATTACATGAAGGGAGTGACGGTTAGGAATGGACTGGAGCAGCTTAAATTTCTCCTCCTTCTTCATTTTCAATATTCCCCTGAGCTACTAATAGTTAGGACGGATGCTCATTCGGTTATGGGCTCATTTATCGACTCGATTATGAGCTCGGTTATAAGCTTGGTTAATTAACTAATTTAATTAAATTTCTTTTAAAATTTTAGAAATTTTATTTTATTCATCTTAAACTACTTAAGATTAATAATTAACTATGATCTTTATAGTTTTATGTATATATATCAATATGTACATATTAATTAATTACCTTTTTATTAATTATTTATTTAGTTAAACATTTAATTAAATGTTTAATAAATCTCAAAAATTTTGTTCGATTTATCCTAAACAATTTTAGACAAATATTAAACTATAACCTTTATGGTTTTGTACATATATCAACATATATACATTTTTATTTATTTATTTATTTAAATAATCATACTAATTAAATATTTGTAATAAAATTTTAAATATTAATTAAATTAATTTGTTAAAATAATTTTTTAATGTTTTAAGTTTAACTTAATAACATTTATAAAATCCTTTTATATTTTGAACTTAACTTTTAAATTTAAAATATATACTAAAATTTCAAGTCTTAAATTTGAAATAAGCCCAAGGTGAAAAATAAACTTGGGTCGAACTATTGGGTCTGTCTTTTGAACTTACTCCACCTATTGGGTCAGGCCAGGAGCTAGGGAAGGGAGAATAAGTACTATCCAACCCTAAGCCTAGACACTTACATTCTAGACACACATTAGACAAATAAGTAGTTGGCCCTAAATTCTGGCTAATTAATTTGCATAGACCAGTTGAGCTTCGATACCATTGTTGGATCTGGCCCATTTAACAGCAGGTGATGAGTAAATTTTAAAAAATCCCTATTTGGTCCCTAATTAGGCCTATGTAAACTATTAATAAGCGTTATATCCAATCCACATTCAAAATAAAAAATATACATTTTAAAATAATATCTTATTTTATTTTAGAATGTTTATATATTTATATATATAATATATATTTTGAATATAATATACATATTCCTAAAATAACAAAACAACATAATAACTATAAGCATGTGTGTGTAGACACACACACACACACGCATACACGCATATAGATATTGATATTATATATATATATATATATATATATATTGGCAGAGCCGACGGGGTTGAATGGACCCCTACCATTTTACTGAAGCACCAAAGAGAAAGAATACAACAAACACATGCCAAAATTGGGCATGCACAAAGAATAGGAACAAGGTGCAACAACCACAAAGAAAGAAAAGCACAAGGCAGAAAAAAGAAATAAATAAAAAGCGACAAAAAAAACAAAGGCAGCAAGCATTCAATTCAAAGAGGTAAGAATGCTAGGGTCAAAGCTGAATTTCACCATCTTGAGCCCTTCTCTAATTTCATGAACAATATGTCTATGCAACTGCTCTACGGATTTGCTTTTGGCAGACTAAAATATCCTATTATTCCTTTCTTTCCACACAATCGAAAGGAATTTCTTCAATAAGCAGGTAACCACCCTTGCTCTTCCCTCCTTCAGACAAGACAGTATGTATACATGCTCCCAGACATGATCACTTCCACGAACCACGGTAGTTATATCCAAACACCCCATGATCATTCTCCATATATTAAATATATCTGGGCAGTCGAAGAATATGTGGTCTAGGGTTTTTAGCAGTGCATTGCAAAAGACATAGTTTATATTCACGTTCATTCCCCTACTAAAAAGTTTAACTCTTGTTAGCATTGCATTGTTGATGATCTTCCAAAGAGTAAAATTTTCTGCAGCACTGCTGTCAGTCTTCCATATCCTTTTATACCATTTGTAATTAGGAGTCTCATTAACTTTAGAGAGAATTCTGTACATGGAAGTAATCCAAAACTTCTTACCATTTTCACACCAACTGATACATTCATCAAGATTATCATAAACTGTAACGCTACTAATTTTGTTCCATATTTCACGTGTACGTTGATTAGAAGAATAAGGGTGGATAATTCTCCTTCCCTGTATCACAAAAGATACAAAGGCACTCATGCAAACTCCAGACTGCATAGTTTCATTATGATTAAGATGTATTTTAAGAATTAATCCACATTGTAACCATGGATCATCACAAAAACTCACCTTTGATGTCGAATTTATATCACACCTGATGTAGGGAAGTATAGTTTCACGTAGATTAAAGATACTTCGCCAAGTCCAGCTCAAGTTTTGAGGTATTGGCATTGACCAAAAATCTCCACCATGCAACACGTGAGATTGAGACCATTTAACCCATATGTTATCCCTGTCGTTTAGAAAATTATCAATATATTTGACAAAAGCTTCCTTATTCCAGAGTAGTATGTTATGAATGCCAAGCCCGCTTTTATTGATAGGTTTCTCAATACGTTTGAAAGAGATAGGAGATAAATATTGGCCATAGGTAAACCCAGACCATAAGTATTTCATGAAGGCAGATCTTATCATTCTAATCAGCTTAAGGGAGAGGATGAAAGTTCTAGCCCAGTACACTTACATGGAGAAAATAATCGATTTTATAAGAGTGAATCTACCTGCCTGACTCAACTTCTTGTTCGACCAACACTCAAGTCTGGCAGTAATTTTATCATATAATGGCAAGCACTCTAGGGGGTGATCCTGGAAGTATTAAGAGGTAAGCCTAAATAGGTAATGGCGCTATGGTTAGGCTTTAAACCAGTAGCAGTATATATGACATTAGCTTGTGCATCACATACTCCAACCAACATTATTTCTGATTTTTGAAGATTGATATTGAGGCCAGTCATGTTGTGGAACATATTAAGAATGTTAGTGATTGTTCGAATGGTGGTGTTATCTAGGGTGCAGAATATCATAAGGTCATCAGCAAATAAGAGGGATGTGACTTGGGGGTCTTCACATTTGGGGTGAGGCTTAAAAAAAATTTGTGTAACTGAATTTTTTAGCATTTGAGTTAACAGTTCCATCACAATGATAAATATGTACACAGACATAGAGTCACCCTGCCGTGTTCCTTTCTTGCTGCCAAAAAATCTAGTACTGGAACCATTGATGATGATTGAGAAGTGTACAGTGGATATGCATTCATACACCCAAGAAATGAAATGAGAAGGGAAGTTCATGTACTCCATAATTCTAAAAATAGCGTCCCAGAATTGTGTCAAAGGCCTTCATAATATCCAGTTTCATCATGGCTCTTGGCGAAGCATTTTTTTCTTTTATATCCTCGCAGAAGCTCATGTGATAACATCACATTGTCAATAATATTCCTACCAGCGAGGAAGGCTGCTTGATTGGTGGAAATAATGGAGGGAAGCACTAACTTCATTCTGGTTGCAAGTATCTTCGATATACATTTGTATATGTGTTGCAACACGCAATAGGTCTGTAGCCACGAACATCATTAGCATTTTTGACCTTGGGAATTAGAGCTACATTAGCATTGTTGAATGATTGCATCATCTTGGCACGAGTGAGAAGCACTTCACTGCCTTGCAAACATTATTTCCTTCTATAGACTAGTAGGAAGTGTAGAAAAATGCATTAAAGCCATCTGGACCCCCGCATGAGTTTTTGTTTAGTTTGAAAATGGCTTGCTGGATTTCATTGTCTTCAATATCCATGCAAAGGGTATTATATTATGTATTACTTAATTGAGGTAAGATAGTATGGTTTATCTCATCAATGGCAGGGACAAAGTTCGTATCATTACCAAACAAACCAGAAAAGAATTGGATGAAGTCTTGATCATTGCTAGCTTGATTGTCCTGATTTTGTCCTTGTTGATCTATCACTAAAATTATTTTATCTTTAGTGTGATTTGCCTTCAGGGAGGCATGAAAGTAAGAAGTGTTCCTGTCTCCCTCCTCTTTCCAGTGCTTCTTGCTTTTTGTTTGATCATGTTACTTTCAGTGATGAGGGCTTCAGTGTACTGAGCAGTAATGATAGTTTCCATGTTGGCATAACTTGGGTTGTCCACATCAGTAAGCATTTTCCTTTGGATGTATTCAAGCTGTTTCTTCCCGTAATCTGATTGCTCGCTACCATTGCCAAATTTAATCATGGCCCACTGTCTAAGAACCTCTTTTGTAGCTTTAAGTTTTTTCTGCAAAACAAACATTGGGTTGCCATAGTTAGGTCTATTCCACACTTCATTAACAATATTTTGAAAGTCGGGCTCTTTCACCTAAGAGTTAAAATTTTCAAAACTTATTTTTCCTCTCATGACAGACCCTCCCAATTAGAGAATTTGAGGAGAGTGGTCTGAAAGCGGGGGGAGGAAGATGGTTATGTATGGTTGGACATTTGACAAGGGTGGCTTGGTTACAGAAAGCATAGTCGATTTTTGAGAAGGTTCTACAGCCTTGTCTCCTTTTATTATTCCAAGAGAAAGAAACTACAGTTGTTTTGATTTCAGTGAGGTCAGAATTATGAATTTCTATATTCAAAGGCTTGATTTCATTCAAGGAGAGGGGGTTTCCACCAGTATGGTCAAAAATCCTTAAAGAGCAGTTAAAGTCCCCACATATGATCCAGGGATGAGTGTGCTGCCTAAGAAAAGGGATGGTGTGGAAGAGAGAAGCTCTGGCATTGCTTGAGTTTTTAGCATAAATGAAGGTAAGATAATAGGAGGTAGAGGTTAAGATGTTGAGATTGTGGCAGTGGATCAATTGCTTGGAGGAAGTGATGGGGGTTATTTGATGAAGATTAGGGTCGAATACAATCATGATCTGACCATAAGCTGCTTCATCATGAATGTGGATAAGATTACATGAGGGGTTAATGTATCTAGCTACCCTTTGAGTTAGAACAAGGCTTAATTTTGTTTCAAGAATTGCAAACACACCGAGATTATTTGTTTTGATCAAACTTTTACATTGATCCAGTTTTATATCAAGGTGGGCACCCTTGATATTCCATGCTCCAATTCGTTGAGTCATTTATTAAACTCAATGGCATCGAGTAAGTCAATTTTCATTTTCCTAGTCACTGCTCGATTCGAGTTAAAGCAGTTAGGAAAAGTTTCAGATAGAGGAGATTCTTTGATGGCAGTATCTGTCCCTTTATTTTTGCTTTTGCATCCTTTATTTGGGGTTGTTGCATCTTGATTAACTTGTTGGACTTGGTTGGGTTTTTCAATGATGGTGGAGTGAAGGGGAGGGATGTAAGCAGGGTGAGTTTTAATGTGGGCATAGGAGTGGGAGGTTAACAAATCAGTATTACTTGGGTCAACTTTAGTGTCATGAGAGTGGGTGGCAAAGGTAGGAGAAATAGAAATCATGGAGGGATTGGATGAACTTAGTTTGAATGAAGAGGGAGGTGGAAAAGGTGGTAAAGGAGCTTCAGGAAGGTCATAGTTTAAGAGGGGAGATGTTGGAGTACCTGTGTATGTGGCATTATTGTTTTGCACGTGCATAGGACTATTGTTGTGTTTGGTTGTTTTGTTTTGATCTTTTTGCTGTTGCTCTTGCATAAACTCCACTTGTTGCATGTGTTGCTTGTTTGCCTTAAATATTTGCTTTTGTTCTTTTGCATGTTTTAAATTTTCTTGATCATGCAGGGATTTTCATTTTTCATGGGTTTGGGGAGAACATGTGAGGAGCATGCCCTGATTCTTGTTCACATAATACATTTTTTCCTCTACTAACACAACATTACCTTCATTATTGCAAATTGCTTTAGCGGAATCCAATTTATTTACCATTTCATTTTCAATGTTTCCCAAACTACAGTCTTCTATCATTAAAAATTCAAATCTATTACTAGTTATGGTATGATATGCTTGACTTCTATTATCCATTTTAACACTTTTACCATCTCCAGTATTTCCTTTTTTTCCTTCCTATGTCTCTGTTTCAGAAATGCTGACATCAATCTGTTTATCATCATTTACAATGGGAATTTGAACATCTAAACTGTTCATATATTGTTTTGCATCCTCTATTCTAACCTTCTCATTTTTCTGAACATCATCTATATTATCTTTTACCTTCTCTAAATCAATATCAACACATATTTCACCCACTTCAATACTGTTAGCTCTTTCAACTTTTGAACCATTGTTATTCAGTGTGTGGCTAATCCCTTTTAATCCTCCCGCATTAGCTCCTTCTTTCTCATTGATATTATTTTTTTTCACCTAGAATTTCCTCTTGTATCTACTTACCCTCTGCCATTTTTGAGTGGTTCTACCGATATCTTCCTTTACATATTTGTTAAATTTTCCCTGCTTCATTTCAATTACCTTGACTTTCTCCTACTTCTCTTGTTTCTTCACCTTGCTTTCTTCAGATAAAACATAGTTATCCATTGCATGTCCAAAGGTTTTACAATTGCTACAAATATCAGGCTTCCACAAATATTTGACTAAGATTTTCTGCTGACCTCCATCTACCAGTTTAATCATGAAGTCATCAACTAGATCACAATCTAGATTCACCTCTATGAGGCATTTAGCATATTCAAGTCTATCAAGTCTTTCTGTCATCTCGTCCACGCATAGAAGCTTTCCTATCCTACTGGATAACCAGTTAATTTCAAGATGCGACTAGGAAAAAAAGGAATGTTATGTATGTGAACCCATACAGGTACTGAAGTAACACTACCACAAACATTGCTGACTTTTGAATCATATGGTTTGATAATAAAAAACTTGTTCTTCATTATAATTGGATCACCTTGCAATATTTTATCTCTATCCTCTTAACAAGAGAGAAGGAAAAGGAAAATAACACCATTAGATTTTACCTTAATAGATCCTTTCAGCCTCCAAATCGACTTCAGTCTTTGGATAATAGTTGTGAATGAAAGTGATTTATCAAGAAAAAAACCAACTAAATAATCACCCCAAACAAGAAAACCTGCATGAACAATGTCATCAGTGAGATTCAAAGCACCATCACAGAATGATGGATTGATGTCAACCGGGATGTACTTCCCAGCATTTCTTGGTTTATGCTTAAATAAGAAAGTCCATGCTGGTTGACATGAGAGGAGGGGGGAGGCTGATGACAGAGCAACAAAAGGGCGAAGCTGGTATAAGGGAGGGTCAGGAGGAGCAGGCGGAGGGGATGGTTGAGGTGGAGGGATGGTCGAGATGACAGGCGCGGTACACATGGCATGAATGATATGAGGGGTGATGGGTAGGGAATGTACAAGGGAAGGGAAAGGAATAGTAGGGTTGACTGCCATGAGAGAACGTGATTGGAAAAAAAATAAAAAGATATATTATATATTATAATTACACACACAAAGATATATATATATATATGTATATATATATGTATGTATGTATATATATATATGTATGTATGTATATATGTATATGTAAGAATAATATAACTTTAGATACATATCAAGGGAATAAAAATGCCTAAGTATATACATATGTTTAAATATACTAAGATATATGTATGTGATTTATATGCATATATTATTAGTACCATGTTTACATAGTTTAGACCATGATATGTATATATTATATATTATCATTGTATGTATGTATATGTGTATACATTCAAAATAATTATATACATATAATTAAATTAAATTTATTAAAAACATATATTTGATCAGGTAAAGCGAATATTAATTTGAATAAAAATGGTGTATTTGAAATTTTCTTTATTCAAAATAATTTTAACTGTCAAAATATTTTATATTTAAATTTTAAATCAAATATGTCAATTCAAATATTTTAAAATTCAAAATATTAAAAGTTAATATCTAATATGATAACTAATTCAAATATATTAATTTTTAAAATTTATATTACAGTATTATTTTCGACTAAAAATAAAATAGATAAATATCTATAGTTTAAATATAAATTTGTATATAATAAACAATATATATTTATTAATTAGTAACTAAAGTATTTTCGACCTAATTTTTTTATATTTTAACACCCATGATCAAACTAATATATATATATATATATATATATATATAAAGCCAAACAAAAGTTATATATATAATATTTATAATTAGTATAGCCGAAAACTATATATAATTTATATAAAATTATGTTTGTATTAAAATTAAATCTAACTTTTCAAAATAATTGGTATAAAATTATATTTTCATATGGCCTATATATATAACTTTATCCATTTGCAATTTCAATATGTTATAATTTTAAAATTAGTTCAAATGAATTATATTTTAATTTCTAAATCATTAAATAAATTTATACATTTGCATGGCAATATTATATAAATAGGTATACGGGATGTAGGCATATAAATTTAAAATAAAATAGGTTGTTACAAAGTAGATCTTATCATTGGTAACACTTTGATCAATAATTGACCCATATGATCTTCAATCCTCCATTCGAATTTGCAAAAAAAGGAATGTTACCACTTATAAATTGTATTTGGATGTTTTGGATCTAGGGTATTTGGCCTGTGGGAGAAGGGGTTGTCTGCAAATAATGGCCGCTAGGGTAGAGAAGCATCCAATGAAAAAAGGGTTTTAGTATGCATTGGTATTTATAAAGGAAGCAACGGAATAAATATTTGCCACCTTTTACTCAGTCTTCAATACCAATTCAAATTGGATCTAGCCTCTTTTTCTCACCTTTATGGTTTGCTAAACCATGACAAAACATGGCTCAAAATAACTTTCAGTCTGTTCAGTAATTGTTCAAATTTAATGTATACATACATACATATGTGTGTGTGTATTGATACCATATATCGATAAGTGCACATATAACGTTTATGTATACATCCAAACAATAACTAATAGCACCCAGAAAATTTCTAAGAACCACCCTATTTACTAGAAATATCCCAATATCAAGTAGACTAATAATTAATACTTCTTAAATATTAATTAACTTAAAGTATTATATAAACTAATTCAGTTGTGTTGTTTTACGAAGAATTCACAGATGCGGTTTTTGACTTGGATGTGTGAATTTATTCAGTGGTTAGTATTGAAAAATTCAGATATTAACATTCACATGACACCTTAACTAATGGTGTGACAACTTGGTTGATTTCATCATTTACATACTCTTTTGGTGAAAACATATTTTAGATCACCTTAAGCAGTACCCTTAAGTGACGACATAATATACCCGTGCTCTCTTCATTAACACTATATCACTTTAAGGTATATGAAGTTTGGTATTGGTCCAAACTTTAATAATATATATATTAAGTTGCTCGATTCATTTACAAAGTCATTGGTTCAATGATAACATGAATTATTAATCGTTCTACTCCAGTTAGAGATTTTGAATTTGAGTTGACTACGGTTGACCATGATACTAACCACATATAACCGAGGAGAAGAAATATATATTGAATAGTGCTTCAGTTTAAATGCTTTAACTCAAACCCAACTAAAGTCGCTCGATGTTTGCCACAATTAACTATAATCAAAGTGGAGTATCCATGTTGAAGTTTCATGATGTTATCAAGTCAAAAGAACTGTGCAACTTCGTCACACTAAGATTTCCTATTTGACCGAGTTGTTATTAACTAACTGGAAATTCTCGGTCGAGTTATTCTATAGTTATCCAATAACTATAAGTACAAAACCCCATGGTGCCCCCAGCTGCCATGAGTAATACACTACCCAACATTTGGAGAGCATTGCATACTATGAATATATCGATATACTTTCTCTAAACATCTTGACCATGAATATTTTAGAAAAGAAAATGTTATTTTATATTATGAGTAATAACTCACGATTGCAACTATTTGCTACTACAATCATATAACATTTCATTTAATGATTTCCTTATCTATATACTTTAAATTGCTTAATTAATCATTTCATAATATAACTGATAGAGTTAGAGGTATGACCAAGGGTCAATTTGTAATATATTGGAAATTATTTTTTAGTAAAATATCGTTCGAAATAAAAGGTTGTTTTTTTCTATTATATACGTGTCATATTGTAATAGGTTAATTAATTATTTTATTTAATTATGTTAATTAGACAATCCTTAAATGATATGTTATGTGATGATAATTACAATGTGTTATAATCGTGAGAAATTTATCACATTAAAATTAACATATTATTTTAAATATTCCTAGCCAAGATATTTCAAGACAAGATATCGATACATCCGCTGAGACTGGAGTACATAATGCTCTGCAAATGTTGGGCAGTGTATTATTCATTGCTCCTGGGGGCATCAAGGGGTAATGCACTGATAGTTATTAGATAACTCTGAAATGACTCACTCGAGAGTTTTTGATTTGTTAATTTAGCTAATGTCAAATAGAGAATCTCGAAGTGACGATATTACATGGTTCCCTTGACTTGAGACTACCATTAAACTTCAATGAGGAAATTCCACTTTGATTATAGTTAAATCATGTTATATCGATCATCGAGCAATCATAGTCGGGTCTGAGTTGAAGCACTAGTGGCTATAGGTGGGTATGAGTCGAAGCATTGGAAGTCAAACACTATTCAATATTGAATTCGTCTCTTTAATTATATGAGGTTAGTATCATAGTCAACTATAGTCAACTTAAAGTCCAAGTCTCTGGCTAAAACAGTACAGTTAATAATAATTGTTATTATTGAACCAACGACTTTGTGTTTGGACTAACTGAGTTGAATGTGGATGATATTGGAACTTTGACCAAAACCAAATTCCGTAAGTCCTAAAGTAATATAATTTTGATGAAGAGAATTGGTGTAAATAATTACTACCGGGTACCGCTTGAAATAGTAAAATTGGATTTTATCGAAAAGGTGTGTAAGTGATAAATTCGGTTAAACAGTCACATGATTAGCTAAGGTGTTGTGAACATTAATATTCGAATTGTTTAATATTTATCCTTGGCTGAATTTATGGCTATGAGCTGCACAACCGCAATGATGAATACTTTGAAATACCACATGATTTAATTAAGCTATAATTTTTTAATATAATTAAAATAATTAATATTTATTAAGTATTAGTTATTAAATTTTATTTGATTTTGAATGCCATTAGTATTTAATTAAGTATGTGTATAAAATTTATATATGTACGTATTAATATATGATAAAGATGGAAATTTAAATTTGATATAAAAAATTATTTAAATGAATAGGTTTGGCTTTTAAAAAGCTTAAAAGTAGCTTATATAAGTCGGTCCAAGCGGAACATAAATGGCTTAGGACTTTTGAAGGTCCAACTAGGACCAAAGATGGCCGGCCTTGGGTGTATTGGAAAGGGAGTTTAAGAGTTCAACAATAGTTTTGAAATGGAAAGCAAAGAATGAGTAAAATTAGGAGATATTTTCTCCTTTTTTTACCTCTTCTTAATGCCACTTAAACCACTCAGTACACATCACTTTTTGCTCATCTCTTTTTCATTTTTTGGCATGGGTTCCTAGAGTTCCATAGCCAAATTTTTCAAGGTTAAAAATTAACCAAAAGTGAAAAAAAAGTATTACTTATGATCGTTGCAATTTCTGGAGATGGTTCAATTAAATCTATGAGTCTATCATTTATTCAAGGTGTGAGTCACAAGCAACATTTGTAGGTAATCATTCTAAATCAATTTAAATAATATACATCATGATTATGTTGATTAGATCTCTTATAATTTATAACTAATTTACATGTGCATGTGTAGCCCTATTTAATACATGTATATAAATTGACTTAGAAATAACAGTTTTAAAAAAAATTCATAAAATTTTCATCCATGACATTTTGAATAAATAATACTTATTTTTGAATTTTGAACTATTTTTATTAGATAAAACAATTTTATAACATAGTAAATAAACATATACATACATACATACATACATACATACATGGATATATATATATATATATTTTCATATATTAATTTGTTTAAGATTATTGTTATTAACATACATGCTTTTGGCTAAATAAATTTGCAACTTGCTTCCGTAATTCAACAACTAACAAGTAATTTTAAAATAAAGTTTATATATATAAATACATATAATGTTTTATAAAATTTCCATATAGAATTTCAAAAAGTTCTTTTAAAACCTAATTTTAACAACCCGCACCTTAATGGGCTCGATTTTCGACTAAATCGAAAAACGATGTCCATTAGGGTAAGGATCGTTGGTGTTGGTAACCTGTAATAAACATAAGTATATCAGAGAGCTATCTATACGAACTCATAATGGAATAGAAAAATGTAATAAGACATATATATCGACCAAGGCTACTACTTTTGAACCAATATTATTCCTTGGATGTCTAGTTTCTTGTCAGTGCTGAGCATGAATGAGAAGACCTGTCTATCTACTGTTCCCAACTTGCACTAGTATCATGTTCATCTAAATCTATCCCATGGGCTGTAATGAGGAGGGAGTCAGAACGACGTTCTAGTGACCGGTAAGTTACATACTTTATCAATAATACTAGTTTATGCCGATTGATTTCCATTTAAGTATTATGTCTACCATTCACGAAGTTGTCATTTAATTCCATATACGCCTACGATATGTCCATCCTACTCTGAGGTATAAGTATTTATATGTGCAACCTACTCTAAGGTCTATATACATATATATATAGGTGTGTCACCGTACTTCCAAAAATAAAACCCTGACCACTTAATAGTTTTTAAATAGAGAAGAGGCGGACCTAAGAGCCATTTAATACCTCAATCCAGAAGCGGCCCCCCATAACTATGGAGTATATTGGGTTCAACAACCCATTTCTCATCCAATCATATCCTAACGATGTGAAAGAAAGTATTTGGGTCACTTAAAACCTTTTAAATGGGAAATAGGCAGGCTCTCTAGCCATTTAATACCTAGACTATAGGTAGACTCTCTATCCATTTAAAACTTACCCAAGGCGAACCCCTCCTGCTACTTCCTAGCTGCCATCAAATAAAATCCCTTCTAGGCCACTTAATACTTATTGGATATGAAAGAGGTAGACTCAAAGATTATTTAATACATCAATCCCAAAGCGGACCTTCCTCAAGGGATTTTCACTAACGCACCTAAACAATAATCCCGATGGTTTAATACTTCTTAAATAGGGAAGATGCATACTCAATAACCATTTAATACCTCAACCACATACGCGAATGTATAACCCCATGGTTTCTATAGTTGGAGATATCCCACATCAGTAGTACGTATACACAACTGCTGGTACCCAATTGTGGAGGGCAGACTTCCATTGTGTAACTCTATTGACCTTGTACCTCAACCAATACTAAACAAAGTCATTTATAATTAATCTAAATATTAGGCTAGGCACACTAATTCACATTCGTTGCAAACGTATTATTGAGGCTATATAATTTCAACTATAGAAATTATTACGCGTCTTAATTTCATTATTTATTCATATCCATTTATTTAATTGCCATGACTTTTTCTTATTTTAATACGTTTACTGCATTTATTTCTTCTTTCCATTAATTTTATTAATGACATTTATTGTCATATCTATTTAATTTCCTTTACTGTTGCCATATTTGGCCATTGTAATTAAGTTCATTAAATGAGTTTTTATCCATATTGGCTTGATTACTGTAACTTCCCATTAACTCCTTAATTTATTGCATTATTATATTTTAGCATCTTAATTGTAATTAATATGATAACATATAATTACTTACACGATACTATATGTATTAATGTTGTAACAGACGTTTATTTATTTATTCCTTAAACTTATACATTAGTTTATATATATATAATTAGTAAGCGGGATTAGTTATATTTATAACTTTTTAGTTTCTACATTTAGGGATTTCTTGAAATACATTTATGTGTAAATTTTCCAAAAATATTTATTTCTACATTTTAATGCATTGTAATCATTTCTTTTCCAAGAAGAAAATATTACCGTTCCAATTTTCCATAAACTACCAAAAGTGGGATTGTGTGTGTCGTGTTTGCAATTATAAAGAATTATCTTTTTTATATTGAAATAAACAGTGCAAACTACAGAAAAACATCCCTACTTCACACATCTCTTTCCTTTGAATATATGAATATTCATTATTATGTCAAATAATGCATTTTTCATATATAACTATAAAGTTGGATAGTTAATGGAAATTCACATTGCAACCAATACAACTAGATTGTACATTCTACAATTCCAACAAATTAAAATATAGAAATTTAAATCCCAACTCAAACTAAAGCATCTCCAATTGATAATTATTAAGTTTAACGATTTATAACCCGAATAACAAAAATCTAGAATTAACTATGCAATTCTGTCAATATTATATTTCACAAATTTTAAGGCCTATTCTCCTTGAATTCCAAATCTAGGGCGTATATACTATTTTCATAAAAGTTAAACAATTTACTAAATATGTAGACAAGAAATTTAAGTAGATTCATTTATTTACGCCTGCAATTTAATAGTTTTCACATAGGCATAATAACAAAAATAGAACTCCAACAATATAAATTTAGTATTATGTAAATTACATAATTTTTCACTCACCTTATGACTTTCAAATCTCCAGATCCGAACTCATTCTTCTTACTTGACTCCTTTTTCTTTTCAACCAAAAATATGTGTTTATATATACCATTAGAATTACAAATCTGAGAGGAGATTTGAGTTAAGTGGAGTTTAAATTTAAAATTTCTAAATTTAACATCTTTCGTAGAATTGATTCACTCCTCCTTCCTTCTCTTTTATTTTCTATCCTTCTCCATTATATATATATATATATAATATTTTTATAATTTTCAGAAATAGTAGAGGAAGTAAAATGGTAAAGCTTTGTTGTTCAGTTAAGGAAATATGAGCAAAATGTGACGGGTTAGGCCTGTATTTAGAGGCGTTCGAACCAATTCCATCCGTTAGATTAAAATATATTAAATCCAGGCCATTTAGGTCTAGTTTCAACCCTAGCCGCCACACATAGATCGGTCGATCGGTCCTTCAAATGCTGGTGGTCTAGCTCGGTTATTAACGTTAACATATCTTATTTATTTTAATTACAATAATATTAAATGTTATTGGTTACTTAGACGTTAAGTATATTATTAACAGTAACTTATTTAACTTATTTTTTACTATTAACTTAAATGTTAAGTTATTAATATTTATTACTTTAATTGGTTTTGAATTATTCCTCATCTAAAAAGTTCAAACATTTATAACTTCTTCGTTTGAACTTCGATCATAAAACTTTACATATGAAAGTTTCTTTGAAGATCGCCACTAACACAATGGTGTAAGTTTCGTAGCCAAATTCTAATGTTTGCTCAAATTCCATTTTTGAGCTTTAATAATTTTTTATTAATTCTGTTTAAACTTTTTATTTTATGAGGTGTTACATTCTCCCCCTAAAAGAATTTCGTCCTCGAAATTCCTCAAGGATTGAATCATGTAACATAGCGCGTAACATTTCTAACTATCCAACCAATTTGAGTACAACCAATTTTACAGCCAATCGTGTATAGGTGCATGGTGTATCACAACACATATGATATGTATGTTGAATAATACTAAATTGGCACCTCCTATATAAATGCATTCTTTAAACAATTTTGAAAATATGGTGGAAACAACCTATGCATACTGGCAGTTCTATATGTATGCAAGTTTTCAAAAATCAAAAATCCATGTTTTCACACAACAATTTCCATACTTCTACGAATATGAGTATGGTACAACTAATTTTGCATCCAATCCCTACCATCTAATACTTAACACGCTATTTCGGATGTCCAAATTTTTTGAAAAATCCAGTTTTTGTAAATCTATTCCCGTATGCCGAAAAAGGAATTTAGATAAAGAATTTTATATTCCTACTCTTCTTCTGTGCACCGATTCAATTATACCTTAGAACTTTCTCCTTTGCCGCTAAATCTTTTCCAACTTTTCCAAATACAATTAACATAAGGAGGTTCATTTTTAAATTTAAAAATAGAATTATTTTAAAATCCAGTTTTGTTTACTGTTAATAATGTATGAAAATAGAAATTCCAAAGCTGAAACAACTTTTCCTCCTGTTATTATTATGCTTTGCATTCTGTCACACTTATTGAACAGTAAAATTCCTATTTACTAACATATTGGCGCTCCCCCATGCTAAGCATGTGCCATTTTAAAATCAGAGGTTTGCTCATTTTCTGTTCAAAATCTTTTCCCTTTCAATTAAATTTGTAAAATAGTTCAAAATTTTTAAAACATTTTTTAACTTTCTAAAAGAATTTGCCTTTACATCTTTAAAATAAATCAATCTACATCTTAGCATAATTGGGATTCAGTCAATGAGTTAGTGCATATGGTTGACCCTAGCATTACACAGTCAATTTTTAATTTTTTTCTTCAGAACAACAAACAACACACAATTATATTTATAAATTTTAGCTTTTAATGAATACGAATAATGATACGTGGGTTTTGCAACAACCTTTCCTTGTCCTCCGCTTGTTAATTTTTTTTTGAAATTCTAAAGTTGTTAGATTTTAATCATTCGTTATTTTTAGTTGCTAATTTAATTAATTTCCTAATTTATTTTACAAACTTCCAGCTTTACTATACATTCATCAGTAGTTAAGTGTTCTTATGAGATTTCTTTTTTTGTACCGTTTTCCAATATATATAGCAGTCAAAGCTCATCCAGAAAATCAACACTGTAAGAAAACAGGAACATATCTCATATCATACCGTATGCATTTCCAATACTCGAAAAGAGACAACTAGCGATTACAACCCAAATAACCTAAAAGAAACAATTACTGGAAGTTGTCTTCCAACATCACTGGTATTAATGATGTTGTGGCCCTATCACTTCTAACTCAAATAAAATGGACACTTTTAGTATGTTATTTAACTATAACCCACATGTTTTAACTTACCTTTCTGGCTTCTAATAAATAAGGTCCATCCATTACTTCAACTATTACAATCAACTATAGGATAAACTACAGCGGGAAGAAATATAAAATATGCACCTTTAGAATAACTCATCGGAAAATTGGCTTAGCAGAATAACTTTCCTACCATCTATCTTGTCTTTTTAAATCCTATGTCAACCAACTTCTTCTATATGTGTTTGCCATCACGTTACCCTCTTCTCCAGTTATATTACTATCTTCCTTTCAACCAAAATCTCTTGATCGTATTCTCAAATTTCGGTATTCACTTTCTATATCTTTGATCTTTCATGCGAGTATACTTTATTACTCTCAGAGGTGTACTTTGATACCAATCCTTTTTCCTTTATGAGTTCTTCTTATGGCCTTCACGCATGTCTAATAAAACATTCCTAGGTTTATACCAATATTCCCTATATTCAATCGGGGTTCCTTGTTGCTACTCTATGAGCATTCATAGTTATTTTATTCGTAGTCTTAACTTTTACCTCATCTTACCTAAGTAGTCATCATATCTACTCCATATCAAAGTTGGCTTGTTTTTCACCATTATTTATAAAATTATTAAACTTCACAGTCATAAAGTACTTAAACCAAATTTTTATCTTTAAAAAATATAAACTTAGAAACTTTTTATTAAACTTAATAGTTGCTTGGTTTCCAAAAGAAGCCATGAAAAATTCCTCATTTTAACCAACTTTAGTAGTAGGTGTAATAACTTTAAAAAATATAATTTAGGATTCATGAGGTAAGTTTATTTTTTAGTTCAAAAGCTAATGTTAGCAATTTAATTTAAAAAGATCATTTCCTTTAAACATCACATTATTTCCTTCTTTTCAAATAGTAAGAGTCAAATTTTTATTACATCAAATCAATTTTCCCTTTAAGGACTTTTTACAACAGAGATTTACTTCTTAAAAAGTAGGATTTTTAACTCAAACCATTTGTTAAGTTTTGCATTCAGAAACTCAATTGCTATGCCAAACCATTTTTCAAAAATGCACCATTACAGTGTTTCTCAAACATCTTTTATAACTTTAAATAATAAAAATTAGAGTAGAAAAGGACAACTTCCATTCTATTTTTTTCTTATTGCTCATGCAATTTCCACTTTCAACCTTCATGGAGACTCCAATAGCCAAAGATAGGGACTTTTAAAAGATATGTGCAATTACTGCACATATTTATGAAAATTATCCATTTTTACGTTTTGTTGCCCTTAATTTCTTATTGTTTCTAATTAGATTACTAACATTATATTAATATGAATTCCTAACGTTGTTTCTATTTAAATTTCATAATGTTACTACTATTTAAATTTCTTCTACCTAAAATGCTCTTATTTAATTTTCTCCTCCTTATATAACTCTTTTTCTTAACTAGTCAATTGCAATGTGTTCGCCTAGTGCTTTAGCTATTGGGCTTTCCTCCATTAACCTAAAACTGTTTACTCTTATGTATAAATCTATTTCTGTTGTTTTTCTCCCTATCTTCCATATATGGGAATACTCTTCCTATTTTACTATCTGGTGTTCTTACCCTTCCATTCTCTTTACCTCATTTAAATTAAGTACCATTTCCATTTGTCCAACCCTTAAAAAGAATCTTAAAACGTTTAAGTTTATAGAAATAGAAAAATCATCAGGACAAACGTGCACTCTATTTTCAATTTGTTTCGAAAAGTAAAGGCTACTGTATCAAAAACCCTTTAGTTAGAATTGTGAGTCTAGTCAGTTTTAGTTACACCAAGAAATTTTAAATAGCCCTTTTAATTAAAGTTTCTAAATATCCTAGTTTTTTTTCAAAAATCTAATTTTAAAGGATATTTTATTTGGAATTTTTTTTAGCATTTACTTACTTTTTTAAAAATAACATCTTTTTAGTGATAGGATTTGTTTATTTTTAAATAAATTCTTTGAAAGCCAATTCAATTATTTTAAGAAAAAATTAAAATCTTTTATTAATTTCTTTTATATGGGGTCAGACTCAATAATGGACTTTTGTTTGTCCTTTCTTTTGGACTTTTCTTCTCTTCCAATTATTCTTAAATTACCTTCATTAAGAACATATTAAAATCTCGCTATCATCTTATGGTGGTTAATTCACACCTTCTTGCAGGAACTTACTCAATTATTTTTTTACTTTTAGATATTTGCAATATATAGGTTCTTACTTCCTATCTGTATAGATGAAATGTATGTCATCAATCGGCAATCCCGCGAAATCCATAGTTATAGGACAGTTTAGATCTCACAAAAGGAGTCAAATAGCATCTAGCTCCAGGGCCCCTTTTATATGACATGCTCATCCTCTTCTTAAGTCAAAGCCTTACGGTACGGCCTACATCACGTGGGGTAATCGAGGTAGGTATATTAATTTAATTCAATTTATTATTCCACCTCGTAGTTTCCTTATCCATCTATTTAGAATATGGTCGCAACTAAATCGAAAATCGAAGTCCATTAGGGTAAGGATCGTTGGTGTTGGTAACTTGTAATAAACATAAGTACATCAGAGAGCTATCTATACAAACTCACGGGTGAATATATAATAAAAAATATACATTGACTAAGCCTGCTACCTTGGAACTGTTATTACTCCTTGGCTATCTAGTTGCCTTGTCAGTACCAAGCATGAATGAGAAGACCAATCCATCTACCGTTCCCGACTTGCACCAGTATCATGTCCCTCTAAAACTATCATATGGGTTGTAATTAGGAGTGGGTTAAAACAATGTTCTGGTGATTGGTAAATTATATACTTAATACATAACACTAGTTTATGCCGATTGATTTCCATTCAGGAGTTATGTCTACCATTCACAGATTTGTCATTTAATTTCATATGCATGTACGATATGTCCATCCTCCTCCAAGGTATAAGTATTTATATGTGCAACCTACTCCGAGGTTTATATACGTGTGTGTGTGTGCGTATGCGTGCATGTGTGCGTGTGTGTACATATGTGCATCATTGTACTTCCAAAAAGAAAACCCTAGCCACTTAATACTTCTTAAATAGGGAAGAGGTAGACCTAACGGTCATTTAATACCTCAATACCGAAGCGGACCCTCCATAACTATGGAGTATATTAGGTTCAATTACCTATCTCCCGTCCAATCATATCCTAACGATGCGAGAGGAAGTACCCGAGTCACTTAAGACCTTTTAAATAAGAAATAGGCAGGCTCTCTAACCATTTAATATCTAGACCACATGCAGACTCTCCAGCCATTTAATACCTACCCAAGGTGAACCCCTTCTGGTACTTCCTAACTGCCATCGTATAAAATCCATCTAGGCCACTTAATACTTCATAGATAGGAAAGATGCAAACTCAACGGTCATTTAATACCTCAACCCCGAAGCAGACTTCCCCTAAGAGATTTTCACTAATGCAGCTAAACGATAATCCTGACCATTTAGTACTTCTTAAATAGGGAAGAGACAGACTCAAAGACCATTTAATGCCTCAACGCCATACATAAACATATATTCCTACGGGTCCTATGGTTGGAGATGCCATGCATCAATAATACGTATACACAACTGCCGTTAGCCCCTTGCGGAGGGCAGACTTCCATTGTGTAACTCTATTGATCTCGAATCCCAACCCATACTAAACCAAGTCATTTATAATTAATCTAAATATTGGGCTAGGCCCACTAATTTATACCCATTGCAAACGTATTATTAAGGCCATATAATTTCAACTATAGAAATTATTACACCTCTTATTATTTATTCATATCCATTTATTTACTTGCTATGACTTCTTATTTTCATACATTTACTCTATTTATTTCCTTTTTCCATTAATGTTATTAATGTCATTTATTTATCATGTCTATTTAATTTTCTTTACCAATGCCATATTTGGCATCTATAATTAAATTCGTAAAATGGGTTTATACTCATATTGGCTTGATTACTATAATTTCCCATCAACTACTTAATTTATTGCATTATTAGTATTTTAGCATTTTACTTGTAATTAATATTATAATGTACAATTAATCGCACAATACCATATGTATTAATGTTATACAGATGTTTATTTATTTATTTCTTAAACTTATACTTTATATATATATATAATTGGTAAATGGGATTGTTTATATTTTTATTTATAATTTTTTAGTTTCTACATTTAAGGATTTCTAGAAATACACTTATGTGTAATTTTCCCAAAAATATTTATTTTTACATCTTAATGCATTGGAACCACATCGTTCTCAAAAAGGAAATGTTACCGTTGCAACTTTCCATGAACTTCCAAAAGTGGGATTATGCCACTGTTGCAATT
Organism: Allium fistulosum; assembly: GCA_030737815.1. NCBI lineage: Eukaryota > Viridiplantae > Streptophyta > Magnoliopsida > Asparagales > Amaryllidaceae > Allium > Allium fistulosum. Next base: position 1,002,093,399 of record CM060902.1, on the reverse strand, counting down.
AAAAGGAATTATTTGTTTTTTTATTGATATAGAAAATGCAAACGATGGAAAAACATCCCTACTTTGTACATCTCTTTTCTTTGGATATATTAATATTATTTTTTATGTCAAACGATGCACTTTTTATATATAACTATGAAGTTGGATAAGAAATTCACATGGCAATCAATACAACTAGATTGTATGTTCTACAATTTCAATGAATTAAAATATAGAAATTAAATCCAAAATAAAATTAAAGCATCTCCAATTGATAATTATCAAGTTTAACAATTTACAATCCAAATAACAAAAATATGGAATTAAGTGTGCAATTTTATCAATATTATATTTCATAAATTTTAGGGTCTATTCTCCTTAAATTCCAACTTTTTTTCGTCATGGCTGCTCCCGCCCTTGTCCCTCCCCACTCCCCATTTTTTCAAACTGTCCTTCTTCCTGTTCCTCCCATTCTTTCACCTATTCTCTCACCATCTTCTTGTACCTGTCCTCTACCATCATCCCCACCAGCCTTACCTCCCCCTGTTCCCCCTCCTCTTGACTCGTCCATCCCTCAACCTCCTCCTGTCTCGTCCATTCCTCAACCTCCTCCTGTCTCGTCCATCCCACAACCTCCTCCTGTCACGTCCTTCCCTCAACTGCCGGTTGCTTCTGCCTCTTGGTCTTCTCTTTTCAAAACCAAACCCCGTAATGCTGGGCATTTTTCCCCTGTCGATTTTCCCCTTGTTTTCGATGGCCATGCTCTAGTTCCTCCTGACGTTGTTATTAAGGCTGGAACTGAAATATGGAGAGACTGGTTGGTGGGGTTCTTTCTTGACAAACCCCTTTCTTATCTCACTGTTATCAATCATCTGAAGAAATTGTGGAAGTTGAAAGGCGAGATTATAGTTAAATCTGATGGAAGTTTGTTCCTGTTCAATCTGTCTTGTGCGGAGGACAGAAGGAGAATTCTGGAAGCTGATCCTATCTTCCTTAGGAACAAAATTTTCATAGTTAAAGCTTGGGATCCATCAATAGGTAATAGTTGCAGTTCTATCAAAACTGTTCCTGTATGGCTAAAACTTTCAAACATCCCTATCTATGCTTGGTCACATATTGGTATCAACTGGCTAGCTTCCAGAATTGGAAAGCTTTTATGCATGGACGTCCACTGAGAAGCTAGAAAGGATTGGATATGCGAAATGTCTTGTTGATGTTTCCCCTGATCGAAAATTAGTTGATGAGTTCCCTGTCAAATTACTAGATGGTTCTACTCAAGTTGTCAAAGTCAATTATTTGTGGAGGCCTGACATTTGTAATGAATGTAAGGAGTTTGGTCATGTGGACATTGCTTGCCTCAAATTATGTGCAGATAAAGCAAACTGTAATGATGAAGCTGGATTAAAGAGTAACAATCAGGAGGTAGCTAAACAAAACATTGGAGTAGGCACAGCACATAAGAAAAGTAAACAAGTTTGGTAGAAAGTAGCAAAAAGGAAGAGTAATACTAAAGAACCATCCCCATGTGAAATATCGGATTTGAATGTTATTAAGCTTCCTGTTGCAGAACCTATTACTTCCATTGTAGAGCAAACGCAAAAAGGAATGGTTTGTCCGTTTGAACTTGAACAAAATGTTAGTAAATCTCAAAATTGTATGACAGAGAAGGAGCATGATGTTCCTCTTTCCCACAACAATTTTGAGTTGTTAATAGGGTTGAATGATAAAACTGAAGAAGAGAATGAAGTAACTAGAGAGAAGGAACATGATGTTGAAACAATTACTCATGTTGATGAAGTGGTCTGCAGTGAGCAGATACATAGATCAGTTAAACAAAATAAGAATGATGAAACTGCTACTGAAGTACCCTTAAACAATGTTCACAATGTCACCACAGATATGTGCAGTATATCTGTCGTGCATGAAACACACACCATGCCTACTGATCCCGGTCCCCTCTGTTTGAACAACCTTGGATCTGTTCCAACATTAGATAACCCCTATCCCCCTTCACATCACAATTTCCTTCCTCCCCCTGAAAATGACCTTGATGATCCCTTTTGTCTGGTCTTACAAAAGCAGATTACAGATTTGGTAATCTCTATGAAAACAACTTCTCAACCTCTTCCCAATACTCTTCCATCTCCATCTTCGAATTCAAATCAAACTTCCTCAAGGCAAACTTATGTATTTACTGGAACCATTCCAGGATGGAAATCTCCCCCCTTGATGTCATGTGAAGATGGAGATTCTAATCGTGCTCCATGCTCGAATGCCAGCATCAGGAACAAAAGAAAACCACAGAAGCAAAACCACGTCTCATCCCGATCAGAATCTCCTGTAACAAGGAGCATGAGAGAACATACTCATCAATCTCTAGTTTAATAATGTTTCACAACATTGGTTCATGGAATATTAGAGGCTGTCACAACTTCGTTAAGTTGGACCATGTAAAGCAATTAATCACTTTGCATCATTTGTCGATATTTGCAATTCTTGAAACTAAACTAAATCTTCCCCTTACGATTTCTGCTGCACATTATGTCAACCCATCTTGGACTCTGACACATAACCTTCTTGAAGCTAGCTATGGTCGAATTATGATTCTTCATAACCCTTTAGTCCTATCTCTTGATCTCATTCACGCCACTGCTCAGATTATGCATCTCCATGATAAGTACCATAATCCCCCTACATCCTTTTATATATCCTTTGTGTATGCATCGAACTCTCAAGCCACAAGACAATCTCTCCTCACCTTGATCCCTGCTCTTAGACAGGAAACTCATCCATGGATAGTAGTTGGCGATTTCAACTGCTGCCTTGCCTTGTCTGACAAGCATGGTGGTCGTCCTCTAATGCTTAATGATATTTATCCCTTAAACACTGCTATTTATGATTCTTCTCTCATTCCTATTCATAGGGAAGGCGCCCTATTTTCTTGGAACAATCGCTCCAGAAGTGGAGTTAGAACATTTTCAAATATTGATCATTCATTCTCTAATTTCAAAGCCTTATCTTCCTGGCCTGATCTAACCACCTTTCTTCCTCCTTCAATTCTTTCTGACCACTCCCCTCTAATCATATCCTCTGGTAGGAAGCTCCATGATGTTAAAAGAGGATTTAAATTTTATAACTCTTGGATCCTTGATCCCGAATTCAACTCAATAATACAAACTGTGTGGCCTAATCATTTTTTTGGAAACCCTATGTATATTTTTTGCAGGAAACTAAGAGCAATTAAGGATGCATTAAGAGTTTGGGCAAAACAAAAGTTTGGTAATGGCAACCTCAGATCAACCATTCTTAAGGAACAGCACAAGGAAGCTCAAGTAATGATGATGGCTCATCCTGATATAAGAATGGTTGCTCATGAACCATTCTGCCTAATAGGAACATCCTTGATAATGTCATGCTTGCTCATGAACTATTAAAAGGATATAGCAGTGCTAATGCCACTCAAGGAGCAATGCTCAAACTTGATCTCAAAAGGGCGTATGATAGCATACAGTGGACTACTGTGGTCAGAACAATGTCCCTTATGGGGTTTCCTAAAGCGTTTGTTGCATGGATATATGAATGCATCTCCACTCCCTTATTCACTCTGACCTTGAATGGAGCAAACTCTAGTTATTTTGTCTCCAAGCAAGGAATAAGACAGGGCAACCTGCTCTCTTCCTATGTGTTCATTTTGGTTATGGAAGTCTTAACATGCTACTTAAAGCCTCTGTACCTGACCAGACAAATCCACTTCCATTCAAAGTGCAAAGACTCCGAGATAACTTCTCTTCTCTTCGCTGATGACATCATGTTATTCACCAAGCCCAACCATCAGTCTCTTGAATCCATTAGACGTGCTCTTCATAGTTTCTATCTGATGACTGGTCTTGAGTTAAATACACATAAGTCGAGCATTTTATTTGCTGGAGTTTCTCCTGTTCGAAGTCAAGATCTTTCTTCTATAGCAGGGATGCAAATCATGCATCATGACATGACGTACCTTGGGCTGCCTCCTTGTTCCTCTAGGGTAACCCTTGTTGATTGCCAACCCTTATTTCTTAAAATTACTTCAACCATGGAGAGGTGGTCCACCAGATTTCTGTCTCAAGCAGGCAGGCTCACTCTCATTAATTCTGTTAGTCTATCTATGATGATCTACTGGGCCAGGGCCTTCATTTTACCAACTAAACTTTTGAATATGGTCAGATCTGCAATGTTTAGATTCTTCTGGTTTGGTTCCATCCATGCTAGGAAGCCGTTTCCATGTTCATTCAAAGCTTTTGAGAAGCCATACAGCAAAGGAGGTCTTGGCATCATCAACCTACCGGTTTGGAATAGGGCCGCATATAGTACTCACTTCAATGCCATTTTGAACAGGAAGGACTCTCTTTGGGTTTGTTGGTGTCTTGTGCATAATATTGGATCCAAGAATTTTTGGCAAATGGATGTTCCTCAGTCTTGCAGCTGGATTTGGAGGAACATTTTGAAATTGAGAGATATATTTAAGCCTCTTATCCAGATAAAACTCACTGCCTTGAGTGGTTGCAGTTTCTGGAACGATCCATGGATCTGCAAAGGCGTAATACTTGATTCTATTTTCAACTCTCAGGAAAAGTTTCAATCTGGAGTTAGCATAAATGCCAGAGCTGTTGATCATATTGTGGATGGCAAGTTGTGCCTTCCATATTGCAACAATCAAACTGTTAGGACCTACTGGAAGAATCTAGCTTGTAATACGTATGTCTTCCAAGACCAGGAAACAGTGCTTTGGAATGGCAGTCCACACTCAATAAGCAGTGTTTACGAATCACTTCATGGTGTAGCCAATATGCCTGAATGCAAATGGTACAGAGCAACTTGCAATGATATCTCTCCTAGCAGAGATAATTTGTTCTTCTGGAAGTGTGTTAATGATGCCCTTCTAACAAGAATGAAACTTGTTGACTATGGAATGTTCGTTCCCACCATTTGTATCTTGTGTGATGCCTATGCTGAAACTGCTCATCATATATACTTTGAATGCCCCTTAGTTCATGCGCTATGGAGTGATATGTTGAACACGATCAGGATTGTTGTTGTTCCTCATCTCTTCTCTGAACAGTGGTCCCTGATTTTATCTGCAACCAAGTAGAATACTGAGAGAAGAACATACTTTTTCTTCATTCTTAAAAAATTGATGAAACTGGTGTGGGGTGAGAGGAACATAAGGGTATTTGAAGGAAAATGCAGGACTGTGCTAGTGCTTTGGGCTGCTCTTAAGCATGATATAGTTGATGGTATGAGAGCAAGTAAGCATGAATTTTTGGACCATCAAATCGAACCATGGATTCCGTAGCATCGTTTCTTTTTTGGTATGTATTTTTTCTTTTCTTTTGTCTGTACTCTCTTTTATTTTAATAAATCTGGTAGGGGCCCAGTTTTCAACCCCGCTTACTCTGCAAAAAAAAAATTCAAGTTAGATTCATTTATTTAAGCCTACAGTTGAATGGTTTTTACATAGGCATAATAGCAAAAATAGAATTTCAATGATATAAATTTAGTATTATGTAAATTACATAATTTTCCACTCACCTTATGGCTTTCAAATCTCCAGATCCAAACCCATTCTTCTTACTGGACTCTTTTTTTTCAATAAAAAATATGTGTGTGTATACATACCATTAGAATTATAGATCCGAGAGGAGATTTGAGTTATGTAGAGTTTAAATTCAAAATTTCTAAACTTAACTCTTTTGCAGAATTGATTCACACCTTGCTTCCTTCTCTTTTATTTTCTATCCCTCTCTAACACACACACACACATACACATATATACATATAATATTTTTATAATTTCCAGAAATAATGGAGGAAGTAAAAGGGTAAAGCTTCGCTGCTCAGTTCAGAAAATATGAGAAGAAAAGTGAGGAGTTAAGCCTGTATTTATAGGCTGTCGAATTAATTCTATCCATTAGATTAAAATATATTAAATTCAGGCCGTTTAGGCCAAGTTTCAACCCTAGCCGCCTCACATAAACCAGTGTCCTTTAGAGGCCCAATGAAGGTGGTCGATGGGCGGTGATCCAACCCGGTTATTAACATTAACGTATCTTAACTATTTTAGTTACTTTAATTTTTAAACGTTAGCAATTATTTAGACACTAAGTATATTATTAATGTTAACTTATTTTTTTCTGTTAACTTAAATGTTAAGTTATTAATATTTATCACCTTAACTGGTTTTGAATTATTCCTGATCCGAAAACTTCAAACGCCGATAACTTCTTCGTTCGAACTCCACTCGTAAAACTTTATATATTAAAGTTGCTCAGAAGATCGCCACGAACACAATGGTGTAAGTTTCATAGTCAAATTTTGATGTTTGGTCAAATTTCATTTTTGAGCTTTAATAATTATTTATTAATACTTTAAACTAATTACTATTTATTCTACGGGGCATTACACTTATGGTCGAAAATAAATATTTAATAAATATTAATATATATATATATATTAATATTAATTTGATCATATTTATAAATAAATCTTATTTTATAATATTAATATATATATATATATATATTGAATATAAAATAAATTTCATGAGTATATATATATATATATTAATTATTTTACTCAAAATTTATTGTTTAAAATTACAGATTTTATTTTGAAATTTAATAAGTTAAAACTAAATTTTAAGATATTAATTTTAATTTCAAACTATATGGATTTAATTTAAATTAATTTTAATTAAAAATATATAATCACTATTAATATTATTAGTATTCACAAGTTATTTATAGTTATATATATAATTTTAAATAAAAACTATGGACATCAAAAGACATATATAAAGGGCAAGTGTGTCCGTTGTGATGTAAATTCCATCACCTATAAACATACGCATTAACCACATACATCGTTTACATATTGCACGTGCACAATACACATATCAGTTTATTTGATATGCTCAAAATCATATACTTAATTTAAATTATATAAAATCATAATTTAGACAAATACAAATAATTAATTGAATAAAATTAGATATTATTTAAACAAAATTTTAGATTGGATCTAAATTGTACTTCGTAGGCCCAACAATAATCATAATTTAAACAAATACAAATAATTAATTGAATAAAATTAGATATTATTTAAACAAAATTTTAGATTGGATCTAAACTGTACTTCGTAGGCCCAACAAAGATCCAAAATGATTTTTTTGAAATTCGCTCGTTTTACCCACTATGAGCCGACCCAGTTTCTTTTAATGGTATCAAAGCCTAATAGCTCATATGGTCTAAATTAGCAATATTAAAGCTAACTAATTGAAACTTACTCACCCGTAGGGTGTGTAGAAAGGTAGTGTCTAAGGCTAGGGTTAGGTAATCAAGTATTCTCCCCTATCTGACTATTGGCCTGGCTCGATGATGTAAACCCAAAGTTTATCTCAAATATAAAGGCCAGGCCTTGGGCTTACTTTTCAAAATCTATTTTGAAAATTTAAATTATATTTTAAATTTATAAGTTATGTTTAAAATATAAAGGAAATATTATAAATGTTATAAAATATTTTTCAAAAATTGTTTAGGAAATTAATAAATTAATTTCCAAAAAATTTATCTTAATTATTTAATTAATTGGATTAATTAAAGAAATAATTAATTAAATTAAAACATATATAATGATATATGTGTACGTATCTTAAAATGTTTAAGATAAATAATGATAAAATTTTCGAACTAAATAAATATTATTTTAATTAACCAAAAGTTGATTAATAAATAATATGTATGTATAATGGTATATGTAAATAATTATTATAAATGTTATGCATTTATCTTTAAATTGTTTAGGATGAATGAATAAAAAAACTAAATGGTTGAAATTTAAATTAAATTAATTAAAAGTTAATTAAATATTATTTAATTAATAAAAATAGAACTAAATTAAATATGATTTATGTAACACATTGGGAATTTTTAAAATGATAGATTAAAATATTAATAAGTATAAAAATGTAATTTTACATAAAATGGCCAAAATGGTTAATTCTAACAGAAGTTAGAATTAGGTTTGGAAACCTATCCCATTGTCTCCAGAATACAGTTACAGTTAGAAAACATATATAACTTGTTAAATTTTGTAAAACGGGTCAGAATTGGCAGAAACTGGACTCATTGGCATTTCTATAATTAGTGATTTTGGGATTAAGCCTAATAACCCTAATTTTCAACAATAAAGACCTCAATCAAAACCCTGGTTTCCATAAGAAACTCTAAACTCCTCCTTCTGCCTCCAAACTTCTTAATCTAATAAACATCATTTTTTCTAAATCTCTTCTCTAATTTCTAGATCAAAACAAAACACATCAAATTAAAAGAGGAAGAGAGAAAGAATCAAGTTAAAAGAGAAAGAGAGAAATGACAAATAAATTAAGGCTTGGAGATTTAGAAAAGAAGATTCTCCAAGATTAAATGCAAAGGGAAAGCTTTAAAAGGTGAGTGGATATGTTACGATGTGTTTATGATGTAAAACTAGTAGATAAAATTTCTTTTATACATATACCTAAATAAAAAAATGGTTTTTGAATATGAATTGATAATTTCCATTGAAAATCATACGGATAAAAATGGTGGGAAACCCTTAGGTGTTAATTTAATAACTTAAGTATTGAAACACGGGTGAGGGTAAACTAGTGAAATTCACCTCTAAACATGTAGATCTAGTTTATGAGATTGGCTTGAATTAATAAAAGTATATCTATGTATATATTCCCTGAATCACCAAGACTAGATTATATCATTTTCGAACAGGTTTTAATATACGTAGATAAATGGATGAATATATGTATATCATCAAATAAATAAGCTACAAGAATTGAATACATATAAGAGTGAAATTGTATTTCAAGTACTTGTTAAAATTGGACCTTTCAGCTTTACATAAGTATATAACAAAGATGAACAAAGTAATGAAGAAGAAGTGAAAGTAAAATATCAAAAACGATGAATTAACCTAAGTCAGACTTTTGGAAAAGGAACCAGATGTGTAAATTCTTTTACACTGCAAAACGGAAAGAAAATAATGCAAATCTAACATGATTCAAACGTTTGAACCTACGTTTAGACGTCTAGAAGCAAAGTCAGACATTTGAATATAAGGTTAGATGTTCGAATGCATGTAGTTGGATTTGTACAGGTAATCAGATGTTTGGAGTAAAAATCTAGATGTTTGAAGTAAGGTTAGACATCTAAATATACCATTAAGACATCTAAACTAAGGTCGGACATCTGATCATACCATTTAGATGTCTGAATTGATGATTGTGACGCCCCACCTCTATGCTCACGCAAGCCAAGAACACCACTAAGTAATGCTGTCGACTAGCGCAAAGAATAAGACTGTTGAGGAGCGACCATCTGTGCAATTGCCTTGTGCGAGTATCGATATGTCAGATGGTATAACATGCATTTCGTTTCAAGAGGAAATCCGACATACCGATGCAAACTCAAAGCTACCACACAGTGGCTAAGTGGACCTCGGAAACAAGTATAGAAATAAAAATAACATAAATCAGTCACAGATGTTCATATCTCAAAGGCGGAAACAGATATGAATATAACACATAAAAGTGTACATCAGAGTAGTGGTCAAATAAGATCCACAATATCACAAAAGAATAGATACAAGTGCTAGACAAAAGAATAAGTATACATCATGGAGTCTATATCACGAATGTATAACAACAAAAACTACAAATGTAGTGTAGTTAGGCAAAAGTCAGAAGATGATCCCAGACAAGGAGTCAAGCAGATGCACCTGTAACATCTCGGTCTGACCCGAGTATTATTTAATAAGAAAATAATAAACGGATCAATCTAGCTATAAATATCAGGTAAAGGAATGAGATATAAGTAGAGATATAATAAGAAAGTATGATAACTACAATGTCATACTAGAACAAATATGATATAAAACAACAACAAAATCATACAATATCTCAAGAATCTCAAGGTACCAAAAAGAATGTCATATTCTTTCTTTTATTCACCATACCACAAATATTGACAAACATATCATTGCCTAATCAGATAAAGAGGTGAAACACAAATTCTAGAAATCATCAAATAGAAATCCAGAAATCACAAAAGGGGGGAGGCCTATCACAAACGGGAGCATGAAAACTCACCAACACGTGTATCACAAATGGAACGCTATTCCATGGTCGTTAACCATAAAAATTGAGATGAAGCTCCATAAACGATCCGAAGACCACGGGTCGCTATCCCGCCAAATTGAACCGAAGTTCCACAGAAACGGGGTTTAGTCTCCCTCGCAGACAAATAGACATCGCACATCGCTAGTCTAAATCACAAAATGATCATCATCGATCAATGAAAAGTGTGAATTACACTAAGCTAGTAAATATATGAGTTTAGCTTCATGTCCCATAACCACTAGCTTAACTTAAATATTTACGAACAAATTGTAGATTTCCACTCGAAAATTGTCACAAGAGTTTCAATCGAACAAGTCCAAAAATTAATAGACGAAGTAAACGCAAGCGTTTCATACCACTTGTTTTGCTAAGTCGTTTAATTATATTTTCTCATACGAATGAGGTAAAGGTTTGTATATACTAATAGATAAGAAAACGGTTTTATAAAAGAGCTTTGTATTAAAAATAGAGTTGAAATCATCTTTGTAAAAGAGTTTGAATATTTACTACTAGTATAGACACCTTTGTATTTAGAAGTGACAAATCACAAAATGATTGTAGAAACAATCAATCACAAAAATCCACATTCGAAGACGTGAATCAAATCCAGAGAAATCGATACCGAATCCATTAAAAATGGATATTCCAAAAATCCCAAAGAATAGGTCATCAAAGTCGATAAATATGATAACAAAAAATGGGAATCAACATGAATCGATTAAATTTGGAAAGTCAAGCTAAATAGGCAAATTGGCCAAAAGGTAGCAGATTCAGACGTCTGAAATAATTGGTTCAGACGTCTGAATCTGGAAAATTTAATATTTTCCAGAACACAGATTCAGACGTCTGAACCCTATATTTCAGACGTCTGAACGTAGGCATTTTCAGCCTATTTCCTTTCTGGTCGCAAACGAACCAATTCAGACGTCTGGAGCCTTTGATTCAGACGTCTGGAGCCTTTGATTCAGACGTCTGGAGCCTTTGATTCAGACGTCTGAATCTGGGAATAGAAATTTTCCCAGAATAATATCCAGACGTCTGAAATATCAATTCAGACGTCTGAAACTGGAATTTCGGACATTTCCTGAACCTAGACCAATGATGGCCAAACGATATCGATAACGATCGGACGAGCAACAACGACTAAGGAATTATGCCAAGCGACAACCCAGCCTTAATGGCTCTTCGATACGCCTCGAATATCAATGTCCAAATAACCATAATAGGATTTTCACAAAAATTAAACCAAAACATCAAAAATTGGAATATACACAAAATCAATCCAAACCAAAATCAAATGCACATGAATAACTGTTAGGAATTCATACCTAACAATCGAAGATAATTATAGACTAAGATGTGAGATAAAAATCTCACCTTTGAACTCAAAACAAACGAAGAAGAAGCTATAGAGCAATGGCAAGGACAATCACTCTTCAATTCCAACCCAACAAGCTTGAATCTAAGCTTAAAAGAGAAACATTTCCAAAGTTAGGTTTAGGAATTTCTGAAATTGATAAGAGAATGAGTTGGAGAAGAAGAGGAGGAGGCTTACCAAAGCTTCTTCTATTGATTTGTAGCTAGAACTTGATTTGCAAATGGAAACTAGGGCTTGGAGTTTTAATTTCCCATTCCTCTCTCTATTGTTACTAAAGCTTGAGTATTAGGAAATAGAAATGAAGTAATGAAGAGAAGAGGGGTGAAGCTTGGGTGTAATGGGCTGAAACAAAACCAAAGCCCTAAGTGAAAAAGTAGCAAAATTCCACTAACTCCAAACATATCAAAGTTTACACTCAAAAAGATTGCAAACGTCATTCTGAACTCAATGGGGGTGGTCTCGAGTCCTAATTTGACAGTTTGCAAAAAGTAGCTTTTCGGACCATAATCCGACTAACAATGGAATATTTAAATAAATTATTTAAATACTCAATCGTAAAATATGCGGGTTGTTACAAACTCCCCTCCTTAAAGAAATTTCGTCCATGCAATATTTAAGATGGAAATAATAAGTAACAACCATAAAAGCATATCAACACAAAAGAAATTTAAAATAAGAAGTTCACCTCAAAGAGCACCAGAAAGAAAGTCCGGATGTGTTCGCTCGATGAATTCTCTGGATTCCCAAGAGCAATCCTTAGGATTTGAGGACCATTGAACTTTCACAAGCGGGACATCTTTATTTCGAAGGTGTTTAACCTCCGAAGCAATAACACGAATAGGATGTTTCTCATATGTTAAATTAGGCGAAACTTCAATTTCTTCAACAACATCGGGCTCGAGAATAGAATCGGAATCTCGAAGACATTTCCGGAGCTGAGAGATGTGGAATACGTCGTGAATAGCAGAAAATTAAGCCGGTAACGAAGGCGATAGGCCACGGAACCAATGCGTTCGGTGATGGGAAATGGGCCAATAAATCGAGGTGCTAATTTTCCCGATCGACTGAAACGCACAACACCCTTCATAGGTGAAACACGAATGAACACAAAATCTCCCACAGAAAATTCTAATTTCCTTCTTCGATTATCGGCATAATATTTTTGTCTACTTTGAGCTTCTTTCATCCTATGACGAATAAGGTCAATCTTTTCTGTGGCATCACGAATAAAATCTGGTCCTAAAACCAGCTTCTCACCGGCCTCAAGCCAACAAGAAGGAGATCGGCATGGCCTTCCGTATAGCGCCTCGAAAGGTGCCATACCAATACTAGATTGGAAGCTATTATTATAGGAAAATTCAACAAGAGAAATATGATCTTCCCAACTTCCACCAAAGTCAAGAACACAAGCACGAAGAAGATCTTCAAGAGTTTGATTCACATGCTCGGTTTGTCCATCGGACTGCGGATGATAAGCGGTGCTAAAATTAAGCTTCGTTCCCAAAGCTTTTTGAAGAATCTTCCAAAATCCACTAGTAAACAATGGATCACGATCGCTAGCAATAGAAGTTGGAACTACATGCAATTTAACAATTTCTTTAATAAAGAGTTTGGCCAAAAGAGGAACGGTCCGGTTAGACTGAATGAGAATAAAATGGGCGGATTTAGTAAGTCTATCAACTATCACCCACAAGCTATCATGACCCGAACGAGAACGGGGAAGGCCGTCAATAAAATCCATGGAAATATGATCCCACTTCCACATAGGGATGTCTAAAGGTTGCAATAACCCACCGGGCCTTTGATGCTTGGCCTTAATGAGTTGGCAAGTCATGCAACGCTTAACGAAGTTAGCGATATCAAATTTCATTCCCTCCCAATAATAAAGTCGCTTCATATCCGCGTACATTTTACTACTTCAGGGATGAATGGTGAATTTAGAACGATGGGAATCGTCTAATATGTCTTTGCGAAGATCACTAATATTTGGTACGACAAGTCTACCAATTTTCGAATACCGCCACGAGAATCAATATTGAAGTCTTTCAAACCTTCAATATCAATTTTATCCCTCAAATTTTGGCCAAGAAGAACCAATTCGGGATCTAGTTTTTGAACTTCAAGAATGTGGTCCAAAAGAGATGGATGAGCCTCAAGGCTACATAAAACAAGAGATGAACATAAATCGGATACACGATCTTGAATCTCACAAGTAGACAAAGTCTCGAGATCGTTCCATTCGGATATCATCATAGAAACAACCGCTTGTTGCTTTCGGCTAAGGGCGTCGGCAACACGATTTCCCTTTCCGGGAGTATAAAGAATATCAAGATCATATGATGCAAGGAACTCGAGCCAACGTTGTTGACGCAAATTAAGTTCCTTTTGGGAAAATAAATACTTTAAAGATTTATGATCGGTGTAAAGAACAAATTTTTCTCCCAAAAGATAATGGCGCCAAATTCGAAGAGCAAAAACAATAGCCGCGAGCTCTAAATCATGAGTGGCATATCTAGTCTCGGCTGGCTTCAATTGCCTAGAAGCATAAGCAATAACACGTTCTCTTTTCATAAGAACGGCACCCAAACCAACGCGACTAGCATCGGTATACACAACAAAATCTTGGTTTCCTTCGGGAATCACAAGAATAGGAGCATCGGAAAGGAGTTCTTTTAATTTCTGAAAAGAAGTTTCACATTTGTCCGACCAAATGTATTTAACGCCTTTCTTTGTTAAGCTAGTAAGAGGCACGACAATTTTAGAAAAGTCTTTGATAAAACGACGGTAATATCCCACCAATCCGAGAAAGCTATAGATTTCCGTCACACTCTCCGGTCTCTTCCAATTTTGAATCGCTTCAATCTTTGAAGGATCCACGGAAATTCCGGATTCAGAAATAATATGACCGAGAAACTTCACACGAGATTGCCAAAAGTGGCATTTAGAAAATTTTGCTTTTAATTGATTACTCCTAAGAGTTTCCAACACAATTCGAAGATGCTCTTCATGTTCTTCTTTAGTTTTTGAATACACAAGAATATCATCAATAAAGATGATAACAAATCGATCGAGGAAATCTTTAAAAACTCGATTCATGAGGTCAACGAAATAAGCTGGAGCATTCGTTAAACCAAATGGCATAACAAGCCATTCATAAGATCCATAGCGAGTACGGAACGATGTCCAAGGAACGCTATCCTCTGCAATACGAAGCTGATGAAAACCGGTTGCCAAATCCAATTGTGAGAAGACTCTAGCACCACTAAGTTGATCGAATAGATCATCAATCCTAGGTAAAGGATATTTATTTTTGATAGTAAGATCATTAAGCTTGCGGTAATCAACGCAAAGCCTAAGTGTACCATTGGATTTCTTCACAAAAACAGCCGAAGCTCCCCATGGAGAGGAACTAGATTGAATAAATTGCTTTGCTTCCAATTCGGATAATTGTTTGCGCATCTCCTCATTTTCTTTATTGGACATACGATAAGGAGGACGAGTAATAGGTAGAGCTCCAGGGATTAGATTAATTCGGAACTCAATTGCTCACTTAGGTGGTAATCCTAGAACGGGCTCGAATACGTCAGGAAATTCACGAACAATGTGAATGAGAGAAATGACATCTTCCTCATCATCATTATCGTCATCACGAGGATTTAAAGAATATAAAGATGCTGTTAAGTTGAAATCTGAATCTTTAAGAACAAGATAAATCTGCTTAACAGATTGCGGATGCCGAAGATATATAGTCCGCTCAGGACATAGGATATGGGCTTCATAACGGTTAAGCCAATCCATTCCCAAAATCATTCTGAAACCTAAATAACGCATGACGTGCAAATCGGCACGGAAAGAGTAATCACATAAAATTATTTCGACATCTTTACATAATAAACTAAGTGTTGCGGATCCGCCAACCGGATTCGCAATCCTTAAAGAAGTCATCAAGCCCATAACATCCAAAGACAAATCATCAACGAGTTCTTTTGATATAAAGGAGTGAGATGCACCCGTATCAAAAAGAACTCTAATAGGAAGATCACAAAATATAATAATGCCATCAAGGATAGAATGAGAAATACCTTGAGCACGAGAAGTGTTAGCAGGGGCTTGTACAACATTTAGCTTGCCCTCCTTCTTGCCTTGAAGTTTGGGACACAAAGATAGAGTATGGCCCGAACTCTTGCAGTAGCGGCAGAAAAGAGGCTTTGGGCACTTGTTTGCATAATGGTCCTTAGAACCACAATTGTAGCATTCTCCACGACGAGTGTTAGGAATATTTGCTACCGGTGCTGTTTGTTTTCCTCTCTTATTAGGATACGGGCCCTTGGAATTTTTAGGCCTTTTCTTGTTGTTGTTGAAGTTTGGTTTGGCACCCACCACTTCAACATCACTCTCCCTATCCGCCTCTTCAAGACGAAGAGCGATATCAATGAGTTGATCAAAAGAGACTTCTAATTTTAGAAGTAATGGCTTCTTGAGATTTTTGTTCAAGCCATAGACAAACCTTTGGTTCTTCTTCAATGGGGGTGTTGATGTACTCAATCCCATATTTAGAAAGTGACTCGAAAGATGCAACATAATCTGCCACGGAGGATTCACCTTGAACAAGGTCTATGAAACGACGAGCCAAAGTCACTTTCTCAGCTTCTGGCACAAACTTTAATTCGAATCGTTCCCGGAATTGCTCCCAAGTAAGATCTGATTCATTCATTTTAGAAATCAGAAGCTCGTACCAGTCTAATGCCCTTTCTTGGAGCATACTAGAGGCCACCTGAACTCGGTGAAGATCAATAAGATTCATACGAGAAAAGATTCGATCGCATGTTCTGAGCCAAGCTTGGACTTCAATAATAGTTTCGGAACCTTTGAATGGCTTCCCACCTAAGCTGGTATAATCGTTGCACAAGCGTGCAAATCCAGACTTAGGGTGAGTAGGCTATGGAATTGAACCTGCTGCTTGAGCATTCTTTACAAGATCAAGAAGCTGCTGGGCAGACATAAAAACTCCATCTTGGGGAGTAGCACTAGATTGACCGGCGCTGGGACGGCCAGGTCTAACCATTTCTTTTCTTTAAGAAAGAAAGAAAAGAGAAAAAGATTAATCTCAGAATGAATATCAAACAAACTTGATGGATAAAACAAGGAATCATAAAAAGAAATAAGATAGAAAGGTACGAAGACTCGAATTAAATCCTATTGCACGATTCCTAAGAAAGACTTAGGACAATGATCCTTGCTAGATTATTCCACATTGTTCCGAAGTTTGGCTCTGATACCAAGCTGTGACGCCCCACCTCTATGCTCACGCTAGCCAAGAACACCACTAAGTAATGTTGTCGACTAGTGCGAAGAATAAGGCTGTTGAGGAGCGACCATCTGTGCAATTGCCTTGTGCGAGTACCTATATGTCAGATGGTATAACATGAATTTCGTATCAAGAGGAAATCCGACATACCGATGCAAACTCAAAGCTACCACACAATGGCTAAGTGGACCTCAGAAACAAGTATAGAAATAAACATAACATAAATCAGTCACAGATGTTCATATCTCAAAGGCCGAAACAAATATGAATATAACACATAAAAGTGTACATCAGAGTAGTGGTCAAATAAGATCCACAATATCACAAAAGAATAGATACAAGTGCTAGACAAAAGAATAAGTATACATCATGGAGTCTATATCACGAATGTATAACAACAAAAACTACAAATGTAGTGTAGTTAGGCAAAAGTCAGAAGATGATCCCAGACAAGGAATCAAGCAGATGCACCTGTAACATCTTGGTCTGACCCGAGTATTATTTAATAAGAAAATAATAAACGGATCAGTCTAGCTATAAATATCAGGTAAAGGAATGAGATATAAGCAGAGATATAATAAGAAAATATGATAACTACAATGTCATACTAGAACAAATATGATATAAAACAACAACAAAATCATACAATATCTCAAGAATCTCAAGGTACCAAAAAGAATGTCATATTCTTTCTTTTATTCACCATACCACAGATATTGACAAACATATCCTTGCCAAATCAGATAAAGAGGTGAAACACAAATTCTAGAAATCATCAAATAGAAATCCAGAAATCAAAAAAGGGGGGAGGCCTATCACAAACGGGAGCATGAAAACTCACCAACACGTGTATCACAAATGGAACGCTATTCTATGGTCGCTAACCATAAAAATTGAGATGAAGCTCCATAAACGATCCGAAGACCACGGGTCGCTATCCCGCCAAATTGAACCGAAGTTCCACAGAAACGGGGTTTAGTCTCCCTCGCAGACAAATAGACATCGCACATCGCTAGTCTAAATCACAAAATGATCATCATCGATCAATGAAAAGTGTGAATTACACTAAGCTAGTAAATATATGAGTTTAGCTTCATGTCCCATAACCACTAGCTTAACTTAAATATTTACGAACAAATTGTAGATTTCCACTCGAAAATTGTCACAAGAGTTTCAATCGAACAAGTTCAAAAATTAACCGACGAAGTAAACGCAAGCGTTTCATACCACTTGTTTTGCTAAGCAGTTTAATTATATTTTCTCATACGAATGAGGTAAAGGTTTGTATATACTAATAGATTAGAAAACGGTTTTATAAAAGAGCTTTGTATTAAAAATAGAGTTGAAATCATCTTTGTAAAAGAGTTTGAATATTTACTACTAGTATAGACACCTTTGTATTTAGAAGTGACAAATCACAAAATGATTGTAGAAAGAATCAATCACAAAAATACACATTCGAAGACGTGAATCAAATCCAGAGAAATCGATACCGAATCCATTAAAAATGGATATTCCAAAAATCCCAAAGAAAAGGTCATCAAAGTCGATAAATATGATAACAACAAATGGGAATCAACATGAATCGATTAAATTTGGAAATTCAAGCTAAATAGGCAAATTGGCCAAAAAGTAGCAGATTCAGACGTCTGAAATAATTGGTTCAGACGTCTGAATCTGGAAAATTTAATATTTTCCAGAACACAGATTCAGACGTCTGAACCCTATATTTCAGACGTCTAAAAGTAGGCATTTTCAGCCTATTTCCTTTCTGGTCCCAAACGAACCAATTCAGACGTTTGGAGCCTTTGATTCAGACGTCTGAATCTGGGAATAGAAATTTTCCTAGAATAATATTCAAACGTCTGAACTTGGAATTTCGGACATTTCCTGAACCTAGACCAATGATGGACAAACGATATCGATAACGATCGGACGAGCAACAACGACTAAGGAATTATGCCAAGCGACAACCCAGCCTTAATGGCTCTTCGATACGCCTCGAATATCAATGTCCAAATATCCATAATAGGATTTTCACAAAAATTAAACCAAAACACCAAAAATTGGAATATACACAAAATCAATCCATACCAAAATCAAATGCACATGAATAAGTGTTAGGAATTCATACCTAACAATCGAAGATAATTATAGACTAAGATGTGAGATAAAAATCTCACCTTTGAACTCAAAACAAACGAAGAAGAAGCTATAGAGCAATGGCAAGGACAATCACTCTTCAATTCCAACCCAACAAGCTTGAATCTAAGCTTAAAAGAGAAACATTTCCTAAGTTAGGTTTAGGAATTTCTGAAATTGATAAGAGAATGAGTTGGAGAAGAAGAAGAGGAGGCTTACCAAAGCTTCTTCTATTGATTTGGATCTAGAACTTGATTTGCAAATGGAAACTAGGGCTTGGAGTTTAAATTTCCCATTCCTCTCTCCATTGTTACTAAAGCTTGAGTATTAGGAAATAGAAATGAAGTAATGAAGAGAAGAGGGGTGAAGCTTGGGTGTAATAGACTGAAACAAAACCAAAGCCCTAAGTGAAAAAGTAGCAAAATTCCACTAACTCCAAACATATCAAAGTTTACACTCAAAAAGATCGAAAATGTCATTCTAAACTCAATGGGGGTGGTCTCGAGTCCTAATTTGACAGTTTGCAAAAAGTAGCTTTTCGGACCATAATCCGACTAAAGATGGAATATTTAAATAAATTATTTAAATACTCAATCGTAAAATATGCGGGTTGTTACAATGATGCAAGCCCACGTTGAACCTAGACTTATGCATGCCAAGTAGAATGGATTACAAAAACTTGTTCCACTTTCTCGACTTTCGGGAGTTTGTGTAGCTGCATGAAGTTGTGCAACAAGCGGGATTAGTTTTACACTTGGAGACGTACCTAGGTTCACACTTCATGGCATGCATAACGTGATACTCAATGAGGTGTGAGACTGTATCGCAACTAAATGCTCATACCATTACTATAGCATACTCGGTTGCATGTTTTAACATGTTGGATAATAGGGATGGATGATGGAGACGTCTGCAATAGTAGGGTATACGACCGGGTAAGGTGGTTGATCTTATGGGGAGTCGTATTGTTAAATGACTTCTTTAGCTTTAGGTTGAGTGATATAGAGCTTGGGACATGTTTACCATTGAGATGGTTTCACGAATGCTTTGGTAAGCCATAAATCTCTGGAGTTATATACTCGGCGCGTGCTTATAAATTGCGATGTTTGCTTAGTGTGCATGCGCGGTTTAATCAATTTACCATTGAGAATGTTATCTCAATATACAATTAGACGGTTTATTACCAAGACCGTATACTAAGAATATTTCTAGGATTACATAGTTTCTAGATGTCCAACCTTCGGGAAATTCCATAGATTGATATTTTATCTAGGAGTATTATGGATGGTTACCCCATAGCGTGTAAATTGATAACTTCATATACCTAGTGCACGAACACTAATGAACACTCCTAGCTTGTGTAGATTATAACTACAATTTAATTACTTGCCAACACCAACCACTAGTGATATGTTTCGCTACCAGACCTTGTCTGATCCCCTCCATTTATCCCTCTTTATATCTATTACAGACGGACAGACTAGTAGGTGATGTGGTCAAGATATGGTGCATGGAGGAGATGACTTATAGCTACACAGATATATTTATTTATCATTACTCCCCTATGTACTTTATATTACGTTATATTTATCAATCAGGCTTTTATTATGTTGTCGTTTGGAGACACTTTTCTTAGTTATTGTATGGATCACAGTTATCTTGAGACTATATTATTTTGGATTATTTTCGATGCTTATATTTTGTTTTCTTTCGCTGTGAGATCTGAAAATGTAGAATGTTTAAAATTGTATTTGTCTCAGTATCATGTGAACCATAAAGACCTAACGATTCGTACTTCTTGGCATGAGTGGGTACAGAAGCCGCTTTGTGCTTTGAATTGGTGTTTTTTGAGGTGCGGGTTGTTATAATCTAATTAAATAGAGTGGAACTATAATAAACCCAATTTTTCTTTAAGGAATAAATACATATGTACAATGCGTATACCGTGATTTTAGATGTGCCTAATGCTTTCATGAGGATATTTCATATGAAATACATTATTCCATAAACCGATATCACTCAAATAAATATCTTATATATTATGAATCTCTAATATAAATATTGTAATCTACCATTTATATATTAATAAATTACTTGCATACTCTCCAGTTGTTGAGCAAACTCAACCTAGAGATGTTATGTGTAGTATTATTAATATATTGGTAAACATGGTAAGATGTATGTACGTATTTGTTAAGAAAACTCAAGGTACATATACTATACTTTGGTCAACGTGAAATTGTAGATATGAGTGAATAACCTCTTTCAATTTGTTAAGCATACTCAAGGTTAAAATGAGATTAGGACAAAAACCATGAATTAGGATTTGGATATAATACAATCGATAACGTGTTATCCATTGCTTATAGGCCTATGATTTATTGAGCAAAATCCAGGTCAGAATCCAAAGGCAAGTGAGTCCTAACACTCACTAGATAAGTTTAAAGACTTCTATGTTTCTTTGGGTTTTGAGAAATATAAAAATATAGTGGGATCTTATTTGTAACATGAAATAAATGTTTTTAACCTTTCTAATACTATAAGAATGTTTGCTATGTATATATTGTTCAAATATACTTAAATTAAATTTGTAAAAAGTCCACACTAAAGTTATTTTCAAAAAATGACAAGCTCATTGGATTAAATTACATTAACTGGCTAAGATCAATCAAAATAGCACTCACTTATGAACGCTTATGGTCAACCATACATGAACCTGCAAAACTAAAACCCGCTAAAGATATGGCTCCTAAATTAGTTATTGTTTATAATAAATGGGTAGAAGACTGTGAAATAGCCCAAGTTTATGTGCCATCTAATTTAAACAAACTATAAGACAATACGAAAACATGTTGGTCCATCAAATCTTCACTAGCCTCAAAGATTTGTTTGGGGAGTAATCTTGTTCTCCAAGGTACGAGATTACTAAGAAACTCTTTGATACAAAGATAACAAAGGGCCATTCATGTAGAGGACTATGTCATAATGATGAATGGCAATATTGAGAGACTTTCAAAGCTAGATTCACTTACTCCATAGTTTAAGATGTTCATGTTGTAGAGGATTGTAAGTGATAAGTTACAAGTGGACTTGATCTCAGGCTCACTACTTCATAGTTTGAGCCGTCCGTATTAAACTACAATATGAACCAAATGAATGTGAGCCTCATGGAGCTGCTCAATATTTCAAGATCAAGTGAGTGCTCATCCAAAGGTAGAGGCATAATGCTCGCTATAAAGGGAAAGACATTATCTTTAAATAGTTCGAAGAAGAGAAAGCGCATAAACAAGAAGAGTAAAAAAGAATTCTCTTAATGACAAGGGTGAATATCACCACTGTCATAAGATGGGGCATTAGAAGCAGAATTGTTTGGACTACTTCAAACTGGTCAAAGAGATGAAAGAAAATGGTTCTAGCGCTCCTACTGGTATGTTTATGATTTAAAATTATTTTACGACCAATAAATTATCTTGAGTTTAGATACTGGATCTAGGACATGTATCTGTAATTCATTACAGGTACTTAGGAGGAGATGACATGTAACAAAAGGTGAAATGTGACTTCAAGTTTTTGATGGGTCTATTGTAGATGAAACTACAGTTGGAGACTACAATTTTATTTTTTCCTTATGGTTTTGATTTCATTTTTAATAATTTCTATTTTGTTTGAAACCTTATTTGTGGTATTATATTTGTTTCGAGATTGTCTGATACTGGTTATGCTTTTTCATTGTAATAACAATATTCTGAATATTTTATTTGGTGGAAATAATATCGACGATGTTGTTTTAAACAATCACATTTATTCACTTAATCTTAATCAAATGAATGCTATTAATAATTCTTCTAATGTTTACATTAATAATAATTATCTGTGGCATTGTAGACTAGGTCTTATCGGTGACAAATGATTGTACAAACTAAAAATTGAATATTTTCTATCATCATTTGATTCGACGTCATTTGATTCTGCATCATTTTATGCTTATGAATTATGTCTAAAGAGAAAAGTGACTAAGCACCCCTTCAGTAGGAATAATGACAGAGTCTATAAACTCTTAGGTCTCATACATACTGATGTATGTGGCCCAATGCTTATAGTTATCAAAAATAATTCTTCTTACTTCAAAACTTTTACTAATGATTTCTCAAGAGTCAAGACTGAGATATGTATATATTATGAAGAATAAATCCAATGTCTACGAAAAGCTCAAGGAGTTGAAGAATGAGGTTGAAAATATGATGAACCATAATATTAAAATACTTTGATATGATTGAGGAGGTGGGTATGTTAGACAAGTGGTCCAACAGTACTTAAAAGATAATGAGATTATCTCTCAGGTTACTCAACCCTATACTTCGTAACATAATGTTTTTTCAGAAAGAAGGAATTTAACCATATCTGATATGGTTCACTCCATGATGAGTAAGGCTGAGCTACCTCTTTTGTATTGGGGATATGCAAGGGTTTTGTTAAATTTAAGGAGTTGATTGTGACAAAAAAAATTCGCATGTAGCCATGCTTAAGTCCATTCGGATAATGCTTCCCATTACCACGTTCTATGACTATGAAATATGGAAAGTGGACGTGAAAATGGTACTTCTAGATGGTGATTTATAAGAGACCATTTAAATGTCGAGCCTAGGGGTTTCAAGGTTAGCGGAAGCGAGGGAAAGGCATGCAAATTGCTAAGATCCATTTATGTTATTAACTAAGCTTCAAGGAGTCGGAATAAGTGTTTTGAAAAGTAATCAAACGGTTTGGTTTTTCAGAATATAGAGAAAGCGTGTGTATGTCAAAAAGAATAGAGAAGTGTCATAGTGCTCATAGTCTTGTATGTCGATGAACTACTCCTGATCGACAATGACATCTCATTGCTACAATTAGTGAAAGAGTGGTTATCAATAAGTTCTCCATAAATGATTTTGGGGAAGAAGCTCACATACTTGATATTAGAATCTATAGAGATAAATCCAAGAGGTTGCTAGGATTGTCCTAATCCCTATATATATATATAAGCTAGTAAAAATGTTTAATATGAAGAATTCCAAGCGCAGAAGTGTTTCGATGCAATGTGAAAATTTCCTTTCTAAGAAGATAGCTCCTCGTACAGATGAGGAGAAGGAATGTATGACGAGGATACTATATGCATTCGTAATCAGTTCCATAATGTACCTTATATTATGTACCAGATCAGATGTGACTTATGCATCAGTATGTGTAAGCTAATTCTAGTCTAATCCTGGTGAGGAGCATTGGACATCTGTAAAATGTATTCTTCAGTATTTGAGAAATACTAAGGACTTATTCCTTAATGAAGATCTCCTTATGAAGGGCTATACAAATTCCATCTTTCAAAGTGATATTGTTAATAGAAAGTCGGTATTTGGTTTAGTTTTTACATTAAACAGTGGGGCTGTTGGTTCGAAATTTTCAAAATAGAAAATAGTATATGTTTCAACAATGGAAGCTGAATACATTGCCCTCAACGAAGCAGCTAAAGAAGCGGTCTAAATGGGTAAATTTATGATTGAGCTAGGGGTGATTCCAAACATTGAGAATCCAATGACATTGTTTTATAAGAATAATGTTGAGAGGTAGATCGCAAAAGAACTAAGACCTCACATTAAGTCAAGGCACATTCTTTAAAAGTTCCACCTTTTCAAAGAATTTATCCCTAATAAATAACTTGTGGTTGATAGAGTAGATACCAAGGATAGCAGATCCATTCACGAAGGGACTAGCTTGACCTGTTCTCAACAAACTGATTAAAGGGATCCATAAGTGGCCCCAACTTTAAGTGGTAGATTGATAGGGTTAAGGGTATCCCCTATGGGAAATTATGTAATTTATTGTAAATTATTAACTCAGTGATAAAATCTCATTCGAAATAAAATGCATTTTCTTTCTATATACTTACTATATTGTGATATGTTAGTTAATTATTTAATTTAAGTATTTTAAATAGAAAATCCTTAAATAGTATGTTATTTGACAGTAATCATAATGTGTTGTAATCATGAGAAATTTATTGGATTAAAAATAACATATTATTTTAAATGTTTTTAGTCAAGATGTTTCGAGACTGGATATCGATACATCCGTTGAGACCGGAGTACATAACACTATCCAAATGTTGGGTAGTGTATTGCTCATAAATGATGGGCGTGCCAAGGAGTTATGTACTGATATTTATTGGATACCCATGGAATGGGTTAGTCGAGAGTATTCTATTATTTAATATAACCATGGTTAAACAGAGAATCTCGAAGTGACGATATTATATAGTTCTCTCAATTTAATAATACTGTTAAACTTCGATTAGGAAACTCCACTTTGATTATAGTTAAATCATGGCATGCAAATCATCGAGTGACTATAGTTAGGCTTAAGTTAAAGCATTGAAAGTGAAACACTATTCAATAGAGAATTTGTCTCCTTAGTTATATAAGGTTAGCGTCATGGTCAACTATAGTCAACTAGGTTAAAGTCACTGGCCAGAGTAGTATGGTTAATATAATTATTGAACCAAGGATTTTTAGTTTGGACTAACTGAGTTAAATGTGGATGATATTGGAATTTTGACAAAAACCCAATTCTATAAGTCCTAAAGTGATAAAGTTTTGACAAAGAGAATTGAAGTAAATAACGTTACTGCTGGGTACCGCGTAAAATAGTAAAATTGGATTTTACTGAAAGATGTGTAAGCGGTATATTCAGCCAAATTATCACATCACTAGCTACTATGAGGTATGAACATTAATATTCGAATTGTTTGATATTAATCGTAGACTAAATTTACACATATGAGTCGCATAATGGAAACGATGAATACTTCGTACTACAACACGATTTAATTAAGCTATTATTAGTGTAAATTAATTAAATTAATTAATATTTGTGAAATATTAATTATTTAATTTTATTTAATTTTTTATGTCATTTTTATTTAATTAAGTGCATACATAAATGTTAAATATGTACGCCTTAATTTCAATTTTCCATTAATGGCAACTATATAATGGCAATTTTCAAATCTCGCATCCCTTTACCCCTCATACACGATCCGTCCTTCCACTTCCAGCCTCCCATCACCTTTTTTCTTTAATAGTCTCTCCACTCTCCTCGTCATCGTTTTTATCTTGATCAAATGGCCAAAAACCGAAAAACGAAAGCTAGGTTTGCAACTTCAATCAAGCAACGTTCGACTATTCTATCACCGACCTCTGCTCCTCCGCCAACCTCGACTATCTCAGGCGCTATTTTAGATGTTTTTCCATCATCGAACATCGTTGTGCCTATTTTGAAACTTGACTCTAATGCTACTTTAATTACTATTGTGCAAGAGGGAGTTCTCGTCCAATCTTTTAACGTAGCTTTCGATTCTGACTACACTCGAAATCTAGATACTGTTTCTGATTCTGAGAATGTAATGATAGCAGCAAAGGTTGTTGATGGTGTTCCCACCTCTGCTGGTCATGTTCATGTTAATTTGAGTGCTACACTTGCTTGTAAAAATGACAGCATATCATTCAAAGCCATTGCTCATGTTTCTCAAGGTGATTGTGCACCCTTATTTCCTAACAAGCCTAATTCAACTTGGTCTTCCTTGTTCTTTAATCTACCAAGTAATGCGTGGGCTTATTCCCCATATGGTTTTGAAATTATGGAAGAGGATGGAGTGATGAGTCCGTCAAAAGAGGTAGTTCAAGCTGGCAAAGATTTTTGGTCTAAATACTTGGTTGGTTTTTTTCTAGACTATACCCTCCCTATGAAGCCATTCAGAATCATTGTAGGAATGCTTGGCGTCTACGTGGTGGTCTCAAAGTCCATTATGATGATTCCATGTTCTTCTTCATATTCTCCTTGATGGAAGATAGACTTTGCATCCTTAAGGTTAATCCAACCTTCATTCACGGTAAGCCGTTTATTATTACACCTTCGGTTGACACAATAAAATCCTAGGTACTTTCGATTCCTATTTGGGCTCGCTTTACTCATATTCCTTCAATTCTTCAGCCGATGATTGGTTTAGATTGGTTGGCTAGTCTGGTTGATGAATTAAGATGTTTTGATACCAATATAGTAGATAGGAAAAGAATGGTTTATGCTAGGGTACTTATAGAAGTGACGCCAAGCAAACCTTTGCCAACCAAATTCTATGGTTACAACAAATATTTTTACCTTCAAACGTATTTGCCTCTTCCAATCTCAAGTATTTACTAGCCTTTCGATTGAATTCTTTCATGGTAGTCGGTTGCTTCATTTTATTCCATCTCCCAGAATCTGTCCCTGGATGAATCGAGTGGACAAAAGCCATGAAAATCATATCCTCATTTGGATTGCTCACTTTGGTGACGGTTGTGTTAAAGCGGTTCATGAATGATTTTAGTGATTCGTTGGGTCTTTGGAAGTAACCGGATAGAGACATCACGTCCTTTGGCTAAGTCGTGTGTAGTCTAAATTGATCCAAGATCTTCCTGGCTAGCTCGTCAAAGGTTGAGATAGACCGCGGAGGGAGTCTGGTAAATCACATGAAGGCAACTCCTTCCAAATAGATGGGGAAACATCTGCAACGAACTACATCTGTTGCCCTTGCACCATCCATATTCCAAATGTACTTGTACAAGTGATGTTGAGGGTCAGTAGTAGTTCCATTATAGGAGGGCATAGCTGGTGGCATGGTGAATTTCTTGAGGTACTCTGCCCTAAGGATACTATCGGTGAAGGGAGTTCGGCTCGGTGCGGAACCCCAATCATCATCCTTTCTACCCTTGCTTTCTTCCATTAAGCATCTGACCATGTCCGCAATGTATGCTTCACTTGTCCGTTTATCCGCAGGTCGGCTGTCAGTAGCTGTGCCAAATGTTTGACTTTGCAAACAGTCTTGGTTGGCTGGCTGAAGCCTAGGCTCTCCAGTCTTTGGGTGAGTCACCCTTGCAGAGGTCCATTGGCAGGCGGTTAGTCTTGCGGGTGGAGTTTGAACATTTGAGTTCAATTCTCCTTCATAAAGTTGCTCGCCTTCCTTAGAGTCAGTATCACTACTAGTATGTCCACTCATGGAGTTTTCACTTCTAAGCTTAGGTTTACAACATGTGCTTTTGTAGTGGGTGGAGTATTAACATTTTCTTCCATCATGATTCTTGGAGCTCCGCCCACTATTTCCTTTTGCTTTTGCCTTATGTTTCTTCCATTCAAGCCAGAAATAGAAGAATGCTCTTGCTCCGTAGCAGCCATGACTTCAGGCACTGTTTTGGGAGTAGTTAGTGATTGGAGCGCTAAGAGAGCATCTATCTTTTTCATAAGACTCTTTTGATTGTTTGCCATTTCCTGGTTAATTTCATCAACCATCTTATTAAATTCTCCCTTAGTCACAACTTCATGCTCTATGGAGGATCCTGCAACATGATCTCCAAGGTTAGCTCCTAATTGCAGGTTGTTGGGGTTGTTGACTTCAATTTGCTGAGAGTTTGTTTCTTCTCCAGCAATGGTAGCTCCTATGGATCTTCCGAAGGTAGTTCTCTTTCTTCCTGGTGCCATTGATTCTCAACAGCAAATCTTCTAAGTAAAGCTTGAGGATCTAACTTCTGAAATTATCTGATCCAAAGTAGATAGTTAGATCTAAGCTTAAGTTGGTTCTCAGTGAAAGCATCAAAATGTAAACCCAAAAATGGATCAACACCCTGGATTGAATGTGAAAGCACCAGCCCCATTTTTACAGAGCAATAATATAGAAAATAAATGTAAAAGGAGCAGAAATTGTAAAAAAAAACAAGAAGATTTTTATAGTGGTTCGGTTGTTAATGAAGTCTACGTCCACTTTATAACTTTCTATTAACTGACCGTTGTTACAAGTTGAATCAGATTATAATGTGATTGAATCTTCTAAGTTAGATCAAGTCTCAAGTACAAGAGTTCACTGGAGAATAACAGTGAACCCCTAGATGACTATTATATGGAAGGAGAAAAGTGAAGAGTAATTTCTGTAGAGTTCTAGCAACCAGTCCAGAAGAAGAGCCTGTTTATGTTGCAATTAGGATTGTATTTATAGGGGTTGGAGAGCTATTAGATTAGGTCGCTTTTGCAGAAGCCTACACTCGATGATACTAAGGTGCTCTGAAAATTTCATAACGATCCAACACAATCTGATGGATCGCTGGCGATCCATGTACTTAGGTGATTTTTGGAATTCTTCATTTGGGTTGCATTCCTTGTCTTATGTAGGTGATCTCCATGTAATTTCGTAGCTAATTTCCTTGTTTTGATGATGATTCATGCAAAGGTTGGATTGAACTATGACTAGAATCAGATGAGTCTTCGCTTCTCGAACTAGGTTGCTTGGAAGGCTATGAAACTTGGCAAACGTACTTAGAATAGATATTGATTCATGGTGCAAGAGGCTTGAACGACCCATTTTTAGTAATTCTTCTTGAGTGATTTTGGTTTGTTCTTTTGGATGCCTTATTCAAGTTTCAAGCCATTCTGGCATTATCCCTAAGTTCTAATTTCTATTGAATTCTGCTGGGTTAAAACCCGGTTAACATTAATATATACATGTTAATCGACGGAAATTCTATCGAGATAGAAAACCTTTGAAAAATTTCGAAATAAAATATAACCGTAAGCGCACGGCGTACTATTGAAGTACGTGGCGAGTACGGGTCGATCCGTAGGGAATTGATGATTTTAAAATTCTATTCAATCAAATTAAACCAAAGTAGGGTGAAAGTTAAGCTAGAGAATTAGAAAATTATCTAACTAACTAAAAGAAAAGAGATGCAAATATAAGAGTTAAATGACAATTTAGAGAATAAATCCACTCTCTAGATCATGTAGTTCAACACATATGAAATCATAATCTCTCTTTTATGGTCATTAGTGCTTTAATTGATGTGCTTATCATAAGTATGACATATTTGTGCTATTGATTAGTCAACATATGCCATCAAACTATAACACACCCCTTAAACCACTTACTAACTTTCATGAAATTTGACAATGAAAATGAAAATGAAATCTATTTTAAGTATGGCCTATTAACTATTGATTAGAAATATAGACCATCAAATTTTAATTTCAAATCACTTTCTTTTGCCATAATCATATTTTGATGAAGAGGCAATTAGTGTTAGTGATTGTTTAAGCATATCCTATTTGATGTCAACAATATAGGCTATCAAATTCAAAGCAAAAACAACTAGTAAACCATTTCTATCATCATCATTAAGCACAAAAGAGAGCATGAATTAACTTAGTTGAAGCTACATAATTAGAGAGCTTCATTACCCCTAAATTGAAGGGGTTTAGCCTCTCATATTTGTCATTTGATTGAAAAATGTAGCTTGCAACATGAAAGCAAAAAGAAAGCAAAATGAAAGCTAAATGAAAGAAAACTATTCTAATTGCATAAAAGAAAATCTACACTACTAGCATAAAAGGAAATGAACATGTAATTAAAAGGAAACAATAATTACATTGCATAAAAAAGGAAAGTTACATGAAGTAGAAATGGCTAAGTAGCCATGAAAAGAAAGAAGAGAACTTGATTTATTTTTGAGCCTAAACTAAACTAAGAGAGACTAAGCAAGAAGGGGGTTACATCAAACATAAGGGGATTTTATACATGTGTTAAACCCTAATTCATATTTTTGGGGAATGCCCAAAATACCCTCTTAGGAAGTGTGGAGGCCAAGTAATCATTAGCTTCAAATAATCCTCATTTAAGTGTACATGAAGCCATTAATTCCATAAGCATGTGCATTAGCCTCTAATTTGTACATTAAGGTAGGTGGGTAGGTGGGGTCCTCCATTATCTTCACTTTGAATTATTTCCATCTTCATTTGTTCTCTTCACTCTTGTGCATGCATATATCATCATGTAACCACTTGTAAAATTCACCAAATTTCCTACAAAACAACATAGAAAATTCCAAGTAAATTTTCACAATTTAATAAATACATAAAAATGACCATTTTGCCCCTATATGAAGATGAATATGTGACAATTTCAAATAATTTGAATTTTGGTTTAAACAAGTTAAAATACCCAATATAATCATTTATTTAATTTAAATAGATTAAATATGGTGGTAAAAATATGCACATTTACGTGCACATCAAATACCCCCATACTTATCTTTTTATTCGTCCTCGAATAAAGAAAAAAAACTAAGATAAATCTGTTTTCGTAGGGAGCACGATTGCATTAAGCGTATGCAACAAGCCGTTAAACCTCTGGGTGTCCCCAATAGGACGAGTGTTGTCTCGTGAGGGTTTTAAGCGGATACTACCCACAAAATCCAAATGCAGGATGAAAATATTTACAAAATGCAAGATTTATTCACAATAAGATGAATGCGAGTTTTTGAAAATATTTACAATGGAGGATTTACTTTTAAATTAACACAAATAAGTTAAATATAGGTTTTGCTCATTATCTTGAGATTTAAGTCATTTAGTCGTCAAAATTTCCAACAAAAATCAAGTTTTCATAACAAATAGACTATAGTTTAACCCGTTGTTTCGGTTAATAACACAGTGTAACTATGAAATGAATCCTTAGTTAATTACCAAAGTTTATCAAAGTGGTATTTTTATTTCTTTTCAATAACAAGTCAAATCAAATAAGTTAAATTAGTGCTTGGATTTCATTTGCTTACTCTCTCCATTTTTCTTTTGAAAATTTTGTTGATATTAACAATATTTACATATGCCTAACTCAGATAAACCGAGGCTAGATATATTACCCATGAACTGCCTTGCGGACTGATGTGAGCGGAATACAGAGCGTGGCGAGTGAACACACAAGTGTGAACACTTATTGACTGTAGGCGTTATTAGTAAAATAATTTTTATATACACACACCTAACTCAGATAAACTGAGGCCAGATATACCGATCGTGCACTGCCTTTCGGGCTTACGTGAGTAGGGTACAAAGCATGGCGAGTGAACACACGAGTGTGAACACATGACTCTAGGTGTTTTTTTTTCAATACACACACACACACACACATATACAAGAAATATTTTTTTGTATTTTGTATTTTTTTCCCTTTTGTTTTGTTTTTTTTTATTTTTTTTTCGAAGAGAGAGTTTTGCAAAATCATCTTAGCACCATTTAACTTAGAAGACAAAAAATGTTATATCCTTTACTTTAAATTCACCACTTTTTAAAACAAAGATTTTCAATTAGGATATATTTCACAATTAACACGTATGAATCTTCCTATATACTAGTTAAACCATTATTATTTGTAATCAACCTTCATTTTTATTTTTGTTAAGACAAATAAATTTTCAAAAATTTCAATTTAATTAACCAAAACCATCTATTTATCCTATAGTGTTTCTTTAAAAATAAATAAAAAATGCTTAATTTTTTTTTGTTTGTTTTTGAGATTTTTTTTTAATTTTGGAAAGAAAAATAAAAAATAAACCATGAAAAATTGAAAAATGATGATGAGTCTCCCCCCATACTTGATTTTGACTGTGTCCCCACAATCAACCCAAGTGGAAGGAGAAAAATAAAAATGAAAACATGACCTTATTTAAATGAAAATTAACAATATTTACACGGGATGAGAAAGTATATCGTCAAAAAGTAAATGAAACGGTCTTCCAAAGACCGATTCATTTGTCTCGTCAAGTATGCGAGACACGGCTTAAGCTCGGAAAACCAAACCATACAAGATTTCGAAGTTGAATTTGGAAAAATGAATGTCATTTTATTGAAAACCGTACGAGTTGTTTCCTTTTCGATGATTTTCGGGGTTGATAGAATAATTGATTGAAATTCAAATTTATTATCACCAAATTGAGATTCAAATTTATCATTGAAAACTTCTTCAAAATTATTGAATTCAAAATCAAAGTGGTGATTTAAATCTTCCCCGTCGGAATTTAACAACTCGTCATCCAAAAGTCCAAAAAATTTGTGTTCAATAAATTCGTCTTCCTTTGTTGGATTATCAACAACTTCATCGCATATATCCATTTCAAAATCCAAAGTTATTGTATTCAAATTTTCAGAAAAAGGAAGATCGAAATTTAAATCGAGTTTCTCACCCTTAGAAGAATTGAAATCCAACTCAATTACCGTGTTTTCAACAACTTCATTAAGATTGTTATTTTCCATTTCAAAAGTTGTTACTTGAAAATCGTCGATTTAGGTAAAAGATGGATTATCGTTTGACTCGTCACATGTTGGGATTTGAGTATGTTTATCATGTTGATTCAAATATGTTTCGAACACCAAATCCATGTGATCATTGTACATTTCATTCATTTGTTCAACAAAGTCAAATTTGTGACTATTAATTTGAAAATTTTCACTTTGAATTTGTTGATAACCAAAGTTTTCAATTGTATCATGGTCGAGATTATTCCCATTGCCAAAATTATTTAAAAATTGGTTCACATTTTCATTTTGATTTTGAAATTCATTTTGATTTTGAAATTCATTTTGAAGTTCGAAATTGAATTGGCTCGGGCTATACTCGAAACCATTTGAATTTTGAATTGAATTCAAATTTTGAAATCCTTGACTCGAGTTATTACACAAATATGAATTACACAAATCATTTATCATTTGATTTCGTTGTGTAGAGATTTCAAGTAGAGATGAAATGCTACTTTCGAGATTCGAGGGTTGGTCATCGTTTTGAAAACTTTGTTGTTCAAAATTCGAATTGTTTAAAGAATAGCTGTCGTTAAAATATCCATACGAATTTGGAGTGAAATCATATGGATTATATTGATTTTCACAACTATTGTAAAATTCAAGTGAGTATGGAAACTCAGACATTTTCAAAAATGTTTTTGGGTTTTTTTATAAAGGAAAAATATTTACAAATAGAATTTATTTTTTTCAAAATGGAAAATTGATTTTTGTTTTGTTTTTTATTTTTCAAATTTTTTCTTTTGGAAAAGATTATATAAATTTTTTTTTGGATTTTGGTTTTTTTTTTTTTTTTTGGATTTTTGAAATTTCAGAGAAAAAGGATTTAAAAATGAAAAGGAATATTTACAATTTTTTTAGTTTTGGATTTTGATTTTTTTTTAAAATATGCATGAGCTAATGCAACTAAATGAATGCAAAGTTAATTACAAATTATTTATCCTAGGTTAACCCAAAATTGTATAATCACAAATTGTCTTAAATCAACAAGATAGTTCTCGGCCAGGTAACGGGCAGGATTTATCGGTGCACCACGAATCACCGTAGCAATGCAGCCGAAGGTTTAAGTACCTTTAGAGGAACAACCACTATAATATTTATGAATCACTGTAATATTTATAAATGGTTATTACTCTGTCGTAGCCTAAACACCAAGAAAGTAAATTGTTCAAAGAAGACAACTTGTCAATATACAATTAAGAGCTATCGATATCTAACCGTTATTATTAACAAATTCTAGGATGAAATGCAAAGCAGAAATTAAACGTGAATCTAACGATGCAACTACGAATGGAATTTTGTTTTTTGAAATCTTTTTTATGCAAATGCAAGCAAACAACAATGCAAGATAAATAAAAACAATAAATATAGCAAGCAAGCGGTTTATTTTCTTCTCCTTTTTTTTGGCAAGCGGGCTGTCTCTTTCTGCTTTGGCAACCTAAAATAAAAACAAGATATATACACAAGTTTTTTTTTTGAAAAGGAAACTTAAAAGTGGGGTTTTACTTAAAAAAATGTAAAGATTAGAATGGAACTTAAAACTATTGAAAACAAAACAAAACAACTTTAGAAACTAAAAACAAATTAAACAAAACTAAAAACAAATTGAGCAAACACTCTATTTTTTATAAAAAAATATTAACAAGAAGATATTTAAACAAAAGGGTTTAGAATAAAAATAAAAATAAACTAATCAACTTGGCCCAATGTATCTCGACTCAAATGCAAAACACCCTAAATCAGTTTATACCCAAAATTCACCAACCCGTTCTCTCTATAAAAAAAATCGAAATCGAACAAAAGGGCAAGGCGAACTTCAAAAAGAAAAGAAAATAAAAATAAAAAGTGTGTGAAATCGCGAAATCCAAGTTGATCGCAGTTCTAGGAAGGTGGATTCGTGTTGCTTATGGAGTTATCGAAGAAAGGCGGTAAATGGAAGAGGGGTGGAGTTGCGAACAAGTCGCGGCTGCACGATGTGGGTATGCGATCGAGGTGATTTCGAGTTGTGTTCGTGAAGGGGTGATAGTCGAAATTGAAGTGAGATATGTAAGTGAAGGAAATTCGAGGAGGGGGAGTCTCGTATGTAGTTTGAGGTTCAGAGTGCGATTTGTAAGAGGGGCGGTCTTCAGGTGATTGATGGCTACTGTGATGATCTGAGGTGAGTTGTTTTTTTTGGTTCCTAATTGAATGGAATGTTTTTGTTTGTATGTTTTTTTTGGTTCCTGATTGACTTGAATGGGAATTTGCAGTTTACGAATGTGGTAAGAATGGAGAAGAACTATTTGAATATTGTGTAGTTTGAAAGTGGAGGAGGAGCAGGATATTGTATATGGCAGTTTGTTGTGAAGTTTGGAAGTTTGAACTTGTATGCAAGCAGTAAGTTTTGGGATTGTAGAAGTATGACAAGAAGAATGGATGGAAGTGTATGGCAGCGACACGTCCGTTGACTGGCAAGGAAGGTGGTATGGTGAATGCTGTTGGAAGGTGATAAGTTGTTGGTGGTTGTAGAGAATGTATCAATGAGTTGAAGAAGTGATGCAGTGGTATTATTATGGGTCTGTTGCTGCTGTGTATGTTTGGGTATGTGGGGAAGGTTGAAGAAGTGGTGTTGAATGATGGTTATACACAGAGCAAATGTGCACTTGCAAATGATGGTTGAAGAAGGGTTGCTGTTCGTATTGCTTGGAACAGAGAGGATGCTTTATGTTTTGGCAGTAGTTAGTATTGAAATGAAATGGTGGTGTGCAGGGTAATGGTACAGTTTTCGGTAGTGCACAGTTCGACAAGTAGGGGCAGGGACAGTTTTTGTGGAGGCAGTGATAGGTAACAATGTTAAGTATACAGAAGTGAGTTCGTTTGTGCTTTGGTTTGGTGATACAGGCACTGTGCTTTGGGTTGGTTTGTAGTCACTGGGTATTGGTAGTGGTGTTCAGGCAGAAAGGAAAGGGTGGCTTCGGCTTGCTGTAACAATGAGATGGCAAAGGTGATGTGAAAGCAGCTGTGAAGTAAGGAACTGGTGACAGGGGAAGATTGTGTATGTTTTGAATGTGGTGTGATGATATGAAGTGAAGGACAGTGGTATTTTGGTGGGCAGGGACAGTGATGAAGTTTGTTGAGTAGAGATTAGATGTGGTCAAAGTTGATGTCAGGAAGTAGTAGACATTAAGGGCAAGTGGTAGGTTGGTTGGGTTTGTATGCAAGAGAGGTCGGAGGAGGAGGCAGTAGAGGTTTGTATGTAGAGAGGTGTAAGAAATGGAATGGAAATGCACAGTTTTTTTTTGTAACAGTATATATGTGCACAGTTTTGCACAGTGCTGTTTTTTTGAAGCAATGTAAATAAAAATGAAAATTGCAAATGAAAAATGAAATAGGAATTATTATTTTTTTGAAATTGTGTATGCCTTTTTTTTTTCTTTTAATTGAAGAGATGCAAATGCAAAATAGAAAAGCTACAAACACACAAACAAATGCAAGGCCAAATCAAATACACACAACAATTTTTTTTTTAAATGCAAGATAACACACAAAACAGACACACAATGAAATCAAAGAAAACTAATTTGAAGAATAGAAAATAAAATCAAATAATTCCGCGGCAACGACGCCAAAAACTTGTTAATCGACGGAAATTCTATCGAGTTAGAAAACCATCGAAAAATTTCGAAATAAAATATAATCGTAAGCGCACGGCGTACTATTAAAGTACGTGGCAAGTACGGGTCGATCCGTAGGGAATTGATGATTTTAAAATTCTATTCAATCAAATTAAACCAAAGTCGGGTGAAAGTTAAGCTAGAGAATTAGAAAATTAGCTAACTAACTAAAAGAAAAGAGATGTAAATATAAGAGTTAAATGACAATTTAGAGAATAAATCCACTCTCTAGATCATGTAGTTCAACACATATGAAATCATAATCTCTCTTTTATGGTCATTAGTGCTTTAATTGATGTGCTTATCATAAGTATGACATATTTGTGCTATTGATTAGCTAACATATGCCATCAAACTATAACACACCCCTTAAACCACTTACCAACTTTCATGAAATTTGACAATAAAAATGAAAATGAAATCTATTTTAAGTATGCCCTATTAACTATTGATTAGAAATATAGACCATCAAATTTTAATTTCAAATCACTTTCTTTTGCCATAATCATATTTTGATGAAGAGGCAATTAGTGTTAGTGATTGTTTAAGCATAGACTATTTGATGTCAACAATATAGGCTATCAAATTCAAAACAAAAACAACTAGTAAATCATTTCTATCATCATCATTAAGCACAAAAAGAGAGCATGAATTAACAAATAGTTGAAGCTACATAATTAGAGAGCTTCATTACCCCTAAATTGTAGGGGTTTAGCCTCTCATATTTGTCATTTGATTAACAAATGTAGCTTGCAACATGAAAGCAAAAAGAAAGCAAAAATGAAAGAAAACTATTCTAATTGCATAAAGGAAATCTACACTACTAGCATAAAAGGAAATAAACATGTAATTAAAAGGAAACAATAATTACATTGCATAAAAAAAGAAAAGTTACATGAAGTAGAAATGACTAAGTAGCCATGAAAAGAAAGAAGAGAACTTGATTTATTTTTGAGCATAAACTAAACTAAGAGAGACTAAGCAAGAAGAGTGTTACATGAAACATAAGGGGATTTTATACATGTGTTAAACCCTAATTCATATTTTTGAGAAATGCCCAAAATACCCTCTTAGGAAGTGTGGAGGCCAAGTAATCATTAGCTTCAAATAATCCTCATTTAAGTGTATATGAAGCCATTAATTCCATAAGCATGTGCATTAGCCTCTAATTTGTACATTAAGGTAGGTGGGTAGGTGGGGTCCTCCATTATCTTCACTTTGAATTATTTCCATTTTCATTTGTTCTCTTCACTCTTGTGCATGCATATATCATCATGTAACCACTTGTAAAATTCACCAAATTTCCTACAAAACAACATAGAAAATTCCAAGTAAATTTTCACAATTTAATAAATACATAAAAATGACCATTTTGCCCCCATATGAAGATGAATATGTGACAATTTTAAATAATTTGAATTTTGGTTTAAACAAGTTAAAATACCCTATATGATCATTTATTTAATTTAAATAGATTAAATATGGTAGTAAAAATATGCACATTTACGTGCATATCAATACAATAGAAAGTAAAACTAAAAACTTACTTTGTTTCAAAAAAGATTCGTTGCAAGAGTTAAGTTATATGATCGAAATACATAATTGCTCCTATGGCACATCATTAACTTTATCAAAATTTA
The DNA here is from genome assembly GCA_030737815.1 of Allium fistulosum. NCBI lineage: Eukaryota > Viridiplantae > Streptophyta > Magnoliopsida > Asparagales > Amaryllidaceae > Allium > Allium fistulosum. The sequence goes on along the minus strand of CM060902.1, from coordinate 1,002,054,914 downwards.
GGTATTAGAGATAGTGAGGTGTTTCGTAAACAAGTAATATTAATGTGTGTGTGAGAGAGATATTGCATATGAATACATACATATATATACATATATATATATACATATATATATACATACATATATATATATATATTCTATTTTTGACACATACCAAAATCGTACTTACTAAACTAAACCCCTTTACTTGAAAAATTCAAATATGTTAATTTAAAATTAAATATTTACATTTAAATAGATTACTTCTTAAAAACAAGGGTTACCCCAATTAATTCAAATTTAATGTGCAATAAAGGGGTTTTTCGTAATTTTCAAATTGACTTAATAAAGTGGTTTACGTCTACTTGTTTTCCCAGATTTGGTTTCATCGAAGGAGCTATAATTCAAAACATACATACATCTACAGTCTAAAATTTATTTTACAAATTATTATTACTATATATTAAAAACAAAACAATACATACACACATGTGCATGTAAGAACCTTGATTTGTGTGTGATTGTCAAAATAATATTTGTGACATATGGTTTTAAAATTGAACTGAAGAATTAGAGATGCATTTGATTTTATTTTAAGTTTCGTGTTTCAACATTCATTACAAAACACGAGAAGAGTGGAAAGAAGATTTAAAATTTTAAGCATCTATGACGACAATGGAAGGACGACGAAGGAGATGAAGGGGATGACGGATGGGATGAAGGAACGACGGATGATTGTTTCTCAAAACACGAAAAGTAGAATTAAATCTATTTCTATTTTGTATGTTAACTTCATTTTTTAAATTGGTTGCTTTTCACAAATTATATGCGCCGTGCACATTTCTGTGGGAACGGAAAACCAAAACTAAAAATTGTAAACTCGGTTAATTGTAAACTAAACCGAGTCTAAACTTTGATGATCCATCTAATGTTATCAGGTTGAATTGGTAGCGTCTTATTGCTAATGAACTTTTTTCTCGGTGGTTGACCGTCAGCAACAAAGTTTTAGTTTAATTCTCTCTCTCTCTCGAGAAGGAATAGAATTTTGTTGTCTTGACATATTACTTCACTTTGTAAGCTTTTAAGTTACAAACATCAAGACTTACCTCCTCCTCTTTGTTGTCCTTGAATGACATATCTAAGCCATTTAAATATACATGACATGGCCGGCCCAACATTAATAAAATATTACTGAATTTTCAGCCACAAAAGAATAGTGTTTATTAATTTGTAAAATAATTTATTTTGGGGCTATTATAGAACATCAATGAACTATCTAGCGTAGATAAGCTAACAGCTGGGCAACTCCAATTGCATTCCAAAAGCAAATAAAAAAGAAAGAAAGGAATGGAGAGGAAAGCTCATGTGGTGTTGGTGCCATCACCAGCACAAGGGCACATAAACTCCATGCTGCAACTAGCCAGACTTCTCCACTCCAGAGGAAACATAGACATCAGTTTCGTGCACACCCTAACAAACTACAACCACATCCTAGCCTCTTCGGGCCCGTCTTCCCTTAACGGGCTTGATGGGTTCAGATTCGAAACCATTGACGATGGCAGCGGGCTATCGGGTCCAGTTAGTGGAGAAGAGCTATCGGGTATGTGTGACGTGGTCAGAAGCAGGCTGTCGGGTCCATTCAGGAAGTTGCTGATGGAGCTGAATGAACGTGAAAGCGTGCCCAAGGTGACGTGTGTAGTTTCCGATACGTATTCCAGTTATACGCTTGAGATTGCTGAGGAATTTGGGGTTCCTGATGTATCGTTTTGCTCGGTTGGTGCATGTGGCTTTTGGGCCTTCTTTCTATTTAAGGAGCTTGTGGACACTGGCGTCCTCCCCTTGAAAAGTATGTTTTCCTTTTATGTTATATATAATATACACACTCTTGTTCCTACATATCACGCATATTTCTTCTTTTGTTTATTTTCTTCTTTTGCTTGGCTGGAAGTCCTCCGTGCGTTAATTAGCATTATTATTCTTAACAAGAGCTTCGATAACATTGTTTATATAAAGATAAAGTGAGGAGATAGGTTTGAAATATTGGATGCATGTCCCTTCAAAATTATAAAAAGTTAAAAACTACCAACTTGGAGATATGTGCCATCGTTTTCAATGCACGTTGAGTTGCAAATTGTACGATCCATTATTATTTACTGAAATGGCAGATCAGATTTTGATACCGATCACGGGTCAAATCTTCTATCCACGTTTAACGTTTTCCACGTGCAGTATATATTCTAACCATATATTTTTCATCAACAACCATTTATATAATATCGTGCATCCCACTTATTTATTACTTTATTATAGTGAATGACTGTGATTTCTTATGCTACATGGGACGAGTTAGAACAGGACAAAGAAATTAAACTCTACCGATCGTACCGCTTCACTTCAAATAAATGTAGTAGGAGGGACCCACCTGCTCTACGGGTCCCACTGTAACATCCTTTGTTTGCCGATGATGCTAGGATTTTAATAATGTTAACCGGAGCACTGTTATCATCACGTGCACGTATTCCTACTCGCTCACTTGAGCACTCGTTATAATAATGTTAACCGTGTAATAATGTTAACCGTGTCTCTGTGTGTGTATTTTAAGGACACTGAAATTTTATTTAAATAGAACACTCAATATGATGTTTTAGGGGCTCGAACCCATGACCTTTGCAATCTTTGTTTAAATCGTCATATCTCTATCCATTTGAATTAGTGGTCGCTGAAACTAAAAGTATAATTAAACGAGTCACCTTGCAAAGCTGTTTTTATTAATTTTATTGGTAGATTTTACCTAGTATACGTTGTAACTTCATTGCTTAAAATTACTTTCTTAGGAAGGAATGTAGGGCGGTACTTTGTCAATTTTATTTATTATAAAAGATAAAATAGAAGAGTGGACAAGAAATAAGTTAATACCATGAGTTTTTATCAAATTAGATGGGTCTTTTGAAATAAATTAACTTCATCACGTAATCACAAATTTAGAAAATTAGACAAGTGAGTTCTTTGAGTATCAAAGATAAAACTTCTATTCAATTACATTTAGCATAATTTTAGTACTGTTTTCACATGAGAAATTTGAATACTTAAGACGTACATATTCTTTTGGAGAAAAACACATATTTTATCACAAACCGTGTTAACGAAATTGTAATAGCAATTGTGCATCAAAGAGATCGCATGTCACCGAAGTAAGATCATATGCATTGGTAATAAAGATGTTCTTCTCTCTCTATTTAGGGCATCACATATAAATGCTTAAGATGTGTTTATTTGCAGATATGCACATGTGTGGTTCTCCGCACAGAGGGAATGTACCTCTTGTAAATGAATAGAACAGGCGATCATGTTCTCCCACATCACCAACATGTACATGTTAGAAAAATTCAACATGTGGGTTACATATGTTAATATGAAATGTGCTTTGCTATTATGAATCTTACAAAGTTTTATTTCTTTACGCATTTTTCACGATAGTTGCATCTTTATGTCTTAAATGTTTTATTTCTTTATTTGATCACTTTTGTAAGACTTATAATAATAACAAAACACATTTCATATTTACATATGTGGCTCCACACGTTGAATTTTTCCAACAGTACATACTTTCATTATCAAGTTCAATCTATTCATCATTATCAGGGAAGTCATCGAAAGTATTACTTATATAATAAATTACTTGTCATCTGACCGAAGATATGCTAAATAATGTTGGAAAATGGTTTTTGTGATTATCTCTAATACAAAATATCGAGACACGGTTATAATCGTTTTGTTTTAAGAGATGTTTGCTTCTTCATGTCACAAAAGAATCAAAACAGAATTCTCTTTCAGGATATAAAGATGGTCGTTGATTGAAGACCGAGACTAGATAAATCAAATTAAATTTCTGACAATGCAAGTTAGAGGAGATGGAGTATATGAAAAATTAGTGGTCCTGTTGCTATAATTATCATGGTATTTATAGACAAGAAAGAAAATGACTATTCAAGTAGAATATTGTTGTAGTAACAATTGGGGTTCAAACATGGGATGTTGTTATTGACATAATGGTCAGTGTAGTATCGATATTGCCATCGGCAAGGGAGATTACGCCCCGTTTTGTAGAAAACATTTCAAAAAAGCTTCAAACATTCCCAAACTTTTATAAAATTTATGGAAGAAAAACATAAAACAAACTGCATCACCAAAGTGACTATCTATGTATCCTTAGGGATCAAGCCTCCGTATTTCATGCAGTTTTCAAATTTTTACTCAATTGATGATACATAAATAAATAGGTTTTAGCTTTTGAGGTATTCAAATTTTTGACTCAATTGATCAAAGCCACCGGAGTTGTCACACGTACTATGCATTGATGGCCTTACGTAATTTCTTGAATTCTTGAGTGTTCCAGAAAGGTCCAAGCTCATTAAAAACGACTTAAATTTCTCTCTCATATATGTGAGTTCTCTCAAAGTGATTCTACAAATCTTGTCCTTCACTTAAAATTCATTAGGGATTAAATCCAAACCTCTTCAATGCAGAATACTCACATTAGAGATTTAACAAATGAGATGTACAAATTCTAGTGTCTCATTTAATCATAATACAACTTGTTTGTACCCTTTGAAATTAAAGATCATTTTTCAATACAGTAGTAGGTTTCCTATTATAGTTAACTAAGGTTTTACGAACATTAATCTCATTCCTTTTGTTGTTTTGCTAATCATATCTTTTTGTAGTCCATTAATTCGTAAAGGATTTGCTAAGTTGTTTTTCGACTCCACGTAGTCAAATGTAATTTTTGTTTAAGTTTAATGTGTCATTCCTTACTATAAGAAGTTTCTTATGCTATGATATATAACGCTTTTTGGCTATCATGGTATATCATACTTGTTGAAGTTGGTTTTGTCCAAATAAAAATTTTCATTAATATATTTCTTAATCCTTCCTCCTCTTTACATGCATTGTCTAATGCGAAAAATTCTGCTAGTACAGTTGCGTCTAAAATGCATGTTTGTTTCTTAGAGCTCATTCATATGGTTGTACCTCCAAATATAAATATTATGTGGAAATGGATTTATAGTTGGATTCTGTGTTATCCCAAGTAGCACCATTATATCTTTCGGTTACAACTAAATATTCGTTATAACATACCTATAAATTAAATGTCTCGTTTGAATATTTTAAAACTCTTGAAATTGTATTCCAATTTATAGACCCGACCCTAAGTGGCTGGAGGCCTTGGGCCAAAAAATAAAATTTCAAGTCCGGTAAAGTATGTTTTGAAGGACCCAAACACAAAGTAAGGTAAAATAAATTGTAAAGGCGAGACTTGATCCTTGGTTGCTTGAATACAATTTACACGTCTACCCACTAAGCTATGCATTTTCAATTTAGTTAAGATAACATACTCATATATTAAATATTTATATTTTGGGGTCCTTTAAAAATTAGAGGCTCTAGGCCCAGGGTCGGGCCTGCCAATTTATTTTCCTAGAATATCCACTGAAACGACATACACATGGCTACAACATAAGCAATGTCCAACGTCCAGTGTTGTGCAATGCATAATGTGCACAAGGCTTCCAATCACACTAAAATATCATCTACTAGTATACTGCATTCACTTAATAGAAGAATCAACTAGAGTAGAATTGCTTTATCATCAAAATGAACATATGTTTAAGGATCAATTCAATATAATATGACTAAGATGATGTGAAAATATAACATTATATGATACAGCGAAAAACCCTAGCCATGTCTAAGCCCTCCTCCAACAGCCGCCACCCTCCCCCATCCACAGATCCGCCACTAGATCCCTCTTTTTCATGCCCTAATCTCAATGCCTCCCCTCCTCTTGTAAACGTTGATGAATTTACCACTGTCCATTAAACAATTCAACAATCGCGATCGAAATAGCAATTTCTCCACAAGGTCAGTTACATTGGTTATGTAGTTAGCGGTTAGGAGTGTAAAGCTAACAAGAATTAACCAAACCCAATTACCAATTATTTAAGTGGTTCAGGTCCACCTTGGTTAATCAAATTGTTTAATCGACTTGAAACATATAACCCATTTACTAAATGGTTTTATATCGATATGACCGTTTAATGATTCAAATCTCATTAACCCTAGTTTTCACAAATCTGTGACTCAATTAACCATAAGAAACTCAAAAAGTATAAGTATTCGAAAGGGGAAATATTGAAAAAAGTAAAATAATTTAAAAAAATTAAAGTAGAAAAACTAAAAGTTTTAAAAGCATATATAAATATAAAACATAATTTTGGAAAAATATATATTTAAGTATTCAAAAAAGAATCATAAGAGAATATAAATAATATAAATAACTCAATAATAGCTATAGTAAAATAAAAGGAGAAAGAGAATATTCTAGAAATTCAAAATATATGAAAACATTAGAAAACTATAAATGGAAAGTATTAATTTTTTATATGAAAGAGTGGCCCTCAGAAAGACGAGAGTAGTCGTTATTTAATGGTAGAAAAATGTACACTGTTAGAAAACTATAACTAATAAAAATCAAATAACATAAGAAATGTAAAAAATTCACAAGATTGAAAGGAAAATAAAAAAATAATTTTTTTAATAACATTAAAAGATGCAAATGACAAAAGTTTGGAGAGCTTTAAATATTTAGAAAGTCGTAAAATGAAAAATAAAAAAGTTGAAAAAGATAGAAAACTTAAAAAATTTGAAAAAATATAAAACTAAAAAGAAGTTGGTAAATTCGAATTCAAAAAATTTAAGTGTTTTTTAGGTTTTAAATTTTTTTTACCGACTCTATAGTTTTCTTAGTCTTTAGTTTTTTATATTTTCTTGGTATTATTTCACTTTTTATTTTTTGGAAAAAAAGAATTCAAGTTTTGGCTTTTTTCATTATTTTCTGGTTGCGTAAATTTTTTATTTGTATTTGAAATTTAAAGGAAATATTAAAAAAATTATTTATATTTTTTTTGTTTTCCGACTTTTTTCAATTTTCTTGCACGTGCACATGTTCATTTGGATTTGTAATTTGAACTTGCGCGTGGACATGTTCATTTTCTTCCAAATTTTTGTGTTTAGGCACTTTCAAAGTACACTAGTACGTGATGAAAACAAGTCTCATCTCTACAATAAGTTTCCATTGAGGCATCTTCTTGCAGTACGGTCTTTTGGGTTTTTAAATAAAATTTGTCTTATAAGACCGAACGCATTTGGATAAAGACATCTAATACCAAACGATAAATATGTTGTGAAATCATGTCCCAAGATCTAATATCATCCAAGTCACAAAATTATAATATTTGATACAAAATAATATTAGAACACAAAAACGTAAATTCGGTAACACATAAAATACCACTCAATCACTCCCTTTATCGATTCTAAAAAATATTTACAATTACTCTAGCAACTAGAAGTAAACAAAGCATAAAACATAATCGATAACCTAATTGTGAAAAAAATCTTGACCTCCATAGCATTGACTTTATAGTATTTGAGGAAGAATAACAAAGCTTGAAGAAAAGATAAACCCAAAAATTTTCACACTTTTCCGCACTCTAACTAATAAAAATGGAGGTTATATTTTTAGCAATAAATTACTTGTGCTTAGCCACCATGTATATGACAAAAAAATCGTTGCATCTAATAAGAAAGTGAGAAATTTTTCGTGTTTACTATAATACGCATATCTATATGTGCAATAATAATTTGGGCATGTCCAATTTTATTTTATTTATTCTTTTTTTATATTTATTTTCTTCTCGAAACGCGACCTTCTATCATAAATCACAACCCTCCACCTTGTTACAAAATCATACAACTTTAATAAATATTCAGTCTTTGTATTCAACCAAATCTCTTCTGTAAAATGAACATTCAAAGATGACTCCATTGAATAATAAGATACACAAGCATTACCATCTTCAGATTAACCACAACTCGCTTCTTCTCGATTATAACGAAACCACAGACCGCTACTACAAGTGATGCATCTTCCATAATAATATACACCACAATACTTGGACTCAAAAGCAATTATAGTACCACATGGTAGGTTTTGGTTCTCTAAATCGACGCAGTCAGATCTAAAAGTGCCCATCAGCCCACGGTTTGCGTATGAGTCTACCAATACCTTTAACAAAAGGAATACCTATTAATAGATGCCAATCAACTCATATTTCTATAACAAACCTCTAAACTTCGTCCTGATGCGGAACTATTTTAAATTCCACTAGCTCCTACCAAGTACATGTGAAACTGTGCAGTTAAAGCTCCGCAAAATTCCCGCTATAGCTCATAGCGCTCTTTAACCGCTATGCTCACCTACTGAATCAAGGCTTTTTAGCATCCTCTTTAGCAACATTAATATACAAAGGTTAATTTGATTAGTTCTCTTTTAAACCAAATCATCAAAGTTAGGATAAAGAACTAATTTTAAGGCATAAGTGCCAAATATAAGTCAAAATCTATTATAGTCACTTAATCTAGTCGGGATAAATCGTGATATTCTTTGGTTTTGTTGTATAAGATTAAACATTATTTCCTATACAAATGATGTGTGAATGAGGATAAATTAACCTTAAATATTTGATTTTATATCTAATGAAGTTTTTTGCACATTTGTTATATCCCGCTATAACTTTTCGTACCTCCACCGTTATGGGACCACCAAACACTTTAACTACACAGATGTGAAGCAACTCCTAATAATCTTCCTCTTGACTTGCATCTATTTGAGTTCTCTTTTAGACTTAGTACCGTTTTTGCATGGTCTGATAGTCATCATCAGCTCTGATACCACTATTACATTTTGATTCTTCGAGTCGATGCACTCGGATCAAGTCCAAGCGCCCATAGATACGTGGTTTGTATATTAGTTGATTAACACCTTTTAGCAATAGAAACTTCTTATGTTACTTTTCAACAAACTGGTATGTATACAACATAGATTTCAATTTTTTCCCAATGTAGGACTACTTTTAATCCTCAATGCTCTCACTTCAACATGCGAGAAAACTCCCAGTAACCTCTTTAACTCGTATCCATTCGAGTTCTCTTTGAGACCTGTTCTTGTGTGTGTAAGGCACAATGGTCATGATCGGTTATAATACCATTATTAAGTTTTTGTTTCCCAAAATGACGTGGCGATATCCAGTTCAAGTGCCCATCAACCCGTGGCTTATATATGAGTCGGTCAATGCCTTTAAACAAATGGAATCATTTATGCAAAATGGCAACCAACTCATATTTGTACAACATACTTCTCAATCTATTCTTTATGTGGGTCTATTTTCAAATTCTAGCCGCTTTATACGAGACAACTGCTAACATCGTGAAGATCTAAATATAATCTTCGTGGATTTACCAACTCGACATTCTTCTATCATTTAGACATAATCTCATTGCACGATCACCATCGATACCTCGAACGTCATCAACATAAAGATCCCTATAGATACATGACCATCACAAGGAGTGCACACACTAACCTCCCCACCTATCTGTGAAATAAACTCACCATTTGTCATGCGCTTTCTATTATCGACAAAGCAACCGACAAATCTATAAAGGTTTCCATCATCCAATATTTGCCTCATCACAATACAATCAACCTTCATCACTCTCAAAACTTCACGTCAAGTCATACAAGTACAACCAGGGTGATCAAACTGATCAAAAAAAGATTATGAAAACCGGTAGGTATTTGTCTCATACCCGAGACCTCACTAGCCACATCATTATACATACAAAAATCATATCAAATAAAACAAACTGGTAGAACTACTTCATTGAGTGTTCTAATCATGTCAACAGTCTTCTCGTAAGAAAAAAACACCTCACATGACTATATATGTGAAAACTGACACCGAATCCATCTTCAGCGGCTTAAAAGCACTAATGAGGACTTCACAAAAAGTATCACTATCGCTTCCTTCAACTATGTAAACTCTTATATATCGTTCATAAATTTTACACTTGTTGTGCATATGACCTTTTTTATTATAATAAAAACAAACAATATCATTTAACATTCATTTACCTTTAGCGACATTCTTTCTATTTTATATCCTAGTCCCTTTCTACCATAATCTCATCTTCAACTAATTTTTTAAGTGAGCCTTATCTTCTAGGCTCCTCATTCACGAGACTACTCTGAACTTCATCTGGTGCAATAGTTCAATTAAAATTGGAGTTACTCAATAACACAACCAATGCTCTTCAACTCTCTAAAAGCAAACTCATTAGTAAAAGCGTCTGCAACTCATCATCATATTTGACATTCATGTTTGCTAACTGAATTATTACATCTTGGAATTTGTTAAAATGCTATGTCATAAACTCCTCTCCACTCGGTTTCGGTTTAACCAATTTTGAAGAAGGAAATTCTTGCGAGTAATATTCTCTAACTCATACCGATATATCAACTTGTTCCACAAAGTCTCCACGGATTCACAACTAGCCACATGGTGGAATACTGAATCATCAATATCTTATTGACGAATCAATGGAATTGCATTTTTATCCATCTTCTTCCATTTTCCTCCTTCATATTTGAGGGTCTCTTCCTGTCATCTTTAAATGGCTCATGACGCTCATTTAGGTGTAAAATATCCTTCATCCTAAACTTTTAAATACTCTAAATTTTGCCATAAATCAACCATCTTCTAGAGCGAAAGAATGTCCAATATCTCAACAATATTTGTTTAAATCCAAATGCCTAAGTCTTGCGGTTCCCTGGCTCCAATGCAGTTTGTTAAGTTTTACTTGCGCAAAGCCTAATAATGATAAATAAGTTGAAAAATTCTCTCAATATTTTGTCACTCGAGTCACAACGGACAGAAAATAATATTTGAACACAAAATTAAAGACCATGTTAATTCCAAAACACACAAAAGAACATCCAATAACCATCTTTATTGATTCTTAGAAACATTTGTTTATAATTAACTGACAGATAAAAGTGAACAAAACATAAAATAAAATTAACCACCTAACCAAGAATAAAGTTTTGATCTCTATGCCAATAGTTTCCTAGTGTTTGAAGAAGAACAAAAGAGACGCCTCAAAATTTCCACACTAATGCGCACTCTAGCTAATAAAAATGGATGTTGCGGTTATAATAATAAATTACTTTATGCTCAAATCACTATGTATACTAGTATACAACGCACGTATGTGCATCTAAGATCTAAAGATGTTTATCTTGGATAGATGTGTGTTTGAAGTGCAAATATTTTTGTAGTCACAACACATTTCAAGTTGTTTTGTTGGTGATATCGATGACAAATTTATAGTAAAATTTTGTTGGTGGGTATGCAGAAACGGTAGTGGGATTCCATTAACGAATGGGGGTAATTTTGGAATTTCAAAAAGACACCGAGTAAATCATGTTGATTGAATTCTCTTTATTAATAGTAGAGATGACAACAAATAAGCCATTGCATATAATTAAAAATTGTGGAAGACTCCATTTTTGTGCATGTCCATAAATACAATATTAGTTTGGGTAAATCTAAATTTATTCTTTTCCTTTTTTAATATATTTGTTTTCTTTTCTAAAATGATTTTGTGTCACAAATCATAGCGGAGAGTTCTATCGGTTGAAGCAAGTTTGGCCAAGGATGAATCCATATTACTTGAAGATAATATTACATATCAAAATATATTCCCCTTAAAATTGCAGTCTATGTGTATGTTATTTTTCTCGATTTCATTTTACCTCAATTCAGCTCAACTGAAAATTCCGCAAAAGATTATTCATGGTCCAAGACGTTGAAATTTCTATATTAGAATTTAATGCCAGTTTACAACGCAGATTAATTTTTCTAAAATGTTATATGTTTCCAACCCTTAGTTTATACCATCTTCAGTAAAAATTATCAAATAACATGCACACATCCCTTAATTTCAGGCGAAAGCGACTTGACAAACGGCTACCTGGACACCCAAGTGAACTGGATACCAGGAAAGAGCATGCGCCTAAAGCACTTCCCAAGCTTCGTCCGTACAACAAATCCTAACGACACGCTTCTCAACTTCTGCAAAGATGAATCACAAGACGCAAAGAGAGCCACGGCCTTCATCATAAACACATTGGAAGATTTAGAAGGCCCAGTCCTCAACGCTATGAGATTAGTACTGCCACCAATCTACCCAGTTGGCCCTCTAAATCTTCTGTGTCATTCAATGCTAAACCACTCCCTTGAAAACATGAGTTCTAACTTATGGAAAGAGGACGATAGTTGCATAACATGGCTAAACGAAAGAGAGAACAATTCAGTGATGTATGTGAATTTTGGTAGCTTAACTGTAATGAATAGGCAACAGTTGATGGAATTTGCATGGGGAATTGCTAACAGCCACCACGACTTCCTGTGGGTGATCAGGCCTAATGTTGTGGACGGAAAAGATTCAGGGAATTTACCTGAAGAGTTTCTATTGGAGACCAAGGAAAGAGGATTTGTAACAAGTTGGTGCCCTCAAGAAAAAGTGCTTGCTCATCCTGCAGTTGGGGGATTTTTAACACATTGTGGATGGAATTCTGCTATACAAAGCATTAGCAATGGGGTGCCCATGCTTTGTTGGCCTTACTTTGGTGATCAGCAGATTAATTGTTGGTATTTGTGTGAGGAATGGAGGGTTGGGTTGGATATTAGTAATGATGTCAGTAGAAATGATGTGGAGAGGATGATTAGAGAGCTTTTAGGAGGTGATGAGGGCAAAGAATTGAGAAACAATGCTTTACAATTGAAAGAAAAGGCGGTCAAGGCGACCCAGTTAGATGGTGCTTCTTTCTCAAGTTTGGATAGGGTCATAGATGATGTTATTCTCCAAAGAAAGGAGTAACTTTGAGTATTACTATAATTTATAATCAAAATAAAGGAATAAGAGACATTGGATATAATGATTCAAGGGTCCCTCCGTATATAAGGTTGAACCACTTTTCTAGGCTCAAACTTGAGAACATTGTCTAAATCACAGATAAATAAATAGCGATAAGAAATTACAGCTCCTACGGTGTAAAGAACGCTATTATTGAAAAAGGAAAAAAAAAATGTGCGTGTACTGTAATTTTTTAAAATAAATTGATCTAATTTTCTTTTTACAGCATAATGTTATAGTTTTCATCTCTTGAGACTATTATTATCAATCCAACTCTACAAATATAAATGGTGAATGAATTACACTATTTCCACTCAGTGTAACAAATTATAAAACACGGAAGAACCAAGAAGAAAATGAATCATAGTGGTGAAGAAGGCAACTGTTTATTTGCCAAAAAGTGCCTGATAAGCTGCCGCGCTTCTTTGGGAGCAAATGTTGGTACTTGGTGTCCAGCTCCACGGACTGTGACAAACGTGAGACCATCATAGATTATGATCCATCCAGAAACCTATGTGATATTAAATCAAATGCATAAAATATTAATTTTGAGTTTGATCAAAAGATGCTTAAGGGTTGTTTAATTCAATGATCCTCCTAAAGAGATTACTATACCTGTTTCTGACAGTACCATGGTTTCCACTCCTGTTTTGTTTCGAGACCGAGCTTGTTTAATGTCAGTCTTGTTGATGTCACTGGTATTCTTCCATCAGTATCACCGCTAAAAATTTGTACATAAATAAATGATGCAGTTCAAGGGATGCAAATTCTGATCAGGTGATGTTTATATTTATTCTCATGTAAATGAATTCAATGTTTCAAAATGGGTTTCTATTTTACCTGTAGACCCAGATTCTGAGACCACCCTTGATGAGCTTATTTATAACTGGGAGAACGGAAGTTGGTGCATCATGCCATTTTCCAATTGCATCGCTATCACAATATAATATGGCATAAGATTATAATAAACAGTACTTTGTTACTTGAAAATCTACAGAAGGATATTGAAGTATTATTTGTACCTGCAATGCTTCCATTTGTGCTTTAATCCTGTAACATTGGCATGTAGAGCTTCTTGAACATCCTTTCTGTTAAAATATGCATCTGTGTAACTCGATACACATGGATCATATCCTGCTGGCTGCTTATGCCAAGCACTCTGCAAAAATTAATGCAATTCCACATATAAGCTACTATTGAAAAAGTTGTGAGGGACATGTATGCTCCTAACATATATAACCAAGCACTTTAAGATGTGTGTTTTATGCCGCAGCTATGGTTCGAATTCTTCAATTTTTTATTATTTATATACAAATAATCTATTACGAAATCCAGTAAGAAAATAGAGTTAGCCTTGTAATATATACATGTTTGCTGAAAAATGCATGCGAAGCAATGCTATTGCAGTTATGCAAGAATCTAGACAACTGAAAACTTACATATCTGGAAAAGAGTTTTGGTGCAGCACCTTCGATCATTCGGAAGCTTCTAGAAAAAGAGGAGTCTTTTTGACCAATACATGTTGGAGAGTACAAGCTATACATGTCAATGATATCATACACCTCAAAGTACTCATTCAGTGCCATCTCACAATCAACACTAACAAGATCGCTGAAATTACAAGATTGTTTTACGTTATTATACACTCTGTCCGAAATCACAGCATGATCCCATGCATAGTCGACCATTCCTTTTTGATCTGTATCATCATCCATCAATGCATTCCCTATCTGGAAAAAATAACCTACATTAGACCATAAATTGTACTAAATACAGTTATTACTGCTGAGTTGCAACAGCCAAAATTACCATGAATCCTTTGAAATTAATGTAGTTTTGATGTGGGGTTTCCTTGTTAGAATCAAAGATTTTCTCAGCAAGTTGGGGTACATAATGACCTGAAACCACAAAGTATTCAGGAAATTTCAGAACTGTAAGTGTGCATGTCAATGTCATGTCCATGCATCAGTGCATGGTACAAATATTACATATTACCTGCATAGCTTTCTCCAGCTATATAGAAGTCATGAGATTTATACTGAGGGAACCTCTTAAACCAGTTGACAAGGAATGTGTAAGAGTCGTGTGCTTCAATAATTTGTGATGTCAGGTCAGTATGAGAATTACATAACACTTTCTCCAAAAATAAAATTGAAATACGAAGAGAAAGGGAGCAGCAACTGATATACCAGTTATGGAATCTCCAAGATTATCCAAGTCGGAGCTCGTATTGGAGTAAGAGAATCCCACACCAACAGGTGTATCAACGAATAGTAAATTGGCCTCTACAAATGGAAGATGTAAATTATAATATATATTACTGCCACAAAAAATGGGATCCCATCCGGAAAAAAATTCAACCTTGTTTTTTACATTATACACTGTACGAAATCAATTTCTTCAATGAAGTTTAACTGAAAACATTTTATTCGCACTTTTTTTATTTACCTTTATTCCATGAATTTTTGTTAAACTTGAGTTCTGGAACACCTTTCTCTGTCAAAAATGGCCCAAGCTCCTCTGCCTCCCCATATCCAATTGAAGAACAACCAGGTCCTACAATATATAAGGCAGTATTATCAAGATATTCTAAACTGTGTCTAGTATCTACATATATTTTCAGGATTTACATGACATCGGGTTTCTAAGTTATGAATGTTTTGAATACAATCAGGCTCATTAAAATTCAAATCAGTCGTCGGGCGTGGATTGTCTACAAAGGTGCCTGGCCCAAACAAAGAGTACTTAGTTACATTACTTTTGGATGTTTGTCTTCATTTGTTATAGTTGATGCATCAGACATGGAAGTGAGTTGACTGCTAAAAATCAACCAACTTAAATGCGAAGATCCACACTTTGTGTTCAAACTCACGTGCTCTAGGCAGCTTGACAACAGGATAAATCCTTGTGGTTGTATTTACGAATAAACAAATGTTGTCTAACATTAAAAAACCTATACCGATCCCCGTTAAATCGCTACTAAATTATCTCAAACTTTTTAATATAGCAAAATTTTAAAGTAATACCCAGGTTCGATTCCTACTATGTGCTTCCCTATCCTATATAAATTTACTCGGGGTATGGAGGCTTAGATCAGCGGACGGCTTTACTATACCCTCCTCAGGAGTTTACCGACCCGCCGGGTTCTCCTGGATTTTCAAAAAAAAAAAAAAAAAAATTTAAAGTAACAATTAATCATGCCCAAATTTAAAAGTTGTATGTTTTAGTTTCACAAGACGCACTTTTTTTTTTTCCTTCAGTACATTATGCTCCAGTATTATCCACTGGTGTGGTCACATTTACAATTGGACTATTGGATTGGATTGCATTCTTGTCATTTATGATGTCCTTTTTGCAACCAACGTTTACTGTATATTCCAAAATAACACCATCCTCACTGTATACCTAGGTCATGGTCTACAGTCATCCAACATGTTTAGTTCATAAAGCTGTTATATAATGTCAAAATAGTGATATAAATATTGCACTCTTTCTTTGTGAAAAAAGTTAACTTTGTAAGTCTGGGTTGGAGTATTTAAGTAATAATAATATACTAGAGACAAGTTGCAGAAAACTATCTTCATATCGTGAAGCATCTTAAATTCAGAAGTCAAATAGGAACCTTGAGTAATTTCAAAACAAAACAAAATATTTCAAATTTATTATAGTACATTAATGATCCCAAGGAGGATAATCTGACAAGTCAGGGAATTAGCTTCAAACTAATTAATACTTATAACAAATGCTTAGTATGCTTAATTGACAAAAGTTTGATTAATTAATTAATTCAACATTCATGTTGAAAGCGACAGAAGTTCAATACAGCTCATTATAGGTGATAACTATTCCAGTATAAACAAATCAAACATGCTACATGATGAAAATATAAATTAACGTGCCATAGAATAAGCTTACAATCATGCTCACTCAAGAACAGTCCAGCATGTTCTCAATATTTAATGACCTATATGAACTATGCACAATGCCTGAAGAATTCATGTGACTCTAGCTGTAACAATAAATTTATGTAGTACGTAAACAATTCTTTCCACGCTTAAGCACATTAACACTAATTCGATCATAGGAATTTTTTTTATATCAATTGTAGTTACTTATATTTGATTAAGACTCATTAAAAGGATTTCAAGTCCAGGATCTCCATCATGTGTATTGCTCTATGGCTTAATTTATTTTTCTTGCGTTTTCTTATTAATTTCTAATTAACAACACAATTTTGTATGCCATGATATGTTTCTTACAGAATCTCTTCACTCGTGACAAATGTTGTTACTACGGTGGAGAGATAAGAAAACTCATCCACCAAATTCAAGTCTGTTATTTATTTATTATTATTTTTTAAAACATTATCTTTCTCATATTTTTTTAATGCGAAAAACACAATTGTAAAGAAAAAATAAGCAACTAGCAACTAAATTTTGTGTGAGCATATCAAATTTAAGACGATTATATCATCATATGTACAGGCCAAAGTTTAAACCTGAAATATGTGCAGATAATTTCAAATGCGTACCTCCATTAAGCCAAAGAAGAAGAGGTTTGCTCCCAACTTTGCTAGTAGCTTCAAAGAACCAATAAAACAATGCTCTCCCATTACTCTCATTAACATTGATATACCCTGCATACTGTTTGAAACTGACAATAGGCTGTCCTGGCAGTTGAATAACCCGATCAGCTTCTTGTTGGGCTAACACATTGCTGTCTAGAATAAACCGAGACTCGGTACCAAAATATGAAGATAAAAAAATGAGAAAACTAATGAAGTAAACTATGGACATTTCCACTGGGAGGGAAAACAATATGTTAGTTTAGAAGATATGGTATATTAAAGGCAGTATATATAGACAAAAATACTTGAAGAATCATGGAATAGTGCCCTTAATTGCTTATAGTAGATATAGAATACGATTTAATTTGATCCGCTGATTACGGCAGTCTCCCATATAAAAGGGGATGTTATGCAGAGAAGGAAAGAAAGGTTGGTCAAAGACTCAAAGATGATTACTTGAGAGATAATTTAGCAGGACTTGAGTTGTAATTTGACACTAAACCAGCAAAATTATTATGGTTCTGAGTTGGCCTTGTTCATAAAGAAGGCGTATTCTCGGTTTATTCTTTCTGACTTGCAAAATATTAAATCGGAAAATATCACCATATCTTAACATGGATAACTTTTCCAATAAAAAAATCATATCACAAAGAGCAAGATTAATTAACAATACTACAATCAAGCAGGATAGAACATTTAGCAGCAAGAGTGTAAACCGTATGTGTCTTGCAGCGTGGTTGGAATATTCAATCAAAAAGTTGTTGGATGTGAGGGGGGGCCGAAACATCAATAGATGAATCAGTTGTGGATCTCCTAGTGGTATTCCGTTTCATCATGGTGGCTAATCACAACACTAGCTAAAAGCATTATGCTCATCTGTCTGCTACACGATTGAAGCATATAACCAATACATTATTGAAATACATTGTAAAGTAAACTTAGGGAAAATTCTGATGAAGTTTTTATTCTATTAATATAACAGTGTGGCTGAGAACAACGGGGTAAAAATGGATCAGTTGAGGCATAAATTTTTTTGGTGAAATATTGATAATTAAGATGATAAGGGGATTGATACTTAAAATATGATTTAGCTAAACAACTTGAAGAGAGAAAGTGTTGGTCAAATATTACTCCCACGCACGTGGTAAGATTGCTCCTTAGTCGGATATGCAAAAGTATCTATATATAATGAGAATACTCTCAAATGAAGCTTTTGAAATGTTTCAAGTGCCCTTTTAAAATTGAAGGGCGAGATCTGGGTATTTTGGTCATTATAGCTCCCCACGTTCTTACTACAAGTCACCGAGTACAACGAACACGTTTCCTCTTCATCTCCTACCACATTATTGATATTTAATTCATTTTATCACCTTCATCATGAATTTCGTCGAATTCGAATCTCAGGCAAAGCAAATCTTTCCGCCAACATCGCAGCGGAGTCGATAGTCATAAATGATCAACCTTTACGAATCATCTCAGGAAGAATCGAGCATATTTGGGCAAAGGTTTATCAGATTCCGGTGAAGTATTGCAATAAACTTAGATACAATCTAGCATCTAAGTCAATTCGCCAATTTGTCATCAGCAACCGATCGGTCTAGGTATAAACTAACAGAAGCTAAAATTTCTTTCAAGGGTTCTTCTAATTAGGTTTTGTAGTTTCCTCTTAGTTTCATTGTATAATCTAGAAAATAGGAACAAATCATGGCAAAGCAAGCCATTCATCTCGAGAATCTACGTCGGCAAAATTATGCATCACCATGAAGTTCATCAACAGAGAATAACCAACTAACAAAGCCCTGAATGAACTGAAGCCCTAAATGCTTAACACAGGTTCCTCCTTTTAATTCGATTTTAGATTAATCTATCAATTTTAGCTAATTCGGGTTGTACGTTTTCAATTAATTTAATTATATAAGCTTAATATATAAACCGACTACACTGATTTTGTTAGATTTATCACTTTAATTTTATTTCTAATTTGTGTACATTTCAAAAATTATGAAAATAATATACAATTGGTAATATAGCTTATTATTTGGTATTCGTAGAAAATGCATAAGCCTGATGCAATGAATGGATAATTCAACTATAGTCTTATTGGAACATTGCTTTCTCTCAGTCGCTAGCAAATATGATATTTCCTTTTACTTAGTCATGCATAATGCACCCAAGACATATTATCATGTGTTGAAGCTTTACAAGAATGCTAGACATATGAGGCCACTTAAATAACGTGCCACTGAATAGTACTGGGTATACTCACCATTGACGTTATAATTTGTTAACCTTGTTGAATTTATGCGATTCATATATGTGTTTGATGTGAAGATTCGGTAGAGCTATGCATTGGAGTTGGTTGGAGGAAGAAGAGATGTCAGAAGATGGGAGTTCCTGCACTGTAACCTGAAACTTCCTGCAGACGTCTGACCTACCCAGGTCAGACGTCTGACCCTGTTTCAGAATGTTTCCCGAAACATTCTGCAGACGCCTGACCCTCCTGGTCAGACGTCTGAGGTGACGAAAGCTATACTTCCAGTTCTGAATTCTGAAGGGCAATTTTGTAAATTCCGGAGCTTGGTTCTCTAAACTGATGGTGCAGATTCTTTTGACGTGGATGGATGATCTAGATCATTTAGGTCACCTATATATTGTCTCCTAATCATCTTCCAAATCAAGAGATTAGGTTTTAATCAGATTTCCAATAATTGTAATTAATAGAAACCATAACGAAATCAAATTGAGGGTTTTCTATTTTGAGTGCTCTATTATTAATATCTTCAATTGAGTAATTGATTAGAGAGAGTCTCCACCTATTGTATCTCTCTAATCATTGTATTGGCTTGTAATCTCTGGTGATAATAATAAAAGGGTTATTGGGTCTCTGTGGACGTAGGATCTTCATATCCGAACCACGTTAAATCTTCTGTGTCTCTTGTTTTTCATATTGTTGATCGTGTTCTCATAATTGATATTTTAAGTTGCATTGGTATTCAAATAGACAATACTAGGTCTTGATTTAAAATCGCTTCCGCAGCGCACCGTGGTGTTGAATTGTTATCAATCGCCAATTTTTCACTACAGTTTGGTATCAGAGCTAGTGTTATTGTTCCGTTTGGATATTAATGGCTACTTCAAGTAAATCTATTGGTAGATCTGGGATCAATTATGGACTTACTCGTTTTGATGGAAAGGGAGACTTTGGAACTTGGAAGATGAAGATGGAGGCCGTATTAAAGAAGGAGAAGACTTTTAAGATAGTTTCTGCGCCTGAGAAGCTGAAAGAGTTAGATAGTGAAACTTTAGAAGAGATGGAAGATGAAGCCCTAACTACCATCCAGCTAAGTCTTTTAGATGAGGTTCTTAGAGAATTTTCTCAAAAGAAAACGACAAAGGAATTATGGGATGCATTATCTGATGCATATCAGGACAAGTCTCTCACTAACAGAATAATTCTGCAACAACAACTCTATTCGTACAAGATGAAGCCTGGAGCTGATCTCATGGGGCATGTGGATGCCCTAACCACCTTAGTAATGAATTTGAAGGCAGCGGAAGTTGAAATTACAGATGAGGCTCAAGCGGTAATCCTTTTATGTTCATTGCCTAAGGAGTACACCACTTTTGTTAATTCTATGATTTATGGTCGTAGTAAAATTAGCCTATTTGATGTTAAAGCTGGACTTCATAATGAAGTGTTGAGGGATAGATTAGCAAGCACTAGTTTAGACAGTGATACGGAGGGCTTATCTGTTCAGAGAGGTAGAAGCCAAAGCAAGTCAAAATATGGTGGAGATCGAAATAAATCAAGGTCTCAGTCTAGGGGGCCTAATAAATTGACTTGCAATTATTGTAAAAGGCCATGGAACTTTGTAGCAACTTGTCCCAAGCTTGAAGGTAGAAGAAGAGACCCAAAGCAAGCTTCAGCATCTACCACTGAGAAGTCAGATACAGAGAATGTAACCGATGTGTTTACAGCTTCTGGCTCATCTGGGAAGAGCAACCTATGGCTGATCGATTCTGGCGCATCCTATCATATGACACCTGATAGGAACTGTTTCTCCACTTACCGTGAGATTGATGGAGGATAAGTTCTGATGGGCAATGATGCTTCTTGCCGTATGATTGGTGTTGTTAGTGTGAAGGTTAGAATGTTTGATGATGTTATTCGTACTATTACAGATGTTAGACATGTACCTGATTTGAGCAGAAGTTTGATATCTATTGGGGCTCTGAGTAGGCTTGGTTTGAAGATTGTAGTTGAAGGAGAGAAGATGAAGATATCAAAGGGTTCTATGATAGTTATGAAAGGAGTAAGGGCAGGAAATCTTTATCTTTTGAAGGGCACTACTGTAGTTGGCGAATCAGCATCTGTTACTTCTGTTGATTCAGACTCTTCCAGATTATGGCATTTACGGATGGGTCACATTGGTGAGCGCAGCATGGATGAGTTGAGAAAGTGAGGTTTGATTAATGGTGTTCATCATTCAAAGCTTGGCTTTTGTGAAGAGTGTGTTCTTGGGAAGCAGACGAAGATTTCTTTTGGTACTGGAGAGCATAAGGCAAAGGATGTCTTAGAGTATGTTCACACAGATGTTTGGGGACCTTCCCCTTGCCCCTCCTTAGGTGGAGCCAGGTATTCGTTTCATTTATAGATGATTTCTCTCGTAAAGTTTGGGTATATTTTCTACAGTCGAAGAGTGAAACTTTTGACAGGTTTCGAAAGTGGAAATCTACAGTTGAAAAGCAGTCAGGAAAGAAATTGAAAGTTCTCCGTTCAGATAACGGCGGTGAATTTGTATCACAGGAATTCATCGATTATTGTGAGTCTGAAGGTATCAAGAGGCATTACACCACACCTGGCGACCCTCAGTCCAATGGAGTTGCTGAAAGAATGAACCAGACATTATTGGAGAGAACTCGTTGCCTCAGATTGACTGCAAAGTTGAAAAAGGGATTTTGGGCAGAAGCTTTATCTATGGCGGCTTTCCTCATCAACCGCACACCTTCTACCGCCATAGACATAAAGATCCCAGAAGAAGTATGGAAAGGAGAGCCTGTTAGCTATTCATTCCTCAAAGTGTTTGGTTGTCCAGCTTACGTACATGAGAGCAGAGGGAAGCTGGAACCTAGAGCTCGCAAGTGTATCTTTCTAGGTTATAGAAGAGGAGTGAAGGGATATAGATTGTGGTGTCCTATTAGCAGGAAGATTGTTACCAGCAGGCATGTGACTTTTGATGAGAAGGCTATGTTGAAGGTGGAGCCTTCCTCATCAGATGACAATGAGAGGACAAATGAAGAATACCAAACACAAAGTAAGTCATCTACTGTTCCTTTTCATAGAAGTTCTGAAGGTGTTTCCGATGACACCGTGGTTGATGAGGAAAGTACATAGATTAGTACAAAGGATCAGACTCAAGGTGGAGCTAGGTCAGAGATCAGACCTGTTAGACAGAAGAAGAAGCCTAATTGGCTTAATGATTTTGTTGGATTGAGCATCGAAGACATTGAATTTGATGACATGGAAACATATGCTTTGAATGTTGTCCATGACGAACCCAGAGATTATAGAGACGCTATTGCTTCAGTTGACAGTTCCAGTTGGTTAGTTGCTATGGAAGAGAAGATTGAATCTTTGCAGAAAAATCATACTTGGGATTTGGTGCCTCTTCCCACCAACAAGAGAGCTATTGGTTGTAAGTGGATCTATAAAGTAAAAGACGGCGGCAATGGAAATTTCAGATATAAAGCAAGGTTAGTAGCAAAGGGGTATGTTCAGAAGAAAGGAGTTGAGTATCATGACATTTTTGCTCCAGTTGTTAGGCATACCTCCATTCGCATTCTATTGGCATTAGTGGCTCATTATGATATGGAGTTGGAGCAACTAGATGTCAAAACCGCATTCTTGCATGGTGATCTGGATGAAGAAATTTATTTACGGCAGCCGGAGGGGTTCATTGATAGTAGCAGGCCTGACTATGTTTGTAAACTTAACAAATCTCTATATGGACTAAAACAGTCACCTAGACTATGGTATAAGAGATTTGATAAGTTTATGCTTTCACAAGGATATTCTAGAAGCTTCAAAGACCAGTGTGTTTATTTCAAGAGATGTGATAATGATTTAATATATCTGTTGTTATATGTTGATGATATGTTAATTGCATCTCGGAGTATGGTAAGAATTATGGAGTTGAAAACTGAACTTAGCAAGGAGTTTGATATGAAGGATTTGGGAAAAGCACAAAGAATTTTGAGTATGGAGATTTGTAGAGATAGAAAGCGGAGAGAGTTAAGACTCACTCAGGCGTAATACATCGAGAAGGTCCTCACTCGATTTGGAATGGAGAAAGCCAAATCGGTTGGTACTCCATTAGGCTCTCATTTTAAATTGTCAAAAGACCAATCTCCCACATCGGAAGAAGATAAAAGGTATATGACTGACATACCTTATTCCAGTGCTATTGGTAGTCTTATGTATGCCATGGTATGCACTAGACCAGATTTGGCCCACGCAGTGGGTGTTGTAAGTCGATATATGTCTAACCCAGGCAAGGAACATTGGCAAGCAGTAAAGTGGATACTTAGGTATCTTAGAGGAACTTCATCTGTTGGCTTGTTATATGGTGGAGTGGATGGCGACATCTCACTTAGAGGATACTGTGATTCAGATTATGCTGGGGATAGAGATGCACGGAAGTCAGTGTCGGGCTATGTTTTTACACTTGGCATAGGCTCGATTTCATGGAGATCAAAGCTGCAATCTATTGTAGCTTTGTCAACTACTGAAGTAGAATTGATATCGATTGTTGAAGCAACTAAGGAGGGTTTGTATTTACTTCAGTTGTTGGATGATCTTTTTATGGTGCAGAAGACCGTGGAGCTATTTTCAGACAGTCAGAGTGCAATTCATCTTGTTCATAATCAGGCTTATAGTTCACGAACGAAGCACATTGATGTTAGAGGTTTCTTTCTTATGCTGGAGGAAGAACGGAGTAAGATCAAGTTGTTGAAAGTGAATACTTCAGATAACCTCTCAGATATGATGACGAAGCCACTTCCCAAGGATAAGTTTGAGCATTGCTCAAACTTGATCCATTTGATTCCAGCTGCTTAGGCGCCATTGGGCGCGAGATCCAATAACCCCTATGATACTTTGTTGATGAGACATACATATATTGAATCGAGGTGGAGTGTTGAATTTTTGCGATTCATATATGTGTTTGATGTGAAGATTCGGTAGAGCTATGCATGGAGTTGGTTGGAGGAAGAAGAGATGTCAGAAGAGGGGAGTTCCTGCACTGTAACCTGAAACTTCCTGCAGACGTCTGACCTACCCAGGTCAGACGTCTGACCCTGTTTCAGAATGTTTCCCGAAACATTCTGCAGACGTCTGACCCTCCTTGTCAGACGTCTGAGGCGACGAAAGCTATACTTCCAATTCCGAATTCTAAAGGGCAATTTTGTAAATTCCGGAGCTTGGTTCTCTAAACTGATGGTGCAGATTCTTTTGACATGGATGGATGATCTAGATCATTTAGGTCACCTATATATTGTCTCCTAATCATCTTCCAAATCAAGAGATTAGGTTTTAATCAGATTTCTAATAATTGTAATTAATAGAAACCCTAACGAAATCAAATTGGGGGTTTTCTATTTTGAGTGCTCTATTATTAATCTCTTCAATTGAGTAATTGATTAGAGAGAGTCTCCACCTATTGTATCTCTCTAATCATTGTATTGGCTTGTAATCTCTGGTGATAATAATAAAAGGGTTATTGGGTCTCCGTGGACGTAGGATCTTCATATCCGAACCACGTTAAATCTTCTGTGTCTCTTGTTTTTCATATTGTTGATCGTGTTCTCATAATTGATATTTTAAGTTGCATTGGTATTCAAATAGACAATACTAGGTCTTGATTTGAAATCGCTTCCGCAGCGCACCATGGTGTTGAATTGTTATCAATCGCCAATTTTTCACTACAAACCTAACATGTGAAGATTGATTGTCTGATTCACATGGGATAATTTGTTGTTCAAAGTTAACTGAATGGATTTCTACAGAATGGTTTCTTAAACAATTGATGGAGTAATGTACGTGAAATTTATACAGATTGTAATATTGGATTTTGGTGGGGTAGTGCAGATAAAAACAAACAAATAATGGTAGGCACAATGCTCGATAAGCAATTCAGGCAATGACGAGAGGCTGGATGAAGAAAATATTTGGATTATGCCATCAGCTAACTTTTTGGAACATCAATACTAAGTCAAGTAAATGTCTATTTTCTTGCAATAAAGATGGACAATGTTGTTAATATGAATGCAATATAATTTCATACTTATTATTATTCATCTACAAACACTTGATAAGATCGAATTGCATAGGTGGCTGCAAATACACAGTGAGTTTTGGTACTATATTTTTGTTCAATCAAATATATCTTCATTATGCTTCTTACAAACGACTTTGAAGGAAAATTTCCTATTTATATTTTGTAAGGAGTGTCCAACAATATACGTGTTTAACTTCTATCACTCATTCACTATTAAACTTTATTGATTAGTCCTTCTTTGTGTAAAATAAATATTAATTACTATTTCATTTAACATTTTTGAAGGGAATGATGACTTAATATCATCTGCTTAAGTGCAATCATTTATTTCTTTCCTACTTTATTTGAAATGAATAACTGTAAATAAATATGATATTATATGAGAAAATTTACCCTCATTTGTTGTTGTTATCTATGATTTTATTTGGCGACTTTGTGGAAATATAACTATAGTATAGGTGCATACTAAGATCAAAGAAGAGAGATTGAATAAATAAATATAATAAGGCCTTTAGTCGCTGCATAAATTTTTGTTACATATTTCCTCAAATGTTTAAAATGCTATTCTTTTCTATCTTTTTTAAAGGTTGCTGGTATAAAATTATTGTTTATGTATCATATTTCATTAATTAATCTTATGATTATTTGTTATTTTAAAAAATAAAATAAAAGTTGCATTCTTCTCAATCGTTGAACACCCGATTGTTACCCACTATCTCTTGCTATTGGAAACGTTTCCTCCCACTCCTATTGCATAATCAAAATTATTTTCTTTTTAAAAAAATTGAAATCCTGTTTTTCCTTTATTTATTTTCAAAAATATAAAATCCCCTTTATCATAGAATCAAGGATTATCAAACTTGAATCTCAAACAGTTCAAATATGTTCACCTACGGCGTTGATATTCAACATTTGTTTGATAATTTAATATCAATACTTGAATTATGCATATATTTTCTCTTTTGAATATTACAATCTATTTTTTATTTGTTTGCTCCAAACTGCTAATGTGCATTTTGAATCATGGTTGCATGCACATTAAGAGCTTTACTTTCTAATAGTTTTATCACTGCATTTTAAAATTATTATTCATAACCAAAACATGTTAAAGTGAGAGGAGCTTGAAATATTTTTCATAATCACTGCTAATATTGCAAACTATGAATGTTTTATGTGAGTATCACTTTTTGTTGGCATATTTTTGCACAATTAGAAAACACAATTCAGTCCTTTGACTCGCGTAATTTTAGAAATAATTAAACAATGAGAAATGCAGCTTTTATCGTCTCTCAATTGAACTTAAATATGTCATTTCCTTTAATGATTGTAAAGAAGTAACCTTTTATAATAGTCTAATCATGGATTTTTGTCTTCAAAACTGTTTTATTTTAAAATGGTCATGGGTTGAAAATACTAAAACAATTTGATTAGAGCAACTATTATTATTTCGATTTCAATCTAATTTTAGAAGTTGTTTCACATGACTAAATATACATCAAGTGAAGTTATGATTGATTTACTTTCATGTCCTTTTCATTTTCCAAATTATTATTTAATCCGTTCTTATAATTTCAAGATATCCTGTGTAATTATTGGCATGACCTCCACCAGTATTACTTTTCTACATGTTTTTTGATGTGTTCCAATAACCGCAACTAATTCCCCATCGAACAATGAACATATCTTACAATTTCAAGTATCAACACTGACACTATTTCATCCATCATTGTTGTTACCTTTACCTCAACAAGGCCAAAAAGCATGGACTTTATGTTTTTGGTTTGATATTGCACAAAGTAATAGTCACTGTACAGCCATCATCAATGTCAACCCTTAAATGAAGCTTTTAAAAATTCTAAAAGATCCTCATTACTTCGTGAAGCATAACGAGGATATTTTTGTCATTTTGGCCTTCCAACTTATCCACTATCTTTAGATATTGAAAACGTTTCCTTCTCAATCTTCAACCATCCGAATTAATTTTATTTCCATAAAATTAAAATCTCTTTTAAAATTAATTAAAGGATCATCAAACTCAAATCTGAAGCAAATAATATTTTTATCTACAAAGGAATGAGCATAAAAAGGGAGACGTTGATTATTGTGGCAACGAATTTATGTTTGGTACTAAAATTTACCCCAATTGATTTTAATAAATGAGTTGGATCTAATAGTGGATTATTCCAATGTAGTCTCCAACCTTAGTTTCATGGCATAATCATGTGGTATCACATTATAAACAAAATATTTCCTCTTCTTATATGCTATAAATATTTGTGAAACAAAATACCATATCATTGGTTTTTCTTTAGCTCATGTTTTAGATGTATATTATTTTTTGGTTTAAATTCAAATGTGTTTGTCTGATTCATTGATCTGACTAAACTTCTGTAGAACTTATAAGCATGTTGAATGATAGGCTGATTTGAATTTTATGCTTACTACTGACTTTTGGGCAAGGCTTTATATGTGCTAAAAGCTCAAAGGATGAAAGCTGATTACGTCAATTTGCAAGATGGAAAAGAAGGTAAATTACATTACTTTCTTGCACTTTTACATGAAAAACATCGTATTCTACAACAGTTTATAGAGTATTTGTATTTAAGATGAGTAGCAATGCATATTTTAGTAAACGATGATAAGTGTTGTTGCATACCTTCAAATCATTCACCTCAATCTAAGTCCAGTAGCACCTATAGATTAAACCAACTCTAACAGTTTTTATCATGATATATAAATATGTTGGAGACATAGGTAGGCATGCCAAAGGCATTATTTAAACCTCACTAACCCTCCTTGCTGCCATATTTAGAAACTGAAACCCAATTTAGACACTGGATATATCGGTTCTATTTTATCATGTGTTTGTATTGCAAACACTTTTAATCCTACAAATGTCAACATTTCTCTATGCAAATTTCATCTCTTTTATAATCTTATTTTGGCGTTTTCTAATATCCTATCTCAACCTTCTTCAAACAGATCTTAAATTCATTATTGTGTGTATAATGTATAATTTTAACATGTTGGCTAAATTATACGTTTAACATCAAGCCTGCTACTTATGATGGCAAAATAAATCGAGCATATGGGGATAAAATTGCACCCATGACTTAGATAGGTTTCCAACAAACACCTTGCGTGCACCTGTTTCCTTTTGAAAATGCAATGGCTAAAGAATCATGGCAACTTTGTTTCCTTAAATATATCTTGCAATTTTAGGTATTTTATTTCACAAAAAGACAAAATTTTGAAAAATCAGCATATGCATACAGCTGTAGTACTTTAAATGGATATAAAGATAATTTTTTTTCTTATCTATAAATGAAGTTTAAACTATATTATTCCAATAGACAGAGAATAACGAGTATAGAATTATTTGTGAAATGTACAGAATTAAAGTGACCCACTTAATTGTCACTTGGCTAGTAGAATAGAATATGAGGTAGTATATATGTAAATGCCAAAAAAATTATTGCAACATGCATGCAATGAATGCAGCACACAATTACGTTTGATATGATTTTAATACTATTTGAATATTACATTCAGACTGAGCAATTTTAAAATGACAAAACATTTAAAGTTTGCGTCAGTTATGGAAAAAGATACATTGATTTAAGAAGGAATCATGAAAGAGCAATTAATGCATATTTTTATGACAATAAATTTATTACTAATAAATAATAACATAGTTACTACACGAGAGCAAATATGGGAACCGATTACTGTTAATTATGCAAACATGACCCAATTCACAAACAAATTTCGTATCTATGCCTTAAAATATGACCTGCCATTTCTTCTAAGGAATCCGTTCAATATTCTATCATCATTTCTTCTCTATGAATGACATCTCTTCTCCATCTTCAAATGTTCACTTTTCTTTAAGTACTGTTTTTTTTAATCCTATTGAATTTTATGAATTCAAATTCTCAGAAACACAAGAAAATCCAGAATCAATCTACATAAAATCTGGATATGAAAGCTAGGTGCTTACTGCTCCAGATTTGAAAATGTCACCAACTATAGTATTGGTAATTGTTATCTACTCAGTTGACATTGTTGCTGCTTTTCATTTGTTAGGAAAGCTTTATCTTTACTAATATACGACCGGTGGTAGTTCTTTGGTTTCAGTTTTTAACTTTTATGCTATTGTGCAAAATTCTAAAATCATAATTTTCGTTTGATTAATTTTAAAATGTGGGGAGGAAAAAACTGAAATGGTATTATAATACTCCACACATTGTGTTGGATACATTCTTAACACAAATTGATTTTAGCAATTAAGGTTTTCTTAAGTTTCATGATAATATATTGCCCATTATTACATGATTTTATTCATGTTTACTTTAAAAAGAAAGAGAAGTAGGTAAACGCCACTTTCAGTTTACATTTAGTTGTTAGGCATGAACTAAATTTATGTCAGCAAGTGAATGTAAAATATCTTTAAGACTACATGACCCAGAATTGTATATTTAGATGTTTTAATAGAAAATGAATAGTCCAATGTAAAAATGACCTGCAATTGAGGTAACATTTATTACTCAATAATGTACTATGAATTCAAATTTTAGATTTGGATCATCTTTCAATATGCAGGCTATGAGAGTGTTTCAATAAAACAACTCAACTTTGTTCTTCTGATTTCGGACAAGGTGATATTTTACAGTGTTTTATGGTTTTATGGTTGTACATGTAGGGTTTTGCGCAGCGGGAAGGAGGCTAAGGCAGAGGAGGCTAGGGTGGTGAGTTTTTGGCCGAAGGTGGAGATGATGTAGGCAGGCCGAGGGTGGTGATTGGTGCACATCGGCAAAGTAGGAGGTTGGTGGTTCTGGCGGGTTGGATGCAGGCCGAGGGTGGAGGAAGGCAAAGGCAAGCAGATGGTGATACAATATTCCATGCAATCACTCTACACTGGCTCAGGCGATGGAGATGCATATGGTTGCTATAACTTCTTGGGAGCGGTAACGGGTGCATGGTCCTACACCTTTATACGTGTAGGCAACATCGATGACAACAACAATAAGGATCTTAAACCCATCTCTCAAAGACAGACGTCACTGTTCAAGCTTCATCCCATGGAAATAAGCCAGTGTCAAGATAATGATTACATGAATCAAGATGGCAATTTTTCGATTGTATAGAGTGCTTGACATTTTTATTTTAAGCCCGTTCTTTCTCATTGATAAACCATGCTATGTACTACCTGGAACAACCTTTGAGTTGTGTTAAAAGAAACATGTGCATTGGTCTGTGTTTTTTTATATGTTAGTGTGTATCTGTTTGTATTTATACAGCTTAAACAAACATTTGATACCAACTGATGAATGACGATGATGAATCTGTAAAGAAATAACTGTTTTGAATGATTAGATAGAGCTAATACAAACTAGCCATCATTAGACTATGCAGTTTGTAAGTTTGCTTTGTAAGTTTATTTGTTGAATTGGTAAAAAAATGAGTGAAATAAGAACGTGATATGTGACAAATAGACGTAAGTCAATCCATGTACACAATAGTTTGTATTATATCTATTTGACTATGCCGTTATAAATTTATAATGTATGAAACAAACTATCATAACAACTATGCCAAATAATTGCATATAAATAAATAACGTATATCACTACAACAAAAATACCCTATTACAACGCCCTTTTTACAACGGGCATTGGTTGCCCGTTGTAATAGAAGGCTATTACAACGGTCCATTCAGGCCCGTTGTAAAAGATGTCATATGTAATGCCTTTTTTACAACGGGCATTGATTGCCCGTTGTAATAGAAGGCTATTACAACGGTCCATTCAGGCCCGTTGTAATAGATGCCAACTTTACAACGGTCACAAAATGCCCGTTGTAAAAGGTTCCAAATTACAACGGTCACAAATTACCCTAATTTTCAATTATACTACACCCTTTATTAACAAAACAAGGCCGGCCCTTTTATTTCCTCCCCTCCTTCACTCCGTAAAAATGTTGGCTTGTGCCTTTGCTCGTTCATCTTTGCTCCAAATTAGGGCTTTGGGAAAAATTGAAGCCGCCATCTAGGTCTTTAGGAAAAATTGACTTTGGTTATTTGACTTTGCGATGCCTGACTCTTGTAGCTGCCGTCGCATAGATTTTGAGGTTGCGTGGAGTCGTGTCACGATTTTGGGAATGGAGGCGGGTTTGCTCGACTTGTGAGGTCGTTCAGGTGGTCGCGGATGATTGTAGATGTGTCGTGATTTCAGGGGAGGTCTAGAATTGGGTTCGCGGGTTGATGGAAGAGATACTTAGGTTGAATTGTGTGTTGTAGAGGGGTTTTGGGTTGCAATTTGGCGATTGAGGGTTTCAGGTTGCGGGTGATAAGAGGAGGAAGACAGGTGTTTGGTTGTGAAGTATGCAGGCAGAAGTGATTAGTTTTGGTAGTGGGCTGAAGTAATTAGTGTTGTTGGTCACTAGAGCAATCGAAGTTTTGTAATATAATAAAATTAATGCTTCATATCTGCGATCATAACAATCGGGTAATTTCTATATATAGTTTGCAAAATACGTTTGATTAATTACATTGTATAGCCGCATATATCAAGTACTCTCTATAATTTTTAGTTCAATCATTTTAATAAAAAATGTGTTTGTAACAATATATATTGTGTCTTAATTTAATTGATTAAATGCAATATTTGCATCATAACAAATCATGTACTCAACATATATAATTTGAAAATATGCAGGGTTACAGAAAACTGATTAATCTTTTTCCAATATCAGTAATGGTGAAACCAAAGAAATATGTAGCTTACGGTTAAATGAATTTATCTTACAATATAAATCTGATAGTAAATAATATTTTCTAAAGGTAAGGTAATGCAATGTTTTATAATTATGTCAAACATCATATTACTAGAAAGTCATACTGCATCTTAAGTTTAAAAGTCTGTCCCACATGTGCAAACATATTATATTGCAAGCATGTAGGTTTGGCATAATTCATATAGAACTATAATGAATTGTTGCTACAGCAGTTTAATATACCATACAATAATCATTAGAAGTGAGTCCTAGCTTTAATAACAGTGCAAGAGTGGTGAGCAGAGAATGATTTCAATGACTATAGTGCATATGAGAAGATATTTGTTAATATTTTATCTGTTTCATGGTTATACAAGTGTTACGTGGGGTTGATTTGTTTTTTTGTTTCATATGTTGTGTATGTAGGAAAATGATATTAGTCGGTTCTATTGTTAAATGATATTAGTCAGTTCTGATATGTGGATACATGTTTTAGGGATTTGTCCATCATTCGTATTTTCACTCTTATTTTTTCTAGTTCTAATTCAGAAATTTGACCAGATGATAAGGGTTCTTTTCGTATCCTAGTAATCATACTTATTATGAAATGTATTTCTGTTATATACATAATTTGATGTCATGGTATTGGTATTGCATTTTGCACGGACAGGGGTCAAACCAAACATTTGTCTTCTCTACAGTTCATGGAGAGCCAAGGTTATTTAGAGCTACTGGTATGAGTTGTAGTTAGTGCTGCTTTCTTGGTTTTCTTACAGCATTATCCCATGGCTGACTTTCCCTTGAATAATCAGTATCAGGCTAGCATGTTCATAACTCTATCATTGTTTGAGTGTTTGATGCATTATTAGTGAACTGTGAAGTAGAAAATGATAACCAACAACTTGTAATTTTTAAACTGAAATGGAAATCTGGAACTTCAATTTTCTGGTATTATCTGTACGTTAGAATGTGAAGTAGAGAATTTGTCAACCGTTTGCTTCCATTTTGCTGTTTTTTAGAAGTAGTTGTTGAGATCTTTCATGGCAAATTCTTGAAAGTATTTTGTTGCCCATACCAGTAGCATTTTTATTGAGAATGGTTTTTCAAGTTGAATGGACATTAGACACTCGGTTTGTTATTTTAATAGAATATACTAATAGTGGTGATTGCATAGGTGCAAATAGATACTATTACATGTGCGTGAAAGATTTATTGGCTTTCGGAGGCGGTGGAGGTTTTGCACTAAGCCTGGAAGAGGATCTGTAAGTAGTCTTGTAGTTGATATTTTTGAGTTGGATTCAAAAATGAATTTTTTTTGCTGATTCATTATTCCGAATATTTGGATTACCATCTTTCAGCATACTAGCGTTAATCTATTTTGCTTTGTGGAACAGACTTCATGGAACAAGTGGGCCTTGTGAAACATTTGGAAACACATGCTTGGCTCATAGCTCCGACTTTGAAATAAAGAATGTTGAGGTATTTTTAGACACTTCCAAGCCTTTTTTTCCTCCTTAATTCTCTCTCTTAACCATTCAAGGTTTCATTTCTTGAACTTGCCCTTTTTGCTTCTTTTTTTAGACCTTGCTACACTAAAAAACATAGAATTGGTATATTAGTTTCACCATTGCCAATGATGGATTCATATTAGACAGCATCCAAACTCAATGAAATAGGCTAATGTAATTTATCATCTTTAAAACTATGTGATTTTGAAAGCGAACAAGTTTCCCAGGCCACAGTAGGAATGTTGGTTCTTGATAAATATCCAAAACAACATGTGATACTGTTATGGTTGAGTTCGTGCGGTAACTTTCAGTTGAGATTAGCTGAATTGGGTGTGTTACTTACATTAATCTTAGGTACTTATCTTAGGCGCGTTGTATTATTAGAATTCAAGAATAGTCTGGAACGCCCAAGTAAGAAATATCTGAGCGGTAGTGTATCACTACTTTCCAACGTTTTTTCTTTACAAAACATCACTACTCCAACGTTTTGCTCTGTGTTTTTCAAATTCCATATGTTCATTAGATTAGTTTAAGTTTTTCTTTATCACATCAGCTACACAAAATCTATTGCATTGGCAACAAACAACTCTATTTTATGTAATATTACACAAAATATATAACAACATTTATATGAATTTCATGCTAAATAATATTCACTATTTCAACCGTGACTTCTTATGTATGCCTCTGTGACTTGAACTGCGCATTTAGTTAACCTGCTATCACACATATTTAAAAATTTCCATGCGTTATGTGTTCATAGCTTCGTTTGCAATTTGATTTACATTAGCAAGGATTTCTAACTTCACAAATGCAACATGTTTTATTACCATTTCATATTGAAGGCAACTGCTATTAGATGTTCAATTATCAAAAAAATTATTTTGTTTACTTAATTGGTTCTGTCCTGAATACCATTGCACCTTAGGCGTAACTCTTACCTTTCTTTCCTAACACTGCCGACTTTTTGAAACTCCCTTTTGATTGTGCTTTTCCCTGGCTAATATCAACAGAAACAATACCATTGGCAGTATTGATGTTTACTTTATTTTTTTCTCTTTGTTATGCTTCTAATTTCTACTTTAGTTAGATTAGCTGACCCTATAAGCCTGGCTGAAGTTTACTTCCATTTTTCTCCAACATCGATGTTTGTGCTGGCCGATTCTGCCTTAACTTATGCTACTGCAGTGACTCATTTTTTTATTAATTACCTTTACAACTTTCACTAACAATTTCTGTACATTACTTATGCTACACTACTACAAGTTAACGCATTGCATGGACTTTGGCATCCCATATATTGTTAAAAACCATTCAATGTTTCAAATTTTTGTTAATTGAAAGACAGTTTCCAATAAATGAGACTTTTCCCATTTTCATTTGGTTTTGTACACTTTGATGTATTCCAACTAGAATATACTGCTGCCAGATGCATCTTACGCATCTACTTTATTCCCTTGTTGATGTTAGCTATTTTCTTTCTTCTTAATTTTTGTGTTGAAATATTCAGATTTGCTTTTACTAATTTCCGCGTCTGCACATTATCGATTTGCCTTTTTGCTATATGAGATCTTGTAGTTACATTATTGTTGAATCTGGCCGTATAAAGCTATCATTTTCAGTAGTAACACATTGTCAAGTGCAGGTATGCAAATTGCTCAGTTTCAACATGGTCACTTTCCCCTTTTTCTGCATTTTTTGTTCACATGTTCTCCACTGATGAAAGCACTGTTGGTCAGGGAGTTGATGTAGGATGTGCAGTTGTATGCACTGTTCATAGGAATAGTTGTAGTATTGAAGGAGGAGGGACAAGCGCTGTGTATGATGGATGTGGGTGATGGTTGTTTGCTAAGGGGGTGATTGTGATGATGGTTATAGAAGTAGACAGTTGCAGTGATTGTTTGATGAAGTTGTTGTTTGGTTTGGTGAAAAGGAGGAGTGGTGATCAGGTAGTTGGATGGTTTTGATGGTGACTGTGAATGTTATAGTGTTAGATGGGGAAGTGAAGAGTTGTAGGAAGAGATGAAACTGTTGATGTTTGAAGGCACATGCACAGTGCCTATCTAAGTAGCGAAGTGGTTTGGGTAGTGCAATGTTTAAAGTGTGCAGAAGGGAAATGCACAGTTGTATGAGGGAGAAGTTAGTTAAATATGGAGGAAGTGAATGACTGTGGTGGGTGGTTTGTTTGTAAATGTGAAATGGTGCAGAGAACTAGGTAGAGAATTGGGTAGAGAACTAAATAAATGAAAAATAGTGTATATTAGAACTATGTCAATGTAAACTTATCTAACTTTTTGGAATGTCTTGGAATTTTATGACTCTAGCTTTTAGTCTTTTCGAATGTGATTTTGGTTGTTTTATGATAATATTTATTACTCGTTAAATTATTCATTATTGGTATGAAGGTATGCTGCTGTAATTTTTTTTTAAAATTTGCATTTATTTTGCAACG
This sequence comes from Allium fistulosum, assembly GCA_030737815.1. Classification (NCBI taxonomy): domain Eukaryota; kingdom Viridiplantae; phylum Streptophyta; class Magnoliopsida; order Asparagales; family Amaryllidaceae; genus Allium; species Allium fistulosum. The sequence goes on along the minus strand of CM060902.1, from coordinate 1,002,018,419 downwards.
GTCAGAAACCGTTGCAATATTCCATATTACAACGGGCATTGCCCGTTGTAAAAAGGTGTATTACAATGGGCATTGCCCGTTGTAAAAAGGTGTATTACAATGGGCATTGCCCGTTGTAAAATATGGGTGACCTATTACAACATCGCCTATTACAACGGTCCGCTGTCCGTTGTGGAACACATATTACAACGGGCATTGCCCGTTGTAAAAAAGCCTGTTTTGTTGTAGTGTATGCTCATAAAGAAATCAATTTCAAAAGGTAAGCTTTCATCATGAATATCTTTGCACCATTCTTCACTGTTCATATTTGTTGTACAACAATATGCGATGGACCAGTTCACCATTCTTCTAAGCACGCACCCTCCACTTCAGCCTTGCCTTCAAGCTTCAAGCTTTAAAGTGCTATGGTTCAACTACACATCAAAAAACAAACGTACTCCATAAAAAAATTAGGACCATTTGGTAGATGAGATTCAAAGTTTAAGGATATTGTTTGTTTTGAAAAAGCTTGACATGAAATAATGCATTTTGGTTTATACTTGACATGTATCGTAGAGCCTTCTAGGTAAGAAACGTCAAAAACATTTGGCCCAATTTGCTACAAAATGATGGTAGGTGTGTATGTAAATTAAACAATTAAATAGATGCATGCATGATGGTTATGGTGCAGAAAAAAGGTGAGGAAGATCACCCATGATGCGTCCAATGCCACAATTAAAATAAATTAGAAAGAAAACATATATACAAATGAGTGAGATCTGTTGATACACGTAAATACATGCAGTGTGTGTATTAATGTATTATATACATGATGCTTAATACATGTTTTATGTAGCAGTAATGTGTGTGTGGTATTGTAGTTCAACAGATTATTGTCTCATTTGTATGATTACTTTTTACTTCCATTCCATGCAGATTAATTGCTCAATGTTTCTGTAGATATTAACAGCAAACAGTTGTAACCTGCCATTTGTACTCTTTAAAGGCTATGTTTTATGGCAAGACATGGTATACTTGGCTTTTACATGCACATACGTACCACATAGCTATTTACACTCTGTCCGCTAGGACAGTCTGTTTCGTTCACAGCTAGGCTTCAAAAAAAAAGTATTCCACGTATCCCCTAAAGCCTTCTGAAAATATTGACGTACCTTATAATTTAATTCGCAAACAATTTCCAATTAAATTATCTTTTGCTTTAACGATTAATAAATCACAAGGACAAACCATTCCTCACGTTGGAATTTATCTTCCAGAGCACGTTTTTAGTCATGATCAACTATATGTGGCGCTATCCAGAGGAGTTGTACGAAACTCAACAAAGATTTTAGTACAAAATAGAAAGATTCCACGTAACAAGGGAACTCACACTAGAAATGTAGTGTACAAAGATGTTTTATTGTCGTGTAATCAAAACCTAAACTAATTAGAATTAAGAGTATCTTTTCCATCAAACTTTTTATATATAAATTATTCATTTTCAAAATCGTTTTGAATAATGTCATTCTACATTTACCAAAGGGACTTCATGATTTCACTTATATTTCATTTACTTTTCTTAACCTGTATTAATATATGCTTAAATTTGAAACTTTCGTTTACGTCAAATATATAACAATAATAATTTTAAATTTTTATGGTCATTATAGAAACATGTATTACATAAAATAACCCTTAAAAAAATGTTTTTAACTCCGCCATCACCTACTAATTAGTGATGCCGGTCTCAAGCCCGGATAAAGGAGGAGAGAAAGCAATCTATAAACAAATGGTGACATTTTTCTTCGTTCACGTCAAGAGACTGCAACACTATAGTCATGTAGGAATACCAGCAAAATGGCAGATGAGTATGCAAACTGAACCGGTAAACTGATGTAGTTGTAGGACAAGGTATGTTTTGGACCAGGGATAAGCTGAGGCAGTTGTAGGTCAAGGCATGCTTTGGACATGGGATGACCTGAGCATACTAGCCTACTCTGGATATGCAAACAAAATCTGAGTTACTTGCAACCTCATGCCATGGTAGGGACTACAAACCATCCAATTATTTATACAATATGGCGCATGCATGTAAAAAGAAGTCACCTATTATATAAAAAGTAGTACATGAAAAATATATACACTGAAAAAATATGTATGTTTGTATGTACTATTTTACATTAAAAAGAAATTAACTCACGGTTGTATTTACATACGTCTAACGGACGTGCCATACATACTGGTGAAAATAATAATAATAATAATAGCAATGAGCGTTAGCGCTTTGCGCGTAACGAAGACACCTGAATTGTTTTTGTACAAATTGTATTGTATTTGTTTAATACGTTTATAAAAAAATGTTTTGCACAAATATTTAGCTATATTTTTGAGTTGAATCATACGTGGTTAATTTGAATTTTTATTTTTAAGTTTCAATATCTAATTTTTTGTTAGTTTAAAATTTCATTTACATTATTAATTTATAAAAAACAAATTTGTAAAGTAGTTTATTTGTTAGATCATATTTTTAAGTGATATGAAGACTTGGTAAATATTATAGAGGAAAATTTGAATTTGTAAAGAAAGCTTAATTTTCAAATCCTAATGTTAAACGATGCTAAATTTTCATAATATATATAGAAAGACATTTTTTGTATTTTACGCTGACACCAAAAAAGTGTGACACCAAGTGTATTACAACTATTAATAAAGAATTATATATAAGTGTATTTTTGAAACACTACTAGAAACATTGTTTATTGCGACGCCAATTTCCGACGGCCGCCGACGGCTCGTCTTTTTTTGCGACGGTTGCCAACGGCAAGCAAAAGCTGTGACATTAATGAAAATAAAATAAACTAGCCGACGACAGCCGTTGGAAGTCGTCGCAAATACAGCCGTCGCAAAATCGTGAATAACCTAGTCCCAGGCCGACAATTTTCTTCGTTATCTTCCTCCCCAAATCTCCTCCTTCGGCTCCTCCAACACCTCCTCCATGCCGTCAGCAAGCCTCCACGCCGTCAGCAAGTCTGCATCTTTAATTTTCAACTCTCTCCATCTGCTATTCCTCTCCAAGAAGGTTTAATTTATAAATCCCATGTAATTTTGATTTGGTAAATTAGGTTTAATTTGTTGTTTTATTATTTTATAATACCGCATTGATTATTTGTTATACTCTATTGAATGCTAATTAGGTTGTTATTATAATTGTTTATCATTTAAATGTTGAGAAAAATAATTTTTTTATTGTATATGTGCGTTAATTGGTGTATATATGTTGATTAATTAGTGCATACGCACATTAGAGCTAGTTTGGATTAATTAGAGTCGATGCTCAGGATTTAGTGTATGCGTTTTGAGATGACGAAAACGACGATTTAGTGTATGTGTTTCTTAGAATGTAAATAAATTATTGTAAAAAATTGTTGTATATTACACTTTACTTTTTATAAATCCCTTATATAGTTTTTGGCCCCGTCTAACAAGTATTGTATATGATCGTTGTATGGATATTCGTTTTTATCAAAGAACAGACATTTATATTCATCTGATACAATATTTGTCTGATTTGTCCCTGTATTGGACAAGTTACAAATACAATAAAGTAATTATATTTTGCAAATCATTTCATTTTAAACGATTCACAAAATTTTGACAACACTTTCTTTTTGTTCCTTGTGTACACGCATATGTGTACGATACATGGAACAAATCTCATTGATTTGCATGGTTATATTTTATGTTCTGTGATTAATTGTTGAAATAAAAAAATATAGTTGTGGTATTAGGAAGATTATAAATTTACTAGATTGAAATTAAATTAGAATGGAAGTACTAAGAGGAAATAAGGTGCCCTTAGCACACACTTTCTAAAATAGTAAGAAAAAAATTGGTGGATGAGTCACCGCTTTTTAACCCTATTATCTCATTCAACCCTCATACCCTGTTCTGATTAATAAAACTCAAAATTTTCACTAAGCGTCACCTAAAACCCTAGATATCATTTGCAACCCTCTTCTTCAACGAAATCGTAACTTTTGCTAGAGGACACAAGAAGTTAAACATCCCTTTGACTATGACCTTGTTCGTGGCCAGACGATACTCGATCGAGAATGAACAAAGTCTGCCATGGAGATGGCCAAATGAATAAAAAGTTCTGTTTAATCAAGATAAAAATACTTTAACAACGGTAAAACGATACTACACAAATGAATATAACTGAGAAATCACAAGAATTTACTTATATGTATGTAGTTATAATCAGTAATAGGATTGCACAGACACATGCATGTATAATATAAGTAAATCACATTACAAGCATTTATATTATATATGCGTGTAGTTGTATATAGACAAGTAAAGTTAAAGTACAAGAATGTAAATACGAACAAAGGTTGTACATAAAACAAAAATCTTTATTTGCAACCACTTTTCATACAAATGTTGTGGAAGCCAGTCCTGCTCAAACTCGGCCTATATGCAAAGAAAATAAAACACATCAAAAAGAAGACCAAAAGAAGTTGTCTTCGAAGTACATCAAAAACACTGCAGCTGCTTTTGCAATATCCAAGTAAGGAAGCCTGCTTCTTCTTCTGCTGCTTACTGTCACCTTTAAGATCGTCTTTCACCAGGCGCTTCTTTGACTCCTTCCCATTCTTGGATTTCCCCTTTTCAAGTTTTCCCTTCCCTAGGCCACTGCCCTCAGAGTATGTGGTCTCTCCTTCAATAGTGATGATGATTGGGTCTTCAGTCTTGTCAATGGGGGCGGAGTCAGAGGATCTTGAGGAGCCGTTAGTATCTCTACCCTTTGGAGGCTTGATTTTGAGGAGAGGAATCTTCGAAGTAGGATCTGTTTGTCCTGGGCCTGTGGGTTCTTCGGTCTTAGGTTCTTTCTTGATTTTGATTTTTGACATGCTAAGCTTTAATCTCCCCACCATGGAAATCAAATCGGTTGGGCATGCAGCACTGGTGGTTGTAATGTCTTTCCCAAGGGGCAGTGAGGTATCATCCGTTTCCTCTAAGGCCTCAATTTTCAATGAATCGGAACCGGGGACGGAACTGGATGGAAGGACTGGAGCGATCAGTCTTGTGGTGATGGAGGTTGAGTCGATCAAAATAACAAAGAGGCCCAAACCATGTGTAATTGGTGGCAGAGGAGGATGAAGTAAGGGTGACCGGTAAGTTAACAAACAGTGAAGTAAAGGTCACCGATGACCTCCAATGAGAACCAAAGCTTCCTAAATACGGGAGAGACGAAGGAAATACCTTTGCTAATTAGAGTTTCTTTGGCCAAGGATTTAGTGACTTCACCTTTCTCTATTGTTGACTTCATTGGTTGAGAAACATGAGCAAGAACGTAAGGCACGTTAGTAGTCAGGGCACCAGGAGCTGGGATTGTAGTTTGGGTAGCCTCGAAGCTGGCTCCCACGGAAGTTGGAATTTCCATCACAGACTCTTTGGATTTTGGAGATGACCATTCTACTTGGCCAAATGCGCTAGGACCAACAGAAGCCTAGATGGAAGTTTTACTAGTAGCTGCATCCTCTTTAACCATGATTGCCATGCCTTTCTCCAGGGTCATAATATCATCGGCGTCAAAGTATTTGGAATTTTATTGATTTTCGTTGAGGCCTTCACCAAACACAGCTGTGCGATTCAAGATTTCCTCCCAGGCTTCGCCAGAGTAACCAGATAGCTGCTTCCCAACCATTCAGATTCTTATCTTCAATTACATCGGCAAAAATTGCTGCAGGATGGCGTTCATTTCTCCTTGGCCGCTTGGTCCTTGAGCTACTTTATTTCGACTCCAGCACAACCAATTTCGACCTGAGCTTCTACATTCACCTCTATTTTGGCTCTTACACTGACCTTGAGTCTTTCAACTTTAGTGTTTGAATTTCCATATCTTCGGCTTAAAGCGTCATACCTTTCTCCTTGATTGCCTTATCCTTGGTATTGACCTTATCTATGAGCTGATCATTCTCAAGGTTGGCCTTCCAGAGTTGATCATTTACTACATTGATGGCTTAAGTGTGTGCGTGTGACATCTTCTGAATTAATGCCTTAGAGTTCTGGATGATATATGAACTTCATCTTTTTGTTCTGTGAGCTCGACCAACTCATTCTTGTAATAAGTTATTGTATTGTCATAACTCTTCATCTCCAATTTAAACGATTGAATATCTATCTGGTTAATTCTGTTGATGTTGGAGAGAGCAAAAGTCAGTTTCCTCAACTCGAAAAGTTGGTCTACAAGCTTAGTAACCCCTCCAACTCTGCGATTGGCTTCTTTGCATGGGTATCCTCAATATCATGATCAAACTTCACCCCTTTCAGGAAGAGGCTAGGAAAGGCAGTCTGCTTCTTGGTCATCATGGTCATGGACGAGTGGTGGAGGTGGAGCAAGACGAGCAGAAGCCCCCTTGGATTTTTTAGAGGTTGGTATAGTAGCAATAAAGGATATATCATCTGGACTTGTTAAGAAGGAAGTATGGGTAGAGAACGTGGTTGGGAAGAGCCAGAGGTAGGACCATGACCGTCGTAGGAATCATGGGACTTCTTTCCTTGATCATAGTGCTCTCTTTCCTCTATTAGGCATTTCCTTTTGTCCCTATCCGCAAAATATTCCAACTCCTTCCTTTGTAGACTCTCTTCTTTGGTTTTTCAGTGCGATGAAGAGTGATGAGGGTTAGGCTTTAGGGTAGTACCCCGATGCTCGCTAATACCCAAGCATAGGTGGTGAAAGTGATCTCTTCCTATTGTAGCTGAAATGAAAGAAAAGGGTTGTATAAGTTTCGGAACACTGAAGTAAGAGCGAATGTAGGATATGAGTGTTCATGATCCTAGAAGTGTGTGGCCTAAGTGCTTCATAGACCGTGTTCGAAGGGTAGCAAAGACCGGGTTTCGTCTCCCTCAGCTAGAAGGTCACTGGATGGACAACTAAAACCTAAAGGATACCCCTTGATAAGATCATCGATCGGGATGTCAAGATCACTTAATGAACCAAAGATGTTTTCAGAAGATTGTGTACGAGGAGTCACCTCAATGGCTGGAGTTTTACTTAGACTGGATGGTTACTGTAAGGATTTGATAATTAATCTCTTTGAGTGTGGCAAAGAAGGAATTTCCATGCCTTCGGAGGAGGTCTCCCCATTTGACTCATTTACATCGTAATCTTCGTCGTCATTGTCACCTTCATCTTCCTACTCGCCTTCTCCTTCCTTACATGCATCTCCTTCTTCCAATCTTTCTAGCCTTCTTCTCTCTTCCACACTCTCTTCATGCACCTCCTCGATGATGTTCTCTTCCACCACTCTATCCTTTCCTTCATTGACATTTGCCTCAGTCGACAGACCTTTCGGCACCCCTTTGGATATCATTACCAGAGTTGCAAGTGGTGGTAGGAGATCAAGTAGCAACTATGGCTCTCTTGGGTGGAGGTTTAACTAGATCAAAAAATTGCTTGAGATGTAGAAGACCATATTGGCGAAGATTCTTGTTTTTTAGAAGGTATAAAGTGGTGCAATAACAGATGTTGATCTCCTTAAGGGTCTTTAAGGTTTTGGAATGCACATCACTAGCATCTCATTCGAGAAGATCTATGAAGAGAATGAAAATAAAGTTAGGGACTTTGGATGAATCGAATCAAAATGTGGAAAGGAAACCAAGGAGGAAGCCTTACGTCTGGACAACTAGAGCCGGTTAAAGCTGAAAGGGCATCTAACGAAGAAATATTCATTCTGAAAGCAAGAACGCTTGTTATGGATCCATAGATAACTTTGCAGGGACACCAGGCTTCGACGTTATTAAGGATGGCGACTTGCCTCTCTTCTTGAAGCTTAGAAGGTGTGTTAGTTCTACAAAGGTCGGAGGTCGCTGTAATTGTATCATCAACAAAACATACAAATAATTGCATCATTAATAGTTGTTATTGAACGTCTGGCTCCAAATGGAGTAGACATGGAAGCCTAAGCAATAAAAGAGCCGGCTTCGGGAGGAGTAGAAGGTTTAGAAGTGCCTTTGAAATGTGGCAATCGAGGAGTCATTCTAAACTAGAAAACTTAATAGTGAACATGGTTAGGTAAGTTTTATTTTGATTTTCTATTTTAATGTAGACCCATATGACAAATGCCTGGATTCCTATGGATGTCGATGTGTGTTGATCAATCGAATTCTGAATGTCGACCAAGACAATTTGAAGTGTCAATCTATGTAGTATGTGTCCTATGTCCTATAGACGATGAACGGAACATTTTGTGTAAATAGCCCATTCATGCTATTAAAGGAGTTTCATCGCACGATGGAACTATGTATCAGAACTTACCTGTTATTGTCGGATGATCGACAACGGCACCACCGTCTGAAGCGACGCGGAGCCTTCTTTGCAGGAACAAGGGATTGTGCAATAAGTTAAAAGTGCAATGTGGTAGACTATTCGAGCACCATTGTTTGTTCGTTGCGACCGTTCTTTGGAGAGAATTATCCTATTGTAGTTCAAATGATGGTTTGTGATCGACCAAATTTTGGTGGGAATTATTCCAAGTTTTTCAGAGAGCCAGAGCATGAAGTTATAACAGAGTGGAGTTTCCTCTTAAATGATTAGAAGCAGGAGTACCGAGGACATAAAGTCAACACCAAGTCATTAGAACATCGAGTATTAGAGGTGCCCACTTTGGATCAGACCCGAATCCATCCATAGGGTATCCTAGAACATACCATAACCACAAAGATGATATGATGACCGATCACATTTTTGAAGACATCGTGCTCTCAATCGTACGAGAACTCTGATCGACGATCCCCACTATGGCCATGGCAATGCTTCCTTCAAAGTCCCAACTTGGTATGTTGAATATGAATCCGGACTTAAAGAATTCAGGACCAAATTTTTGAGGCAGTGGAATTTTTTTGGTGTTGGAAGAAAGGTAGCAGCATTTAGTGATGGTCGAGATTGGGGTGATGGCGATGATCAAGAGTGGTCGAGGTTGAGAGCGATTATAACAACCTTACTTTCTACGCCGTAAGGAAACATAAATTTAGTTAAAATAGAAATATTCAAATTTAATTTTTGATAATTATTATTTCAAAAATAAATTGTTACTTAATTGAAGTTTATTTAATAAAAGATTTTGTTTTAATAAATTGAATTAAATTAATAAATTCTTTTAAGATGATATATTAAGCTAGATAAAATGTATTAAATAAATATAAAATATTTTAGAGGTGTAAATAGTTTTTATATGATTACAATAGTTGAAAAATATATTTAGTTTACATTGGAATAAACAATAATTAAATAAAAATAAATGAGTATTGAATTGAATAAAATTGTCCTATTATCGAAATATAGTTTGTAGAATGAAGTATAAATTAAATTAAATCGGGTTAGGATTTATTTACAAAAAAATACAATGATTATTCAGAAGGAAAGAAAAGAAAAATTAATAAAATTAAAAGAGCCCAAAAATTCAAGCCCAAGCCCAATTAAACTCCTTCTTTTGTTTGTAAACCTATTTCCCCAACTCTTCCATATTTTGCCAATAGCCCCTATCTTTCCATCATAGCCCTAGAACGCTAAATCGATTTCCGTAAAGAAGTTACGCATGAAGGGGCTTGAGCCTGGAAACATCAACGAATACTAAAGGGGTAGGATGAAAGTCACGATGTAGTAGAGCGACCGAAGATAGATTCATGCATGTATATGCATGTTTGTGATGTAGCAAAGACCAGCAACGTTGGATGCTGGCCGTAAGGTGGTGGTTGAAGATGGAGGAGTGTGGATGTGTGTGTATGTGATTGGGAGGATGATGGAACTTCGTTGGCAGTGATGACAATGGGGATCCACGTTGGTGAGTTGGTGATTATCGGGGCTGAAAGGTGGGTCTAGCAGTGGCAATAATAGAAGCAGTGTGTGCTCACGTAAGCGGTGCAACAGGAGGTGAGGGTGATGTGAACGGCAGTGATGTAGCTTGTTAGTAGTAAATGTTATTGCTTGGAATTTGGGTGAGTTTCTAACTCACGTCACTTTCTATTTGTCATTGCTTGTTATATATGTATCCCAATTATTGATTGAATTGCTTAGTTGAATAGATTGTTTGGGATATTGGACATGATTTTGTGTTTGATAGTGAAATTTTATGTATGTTGAATCATCAAAAATAAAAAGGAGATGCTATCCAAATGCATTTTCATTGTGTAGTTTCTGGGATAGTTTGGCTCACATTCCTAACAAGTTTTAAAATAGATAAAACATCCTTCACAACCAACATTTACGTTTCCGCTCCCTATTTTCAAATTCACGCACGCAAAAATACACGAATACCCTTTATGTTTTAAACTTTTCAAACGTGTATAACTTTATTTACAAAAACCTGATCAACATACCGTTTTCACCAAAAAATCACAAATTTTATGATCTTTAAAACGAGATCCATTGTTGATACCAAAAATTTATATTTGTATTAAAGGTGCAATTATTTCAAATATTTGCAAACAATTCATCAAATATTTAACCGTTCGATTTTTTTTCAAATTTATAAAAATTGCACAAAATTGCAGATATTTCTGCAACTATATGGTATAGTTGCAGAAATGTCTGCAACTATTTGGTATAGTTGCAGAAATTTATGCAACTATATTGTATAGTTGCAGAAATATCTGCAACTATTGCATATAGTTGCAGACATTTCTGCAACTATTGCAAATAGTTGCAGAAATGTCTGCAACTATTGCGTATAGTTGCAGAAATTTCTGCAACTATTGCTTATAGTTGCAGAAATAACTACAACTATTGCAAATAGTTGCAGAAATGTCTGCAACTATTGCGTATAGTTGCAGAAATTTCTGCAACTATTGCTTATAGTTGCAGAAATAACTGCAACTATTGCGTATAGTTGCAGACATTTCTGCAACTATTGCAAATAGTTGCAGAAATGCAACTATTGCAAATAATTGCAGAATTATCTACAACTATTTGCAATAGTTGTAGAAATTTCTACAACTATTGCGTATAGTTGCAGACATTTCTGCAACTATTGCATATAGTTGCACAAATGCAACTATTGCGTATAGTTGCAGAAATGTCTGCAACTATTGCGTATAGTTGTAGAAATTTCTGCAACTATCGTATATATTTGCAGAAATTTGTTGCGATTATTTATAACTGCAAATATTAAGAATATCATATTTCATAAAAAAAACTCGATTCGTCTTCAATTTAATTACAGTTTTTCATTTAAATCGAAAAATAAGAAGAAGAATTAGAGCTCGCAGTGAAACGCAGGGGTAATTTGGGGAATAAATTAGCGGAAAACAGAAACAGGGACGTAGAATATATATTCTTTATGACAGGGACCCGCTTTGAAATTAAGTTCCGTTTTAAGGATGCGTGACTAATTTTCACTTCTTTATATGTTGCGTATGCATTGTACAAAGGACCAAAGTTCGATGCAATTCGACTAGGGTCATGCGATAAATTTGTATAGACGATTGGTTGATATTTCAGAGAATTTTATTTTATTATTTTAAAAGATTTTGGAAAGCTTTCAAAATTATTTTAACGACTAAATAATTTCATTTCAAGTGATTTTATTTATAAAAACATTAGAAAAGTAATTCTATTTGAAATAAAGTTTTATCCAACTATTATTTAAAAGAATTCTTGTTTTATAAAAGTGGTTGGATATTAAAAAGATTTATAAGAAATTGTTTTGGATAGGTAAGTTCCTTTTTAAATGAAAATAGAAAATTATCTAAGGCGTTTGAGAGTATGGAACTTAGATAAATATTAATAAAGGATTATGGAAGTATTTTCGTAAAGGTATTTCTTTCGTAAAGTTTATATTCAATAAAAGGATTCAAGGTATTTTAAAACGGGGATTATTGATTATTTATACTATTTTTAGTAATTTTTTAAATATTCGCCCCTTTTCATATATCATGGTTCGAAATTAATTTGTTGGAGATTTATGAGAAATTCTATATGATAATAATATTGACTAAATGGTAAAGTAACATCGAGCGGTATGGGACATTCAGTATTTTTATCCAATTACTCTTTTGGCTCATTGTATAGAATAAATGTTTGATAAGGAGTGTATTTTAGGAGCATTGAGTAAACGAGCTAGTATCACTAGGTGGTATGGGGCGCTTGTGCTAATATTTGTTCGATTAATTTCTGTAAGTAGATGTCACTCATATAGGGTCGAGTATACGGGGTATTATACTTGTGGTGACACAAACAGAGAGTAAGTAGGCTGAGAGCCATGAACGTGTCGATCTATTGTGTGTATACTCTTATTATACGTTGTGGAGTAAACGAAACTAAGCTAGTATCCATCTTAGTAGGCTGATTGCAGGGGCACTCCCTTGTGGCATACCTTTTTGATGTGTATGGTTGAGAGCCACGGCTAAGAGCCACTGCCCCTGTGTCACATAGGCCAGCAGTCGATTACCATTGGGGCACTTGTAGGGTATTGACCATTGCATAGCGTAGTCTTGCACTAGATGGATATTGGGTCATGATGGCCATTGAGGTAACTTAAGACTATAGGAGTAGCACTGAGAGCATTCAAGGAAGGCTCCTAGAGTAGGTTGAGAGCTGTCAGTCTCCCATCTGGTTATTATTGATGAGTGCTATATACACATATTTATTCGCCTAAATGAGACCATTATGTATACAACTAAGAGCCGATCAGATCATTTATTGAAACTGACATCGAAATAGATATTTATGATGCTAATAGCACATAGTATTGAGAGAATATCCATGATACTGAGAGTTGGGTGGATAATATAGGTTTGAGAGGCTGTATGGTTATTTCATTGGCCGAGAGCCAAATCGATTAATATGAGGTTTAAAGTCTAAATGATCATTATGTGATTATCACGGATTATTCATGATATTGTGAGTCCATGAAGTTGATGGTACACATCGATTATTCCGCTATCAAGGATAGTTAGAGATGCTAAGAACATGGAGTTGGATCATGTACATCTTTTATATGGTTATTTGAGAGATGACATTGGCTACCAAAGGTATGCCATATTTATACTTTACATATATTTGTTTGATGTTCATTTGTTCATTATCATATATGTTGAGTATGACCTCAAGTATGTCTACTTTATGATTATCAAAGAGGTAACCTTGCGCATAGCTGTGTGCTTGCCATATAGTACTTGATGATTTTTTGTATTGATGATAGTTAGATGTGTCTGATATTTCATCCATTTTGATATTATACTTCTTGACGTGTTATTTGATTATTTAGTGATTGGGTGATGATATATGCATGGTAAGTGGTATGGTGTCATAAATATATTGAGTTATCTGCATGCCACATTAGGATATGTAGTTGTTGCTATCTTTTGAAACCTACATTCTAGATATAGTCTGACCTATGAGTTATTTATATTATACTCGAGTCAGTTCGAGACATTGCAGGTGTAGTGATGAAGTGACCAACTTTTGTGTGTTGGGCTTAGAAGGGGATAGTTATATATTAGAGAGTTGAGTATCATTTTGTATTTCTGTAGCTACATATGTACATGTGTTGTTGAGATGTATATATTGGGCATGCTATGTATGTTTTCGATGATAGTGGGCCTATTTAACTATTTTTGTAGACCCACTAGTAATTGTGTATATTTTATATTATATGTTATTGCTGCATTGATGACTCTGTGATTTATTTTATATTGTCTTTTGTTTTATTCTGAAAACACATGTGTTTATTGCTTTGCGCTGATACCGAATATGTATGGATAAGTAGTATATGATTTTGGAATACGTACCTGTGTTATCCCAAGGAAATATTCACATGTGATAGCCTAATATCGCCTTATTCTCCGTATTATATGAAAGTATTACCTAGTAATACTCTTTGGTGGTATGGGTATAGAGGTGGAGTGTTACAGTTGGTATCAAAGCAGGTTTAGAAAAATACAAATTAAAAGAGACATGAGTCTTGGCCTTAGATGAGACCTAGAGTTTTTGTCCTTGTCCCCACCCGTGAGTGGTAGATTATTATTTATACTTAAGTGATAGTAGGAGTATACGATGGTTATTAGGTTATTCATTTAGGGATGTACTTGTTACTTTCCTACTATATTATATCTCTACTTCTATCTTTCAGTGTGTTTATCTCCATATGAGATGAAATGTTTGTTCAATGAAAATTGTGAAGGTGGAAGTTTTTAGTCAGATCCATAGAGTCGGCATTGATGAAGTAGATTAGACCTTTATGTGGCTTAGAAGTAAGAACGGAGTTGTTTGGTTATATAAGCTTTAAAAGGCCTTAATATGAATCTCTCATATTGGATACATCACATAAATAAGTTGTGATGATGTGAGCTTGATTTGAATGATGCAAAAATGATTAGAGTTACGTAGCAGAAATAAATAGACTGCTTTCCACTGAGTATATGTGTTTGTTTGATTGATTTGTGTTGAGTTGTGCTAATGTTAAATAAATAAATCAATATATTATTTGGGTTTAGTCTGGAGCGAGAGATTGAGTAAGAGTATTCACTCAAAGCTGTGAACCCACAAAGGTCTGGATGAAACCAAGATTATTAAAAACTAGTGATTTTTCTTCTTCCAAAACTGTAAGGGAATTAGGGAAACAATTTTATAAAAGAAAATAATAATGTGTATATATAACTAAGATATTGAATGGAAAAAACACAAGTGAATGCTTTCTTGTTGATATGAATGGATAATTGGTGGATGTTTACTTGTATTGTTATTGATGAGTGATTTGCTGATTATAGTTATAAATTTCTTGAGTATATATATATATATATATATAATTAATTAATTAATTAAAAACGCGAGATGGATTTAAATTGGATGTTTACTTTAAGTATGCATGGATCTATGAAGGTGATATATGGATGATTGTGAGTGAAATATTATTTGATTTTCAATATAAAGATTAATTATAAATAATTTTAGCAAAATTGAGTATCTATTTTAACTAGAAATATTTTTGATAAAGTGTATATATATGAGGTACTAGAAAATATTTTAATACAGGAAAGTCATTATTTTACAAAACCAAATTATTAAAGGTCATATATATATATATGTATGTAAATATTTAAAATAAATTTTTGAAGTAAATTTCATGTTGATTTGTCCGTTGAGTGCTTAAAAATTCTGATCAATGTGCCTGATCAACGTTATCGATAAAGATTCTTTAACACTAGGATGAGACATATGGATACAAAGTTTTGAAAAGTGATGTAATATTATGAAGAGATGTGATATATTTTGAGCTATATTAAAACTAGTGTTTGAAATAATATTTTGAAGAAAGTTATACTTGATGTTTTGAAGAGATTAGAAAAATATTTATGAAATGAGCATAACGTTTTAGAAAATGAAGAATTATTATTTTGAAAGAAGTATGTAATTTAAGGAAAAGTACAAGTTATATTAGAAAGGTGTTTTAGAAAGAAAATAACATTTTAAAGAAACATTTCGAGCCACGTATTGGAAAGAATATAGATAAAGGTCTAAGAATTGATATAAAACATTTTGAGAAGAATAATATTATTTTGATATGGTGTTTTAGTAAAGTTGGTGACACGAAGATATGTAATATATTTTGAATTTTTGGAAATTTCTTTGGCATGAGAATATATATATATCGGCTGGGCTTTATTTCATTTGTTTTGATTTTGTACATGTTGCTACTGTATTATGTATTGTTTGTATAATTTAGTATGTACTTCATGACTAGGTGGTGCCATACTCTTTTTCCTTACTGCTCTAGTAGGATTTCTAAGGAGACGGCTAGAGTTTTTATACGTCGATAAAAGGAACAAATTCTCATATATATATATATACATGTATGTATGTATGTATGTATGTGTGTACATATGTACATATGTGAGTGTGAGTAATACTGAGGTAAAATAATGATTTATTTGAAAATAATAATGATATCTTAATATGTTTAGATATATTATATGATGAATGCAGTAATCGTGCATTAGTGGATAGCTGAAGTCAATGGTGAGGCAATGTTGATTATACGATCAACACTGCAGCCAATCAGCGAAGTAAGCCGCTAGAAATTCATGGTGAAGCAACATTGTTAAATTTATACATATATTGGAATTTGAAATTTGAATGGTTGTGATGTTGCAATTGTATGCCTGCCATATTGTATGATTGTATGTGACTTGGATGAATTTGTGAGTGTATTTTTGATGTGATGCATTGTGATATAAAAAATTATACACACACAAGTTTCCAACTAGAAGTAATTTTTGAAACTATTATGGTAGTGTAAACCTTAAGTAAAGGATTGATTATTTTAAGAAAATTATTTGTGTGAATAACATGTACTTTTGAGAAAAGTTATCAAGTGTAAAATGAAATGAATATTTGGAGTAATCTTATGAAACTAAAGTAAATTTTTTTGAGATGAAATGGTATTCCATGAATATTTGGAATAAAGCATCGATTTTGTGAGTTTTATGGTAAAGTGAAAATTTATAATAAATAAAGTAATAAATATATTATGAATTTTAAATTTGATTTTTGAAAGAATTATTCGAAGGAAATTTTGTGTATAACAATTTCAAGTATCAATGAAGATCTTTCATTAAAGCGATAAAGAAATGTGGTTTATTAATGTGAATTTAGTAGTCATATTATTGTTGGCTTATATTGGAATTAAATTCTATTTAAAAAGGTGGATAAAATTGAATTGTGAACAATTTTGGAATACGATGTTTGGTCCAAATTTTGTAGTTTCAAAGGACAGGAAAATTGATTTGGTAATGTTAAAGGATAAAAATTATGAAATTTTAAGTTTGAATTTTTGTAGTAAATAATCATAACTTTTCATTTTGAGATCGGATTTTATAGAATTATCTTTCATTGGGAGGGTGTTTTCATAAGTAATAACTTTGATGTTTATCGCTTTTCAAAATTTTGAAGTTCCTAATGCTAAAATCTATTTTTAAAATTGAATCAAAATTCTATTCCGAGCATGAATTTCTTGAGTGATAGTTTTGTGTTCTTTTGATCATAACTTTCAAACGGTTTGTTCGATTTTGACAAACTTTCCCTTTAAGGAAATCTAATAAGATGAGCAACAACATTTTTTTAAGTGGTTCACAAAATTTTATCATTTTTTAGGCTGAAAAAGCAAATTTGAAGAGTGGACCTGCATTTTTTTAACCATTTCAGAATTTACTACCTTTGGAAAAAATACTATAACTCAAGTTGTAGCTGACATTTTTGCAACCCGAAATTTATTTTGAAAAGCTAATATACTACGCAACAATTCCTCCTTTGGAACCACTACATAGTTTGGTGTATTTGATCTTTAAATTTTTTGTTGGAAAGTGGTTTAAATATGAATGTGATGTTCCTTTTACATTAAATTAATGCATACTTCTTTTACTTCTTCATATTCGATTAATATTGGAACTTTAGTTGAGAATAGGCATTTATGAAACATATTTGGACTATTTGGCGATGTTGGCTTTCTTTTTTACTTGCATAAAAGTAAGATAGCTCACTTGAATGCTAAAACAACGTATGTTTTTCATGTTTATCGATATATATGTTGGTATATTATTTCCTCCTGTTTTGGTATGCCATATCGATTGGGAGGTACATATATTGTGTTTTGATTTTCTGGAACGCTCCCGTACAACGAAGACTCTGCCAAAATTTTCTGAAAGATTCGACGGTTAGTAAAAATTTCACAAAAATTTATCGTACGCGAAAATAGAAAGTCGTTAAATGAGTCTGTTTAAATTGTATCATACGATAAGAGAAGTTAGAAAGAGAGAGAGCCACATAGAGGATTGAGTGGTTTAATTTTGATATAAGGTCGTAGATATGAAGAAAGTTCAGGAAATGAGTTATATGTGACATATCCCTATAAAAATTGCAAGGACGCAATTTTCTTAAGGAAAGTCTGTAATAGCCATGCTTTCTGTGCCGCAATAATATGTAAATTTAATAGAAATATTCGAATTTGATAATTATTATTTTGAAAATAAATTCTTACTTGTAACAACTCACACCTTGGTGGGTCCGAATTTCGACTAAATTTAAACCCAAGTCCATTAAGGTACGAATTGTTAGTGTTGGTAACATGTAATAAACATATATGGGAGAGCGTACCCACTACGGAATAGTAAAATATAATAAAACATATATACCGACTTAGGCTACTACCTTGGAATCAATACTATTCTTTGCATATCTAGTTGCCTTGTCAGTGCCAAGCATGAATGAGAAAACCTCTCCATCAACCATTCCTGTCTTGCTCCAATAGTCTGTTCCTTTAAATCTATCATGTGGATTGTAATGAGGAGGGGGCCAGAACAATATTTTAGAGACTGGAAATTACATACTTTATCCAAAACACTAGTTTATGCTCATTGGTTTCTATTTAAGTTTTGTGTCTATTATTCACGGTTTATCCATTTGATTCCATACGTGTGCACGATATATCCAACTTTCTCTGAGTATAACTATATATATACACATACATATATAAGCATTGTACTACCCAAAAAGGAAACCTCGACCACTTAATACTTCTTAAATAGAGAAGAGGTAGAATCAACGGCCATTTAATACCTTCAACCTCGAAGTGGGTTCTCCATAACGTAATCGATAGTCGACCGGCCTTAACTACGAAGGCCGATAACTCATAGATGCGACTTTATAATTTAATTAGTCATATTACTAATATATCTCAACGACTTGTTTAAGAGTTAACTAGCCCACCTCCGATAAACAAACAAATAATTAAACTTTGAGGACTTTGTGTATCCTATATGGATTCTACAATAGTAGAAAGCGAAATTTCGTCAGGGGTTAACCTAAGTCTTTGCTAACAGCCACTCGGGTTTGCTGGAGTCAAAGCCTATATGCCAGTTTTACTTCTAAATACCGACCTATCAACAACACTGACATATACTTCCGACCTCCCACGGCCGAAATCTTATTTAGACTTGCCTAATACAAGTTAAGGAAAATGCTCATTCCAGTTACTTAATACCTCTAGCACTACACCAAATAGATGATTTTGCAACATTTTATTGCTATAAGTTTCTAACACTTATAAATGTTAGAAACTACCAATGGTGAAAAGGTGTCAGGATACCCAAAAAAGTGTTGCTAAAAATAAATAGTCTACTATATAATCTTTGCAACACATTAATTATAATTTGCAACAAAAAAGTGTTACAATGCTTGGTGAATAGGTAAATAATTCATTATCAAATGGAGTTTTTAGTAATGTTTATATGTGTTTTCATTCTCACGCTTGCCCTTCTCATTTCAATATTTAGGGCCGCAAATTTCATTATCCATCCTTGGGTTTCAATCCCATGGCGACCACAGCTCTCATCATAGCTATCTCATCCAACGACGACTCAACATCCACGTCTTTTTTCTCCAGGCGATGCTAAACATCGGGTCTCTTCAGGTGGGATTCATCGCGTTCTTCTTCTCTAGGTGGTGCACAAAATCACGTCCTTCAAATTTCAGGCACTCACTCAAGAGATATTTTTCCAATGTATTGATTTGGATAGACGAACTTTAGATTTCAAACACACAGCCTGTAGATTTCATGCATATGACATCGTACATCGGGTACGTCCTTCATATTTCAAAAAATGTAAATTTTCACTATTAATTAAATCTATTCTATTTTTCATTATTCATTCCGTAGAATAGAGTTTGTTGATCCAAATCATGTGTCATTGTAAGTAATTTTGAAAGAATTTTTTTACTGTTGATAAGTAAGTGCTTGTTTTAACAATTTTGAAGTGCTACAGAAGTCAGCTAGTGATATTTTTATTCTATGCCCATTTTAGAAGAGACTTGCAATTTTTTTTGGAATGCAACATGAGATGCTTCAGTTTTGCCTTTTGTATTCTCATGTTTATGAACATTTATTCCATAAGTTGCAAAGTCCTATTATGATTAAGAAAGGTGCAATTTTTCATGAGAAATAGAGGGGATCTTGCAATATAAAATTAAGAGAAAGTTTGTTTCAAATCTCTATTAACCATGGAAATAGGTTAAATATCCCTTCTAATCCTATACATCCATACTTTTAAATTTACTATATCATACAAATTATGTTTTTCAAATAGTATTTATGCTTTTAAGAGAAACTTAAAATGGAGTAGAAGTAAAGGCAAGCATTCAAAGCGATATAATTACTTGCACTTCTCTTTCATCAACCAAATTCTTTTTGGCACAAATATAATTTTATAGCTTCCCATCCCACTTTTTAATTATATTGATGCATTTGTTTCTTATTCTTATTGATTGGTTCATTATTAACTACTTGATCTCAACTAATATATAAGAATATAAATGGTTTGTATTTTCATCAAAAACAAAATAAATGTAACATCAATTTTGTTGATGAAGGTATGCATGTCATAATATTAACTTATGTATTGATGAGGTAGATTATTAATGTTACTATAAGATTTAAATATTGAGATATAATGAATATTTTATCATATTATTCTATTATCTTGTAAAACTCTCAGGAAGTCAGAAGAATTAAGAAGGAACATCCCAACGACCCTTCTGTAGTTTTGAATGATAGAGTTAAGGATTATTTGAAAGTTACTAGAGCATTTCGAGCTAAATTTTTGGAACAAGTAAAAGATAAGCTTGTCAAATGATATTTTTAGCTTTAAAGACACTGAAAGAATATGCAGTTTATGCGCATATAGAAAGTTTGTGTATGGAACACTCTGTATGCAATAAAAGAACTATTTATTTGTAGGTGTCAATTTGTTGTCCAAGTGTACTGCCGATTTGAATTTCAATTGATATTAGATTTTTTCATTTTTGAGCTGAATCACGCATGAAAAGGCAATTTATGCTTATTGGTTTATATTTCTTTATTCTTTTTCGTGATGACTGTAGTGAAACCACACACTATAATGGCTTTTGTGAATTGACGTGCATTTATGCCCACTGTCCCACAGTATAACCAAAAAATTGGTATATTTTTGCAGCTTAAATGAAATGATGATTTGTTAGAGATGTTCAGAATTAACTATTTAGGGACATCACCATGCATTGCATGCATTCTATTGACTAAAAATTCCGTCAGCGAGACAGAATGACTAATCATCCTTGAAAATTGTGAGAGAGTGGGGTTTTAATGATGTTGTCAGCTTTGTAGTATATGATGTGAATTATTGATGAAATGCTAGTAATAAAGAGAAACATATTTTAGAGTGGTTCAGCCAAAATGAATGCCTATGTCCACTGTATATATTATGCTTACTATATCTATATATTATTATAATGGATACCTGGAGATGATGGAGAATGCTTGAAGATGATAAGAGTAAGGTGAAAAGTGTTATCCTTTTAATTTTTATGAATCCAACCCCTTTTCTGGTGAAATGCTTGAGGTATTTATATGAGCTAACCTCCTTTGATCTGCAGTTGAGATTGCCTGAGGATATTCACGGTCCGTACGGTAGATCGGACCCCAGGATGGTTCAGACCTTGGGATTGTTACTAGTTGGAGGGTTGGTGGCGATACATCCATATATGATGACAAATTGCCTTTCCATACTCTGGTTTCTTCTTTTGCAGGATGTTAATCAGCATAACTCAAATTTTGTTGCTACTTTCCACATCGGATGGGAGCAGTTAGTGGCAGGGCGGCTGTGTTAGCGCTTTTATAGGGTGGCAGGACTTTAGTAGGTATGCTTTTCTCTATCGGTCTAACTATTCTCTCTCCTTAGTGCCACTTCGGTCCGTTTTCTGCCCTTATGTGAGAGGGACTCGGTCAGCCCTTAGGTTGGTCGATTCCCAAGGAAGCCCGGATTAGCCTGGCTGATGTGTTTATCTCCCTACGAGCAGTTGCTATGCCCTATTAAACTTTTTGCGAAAATTTTAAGCAACCTTTTGCCCCCCAAGCCTACCCTCACGCGCGGAGGCAGGCTTGTAGATACGAAATGACATGATTTGATGGATGCATGTAGTATAATTAATGTTGCTATCACGTGTCTTTTTATAGGTGTCTTTGGCGGTTCGTTTTTCCCTGTGACTTCTAAGCCAAAGGATCTGAATCGAGCCTAACGTCGCATCTCTTCACATGGTCCGGATTTGATTATCTTTTCTAGATAAAGGGTCACAATTTGGCTGGTGAGGGTCTATGAATAAATGAAACTGCCTCTTCTTCTCCTTTTAATGTTTCCCTATTTCTTCTGCCGTTGTTGTAAATCTTTTGACACTTTTCGAAATTCTCCATTAACAGGTACATCCCTCTCTTCATTGTTGTTTATCATTATCATCAAGTCATTAATGGTTCATTTCTCCGCCATGGGGTGCCCCTTGGCAGTGTCCCTTTTAGTTTTTTTCTTCTCTTTTTTATGGTGCTCCTCCTCGTTTGACCATGCTTTGAGGCCGATTAGTACCTGAAGGGGAGGCATACATCGTGCTTGTTTTCTAATGTTTGCTATGATCTTGTAACATGATGGCAGCTTCCGATAGTGCTTTAAGTTTTGCTCCCATAGTCCTTCTGACTTCATGGGTTGACCAGACAGCGTGATCAGAGAGTTGAACCTATTTGGTTGTACCCCTGGCTGGATCATATTTTCAAAATCTCATGAACGAGATGACACTGCCCCACTAAACAACTACGCATTCTCCTTCAGTTACTTGAAAGTTGGAGCGTCCTTGCCCCTGCATCCAACCATTGTGTCCCTTTTGAATGGGCTCAGCCTCGCTCCGAGTCAACTCACTCCGAACAGCTATCGTTATCTGGTAGGCCTTTGCGTAGTGTTCCATCGTTTAGAGTTAAGAACACCTTCCACGGGCCTTGTCGCCCGCCTCTTTAATATTAATAAAAAGCCTGGTCATCGCCTCGGGACCTACTACCAAATCCAGATGAAGAAAAAGAGAGAAGTGGTATTTATTGGAGTTTTAGAGAAAGGCATCTCCGGTTGGAAATCTCAATATTTCTTTGTCTCATGGGCTGTGAATGAGGGGTTGCGTTTCGATTGTTTCGACCTTTTGGTGAGACCATCTTTTTGATTTTTTTATCCTTCTTTCTTTCTTTTTCCTTTTCACATTCTTATAATTTTCCCATTGCAGGGTCCCCAACGCTGAGCCAGGCCGAGGCGATGTTAGTGGAGAGGCAAGTGGTAGGCCTTCGGAGAGGGGCTGATGATACCCTCCGAGATTTGGACAAATTAGTGATTGATGAGATGCTCCAAAAAAATCAGGCTGCTATCGGAAGGTTAGTCCATTCGTGCCTCCACAAAAATGGAGAAAGACACAAAAACCAACCGAAAGAGAAAGAAGAAGGAGACAGTTTTGAAGAAGCCTACAGGTAGTTGCCTCGTTTTATCTCCTTCACATGAATCCACACGTTTTCCTTGGGCCGGCCAGGGGTGCATTAGTAAAGATAATTACGTTGACCAGAGGGATGCCAAGGGCTGGCCCATAGTTGAAGCAAACACCCTTTCTGATGTGCCATCGGAATGGAAGGAATATGATCCGACAAAATATAATGGAACTTCTAGCTAGCCTTTGCCCTCGGCCCTTGGAGAATGTGACTTGGTGTTCCTAAGGTGATGATTCTACTGAAAATAGGGGTCGCCATGCTGGATCGTCAGGCGTAGGAAGAGAAGGACCTACAGACTCTGAAGGAGATGATTTTGAACCTTGTGCACCTCTGATTAGGAACTGGAACTGGGGTGCTCCGCCCGGTAATATTTATCTTTACCACGGCTGGTTTCTTGATTTCTAACTTTTTACATTTCCTTGTTTCGGTGGGCCAGATCAATTTTGAGGAGTTAGATGACATAAACAATCCTCTCACGGATCTTCTAGGGCAAGATGCCAGGGGATAGCCATGATGGTCTCTCCTTTGCCGCCCCCGAAGTGGCAGCCGATGCTTCTTGCTCTGTGATTCATGTTGATGAAGAGCCCAGTGTTGAGGATTCCCTAAGTAGCAAATGGAAGAGGACCAGAGTGGCATAGTAGGAGGGACTGATGGGGGTGTAAGAGGATAGGAGATCGTAGTGGATGAAATAGGGGCTGCTCATGGCGAAGCTTATGAAGACGATGTTGATATTTTCGTATATTGTGGGCCTAATGCAGAGGATGAATAGAAAGTTGGTATGATTTCCATGCAGATTAGTCCGGGATATGACAGGGAGGGCTTGGATAGACTCTTGTGAACCATTCAAGTGGTTGCTGCTCATTCTTTAGGGATTTCCCACCGGCCCCGCTCTAGATGTCCAGGTCATAGATTACAGGTTGTTGTTGATAGCTTGCGAAAGGAACTGGCTTTGGTAAGACCTATATACCTTCTCATTTTTCTTCCATCTCTTTTTTCCAATAACTCGGACTGCCTTATTTTTAGGTAGGCACGTGCATGATGCGAGTCTGCGATGAGCTTGTTAATTTGCAGGCGAGACCTACTAGGGGCAGGTTGTAGAAGAAGTGGGGGAGTATTCTCATAGTGGTCCTCAACAAATAGTGAGGACCGCGGATGAACTGGGAGGAGGTCATGACAGGTTGACTTACCTGAGGGAGGAGTTGGAGGAGAATAGGGCTCACATAGTGGATGAGATGACGGAGTTAGAAGCAATCAGAGCCAGTTTATTCTATGGAGATAACATAGTTTCCCAATTGAAGGAAGAGTTGAGAGCTATGAGGGAGGATGTTGAAGTGGCCTGGGTTACAGCTGAGCTGGCCGCTGATGAGCATGAGGCGGCTATTGGAGCCAAAGGTGTGGCTGAGAAGGACCGTGAGTCAGAGATCGCACTTTGAGCAGATGTAGTTCAGGCCAGGGAATTGGCTAAGAAAGAAGTGGCAAAAGCCAACCACCGTACGACCGACGCCGAGGCTGTTGTCGACCAGAGATAGCATGAGGAAGAGGTTACACAGCTGAAGGTGGTGGAGGACAGATTTGAGCAGGAGGTAAGGCGTCTTCGAGGGCTTTTAGATGCCCATTGGGCTTGCTTACCCCTAAATGACATTGAGGGGTTGAATCCATCAGGAAAGGGACAATTACTGGTCGGCTCATTTGACTAACATGGTTGTGGGCACTTTCATGAACAACTTCCACCTTCCTATTATGATCCCGAGGGTGATGCCCACTTTGGCCCAGAGGTACCTGGAAGAGGCAGCCACCAAATTGACTAGAAAGGGTGTGCTGGCCATTTTGACGGCCGAGCAGATGGATTCTCTGATCTGACCAAATGAGTAAAGAGTTTGTCACGTGTTATTGGTTATAGCCTGGTTGTCTTTGTTGTTTCTTTTCCCTTTCCCCTATTTCTTTTTTGTTGTTGTTGTCATAAGTTGAGTGCGCCTAGCACAATGGACTATGTGTTGTGCCCACTGTTTGCTATGAACTCTTTTTTTGTATGATGTGGTGTTTGAGATTCTCATTTCTGTTATTGTATCTGCAAATAAAAGAAAAGCACAAGGTATGTTGTGGCAAGTATGTTTCGCCTTGGGGGGATTGAAGCATTAGCGAGACTCGTGGGATTTAGATGGAAGGACCCGGCTTATTTGCTTGTGAGCACTCTTTTTGACACCCATGGGTTGGAGTTGAGGCCCGTGGGGTTTGCACGAAAGGAACTGGCTTATTTGCTTGCTAGCGCCCTTTTCGACACCCAAGTGTTGGAGTTAAGGCAAAGGAACCGGCTTATTTGCTTGCGGGCGCCCTTTTCGACGCCTAGGAGTTGGAGTTGAGGCCATGGGATTTTCATGAAAGGACCCCACTTGTAACGACCCACATTTCGAAAGGCTTAAATCGAAAATAATCCACATATGTCTAACTTAAACAATCCGAAATGTAGATAATCAATGGAGGAAATTTAGAAGAATAAGGAAGAAGCAGAAAACAAATCCAGAATCTCATAGTGGAATGACAAAATATAATAAACAAATAATAGTTCATGAAGCTGTCTATATTATACATTTGATTATAATCTATACAACATTTAACAGAGTTATATATATATACATCAGGGATAAATAAACAATGCAGCAGAATAGCATGATGCAGAAAATTAATAATATACCAAATCTCCATCTCCAACTTTCGGAAAACAATCTTCATTGTGCTGAAAAAATTCAGGGCTGACCCGAGCGTAATGAAAAGACAAAACACTCGAGACAGGACTAAAATACTCTTATGTAAGTCAAATTAATATCAATAAATATGAGTGTAACAAGGTCAGAGATATTTACGGGATTTTACATCTCCTATCAAGTGTATAACGTGCATGCAATAACTTAAGAGATGTTACAGGATTTTCCATCTCCTAAGGATCCGTTAAACTATTTATATATAATAGTATACGCTATAGTAGGTAATGTCTATCAGTAAAATAAATATAAAAATAGCGTTAAGGCTTTACATTGATCCACCTTAACACATTTTTATAGTACTAAACCAAAGTCGTAATGGGCTCGCATAAGGATATATATGACAAGGCACGTGAGGCAATGCCCAAGGTAGGATTCTACCAGTTTACCCTTTCTGGCTGGTCGTAACCCATCCGTGGTCGACCACGACCATCAATCCGAACAAAAGGGTGCACCTATCAAGTACAAAATCACGATAGTAATATGAGTAATTAACGTCGCTAGAGGTAGCTAACCTCATTGGCCAAACATTTGCTCCTGTTTTAGTCATTTTAATCATGATACAAGTGTCAAGGCTATCCATCATCGTTCTCTTACTTCATTCTAGTAAACATTTGCCAATTCAACCACTACATTCTGGATATCATCCACCGCGTACACAGTTGTCAAAGTGGTTTCAATATTGATAGTGAGCATGGCAATAAGAGGCCCCAGTCTCTTTAACAACCAAACGTCGTTTTACACACCGATTGGTACTTTTATATTTTGAAAACAATTCGTATTTGATATCAAAATATCATATTCGCTTCAAAATCAATTTCATTTCGAAATATCATATTTTCTTCAAAAATCATATTCAGTTCGATATGTCATTCTCACTTGAAAATATCATTTCACTCCAATATCTCGGTTTCACTTACAAAATCATTTCGAATTTCGATTTAGGTTATAACTTCATTTTAACTCATTTCATATTTCAATCCAAGATTCAAATATAAACATTCCACATTTTGACCAGTTTGAATTTTTATAAAATAGTTTAAATAGTTTTAAAATAGTTAAATAGTTAAAATAGTTTAATAGAAAATAGTTTGAGTATTAAAAATGGTTTATATAGTAATATAGTTTGAAAAATCAAAATAATTTGAATCTTTAAGCAGATAGATTTTAAATAGTTTATACTAAAATAATTTATTTAGAAATAGTTTCAAAGTCAAACTAATTCAATTCCAAATTTTCCAATTCAAATCAATTTCAAATTCCATTTCAATTTTATCCATCAAATTCCTATTTCAATTCGAATTTTACTTCGATTCCAATTACAATTCAAATAAATTCGATTTCGATTTTGAATTAATTCAATTTTGCTTTCAATTCCAATTGATTTCAATTTCAATTCCAACTTGAATAAATTTTAATCCAATCCTGATTTAATTTCAATTTCAATTCCAAATTAATTTCAGTTTCAATTCCAAATTAATTTCAATTCCAATTCCAAATTAATTTCAATTTCAACTCCAAATTAAATTTCAAGTTTAATTTCAACTATCCGATTAAATGATTTAATTTTAACTCAATTCTCAAATTTAAACCATTTCGATTTATATCAATTTTGAGTTTGATTTTTAAAATATCGATTCAAATCACCTAAATCAAATTAACTTCCAATATTCAATTTAAAATCCAAATCTTCAAATATAATTTGATTCCAAGCTCAATTTTGAAATATCGTTAAATTAATTTTACTTAGCAATATTCAAAGTTCGAATAAAAGTCCAATCTTTTTAACAAATCAATTTCTGAAATCCAAATCATATTTCGATTATCAACTTCGATTATTTAAACAATTCCTGTTATCAAATCGAAATTTCAACATTTCGAGCTCAAGTTCAAAAATAATTCGATTTCCACAAATTAGTTTTTTATTTCTTTAAATCAAATCATTTAAATAATTTCAAATCTAAAAATTTCAAAATCATTTAATTTAACCAAATCCAGTGTTTGTATATAATTCTTTATCTTATGGCCAAGTGAATCGGTTATTTCAATTTAATTCAGGGATGGATATATATCATTTCAATCCAAAATAAATGTCATAGGTATATATCATTTTAACCTATTTATTAATTTATTAGAAATAATTCAATTTATAGTTTTATATATTGCAATTTATATACAGTATGATAACAGGATATATATAAAATAAATAAAGATCCAATCATTCAAATATCAACCAATTTTCATCCATCACAATCAATCATCCAAACAATTAATAATTCACAACAATTAACCAATTATCAAAAATTGAAAATTTTAATAACAGTTTAATTTTGATTTCAATTTAACTGTTAATTCAAAATTCTAACATATAAATTTCTATATCGATTTCCATAACAGTTAAATTTACCAAACAACAATCAATAATTTAAATCGCTTCATGATATTAATTTAACTACATAAAAATTATTTAGTCAAATGTGTGCCTATACAACACTCACCTTTATTTGAAACTGAAAATAATTTCAGCTTTAAATAAATTCTAGCTCGATTCCAAATCGTAGACGACAACGATACGAATCCTCAGCAACTCGTTTCACGCGAAATGGACCTCGTACGAGAGAGTTGCAGTTTTATCAATATAACAATACTTAAAATTTTAACTTAACAGAAATAAATAAAATAAAATTAAAAAGATAGTTTTCTTCATCTCCTCGTTCAAACGCAGAGCCTCCCTTCCAAGCAACTACACACGCTCGCAATCCCCATCATCCAGCCGCAATTTGGTTTTTCTCTCTTTTTTAATGATTGAAGCTTGCCGCCGATCAAACCTCCCTTCCATTGCACGTACGCGAGTACACTCGCGAACTCCACTCGAATCGAAAACCCTAGCTGCACCTCCGCCAAGTGCTAGAAGCCATCATTCACGCACGCACGCCACCTCGGCCATCGTCCCATGTCAAGATCACTAAAATCACGGATCCCCCCATTTTTTTAATCGGCCTGTTGCCCTTTTTTTGGTTAGAATGATACAATCGAAATAAAGGGAGAGGGAGGTAAAGTAGGGGAAAGTCCAGCGGGCTTGGTATTCGAGATCTGGCTTTGTTGATTTTTTATTTTAAATTATTTAGCAAAATATAGTCGAAAATGTCGAACTCCAAACGAAACCTACCGCCTGAAGTTTATAATGTTTTACCTCTATTATGAACACAATGGAACTAGCCTCGAGGCCTAATTCGATCGTATGCAGAAGAAAGCTTCTCAGATTGAATTATTTTAATTAAATTCTGAAATTAAATTCTACGCGTTTCAAACTCGCATGGCCAAACGACAAATCCGATCGCTACAAAACTTGAAATACTACAATAATTCACTATTACGGATCCGATGAAACTAGTTTCGTCGAAATCCGAGATAGTGGAAAAATGGCTATACTAACTCATTAAATAAAATATATAATTTCCAATTTTTTTTTATCCAGTTAAAAGTCCAAATTTTAAATGTTAACAACCTTCATTCATACTTAAATAAGATTTAAATCAATTTCCAATACCATTTTCATTCACATAAATTAAAGAGTCAATTATTTAAAATAATTCCAATATTAAATTTAAAAAATTAATTATCCAATAAATTACAATAATAAGTCATTAAATTTTATCTCTAATCATTTTATTCAATAATTATATTGAATTCAATAATTTAAAATAGTTAAAAATATGAGTCGTTACATTCTCCCCACTCAAAACTTTTCGTCCTCGAAAAGGCTAAGTACATAATTTAACATTTGATATATTTTCTCAAAATAATTAACTTATAAAACATAAACATATTATTTGCAAAACCATTACTACGCTTCTAACACGCCGCTCCGATATCGGTTTTATGGAAAATATAACTTATATATAAAAACAAGCCATAAAATTTTTAAAACCTCAAAAATTTTCTAACTCTCGGATTTACGGAAAATTTCGGTAGAGTCTCCTTTGCACGGCTCGATTGGAAAATTTTTACAATACAATATATATCACAATATGCCAAATAGATATCAAATATACATCTCAATGATGAGGCATCCCGAAGAGCAAAATATAAAATCGTGGTATGTAATCCGAGATACATACCTTATTATTAATAATACGAGCGAGTTCGCTCATATTAAGCAAGCAAAAGCATATAAATCCGCGTATACGTCCAAACGGTCTTCGTATGTACCTATCAGTTTAGAATATTAGTTACTTATAATAAGATATAAAACATGTATGAGTTAAATAGAACCATATAACATGATTTTGAATTCAAATCATAAGAACAAACACAAACACAGAACATACATTAATCATATGCAATCAAAAACAATTAAAACAATGATTTGCAATAAAAGAAACCATTCAACCATCGATATTCATCAAATTAATCCAAACTATCACCACTTACATTTCAATGTCAATATTTCAATTTACACTTCCATTTCTATTAACATCCAATTTTTTTATTATCATTTAATCGGTTTGCTCCAAATTTATTCACATCTATTTCATTCACATTTAATTTATTCAATTTAATTTGTTAAATTCCAATTGTTTCAACTTTTTTTAACATATTTCGTATAAATTCATTTATGAACCAATTTATAAAATTATTTCATTTAATCTTATTCAAGCTAGATATTATTTTATTACCACTTAGTATGCCTTAGAGATGCTGATATAAGGTTGCGGGGTTATCTCTAGAACAATCAATACGTACGAAAGGTTAAACAAAAGGAAGAATTTTTTTAGTAAAACATATCAAGCACATCAATAGCTGAAGCATGATATTTACAAGATTTTACCCTGCCTTTAGCTGAATGACTGCCTAAGGGAAAAAAAAGAATAACAACATACCAAGCACCTCAACTGGTTCAAGTTTCTACATTTATATTAAACTTGCATTAAGTGGTAAAATTTAGCACTATTGCAGTCCAAACAATCTTTAAAAGGTTCATCAGGTTAGTGAGTTAACAAGTCAATTTTGAAGAAGAATCTTTAAACATTTATTAAATTGTGATTATGTTTAATAAATTTATTATGTTTAAGGCAACGTGTAGACTTATGTACTTAGAACTAATGTTTCCAAAATCAACCTCATATATAACAAAAATATATTTGAAATTTAATGCATATTTGATATTGGTATTCAAATCTACTAAAAGGTAGACTAGATTCGTATTCCTTAGTTCGAATTAGAAATCTTACTTATGCTTGAGATCCAGTTTAAACTCATACACTTAAAACTCATTCATATAGGAAATTTTATTTTTAAAGCAATTATATTAGAAACTGATATATTCGAAGTTCATATCTATACCTATTTAAAATTTCACACTTTTGTGACTTATCAAATACACCTGAAACTACAAGCTTGGAAAGCACTTGAAAACTATATATATATCCAAAATCTTTGCTTAACAGAAACCTGAAAGATATTAAACTATATACTTGAAATCATATATATATATATATATATATATATATATATCTTTTAAACTCCACATGTATACCAATCTGGTACACTGGAATTCTATGAAACCGCATTTGCTTGATAACTTGCACATAAGAAAAGCTTGTTATATTTTGCATACGTAAAGAGAAAACCACAAGTTTTTCCTAAAAAATCTGATGTGTTCAACTATATACTTCTAAAAACAACATCCATCAATGTTTATATCACCTGGATTTCTTTGCAAATCTGATATATATTTGAAGCTAGTATAAAAATCAAAGTACTTGAAATCGTGTATATATTTAAAACGATATATTTTTTTGGAATTTTATTTAAGTTAAACTTTTCTCTCTCTTATCATTCACATTCAATAAATTTAAATTTGTTTTTAGCTTAATAATTCTCAAATCTATAAGTTACACAAACTGATTTACTTATAAAAAATTCATTTTATTATTTTATCTAACTCATTTCAAATACAATTCATTTTATTATTATTTAAGCTTTTATGAGTTAAACTATATTTTATTTACTTCATTTCACTAACTCAATTTATTAAAATTCTTAAATTAATTCTCTTATCTCATTCCTCAAATTAAAATTTTCCCTTTTGTTTGCAAAACTAAAATATGCAACCATTTTAAAATTTAGATTTACTTTCTTGTTCAAATTTATAAGTTATAAACTAATTTGTTTTCTATACTAATTTAAATTTATAACTTATAAACTTATTCCTTATATTCTATTTTTAATTATAAGTTCAAAATAATTTTCATATATTTATCAAATCTTAATTGAATGTATTTTTTATTTACCATCAAACTTGTTTTAGTCGAAAATAAATTTCTTTTGGTAGCAATTCTCACTTGGAAACTCGAAAATGAATACTGGCGATGCTGTAGTCATCCCCAGAATTATTTCCCAGCTACAAAATGAGTTCAATGCTTTTATTCCTTTCAAAAATCCTTTCAAACTAAATTTCTAGTCAAAACACTTTCAATTAATACTATTGTTAATTTTTAAGGCTTTGAAAACAATTTTGAAAGATCGACAGGGTTTAAATTATAAAATTCTCAGCTTTTAAATCTCTTATATTTATAATATAGCTTATACAATTCCATTTCTTTATTATGAAAATATTTCATTACTTTACATTATTGTTACTCCAAATAATTTTTATTTTAGTTAGATTCAATTCAATTTAATTATCAACACTTCATAAGATAAAATTCATTAAGTATTCATTTTATTTTTAATTCAACCAATAATCGATGATAATGAAATATTATCATCGCCTAACAACTATCATTCATTAAAATTATCATTTTATATATATAATATAATTTAGGTAAAATTATTTCATTTACCCTATTTTAAAACAATATTATGTCGACTTGCCTCGTTTAAGTGTTTAGAAACCCCTATCGATAACATGGCGTCCCATGCACCGACCAGAATTCATAAACAACTCAACGGATAAGTAAACACAATATAAAACATTTTATAACACTAACAAGAATGCTCTCTCATATATACACACACTCAAACAGACTCATTTTAGGGTATTACTACCCTATCTCTAATGAGTCGAACCCCACAAAGCCAAGGTTATCGCTAAACCTAAGCTCTGATACCAACTGTAACGACCCACATTTCAGAAGGTTTAACTCGACAATAATCCACACATGTCCAACTTAAGCAATCTTGTCACGACCCCAAATTTTATAAGTATTTAAATTTATAATTAATTGATTTTTTGAATTTAAAATTGTTAATTTATTTTATTCTGAATAAAAATAGTAAAACAAATGGTTTAAAGTGAAATTAATCGATTTATTTATTGCGAGTTTCCCCGATATCCAAGTATATTCTGTATAAATCATTTGAGATTAAAATATTGTAAATAGTGTATATGTGAGTATATGTGTGTATATTGAATGTATATATATATTTAGGTATATACGAGTAAATTTAATATATATATGTAGATATATATATTTCTATTTGAATTTAAAAACTTAAATAAATGGTTTAATAATGATTGATAATAAGTATTGAGTTATAAATAGAATTAAAATGAGTAAGATAACAATAAATATTTAAACTAGGAATAGAAAATAAATTTGACCAATTCAAATAGATATACATATAAAAGATGAACTATAAAAAATATAAAGTAACACTTATGTAAATTCTAACAAAACAACATATAGAATAAAATAGGAATAAAAACAAAGTAAAATAAGAAAAACCAAACTCTTTCAATACAAAGTAACAAACAAAATAAAATCAAAGCATAAGTATGTGGGCAGTAACTAGGAAAGTAATATTACCAAAGACAAGTTTGAACAAAAGTACAAAGATGAGTATGATAATGGAAAACAAAGGCAACATTTTATATTTACAAAATCAGCTGGGTAATAAATGCTACATACCTTCATTTATGCAAGCCATAACAACATCATCTCAGCCGAAGTAATTCATTTTCATCAGCCTGCATAAAGTATGGAATGAAAACATATAAAAACACAAAGTACAACATAATAAATGCAAGCACACTAAAAATTCACATCAGCCTCCAAAAAAATAAGAAAATATCTTGTACTTCTATATCCATCAGCCTGTACACAATTTTGATTCATATCAACTTCCATATTCTGGTTCGTTCAAAACACAACATAGTAAAACTGAGAGAAAAAAATATAAGTATCACCATATTTCAAAGTCAAGATCATAAAATCAAAACAAAACCAGAGGATCAAGTGCAACTTTGCAAATTTAAAAGACTTCAACTTTCAACTGGGAATTGCAAAGGCCTGGAAAGGAAAAGAGGCTCTGTCATTTGTAAACCATGATTAAGGTGAGTAGCATTTGTCTTTAAATTTTAAGAGTATAAATCTGTTATCCATCTATATATATCGGTGAATAAGCTCCTATGAATATCCATGATTCTCTGAATCTAAATTGAAAGCTAGAAGTGTTTTGGGACAGGCTTACTGTCTGATACTCTGCAAACAAAAATTTTGCTTTCGAAAATCATTTCTTCCCAAACCAATTGATATTTAGACTGGGAATTAAAAGAGTTTCTGTTTGTTTAACTTTGAATTAAATTTTAAAAATAAATTTGAATAGAAATCATTTGACATTATCTCTGGAAATAAATATTTCGAGTACAACTTCATTTTTGACAAAATTCGAATATCGCCATTTACGAATTCAATTACATAGCTTGAATACTTAGGGGATGACGTGAATTTTAAGGTTCATATCATAATTTTTAGTGATCTGATTTGATAGCAGTTCGTGGTTTTCTACTTTGGAGTTTTTGGGTCACCGTGGTTGATCGAGGCGGCTGGAAGGCTCGGCGTTTGGCCTGGAGGTGGAGGAGGCTGCAGTGGGTCGGGGAAAAATGGTCTGGAGGTGGCCGGAGCATTGTGGTGGCGGTGGCGTTGATTTCTTTTTCCTAAACCTAGTTTTGAGGTGCCGTAGTTTAACGTTTAGTTCGTCGCCGATAGTCGATCGAGTGCAACGCGCTCTTGGGTGATGGAGGAGGGAGAGTTGACGAAGTCGTGGCTGGGTTTTCATGAACTCTGGTGGTCGTGGCGGCGAGAATGGGTTGTTGACAGGTTTTGGGTGGGTTGATGTCTCGAATCCCAGGTTTGAGTTTCGAACTCGATTTCGTTTGGAGTAGCCGTGATGGTTTTGGGCGATCGCAGCCCTGTCTGAGGTTGGTGGGCGAGGTGTTGACGTGCTGTTGGGTGGCCGGAGGTGGCCAGAGCCATGGTGCACGTGCACCGTGCATGTTTGTAGCACTGGGGATTTTTGATGATGGGAAGTTGAAGTTCAGCTCGTGAATTCTGGTAGTCGTCTCGGGTTGATCTCGAGAATTTTGCGTGATATCTCGAAGTAAAATATAGGAGTCTAGGGTAGGTCTGTTTTTCAGTTTTGACATACTCGGGTAAATTTCATTCTGGCTCGGGAAATTCCCTGTTTTTCTCGAAGTAAATTACAGAGGACTCGGGTCATTTGTTTCTAGTGTAAACTGAACCAGATTTTAAACAGTTTTTAAAGTGTGGGTTTTAAAAAAATTTAAAACCAATGTTAAATTGAGTAAAATTAAGTGTTTAAAATTTCCAGACTTTTAAAATAAAATAAAGTTTTAATTTAAAAACTTTAAAACAAATTTAAAGAGATCTAGATTAAGTAAATTCGATTTAAACCCCTTCATAACTAAGTATTGTTTTAATTTGTAATTTAAAGTTTTAAAGGTTAGTTTATAAAGTGATTTAAAGTTAAATTAATGATCGTTTGAACTTAGAGTTTAAAACTGAAAGCTCAAAGAAAATTTGAAATAAATGTTTCCAAACATATTTAAGTGAAACTTAATTTAATAAATGGAAAATGGGTTTTCTTTAAGTAAATAAAGATTAAGATTTAAATTCTTTAACCATTAAGATAATTTGAATGGTAATTGATAATTTGTAATTATAAGTTAAATGTATTAACTAAAGTTTAAATTAATAATCACTTGACAATTTGGAAAATAAAAAATTACTTAGAGAAGTAATGAATAAATAATTACTGAATGTAATTAATTTAATGGTAATTTAAAATGTGAATCAATTATTTATTAATAAATCAAAGGATTAACTAATAATGGCAGTTAATTAAGATTAATTTAAAAATTAAAGATTAATTGATTCAGTGATTTAAGAATGATTAGTTAATAATTAAGGGTTAACAAATAAATTTGAAAGAAAGATTTTCAAATAATTTGTAATTAAATTACGATAATTAACCCGGATTAATAAATTGATACATCTGATTTAAATTTATCAGTTGATTAATAAATTCACCTGAGAATGTTTGGATTCTATTGAATGTTAAATTGTTTGGTATTTCCTGATATGTGATGATTTGTGATATACCCTGATTTATGATGGTGATCTGTGATAAATTATCTGTGATGTAATTTATTATCTATGATATTTATATATCTGTAGTCTGTGCATGAACGATAAGCGTTATAGTTTATATCGCTTATCAACTATATCCTGTATTTTGATATGTGATGATTCATTGTGTTGCACTATTGTGTGTTAAACCCCTGGACTACACTTTTACACACACAATATGGATTTCACGTGGAAATCGGTTAAGTCACAGATAATTTAAATTTGATGTTTTGAAATTGAAATTTTAATTTCAATTGATTTTGAAATTTGAAATTTGGGTTTAAAGTAAAAAGCTTTTGAAATGGAATTTCAAAGATAAAAAAATCGAGTTTTGAAAATTTAAATAATTAGATTTAAATTTGAATTCAAGTTTGAAATTGAATCCTATGATTTGAAACTAGGGATAAAAGATGATATAAATGTGTTTGTATGAATTAAACCATTTTAATGTATTAATTTGGGAATTTGAATTTAAACCAAGGATTTCAACTCGTATGAATGAATCAGATTTCCAAATTGAAAACTGTTGTTTTCGAGTGATAAAAGCTTTTAGATAAGAAATGAAATTCCAGTTAAATTAAAGGAATTTCAAGATTGAATTGAAAAATGGATTTTCCAAGTTATGAATGAATTTTTTTTTTGAAAGCTATGAATTAAATCTGTTATTTTCAACAGATTTAAAATGATGATTCGAAATGGAATTGTTTTGAAAGCTATAAGTTAAATCTTTGATTTAAAGATTTAACGAGTTAAATTGAAATGGGAATTGATTTGGAAAATCTATGAATGAATCTTTTGTTGAAAAGATTAAAATGGTAATTTGTTAAACCATTTGAAAAGAAAGTTTGGGTTTAAGTTGTGACTTAATTGAAATCCCATTATCCATTTGTTTTTAAATATTTCGCTCACTATTCGGGTTAGCCGGGAAAGGACCTTTGGGTCGTATAACTCATTCCGAATAGTGATACGTCGTATATGGATAGCATTTGAAGACCGGTGTTGAAGACCGGATATTTTTCGAAAATGAAAGGACAACCTGTCGAATGTCTCTGCACTGAGTCGTGCCGGTATAGAGATTTATATCACTCTTTTGTGACGGGAAGTCCGGACGTGATTGAAAGTTATCCGGAATTGCAAGGGCTTCGTGAGAAGTGCCTTCGGTTCTGTTCGAACCCGGAACAGACTTGTATGGATACATGTCTGACATTACACTTTGAGATATAAAGCCGATTTCTTTCAAATACATATCTGTTGGTGGCGGAGAATTTATTCTCTCAGCTTAACACCCTTCTCTGAGACGTACGAGCTCAGAGGTTATGTAGTTGAAATTTATCAGCGATATATCCCAATTTGGTAATGTGACATGCTGAGTGCTGCTGTGTGATGATCAGTGTTTGATCATTTGTGATATGATCATTTATTTGATCTTATATCTTTGTGATCATAGGTTGATCATTTGTTTGACCCGAAGCATGGCTTTGTGACAAAGCGTAGCTTTGTGGACGAGACTTCGTCGAGCCTCACACCCCGGAAATGGTCGAAACAGGAAGGATGCAGCAAGGTTCTAGGGAGTAGCGCCCCTTAGTGTATGTCATTCCTTCTGGATAAAGGTGGTATCATGGTATGGAGCCCAGATACTTAACCTCTGTGGTTGCTGCAAATTTATTACTTTGTGGTTTGTTGGAAATCGGGGATCCTCGGGAAGATCGGTGACGATCGGGGGATGGCATACGCGTGTCAGTAGTTACCTATTTTTGCAGAGGTAACCCGGCCTTGTGTTGGCAGAGATCCGGTTAGGTTCTCGGGTCGTCTATTCCAGGGACGTACCCATCGTGGATAGGAAGTTCCTTAGCCTGACCATTTGTTGGAAATCCAAAGAAACAATACGAGCCTTTACGATTTCAATTGTATAACCTGTCTCCTCAGGAGGCAGCTATAGCAGGCATAATATAATGGTACCTATGCTGGCTAAGATTTATATTCTACTTTCGAAATGATTTCTACACTATGCACTAATAATAATATCAAAAATGATTTGATTTTGCGTAGTAAGCATCTTTGACTAACATAAGAAGAAATCTTCTCCAAGTCTGCGTTTGCATTGTGTGTGTGGTGGGAGGTCTTATGGTGGTTTCATTTTCCAAAAGCATTGCGAATTGACTTTAAATTCTCTGCTGTTTGTTTTTAAAGATAAACTGTTTTTGTTGCTCACACCAGTCCCATGACTGATCCGGAGTTTATTGTTTATTTCCTAAACTCTGGATGCTCAAAATTTTTCTACACGAGCAGTCTAGAGTTGGGTTTTTCAGATAGTCAGATTAGTAGGTTTTCTGGAGTTAGTTCAGTCTTTGGACCGCACCAGTCTTGCTCATCTTGGTGTATCGCTATTGGGAGTTCGAGCTACTGTTGGAGTTCTCTCTTGAAGACTATCTTAGAGTTATTTGTTCCGCTGCTGATATTTGTTATCTATTTTCTTTTCCGCTGCTATTTGTTGTATCATATCTCTGATGTATATTGATATTCATTGTATCATTCTGTTGTATCCGATATTGTATATCAATGTATTATTCATTTCTTCCGCTGTGTTATTTACTTAATGTTGTTATAAGCTCCCGAGAACCAGATTCGGCATTTGAATCTTCGGCATTTTGAGTACAAAGTGAAGTACGGGTGCCGATTTTCGAAGGTCGATTTTTGGGTCTTGACAAGTGGTATCAGAGCTAAGGTTGAACTTTAGCTCAGGAGTATAACACGTTAAGTAGCTCATTAGAGATAGAGTGAAGTAAACTCTAGAATGAGTAATCCCTAAGATATCAGTCCGAAAGCCTCAGTAAATTCTCTTACTATCCACTGATAGTGAGTATGAGTGCAAGAAGAGACGAGATAGGGGACGAGGGAATACGACTATAAATGGTCAATACCTTACAACAGTGGAAACAATCTTTCTTATCAATTTTCTTTGACTCGTTTCCAAAATTCTTTTGACTGCTTCGTACCAGCTACAAGACGAAGTTGTAGAAAATTCTTACTTCGTATTTTCATCGGTTTCTTATCAGCTTTTTGGATTTAAACCTTAATGAATTTGAAATTGGAATTTTAAATTGAGTTAAATTGATTAATAGAATATGAGGATAAAAATTGAATTAAATCAATAAAACGATTTCGTTTGAAAACCAAATTTTGAAATTCTATTGAAATTTCTGAGTATATCGAAGTCCGA
The DNA here is from genome assembly GCA_030737815.1 of Allium fistulosum. Lineage (NCBI taxonomy): Eukaryota > Viridiplantae > Streptophyta > Magnoliopsida > Asparagales > Amaryllidaceae > Allium > Allium fistulosum. The sequence goes on along the minus strand of CM060902.1, from coordinate 1,001,978,647 downwards.
AGAGGGACAAATTGGTATGTATTCTGAGATATTCCGACTTGAGTTTGGAATTCGTATCGTTAGTTCGAGAAGTTATAGGAGATCGGATCTATCTATCTCTGCGTTATTTTCGTGCCTGCGAATTTCGAGGACGAAATTCTTTTAAGGGGGGAAATTTGTCACGACCCCAAATTTTATAAGTATTTAAATTTATAATTAATTGAGTTTTTGAATTTAAAATTGTTAATTTATTTTATTCTGAATAAAAATAGTAAAACAAATGGTTTAAAGTGAAATTAATCGATTTATTTATTGCGAGTTTCCCCGATATCCAAGTATATTCTGTATAAATCATTTGAGATTAAAATATTGTAAATAGTGTATATGTGAGTATATGTGTGTATATTGAATGTATATATATATTTAGGTATATACGAGTAAATTTAATATATATATGTAGATATATATATTTCTATTTGAATTTAAAAACTTAAATAAATGGTTTAATAATGATTGATAATAAGTATTGAGTTATAAATAGAATTAAAATGAGTAAGATAACAATAAATATTTAAACTAGGAATAGAAAATAAATTTGACCAATTCAAATAGATATACATATAAAAGATGAACTATAAAAAATATAAAGTAACACTTATGTAAATTCTAACAAAACAACATATAGAATAAAATAGGAATAAAAACAAAGTAAAATAAGAAAAACCAAACTCTTTCAATACAAAGTAACAAACAAAATAAAATCAAAGCATAAGTATGTGGGCAGTAACTAGGAAAGTAATATTACCAAAGACAAGTTTGAACAAAAGTACAAAGATGAGTATGATAATGGAAAACAAAGGCAACATTTTATATTTACAAAATCAGCTGGGTAATAAATGCTACATACCTTCATTTATGCAAGCCATAACAACATCATCTCAGCCGAAGTAATTCATTTTCATCAGCCTGCATAAAGTATGGAATGAAAACATATAAAAACACAAAGTACAACATAATAAATGCAAGCACACTAAAAATTCACATCAGCCTCCAAAAAAATAAGAAAATATCTTGTACTTCTATATCCATCAGCCTGTACACAATTTTGATTCATATCAACTTCCATATTCTGGTTCGTTCAAAACACAACATAGTAAAACTGAGAGAAAAAAATATAAGTATCACCATATTTCAAAGTCAAGATCATAAAATCAAAACAAAACCAGAGGATCAAGTGCAACTTTGCAAATTTAAAAGACTTCAACTTTCAACTGGGAATTGCAAAGGCCTGGAAAGGAAAAGAGGCTCTGTCATTTGTAAACCATGATTAAGGTGAGTAGCATTTGTCTTTAAATTTTAAGAGTATAAATCTGTTATCCATCTATATATATCGGTGAATAAGCTCCTATGAATATCCATGATTCTCTGAATCTAAATTGAAAGCTAGAAGTGTTTTGGGACAGGCTTACTGTCTGATACTCTGCAAACAAAAATTTTGCTTTCGAAAATCATTTCTTCCCAAACCAATTGATATTTAGACTGGGAATTAAAAGAGTTTCTGTTTGTTTAACTTTGAATTAAATTTTAAAAATAAATTTGAATAGAAATCATTTGACATTATCTCTGGAAATAAATATTTCGAGTACAACTTCATTTTTGACAAAATTCGAATATCGCCATTTACGAATTCAATTACATAGCTTGAATACTTAGGGGATGACGTGAATTTTAAGGTTCATATCATAATTTTTAGTGATCTGATTTGATAGCAGTTCGTGGTTTTCTACTTTGGAGTTTTTGGGTCGCCGTGGTTGATCGAGGCGGCTGGAAGGCTCGGCGTTTGGCCTGGAGGTGGAGGAGGCTGCAGTGGGTCGGGGAAAAATGGTCTGGAGGTGGCCGGAGCATTGTGGTGGCGGTGGCGTTGATTTCTTTTTCCTAAACCTAGTTTTGAGGTGCCGTAGTTTAACGTTTAGTTCGTCGCCGATAGTCGATCGAGTGCAACGCGCTCTTGGGTGATGGAGGAGGGAGAGTTGACGAAGTCGTGGCTGGGTTTTCATGAACTCTGGTGGTCGTGGCGGCGAGAATGGGTTGTTGACAGGTTTTGGGTGGGTTGATGTCTCGAATCCCAGGTTTGAGTTTCGAACTCGATTTCGTTTGGAGTAGCCGTGATGGTTTTGGGCGATCGCAGCCCTGTCTGAGGTTGGTGGGCGAGGTGTTGACGTGCTGTTGGGTGGCCGGAGGTGGCCAGAGCCATGGTGCACGTGCACCGTGCATGTTTGTAGCACTGGGGATTTTTGATGATGGGAAGTTGAAGTTCAGCTCGTGAATTCTGGTAGTCGTCTCGGGTTGATCTCGAGAATTTTGCGTGATATATCGAAGTAAAATATAGGAGTCTAGGGTAGGTCTGTTTTTCAGTTTTGACATACTCGGGTAAATTTCATTCTGGCTCGGGAAATTCCCTGTTTTTCTCGAAGTAAATTACAGAGGACTCGGGTCATTTGTTTCTAGTGTAAACTGAACCAGATTTTAAACAGTTTTTAAAGTGTGGGTTTTAAAAAAATTTAAAACCAATGTTAAATTGAGTAAAATTAAGTGTTTAAAATTTCCAGACTTTTAAAATAAAATAAAGTTTTAATTTAAAAACTTTAAAACAAATTTAAAGAGATCTAGATTAAGTAAATTCGATTTAAACCCCTTCATAACTAAGTATTGTTTTAATTTGTAATTTAAAGTTTTAAAGGTTAGTTTATAAAGTGATTTAAAGTTAAATTAATGATCGTTTGAACTTAGAGTTTAAAACTGAAAGCTCAAAGAAAATTTGAAATAAATGTTTCCAAACATATTTAAGTGAAACTTAATTTAATAAATGGAAAATGGGTTTTCTTTAAGTAAATAAAGATTAAGATTTAAATTCTTTAACCATTAAGATAATTTGAATGGTAATTGATAATTTGTAATTATAAGTTAAATGTATTAACTAAAGTTTAAATTAATAATCACTTGACAATTTGGAAAATAAAAAATTACTTAGAGAAGTAATGAATAAATAATTACTGAATGTAATTAATTTAATGGTAATTTAAAATGTGAATCAATTATTTATTAATAAATCAAAGGATTAACTAATAATGGCAGTTAATTAAGATTAATTTAAAAATTAAAGATTAATTGATTCAGTGATTTAAGAATGATTAGTTAATAATTAAGGGTTAACAAATAAATTTGAAAGAAAGATTTTCAAATAATTTGTAATTAAATTACGATAATTAACCCGGATTAATAAATTGATACATCTGATTTAAATTTATCAGTTGATTAATAAATTCACCTGAGAATGTTTGGATTCTATTGAATGTTAAATTGTTTGGTATTTCCTGATATGTGATGATTTGTGATATACCCTGATTTATGATGGTGATCTGTGATAAATTATCTGTGATGTAATTTATTATCTATGATATTTATATATCTGTAGTCTGTGCATGAACGATAAGCGTTATAGTTTATATCGCTTATCAACTATATCCTGTATTTTGATATGTGATGATTCATTGTGTTGCACTATTGTGTGTTAAACCCCTGGACTACACTTTTACACACACAATATGGATTTCACGTGGAAATCGGTTAAGTCACAGATAATTTAAATTTGATGTTTTGAAATTGAAATTTTAATTTCAATTGATTTTGAAATTTGAAATTTGGGTTTAAAGTAAAAAGCTTTTGAAATGGAATTTCAAAGATAAAAAAATCGAGTTTTGAAAATTTAAATAATTAGATTTAAATTTGAATTCAAGTTTGAAATTGAATCCTATGATTTGAAACTAGGGATAAAAGATGATATAAATGTGTTTGTATGAATTAAACCATTTTAATGTATTAATTTGGGAATTTGAATTTAAACCAAGGATTTCAACTCGTATGAATGAATCAGATTTCCAAATTGAAAACTGTTGTTTTCGAGTGATAAAAGCTTTTAGATAAGAAATGAAATTCCAGTTAAATTAAAGGAATTTCAAGATTGAATTGAAAAATGGATTTTCCAAGTTATGAATGAATTTTTTTTTTGAAAGCTATGAATTAAATCTGTTATTTTCAACAGATTTAAAATGATGATTCGAAATGGAATTGTTTTGAAAGCTATAAGTTAAATCTTTGATTTAAAGATTTAACGAGTTAAATTGAAATGGGAATTGATTTGGAAAATCTATGAATGAATCTTTTGTTGAAAAGATTAAAATGGTAATTTGTTAAACCATTTGAAAAGAAAGTTTGGGTTTAAGTTGTGACTTAATTGAAATCCCATTATCCATTTGTTTTTAAATATTTCGCTCACTATTCGGGTTAGCCGGGAAAGGACCTTTGGGTCGTATAACTCATTCCGAATAGTGATACGTCGTATATGGATAGCATTTGAAGACCGGTGTTGAAGACCGGATATTTTTCGAAAATGAAAGGACAACCTGTCGAATGTCTCTGCACTGAGTCGCGCCGGTATAGAGATTTATATCACTCTTTTGTGACGGGAAGTCCGGACGTGATTGAAAGTTATCCGGAATTGCAAGGGCTTCGTGAGAAGTGCCTTCGGTTCTGTTCGAACCCGGAACAGACTTGTATGGATACATGTCTGACATTACACTTTGAGATATAAAGCCGATTTCTTTCAAATACATATCTGTTGGTGGCGGAGAATTTATTCTCTCAGCTTAACACCCTTCTCTGAGACGTACGAGCTCAGAGGTTATGTAGTTGAAATTTATCAGCGATATATCCCAATTTGGTAATGTGACATGCTGAGTGCTGCTGTGTGATGATCAGTGTTTGATCATTTGTGATATGATCATTTATTTGATCTTATATCTTTGTGATCATAGGTTGATCATTTGTTTGACCCGAAGCATGGCTTTGTGACAAAGCGTAGCTTTGTGGACGAGACTTCGTCGAGCCTCACACCCCGGAAATGGTCGAAACAGGAAGGATGCAGCAAGGTTCTAGGGAGTAGCGCCCCTTAGTGTATGTCATTCCTTCTGGATAAAGGTGGTATCATGGTATGGAGCCCAGATACTTAACCTCTGTGGTTGCTGCAAATTTATTACTTTGTGGTTTGTTGGAAATCGGGGATCCTCGGGAAGATCGGTGACGATCGGGGGATGGCATACGCGTGTCAGTAGTTACCTATTTTTGCAGAGGTAACCCGGCCTTGTGTTGGCAGAGATCCGGTTAGGTTCTCGGGTCGTCTATTCCAGGGACGTACCCATCGTGGATAGGAAGTTCCTTAGCCTGACCATTTGTTGGAAATCCAAAGAAACAATACGAGCCTTTACGATTTCAATTGTATAACCTGTCTCCTCAGGAGGCAGCTATAGCAGGCATAATATAATGGTACCTATGCTGGCTAAGATTTATATTCTACTTTCGAAATGATTTCTACACTATGCACTAATAATAATATCAAAAATGATTTGATTTTGCGTAGTAAGCATCTTTGACTAACATAAGAAGAAATCTTCTCCAAGTCTGCGTTTGCATTGTGTGTGTGGTGGGAGGTCTTATGGTGGTTTCATTTTCCAAAAGCATTGCGAATTGACTTTAAATTCTCTGCTGTTTGTTTTTAAAGATAAACTGTTTTTGTTGCTCACACCAGTCCCATGACTGATCCGGAGTTTATTGTTTATTTCCTAAACTCTGGATGCTCAAAATTTTTCTACACGAGCAGTCTAGAGTTGGGTTTTTCAGATAGTCAGATTAGTAGGTTTTCTGGAGTTAGTTCAGTCTTTGGACCGCACCAGTCTTGCTCATCTTGGTGTATCGCTATTGGGAGTTCGAGCTACTGTTGGAGTTCTCTCTTGAAGACTATCTTAGAGTTATTTGTTCCGCTGCTGATATTTGTTATCTATTTTCTTTTCCGCTGCTATTTGTTGTATCATATCTCTGATGTATATTGATATTCATTGTATCATTCTGTTGTATCCGATATTGTATATCAATGTATTATTCATTTCTTCCGCTGTGTTATTTACTTAATGTTGTTATAAGCTCCCGAGAACCAGATTCGGCATTTGAATCTTCGGCATTTTGAGTAAAAAGTGAAGTACGGGTGCCGATTTTCGAAGGTCGATTTTTGGGTCTTGACAAATCTGGAACCTAGATAATCAATGGGGAAATTTTAGAAGAATAAGGAAGAAGCAGAAAACAAACCTAAAATCTCACAGCGGAATGACAAAATATAATAAACAAATAACAGTTCATGAAGCTGTCTATATTATACATCTGATTATAATCTATACAACATTTATCAGAGTTATATATATATACATCAGGGATAAATAAACAATGCAGCAGAATAGCATGACGCAGAAAATAATAATAGTAATAATATACCAAATCTTCGTCTCCATCCTCCAGAAAACGATCTTCATTGTGATGAAAAAACTCAGGGCTAACCCGAGCGTAATGAAAGGCAAAACACTCGAGTCGGGACTAAAATACTCTTAAGTAAGTCAAATCAATATCAATAAATATGAGTGTAGCAGCGTCAGAGATATTTACGGGATTTTACATCTTCTATCCAGTGTATAACGTGCGTGCAATAACTTAAGAGATGTTATGATACTTTTCATCTCCAAAGGATTCATTAAACTATTTATATATAATAGTATACGCTATAGTAGGTAATGTCTATCAGTAAAATAAATATAAAAATAGCGTTAAGGCTTTACATTGATCCACCTTAACACATTTTTATAGTACTAACCCAAAGTCGTAATGGGCTCGCACAAGGATAAATATGACAAGGCAAGCGAGGCAATGCCCAAGGTAGGATTCTACCAGTTTACCCTTTCTGGCTGGTCGTAACCCATCCGTGGTCTACCATGACCATCAATCCGAACAAAAGGGTGCACCCATCGAGTACAAAATTACGATAGTAATACGAGTGATCAACGTCGCTAGAGGTAGCTAACCTCATTGGCCAGACATAGGCTCCTGTTTTAATCATTTAATTATGACACAAGTGTCAAGGCTATCCATCATCGTTCTCTTACTTCATTCCAGTAAACGTTCGCCAATTCAACCACTACATTCTGGATATCATCCACCGCGTACACGGTTGTCAAAGTGGTTCCAATATTGACAAAGAGTATGCTAATAAGAAGCCACGGTCTCTTTAATAACCAAACATCGTTTTACACACCGGTTGGTACTTTTATATTTCGAAAACAACTCGCACTTGATATCAAAATATCATAATCGCTTCAAAATTAATTTCATTTTGAAATATCATATTTTCTTTCAAAAGCATATTCAGTTCGATACGTCATTCTCATTTGAAAATATCATTTCACTTCAATATCTCGATTTCATTTTCAAATCATTTCGAATTTCGATTTAGGTTATAACTTCATTTTAACTCATTTCGTATTTAAATCCAAGATTTAAATATAAACATTCCACCTTTTGACCAGTTTGAATTTTTATAAAATAGTTTAAATAGTTTTAAAATAGTTAAAATTGTTTAATAGAAAATAGTTTGAGTATCGAAATGGTTTATATAGTAAAATTATTTGAAAAATCAAAATAATTTGAATCTTTAAGAAGATAGATTTTAAATAGTTTATATTAAACTAATTTATTTGGAAATAGTTTCAAAGTTAAACTGATTCAATTCCGACTTTTTCAATTCAAATCAATTTAAAATTCCATTTCGATTTAATCCATCCAATTCCGATTTCAAGTCGAATTTTACTTCGATTCCAATTTCAATTCAAATAAATTCGATTTCGATTTTGAATTAATTCAATTTCGCTTTCAATTCCAATTGATTTCAATTTAAATTCCAACTTGAATAAATTTTAATCCAATCCCAATTTAATTTCAATTTCAATTCCAAATTAATTTCAATACCAATTTCAAATTAATTTCAATTTCAACTCCAAATTTAATTTCAAATTTAATTTCAACTATCCGATTAAATGATTTAATTTTAACTCAATTCTCAAATTTAAACCATTTCGATTTATATCAATTTCGAGTTCGATTTTTAAAATATAGATTCAAATCACCTAAATCAAATTAACTTCCAATATTCAATTTAAAATCCAAATCTTCAAATATAATTCAAATCCTAGCTCAATTTTGAAATATCGTTTATATTACTTTTACTTAGCAATATTCAAAGTTCGAATAAAAGTCCAATCTTTTAAACAAATCAATTTCTGAAATCCAAATCATATTTCGATTATAACTTCAAATCTCAACTTCGATTATTTAAACAATTCTTGTTATCAAATCTAAATTCAACATTCCGAGCTCAAGTTCGAAAATAATTTGATTTCCACAAATTTGAATTTTATTTCTTTAAATCAAATCATTTAAATAATTTCAAATCGAAAAATTTCAAAATCATTTAATTGAACCAAATCCGGTATCCGTATATAGTTCTCTATCCTATGGCCAAGTGAATCAGTTATTTCAATCTAATTCAGGGATGGATATATATCATTTCAATCCAAAATAAATGTCATAGGTATATATCATTTCAACCTATTTATAAATTTATTCGAAATAATTCAATTTACAGTTTTATATACTGTAATTTATATACAGTATGATAACATGATATATATAAAATAAATAAACATCCAATCATTTAAATATCAACCAATTTTCATCCATCACAATCAATCCTCCAAACAATCAATAATTCACAACAATTAACCAATTATCAAAAATCAGAAATTTTAATAACAGTTTAATTTTGATTTCAATTTAACTGTTAATTCAAAATTCTAACATATAAATTTCTGTATCGATTTCCATAACAGTTAAATTTACCAAACAACAATCAATAATTTAAATCACTTCACGATATAAATTTCACTACGTAAAAATTATTTAGTCAAATGTGAGCGTATAAAACACTCACCTATATTTGAAACTGAAAATAATTTCAGCTTCAAATAAATTCCACCTCGATTCCAAATCGTAGATGACAACGATACGAATCCTCAGCAACTCGTTTCATGTGAAATGGACCTCGTACGAGAGAGTTATGGTTTTATCAATATAACGATACTTAAAATTTTAAATTAATAGAAATAAATAAAATAAAATTAAAAAGACGGTTACCTTCATCTCCTCGTTCAAACGAAGAGCCTCCCTTCCAGGCAACTACACACGCTCGCAATCCGCATCATCCAGTCGCGGTTTGGTTTTTCTCTTTTTTTTTTTATTGATCGAAGCCTACCGCCGATCAAACCTCCCTCCCATCGCGCGTACGCGAGTACGCGAGTACGCTCGTGAAGTCCACTCGAATCGAAAATCCTAGCAGCGCCTCCACCAAGTGGCAGAAGCCATCATTCATGCACGCATGCCACCTCGGCCATCGTCCCATGTCGAGAACACCAAAATCGCGGATCCCCAGATTGTTTTTAATCGGCATGTTGCCTTTTTTCCGTTAAAGCGATACGATTCAAAATAAGGGGAGAGGGAGGTAAAGTAGGGGAAAGGCTAGTGGGCTTGGTATTCGAGATCTGGCTTTGTTGATTTTTATTTTAAATTATTTAGCAAAATATACTCGAAAATATTGAACTCCAAACGAGACGTGACGCCTGCCATTCATAATGTTTTATACCTATTCCGAACACAATGGAACTAGCCTCCAGAGCTAATTCGATCTTATGCAGAAGATAGCTTTTCAAATCAAATTATTTTAACTAAAATTTGAAATTAAATTTTACGCGTTTCAAGCTCGCACGGCCAAACGACAAATCTGATCGCTACGAAACTTGAAATCCTACAATAATTCACTATTACGGATCCAATGAAACTGGTTTTGTCGAAATCCGAGACAGTGGCCAAAATGGGTATATTAACTCGTTAAATAAAATATACAATTTCCAATTTTTATTTAACCACTTAAAAGTCCAAATTTTAAATGTTAACAACCTTCATTCATACTTAAATAATATTTAAATAAATTTCCAATACCATTTTCATTCACATAAATTAAAGATTCAATTATTTAAAAATAATTCCAATATTAAATTTAAACAATTTAATTATCCTATAAATTACAATAATAAGTCATTAAATTTATCGCTAACCATTTTATTCAATAATTATATTAAATTCAATAATTTAAAATAGTTAAAAATACGGGTCGTTACACTACTTATTTGCTTGTTGGCGCCCTTTCCGACACCCACTGGTTAGAGGTGAGGCCCGTGTGGTTTGCATGGAAGGACCCGACTTATTTGCTTACGAGTGCCTTTTCCAACACCCAAGGGTTAAAATAAAGCTGACTTATTTGCTTGCGGGCACACTACGGATGTCATACCTCGGAGATACTATCATGGCGTTGCGCTAAGTTATCATGCGCCAATCTCGACAACAGTGTCTCGTCCTGCCGGGATAAGGAGCATCATGGGTGAGGGGAATTGGACCATTGCAGTCGCCATCCTGCTCATCGATGCTGTGGCGCCCCACCTCTATACCCATGCTAACCAAGAACACTATGATGTAGTGCTGTCAATTAGCACGGAGAATAAGGCTGTGGAGGAGCAACCATCCATGTAACTTCTTTGTGCGAGCACCGATATGTCAGATAGAATAGAATGCATATCTTTTAAGGAGGAAATCCGACATACCGATACAAACACAAAGCTATCACACGGTGGCTGTATATAATCTTCGGAAACAAACATAGAAGTAATCATAACATAAATCAGTCACAGACATCCATATCACAAAGGCGGAAGAAGATATGAATAAATATATATAACACATTAAAGTGTACATCAGAGTAGTGGTCAGAAAGATCCACGATAATACAAAAGAATAGCATCACGTGCTATACAAAAGAATAAGTACACTACATAGAGTCTATATCTCAAATGTGTACAACCAAAAACTACTAATCTATGTAGTTAGCCAAAAGTCAGAGTAATCCTGAAGAGAAGTCAAGCAGAAGCACCTGTAACATCTCGGTCTGACCCGAGTATTATTTATAAGAAAATAATAAACGGATCAGTCTAGCTATAAATATCAGATGATAAGGTATAGGATAAATAATATGGCATGAACATGTAACAACCATAACGGCATACTACTATAAGTATGTAAATGATAATCAATAAAAGATCAATCAATATCACAAGAATCTTCTCAAAGATAAAATAGGGTATCATACCCTAAACTTGTATTCATAACAAGTCAATAACACATAAATTCACCAATGCACAAAAGCTGATATCATATCAATGAAAATCATGAAAATTGGTGAAGCACAAAATTCCAGAAATCATCACCAGAAATCCAGCAAACACATAAAAAGGGGGAGGCCTAACACATGAATGGGAGCATGAAAACTCACCTACGTGTAAACACATGAATGAGAAGCTATCTCATGGAAGCTATCCATTAAATTTCCACACAGAAATGGCCCGAAGACCATGGGGTGCTACCCCATATATGTGATGGCGAAACATCACAAAAGCGGGGTCTAGTCTCCCTCGTAGACAAAGAGACATCGCTCAATCGCTAGTCTAAACCACAAAAATGATCGTCATGATCATAAGGAAGTGTCAATCACACCAAGCTAGTAAATATATGAGTTTAGCATAATGTCCCATAACCACTTGCTTAACTTAAATATTTACGAACAAGCTGTAAATCTTCACTAGAAAATTGTTACCAAAAAGGGTTCAATCGAAAAAGTCCAAGAGCTAACCGACGAAGTGAACGCAAGCGTTTCATACCACCCGTTTTACTAAGTCGTTTAATTCGATTTCTCATCCGAGTGAAGTAAAGGCTTGTATATACTAGTAGATTAGAAAACGGTTTGAAAAGAAAGAGCTTTGTAATAAAATAGTGTTAAAATCGCTTTGATGAAAGAGTTTTGATATCTACTACTAGTATTGAAAACCTTCATATCTTTAGAGTGACAAGTCACAAAACGATTGTTGAAACAAATCGAATCACATAAATTTCACATTCGAAGAAGTGAGAAAAAGTCCAAGGAAATCAGCTCCAAAATGCATCAAAGTATAAGTTGAGGATGCGGCCAATCATGCAGAGCGACCTAACATGCATTCGGGTTGAACGACCTAGAGGAGGCAAGCGACCTAGCGAAGCCAGGCGACCTAAGGAGCCATGCGACCTAAGTTTTTAAAAAGGTGGGCGACTTAACAAAATGGCCGAGTTATAAGTGAAAAGGAACGACCTAAAGTTAAATAGGTAAGCGACCTAAGGAAGACTCGCGACCTAACATTTTAAGGCCGACCTAAAACTGGGGACCAAAAGACTCGCGACCAAGGGGCCAGCGACCTAACTTGGCAATAGGCCTAACGACCTAACAGGTAGGCCAAGCAACCTAAAGGGGTACGCGACCTAACAGGTTTCGCGACCTAAAGGGGTTCGCGACCTAACGAGATACGCGACCTAACTGGAACGACCAAGTGAAGTTCGCGAGTTACCAGGAGCGAGCGACCTAGGAGAGGCGAGCGACTAAAGGAACTCGCGACCTAAAACCACGCGACCTAAAATGGCAATGGGTCAAACGACCTAACGGAAGCAGGCCAAGCGACCTAAGATCAAACGACCTAGCCGAATGACCTACGAACTAAGTCCTAGCGACCTAGGAATTTCACGCGACCTAACGAAGTCACGAAGCGAGTTGGCGACTTAAGTGTTCGCGACCTAACGGCTTAACTAGGCATGCGACCTAGCGACATAATGCTGAGCGACCTATCGTCTTATAGGCCAAGCGACCTACTACTTATGCCGGGACAAGCAACCTAACCCTTGCCTAGTGATAATAGGTCGGAAACGACCTAAGTCCAGCCGAGCTAACGCTCCAGAGCGACCTAGTGCCAGAAAATCACCAAAAACACTGAAAATTGGGGCTTTTCGCCCATTCAATCCAAATCCAATTCAAACAAACATGCTAAAGTGATGGGGAATCATTCCCATAACCCAACGACAGTTATAGGCAAGATGTAAGATTAAAAATCTCACCTTTTCACTAAAATGGATGAAGATGAAGCTTGAAAGCAAGGAGAAGCAATCCAAAGCTTGAATCCACTATCTTCTACTTGAGTTTGGAGTTGAAAGATGGATTTGCAATTGAATTTGAGTTTGGAGTTTTAATTTCCCTTTCCCACCACCATTTTTGATGAAGCTTGAAGTGTTTGATAAAGTGAGGAAGAGGAGGTGGGTTGGGGCTGAATTAGAAGGTGCAGTCCAACTCAAGTCAAAGGCGGGAAAAAGTGACAAAAATTCCACTTACTCCAAACATATCGAAGTTTACACTCAAAAAGATCGCAAACGTCATTTTGAACTCAATGGAAGTGGTCTCGAGTCCTAATTTGACCGTGTCCAAAAAGTAGCTTTTTGGACTAACATCCGACTAACGATAAAATATTTAAATATAAAATCGATAAATATGCAGGTTGTTACAGATGCACCCCAGGAGGCAAGAGTTATATCTCATGTTTGCCTACCGAAGTGGGTTAGGTAGCACCGGGATGACTTGTAGGTCGTTGGGCATCCCTGACGTGCCTAGGCGGAGTTGATGCGTGGTAATCCACCCTTGCCAAGTGCATCCTTCTGTTAGAGAGGGAAGCGGTAGCTCACGTGGACCCTTGACAGGATGTGGGCTGTCGCCAAAAAGGGTGAATGAGCATGTAAGAACTCATCCCTATTCAGGTATCCCGAACTTGCATGGCTGACATTGTCTTTGGCAAAGGGAGATGACCTTCCATTGATCCCTGCAAAAAGAAACGATTACATTTCCAAGGTCTTATTTATGGTGTACTTTCACTATATAAAGTAAGCCTATAGGTGTTTTAGGCTTTAGGTCCGAGATACGTGGGTCCCATCGGGGCGAGATATAAGGTATGCATTGTTAACTAGAATGGAATTGATAAATATAGTCCTTGCCAAATTGGCCCGAGCACCCCAACGGCTGGGTCCTTGGTGTTTGCGAACACACGACGTAAAACCAGATGGTGAACTGTCGAAGCTTCACCCATGCATTGTAATGTTTTGTGACTTTTCTCTTATAAGCCTCGGTGTAGATTTTTGCTTCCATTCTCCGCTCGTCGAGTGTGTCCAGACTGATCCCGAGAAGCTCGTCATTTTTCTCACGGTCATAGGTCACTCTGCGAAGGGACGGGATGTCTACCTCAATAAGCAGCATGGCCTCATGCCCGTATGAAAGGGAGAAGGGTGTGTGGTCGGTTGAAGTTCGGGCAGAGGTGCGATACGACCGCAGTACAAGAGGCAGCTCCTCCGCCCAATTTCCTTTCACTTTAGCAAGCCTTTTCGTGAGAATAGACTTGATGGTTTTATTGGTTGGCTTGACCTATCCATTGGTCTGTGGGTGAGCGACCGAGGAGAAGCTCTTTTTTATTCTATTTCTATCACAAAACTCTTGGAACATCTTGCTTTCGAACTAGGTCCCGTTGTTGGTAACAATTTTCTTTGGGAGGCCGAAGCGGTAGACGATGTTCTTGATAACGAAGTTGAGAACCTTTGGAGTCGTGACACCGGTCAAAGGTTCTACTTCAACCCATTTGGTGAGAATATTGGTATATTTTTGCAGCCTAAATGGAATGATGCTTTGTTAGAGATGTTCAGAATTAACTATTTAGGGACATCACCATACATTGCATTCATTCTGTTGACTAAAAATTCCATCAGCGATATAGAGTGACTAATTGCCTTGGAAATTATGAGAGACTGGGGTTTTAATGATGTTGTTAGCTTTGTAGTATATGATCACGAATTAATGATGGAATGCTAGTAATAAAGAGACACAAATTTTAGAGTGATTCGGCCAAATGAATGCCTATGTCCACTGTATATATTATTCTCACCATATATATATATATATTTTTACAATGGATACATGGAGATGATGGAGAATGCATGAAGGTGATAAGAGTACGGTGGGAAGTGTCATCCTTTTAAGTTTTCTGAATTCGACCCCTTGCCTAGTGAAATGTTTGGGGTATTTATATGAGCAATCCTCCTTTGATCTGCGGTTGAGATTACCTGAGGATATTCACGGTCCGTACGACATATCAGACCGTGGGATGGTTGCCAGCTGGAGGGTTGGTAGCAATACATGCATGTATGGTGACAAACTGCCTTTCCGTACTCTGGTTGCTTCTTTTATAGGATATCAGGTTGCATAACTCAGAGTTTGTTGCTACTTCCCATGTCAGATGGGAGCAGTTGGTAGCAGTGTGGCTGTATTAGCACTTTTCCAAGGTGGCGGGACTTTAGTAGGTATGCTTTTCTCCACCAGTCTGACTATTCTCTCTCGTTAGAGCCACTTCGGCCAGTTTTCTGTCCTTATGTGAGAGGAACCCGGGCGTATAAATCAGCTATCCTTGGGTCAGTTAATTCCCAAGGAAGCCTAGATTAGCTTGGCTGATGCGTTTATCTCCTTATGGGCCGCTGCCATGCCCTACTAAACTTTTGCAAAAAAATTGAGCAACACATTCCTTTCTTGTGTCACTACAAACTAGGGGAGAAGGATAAATTTTTGATACTATAATCAAATGGACTTTACCATTACTTCACAAATGAGTAGGAGGTTTTTCCAGTTGAGTTATTCATCGTGACAACTCCAGAAGGATATCCTGCACATAACCTTGTTGAGGAAGTCATTTTTCATGCTGATAAAAAGGTTGGTAAGCCCTACTTTGACTCAATGTATAATATTTTACCAAGGTATATTGGCTTATATATTGGGCATTTATAAATATATTTAAATCATTACCGCGAAATCAAGTTCTGAGAGATTAAGAACCACTTAGACACAACTTATTTTATTACTGCTTAAAAAGTATTTTTGAATAATACCTTAAAAGTAATTTTTAACTGAATAGTAAAGCATAAAAATATTTTGATAAACATGTTGAAATTCTATTAGAATTTGATTTTAAAAGTTTAAATAAATCATAGACAAGTTTTTATTACTTATGACTTATCAACTTTTAAGAAAATTATTTCATATTTAATATGCATAAAAGATAGAAGAAATATAAGAAATAGAAGAAATCGATGCTCTCCAATCTATATAATAACATGATGATTAATAACCTTTTTTTCATGAGTTCTAGTCGTAACCATTATGATCTAACCATGCTTGACTTGAACCAAAAATGGCACAAACACCCAATAGAAAGTGGAAGAGAATAAAAAGTAAAGAAAATAAATTAAAACAAGTAAGAAATGAACATATAGAGATTTATAGTGGTTCGGCGAACTCCAGCTTACATCTACTTAATGATTTTATTGCTTAACTTCTGACTTGGGGGAAGAAGTTCTTAGAGGTCGGTACAACTCTGACACTTAGATTTTCGAAATTACAAGAATATAGAGTATAGTGGAACTAGAGCCAAAAGATCCTGAATAACGAGCCCTACTCTTCTATTTATAGAGGCGGGGAGCCTGAAATATTGCACCAAAGATCTCCTGATCGTTCTCCTTGCTATGAACTAGTTCTCCATGAAAATAGAGTGCCATAACATCAGGTTGGATGGGTCGGTATGACTCCAAGGGTAGGGGTTGGAACCGACCCCTAAAATGGCCACCTTTAACTCTTTGCTTTAGCTCGTCTTGTGGTTAGCTTCAAGATTCTATAGTTGTTTGTATGAATATTAGCTTGTTTCTAAGTCCAAATGACAAAGTTGTAGAAGAAAAGAGTTGCTTATTTAGGAGTTCGTAGAGATCGATAGAGAATTGCATCGAACCAGCAGAACAACGTTGGAAATGGGTTTCTAGCACGAATGTTACAAGTTGGTAGAAGATGGGATGGAGTTAGTGAAGTGCTTATGGTTCGATGCGGACTCATAGGGTAGGGGTCGGTACTGACCCCACAATTGTGGGCTTTGGGTGTTTGTATTTTTGTGATGGGTTTTGGTTTGTGTTGTGATGATGGTTGTACTTTGATTTTTTAAGCTTTGTGGTCATCTCTTCTGGCATCCTGACTTGATAACTTCGAAGTTTGATTCATCGAGTTTGTCCGTATACTGCCTGGCCAAAAGGCGGGATAACACTTTCTCCTAAATCACGCCTTGAGAATGGAAAGTGTGCTTTGCTTAAGAACAAATGTAATGTCAATCTTCAATTGTTGAGCTCTCTGGCTACTGTAATCTTGGCGTATCGTCCGGTTCCTTAAGATTCTCTTGTCAATTACGGGTTGTTCCATACCTACCATAGCCTAAGGCTCTAGACTTTGCTTAAGTGTAATCTATACATCATCATCATTCCAATTTCATTCAAAGTTATTACATTACATATCAAAACCATCCTGTGTTCATCCGGGATCATAATCATTCTGGTTTCAAGGCATTCAAATCCTTTTATCAAATCAGTATATGTTATAAGATTTCATTTCTCCATATCATTTCAGATTTAGTTTTATGCATGATTTCTCCAAATCGTCTAGTGTCCAGTTTTCAACGATCCATCTCTCTGGATCATTTATTGTTCAAGTTAAGGGAATGATATCTCCGAATCGTTAATTGAATTCGTGGCCGTTCAGGGCCAAAAGTTAAATACACAATCTGTTTGGTTCGTTAATTGAATTTGTGGTCGTCTGAGATCGATAATCAAATCTATAGTCTCTCCGAACCATTAATCAAATTCATGGCCTTTAGGGCCGATAATCAAATCCATGGTCTTTCGGGGCCGACAATCAAATTCTTGATCTCTCTGAACCCTTACCGAGCCCAATCCTCTCGCTCCCCGATGAGGGGACTCGACGACAAGCAAGTACATCTAGTCACTCTCCGATGAAGTGACCTACTTCCTACACTCCGTTCTTGACTCTTAAGTCGAGACTTAATGCTATCAAAGTCTGTAGTCTCTCTAGACCCTTGTTGAGCCCAATCTGCTCGCTTTCTGATGAGGGAACTCAAAGACTAGTAAGCCTATCCGCTTACACTCCAGTGAGGGGATTTACTTCTTGCACTCTGGTCTCGTCCCTCCGAACGTGACTTTATAGTGATTAATATCGTAAAAGTCCATCCACTCGTGCTTTGACAAGGGTACTTGTACCTTGCACTTCAGTCCCGTGTTTCTAAACGAGACTCTTAAAGCGATTAATTTCAATCACCACGTTCAAGTGGGTTTCAATAATCAAAGAGTTATCTGATGAATCAAATTCAAGTACTAAGAAACAAAAAGCCAAACATTACGATAGATGCCTTTTTAGGCGTTACAGTCTAGCATCCAACTCAAAGCATGCATAGGGAACGATCGAGATCCCATATAGGGTAAGTGTTTAGACCGTATTATTGCATGGTTTATTGAAAGGGAAAGGTAGAGTGTGAGGACCAAACCCGATTCTCTACTATCCCGATCAAGAGATAACTATCCTTGACCTTGATCTAGGGCCATTTCCATTAACTTCGGTTGATGGCTGCTCCTGTTTCATCACTGCAATTTGATTCCTTACATATTGCTATAATCAATTATCTCTGACCTGCTCCTCGATTAGATCCCGTAGGTGTCTGCAACCATTTGTGTTATGCCCATCCAGCTTATGGAATAGGCAATACTTTCCAGATGTCCTTTCACACTGCGTGGGTTCTATTCTTGCCGGATTCCGATAGGGGATCCATCCCCTAGTATTTAGATAAATCCATTATGGGATTTCATTTAAGTCCGTGTAAGAAGGAGAATTTCGATTCCCTCCTCTGTCGCTTTAATCCGTCAAAGCTGTCGTTCATCTTTCCTTTTCCTCTATCCTTGCTTGATCCTGCTTCGAGCGATCCTCTGACATCCAAAGCATTAACCTATCCCTTATAGGCTTTAGCATCCTCCTAGAGTAGAAACCTTTCAGCCTTGCGATAAAACTCTACAAGATCCCTTGGAGGATCCCGTTCCATTGCAATCTCGAAATTGTCTTAGCAGCTATTTCCGAAACTGCCGTCATCAAAACTATTGAAGGGTCTGGCTTATCAACCGCAGCAACCGCCGCAATGAATCTTGTTAGAAAACTTCTGAGGGTCCCTTCAACTCTCTGGTTCATACTTTCAAGTGTTATCACATTCTTGGGTTTTGAAATATGGACCCAGAACTGCTTCACAAATCTATTCACTAACTCGGCCTACGTGCTAATGGAACTGCTCTCCCGCTATCTAAACCATTGTGCTGCCAAACCTGTCAAATATAAAGGGAAATACCATCCCATTACCTCTTTGGTCACATCCAACACTTCTTTGTATCGGATGTACCTCATCAAATGAACTGTTGGATCAGTCTTCCCATCACATGTTTCTAACGTTGGTAACTTGAAATCGAACGCATTCCTAGCGTATCGAATATTCGAAGTGAATGAACTCATGTTCACATCTTTTATGCTCTGATTAGGCAATCCACCCCTCATGACTCGCCTCACCATCTCAGCAAGTCTGTCATTATTGTTCAAAGGAACTCTAATGTTAGCATTTCCAGCCCGCCCCCGACTCTGCAAGGGAATTTCAGCACGTACTCTTCCGGTCGCATTTCAGTATTCAGATTCAAGTTCATACGCTCTACATCATCTCCAGGATGCACATCATTCCTTCTAAAGCCAGGATGATCCATGCCCCCAAACCCTTAGGGTTCATTACCGCCCCTAAGGACGGGTCGGTACCGATCCGTACATTTGAGTCGGGGTTTGCTTCGGGTCGTTCTACTCCAAATCTAGCTACCTGAGCTCTGGCTTCTGGTCTGTGATTCTGATCTACTACAACCCCAGCTATTCCCACCTATCCCATCCTCCTAAAGAAGTCCTCCATCATCTCTTCCTAACGAGCCATCATCCTTTCCTGCATTCCGTTCATCATAGTTTTCATCTCATCCATGGTTATGTAGATTGGCGAGGGTTCGCTCCTAAGGAAGCCTTTTGGCTGCTTCCTGGTTGATTTCCCCCAACAACAGTCCTTCTAGGTGATTGTCTAGCCATTTAGAATCTTTTCAAATCTAAATTCAGCGAGTTCAAGTGTCTTCTCAGTGAAGCACCAAAATGTTTGAACCAATAGTAGCACAAACACCCAATAGAAAGTGGAAGAGAATAAAAAGTGAAGAAAATAAACTAAAACATGCAAGAAATGAACACACATAGATTTTTAGTAGTTTGGCAAACTCCAGCCTATGTCCACTTAATGATTTTATTGCTTAACTTCTGACTTGGGGAGCAGAATTTCTTAGGGGTCTATACAACTTCGACACTTCGATCTTCGAAATTACAAGAACATAGAGTAGAGTGAAACTAGAGCCAGAAGATCCTGAAAAATGAGTCCTACCCCTTTATTTATAGAGGTGGGAAGCCTGAAAGCTCACACCAAGGATCTGTGAACCGTTCTCCTTACTATAGACCAGTTCTCCATGAAAATAGACTGTCACATCATCAGGTTGGATGGGTCGGTATGACTCCAAGTGCAGGGGTCGATATCGACCCCTAAAATGGCCGCCTTCAACTCTTCACTTCGGTTCGTCTCGTGGTTAGCTTCGAGATTCCATAGTTGTTTGTATCAGTATTAGCTTGTTTCTAAGTCCAAATGATGGAGCTATAGAAAAACAAAGTTGCTTATTCAGGAGTTTGTAGAGATCGACAGAGAATTGCATTGAATAGTAGAACAACATTGGAAATGGGTTTCTAGCATTGAATGGAACAAGTTGGTTGAAGATGGGGAGTTGGTGAAGTGTTTATGGGTCGGTGCCGACCCATGGGATAGGGGTCGGTATTGACCCCACACTTGTGGGCTCTGGGTGTTTGTATTTTGTGGTCGATTTTGGTTTGTGTTGTGATCATGGTTGTACTTTGGTTTGTGCCGACCAGTAGAAAAGTGCAGTGATAACAATGCAGTAGAAAGGAGAAAGTGAATAGAAAAACAAAGGACAAATTAAAATGCAGAAATTCAGAAATAAAACAATCTAACTGATTATAAGGAAATTTCATCCGAGGCTTGTCGTAACAATTTCTTTATGATTGTATTTCAAATCTCTATAGATACAACAGATGATGATTTGCATGAGATTGTGATGAGTACGATTGCTCTGTGATATGAGTTTGCATTGGTTTTGAGAAAAGAATAAGGAGGAAGAAGATGAGTGAAAAAAGAAGTTAGAATGTGACCAGTATTCTGCCCTATTATAGTCTTCTCTTCAATGATCATGCCTGTTCGAAAGGTTGTGTCCGTTTTTTGAACCAAACAGTTTTTTGCAACGTCATGTCTATTGTAATTTACAACAGTCATGTCTGTTGGTAATTCCCAACAACTATTTGCAACGGTTAAAAGTCTGTTTAAATTTAAATAGGCAAAAAACCTTTTATGTTCAGAAAAAAAAAAATACGGTCCAGTCTTACTGCGCCAGGCCCGGTTCGGTACGGACGAACAACGCTCGCACATGTGTTAAACCATGGTCATATACGTCCTCCCCTCGTACAAAATTATCTGATCCTAAGGATGAATATAAGTTGATGGAAAAAGGCTGCCTCTTCTATTTTTGCCAATGTGAGACTTTTAAATGTATTTTCAATCACTTCTATGCAAGGTTCTCCAACATGTATCTTAACACTGGCATAATATTTCATACAGAAACATTCACATTGCACTAAATCCTATACCTTATCAAGGTGAGAACTTCTATTTTTCTTTTCTTTTTTTGTATAAACTAAATTACTGAATTAATTTATATGTAGCATAACTTCTGTTTAAGGATGAGGATGAGGTACAACTTGAATTTTCAAGTGGGAGAGCTGATGATAAATTAATCAACTGATGTGATGATATGCACATTACTATTTTTCGTGGAGCCCCTTTTTGAAAAAGGTGCGGACATTGGTCTGGAAAATTACTTAAACGTATGGTAAGGTATGATGCATGATATAGTTTGTGATGTGAGGAAACATATTATGTTAACCCCACAAATTAATGAAGGCAGTTGAGATGTTGTTTCATACATAGTCTTCTTTTGATGTCGAAATGTTTGAAAGTGTCTTTTAGAAAATATCTGTTTTTGGTCTGAAAAATGATGTTTGCATATTAGGTGAGTGGTTTACGCAAATGAACGTGACACTGATGTATGGGGTGCCTATTCAATGTTGATGATAAAGTTTAGCATATTATCAAGTGAACGACCTCTTCCATGAGGTATTTCATTTTTGATCAACAATTGTCAGGTTACGATGTTTAAAGTTTTCTATTATTATATTTTACAATCATAAATGGTGATAATTGATTGCAACTGACTTCCTACTCAAGACCATGGGATAGGTTGTTGGATATACAATGCAAAGACAACCTCTGGATAAGCAATACAAAGACTGTGGTATTACTATTATTCTTGTTGGTTCACAAGTAGTATTTGTTGTTATAAATTTTTATAACCATATTTACACTTGTGTAGGGGAGTTGAACAATCAAGTTCTGCAGTAGATATAAAAAGAGCATACGGAAAAGCTGCTTTGAGACATCATGCAGACAAGGTATGTAGCACTAATGTAGTTCAAAGGTAATACGAATTTTTCCAATAACGTACAGTATTTGAATGTTGCAAACATTTGGATGTAGGTTGTTCAGTCATTGATCAGGAATGAGAATGCGGATGATGAAGTATGGAGAGAAGTGCTGGATGAAGTGCATGCAAATGCAGATCGCTTGTTCAAAATGATAGGAAAGGCATACACTACAGTGTCTGATACCTCAAAGGCACACTTATAACACGTTAATTACTTATTTATCGGGCTTCCTAGAACTATATTTTGTGTGTGTTTGATTTTACGTTGTCTGTTATTTTTTTTTATATTCATCCTTCTGTGTGCATCTCTTTATCAAAATTTGAACCTTATATGCTTTACAGTTTACATTCCTTCTTGGTAGGGTTAATTTGAATCAATTTATTAGTAAAATAAGTAGTGGAAATTTGGTCCATGTCCTTTTTTTTTTTTTTTGATCTTCTAAATATTTACCTTTTCCTCCCATTTTGGTTCTATTATCTCCATCTTTGTTTTTTAAGCAACTGTTCTACCTGTTATTATTTTTACTGCATACATTTGTATCAAATCCGATGCATTCTTTCCCGTTTTATCGCCACAAAAGTCAGTTAAAAACTGAGTAAACTATGTTAAAAAATGAGTTTTTTTAACTCAGTTTTTCACTGAGTAGACTCATTTAAAAACTGAGTTAAACTCGATTTTTAAACTGAGTATATATACAGTTGTATGTGTGTATATAAGTATAGATGTGTGTTTTTCTGCATGGTATTCGCGGTTATCGAGATATGAAGAAGTTATTGAGATGGGAGACTTAAAGAATGAAAAGTTTCAATAAAATTTCCTTGCAATGTATACACTGAAACCACAATATGAACTTGTTTATCCTTTCTTGTATATATAGTAAGTGCATATGTTATATTACAAATAAATTCATTTGGTTATTGTTTCAATGAATATGTAGAATGGAAGAGTAAGTTAGTGGAAATACAAAGAATGAAACTATCAACACCGAAAGCCGAAGTACTGAATCTTAGAAGCTACAAGATAACTTTATGAAAATAATCAAAGTTCAGTTTTAATCATGTAAATGTGAAAATTGATATGAATAATGAAATGAATTTTCATACTTGAATAATTTTTAATTGTCAATTGTTGATTGGATTTATGAATTCTTTAATTTCCACGTAATTCTGGTAATGAATATTAAACTAATGTTTTCAATATTGTGTGTGTCAGAGGCTTAATATAGATCTACAATTATAAATAAATTTTATTCCAAAGGTTATTAATGTTAAGAAATAGAAATTACCAATATCTATTTATGTTATTATTTTGTTATTACTCACACTTATATCCGTTGGTATCATGAATTTTGCAACAGATATACGTGTTACAATATGGATATTACTCTCATTTTCATTGAAAGACATAAATAAGCAACAGATATAAGCATTGCAAATACGATAATTAATACCAACGTTTATAATCGTTAGGAAAGAATATTTCCCAGCGCTTATAATCGTTGCTAGATATAATTCAGTAACAGATATAAGTTTTACAATTAAATGTCCATGCCCCTGTAACAACACGTATAAGTGTTACTAAAATTACTAACAACCTGTTAAAAGCAAAATTAATAAAGTCAAATCCGAGTGCACAGTTTGTAGAAAAATTGGACACAATCAAAATATTTGTTGGTATAGACCCAAACACGTGAAAACCATTCCAATTCGGGTTCCAAAATACATAAATATAAAATCCCTCAAAGTCAAACAAATCAGGGTGCCGAAAGGGACATATAAAAATAGTTTTGGGTCTCCACAAAATTATTTTTCAAAATCTGTTGCCACTAACAACCATGGACCTATAAAAACAAATAGGCCACAAAAATCTTTTATCATGTAGGTGTGGTGGCAGGCTAAGGAACAACAATAGTGTTATCTGGATTCTGGCTGTTCCAGAAACACAACGGGCGACAAATCAAAGTTCCTTAGCCTAGTATAAAGGTGACAGAATCACAATGGGCAACAACGAAAAATTATCGGTAAAGGTAAAACATGTAATGGTATATTTATTTTGAACGATATATTAAATGTGATAATCTGCACCATAATTTGAATTTAAATCAGCCAGTTATGTTATAAAGAGATGAATGATGATTTTGATTCTGACTTATTCAAAATGTTGACCAATCATCTTTGAACTATAGATTTGCTTGGACTAATGATGATGTTTTATTGATTGCTGATTACTCACGATACACGTGGATATATTTGCTTATCTTATTGGTTCGGGATCTGACACTATGGTCATTGTTTGATTATTTACACGGCTTCAATTCAAATTCAAGAGAACTTCATTTAAAAGCTTTTAAAACTGATTTTAAGAAATTTGTTAAAACTTCACAGTCTGGTCTATGGCATTCAATTAATGATAATCTTGAGTGAAAGAAAAATTCAGATGCAGATTACATTGGTAATCTAGTTGATAGAAAAATTACTAGTGAAACGTGATTTATGTTGAGACATTTAGTAGCTGCATCGTCTTTCAAAGAAAATATCTGCATATTTTTCACTTGAAATAATTTTCAAATAGCAGACATTTTTCTAAAACCCCTTCTAGAAAATCATTTTTGTTGACCTTGTTTCAGATTAGTCATTTTGAAAATTTTGATTTTATAATTATTTTTGGATTTGATTTTAAATGACTGCATTAACTAATCTGACCACCTACTAATTATCGAAAAGGTAAATAGTGATTGAAAAAGTGATGAGTGTTGATATTAATCATATATTATAACTCGAGACAGTATATTTAGTAAATTTCTTTAGAAATTTAAACAAGAGTTATAAAAACATTTTGTTTGGTAAAAATTCCATGACCATTTCTATTTCTATCATATTTCTATCGACCATCACTCATCAAAATTCAATATAGTATGTCAATATGTGGTATTTTAAATGGGAATCATTCGTTTTTTATTTCATTATATTTTTAGCAAATAAAAACATCCAAAGTATTCACTCTCATTTAAAAGTCCTCACGGTTATGCATGAGTGAATTACTTGGATATTTGATTATGTGCTTCCATCTCATTTAAAAGTCCTCACGGTTATGCATGTATGGAACGCATATCAAAATTGATTAATTAAATAGACAAGTTGATTCTAATCCCATTTAAAAGTCCTCACGGTTATGCGTGGTTAGAAGATACTTGAATTCATTTATTTTATTTTAAAATTTGAAATACTACTAATCTCATTTAAAAGTCCTAACGGTTATGCATGGTAGTAGATATTCAAATTCCTGATATAAATATACCACAAATAGACACAACTATATGGTTTTATATGATGACATTATCCATATCATTCTAAAGTGGAATATGCATCAAACAGAGTATTTATGATTTTTGTTTGATTTTTTATTGAAATTTAATATTTATACCCGATTAAGTATTAATGTTGTATTAATGTCCATCACTTTATCTCTATTTTCCTAACACTATTATTCTTTTGCTAATAAAAAAATGGGGAGAGAAAAGTTAAGATTTTGAAAAATAAAGGTCAAATATTTTAATTTGTATTTTCTATATGCATCTAGGTTCATTTATTCATTTTTATTTATTTACATGCATATATGAAGGGGGAGCTTTGTATAAAGAGGGAGCATTCAAATAGGGGGAGAAAATTGAATAATCAAATACATTTAATATATTCAAAATCTTAAATATATGTTTGTTATCATCAAAAGGGGGAGATTATTGAATATGCGGGTATATGATTTTTGTTTGATGATAATAAACATATATATATATATATATTCATTTAAATGTATTTGATAATGTACTATTTTATTTTCACATAATTAAATAAATATTTGCTGAATAAAATAAATAACACAGAATTTGAATTCAAACGAATATTTTATTCAAACGAATTTTTATTACAATTTTGAATAGTACAAATTCAAGCTCTCACTATATATATACAATTTGCAATTACAATACATTTCAATTTACATATGCACCTCACTACATTTCACTCATTCACTCATAATTCATCTTCAACTCCAGTCCAGATTGAATCCAGCATTTGAGCAATCTGCAAAAATACACACTGACGCAGTAAAATTGAAAAGAAATATTTTTTGCAGTATAAAATAAAATGTGATTTTGAAAATCTTATTTGCCTCAGTTATTTGGGTTGTTTGTCATCATTTAATTCTGAATTCATCATACACGAACAGCTTGTGACATGCACAGTGTATCACTGTACATGCCACAAGCCGTGCACACCGATATACACTTGATAAAATTACAGGGACAGGTGAGCACAAGGTCAAACCCAAATTAAAAGCTGGGTTCAACTTAAGTGAAATAAATATTAAGTCACGATATTAGCACAAGGTCAAACCCGAGCTATTAGCTGGATTCAACACAAGTGCAGACCAAATTCAAATACTAATAGACCACCACTGACCACATACAAGTCAAAGAAACAAAACTACATCAGTGAAAGAGACCAGCTCAACATCAATGTAACATATTCAATGAGCTGGCCAGAAAATCAAAATGTTCAACCCAAACTGGTGAAAGAAACCACAGTGCAAAGTGGTGAATGCAAATACAGGTACACAAGGGTTGGCAAATGGAGTAGTATGCAAGTGAGGTTACAAACCAATACAGCTCGAGTGAAGCCTCAACACTCATGGAACAATATAGCATGATCAGGAGTACAACAGTGCAGACTACACAGCCAACATGCATCATTTACATGAAGCCACTAGACTAGATGAATACAACAAAGCTTAAATCAACACTCGAGTACACATAAAAACAACTCAAGCTCAGTACAAATCCAACAATATATGCATACACACATACAAATGTATGTAAGCACATATATGCAGACTCGAATAAACAGTTGACAGAGCTCGAGGCTACAACCCAGTACATATATGCAACCTGAACCAAAGACTTACGCACACAATACAGCAGTTTAAATATCACCAGCATCAAAACAATGTCGAAGTCATACTAGCAGTGACACTGCCGAAGACAGAAGTCATGTAACAGTCTTTTTTTAAAACAGTCAAAATATCATCACAAAATCAACTACGAACAAAGGCCGAAGTCACCAGCAAAATCAACGCCGTGATGACCAAGGCAACAAGTTCGAACCAAGTCAGAAATCATCAAGCCGTGGTAATCATGAATGAACAAGTCAAAGAAAAAATCGAACAGTTCAGAATCGAAGCCGTAGCAATCATGAAATCAAGCGAGTTCAAAATCAAAACCGTGATAATCAAGTAATCACAAAATATACGCATATGAACAAGTCAGAAAAATCACAGTCATTCAAACATAATCAAGTGGTTGAGCAAATTATCAGACGAACGAAAATCAAGGGGTTCGAACCCTATATAAACAAGTAACATCATCGGCAGTTGGTCATCGAGTTCAAGCATATAAACCAGAAAAGAAAAGGGAATAACATACCAGTAAAATCGAACTCGATCGAAGCAGCCAAAACTGAGCAACGAAGAAACGATCGATCAACAAAGCTACACGTAAATATCTACTTGATTGATCAACAAAGTCGGCAGCTTCAAAAATAATCACGAAGCCCTAAATCGGAACGAACGAGCAAAAAGGGAAAGCTGCAATTTTTCAAAAGGATCGGGCCGAAGAAGAAGTATACCAGAGAATAAAAAGAAAAGGGATTTATTTAATCTTCTTTGGGCCGATTATATTTATTCGGGCTTTAAAGTGAACTAGGGATTAGTTGTAACGGTTGCGATCTTTCGACGCTCGAAAGTCGACATTAATACGTCCACTGTATCAATTGCCGCACAATCGAATGCCGGAAAACCGAACCATTAGGGTTAAAAAGAAGAGGTAGAAGAAGACAGAAGAAAAGAAAGAACAGAAAAACAGAAACAGAAACAATATCAGAATCTCACATTCGCAGCGGAATAATATACATTAGATGAATGACTAATCTTTAAAACAAAAGACTATATCAGTTTATACATACATCAATCAGAGTCAATATACAACTCAATACAACAATGGACAGTTATATAAACTTGTCCTCATACAGAATACACATCAGAATAAATAAACAAGTACGGGAGTACGTCTCGCCATCCAGCTCATCTCCAAAGCTCCAGAATATCTAGAATATCCTGATAACATAACTCTAGGCTGCCCGTGTGGAAAATTATGGGCACCCAGAGTTTAGAAAGGGAACAATAAACTCCAGGTCAGTCACGGTGAATGGTGTGAGATCGTAAAACAGTTATTTTCACAAAGAAAATAAAACAAATTCGCAATGCTTTTGGAAAATGAAACTACCATAAGGCCTCCCGCCACACACACAATGCAAACACAGAATTGGAGGAGATTTCCCCTTATGATAGTCAAAGATGCTTCCTACGCAAAATCATTGGACATTATCATTAGTGCATAGTGTCGAAAACATTTCGAAAGTATAATATTAATCTTAGCCAACATACAACCATTATTGTATGCCTACTATAGCTACTATGTTCAATAGCAGGTTACCGCCACATTCCATAGCAGGTTATACAATTAAAACCGTACAGGGCGCGTATTCTTTTTTTGGATTTTCCAACAAATGGTCAGGCAAAGGAACTTCCTTACACCGAAATGGAAACGCCTCTGGATAGACGCCCCGAGAGACATCCTGCTCTCTGCAAACACAAGGCCGACTCTACCTCACGCTGTACAGCTGTAACTAGGTAGCTAACACACGAGCTATGCCATCCCCCGGTCGTTATCGACCTTTATCTGAGGATCCTCAACCGCAAAGCAACAACCACAAAGTATAATAAATTTGCAGCATCAACATAGGTAAAATATCTGGGCTCCATACCATGATATCACCTTTTATCCAGAAGGAAATGACATACCCTAGGGGTGCGACCCCTAAAAACCTTGCCGCAACATTCCTGTTTCGACCATTATCGGGTTGTGAGGCTCGACGAAGTCTCGTCCACAAAGCTATGCTTTTTCACAAAGCCACGCTTTTTCACAAAGCCACGTTTTTTCACAAAGCCACGCTTTGATCAACAAATGATCAACAACACTTCGTATGCCACATTACCAAATTGGGAATGTATCACTAGTAACCATCAACTACATAACCTCTGAGCTCGTACGTCTCAGAGAAGGGTGTTAAGCTAAGAGAATAAATTCTCCGCCACCAACAGAAATGTATTTGATAGAAACCAGCTTTACATCTCAAAGTGTAACGTCAGACACACATCCATACAAGTCCGTTCCGGGATCGAACGGAACCGAAGGCACTTCCAAAGAAGCCCTTGCAATCCGGGTATTCACTAATCATGTCCGGACTTCCCATCACAAGAAGAGTGATATAAATCTCTATACTGGAGCAACTCGGTGCAGAGACATTCGACAGGTTGTCCTTTCATTTTCGAAAATACCCGATCTTCACATCGGTCTTCAAATAATGTCCATTCACGACGTATCACTATTCGGAATGGGTTATATGGCACAAAGTCCTCTCCCGGCTTAACCGAATAATGAGCGTTTGTTTTAAAAACAAATCAAGTGCCATTTCAAAGGCAAATATTGATAGTCGGTTATTTAACTATCAACAACATTCACAACAATCAACCAATTTAAGTAATTTTTCCAAATTATTTATTTTCAAAATATCTTCACAAGATATATATATTTTTCCACACTTCATCACTTTGAAAAAACCAATTTCAAATCATATTTCACAATTCATCCCAAAATGGTCCATTTAAACAAATTAAATAAATCCTTATCGATTTATTTCAAATTTACATCCCAAATCTGTAAATTTATTTCCACACTTTAAAAATAAATCAGTGTTTATTTTTAAAACAAATTTCCCTTTCCTTTATAAATTCCATTGTGAATTTAAATTTCCAAATATTCACTTTCAAACACCAAATCAAATTTCAAATTGATTTCTCCATTTCATTTCAATCCCAAATCAAATTTCAAATTGATTCTAAGTTTAATCCCAAATACCAAATCATTTTACAAATCGATTTCCAAATTCATTCTCAACACAAAAATCAATTTTCATTCAAACACCAAATAAATTTTCATATCGATTTCCCAAAGATTTATTTTCCAATACCAAATCAATTTGATTTCAAACAAATTTATCACCTTTTAAATAAATCCCTTTATTCTTTCCAATTATTCAAAATTCCATTTTAAATAAATTCTTCAACTTTTAAATAATACTATTCAAAATCCATTTATAAAAAAAATCTTTTCTATATTTTTGGAAATAATTCGATAAGATTACAAAAATCAACTTCATGCTTTTAAAATTCTTTTAAATTCAACCAATTCTTTCACAAGAGATTTACTTAAAATTTCCAAATATTTCAAAAATCCAATTTCATTTATTTCTGGTATCCAACGATACCAAAAATACATTCGGCTAAATTATAGCCTTTAACAAATTCAATCACAGATATAATCATCCACAAATTATAAATAAATCATCACACAACATATGAAACCAATTCAAATGTTTTGAGGAATCCTGTTGGATCCCTCCAACCTGTTTCCCTGCATCCACAGATGTTAGCACAATACCAATTCCACTTCGAGGTGGAATATCGCGGTATATGGGATTTTATAAAATATCATCCCCTATTATGCGGCACAATAGGGTCTCATCCGCTATATAATGCGGGAAATCAACAACTCCAATATATACATATTCCAATATAAATATATTGCTAAATACTACTATATATATACTATCATTCAAGCACACAATCAACACAATCAATAATTTTAAATATAACTATTTAAAATTAAATAAAACCCTTTGTTTGAGTGAGAAGATCTCACCTTTGAATTTATTTTGCCATCCCATTTCCATTCCGGTTTGTTTTCATGGTTTTGACCTTGTATAAGCAATTATACAATTTATTAATATTTTAAATAACCAAACAATCCATTCCATTATTTGATTACTAAATAGTTAATTTTAAATAATTTTTCTTTAATAATTTTCTCAGTAACCTAAACACTGAAATAAGTTGACTAAACAAGTAAATCACTATAATCCATTATTTTAAAATTAAATGGTACGTTAAAACATATATATGTATATTTATTTTTTCAAAACTACATATATACTTAAAATAAACTATATATTACTTTCACTGCCTTACTCCTCAAAATTACATATATTTACTGTTTTAAATTAAAATGTGAATGTGAATATATGTATATATTTATTCAAATTGAAACTGAATTATTCCATACCTCACTGTAAAAGGTGAACCCAGATCGAAACCCACATCAGAGCGGAACCCAAAATCGTCATTGCCTTCGTTCGAACGCACCTTCCGATCGCCTCGCGACCAACTGCCGCTGCCACCTTCCACATACTGCCGTGCTCTGGCGTCGTGGCGCCACCACCTGCCTGCAAATCCACCTGCCGAACTCCGGGTATCGCGATACCACTACGTCGCGGCAGGCCGAACGAGCGCGACTCCATCTATCTGCTCAAGCAAAAGTCGCGACCTCGATTAGTAAACGATGCGACTATGGATTTGAAAGGGAGGAAGAGGCACACGATGCTAAAAGAAAAGGGGAGATACGCGCAATTTGAAGAAGAAGAAGGAAGCCATTTTTTTCGATTTGAAACTGAAGATAAAAGAAAGGGGCACGGTTTCGTTTGTTTTGAACGAAGAGGGTAGGTCGGCTATACAAAGACAAATTCGCGTGTTACAGAGGAGAAAAGAGACGTGTGATGGAAAGGGACAGAATTGCAGCTGATGTAGATATAATTTCAACTGCAATTGATAAGTATAAATATATACAATTAAATTCAAATTCAAATCGACTCGAAAACGAAGCCAAAATTCCGACTTCCTATCAAGGCGTGCCGCTAGGCGTTCGTAATGTTATACCCCTATTCCGAACGCAATGGAAAAGGTTTCGAGTCCAAATTCGATCGTACGGAGAAGATAGCTTTTTGGACCCAGTTATAATATTAAATCTTCGATTTAATTTCAGCGCGTTTGCTTATCGTATGCTCACACAACAACTCTGCTCACTACGAAAATTGAAATCCGGTAACAATACAATATTACGGATCCAATGGAACTAGTTTCGTCGAATTCCAAGACTATGCCCCGGAATGCTATTTTAAATATCGATTTAAACAACAAAATTTCAAAACTGAACAAAACAGTTTCAAATTCGATTCTGAAAGTTCCAATACCTTCAGAATTATCATTATGAATTTTCTAAGCCTTGAAAATATTTTTAACAAGCTTGAAATTCCAATTTCAAAATTTTACCCAATTTTCATATAATTAAATTCACTAATTAAATTGGCCAATTCATTCTGATATCTCTAATTTCAAATTAAACCAACTTCCAGATATTTAAAATCAATTTAATATCCTGATTTCCAATATCAAAAATTCAGGGTCGTTACAATCTTCCCCCCTTAAAAGAATTTCGTCCCGAAATTACAAGTTAAGAAGAATACTCCAATACCCGTTTGTCATTTCCCCAAAATCAAACAATTTTATCAAATTATCAACCCAAATTTTCTTTTTAAAGACACTATCATTCCTCTTATTAACTTTCCAAACTTATTCATAAGTTTCAAACAACTTTATCTTACTTCACAATTCAAATTCAAATTTTAAACTATCCAAAATTTCTCAAAAATTTTCTAACTCTCTAAGTTTTCAAAAAATTTCGCCAGCGTCTCCTTTGCGCGGCTAGCTCGGTACTACTACAAAATGTCCCTACGGACTCCCAAATTCCAATATAGAACAAAATGCCAAGTGGCAAAATAAAAAACCCAATCAAATCTCATACTGAAATTCAAACACATACCTTTTTGTTGAGAAATTCAAATTCATCTTTCGAAATCAAAATCCAATTCCATTTTCCTATAGCCTTTATAATCCCTGTTTACTTTACTTAACAACAATGTCCAAATTCACTTATTGGATTCCCAATACCCATTTTACTTAAGAATTTCCTCAATTCATTTCTTAAGTTCAATATAAGCATTTACATATTTCTTATATTTATTTATTTTCACTTCACAAACAAAGTTATATATTCATTTCCATTCAACTTTGCGTTTCAATTACATTTGAATTCAATTTACAATTTCAATTCTATTTGAATTCATTTTATCTTCAAAATCCCAAAAATTCACTTATTACAAAGCCTTCAACTTTGACCAAAACAATAGTTTTCATTTTCTAGTTCAATTCCTACATTTCTATTACAATTTGAAAATCAATTTTCCGTTAACAAAAATTTTCCAAATTTTCAAAAAAAAATTTCTAACTCCCAAAATTTTCGGAAAATTTTGGCGGAGTCTCCTTTGTACGGAGGAGCTTTTGCAATTTGACAAAAGATATAAATATATATACATCGACCCACTCGGTCGGAAAAGCAAAAACAGTTCATATTTCCTATTTTGTATTGCGTAGGCGTACCTTTATTAGCATTTTAAGCAAAGCGGCTTATTATTAGCATTTTGCGCAACCCAAATGCAGCCAAACGGCTTCCAAAAACTTGTACTTACTCAATTTAAACACGTAAGTGACATATATAGGAAATTCATTTACATTTCACTTATTTCAATAGTAAACACAGTTTTCATAAGCAATGTACTCAAAATAAATTCCATTAACAATTTATATGGTTTCGATACAAATTAAATTGCTTACAACTAATTTACATTCAATTCAAGTGATTTACAATTCACTTCCTCACATTCTATTCATTTTTAAACGAATGAATTCATATCTATTTCAATTGATACAAAAATCAATTTTTATTGGCTTTCATTAACACATATAATTTTATACAATCTCGTTTGCGTCAAACGACAATCATTTCTATGCAAATTCCGACGATATTCACTTACTAGAATATCCATTCTATTTTATAAGTAATTTAAATTGATACCAACTCAATTTATTTTACATTCCATATTCACATTCATTTCATTTGAAACCATTTCACAATTTTTACTTAAGTCAAGCTTTTATCCAATATTACTTAAGTTATTTCAACTCAAACTCAAGTTCATTTTCCTTGTAAACAATTTTCCAATTTAAATTTTGATTTGATTTTTCATTTATCAAATCCATTCCATCTACTAATTTAATTCAATTAGTATATTCACTTATCCATTTTAAATTTCGCATTTCCATATTCAATTCATTTCGAATTTATTTTATCAATAACAAGGAAATTTCAATTTATTTCTACTACTTACTTGAATTTATATACAAATTCAAATTTATCTTCAAATTTAGCTCACAACTAAACTTTAATTTAACCAATTCAACTTCCAATTAATTACTTCATGAATTAATAAATTATCAAGTTAGTTTACTTGAATTCAATCCACTTTATTTTTATTTTTCCAAGTTTGGATTTTTATTCAACTTGATTCAAATCAAATCTCGTTTCATTATTCAATTCCCAATTCATTTATTTACAAATGTAACTTCATTTTATTCATTCACAAATTCATTCCTTTTCAATTTGAATCTTATTCCAATCAAATTCAAATATTTTTATAAGTTATCAACTTATTTACATTCCATTAATGAATTTATTTTCAAATATTTTCCTGGAATTCTATTTCAAATTATAAATCACATTTACAATTTACTTTAACAAATTTCATTCGTATATGAATTCATTTCCTTATCTTTTCAATTTATATTTATAAATTTCATTTGTTAAATGAATTTATCTCCAAATCTTTGGTTATACCATTATTTCTTATTCAATTTCCATACAACAATGATAATATTTCAATATTATCACTTCATAACAACCAAGCATCCATATACGATAATAATTCATAGAAAATCATTTCTTTTCTATACGAAAATAGTTTTGGGTAAAATTATTTCATTTACCCTATTTAAAATAATACTGTGTCAGTTTATCTTGTTTAAGAGTTTAGAAACCCCTATCGATTACAGTTGGCCAGGCTGCAACGACCAGAATCTATAAACAATCAACCGATAAGTCAACACAATACAAAACAAATTTTATATTCACTAACCAATACGCGCTCATATCTATTATTACACTCACACTCATTCTAGAGTACTACTGACTCTATCTCTAATGAGTAACACCCAACAGAGCCAAGGTTGTCGCTTAACCAATAGCTCTGATACCACATGTAACGGTTGCGATCTTTCGACGCTCGAAAGTCGACATTAATACGTCCGCTGTATCAAATGTCGCGCAATCGAATGCCGGAAAACCGAACCATTAGGGTTAAAAAGAAGAGGTAGAAGAAGACAGAAGAAAAGAAAGAACAGAAAAACAGAAACAGAAACAATATCAGAATCTCACATTCGTAGCGGAATAATGTACAATAGATGAATGACTAATCTTTAAAACAAAAGACTATATCAGTTTATACATACATCAATCAGAGTCAATATACAACTCAATACAACAATGGACAGTTATATAAACTTGTCCTCATACAGAATACACAGCAGAATAAATAAACAAGTACGGGAGTACGTCTCGCCATCCAGCTCATCTCCAAAGCTCCAGAATATACAGAATATCCTGATAACATAACTCTAGGCTGCCCGTGTGGAAAATTATGGGCACCCAGAGTTTAGAAAGGGAACAATAAACTCCAGGTCAGTCATGGTGACTGGTGTGAGATCTTAAAACAGTTATTTTCACAAAGAAAATAAAAAAAATTCGCAATGCTTTTGGAAAATGAAACTACCATAAGGCCTCCCGCCACACACACAATGCAAACGCAGAATTGGAGGAGATTTCCCCTTATGATAGTCAAAGATGCTTACTACGCAAAATCATTGGATATTATCATTAGTGCATAGTGTCGAAAACATTTCAAAAGTATAATATTAATCTTAGCCAACATACAACCATTATTGTATGCCTACTATAGCTACTATGTTCAATAGCAGGTTACCGCCACATTCCATAGCAGGTTATACAATTAAAACCGTACAGGGCGCGTATTGTTTCTTTGGATTTTCCAACAAATGGTCAGGCAAAGGAACTTCCTTACACCGAAATGGAAACGCCTCTGGAAAGACGCCCCGAGAGTCAACCTGCTCTCTGCAAACATAAGGCCGACGCTACCTCACGCTGTACAGCTGTAACTAGGTAGCTAACACACGAGCTATGCCATCCCCCGGTCGTTACCGACCTTTATCCGAGGATCCTCAACCACAAAGCAACAACCACAAAGTATAATAAATTTGCAGCATCAACATAGGTAAAATATCTGGGCTCCATACCATGATATCACCTTTTATCCAGAAGGAAATGACATACCCTAGGGGTGCGACCCCTAAAAACCTTGCCGCAACATTCCTGTTTCGACCATTACTGGGTTGTGAGGCTCGACGAAGTCTCGTCCACAAAGCTACGCTTTTTCACAAAGCCACGCTTTTTAACAAAGCCACGCTTTTTAACAAAGCCACGCTTTTTCACAAAGCCACGCTTTGATCAACAAATGATGAACAACACTTCGTATGCCACATTACCAAATTGGGAATGTATCACTAGTAACCATCAACTACATAACCTCTGAGCTCGTACGTCTCAGAGAAGGGTGTTAAGCTAAGAGAATAAATTATCCGCCACCAACAGAAATGTATTTGATAGAAACCAGCTTTACATCTCAAAGTGTAACGTCAGACACACATCCATACAAGTCCGTTCCGGGATCGAATGGAACCGAAGGCACTTCCAAAGAAGCCCTTGCAATCCGGGTATTCACTAATCACGTACGGACTTCCCATCACAAGAAGAGTGATATAAATCTCTATACCGGAGCAACTCGGTGCAGAGACATTCGACAGGTTGTCCTTTCATTTTCGAAAATACCCGATCTTCACACCGGTCTTCAAATAATGTCCATTCACGATGTATCACTATTCGGAATGGGTTATATGGCACAAAGTCCTCTCCCGGTTTAACCGAATAATGAGCGTTTGTTTTAAAAACAAATGAAGTGCCATTTCAAAAACAAATATTGATAGTCGGTTATTTAACTATCAACAACATTCACAACAATCAACCAATTTAAATAATTTTTCCAAATTATTTATTTTCAAAATATCTTCCCAAGATATATATATTTTTCCACACTTCATCACTTTGAAAAAACCAATTTCAAATCATATTTCACACTTCATCTCAAAATGGTCCATTTAAACAAATTAAATAAATCCTTATCGATTTATTTCAAATTTACATCCCAAATCTGTAAATTTATTTCCACACTATAAAAATAAATCAGTGTTTATTTTTAAAACAAATTTCCCTTTCCTTTATAAATTCCATTGTGAATTTAAATTTCCAAATATTCACTTTCAAACACCAAATCAAATTTCAAATTGATTTCTCCATTTCATTTCAATCCCAAATCAAATTTCAAATTGATTCTAAGTTTAATCCCAAATACCAAATCATTTTACAAATCGATTTCCAAATTCATTCTCAACACAAAAATCAATTTTCATTCAAACACCAAATAAATTTTCATATCGATTTCCCAAAGATTTATTTTCCAATACCAAATCAATTTGATTTCAAACAAATTTATCACCTTTTAAATAAATCCCTTTATTCTTTCCAATTATTCAAAATTCCATTTTAAATAAATTCTTCAACTTTTAAATAATACTATTCAAAATCCATTTATAAAAAAAATCTTTTCTATATTTTTGGAAATAATTCGATAAGATTACAAAAATCAACTTCATGCTTTTAAAATTCTTTTAAATTCAACCAATTCTTTCACAAGAGATTTACTTAAAATTTCCAAATATTTCAAAAATCCAATTTCATTTATTTCTGGTATCCAACGATACCAAAAATACATTCGGCTAAATTATAGCCTTTAACAAATTCAATCACAGATATAATCATCCACAAATTATAAATAAATCATCACACAACATATGAAACCAATTCAAATGTTTTGAGGAATCCTGTTGGATCCCTCCAACCTGTTTCCCTGCATCCACAGATGTTAGCACAATACCAATTCCACTTCGAGGTGGAATATCGCGGTATATGGGATTTTATAAAATATCATCCCCTATTATGCGGCACAATAGGGTCTCATCCGCTATATAATGCGGGAAATCAACAACTCCAATATATACATATTCCAATATAAATATATTGCTAAATACTACTATATATATACTATCATTCAAGCACACAATCAACACAATCAATAATTTTAAATATCACTATTTAAAATTAAATAAAACCCTTTGTTTGAGTGAGAAGATCTCACCTTTGAATTTATTTTGCCATCCCATTTCCATTCCGGTTTGTTTTCATGGTTTTGACCTTGTATAAGCAATTATACAATTTATTAATATTTTAAATAACCAAACAATCCATTCCATTATTTGATTACTAAATAGTTAATTTTAACTAATTTTTCTTTAATAATTTTCTCAGTAACCTAAACACTGAAATAAGTTGACTAAACAAGTAAATCACTATAATCCATTATTTTAAAATTAAATGGTACGTTAAAACATATATATGTATATTTATTTTTTCAAAACTACATATATACTTAAAATAAACTATATATTACTTTCACTGCCTTACTCCTCAAAATTACATATATTTACTGTTTTAAATTAAAATGTGAATGTGAATATATGTATATATTTATTCAAATTGAAACTGAATTATTCCATACCTCACTGTAAAAGGTGAACCCAGATCGAAACCCACATCGGAGCGGAACCCAAAATCGTCATTGCCTTCGTTCGAACGCACCTTCCGATCGCCTCGCGACCAACTGCCGCTGCCACCTTCCACATACTGCCGTGCTCTGGCGTCGTGGCGCCACCACCTGCCTGCGAGTCCACCTGCCGAACTCCGGGCATCGCGATACCACTGCGTCGCGGCAGGCCGAACGAGCGCGACTCCATCTATTTGCTCGAGCAAAAGTCGCAACCTCGATTAGTAAACAGTGCGACTATGGATTTGAAAGGGAGGAAGAGGCGCACGATGCTAAAAGAAAAGGGGAGATACGCGCGATTTGAAGAAGAAGAAGAAGAAGGAAGCCATTTTTTTTCAATTTGAAACTGAAGATAAAAGAAAGTGTCACAGTTTCGTTTGTTTTGAACGAAGAGGGTAGGTCGGCTATACAAAGACAAATTCGCGTGTTACAGAGGAGAAAAGAGACGTGTGATGGAAAGGGATGGAATTGCAGCTGATGTAGATATAATTTCAACTGCAATTGATAAGTATAAATATATACAATTAAATTCAAATTCAAATCGACTCGAAAACGAAGCCAAAATTCCGACTTCCTATCAAGGCGTGCCACTAGGTGTTCGTAATGTTATACCCCTATTTCGAACACAATGGAAAAGGTTTCGAGTCCAAATTCGATCGTATGGAGAAGATAGGTTTTTGGACCCAGTTATAATATTAAATCTTCGATTTAATTTCAACGCGTTTGCTTATCGTATGCTCACATAACAACTCTGCTCACTACGAAAATTGAAATCCGATAACAATACGATATTATGGATCCAATGGAACTGGTTTCGTCGAATTCCGAGACTGTGCCCAGGAACGCTATTTTTAAATATCGATTTAAACAACAAAATTTCAAAACTGAACAAAACAGTTTCAAATTCGATTCTGAAAGTTCCAATACCTTCAGAATTATCAATATGAATTTTCTAAGCTTTGAAAATATTTTTAACAAGCTTGAAATTCCAATTTCAAAATTTTACCCAATTTTCATACAATTAAATTCACTAATTAAATTGGCCAATTCATTCTGATATCTCTAATTTCAAATTAAACCAACTTCCAGATATTTAAAATCAATTAACTATCCTGATTTCCAATATCAAAAATTCAGGGTCGTTACATTAGTGTGTTTTAATTGTTTTAAATTGTTTTTAAATTTGTATTTCCCTTTTAAACCGTTGTATTTTCTAGTCGTGTGACTAGGGGACAAACTATGTGGCGTAGTTTGAGAATTCGCAACTCAGTGGCTGAGTTGTGGTAGGGTTTTGAGCGTAGAGTTAAGGTTAGTCGATAGCGGGTGTCGCGAGTTTACGTGTGTAAGCGTCTAACTACTTAATTTCTAGTAGAAACCTTGGGGGAAGCACGTAGGCAGGGTTTTGCCAAAGCTGGATAAATCTGTGTGTTCTATTGTCTGCTTTTATATTATGCTATTATTTGTGCTGCTGTTATTCTTCTGTTATCTGTGTTGAAATTATTTTATATATACTTCCGCAATAAATTTTTAAAATTGATAGCATCGCCCTATTCACCTCCTCTAGGGTGAAATCGATCCTACAGGTAGGGCAATTTTATTTGATCTTCTAGATATTTACTTTTTCCTCCCATTTAGGTTCTATTATCTCCATCTTTGTTATTTTAGCAATTGCTACCTGATATTATTTTTACTGCAAACATTTTGTATCAAATCCGATTCATTCTTTCCTGTTTTATTGATAGAAATGTAGTATAAAATGATATTATTGAGAAGAAATTGTATTTCATTACATACATTGTTACACAACAGATGTACGAGTATTTATATGAGCCGTGTACAATTTTTATTTGAGAAAATGGGTTATTGGGCTCAGTACAAATCCCAGACCCGAAAGTGCAATTATCTCTTGCAAATATAATACTACATTCTGGAGACATCGTATTCACTAACTCCCTCCTTCAATTAGATCTATGGTTTTCTTTTCCCTCTTCGTTTCTTCGCCACCGCCTCTAACTCTGAGTTCCTCCTTTAATCTGATGAAATTCTTTGTAGATAGCGGCTTCGTATGGATGCCTGCTCTTTGATAAAAGACTAGAGCGTGATTTACTTTCAGTCTTCCACTCATAACTTTCTCACGAACGAAGTATAGATCGATTTCGATATGCTTCGTTCGTGAGTGTAAAATTGGATTTGCGATGAGGGAAACTGAGCTGAGATTATCACACCAGATAATCGGAACATTTTTTAGATCAATTTTGATTTCATGCAGAAGCGATTCTATTCAAGTAATCTCTGCTGCAGTACTGGCTATGGATTTGTACTCCAATTCAGTACTGGAGCGTGATGTAGTAGCTTGTTTCTTGGAGCTCTAGGAGATGGGG
The DNA here is from genome assembly GCA_030737815.1 of Allium fistulosum. NCBI lineage: Eukaryota > Viridiplantae > Streptophyta > Magnoliopsida > Asparagales > Amaryllidaceae > Allium > Allium fistulosum. The sequence continues at coordinate 1,001,936,954 of CM060902.1, read as the reverse complement.
TTGCCGCCTAGGTAAATGCAATATACCCCGGTGTCGATATTCTATCATCGGGGTTGGTGGCCGTCTGCATCGGAGTAAGCTTGTATGTTTAATTCCTTTGTGTTGTTAAAGTGCAGACCATGATTTAAAGTCCCTTTCAGGTATCGTAAGATGCGCTTTACAGCTCTCCAATGTTCATTAAGAGGTCTATGAATATACTGACAAACTTTGTTTACGCTATAGCTTAGATCTGGTCTGGTTATAGTAATGTATTGTAAAGCACCCACAATACTTCTGTATTGTTTTTCATTTGCAATGGCTTCACCTTTGTCTTTTGAAAGTCGAAGATTACTAGTCATAGGGGTAGGTAATGATTTGGCTTGATCCATGTTTGCTCTTTTCAGTATATCAAGTATGTATTTTTTCTGGCATAAAAACAGTTTTGAACTTGATTTGTGTATAACTTCTATACCCAGAAAGTATTGTAGATCACCTAGGTCCTTTATGGGGAAAGCTTGATCCAAATGTTTGATTGTCTGATCTATGATTTTATCGTCACTCCCAGTAATAATAATATCATCAACATATATCAGTATGTATGTAATTCTATCTTGTTTGCATTGTATATAAAGAGAGATGTCTGGCTAGGTTGGTATAAAGCCTAGCTCCATTAATGTTGACTTGAGTTTTTTATTCCATACCGGTGGAGCTTGTTTCAGACCAAAGATAGCTTTATGTAGTTTGCATACTAGTCTGCGGTTGATCCCTTTTTCATACCCTTCTGGTTATTTCATAAATACATATTCCTTTAGATCTCCATTGAGAAATGCATTGTTAACATCCAACTGTCTAATTTTCCATTTCTTATATAATGCAATGGTTAGGACGACCCTTATTGTAGTTGGTATGACCACAGAAGAAAATGTTTCATTAAAATCGAAACCATACCGTTGATTGTACCCCTTAGCTACAAGTCTTGCTTTATATTTGGATATGCTTCCATCTGGATTTATTTTAATTTTGTAAGTCCATTTGCACCCAACTACATCACTGTCTTCTGTTCTAGTTACAAGACTCCATGTTTTGTTTTTAATAAGTGCTCCATATTCCTCATCCATTGCTTGTTTTCAGTTGTTATTTGTAATGACTTCCTTATAGCTGTTGGTTCAGTCTGATCTAACTGTGCACTTTACACTTTAGACTTGTATATTCCACTTTTTGATCTTGTGATCATATGATATCCTTTTCTTGCAGATTGTGAACCATGAACACTGATGTTGTCATCTGTATGTTGAGACTTGGATGAAGACAGTTCTCCTTGCTCTAAGCTGTTGTCATTGTTCTGGCTTGTATTGTTGAGGGTGTTGGAGATCCCTTGAGAATCATGACCTGATCTAGTATCTTCTCTGGATATAGTGTGTTGTGGTTCCTTGCTTCTCTGCATGCCTTCATCAGTTGGACTGGTATCCCAGTCTGATATTACAGGTATTGAAGGTATTGATGTACTGCCTTTGTCATACACCTTCTTTGTTGTTCTTACTTTTTCATCTGCAAAAGGAAAAATGTTTTCATTAAATACAACATGCCTTGAGACAAATATCCAACCATCATTACTCAAACATCTATATCCCTTTTGATTTTTTCCATATCCTAAAAATGTACAAGGGGTAGACCTTAGACTTTATTTGTGATTATTATATGGTCTAAGACATGGGAAGCACAAGCATCCAAATTTCTTTAGGCCTTGATATTCTGGTTTAACCCCAAATAGTACTTCAATGGGATTCATATGTTTGAGTACTTTGGTAGAAAGTCTATTAATTAGATAAACTGCTATGTTGAATGCCTCTGGCCAAAATTTCATGGGCAGAGAGGCTTGAGCTAGTAGAGTTAGCCTTGTTTTTACTATATGCCTATGTTTTCTTTCAACAAGCCCATTTTGTTCTGAAGTATACGTGTAGGTTGTTCTATGTACAATTCCTCTTTTCAGAAAGTATTCCCTTAGCGGTTTGTATTCGCCACCTCCATCAGTCTGCAATGAGTTCACTATTTATTTTCTTCTCTGCTTGTGTTATGAAACTGTATTACAGCCTTACATGCATCTGACTTTGATTTTAAAAAATATATCCATGTATATCTAGAATAGGCATCAACAAAAGATATGTAGTACCTGAATCCATGTCAGAGCTTACTGATGATGGCCCCCATAAGTCTATGACCACCAGTTCTAGTGGTTTACTAATTATAGTATTAGAATCTGCAAATGGTAATTTGTGACTTTTTCCTAATTGACAGTAAGTACATACATATGGTAAAGATGCATCAAAAGAAATGTTTTTATTATTAAGTACTTGTTTTATAACATTCACACTAGGATGCCCAAGTTTACAGTGCCACAAGTCAAAGGTTTCTTTGCCTTTCTTAACGTATGTTTTAGAACTGTTACACCACATATTTCTAATTTTGCCCTTTCTTGTATTTCCAAAGTTGAACTTGTATAATCCCTTGTCCAGTTTACCCTATAACAATATGTCTTGATTTAGTAAGTCTTTTACTACACAAATTTTAGGGTGAAACTCAAAGTACACATTTTTGTCATTAACAAATTGAGATACACTCATCAAATTTTTCTTAATTTGGGAAACTCTTAACAAATATTAAGGTAAAGATGTCTTTTACCTTTAATGCTGCTAGTTCCAACATGTGTAATGTTTATAACTTCACCATTTCCCATATGTATAGAATGCATACCTGTATATTCTTTATTACCAAGATTGAGATTTTGAAGATTACTTGTGAGGTGATTGGTAGCACTTGAGTCAGGATACCAGTCTTCATTTGCAATGTCCTCTGTTCTGGTAAGACTTTCTAAATTCAACTGTTGCATTCTTGTGCCTTCTGTCTGATTGTTTGGTCTTTGGTCTATGTGTGCCATATTTGCACTTGAGCCATAATTCCTTTGATTTCCTTGATTTTGATGACTTAGGTAATACTCTGTGTTGAGTCTAAAGTAACATTGCCTTGCTGTGTGTCCAAGCTTTTCACATATCTGATACTTTGTTCTGTTGTTGTTCCATCTATTATTCCTACGTCTTCCTCTCTGAGCGGTACTACCTCTTTGATTATATGAATCTTGTCTTAAATTCTAATTTTCTTTCCTTTTTCCTTGTATCTTGTTTTTAGAATTTGAAGCATAATTGATTGACAGTTCTGCATTGTTTTCTTTCCTCTATTATACTCTTCCTTCATGAGATAGGAGAATTGAATGAACATATTGCATGTTGGGTAGGTTTTGTTGAAATGAGATGATTGCAACAACTGATTCATATTTTGTATCTAGACCATTCAGTATGGTAAGAATTTGTTATGTTTCTGACACTGTGTGACCAGCAGTGTAAAGAAGATCACAATATGATTTTACCATGGTCAGATTTTCTCTCATTGTCATATTATCTTTATTTAAATTCTGCAATTGACGCTTATAATACATGATTCTTGCGATTGACCGTGTATTGAATATTTGCTATATTGCAGTCCATATCTCACATGATGTCTTACATCCAACAAGTTGTGATAGCAAGCCTGAACTAATAGATGATAACAACTATGCTGCTAATAGACTGTCTTACCTTTGATGGTTGATGAATTCTTTGTTGATGATTCTCTCTCCTTTGCTGTTTGTGACCATTCTTGCAGGAGTAATTGCAGTGCCATACAGATAATCTTCTAAACCATAGCCTCTTATGCTGGTTTCAACTTGATATTTCAATAATATGAAGTTGTTTTCATCTAATGCAGTGGTCACTAAATTACACTTTGGTTTGATAATACTGCAGGAGTTTGTTTCGAAGACTGATGGTTCTTGATTGTTTGGTCTTGAACCTTCCTGATTCTTGATCCCACTCGATGCTGTGGATGATACATCATCATCTCCTACAATGGTGGATTATCTGGAAGTGATGTTGAGATTCTTGATATAAAATCTTTTGTAGTGCAACCAAACTTGCAATTCTTGATGCAAGATTCTTGGTGAGGCACTTTTGATGGAGGTTCGTGATGAAAAAACACGATAAGAAAGATGATATTACACTCTCAAATGATGAGAATGTTATTGCTGAGAGCAACCGAAGGTGGTGAATGATGATACTGTTCTGACACCCCTTCTGGATGGCTCGATGATGATGCAAAGCAGTTCTCTGATGAGAACTAGAAGATGATCAGAAAGATGTTACTATCGTTTGACAGTATTGAGCTTCGATACCATGATAGAAATGTAGTATAAAATGATATTATTGAGAAGAAATTGTATTTCATTACATACATTGTTACACAGCAGATGTACGATTATTTATATGAGCCTGTGTACAACTTTATTTGAGAAAATGGGTTATTGGGCTCAGTACAAAGCCCAGACCCGAAAGTACAATTATCTCTTGCAAATATAATACTACATTCTGGAGACATCGTATTCACTAACTTTTATAGCCATAAAACTCAGTTAAAAACTGAGTAAACTATATATGTTAAAAAATGAGTTTTTTAACTCAGTTTTTCACTAAGTAGACTCATTTAAAAACCGAGTTAAACTCAATTTAAAACTGAGTATATATACATGTATATATAGTTGTATGTGTGTATATAAGTATAGATGTGTGTTTTTCTACATGGTATTCGTAGGTTATCGAGATATGAAGAAGTTATCGATATGGGAGACTTAGAGAATGAAAAGTTTCAATAAAATTTCCTTGCAATGTATACACTGAAACCACAATATGAACTTGTTTATTTTGTTGATCCTTTCTTGTATATATAGCAAGTGCATATGTTATATTACAAATAAATTTATTTGGTTATTGTTTCAATGAATAGGTAGAATGGAAGAGGAAGTTAGTGGGAATATAAAGAATGAAACTATCAGACCAAAAGCTGAAGTACCGAATGCTTAGAAACTACAAGATAACTTTACGAAAATAATCAACGTTCAGTTTTAATCATGTAAATGTGAAAATTGATACAAATAATGAAATGAATTTTCATATTTGAATAATTTTTAATTGTCAATTGTTGATTGGATTTATGAATTCTTTAATTTCCACGTAATTTTGGTAATGAATGTTAAGCTAATGTTTTCAATATTGTGAATGTTAGGGCTTAATATAGATCTACAATTGTATATAAATTTTATTCCAAAGTTTATTAAGTTACAAAATAGAAAATACCAATATATATTTATGTTGTTATTTTGTTATTGCTTACACTTATATCTGTTGGTATCATGAATTTTGCAACAGATATACGTGTTACAATATGGACATTACTAACACTCATTTTCATTGAAAGATAGAAATAAGCAACAAATATAAGCATTGCAAATACGATAACTAATACCAACGTTTATAACCGTTAGGAAAGAATACTTCCTAATGCTTATAACCGTTGCCAGATATAATTCAGTAACAGATGTAAGTGTTACAAATAAATGCTCATGCCTCTGTAGCAACACGTATAAGTGTTATTAAAATTACTAACAACGTTTATACTCGTTGGGAATCTTCTGTTTTGGTGTAGTTATCTCTACTTCTACCTCTTTCTCTGTGTTTATCTCCATATGAGACGAGATGTCTGTTCAATGAAAATTGTGAAGAAGGAAGTTTTTAGTCGGACCCGTAGAGTCGGCATTGATGAAGTGGATTAGACCATTGTGTGGCTTAGAAGTAAGAATGAAGTTGTTTGGTTATGGAAGCTTTAGAAGGTCCTAATCTGAATGTTGCATATTGGATACGTCGCATAAATAAGTTGTATGACGCGAGCATGATTTGAATGATGCGGTAGTGATTTGAGATGCATAGTGGAAATCGATAGATTACTTTCCACGGAGTATATGTGTTTGTTTGATTGATTTGTATTGAGTTGTGCTTATAGTTAAATAAATCAATCAATATATTATTTGGGCTCAGTCTAGAGCGTGAGATTGAGTAGGAGTATTTACTCAAAGCTGTGAACCTACAAAGATCTGGATGAAGCCAAGATTATTAAAACTAGTGATTTTTATTTTTCCAAAATTACAAGGGAATTAGGGAAACAATTTTATAAAAGAAAATAATATTGTGTGTGTATATATATAACTAAGATATTGAATGGAAAAACATAAATAAATGCTTACTTGTTGATATGAATGGATAATCTATAGATGTTTACTTGTATTGTTATTGATGAGTGATTTGTTGATTATAGTTATAAATTTCTTGAGTAGATATATAACTAATTAATTAAAAATGGGAGATGGATTTAAATTAGATATTTACTTTAAGTATGCATGGACCTATGAGAGTGATGTATGGATGATTGTGAGTGAAATATTATTTGATTATGAATATAAAGATTATTATAAATATTTTTAGCAAAATCAAGCATTTGTTTTAACTAGAAATCTTTTTGATAAGGTGTGTGTGTGTGTGTCTATATGAGGTATTAGAAAATATTTTAATATAAGAAAGTCATTATCTTATAAAAGCAAATTATTAAAGGACATACATGTATGTATGCAAATATTTAAATAAATTTTTGAAGTAAAATTTTATGTTGATTTGACCGTTGAGTCTTAAGAATTCTGGTCGATGTGTCTGATCAACGTTATCGATAAGGATTCCTCAACATTAGGACGAGACATATGGACACAAAGTTTTGAAAAGTGATGTAATATTGTGAAGAGAAGTAATATATTTTGAGAAAGCAGTGTTTGAAATAATATTTTAAGGTAAGTAATATTTTGAGGTAAGTAATATTTGATGTGTAATGATCCGGAATTTCACCAGTTTGATTTGTGAATATTTAATTAATTTTAAATATTCAAGAAATGGATTTTATAATTAAAATAAAAATCTTTTATATTATAAATAATAACGGTGAACTAGTTTTCAAATTTAGTTTACATAAATATTTTGTTCGAAGAAAAATCGGAAACGTGACCGGAATTCGTTTTCCGGATTTCTACTTTTTGTCGACTAAAAGTTGTTAGAAACATGGTAAACTCTACAGTATAAATTTACATGCATTTTCAATCAAGTTAGAATTATAGTATACATGTGTATACATATATACGTAAACATATACTAAGGTGATGTTACATTTTATAAAAATAGAATTAAAATTAATACATATTTAGACATGATGTGACATTAGGTGCAACATAAGGTACATTGAGTATTAAATGATGTTGGTTCAAAGAGTGGTGAGGAGCAGACAAGGTTTGGGCGCAAGGACTTGAAGAAGGAGGGGACAATATGAGGTGGAAAAAGGAGAATGGATGGCATTGTACAAGGGTAATTTAGTAATTTATTTAAGTGGTTTTATATAAAATCAAAATTTTTAATTATTTTCTCATTCTTGTTTTCATTTTCTACATTTCAAATCTTCCATCTCCTTCTCTAAGCCTCTTTAATGGTTTCATAGTTTCCAAAGTTTGAAAATTTATTTTTTTCCATTCTAAAACTCTTTAAAACCACTTCATTCTCTTCTTAAACCCTCCTCCCTTGACAAGCTCAAACTCCACCTCCTCCTTCCATGGCCTAGCCATACACACTATGGACGAGCCGTAAAGCCCTAGGATGAACTCCTTTTTACCCCTTAGGCCCATCAAAACTTCATTTTCCCTAAGGCAAGCAAGAATCTAAAGTAGTTGCAAAAGTTAGTAAGAGTTTGGTTAGCTTTAAGGTGAGAAAATCTCACCTTTTTATAAAGGTTTAAACTTTATTGTGTTGGTTACTTAGTTTCTAATTTTCTAGTTGTTTGGTTGGGAACTAATAGTGGTTGCTTGTACATATATGTTCTTGTGTGTAATAATCGTATAACTTGAAAATTGAAGTTGAAAGCAAAGTAGAAATTTCAAGTTGGAATCTTTCTTGTATGTCAAGTATATATGTTGTGCTCTTGCTTAGGATGTTGTATGTCAAAGCAAATTAGCATTTGATTTGGTTTATGTCGCGACATAGAGATCCATTGCTTTTAAAAGCATGTTTTACTTAAGTGGTTTCAATTTTTTTATAAAGTTTCAAAAACTTTATTATTAGGTTTAAAGGATATTTCCAAGTTAGAAAGTGCATTTAAGTAAAGGGATAATGATTTTTAAAAGCTATTTGTTATAAAACCAAGTTTTGAAAATTAAGGATTACATAACGATAGTCGCTATGGGTGCAATTTATGAAAACAAACACTTTTTGAATCTAAAATGTTTTTCACTTAAGTTTGTTTTTGAAAAGTGTTTTCAAACATATTATAAGTAATAATAAGCAATTAGTATTTATTTGTTTATTTGATGGTTATTTAAATTAATTAATCAAGTAAGGTAATTAGTACTTAATCATTGGTTAATAAGGTAATTAGTACTTAAGTATTAATTAAGTAAGTTAATTTTAATTAGTTAAATAATAAAAGGTTAATTATATTTTTAATTAATTATTTAAGAATTAATTATTATTTAATTATTTATTAAAGATTAATTTTTAATTAATTATTTATTATAAAAGGGTGTAATTATTAGTTAATTACTAATTAATTCAATTAAGATTTAATTATTATTAAATGAAGGTTTAATTTATTAATTAATTATTAATTAAAGATTTATTATTTATTTAATAATTATTAAAGATTAACTATTATTTTAAATATTTATTTAAAGGATAATTATTATTTAATAGTTAATTATTGTTTAGTTATTAATTAAATATTTCATTATTATTAAATAAAGAGTTTAAAGGTTATTCAATATTAAATAAAGGTTTGAGTTTTAAACCACTTTATTTCTAAAGATCGGTTTTATTTTAAAGCAAGCTCTTTTTTAAAGAATATTTTAAATCCAAGGGATTTCTTTGTCACCTTTAAGTAACCCCAATTGAGACATGAAACCCAATGACATATGTTTAGCAAAATAAAACGCCGTCCTGCTAATTAAATTATAGTTGACACTTGTTTAGCATAAATGAACACCATTCTGCTAATTAAATTGTATTTGACATTTTTTTGGTAGAATAAATCACAGTTCTGCCTAATTCGCTAAGTAGATTATGTTGACATCTATTAGGCAGAATAAAAACTCATTCTGCTATTATATTAACTTGACATTATAGTAGAACAAATCCTAGTCTGCTATTTTAATAACTTGGACATTTATTTATATGTTGATTGGTAGTATGTATGTGTGTATATATGTATGTAAGTATGTGTGTGTGTATGACTTGCTAATTCCTACATTTAGGAATTTTAGAATATACACTTATATGTACATTCTACAAAGAATAATTGTTTCCACATTTTAATGTATTGGAGCTATTCTTCCTAGAAAGGAATTTATTACCATTATAACTTCATATAAACTACCTAAAGTAAGACTTTTGCTCCATTTGAAATTGCAAGAAATTATCTTATTTTTATTTCTATTGAAATAAACAATGCAAACTATGGAGAAAAACATCCATACTTTACACATCTCTTTTATTTTGGTATATTCCTTATTATTAAAAATGGCATATTTTTATACATAGTTGTAAAGTTAGACATCCTATGGAAATTTACACAGAAATATATACAACTAAATTGTACCTTCAACGCTCCCAATAAATTAAAACATGGAAATTTACATTCCAAGTCAAATCAAGGCATCCCAATTGATTATCAAATAATTTACGACCCAATTAACCTAAATCTGGAATAAATTCACAATCTTATCAACATCATACTTCAAAATTTTAGTGGATTGATTTTCAAAATTTTTAGATTATGGTGTATATGCCATTTCATCATAATTACATATCTTGCAGAATATGTAGATGATATTTCAATTAAATATATCCATTTTACGCCTACAATTCAACAATTCTTACATGGACCTAATTATCAAATAAATTTCAAAGATATAAATTTCAATGTTATATATAAATCATATAATTTCTCACTCGCCTTCCTAGCTATTCAAATCTCTCAAATTCGAGTCCATTCCTTTAACCGATTCCTTTTTCCTTTCCATCCCAAAAATATGTATAGTAAGATGTATACATACCTACTAGAATTACAAATCTGAAAGGAGATTTGAGTTAAGTGGAATATCGATTTATAATGGTAAAATACCTTTTTGCAGAATTGATTCACTCCTTCTCTTTTATATTCTGCCCTTCTCTGATTTATATGTATAATATAGTGTTTTTTTATAATTTCTTGAAATCGTGGAGAAGGGAAAACGGCAGAGCTCGGCTGCTCTGTTCAGAAAATATAAGAAGAAAACTGAGCGGCCATGCCTTTATTTTTAGGCGCTTGAATCGATTCAGTCCATCCGATTATAGTCTATTAACTATTATTAAATCTAGGTTGTTCGACTAAGGTTTAGGGCACGTCAATCGTAGGTCGACTGGTAGTAGGCGGCAGTCGACCCCTAGGGTTCGACTAGTTGTGCCTTGGTGTCGACCTGTGGCATCCACGCATTTATTTATTTCCTTATTCCTTTCTAATTATTTTTTATTCGCAAACTTCAAACACTTATAAAATTTTCATCTGAACTCCGATCACAAAACTTTATATATGAAAGTTGCTTAGAAAATCATCATGAATATAACGGTGCAAGTTTCATAACCAAATTTTGAAGTTTGTACAAATTCCAGTTTTGTGCATTAATAATTATTTATTAATTCTCTTTAATTAACTATTGTTTATTTTATGGGGTATTACATTACTTAATCAAAGTCTAGTTAATAAAAAAATTTGTTTTAATAAATTGAATTAAATTAATAAATTCTTTTCAAATAATATATTGAAACTGGATAAAATGTTTTGGTTAAATATAACATATTTATAGGTGTAAATAGTTCTTATACGATTGAATTAGTTGGAAATTAAATTTACGTTATGTTTGAACAATAAATAATTAAATAAAATTAACGAGTATTGAATTGAATAAAATTATCCTATTATCAAAATATAGTTTGTAGAATGAAATGTAGATTAAATTAAATCAGTTTGGTATTTATTTACAAATAAATACAAGGATTATTTAAAAGAAATGAAAAGAAAATTTAGTTAAATTAAAAGAGCCTAAAAATTCAAGACCTAGCCCAATTAAACTCCTTCTTTCGTTTCTAAACCCATTTCCCCGATTCTTCCTGATTTTGCCTGTAGCCCATATCTTTTCCATCCCAGTCCTAAAACCCCAACTCAATTCATGAAAAGAAAATAAAGTCGCACACGAAGGTGCTTGAGCCTGGAAATACCAACGAAAGCCGAAACGGCGGTTGAAAGCCGTGATGTGTTGGCATGACCGAAGATGGATTAACGCGTGTATGCTTAGTCAGATTTGGTGAAGATTGGTGACGTTATAGGCTGGCCGCAATGTGGTGGCTGAGGGTATAGGAGTGCAGATGTGTGTGCGATTGGGAGGACAATGCAACTTTGCTGACTGAGATGACAATGGGGATCCGCAATGATGATTTGGCGATGACTGGGGCTGAAAGCCGGGCCTGGCTGAGGCGGTACATACTCGTGCAAGCAGTGCAATAGAAGATGAGGGTGATGTGAAGGGCTGCGATGTAGTTTGCTTTCAGCAAAATGTTCTCGCTTGGAATTTCGATGGGTTTCTAAACTCACCTCTATATCTATATCTCATTGCTTATTATAAATTTATTTTAATTATTGATTGAATTGCTTGGTTAAATAGATTATTTGAGATATTGGATAGGATTCTATGTTTGACAGTGAATTTTATGTAGGTTGAATTGTCAAAATGCAAAGGAGATGTTGTCCAAATACATTTTGACTATGTAGTTTATTTATATGTCGTGTGTGTGTAACAACCCGCATATTTTTACGATAATATATTTAAATGATTTATTTAAATATAGCATTGTTAGTTGAATTTAAAAGTCCAAAACGTGACTTTTTGTAAATGGTCGAATACGTACTCGAGACCATTTCCATTGAGTCCAAAATGGCGTTTACGACCTTTTTGAGTATAAACATCGATATGTTTGGAGTTGATTAGAATTTTGATATTTTCATTTGGGGCATTGGGTTTGGGATTCAACCCAATAACCCAACAAGAGAACCCAACTCCTCTACCTAATAACTCCCACTCCACTCCTCTTCATTCATTCATAATATTTCCTAACACTCTCAAGCCTTAGGAAGAATGGTGGGAAGAGGAAATTAAAATTCCTAAGCCCTAGTTTCCCTTAGGAATTCAAATTCAAGTTATTAATCAAAGAGAAGCTTAGGTAAGAATCCTCTTCATCTTCTCCATCTCAATCTCTCTTCAATTTTCAGAAATTCCTATAACTTAACTTAGGAAATTCATTTCATTTGATAATAGATTGAAGATTCTAGAGGTGTTGTGGAAGAGAAATCAATCTTTGCTTGTTTTAGAGCTTCTCATTTCTATATTTGGGTTTAAAGGTGAGTTCTTGAACTCACATCTATGTCTATAGCTTTCATTTGTTGTTAGGTATGAATTCCTAACATCTACTTAATGTTCAAATGCTTTTGATTTGAAGTCAAAATCTTTAAAGATCCTATCTTGGATGTTTTGACATGTTTTTGGTGGTGTATCGAAGAGCCTATAGGGCTGGGTTGTCGATTGGCATAAATTCCTAGCATCCATCGCTCGTTCGATCGCTTCCGGTTTGGAATTTTGCCCTTTTTGGGCTAGGCTGATTTTTGCCTAGCAGGAAAATCTAGACGTCTGGTTGAAAAATCCAGATGTCTGGAAGTGGTCCCTGGAAAAAGAAAAAATTGACAAATGAGGAAAATAAAGGTAGAGACAAAATCTAGACGTCTGGAAAAACAACCAGACGTTTGGTCCTGTGCAGTTTTGCCTATTTTGGCTGTTTTTGAGTGGATTTCCAATTTTTATCGATTTTTGTTGATCCAGTTAGTTGTTGTCAATTATTATCGATTTTGAGAACTTCATTTATGGATTTTTGGGAATATCCATTTGATTGGATTTGATATCAATTTTTATGGTTTGAATTCACGTGGTCAAATGTGGATTTTTGGCGATAGATTGTTTTTACAATCATTTCTGTGATTTGTCACATTTAAATACAAAGGTTTCTATACTAGTAGTAAATACTCAAACTCTTTCACAAAAATGATTTCAATGTTACTTTTAATACAAAGCTTGTTTTTAAAACCATTTTCTAATCTATTAGTATATACAAACCTTTACCTCATTCGTATGAGAAATCTAATTAAACGACTTAGCAAAACAAGTGGTATGAAACGCTTGCGTTTACTTCGTCGGTAATTCTTGGACTTGTTCGATTGAAATCTCGTGACAATCTTCGAGTGGAAATCTATAATTTGTTCGTATATATTTAAGTTAAGCCAGTGGTTATGGGACATGAAGCTAAACTCATTTATTTACTAGCTTAATGTAATTTACACTTCTTTTTTATCAATGATGATCATTTTGTATTTTCGAGTGGAAATCTACAATTTGTTCATAAATATTTAAGTTAAGCCAGTGGTTATGGGACCTGAAGCTAAACTCATTTATTTACTCGCTTGGTGTAATTTACACTAATTCTATGGAGCTTCGGCTCAATTTGGTGAGGTAGCAACCCATGATGTTTTGACCGTTCGAGGAGCATTCGGCTCATTCGTCTGCGTGGGGGACTGTACCACGACAGAGACTGTGCATGAGGCGTACCTTTAGAGTGCATCGATCTTCGGCTCATTCGTCCACGTGGGGGACTGTACAACAACAGAGTCTGTGCAAGAGGCGTATCTTTTAGGGTGCGTCGATGTTCGGCTCATTCCTTCGCGTGGGGGACTGTACCACGACAGAGTCTATGCATGAGGCATATCTTTTAGGGTGCGTCGATGTTTGGCTCATTCGTCCGTGTGGGGGACTGTACCCCGTATTTTTATGGGATAGCGTCTCATTTGTGGTACACGTGTTGGTGAGATTTCATACTCCCGTTTGTGATAGGCCTCACCCTTTGTGTTTTCTGGATTTCTAATTGTTGATTTCTGGAATTTGTGTTTCACCAATTTTTTTGCGATTGACATTGATATGTTTTGTCAATATTTGGGGTTTGGTGAATAAGCTAAAGAATCTGATATTCTTTTTGGATATTTGACGAGATTTGAGATATTGTATGATTTTTATTGTTATCGAATGTATACTTGTCATAGTATACCATTATTGTTATCATACGTTTTTGTGTTATCCCTTATCCTTTCTCATCTCATATGATATTTATAGCTAGACTGATCCGTTTATTATTTTTCTTCTTAAATAATATTCGGGTCAGACCGAGGTGTTTCAAGTGCTTCCACTTGACTTCTTAGCAGGGACTAGCTTCTGACTTTTGGCTAACTACTTTAGCTTAGTAGTTTTTGCTTTTATACATTTGAGATAGAGACTCCTTGATGTATACATATACTTTTGTCTAGCACTTGTACCTATTCTTTTGTGATGTAGTGGATCTTATTTGACCACTACTTTGATGTACACTTCTATGTGTTATATTCATATCTGTTTCCGCCTTTGTGATATGAAAATCTGTGACTGATTTGTGTTATGCTTATTTTATATTTGTTTCCGAAGGCCACATAGCCACTTTGTAGTAGCTTTGAGTTTGTATTGGATATGTCAGATTTCCTCTTGAAATGAAATGTATGACATTCTATATGACATATCGGTACTCGCACAAAGCAATTACACAGATGGTCGCTCCTCAACAGCCTTATTCTTCATGCTAGTCGACGGCATTACCCCGTAGTGTCCTTGGCTAGTGTGAGTATAGAGGTGGGGCGTCACAGCTTGGTATCGGAGCCAAACTTCGGAACAATATAGAATAATCTAGCAAGGATCATTGTCTTAAGTCTCTCTTAGGAATCGTGCCTTATGATTTAATTCGAGTCTTATGACCCGTTATATCCTATTTCCTTTTATGATGCCTTGTTTTATCAATCAAGTTTGTTTGATATTGATTCTGAGAATAACCTTTTTCCTCTTCTTTCTTTCTTTCTTAAAGAAGAAGAGATGGTTAGATCTGGCAGTCCTAGCGCTGGTCAATCCAGTAGTCCTTCTCTGGATGGCGTATTCATGTCTGCCCAACAACTTTTGGATCTTGTAAAGAATCAAAGGTTTATCTGTGCTTTGAGTAAGAACCCTAAAAAGGTTTTACCTCTGAAACTAGAAGTTCCTTTCGATCAGCTTGTAGATATCACTCTTCGACTAGAAGATGCCGATAATGAAAGTGATGTTGAAGTTGTGGGTGTCAATAAGAACTTCAACAACAACAAGAAGATGCCTATTAAGTTCAAAGGCCCTAATCCCAGCAATAAAGGGAAGCAAGCAACTTCGGTAGGGAAGACTCCTACCTCTAGTTGTGGACAATGCTACAATTGTGGTTCTACGGACCACTATGCAAATAGGTGTCCGAAACCCCTTTTTTGTCGTTATTGCAAAAGTTCAGGTCATCTTATATCTACATGTCCCATACTTCAAAGTAGGAGAGAGGGAGAGCTGAATATTGTGCAAGCTCCTAGTAACACTTCTCTTGGTCAAGGTATTTCTCATTCAGTCCTTGATGGCATTTATTTGTTTCGTGATTATATTATTCGAGTTCTATTTGATACGAGTGCATCTCATTCGTTTATTTCAAAAGAACTTGTTGATACTTTTTCTTTAAATATTATGGGTTTGATGACTTCACTGAGAATTGCGAATCCGGTTGGTGGATCTGCAACACTCAGTTTTCTTTGTAAAAAATGTCGGAATTATTTCATGTGATTATTCTTTCCGATCTGATTTGCATGTTATGTGCTACTTAGGCTTCGGAATTGATTTTTGGGAAAGGATTGGCTTAATCATTATGAAGCCCATATCCTATGTCCCGAGAGGACTATCCATCTTCGACATTCTCAATCTGTTAAGCAGGTTTTTAATTGCTCTTAGTGATTTCGATTTCAATTCGGTGGCATCATTTTATTCCTTAAACCTACATGATGAGGAAGATGTTATTTGCCTCATTCAAGTAGTTCGTGAATTTCCCGGTACCTTTGAGCTTGTCTTAGGATTACCACCTAAGTGATCTATTGAGTGGTGCTAAGGTCTTTTCAGCTCGACCTTACCACCGGTTTTCATCAGCTTCATATTGCAATGGATAACATTCCTTTGACATCATTCTGTACTCGTTACGGATTTGATGAATGGCTCGTTATGTCATTCGGTTTGACGAACCCTCCAGCTTATTTCATCCACTTATGAATCGAGTATTCTACGAATATCTCGATGAGTCCATCCTTGTATTCATTGATTATGGGTGAAAACGTCAATTTAAAATTGCAAATCTTTCTAATAAGATATATTTGTAAGTATAACTAGATTTTGTTCTTAAAACGAGCAAAGAATATTCATAAAATTTTAAGAGACATGTTTATCAAATAGAAGATGATTTTGTGTTGTATTGCCCATTGAGTGCTTTAAGAATTCTGGTCGATGCGTCTGATCAACGTTATCGATAAGAATCTCCTAAACGCTATGATGAGAAATTCAAACACAGTAAATTGACTTGTAATAAGTAAATTTTTCTAAAAAGATAATTACATAAAGTTAATTATAATTTTGAATGTCTTAGCTTTTCGGGAAAGAGGATCATGAAATAAATAATTTAGCATAGAAGCTGCTTTTCAAAAATTAAAAGAACTCTTTTCCGATGCTTCTATTCTTGAGATTCCCGAAGGGAACCAAGACTTGATTTTTTATACCGATGCTAGTCGTATTGGTTTGAATGCCGTTCTCATGCAAAAGGGAACGTGTTATTGCTTATGATTCTAGACAATTAAAGCCTGCCGAGAGTAGATATGCCACTCATGATCTAGAGCTCGCGGCCATTGTTTTCGCTCTTAGAATTTGGCGTCATTATCTTTTGGGAGAGAAAATTGTTCTCTGCACCGATCATAAATCTTTGAAGTATTTATTTTCTCAAAAGGAACTTAATTTGCATCAACAACGTTGGCTCGAATTCCTTGCATCTTATGATCTTGATATTCTCTATATTACCGAAAAGGGAAATCGTGTTGCCGATGCCCTTAGTCGTAAGCAACAAGCAGTTGTTTCCATGATGATATCTGAATGGAATGATCTTGAGACTTTGTCCACTTATGAGATTCGAGATCGTGAATCTGATTCGTGTTCATCTCTTGTTTTATTTAGCCTTGAGGCTCGTCCTTCTCTTTTAGGTCTCATCCTTGAAGCTCAAAAGCAAGATCCCAAATTGGCTCTTCTTAGCCAAAGTTGTAGGGATCAAAATAAGGTTGATGGTTTGAAAGATTTTGAAATCGATGCTCGTGGTGGCATTCGAAAATTTGATAGACTTATTGTGCCAAATATTAGTAATCTTCGTAAAGACATTTTAGAAGATTCTCATCGTTCTAAATTTACCATTCATCCTGGTAGTAGTAAAATGTACACGGACATAAAGCGACTTTATTATTAGGATGGAATGAAATCTGATATTGCTAACTTTATTAAGCGTGCATGACTTGCCAATTCGTTAAGGCCGAGCATCGAAGGCCCGGTGGGTTATTCCAACCTTTAGACATCCCCGTTTGGAAGTGGGATCAAATTTCCACAGACGTTATTGATGGTCTTCCCCGTTCTCGTTTGGGTCATGACAGTTTATGGGTGATTGTAGGTAGACTTACAAAATCCGCCCATTTTATTCCCGTTCGGTCCGACCGGACCATACCTCTTTTTGCCAAACTCTATGTTAAACAAATTGTTAAATTGTATGGAGTTCCCACTTCTATTGTTAGCGATTGTGATCCATTATTTACCAGTGGATTTTAGAAGGTTCTTCAAAAAGCTTTGGGAACGAAGCTTAACTTTAGCACCGCTTATCATCCTCAGTCTGATTCTATTCTTGAGCCCGGTGTTATTGAAGAAATTGAAGTTTCGCCTAATTTGACTTATGAGCAACATCCTATTCGCATCATTGCTACGGAGGTTAAACGCCTTCGAAATAAAGATATTCCGCTTGTGAAAGTTCAATGGTTCGCAAATCCTAAGGATTGCTCTTGGGAATCCAGAGAATTCATTGAGCGAATACATCCGGACTTACTCTCTCGTGCTCCTTAGGGTGAACTTCTCATTTCAAAATTTCTTCTTTTGTGTTGTTATACCTTAGTATAGTTGTTACTTTTTATTTTCTCCTTAAGTATTGCGAGGACGCAATTTCTCTAAGGAGGGGAGTCTGTAACAACCCGCATATTTTTACGATAATATATTTAAATGATTTATTTAAATATAGCATCGTTGGTTGAATTTAAAAGTCTAAAATGTGACTTTTGTAAACAATCGAATCCGGACTCAAGACCATTTCCATTGAGTCCAAAATGGCATTTGCGACCTTTTTGAGTATAAACATCGATATGTTTGGAGTTGATTAGAATTTTGATATTTTCATTTGGGGCTTTGGGTTTGGGTTTCAGCCCACTAACCCAACAAGAGAACCCAACTCCTCTACCTAATAACTCCCACTCCACTCCTCTTCATTCATTCATAACATTTCCTAACACTCTCAAGCCCTAGAAAGAATGGTGGGAAGGGGAAATTAAAATTCCTAAGCCCTAGTTTCTCTTAGGAATTCAAATTCAAGTTATAAATCAAAGAGAAGCTTAGGTAAGAATCCTCTTCATCTTCTCCATCTCAATCTCTCTGCAATTTTTAGAAATTCCTATAAATTAACTTTGGAAATTCATTTCATTTGATAATAGATTGAAGATTCTAGAGGTGTTGTTGAAGAGAAATCAATCTTTGCTTGTTTTAGAGCTTCTCATTTCTATATTTGGGTCTAAAGGTGAGTTCTTGAACTCACATCTATGTCTATAGCTTTCATTTGTTGTTAGGTATGAATTCCTTACATCTATTTCATGTTCAATTGCTTTTGATTTGAATTGATTTGGTGAATTTTCCAATTTTGGTATTTTGAAGTCAAAATCTTTAAAGATCCTATCTTGGATGTTTTGACATGTTTTTGGTGGTGTATTGAAGAGCCTATAGGGCTATGTTGTCGATTGGCATAAATCCCTAGCATCCATCGCTCGTTCGATCGCTTCCGGTTTGGATTTTTGCCCCTTTTGGGCTAGGCTGATTTTTGCCTAGTAGGAAAATCCAAATGTCTGGAAGGAAATCCAGACGTCTGGTTGAAAAATCCAGACGTCATGAAGTGGTCCCTGGAAAAAGAAAAAATGACAAATGCAGAAAAAAAAAGGCAGAGACAAAATCCAGACGTCTGGTCCTATGTAGTTTTGCCTATTTTGGCTGTTTTTGAGTGGATTTCCAATTTTTATCGATTTTTGTTGATCCGGTTAGTTGTTGTCAATTATTATCGACTTTGATGACTTCATTTATGGATTTTTGGGAATATCCATTCGATTGGATTTGATATCGATTTTTATGGTTTGAATTCACGTCGTCGAATGTGGATTTTTGGTGATAGATTATTTTTACAATCATTTCTGTGATTTGTCACTTTTAAATACAAAGATTTCTATACTAGTAGTGAATACTCAAACTCTTTCACAAAAATGATTTCAACGTTACTTTTAATACAAAGCTTGTTTTTAAAACCATTTTCCAATCTATTAGTATATACAAACCTTTACCTCATTCGTATGAGAAATCTAATTAAACGACTTAGCAAAACAAGTGGTATGAAACGCTTGCGTTTACTTCGTCGGTTAATTCTTGGACTTGTTCCATTGAAATCTCGGGACATTCTTCGAGTGGAAATCTACAATTTGTTCGTAAATATTTAAGTTAAGCCAGTGGTTATGGTACATGAAGCTAAACTCATTTATTTACTAGCTTAATGTAATTTACACTTCTTTTTGATCAATGATGATCATTTTGTATTTTCGAGTGGAAATCTGCAATTTGTTCGTAAATATTTAAGTTAAGCTAGTGGTTATGGGACATAAAGCTAAACTCATTTATTTACCAGCTTGGTGTAATTTACACTTATTCTATGGAGCTTCGGCTCAATTTGGTGGGGTAGCGACCCATGGTCTTTTGACCGTTCGAAGAGCATTCGGCTCATTCGTCCGCGTGGGAGATTGTACCACGACAGAGTCTGTGCATGTGGCGTATCTTTTATGGTGCGTCGATGTTCAGCTCATTCGTCCGCATGGGGGACTGTACCATGACAGAGTATGTGCATGAGGCATATCTTTTAGGGTGCGTTGATGTTGGCTCATTCCTCCGCTTGGGGGACTGTACCACGACAGAGTCTGTGCATGAGGCGTATCTTTTAGGGTGCGTCGATGTTCGGCTCATTCGTCCGCATGGGGGACTATACCCCGTATTTTTATGGGATAGCGTCTCATTTGTGATACACGTGTTGGTGAGTTTTCATGCTCCCGTTTGTGATAGGCCTCCCCCTTTTGTTTTCTGGATTTCTAATTATTGATTTCTGGAATTTGTGTTTCACCAATTTTTTTCCGATTGACATTGATATGTTTTGTCAATATTTGGGATTTGGTGAATAAGCTAAAGAATGTGATATTCTTTTTGGATATTTGACGAGATTTGAGATATTGTATGATTTTTATTGTTATCGAATGTGTACTTGTCACAATATGGCATTATTGTTATCATACGTTTTTGTGGTATCCCTTATCCTTTCTCATCTCATATAATATTTATAGCTAGACTGATCCGTTTATTATTTTCTTCTTAAATAATACTCGGGTCAGACCGAGGTGTTTCAGGTGCTTCCACTTGACTTCTTAGCAGGGACTAGCTTCTAAGTTTTGGCTAACTACTTTAGCTTAGTAGTTTTTGCTTTTATACATTTGAGATAGAGACTCCTTGATGTATACATATACTTTTGTCTAGCACTTGTACCTATCTTTTGTGATGTAGTGGATCTTGTTTGACCACTACTTTGATGTACACTTCTATGTGTTATATTCATATCAGTTTCCGCCTTTGTGATATGAATATCTGTGACTGATTTGTGTTATGCTTATTTTATATTTGTTTTCGAAGGCCACATAGCCACTGTGTAGTAGCTTTGAGTTTGTATTGGATATGTCAGATTTCCTCTTGAAATGAAACGTATGATATTCTATCTGACATATTTGTACTCGCACAAAGCAATTACACAGATGGTTGCTCCTCAACAGCCTTATTCTTCGTGCTAGTCGATGGCATTACCCCGTAGTGTCCTTGGCTAGTGTGAGTATAGAGGTGGGGCGTCATAGTGTGCGTTATATGGATGACCGGTGTTCGGGTGGAATTCGACTTGGTTCGTACGATAAATTTGCATAGATGATTGGTTGATATTATTGGAGAATTTTACTGCATGATTTGTATATCTTGGATGTTTTATTTATTTTCTTATTTCAAAGATTTTTGAAAGCTTTAAAAATTATTTCGAGGACTTAATAATTTCATTTCAAGTGATTTTATTTATAAAAGCATTGGAAAATAATCTAATTTGAAAATAAAGTTTTATCCAACTGTAATTTAAAAGAATTCTTCTTTTATAAGAATTCTTTTATAGAAGTGGTTGGATAATAAAACGATTCATAGGAAATTGTTTTGGATAGATAAGTTCCTTTTAAAATGAAACTAGATAATCATCAAAGGTATTTGAGAGTATGGAACTTAAATAAATATTAACGAAGGATTATGGAAGTATTTTCAAAAAGGTATTTCTTTTGTAAAATTTATATTTAATAAAACAATTCAAGGTATTTTAAAAGGGGATATTGACTATTTAAATCTATTTTTAAGAGTTTTTGAGAAGTGTGCCCCTTTTATATAACGTGGTTCAAAATTAATTTATTGGAGATTTATATGAAATCCTATATGAGAATTTTGAGTAAATGGTAAAGTAATATGTTTAGTAGTGCAAAATATGCACAATGTGCAAATTTTAATAGTTTAATCTATTCCAGATGATATAGAGCCAGTCTATCTCTACCTTTGCTCCTTTCTTATATTCCTATGTGTTTTTGAAAGAAAATTTTCCTTTTAAACTTAGCTTCCTATTCCATTTTTCTTTGGGTAGGGTGGGATTGATTATGATTTTTTCTTTTGCTACTTTAAAAATTAATACCATTGGTTTTTGATGCACCGTCCGACTAATACTCTATATCATGCAGTCCACTTTTGCATTTACATCTCCAAATTGATAGATGTTATTCCATGTCGATAAATTTACAAGTGAATTTTCATTAATCCATGGATCAAACAAAAAACCAGTTTGCTTTCCATCTTTAAATTATCTTTCAATGAATTTAATTCCAATTTCTCTATAGTTTAGTATATTTTTCCAAGTGAAAGAATAGTGCTTTTCAACTGGAGTTGTCCAAAAAAATTTGTTTCTAACATACTTTTCTTTCATTCATTTAGCCCATAAAGATTCTCCTTTTAGAAATTTCCAAAATAGTTGAGATTGCAAATTAGGCTTAAATTAATCTTTGAAGTTTCTTAGTCTTAAGCCACCTGTTTTCTTTGATTTGCATACCATATTCCAAGAAACTTTGTGATATTTACCTCTACAAATGATGTTTTCACACATTTTTTATATTTTCTATGTTGCTTACGCTGGGATGTTATGTGTTTGTAACCATTGCATGACAATAACAATGATGAAAGTGTGTATTAATTCTAATCTACCAGCTAGAGATAATAGTTTGCAAGACCACCCTCTAATCTATTTTGTATTAGATCATATAACCTTAAGCAATCTCTGTCATTGACCTGATTCATGCTAAGTGGTAGCCCTAAGTAATTCACAGTGGTGTTCTTCCCTAAAATTTTAGTATATTTAGCATTTCTTCTTTTTTGTGCATGCTTTGCTGAAATATATTTTGTTTTTGCATTCATTGATTTGTAGACCATGATACTACTTTAATTTTCCAAATATTTTAACCATATTATTTGCACTTTGTCAATATGCATTTAAAAATAATAACTAATCATCAACATACAATAAATGTGTTATAAATGGTTTAATTCTACTAGTGGTTTCTAGATTGCCATTGATTTTGTAACGATTTGGAATTTTACCACCTTGATTTTCGAATATTTAATAAATTTTAGATATTCAAATAATAGGTTTTACAACTAAAATAGAAATCTTTTAAATAATAACAAATAATGGTAAAATAGATTTGTAATAACCCAGGATTTTGCCACTTTGAAATAGGCTATCTAAATATATTTTACATAATCAATAAATGAATTTTATAAGAAAATAAACCTATATTAAGTGTTTAATAGTGTGATAAAATAGTTTTCAAAATTTGTTTACCAATATAGATAATCCAAATAAAAATAGAAAATATGACCGAAGAACATTTTCCGAACTTTCGACTATTCGACACTCGAAAGTCATCGAGAACGTTGTGCACACTTGGTGCAACATGTACAAATTTATATATGTTAGGATTAGTACTAATTAAGCATACTTATGTGTATTAACTTATATATATTTATATATAAGCATTGACATGACAAATTATGTTATAAAAGGCTTATATACATATAAACACTCTTATATGTATACAAATCACCTCCATTTCCTTAGTACACACACATGGAAGCTCTAGCATGATTCAAGGCATGAAAGGGAGGGGGAGAAAGTGTATAAGTGATGGGAGGGAGTTATGTAGTGCATGCATGTGTATATATTTAATTATAACCACTTTATATATTTTATTACTTTCCTAAGCCTATAAATACCACTTCTATTTCGAGTTTTTCCCTTTGCAACTTCTCTTCTTCATTTTCTTCACATCTTCTTCTTAAGCTCCTCCATCCTCTCATGGCTTCCTCACTAAATTCCTAAGAGATAAAGTCAGTAAAAATATTTCAAAACATAGCTTAAATCACTTCCTTAGCTCACTAGAACACTTCCACAAACGCTACAACACCTTTTTTCCAAAGTACAAGTCTACAACCTCTACAAACATCCATGGCTGAGCCCAAATTGTCCAATACGGGGCCTATTTTGGGTGTGTAGGCATCCAACAACTTCATTTTTGCAAAGTACTAGCTTGTATTCAAGTTCGGTAGAAGTTTGCCTTGATTTAGTGAAAGTTTTGTGAGTAAAGTCCATGTTATTAAAACTCAAGTTACTAACTTTTTAAAGTTGTAATATTTATGAGTTAAAATGTTGCTTATGTATATAGTAATGTTATATGTTGTGTATGCATGCTTATATGTTGATTTCGTGTTGATTGCTTGTGCCAAAGTTTGAGTAGGCCATAAAAATTATACCTTGAATATTAGAAAAGTTAGTTTGTATTGTGAAGTAATACTTTATTTATGATGGTGCTATAATGTTATGATGTGGTATTGTGATTGAGTGTTGTATTTGTTGTACGTGGTTCATGACACAAAGGTAGCTATTCACAACCAAAAGCGTCCTAGAAATCTGCTTTTTGTCGAAAATTTGATTTTTGTTTCAAAGTGAAAAGTTTTCAAGTTTAAAACTTTGATTTGATTTTAAAAAGTTTATTTTCATGTCTAAAAAAGGATAAGAGTTCAAAAAGGGAATTTTTAAAAGTTAGAAAAGGAAGTTTCATGTTTTTGAAATTACGGGTTCGTATAGCGATAGTCGCTATACGCGTAGTTCGTGAAAAACGAACTAAATTTTCTAAATCTTAAGTGTGTATACTTAAAAACTTTGTAGAAAATGTTTTCTAACTTTAATTATGTAATTAGAGAACAATTATTTAAATATTTAATTAATTGATTAATTACTTAATAAAGGTAACTAGTACTTTGTCATTGTTAATAATGGTATAAATACTTAAATGTTAATCAACTAAGTTAATCATGATTTATTACTTAATTAAAGTTAATTATTTTTTAATTATTAATTAAGGATTAATAAATTATTTATTTAAGATAATTATTAACTAATTATTATTTAAAAAGAGGTTTTATTTAATTAATCTTTGATTAAAGTTAATTATGTTTTAATTACTTTTAATTAGACTTTAATTACTATTCAACAAGGATTTGAATCTCATTTATAAGGGTTTTAATTTATTTTAAAATCGCTTTGAGTTTAAGTAATAATTTGGTTTTAAAATGTTTTCTTTTCAAATTTTATTTTAAAACAAAGGATTTTTGTGTCTCTTACCCTTAAATAACCTCATATGATTAGGAAAACTAAATGACATCTATTAGTAAAACAAAACATGGTTCTGCTATTACAATTAACTTGAACAGTTACTTAAGTTGATTGAATGTTATATGTTGATCTCTTATATACATGTTGTTATGTGATGCTATGTTAGACTGGATAAGTAAAACCAAATTAAAAGCACCATTGTGGTCATTAAACCTCCGTTTGATTTCGTAAGGATAAATATTTCATTTTCCTTTTAAAATGGTTTTAAAGTTATTGCATTTTGAACAAGATATTTAAAGAGTGATTTGGAAAATGGTTATACTGAAGATATTTTTACTAATGGGAATGGTTTTCCATATTATAAAAAGAAGTTTTGTAAAGAGTTTTATAAAGGAATTTGGAAATTTATAAGGTGTTTTTTGATAAATGTATTTTACTTTTTAAGCAAATAAAATTTCATAAATAAATAGGATTTATAAAATGAATTTGCTTATTATAGGAAGCAAATTTGATTTAAGGTTATTTAGAGTTGTTTAAACATGAAAGGTTTATAAAGAAGTCTTATAAATGATTTTGGGGTATTTATGAAAGAAGTTTCAGAAAATGATTTGGATATTCATAAAAGGAGTTTATAAAAAGATTAGGATATTTATAAGAAATTTATATAAAAAGTTAGATATTTATAAAAGCAGTGTATATAAATGATTTTGAATATTTATAAAAGGGTTTTATAAATGAATTTAGGAAGTTGGAAAGTATTTTGAAATGGATTTGGATTTCAAGTAAAATATATTTCATGCATGAAATAGATTTGATTAAAAAGGATTTATTGAAAGAAGTATAAAAATAATTTGAGATATGGGTTTCTCTAAACTGAACTTTTAAAAATGGTGGTATGGAACATCCGTTCCACACTTAACACCGAGTGAATAGTGTATAAGGTTATTCTACCTATAATTTAAACTACATTTGTTTAACCCTTTTTAATAAGATTTATAGGTAAGAAGTTATTCGCAAATGCTTTGTAAGTATACTTCTGTTAGAGATATAAGAATATGAATATTTTAGACAAACGTTTTGAAAGGAGATTTATTAAATAAAGATGTGTTTTGAGGCTTAGTAGTTGTTGTGGATAAATAAAATCTCAAATGGAATTGGTTGTTGTTGTTTATTTGATAGTTAAATAAACGACTATCAAATATGGATCGTAACTTTGGAAATATCTAGGAGAAACACGTGAGTTATATTGCACAGTCATCTCCGATGATGTTGTACTATGCGTATAAATCTCATTTCGTTCTTCTAGGACAAATGATAAGGAAATTAGTCCACTAATGATTAGAGGTGATTTTGCTTTTATCTTTGACTGTTTATTTCCTAAAGAACTAGGGTTGAGTTTACCGAAAATTATCAAAAGTTGTTTTTGAAGAGAACGAGATCGGATATGTTATCCGAAAACCACTTTAATCCAACTCAAGCGTTTCAAATTGAAGACGACTTGAAGACGATGGAATTGAAAATGGAGCTCTTTGAAGTGCAAGGGATGCTTGCTACTAATCCTAAGGATGATTCCAAAATGGATGAATTAGAAGTGGTGCCTTCGGTTTCGTTCAGTCCCAGAACGAACTTGTATGGATGAATGCTGGCATTGCATTACCGCCTCAAGGGCAGTGTTAGCATTCCAAGTGGGAAATGCTATTTAAAAAGGTAAAATGTAGCGTCAAGCCTCATCAACCGGGAATGACTAAAATAGGGGAGATGTAGCAGGGTTAAGTGGGTCGCTCCCATCAGTGTATGATCATCCCAATCTAGAGCCGATATTTGCTCTCATTTGTATGCTTCGGGGCCCATTAACATAAGGGTGGTCATATTCGGTACTATCCAGTAAGGGGTAGGCCGATTCTGTGTCGGCGGGGGTCGATAGGTATGACCTTTGTGTTATTTTATCAAGAGATGCACCTTGGCTGGTGGTACCCCAGTAGCCCAGTCATTGTATGGAGTCCATTCTCCAATGAGCGCCGTACGGACTTAGTTGTGCCAAACTATGTTGAAATGTGAGATGCAAGCATTTTAGCTATATTCATACTTTACTTTGACCCGTAGACATTATTATAATAGCAATGGATTCTCTACAAAAAATGTTTTGGTTATCGTAAGGTAAAAACCAGTCTGTGTTTATGTGCGGCGTGGTCTTACGTGATGTCTTTGCTTTAAAGGTTTTTATAAAGTTTAAATATATGCTTTACTCATAGTAGACTAATGTCTGGCCTAGAGTTTATTTTCTTTTCCTAAACTCTTGGGTGCTCAAATTTTAATGGGTAGCCAAGTAGTTCGGGTTTTCCATAGATTCATCATGGAGAAGTTTGGAGCAGATAGCTTCATCGATAGATAGTTATTACCTTGTTTTCCGCTATATTGTATGTATATTGTATTAGTTAGGTAGGGACTGGCTATTATAAGTATACTAAGCTAAAATTTGTATTAGTAAGACTCTGATGTAATATTTTGAAATGACTTGGTAATATATTATTTTGAGTAATATATATATATATATATTGCTCTGTTGCATTGTGAGATTCTGTGCTTTTTAGTTTCTTCTCTTCTTATCTTTCTTTTTCTTTTACCCTTAATGTCCTGTCTTGCAGAGTAAGAAAGGCGGATCGTTACATTTGGCATCAGAGCTTAGGTTGAGCGAACACTTAGGCTTTGGTGGGGTAAACTCATTATAGATAGGGTCAACAGTGCCCTAGAATGAGTCTGAGTGTAATATATATATATATATATATATATATATATATATATATATATATATATGAGTGCATATTTGTTAGTGAATAAAAATGTTTTATTTTGTGTTGTTCGACCTATTGAGTGGCTTAAGAATTCTGGTCGATGCGTTTGATCAACGTCATCGATAGGGATTTCCTAAATACTTGAACAAGTTCAATTGACATAATATTGTTTTAAGTTTTGTAAATGAAATAATCTTACCTAAATGTATATATTTTCTATATATAAAAAGGGATGATTTTTAAAATCTATGTAGTTATCTATGAGGAGAGTGGGTTAGGAGTTAATAATATTTAATTTATTAGCATCTAGGGTTTAACTAGTCATGCTCTTCCAGTTTTGAGCATTGACTATTGTCAGATTTAATAGTAGATTTTCTTTTTCCATCATGGTTTGGATAGATAGAATTTGCAAGAACATTGAATCGCACACCTTGTGAATTAAGTTTCACAATTTGACCATAAGGCATTCGATGATATGTAAGGGCTAAAAATTGAATTTTAATAAAGGTGTTTATTAAAAGAAAATCTTCATATAGTTTTATAAGATCAATTAGGAGATATAATTTTACAAATCAGAACTATTAAGTGTTTTTTAAAAATGAAAAGGGTTTTGAGAATGTTAAATCCTGGTGGCTTTGATAAATTCCAAATGATTTTGGAAAATAGCAGTAATCTTTCTTGAAGATATTTTAAGGTATAGGTATTTTAAAATAAAGTTTGAGAGTAAGGTTTTCTTTGGACAGTTCGGGAAGAAGTCTTGATCTGTTTTGTGATGATCAGAATAATCTTCTAAGTTACGATCGAATGTTTTCTTAGGTGGATATGAAGGTGCACTTGGTAAATTATTCTCTTTGTCATTGTATAAATCGAAAAAAATTCAAATCCAAATGAATCCAAAGCAAGTGGATGATTTTGTAAAAAAAACTATTTGTCTATAAATAGTATTGTTTCAAGAAGGAACTTGGAAAAAGAAGAAATGTTTTTATTAACTAGTTTGAGTGTCTCAGAAAGACTAAAAATGGGTAAGAGATGTGTTCGGATGGCAAACACTTCTCTTGAGTATTGCCCTTCTTAGTAAAGGGGTATATGGTACTATTTTGTAGCACCCAGTTCCTTGACATTGTTTACAAGTTACTTGGGCTATATGTATGTTTTCAAAAGGTTTTTGAAATAAACCCAAGTATCGTGTTCTTGGATCCCTTAAAAGGAAGGGTTTTCAAAATAAAAGGATATTTTGATGTTGAAGGTGGATTAACAAGTGAAGTTTTAATTAGGTTAAATTTAATAAGGGGATTTAATAAACTTTTTTTTAACTGCCTTTTGATTTTAACATCTAGGGTGTAAAGAATTATTTGATGTTATTAGGCTGGCTAATAGACATTTTTACCGTAGTAGTATCTAATAAAAAGTAGAATCCAGGATGGAGTTTGGATACCAGCATCCTACTCTTCTTAGCTACTTACCAGACCAATTAGGGTAAAGAGGTTGATTTGGTCGACTTAGTTTCAAGAGCCAAAATATTTTTGGCTTACATCTAATAGTTAAAATTAAATAGAATTAAAAGTCAGATGTTTGTAAATACTCTTAGGATGTAAGAAGAGTATTATATAAGTTAATTAAAATAATGATTCTTATGAAGCATGATGGGAGGGTAGAAAGTAGTTAGATAGTAAGAATCATTAGATCAGTACGTAGGTTGTATAAGGATCATTTCTCCTTCTTACATAGTTCTCGATCATAGATTCGAGTATATGACTGGAGGTGTTTTACACCATTTCAAAAAAGGATTTATCACTTGATTTTTGACGATGAGCATTGGTGAGGGTTCTTACATGGAACAACAAGTTGTCTATCATATTTTATGGCTATGTAAGAAGAACAGAGGTTTCGAATTAAGAGGCCTGATCAAAGTCCGCACTAGGAAGTCGGGTGAGCGATACTAGTTCGGAAGTGAAGTTATGTGTTCGAGTGAATGATCAAATAAAATTTTACATAGGAATGGTCTATGTACATCATACAGACAAATAGATAGTTTAAGTGTTTCTGGAAATTAGGGTTGTGGTACAATTTCGGGGATGAAATTCTTTTAAGGGAAAGAGTGTAACGACCCAGAATTTTACCACCTTGATTTTCGAATATTTATTAAATTTAATATTCAAATAATAAGTTTTATAATTAAAATATAACTCTTTTAAATAATAACAAATGATTGTAAAATAGATTTGTAATGACCTAGGATTTTGCTACTTTGAAATAGGTTATTTAAATATATTTTATATAATCAATAAACAATTTTTATTAGCAAATAAACCTATTTTAATTATTTAATAATGATGATAAATGTAACGACCCGCCATTCTATATAGTTCAAGCTGACAATAAACCACATAGGTCCAACCCAAATTGAACGGAAGGATGGATAGTTATGGAAAAGGAAGAAGAAAGAAGAAGAAAAGAGAAGAAGAAGAGAAAGAAACTAAAACAACCACATAATCTCACAATCGCAGCGGAACAAAATATAATATAATATCAATGATCTTTACAGAAGAGAAACTGTTATATACTTACATCCATCAGAGTACAACAACAATCACAATCATCAGCCTGGACAGTTATAACAATCTACCCTCACAATTGCAAATGATTTCAATAACAAAGCAGTGGAAAAATAATATATACGTGAATACGACTTGACGACCTCCAACTCATCTCCTGAGCTCCAATGCATCCAAAGAAATCCGTAATGTGCTCGGTTTGACCCGAGCATTATAATAAAATAATACCCGAGTCAGTCTGGAAAACCAGCATGAGAAAACACACCTAATTGGATTTTGAAGTTCTATAAAACCATTTGAAAATCAAAAGTATCTCGTAAGACCACGCCGCACATAAACACAGACAGGTTTTTACCTTACGATAACCAAAACATTTTCTATAGAAAATCCATTTATATTATAATAATGTCTAAGATAAAAACAACTTATTAATCTTAGCCGAAATTGTTACATTACTAAATTCCAGCATACTAGGTTCTACAATCAAAACTATAAAGGCACATATTGGAGATTGGATTCCATACCATGACAAGGTAAGGAACTACATTCCAAAGGTACATCTATAGATAAATGCACCGGGGTCTGACAAGAACATCTTGTACCCCTGCCACATAGGACTTGCCTACCACTTGACTAGTAGTACCGAATATGATCACCCAGCTTGGGCCCTGAACCATACAAGAATGGATAGTAACCGATCTAGATTTGGAATGACCATAACCTACTTGGGAGCTACCCACTTAGCCTTGCTGCATGACCGATTTTTGTCATTTCCTGGTTAATGAGGCTGAAGGCTACATTTTACCTTTTTAGAACTTCTCACTTGGAATGCTAACACTACCCTCTAGGCAACAATGCAATACCGGCATTCATCTATACAAGTCCGTTCTGGGACTGAACGAAACACTTGAGAGTTCCTTCTCAAAATTCCATCATTTTGAAGATATCTTTACTTCGATACGCATTCATTGGATCGAAGTAGTTTTCGGATACCATATCCGATCGTGGTCTCTTCGAAACAACGTTCAATAATTCTGGATAAACTCAAACTCGGTTCTTTAGGAAATAAATAGTCAAAGATAAGGGTAGAGATCACCTCCTAACCATTAGCGGACGGATTTCCTTATCATTTTCCTAGGAGAACGAAAAGAGATTTATACGCACAATACGCATCATCAGAGATGATTGCGCCATATAACTCACTTGTTTCTCTTTGATATTTCCAAAGTTATGTTTTGGGTCCAATTCTGATGGTCGGTTATTTAACTATCGATAACAACATTCAATCAGGAATTTAATTCCATAGGGAAAACCAACATTGGTTAAGCACCAAACAACACTAAGCCTCTATTAATAAATATTTATTAATTAAATTCACTTTGATACACTTGAATCAAAAATTCCTTTTACAAAGTTTGATATAAACCCAAAATCCTTATTTCCCCATACTTGGAAAAAATATATATATGCTTATCTCGATGGTATAAGTGTATTCACCAATAATTTGAAAGATTAACCTTTTTATTCAATTCAAAAACCATTTATAACCCTTATTGTAATCTACAAAACCTTTTATAAATTCCTTTTATAAATTTATAAACCCATTTCTAAAATTCCTTTTATAAATATCTAAAAACATTTATAAAACCCTTTTTATCCTTTTAACCATTCTTCCCTTTTCATTTTTAAAACATATTATAAGATTCCTCTTATAAAAACCTTATCTGTTTATAAAACTCCATTTATAAATCTCGGAAACAATTATAAATAAATTCTAATCAGTTACTTTTAACACTGCTATACTAGTAACATTATAAATAAATAAATACTAATTTAAAACATCCTAAAATACTACTTAATAATTTTCAAAACATCCTTAAATAACAATAATAGTTAAATCTCTTCCCATTTTATAAAACTTCCTTTCATAAAATCCCTTTATTTATGAACTTCATTTTTAACTTTATTTCCTTTATAAATCTCACTTATTTATAAAATCCCATTCAAAACATAATTTCAACCGTTTTTATTTTTACCTTTCTTCCATAGGTATAAATTTCTTTTATAAATTTATTTCAATTTATAAAATATGGTTTAACCATCCCAATTTTACTCTTACTTTCAATTTCCAAAATAGAATCAACTATTTTCTAAAACACCATTCCCCATCTCAAAATAAATCCACCGTTTGATTTATTTCTCCAATCTATTAATAAATAATAGTTTTCTTTTAATTTATAACACACCGTTAATAATCTATCCCTTTATAAATAAATACAAATTTACAAATCTTCACTTCATTCGAAAAATATCACTTTTATAAATTTAGCATATTTATAAAGTTCACTTTTAAAAATAATCTTTAATATATGTACATATACATATATTACATTACTCTAAATAAAATGGTTAATAAATATTTATATTTTCTTTAATCCTGTATCCTTTATTATAAAAGACGGATTTGTCTTAAGATTTAAAAATCTTTATTTTACAGTTCGAAAATCTCCATTCGAAATATTAATATCTAAAAATCATACCTTTGATTTTAAAATAAATTAACTTTTCAAATAATTCAAGTATAATTATTTAAACATATAAAATTTCAAAATAAATTTGGAATACCTTTTCAAAATCAATCACTATTTTATGGTATTTTAAAATACTAAAATATAAGGCTCAATGCTACTAAGGCACTAAATAAACAAAATCATACTCTTGTCATCAATATGGCATCCAACAAGTCATATATCATAATATATATGAAATTAAAATCAACAGTGTGAGGAATCCCGTTGGATCCCGCCAACCTGTCCTCCTGCATCTCGTACAGTATATATAATCATAAAAATATAAATCAACTACTTTGAGGCGGGATTCATATACAAAGGTCATTCGCTCTTACAACGGAATGTAATAGGGTCCCATCCGCTCAAATAGGCGGGAATATATCCAAACTAACAATATAATTTAGTATATTATTTAACAATCAATGACGATCAGAAATAAATATCCAAATATCCAGTAAATAATATTTATAGACAAAACTTTTCGTATTGAAAGGTGAGCTTAACTCACATTAATTTTAAAAGTCGCCAAAACTTTTCGTTTTGAATTAAAATTGAACGAACATCCAATTTTAACTCAAAATTCTCACTAGCTCCAAATATGTCTAATCCAGTTCCATAGCGTAGTGCTTGCTGATACAGACGCAACACAACTTGTCGCGCTCAAAGCGAACCTTGTATAAGAAAGTTATGAATAAATTAACGTTCGATTATAATTATAATTAATTAACATAATAAACACTTTAAACTTTTACCCTATCTTCATCTTCCTCTCGTTTGCTTCTCAGGTCCTCATGCGTGCACGTGCTTATTTTGTGTTTTTTTTCATCGATCGCTCCAGCCCCGCCACCCACAAAACGCCACCGATGCCGCACCCTCCCCTACCACGACTGTCGCCGCTCCAGCCCCTCGCGCTACCTCTGCCTCGCATGCGTGCACGCGTACGCGCGAAATTCACGACCGCGAACCCATGAAAACTGTTACAAACGCAACGACTTTACCGCCACCTCGTTCTATGGTTCGACGATCCACCTATTGGATAGTTTCGTATCGATATGCTCTACATTTCTCTAGTTGAAGTTGAAGGCCAATTCAGCCTCTAGAGGCTCCGATCAATGTTCGCCATTGGATTGTTTTATTTAATGGCGGATGGAATTGTTTTTAGGGTTAGGTTTGCAAAATGAAAGGAAGGTAAGGGCTATTTATAGAAAATAAACTCGGCACTATTCACATGTTAAAATTTTGAACTCCAAACGAAGTGTGTCGCCTGACATTCTATATGTTATACCCCTATATTGAACACCAATAGAACTAGTCTCAGGTGCCAGTTCCATCACATACATAAGTTTGCTTTTCAAATCGAGTTATTTTAATTTAAATTCCTTTAATTATATTCTACACGTTTTGAACTTGCACGACCAAACGGTACGTCCAATCGACATGAAATTCGACAGCATATAAAAATTTACTATTACGGACCCAATGAAACTGGTTTCGTTGAAATCCGAGACGGTGCCCAAAACGACTATTTTTATACGTTAATTAAAATGAGTAATTTCCAATTTCAGTTTACCCACTTTAAATCCAAATTAAAAGTTTACTAACTTCATTCTTATTCAAATAGATTTTAAATCGACTTTAGAAATCGTTATCATTCACATTAAATCCAAGATTCAATTATTTAAACAATTTCAAATAATAAATCAAACAATTTAATTATCAAATAAATCATGATATTTGAAATATAAGTTATTTAACTTATAAAATTTACTTTTAAATATTTAACATCAATTAAATATTCCAAATTCAAATGACTGAAAATCTGGGTCGTTACATTCTCCCCCCTTAAAAGAATTTCGTCCCCGAAATTACCAAGTAAGGAATATGCCCCAAACCCATTAACTTTCAAAAACAATTAGTTGAAATAGCTTACCAAATTCTTCTAAGTCATTTAACTTTCCAAAATCAAATATTTGTAACTTCTTATAAAAACATTTCTAAGTTTTCCAGTTCATTCATAGTTATTAACTAATATCATTTAGAGTTATAAAACCAAAAATCAAATTTTCGTTATCAAATTTTTTTCCAAATTTCTCAAAAAATTTCTAACGCCTTAAATTTATGGAAATTTCTATAGCGTCTCCTTTGCGCGGTTCGATCGTGGTAAATCACAATATATACATATCACAAATATACATTTCATCTTCGAGAATGAGGCATCTTGTAGGGAAAAATATAAAAGTACGATATGTAATTCGAGATATGTACCTTATTTTAGTATTAGCAAGCATATACAATGAATATAACGCGAAAGCGAGCTCCAAATGCGAAGCATACGCCATCTGCACCTACTAAACACTCAACAACCAATGAGAATATGTATATATAAATAATTTCACTATATAACATAGACTATACCATGAATATATGCATTTGCAACAAGAGAGACCATCAACAATAATATTCATCCAGTTAATTTACCATCATACCAATTTGCATTTCCAATGGTCAACATCCAATTTATACACTTTCATTTCTTATTAACCTTAAATTGATTCATTTTTAATTTGTTCCCATTCAATTGATTTGCATTCAATTATTAACATTCGCTTTAATTAACAACAACCTTTTTCATACTAATTCATTTATGGACCATTTCCATAAGACAATATCTTGAGTTTATTTCAAATATTTTATCCAACCCTTCTTATTTTCATTATCGTTCAACACTTAATTTTATATGCAATTCTATCAACAGCTCAAATTGCATTTCATTTTACAATTTACTTCATTAGTTCATTTCATTAATTTCAATCCAATTTAAATCAAATCCAATTATCCACTTTAATTTCACTTTCATAACTTAAGTTCATACTCAATTTATTTAACTTTATTTAAGTCAATTTTTAATTTCATATCTCACTTCCAATTTTCTTTTCATATCTATACTATTTCCAAATTTTAAGTTCAAAAACTTATTATCTTATGTTTCTCGAAATAGAAATTTCAGGATTTTAAACACCCAGTTTATTTTCAAATCATTTTGAAATCATATATATACATAACTCCTTTATATTTCTAATACACTTCTAAAATCTAAAACAAATTTATTTTTACCAAAACAAAACTTCAATGGTAGCAATTTCTCACTTAGAAATTCGAAAATGAACACTAATGATGCGGCCATCATCACCAGAATTATTTTCCAGCGACTAAAATGAGTTTAGTACTTTTTATTTCCTTAAATCCCATTTCAAAATATTTCTAAAAATAAACAAAAATATTTTAAAAAAATACTATTATTATTTATTCCAAAACCTTTGAAAAACCATTTTTTAACCACTGGGTTTTAAATCCTTAAATTTCTTGTTTTATATCCATTTCCATTTACAAATCATATTTTTAGGTATACTTATGAAATTTTATTTCAAACATGTTGATTATTTAAATTATAATCAATATTCCAAAATCCACATTCATTTACAAATCATATTTATAAATATAATTAGGCAATTTCATTTCTTTACCATTTATAAATCATATTTATAATTCAAAGTTAGATAATCAAATACTACTAACAACCAAACACACTATACATAACAATAATAATTTCGAGAATATTATTCCTTTATATATATAATATAATTTAGGTAAAATTATTTCATTTACCCACTTTTAAAACAATACTGTGTTGGTTTGCCTTGTTTAAGTGTTTAGAACCCCTATCGATATCGCGGCGTCCCATGCATCGACCATAATTCATAAACTACTCAACAAATAAATCAACATAATATAAAACTTTTTTATATCACTAACAAATACGCGCTCATATCCATAATACACTCAAAGCTCATAATAAGGCATTCCATTACCTTAACTCTTAATGATTTGCCCCACCAAAGCCAAGGTTCTCGCTTAATCTTGCGCTTTGATACCAACTGCAAAGACCCGCCATTCCGTACAGTTCAAGCTGACAATAAACCATACATGTCCAACCCAAATTGAATGGAAAGACAGATAGTTATGGGAAAGAAATAAGAAAGAAGAAGAAGAGAAAGAAATTAAAACAACCACAGAATCTCACAATCGCAGTGGAACAACATATAATATAATATCAATGATCTTTACGCAAGAGAAACTATTATATACTTATATCCATCAGAGTACAACAACAATCACAATCATCAGCCTGGACAGCTATAACAATCTGCCCTCACAATTGTTGATGATTTCAATAGCAAAACAATGAAAAAATAATATATAAGTGAATAGGACTTGACGACCTCCAACTCGTCTCCTGAGCTCCAATGTATCCAAAGAAATCTGTAATATGCTGGGGTCTGATTCGAGCATTATAATAAAATAACACCCGAGTCAGTCTGGAAAACCAGCGTGAGAAAACACACCCAATTGGATTTTAAAGTTCTAGAAAACATTTGAAAATCAAAAGTATCTCGTAAGACCACGCCGCACATAAACACGGACGAGTTTTTACCTTACGATAACCAAAACATTTTTCATAGAAAATCCATTTATATTATAATAATGTCTAAGACACAAATACTTATTAATCTTAGCTGAAATTGTTACATTATTAAATATCAGCATACTAGGTTCTACAATCAAAACTATAAAGGCACGTTTTGGAGATTGGATTCCAAACCATAACAAGGTAAGGAACTACCTTCCGAAGGTACATCTCTAAATAAATGCACCGGGGTCTGACAAGAATATCTTGTACCCCTGCCACATAGGACTGGCCTACCACTTGACTAGCAGTACCACATATGATCACCCCGCTTGGGCCCTGAAGCATACAAGAATAGATAGTAACCGATCTAAATTTGGAATGACCATACCCTACTTGGGAGTTACCCACTTGGCCCTGATGCATGCTCGATTTTTGACATTTCCTGGTTGATGAGGCTCGAGGCTACGTTTTACCTTTTTAGCACTTCTCACTTGGAATGCTAACACTGCCCTCCAAGCAATAATGCAATACCAGCATTCATCCATACAAGTCCATTCCGGGACTGAACAAAACACTTGAGAGCTCCGTCTCCAAATTCCATCATCTTCAAGATATCTTCACTTCGACATGCATTCGTTGGATCGAAGTGGTTTTCGAATAACATATCCGATCCCAGTCTCTTCGAAACAACTTTCAATAATTCTCGATAAACTCAACCCCGGTTCTTTAGAAAATAAACAGTTAAAGAAAAGAGCGGAGATCACCTCCTAACCGTTAGCGGATGGATTTCCTTATCATTGTCCTAGAAGAATGAAACGAGATTTATACGCATAGTACAACATCATCAGAGATGACTATGCCATATAACTCACGTGTTTCTTCTAGAAATTTCCAAAGTTACGTTCTGGGTCCAATTCCAATAGTCGGTTATTTAACTATCGAATAACAACATTCAATCGGGAATTTAATTCCATAGGGAAAACCAATATTGCTTAAGCACTAAACAACACTAAGCCTCTGTTAATTAATATTTTACTAATTAAATTCACTTTGATATACTTGAATCAAAATTCTTTTTACAAACATTGATATAAACCCAAAATCCCTATTTCCCCTTACTTGGAAAAAATATCTATATGCTTATCTCGATGGTATAAGTGTATTCACCAACAATTTGGAAGATTAACCTTTTTATTCAATTCAAAAACCATTATAAACTCCTTTTATAAATTTATAAACCCATTTCTTAAAATCCTTTTATAAATATCTAAAACCATTTATAAAACCCCTTTTATCTTTTTAACCAATCTTCCCTTTTCGTTTTCCAAAACATATTATAAGATTCCTCTTATAAAAACCCCATCTATTCATAAAACTCCATTTATAAATCTCGAAAACAATTATAAATAAATTCTAATCACTTACTTTTAAACACTGCTATACTAACAACATTGTAAATAAATAAATACTAATTTAAAACATCCTAAAATAATACTTAATAAGTTACAAGACATCCTTAAATAACATTAATAATTAATCTTCAACATTTTTTATAAATACAAAAATTAATTACCAAAACTTTATTGATAAAAATTAAAATCAATTTCAAACCATATTAATATTTTAAATAATTAACTTTCCAAGATATTTAAAATATCGATAAACAATATTTAGACAATATTAATATAAATAAACAACCTTAAAAATATAAATATATTTCCTTGATAAAAATCCATACTCGATTCACATAATTATTTTCATATTTATAAACCATGTTATAAATCTCTTGCAATTTGTAAAACTTCCTTTCATAAAATCCCTTTATTTATGAATGTAACGACCCTAGATTTTAATTTATTTAAATTAATAATTAAATGAATTTTTGAATAAAAATTTTTAAAATTATTTATAAATGGAAGCGAGTTTCCCCGATTCAAATAGAAAATATATTAAGTCATATGGATTTGAAAATTTGTATATATTGGATTTGAAATAAAATCTTAAAATAAATGGTTTTAAAAATAAATATAGAGAAATATATATATATATATACTTTGGATAACAGATAAATAAAAGATTTAAAATATTAGAATGGATGGTTAATAATAATTTGAATTTATAAATTAAATATAAGACAATAAATATTAAAGTAAAATAAATAATTGAGTTATAAATAGAAATAAATAAATAAGAGATGAACTATAAAAATAAAAGTAACACTTAAATAAAATCTAACAACAAATTAAAATAGGAATTTGATTATAAAGTAATATGTACAAATTAAAATTTTAAACCTTTGAATAGAACTAAAAAGAAATATGAATGTAAGTTGTGATAAAAATTATAAAATAAAATCACATTGTTATAAAGTGACATATGACATACAAGTGCAAGTGGAATTCATAAACCAGGAAACAAAGTAAACAAACAAGTTGCAAAAGGAATATTCAAACCAGGAAAATAAGGTATGCAAGCCTCAATATAAAATAAAACCTGTACATTATCTTTCATTTACATCATCTCCATTCGTCCATAGCAAAGAAAAAATCTATAAAGTAAAATAAACTTTGTACTTACAAAAATAAAGTAACATACCTGTTTAAACATACAAGGAAGTATGGTCAGTAATACTTCATTTAATGCTCTCATTAAATGCTATTACTCCTCAGCCCATACACAAACATACATCAGCCAATTCAAGCATGGGTTAGTCAATATAAAAAGAAGTATTTTACCTACCTATATGCAGTATGCACAATCTGTTATATATCTATATACATCACACTCTTCCCCTCAGTTTCATTTCTAAAAGCTGAGCAAAATCTAAAGTAACTAACATCTCAAACAAAATTTTGGAAGATATCAAACCTAGGAACAAGATCCAGGGTAAATAAGCAAATCTGAAAACAAAGATTTTCAACAATTTCAAACTTCAACCTGATCAAGTTTTGAATCTGGAAAATCAAAGCTCGGACCAAATCAAAACAACATGCTCTGTTCTTCTTTGTTCTTTCAGGAAACAAGTGAGTAAACTTTTCTAATCTCTGATGTTTGATGTGTTGTTTGAATATAGAATTTAAACAAGTTTGAACATTGCTGGATTAACAAAAAATCTATGAATATATGCCTATGCCTGTCAGTTTAAATTTACATTACCTCTGTTCCAGGTTAGAGAAAAAAATCCATAGCATGTACAAAATCCAATTCCCTTACCTCTGATCCTTGTTTGATCTCAGAATTCAAACAAAAGTTGTTTGTTTTGACATGTCTTTAATTGTAAAAATGAATTCAAGCAAAATGAACTAAAGATTCTTTGAGAAATTTGAAAATACAGTCAGAATTCAAACCCTGTAGAAATTCGAATGTTATAAAACTTAGTTTCAATTATACTATCTGGAAGCTTATCAAAATTTATGATTTTTGAAAGTAAATTCATAATTTTTAGTTCAGTATGCTGAGAGCATTTGCGAGTTGAACAAAATTTGCATTTTTCCCATTTTCAAACAATCGAATCAATTTAAAATGTTGAAGTTTGGTTTGAAGTAAGTATGAACATCATGGATCTCAAGAAAATTATCAGATAATTTTTCCATCATATATATTGTTGGGTCAAATTCATAATAGGGTTTGGTTTCGAGTTTTTGGCCATGTTAGAAACGAGGTGCGTTCTTCTAATATACGTGATCGAGTTGCTCGAAACTCTGGTGGGTGGTTGCTTAGAGGGTTGCCGAGGTGTGGGTGGAGTTTGAGGGTCTCCGGTGGTCGGTGTAGCAGTGGCGAGGAGGTAATGTCGATCGAGGTGAGCTTCAGGTTCGAGCAAAAATGCTTATTTTCGAGTGGGAATTCTTGGGGTCAAGCTGAAATGGGATTTCGAGTTTGTGAAGGATTTGCGACTTGCCGATGGTGTTGGAGTTCGTCGGAGCCCGGTCGTGTCGGCGTGCACGTGTACAGCAGCGATGATGTGCATCAGGGACGTGAAGTCCTGGGTCGTGTATCGTACTCGAGTCGTGCTCGAGAAAGATGAGGGGTTGCTTCGAGTGAGAACCCGAGTGCGTAAGCATGTTTACCTATTATTATAGTTTAAAACTTTAACTTAACTAAAGGGAAAAGGAGAAGAAGAAGAACGTATGTGAGGAAGAGAGGGGACTCGGGAAGGACTGCACTTGGCTCGGGTTGGCACTCGGGATAGCTTCGGGTTTGACCCGAGTATTTGAAATTTCAGTTTAAAAACTTTAAACAAATCAAGTTTAAATCAATTTCTTAATTAATTCTTTTATATAATGATTGTTTTAGTTAAGTTTGGATTAGTTAAGGGTTTTAAATAAATTATTATAAATTAATTTAGTTAAAGTGTTTTAAATATATGTAACCTTTATTTTAAAGTTTATTTTAAAATAAAAGTAATATTGTAATTAAGTAATTAATTAAGGAAATGAAATGTTTTCAATTTTTAATTAAATTAAATGTCTCAAGTTAATTCATGTGTTAATAACCATTAATTTATGCGATTAATTAATCAAGGTAATTAATTTGAGGATAATTAATTAATTAAAAGTTAATAAATTAAAATAATTAATCGAGGGATAATTAACCAAGGTAATGTATTAATTAATGTGATTAATTAAAGGTTGATTAGTTAATGTTATTAATTAAAGATATTTAATTTATGATTAGGGGTTGACTAATCAAGTGATTAAAGGATAATTACTCAATGTAATTAATTTGTGATTTACTAAT
Source organism: Allium fistulosum (assembly GCA_030737815.1). NCBI lineage: Eukaryota > Viridiplantae > Streptophyta > Magnoliopsida > Asparagales > Amaryllidaceae > Allium > Allium fistulosum. The sequence goes on along the minus strand of CM060902.1, from coordinate 1,001,894,705 downwards.
TAAAGTGATAGGAATAATCACTTTTTGTAATTAATTAAGGATAATTAATTAAAGAATAATTAAATAATTAGGGTTTAATTATTTAATGATTAAAGGTGGATTGATATCATTAAAGGTTAATTAATAAATGATTAAAGAATAATTAATCAAAATGATTTGTAATTTATTAATGTTAATTAACCAGGATTAGTAATTCATAAGAAATTAATCTGATTTGAAATCAATCTGATTTGAAATCAATCTGATTTGAAATCAATCAGATAATTAATTGATCCTACCTACGGATGTTTAGATTGTATTGAATGGTTGAATTGTTGATATCCCTGATTTGTGATGCTTTGTGATACATCCTGATTTATGTTGTGATCTATAATTTACTTATCTGTGATATGTATCTGTGATCTGTGAATAAAAGATAAGTGTTGTAGTTATACCGCTTATCAACTATATTTCTGTATTTTGACTGTGATGATTGAATGATGTTGCACTATTGTGTTAAACCCCTGGACCACACTTATACCCACACAAATATGGATTTCATGTGGAAATCGGTTAAGTCACAGATAATTTAAATTTGATGTTTTTGAAATTGAAATTTTAATTTCAATTGATTTTGAAATTGGAAATTTGGGATTAAAGTGAAAAGCTTTTGAAATGGAATTTCAAAGATAAAACTTATTTTTGAATAACTTAATTGAGTTTTGAAAATTTAAATAATTTGATTTAAATTTGAATTCAAGTTTGAAATTGAATCCTATGATTTGAAACTAGGGATTAAAAATGCTGTACAAGTTATATATGGGTTAAACCATTTTAAAAGTTTTGATTTGGAAATTTGAATTTAATTCAAGGGTTTTAACTCGTGTAAATATAACTAGATTTTTCCAAAACAAAAACTACTTGCTTTCAAATAATAATAGCTCTCATTTTAAGAAAGGATTTCTAAATTGTGTTGAAAGGTTTCAAGTTTGAAATAAAACTGAAATGTTTTGAAAACTATGAAATGAGTCTTTGATTCAAAGACCGAATGAGTTAATCCAACTTGAAATAAAATTGTTTTGAAAGGCTATGAATGAATTTTTGGAAACGAGTTTTGAAAGCTATAAGTTAAATCTTGACTTAAAGATTTAACGAGTTAATTCAATTGAAATAGAAATTGTTTTGAAATCCATGAATGGATCTTTGTGAATGGGGTTAACTTTGTGAATTGAATCTTTTTGTTTAAAAGATTTGAAAATGGTAATTTGTTTAAACTATTTGAAAGAAAGTTTTAAATTATTAAGTTGTGACTTAATTGAAATCCCATATCCATATGTTTTAAATATTTTGCTCACTATTCGGGTTAGCCGGGAAAGGACCTTTGGGTCGTATAACCCATTCCGAATATGTGATACGTCGTAATGGATTGCATTTGATGACCGGTGTTGAAGACCGGATATTTTTGAAAACGGAAGGATTACCGTCGAGTTACTCTACATCAGCTGATCTCCGATATAGAGGTTTTATCACCGTTAGTGACGGGAAGTCCGGACGTGATTAGAAAATTATCCGGATTTGCAAGGACTTCTTTTGAAGTGCCTTCGGTTCTGTTCAAACCCAGAACAGACTTGTATGGATTGTATGTATGACATTACAATTTGAGGTATAAAGCCGATTTCTTTCAAATACATTTCTGTTGGTGGCGGAGAATTTATTCTCTTAGCTTAACACCCTTCTCTGAGACATACGAGCTCAGAGGTTATGTAGTTGAAGGTTATCAGCGATATATTCCTAATTTGGTAATGTGACATGCTGAGTGTTGTTGTGTGATGATCATTGTTTGATCATTTGTGATATGATCATTTGTTTGATCATTTATCTTTGTGATCATTACTTTGATCATCTGTTGATCCAAAGCATGGCTTTGTGAAAAGCGTAGCTTTGTGGACGAGACTTCGTCGAAACTCACACCCCGGAATGGTCAAAACAGGAAAGATGCAACAAGGTTATTGGGGGTAGCGCCCCTTAGGGTATGTACATTTCCTTCTGGATAGAAGTGGTATCATGGTATGGAGCCCAGATACTTAACTTATGTGAATGTCGCAAATATATATATATATATATCTTACTTTGTGATTTGTTGTTGGGGCCCCGGTTAAAGGTTGGTTACAACCGGGAGATGGCATACTCGTGTCAGTAGTTACCCAGTTAGGGGTAACCCGGCCTTGTGTTGGCAGAGATCCGGTAAGGTTCTCGGGACGTCCTTCCAGAGGCGTTTCCATGTGGCAATGTGAAGTTCATTAGCCTGACCATTTGTTGGAAATCCAAAGAAACAATACGAGACTTGTACGGTTTTAGTTGTATTACCTGCCATGGAATGTGGCGGTAACCTGCTATTGAACATGATAGCTATAGTAGGCATACGATACTGGTCGTATGTTGGCTAAGATTTATATTCTACTTTCGAAATATTTTCTACACTATGCACTAATAATAATATCAAAAATGATTTGATTTTGCGTAGTAAGCATCTTTGACTATCATAAGGAGAAATCTTCTCCAATTCTGCGTTTGCATTGTGTGTATGGTGGGAGGCCTTATGGTAGTTTCATTTTCTAAAAGCATTGCGAATTGACTTTAAATTCTCTTGCTATTTGTTTTTAAAGATAAACTGTTTTTGTTGCTCACACCAGTCCCATGACTGATCCGGAGTTTATTGTTTCTTTCCTAAACTCTGGATGATCAAAATTTTCTACACGGGCAGTCTAGAGTTGGGTTTTTCAGATAGTCGGGATTTGTAGATTTTCTGGAGCTAGTTCAGTCTTTGGATATGGATTGCACTTGCTTATCTTTGTGCATCGTTATTGGGAGTACGAGCTATTTCTGGATTGGTGTTTTGAAGATGGAGATTATCCACTGCTGGTGTTATCTATTTTCTTTCCGCTGCTATTTCTTTTATCATATCTCTGATGTATATTGATATTCATTGTATCACTCTGTTGTATAAGACATTGTATCTGTGCTGTATATCAATGTATTATTCATTTCTTCCGCTGTGTTGTTTACTTAATTGTGTTATAAGCTCCGACGACTCGGATTTGAACGGTCGAATCTACGGCATTCGAGTACGATGTAAAGTATGGATGTCGATTTTCGAGCGCGAAAATTTCCAGTTCGTTACAAACACCATTCATAACTCTATTTCCTTTATAAATCTTACTTATTTATAAAGTCCCATTCAAAATATAATTTCAACTGTCTTTTATTTTTACCTTGCTTCCATAGGTATAAATTTCTTTCAATTTACAAAATATGGTTTAACCATCCCAATTTTACTCTCACTTTCAATTTCCAAAATAGAATCAACTATTTTCTAAAACCCCATTCCACATCTGTAATAAATCCACCATTTGATTTATTTCTCCAATCTATTAAACAATAATAGTTTTCTTTTAATTTATAACACACCGTTTATAATCTATCCCTTTATAAATAAATACAAATTTACAAATCTTCACTTCATTCGAAAAATATCACTTTTATAACTTTAGCACATTTATAAATTTCGCCTTTATAAATAATCTTTAATATATGTACATATACATATATTACATTACTTTAAATAAAATGGTTAATAAATATTTATATCAAAATATTTCTATTTTCTTTAAGCCCGTATCCTTTATTAAAAAAGATGGATTTGTCTTAAAATTTAAAAATCGTTATTTTACAGTTCAAAAATCTCCATTCAAAATTATCTAAAAATCATACCTTTGATTTTAAAATGAATTACCTTTTAAAATAATTCAAGTATAATTATTTAAACATATATAGTTTCAAAATAAATTTGAAATCCCTTTTCAAAATTAATCACTGTTTTGTGGTATTATAAAATACCAAAATATAAGGCTCAATGCTACTAAGGCAATAAATAAACAAAATCATATTCATCTCATCAATATGGCATCCAACAAGTCATATATCATAATATATATGAAAATAGAATCAATAGTGTGAGGAATCCTATTGGATCCCTCCAACCTGTCCCCATGCATCACATATAGTATATATAATCATAAAAATATAAATCAACCGCTTCGAGGCGGGATTCGTATACAAAGGGTCATCCGCTCTTACATAAGAATGTAATAGGGTCTCATCCGCTCCAATAGGCAGGAATATATCCAAACCAACAATATAATTTAGCATATTATCCAATAATCAATAATGATCAGAAATAAAAATCCAAGCATCCAATAAATAATATTTATTGACTATATAATTTTTTGATTACCAAAAAGGTGGGATTAATTCACGTTGATTTTTAAAGTCGCCAAAAAGTTTCTTTTTGCATTAATATTGAACGAACGCCCAATTTTAACTCAAAATTCTCACTAGATCTGAATCCTTTCGATCCTAATCCATAGCGTAGTGCTCGCTGATACGAACGCAATGCAATTGTCGCGCTTAAAACGAACCTCGTACGAGAAAGTAACAAATAAATTAACATTCGTTTATAATTAAAATTAATTAACTTAATTAAACAATTTAAACTTGTACCCTATCCTCATCTCTCTCTTGTTTGCTTCCGAGGTCCTCACACGCGCACACGCTTTATTTTTGTTTCATTTCGTTGTTCGCTCCACCCCAGCCAGCCACGAACCGCCACCGCCGCCGCACTCTCCCCTACCGCGACCATCGCCGCTCCCGCCCCTCACGCCACCTTCGCCTCACCTGTACGCGCGCGTACCCGTGAAATTCGCGATAGCAAACCCATGAAAAATGCTACGAATGTGACGACTTTGCCGCCACCTCAATAGATGGTTCGACGATCCACCCATTGGATAGCTTCGTATCAACGTGCTCTATATTTCTCTAGTTGAAGTCGTAGGTTATTTCGGCCTCTAGAGGCTTCAATCAACGTCGGACATTAGATTGTTTTAGTTAATGGAGGATGGAATTATTTTTAGGTTTAGGTTTGCAAAATGAAAGGAAGTTAAGGGCTATTTATAGAAAATAAACTCGGCACTATTCACATGTTAAAATTTCAAACTCCAAACAAAGCGTGCCGCCTGGCGTTCTATATGTTATGCCCCAATTCCGAATACAATGGAACTAGTCTCGGTAGTCATTTCCATCATATACAAAAGTTAGCTTTTCAAATCGAGTTATTTTAATTTAAATTCCTTTAATTAAATTCTACGCGTTTCGAACTCTTACGACCAAACGGTACGTCCAATCGACACGAAATTCGACAGCATAATTTTTTTACTATTACGGATCCAATGAAACTTGTTTCGTTGAAATCCGAGATAATTCCCAAAAAGATTATTTTTACACATTAATTAAAACGAGTAATTTCCAATTCCATTTTATTCACTTTTAAATCCAAATTAAAAGTTTACTAACTTCATTCTTATTCAAATAGATTTTAAATCGACTTTAGAAATCGTTTCATTCACATTAAATCCAAGATTCAATTATTTAAACAATTTCAAATAATAAATTAAATAATTTAATTGTAAAATAAATCGTGATATTTGAATATAATTTATTTAAATTATAAAAAATTTACTTTTAAATATTTAAAATCAATTAAATATACCAAATTTGAATGACTAAAATTCTGGGTCGTTACATTAAAATAATTTTCAAAATTTGTTTACCAATATAGATAGTTCAAATAAAATAGAAAATGTGACCGAAGAACATTTTCAGAAATTTCGACTTTTCGACATCCGAAAGTCGACGAAAACATTCTGCACACTTTTTGCAACATGCACACATTTATATATGTTAGGATTAGTATTAATTAAGCATATTATGTATATTAACTATACACACACATAAGCATTGATGTGACAAATTATGTTATAAAAGGCATATATATACATATAAACACACTTATATGTATACATATCACCTCCATATCGTTAGTACATACACATGGAAGCTCTAGCGTGATTCAAGGCATGTAAAGGGAGGGAGAACCTGTACAAGCGATGGGAGGGAGGTACAGGGTGCATACATGTGTATATATTTAATTATAACCACTTTATATATTTTATTACTTTCCTAAGCCTACAAATATCACTTCCATTTCATGTTTTTCCCTTCGCAACTTCTCTTCTTCATTTTCTTCACATCTTCTTCTTAAGCTTCTCCATACTATCATGGCCTCCTCACTAAATTCCTAAGAGATAAAGTTAGTGAAAATATTGCAAAACATAGCTTAAATCGCTTCCTTAGCTCACTAGAACACTTCTACAAATGCAACAACACCTTTCTTCCAAAGTACAAGTCCACACTCTTCACAAACATCTATAGCCGAGCATAAATTTTCCAAGGCCGAGCCCATTTTGGGTATGTAGGCATCCAACGACTTCATTTTTACAAAGTACTATGCCTTGGTTTATTGAAAGTTTGGTAAGTAAAGTCCATGTTTTAAAAACTCAAGTTACTAACTTTTTAAAGTTTTAATATTTATGAGTTAAAATGTTGCTTATATATGTAGTAATGTTACATGTTGTGTATGCATGAATATATGTTGATTTGGTGTTGATTGGTTGTGCCGTAGTTTGAGTAGGCGATAAAGATTATACCTTGAATATTGGAAAAGTTAGTTACTATTGTGATGTAATAATTTGTTTATGATGGTGCATTAATGTTATGATGTGGTATTATGATTGAATCTTGTATTTGTTGTATGTTGGTTCATGACACAAAGGTACCGATTCACTAACCAAAAGCGACGTAGAAATCCGTTTTTTGTCGAAAATTTGATTTTGTCTCAAAGTGAAAAGTTTTCAAGTTTAAAACTTTGATTCGGTTTTCAAAAGTTTATTTCATCTTTCAAAGAGGATAAGAGTTCGAAAAGGAAAGGTTTAAAAGTTAGAAAAGGAAGTTTCATGTTTTTGAAATTACGGGTCCGTATAGCGATAGTCGTTATATGCGTAGTTCGTGAAAAATGAACTAAATTTTCTAAATCTTAAGTGTTTAGTACTTAAAAACTTCGTAGAAAATGTTTTCTAACTTTAATTATGTTATTAGAGAACAACTATTTAATTATTTAATTACTTTATTAATTAATTAAAAAAGGTAATTAGTACTTCATCATTGTTAATAATGATATTTATACTTAAATGTTAATCAGCTAAGTTAATCATGATTTGTTACTTGATTAAAGTTAATTTGTATTTAATTATTCATTAAAGATTAATAGATTATTATTCAATTATTTATTTAAGATAATTATTAATTAATTATTATTCAAAAAGGGTTTTTATTTAATTAATCTTTGATTAAAGTTAATTATGTTTTAATAAGGTTTAATTACTTTTAATTAGACTTTAACTACTATTTAACAAGGATTTGATTCTCATTTATAAGGGTTTTAATTTATTTTAAAATCGTTTTGAGTTTAAGTAATAAGTTTTGACTTAAACTGTTTTCTTTTCAAATTTTGTTTTAGACAAGGTATTTATGTGCCGGTTATCCTTAAGTAACCCCATATGATCAAGAAAACTAAACGACATCTATTAGTAGAACAAAACACCATTCTGCTATTATAATTAACTTGAACAGTTACTAAGTTGATTGATTATTATGTGTTGATCCCTTATATACCTATTGCTATGTGGCTCCATGTTAGACTAGATAAGTAAAACCAAATTAAAAGCACCATTGTGGTTATTAAGCCTCCGTTTGATTTCGTAAGGATAGATATTTCATTTTCCTTTTGAAATGGTTTCAAAGTTATTGCATTTTGAACAAGATATTTAAAGAGTGATTTGGCAAATGGTTTTACTAAAGATATTTTTAACTAATGGGAAATGGTTTTCCATGTTATAAAAAGAAGTTTCGTAAAGAGTTTTATAAAGGAGTTTGGAAATTTAAAAGGTAATTTTGGATAAATGGATTTGAGTTTTTAAGCAAAGAAAAATTCATAAATAAAGAAGATTTATAAAATGGATTTGCTTATTATAGGAAGCAAATTTGATTTAAGGTTATTTTGGAAGTTGTTTAAACAGGAAAGGTTTATAAAGAAGTCTTATAAATGATTTGTTGGTATTTATGAAAGAAGTTTTAAAAAATGATTTGGATATTCATAAAGGGAGTTTATAAAAAGATTTGGATATTTATAACTAATTTATATAAAAGGTTGGATATTTATAAAAGAAAATTATATAAATGATTTTTAATATTTATAAACGGGTTTTATAAATGAGTTTGGGAAGTTGGAAAGTATTTTGAAATGGATTTGGATTTCAAGTAAAAGAGCTTTCATGAATGAAATAGATTTGATTAAAGAGGATTTATCGAAAGAAGTATAAAAAGAATTTGAGATCTTGGTTTCTCTAAACTTAACTTTTAAAAATGGTGGTATGGAACATCCGTTCCGCACTTAACACCGAGGAAATAGTGTTTTGGTTTATCCTTACCTCCAATTTAAACAACATTTGTTTAATCCTTTTTAATAAGATTTGGAAGTAAGAAGTTATTCGCAAATGCTTTGTGGGTATACTTATGTTAGAGATATAAGTATGTAAATGTTTAGACAAACGTTTTGAAAAGAGATTTATTAAATAAAGATTTGTTTTGAGGCTTAATGGTTGCTATGGATAAATAAAATCTCAAATGGAATTGGTTGTTGTTTGTTTATTTGATAGTTAAATAACCGACTATCAAATATGTACCCAAAACTTAACTTTGGAAATATCTAGGAGAAACACATGTTATATGGCATAGTCATCTCCGATGATGTTATACTGTGCGTATAATTCTCGTTTCATTCTTCTAGAACAAATGATAAAGAAATCTGTCCACTAACTGTTTGGAGGTAATCTCAGCTCTTATCTTTGACTGTTTATTTCCTAAAGAACCGGGGTTGTGTTTACCGAAATTAGCAAAAGTTTTTTCGAAGAGACTGGGATCAGATATGTTATCCGAAAACCACTTCGATCCAACTCAAGCGTTTTGAAGTAATGACATTTTGAGGATGATGGAATTGAAGACGGAGCTCTTTAAAGTGTAATGGTTGCTTGCTACTAATCCTAAGGATGCTTCCAAAATGGATGTAGTAGAAGTGGTGCCTTCGTTTCGTTCAGTCCTAGAACGATCCTGTATGGATGAATGATGGCAATGCATTACTACCGGAGGGCAGTGTTAGCATTCCGAGTGGGAAGTGCTATATAAAATGGTAAAAGTAGCCTCAAGCCTCATCAATCGGGAATGACTAAAACAGGGTAGATGTAGTAGGGCTAAGTGTGTCGCTCCCATTAGGGTATGATCATCCCAATCTAGAGTCGGTATTTTCTCTCATTTGTATGCTTCAAGGCCCATTAACTAAAGGGTGATCATATTCGGTACTATCCAATAAGGAGTATGCTGCATCTTTGTTGACAGGGGTCAATAGGTTCAAGCTTGGTGTTATTTTATCTAGAGATGCATCGTGACAGGCGGTACCCAGGTAGCCCAGTCATTGTATGGAATCCATTCTCCAATAAGCGTCGTATGGACTTAGTTGTGCCCAACTATGTTGAAATGTGAGATGCAAGCATTTCAACTATATTCTTATTTTACTTTGACCCCTAGACATTGTTATAATATCAGTGGAATTTCTGTAGAAAATGTTTTGGTTATTGTAAGGTAAAACCCCGTCCGTGTTCATGTGTGGTGTGGTCTTACGAGATGCCTTTGATTTAAAGGCTTTTATAAAGTTAAAATATATGCTTTACTCACACCAGACCGATGTCCGAGCCAGAGATTATTTTCTTTTCCAAAACTCTGGGGTGCACAAATTTGAATGCGCGACCAAGTTTTTTCAAGTTTACCGCAGATTCATCTTAGAGGAAATTGGAGCGGGTGGCTTCATCGATAGCTAGTTATTACCTTGCTTCCGTTGTTTTATATGTATATTGTATCAGTTAGGTAGGGACAGGCTGTTATAACTGTCCTAGGCTAGAATCTGTATTAGTATGACACTGATGTAACATTTTGAAATGACTTTGTAATATATTATGTTGAATAATATTTATATTGTTCCACTACGTTGTGAGATTCTATGTTGTTTAGTTTCTTCTCTTCTTATCTTTCCTTTTCTTTTACCCTTAATTGTCTGTCTTTTGGAGTAAGAAAGGCAGATCCTTACAGTATTGCTCAGTTCCCATTTGTAAAGAGAGAAATTCCATTACAATGATGGATAAGTAAGGGAAAAGAGGATCTCCTTGTCTTATTCCTCTATTTATATGGATCTAAATAGTTAATATCAGTATCGAGTACGTATCGGTCAAGTACCGATATGAGATATTTAAAATATCATGACAATATCGGTTAATATCGACAAAATATTGGACATGCCTTGAACATTTTATAAACAATATTAGATTATGTTATAATATTATAGTGATGTCAAGTTTTTAAAAATTTGGATTTGTATTACCAAATTACTACTAATGACAGTGTGCATATATTTTATAGATTACAATCTGTCTACCGAGATATTCTATAAAATACAAGTCATACAACAACTTCATAAAAACCAAGGAATTCTTATCATGTACTTCTTTATTATTTTCTTCATTTTTATACTATATTCTTTATTTCGTTATTCATTTTTATTATTTTTCATTTTTTCATATTTATAGTTTCTTCATTTTCATTTTTATTTAGATTATCAAATGAGTAATGTTGATTTGATACCAATTACTACTTCTGGCCGATTCTTCATCGATGTGTCAAAATATTTAACTTTACCGCTCTCCATCTTTTAGTTCTTGGTGCATGAAAATAACTAAAACAAAAAACTATAATTTCATGAGCTAACTTACTAATTAGAAATAGTGAACAAAGGAAATAACTTAAAAGATAAGTAGCTCTTAAATCATCTTGTTTTTAGTGGTAAAGTATTCACACAAAATAAAACATACAAAATGATGGAATAAGCAGAGTTCTCTTTATTAAAAAACTAATGAAGAAAACTAGAAAAATATGGTTAAACTAAAAATTAATGCATGGGATTTCTAATATGTTCTACATATTATCATTCACCATATACTAAAAACAAACATTGAGAATGTGAAGAAGTTTTTATATAATTTTATTTTCTCCAACACATATAATAATAATCGATATTCTTAAAAAATATTGGGTGTTCTATACTAAATATCAAAGCGATATATCGGCAATATCGAACGATATTTCAGTAATGATATTTTAAGCAATATTTTGGAAATAAATATCGGCTAAGGAGCGATATGAGATATATCGACGATTATTCGATGACATTATCCAATAATAACTACTTAGCTATGGATAAAACCACTGGTAGATCCATTTATAAGTATTGAATAAGTAATATTATCAATGCCTTCTCTAACCAGGTTGCAAAATTTATCATTAAAGCCAAGTTGTTTCATCATATGTAAAATAAATGTCCATTTATTTTATCAAAAGCCTTGTGCAAATCTATTTTGAAACGCATTTTGTTTTTGCTACCTTGGTTAAAAAATTTAATCATCACATGTATTGATAAAGTATTTCCTACAATTAGTCTCTTTAGAATGAAGGCACTCTGATTTTAAGAAATTAAATATTCCAAAAATACTTTTATTCCATTATAGAGTATGATAGCTGTAATTTTATTATAAAATTACAGTAAGCAATTGGCTTATAATCCCCTAACTCATTAGGGATTTTAATTTTTGTCACGAGAGTGATTAGTGCATGATTTATGTTTTTTAGCATTTTTCCATCCATGAAAAATTCATTTACGACATCAAACACATTATTTTTCATATCTTCTCAATGAGTTTAATAAAATTTAGCCCCAAATCCATTTGGACCAGGGATTTTATCATTGTTTACATTAAAAATGGTGCTATTAATTTCTTCTATCAATATGGAGGCTTGCAATATACCTTGACTGTGTGGACGCAGTAAATATTCAGTGTCTATATTTGGAAATGCTTGGCTATAAGTATGTATTATATAGGGAGTTAAAATATTGATGGCTTCTATTTCTATTTGAGAGGCTTCAATTATTACAACTCCTTTGGTATCTAGCAATTTTCCTACACTATTCTTATGTTTTATACTAGACATTTTAGCATTACAAAATTTGCTAGATTCATCCTCATTGGTAAGCCAATCCACATTTGATTTCTATTTCATGATTATTGCTTGTACATGAAGAGCACTAATTAATTTTCTCTGAGTTTGAAAAATAATATTTACTTGTGAAAAATCCAAGCTATCTTTATTAGTGTTATTTTGCAAACATTCACGTTCCTTTATAATTTGTTTAACTTCTATTCTGGAATTGCTTTGGTTCCATTTTGTCAAATTTTCTTTTGTTTTTTGTAATAATTCACTGAATTTAAACTAGGCAGTACCCTATATAGAGATAGCAAGACTATTTTTTTAACTATTTCCTTATATGAACATTCATATGTCCAGCAACTTACAAATCTAAATGGAAGTTTTCTTATTTATAGCATTTTTAAGAGAGATACTTGTATTGGAGTATGATCACTAAATGCTTAGGGAAGTGTATTACAAATAAAATTTGGAAAATATTTTATAAGTTCTTAATTAATCAATATTCTTTCAAGTTTACAGTGAATCTTTCTATATTTCCCAGATTTCCAAGTAAATGTATTGCCAAAGATTATGCGCACTATCAAACCTGTTTTCCAAATAAAATCATTCATTATTTATAATTTTTTAAAAGGTATTGGGATACCCCCCCCCCCTCTCAAAAGTATGTGGAACTGTATTAAAATCCCTATAATTTCATTTTAGTATTTAATAGTTCTAGTTATTTCCAAAGTAAGATTCTTTCATTTTCACTATTTGATGCATTAATAAAAGTAATTTCTAAAAGTAGGCCGCCTTTATTTAACATATGCAGTGTATATATTATAGATTTTTAAAGTATTGTTTTATTTTTCAATTATTTAGAACCCGTAAAATCATTATTCTACCATTTCCACCCATTATATTATTATTTATTATACCCTAACAATCTAGTGATATAGTTTGGTAAATTTTTGTTTTTCATTAAGTTTATGTTCAAGTATGACGAAAATACTGGGCTTATAAGTGTTCAGTAAATTTGGTAGGTCTAGTTCTCTTTCTAGGGCTTTGTACGATAAGTCTCTATCATTAATTAAAATAAACAAAATGACCATACCTATTAATTTATGTGAATTAGGTCCCTGTGCATCCATTTATTTCATAAGTGGTTGTTATACTCACATCCTTATTCAAAATCTATACCCCACTAGTTATCAATCTTCAAAATGCAATAACTTTTTCTAGAAGCATCAGATTGACAAACCGTTTTCACTGTTAAATCACTAATTTTATTATCTTTCTAGTGAGAGGTATTATAGATATGTAAAAATCAAAATTCGAAACTCATTTTTTCAAATTCGAATTTTAGAAAATTCATTATTATAATGTAGCTTTTAATTGCATTTTAAAAACGCAGTTAAAAACTGCAACATATTAATGTAGTTTTTAACTGCATTTCCTAAATATAGTTTTTAACTGCATTTCCAAAATGTAGTTAAAACAGCATTAAAATGCAATAGATTTCAATTGTGTTTATGTAATGCATTTTAACTGCATTTCAGTTAAAAACTGCAATAATATGCAGCAGTTTTTAACTAAATTACTAAAATGCAGTTGAAAACCGTGTTTTAGTGGTGCGGTTTTTAATTGCATTTCTAAACCGATGTAAAAAATGCAATAATTAAATGCAATTTTTAACTGCATTTTAGTAATGCAATTAAAAACTGCATTTAAATACACCTTTAAAATGCAGTTTTTAACTGCATTACTAAAATGCAGTTAAAACTGCATTTTAATGGTGTACTAAAATCAGTTTTTAACTACAATTTTGTAATGTAGATAAAAACCGTAGTTTTAAAAATGCAGTTTTTAATTGCATTACTAAATTGCAGTTAAAAACTGCCATGTAAACTTATGTTTTTCAAAATTTTATATTTCAATATCAACAATGGATATCATTAGAAAGTTTATTAAATTTGTGATTTAATAGTAAAAACGGTTTTTAAATCCGATTAATCTACAAAACGTTATCACATTTTAAAGATTGAAAATAAATGAGTTGGCGAATGTCAGGTGTGATGTTAGAGAAGCAGGGACCTAATTTATATAATTAGCGATTAAGGGACCCTCTTTACAATTCAATTATGAAATAGGGACTCGAGATTAATATTCTATAAAATATAAGAAAGAGTTACTATAAATGATATTTATTTCAGTCATAGTGAAAGCATGTGACATTCCTCATGTAATATTCTCCTGCCCCATTTTTGCTAGAGGCTTTATCCTTTACTTTAAGTTTATTTTCCATGTTTGGGTTTTTCATCATATATTTATTCTTGTATTCACCATCTTCAGTGGTTTCTGCTTTATTTGAGGTATTGATTTCATTTATATTCTTTATTTTGCTCTTCTTTATTTTTCTAAGTTTGTAGGACAGGAAGTAGTTGATAGCAACCTAATTGCATTTTGAATCAGAAGGCTTGAATCTATTCCTGCCTTTTGTGATGAGGCTATTATTGTAATAACATTTCCCTATGCATAATTATACCCATTCTCTTTCCTTATATTGAATTTAATGTTGATAAATTCAATATTGTAATTAAGCTTAAGTTTTCCTGTTGAGGGGATGCTCAATGACTAGTTTATTATAATCCGTATTTATTTATAATTGGCCTTCTGCTATTTACTTGTTATTGTTAGCTGGTACTACTATTTGCATAGTAGGTTCTTGTATCTTTATATCTTGATCAAAATCCCTACTTAAAAGTTTTCCTAGGGTTGGCTCTTGCATGATTTACATTTTGATTCGCATCCCCATTCAACTTGTTAACATTATTTGAAAATGTAGGATTTGATACTACCTGATTTTCTACTTGCTTTTTTGATGATGCATTGTTTATTTCCTAGCTATCGTTTATTGGAATTTCAAAAGTTCTTTTAGAAGTTTTGAATTTGTCTGCAACTGTATTTTTGTCCAAGGTCATGTTTTTTCGAACTTGCATTTTCCTCAACAATCATGCATTTGTCTTCAGGTTCATCATCAACAAGCTTGTGTGTATTTATCCAAATTTGGTATTTCTTACTAAACTTTTATAAATGTGCAGCTTTCAAGATTGTGTCCAAAACACGCACATGTTTTGCATCTTAGAGGAACCCATTTATAATTAATTATTTACACTAAAATTTCTCCATCATGCACTGATATGTACGCCTCTTCTAGCAATTCAGCATCCATTTTGATTTCTACTAAAATAATTGATTAACCGAGTCGAGTTTCTACAGCTGTCGGCCATCTAACTTTAATGGCATGCCTCTTGCACTTGTAATTGAATTAAAAGCTTCCTAATCCCACATTTTTATTTAGTTCAGGAAGTCTAATTCATTTTAGGATAGTCGAAAATAAATCTTTATCAAGATTTACTTTGCTAGACCATTTTTCCAAGATAATTAACTTTCTATTGATAAAATAAGGCCCGCCATTAATTTCCTTATCACAATCTACTTAAATGCAAATTAAATGATGAAAAGCCCATTATTTCTATTGTAAATCTCAAAGTTACATGTCGGATTCCCAGTGCTTGAGAGAACCCTTGAAATGATGAAAAAATGGGTAGTTGCCAAAAATAAGAGGCAATAACAGAGCTGTTCCACTTGACTTTCAACCTCTTACTGACCTCCTCTTTCACCACCACTACCTCTTTTTGTTTAACGCGATTAGGGCAGCAAAATCTTGATCAAAATCTAAGTTAAAACTACATTCTTGATCGTCTCTTCCTAAGAAGATAGTTGTTTCGATTGGTTAGTGTCTCTAGCCTAAGGTCGAATTCAGGGGTTTTCTTTCCCTGGGTTGGACCTTGCATCAGAAGCATTATTTAGGTATCTCTCGCCATTTTTATAGTGCTGTAGAAAACTTCTTGACGTTTCTTTGGTATCGTGAAGGTGGTTAGGATAATTGAGGTTCCTCCGGCAATTCCTTCCTATTTGTAACCTCTCCTCATCGGTATCGGCAGGTTTCTCTTTAGGAATTGATTGTGAAAGCAATTTGATATTTGTTGGAGGATGGAAGTTTTGAGGAGAAAAATCCTTAATCTGATCACTATTGGCAGCGATGAAAATTGGCTTGTCCACTATTCTCATTTCTGTTTAACAAGCACCTGGACGGGATACTTAGTAATTCCAAAACTACTAATCCTTATTCTTGCTAGGAAGTCAAATGTTTCTAACATCACATATAAGATATGTTTCTCAAACTCCAACTGAGTGGCCTATCACTCATTATTTCCTGAAGATTTAACTTCAACTAAGTGATACTACTTTGTAAATATGTCCTTCACATTTGACCAAGGACAAGGGTACTAGTACTAAAATATATTAGGGGAATTTTGTCTAAAGGACAAACTTCCAAAAACTTTAGCCTCTAGGACGATCTCTTCAAAATTTAGTCATAAGGACATAGTAGATAAAAATGATATTGTACAGTATCATTATATTAAAACATCATGCAAAAAGAAAACTATCAAGTACAAAATGCTACTAAGTCGTACCATTTAAAAATAAAATGATACCAAAAGGTAAGATGAACTATTACAAGATAAAATTGAAACATAAGTGTTATATCCTTCTTTTAATTCAGTAAATACAAAGCTAATACTATATAGTATCACTGTCCTTCTCACTGATTTTTTGTCCTTCTGCTATAATTATTTGAAATGTTTGTCCTTTATACTAAACAATTGAGAGCATGCCATTGAAGCTAAAACATTAACGAATTTTATCCTTCATACTATTTTCCTATATATTAAATATTTGATGGTAATTTTTTTCTCATTTTTTCCTGCTGTTTGAGGGATGATTTTATGCACTCTGCTTTGGAGTGTGTCAATTCAAATATATCCTAATTTATTTAGTTTCTAGGTTTTGTTCCTTCAATATAGTTATGTATTTGATTTGTTATTTACCTAATCCTAAACTGATATTCATGAAGAAAAATATGACTACCACTAGCAATTATGGTTGATTCAATGATTTTTTCTCTCATTGCAAATAGTTGTATGTATTCCTAATCTTAACGATGTTCTTGAGTTTGGAACTACAAAATTTTAGGCATAATTTGCATATAGAAAATTAATTTAAGACAATATGTAAATTCAACGTAAATATTTTGGGCGTTGGAGGATCGCAATCTTGTATGGAAAATCATGGAAATCTTTTGGAACAACCACATCTAGCATACTTAGAGCATTCATCATCAAATTCTTCAATAGTAGAAAATGATGAAGAAGAAACGTGAAAAATATATTCAATAAAGCATTGCAAAATCCATTAACTTTAAAGAAACATAAATTTAACAATGATAACATGTCATAATTTTCTTTTGATTTCCCTTTTAGGGCTAATGAAAATAGTGCATAAGTTTAAGAGATGAGAACTACTTCTTCGATATCTAGCTCTTTTAATGGTTATTTTAAGGTTAGCACATTAAATTATTACATCCAATGTAACTACCCGGAATTTCACTACTTTGATTTGTGAATATTTAATTAATTTTAAATATTTAATATATAGATTTTGTAATGAAAAATAAAACTCCTTTTGTTGATTAATAATAATGGTGAAACAGTTTTCAAAATTGGTTTACAAAATATATAGTCCGATGAAAAATAGAAAATGTGACCAGAAACCGTTTTTCGAATTTTCGACGTTTAATCGCATAAACATTATTTGAACTTACACTTTTGTATATACATGCATACATATACTAAAGTATTTAATATGGTTTAAGAGAATATGTTAAGGTTAACAAACTTAATTAAGTTAAGATAATCATCGATGTGATACTTTGGCAACTAAAGTATATACATGCATACATATATATATATATGTATATATATATGTATATATATATATATGTATCACATCATTGATACTTAAGGGATATAAAGGACTAAACATTTATAGCATGTTTTCTTTGACTTGATGGAGTGGTGGTAAGGGGGGAAAGTGTACATGGAGGTGGGGGAGCATGGTGAGGTGGCATGAGGTGAGTGGAGGGTAGTGTTGGTAGGTTAAATAAGTAATTTTGCATATTCATGTCATATAAAACATATTTCTTCCATTTTCTGTTCCTTTCATTTTAACTTTTTTAGTTCTTCTTTCAAAGCATCATCATCTTCTTCTTAGCTTCCTGAAACCTTGTTAATGGCTTCCTATTTTAAAATTATGAAATTTAAATTCAAAAATTTATTTTGTTTTAAATGTTTTCAAACCTTGTTTTAAAACTCTTTCTTCTCCATTTTTCTCCCACTTCATTTGGCCATAACATCCTCCAACTACTACAAATCAAGATTTTTTTTTCAAACCATATATAATTCCAATGGATACAACTTCCATTCGAATCACGTTTTCAAAATTTGAACATTTTTGGGTAAAAATTGCATTTCTTTCTGACTCATTTTTGGACCCATATTATCAAGGCCAAAAATACCACTCATTCTTTTGACCTAGCTCCCTCAAAACTAATCGAAATTGAGTGATTATTTTTTTGAAATTATAGACAAAATAATTTCCTAAAACTTATCTTTTGATCTCTTTTCCAAAGTCCAAGAGTAACATGTCCAAAAATCGAGGAGAAGATGACCTATTTTCGAGTGATTTTTGTGGTTTTCCAAGCTTTCCAAATTCTAAAGCATTTCAAGTTTTCAAAATTTTTTGGTGAGTAAACTTATAACTTTTTGGAAAGACTTTACCTTTAAATATAAGTTGGCAATTTGGTTATTTGTTTGTGTTTGTTGGTTGGACTATGGTATGGTTTGTATGTTTATGTGTGTGCTGACTTGGGGAGCATTAGACTTGGTTTGGTGGTTAAAGTGATGTATTAGGATATTAAGTTGTGATCTTTATTCTATTATGGGGATAATGTGATTTGGTATTTATGTATATGCTTGGATTGTGGTTAAGTGGATTGGAAGTTAGAACTTGAAATGTGGGAAAGGACTCGAGGTCCACTTTTGAAAAGCAAATCATTTACTTGTTTGATTTAGTAAACATTTTGTTATTTATTTTAGTTTCTAACTTTAGTAAAGTTTTTTTTAAAAATTTCTTGATCATTTTTTAAAATGTAAGCATAAGTGAAAATTTAAAGTTTTGGAATAACTTAGAAAAAAGAAAAACAACTTCTAAGTTACAACATCCATAGCGATAGTTGGTATGGATATAGTTCGGAAACTTTAACGATTTTCAAATTTTAAGCTGTTTCTTTTAAATGTTTTGAAAAATTATTTTCAAACTTATTTGGTAAACATAAAATTTAACTATTACTTAATTGAGTATGTTTTGGATAATTAATTAATTAAAAATAATTAATTATGATTTAATTAAGTAACTAAGTTAAGTAATTAGTAGTTAATTAGTATTAATTTGGTAAGTTAGTTATTAATTAATTAAGAAATTTTAATTAAGGATTAATTAAGATAAAAGACAATTATTTTTATTCAATCAATTTTACTTATTTTAATTTTAATTTAGCTAGAGTTTAATTATTTAAATAATTTTAAATTAATTAAGGATAATTACAAATATTAATTAAGACTTAACTAAAATTAATTAAGGTTTAATTTATTATTTAAGTTCTAGTTGGAGTTTATTTAATTATTTAAATGAGATTAATTAATATTAATTATTAATGAAGGTTTAAATTAGTATTTAATCGTTAATAAAGGATTAATTAGGGTTTAAATTGTTTATATAATAGTTAATTATTGTTTAATTAGTTACCAAAGGTTTAATTATTTCTCAATTTATAGCTAAATTAAGTTTAGACTTAATTAAGATTAATTATGATTTAATAAAGAGTTTAACTTGTATTTAATCATTTTTTAAAGGGGTTTTAAGTTTAATTTTTTTTCCTGGAATCAAATTGTTTTAAAGGTACTTCTTTTTCAAAGATGGTTTTGAACTCAAGGAATTCGAATGTTGGTACTATTAAGTGGACAAACGACTGACTTTGAATGAGTTATGATGTTCTTGTCTGTGTTTGTGTGGACATTTGATAGCATAATAAATCCTCGTTCTACTATAAATTGATTGTTTGATTGTATGGACATTTGATAGCAGAATAAATCCTCATTCTGCTATATATTGATTGTTTGATTTTATGGACATTTAATAGTAGAATAAATCTCCATTCTGTTATAAATTGATTGAATTGTTTTTAGCAGGTCAAATAACTAGCCTGCTATTATTGTTATTTGGACAGGTTTATGTTGGTTAGTTTATATTGACATGTTATTTCCTAATTTGGATATGAAATGTATTTCAATATATGTTGACTTATGTAAATAAATTATTGAATGACTTGGAAGTAAAATTGAAATTAAATGGTAACTTAAATTAGTACCATTGGTTATAAAAAAGGGGTATCATTAAATAAAAGGGTTTATTTAAAGTGATATTCAAAGGATGTTTTGTCAATGATATTTTGTAAAGGATTTTTCTTTAAGAAGATTTATAAAAAGAGTTTTTGAAAAGGAAAATGATTTATAAATGATTTTAAAGATTTTTAAAGAGGTTTTATAATTTAACTTGGAGAATTTTAAAAGTGAGTTATAAATTTATTTGGAAAATTTATAAGTTATTTGAAACACGAAGTGAGCTTTTAAAAAGGAAACTTTTTATATGGATAATTGGATTGATTTTGTAGGAAGTAATGTTTTAAATGGAATTTGTTTGGCATTTAATATGGAATTTGAAAAGAAGGAAACTTTTTTAAAGTTTGATAAATATACTTATACCGTTCAGATAAGTATATAAATGTTTTTCAAAGTATAAATGGGATGTAAGGGGTTTGGGAATAGTGTCTTGTAAAGATCTTTTAATCGAATGTTTATAAAGTGATTTTAATTAATTAAAGATTAATTAAATAAGGCTTAGTGGATTCCATATGGGATTAAATCCATGTTTGAATGTTTGTATGTTTGATAGTTAAATAACCGACTATTAAAATCTGAACCAAAATGTAACTTTGGAAATATATAGGAGAAATATGGAAATTATGTGGTACAGTTACTGTTAGTGGTGCTATGTTGTACGTATAAATTCGTTTCATTCTTCTAGGATAAATGTTAAGGAAATCCTCAACTAATGGTTAAGAGGTGATATCCGCTCTTATCTTTTGTCTACTTATTTCCTAAGGAACCGGGGTTGAGTTTACAGAAACTATCGGAACTTGTTTCGAAGAGACCGAGATCAGATATGTTATCCAAAAACCACTTCGATCCAACTCAAACGTTTCAAAGTAAAGACATCTTGAAGAGTATGAAATCAAAGACGAAGCTTTTGAAGTGCAAGGGCTACTTGCTACTAATCATGAGGGTGATTCCAAAATGGGTGTAGTGGAAGTAGTGCCTTCGGTTTCATTCAGTTCTAGAACGAACTTGTATGGATGAATGCCAACATTGCATTGTTGTTGGAGGGCAGTGTAGCATTCCAAGTGGGAAGTGCTATATGAGCTAAACCGTAGCCACAAGCCTCATCAACCGAGAAATGAAAAAAACAGGTATGCAGCAGGGCTAAGTGGATTGCTCCCATCGGGATATGGTCATTCCATAATCTGGATCAATTACTATCTACCCATGTATGCTTCGGGGCCCAAAGTGAGGTGATCGTATTCGGTACTACTAGTTAAGTGGTAGGTTAGTCCAGTATGGTAGGGGTACAAGATGTTCTTGTCAGACCTCAGTGCATTTTATCTAGAGATGTACTATCGGAAGGTAGTTCCTTACCTTGTGATAATATGGAATCCATTCTCCAATATGCGTCTTTATAGTTTTAGATGTACCCAACTATTTTGAAATGTTAGATGCAAGCATTTCAGCTATATTCATATTTTACTTAAACCGTTAGACATTATTATAATATCACTAGATTTTCTATAAAAGTGTTTTGGTTATCGTAAGGTAAAAACCCGTCCATGTTTATGTGCGGCGTGGTTTTACGAGATACGCTTGATTTTAAAGGTGTTTTAAAAAGAAATAATTTAGTTGTTTGAGTTTACTCACACCAGACCCATTTCTAACGTGGAGTTTTATTTTCTTTCCCTAGAACTCTTGGGTACACAAATTTTTATGGCAGCCAAGTAGTTCAGGTTTCCCCACGAATGCATTTTGGAGGAGCTTGGAGTAGGAGACTTTATCGTTAGCTTGTTATTATCTTATTTCCGTTGTATTATATGTATCTTGTATCAGTTAGGTAGATATAGACTATTATAACTATCCTAGGGTAAAATTTGTATTAGTATGACTCTGATATATAGTTTTGGAAATGACTTTATAAAGGATTGTTGATTAATATATGTTATTTTGTTGCGTTGTGAGATTCTATGATTGTTTAGTTTCTTCCTATCTGTTCTATCTTTCTTTCTTTCCACCCCTAATGACCTGTCTTTCGGACACTTAAATGATCGGTACATGAATACCGTAGATGCATTAAGTGTCGTCTTTAGGCATAAGTAAGGAAGATCATTACAATCGGTATCAGAGCGCAAGGTTAAGAGAGAATCTTAGCTTTGGTGGGGGCAACTCTTTAAGAGATAAGGTAATGGAATGCCTTATGATGATTTTGAGTGTGTGTGTGTGTGTGTCTATATATATAAGAGTACGTATTTGTTTTTTTAGCAAAGCTTGCCGGCTTTATAGTGGGCCGTGCCACTGTATAAATAATGGGAAAACAGGTGTTCTGCATATGCACAGAACAACTAAGGGCAAAAGAAAGCCCAAGGTAAAAATAATAGCATAGGAGCTAGAGAAAAGTGCCTAAACTACTAAAAAAACATGACTATGCTCCCTCAGGAGAGGAAGAACAACCATGGTCATCATCCGTCGATGGACTAATAACATGGGAACAACCTGAGAAGAGAGCTGCTAGACGAGGATCATAACCATTAGAATCAGGAGAGTAAATATATTTTCGATCCCATGCGACATCATAAAACTTGCTTTTATTCTCCTCACCAATCTCGCCAACCCTTGTAAGGCACAAACCATCTCCGTCAATATGGTAGATAAGAAAACGACTCTCACCCTCAATGTCACTGATAAAGGTATAAAAAGTGTCAGTCTCAGGCGAATATCTCATCTCAGATGGAGCAGGAACCCAAGCACGTCCTTCAGAATTCCAGGATATAGCATCAGACAAAGAAGCAGAAGGAACCTCAACCTAGGCCGCAGGTAGTAAACTAACAGATGGAGCCACACAAACTGGAGCAACAATAGTAGGATCAACAATGGGAGCTACAACAATGGGATCTATAGGAGCATCAACAATAGGGGCTACTAGAGCAACCTTTGGAACCCACTTTTGAACAGGGGGCGAGGAAGAGGAATCCGATCAGAAAGGGGAACAAAACCTACAACTTCTGAACTAGAACAAGTATCTGAAAGATGCCCAAAAGACTGACAGGAAGTGCATATCTTAGGCTTATGAATTTATATTGTTAGTGATATAAATGTTTTATATTGTGCCAAACTAGAACAAGTATTTGTTAGTGATATAAATATTTTATATTGTGTGGTTTGATTTATTAAGCCGCTTATGATTTTGGTCGATGCACCAGATTAACGTTAACGATAGGGATTCCTAAACACTTAAACAAGACCAATGGACATAATATTGTTTTGAAATTGGTTAAATGAAATAATTTACCTAGAAATATATTTTTTATATAAAGAATGATTTGAAAAATGGTACAGTTAGTTGAGGTGTTGTTTGTTAGGAGATAATAATTTTCTCTTATTATCATTTAGGCTATGTTTAGTCATGCTCGTCCAGTTTGAGCATTGACCACTGTTACCGTGTATAAGTAGCTTTCCTTTTTAAAATTTAGGGTGGGTAAATAGAAATAAGGAACACGTTGAAATGAACACCTTGTGAATTAAGTTTCACAATTTGACTATAAGGCGTTCAACTGATAATGTGGAGTAAAATTTGATCTGATAAAAGATGTTTATAAAAGGTTAAGAATATTTTGAAATAAATATTTGAAAAAAAACGGTTTTATAAAAATTGAACATATAAAATGAAGTTATAAGAAGGTGTCTTTTAATTAAAAATAATTTAAGTTGAAACCTAAGGACTAAAATCCTGGGACTTTTAAAAATGGTTTTCAAGGTTTTGAAAGATAATAATAGTATTATTTGAAAGCAATTTTGTTTCAAGAATAAAATTTTGGGAATGAAAATTTTAAGTAAGAAGTGTTTCCTTTGGATTAGTTTGGGAAAAAAAGTCTTGATTATTTTGTGATGAACTAGATAATCTTCAAAGCAACGATCAGATATTTGCCTAAGCGAACGTTGTAGGGAAGTTAGTAAATTATTTTATTTATCATTATACAATCGAAAAAATTTCAAATCCGATTGAACCCAAAACAAGTTCGTGATAAATGTTTTGTAAGAAAATGAGAAATATTGTTTAAAAACTGGGATTTTGAAATAAAAGTAATATTTTTAAGTTAACTAGTTCGAGGGGCTCGAAAACAACTTAAAATTAGAGAAGAGATGTGTTCGGAACTTCGGATGGTAATCACTTTTCTTGAGTATTACTCTTCTTAGTAAGGGAGTGTATGATACTGTTTAGTAGTACCCAGTTCCTTAGTATCATTTTGGAGTTACTCAGACTATATATATATATATTTCTATGATTTAAATATTTAGTTTCTATTCAAAAAATTTGAAATAAGACTGGGTATTTGGATCTTGAGTTTTCTTTGGGAAATAAGTGCAAATGAAATAGTTGAGTCAAATAGTGGCATATACTCTTTGGATGTAGTTGAGTAGTATCCAAGTTGAATCTAAATTTAGTTTTTCTGAAATGTTTCATAAATAATTTGGCAGAAATAGAATTGGTAGTAGGGATAACCAATTAAGTAAGTGTGTAGGGTGGATGTAGATCATTTCTCCTTTTCATATAGTTTTGATATAAAATTGGGTGCATGACTTTGAGGTGTTTCACACTATTCTGAATAAGGATCTATTACTTGATTTATTATGCCGAGCACTTGATGAGGATTTCTAGTATGGGACCAGTGTTTTCTATCATAGTTACAACTATGTAAGGAGAACAGAAGTTCCTAATCAGGGAGCCTGATCGGAGTCCGCACTAGAAAATCGAGTGAGCGATACTAGTTCGAAAAGAAAGTAATGTATTCGAATAGTGATCGAATCATATTTTTGTATATGAATGATCTATGTACATCATACATACTGATGTATAGTGTTAGCATTTTCTGGGTTAGATTGAGGTGTAATTTCAAGGACGAAATTCCTTTAAGAGGGGAAGAATGTAACGACCGAGAATTTCACTACTTTGATTTATGAATATTTAACTAATTTTAAATATTCAATATATAGATTTTATAATGAAAAATAAAACTCTTTGTATTGATTAATAATGACGGTGAAATAGTTTTCAAAATTGGTTTACAAAAATATACAGTTCGATGAAAAAACAGAAAATGTGACCGGAAACCATTTTTCGAATTTTCGACGTTTTATCGTATAAACATTATTGAAATATTAAGCATGACTTTTGTATATATGCATACATATACTAAAGTGTTTAATATGGTTAAAGAGAATATATTAAGGTTAACAAACTTGATTAAGTTAAGATAATCATTGATGTGATACTTTGGCAACTAATATATATATATATATCACATCTTTAGTACTTAAGGGACATAAAGGGCTAAACATTTATAGCATGTTTTCTTTGAATTGATGGAGTGGTGGTAAGGGGGGAAATGTGTACATGGAGGTGGAGGAGCATGGTGAGGTGGCGTGAGGTAAGTGGAGGTTAGTGGTTGTAGGTTAAATAGGTTATTTTGCATATTCATGTCATATAAAACATATTTCTTCCATTTTCATTTCCCTTCATTTTCACTTTTTTAATCCTTCTTTCAAAGCATCACCATCTTCTTCTTAGCTTCATGAAACCTTGTTAATGGCTTCCTATTTTAAAATTATAAAATTTAAATTCAAAAATTTATTTTGTTTTAAATATTTTCAAACCTTGTTTTAAAACTCTTTCTTTTCCATTTTTATCCCAATTCATTCGGCCATAACTTCTTCCATACTACTCCAAATCAAGATTTTAATTTTTTTTCAAACTATATATAATTCCAGTGGCTACTACTTTCATTTGAACCACAGTTTCAAATTTCGAATATTTTTGGGTTTGGCATTTCCTTTCGACTCATTTTTGGACCCATATTATCAAGGCCGAAAATACCACTCATTCTTTTGACCATATCTCCCTCAAAACTAAAGAAATTGAGTGATTATTTTTCTAGAATTGTAGAGAAAACAATTTCCTAAAACTTATCTTTTTACCTCTTTTCCAAAATCCGAGAGTGACATGTCCAAAAATCAAGGAGAAGATGACATATTTTCGAGTGATTTTTGTGGTTTTCCATGCTTTCCAAATTTCAAAGCATTTCAAATTTTCAAAGATTTTTGGTGAGTAAACTTCTAACGTTTTGGAAATACTTTACCTTTAAATATATGTCGGCTATTTGGTTATATGTATGTGTTTTTTGGTTGGACTATGGTATGGTTTGTATGTTTATGTGTATGCTAACTTGCGGTTTAGCATTAGACTTGGACTTGGTGGTTAAAGTGATGTGTTTGGGTATTAAGTTTTGATCTTTATTGTGTTATTGGGATAATGTGATTTGGTATGTATGTATATGCTTGGATTGTGGTCAAGTGGATTGGAAGTTAGAACTTGAAACATTGGAAAGGACTCGAGATGCACTTTTGAAAAACAAATCATTTACTTGTTTGATTTAGTAAACATTTTGTTATTTATTTTAGTTTCTAATTTTAGTAAAAAAAAATTAAAACTTTCTTGATCATGTTTTAAAACGTAAGCATAAGTGAAAAGTTAAAGTTTTGGAATAACTTAGGAAAAAAACAACTTCTAAGTTACTACATTCATAGCGATGGTCGGTATGGATGTAATTCGGAAAATTTAACGATTTTCAAGTTTTAAGGTGTTTCTTTTAAACGTTTTGAAAAATTAGTTTCAAACTTATGTAGTAAACACAAAAGTTAACTATTACTTAATTGAGTATGTTTTGGATAATTAATTAATTAAAAATAATTGTTTATTATTTAATTAAGTAATTTATTATTTACAAAATAATTATTGTTATTTAGACAGGTTTATGCGGGTTAGTTTATATTGACATGTTATTTCATGATTTGGATATTAAGTGTATTTACATATATGTTGACTTATGTAAATAAATTGTTGAATGACTTGGAAGTGAAATTGAAATTAAATGGTAACTTAAATTAGTACCGTTGGGTTTACTAAGCCTCCCTTTGAATTTATAAAGTATGTTTTTTAACCAACTTTAAACCTTCAATAAATTTTGGGGTTTAATAATTTCTAAATGATTTTCAAGTTATATAATTATTTAATAAAGGTATTTATAAATAATAATTTGGTTATAAAAAAGGGGTATTACTAAGTAAAATGTTTATTTAAAGTGATTTTCAAAGGGTGTTTTATAAATGATATTTTGTAAAGGATTTTTCTTTAAGAAGATTTATAAAAAGAGTTTTTGAATAGGGAAATGAATTATAAATGATTTTAAAGGTCTGTAAAGAGGTTTTATAATTTAACTTGGAGAATTTTAAACGTGAGTTATAAATTTATTTGGAAAATTATAAGTTATTTGAATCATGAAGTGAACTTTTGAAAAGGAAACTTTTTATAAAGGATAAGTGGATTGATTTTATAGGAAGTAATGTTTTAAATGGAATTTGTTTGGCCATTTAACATGGAATTTGAAAAGAATGAAACTTTTGTGAAGTTTGGTTAATATACTTATACCGTTGGGATAAGTATATAAATGTTTTCCAAATATAAAAGGGATGTAAGGGGTTTGGGAATAGTGTTTTGTAAAGATCTTTTGATCGATGTTTATAAAGTGATTTTTAATTAATTGAAGATTAATTAAATAAGGCTTAGTGGATTCCATATGGGATTAAATCCATGTTTGAATGTTTGTTTAATTAATAGTTATATAATCAGCTATCAAAATCTAGATCAAAACGTAACTTTGGAAGTATCTAGAAGATATAGGAATTTATATGGTGCTGTTATCGTCGACGGTGCTATATTGTACGTATATATTCATTTCTTTCTTTAAGGATAAATGATAAGGTAATCCATCTACTAACAGTTAGGAGATGATTTCTGCTCTTATCTTCTATATCGACCCACTATTTTGGACCATTCAAATCGACAATAATCCACACATGTCGACTTGAATAATACAAAATAACATATTGTAATAAAATTTGGAGCAAATAAAATCATTCACAGAATCACAGACACGGAAATATCAGAATAACTCGCAGCGGAAATAAAATACCATAGTGGTTCATGAAGCCACTATAAACAAAGTCTCAAAAAACAAATACAAAATACATAGTCTGCAAACAAATACAGTTCTGAAACAAGTACATTAAAATCCCAAATACATAAGTTTCTAATACAAAGGCTGAAACGGAACAACTGGAACTGGAATAGATAGATAACTAGATAAGCAGAATCTCCAGCGATTCCTAGCTCCAGAAAAGTGAAGTCCAAAGCTGTGAATACTCAGGCTGACCCGAGCGTAAATAAAACACAAACACTCGAGTCAGGACATACATACTTATACAGTGTAAACCAACTCAAGTGAACTGTAATAAAAGTACAAGTAACTTAAAGAATGCTTGGGATCGCCCATTCTTTAATGATCCGTTAAACTATCTACTATGTAGTAATATTCACTATTATAATAATGTCTAATATAAAATAAACATAATTTTAAATAGCATTAAGGAGTGACCCAATATTCCCCTTAACACGTAATAGTCCCAGTAGTCTATTTTGTATTAGCATACTCCCAATATGGGGGCTGCCCTCGATACTCCACAGGCTACGGGAGAAATCACAACTCGTAGTAAAGCTCGATACGTAGGTGACACGGCACACAAGGCAATGGCAGGGTAGATATACCAATTATGCACACGGACTGATGGAAACGCATAGCAGCCACTACCGCTCCACCTCGGACAACACTCCCAAATCAAGGGGTGCACCCGAACAATCACAAAGTAATAGAATGGTATCGAAGAAGTGCGTCCGATAAGAGGTGCTACCTCATTGGCCCGAGATCGCTCCTGTTTTAGCCAACTTATGCCAACTCACGGGAGTTGGGTCCACGCATATACCTTAGAATCGTCGCCACCATCCTACTTCATTCTGGAAACTCCACCGCGTACACAGTTGTCAAAGTGGTTTTCCGTATCGACAGAGAGTATGTCCATATCTGATCCCGGTCTCTTCAACAACCAATCGTTATTATAACCCATGGTTATAAATTTCAAAATAGTTTATATTTCCTATCAAAATACTTCATTTAACCCCCTTTAAAAACAAAGTCAATATACCTTTAAATCAAATATTCAATTCCCAAAAATTTAGCCTTTTCTGAGTTCATTTATTCACTTAAAAACATACATTAAAATTCCAGCTTTCACAGCATTTAAAAGGTGCTGTGGTAAGTTATATTTGAAAATAATTCAATTCAGCAAAGACAGCATTTATAAACTACTGTAATAGTTCAGTTTTAAAGGAAAAATAGTTCAATTCAGAAAAGACAGCATTTACAGAACTGTTGTAATAGTTCAGGGTTCAACTTAAAAGATTTAGTTCAATTCAACAAAGACAACGTTTAAAAACTGCTGCAGTAGTTCAATTATATTCAAAAATCGCATCTCAGCATACCGCAGCACTTAACAAGTGCTACAATAGCTCTTTCATTAGTTCCAGTTTTAAATTTAGTTCTTGCCACCACAACACTTACCAAGTGTTGTCATAGCCTTAGTTAATTTTAGCTTTTAGTTCATTTGTATCAACCACAACACTTAACAAGTGCTGCAGCATCATTTTCTTCAATTTCAAGTTAAATTCAGAAACGATAGCATTTCTGAAGTGCTAATAAATGAATTTCCAGATTTTAATTTAGAATTCCAGCCATAAATAAACTTCATTTTAAATCAATTAAACTTATAAAAATCATATTTTTCCACATCAAAATGTTCATATAAATGCTCTTTAACTTATGATTTTTATAAAGAAAATTTTTACAAATAAAATCAAATTTCCAACTATTTCACTTATTAAATTCAAGTGTACCCTTTTCTTATTTTATTTTCTTTAACACTTAAATTTAAATTTCCACTTTCACAATTTTAAACTTAATTTCCAGCCTTAATTTAATTAACTTAAATTTCCATTTTAAAAAAAAATCAAATCAAAATTTCCAAATTAAGTTACATTTAAATCACACTTTTTCTATTCGTTTATTTAACATTTTCAACACATAGAAAAATCAATTTCACTTTATTAAATCATTTTAAATTCAATTTAAATCAAATTATCATAATTTTACATTTTAAAAATACTTAAAAATTTCCAGAAAACATTATAAAATAACCACGGGTCTGTATAATATTTTCTAGCCTAAGTTAAGTGATACAGATAATATATCATTTCAATCCGTAATTTACAAAGAAAATCCGGGTTTTATCATTTCAAACCTGCAATCCCAAGTAAATAAAAATCGCTCAGGATTATCATTTCAGCCCATAACGATCTTTCCCTATTCTAAAGTCCGTTCGTGTAACAACCTGGGGTTTAGTAACAATTAATTATCGTCAAATGACGATTAAATTGGTTGTTAATTACTATTGGAGTTTTAATCAGTAGATAATCTTTTAATAATGGTTAAGAGTTATGCGGGCTTTAAAAATTGATATTGTAGCCCATGTTTTCATTTGTTTGTTTTATGCTGTGATAACTATCAAAGGCAAACCAGTACCCCCTTTTTATTCATTTGATTGCAAACCCTAAACAAAACATACGAGAAGAAAGAATGGCGGCCTCCTTTCGTTCGTTCCTCTTTTCCAAATTAGGGTTTTGGAGATTCTTCGAAGCCGCGCCTTATTGGTGGGTTGCTTCGTCAATCGATGATCTCTTTGCTTAGCACGGCTCCCCCAATTTCCGATTTGAGTTCGTTTTCGCGTCGAGCAAAGGTGAGTGCTTTCCACTCACATCTAATTCAACACGATGCTTAGGCAGTTCGATTTTGTTTCGTTGATTGATGATTTCTCTAACTTTGTCAATTTCGTATAATTTGATACTTGATTGACTAGCGGGTTTGGTTTGAAAATGTTACATTTGATTTTCAATTGAACGATGTTGATTTCGTTCGACTTTGGCCATATGAAGTTAATTTGATTTCTGGACTTCATTCCATTTTTATGCTCGACCCTGGCCATTTGTGTTTATCCCGTAGCATACTCGACTCGTGGCATTGCATTGAGTTGTGCTTTGTCGAACATGTATACGGCTGTTTTCATTCGTAGGTGTGTATATTGTTGTTGTTGAGCCATCGAGTCAGTTTGCATTTAAATTGCTGGTTTTGACACGATTTGTTCGAATGGGCATCCTGACCCGATTTTGTAGTTGCCTGTACTTATATTTGCAGCGTGTATATACATGTGTGGATTAATATGTGTGCATATATACCCTTGTATGTGTGTATGCATGCATAGTTGGATCTATACTTGGGTTCTATCTGCATACCCTATCTCTATGCATTTTCTGCTTGATGTTGCTACATTGACTTGATATCATATTTTCAATGTTGCTGATGTTTCTTGATCACTTTGTTTTTAGCCACTGGTTCAGTTTGATTTGATTTGTGTCGATTTGTTATTTCGAATACTGCAGCTTCATTGTAGCTGTCTTGACCATTTGAGGCAATTGGCATTTTGTTTCATGTGTTCATTGAGAAGTTTAAGTTGCATTGTCAACTTATGTGGTCTATGTAGTTGTGTCCCAGTGATGCATTGTATTTGTTGTTGGTTCTTTTTTAACCTGAGTTATGCTGTGAATTTGTTTGAAACATTGTCATTGAGGTTGGTTTTCTTCTTTGGTCTTGAAGTTGTACTCCACTGTATTGATGATTTTGATCACTGTCTGCATATTCACTTGATAGCATTTTGGGCCTCGTTCCACCAGCTGTCATGTTGAACTGTTCTGTATAGATTTTTGGCTTTGACCTGTTGTTCAATGGCTTCGGCATTGATTGAGTTATACTGTCCAATTCAATTCAATGTTGCATACATGTTGACTTCGTATATTTTGCCACTGATTGTTATTCATGCATCCAGATGTGCATTCATACATGAAGTACTTGTCGACCTTACTTGCTGTCTGGTTGACATGTATGGACTGTCTAGTCTTAGTTGATCTGAGTTTCACCGTATGGTTGTGTTCATTTATGCTTCTGTTGGTATTGGTGCTTTTGTGCCATAGTTTGTATTCTCTGGTTTAATGTGCACTGCACCTTGAGTGTGCTTGCATCTGAGTTGTTGTTGCAGTTTTCCCTTGTATTCTTGTGGTGGCTGCAGTTCTTTTGTTGCAATTTTGCCCTTGTTGGGTTGCATTGCATTGATGCACTGTATTCTTTTTCATTTTGATTCCTTGAGCTTTCGTGTAATTCATCAATGTAGTGGCAAGGCAGTGCACGCGTGCGTGTACTGCAGCCAAACAGAAGTGACGTTTTAATTGATATTTCAATTGTTTGAATTGTTTTGTGTTCAATTCAATATTTGAAATTGTATTTTGAATTGGTTTGATTTGATCATTTTGAGTTTGTCAAATTATCTATTTGATAATTAGATTATGAGTTTCTAATTATTTATTTAATAATTAGATTTCGTTGTTAATTGCCGTTTAGGCAATTCTGTGGTTTTCATATTACCTTCATTGATAATCTTTTTATTTATCCTTATTGATGATTTGAATTTGCAGATTTGTTATTCAACACTGTTTCGTGTTATATCTACCGTTATCCGATTTCCTTGTTAAAGGATTGGATAGACGAGATTTCTGTGACTGTCGTCTATTTGGTTATTTAATTATTATTGCTTCTGTGCATTAATAACTGAGTTTGAATTAGACGGACCCGTGTATTATTTTCTTTTGAATTTAATACTCGGGTCAGACCGAGTTATTTCAGGTTGTCGATATCTTGCTTTGGGTTGCTGCTTGAGCTATGAAGACTTTTCATATCTTTTGGAGTAGTCGTTGTCATAGTATAGGATGATATGTATTCATGTATATTATTCGATAATGTACTTGTATATGTAACTTCCAGAGTCGACGGTTGTCGTTGTATCATATGTATTGTATCACATGTATTGTAACTGCCTTCAGTTATATATATATGAGATTTGATATTAGCTGTGTTCCACATTTAGCTTATCTGTGTTATTATTTATATATATTGTCCTAAACTATTATGAACCATCGTAGTTCGTTTTATACTGGAATTTGGGTATGTCGATGGGAGTAATAAACAGAGATGAAAATAAATATACCATTCCTATCGAGGTAACCAATACTAGTGTAATGCCTAACTACGGATGGCCGCTCCTATCCAGCCTTATTCTTCGTAATAACAGACAGTATTTCTTTTAATACTCTTTGTTATTGTGAGCATAGAGGTGGGGCGTCACAGTTCGGGTATGTATCATTTCAACCCATAGTGATTCTATTCTACAGGGATCTTGCAGTGTGATAAACAGAATCTAAATAAGCAGTAAAATAAAATAAACATAACAGATGATGTGACAAGTTAATTACAGGGTTTAACATCATAAAATTTACATTACAGGCAGGTATAACATGATATAATAATTTATACACTTTCACTTGCTATCAATTCACAGTTATATAAGTATGAAATGTCAGGTGCGATTACTCACTTTGTATGCTGGAGTTTGCAAAACAAAATACAAAAACGAAATCCGGAAAGCACGATACGACTTTTGATTTTGAGTGGAGAAGAGAGCCATGCTATTTATCTTGTAACAACCAAATAAAATAAGACAAATATAACTATATAGATTCAACAGAAAACATACTATGAAACAATTTGAATTTAAGAGCAACAATGAACAAAATGCTTTGGCCATGCTTTCCTCATTCAAGTGCTCGAACTAGGGGTCTTATGGCTCGCGTATACCATGGTTTTGGCTCAGGTATAGGTCCAAAAAGGCATGGCTACAAAGAATATAAAGGGGTAGGAGTTACATAAGAGGAATACAAGAGGACAAGGCAAGATAGGATGGTTTTGTTCAATCATTTTGGGCTCGGCAAAAGGGGGTATGGGCTCGGCCATTTATGCTTCAGATCTGGACAGAGGGTAAGTGGATGGGTGGTGGTCATATCATGGTGGTGGTGGAGCAATAGGAGGCGACCAAGGTCACAAATGATGGGTAGTTGAACATAGGGCTCGGCTATGTGCTCTTTTGTGGGGTTTAACATTGTTTTTGTGGAACTTTGGTCTAGAGGAGGTCACGGCCTAGTCAAGTCAGAGGAGGGGGATGGTCTGAAGCCGTGGATGGTAGGGAGGAAGAGGTGGTGGTGGCTATGGCCAAGGCAACTAGGGTGGTGGCCGAACACACATATGAAGAAATCATGGCCAAAACAATAGAAAAAGAAGAGAAAAGTTAGAAAAAAGAGAAGCCATTACCTATATTTCTTCAGATCTGAAAATGGTTGAAATTTGTGAAATGAGAAGTAAGTTTTCACGTGAAAAATGGAAGTAAATACTCACGGCAACAAATAAAAAGTAACGACCAAAATTGGAGAAGTTATGATATAAAATAAATGGTGGAAAGATATAAAGAGGTAATAAATCAAAACGTAACGTATGCCTCCATTTAAAAATAGATAACGTATCCTTAATTGATACGTATCCTATATAATAAATAAAGGTGTATAAAAGAAGCTTTCACAACCAATAAATACAATATGTTAAATAAATACCCTTTAAAGATATGTCTTTAAAATCAAAACGTATATATACATTTGAAATTTCTTTCCAATAAATAAATAAAGGATTTAGATGTTTATAAAAATGTTTTTAAAAAAAAATATACATATACAACATGGCATGTTGCACAGGTTAACATAGATTTGAACATGACATGTCAAACAAATATTATTCATATAAATTAAAATAAACAATTTTTGTTAAATAAACAATTTTCATATAATAGTGTAAAAGCATAACTTTCACAATATAAATCAGATTTCAACGAAATGAAAAGCAGTATACTTGAAATTTTATTTACTTTCATAATAAAAGATAAAATTCACAAATTTAAACTTTTATACTTTTAAATTAAAAGTCAAATTTTGAACATATTGACCAAAATTCACATTTCTAGAAAATATTCTATTTATTCATATTTGGAATTATAATTCACACACAAATAAAATTTATATTTAAAATAACAAAATTTATCCATTTTAATAAAAAAAATAAAGTTTTTAAATCAGGAAATTCAATTAAAAATAATTACAAAATACAGGGTTGTTACATCTTTTGTATACTTATTTCCTGAAGAACTGGGGTTGAGTTTACCAAAAACTATCAAAAGTTGTTTCGAAGAGACCGGGATCGGATATGTTATCCGAAAACTACTTAGATCCAACTGAGCATTTCAAAGTGAAGACATCTTGAAGAGTATGGAACCAAAGATGGAGCTTTTGAAGTGCAAGGGCTACTTGCTACTAATCCTGATGGTGATTCCAAAATGGGTGTAGTGAAAGTAGTGTCTTCGGTCTTGTTTAGTCCCAGAACAAACTTGTATAAATTAATGCTAGAATTGCATTGTTGCCTGGAGGGTAATGTAGCATTCCAAGTGGGAAGTGCTATATAAAGATAAACCGTAGCCCCAAGCCTCATCAACTGGGAAAACGATAAAAAACGGGCATGCAGCAGGGCCAAGTGGGTTGCTCCCATCAAGGTATGGTCATTCCAAAATCTAGATCGATTACTATCTACTGATGTATGCTTCGGGGTCCAAAGTGGGGTGATCATATTAGGTACTACTAGTCAAGTGGTAGGCTAGTCCTGTGTGGAATGGATACAAGATGTTCTTATCGGACCTTGGTGCATTCTATCTAGAGGTGTACCATCGGAAGGTAGTCCTTACCTTGTCATAGTATGGAATCCATTCTCCAATACGTGCATTTATGGTTTTAGATGTACCCATCTATGTTGAAATGTGACACGCAAGCATTTCAGCTATATTCATATTTTACTTGAACCGTTAGACATTATTATAATATCACTGGTGAAATGCCCCCACACCACTTAATAAACCCAAAAGGACACATTAAAAGGCGTGGTGCGTTGTAGGTATAACTGAAACTAACAGAGACTAAGATTCATAAGACAAAAATAGGTAAAAACAGCGGAAACTAAAATAATATCTTGATTTAAAACAAGGCTTCATAAATAAGTCAAATACCAAATACCACATCCATATCTCTAAACTCATCATGTCATATGAAATAAAAGTTCATAGTCTCAAAATCAAAGTACATAATATCCCTCATAATAAGCCAGGACATAGAAAGAACCAAAGCTGAAATAAAAGAAATACATAGAAGAAATCTCCTCCAAGAAAACTCCAAGCTACAGCAATCTACTAACTTCTACTTACATCTTATTTTCTTCAGTCAATAATCTTACTTATATAATCCATATTCGCGTTTAATTTATTCTAATCTGTACGCGAAGAAAAGGGGGATGAAGAGAATAGACGCTTGCATAAAATCCAAAACGTCAAAAAAAGATGTAAATAAGAAATAAATAACAGTAAATAAACTTAAATACTGTAAATCAATAAAAAGCAATGCTTAACAATAATAAATTATAATTAACAGAAATAAACTAAAACTGAAAAGAATAGCTGAAAGGAAATAGACTGAAAATAATTCTAAAAACAGTAAATAACTACTGAAAAGGCTATTCCAAAAATCGTAGTAAAACTACAACTATTGGAAACCTGTTGTAAAATGAAGAAAATATGTTATAAAGAAATAAGAGCAGAAGCCATTAGAGAAAGAGGCAGAAGATATATTATTCATTCCTGAAATTAGTAATCTATTTACATTACATAGCCTCCTTTATATAAAGGTTTCAGAGATAAGGATTGAACGTATCCCACGATGTGGGACTAAACAAAATAACATAAAAGCATATTCACTTCATGATTTACATATATTGTAACACTCCCCCTTGAATATGCGCCTTCAAAATCTTGAATGCTCTGATAACTTGAAATTGTCCCTTTTGAAACGTGTATGACGATTGCTCCCCCTCATTATTATCTTGCTTGCATTTATCCATTCATTCAATATAGATATTGTCCGTTGCCTCATTAAAAACCTCTGTTAGGAAAACCCAGTGGGAAAAACCTTGAATGAGGAAAAGAGTGCAACTTGTAAAATCATATTAAAAATTATATTCTTTCTAAAGGGTTTGATACTTGGGGATCAAAACAATGCCTTATTAAAACCTTACGAAGAAAAACCTAGTGAGAAAAATCTTAGTGAAAGAAAAAGAGTACAATGACATATTTTATTATCTCATTTCATCAAATGAAGTTTGATACTTCAGGATCAAACTAATGCCTTATTAAAATCTTACTAAGAAAAACCCAGTGGGAAAAATCTTAGTGAAGGAAAAAGAGTAAATTACGATATACTTACGTATGATCCCCCTGATTTTATATTTTTCCCTTTAAGTTTGAATATATGTCATTATAATTCAAGTCGTTATAAATACTTTTGTAACATAGCTTAGACAAGTCGTTAAAAGTCCGAAGATAATAATTTTACTTTCCATTCTTTAGATCTTCATCATTTACAAATAGTTTTCTTCGATACAATCGAATTTTCCAAGATTGTTTCTTCGAAATATGATTTGCGTTTTATGAATTTTGTATGCTACCTTTATGAAAACACTTCATGTGCTTTCATTTTTGTGCTTCAAATCATTTTTGCATATTGCAACTATATCTTTGATGAATATTATATGTTTCATTACAACGATACTTAAAAATAGGAAGCAATCTACTCATCGTGAATTATATTAAGATTTTCATTACAACAATACTTAAAAGATGGTTGTAGTCTATGCTCCTTATTCTTTGCATTCTTTATAACAACCAAAGTTATTTATATTCTTCAAGAATTTGTATACTTTCATTGCTTAATATAATTTAAGCAATATTTATACCTTCTGGGTATATTAAGTGTTTCAAACACGTTCGCTACTTTGCGGACAGCAAGTCCACATTTCTATATTAGTAAAGGATTCATGATGGCCAATCATGTTTCCTTTAATTCAAGATCTTTAATCTATTTATAAACATAAGCGCTTTTTATTATTTACAAATTTATCATCGATGATTATTTCTTGTCAGTTCTAAATATGATTTATTGATATCTTATTATTTATCCTATTTTAGGTACCTAAACCATTTCTAGGTTTATTTGAAAACCATGTCATGGGTCTCTTCCAAAGCACCCTTAAGTGTTTCTTCAAAAACACTCGCCTTCTTTATTTGGCATCTTTATTACTTACTCCAAAAATATTTCAAACTAACTTCTCTACCACACTTCAGATGTGATTTATACCTTTTTGGTCCTTCTGGGATTTCAACTTATATTGGAGCAAGTATACTAGGGATATTATCGATAATTTATTCAAGTTACTTAATATTTTGCAACCAATATATAATCTTGATAATCAAAATGAACTTGTACCCCTTTTATCCTCCCCCTCAATGTTGAGGAACATTGAATAATTATCATCTTTGGATTCTCATTTTGATCCATTATGATATTGCTACTAGCAAATACATCATACATATTACGTATATGAGGATAATTCTTTTATCAAGTGATAAGATGCATTCAAGTGATATTGCTTATTTTTAGAGTTTTTTTTCATTCATTGATCTAACCAATTAGAACAATTTACTTATTATGTAGATCACTTGAATACATGCATGACTTCAGGTCATTCAACATTTATGTTGATTGAATTTTAAATCACTGAATGATATCTATGCATAATCTATATGATAAGCTCATATCAATTTAGTCAAACAATCTTCAAGTTGTTAGTTAAATATCTATATATATGGATATATACGTGCATCCACGTATTACATAGATTTGTACATTTTTTATTATTTGAGTGAGTGATTTTAGAACAAACTAATACAAGGATCCAGACTATTAATTTTTGTTTATCACTCGATGTAAATGTGAATCCTTAAAGATTAAATGATAGTTTCCAAAACGTCTGGTTTGAAAATACATATGCATCAAGTTTGACTTATCAATAATAACTTCAAGTTATTTGATATGTTACAACTTTTAGTTATAGAATATATTGTAACTTCTAGTTACCTTTGGCTATCGATAATAAGAATTTCAAGATCTAAATTTTGTCAATGTTCTAGCTTTAGTATTGAAGTCAAACTTTTCTTAGTAATTATTATCAAAGCCTCTGGTTTGATAATTCATAAAACTTGCAATATTTCATATAACCTCTTGTTTATTTCCATTATCAGACTGTGAACTTTATGTTCATTTTTGTTCACTTAAATGTATGAATCCATATAAATACAGAATATAATTAAGACTTTCGACATATTTATTTTATATATGCGAATATGCTAAAGAACAACACCCTTTGAATCAATAATTCAAATGTAACTTAGTGATTTTCTATTCCAACCCTGTTGAACTTCTGGTTCAAATAAATTATTTATACAACTTCGAGTTGTTAATGTTTATTCTTCAATTATATTTCAAATATCTCTTTTGAACATTATTTACAATTATATATCAGAGAATAATACATAGTTCGAATTATATATTGACATCCCTTCAGGAGAATTCAAATAATAATACTAATATTTACAACAGAAATAAGAATATCTTCTGGACACTTGATATGTTATAGAAATATGTAATTATATTCGTTACACATAAAGATCTCTTCAAGACCGTATTTTAAAAGATCTCTTCAAGACCGTATTTTAATTTTCGTGGAAATTATGATATGACATATAGATTCTTTTAAGGGGGATATCTAAAGATTTCTTCATGAATTGTTATGCATACGATTTCAGTTCATCGTAAGTTCTGAAAAATAAAAGGTTACATATCACTATTTTCTTCTATATTTGTCTAATAGAGCTACGGGTCCATGACAATAGACGATTGAATTTTAAGTGATTTATTATCGCATTACTTTTTGAAGTGTTATATCATATTTGACAATATTCCATAGACAATTCTTTTATAGTGCTATATGAGGATATAATATCACTTTTGGGGATATTTTATAAATACCGCTTCTAGAGTGGTACATATCACTTCTGAAGATACTTTATATGCACTAATTTTGGAATGTCATCAATACTCAATATCTTTTTCTACATAATTGGCATAATCACTACTTTCAGAGTAGTATAAAATATCCCTGGAGGAGATTTTTATCGTAACTACTTTTGAAATGTCATATCAAATTTTAAATATAGTAAAAAAATATTAGATGCGCTAAATAAATGTTAGACTGAGAGAAAAAAAAACCACTACTTTTGGAGTGTAGTATTGGAATACACAACCTATTTTGAAGATAAATTATTATCACTGCTTCTGGAGTTTTATACAATGTTCCTTCAAGGGACATAGAGTTTTATTAATTTATTTAGGAATTGCAATATATTTCGTAAAAAAAATTCTACAACATCTATTCTAGGATGTTTGGATTTTCAATATAAATATAAATAAAATCATAAAACATCTCTTCAAGAGTATGTCATATGAGTTATCTCTTCTGGAGAATATCAAAATGTACTTAGGTATTTATATATAGCGATAAGGTTATTAGGCAAGATGACCTGTTATACTCTTATTTGTCCGCTATTGCTATGGAGTTTTTTTTTTCATTTCAAATGGAAAGTGAAGGGAAATATCAGCTCTATATACAACATATACCCGGTGTTAAATCATCTGATCTATGCTGATGATCTGCTGTTTTTTTTAAAGGAAATCGTTTAGCTACCGTCTTAATTAACATAGTGCTCAAAGAACTAGAACTATATGCCAATCTGACAGTAATCCCCAACAAATCAAAATTTTCTTTGGCAAAGGGTGTAGTTGATAAGAGCCGGATTTTATAGAAAATAGAAGTACAGAGCTCTAGCATCCCCATAAAATAGTTAGGAATTCCTCTTTCAGCTAACAAGTTGAAGACAACTGACTTTGGAATCTACTAGACAAAATCAACAGTACACCCAATTCAAGGAGTGGTAAATTTTTAATAACAAGTGTCAGATTGGAACTAATAAAATAAGTCATATACCCAATTATTCAGTTTTGGAGGAAAATCTACCAAGTTTCCAAATCGGTCTTACATAAAAAAATGATGATGTGCAAATTATCTATGGCAAGGAAAACATCATAAAGTCAGCTGGTCTATAGTGTGTAAACCAAAAATCGAGGATGGGCTAGGCTTGATAAAACTTGATGAAATGAAGCACACTTATGCTATAAAATTGTTCTGGAACTTCTTACGACAGGACTCACAGTGGGAAAGGTGGCTA
Organism: Allium fistulosum; assembly: GCA_030737815.1. Lineage (NCBI taxonomy): Eukaryota > Viridiplantae > Streptophyta > Magnoliopsida > Asparagales > Amaryllidaceae > Allium > Allium fistulosum. The sequence continues at coordinate 1,001,853,039 of CM060902.1, read as the reverse complement.
AATAATAGGTACCGTTTTAACAAGAATTTTTGGACTGTGAATTTTTTACAACAATGCATCTTTTACTTAAAGCTACTGCTAAGAACAAGAGATACAAGTAAGAAATTAATTCATAGACAAATAGTCAATTGTAGAAACACAAACATATGGTTTGATCCTTGGATTAAGCATAAATCAGTGAAAAATATTTTGAGCTGACCTTATATGACACTCTATAATTCTCACAACCAAACAGTTAACAATAATATCAATAATCGTGTGAGTTGGATTTTAATTCAATTGACTTGCCTCGAAGCATATGCAATATTATCAAGCAAATTAAAATTCATAGAGATCAGGATTCAGATCGGTGGGAGTGGATCCCAAATAAAGGTAAATTCTCCCACAAATCAGCATGGGAGGCAGTCAAGAGTGGAGGTGAACAGTTGCAGTGGTGCAAAAATATATGGAACAATTGTTGTTCCCCTAAAATATCATTAACAACATTGCATATATTAACAGGCTATGACTAGAGACAGAATCAATCAGTGGGCAAACATGGATGATAAATCATGTCTGCTATGAAATTCAAGAGATGAATCAAGCAACAATATTTTCTTCAACTGGTCATATTAGAGCAGTATGTGGAACAAAATAAATTCTAATCTAAATGTGCATCTCAACTGCAATAATAGCAAATATTAGATCAAAATACAAATTTAATGCAATAAACAAGTTCGTGATCTAAGAGATATGACGACAACAACAACGTTCTGGCATATTAGGCAAGAGCGACACCAAAGAATTTTTCATTAGAAATTCATAATAGAATGAACGAGGTACAAGCTAATATTAATGGACATAAAAAAAACTTGCTGTCAAAACAAAATTCATGAAGTCAGAGTTACCACTCAATAAGCTATAGTCAACGCTATAGAAAGAGATCTGGATGTAGCCTCGACCTCACCCTAGCTATATCTAAGCTGAAGAACGTCGAAGAAGGGGTTTCTGATTGAAGATCTACATAGATCTGCTAGCAAATTGATGTCGAAGGAGTGTTTTTGTCTCGCTATTTCTATGATTTGTCTTTTAAGATTTTCTTCGTGTTGATAACGTGTTGTAAAATGAAGAAAATATGTTATAAAGAAATAAGAGCAGAAGCCATTAGACGAAGAGGCAGAAGATATATTATTCATTCCTGAAATTAGTAATCTATTTACATTACATAGCATCCTTTATATAAAGGCTTCAGAGCTAAGGATTGAACTTATCCCACGATGTGGGACTAAACAAAATAACATAAAAGCATATTCACTTCATGATTTACATATATTGTGACAAAACCCTATTATTTTAAATTACTTAAAGAAATCTTAAAATAATTACAATCACTCAGCTCCGGTCCTAAGCTTTTCCTTTGATCTTCCCGGATCCACTTGGAGTTGTAAAATAATTTAATTTATAATGATTTTCTCCCTTGGAAAAATTATTCCATTTATGGTCCTTTCTAGCAAGGTGAACCCAATTGGAGAAAACCTAGAATGAGAAAAAGTGTTAGGTCTAGGGGTCTATTTATAGGTGTGGAAGTGGATCTCGGACCGTTGGATTTGGAGATTGAATATGATGCAACCACGTCATAGGCTGAATAGGGGCAATCGGATGCAGAAACGGAGGGACTAGATCGGTTTAACCGATGAAAAATACGTGTTCACTCGTCACCGAATCGTTCGGACGAACGAATGTTCGTTCGCTAGCCAATAGGCAAGGCGGGTCGTCCGCCCCCTTGCCCAGGTCGACCTATGCATATATATATATATTTTTATATATATATATTCTTTTTATTTCTGCTTATTTTGTTTATTTTATAACTTGGTTATATTAGCTCGGTTTCTGACATTCTATATATGGAAATTGACCAGAAAATTACCACAGACAAAATGGTGCAACTCCCGTGGCTCAATTCTGATAATTTCACAAAGTTATTTTATTATTTAGTTAATTAATGAATTAATTATTATGAGTTAAATTTTGGGTTGTTACATTCTCCCCTCCTTAAGGGATTTTGTCCCCGAAATCTCTAAGGATAAAAGAATGTACTAAATGTTTTCATCCAATTCTACAACCAACTTCTCAATCATCAACCATTCATCCATTATCCTTAAGTTTTTCTTATGCAACTTATGATACTTATGCAATTAGTGTAGTACAAATGTCCCTAGCTAATGCAAAAGATTAGGCGGTCCACTGGTTCAGTTGACCTCCTTTTATGCAATCATGTCCGTGCCATGTATCCAAATGAATGCAAAAATTTCCTAATGATACTGATAATTCTATATGCGTGCTACAAACATCATCCAAATGCAACAATCATGTGATAAACAACCATTTATAGCAGTCATGGAAATAAAATAAAAATGCACACACATCCATATGCATATGCTCTAGTGTCCTAGTTAGGCCGATCCCTAAAGAATAATAGTGCCTAGTGTACCTATATGCGTCCATTAGCATCCACTGGCAAACATTTTCAATCACTAGCATACATCATTCATAACATGTTCTATTAACATGTTTGCATCAAATCCTACCATCCATAGGTTAAATCCTAAGTTCTACCCTCCCAAAGGATAATAAAGGAAAGAACCTATTCAAAACTAAAGATGGAAAAAAAGGAAATTCTAAAACCTATTATCAAAGAGACATGGATATGAGACACTAATTTTCTCCTAATCAAATTAGTCTTCTCTGAAATCTCTCTAACCATGTCAGAACCAAGAAGCAGCCTTTCCGTAGACTCCAACCAACATGAAGACGTCTTACACGGCCTTTCCAAAAAGGTGCCATTCCAATGCTAGCTTGAAAACTACTACCATATTAATTCTACTAAAGAAAGATGTTTTTCCCAAGTTCTTCCAAAATCAAGAACACTCACTCTCAACCATGCTTGTCTTACTATCCTACTAATTTCATTTTACTGTTCTTCATGAATCAACATTCCTAGGTTCTTACTAGTGTCCTATACAGTTTACAGAAACTTCCATTATTACTTCTAAAAGTAATTACTGCTATCTCCTTACACCTTTTCCGTTACTTCTAGGAAATGATTCTTATCTACTCCACATTTAAGAGTTTGGTTTGGTATTTATCACCTTGTTTTAAAAACTAAGGTTTCGAAAAATTTAAAACATCAAATCCCAAAATCTGTCTTTAAAAGTGTTGTCTTTTCAGTTTCTATTAATTCAAAATTACTTGATCACTTAATATTATTTCCCAAACCTAGAGGGAAAAACTTCCAAATTTTTAAGTCTAAAACTTGTATCTCTCATTCTTTTAAAGACTTTTACATTTTTTTTTTAAATTTGAATTTTAAAATTTTTCTTTTATTAAGTTTTTCATTCCAAAAACTTATTTACTTTTTTCACCAAACCATTTTCTTTTAAAATATCTTTAAAATATCCTTTATTTGTTTTCAAAACAGCTTCTTATTACATCTAATAGTCTCATATCTTTATGTATTGTAACTACTTTCTCTTATGAGAAGTTATTAATGCTAAAATCTTCTATGAACCTTTTAAAAGAGAATATCATGTTTATGTAAAATTACAAGGAACTTATTTTATATTTTTTGAAATAGGCTATATGTGACGCCCCACCTCTATACCCACGCTAACCAAGAACACTACGATGTAGTGCTGTCAATTAGCACGGAGAATAAGGCTGTGGAGGAGCGACCATCCATGTAACTTCTTTGTGCGAGCACCGATACGTCAGATAGAATAGAATGCATATCTTTTAAGGAGGAAATCCGACATACCGATACAAACACAAAGCTATCACACGGTGGCTATATATAATCTTCGGAAACAAACATAGAAATAATCATAACATAAATCAGTCACAGACATCCATATCACAAAGGCGGAAGAAGATATGAATAAATATATATCACATGAAAGTGTACATCAGAGTAGTGGTCAGAAAGATCCACTATAATACAAAAGAATAGCATCACGTGCTATACAAAAGAATAAGTACATAACATAGAGTCTATATCTCAAAGGTGTACAACCAAAAACTACTAATCTATGTAGTTAGCCAAAAGTCAGAGTAATCCAGAAGAGAAGTCAAGCAGAAGCACCTGTAACATCTCGGTCTGACCCGAGTATTATTTATAAGAAAATAATAAACGGATCAGTCTAACTATAAATATCAGATGACATGATATAGGATAAGGGGTATGGCATAAACATATAATAACCATGATGGCATACTACTATAAGTATGTAAATGATAATCAACAAGGGATTAATCAATGTCACAAGAATCTTCTCAAAGATCCAAACACATAAAAAGGTAATGACACACAAATTCACCAATACACAAAAACTGATATCATATCAGTGAAAACCACAAAAGTTGGTGAAGCACTAAATCCAGAAATCAACACACGAAATCTAGAACAAATCCCAGAAATCAACACACGAAATCCAGAAATCACTAAAAGGGGGAAGTCCGAACACACGGACGAGAAGCTATCTCATGGAAGCTATCCATTTAATTTTTCCGAACACACGGATGACCCGAAGGCAAGTCCGAACACACGGACGAAGAGACATCGCTCAATCGCTAGTCTAAATCACAAGAATGATCGTCATGATCATAAGGAAGTGTCAATCACACTAAGCTAGTAAATATATGAGTTTAGCTTCATGTCCCATAACCACTTGCTTAACTTAAATATTTACGAACAAACTGTAGATCTTCACTAGGAAATTGTCACAAAAGGGTTCAATCGAACAAGTCCAAGAGCTAACCGACGAAGTGAACGCAAGCGTTTCATACCACTCGTTTTACTAAGTCGTTTAAGTCGATTTCTCGTTCGAGTGAAGTAAAGGCTTATATATTAGTAGATTGGAAATCGGTTTGAGAAAACGAACTTTTGATATTAAAAATAGTGTTGAAATCGATTTGATGAAAGAGTTTTGATATTTACTACTAGTATTAAAACCTTCATATCTTTAAAGTGACAAGTCATAAAATGATTGTTGGAACAATCTATCACAAAAATTCACATTCGGAGACGTGAATAAAATCCAAGGAAATCAGCTCAAAATGCATCAAAGTGGAAGTTCTGATGAATGCTTTTCAGATAAGATTGCCTACGCAGAGTAATACGGGGTTCGACCTAAGTGGGATGCGACTTAGTGGGGCATAGGTCGGAGACGACCTACGACTTAAGGTCAAGCGACCTAGTGAAATAGCAGGGGAAACATTAGGTCGGAGGCGACCTACGACTTAAGGTTTTAACTCGCGAACGACTTAGTACTTGCTTATCTCGCGAACGACTTACGACTTAAGAGGGTGTACGACCCAATGACTTAAAGTCGATACGACTTAACGACTTAAGCTCAAATACGAGCTACGAGCTAAGGTCTATACGACCTAACGACTTAACTCAGTACGACCTAAGCCAGGACGAGATAGCAGAAGGCAACGACTTAAGTCTTAAACGACTTAGTGGAACAAACGACTTAACGACTTAAGCTCAAATACGAGCTACGAGCTAAGGTCTATACGACCTAACGACTTAACTCAGTACGACCTAAGCCAGGACGAGATAGCAGAAGGCAACGACTTAAGTCTTAAACGACTTAGTGGAACAAACGACTTAACGACCTAAGCCTTGACGAGATAGCAGAAGGCAACGACTTAAGTCTTAACTCGGGGACGACCTAAGATGTTAACTCGTGGACGACTTAAGGGGTTAACTCGTGGACGACTTAAGGGGTTAACTCGTGGACGACCTATGGCTTAACTCGTGAACGACTTAGCACAGGCGAACAGAAATACAAAGGCGGTGACTTTTCAACGCGCGCGACTTAAGCCCTTAACTCGCGAACGACTTACGACTTAGGCTTAACTCGTGGACGACTTAGCGATGGCCAGAAACGACTTAAGGCCAGAAAAATCACCAAAACACTGAAAATTGAAGTTTTTTTTTCGCCAACCCAATCCAAACCAAATGCAAATGTTGATGCTAGACTGATAGGGAATCATTCCCAACAGTCCAATGACAATCATAGGCAAGATGTGAGATCAAAAATCTCACCTTTTCCACGAAATTGATGAAGATGAAGATTGAAAGCAAGGAGAAGCAATCCAAAGCTCGAATCCACAATCTTCTACTTGAATTTGATGTTGAATCTCGGATTTGCAATAGAATTTGAGTTGGGAGTTTTAATTTCTCTTTCCCACCACCATTTTTGACAAAGCTTGAAGTGTTTGAACAAATGAGAAAGAGGGTTGGGCTGAACTAAAGGGGTGTAGTCCAAACCAAAGTCAAAGGCGGGAAAAAGTGCCGAAAAGTTCACTATCTCCAAACATATCGAAGTTTACACTTAAAAAGATCGCAAACGTCATTTTGAACTCAATGGGGGTGGTCTCGAGTCCTAATTTGACCGTATGCAAAAAGTAGCTTTTCGGACTAACATCCGACTAACGATAAAATATTTAAATATAAAATCGATAGATATGCGGGTTGTTACACTATACAAAATATGGTTCTTTTCATACCTTGTATATCTCTTTCATGTATTCCTTGTAACTTGCACAAAACATTTTTATCAGTTTCATAGAAAATAATACCATTATTCTTTTCATTCCAATAGATTAAAATATGTTTAAATTATATTCTTCCATGATAAATATTTTCTAATATCTAACTTACACATTTTCCTTTCGGAAAAACCCATCTTCAAAACTGTTTTGATATTTCCATAACTGTAAAAACACTTCCTTATACTTATTAATAATAAGTGTACTTTACAAACCATTTTGTTTTTATACTTAGAAATTACCTTTTTAAAATACATTTATTTGGGTTAAAACGGATGTTGCGTAAAACACCATTAGTACAATCCAAAAAAAAAAATACTAGTGTATGGATTCAATTAAATAAATACTAATAAATCTCATATACCTATGTAAAAAATATTTCTCTTGAGAGTCACTTACTATAACGATAGTGTTATAGCCTATGCTCCTCTTATTTTCCACGAAAACATTTATTACAACAATAAAAGTTGTAATCTACGTTTTTGATACTTGAACACTCTAAGTTTTTATGTTTAAAGTCTTTGTTTACTTACAATGAAACTAGTGAGTTATATATATACTCCATAATTCTTCAAAAAGAATTCCAATTTTTCATTATATAAAAACCAACTTAAATTTCATACGATTCTTCAAAAACTCCATGTTTATTTTCTGAAAGAAAATATTAACAATGAAAATTTTCAATTCCAGCAATTACAATTTTTTTTCTCAACTGTTTAAATTTCAAAAATTTCATTTTATTGGGCTTAGCATAAAGTGGGTCTTCCTACTTACTACCCTCGGAGTACTTTTCCTAAACTAAAGGCTTTTACTCCCATTCCTCTTGTATACTCATATTTATTCTAAGGCATCACCGTCAAATCCACTTGTCTGAGATAATTATAATTTCTGCAATTACCTACACATGGGCTTTCTTATCTACTGAATTTCATTGTACATCTCTAACCTTTGCCTACCTCTCTTTGGATTTCCATAAACCCAATCCTAAATGTACAAAACTGTTTCTTAAATCCCTATCATGTGTAGACATTCTCTGTGCCCCAATAAATGCACTTCAAAAGTGATACTCCCAGAGCTCTGCTCTCAACTAACGAACATGAAGCGTACAAAGAACCTCCTTTAGATGAATAACATGCTCTTCCATACTTCTTGGAAAACACCAAAACATCGACCGCGAATACCACCACGAACTTTATTTTAGGACATCTCTAAAAACATGGTTCATCAAATCTATAAAATAGACTGGGACATTGGTTAGCCCAAAAGTCATGACCAATCACTCAAAGAGTCTGTTGGGTGTCCTAAATGCGGTCTTATTAATGCTGTCATCAGCGACCCTAAGCTGATGAAATCCAATGGCTAAATCAAACTGGGAGAATACCGAAGAGCCAACTAACTGGTTGAAAAGATCATCTATCCTAGAGAGTGGATAATGGTTCTTTTTTGTGAGCTTATTCAATTCTCTATAGTCAATGCAAAGTCGAAGAGAACCACTTGGCGCTCCCTATTTTGATATGTTTCTTCTTATGAAACCTTTCTCCAAATCTCACGGATCTGCTTGCTCAATCCCTCCCTTTCCCTAGACGCCATATGCTCTACGGGTAATGCTACTGGCTAGCAAAATAAATCCTGAAGTCAATCTCTCTCTTAGGGGGGTAGTCCCCTAACCTCCTCAAAGATGTCTGGAAAAATATCCGATGAGAGGAACCAAATCTAACTCTGATGATGATGAATCGAGGGAATAAAGGAAGCTCAACATAACTGATCCTTGTGGGTCGCAAGAAATCTCGAGAGTCCTACTGATGCATGTCTCTAGTCTAACGACTCCCCTCTCGTAATCTAATATAGCTCCATATGCGGATAACCAATCTATTCCCAAAATCATCCCACCTCGAAAATCTAGAAATATAGGCATCATAGTCAAATTCTACCCCTAGGATATAAATTTTCAAACCTCCACAAACCATAGACAAGAGTGCCAATCCTCCCATGGGGTTTGAAACAGTAATGGGGTCTACTACTAAAGGGATGTCTAAGTGCAAATAATCTACCAAAGAACTAGAGATGAAAGAGTGTGATGCTCTAGGATCGAAAAGAGTCTGAATGGGAAAATCAAAAATAGAAACCAAATTTTCCTACCTCGATCCGGTCCGCTGTTGGAAGGTGCTGCGTCCCAAGCCTGAATCTGCGCTGCAGGTGCACTCGCTCCCTACCCCATCTTCTGAGGACAAAACTTACTAAAGTGACCAAGCTGTCCATAATTGAAACACCTTCCCTCCATTCCTGCCTTCTTACAGTCTCTTGCATTATGACCAATCATTCTACAACGGTTACATCTCCCACTTTTCTTGATTCACTTCTGAGGTCCTTCCCTTTCTTTCCTCTTACCCTTCTTGTCCATCCATCACTGTTTCTTAGAGCTTGTAGGTACCTCCTTAAGTTCTCCCTTCAGCTTCCCATAAGTAGTTTGAATTCGGTGTCGGTCCTCCAAACCTAACCGCCTAAACTTTCGCTCCATATCTTCCAACCTAGCTTGTGTCTCCTTGAAATCCTTCTGCCAAAAAACATTCCACCCCCTATGCTAGTGAAGTCCTTGCATAGCGTAGAAAAATCGGCTAGTGTAGGTGGATTAAAGTGATTTCCACCCACTGGTGTTATATTGGGCACTTTCCCTTACACCTCTGGTACCGTAGCTCTACGGAACCAGTCAGTCATACTGTGCAAAGAAAAGGAAACTTAGGCTCGAAAGAAGGTTGAACTGAACTTTGAGGAGATTTTTATAAAAACTCTTTTATATTTAAAAACTATTTCTAAGAGTTCTTTTCTGAAAAATACTTTTAAACAAGTTATTTTGGAAAATACTTTACTTTTAAAATAAATTTTAGGAATCATGTAACCTTAGGCTCTGATACCAAGTGAAACACCCCACACCCCTTAATATACCCAAAAGGACACAATAAAAGGCGTGGTGCGTTGTAGGTATAACTTAAACTAACAGAGACTAAGATTCACAAGAAAAAATAGGTAAAAACAGTGGAAACTAAAATAATATCGTAATTTAAAACAAGGCTTCATAAATAAGTCAAATACCAAATACCACATTTATATCTCAAAACCCATCATGTCTTATGAAATGAAAATTCGTGGTCTTAAAATCAGAGTACATAATATCCCTCATAATAAGCCAGTGCATAGAAAGAACCAAAGTTGAAATAAAAGAAATACGTAGAAGAAATCTCCTCCAAGAAAACTCCAAGCTGCAGCAATCTACTGACTTCTCCCTTGATTGCCTAAGGGGGGAAAGGGGAAAATAGAGGATTGGGTCAGACTAAAAGTCTGGTGAATGATAGTAATTACTAGATTCTTTAAGCAAGATAAAAGTAATAGACTCTACAATAGTTCTAGCATAAATAAGGATAATAAAGGAAATAGGAAAGAGATAAACTGAAATTAAGTATGATTAAATATTGCTCAATTTATAAGATATGTTAACTTTGTCTGCTTGCACTTGTCCTTGATTTCTGCTTTAATTAGGCTGAATTCCTAATCTTGTAATTAGGATGTGACCCTAATTCTACCATTTTTGATCGGCCTGCTACTCCATAGACCTTACTGTGGACCAGCCGCTATATAACTTACTACATAGCAGCCAATGGTATCTACGGAAGATGCACAGAGCAACCACTGTGGATCCAGACGACATATATAGCGCCCTACACAGAAGGCAATGGTGTTTACGAAAGACACTCATACTAAGCTCTTGGAACTCATAGCTATTACTGAGCACCCGAATGGAAGTCGCACGCGTAACTGCCACCATTCCCATGCTACCTTTTGCTCCACCTATTGGGTCTTCTTATTACCTCAACATCCAGCATAAGCGTGCCCCTCATCCCACTTCAGGCTAACGTGAGATCACCATGTATCCATAGAATCTATAGAGGAAATGTTGTTGGTACTGGCCCTTCATCCAAATAATATCTAGTTGCACCCCTTGTCCAAATCCCCAGTGATTTAGACTTCTATTTGACCAATTACTACCATTCTTAGCATAAGCGTGCCCTAGGCTCACCGTTTTGTCTAATAGGGAATGCTATTTGGTATAGGTCCTACTTTCATCTTTGCTTATTAACTTAGATAAATTATTTTAAACAAGCCTTTACAATTTATCCCTACTATCTAATTTATCCTAAGTCTTAAAATAAGCCTCATTCTTTTCCATTCCTTATTATAACCTACGTTATGATCATGTTTATTACTTAACCCAAGGTCTAAGTGTGAAAATAAGCTTCTTTCATCTTTTACTCTATTTAGTAATAATTCTAAGTTATAACTATGCCAATTATCTTTAATTAGTCCAATTCTAATTATAATTAGGCGTAATTTCAGTCCAATTCCATTATTTATTATAGCCTTTATAATTTACTTCTTATTTTCTTCATTCAATAATCTTACTTATATAACCCATATTCGCGTTTAATTTATTCTAATCCATACGCGAAGAAAAGGGGGATGAAGAGAATAGACGCTTGCATAAAATCCAAAACACCAAAAAAAGATGTAAATAAGAAATAAATAACAGTAAATAAACTTAAATACTGTAATTAAACTGTAAATCAATAAAAAGCTATGCTTAACAGTAATAAATTATAATTAACAGAAATAAACTAAAATTACTGAAAAGAATAGCTGAAAGGAAATAGACTGAAAATAATTCTAAAAACTGTAAATAAACTACTTAAAAGGCTATTCCAAAAATCGTAATAAAACTACAATTATTGGAAACCCTATTATTTTAAATTACTTAAAGAAATCTTAAAATAATTACAATCACTCACCACCGGTCCAAAGCTTTTCCTTTGGTCTTCCTGGATCCACTTGTAGTTGTAAAATAATTTAATTTATAATGATTTTCTCCTTTGGAAAAATTATTCCATTTAGGGTCCTTCCTAGAAAGGTGAACCCAATTGGAGAAAACCTAGAATGAGAAAAAGTGTTAGGTCTAGGGGTCTATTTATAGGTGTGGAAGTGGATCTAGTACCGTTGGATTTGGAGATTGAATAGGATGCAACCATGTCATAGGCTGAATAGGGGCCATCGGATGCAGAAACGGAGGGACTAGATCGGTTTAACCGATGAAAAATACGTGTTCACTCATCACCGAATCGTTCGAACGAGCGAACGTTCATTTGCTTGCCAATAGGCAAGGCGGGTCGACCGGGCGGTCGACCTATATATATATATATATCTTTTTATTTCTACTTATTTTTTTATTTTATAACTTGGTCATATTAGCTCGGTTTCCGATGTTCTATATATGGAAATTGACCAGAAAATTACCACGGGCACAATGGTGCAACTCCCGTAGCTCAATTATGATAATTTCACAAAATTATTTTATTATTTAGTTAATTAATGAATTAATTATTATGGGTTAAATTTTGGGTTGTTACAACTGGGTTTTCAATAAAAGTGTTTTGATTATCGTAAGATAGAAACCTGTCTGTGTTTATGTGCGATGTAGTCTTATGAGATAACCTTTAGTTTTAAAGTGTTTTAAAAGAAATAATTCAGCTTTTTGAGTTTACTCACACCAGACATATGTCTGACCCGATGTTTTGTTTTCTTTCCCTAAAACTCTTGGGTGCTCTAATTTTTATGGGCAGCCAAGTAGTTCAGGTTTTTCCACGGATGCATTTTCAAGGAGCTTGGAGCATGAGGCTTCAGCGATAGCTAGTTATTATCTTGTTTCCATTGTATTATATGTATCTTATATCAGTTAGGTGGGGACATGCTGTTATAACTATCCTAGGGTAAAATTTGTATTAGTATGACTCTAATGTATAATTTTGGAAATGACTTTATGAAGAATTATGTTGATTAATATATGTTATTCTGTTGCGTTTTGAGATTCTGTGATTGTTTAGTTTCTTCTTATATGTTCTATCTTTCTTTCTTTTCACTCCTAATGGTCTGTCTTTCGGACACTTAAATGATCGGTACATGAATACCGTGGATGCATTAGGTGTCATCTTTAGGTGTAAGAAAGACAGATCTTTACATCCAAAGTGAAAATTGGGAAATCTCATGGACAAAAATCAGTATAAGAAGACATTTTCAGCTATTTTGAATAACTCAAAAGGGTTGCGTTATTCTTCCATCTTTCTAATTGGTTCTTTGCGTCGAGTTTTGCAACATGGAGAAGGAATTTTAGTTTGAATAATAAGGTAAGTGGAGTGCCTCAGAAAATTTTAAAGAATATTTTAATATATACTTCTTGGTTAATAGACAACTAAGAAGCTTATCAATATGGGCAATATGAGCAATGTGTAGATGGCATTTGAATTCTTTTCTGAAATTTAATCGGTTTTGAAAATTATTAAATATAAGAAACATTTAACCTGATCATCATCTTGTTGTAATTAAGATGAAAAACGAGGACATCATTTCTCATCTTCAATATGACTACAATATATAATACAATTTGTTGTGCATCATCTTAGATCCTCCACAAAAGCACTCATAACTATCAAAGGTTTTAGTTTAGTTTGTAAGAATAAGTCTTTTTTATAATACCTTAGAATAAGTCTAGTATGGATCACCATGTAACTAGGCACAAATTTAAATTGATTGAATTAGTTCTCTTGTATTTCTCCACTTATGTAGGAGCACAGCTACATGAGCAACAACATTTTATTAATAAATTTATCTTAGTTTTTTGGTTAAACTTTTACATCTGATTCCATTATACTAACATCAGGTAGTTGAGTAGGTCGGAAAGTGTGAAGGAGCAACCTTGTAATGGCAGATATGAATTATTTTTCGCAACCAGCAATTCCATGCTTCAATGGTCATTATGATCACTGGATCACACTTTTGGACAATTTTCTAAAGTCAAAAGACCTTTGGAATGTCATTGAGAGTAGCATTTCTAAACCAGAAACTGAAGTTGCACTTAGAGCCTTGGCAAATGAACAAACATCGATGTTGAATAGTTGATAGTTTCAAGATCTGAAGGGAAAGAATTACTTGTTTTAATCCATCGATCGATCAATTTTGGAAACCATTCTTTAAAAGAAACTTTCAAGTGATATGGGACTCGATGAAGGGTAAATACAAGGCACGATGAGGGTTAGACGTGCATAGCTTAAGCTTTGAGAACTATGTTTGATACTCTTTAATGTAACAAGGAGAATCTATCTCAAATTATTTCTCATGGACAATGGAAATCGCTAATAAGATTAAGATCAATGGCGATAAGATGGAGGAAATCACAATAACCGAAAAGATACTTCACTCTATTGCTGCAAATTATAATTATGCGGTGCGTTCCATGGAGGAATCAAAGAACTTTGATGAGATTTCAATTGATGAGTTACATAGTTCGATGTTGGTTCATGAGCAGGAGATCAATCGACATCTATTGGTAGTGCATGCATTGCAATTACAAACATCACTAAATAATTCATTCAGCACTTAATTTGGATTTGGTCGAGGATGCGGTAATTATGCACAAGGCGAAGTTTGGTCATCTTATGGATGTAGCCAAAGAAGAGGAAATTATCATAAAGTATAAGGTTCCACATCTATACCTTTTGATATTACCAAAGTCGAGAGCTACAGCTGCTGCAAGTATGGTCATTTTCAATATGGATATTCCACAATGTTAGTTAAATAAGAAGATGATGAAAATGTGAATTTGGTAAAGGCAGAGGAAGAATCCATTCTTGTTATGGTTACAGCACCATTGAAGAGCCTCGATCTATCGTGTTGTACTTGGATACAGGTGCCAGTAACTATATGTGTTCAGATAGTCTTTGGTTTCTGAGTTTGACAATACATTTCAAATTACTGTTCAGCTCAGAGATAATTCTACAGTTCATGTGATGGGGAAGGGAACTGATACTATCCCTACTCAACTCATTCATCATTTATTTCAAACGTATTTTATGTACCGACATTAACATCCAACTTGCTAAGTATAGGACAACTTCAAGAAAATGATTACGACTTACTTATGTGGAAGGGAAAGTGTCAAATATAGCATCCAAAAAAAGGCTTAGTTGGTAATGTTATCGTTTCCAGAAATTAAATGTTCCTTTAAAATTTGAAAATGACGTATCTCTTTGTCTTGCTGCCATGGTAAATGAGCAAGCATGGTTGTGACATCATGGCCACATGAATTTTCATGATCTACAAACTCTAGTTAAAAAAATGGTTACTGGTCTTTCACATATTAATCCACCATCATGTTAAATTTTGGTGACACTATATGGACAATTGTAGAGGTCGGAAGTAGCTTCGTAGCGGAGAAAATGGTTCGCAAATCGGAGTTCGGAGGTGGAAGTTATAGGGGAAAAAGATGAAGTGGGCTGAATTGCCAACGCCAGACGTCTAATCAAATGGTCAGACGTTTGAGTCTGTGTAGAAATTCTTCCAGAGAGTTAGGTCGGACATCTTACCAAATGGTCAGACGTCTGAGCATGTATAGAACTTTTTCCAAAGGATATGAACAGACGTCTGTTCCTTTATGACAGACGTCTGAGGCGACTTCCGCATGTTTTCAAGCGTGGGCTTGGCATGAAGATTTTTGATATTTACAGGGGCAATATTGGAACATTGCCTAGGGCTATTCTACTATATAAGCTAGCTTCAGGTTCCAGATCTAGGGTGCGTGCAAACAACAAAAGCGAATCCAAGAGATTAGCCTCCACTAATTAGGGTTTATCAAAACCTAATTTTCTTCAATTCTCTTCTCCACAAATCAATTTCTAATTAGAATTTTGGTCATTGTATTCAATCTCTTATACTCTTCTCATCAATATTAATAATAGCTCTCTCTTAAAGTGGATGTACACTAACACAACGTTAGTGGAACCACTATAAATCTCTGTGTGATTTATTTTTTGTTATTGCTTTGATTTCTATATTGCTTGTTTGGGATTGTGATTGCTTTTGGATTGGTTAAAATTGAAATTGAGTTATTGATTGGTTGTTTTTACACTTCTTACCATGGTCCCGTCTTCCGCTGTGCTTGTGGGGTTTCGATTTGAGTGGTCTCTAGTTGGAATCCCATCTGAACATTTGGTATTAGAGCATTGGTGTTGGTAGGTGTTGTAGAAATGCCGGAATCAGATAATACCTCAAGTAGTTCCTCAATGGGTAATCCAAGTGGTGTTGCTCCTTATGTACGTGGTTTGTACGCAGCTTCAGGATCACAATTGGTAATAGACAAGTGAAATGGCGATAATGATTTAGAAAAATGGCAATGGAAGACGAAAGCGGTTCTAAGGAGGAATTGGGTGCATGGGGTAGTGTTTGACACACATTTGTTGCCAGCGGACATCTCGGATGTTGAGAGAGAGGAGATGTAAGAGTGGGAATTCACTACACTTCAACTTGCTATGGGAGAGAATGTTATCTCTAAAATTAGTGGTGAGACAACCGCCAAGGGTATTTGGGTCAAGTTGGAGGAGTTGTATATGAATAAGTCACTGACAAATCGTTTGATCTTATTGCGAACGTTCTTCACCTATAAGATGAAGGAAGGTACTTCGCTAAAGGCACACTTGAATACTTTTTATGATTTGCTAATGAAGATCAAGGCGGTAGATTTGAAGATTGAGGAAGAGCAAAAGACGATGATATTGTTGTGTTCATTGTCGGATCGCTATACAGGTTTCTCAAATAGTTTGATCTATAGTCGGGATACATTGACTCTTGATGATGTCAAGATTGGTCTTCTTAGTGAGAAGTTGTGGGATCAAATGAAGGAGTTAGGTGATGGAAGTAGTGGTGCTAGTAATGGTCATGGTTTATTTATGGAGAAGGAGAGGTATGTGAAAAAGGAGAACTGGGGGCATTCTAAATCAAGGAACCCCGGTTGGAGAGGAAAGTCGAAGGAAAGAAAAGGCAAGTGCTATATTTGTAAGAAGCCCGGTCATTGGAAGAATAGTGTCCGAAAAAGGAGAAGGCAAAGAAGGAAGTAGCATCTTCATTAGTAGCAGTGGAGGGTGGAGTTGGTGAGGGAGATGTAGATGTTTTGTCGGCGGTAGCATCGGATGTTTCGGGTAGCGAATAGGTGCTCGATTCGGGGGCATCTTATCATATGATGCCAAATAGGATTTGTTTTTCTTCTTACATCGACAAAGAAGGAAATTCAATTGTTATGGGAAATGGTGCTATTTGTAAGTCGAAAGGCATTGGTTCTGTGCAAATTCGGATGTTTGACAGAGTGGTTCGTACTCTCACTAATGTGCGCTATGTTCCGGGACTTAGGAAGTCTCTTATCTCTTTAGGGCAGCTGGATTCTTTAGGTTGTAAGATCACTATTGAGAGTGATAGCTTGCAAGTTTCGAAGGGTGCGCTTGTGGTGATTAAAGGTGCAAGGACTCATGGTATTTATTTGCTTCAAGGAGTGACTGTAAGGTGAAACTTGTAAAGGTGTTGATAGTTCTCATGGCTTGGATGCGACTAGGTTGTGGCATTTGAGGTTAGTTCATGTCTCGGAGAGGAGTTTGGATGTTCTTCGAAAGAGAGAGATCATCGACGAAGAAAGTTTCAACAAGCTAGAGTTTTGCGAAGAATGTGTCATGGGGAAGCAAACTAAAGTTTCATACGGTGAGGGAAAGCATGATTCGAGAAGGGTTCTTGAGTATGTTCACACGGATGTTTGGGGATCGGCACCTATAACTTCTTTAGGTGGAGCTCGCTATTATATTTCTTTTATAGATGAATTTTCTCGGAAAGTTTGGGTGTATGTAATGAAGGCCAAGTCAGAGGAATTTGAAATGTTCAAAACATGGAAGGCTCGTGTTGAGAATGAGAGTGGCAAGTCTTTGAAGGTTCTAAGGTCCGGCAATGGCGGAGAGTATGTTTCCGGAGATTTTTGGAGTTTGGCAAGCATCATGGTATTCGGAGGCATTTTACTACACCTGGAGATCCGTAGTCGAATGGTGTTGCAGAAAGGATGAATCGTACTCTACTTGAGAAAGCTCGATGCTTGAGATTGACATCGGGTTTGGCTAAGGGATTTTGGGCTGAAGCTTTGTCAACCACAGTGCATATTATTAATCGAATTCCGTGTTCAACTATTGGTAACAAAATTCCGGATGAAGTGTGGAAGGGAAAGAGCATTGACTTGAGTTATGTTCGTGTCTTTGGTAATCCGGTTTATGTGCATGATCCAGGAAATGATAAGCTTGAACCTAGAGCTTTCAAGGGGATTTTGCTTGGCTATACAAATGGAGTAAAAGGCTATCGGATTGGGAATCCGGAAATGAAGAAGGTAGTGAATTCTCATCATGTTACTTTTGATGAGTCGACGAGGTTCAAGGAGAAAGAAAGCTCATTGGATGTTCCGGACTTGGTTCATGATGAATCAAAGGAGAAGGAAATTATTTTCACATTTTGTCCAAGGAGTAGAGAGAGTAGGGTAGTTGGAGATGCTTGTGAGGAAGTAGCGGTTGATGTTACATCACATAGTCCACATGGTTCCTCTAGTAGTGTTGGTGATGTGCATGATTCTAGAGAAGATTCGGTTCAAGGTGGAGTCGAAGGGAGTTTAGGTGATGGTATTGCTACTCGGGTTGATCGTCGTACTATAAGACCACCCGAAGGATATGGTGATTGGAACTATCTTAGCTTTTGTGATAATTTGGACTATGCTCTTCATGTATTCCAAGATGAGCTGATGGACCTTAATGACGTCATGGAGTCGAGTGATAGCTCGAAATGGATTTGTGCCATGGAGGAAGAGATGCAATCATTGTTGAAGAATCAAACTTGGGATTTGGTTCCATTTCCTAAAGGAAACCGTGCTATTGGGTGCAAATGGATATACAAGGTGAAGGACGATGGGAGATACAAAGCTAGGCTAGTGGCTAAGGGGTTTGCACAAAGGAAGGGGATGAGCTATTCACACCGGTTGTGCGCCATACTTCTATCCGGATATTACTTGCCATAGTTGCTATTTCCAACTTTTAGTTGGAGCAACTTGATGTGAAAACCGCCTTCTTGCATGAAGACTTGGATGAAGACATCTACATGGAGCAACCGGAAGGTTTTGTTGTGGATGGTAAGTCAACTTTGGTTTGCAAGTTGAAGAAATCACTATATGGATTAAAGCAATCACCTAGACAATGGTACAAGAGATTTGATCATTTTATGCTTGAAAATGGTTTTGATAGAAGCATCAAAGCTGCTTGTGTTTATTTCAAGAAGTTGAGAAATGATTGTTGGATGTATTTACTCTTGTATGCGAACGACATGCTCATTGCTTCTAAGGATAAGAATGAAATCAACAAGCTAAAACTGAGTTTGAAATCGGAGTTCGAAATGAAGGATCTTGGAGAAGCAAGAAGGATATTGGGCATGGAAATTGTAAGGGATCGAAAGCATTTTGAGTTGAAACTAACTCAAAAGGAGTACATTGAGAAAGTGCTTTGCCGGTTTAGCATGGAGAATCCAAAGGCGTCAAATACACCTTTACTTTTGCATATGAAGCTTTCAAGTAAAGGATCACCTATCTTGGAGGAAGACAAGGCTTATATGGAAAAGGTGCCATATGCTAGTGCGGTTGGAAGTCTAATGTATGCTATGGTGTGTACAAAGCCCGATATTGCAAATGTCGTCGGGATGGTTAGTCGATATATGGCTAATCTGGGGAATTCGCATTGGGAAGCTATGAAGCTTATATTGAGATACCTTAGAGGCACATCATCACATGGTCTTGTTTTTGGCGGTAGTAAGGCGATGGATTGCAAGTTGGTTGGTTATTGTGATTCGGACTACGCCGGTGATAGGGATCGAAGAAAATCAACTTCCGGATATGTCTTCACACTTGGTGGTATAGCCATAAGTTGGAGATCGAGATTCCAGACCGTAGTTACTTTGTCCACTATGGAGGCGGAGTTGATAGCCGCAGTGGAGGCGGCAAAGGAGGCACTCTATTTGAAGCGATTGTTATGTGACATGGGATTCGGGCAAGATAGTGTTGATGTTCGATGTGATAGCCAGAGTGCTATTCACTTGGCAGAGAATTTGGCGTTTAGCTCAGGACTAAGCATATTGAGGTGAGAGAGTCATTTCTAGTAGCCATGGATGAGGATAAGCAAGTATATCTTCGGAAAGTGCACACAAAGGATAACGCGGTGGATATGTTCACCAAGGCATTGCCGGTTGGGAAGTTCGAGCATTGCTCGAACTTGATTCGCTTGGAGAAGTGCTACATGCCATGCGATGGCACGGTTAAGGGAGGAGCTTGGTGGTAGATGAGGGAGAGTATCAGTGAGAGATTGAGGTTATTTCTTCTTGGTAAGTGCTAGTTTTTGGTGAGATAGCTTAGGATTTGGATGTTTTCAACATTTCATTAGCGAGCGGGGGCTTTGCCTGAGCTCATTGGCGGAGTGCAATGGGCGGTGGCTTTGTCGGAGCTCATTGGGAAAACATTCATGTTTGGTTGAAGGTAGAAGTGGTGATAGTTGGTGCTATCGGTTGTTGTTGATGGTATGGTACCATTGAAGTTGGAGATGGATATAGTGTCAAGGTGGAGTGTTAAATTTTGGCGGCAGTATACGGAGAATTGTAGAGGTCGGAAGTAGCTTTGTAACGGAGAAAACGGTTCGCAAATCGAAGTTCGGAGGTGGAAGTTATAGGGGAAAAAGGTTAAGTGGGCTGAATTGCTAGCGTCAAACGTTTGACCAAATGGTTAGACGTCTAAGTCTGTGCAGAAATTCTTTCAGAGAGTTAGGTCAGACGTCTGACCACATGGTCAGACGTCTGAGCATGTATAGAACTTTTTCCAGAGGATATGGATAGACGTCTGTCCCTTTATGACAGACGTCTGAGGCGACTTCCGCATGTTTTCAAGCGTGGGCTTGGCATGAAGATTTGTGATATTTACAGTGTCAATTTTGGAACATTACATAGGATTTCTATTCTCCTATATAAGCTAGCTTCAGGTTCCAGATCTAGGGTGCGTGCAAACAACAAAAGCGACTGCAAGAGAGTAGCCTCCACTAATTAGGGTTTATCATTCTTCAATTCTCTTCTCCACAAATCAATTCCTAATTATAATTTTGATCATTGTATTCAATCTCTTGTACTCTTCTCATCAATATTAATAAAAGGTCTCTCTTAAAGTGGATGTACACTAACACAACGTTAGTGGAACCACT
The DNA here is from genome assembly GCA_030737815.1 of Allium fistulosum. Classification (NCBI taxonomy): domain Eukaryota; kingdom Viridiplantae; phylum Streptophyta; class Magnoliopsida; order Asparagales; family Amaryllidaceae; genus Allium; species Allium fistulosum. The sequence continues at coordinate 1,001,832,268 of CM060902.1, read as the reverse complement.
ATAAATGTAACGACCCGACTTTCTCTCCACAGAAAGTCGCATCGTTATGAAGAAAGAAAGGGATAGAAGAAGAAAAGAAAAGAAGAAAGAAAGAAACAACAACAACGATCTCACAGCGGAACGAATAAATTATATTAATAACATAAACTATTACATAGTATACAACACTTATCAGAGTTTACACAACTATACAACACATACTAGACAGTTATAAACATCTGTCTAGACATTACAACTCAAATACAAGACAAGACACTATCACAGATATCAACATAGCGGAATACTATATCTACGAACGCCGAAGCCTCCTGCTCCATTGCTCCTCCAGAATATTCGTCAAAGCTAAACCTGAATCCCTTGGCTACTCGTAAAAATTTGAGTACCCAAGAGTTTATAAAACAGAAATAAACAACTTGGGTCAGACATGGGTCTGGTGTGAGTAACAGGTTAAGCTTGCTTAACTTCAAAACCTTTAGAAAGAAAAGGTATCACGTAAGACTCCCCACAAATAAACATGGGTAAGTTTTTACCTTACGCTAACCAAAACATTTGATAGGAAATCTGATTTTATTATAATAGGGTCTAGGGTTTTCAAGTAAAATATAGAAATAGCTGAAATGCTTACATCTCACATTCCAACATAGTTGGGCACAACTAATACGTACGGCACTTATTAGAGTTTGGATTCCATACAATGGCAGGGCTACTGGGGTATCGCCCGTCACAGTACGTGGCCTAGATCACCGTACCGAGGAGTACGCCCGCTCCCCTGCAACACAAAGCCGGAACCATCCCTTACTGGATAATTCCGAACAAGATAATCCCGTAGTTGGCGCGACCAACCACACACTAAGCCGAATAAAAGAAAAGGGACCTCTAGACAGGGATCTATCTTGCTCTCAGTGGGTGCTACCCACGAAGCCTTGCTGCACCTCCCCTGTTTTAGCCATTCCCGGTTGATGAGGCTTGAGGTTACGATTACCTTTAATCAGAACATATCACTTAGAATGCTCATCGTCCGCCTGACGATGTGCTGAAAGCATTCAATCCATACAAGTTCGTTCCGGGTTCGAACGAAACCGAAGGCATTATCTCGTTACACTCGTTTTGGAATCACCCTCAGAGTTAACGACAATAACCCTTGCACTCTGAATCTTCATCTTCACTTGATTCACGACCTATCGTTAATTTGGATCGATGTGGTATTCGGGTCTCCAGACCTGGAAATCCGGTATACGGAAACCCGATCCCGGTCTCATCGAAATCCAAAACGTATCTTTTAAAGGCCAAGTTGTTTTAAGGTTAAAACAAATTCAATTCTTATCTATATACACAAAGATAGATAATTCACAATAGATAATCTACATTATCATTTCAATTCAACCAAACATCCATATCATAGATCAGCATATATCTCATCAGAGATATAAATCAATGCAAAGCATCATTCATCCATTCATAAGTAATGATTTATACCATTTTTAATTAATTTAAAATGAATTTAAATTAATTACTTCATTTTATAAATCCTGCTTACTTAACCATTAATTAATTAAAATCAATTAATTATTCTCTAATTACCCTTTAATTTCATTCATGTAATTTATCCTTTAATTAATTACTCAAATTAATTATCCTCAACCATTATAGTAATTAACCTTTAATTACTTCATTTAATTAATTAACTATAATTAATTAAATTAATCAACTATAATTAATTACATTAATCCTTAATTAATTACATTAATTAATCACTTCATTTATTAATTATTCCTTAATTAATCAATTCTTAATTACCTCATTAATTATATTAATTAATGATCCTTAATTACATTTTATCATTGATTAATTAAGTAATTAATCTTTAATTAAACCATAATTTATTAATCACTATTGATTAATCAGATTCAGTAATTAACTACCCTTAATTACTTCTTTAAATAAATTAATTATTCCTTAATTAATCTCTTAATTAATCCCTTGATTAATTCCATTAAGTAATTAACTTCCCTTAATTACTCTACTAATTACATCAGTAATTATCCATTAATTACTTTCCTAAGTAATTAATCTTCATTAAATTACATTAAGTAATTATACTTCACAAATCATTAAATGATTATTTTAAATTAATTAAACTTAATTAATTAACTTAAACTAATCAAATTAATCTGAATTAATTACAATGAGTAATTAATTTCTTAATTACTTCCCATTAATTAATGATATTAAACAATTTCACAAATGATTAATCTTAATTAATTAATGTATTTAATTATCACAATTAATCACATTAATTAATTACTTATTTAACCCAAGTTAATGATCTACATTAACTATTCTTTAATTATTTTTCTTAAATAATTAAACTTTAACGAACCATTATTAATTAAAATTAATTAATTCTAATTACCAATAAATTAATCTCTAATTTCTTAATTAATTAAGCATCTAACAATAACTTAATTAATCTTTAATTACTTGACTAATTTATTTCTAACCATTAATTAATAATCTTAACTTATTCTAATTAATGATCCTTAATTCAAATTAATTAGCCTTTAATTAATTTGATTAAATCTTAATTATCTTTAAGATAACACTTTATTCCTATTAATGATTAAAATATCATTAATAAAGTATTTAAACCAATTTACCTTTAAATTTACATTTAAATTTCATTTTATATTAAGATTTAAAATGAAGACAATTTAACTTTATTTAATTAAAAGAAATTTAAAACTAAATTCATTTTAAATTCAAATCAATTTAAAATACTCTTTAAATTGTTTAAAACACTTTTAAATTTAAAAACTTCTTTTTATTTCAAAATTGAAATGCATATTAACTTTGATTCCAGATTAATCTCTAGATTTATAAACCTATCTTCAATTTAAAACTTTATTTTTTTAAAATTCAAATTACTTAACCCCTTATAAAGTAGTTAAATAAATTCAAATTTTAAAAAATATTATCTTATTTGAAAACTGAGATTTTTAGCTTAAATTTCAGAAAGCAACTAGATTTAAACTTAATTTAAACTATACATTTTCATTTAAACTTAGCTTTTAAATTTTATTTTAAAATTTAAAAACTAGAAACAGGTCTCTGGTAAAACCTGTACAACATCTAACTCGAGACACCCCTTCAAAACCACGAGTGCTACTTCGAGTCTCCACCCAGAATTCACGAGTACCGCTTCGAGTCTCTTCTTCCCCAAAACACACAGATACCCAAACATATACGTGCACGTGCACAGTTCATCTGCGATGCTCCGACCATCGCTGCTGACGCCTACAAGTCGGCGACGATCTTCTCACTGGATTTCGACCACCCAGTGCCACGATCATGCTTGAATTCGAAAACGAGCTATTCAACTTGCCTGGAACAAAAGCCTTCGAACCACCCAAAGCCTGGAATCCCACATCGCTCTCGAGATTCCGGTTATCAGATCGCCTGAAAATCGATCAGCACCTTCACCCACGTCCACGCTTCCATCTCCCTAAGTCCTGTAGAACACGATCCAACATAGGAACCGTGACGATCAAATATACCTAATCTACCCAAACTAGGGCTACAGATTTCAATCTTCCACCACAACTACCATGATGATGAATTCGCCTTCCTGGTAATTTTTCTTGACTCTCCTATCACTTCCCTACTTCCAGGAACAAACCCGACCATTCCGTCCTCTTTAGATCATCTAAATCACTCAAAATACAAAATTGTTCAAATCTCAAACTGCTCCTTCATTCTCTTTCTAAAAATCATGACTTTAGTTTTAAAAATCAAGTCTTTGATTAAGGTTTCAGATCATATACCTCACTTAATAAATTAGGATGTTTGAATTTTTCTTTATTCTAAGTTAACTCTGTTCTTCTTAAGTTTCCAGAGACATTCAAGTTTTATTCTAACTTGATTAACATTTTAAACTCTACTTCATGATTTACCAAACAACTTTTGTTTGAAATCCTAATTCTAACAGAGATTAGTTGGAAGAATTGGAATTTAGATCTAAATTTTAAACTGAGAACTTTAAACAGAGATGATCAACTGATACAACCAAACATACACATAGTATCTTCATTCATACATACATGTAACTAGATCTAAAACAAACATGCATACATAATTTCAAACATGCACCACAATTTTATTTCAGATATTTTACCACACAAATCAAATTTATCTGTTTTTAAAAATCTAAGTTACTCACCTGTTTTGTTTTTGAAATAGCGTTTAAATCTTTAAAACTTGAGTGCCCCTGCTTTTGATTTGAAAACTTGAACTGTTTTAAAACTGGAAATTTGCATTGCCATTTGCTCTTGAACTTTAAACTTGAATTTACAGATGAATTTCTGCTTGCTTCTGTCTGCATTTCAGGTTGGAAAGAATTGCATGTAAGCTGAAATGATCCTACTTCTCTGTTTTGATTTAAATTGCATGCTTTTGATTTTTGTTTCCAGATTGAAGAAAAGAGTTCAGGCTTTTGATTTGAAGAGAACTTGCAGGCTTTTGATTCACATTTTTGTTTTGAGGAGTAACACTCACTGATTTTTGTTTTGAAGAGTTTCTTATTCTATTTGTTTTCAAGTTTTGTTGATCTGAGATTACTTCATTTGATTTTGGAAAATGTATTACAGATCTTTGCTTTTGATAAATTTTGGTTTGAGGAAGGTTGATTTACAGATTTGTTTTGAGGAAGATGATCATCAGATTCGTTTTAATTTTCAGCTGAAAGCTTCTTAGTTTAGATAAGAAAATATAAAAAGAAATATAGATGAGAACATAAGTTTATATTGATTAAAATGATTTATCAAATAAAAGAAAAACAAAAATACCAAACTTTGACATTTGGCATTACCATTGTATTATTAGTTTACACTTGTCATTACATAGACTTTAGAAATTAACACATGTCCTTTTAATTAGTTAGTATTTATTTTAAGTGTAAATAAAATGCCTTTTCTTTATTTTATTAATTACTTACCTATATATATAAACTATTTTAAAGAAAATAAAACCAATTATATATATAAATAAAAGCTTATCCATATATTTTAAAATCCAAAACTATTTGAATATTACCTCTTGAATTCTAAATTCAAATTAAATTAAAAAAAAAATTCAATTTAAAGTAAATTTAAAACAGCACATTTAATTTGGAATAACAATCTTATTTTATTAAAGTCTATTTATAAAAACAATACACTATTAATATTGTTTTTTTTAAACTTACCTATATATATAAACTTAAATAGAAATCATTTTATTAGTTTTTAAAAGATAAATTCATTAATTAAATATTTATTCAATTAGATTATTAAACCAATTTAAATATTTATTATCAAAAATTATCAATCAATTTAATTATTTAAACAGATTATTAAATTGATATTGCCCCAAATTTCCGGGATATTACATTCTTCCCCCCTTAAAATAATTTCGTCCCCGAAATTTAAAACAAAGGTAATTTAATAATCTTTTTAAATCACAAGGATGTATTATCATCCATATGCTAACAATCATAGCAACCAATCATCCAAACAAACAATTCTAACTATCCAGCGAAAAATTCTGAATAGAATTTCCTCGAGTTTCCCCAAGTATATATATATACCGGGATACTCGCTCTACAAAATCCAAACAATCAACAATACTAAGCTATAGAGTTCTTACTCATCTAGATCTATAGAACTAAACAAGATATCAGACTACAGACGAGTCTGACTCAACAACCAAATCCTCCAGAACTGCTGATTCCTAAACCAGAGATAGATCAAATACGTACTCCCTCAGAGATACGTAAAATACATTGAATTCCAGTTATCCAAACTGACAATTCAATCCAGTAGATCAAACTCTTATCCAAATCAGAACATAGAAAAGATCCAAAACAACTCGGAGCTGACTTCCGAGACTTACCCAATCTTATAGCTCCCTTTAATCAGAGAAAAACTTCACAACAACGAAGTCTCCAACTTCGAATTTCAAATTCCTTCGTCTCTTATCCACAAAATCTTCAGACGATCTCGAGCTGACTACATCCTTCCTGATCAGTTCAACCTTCGCTGATGCTTCTAGAAATAAACCGGGTTAAAAATAACTCAACCAAATGATCCTCCAAGATCTACCCAAATCCAAAACACAAACTCTACTACCATTAGTAGACTGAACTAACTTCTCTTATCTGGAAAAGACAAACAGGAGCACTTGCCAAACTGCTTCCGCCACACCACTCTGATCTGGAATAGATAAGAATGCTGATGAAGAACACAAGCACAAACTGGACAACACATCCCAGAAAATCTCAGATAACTCAAAAGAATACTCAAACTATCGCAAGTCACTTTTGCGATCAACCCAGCCAAATCCAAATAAAACTGTTCTATCTTTACCAATCAGAACAGTCCACACTTATCTGTCAAATCCATCGAAGAAATGGATCCACTTTGCTGCTTCTGAACTCCACCATAAGAAAAACTGCTCAGCCAGAAACTTCCTGCCAATGCACAGAATACTCCGAGCTGCACTGCTGCCATAGATGCCAAAGACTTCTTAACCAAAGCTCTTCGAGAAACTCGAACCTCAAACCAAACAGAATCACCATGCTGAACTCAGCCACAACACCGAAGCAGACACACTTCCACAACTTGTTCCAAAGAAAACATCTTCGGGAACATCCATAGTCACTGCATCTCATCACACAGTTATTTCTTCCTGAAGTTACCAACATTAACTTCTGCCTATCCGACAGATCCAACTCTACTCATCCAACTTCAAAGATAAACTCTGAACCTTAACAGGTTTTCTTCAGAGATTGTGAAATCCTTACAATTGCAAAGTTCACTCGAGACAGTATTAGGTTTACAATCTCGACAAAAACACTTCCAACCTCAACACTCAGATTCTAACTATTGGTAGTCGTGTTACTCACACTACCACCTTATCTACCTTTATAACTTATATTGGAAAACCCGAACAGGTAACCCAACAAATAGGTAGAAATATATATATATATTTAAAACGATACTTTTTATATAGAAATTATTTCTGGGTAAAATTATTTCATTTACCTCTTTAAAACAATATTGTGTCCGTTGGCCTGGTTCAAGTGTTTAGAGATCCCTATCAATAACGTTAGCTACTCGTATTGACCAGAATCCATATACCACCCAACCGATCAATTAACACAATATAAAATCATTTTATATTACTAACAAATACGCGCTCTCGTATATATATATACTCAGACTCAAACAGGTTGCTACAGATCCTATCTCTAATGAACAATCCTTCCGAACCTAGGTATTCACTCAACCTAGTGTTCTGATATTCACTTAACCAAAAGCTTAGGCATTCGCTCAACCTATGCTCTGATACCAACTGTAACGACCCGACTTTCTCTCCACAGAAAGTCGCATCGTTATGAAGAAAGAAAGGGATAGAAGAAGAAAAGAAAAGAAGAAAGAAAGAAACAACAACAACGATCTCACAGCGGAACGAATAAATTATATTAATAACATAAACTATTACATAGTATACAACACTTATCAGAGTTTACACAACTATACAACACATACTAGACAGTTATAAACATCTGTCTAGACATTACAACTCAAATACAAGACAAGACACTATCACAGATATCAACATAGCGGAATACTATATCTACGAACGCCGAAGCCTCCTGCTCCATTGCTCCTCCAGAATATTCGTCAAAGCTAAACCTGAATCCCTTGGCTACTCGTAAAAATTTGAGTACCCAAGAGTTTATAAAACAGAAATAAACAACTTGGGTCAGACATGGGTCTGGTGTGAGTAACAGGTTAAGCTTGCTTAACTTCAAAACCTTTAGAAAGAAAAGGTATCACGTAAGACTCCCCACAAATAAACATGGGTAAGTTTTTACCTTACGCTAACCAAAACATTTGATAGGAAATCTGATTTTATTATAATAGGGTCTAGGGTTTTCAAGTAAAATATAGAAATAGCTGAAATGCTTACATCTCACATTCCAACATAGTTGGGCACAACTAATACGTACGGCACTTATTGGAGTTTGGATTCCATACAATGGCAGGGCTACTGGGGTATCGCCCGTCACAGTACGTGGCCTAGATCACCGTACCGAGGAGTACGCCCGCTCCCCTGCAACACAAAGCCGGAACCATCCCTTACTGGATAATTCCGAACAAGATAATCCCGTAGTTGGCGTGACCAACCACACACAAAGCCGAATAAAAGAAAAGGGACCTCTAGACAGGGATCTATCTTGCTCTCAGTGGGTGCTACCCACGAAGCCTTGCTGCACCTCCCCTGTTTTAGCCATTCCCGGTTGATGAGGCTTGAGGTTACGATTACCTTTAATCAGAACATATCACTTAGAATGCTCATCGTCCGCCTGACGATGTGCTGAAAGCATTCAATCCATACAAGTTCGTTCCGGGTTCGAACGAAACCGAAGGCATTATCTCGTTACACTCGTTTTGGAATCACCCTCAGAGTTAACGACAATAACCCTTGCACTCTGAATCTTCATCTTCACTTGATTCACGACCTATCGTTAATTTGGATCGATGTGGTATTCGGGTCTCCAGACCTGGAAATCCGGTATACGGAAACCCGATCCCGGTCTCATCGAAATCCAAAACGTATCTTTTAAAGGCCAAGTTGTTTTAAGGTTAAAACAAATTCAATTCTTATCTATATACACAAAGATAGATAATTCACAATAGATAATCTACATTATCATTTCAATTCAACCAAACATCCATATCATAGATCAGCATATATCTCATCAGAGATATAAATCAATGCAAAGCATCATTCATCCATTCATAAGTAATGATTTATACCATTTTTAATTAATTTAAAATGAATTTAAATTAATTACTTCATTTTATAAATCCTGCTTACTTAACCATTAATTAATTAAAATCAATTAATTATTCTCTAATTACCCTTTAATTTCATTCATGTAATTTATCCTTTAATTAATTACTCAAATTAATTATCCTCAACCATTATAGTAATTAACCTTTAATTACTTCATTTAATTAATTAACTATAATTAATTAAATTAATCAACTATAATTAATTACATTAATCCTTAATTAATTACATTAATTAATCACTTCATTTATTAATTATTCCTTAATTAATCAATTCTTAATTACCTCATTAATTATATTAATTAATGATCCTTAATTACATTTTATCATTGATTAATTAAGTAATTAATCTTTAATTAAACCATAATTTATTAATCACTATTGATTAATCACATTCAGTAATTAACTACCCTTAATTACTTCTTTAAATAAATTAATTATTCCTTAATTAATCTCTTAATTAATCCCTTGATTAATTCCATTAAGTAATTAACTTCCCTTAATTACTCTACTAATTACATCAGTAATTATCCATTAATTACTTTCCTAAGTAATTAATCTTCATTAAATTACATTAAGTAATTATACTTCAAAATCATTAAATGATTATTTTAAATTAATTAAACTTAATTAATTAACTTAAACTAATCAAATTAATCTGAATTAATTACAATGAGTAATTAATTTCTTAATTACTTCCCATTAATTAATGATATTAAACAATTTCACAAATGATTAATCTTAATTAATTAATGTATTTAATTATCACAATTAATCACATTAATTAATTACTTATTTAACCCAAGTTAATGATCTACATTAACTATTCTTTAATTATTTTTCTTAAATAATTAAACTTTAACGAACCATTATTAATTAAAATTAATTAATTCTAATTACCAATAAATTAATCTCTAATTTCTTAATTAATTAAGCATCTAACAATAACTTAATTAATCTTTAATTACTTGACTAATTTATTTCTAACCATTAATTAATAATCTTAACTTATTCTAATTAATGATCCTTAATTCAAATTAATTAGCCTTTAATTAATTTGATTAAATCTTAATTATCTTTAAGATAACACTTTATTCCTATTAATGATTAAAATATCATTAATAAAGTATTTAAACCAATTTACCTTTAAATTTACATTTAAATTTCATTTTATATTAAGATTTAAAATGAAGACAATTTAACTTTATTTAATTAAAAGAAATTTAAAACTAAATTCATTTTAAATTCAAATCAATTTAAAATACTCTTTAAATTGTTTAAAACACTTTTAAATTTAAAAACTTCTTTTTATTTCAAAATTGAAATGCATATTAACTTTGATTCCAGATTAATCTCTAGATTTATAAACCTATCTTCAATTTAAAACTTTATTTTTTTAAAATTCAAATTACTTAACCCCTTATAAAGTAGTTAAATAAATTCAAATTTTAAAAAATATTATCTTATTTGAAAACTGAGATTTTTAGCTTAAATTTCAGAAAGCAACTAGATTTAAACTTAATTTAAACTATACATTTTCATTTAAACTTAGCTTTTAAATTTTATTTTAAAATTTAAAAACTAGAAACAGGTCTCTGGTAAAACCTGTACAACATCTAACTCGAGACACCCCTTCAAAACCACGAGTGCTACTTCGAGTCTCCACCCAGAATTCACGAGTACCGCTTCGAGTCTCTTCTTCCCCAAAACACACAGATACCCAAACATATACGTGCACGTGCACAGTTCATCTGCGATGCTCCGACCATCGCTGCTGACGCCTACAAGTCGGCGACGATCTTCTCACTGGATTTCGACCACCCAGAGCCACGATCATGCTTGAATTCGAAAACGAGCTATTCAACTTGCCTGGAACAAAAGCCTTCGAACCACCCAAAGCCTGGAATCCCACATCGCTCTCGAGATTCCGGTTATCAGATCGCCTGAAAATCGATCAGCACCTTCACCCACGTCCACGCTTCCATCTCCCTAAGTCCTGTAGAACACGATCCAACATAGGAACCGTGACGATCAAATATACCTAATCTACCCAAACTAGGGCTACAGATTTCAATCTTCCACCACAACTACCATGATGATGAATTCGCCTTCCTGGTAATTTTTCTTGACTCTCCTATCACTTCCCTACTTCCAGGAACAAACCCGACCATTCCGTCCTCTTTAGATCATCTAAATCACTCAAAATACAAAATTGTTCAAATCTCAAACTGCTCCTTCATTCTCTTTCTAAAAATCATGACTTTAGTTTTAAAAATCAAGTCTTTGATTAAGGTTTCAGATCATATACCTGACTTAATAAATTAGGATGTTTGAATTTTTCTTTATTCTAAGTTAACTCTGTTCTTCTTAAGTTTCCAGAGACATTCAAGTTTTATTCTAACTTGATTAACATTTTAAACTCTACTTCATGATTTACCAAACAACTTTTGTTTGAAATCCTAATTCTAACAGAGATTAGTTGGAAGAATTGGAATTTAGATCTAAATTTTAAACTGAGAACTTTAAACAGAGATGATCAACTGATACAACCAAACATACACATAGTATCTTCATTCATACATACATGTAACTAGATCTAAAACAAACATGCATACATAATTTCAAACATGCACCACAATTTTATTTCAGATATTTTACCACACAAATCAAATTTATCTGTTTTTAAAAATCTAAGTTACTCACCTGTTTTGTTTTTGAAATAGCGTTTAAATCTTTAAAACTTGAGTGCCCATGCTTTTGATTTGAAAACTTGAACTGTTTTAAAACTGGAAATTTGCATTGCCATTTGCTCTTGAACTTTAAACTTGAATTTACAGATGAATTTCTGCTTGCTTCTGTCTGCATTTCAGGTTGGAAAGAATTGCATGCAAGCTGAAATGATCCTACTTCTCTGTTTTGATTTAAATTGCATGCTTTTGATTTTTGTTTCCAGATTGAAGAAAAGAGTTCAGGCTTTTGATTTGAAGAGAACTTGCAGGCTTTTGATTCACATTTTTGTTTTGAGGAGTAACACTCACTGATTTTTGTTTTGAAGAGTTTCTTATTCTATTTGTTTTCAAGTTTTGTTGATCTGAGATTACTTCATTTGATTTTGGAAAATGTATTACAGATCTTTGCTTTTGATAAATTTTGGTTTGAGGAAGGTTGATTTACAGATTTGTTTTGAGGAAGATGATCATCAGATTCGTTTTAATTTTCAGCTGAAAGCTTCTTAGTTTAGATAAGAAAATATAAAAAGAAATATAGATGAGAACATAAGTTTATATTGATTAAAATGATTTATCAAATAAAAGAAAAACAAAAATACCAAACTTTGACATTTGGCATTACCATTGTATTATTAGTTTACACTTGTCATTACATAGACTTTAGAAATTAACACATGTCCTTTTAATTAGTTAGTATTTATTTTAAGTGTAAATAAAATGCCTTTTCTTTATTTTATTAATTACTTACCTATATATATAAACTATTTTAAAGAAAATAAAACCAATTATATATATAAATAAAAGCTTATCCATATATTTTAAAATCCAAAACTATTTGAATATTACCTCTTGAATTCTAAATTCAAATTAAATTAAAAAAAAAATTCAATTTAAAGTAAATTTAAAACAGCACATTTAATTTGAAATAACAATCTTATTTTATTAAAGTCTATTTATAAAAACAATACACTATTAATATTGTTTTTTTTAAACTTACCTATATATATAAACTTAAATAGAAATCATTTTATTAGTTTTTAAAAGATAAATTCATTAATTAAATATTTATTCAATTAGATTATTAAACCAATTTAAATATTTATTATCAAAAATTATCAATCAATTTAATTATTTAAACAGATTATTAAATTGATATTGCCCCAAATTTTCGGGATATTACAATAAATCTTTGTGTGATTTATTTTTCATTATTGCTTTGATTTCTATATTGCTTGTTTCAGATTGTGATTACTTTGGATTAGTTGAGATTGGAATTGAGTTATTGATTGGTTGTTTTTACACTTCTTATCACGATCCCGTCTTCCGCTGTGCTTGTGGGGTTTCGATTTGAGTGATCTCTAGTTGGAATCCCGTCCCAATACATCACAACTTTGTGAAGGATGTATTCTTGGTAAGCGACATCATGATTCATTTCCCAAAGGAAAGGCATGGCATGCAACACAAACCTTGGAACTAATTCATTCATATATTAATGGACCAATTACTCCTTAGTCCAATATTAGTAAGTGGTACCTCATTACTTTTATTGATGATTATTCATGAAAAACTTGGGTGTACGTCTTGTAGGAAAAATATGAAGCTTTATCCATCTTTCAAACATTTGATGCTCTTGTTGAAAAGAAAATATGAAACACATTAATGTCTTCACTCGAATCGTAAAGGAGAATATATATAACAAGAGTTTTTGAAGTTCTTTGAAATTCATGGAATAAAACGACAATTTACAACAGCTTGCACTCTTCAACAAAATAATGTAGGGGAAAGAAAGAATCATACTATCTTAAATATGGTATGAACTTATATGTTGAGAATGTCAATCTTCCTAATACACTTTGGCCCAAGTTGTTCTATGAAGCGCTTAACTACTTAATCGGAGCACGACGAAGGCTGTTTGCATGATGGTACCTAAAGCATCATGGTCTAGCAAACAGCCTATGGTTGCTTATCTTAGAATTTTTTAGTGTATAACATATGCTCGTGTTCCCAATGAGAAGCATAAGAAATTGGATGATAAAAGTGTTAAGTGAAGTTTTCTTGGTCAAAATGAATATTCAAAGGCATACAAGCTGTATAATATGAATAAGAAACTTATTATTAGTCGTGACTTGATCTTTGATGAAGTTAAGATATGGAATTGGAGTGCTACACCTATTTGTATGAATGTCCCTGTTACCATTAATGGTGATATGGAATCTTCTCAATTTCTTGATGTTGACATATGTAGCTGTATTGAACCGTTTACTTTCACTGATCATGGTGAAGCTCATAGTCCTTATGTTACTCCCAATTTATTAGAATATCTTTCCACTTTGGATGATGAAATACTTCCTCCAAGACACAAACATTCTAGGCATTCACGCACTAGGCAGGGACCATCTTGGATGCATGATTATCATGTATTGTTAGCGATCTCCAATGATCCATCTCTTCATTTTGCCTTACTTTCCAATTGCGAACTAATTTCACTTGAGGAGGCTGCTAAAGGCCAAAAGTGGAAAAAAATGAAGGATAAGGAAATTTGGTCGATCGGAAAAAATAACACATAGGGGTTGCAAGGTCTTCCAAAAGGTCGTCGGTCTGTTGGTGTCAAGTGGGTATACAAAAACAAGTTGAATGCTATGGAATTATTCATAAACATAAAGCTCTCTAGGTTATTAAAGGATATCAACAACATTCAGGTATTGATTATAATAAAGTATTTTCTCCTTTAGCATGACATGATACCATTCGATTAATAGTTGTGCTAGTTGCCTAAAAAGTTAGGTTAATATTCCAAATGGATGTTCAGTCGGCTTTTCTTTATAGTGACTTAAAAGAGCCAGTGTTTGTTGACCAGCCACTTGGATATGTTAAAGTAGGAAACAAACACAAGATGTATAAATTACACAAGGTGCTCTATGGGTCGAAAAAAGCACTAAGAACCTGGTACAAGCGCACCGAAGCATATTTTCTTTGCATTGGATTTTTGAAATGTCCATATGAATTCACTTTATTCATTAAATTGAACACAGAAGGGAAGCTGCTTTTTTTGGGCTTTTAAAACAAAATTAGAGAAGGTAAGAGAGATCAGGAAAGTGCTATCAAGGTTTTAACATAAATTCTGTGACTCTATAACTTATCTAGAATATCTAGAAATCTTGAACTCTTCAATACTCATGAGTCTTAATTCTTGAACACTTGAAGCTTTATATCACCATCTTGAATCTACTCTTGATATCAACATCTTAATACTGTACATAACTGATCCAAATTTTTAAGATAGATAATAGCCCATTTTGTTTTGATCATAACTTGACCATAACTGATCCAAATTAAGAAATTCTTTTTCTAAAATCATATGAAATTCCAGTGGCTACAACTTTTATGCTGATCACTCTTTGCATTTTTGAGGTTTGCTTTACCTAAAACTCAATTCTTTGAAGTGCATTTTCGGGCTTCATTTTTGTCAATCCAACAATACCTCTTATTTATTCTATCATATTTCCCTCAAAAAAACTTGGATTCAAATGAATATATTATTTAAATTCAAGAGAAAAGAATTTTCAACAACTTTTTAGTTAAAAACTTTTCTAAATTTTAATATTTAGAGGGCCTAAAATCAGATACAAGATAACCTATTTTTCGGATCTAAATCTTGGGAATTCAAGTTCAGAGCTCTACCGCTTCTTCTCTGTCCTTTCGGCCAACCTCCATCTCAAGCCTTGACCAAGCTATTGGAAGGAATAGGATGTTGTTTTCTAGTGTTAAAATGGAGTATGGATTAATTAGTGAAGCGTTGGTTGATTAGAATGTTGGTAGGAAGTTAATCACTTTGGTTTATGGTAAAAAACTCTATTTAACACCTCTATTTATATATATATATATATATACACACATGTTTGATGATGTGTTATGATTGCTATAGATGCTTATATATGCTTTGATCATCAAGTATTGATTGTTTGATATGATTGTTAAATTGTTTTACCAAGCCATGTTAATACACGTCGATAAGCACAAAGGAAATCACTTTCCTTTTGAAAACGAAATGGTGTATATGGAATGCTTAAACCTTTTGCAAATAGTTTTAAAATGAGTTAGAGATGTTTTATAAACATTTAAATATGTTTAAAGAAATAAAGAAAGGAAATCAAGATTTCATCTTGTATATTTTAAAATATGTCCAAAACAATTTTCTAAAAACATCGCGGTTTTGCAGTTCGGAATCCAGAAAAGGATTTCTTTTAAAATGATATTTTTAAATGTTTAAAAAAAATATGAAATAGATTCTAAAAATCTTTTAAATGTCTTAAAAGAGATTTAATTTGAAAAGATAGATTTCTAAATGATATAAAATTCGTTTTGAAGAATATAGCTTTTAAAATATATTTGCAACACTTTTCGCAACGATTTTCGCAGCAGTTTTTAATAACTTTTGATACATAGTTTTAAACTTAACAATTCTTTCGTAAACCTTTTGTGAATGATTTTAAAAGAATAATTAAGTCATTTAAAGATGATTGAAAGTTTTAATAAGAGTTTTAATAAATGGTTAAAAGGAATTGTTTATAACACTTAAACAATAATTGAAGAATATTGAATATAATAACAAATTGAGTATGCGAAATGACTAGTACATTTGTCCCGCCTATGAGAGCTAAACGGTAAACCAAGGTGTGTAACTAAGGTTAGGAATGGAGCAGTCAGTGCCCTGAACTTACCTGGCCATTGGTTTATCTTTTAGACGAGGGGTGGAACAGATCGAAAGGAAAGCTCGGATGCTCTAAAATATCATATTTAAAGTTTTTCCAAGATGAAAGAAAAGATCTTCATGATGTAGGATTACTTGCCACTAGTCCCTGGAGGTGAAATTTACCATAATTTAGGTGGCAGTAGTGCTCTATTATGAAAATCTTTGATTTGCAAGAATATGATTTAAAGTTAAGAAAGAAATCTTTGATTTAGATTTAATGAATGATTTAGGAATATTGTCCCTAAGTTAAAAGTTATAACTTGAATATAAGAAATCTTTGATTAAAATTTAATGAATGATTTGTGAATGTTTTCCTAAGTAAAAGATGAACTGATTCGAAATTATTCCAAGATAAAAAGAAAGGAAAATAAACCAAATAATTTGATAAATAAGGCTTAATGATTCCATATACACTTGAAAAGAAAATGGAATAAATTGAAAAGAATATATCTAAGAAAGATATTTGATTAAATGGAAAAATAAAGTAATTGATTGATGATTGATAATCATATATGAACTTAACATTTTTTAATCGATGTTTGGATTCGAGGGAACCGAGGTCGGATTTGGATGATTCCTATCTGAAATCCATTTCGAACCAATCTACGTTCAAAGTAAAACGTGTTTGAAGACAAATGATTTTGAAGATAGGGATCTTCATGATGTAGGGCTATTTGCCACTAGTCCCTCTAGTTGAAAATTAGCATATTATATGGTGGCAGCAGTGCTCTGTTATGAAAATCTCTGATGTAAGGACTTCTCGCTACTAATGGAGTAGGAGAGTACCTTCAGTTTGTCCTGTTCTTGGACAACTTATATGGATGAATGTCTGACATTGCTTTTCTAAGATCATAATGTTGACTTTTACAAACATACATATGCTTGGTGGCGGAGAAAGCAACTTCTCTTAGCTTAACACCCTTCTCTGAGACGTACGAGCTCAGAGGTTGTATGTTCGTGAAAGTCAATAGTGTTATCAAAGGAATGGCAATGTGGCGTTCAAAGTGATGAAGATGTGCTATGTGAAAGATAATCGTTTACCTCCGGCCTCATCACCCGGAAATGACAAAAATAGGGTAGAAGTAGCAAGGCTAAGTGGGTCGCTCCCAATTAGGAGATGTCATCATCCTTTTAGATTTACTCTACACATGTCTAAGTATGTGGTGAATGTATGACTTGGGTACCCGTTAAAGGTCTATAACGACCGGGGTGATGACATATTCGGTACTATCCAGCATGAGGGGTAGGCCGGTCTTGTGTTGGTTTAGGCGTCGAGTATCTCAACCCTAGGTGCATCCCTCTAGAGGTGTACTGTCAGAAGGTTGTCCATTACCTTGTCATTTGTATGGAATCCATTCTGCAATAAGTGCCTTCGGACTTGATTGTAGAGCCTAGTATGCTGGAATTTAATAATGTAACAATTTCGACTAAGATTAATAAGTTTATTTGCAAATGTTTTCAAAGATATGTCATTAGAAATAATATCAAATATTTTGATATATAAAAGTGTTTTAGTTATCATAAGGTAAAAACTCGTATGTGTTTATGTGTGGGCGTGGTCTTATGAGATACTCTTTCTTTTCAAAGGATTTTTTTCTAAGGCTGATATATGACACTGTCATTTATATTTGAGTTTCTCACGCTGGTTTATCAAGCCTGATCCAGGTATTTTCAATACTCGGGTCGGATCCGAGTAGTTTCAGGTTTAGTGAAGACAGTTGGAGTTTCCAAAGGAGAGCTGGAGATATTCATCTAAGTATGGACGTATTCTATTATCTGTTGCAGTTGTTTGATGTTAGACAGCATTTGTAAGGACAAATGTTTATAACTATCCAAGCTGAATTTAGGTTAGACTCTAATATATGTATCTTTAAAAAATTTCCACTGTAAAGATATTGTTCAATATTGTATATATTATTCCATTCATGTGAGATTCTGTTCTGTCTTTATTTTCTTTTTCACCCCTTAAAGATCCGCTTATTCATGCAATTTGAGTTGGACATGTGTGGTTTATTATTGGCTCAAAGGGTACGGAAATGCGGGCCTGTACAATTTCATTGGAATCAGATGATTTTTTATGAAGTAATAACCATTCAATTAACAATGACTATTGTTAATATGTAAAGACATAATTGAATGCTAGATTAAATTTTCCAGGTATACGTAGTATATATGAATTGATCACTCTTTTTCATATTAGTTATTTGATGCTATTGGTTTTTTTTTGAAAAAAGGTACTTTACAAACAGAATAGAATCATATACTTCCATGATATGCCTCGTTAAAACCTAGCAATCCCCCTAACCTAAATGGGTGCCTTACCAGGAAAAAGAGTATATATCATGTCCATATATTAACAGTGCAACGGATATTGCAGTCCATTACTCAAGCTGTCAAATAGGTGGAGGAGTAGACAGAGAGAACAATACACTCAAAACCATCCATACGAACAACACAGAGCAAGAAAACAAAGAAAAAGGAAATAGCAAACAAAAAAAATACATGTGTAACAACTGAAATACACATAACAAGCGACACTAATTAAATAAACTTCTTCACAAGTGCGGTGGCAAGAGAGAGAACGCTTCACTTTAACTTTACTAAATCCAGATCTAAAATTAGAAGCTCAAATCTGTAATGGCAGCGAAGTCATGTCTCTCAAAACACGGGGGAAAAAATTGCAGCAGTTTAAGTTGAGAGGGGACTTCAAGCTCAGGGGGGTCGGAGATCTGAAAATGGTTCAGACGTGATACCGAAATTTGATAGGATAAGTTTAAACTCTCTGCTTATCATTTTGTATTCTAATTTTCTTTGAATTAGGCACTTGCAGTCTTGCACCATTAGCATAGTTCTGACTTGCATTGGTAATTACCCCTTTGAGAATTCTTGTGTTTCGTTCACACCAAATATGCCAAACTAGACACATAAATGCTATGCTCGTGAAACTGTTAGACAAGTGATTACTTGTCTATTGTTGACATAGAATTTGTAATAGTTGATTGATTTCTCTGGAATTTCCTATGTTAATTTGCAAATTGTGCATAATAACTTCTATAATTTGCTTAAAGTAGACACAATAAAAAAATAAGTGGCTTCTATCTTCATTTTGATTTTTACAGAGCACACATGATAGGTCTACACCACTGTTCCATATACTTATTCTGTCTTTTGCGTTCAGTCTGTTTAGATTTGCCAACAAAGATCAAATCGACATTTTTGGAGCACAATTTTTGTCCTATATAATGTTGGCCCAATTTTGAACTATATGCTTGTTTGTAATTTCATTCCATGCTGATTTGAGATTGAATTGACCGCTACTATTAGGGATCCAAAACCAGAAATCCTTTTGCTCTTGGTAGTGTATTTTGATATCTTGCACTGTTTTTTGGATGTGATTGGGAAAATAATCAAGATTGTCTTTCCACCCATTACCTGATAAAAGAGTAGAAACTTTCCTATTTAAGCTACCACAGACATTTGTATAATTCCATCCACACTTTTCCAGTAATGAAGTACCATTGATCCATGGGTCTAGCCATATATCTGTGTTATTACCATTGACAATTTCCTATCAATGAGGCCTTTACACCATTGTCTAGCTCTGAGTAAAGAATTCCATGTATAAGAAGCATTATTGTTTATAGCAGCAACCCAAATTTTTTTATTTTTGCAATACTTATTTTACATCCATTTGGCCCACAGATTTTCCCCTTGAAGAAATTTCCATATCAACTTGATTGCAACTGCCTTTGCCATATCCTCAATTTTCCTAAGACCAAGTCCTTCCTCTTGTTTTGGTTTGCACACATCATCCCAATTCATTTTGTGGGCTTTAGATTTCCACACAAAATTTGCACAAATAGAATTGATCTTCTTAATTACAGACACAGGAAAACGAGTAAATTGAAGCCAAAATTGGATCATTGGTTGAACAACAGTGTTTACTAATTCAAGTCTACCACTGACATTTAACATTTTACTGTTCCAATGTCCAACTTTTTGTTTATTTGATCCAAAATCCCTTTTTTTTAATCTATTATTAGACAGAGGGATTCCTAAGTACATCACAAAGAGTGATCCAGTACAAATTTTTAAAATATCGGTAATAAGATGTTTTTCTCTGGCCCCTTTACTAAAGAACGGTGTGGACATGTTTTCATTTAAACTAATGCCAGTGAAATTTTCCAACTCCTGAAATAATTTTTGCATGCATTCTTCATTTTTTGTTGTAGCTTTGGCCATGATTAGGATATCATCTGCATATAATAAGTGGGTGATCGTAGGATCAACTTTGTAAATCGGAGTAATATTACCATTCAAAAGCTCCACTTCTAGATTAATTGAAAGAAACTCCATAGCTATAGCGAATAAATATGGTGAAAGAGGGTTGCCTTGTCTTAATCCCCTTGAACTATTAAAAAATCCAAAAGGGGAACCATCTATAAGCATCGAGAAAGATGGAGTGGCAATACACTCATAGATAAGGTTAGCAAATAACATAGGAAAACCCATGGACTTCAGCATAAGGTGAATAAACTCTCTGCTGATTTTATTGTAGGCTTTATGCAAGTCAATTTTCAGGAAAAAGTTGTTTGAATATTTTCGATTAAATCCTCTAACCATTTTATATGCAAGTAGAGAATTCTCCCAGGAATGAAAGCATTTTGATTAAATGAAATAAGGTCATCCATATATGGTTTTAGTCGATTGCAGAGAAGATTGGCTAAAATCTTATAGGAGACATTACAGAGAGAAATTGGCCTAAAATCCGACATAAGGGATGCATATGCATTTTTTGGAATAAGACAGATGAAGGAATGGTTGATTTCTCTTATTATTTTTGCAGTCTGAATGCCATACATGGCATTCCAAATATCATTTTTGAGAATTTCCCAGTGAACTTTATAAAATTTTGAATTTAAGCCATCTGGTCCAGGGGTACTATTATCATCGATCTGGAATACTGCATATTTAACTTCCTCTAATTCGAAAGGCCTACATATGTTATGTTTTGCATTGTCTGAGAGGATTTTTTTGCAAACTACGCTTTGGAATTAGATTGCAGCCTGCGAACATGAGAACAGATTGGGGAAATAGTTGATTGAATTGTTTGCTAATTTTTCTGGTGCTGAAGTCTATAGCCCATTCGAATTGATTAATAAATTGATTCTTCGATTAGGCTTAACACAGTTACCTTTATTGTAGAAGAAATTTGTTGGTCTGTCTCCTTTGACTAACCAATTATGCTTCATTTTATGCTCATTATCTATTGCAACTGTGTTCATAAAAGAATAAATTTGAGCATTTTTCACAGAGTACTGTTCAATCAGATTGCCATCCATTGGATTTTGAACTATTTTATTGTATAATTCATTCGCCTACTTTCATTTGAGTACTGCATTGATGTTGAATTTATTTTCTTTCCAGTTCTTCAGAGTAGTTTTTGCTGCCTTAATTCTGCATAAAAGGATATGAAGAGGATTTCCATAGAATTCTTTAGTCAGAGCTTCATGAAGAGAGGAGTGATACCCCGCTTGGAGATGCCACGAATTCCTATATCTGGAAGGTACTCTCTTATCCTTTTTAGTATGAGGAAGGAAAATGATATTAATTGGCGAATAGTCGCTTAATGAGTGGTTGCCAAAATAAATACCCATCTGATTAAACATATTCAGCCATAAGTCATTAACAAAAACACGATCTATTTTACTATGAATAGAGAAGTTTTGTTCTCCTCTCCACGTAAAATAATTTCCAGAGAAATCAAGTTCCACAAGTTTCGATAAGGTAATACAGTCAATAAAATCTTGATCGCCTATCGAATTATATTGGCCATTATTTATTCTATCTCTAGAAGACAGGATAGAGTTAAAATCTCCCGCCATAATCAAGGGAGATTGAATTTTTTAGATTGATCTGTTAGGTAATGCCATAGCTCTAAACGCATCGCCTCATCATTGAAAGCATAAACCGTGGTACATAAAATACTTATACCACTAGCATTATGTAGGATACAAGAAATAAATTGATCAGATGTAAGTAAGATGATATTCGACCATTGAGATGAATCCCACATAATCAAAATTTTACTTTTTTGACTATTAGAAATATTATGAGTATGTTTCCATTTAGCCTCAGTTTTAGTCATAAATCTATTTATGTTGTCTGTCGATAACTTATTTTCAATTATGCTAACAAAGGAAAACTTATTACTATTTAACAGATTTAGAATTTCCATCTGTTTAGGAAGGGCATTCATGCCTCGGATGTTCCAGAAAAGGAGCTCCATCTATATATTATTGTCTGTACTGCTACTCTCAACATGGGGTGTAGCAATCCCCGATTTCTTATGTTTTTTCAATTTTTTGTTTTTACCTTTCAATTGATTAACCAAATTTGTCCAATTAGGGTAATCTATGACACCTGATGCAGAAGTAGCTTTGAATTCCAAAGGTGCCTCTTTTGGTCTAACTTTCCAGATGGTTTTTGGTCTGGAAACCTGGTGGAAATACGAGCTTTGGCCAGTAGATACATCACAAGGAGGGGGTTCGATTGGAGCATCAGGCAGATTGTCAGTGAGATTTATGTCTTCAGTACTCTTATTAGCAGTAGATTGTATAATCAATTATGTGTTATTTGATAAAGAGTTCTGAAGTGTGTTTGTATTATTGGGTGTGGATAAGTTCACCAATTGCACTCTATTTGATGTATTTTGTGTATTGATATCCATATCACTGTTAGACCTGACATTAGAAGGATTGGAAGCTGTTTTACTCTGCTCTGTAGTGGCTGTGTGGGGATGCATGTCAGTTGCATTCGAAAGAACTGTCATACTTGTACCATTCTGATTTATGTCAACTTGCATTTCATTAATATTGTTCGAATTATCAGAAGTATGAACTTTAGGTCTCCAAACTTTGGTGAACCGACATTTTGATTCCGCGTGACCACAGCTATGACAGTTAGCACATGTATTTGGCTTCCATTATACATTACTTCTTGCCATATAATTTCATCATTTTCCGATAAGATAGGAATTTTACTAGGAAACTTACATGAATTATCGATTTCGACTAAGGCTCTAGCATATGAAATTTTAATAATACCTTTAGTAAATTTATCCAATTTGATGGGGGTACCAAGGACCGAGACAATAAGACTAATCCCCTCCTCCGTCCAGTAATCAAGAGGAAGGTTAGGAAATCGAACCCAAATCGGAATTGAGTTTAGGAGTTCTTTATCAAGTTGTATTCCAGGCGACCATCCTTTCATCATCAACAACTTCTTGTTGCAATAGTAGAGACCCCCTTCTAAGATTCTATCACAGTCTTTTTTATTTTGAAATTTAATGACATAAAATCCGTTCTCCTTGGAGAATATAGAAAAATCTTGTTTAGGCTTCCATACTCTAGTGATATAGTCTCTAAAATATGGATAATATGGTTTAGGGCTAACAACATAAATTACGATTGCATTATCCCATTGTTTCCTAGCAACTTGAACTACTTAAACGGGCATTTTGGCACATTTCATTAAATTAAATTCACGTGGCTGGTAAAACTTTAGCGGGGTGGAGACTGGAATATTATTGCCCTTGACGACTTCATTCCACGCTTTACTTGAGGAGGTGGAGAAACTCCATTTGCTTGTAGTGAAATTTTTTTTCGTTTGCATGGGGGGATTAGCATTATTTAAATTACGAGTATAGTTCTAATGTTCATTATGTGGAGGTGCAGATTGTAGGCTGTTATTCTGTGAATCACTAGAAGCGGAGTTAGATCTATTAGGTTGTATGACGAATTTGGGCCGACGCTTCCATTTCTTTAATCGGATAGTGATGAATCCCTCATCAATTTCAGGCGTAGGAGCCGTGTTATCAATAGGTGGGAACCCAGGGGGTGGGTCGGGGATCTAAGGCGGTGGATCTAGGGGAAGTGAAGTTTGGAGGTCGGAAGACATGTGAGGCAACGGGAATAGTTGGGAGCCAAACGTTGGAGAGACGAAGAAGGAAGGTCACGAAACCAGAAAAGGACGATGAAGAAGGCACAGGTGATGGAAACTTTAGATTAGGGTCTCTGTAACCAGAACACAAAGTTAGATAAATAAAAGAATTCAATTTTTGATACTATCGGTTTATCTTTGAAATTTATTACCATTCATCACTTCATTCACTACTGTTCGTTGAATAATCCTGTAACTCTGCTGCAACTTTTTATTCAGCTATGAGTATCTGCATTTATCAAAAGAATGTAGATATTTGTTATTTCGATGTTTTCGATCTTTATCCTCTTATTTCGATTCACTTATGAATCTTTTTAGTAATTATGCCGCTTTTAATCATAGGTGATTCTACTTTTTACTATGAAACTTTTATAACATAATTTTGTTTTTTTATTATTTAGCATCTGATTTCATTTTGTAATTAGAATTTCTGTAAGATTGTTTTGGTTATTATTTTCAGTAGGTCTGATTTTATTTCTTTGCTATGCAACTTTCTAAATTGTTGAGATTTTAGATCCGAGTTGTGGCTCCTTAATATATACGATTGACATATATTTATGATTATTGATAGCTTGGTTAAGTTATATTATTTAGTCATAATAGTTGTATAAATTTTATGATATTCTATAAAGTAGGCTATAGGCTGTTTGGAAGTTAAGTGGGTTTTATAGTTCTCATATAGAAAAGTGGGGTGAATAGTCTCAAAAAGGGTTGGTTTATTTAACCGCAATTCCATATCTGCTTCGATTTCCAATTATCGACTGAGATTAGTCTGCTAAACTACGACTACTAATCTGTTGTTATCTCAAACTTCGACTATCAACTAAGCATAGAACTAACTTGGATTTACAGATTCAACACAGATAAAGAATTGAGCTCAACCATCATATATAAGATATTTGTTAAACTTCAATCTCAGGTAAGCATTAGATGATTTTCATCAACTCCTCTGGATTTTCAATATTATATGGGTTCCTTACAATTAAATTCAGCTTATTTTTGTTTCCTAATATATTGATATTTATTGATGACTTTGGGATTTTTTATTTTGTTTGATTTTATCTTGATGCATGACTTCTGTTCCTTTATTTTTTTAATGAATCATTATTTGTTCATCAACTTACAATGTATATGTATATTCATTATAAACTCAAGTGACTATTCGTTAATTTTTGTGAACTCCTTCACATTTTTAGTAGTATTTGGGTTCCTTAAAGATTTATCTATTACAATTGAATTAGGGTTATATTTGTTTCCTAATATGTGATATTGATTATAACTTTGGGATTTTTTAATTGTTTTGGATTTTTCTTAATGTATAATTTCTATGACTTTATTTTGGAATGAATCTTGCTGTGTTCATCAACTTATACCATATATATATTTGAAATTTGAAATGAAATGACAGAGTTCGGAGGTTTATGAGAATGACTTTGATAAATTTAAGTTGTCCCCTTGCGTATTGTTAAGTATAAACATTCAAGGTTTATTAACAGTAGTATGTTCACCTGATGATTATAAGTGTAATGAATAAGTTTGTATTATATCCAAAAAGTAATACTTTTACTCTGTACTAAGAGAACAATGGTGATGAAATCATTAATTTTAATACTTCACTTATGAACATCACTATAATCTAACTCAAGTACCGGTAATATACAAATCTTAATGGTGCATGATTTGTAGATTGTGTGGATAGAATTTGGAAGAGAATAATTGACGATGATAATCTACCAGGCTACCACGTTTAGATGCTATGAGAAAATGATGTCGGGCCTATATATATGAGATAATACTCTTTTTTGTATCTGTTTAACTGATACTCTTTAGTGTTCCGACCATTCACATGTTATCATGGTGTACTAGATTGTAGAAAGATAACATTGGCTATTTTATTTCACTTTTCCTTTTTTCTTGCACTGACACAAAAAATTTCGATTCTGTACAGCGATAAAGGATGAAGAGGGTTTCCCTAATTTTTCTCTTATCAACAAAGCTACAGCCTTAGTTGTGAAACTTGCTATGGGAAAGGAGCATCCTGTAAGCACACCTCAACTTTCATTTTGTTTGATAAAAACTTTTGTTTGCACCATGTTTTTAAAATGAACTACACCTAGACTGTATTGCAATTGGTAGAGCAGATGAGGTTACTCATCTGATGCAATTAAATCCAATAGGAAATGGACTCGGTTTTGAAATAGAAAACAGTTCACTATATCAAGAAAGTAATTACTGTAATTTTGTTTTTATTTTGTTGTGATAACAAAGAGTTACAAATAGGATGTAATCCTACCATTTGAAATATTCAGAAAATGTTTTTATACTCTTTTTTTGTTTCATTGAAATTAATTGTATACTAATTTAAATCACTATAGTCCCAATATTTACATATATGTGAGTTTTCTTTTCATTTGTAAACCACATTAGCTTCACATTTGGTTAGCTTAAACAAAAATAGATTTTTAAAAATATGTAAAATAATATTATTTTCAAATAATTAAAAAGAGAACAGTAATACAACACTTTTGGATTCAAAAGCAGAAAATAAATATATCAACTAATGCAAGTTCTGACAAATGTAGCACGCGAACGAAAAAGTTTAATTTAGACAACAATTTTAGACCTATCTGGTTTACAAATATATCAACTTTATAGTGATAAATTAAGCTAAACTAATGGGATTACATCTATGACATCGAGCAATTATATAGACAACTAATGCAAGTTTTGTTATTTTTTTACACTGAATTCATTAATAGGTGCTTATTAAGTAGACGTTCCATGTTTGGACGTCAGATTCTAAACATCTTTCAAATAGGCTTTCAGAGTCAATTCTCTTGAATTGACCTTGAATATTACATGTAACATTCAGGGTGTAATGGGCTAGACAGCTGCTTTTTTGTATGCTCAATCTGTTAGATTACACAGCTTTCATAATTTTCATGCACTTATTCGTTCTTCATAGATTTTTAAACTCTAAACAGGAAAATAGTTAGAGGATTATATGTCGAAAGGACTTGGAACACTGAAATTTATGTATTATATCAATATGCAAACACGTAACTGTGTCAGCATTTCTTAGAACTAATTCTACGAGGATTTGGTGGCCTGTAGCGTAGTGAACAATAAAGTCATAATATATTTATAGTTAACATAAACCCATCACAGTGTATGATACTAATGTTTTCGTATTAGTACTTATATGCTACCAGTGAGATGGCTTATAATCAAATGGAAAAATTTTAGTTGAAACTTTTTAGATTGATCGAGTGACTATCAACTTGAGATCATCATCTATATGAATACCTTTTTAGATAATTACAATCCATAAAAAGATTAGTGAAAGGTATATTTAATTTTGTAGAGTTATGGAATCAATTATGTTCTTGGAAATAAAAGGTGTGTATAAAAATAGAGGAAAATATTTAGGCTGAAGTTGTAACTAATATTGATTGTCTACATACCTAAAAAAATTACATTCAATCATGTATTAGTTTGTTTGAAAAGATAAAAAAATCACCACACACTATATACTGATAATCCACCATAATCAAAACAAAAAAAAATCTAGTATCAAATTTAGACAAGATAACTAATAATTAGTTTACCTGAAATTAAGAAGAGAGTGGCGCAGTAAACCAGTTGCATTCATGTAGCCTATACAATGGACTTGCATACTTGAATTAAGAACACATGAGGCATTCTGTAAAAGGTTTGACTGTTCCTCAAAAAAACCTGTTAGAAGACAATTATATGTTGGTTAATAAATCCGCAGCTTCAAAATAGTCAAAGTGAATAAAGGATCATATGAAGATGAGTTTCTTAATTAGTCCAGACTATAATATAGTTTACAAAATTTCAATGTGAAGATTTTGAAAATTAGTAGTGATTAAATTTTTGTTAAGGAGTTCAATCTAAACTCAATATATAAAGACAAGGACACAAATATTTATTTAGGAGCTGTTATATAAATCCTCATTTATTATAAATAGGATATAGATTTTTCTAAGGTTAAACTTTTCATATCTCCTTGCCTCTTAAAACTACATGCTTTGTCATTTGTACTTTTGATATGTTTAAAACTAATGCTTGAACTTCATATTTTTGGAATTGTTTTTACAGTTTTGTGCAGTTTCTCTTTAAAAAAATTTATAGTTTATATTGGCATTCCTCAAGCCGACTGCTTGAAAGATGTCTAACACATCACTCTGAATTAAAAAAATCAAACATTTTGCAAAATAAACTGTACATGTTATATTACTAGATTCAAATGTTTCATTTGTGGAAAGGGAAAAGGACTTGGGAATACTAAAATTTATGTATTATATCAATATGCAAACACGTAACCGTGTCAGCATTTATTAGAACTAATTCTACAAGGATTTGCTGGCCTGTAGTGTAGTGAACAATAAAGTCATAATATATTTACAGTTAACATAAACCCACCACCGTGTACGATACCGATGTTTTTGTATTAGTACTTATATGCTCCCAGTGAGGTGGCTTATAATCAAATGGCAAATAAACTTTAAATATATAAAAGATGACACTCCTTAATCAATGATATTATAAGAAATTTCAAAGTACACACAAAATTTCATTTGGTTAACTTACAAAATGAATATAATGTTTATGTGAAAATAAACTTTAAATACTATTTTAAAAAATACAACAACAATTTAAAGCCTTTAGTCCCAAATGGCTTCAATTTATTTTAGAAAATACAACGACAACACACCCCTTGTATGCAAAGTTATGCTTACAAGAGAAAGAAGTGAAGTGCTGTCGAAATTAAAGCATTTAGTTCCAAAAGGCTTTAATATGTTTTAGACAGAAGTGAGGTATTGTATGCATTTTTACAAAGGTGTTTGGACATCAGCAAACAAGGCAACCATATATCTTTTGTTCATCGAAAACCGCTATACTTATTTTAACGTGCATACTTTTTTACACTCGACTATCTAATAATAGATAAGTACAATTCATAAAAGTGAACTACACACACACACACACAGATATATATATGTATAAAAGATGACACTGCTTAATCAATGATATTATAAGAAATTGCAAAGTACACACAAAATTGCATTTGGTTAAATTATGAAATTAATATAATGTTTATATGAAAATAAACTTTAAATACTATTTTAAAAAATACAACAACAAATTAAAGCCTTTAGTCCCAAAAGGCTTTAATTTATTTTAGAAAATACAACGATAACACACCCCTTGGATGCAAAGTTATGCGTACAAGAGAAAGAAGTGAAGTGCTGTCGAAATTAAAGCATTTAGCCCCAAAAGGCTTTAATTTGTTTTAGACAGAAGTGAGGTGTTGTACGCATGTTTATAAAGGTGTTTGGACATCAGCAAACAAGGCAACCAAATATCTTTCATTCATCGAAAATAGCTATAATTATTTTAACGTGCATTCTTTTTTACACTGGACTATATAATACATGAGTTGGGATTAAAAGCTCTAGGATAGTACTTACATTTGATACATCTACTGATACATGTGTTAAAAAGGATATTTATTTGTAACTGAAAACAAAAAATATTTACAAACTTACGCATGGATTATTACCTTAAAAACATTTTTCACAAAAATATATAATCACAACAATACTTTGGAAACAATACTTTATATAAAAGGACAACATTTTGTTCAATAACGCACTAATCTATGTCCATTGTTGATTAAATTTGTTAACCAATCCTTAATAGGAATAAAAACTTTTGAACTGAGCATAAGTAGTATTATTTGTAGAATAGCTTGAAATTTGAGAGATTATTAAGGATATTCTTCTACATCGATTTTAACTCCTATTGTATGCTGAACCATTGAAAATACTTTGAAGTAGGATATATAAACATTATATAAATATTTTCTTACAAGGAATGGTTATGTTATTATCTCAAATTAAGTAAATACCATAGTTTACTTAACAATTAAGTATTTTTTTATCATCTATGTACATACCTTAGTTCTTACATAATAATGGTTTATAATCTTTACTTTTTGAGAAATTAAACAAAGTAAATGTTCTATTTTTAGGGTCAAACAATTCCAATCTTGAATCTATGCATTTCACTACCAAACTTTGTAAGATAATCAACTTTCCGAATCAAAACCACGTAGAAGTCCTAGAATAATCAAAAAAGCTCAACTTCAAGCAATGGAAGCCAACGAAGTTGTTCACTTACAAAGGGCAATGAATACCAATAGAATTTAACGCAACCCAATTGAATCAAACTACAGTTTTTAGTTACAACCCCGTAGAAGTCCAAGAATCCTTGAAAGAAACCAACGTCAAGCGGGAACATCTAACCAATCACCATCTTTGATACTTCGTAGAAGCCCTAGAATCATTGAGAAAGCTAAAAAACAAGCATTATTAGATGCTCAAATTAAGGCAGAAAGAAAAAGGCAATGTCAATCTGAATTAAATCTAGAACAAAGGGCTCAACAATTAGAGCGTCGTAACATTTATGATAGAATGAAAAGAAATTCAATGACAGAAGCTGAAAGAGAAGCAAAAAGAAAGCAAGTTCGCTCTAATTATCATATTAGAAAATCCAGAAGATGTGAAGAAAATATCAATGATTAGGTATTACAAACTAGCACAGATAGTTCCTTTTCTTTACCTTGCACTCGAAATATACAAGATATTACTAAGAAAACCATTTACTATAATTATTTATTACATATATATTAAATAGTATAAAAATTTATTTGAATTTCATGTTAATAAATACTTATAAATTTTATTTATCAATAATTTGTGTAGATCAACATTTCGATGGGTCAGTGAACAATGAAGATGAACATAACATTAATACACTATCTTTTGAATAAAGAGACAACATCAATAGAAACACAATACATAGAGTTACTCAACCATGTCTAAGTGCTACAGCAAGACATAATTGTGCAAGAAGCTTTATAGAACATTCTGGTTTACAAAGATTTTATTACCACAATCAAGAATATGCAGACATTATCAAGCAAAACTCTTTCACCGAGAATCAAATAACTTCTGTTGTCTAAATGGAAAAATCATTTTACAATCAATTTCTTCACCCGATGAGATCTTCAATTTGTACAATGACGAACCAAATGAAGGAAAAGAATTCAGAAAAAACATACGAGCTTATAACCACATGTTTGCATTTACATCGATGGGAGTTCATGTTGACGAGAACTTGGCTACCGATAAAGATGGAGTATACACATTTCGAGCTCAAGGAAGTATCTATCATAAAATAGGCAGTTTGGTACCTACATCTGATAATCATCCAAGATTTCTACAACTTTATTTTTATGATACAGAGAACAAAATTGATAACCGATTGGCTAAAAATAATACTTTGAGTCGAGATATCGTGGAGAAATTACAAAAAACTCTTAGTACACATAAAAGATTTGCAGTTGTATTTCGACAACTTGGACAAAAACCAAATATCCAACATTGTAAATTGGTCATAAAAGAACAATATTCAAATAAAAAACAATAAACTCTCCCAACTTCTTCACAAGTTGCTGGAATTTGGGTAGAAGGAGCTGAAAATGAAGAAATACATAAAAGAGATATTGTAGTTGAAACAAAGTATGGACAACTTATTTTTCATTTTATCCATTTGTAAGTAGCGCGTTTTAGACTTGTAATACTCATTAAAAAAACTGATTATTGAAATCTAAGGTTTCCTCTCAGCCATGGGGGAAAATGAATTTCCTCACCAAATCCTCTAAAATCTCTCCCAATCTTCTTCCCTAATCAGACCACCTGAGGCTTTTCACATCGGAAAGCCGTCAGGAGTTATCAGCATAGATGATGATGGGTTCAAATTGGTCAAATCAAAACAACAGAGGAGGAAGGAGGCCAAAAAAGTTCAGGAGTCACTATCAGTTCCTCATAATGACAACCGGAAAGGCAGAGTTGGTCAGTTTGTAACCACCCAGGTTGAAAAGAGAAGAAAAATGTTGTCAATTCAGAGAAAACCAATAGCCATCTCACTGAACAGAGATCAAGGCCGGAAGTCTTGGGCAGACATTGTTGCCGATCAGCCTCAAGAACCCAAAGTGGAAGAAAGCAGTCTTGAGCATTTTGCACCAATCAGAATTAACAACAAGAAGTATGGTCTGGTTAAGGAAGAGGTATGTAAAAGGGCCACTGAATCTTGGAATAATTCTGTTCTTGTTTATGTAGTGGGCACCAAACCATACTACTTGTTTTTCAAATCTTACATACAAAGAGTATGGAAACCGATTGGTGAATTTGAAATCTTTACTAGAGAGAATTTCTAGTAAAGTTTAAGGAATCTCAAGACTGCAATTCAGTATTAAAAAATGAACCATATTTCTATAATGGAAAACTCATCATAATGAGAAAGTGGTATGATTCTTTGAAAATGGACAGAGACTTATTAACGTCTATGCCGATCTGGGTAAGGTTACCCTGTGTTAATCTGAAGCTATGGGACAGAGAGGCTTTCAGTGTTATGGCAAGTATCATAGGTAAACCCATAAAAATGGATGCAGCCACAACGTTGAAGACGAGATTGATTTACGCTCGCCTTCTTGTTGAAGTGTCTGCAAAGGATGAGCTACCTAATGAGATATTGCTTTCTTTGTATAATGGAGAAAAAGTTACTTAGAAAGTTGAATATGAATGGGTCCCGCCAAAATGTAATGTGTGCAAATGTTTTGGGCACACTAGAGATCAGTGTAACCCAAAACAGGCATGGGTACCCAAGAGTCATAATCAACAAATGCAAGAAAAAGAAACCTCATATCCAAATTCAAGAAACAATTTAGTGTCACAAAAACAATCTATGTTATCTGAAGATAGTGCTCGGATCAATCAAATTGGTGTCATTTCCGATCACAGAAAAAATGATATTGTGCTCTCTGATCAAGATGATCAAGTCATAGCAGAGGAAGCTCATCAAACCAATTCATAAATCATAAAGGAAAAACTGCAGAGCAACAAAATGGTGGGCGAAAAGAATACAAAGGTCTTAGAATCTGTAATCCCACCAGTTACAGATCCTTGTATAGTTATAGACAAGTATGATACAAATAGAAAAAATGACAATGAAGATTTTCTGCAATCTGCAATCTCGAATTTGGACAAGCCTCCTGAAACAGCCCCTCCACCTGAGTAGGCTGCAGTGACTGAGAATTCTGACTCAGCCATGCCTCGCCCTACTGTCCCATTTAATATCTCAACTATTGTAATTCCAGAAGGTATTAATAAATCTGGAAATGAAATGGAAATGGTGGATGCTGTTGATCAGTTCAATATATCTGAACTGCATATACCAAAAACAAAGGTTACAGGTAAGAATAAGGGTAGCAAAGAGAAGAAAGCTTTTAAACAAAAGTACATTTCTATAAATCCAGATTGGGATGAAATGTCTACCAGGCTAAAAGCAAAAAGTGTTGAAAACAAGAGAAGAGGTAAGAGTGCTCTGGCATCAGGTACTATCTAAACCCATAATTTAATTATCTGATTATGTCTATATTTGCATGGAATGTAAGAGGTATGAATTCCTCTTCTAAACAATCTGATATATTACATGTTTAGTATATATAAACCATCTGTTATGGCACTAATTGAGAATAAGATGAATGAGGAGAATTTTGAAATTTTTTGTTTTAAACTTCCTAGAAATTGGAAAGCTATAAATAATAATGACTGTGGCTGTAAAGGCAGAATCATTGTTATTTGCGATTCCAATATTTGGAATATGTTAAACAGTAACAAAGATAAGCAGTTTACCGATTGTCATTTTGAAAATACTGGTGGTTTTTTTCTTCAAATAACTAGTATTTATGGTAGCAATTTGGAAAATGAAAGAAATAGTTTGTGGAGTAGGTTAAAAGCTTTAAACTTAAGATATAATTTCCCATGGCTAATTCTAGGGGATTTTAATACTATTTTTCATGCCTCTGAAAAATATGGAGGTATTAAAATTCCCAAGAGCAAGTTAGATAAACTTAATAAATTCTTATTAGAAACTGGGTTAATAGAACCAAGTACTAGTGGTAACAAATTCACTTGGAAATCAGGTTAGAAAAGAATATTCATTGTAAATTAGATAGAGCTTTGATTAATAAAGAATTCTCCAATGTTTTCCCTAAATTTATATGTTCTACATTAGAACAAAATACTAGTGATCATTCTCCACTATTAATATCTCTTTTTAACGATTTAACTCCTGGTAAAACAATTTCTCCCTTTAGATTTAAGAATGGTTGGATTTTAGAGGAAAACTATAAAAACATTATGGAAGATTGTATGAATTTTTCTTGTAAGGGTACTAAACAATTCCAGTTTAATATGTTTTTGAAAAATACTAAGCATAATCTTAAATACTGGAATAAAAATAATTTAATAAAATTCAATAAGTTGGAAGTGTTAAGACAGGAAGGGAAATTGTTGCAAGAAACAGTTGATAAAAATCCTGGGAATGTAAATACAGTCAAAGAATTTTTTCAAATCAACAGAATTTAGCTGCAGAATTAAACATCAATACTGTGAATGCTAAACAAAAAGCCAAGGTAGACTGGCTAACAATGGGTGATGACTGTACAAAATTTTTTCATGCTAAAATGAGCTGCAGAAGACATATGATAACATTGGTAATATTATTGACAAAACTGGTAGTCTTACTAATGCATATGATAAAGTAGCTAAAGAGGCTGTAGAAAATACGAAAAATTATTTTTCTCTGAGTCCAATATTAATGATTTTCCTCATATTATTTGTAAAAATATTTTAAATGAAAATGCCTCTAAATTTTACTTTCTCCAGTTGCCTTGGAAGAAATCAAATATGTAGTATACATGGCTGGTGACAATAAGAGTCCTGGCCCTGATGGTTTTAATGCAAAATTTTACAAAACTCATTGGGATAATATTAAAGATCAAGTTTTGGGCTTAGTAAATGAATTTTTTGATAAAGGTAAAATTCTTAAAAGCATAAACCATACTTTTATAACTTTAATTCCCAAAACTAAAAATCCCACTTGCATTGGCGACTATAGACCTATCTCTTGCTGCAATTTTATTTATAAAATTATTGCCAGTGTTTTAAGTAATAGGATTAAAAAAATTCTGCCATTTATCATCTCTGAAAATAAGAGTGCTTTTGTTCCTAGCAGACTCATTTATGAAAATTCTCTTTTAGCCCACGAATTAGTCAGAAACTTTAATTCTAAAAGTGTTGAAAATGTTTGTATTAAGGTAGATCTGCAAAAGGCTTATGATAAAGTGAATAGACACTTCATTTATCATATTATGAAATGTATGGGCTTTCCTATTAAGTTCTGTAACTTGTTATTTGAATGTATAAACTCTCCTACTTTTTCTATTCTCATTCAAGGCAAATCAGAGGGATTTATCAAGAGTAATAGGGGTATTAGGCAAGGGGATCCATTATCACCCTATCTCTTTACTATGGTTATGGAATATTTTTCTATTTTAATGGAAAAGGAAGCTTTTAAAGGTAATATTACTTCTATGAATAAAGTCCAGCCCTATATTAATCATCTTATCTATGCAGATGATTTAATGGTTTTTGTCAAGGCTAATAAGACTAATGCAGGTGCTATTAAGAAAATTTTTGGTAAGCTGTTTAAGTATGCTGGTCTACAACTCAATGAACACAAAAGTAAAGCATACTCAGTAAAAACTGTAGAGATAAAAATGAGATTTTAGAATCTTTAAATATTGTAGAAGGCAGTGTGCCTATTAAATATCTTGGTCTTCCCTTATCTATTAATCAGGTAAGAGATTCTGACTGTTCTATTCTTATAGAAAAAATTCAAGATAAAATGGAAACTTGGTCTTGTAAACTTCTTTCAATAGCAGGCAGACTGGAGCTTATAAAAACTGTTATATATGCAATTATTCTATATTGGATTCAAACATTTCATATTCCAGCCGCCTCAATTAAAAAAATTGAAAGTAGGTGTGCTGATTTTTTATGGAGAGGTAAATACCATAAAATCAGTTGGGATAAAGTGTGCAGGCCTAAAAAAGAAGGGGGATTAGGTATTAGGAGTATGAAGGATCTCATCCTTACATGTCATTTAAAATTATTTTGGAGATTTGTGAATGCAGATTCTCTTTGGGCCAAATGGATGAGATCCAAATACCTTAAGAATGATAATTTTTGGACTGTCTTACCTAAAAATAATCAATCTTATACATGGAAACGATGTTAGAATGCAGAAATATTGATAAGTCTTTTTTGGAAAGAAGATTTAAGTCAAGAGATAAAACCAGTCTTTGGTTTGACCCCTGGTTTAAAAATGAATCATTTGTGAATAAAGTGGGTTAGGATAGTCTAGTTATTTGCGGTGGGGTTTATGATACTGTGGCAATGATAATCAAAGACAATCAATGGCAGCCACAGTTGCATCCTATCACATATCCTCATAAAAATAATATATGTCAAATCCCTATTAATGTTCATGCAGATAGCGACTATTGGGAGTGGATAGCAAATACCAAAGGGAAGTTTTCTTTTAAAATTACATGGGAAAGCATTAGAAATAAAAACCCCAATGTAGACTGGTATAATTGCATATGGAACAAAGTGAACTGTCCCAAAATGGCTTTCTGTGCTTATTTTGCAGTCAACAATAGATTGCCAACTTGGGATAGAGTTAATAAGTGGGCAAAATCCAATAATTCACTATGTTCCCTATGCAATCTAGTAAATGAAAATGCTAATCATTTGTTCTTTGAATGCAGCTACTCTTACTACATCTAGAATAACATTCAAAACATACTGCATATAGCTAACAATGGTCAGATGGGTCTAATTCAAGCCATACAGCATATCAACAACAATTTTAAAGTCAAAAGCTATGAAAGAGATTATGCGAACATACTTTTAACTACTGCGGTGTTTCATATTTGGAAAGAGAGGAATTTCAGAACTCATAATAAGAGTAGTATGAAAAAAGAGCAGAAATGGATACTTATCGAGACAGAGAGCAGAATAATTCTCCATAAATCTCAGAAAAAAATTAGGGATCAAACCAAATTCTATTTCTTAGCTGATGAATGGAGTCATGAAGCTGGCAGCAAACAACTGGAAATATTTCTCGTCCGCGCAAAAGATTCACATGGAAATCATCACTCGTATGAAGCTAACGACCTCCATCAGAGATCTCTAGCTATTGAAAGAGACTCCCGTCTAAATCAGCGAACTTGGGAGACTACCAGGTTGCCATCGATTTCAGATGATTATGCTGCAAGGGGTAAGAAATTAACAAATCTAAGTTGTACAGAACTTAGATTTGCTAATTTTCCCCAGTCCTTAACTCATCAGAGAAGCTACAGCTTTAAGGAGAGCATTGAGGGGATGCGAGGAGAGTTTGACAGCTGCTTATCGTATTGGGAGAGAGGAGAGTCGAGCGGAGTTAACGATAATGGCAGAGAAGCGAAGTAACATTTAGCCGTCACTTCTCTCGCCATTAGAGAATGAAGAGCGATGGAGTGTTTAAGTGTTTGTCGGCTAGGGTTTTGAGTTTGTAATAAGGGTTTCCGGGTTTGAGACCCTGATTTGTATTGTATTGGGCTTGGCCCGTTTACCTCCTTTCAAAAAAAAACTATGGACAACTCATAACTGTTCTTGAAACAGCTGGTTATTATGATCCATTGCAATATCCACTTTTATTACCATATGGAAGTTACGGATGGGATATAAATAGTCAGGATGAAAATGGCAATAAATTTTCATGTCGTGAGTATTATGCTAATATTCTATAAGTATATACAATTTAATATATAACACGTTTTATATATTTATATTTTTTACTTCTTAATATTCATCAATATCTAATGTTCTTTTATAGATTCGAGAAAATGATAAATCGCTTTTTCTTCGAGGCGGACGATTGTTTCAACAATACGTGGTTGATAACTATGTTAAGATAGATACCAACAAGCTAAGATGGTATAGGAGTAATCAAAAAACAATCAGAGCTAAAATGTACCTAGGATTACAAGATGCTTTAGACGCCGGGGAAAATGATGCAAGTGCGTAGTTTGTGAATTTGAAAACCTGCTCTTATATTAAGTACATTTTTATACCTTTACGTAATTAAATTTCATATTTATGAAGTTTTTAACAAATTCTCTTATTTAGGTAATGTTGGAACACGGACAATACTACCTTCGTCTTATATTGGTTGTGCACATGATATGTATCAACGATATCAAGATGCAATGGCTTTAGTAAATAAGTATGGAAAACCCGATTTATTCATTACAATGACATGCAATCCACTTTGGGATGAAATTGTTAGCGAATTACTACCCGGTCAACATCTCCAAGACAGACCAGATTTGACGACAATGATATTTCGTGCAAAATACGAGGAATTAAAAAAAAAGATATTTTTACTGAAGGAGCACTTAGAAAAGTAGCTGCTCAAGTCCATGTGATTGAATTTTAAAAAAGAGGTTTAGCACATGTTCATATGCCAATTATCTTAAAAGACGAAGACAAATTGACTAACCCAGATGAATATGATGAAATTGTTAGAGCAGAAATACCGGATTCTAACGAAGAACCGGAGTTACGTATAGCAGCAATGAAGTGGATGATTCATGGACCATGTGGTACTCAAAATCGAAATTGTCCTTGCGTGAAAAATGGTAGTTGCAAAAGAGAGTATCCAAAGCAATTTTCAAATGTGACTATTCAAGGCACAGATTCATACCCAATTTACAGAAGACCCGATACTGGAAAATCTATTCCTATTGATAGAAATGAAAAGTTGATGGTAGATAACAAATGGGTTTTATCTTACAATCCTTGGTTACTACGTAAATATAACTGTCACATAAATGTAGAGATATGTAGTAGTATAAAAAGCGTTAAATATCTTTACAAATATGTCTACAAAGGTCCAGACTACGTTTCAATGCAAGTTCGACCTGGATCTAACTATCATGGGATACAACAATTTATAGATGCAAGGTGGATTTCTGCTCCAGAAGCATTGTGGAAGATTTTTAGGTTCTCTCTTAGCAAGATATATCCATCAGTTGAACGTCTTCAAATACATCTTCCAAATAAACAAAGTGTTATGTTTTCAAATGATCAAACCATCAATGAAGTTTGGCCGATGAAAGCAACCTACACACAATGCTGACAGAGTTTTTCTGTACAAATTCAATTGATGAACATGCAAGGCAACTTTTATATCATGAATTTCCAGAGCACTATTGTTGGATTAAAAATGAGAAAAAATGGAAAAGAAGAGTATCTAATGTAAGGGTGATTGGTAGTTTTTTTCTTAAGAATACTTTTGAATCATATTAGAGGACGACTTCTTTTAATGATTTACTGACAGTTGACGAAGTTAGAAGTCGAACATTTAAAGAAGCCGCTGAGTAAAGAGGGCTTTTAGAAAACGATGATAGTATTAAAGAATGTTTGACCGAAGCCTCAAGTACAAAGATGCCAGTTTCTTTGAGAGCATTATTTGTTACTATCTTGGTTTTTTGCAATCCATCAGATGTACGAAGGTTATATGATGAGTTTTTCGATCATATGGTAGAGGATTACCAAAATTCAAGTACTACTAACCAAATGCTTCTAACAAATCGTCTTTTGAAAGATTTAAACATGTTACTTCTCCAGCACAACAAAAGCACAACTGATTATGATTTTCCAAATATCTCAAGAGCATATGATTGTAATGAATGTGATAATATTTCAGAGCTAATAGAAGAAGAGTTAGCGATTCCTAATTCCGAGGATGATTTACTGGCTGTTGAAAAATTGAATGAGGAACAATTGAGGGCCTACTATACAATTATGAATGTAATTGTAAAAAAAGAAAAAGGTTTGTTTTTTATAGATGGTCCTGGAGGGATAGGAAAAACATATTTATACCGTGCTATTTTGTCAACGGTTAGAAAAGATGGTGGTATTGCAATTGCAACAGCTTCATCTGGTATCGCTGCAACTATACCACCTGGTCGAAGAATTGCACATTCAAGATTTTAACTTCCATTACAACCAAGAGCGACATCAACATGCTCAATAAGACAACAGTCAAAATTAGCAAAACTTTTAAAACAATCAACTATTCTTATGTGGGATGAAGCTACAATGGTACATCGTTATGCTTTTGAGGCATTTGATAGAACTATGAGAGATATAATGGATGTAGAAGAAACATTTGGCGGTAAAATCCTTATTATGGGAGGAGATTTTCGAGAAGTATTGCCGATTGTGCCTAAAGCAACAAGAAATGAAGCGATTAATGCATGCATCATTAAATCACTTTTATGGGAAAAAAATTAAAGTTTTGCATTTAAAGAAAAACATGCGAGCAGCAAATGATATCGCATATTCAAATTTCTACATTAAATTGGAGATGGTACCAAACCTTCAATCAATGAAGAAATGATTCAAGTACCAACAAATATGGTCATAACGTCAAAAAATGATTTTAATCCACTGTCAAAGTTGGTAGATACAATTTTTCCCAACTTATCAAAAAATGCATTCGACAAAGAGTACATAGTTAATAGAGCATTAATTACACCACTAAATGAATATGTCGACAGGCTCAATGAACATGTACTCAATATATTTCCTGGAAATGAAATCATTTACTATTCATATGATGCAGTAGAAGACGATGCTCGCAATTTATACCAACAAGAATTTCTAAACTCAATCACTCCTGGGGGGCTACCTCCACATTGTCTAAAATTGAAGCTTGGAGCACCAGTAATGTTGTTAAGAAATTTGTATCCGAAAATTGGATTATGCAATGGAACGAGGCTTATATGTAAACAACTCAATAAGAATTGCATTGATGCTGAAATCATCACTGGACATTATGTTGGTACTAGAGTTTTCATTCCAAGAATCCCACTAAAGCCACCTGCAAATTTGAATTACCATTTGTGTTAATACGGTTTCCAATTCGTTTGTGTCCTTCACTATAAAAAAGGCACAAGGGCAAACGATAAAAAATACCGGTGTTTTTCTACCTGAGCATGTATTTGGTCATGGACAACTATATGTGGCATATTCACGAGGAGTTTCAAGCGCTAATACCAAGGTGTTGGTAGAAAAGGGACATGTTGTTGGACGAACCCGAACTTTCACTAAAAATATTGTCTATAAAGATGTTTTACCGACTAGCTAGGAATA
Source organism: Allium fistulosum (assembly GCA_030737815.1). Lineage (NCBI taxonomy): Eukaryota > Viridiplantae > Streptophyta > Magnoliopsida > Asparagales > Amaryllidaceae > Allium > Allium fistulosum. The sequence continues at coordinate 1,001,790,690 of CM060902.1, read as the reverse complement.
AAGGTGCTTAATTCGATCATCATCTACATACATCATCAACTTTCCAAGGTACATCCTCGATGTATTTACCTCTTCTTCTACGCTACCTACAGGTGAATCTATAGTATATGGAATGGAGAAGTTTCGTTTAAACATTTACGTTGCTTCTAGGATTTTTTTTTGTGCCTTTTGAATCTATAGTATATGCAATAGAGAAGTTGTGGGCATGTCATTAACTTTCCTTTCTGATTACGGTAAAAGGTTCATTCATGATTACAGTAAAATGTTTTATCTTCATTGTTTCAGATACTGTTATGGGGAACTTATTGAATTTTATCATTAATTGCTTCATATATTGGATCCTCTAAACATGTGTTTCCAGAAAATTTAAATAGAGATAATATATTTTAAGCCATTGTTGTTTTAACTTCATTAACAGGAACCAATTTCTGAGTTGCCCAGCAGAATTTTAAAATAATGAAAAACCCTCAATTGCTGAGTTGCCCCCGTCAAGAAAAATCCAAAATTACTCTCCTACGCGGTGGTACCACTTAGTGCCTTCAGGGCACCATGTAGTGCCACTGCATGGTGGACAGAAAATTTGAAAAAAAAGAAGTAAAACATAAATTAAGCAAAAAAATTAATGGGTATTTTTGTCATGAAAGTTTTTGTGAAAATACAGGGCAACTCAGTATGTATCACAAGGAAAATTGTTCATTGTATATATGCTAATGTATCAACCCAATGACGTAATGTCGAAAGAGACAATGGAAACAAAATTCAAGTTCCCAACAACAAGAATGCTGGGTTTGTCCCTAATAACCAGGTATACATTATTGTTGCTTATTGTATATTCCACTCAACCTTTTATTACCACACAAAGCTTTCATTGTGCTATTCGGGTATATAAAAGCAAGCACAAGAAATCGTAACATTTTGGCATTTTTACTCCTTGCCATTTTAGCCTAGAAAATTGGACATTTCCAAGAAGTCAACATTTTCATCAACATTAGTTTTATATCCATCCAAGAAGTGAATGGCTCCAAGCCAGGTTTGTATGAAATGTTTTACACTATACATTTCACTTATTACAATATCATTCCTTATTACAATACCAAGACATCGGTAATCTTACTTTTGATAAAGATGATCAGTTGGCTGTAGAGTTTGTCACTACTGCTGCAAATATTAGACTGACTTCCTTTGGGATACCTTTGTATGGACTTTTTGAAGCCAAAGGTATTGCTGGTAACATTGTACATGTTTTTGCTACAATGGATGCTTTCACCTTTTAAACTATATAAGGAGTGAACTTGAATTTGCTTCAATGATTAAATTTAATCTTGATTAGTATTTATGATAATGCAAGTTAAATTCCTATCTTAATAGTTAATGTTTTCATATGCATGGTTATATGAAATATGTAGATTAGGACTTATCATACAATCTGTCATATAAATAGGTAAATGTTCATTTGCATTATGAACAACGATCTAGATGCCAAAGACAAGTAACTATTACTTGAGGTATAAAAAAGTGTGTTGTACAGTATTTGCAGCATATAATTTACTAGACATCCTTTCTCTCTTTAAAATTTTGTAACTTTTCATCTCATATTCTAGTGAAACATTAATAATATTAGCTTTTAACTAACATTACAATGAAGTCGCCTAAATAATCATTAGATTAACATAATGGATTGACCTCCAATCGTCAATCATCAGTATTACTATTAGAAATTATGTACTACATCCAAAATTCAACATTTATCAAACTCAACGGATTGCCTATTCAAAATGTTTTTGTGTCCATCCAAACTAATCCACTCAACCTATCAACTGTATTTTTAACTAATGAATGTATACCTGAAATGGACAATGATACTTTACTTACTGTATACATACTTATGAGAATAGAATATATCATGCTCTGCAATTTTGAAGCGCATCGATACTTTGCAGATAGAATTATCAGGATCACAACCAGTGACTTCCTAAATTGTAGACTAACTTTAGTTGCACTGATGCAATTTACAGCTAAATGTATCATGATAGACAAAGTAGTTAAATAAGTGATCCATGGAACCCTCATCCGCAAAAGTACCCATACTATGCAAAATTGCAAAAAAAGATTCGTATATAACGGTATTCAAAATCTTTACAAATGCCAAAAATCAATATCTGGAAATATCAAATTTTCGATTTTATCCATTTACAATAAACAGATTAGAAGGATTAGACAAACAAATACAATACAATATCCGTTAAAGAAATAAATTCTATGCAAGTTGCATAGATGTGTTATTAGAAATCTCGCTTTGTATCAATTTTTTTTTCTTCCACTTAGCATCATATCTACATATTTCATTCATTAGCTATCACATAAATAATACAAAAATTGAAATCTGAATACTATGTAGAAACAAAAGCAGAAGCAAGCATTGACAATTAGGCTGGCAAAGGTGGAGAAACTGAAGATAAAAGAGCTGAAATTGATGAGCTGAAGCTGGTGAGATGAAGCAGTTTGTAGAGTATGCGCACAGATCTTTCATCTAAACATATATTAAATGCTACAACACAGGCGCTGAAGCAATACTCTGAATCAAAATTATGACATAGAAACGTTGTTGAGACTAGATGAAACTAAGGCAAAAACCATTCTAGAGTAATGAAGCGAAAAGGCAAAATGCAGTGACTATATAGACAGTGCTGCCAGTGTGAAACGAGTATATAAAAGTCTTCATGAGTAAGTATTTGTTCCCAGTCCTCCTATGTCATGTAGTCCTCTTATTTTCTTCTATGGACTTAAATACACGGTGTCAAGTTGTTCTATTATTGTTTTTCTGAGTGGTTGCTATGTTTTCTTCCTACTAATATAGTATAGGTGTAATGTTCTATAATTGTACTTGGTTTCAGTTATTTACTTTCTGTGTAATGTTCATTGTTTCATGTATCTATGTATCTAGCAATGAATTTTATTATCTTCTACTGTACTAGGTTTTAGTTATTAATTTTATGTAAAATGTTCATTGTTCTATGTATCTAATCTCTTCATGCAACATCTGAAAATGAACTATGTACAGTCCCTATATTTGTCCATTTTCCATTTTCCTTCATTGGTACAAGATGCCAGCACATAAATATTGATCAAATACTTCCAGATTCCTTTTATTACATGCCATAATTGTGCTTGAATTTAATATATAAATCATACCATATTTTTCTAACTATTTACTGTAAAAATATTTTGATAATCTTTTTTCATCAATTGTTTGATTTATATTTTAATGCTCCAAACAACCATGACAATATGTATACTAACCCATTAATTGTGCTGGCATTAACAAGACTATTATATATATATTTACTTCCATTACAGAAATGAATTAACAATGTTACCATTATCCATATTTTCTTCATAACGAATCAATAATTTAACCTAACATAATTGTGTAAAAAATTCACAACATATACATAGATAGAAAACTTTATCTGGTAGTAAGTCATACACGAGATATTTGAATATACATTTGAACAAATTCAGCAGTACTTTAGTGAGCAATTGTGTGTGTATGTATATATCAATGTTCTAAGAGGTGAAGGCTTACATGAGATATTTTTTTTGTTTATAAGGCAACGCTTAATTTTCGAGGTTGAGGCGAAACTTTTTCATGTAAATGTTATACACATACATACTATAAATTAAATATAAAATAATATACACCGAACATTTAAATAAGAAACATTAAACATTCAAAGCGGTTCAAACAATATACAATAATTACATATAGAACATGTAATTAAAAACTTTCTAATTTATATATCATTTATTAATAGACATATAAACACAGTTTACTTTGAAATTTGTATAAAACTTAATGCAATTTCATCAACTTAGAAATTGATTGCTTTAATCGCTTTGTGAATTGAATTATTAAGACTCAACTGCTTTGTTGATGTAAAGCCGGATAGTAGTTCAGTTTCGCTTCTTCTTTTTATTTTTCATTTTTTTTTAAATATTTTTATAAACAAGAGTCAAACATCAGAACCACAGATAGAAGTTCATATGTATAACAAAAGCCATGGTGAAAGTCTTATGCATTGAATTCTCCCTATTACTAGACTAGATAGAAGAAGAGACAGAAGAGATGAAGCCATGTTGTGACATGATGATGCATATAATATGTTTCCATGTTAGCTAAAAGAGCATATGGATGTATAAGTACAGGTATCATTTCCATTTCCAATAGTATAAAATAAACTAAAACAAAAGAAACGAATAACAAAACTTTAGTACTATAAAAAAATTGGTTCATGACTGTTCTTCAGTTGTTTTGACCTTCTCAAATGCTGCTTTAGATTCAGTTTATGTAGACAATGATACTATCAAATTTACTTTTAGGGGTTTAACTATAAATGCATGCACATTGTGATTTGCAGGCCCACCCGGGCATGCATATACACTCGTGTTTATAATAATAATGCTAATAAAAACAACAACAATCGTAATAGTAATAATAACAATAAATAAACTAAGTTTATAATAATAATAAATTAAATAATTTTATGAAAATTAATTAAGTTTGTAATAATAACAATAAATGAACTAAGTTTATAAATATTAACTAATTTTCATAAAGCTGAACTAAGTTTAGAATAATACTACTAATAATTATGCTTATAAATTGTAAAATATTAACCAAGTTAACTAAGTTATAATAACGATAATGATGATAATAATAATTATCAACTAAGTTTATAATAAGTTATGAGTTTTATAAAAATTAACTAAGGTTATAATAGTAATACTAATAAACTTTATGATTGCTACTGATACTGTTCTTTAAATAGAACAATTAGATACTATTATAAGAAAACTGGAAGCAATCTGAAGTAACATATTGATGATAACTTAGTTTTATTAACTCAGTTTATTATTATAATAATAATAAATTAATTATCATTTTGTAAAAATTAACTAAGTTTATATTAATAATAATAATTTAACTAATGTTTATGATAAATCACTAAGTTGGTAATAATAATACTTTAACTAATGTTTATGAAAATTAACTAAGTTTATAATAATAATAATACAACTAATAATAATAACAATAACAAAAATCATATTAGCAATATTAACAACTAACAAACAAAGTTTATAAAAATTAATTAAGTTTATAATAATAATAATGCCAATACTAATAAATTATAAATTAACTAAGTCTGGAATAACAACAACAACAACAATAATAATGATAGATGATAAAGTATTAACCAATTTAACTAAGTTTTATAAAATTTAACTAAATTTATGTAATAATAATAATAAATTAAGTAAGTTTATAAAAATTAACTTCATTAATTTATTTTAATAAGAATTAAAAAAGTTCACAAAATTAACTAAGTTCATAATAAATTAACTAATTTTAAAAAATTAATTAAGTTTATAATGATAACATCAACAACAATAATAAATTATAAAATATTCAACATCTTTACATCTAATTCATTTTATAAATTTATAAACTTTATAAAAATCAACAAAGTTTACAGACGAAGGTCGGCAAATTTTATATAATAACTAATTTTTATAAAAAAATAAGTAAGTTTATATAATAATAATAATAATAAACTAAGTTTGTAGAAATTAATTAACTATATAATAATAATTAACTAAGTTTATTAAAGTTAATAAGTTTATAATAATAATACTAGTAACAGCGACAATGACGATAATAAGAACAATAAATAAACTAAGTTAATAGTAAACTAGCTCTTATTTGCACACGACCATTCTAATTTATTGCTTTTGTTAGGAAACTAGCTCTTGTTTAGAATTTTTATTCTTTATCTACAAAGTTAATGTTAGTTTAAAAATCATAGTCTTACTTCTACGGGTTTGGTTACATAAATTCATAAATATATGTGCACATATGCTTGTTTGAGTTAAGTGTGGGTATTTGATGGCTCTTGATTTGCTTTTGGTTCTTTTTATGCTTATATTTCTTTGGAAATGTTAGAGAACTCACTAATATTGCTAAAAGGTATGTTTTAATGCTTAACTGGGTTGCATGTTATGTGACATACAAAAATGCTACGTGACATACAAACTTTATAAGATATATATATATATATATATATATATATATATTATAAAGTTTGTATGTCACGTAGCATTTTTGTATGTCACATAGCTATATATATGAGTAAATATTTGGATAGTTTACCCATGCAGGTGTTTGTGATTTCGATCATGTTTCGATCGCATATAACTATTTCTTGTGTTTGGGATTTTTCCCAGTGCTACCCGCGCAAAGGAGACTCTGGTAGATTTAAAAAAAAATTAGACACTTAGTATATTTTTGAAAAGAAATATTTAGCAAAATGTTTTTCTAATGTAAATATTTCATTTTTTAATTTTATTCATATTCATGTTTATATTCATTTCTAATGGATATATTCATTTCATTTGCAGGTGAGAGAATCAAATATTAGTGATATTTCTTCTTTTAATGCAAACAACTAGCTACTTGTTTTTAATGTACGTATGCAATAGAATATTATGTAGTTAAAACCATAGAATTTTATATGTATGAATTTTTAGTTCTGTTTAATACAATGTGTTATATCTTTATGTTAAATATTTTCTTTTATTTTTCATTATCTAAATGTATTTATGTTTTAGAAATATTATTAATGCAGCATTTTGATATGTATTGACTATATTGGATGTGGCAAATTTTAAAAATGCAAAAAGTAAACCATAGCACTTAAAAAGCATTAGCAAAATTTTACAAAAAAGCGTTATCGAAAGTAAAATATTTATAGTGCTTTTTTCTATAATGAATAGTTCAGTATCTATTATAACATGTCGATATACAGTGTTTATTAAATCGCTATAAAATACTTGCACTAGCAGAAAAAATCGCTATAAAAGATGATTTTTTATAGTAGTATATCTGTGCTATAAATAAGGCATCGTATTTTATAACATGTCGATATATATCGTTTATTTAACCGCATAAAATACATATAATAGCGGAAAAATAACGCTATAAAAGATCCTTTTATAGTGTTTTTTGCGCTATAAACAAGCCATTGTTTTTTATAACATGTCGATACAACGTTTACCGAACCGCGATAGTTATCATTTATAGCGTGCCCCGGTCCTTGTCATCTTGACGACGAGCTTCAGCTTCCCGATCTTTTCTCCTCCTCCATTCTTCCTCAGTTTCTCCGGGTTGGTGGTGACTTGAAGTCCGTTTCGACCCACGTTGTGCATTTGTAAATTGTTCAAGATCTTCATAAAGTGTAACGACCCACTATTTTGGACCATTCAAATCGACAATAAATCCACACATGTCGGACTTGAATAATTCAAAACAATAGATTGTTAATTTAAATTGGCAAAACTCAGCATATATAGTAAATAAAATAATCACAGATCACAGACACAGAGTAATATAAAAATAATGCAGCGGAAACAAAAGAATAGTAGTTCATGAAGCTACTATATATATATATATATATAACAGAGTTAAACAAGATACAAGAGAGGTCTCGAATACATAGATATCTCAATACAATAGTCAAATACAAGATCTAAATATATCACTGGAATCAACTGAATAACTGAAAGCTGGATAGATAGCTGGATCTCCAAGCGAAGCTCCAACTCCAAAGGTGAGTCTCGAATACTGGTACAATCAGTCTGACCCGAGCGTAAAGAAAAACGAAACACTCGAGTCAGGATTAACATTCTTATATCAATAAATCCAACTCAAGTGAAATAACAACTGAAATACAAGTAACTCAAAGGATGTTTGGGATAACCATCCTCTAAGGATCTGTTAAACTATATACTATGTAATAGTGTACGCTAAGTAGATAATGTCTATCAGTAATATAAAGTATCAAAATAGCGTTAAGGCGTTACCATAATCCCCCTTAACACATTTTTATAATGTCATAGTCTATACAGCACCATAAGCCCCACCGTAAACTAGTGGTTATCAGAGGGTACCCCATAGGTATAACACAAAACAAATCTTAGTGGTCGCGAATAGGATAATCAGTATGACAAGGTACATGAGGCGATACCAACTAGGATACTAGTAGATGCCTGATCCGGATTGATGTTAGGCATAGCAGCTACTACCCCAACACCGCGAAACAACACTCCCAAATCAAAGGGTGCACCCAAATCGAATCACATAAGTAATAGATAAGGTATCGAAGAAGTGTGTCCGCTAGAGATGGTGATCCTCAATGGCCCGGCGCGGCTCCTGTTTTAGTCATGTCAGGGGTCATCCAATATCGTTCTCTTTCTTCAGTCAACGCGTTCACCAAAACCATCCACTTCGTTCTGGATCAACACTCCGCGTATATTAGTTATTAAAGTGGTTTTCGGTATCGACAGAGAGTTTGTCCATATCCGATCCCGGTCTCTTTAATAACTACATATTATTACACATTATTACACCGATGGTCATTTAATAAACTTTCAAAATAGTTATATTTCAAAACCGACATATCATTGCCATTTCAAAACCATATCAATACGATATCACTTTCACTTCAAATAAATCCATTTCCAAAATCATAGTACTTTTCCCAAAGTTATAACGCTTTCGAAATCATAGTCTTTTAGAAATCAACACTTTGGAAATCACAGCTTTGAAATCATATCATTTTGGAAATCATAACACTTTGAACTTATAGCATTTTGGAAATCATAACACTTTTCTTTTAAACAGTTTAGATATTAAAATTAGTATATATAATAAAATAGTTTATAAATAAAATAATTTATATTAAAATGATTTATATTAAAATAGTTTATATTACAATAATTTATAAAGTAAAATATCAATAGTTTAAATATAATTTAAAATTACTTTATAAATAAAATAGTTTCCCCAAATTTCACAAATCGATTCAAATTAACTTGAATTCGAAAATTTTAATTTAATCAAATCTCAAATCATCAATTTCAATTCAATTCAATTTCTCAATAAATCATTTCGAATCATAACGATTTCAAATACAGATTTTAAACGCAAAATAAACCATTAAATTTCAATATATTTCAAAGCTTTAAATATTCAATATTTCAAAACTAAATTCGATACTTCTATATATGTATATATATATATCAAATTCACTTAACTATTATTTAGTTTTGAAACATTTACTTAATCATTTAACAAAATATCCTATTTAAATATAAGTTTGAAATATCCATTTAAGTCATTTTAATCAAATTCAAGTTATAAAATATATCATTCAATTTTCAAATTTAATAAATTTCAAATCAACCTTATTTAAGTAAAATTCTTAAATAAATATAATTTCAAATCAATTTCAATTTATCTTTCCAACCTAAATCATTATAAACTCTATATTTGAAAATATAAATTTACATAAATACTTAAACATTATTTTATATTGATTAAATCGACTTTATTAAATCAACTTTATTAGATCTTTAAAATCAATATTTATTACAACCATATATTTCCTTCAAAACCATAGAAATCAATTTCAAAATATTTATATATATACCAACGGTGTCTGTATAAAATTTTCTACCCTTTGGTCAAGTGATACGGATATTTATCATTTCAATCCGTAATTTAAATTATATACGGGTATATATCTTTTCAACCCGTAATCCCAAATTCAATGCAATTGAATATCGCTTGGGTTTATCATTTCAACCCATAACGATTTTCTCCTATTCTAAAGTCCGTTCGGGTATGTATCATTTCAACCCATAGTGAATTCTATACTAACAGGGAACTTGCAGAGTGATAACAGATATGATAATAATATAACAGACATATATCATCTATATAAATAACATATAATGGTGTCAGATGTCACAGGTGAACAGATACATATAATGGCATATATATAGCAATATAAATAACAGATAATGGTGTCAGATGTCACATGTGAACTGATACAGGTAATAGCATATATATAACAGTATAAATAACTAACATCAGCATATTTCAATTGTCGTTTCAATTGAAATCAAATTTAATAAATAAAAGAACGTTAATCGTGAGTGATTTCTCACCTTTCGAGGCTGGAGATATTTGACGATGAAATGAGTTATGAATCCAAAGCGAAGTTAGATTAGCACGAGTTTGGCACGAAAAGCTGATAAATGGGAATCGATGAAACACATTAGAACCCGATTTATAGTTATTTCCATGAATAAATATTTTTGTATAACTTATGTATCAACCAACAAACCCCAAAATTTTAGACTGAGAAAATATAAACACTATACGTTATTTTAAACAATATTTATTATAAAACAATACAAACCTATATAAATGTCTGTATAAACTTATATATATATATAGTTAATATATAAACTGACTCATCAACTTATATAATAAATTGTATACAACAGGTGCTTATATAAATAGATACTTATAACACAGTTAATAGAACAAACATATCTATCTTAAACACTGATATATATTTTACAAACTATATCTACACATTACATTTGACTTAGAATCAAAATATATACTATCATCTATCACTAAAATATGTTGTATACGTGTTGTGTAGGCAAGTTACAAAATATACGTTAACAACAAAATATATTGTTTAAGAAATCAATACATATATAACAACCACGTTAATGTTTCAAAATATAACAGTAGCTTTTATAAGCTTACATACACATACTGTAACAATAACTAATATGTATAAGGATATATATATATATAATTCAAAATAAATAAATATATATATATTATATATAATCTATATAACTATCAATATAGAAAATTTCAAATACATAATTTATATACCAAACAGAACTAAAATATATAACAACATACTTAACATATATTTTCCAAAAATCAGTAACCTATATAAACTTTACAAACATCATATATAACCAGGACAGATGTATACCTTTATTATATAACAACATATAAACTATAATATAACACATACTATATAAATACTAATATATAACTTACATATATATAAGTTTATGTATATAGTAACTAGTATCTTGCGTGCATAGGCTTATAAACAACATGGACAGTAACTTATATTATTATAATATGTATAATATAAAATATACCTCAGCAAAAGAAGACTTCAAGTGACAGGGGAGAGAGAAAAGATTGGCTGCTCTCAGGTCAGGGTAGAAGGAGCGAGGTTGCTGGCGCTCGGAGGAGGAAGGTACCGGGAGGCCGATGAGACAAGGCGGAAGGAGAGCTGCGGTGGTCGGCAAGGTTGGAAGATGCTTCGACCGAGGGTGAGCATGTTGTTATGGGCGTGGCTTCATTGTTGAGGGTGGAGCAATTTTGGTGAGGAGGAGCCGAAGAGGTTGTTGGCCAAATGAATGAAGAGAAGGCAGAGGAAAAAAATGTTTAAGATGAAGGGAGAGAAAAAAAATGAAGAGGCAGAAGAAATGAAGAATGAGAAGAATAAAGGTTTGGCAATGGGTAAATGTTTTGACGCAAAAATGAATGTGCATTGCTCAACCGGTGGCCTTTCAATTCCTAACGTCAATTCAAGTGACCATTACCATTCTAGCCCATTTTAAATAAATAAGCTAAATACAAAATAAGTTCAAATCCAAAAGGTTGAAAATGGTTACCGATACGGTTACCGGATTCACGAATTCCGCTGTGTACCAGGCATCAATACACCGAATTGAATATACCGTAGAGATCAGCACGACGAGATGGTCAAAATGGTATACAGATATCAGCGATATGATTGAATTATAAAAATTCGAATTTTCTACTAGCGAAAAATGCAGTAAAAACGTAGAAAAATAAGATCGACGGAGCTAAAGAAGTCCGAATTTGGAAAAACAAAAAATGACGTCTTGCTCTGAAGATGATTTAGAATTTTTCTATGTAAACAAATTTAGGTTTTGAAAACATTTTTCATCAATTTCTAACTGACTAAATTGAAATAAAAATTTTCATGAAATAAACTTTCATATTTTTGGATGAAAATTTATCAGTTGCTATGTTTAACTAGACGCATTTCAAATATCAAATTTATATTTCAAAATTTTATTGTTTAAATTTCACAAAATTTCAATTAAATATATAAATAAAACAAATAAAATTATTAAAAATTTACGGGTCGTTACATAAAGTCCATGGCCTCGCATAGTACCTAATATATAAAAATAACGAAGTAACTTTAGCAATAGAAAATGAGCCTAAATAATGCATATATGAGTGTATGTGACCCTAGTGTAGTGTGTAACGTGTCGTAAGCGGCCTAAAAGGACTTCACAAACCGGATTGGGAAGCGACTATAGTGTGAGTCAGGCTAACTCTAGAAACAGCATGACCAGAGTGAGAAGACAATCCCTCGAACTCAAAATCATCTCCCATGAGTTCTGCAATGTCCACATAAACGTTGCTCAAGTCCCCAAAGTTGATATCAGTTTCCTTAGATGGAGAACCATGAAGTCGTTTGGCCGCTGGGGGATCACTTTAGCAATAATCTCTTAGGGAGGTGAATCCAGGAGAATGGGACTCATTCCCGAAGTTTCATCACATGATTCGAAATTTCCTTCCCTTAAGCTTGCATCAAATTCCTCATCGCTAGAGGAGGAACGTTGCCACTCCAGCTCTCAATTTTAGGCCGTTATTGATGACCGTTTTTGTTGTATCTTTCCTTCTACGGTCGTCATAGATATCTATCGATCCCGGGCCTCCTTCATTCTTCATCTGATCAGCTCAATCTTCTTTGTTGCTTCTCCAATAAAATCTAGACGTAGAAAAAGCTTGTCTCCAGTCTCCAACCAACAGGATAACAATCGACACTATGTGCCATATAAAGTTTCAAACGGAGCCATGCCGATTATATCTTGATAATTGTTATCATAAGCAAACTCAACAAAGCATAGATGGTCCTCCCAATTACCACCAAACTCTAGTACATGAGTATAAAGAAAATCCTTAAAAACCTAGTTTACTCGCTTCGTTTGTCCATCTGTTTGTGGATGATATGCTGTACTAAAATTCAACTTTGTTTCCAATGCTTCTTGAAACTCTTCCAAAATCTATTGGTAAACAAAGGATCATAGTTGCATACTATGGAAGTGGGAACTCCATGAAGTTCCATTACTTCCTTTACGTATAACTTAGCTAGATAAGGTGTAGGTCGATTTTACTTCACCGGTATAAAGTGCGCTAACTTGATCAACTAATCTACAACTACCCAAATGCTATTATGTCCTCTTTTTGATCGTGGTATACCATCTATAAAATCCGTCAACAGTTATAACTACAAAAAGTTAAAACTACCCTGATGGATTTATATAAGTTCATTGTGGATATATGAATACACTCGTACCAGATCCGATTTCCATTCATAAATTTCTAATGGCTGCAATAGACTACTGGGTCTCTGGTGGTCCACCTTCACTAACTGGCACGTCATGTACTCCTTAACAAATTTTCTCATATCATATTTCGTACCTTCCCAGTAGTAGAGTTGCTTCATGTTTATGTATATTTTTTCACCGCTTAATTGTATGGTGTATCATGATCTATAGTAGTCTTCCAACACTTCTCTTCAGAGAATATTAAAATCAAGTACTACTAACATGTTCCTTCTCCCTAAGCATCTAAGAGAGTCTAGAGAATAGTTGGCCCGTTCCTTCTCCCTAAGCATCTAAGAGAGTCTAGAGAATAGCTATCCAAATCTTCACCTTTATCTGTAGATTTCAGTCTCTGAATAAGTGCTAATGTAATTGGATCTTTCTTCTGTGCTTCTATGATCTAGTCAATCAGAGATGGTCTTGCTACTAAGCTATCCATTACTGCTACTGAACCAACCATAGAGTGTTTGTCTTGAATCTCACACATAAATAATGTCTCAAGATCCTTCCATTCAACCATCATAATGGAGACTACAACTTGATGCTTTCGACTCAATGCTTCAACAACTTGATTGCCTTTACCAGGTGTGTACTGGATCTCAAAATCGTATGCTGCTAGAAATTCTAATGATTGCTAATGTCTCATGTTATGATCGTTCTATGCAAACAAATAACTCAATGACTTGTGATCTGTGTATAGCACAAATCATTCTCCAAGCAAGTAATATCGCCAAATCTTCATTACAAACACTATAACTGCTAGTGCTAAGTCATTTGTTACATATATAATCTCGTTGGGCTTAATTGTCTTGATGCATATGCCACAATTCTTCCCTTTTGCATTACTAGTGCACCTAATCCAAAACCACATGCAACTGTATAAACTTCCAAGTCCTGGCTGCCTTTAGGTACTATAAGCACATGTGCATTCATAAGCAACTCCTTCAACTTTAAACAAGCTTCCTCACACTTACCCATCCATTGGAACTTCACTCCATTCCTGGTAAGGTTGGTCAAAGGCTATACAATCTTTGAGAAGTCTTTGATGAATCTTTGATAATACATGGCTAATCCCATGAAACTCCTAATCTTCAAACATATTTCATTCACGCCATTCCAAGTTCTGTATCGCTTCTACCTTTGCTAGGTCTACTGAGATGCCCTCTTCTGAAAGAACTTGGTCTAAGAATTTAACTTGCCTCTACCAAAAATGAAATTTGGAGAACTTGGATTTTCACTTATTCTACCTTAATATCTCTAACGCCATCCTAAGGTGCATCTCATGCTCATCAAATTTAGAGTATACCAGTATATCATCTATGAACACTAGTATGAACTTATCCAAGTAGTCTTTGAAGATTCTATTCATCAAATCCACAAAGTAAGCCAGAACGTTTATCAAGCGGAATGGCATCACTATCCATTTATATAAGCCATATCTGGTTCTGAACGAGGTCAATGGAATGTTCTCTTCAACAGTTCTAAGCTGATGAAATCTCGTAGCTAAGTTTAATTGTGAGAAGATCATAGCTCTACTCAGTCGATCGAACATATCGTTGATCCTAGGAAGGGGATATTTATTCTTAATTGCCAACCCATTCAACTTCCTATAATCGATACACAACCTGAGGGATCCATCTGATCATTTTACAAATATAACCTCCAGGGTGAAATGCTCAATCTAATAAAATGCTTCGACTTTAGTCTAGACTGCTGCTTCTTAAGCTCTTTGTTTCCCTTTGCGGATATCCTAGTCAAAGGTCGACTAACAGGTCGAGCTCCAAAAATAAGACCTATTTGGAACTTAATAGCTCGCTTATGAGGGAGATCTTTTATGGGTTCAAAGATATCTAGGTATTCTTTAACCACTGGAATTTGAGCAATTTCATACTCATCATGAGCTTCGATAGCAAAAGGAGATCCGCTAGAATCTTCAATAACACTCCAAGGTCTATTCTTACTTTCTCCTTAGAATCTGAATGGCTAAGAGTCACAATCCTTTTAGGACATAAAAGATGTGCCTTATAATGATCCAACCAATCCATCCTAAGGATGATGCAAAATTCCATGTATTCAAATACATGTAAGTCACAATGAAAAGAGTAACTACCCAAAAGCAATTCAACATCTTTTCACAACATCTTGAGAGTTGCATACCCTCCAATTGGATTCACAACCCTCAAAGATGTGACTAAGTATACCACATCATGATTAATTTTATCAGCCAGTTCTTTCGGTATGAATGAGTGTGACACACTTATATCGAATATAACTCTAATAGGAAAACCTCTAAATAGAATTGTACCTTCAAGAACTACAGGTGCCTTTCTTTTAGCTTGAGCGGTTTGTATCATTCATCTTCCCAGTCTTCTTCTCTATTATAGAAAAAATATAGCTAAGATGTCCCACTGCTCTACGGATCCTACACTTAGGCTGGAATGATGCTTTTTGTGATTTAGAATGTTTGTCTGCATTATGCCCTCCTTCTCCATAATTATAGCATAGAATGTGACCCTTGGATTGAGGTTGGTTATCAGCTATTTTGGTCCTTGCCTATTTCTGCTTGAAGAACCTTAGCCTTTGCTATTTGAATGGAAATTTCCTTTTTTATCCAAGAATAACCTTGGTCTTTGGCTATTTTTCCTCATCGCTACCCTTCTGGGCCTTCTCCTCTTCCTTAAGCCTTACTGTTGTATCCATCAGCATCTCAAAAGTGACTTCCAACTGAGGTAGTAAGGGTTTCCTTAGAGATTTTTTAGCTTATAAACAAATTTCTGATTCTTTTTTAGCAATGTGTTAATGAGCTCAATGCCATACTTAGATGAGGCTTCAAATGTAGAAACATACTCTGCTACAGGCATTTTGTGCTTTTTTAGATCTATAAACTTACGAGTCATGGCCACCTTTTCAGCTTTTGGAAGAAACTTCCCCTCAAATTGGCTCTTGAAATCATCCTAAGTCATCTTTGACTCTTCAGTCTCTACCACCCAAAAGCTCTTACCAATCCAGAGCTCTTTCCTAAAGCTGGCTAGAAGCAACTTAAACTTTTTGCTGGTTAGTAATGCCCATACGTGTGAAGATGCATTCACACGTCTTCAGCCAAGCCTGCACTCCTATCACCCCCTCTATGCCCTTAAAAGTTTCTCCTTCAAGTTTATCATAGTCGTTGCACAACCTGGAAAAATCAAACCGTGGGGTGGGAGGATTCGGACTAGCGGAAGCGCTTGACTGCTGGATGCTCCTTAATAATTCCATAAGCTGCTCTGTAGTCATATCGACTCCCCAGATCCACTAGACTCACCTAGGTCTGCATGACCAACATAAGGACCAGCCATTCCTTACTATTGTACATGATTGAGATATATTTATTAAGGACATTTAAAAATAATAATATACCAAATTACACAAATAACAAATACGCACCCAAAAGACTATACCCTCTAATCACCATGTATACATAGATAATATATTTAAGTTAACTACCCAACTCCCAAGGGACAAGGTATCCTAAGTCCTTCTAGGCCAATGACTTTAAGATCTGTATTGGAATGAACCTGCTCTGATACCAAATTGTAATCTCAACCTCTATATCCATACTACCCAAGAGTATTACGAAGTAATACTATCGAACAATATGGAGAATGAAGCGATATGGGGTGCACACGTGAATATTCCCTTGGACTAACACCGGTTCATATCTCATGGGTGTACGCGGTCTTGGTGCAAAGCAATAAACACATGTGCTTTCAGGACGAACAATACATAATCATGGATATAATATCATAGAATGTAGACTTGGAATGCAGCAGATAAATTATAATATATAACATAATACATAGTTCATGGGCTACAAAATGATAGTCTCTAGCCCAATATACAATACATCATCAAATACTACATAACAAATACATCAATGAGGCTAAAAATGTATAAGGTATGTATCATCCTATATCTACTGCTAGCCTCCCCAAAGTTCCATCAAGCTCGGACATCACTGGGTACCTGCACCTCAAATTTCTCGGACTAACCCAGGTATTACAAATAACACGTGGGTCAGACTATGTCTATAATGATGTATTAGAGGTGAGATATGTGAAAGTATCATAAATATAGTCCATGGATATGTAAAGGTCAATAGTCTAAATACCATATAATCAAGTGCAACATATATCAAACAATCCTTGTCACAAATATATATATCAACATACAAATATATATAACTCAAATCTAGTGGTGACGCGAATCGACTATACGGTAGACCAAGTCCTTAATAGAGTCATCTCATAATGAATGAGTTATACCACCAAAATCTACGCTTAAGTGAGTGTATAGACAATATATACTTATCTACCACTTAGTTTAGAACCAAATGGGTGACTGACGGGTAACCGCATGCTCAAGGAGCTTAGATCTGTCCACCTGGATCCACTCCTACAGCCTTCAGTTAACTCCTTGGTAATCGTGACAATACACACCTAATGTGCTTGTGGACGCGAGAACTCCTAGTCACGATCCGGGATCACACCTTATGGTGAGAGACTACTAGGCCTAGGGCAACCTCCATAAAGGCTAACCACCCTACATCTATCACCTAAAAAGTTGTCATAGATCTGGGGCGCGTCCCCACAATCAGGCCGTGAAGGTGGACACTGGACTAATCTGGTTTTTGCTAATTTCTAATCATATCCCAAAGTATTTCATGATAGACAAGTAGATAATATCTACACAAATATATGGGTACACCCCCATGTTTCAATCATCCATCTATTTGCTCTACCCGAGCATCACCTCACATAAGTATAAACCATATCCATATTCCCGTGTATTGACTGTCATCTACTTACACTGAATAACCAAATAAGTATCACATCAGCCCATACCACCGGGTCATATTAGTCCGTTTATTCAATGCCCGTAAACTACACTCTATCCACTCAAGATATCTATGCAATAAATCTAATGGATAATCGAAAAAGTGTTATAGAAAGTCCCATACCAAATGGCATCACCTTATCCATTTAGTCAAATTCCTCATTATACAGAAATGAAAATACATGTAAGGTAATCTAAATATTTTTATAAATATATATTGTATTTGAAAATATAAATAATTAGTTTAGAATAAAAAAGAATAAGTTTTGACTTAAATAATATAAAGTAATATCCAAAAGAATATATAAACACTATAGAATTCCTTTGTAAGTCTATAATATAAGTTATATAATCTTTATCAATTTTTATAAGTACATTTGATAATTTATAAACAAGAATTTATATCCTTTTTAATTTTCCATTTAAATAATTTTATTAAATTCAATTTATTTAATTATTAGACATTTTAAATAGGGTCATTTCACCAGAAGGACAAACTTTGCAGTCCAATTAGTTTCTAGGACACACATTCAAAGAAATTACTTTCAAGGCCAAAGTGTAACGACCCGTAAATTCCAGTGGTTTATTTATTTAGTTTATTGAATTTTTGTGAAATTTTAAAAATAAAATTTTGAAATAAAAATTTGATATTTGGTATACGTTTAGTTAAACACAGCAAATGGTAAATTTTCATCAAATAATATGGAAGTTTATTTTCTTGTGTAATTTTATTCAGTTAAAAATCGATGGTAATAAAATGTTTTCCAAACCTAAATATTTTTACATAGAAAATTTGTAAATCATCTTCTGAGTGAGACGTCATCTTTCGTTTCATCAAATTTGGACATCTATTGCTCCGTCGATCTTATTTTCAGCAAAATAGCAACACTTTGGTACCGATATCGACTTTTGATCGGATGTTCGTACAACTGACATTTGTATACCGTTTTGATCATCTCGTCGTGCTAATCTTTGCGGTATGTTCAATTCTGTGTTTTAAAGTCCGGTACGTGGTGGAAACCACGAAACGGTTAATCACATCAGTGTCCGTTTTTAAGTCATTTCATTCCGAGACCTTTTGTTTTCCCTAGTCTATTCATTTTCCATCATGCTAGCTTTCAGCCACTTATTCAATATGAAAGTTCACTCGAATTGATGTTAGAAAATGAATAGTCATTCGTTGATAATAAATGTACAGTTTATATCTTTGGGGCGTGCATTCTATTAATTGCCTGACTTCTCTCCAAATCATTCTCACCTCCTCTTTTCATTCTTCTTCTACAAAAAAGATTATCACAGTAAGTTCAAAGATATTTTACTTTTGCCTCACCTCCTCTCCATAACCGGCCACCATCACATCATTCCCACCACCAAATCAAGCAGCTCCGACTTTACTCCGCCTCAAAAATTCCTCCTCATCTATCACCTAACCTGCTCGTTCTACGCCATCGAAGCACCATAGCAGTTCCCTATATATTTCGGCCTTTCTTTTCCCCCTAACTTTCCTCCGCCTCCGACTCAAGCATAGCAGTCACATTGCCAACAGCACGCAAGTTCGGCCACCACCCAGATCCTCCATCGCCCGCCTTGCCTTCGTGGCCACCGTGCCCTTCACTTCTCCTTCTATGTATTGGTATTGGATGCGTACATTCTTGCTTGCAGTATTTTATATTTTGTTAACATTCTGTAAGTTTTTTTCTATGAAAATTTAGATGTTACTAGATCTAAATAATTACTCTTCAAATAATATATATATTCACATATGAAGGTTTGCACATATACATATGTTTTCGTATCAACTTTGTATATATGTTGTTCGCATACTCAAGTCTGTTTGTATATAAGTTGTCACATATATAGTTAGTTTATTTTCATGCATATATAAAAAAATACTTTATAGTTTCTATATATATATTATGTACAACTTGTTGTTGTATATGAAACATGAATTTTGTTAGTGAGTTGGCTGTTGTTTATATATATGTGGTAAAGTAAAGCTTTATGTTGGTCTGCCTTGATATATATTTTTTAGTATTATTTATGTATATATATTATATATTAATATATTTTGGTTGCAGCAGTTTGATTGCATTGCATCATATAGTTTTATAATTATAGTTAGAATTTGTATATTTTCTCTATGGTTATATATTTGTATATGTTATATGTTATATATTGGTATAAGCTATAGTGCATATATATATATATATATATATATATATATATATATTTCCATACAAACTGCTTTGTTTCTTCTGTTTATTATCTTACGGTTGTGTATATGCGAATATATATATGAGGTCCTACATTAATTTATGATATATTAACATTTTGATTTTGTATATTACGTTTTAAAGTATCATTATATACGTCATATTATAAGTTTGCCTGATTAGATCTGTTCATTATTTCTAAATTTTTATAATATAAAGCAAACTTGTTTGCTTATATATCAGATTTTATATTTTGGTTAGGAAGCTATATTTATATAATATATTAATATATATACTGTATAAGTTCGTATGAAATGTTGTTTGTATATAAGTTATGATATAGTATATTTCGTATAAGTTTTATGTGTTGTAGCCTACCAGTGTTGTGTAATCGTATATGGGAATACTATAATATAGTTTTGAGTATGTATATTTATCTATATATATATATTAAGTTATGTATATTAGATATGTATATAATATATTAGTTCATTTACTCAAGTCATACAGTTTTACATCAAGCAGTTTATATATTATAAAGTATATGAGAGTTGTATATAAGACATTTGTATATATATATAGATATGTATATAAAGATTTTATTTTGTGTTTTAAAATTTATTTTGGTTTAAGAAAATAATATATATAATTTCGTTTCAACTTATATCAAAACTGATTCTGATTAGTTCTCATCGATTTCCCATTTTTCAGCTTTGTCCGTCGTGCCTGTTTTCTTCATCGAATCATGTCCATCTAGCTTTGCTTTGGATTCGTAACTCATCTCATTCTTGTTCATCTCTAGCCTCGAAAGGTGAGCAATCACTCACGATTAATGTTCTTATATTTATTAAATTTGATTTCAATTGAAACGACAATTGAAATATGCTGTTGTTAGTTATTTGCATTTTCTATATATATGCCATTATCTGTATCTGTTCACCTGTGACATCTGACACCATTATCTGTTATTTATATTGCTATATATATGCCATTATCTGTATCCGTTCACCTGTGACACATGACACCATTATTTGTTATTTATATTGATGATATATGCTGTTATGTTATTATCATATCTGTTATCACGCTGCAAGTTCCCTGTTAGTATAGAATTCACTATGGGTTGAAATCATACATACCCGAACGATCTGTAGAATAGGAGAAAATCGTTATGGGTTGAAATGATAAACCCAAGCGATTTTCATTGACATTGAATTCGAGATTGTGGGTTGAAAAGATATATACCCGCATATATTTTAATTTGCGGATTGAAATGATAAATATCCGTATCACTTGACCATAGGATAGAAAATTATATACAGACACCGTTGGTCTATATATAAATGTTTTGAAAATGATTTCTATGATTTTGGAAAGAAATATATGGTTTTATAAATATGGATTTCAAGATTTATTAAAGTTGATTTAATCAATATAAAATATGTTTAAGTATTTATATAAAATATATGGTTTTATAATATGGATTTCAAGATTTATTAAAGTTGATTTAATAAAGTTGATTTAATAAATATAAAATATGTTTAATTATTTATATAAAATATATATATTTTTAAATATAGAGTTTATAATGATTCGTGTTGGAAAGATAAATTTGAAATTGATTTGAAATTATATTTATTTAATAATTTTACATAAATAAGTTTGATAAAAAAATGACTTAAATGAATATTTCAAATTTACATAGATTGAAATGGGATATTTTGTTTATTTAAATTTGTAAATTGAAGTTGTATTTAGATGTTATTGAAATGATTAAATAAATATTTCAAAACTAAATGTTAATGAGGTTAAATTTAGACATAAATGGAATTATCGAATTTAGTTTTGAAATGTCGAATATTTAAACCTTTGAAATATATTAAAATTGAAATGGTTTATTTATGGTTCAAATATGTATTTAAAATCGATAATTTGAAAGGGTTTATTGAAAAACTAAATTGAATTGAAATTGATGATTTGGGATTTAATTAAATTTGAATTTTGAAATTCGAGTTGATTTTGAATCGATTTGTGAAATTTGGGGAAGCTATTTTATTATGTAAAGTATTTTAAACTATATCTAAAACTATTTATATTTTACTTTATAAATTATTTTAATATATAAACTATTTTAATATAAATCATTTTCAATATAAATTATTTTATTATAAACTATTTAACTTATAACTATTTTATATAAACTATTATTTTATTTTATAAACTATTTTATTATATATACTAATTTTAATATCTCAACTGTTTAAGAAGAAAGTGTTATGATTCCAAAACATTATGATTTCTAAATTTTGATTTCCAAAGAATTATGATTTCCAAAGTGTTTGATTTAGAAAGTGTTATAACTTTGAAGTACTAAGATTTGTAAATGGATATATTTGAGATGGATATATTTGAAATGGAAATGATATCGTATTTGGTTTTGAAATGGAAGTGATATCGTATTGATATGGTTTTGAAATGGCAATGATATTTTGGTTTTGAAATATAAACTATTTTGAAAGTTTATTAGATGACCAATCGGTGTAATAATTACGTAGTTATTGAAGAGTCCGGGATCGGTTAGGGACATACTCTATGTCTAAACCGAAAACCACTTTAATAACTATTATACGCGGAGTGTGATCAGAATGAAGTGGTTGGAATGATGACGTAGCTGGATTTGAAGAAAGAGAACGATAATGGATGACCTTGACACTTGTGTCAAATTGGAAATGACTTAAACAGGAGCCATGCCGGGCCCGTGAGGTTAGCTACCTCTAGCGGACACACTTCTTCGTCAACTACTCATTACTTGTTTTGATTGGTGCGCACCCTTGAATTTGGAGTGTTGTTTCGCGGTGTTGTGATCGTTGCGGCGATGCGTTCTCACCAGTCCGGATCAGGCAAACGATAGTTTCACTACCTTGGGTATTGCCTCATGTGCCTTGTCATACTCGTATCCCTATGCGTGACCACTATGATTTGTTTCCTGTTATACCTATGGAGTATTCCCTGACAGCCCACTAGTTTACGGTGGAGTTTACAGTGCTGTATAGACTATGACGCTTATATAAAATGTGCGCCTTAACGCTATTTTGATACTTTATATTACTGATAGGCATTATCTACTTAGCGTACACTACTATATATAAATAGTTTAACGGATCCTTAGAGGATGGTTATCCCAAACATCCTTTGAGTTACTTGTATTTTCAGTTGTTATTTCACTTGAGTTGGATTTATTGATATAAGAATGTTAATCCTGACTCGAGTGTTTTGTGTTTTGCTTTACGCTCGGGTCAGACTGAGTGTACCAGTATTCAAGACTCACCTTTGGAGTTGGAGCTTCGCTTAGAGATCCAGCTATCTATCCATCTTTCAGATATTCAGTTGATTCCAGTGATGTATTCTGATCTTGTATTTGACTATTGTATTCGAGACTTCTGTTGTATCTTGTTTAACTCTGTTATATATATATAGTAGCTTCATGAACTACTATTCTTTTGTTTCCGCTGCACCATTGTTATATTATTCTGTGTTTGTGATTTTGTGATTATTTATTTATTTACTGTATATGCTGAGTTTTGCCAAATTTTAAATAACAATCTGATATTTTGAGCAATTCAATTCCGACATGTATGGATGCGAATGGTTGAAAATACCGGGTCGTTACAGTTGGTATCAGAGCTCTGGTTTTAGGCAAAACTCAACATATAAAGTAAAATTCAATTACAGAATCACTTTCGTTTGAGCTTGAATTCCTTCTTCTTTGACTCGGTTTCTTTGAATTTTGGAACGTTTCCTTCGGTTCCAAAGTCCATTCGTGTCTCCCCTATTCGTGTCTTTTGATTCTGGAGTATCCCATAACTCCACTTCGAATTATCTCTATAATAAATCGGCAGTCTCGCCAATCATTGAATGATTTGTAAAGGGGTGAAACTCCTTTACAATAAGCATTGATTCACCGGAGATTTTGTATCGTCGGTTTACGATGCTGTTATCTTTTGTTATACCCAAATTCTATCTCTGGCGATCGAATGTCGATTTGCCTCAAAATTCTACATCGATCTTATTTATGAAGTCACGGTTGACCCGGTTAAGTTTTCCCGCGATTTGTATAAGTTTATCCATCTTCCTATTTGAAATTTAATCATCTTATCTCCCTATCGAGCCTATCTTCGAATTTGAATTCTTTGATTTAGGTCCCTTTAATTTGAATTTCTATCCTTGCTTTGCAATCCATTCTTGTATCGTCGAGCGAGGAAGTATATTTGTAAACAAAAAAAAATGTTTTATATATTGTGTTGTTTGAGTTGTTGATGTTGATTTGGGTTTTCGATCGATTCGTCTAATCAACGCTATCGATAGGATTTCCAAAACACTTGAACAGAGCAAACTGACACAATATTATTTTCAAATTTTTGTAAATGAAATAAATTTGTATGATTATATTATAAATATAAAAGTAAATTTTTCTGGAATTTAATAGTTAATTAAATTGGTTGTTTGAATGATAATATTTGATTATCATTTATTGTTCTAAATGAATTTATAAACACGGTTTATAAATTGATTTCGAATTTGAAATGAATTTAATTCAGAAATGTGAGAATTTAGTTTACGATGATTTCAAACTTTGGTTTTATATTTTAAGGTATAAATTATTGAAAGTATTTTCGAATAGAAATCGTTTCCAAAGAATTTTAAAAGTCTAAATCAGTACTCTCCTCTTTTGTCGCTGGAAAATAATTTCGGTGATGACTGCAGCATCATCGACATTCATTTTCGAGTTTCGAAGTGGAAAGACCATTCTGTAGCTTTGCTACATTTTTGTTTTGGAAAATTAATTTGATTTGGATTTCCGAAGTATGACTTGATTTATAATATATATATATTGGTATATGATCATAGATTTAATTTGGTATATATAGTATATATACTTATATTTAAATGGTTTGAATTGAAATCGGAAATTTAACACTTAAATTCTTGAATAAATTTAAATGGTTTTTATGGAATTTTGTATTATGACATTTTTATGGTTTTGAAATAAATGGGTACACTTTGCTATTATATTTTGTTCCATCTACTGTGAGATCTAAATGTTTAATTATGGCTCTATACTCTTACTTTCTTGGTTCTACTAGCAACTTACCTTAGAATGGATCTATGTTTCGATGGGTCTTTTCTAGATCGAAATTTAGGCTGGTTCCAGGGTGGGCTGTTACATTTGTAATCAGAGCCTAGGTTACCCAATCAACAGGGAAAAACTATGTGTATGAGAGACGTATTTTTTATTTAGAAAATGGTTTTCAAAAAAGAGTTTTCAAAGAATTCTTACTATACACACACACACACACCCTATATCTTCTTGAACATAAGCATATACACTAGGCAACCTTTTTCTTTCATCATGTAAATACTTTCTTAGGAAATCGTCACTAAAGGTTTAATCTACGGATAGTTGATATGGCTGATAATCAATCTTATTCCGGACAAGGGAACCTTACTCGCGGAAGACTACCCATTCGTGGAATGCCCAAATGGTTTATACAATACTTAGGACTATCGAGCAGACTCATATTCCTCCAGCTACACTGATAGCACCCACTGCCCCGCCCATCGATGCAGCACCCTGTCCTGTTAACTTTCCTAAGATGTGCTAGGACTTTCTCAATATAGGAGGGAAGACATACTCTGAAACTGAAGAATATTTGGAAGTTAAATCTTGGATTAGTAACTGCGAGAAGTTATTTAGAAAGTTTAGTTGGGATGATCAGCTAAGAAGATGAATAGCAGTTTGGCACCTCAGGGAATAAAGTTTTCTTGTTTTAAGAAGAAATTTTTTCTAAACTTCCTTCTTTCCGTATCTACCTTGTTAGAAATTTTGTTATTAGGATATTCATCCAAGTAATCTTATCGTGTCTTATCTTAGCTTGTCTTTGTCTTCTCTGTACCTTAATCCTAAAATTCATTCTTGATATTTCCAGGATGAATCGTGGAAATGCTAGAGGTAGGGGTCGTGATACTGCCCCAGCTCCTCCACCTGTTGCACCTGTTAGGTTTACTGTTCTTTGCAAGGAATTCTCTCAACTCGGTGGTACTAAGTTCACCGGTTCAGAGAGTATTATCGAGGCCCGACAATGGTTACGAAGTTTGGAGAGGATATTTACTGGTCTTGAGATCACTGATGCCCAGAAGCGTCAGTTAGCAGCTTGGCAGCTACAAGAGTCAGCCTTAGATTGGTGGGAGTCTGTTACGGCTCACACTAACGAAGGTGATCCTTCGTGGGAGCAGTTCAGGTATCCTTTGTGTTATCTTGAATTTTCCCCATCTCCTTTTCTTTTGAATCTATCTTAAGTTCGGTTTCTGTATCTTCTTTCCAGAGAGGATTTTGTGGCAAAATGGATGCCCGAAGCCGGGAAATCTCAGCTTTATCGTGAATTCATGGATCTTAAGCAGGGTACCATGTCTTTTTCAGAGTATGAGCTGAAGTTCAATGAACTTTCCAAATTTGGTCCTGGTCTTATCGACACTCAGCTAAAGAAAAATGAGAAGTTCATTGCTGGAGCTCGTCCAGAGTTCTACGATCGTCTTATTTCGCATGTTCATGGCACTTTTACTAAGCTCATGGATATGGCTATTCGCTATGAGAACCCTACTTCCAAGGGTCCTGCTGCTTCTGGTGCTCATGTAACATAGTCTTCCTCTGCAAATTCCAAGAAGAGAAAGCCCAACTTCCACCAGCAGAAGAAAAATTGGCTCAAACATCCGGGCTTGGGATCTTCATCATCTTCTCCTTCCCAGAGACACCCTATTGATCTATCCACCATTACCTGCTTCAAATTTGACTAGAAGGGACACTATGCCAATAGTTGCCCTACTCCGGTTGGTGCTGCTGTTCCTCCACCTCAGGTAAGTAGGAACAATTTTTGTCATGTTTGTCTTCAGCTAGGTCATTTTAGGAATGACTGTCCTTTATATCAGAAGGGAAAGCCATCTGGTGTATTTGCTGTCACATCTGCTTCTTCACCTGCTGCACCTACTCCTGCTCCGAGCGATGATCAAGGTACTCTTCAGGGCACCTTTACTTTATTTCAGCATCCTGTTCGTGTTTTATTTGATACTGGAGCTTCGCATAGCTTTATTTCTGATAAGTTGTGTGATAAGTTTGAACATCTCCTTTCTCCTGAGTATGCTTCTGTTCCTCTATGTGTTTCAAATCCTATTGGTGGTCCCGCAAATCTTAATAAGATTTGTAAACAATTGAAACTCCTCCATTCCGATCATCGTTTTAGTGGTGATTTCTATATCCTTGGTTTTGATACTTTTGATTTATTGCTTGGAGATGATTGGTTAAGGAATCATGATGCTCGTATCTCTTGTAAATCCCGAATTGTTTCTCTTAAGGATGATCGGGGTAATTCTTTGGTTATTCAGTGTTGTTTGCCTCATGATTGTGCTGGTAGCTTTATCTACTCATTGGATTCTTCTCCTGTTGATCTTTAGTCGACTCATGTAGTCAATCTCTACCCCGATGTTTTTGGTGAAGTTACTGCTTTACCTCCTAAGCGGGAAATTGATTTTCGCATTGATCTTATTCCTGGAGCTCGACCTGTAGTTCTTCCTCCTAGAAGAATGGCATCCCGCGAGAAGGTTGAGTTAGGAAACCAAATTGAGGACCTATCTTCCAAGGGTCTAATCAGACCTAGCTATTCTGAATGGGAAGCTGCGGTGGTTTTCGTCACCAAGTCCGATGGTTCTCTCTGGATGTGTGTTGATTATAGGGAGTTTAACAAGCTCACTATGAAAAATAGATATCCAATGCCTCGCATCAATGACATGTTTGATCAGCTTTATGGTGCTACTGTTTTCTCTCAGCTTGACCTTGCCACGGGTTTTCACCAACTCAGAGTTGCCGAGGAAAGTATTCCCAAGACCGCTTTCCGTACTGAGAATGGATTCTTTGAATGGTTAGTCATGCCTTTTGGTTTGACTAATGCTCCTGCTTTCTTTGTTAACTTGATGAATCATGTTTTCCGTGATGTGCTTAATAAATTTGTTCTAGTCTTTGTGGATGATATCCTCATTTTCTCTAAGTCTGAAGAAGAACATGAGTCACATTTGAAATCTGTTCTTGAGACTCTTAGAAATCATCAGTTAAAGGATAAATTTTCCAAATGCCATTTCTGGGAGGATGAAGTCCGATTCCTCGGGCATATTGTTTCTGGTAATGGAGTTTCAGTCGATCCAGTCAAAATCGTTGCGATCAATGTAAGTCTCTCTTCCTTCTCTTTCCTTGTTTCATTCAATTTACTCTATCTTTCCTATTATTCTTATTTTTCCCTATTCTGTGCAGGATTGGGAAACTCCTAAGACTCCTACTGATATCCGTAGTTTTCTGGGCCTTGCCGGTTATTATCGGAGATTCATTGAGAATTTCGCTTAGATTGCTGCATCTCTCACTGCTTTAACTCGGAAGAATGCTAAGTTTATTTGGAGTAATGAGTGTAAGGCCGCATTCAATGAGTTAAAAGACAAGCTTACTTCCGCACCTGTTCTTACCGTTCCAAATGGAAATGAGGGATTAACGGTATACACTGATGCTTGTCGAGAAGGTTTGGGAGCTGTTCTGATGCAGGATGGTAAAGTGATTGCTTATGCTAGTCGACAGTTGAAGACCCATGAAGTAAATTATGCTGCCCATGATCTAGAGTTGCTTGCTGTTGTTTTTGCTTTGAAGCTTTGGAGACATCATCTTTTGGGTACTAAGTTCGAGCTTTTCACAGATCATCAGTCTTTGAGGTATATTTTCTCTCAGAAGGATTTGAATCAGAGACAAGTTAGGTGGTTAGAGTTCCTTGCTTCTTATGACCTCGACATCAACTATACTCCGGGAAAAGCTAATGTTGTGGCGGATGCTTTGAGTAGGAAGAAAGCTTTGTTGTGTCAGCTTGTTGTTTCTTCACCTCTTGTGGATCGTATTATGGCTAGGCAGGATGAGGATCAGATGCTTAGATTGATTAAGGAGAATGTTTAAAGTAGAGTTAGAGGTAGTAGTCTTGATGGCAGTGGTGCTCAGATTGTCGATAAGGGTGTGTTGAGGATTAATAATAGGATTTGTGTCCCGAATGTTGATGGATTGAGACAGGAGTTACTTCGGGAGAATCATCAGTCCAGACTTTCTATTCATCCAGGCGTGACCAAGATGTATCAGGACATGAAGAAGTTATATTGGTGGAAAGGTATGAAGCGAGATATTTCCATTTTTGTTAATAGGTGTGCGACTTGTCAACAAGTCAAGGCAGATCATCAGAAGACTCCTGGTTTATTGCAGCCTCTTGAGATTCCCAATTGGAAGTGGGAACAAGTTTCTATGGATTTCATTGATGGTTTACCATGGACTAGAAGGGTAACGAGAGTATCTGGGTTATTGTGGACAGATTGACCAAATCAGCTCATTTCATTCCGGTCAAGTCTACCCGTTCAGCTTCTAGTTTGTCTGAGATTTACATGAGGGAGATTGTTCGTCTCCATGGTGTTCCTCTCAGTATCGTTTGTGATCGTGATCCTATCTTTACTAGTAGGTTTTTGAAAGCCTTTCAGGATTCTTTGGGTACTTGTCTGAATCTGAGCACTGCTTACCATCCACAGACCGACGGTCAAACGGAAAGGGTGAATCAGATTCTAGAAGATCTTCTTCGTGCTTGTGTGCTTGATTTTGGAGGATCATGGGAAGATCATCTCCATCTTGTCGAATTCACCTATAACAATAGTTATCAGGCCAGTATTGAGACGTCTCCGTTTTCTGCTCTTTACGGTTGACCTTGTAGATCTCCTTCTTGCTGGATTGAATCCGGTAATCGTTTGGTTCTTGGTCCTAAGATGGTTTTAGAAGCTTCTGAGAGAGTTGAAGAGATTAAGAGGAAGATGAGGATTGCTCAAGATAGGCAAAAGAAGTATGCTGATAGGCGTAGGCGGAGTTTAGAGTTTGTTGTTGGTGATTTGGTTTTCCTTAAGGTCTCTCCCTTAAGGAATGTTATTCGTTTTGGTCGTAGAGGAAAGCTTTCTCCTAGGTTCATCGGTCCTTTCCGCATTATGGAAAGAATTGGCTCTCTTGCTTATTGTCTGGATTTACCCGAGAAATTTTCTGGAGTACACAATGTCTTTCATGCATCTCATCTTCGTCGCTTTCTGCATGATCCATCTCTTATTATCCAGCCTTCTGCTCTTGATAGTTTGGATATTGAGCCAAATCTGACTGTTGAGAGGAAGCCACTTCATATCGTCGATCGAGGTACGAAGCAGCTAAGAAGGAAATCTGTCAACCTGGTCAAAGTGCAGTGGAGCACTGATGAACGGGATTGCACCTGAGAGACGGAGGAGAGCATTCGTGCTTCGAATCCGGAATTGTTTATTTCAGGTACTTTTGCTCTACTGTCTTATCTTTCTTTATTTTCTTTTTCGTTCCTTTTCGAGGACGAAAAGTTTTGAGTGGGGGAGAGTGTAACAGCCCAAAATTTTAACAAGTATTTTATTCATTTATTTAAAGACTTTGGCTTTTAATTTCTTAAAAATCTAATTTTGGAAATTTTCTTGAAATGATTTCTGATCATTTGTCCAAATTGTAATAAAAATAAACGTTCTGTAATGTTGATTTGAATAAAAAAGTGTAACTTTAATAGAAATTTTAAATTTTAAAATTTTATAATTATAAATGCCAAATTTTCATCTTGGACTGTATACAATTGTGTAACATTGTTTCACTTTTGTTTTGGTCAGATTTGTTGTATACTTTTAAAAGCTGTGATAATTAGTGTGAAACGGGAAATTTAACTTTACATTTCTTTTACGTATATTTACATCCGTTCCTTAACTTTATATTAAACAATCAAATGTTATTAATTATGGTATAATAGCTATTTAATTTTTGTTTTAAAATAATACGTTATTTTATTGAAAGAAAACGTTAGCATGTTAATTTACTAATTAAGAGAAACAAATAAAGTTGTACGTTACTTTGGGCATATGTTTATTTGTTTCTTTTGCCTTGATTCTTTGTTTATTTTGTTTCTAGGCGTTAACAATGCAAAGTTTTCAGCCGTATACTTTGCTTTTGAAAGTTCGAAATCTTGCATGTGAGAATTATTTCTTTCCCTTTGCCTTCCGTTCGTTTCCTCCACTTTAATAAAAATTAATTGCCTTAAATTTCCTTACCGTTCCAACCTTTTATATTGCCTTCTCTCTCTTCATAAATCTGGGTTGCAGCTGTTATATTATCCGTTCACAACATTTTTTCACGTTCAAAATTCCATACCACAAATTTTTCATTTGGCTTCCATCAGAAATTGCGTGAACATCTCCTTGAAGGTAACAGCATGCATCCTTTTTCCTTTTTCATTTTTTTGTTATTTTGTTTGTTCTGATTTCTCTATCGCCATGCCTTGCTTATTCATATTCCGTGCCACCTCATGCTCCACCCTTTCACCATATTTTTCGAGACCAACCCCATGCCATTCACCACCATGGTCACGCCTCCATGCTCGGCCCAGTCACCAGCCACGAACCCCACGCCCCTATCCCAGCCACAACCACCACCGAGTCTCCACCAGACCAACCCCAGATCCAGACCACCACGTCTCCTCCTAACCCAGCCTAGACCACCACGTCGCCTCCAACTCCTCCAGACCGAACCCCTGCCACCACTGACCCCATGACAGATCACCACCGACCACAGCCTAGACCACCACCACCTCCAACACCATGCCGAACCCTTGCCACCATGAAGCCCAGTCACCGAGCCTCCTTGTGCTTGAACCTAGAGTAGTGAACAAGTTGCCGTTCGCCACTTTTATTTTTGAAATATTACCAGACCGAGCTTTGTTTTGAGAAATGAACAAATTCCATTTTGTCACCTTTGTATTTTTATTTTTGATGTTATTTTGCCACTGGCCTTGTATTTGAAAAAAAAGAATGAACAAACTTTATTTTGTCACCTCTGTATTTTGGCATTCTAGTCTATATTCCCTCTGGCCTTTGTTTTAGAAAAGGAAATAAGAAAAATTGCTTTTGTCACTTTTGAAAATTTTGAAGTTATATTTCTACTTGGCCTTGTATTTGAAAAAAAAGAAATGAACAATTTGTTGTGGTCGAGCCTTTGTTTTTGAAGTTATAGTCTATATTTTAAAAGTGGTCGAGCTATTCCTTTCTAGTATTCAACTTGTTTTTTTTCGGTTGGTTTGCTTCATTTGAAAATTGGTTATTCGTGCATTCTTAGATTTGTTTATTTATTTTGCTTTAGATTTGAATCTAGTTGGCGCATCCGCTAACAACTGATCGTGCTTTCCGTGTGCTTTTCGATAGATAGCGTATTTCCTTTTGAATCGAATCTCCAGCTCCGTAGAGGTGAGTAAATCTCACACGAATATTCATACTTATATGATTGTGAAACGACCGCAACTGAATGTGTAGAAAATAAATAAATAAATAAATAAAAATGATGTTGTAATTACCTATGATTATTTATATAAGATGTAAACTTGTTAAAATTGCATAACATATCATCTATTATATTTTGTTCTTATTTTATTGTTATTCTATTCTGTTGAATCACACTGCAAGTTCCCTGTAGAATAGAATCACTATGGGTTGAAATGATACATACCCGAACGGACTTTAGAATAAGGGAAGATCGTTATGGGCTGAAATGATAGGCCTGAACGATTTTCAATTAAATTTTATTTACTTGGGATTGCGGGTTTGAAATGATAAAACCCGGATTTTTCTTTGTAAACTACGGATTGAAATGATATAATATCCGTATCACTTGACTTAGGCTAGAAAATAGTATACAGACCCGTGGTTATTTTCTGTATTTTTCTGGATATTTTTAAATATTTTAAATAATTGTAATAATATTAAATTGATTTAAATTGAGTTTTTTTAAAATGATTTATATAGAGTAGAAATGATTTTTCTATGTGATAAATGTAAATAAATGAAAAAAAAAATTGACTTTAAAATGTAACTTAAATTTGAAAATTTGACTAAAAAGAAAAGATGGAAACTTAAGATTTATTAAATTAAAATGGAAATTAAGTTTTAAAATGGTGGAAAAATGGAGAATTAAATTTAAGTGTTGAAATAAATTGTTTAAAAGAAAAATGGGAATTTGACACACTTGAATTTAATAAGTGAACTTTGTAAATTTTTGATTTTTATTTGTAAAACTTCTCTTTAGAAATCATAAGTTAAAGGTTTAAATGAACATTTTTAATGTAAAAAATATGATTTTTATAAGTTTAAATAGTTTAAATTGAAGTTTATTTATGGCTGGAATTGAACTTAAAACCTGGAAATTCAATTTATAGCACTTCAGAAATGCTACCATTTCTGGAAATTAACCAATTCTGAACTAGGTAGAATCTGCAGCACTTGTTAAGTGCTGTGGTTATATAAATGAACCAAAAGACTAAAATGAACTAAGGCTATGATAGCACTTGGTAAGTGATGTTGTAGCAGGAACTAAAATGGAACCTGAAACTAATAAAGAGGCTACTGTAGCACTTGTTAAGGGCTGCAGTAGGCTGAAATATGATTTTGTTTAAAACTGAACTGTTATAGCAGTTTATAAATGCTGTCTTTGCTGAATTAAATTGTTTTCAAATATAACTTACCGCAGCACTTTTTAAATGCTCTGAAAGCTGAAAATTTTAACGTTTATTGTTTTTAAGTGAATAAATGAACTTAGAAAAGGCTAAATTTTTGGGAATTTAATATTTGATTTATAAGAATAATGACTTTGTTTTTAAATGGTTTAATTTGAAGTATTTTTGATATAAATTGTTTCAAATTTATAACCACGGGTTATAATAACGTTTGGTTGTTAAAGAGACCGGGATCGGATATGGACATACTCTCTGTCGATACCGAAAACCACTTTGACAACTGTGTACGCGGTGGAGTTTCCAGAATGAAGTAGGATGGTGGCGACGATCCTAAGGTATATACGTGGACCCAACTCCCGTGAGTTGGCATAAGGTGACTAAAACAGGAGCGATCTCGGGCCAGTGAGGTAGCACCTCGTATCGGACACACTTCTTCGATACCATTCTATTACTTTGTGATTTTTGGTGGCCACCCTTGATTTGGGAGTGTTGTTCGAGGTGGAACGGTAGTGGCTGCTATGCGTATCCATCAGTCCGTGTGCGTAATTGGTATATCTACCCTGGCATTGCCTTGTGTGTCGTGTCACCTACCATATCGAACCCACTACGATTATGATTTTAAGATCCGACCGCGTTAAGGTTCTCCATCCCCTTAACGCTATTTTCTATATGATTATACTTTACTTATTAGACATTATTATAATAGCGAATATTACTACATAGTAGATATTTTAACGGATCCTTAGAGGATGGGCGGTCCCAAGCATCTTCTAAGTTACTTGTACCTTTACTATAGTTCACTTGAGTTGGTTTACATTGTATAAGTATGTATGTCCTGACTCGAGTGTTTATGTTTTATTTTTACGCTCGGGTCAGCCTGAGTATCAGTTGGACTTCATCTTCACGGAGCTAGGACTACTAGAGATCATCTTTATCAAGCTGCTATCTGTTTTGCTATTCAGTCTTTGATTTTTAGCTTATGTAATTCAGACAAATGAATTTGGGATTTTTTGTGGTTGTTCAAACTGTATTGGTTTTAGACTATGTAATTTGTACTTGTTTTGAGACTATGTATTCTAGTGGCTTCATGAACCACTATGGTTATTTTTAAATTCCGCTGCGAGTTATTCTGATATTTCTGTGTCTGTGATTCTGTGAATGATTTTATTTGCTCCAAATTTTATTACAATCTGTTATTTTGCATTATTCAAGTCTGACATGTGTGGATTATTATCGATTTGAATGGTCCAAAATAGTGGGTCGTTACATAAACTGCCTCACCTTACTGCCTGACACGAAGAACATTTCTGCACGCCTACAACCACGATAATCCCAGCGATTCTTCGAACCAACCCACCACCATACTCGAACCCCTTAACGAAAATGCCAGCTTTCACAACCCAACTGCTACAGACCGATGACCAGGTCGCAATCCCTAACATGGCCGACTCCATCTCGAATTCAAAAGTGGACTCAGACCTCGAATCGAGCACCGCCAAATCGATCTTCCCCCAACCCTAGCTTCGAACACGCCTTGCTCCTTCTTCCCTACAAGCCTTTCGCCCAACGCCACGCTATCGCGAGCATCACGACTTGATTTAGCTAGCTTAGACAATGCCTGACGACTTCGTGAATTTATAAACCTCGCGCATCTCTTTCTCTCTTGATTTAAGAACGAGATGATCTTCCCCTTTTTTTTCTTTTTTTTATACGAAAAAATTGATTACGAATTGAATGGAGGAAGAAAGGGGGACGAGGGGACGAATGAACAGAGGCAAATGAATTCTATCTTCCCTTCTGAAGAGCTCGGCTACGATTTAAACGAAAGAGGGATTCGCGGCTATAGATTCATGAAGGCAGCGGTTACTCTTTTTTTCGAACGATAAGATTTTTCTTCATGATTTGAATTTCGAATGTGAGTGAAAAGGAATAAGAACGAAAAAGGGGAATATGGCTTCACAGATAAGGGTATGTGATCGTATATTGATCGATCTATTCCTTGATTTTTTTGTACGAGAGGGCAGCGTGATTTCAGGACAGTGGGTAGCGTATGGAAGAAAAAAAAACTACAGTGATCTCAAAATGAAAGGAAAGCAGCTGATGGAAAGGAAAGTTTGACTGGTGAAATAATAATATATATTAATTAAATACAATTTATCTCGATTTACGTAGCTTAAAATCACGAACCCCTATCGAGATGTGTCGCTAGGCGTTTATAATATGATACCCCTATTTTGAACACAATGGAAAAGGTTCCGAGTCCTAATTCGATCGTATGGAGAAGATAGCTTTTTTGACCCAGTTGTTGTATTAAATTTTTTGATATAGATTTTAGCGCATTTATATATCGTACGCTCACACAACAACCCCAAACACTACGAAAATTGAAATCCGATAATAATACAATATTACGGATCCAATGGAACTAGTTTCGTCGAATTCCGAGATTGTGCCCCGGAATGCTATTTTTAAATACTGATTTAAACGATATAATTGCAAAACTTAACAAAACACTTCCAAATTCAATCTCAACACTTTTACTATCTTAAATACTATCAATATGAATTTTCCAAGCCTTTAAAAATATTTTTAACAAGCTCAAAAATCAAGATTCAATATTTAATCATCCAATAAATAGAGATATTTGAAATTTGAATTAAAATTAACCTTTTAAATATTTAAATCAATTAAATATTTCAATTTCAAATATCTAAAAATTCCGGGTCGTCACATTATGAGCGTTTTAATTTTTTAGATTTAAATTAACTCAGTTGGAATTCAAATACAAATAAGAATTTAAAATTTAAAATTAGCTTGGGGGCTAAGTAAATGTTAATTAATGTTTGATTAACGTTCAATGTTAATGTTGATTAAGGGAAAAGAAATCAATTAAAAGCAACAGAAATAAAAACATTGCCAAAACAAACGTACTGGTCGACCCCTTTATTTGGACCGATCGACCCTAGTGGTCAACCGATTAAAGGGGGGTGGTCGATCGATCGTGCTTGCAAAAGGGCAGTGGTGGCTAAGGTTTGAGGGTTTGAATGGTCTAGATTTCTCCTTTTAAACCTATTTTCATCCTACGGTTCTAGTGCGTTTCAACTTCAATAAATTGAACCTATCCTCTCCAATTTTTATTCACATTATTTTGGGGAATTTACCGAAACTCTGCCATTGTTATCTCTCCAAATTAGATTCGAAAACACCATAAAGAATTTAGGTAAGGATCAAATTTATTTTCTAACCTATTCTTATTCTATTCCTCTCTAATTATTCTAAATCTAATAAAAACATATACATCTTCCCTATTATGTGTGTGTGTGTATATATATCAAAAGAGAGATTTTGCGAGGGATTGAAAGGCTACAATTCCATTGAAGTGAAGCTAAGGCTAATCTGTGAGTGGAAACCTTAGTATTTCTTTTTGAGTAATTGTTTTGTGTATTTCTTTTTTGATTTGAATATGCCTTAGGGATTTTGGGATTTCAAATATACAATAGATAAAACCCTAAAATTCCTTTTTATTTTTAAATGTCAATTCTGCATTGAGATTCTCATTTATTTACATTAATTAGATGGAATTTGTTTCGTTTATGCCATTTTTGATAATTTCACAGTCTATTCCACTTCTCCTTCTTCTTTGGGTCAAATTGTGGTTTTACAATGAAATAAGGGGTTTAGACTACGAATCTTATTCACAGTTTACACCACTTATTCTTATCTATTTCTTTGTAAAAGAGGAGTTAAATGGAATATGAGGTTTAGATTGCAACCCCTATTTTTTAGGATATTCCATTGAATTGGTGTAATAAATTGAGTTTCTATTTTATTTACAAGTCTGTTATTGCAGTTTTGGTTATGAATATATATTCCCTATTTGGATGTTAGAACCCCTTATTTTGGTATGTTGAAATCTTGGAAATTTGAAGAAAAATGATTTTTAATAATATTTTGTTAGGGAATTGACATTTGACGCTATTTTAGAGCGCAAAATCCATGCGTTTAGAACTTATTAGACACGAGTATTTATTTATCCCTATTTGCTTAGTTAACGTATAATTGTTGCATTTATGGCATAGTTGATTAGGCATTTATTTTCATTTATTTTCCACATTAGGAAGATAATTGATTTGTAGGCGGAAATAAGAGGAAACTCTTATATAGCTTAATTATTATTTTAAGGCGTAATAAGGAAGATTCCTTACAAGGCTTTATTTATGAAACGGTGAGATGAGTGTTTGTATATATAGAGTAATTGATGTATGGCTAAGTCATAAGGATGTGAGGTCAATAGAGTTACATGAATGAATGCCCTTCACTTTGTGACTACTAGTAGTTGTGTACATTTCGATTGATATGAGATATCCTTATGATAAATATTTATAATGACGTGAGGTTGGTCCTAAATTATGTGGGGGAAATCTGCCCAGCTAATCTGGCTACCAGTTTCCACAAATAGTCGGACTAATATGAGGCGTCATAATGAGTATGAGCCATAAGACGAAGGGCTGCTTCAGGATCATGAGGTATTAAGTGGTTGGATCCGCCTCTTTTCCCTAGATGAAGTATTAAATGTCCAAAGGGTTACGTTAGGTGTAACGACCCATAATTTAATCACTTTGAACTTGAATAGTTAATATGTTTTTAAATGATTAAATAATTGATTATATGTCTAAAATAATATTTTGGATAAAACGTCTCGAATGGATTTTTAAAACTGATGTAAAATGTTGGTTTAAAGACGGTTCGAGTTATAAGGCGGTTAGGGGTACCGATTTATTTAAGAATAAGTTTTCCTAATAAACCAAATGAGAATGATTACTTAAGAAAAGAATTTGCCTAATAAAACAGAATAGTATAATTACTTTCCTAGTAAAACAAGAAAGAATTATTAACCTTGCCTAATAAAACAGAATAGTATAATTACTTGCCTAATAAAACAGAATATTATAAGTACTTGCCTAATAAAACAAGAAAGAATTATTAACCTTGCCTATT
This sequence comes from Allium fistulosum, assembly GCA_030737815.1. Taxonomy (NCBI): domain Eukaryota; kingdom Viridiplantae; phylum Streptophyta; class Magnoliopsida; order Asparagales; family Amaryllidaceae; genus Allium; species Allium fistulosum. The sequence continues at coordinate 1,001,751,572 of CM060902.1, read as the reverse complement.
AAAACAGAATAGTATAATTACTTGCCTAATAAAACAAAATAGCATAATGATTATTATATTCCACACGGATGGTTGCCATTGGACCAAAATCTGGTCGAATTAGGTTATGTCATGCGGATGGTTGCCATTATACCAAAATCTGGTCGAATCAGGTTAGGCCATAGTTGATAAGGAGGGTTCCTATTGGACCAAAATGAGGTTGAATAAAATTAAGCCATAAGGATGTTTTCTATTGGACCAGAATGTGGTCGAATCAAATTAGGCCATAAGGCTGGTTTCTATTGGACCAAAATCTGGTCGAATTAGGTTAGGCTATAGGAAATTACTAAAGTACCCTTCTCTTCACCTATTAATAGCCAATTCCATATCTCATTTTAATTCATTCAAAGACTAAAGAAAAGAATTAATTTCATTATCAAAGGTAAAGTATTCCAAGTCTCCAACAAAGCAAATAAGATGTGAGTATATTCCTTGTTTTCATAGGTTAGTGGGTATAACTTATTCTGTGAGTATAATTTAATTATTTTACAGTGAGTGTAATCTTAATCTCTTTCCTTTGACTCATTCACATTTTAATAAATGTTGTGTTAACTATTGATTGTAAATTATTAATAATAATGGGTCTGTTATTATTCTTGTTTGGTTGTTTGATTTGTGCTCGGCCAGTTTATGAGAAATAACCTTGACATTTAGTTAAAGGGAACTTACATCACCTTTTAACTTAGGATTGACATTTATTGACTTTTTGGGTTAAAAGGAAATAACACACCCTTTAGCTATCTCGTTTGATTAAGAGGGAGCTTCACTCCTCTTGGTCGTATTCTCCTTTAAAGATGATGGCTTTAAGTTATGATTTGAATGGAAGTTTTAAATCTTGGTTTAAAGTATTTTAAAGGAGCTTCGAAATTTATATAATAATTTAAATGGGTTATTTATGGAAAGTAAGTAGTCCTATACTTGGCACTAAAATTCGATGAGTAGACCGATCCTCTATTTGTGAGATCTAGAGCTGAAGTGTCTAGGCAAGGCTAGGAGCAACCAGTGCCCTAACTTACCTGGCTTTGTTTCTGCCTGAGGGATAAAGTAAGTTGAGAATATCGGAAACATGACAAGTGTAGGAGATTTGATTTCCATAAATGATCTTTATAATTATAATGGTATGGAAAACATTCGCCTTTCTTATAGACAATTATTTTTGACCCACTTAAGTATGCTTTTGAAATATGAAATCCTCCCAAATGTTTTGTGAATATACTTATACCGATGAGATAAGTATATGGATATTTTCCAAGCATTGAAAGAGTATAAGATTTAATTTCCATATACGACTGTTTTGTTATCCCCGATAGTTGATATCTTGACTATCGATTTCGATACCCTTCCGCCTTTTTCTTTTGTTTCGTCAATCTAAGACGATTTGTTGCTCATTTAGAGCATTGATATCCGTTATCAGAAATGACTAAATAAAGAGCGAGTGGGGGCCAAGATATGTGGGGTTGCTCCCATTAGGGTATTGTCACATCACTCTAGATTGGTTTCGGTTGTATGCGCACGGAGATGTGAAATACTCGGATACTCGGTAAGGTTGACGAGGTTCGGCTTGGAGGTTTCCGAGAGCCATTGTAGTTCTCAAGTATATTTTCTAGAGGTATACTTTCGATAAGGGGCGCACCCTCCTAGTCATTGTTGGAAAAATTCCTTTTCCTTATTTCCGATTCAAATCTTTGGATTGATTCTTTCTTAATTGCATTGGGAAGCGTCTTGTGCTCTTCGCGGTGTTTAATTATTTGTGTCCATTCTTTTATGCTTGGATGTTATCCTTGTGAGGGGAAACCCGTTCTGCGTTTTTGCGACGTGGTCTTACCGGTTATTTTGTGTGTTCTATTTTTTTATTTGGAGTTTACTCATACCGGACTTATTGTCTGACCAGAATTGTTTGTTTTCCCTAAACTCTCGGGTACTCATTTATATTTGTGTAGTCCAAAAATGATAGGTTTCTTTGGGCTCTTTTGAAGATGGTGGACGAGCAGGAAGCTCCTTATCTATCTAGCTATTTATTCCCGTTGTTATGAGATGTTGGCTCTATGTGTGTGTATTTAAAGGCAGGTTGTTATAACTACCTAGACTGATGGTAGTACTTTTGTTGTAACTCTGATAACTCCATGTTTGGGAGTAACCTTATGTACTGTCTTATTTTATGTTATATATTTAACCGTTCTGTTGTGAGATTATTGTTCTGTTCTTATATTTTACCCCATGACAACTCGTCTTTCAGATACTTGGGCAACGTCACATGAATACCATGGATGTATTAAGTGTCGTTCTCAGGGGTCAGAAAGGTGGGTCGTCACATTAGGTGGTATCTCAATGAGTGGGTTCGCTTCTGGAAATATGTATTAAATGAAGGGGTCACCTTAATTAAGGTATTAAATGACCATAGTCTGCCTATTTTCCACAAGGATGTATTAAGTGGCCTAAGAGGTTCCATATGATGTCAGCTAGATAGTACCATTATGGAGCACGCCTTGAAAATAGGTATTAAATGATGGGGTCTTCCTTAATTAAGGTATTAAATGACCAGAGCGTGCATATTTTCCAATAAAAGGTATTAAGTGGCTTGAGTACCCTCTCTCTCATTATTAGCTATTTATGATGTATGATTAGGATACAGGATTCTAGAAACGTACTTTTGGAATGGAAGATATTAAGTGGTTGGACCCGCCTCTTTTCCTTATAAAGAAGTATCAAATGGTTTTTATTTGTTTTATGTTCATAAACATATTCTTATTTTGAAATATACTACCAAAGTGCTGAAAAGGTAAGGCTCGAGGTTTTTATTTACCAGACAATTGTTGTTCTGACTCCCTCCTCATTACAACACAGGTTAAGGATGGAGTGATGGTGGTGACGATGCTTAGAGATGGAAAAGCTTGGCTTATGGCAGTATTTGTTATTATTACTTGCTTTTATGTGTACCCATATATTTAGGCAATTGTTATAACGAATATTATGTTACGGTTTTTATGGTACTTTCTATTATAAATTTTTTATGGTTTTGTAATAAATGGGTACACTAACTATATTTTTTCCATCCGCTGTGAGTTCTAAAAGTTTTGTTATGGCTCTATACTGTTACTTTCTTAGTTCTACCAACAAATTACCTTAGAATGCATCTAAGTTTCAATAAGCCTTTTCATGGTCGAAATTTAGGCCTGTTCCAAGGTGGGTTGTTACACTTTAGGAGGGAAATTTGAAATGATGTTTAAATTTGAATTCAAATTACGGGCTTGGCTCAACTTAGCTCCAAACTCGGCCCACTTAAACAAGCTTCATTATCCCACTCATATGATGTCTAATTCGGACAAGTGAATTCTCCTTCTTGACTAGAAAATGAGACCTAAGCAATCGTGCGACTCCCATTAATTAATTCAACAGTTTGTAAAAATTACTATTTTGCCCTTTTAAGAACATTTACAGATTACCCTCTAATTACAATGAAAATTTATTTATTAATTATAATCATTATTTAAGTTATAAACAAAATTTCAGGGTAAGACATTCTCCTCCTCAAAAGAATTTCATCCTCGAAATTTCAAAGAAACGGAAAATGAAATAGATGCTCATTCTCTTGTTTACTCGCCCATAACACTTGTGTATGCGTACAACTAATTGTACAAAGCAATCATCTATATTAAAACAACTAATTGTACAAAGCATAATGCAATAAATGCGATAAATGCACCCTATATAAATGCAGAGATTTGGTATATTAGGCATGATGCATAGCAATCCTAATATAAAACTGGCAGCTCATTATGAATGCAACTTTAGTGGCATAAGAAGTAGCATATAATATAGCGTCCAATTTATAACATCCAATCTAAGCAACCAAATCTAATTTCTAGTAAATCGTATCAACCAAAAGAACGTAATGATAAAGAGTTTGAGATTAGAAGCCTATATCTTCCCCTTAGGCTCCCATGTACTCTCTGTCGAATCGTCTCCTCATTGCACCATCATCAGCTTGATTACATTATTCCTTGGTCTTCGAATCCTATGCTCTATTATCCATGCTGGTGCTTTAGATGAACTTGCTTCAGTTTCTAATTCCACATCCTCCAACTAACTAAGCTCCACTACTATAGCTGAGTCATATATACATTTTTGCAAATGTGACACACGAAATACATTATGAACTCCATCCATTCTATCTGGCAACTCTACTCTATAAATTAATCCTCCAACATGCTCCAGCACCTTAAATAGTCCAATAAATCTTGGCGTTAGTTTGCTTGAGCTACCAAACCTCATCACATGCTTAAGAGGCGATACTTTTACAAACACAAGATCATCAACTTCGAATTCCAATTCCTTTCACCTTTTATCAGCTTATGAGTTCGGTCTATCCTGTGCCATTTTCATTCTTTTCTTTATCAACTCTACTTTCTCTGACGTATCCTTTATCATCTGTGGTCCAAATATCACCTTATCTGTCGACTTCCACCAACATGAGGCCGATTTACACGGCCTACCGTACAATAGTTCAAACGGTTCCAATTCAATACTAGCTTGATAATTGTTATTAATTTGAATTCCTCTAATGGCTAATGATTTTCCCAAGCACCTCCAAAATCCAGAATGCATGCCCTCAAAAATAACTTCTAACACTGTATTCACCCTTTCGGTATGTCCGTCCGTCTACGGGTGATAAGCCGTACTCAAACTCAATTCTGTATCCGTGCTATCCTGTTGACTCTTCCATAACTCACTCATGAAAAATGGTTCACGATTACTCACAATATTCACATGTATACTGTGCAATCCCATCCCTTCCTATATGCAATGTAGCTAAAGATGCTGGTGGTCCTTGTGCTCTTTACAAGAATGAAATTTGCAGCCTTTGTCAATCAATCTACCACAACCCAAGTACTCTTATTACCTCTTCTACTCCTTGGCAACCCATCTATAAAATACATTGAAACACTTTCTCATTTCCATTGCAAAACTTCCAAGGGCATCGGTAATCCACTTGGTTTCCTCTGCTCCGCATTAACTCTTTGATAATTGAGACATCTAGGCACATACCTCGCCGCATCTCTCTTCATCCCTGGCCAATAATAAACTCTTTTTGTATCCTTGTACATTTTTTCATCACCAGGATGAATGGTCGTCCTAGAATGATGACATTTCTCTAACACATCATCGATTAGCTCCTTTAACTTTGTAATAAACAAACTTTTATCTCAACTTAAGTTACCTTTCTCATCTTTTGTATATCAGTCCAAATAACTCGACTTCTCACCTTTCTCATGTTGATCGATAATCTCAATCAACTCTGCATCCTTACTTCGATTCATACCAATCCTATCCGCTCTCGTTGATCTAACCTCTGAGGTTGCCAATAATCCAGCGGTAATATCTATTGGTGGTCAAAAATTAAACCCAGAAATATACTCTAGTTACTTCATCTCTAACATCATAGCAGTCAACATCACATGCTTCTTACTCAGTTCATCCGCCATAACATTCCCATTCCCAGGGGTATAAGCTAAACCAAAATCATAAGATGCTAAGAATTTCATCCACCTCTACCGTCTCAAGTTCAAATCCCTATGCAAAAATAAATACTTCAACAACTTGTGGTCTATATACAGTTCAATCTCTCTCCAAGTAAATAGTGTCTCCATGATTTCAAAGAAAATATAGTCGAAAATAATTCCAAATCATGTGTAGGGTAATTCCTCTCATGTGTCTTCAACTACCAACTCGCATATGCTACGACCCTACCTTCTTGCATCAAGATGGCACCAAGACCAGTACCGCAAGAATCAATATAGATGGAAAATGGTTTGGTACCATCGGGGAAAACCAAAACAGGTACGCTAATCAACATTTCTTTCAATCCGATAAACGCTTCGTCACACTTTACCCTCTAAGCATAAACCAAAATTTATTTTATAAGCTTCGTTAATGGTGCAGAAATCTTTACAAAATCTTTTACGAACTTCTAATAGAAATTGACTAATCCCAAGAAACTATGTACTTCTGAAGCATTCTTCGGAACTTTCCAATCTTTAACAGCTGTCACTTTTCCTGGGTCTATCGCCAACCCATTCCCAAATACAACATGCCCTAGAAATCGATAACGACCAGCCTCTTCGACCCTCAAAAGTCATCACTAATATATCTACGATATTCACGTGCCAAGAATCCAAGTGTCAAAAAGATAGATTATTGGGTAAAAGAAAATAAAAGACATAATAGAATCTCACACCGTGCCGAGAGATATATAATATACACATGATCTTTACAAAAGAAAACTATAATATACATACATCAATCGGAGTAAACTATCATATCATCAGCCTAAACAGTTATAATAACAATGTCCTCACAAATGCTGATAAATAAAAACAAGAAATGCAGCAGAAAAATAAATACGTGAATAGATCTTGGAGGCAACCAGCTTGTTTCCTAAAGCTATAAAGCATCCATAACTAAATCTGGAAATACGCTCGGGCTGACCTAAACATTATAAGAAAATAATGTCCGGATCAGTTTACCAAACCAGCGTGAGAAATTCAAATCATATGGAATTTAATGTTATAAAACCTTTCAAAAATAAAGGTTTATCATAAGACTACATAGCACATAAACACGAACTGGTTTTTACCTTATGATAACCAAACCATTTTATTAGAAAATCTAGTGATATTTTTTAATAATGTCTAGAGTTTAAAATAATATTTAACATAGCAGAAATGATTACATTAATTACATTCCAAGATATTTAGTATGGAACTACGTTTATAAAAGCATATAGTGGAAAATGGATTCCATACAACTACTAGGTAAGGGACTACCTTCTGTACAATACATATTTAGAGAAAATGTACCGAGGCTACAATCGTATTGCACCTCTACAAATCAGGACCGGCCTACAACTTCCTGAATAGAACCAAATATGACCATCCCTCAACTGCCAACACGACAAACTCTACCAAGCATGAAGCATGCATAAATCCATAAATATCGATCAAGATCAGGCAATGACCATACCCTAATGAGAGCGACCCATATAGCCCTAAGGCATATCTCATATTTTTGTCATTCCTGAGTGTGAGGCTCGAGGCAATGATTACCTTTTTAGCAAATCCCACTTGGATTGCTAATAGTACCCTCTAGGCAACAATGTAATGGAAACATTCATCCATACAAGTTGTTCAAGATATAAACAAACCAAAGGTACTACTTCTACTACGTCCTTATCAGAATCGCTCAGGATTAGTAACAAGTAGCCCTTGCACTTTTAAGAACTTTGTCTTCGATCATTTTCAAGATGTCTCAAACTCAAACGCTTATGCCGGTTCGAAGGGGTTTTCGAATAACTCATGCTTATCTGATACTGATCCCTCCGAACCAACAATCGATATTTTCAAAACTGGCCAATATTAGATAGTCGGTTATTTAACTATCAAGTAAACAAACAACCAAATCAAAGATTTAAGTTCACATGAAGCTAAGAACGATTAACCATATAAGCAACCACTAGGCCTCTTTAATTAACCCTTTCACTAATTAAAACCACTGTGTATATACTTGTATTAAAATACTTTAACAAAGATACTTTCACAAATCTTCTCTACTCTTTTCAATACTTGGAATATTCATATACTTATCACTAAGTATAAATATATTCACAAACCACTTCACTTTCAATACTAAGAAAATGTCTCCATATACCGATATCCACGGTATAAGTATATTCACAAATCTTAAGAAAGATTTATATCTGAAAGCTTACTTGTTTGGGTTAAGCAAATGTCATTTAAAACATAGATTACAATAAACCCAAAACTCATTTTCTAATGTAAATAAATGGATTGTATGAAAATTAAACCAAGTATACTTACCACCACTTCCCAATTTCAAATTTCTACCATACCTCGATTAACAATGTAGTCGGACAAGTCAACGTACTATCCTTGCCTCGTCATACATTCTTAATTCTCATAGATAGAGATGAGTTTCCATACTTTGAAATTTGGTGTTAACTATGGAAAGAATACTTTCCGTACCACCATAATTTAAAATGATCATTTATAGAAATCAAATCTCATTTCCTTTTATAAAATTTCTTTTTATAAATCTCTTTTATATTTACAAACTTTATTTATACATCTCCTTTTTATTTATAAAGCTCCTTTTATAAATCTCCAAATCTATTTATAAAACTCCTTTCATAAATCTCTTAATTTATTTATAAGACTTCTTTTATAAATATCCTATACTTAACACGAATCTTCGGTTTCAAAATAGGACTAAATACTTTCCATTAAACGATCATTATATATATATCACGATAAATTCAAAAATGTGATTTATTATTTCAATTTATCAAAATGATATCATTTTCCTTCTATAAAATATTATTTATAAATATATTCTTTAATTTATAAAACACCATTTATAAATCAATTCTTTCTATACAACATTTTATATAAAGTGTTTCATAAATATATATTCCAAAATATTCCCATCTTCTTAAAAACAAAATCACTTTATTAAAGATAAATTCCCCTTTTTCTTTATAATAGACACCCATTATTGTACTAACTTTTTTGTAAAATAAATAATTCCCTAGATATTTTTTTAAACATTTCCAAAGAGGTAGGAGTAAAATAGAGAAGTTCAAAAACTATTTCTAAATAAAATGTCATAGAACATTCCAAAATTCACATTTAAAATCATCTTCCAAATCAAAACCATTTTCAAATGAAAACAACAAAAAAAAGTATTTCAAAATACTATAATGAGGTCAATAGCTACCATAGCACTTAACCAATGCTTCCATAGATCTATAACTAAAAGAGTTCGACTTTTGTGGCATATTAAAGTCACATCAAAAATGGTCAAACTAACTAGCTTTGACATTCAACAATTTATAATTTAAATATATAAATGAAATTAACATCAGCAGTGGCAAGGAATCTGGAACCCACTACAAAAAATTTTGTATTTCATTTCATATGATATCCACTTTCGAAAATAGAAATTCAACCAGACCCAATAACCAAACAATAATAATAACAAACACATTATTATCAACAATTAACAATCAATAGTTAACACATCATTTATCCAATATTAATTAATTCACATATTAATTAACTACAAAATCCTCTTTTTACTTTGCAAGCACATAATGGGGATTTATTCTGCTCGATGAATGTCCAAAATAATCGATTTAATTTATTTATTATTTAAATCAACATAATTAAATTTTACCACTATTCATTTACCAATTTTTTATACTTTGTTAAAATTGTCTACAAGTATTACTATCGTTTTCTAAATGTTGATACGAATCTAATGCAAAAATCTACGAGTTAATCAGATTTAAAATGAACAAGATATCTCATTTTAAAATTAACACATTTAGTTAATATACTTGAACCACTAATTAAATAATAACACTCACCTAAAACCAAACAATAAAACATCCAAGCATACAAATAAACAATTTACCTCACCATTATTATTTATTGGTAAAAATGAGTTTTATTAACTTTTAAAATTAATTATTTACATATTTAAAGCAATTAAATATTCACAACCAAAACGATAAAATTCTAGGTCATTACATTCTTCCCTCCTTAAAAGAATTTCATTCCCGAAATTTCTAAAGGAAGAAAATGTCTGTAAACCCTTAAGCTTTTCAAAACTTTTCATGTTATAGGAAATTTCGGCAGCACCACCTTTGCACGGCTAAGTCCTAAAAAATCAGAATAGCAATATAAACCCATATCTGGGACCTTCCTTATCTATGGACAACACGACAATAATATACACTTATGATATACCTTATAGAGTGTGTATTTCACTATTTGCACCAAAAATTGGCACAAACACCTAATAGAATTATTGTAGAGAAATAAATGAAGAATATAAAATGAAAATGGAGGAATATAGCAATGAAATAGCAGAAAATTAAAGTAATAAAAAGAACACAACGATTTATAGTGGTTCGGCGTTGTTTGCCTACGTCCACTTTGAATATATTGCTTTATTAATCACTTTGTAAACTAAGCACAATAGGGTCGAATGAAAATCCTTAGTTACAATAGAGTATAAAGCAACTAGAAGTATAAAGGTACCGAAAATGAACAGCTAAGCCTGTATTTATAGAAGAAGATGGCGAAATATCTCCATGAAAATTCGATAGAAGGATCTCCAGAACTGTATGGACCCGTAATAGGGATCATAGCCAAATCGCAAAGAATAGGGATCGGTATCGATCGCTCTTTTGGATGAATTTGGAAGTGCGGTCCCTATGGTAGCTTCCCCATGTTGAAATATGCTTAGCCTCCAAGTTTCATGCCAATTGGATTAGTAGAACTTGAGTTATTGCTCGATCTTTGCTTCAATGTGAATTGCCTCCTGATTTTAGCATATCCCTATTGAGGGAAGAGGGTCAATCTCTCTTATTTCATCCTTTTGAGGTGGATAGGGTAGGCTCCCTAGGGTCCCCACATCTTGTTCACAAAATTTCATATGCATTGGACTTATGGATCTTGAGATATTGGTTGTTTTCCATTAAAAGCACTTGCTTCTTGAAACATGTCGATCCCTATTTTGAAGGTTGATCATAGCTAATCCCTCTTATATTCTGAACCATATTCCATACTTTGAACATTCTGCATTGTGTATCTCTTAATTCCGTTCAATCACAACTTCATATTACCATTTGTACTTGACTTCTGGACTCTACAATCACCACTCTGGACTTACTGACCTTGACGACAGTGGAACCTAACTTGTCCAATTAGCTCCAATATAGTCGGGTCAAAATGTCTGATAACACTTGCCCTCCAAAGTACGTCTTGTGCTGAACATGATATGCTTTGAATCAAAGCAAGTTAGAGTCGTCAAAAAGAAATCCATTCAGTTCTCAAAATAGTCGCTATCCTTCCCTTGAATTATTTTCCCAGAGTGTTGGACATCTTCTTAATTGTAATGAAGTTTGGTCGATTTCCAATAGTATAAATTCAGGATTATATCCAATCAGTTACTATCTATGTTCGATTCTACAAGACTAGTAAGCATTGACTCTCTAATCAGGTTTTGATCTTGAAAGCTTCAGGTTTGAATTCAACCTCTGTTGATTTCAAAAATTGAACTTTCATATTATACACGTGCACATTCAGGTAACGTTCTTGTCGTTGTCTCTCAGATGCATTTGTACGCTCATGGGTCATCACCAACTTTCGTTGAGTTAGATGCAAGTCCGTTGCATTTTGTATATATGTACTTCACACAATCTTCATGTCCATGTTTGCATGCATATAGGCTCATTGTCGATCCCTTCTCTTCATGTATGTAGGGATCGGCGTTTTTTAGCGGATCCCCTCCCTTTTCTCTTTTTTTATAGGGGCATTTCACCAGAAGGACAAACTTTGCAGTCCAATTAGTTTCTAGGATACACATTCAAAAAATTACTTTCAAGGCCAAAATCAGCAGAATAATTTCATTCAAGGACAAAGTCAGCAGTCCAATTACTTTCAAGGACATAATTTCATAGGTTTTTAGGCCCTAGAAACTAATTATTTTACGATTTGTCCTTGAAAGTAATTATTTCAGTTGTGTGTCCTAGAAACTAATTCTACTTACTAAAGAGGCCCTTGTGGCTAATTTCCACTTTTTTATATATATGTTCATAGGGATCGGCATTCCTCTAGCTGATTCCTTCCTCCTTTCTCTTGACTCCAAAGACCGAACCCTTATCTCTCATATATAAACCAACACTTTCCTTCCACTTCTTACTTTAGTTCATTTGTCTTCATTTTCTTCACAACCGAACCCCCTTTCCCATTTCTTTAGAGTCGAGCCCTTCATCCCTTCATCAGTCCGATCCCATTCCTTCGGATAAAACATCGGCTCCCTTCCTTGATTCACAATCTTCTTTTGCTTCAAGCCATCACTCCGTCTTCAACCTGAAACGAAGTCGAAAATGTTCTCTCGAGCAACTTGCACTCTTTAAATTTAGATTGGTTTTCTTGTAATTCACCTCTAACTTGTGATGAGAACTGGGTTCAATTGCATTAATTTGTAGGGAGACGAGATGGATGATGATGTAGAGTTCAACGAAGTAGTAAAGGAAGAGGAAGAGAAGAGTGAAGAATGAAGGAAACAATGGAATCGGTTGTGATGAAGTAAGTGAAGAAGGGTCGGTAGTGGATGTTTGAAGATGGAAGGATTGGTGGTTGAGCATATGAGGAGAGAAGTTTGAAAATGCTGAAGTAGAAGGATCGGTATTTGAAGTTCAAAGAGGGATCAGTTATGTTTGGTTAGCCATAGGAGTTGATTGCATTGTTGAGTAAAGGGATCGACTATTTTGGAGTATGGAAGGGTTGGTTACTCTGTAGGTGTGTTGTAGATGGAGGGGTCGGTTATTAGCTTATCAAGAAGGATCGGTTGTTATAAGGAAGAGGGATCGGCACAAATATGAATTAGCATAAATAGGGGTCGTCATAAATAGGGGTCGGCATAAATAGGGGTCGGCTATTTGTACTTGGCTGATACAAAGCTTTGAATTGAACTTGTAAACCAATCCATATTCACTTGTTTGAACAATTGGAACCAATATCATCCCAATGAACTTGAGCACATGATGATAATGAACAACATGACTTGCATATCCAATATCGAACTCGAAATTGAACGACCAAACTCCCGGGACATAGAACATGTGTAGGATCGATTTCACCCTAGAAGGGGTGGGGGGTGAATAGGGTGATACTATCAATTATAAAAATTTATTGCGGAAGTATATAAAATAATCGCAACACAGATATAGCAGAATTAAAGCAGCACAAATAATAGCAGAATATTAAAAGCAGAAAATAGAACACACAGATTTACCCAGCTTCGGCAAAACCCTGCCTACGTGCTGCCCCCAAGGTTTCTACTAGAAATTAAGTAGTCAGACGCTTACACACGTAAACTCACGACAACCGCTATCGACTAACCTAACTCTACGCTCAAAACCCTGTCACAACTCAGCCACTGAGTTGTGAATTCTCGAACTACACCACCGTAGTTCGTTCCCTAGTCACACGACTAGAATTTACAAACGTTTAAAAAGAAATTACAAATTTAAAAACAATTAAAACAATAAAACAATGAAACCCTAGATTTTAAAGCCCAAAAATAATTGTCGGCCCAAACAAAATACAATGATAAAATTCCCTTTCTCCTTTTATATTGTTCGGCCCGACTTGCTCTGTGAAAAAAATGGCAATTTCTTTAGCTCGTTCGTTCCTCTTTATCTCTGATAATTAGGGCTTCATGGAATTGAAGGGCGCCGACTGATTGTTGGTCGATTACAATTTGGCTATTGCTCTGATTTGCTTCGGCAATCGACTGTTTCTTCGATTCGCACACGGCTCCTTCAATTTGATCGAGTTCGACTATGAATTGGTATGTGATTTATTCTTTTTGCTTTACTGGTTAGCTTGCTTTAACTCGATGATCCTGAAAGCCGATGATGTTAATCGTTTATATAGGATTCGAATTCCTATTTCTTCGTTCATCTGATATTTTGCTCGACCGTTTGATTTAGTATGGATGTTTGTGATTTTTTCTGACTTGTTCATATTCGTATATTTCATGTTACTTGATTCTCACGACTTCAATTTAGGCTATCTCGATTCCTTGGTCATCACGGCTTTGAATTTTGAACTGTTCGAACTTCCTTGATCACCACGGTTTTGATTCTGGTTTGAAACTGCTGCTTTGAATTCTCTGGCATTGGATTTGATTCCATTTTGACTACGACCTTGACTTTGTTTATGTGATGATAGTTAAGACACCTCTGTCTTTGTTCAAAACTGCTACTTGTTGCATTGCATCTTGAACTACTCTGATTGTTTGGAACTTCGGTCATTTGCTCATGGCTTCATGTGACTTTCTGAACTGCTATGCTGTCATGCACTTGATTCCATGTGCTTGCTGTATATATATGCATATGGTCTGGTTTTTTTGCCTCCATGCCTTCATGAGTCTGTTCATTTGAACCGTGTTTGCATTGTTGCCATATATGTGAACTTGAAATTGTACATTCACTTATGTACTTGCATATGTATGTATGATGTGTTATTCTTGTTGTTGCTTCATTGTTGCTTTGCACTTGTAGTCAGGTCTGCATTGCTGTCACATTGGCTTGTTCCTTCGAGTCCATTTGCATTTGAATTGTATACTTGAGTTTTTTTGAACTGCTATCTCATATGTATATAAGTGCATGTTGTATAGTTTCCTTCTTTGGTGCAGTGTGACTATGCCTGATGTTGTTGCCTTTGATCATATCATACATGTATCCTACACATACATATGTTTACTTATGTATATGTTATAAGTCACAGTCTTGAATCTTGTGTCATTTGAGGTGTGCATTCATTTGTGATCTGCACTTCATGTTGACACCGTTTCTCTAGAGTCATGGCATTCATACTTCATGTGGTCTGGTTCCTGTATACTTTGTGGATCACCATTCACTGTTTCACACATGTATATATGTATGTTGAGATTTTCATTATCTTCGACATTGCCTTTTCATGTGTGGTCTGCTTGGAGTCTGGTCTTTGTTTCACTAGTGCATGCGCTTATGCCTTCATCATGTGTGCACATGCATATGCATGTGTGTGTGTATATGTTGTTGAGATTGTTGACATGTGCATTTCTCTGGTTCACTTAGTCTGGTTGGACTATCTAGTCTCCTCAGTTTTGTACTACCTTTTGTACTTGTTCATTTTTGATTTTGGACCTGTGTTGAACCCATCTTAAAGCTCGGATTTGACCTTGTGCTCGTGTCGTGACTTTATTTGTATTGCACTTGAGTTGAACCCGGCTTTTGATTGGGTTTGACCTTGTGCTCACTTGTACCTGTAATTTTATCAAGTGTTCATTGGTGTGCACGGCCTTGTGGCATGTACAGTGATACACTGTGCATGTCACAAGTTGTTCGTGTTTGATGAATTCAAAATTAAATGATGATGAACAACCCAAATAACTGAGGCAAATCATATTTTCAAAAAGCATTTTATTTTACACTGCAAAAATTATTTCTTTTTCACTTTTACTACTTCAGTGTTTATTTTCCAGATCGCTCAGATGCTGTATTCAATCTGGAATGGAGTTGAAGATAAATACGATTGAATGAGTGAAATGTAGTGAGGTGCAAATGTAAATTGAAAATTGTGATGTAACCAAATTTATATTGTAATTGAAATTGTGTATATATAGTGAGAGCTCAAATTTGTACTATTTAAAATGGGGATTTTCACTTCAAGGGCTTATTTGTGCAGGTAATAAGTTTTAAGGACACTATTTCTAAAAAAATAGTTTTAAGGACATTTTACAGGAAAAAGATAAAAGAATTTATCATTTTCAGTTATACAGAAATAATGATAAAAAGATTTATCATTTTCCTGTATAACTTAAAAAGATAAATGAATTTATCATTATCCTGTAAATTGTCCTTAAAACTAATTATTTAAAAGTGTTGTCCTTAAAACTTATTACCCTGAAAATAGAAGCCCTTCAACATAATTTCCACATTTAAAATTGTAATAAATATTTGTTTGAATAAAATATCTGTTTAAATTTAAATTCTGTGCCATTTATTTTATTCAGCTAATATTTATTTAATTATGTGAAAAATAAAATAGTACATTAACAAATACATTTAATTGAATATATATATATATATATGTTTATTATCATCAAAAAAAATCATATACTAGCATATTCAATAATCTCCCCCTTTTGATGATAACAAACATATATTTAAGATTTTGAATTTTATTAAATGTATTTGATCATTCAATTTGCTCCCTTATTTGAATGCTCCCTCTCTACACATAGCTCCCCCTTCATATATGCATGAGAAAAATATGCAAATTAACCTAGATGCAAATAGAAAATACAAAATAAAATATTTGACCTTTATTTTCCAAAATCTTAACTTTTCTCTCCCCCATTTGTTATTAGCAAAAGAGTAATAATGTTAGAAAAATAGAGATAAAGTGATAAACATTAATACAACATTAATACCCAATCGAGTATAAATATTAAATTTCAATAAAAAATCAAACAAAAATCATAAATACTCTGTTTGACGCATATTCCACTTTAAAATAATAGGGATAATGTCATCATATAAAACCATATAGTTGTGTCTATTTGTGGTATATTTATATCAGGAAAATGAATATCTACTAACCATGCATAACCGTTAGGACTTTTAAATGAGATTAGTAGTATTCCAAATTTTTATTAAAAAATGAATTCAAGTATCTTCTAACCACGCATAAAAGTGGGGACTTTTAAATGGGATTATAATCAACTTGTCTATTTAATTAATCAATTTTGATATGTCTTCCATACATGCATAACCGTGAGGACTTTTAAATGAGCATGAAAGCACATAATCAAAATGTGACGCCCCACCTCTATACCCACGCTAACCAAGAACACTACGGTGTAGTGCTGTCAATTAGCACGGAGAATAAGGCTGTTGAGGAGCGACCATCCATGTAACTTCTTTGTGCGAGCACCGATATGTCAGATAGAATAGGATGCATATCTTTTAAGGAGGAAATCCGACATACCGATACAAACACAAAGCTATCACACAGTGGCTATATATAATCTTCGGAAACAAATATAGAAATAAACATAACACAAATCAGTCACAGACAATTCATATCACAAAGGCGGAAATAGATATGAATATAACACGTGAAAGTGTACATCAGAGAAGTGGTCAAATAAGATCCACAATAACACAAAAGAATAGATACAAGTGCTAACCAAAAGAATATGTATACATCAAGGAGTCTAATCTCAAATGTATACAAACAAAAACTACTAAACTAGAGTAGTTAGCCAAAAGTCAGATGATGGCTCCAGATAGGAAGTCATGAGGAAGCACCTGTAAAATCTCAGTCTGACCCAAGTATTATTTAAGAAGAAAATAATAAACGGATCAGTCTAGCTATAATTATCAGATAAAATGAGATAGAATATGAGATATGATAATAGAACGTATGATAACAAAAAGGTGTCATACTATAAAAAGTATACATTAGAAATCCCACAAAAGTCATACAATATCTCAATACTCTCAAAACAGAGAAAAGAATGTCATATTCTTAATTTAATTCACCAAGCCACAATAAAATGACATACTCATCAATGTCAATGGTAAAAGCTGTTGAAACATAAAATTCCAGAAATCAATAATTAGAAATCCAGAAATCACAATAAAAGAGGATGGCCAATCCTATGAAAATGAGCCGGAGCTCCTCCTGACTGGGTATAGTCCCCCATTGCGGACTTTGAGCCGAAGCTCCTCCTGACTGGGTATAGTCCCCCATTGCGGACTTTGAGCCGAAGCTCCTCCTGACTGGGTATAGTCCCCCATTGCGGACTTTGAGCCGAAGCTCCTCCTGATTGAGTCGAAGCTCAATAAAATGAAGTACAGTCCTTCACATGGACAAAGAGACATCGCACATTGCTAGTCTAAACCATAAAATGATCATCATCGATCATAAAGAGGTGTCGATTACACTAAGCTAGTAAATATAAGAGTTTAGCTTCATGTCCCATAACCACTTGCTTAACTCAAATATTTACGAACAGATTGTAGATCTGCACTAGGAAATTGTCACAAGAGTTTCAATATGTGTGAATCGAAATCACACCAATGAGGTATAGACTAACCTTGAAGATAAAGAGATATGTGTGAATCGAAATCACACCAATGAGGTATAGACTAACCTTGAAGATAAAGAGATATGTGTGAATCGAAATCACACAAATGGTGTCTAGTCTAACCTCGCAAACAAAGAGACATCGCTCAATCGCTAGTCTAAATCACAAGAATGATCATCATGATCATAAGGAAGTGTCGATTACACTAAGCTAGTAAATATAAGAGTTTAGCTTCATGTCCCATAACCACTTGCTTAACTCAAATATTTACGAACAAATTGTAGATCTGCACTAGAAAATTGTCACAAGAGCTTCAATCGAACAAGTCCATAAATTAACCGACGAAGTAAACGCAAGCGTTTCATACCACTTGTTTTGCTAAGCCGTTTAATTATATTTTCTCATACGAATGAGGTAAAGGTTTGTATATACTAGTAGATTGGAAAACAGTTTTATAAACGAGTTTGATATTGAAAATAGAGTTGAAATCCTTTTGATGATAGAGTTTTGATATTTACTACTAGTATTGAAACCTTTATATTTTTAAAGTGACAAGTCATAGAAGTGATTGTAGAAACAATCAATTATAAAAGTTCACATTCGAAGACGTGAATAAAATCCAAAGAAATCAATTCCCAAAACCATCAAAGTAAGAAGTTCTGTTGAATGGTTTTCGGATAAGATTGCCTACGCAGAGTTATACGGGGTACGACTTAGTGAAGACAAGCGACCTAAGTTTAAAAAGGTGGGCGACTTAACAAAGTGGCCGATAATAAATGATAACAACAACAAGGGAATCAACCCGACTTGATTAGAGTTGGATATTCAAGCTAAAAAGGCAAATAGGCAAAACACAGCAGATTCAGACGTCTGAGATCAAGAATTCAGACGTCTGAATCTGGAAAATAAACTATTTTCCAGAACAGAATTCAGACGTCTGAATCCTAGATTTCAGACGTCTGAAATAGGCACTTTTTAGCCTATTCCTTTTCTGGTTCAAAACGAACCAATTCAGACGTCTGAAATTTTGATTCAGATGTCTGAATGCTGGGAGAAGAAAATTCCCAGTATTCCATTCAGACGTCTGAACCATACGTTCAGACAGCTGAAACTGTTATTCAGGGCATTCCTTGAACCTAGGCCAAAAATGGCCAAACGACATCGATAACGATCGGTCGAGCAACAACGACTCAGGAATTGCACAAGGATAAGTGTTAGGAATTCATACCTAACAATCGAAGATAATTATTGACTTAGATGTGAGATAAAAATCTCACCTTTGAACCCAAACAAATGAAGAAGAAGCTTTGAAGCAATGTCAAGAGCAATTACTCTTCACTCTCAACACAAGAAGCTCCAACTAAGATCAAAACAAGCATTTCCTAAATTTAGGTTTAGGAAATAAACTGAAATTGGAAAGAGAAAGAGTTGGAGAAGAAGGAGATGAAGCTTACGAATGGGGTCTCTTTGAATATGGAGCTAGAACTTAGTTTGCAAGTGGAAACTAGGGCTTGGGAATTCTAATTTCCCATCTCTCCCACCATTTTTGCTTTGAGACTGAAATGAGGAGGAAGTGAGGGAGAATGGGGAGGAGTGGTTCAGATTTGGGGGTTAAGTTGGCACAGGGGCTGAACCCAAAACCAAACCCAAAGTGCAAATGGTCAAATTTTTGACTAGCTCCAAACATATCAAAGTTTATACTCAAAAAGGTCGCAAACGGCATTTTGGACTCAATGGAGGTGGTCTCGAGTCCCAATTCGACTGTTTGCAAAAAGTAGCTTTTCGGACTAAAATCCGACGAACGATGAAATATTTAAATAAAATATTTAAATGTAAAATCGATAAATATGCGGGTTGTTACACAAAAATTCCAAGTAATTCACCCATGCATAACCGTAAGGACTTTTAAATGAGAGTGAATACTTTGGATGTTTTTATTGCTAAAAATATAATGAAATGAAAGTGCATAATTTCCTGTTTAAAATACCACATATTGACATACTATATTGGATTTTGATGAGTGATGGTCGATAGAAATATGATAGAATTAGAGGTGGTCATGGAATTTTTACCAACAAAAAGTTTTTATAACTCTTGTTTAAATTTCTAAAGAAATTTACTAATTATACTGTCTCAAGTAATAATATATGATTAATATCAACACTCATTACTTTTTCAATCACTATTTATCTTCTCGATAATTAGTAGGGAGTCAGATTAGTTAATGTAGTCATTTAAAATCAAATCCAAAAATAATTATAAAATCAAATTTCCTAAAATGACTAATCTGAAACAAGGTCAACAGAAAAACGATTTTCTAGAAGGGGTTTTATAAGAAAAATGTCTGCTATTTGAAAATTATTTGAAATGAAAAATATGCATACGATTTCTTTGAAAATGTGATGCAGCTAATGAATGTCTCGGTATAAATCACGTTCCACTAATAATTTTTCCATCAACTAAATTTCTAGTGTAATCTACACTCGAATTTTCCTTTGACTCAAGATTGTCATTAGTTTGATGTCGTAGACCAGACCGTGTAGTGTGCAACAAAATACCTTAAAATCATTTTTAACAGCTTTTGAATGAAATTGAATTGAAGCCGTGCATATAAACAGTGAACATAGTGTTAAATCTAAAAGCAATAAATATATTCACTTGTATCATGAGTAATCAACAATCAATAAAACAACATTATTAGTTCAAACAAATTTATATGAACTAGTCCAGAGATTATAGATGTACTTACAGTGTTCTCGGCATATAAATATAATTGTCCAATAATTTTGAATAAGTCAGAATCAATATCATCATTCATTTCTTTATCACATAACTGGCTGATTTAAATTCAGATTATGGGGCAGATTATTACATTTAATATCGTTACCTATTTTACCTTACGGTAATTTTTCATTGTTGCCCGTTGTGATTCTGTCACCTTTATACTAGGCTAAGGAATTTTGATTTGTCGCTCGTTGTATGCCTGGAACAGCCAGAATCCAGATAGCACTGTTGTTGTTCCTTAGCCTGCCACCACTCCAACATGAGAAAAAAAATTTGTGACCTATTTGTTTTTATAGGTCCATGGTTGTTAGTGGAAAATGATTTTGAAATATATGTTTGTGGAGACCCAAAACTATTTATATTTGTTCCTTTTGGAACCCAGATTTGTTTGACTTTAAGAGATTTTATATTCGTGCCTTTTGGAACCCAAATTGGAATGGTTTTCACGTGTTTGGGTATCACACTTTTCACTTTAGTGTTATCAGTTGTTTGTCCATATTTTGACACTTTTGCAAATCCAAATGCATTCCTTTTATTCTCGAAGAGTTGGTTTTCTAAGAGTATATTAAATGATTTATCTCTAGTGAAAAATTTATGAGTAACTAACTCAAGTTTATTAACTTTGGATTTTAAAAGTTTATTTTCATTCACTAGCTTCGAACAACAACTAATGGTACAATCTCTCTTTTCAAAAATATTTATTTTAAATTTCATATTTTCATTTTGAAGCTCTCTAATTTTATCCTCAATTTCAAGCATCTCGGTTTCAAATAGTTGGAGTTTTTTAAATTCAATTTTTTTCAAAATCCTTGATTTTTTAATCTCCTTTTCAAACTCATGATTTAATCGAATAATTTCATATTTTCTTAAAATCACGTTTTCTTTTTCAAGGGTTTTGAAATTTTCGTTGATCTCGTTTAATTTCTTTTCAAAAATCGCACATTTAGAAATTTCTAACTTCTTAAAGCTATCCAACTCTTTTTGCAAAATATTATTTTCACAAATTAACTCAGTTTTGGTTTTCTCTCGAATTAAAATTTCGTTTTCTAACTTTTGAAAGTTTTCATGAAAACGGGCAAATTCTTTTTCATGATTCAAAAACCTTTTGCAATTAGAGTTTTTATTTTTCTTAATATTTTGAAGCTCATTTTCCAAATCATTATTTTTCTGATGAAGTTTAGCTTGTTCCCTTTCCAACTTATTATTTTTCAACTCAAGAGGTTTATTATTTTCAATTAATTTTTGGCACAAGAGAACTAAATCATTGATTGGAAAATCACTTATCTCATTCGCTATTGAATCTTCATCACTGCTGCATTTTGCCAGTCCTATCAAGCACGTTTCTGAGTTGATTATGGGGGACCTCTCACGGTTGTTGACTTTTGCACCATATATTGCATCAAAAGTATTCCAGATTTCCTGTGCATTTTCACAATGAGAGATAAAGTTAAAATTATCTTGATTAATATGAGAATATAATATATGCATAGCAAGAGCATTAATCAAAGTAATTTTCTCGTCTATTATATCACACCCATTTTCAAAAATATCCCAACATTTAACATTAACAGATTTTAAATAAAATACCATTTTTAATTTCCAATTCAAAATATCTGTTCCATCAAAAACAGGAGGAATAATATTGGACCGACCCTCAGAAAAAGTATTATTAAAAGAATCCATTTTAAAAATTCAAATTTGTAAAGCAAAAATTGGTCGTTGAAAAATCAAATTTTTAAAACAAAAATGGCTTTTGTTCCTAGCTCTGATACCACTTGTAGGATCGATTTCACCCTAAAGGGGGGTGAATAGGGTGATACTATCAATTATAAAAAATTATTGTGGAAGTATATAAAATAATCGCAACATAGATATAGCAGAATTAAAGCAGCACAAATAATAGCAGAATATTAAAAGCAGAAAATAGAACACACAGATTTACCCAGCTTCGGCAAAACCCTGCCTACGTGCTGCCCCCAAGGTTTCTACTAGAAATTAAGTATTCAGACGCTTACACACGTAAACTCGCGACACCCGCTATCGACTAACCTAACTCTACGCTCAAAACCCTGTCACAACTCAGCCATTGAGTTGCGAATTCTTGAACTACACCACCGTAGTTTGTCCCCTAGTCACACGACTAGAATTTACAAACATTTAAAAAATATTACAAATTTAAAAACAATTAAAACAATAAAACAATAAAACCCTAGTTTTTAAAGCCCAAAAATAATTGCCGGCCCAAACAAAATACAGTGATAAAATTCCCTTTCTCCTTTTATATTGTTCGGCCCGACTTACTCTGTGAAAAAATGGCGATTTCTTTAGCTCGTTCATTCCTTTTTATCTCTGATAATTAGGGCTTCGTGGAATTGAAGGGCGCCGACTGATTGTTGGTCGATTATAATTTGGCTATTCCTCGGCAATCGACCGTTTTTTCGATTCGCACACAGCTCCTTCAATTTGATCGAGTTCGACTATGAATTGGTATGTGATTTGTTCTTTTTGCTTTACTGGTTAGCTTGCTTTAACTCAATGATCCTGAAAGCCGATGATGTTAATCGTTTATATAGGATTCGAATTCCAAATTCTTCGTTTATCTGATATTTTTCTCGGCCGTTTGATTTAGTATGGATGTTTGTGATTTTTTCTGACTTGTTCATATTCTAATATTTCATGTTACTTGATTCGCACGGCTTCAATTTAGGCTAGCTCGATTCCTTGGTCATCACGGCTTTGAATTTTGAACAGTTTGAACTTCCTTGATTACCACGGTTTTGATTCTGGTTTGAAACTACTGCTTTGAATTCTCTGGCATTGGATTTGATTCCATTTTGACTTCGACCTTGACTTTGTTTATGTGATGATAGTTAAGACACCTCTGTATTTGTTCGAAACTGCTACTTGTTGCATTGCATCTTGAAGTACTCTGATTGTCTGGAACTTCAGTCATTTGCCCATGGCTTCATGTGACTTTCTGAACTGCTATGCTGCCATGCACTTGATTCCATGTGCTTGCTGTATATATATGCATATGGTCTGGTTTGTTTGCCTCCATGCCTTCATGAGTCTGTTCATTTGAACTGTGTTTGCATTGTTGCCATATATGTGAACTTGAAATTGTACATTCATTTATGTACTTGCATATGTATATATGATGTGTTATTCTTGTTGTTGCTTCATTGTTGCTTTGCACTTGTAGTCAGGTCTGCATTGATGTCACATTGGCTTGTTCCTTCGAGTCAGTTTGCATTTGAATTGTATACTTGAGTTTTTTCGAACTGCTATCTCATATGTATATAAGTGCATGCTATATAGTTGCCTGGTCTGGTGCAGTGTGACTATGCCTGATGTTATTGCCTTTGATCATATCATACATGTATCCTCCACATATGTATGTTTACTTATGTATATGTTATAAGTCGCAGTCTTGAATCTTGTGTCATTTGAGGTGTGCATTCATTTGTGATCTGCACTTCATGTTGACATTGTTTCTCTGGAGTCATGGCATTCATACTTCATATGGTCTGGTTCCTGTATACTTTGTGGATCACCATTCACTGTTTCACACATGTATATATGTACGTTGAGATTTTCATTGTCTTAAACATTGCCTTTTCATGTGTGGTCTACTTGGAGTCTGGTCTTTGTTTCACTAGTGCGTGCGCTTATGCATTCATCATGTGTACACATGCATATGCATGTGTGTGTATATATGTTGTTGAGACTGTTGACCTGTACATTTTTCTGGTTCACTTAGTCTGGTTGGACTGTCTAGTCTCCTCAGTTTTGTACTACCTTTTATACTTGTTCATTTTTGATTTTGGAACTGTGTTGAATCCAGCTTAAAGCTCGGGTTTGACCTTGTGCTCATGTCGTGACTTTATTTGTATTTCACTTGAGTTGAACCCGGCTTTTGATTGGGTTTGACCTTGTGCTCACCCGTACCTGTAATTTTATCAAGTGTTCATTGGTGTGCACGGCCTTGTGGCATGTACAGTGATACACTGTGCATGTCACAAGTTGTTCGTGTTTGATGAATTCTAAATGATGACGAACAACCCAAATAATTGAGGCAAATCATATTTTCAAAAAGCATTTTATTTTACACTGCAAAAATTATTTCTTTTTCAATTTTACTACTTCAGTGTTTTTTTACAGATCGCTCAGATGCTGGATTCAATCTGGAATGGAGTTGAAGATAAATACGAGTGAATGAGTGAAATGTAGTGAGGTGCAAATGTAAATTGAAAATTGTGATGTAATCAAATTTGTATTATGATTGAAATTGTGTATATATAGTGAGAGCTCAAATTTGTACTATTTAAAATTGTAATAAATATTTGTTTGAATAAAATTTATGTTTGAATTTAAATTCTGTGTCATTTATTTTATTCAGCAAATATTTGTTTAATTATGTGAAAAATAAAATAGTACATTAACAAATACATTTAATTGAATATATATATGTTTATTATCATCAAACAAGAATCATATACTAGCATATTCAACAATATGAACCAAAACTTCGCATATAGACTTTAATAATGGACTTCACAATTTGACATGCCGATGGTCGATCCAAAGCTTACACAACCGATCAATCTAAATGCCAGTAAGACGGTCAGCAATGACGATCACTGTAGTCGAAATCCAAAATCTCATCATTTACTTTTTGTGTTTAATTTTGAACCGTTTACCTCTGCACTGCACAACACTTCACCACATTAGTTTACACTTTGCATGGACGGATAGGTAAAATTTGCTAATCTCGATTATCTGCTGAGTTTATTTGATAGCGTTCAGAGTATTTAGCTACAATGATTTCTAGACAACTTTCTCAACTTAACAATCCCAGAGCCGAGTCAAGTTCTACAACTGTATCTGGCAGATTTCCCTAGATCGCCAAATTGAGCAACCGGAGGTCTCCGGCCCGTTGAAACTGACCTTTTCTCTTATGTCCCCATCCTCTCGGCAGAAGATATAAGTCCTACCCCCGATGTTATAAAAGGTGCTATTCTTTTAGATAAGCCGACGGATTCCCAAGCCTCCAAAGGGAAGAAAACTCCTATAAGCAAGGCTGCAGCAACTAGTCCATCGGGGGGACACTAGGCCACTCACAATCACGCGCACTTTACTGCATGATTTTCGTCTATCTTTTGTTCGGTGGTCAGTTCTCCATTCTTGTTTGGTTTGTAAGTGTTATGTCTCAATCTTGTGCCTTCAATCACTTAAGGGTCTCTTTAACTCAGTATAGATCTAGTCACGATTCAGAATTGGGTAGGCGTATAAAGAGAGAGATGACGGTGGGGAAAGAGGACATTGTTCAAGGGAGTCTTCATCTTCCAAATATAAGTTACATTCTCAATCTTCTGATTAAGGAGTTCAACCCAATCTTCTTGTACATAACGGCGATCGGACTTCTTTCCATGCTCCTTAAATTATTGTGCTATCTAAGCAGTATTCATCTGGTTCCAGGCAGTCCTGCGATCGTAGGTCAACCAAATGCCACTTGTTACTTCTGAACCCGCTTTGCCTACCATAGCTGCTGAGGCTTCCGTAGTAGAGAAATTGGCCGAACATAAGGTCAAATTTCCAAAAATTTGCCTCGAGGACCTTAATCTCCTTCCTTCCATTCATACAAATCCAGGGAGAGAGAAAGTGAGTTCCCTTGCATGCGTCAGCAGCATGAAGCATTTCAACACTTAGCCAAAAAAATATCTGAGGTGTCTTTTGAGAGGCAACATGCAATCAATCGTCTCAAGTTAGAGGCGATCCATGACAAAGATATAATTAAACATCAAGACAATGAGATCGCGGAGTTGACAGCGAAGCTGAACACGGCAGAAAAGAGTGCCAAAGAAACATCTGAGGCGGTTAGTTGTCTACAAGCAGCTCATAAAAAGGAGCTGGAAGCTGCCCTACACCATAGCGGTGTTCCTGCTTTGGAAAAAGATACACTACAAAAGGAGAAAAATATTCCGGTCTGCCGCGTTGAGGAGCTCGAAGGACTCCTTAAAAAAGAGAAGGAAGAGAAGCTTGAAGACTAGGAGGAGTCATGGAGATATTGCGAAGAGGCCGTTGAAGTCTAGGGACAAAAAACTGAACTTGACAAGCAACTCGCCCAAATTGAAATCCTTAAAAAAGAGTCAACAGAAATGGGACACAATGAGATTAGAGAGCAGATGGAGGCTTGGTTAGAAGATGCCAAAGAAACCTGTCGAAATGAAATTAAGGGCATGTTCGATCCTCTGATCATGGAATATAATGCTAAAGTCTTAATTCATTGTGATCTGAGTTTCCTTGGAAAGGGCTATCTTGAATCACCCACCGAGGCCTGGGAATACATTGCTGAAACGAAGAAGAAAGCCCTCGGTGAAGCTGATTTAGATGAAGAGAAGCTAGTGCGAGAGATTCTTCTTGGGGATGAACCATTAGACCTTGTTGCTGCAAGACTCTGATACTTTGACATTTTAGCACCTTCCAGCAGAGAGAAAAACATTGTTGAGTCTTTGGAGACCGATCCAAAAGGTTCCCCTACACGTGAGACGGTTGGAGCGTCAGTTTCTCTTGGCCCAGGATAGGATCTTAGCTACGATCCAGACAGACCCGGCTATCAATCAAAGGTGTTGACTCCTATTGGAGCACTCCGACGACAACTGAAATTCGGCAGATACAGGTATCCTGCTTTTTTCTCCATTATCCAAGAGATTACATTCCTCATGCCCAATATGCATGGGATTATCCTTTTGTTTTCACGAATCCACAGGTCTTCCGGATCCCAGCCAGACCCCAGCAAGCGATGCCGCCAAGGAGAAACAATCGACATCTTCTGAAATTTCGGCGGCCATCGACATTCCAAGGCCTGACAATCATATTATCGGAGCACTTGATGATGAAAAGGATAATGGCCCGCCATTGCCAGATGAATCAGATAATGTTGTGATCACTGGCACCACCGAACATACCGATGAGCTTGAAAGAGTCTATGCGGTAGGATCGTATAATATGGAATAGTGAAATAGTCCAGGTAGATGGTAGTAAGCAATAAGTAAAGTAGACACCAAGACTTTATACTGGTTCGGACCTCTTGTCCTACGTCCAGTCCCTAAGCTCCTCTTAGGAATTCAACTAACCAACAACCCTCACTTAACCCGGAGGAATAGGTTTACAACTTACCCGAACAACCGAACGGGATTTCTTGCCTCAACTGCCGAAGAGGACTTCAACTTGGATACAAAAAGTATTTCTGACTTGTTGTGTTCTTGATAACACTAATGAGTCAATTTAGTACAACTTTCCTATAATCTTATCCTCGAGAGTATACAAAAGTGTTTATGAAGATTTAGGAAATATGAATTGCTATGAATCAAGAGATGTTATAGTTAAAACAGAGATTCAAGCAATTGGTTTGCTTTTGAAAACTTAAAAGAATATGAAAGTATGTTCAAGTAAATAGAGAGATTAAAGCAAGTAGAATTGGTGATTTGCAATTGTTAAAACCATGTATTTATACTTGTAGAAGAGTTGCATTTGTTTGCTAGAGATGCAAGGAAGAGATGCTTCTGTTTCCATTGAAGAATGGTTGCAACTCTTGGGAGGAAGAAGGTGTCTATTCATAGAAAATTCGCAGTTACAGATTCAGTCGACTGAACAGGAAATTCAGTCGACTGAAAATATACAGAGAAATTTTCAGGAATGAATTCAGTCGACTGGGCAGGAAAATATCAAAATCTTCGTGTATCAACAGAGCTTAGCTTAAAAGAGCGCATCGAGAGAGAGGAGTTGCTGAAGAAAAAAGCTAAGGCTGAACATGTTGACGTGGACATCGATGATCCAAATCTCGTCCCATTACAAATCATTCCACCCTGAGGGTCACTTCCCGGTGAACTCCCTCAAACATCTCAAAGCTCTCCCGCCATGGGTGGTCGAGGATCGAAAAGAGAAGTGGGCGAAGGTTCAGGTGGATCCACTCCAAAAAATCCAAAAAGGAGAAAAAGCCAAAGAAATGGTTTGTCACTTCAGCTAGGTTTGTATATAGATTGTATATCTTTTTCTATTTTGATGGCTGTGATTGTGCGAGTATGGCCCCCGTTTTTGAATATACCAAAATTTTGAAGTTTAGTACGCAAATTAAAGTTCTTTGTTTTATGTCAGACTCTTATGTGAATTTTATCTAAGTAGTCACCTATTACTTTTCCACTCAATGTACTTGTAATTCATTGCTCATTGATTCGAATGATAATCCTTTAGTTCTATCCCAAGGCCTCCATGTGGCCGTGGCCTTGAGTCGTACAAAATACGAGGCTTGAGCCCTAATGTTACGATGTCGGATTCAGCGGTTTGAGTGATTATACTCCTGCCCCCACTATCGATTAGTGGACTTAGATATTGGATGGTCGAACTCCATCCTTAACGAGTTTATACTCTTCCTATTGTCTTTAGGTCGGAGTTTATGGAATAATAAGTGGTCGAACTGCAATCATATATTTGTTTATAGTCATATTCGCACTATGGGGATAAGAGTTAGTTGGCGGGCGGTCGAATC
The DNA here is from genome assembly GCA_030737815.1 of Allium fistulosum. Taxonomy (NCBI): domain Eukaryota; kingdom Viridiplantae; phylum Streptophyta; class Magnoliopsida; order Asparagales; family Amaryllidaceae; genus Allium; species Allium fistulosum. The sequence continues at coordinate 1,001,722,468 of CM060902.1, read as the reverse complement.
ACACCTTACTTGTGTTTATACTCCAGCCCACACTCTAGGGACTTAGAGTTACTTCGGAAAATAGTCGGACCATACTTTCCTTAATTGATTGATTTACTCCTAAGTCCTGGGTTTAACTTAGTGAGCGATCGGTCATGTCACAATCGCTTTTGATTCATGTTTGTCCCATCGCTCGGCAGGATTAACTAGATTATCGGATGGTCAAGTCACGGTCACTTCTCATTATGTGCTCTATCCATTGGGTTGTGAGCGAGAATCATCGAATTAACGGATGGACCACGTTCATTTTGTTTAGTTCAATCGTGAATTTATTAATCAGCTAGTTCCAAACTCTAGGAGCCTGCTTGGACATGTCAATATTGGTATGTCGAATATCGTAACTAATATTTAATGCTAAATCAATCACAGATATGAAGGAAACTTCAAACTTTATTTTCCAAATGGAAAGAAATGACATAAGTTGTCTTATTACATATTTGGGAGAATCAAATGTTAAAGCAAATTAGGAAATTGAATACAACTGAATGAAAAAGAAATAAACTAAGTGAAATAGCATCGTAAATGTTCGCTATTGCATGCCCTTGGGAGTGTGACGCCATCAACATTCGCTAGCTTGAAAGTTACTTCTCCAAGCCTCTGTTCAATGACTTACGATCCTCTCCAAGTAGGATTCATGTATGAAGGGATAGGAAAAAACCCGTTCCAGGATGAGATCGTCGATTTCAATGGTTTTAGGTTGGACTTTAGTGTTGTAATATCGAGCAAATCAATGTCGATGTGCAGCTGCCCACAAATCATCTTCTTCGCGCTTCTCATCTATAAAATCTAGAGATTCCAAGAGGAGATCCCTATTCATTCTAGGATCGTAACAGGTCACTCGATGAGGAGGAACTTCGAGTTCAAAAGGAATGACGGCTTCAGAGCCGTAAGCAACAACGAATGGAGTATGGCCAGTCGTGGACTTATGGTGGTCTATAAGCCCATAGCGTTGTTGGGAGTTCATCCATCCACTTACTTCTAGCTTTTTCCAATCGTTTCTTCATAATAGACTTTATTTTCTTGTTCATAGCTTCGACTTGTTCATTTGCTTGAGGGTGAGCAATACCGCAAATCTCTTCCCAAAATTTATGATGACGGCGGAATTCTTTGAATTCAGTGCTGTAGAATTGAGTCTTATTATCAGTTACAATGTTCATGGAAGGCCAAAATGACAGATGATGTTCTGGACAACGAAGTTTATTATTTTCCTTGTTCGTGATCATAGCTAAAGGTTTCGCTTCAGCCCATTTGATGACGTAATCAACTATGATGATGGCATACTTCGCACCACCTTTAAAGATCGGTAAGGGATCGATAATATCTATGCCCCGTATGGCAAACGGCCATGGACTGACCATTTGTGAGATGGGCATCAGTAGATCTCTTAGAACTTTTGCATATATCTGGCACTTGTCACATCGCCTTGCGTAATCAGTAGCATCTCGGTTGACAATCGGCCAATAATACCCATAATGGAGTATTTTCTTTGCTAGGGTTTGCCCCCCCCCCGGTGTGATCGCTACATTCCCCCGCATGAACTTCCTGTAATATCCCCTATCTAGAGGCCCAAAACTAAGCGCTACAGATGCTACAGTCATCTATAGTATTAGCTTCCATGACTAAATACCGCTATTTTAATGGTATCTATAATACCAGAAGCACTTGAATATGAAACAAAACACAGATTTCAAACAACTTTTACTTCATTACATTTAAAACAGATGTTCCATATTCAACTTACACAATCCCAATACGATCCCAAGCATAAATAAAATATACTTATTATAAATACGCCAAGAGCGGTATATGAAGATAACCCTTTGGATGATCAGAGTCATAGAGTCATAATAGACTTAATACAAAACTCAGCGGAAATACATCAAAACATAAAACAAGAACTGCAACTCCTAAATAGCTATCTGTTTGCCTCCGGTAGCCTTATTCGTCATTCTACTAAAACCTGAAAAAACCTTAACCCCTCAGCCAACTCAAATTAATTTTGTGCACTCGAGAGTTTAAGGGGAAAACATAAACTTCGAGTCAGACATAAAGCCTGGTACAAATAATACTATACATCCTGGAAATATATGTTAAGTGAGACCTTGCCGCTTAGCGGAACGGGTTTCCCCTCACTAACATCCTTTTAAAACATATCTTTGCAAAACCTTTTCCTGCAATCAAAACTGATTAAACATTGTAAATCATCATTATGTAAACATACATAAATATCATGTAATAATGAACTATCTATTCCCAAACACATAAGTTTTGTTTGGATAACTTTTAACCTTTGGCTGACTCGGGCCTACCAGACAATATAATGAAAATTAATCTAACACCTGTTAGCTATTCTTTTTTTTTATTATCTATCCTTAACCATCTGTTAAATACTTCACTTTTGGATAGTCTATCCTTAACTATCTATTAAATACTTCTCTTTTGGACGGTATGTTCCTAACTTAATCATCTCCCAGTCTTCCTTATCCTAATGGTTTTTCGGGCTCACCAATAACCTATTTGTATACAACATATATTCCTTTCGGTGTGTAATCATAATTTTAGTCTACCTGTGACCAAGCCCTATACATTGGAATTTTGGACAACAATTAGCTGAGGCTAATAGCTAATGTATAGGGTGCGACCCTATACTAGTCCCATCTGGTATTCTAATATCCGAGTCATTTTCACTTAAGGATCCCCTCCTAGAATTTTCTTTGGAAACATTTTCAAAATGATTTAAAATCTTTAAATCAAACTTAAACAAGGAAAAATATATAATATATATGCTTTATTCAAAATCATATCACTATGTCGTATGTATATATATATATATATATATATATCTTCTTTACTCAATTCTTAGTTGATGAAACATTTAAACACTCGAAGAACCTCTTTCTAACCATTTGAAATCATCTCTTTCAAAACCAACATCAACCTTTCGAAATAATTGAAAAACAAACCTTTTGAAAGCAATAAAACTTTGGACATCCTTATTTAAAATTACTTTAAAACCTTGCCTTATAAAAACCCTGGAAAACCTTCAATATCAAACCTTTCGAATCCTTTCAAAACAAACCTTTCGAAGTCGTTGAATAAACAAACCTTTCGAAACCATTCAATAAGAAAACCTTTCGAAACCATTCGATGAACAAACCTTTCAAAATCATTCAAAATAAACCTTTCGAAACCGTTGAATAAACCTTTCGAAATCATTCAAAATAAATCTTTTGAAATCATTGAACTAAGCCTTTTGAAACCATTGAATAATCAAACCTTTCGAAAGAATTAAACCTTTAAAAACATAAACCTTTCAAAAACTTAATGGGTTCAATTTAGAACAAGTAGAAAACCTTCATTCAAAATCTTTCGACTTCATTGGAGGCAACCTTTCGACTTTATCGAAAGCTCTGCTTCGAAAGCTTTGGTCATACTTCAATTAGAAAACATGGGTAAATCACCTAAGTCTAAAGCTCTGTTTCGAATGCATGGAGAAGCGGCTAATTTTAAAACAAGTAAAGCTTTCGACTTTATCGGAAGGTTCAAATCAAAACAAAACAAAAGCGGCAGTAACCTTTCGACTGCGTCGAAAGGTTTCAAAACAAAATAGTGATAAAACAGCAGTAACTTTTCGACTGTGTCGAAAGGTTTAAAATAATTATTTTAAATATTTGACCTTGTCGAAAGCAACAAAAACGAAAGCTCTTATTCGAAAGAAAAGCAGGTTATCTTTGGTTTATAAAACAAACACACTTCAACCTCTTTGGCAACCAACCTTTCGACTTAGAACCCTTCGACTATGTCCAATTCATTATGTACCAAGTAACTTGATACCCTATGCATCAGTTTGACCTTGTCGAAAGCTATGAACCTCTCGACCTTGTCGAAAGGTCTGGGTTGGAAGGTTTAATGTCTGAATTGGCTGAAACATGCTAAAAGTATGATTTCTTCTTTTGTAACTTAAAAGGATAATTTTCAACTAACCTGCCTTTATTTGTCAAATTTTCATTGGTTAATGAATACTTTTCAGAGTAGTGCTGCCACTATTTTCAGAATAAAATAATCAATTTATTTTATAAAATGCCTTATCTCCTTAATTAAATATATAAAACATTTATGTCCCATACCTTAAATAATTTTATATATTCATCAAATAACTTAGGAAAAATCTGGAAAAATCCCAGAAAATCTATTTTAATATGTTTTCCAACATATAGAAATTTGAAACCCAAATAATAATTATTTTAGCCGTAAATAATTTATAACCAAATAAATCATTTTCCTCACTAGAAAATTTATATAAAATCCACATTAATTTAGAAAATTAAGGAAATTGGAACCAATCTCTAAAATATCATTTCTGACATATACTTAAATTTTCAAGGCATTTGGATGTCATTTAATAGGTTTTTCGTGTCAAACATCATAAAATCTAACATAAACTTATATAATTCATCAACAAGCATATATAACTTTAATCATCAAAAAATGACATATACTTGCAGAAACATTTCAGATCTAATTCTTAAAACCGAAACATAAGAAAATGGGATGTAGTAATTATTTACCTTAGCTTTGAGATTATAAGATGTGAGGTTTGATGTTGATTATGTCGATTATCTTCCTTCACTTGAATCCTAGCTTTTTCTTCTCTTAAAAACACTAATGGTGGCCGGCCTTGGTAAAATTTTAGTTAGAGTAAAAATGAAATGAACGTGAGTTTCATTCCTAAGGGTTAGGGTATAAGCCCTTCCTATTTCCCATATTTCCCTTACTCATTTCCTAAGACATTATCTTATGTTATCTCATTTTAATTTACTCACTAACATGGCACGGCTACCCTTAGATAATCAATTCTCAACTTGTTAATCTCTATGTTATTTTATTTTATTTTGTTAATCATACATTCTAAATAAAGTTATAAAAATATGGGGTGTTACAGACTACCCACCTTAAAGAATTTCGTCCTTGAAATTACGATAAAGTACACAATCAAAACAACCAAAGATAAAATATACCATCAAATAATTCTTGGTAAGCATCCCTAATCCTGCTCCCAGTCTCCCAAGTACAGTCTTTAGCATCATCACTCCACTGGACCTTTACTAATTTGTCTGCCTTGTTCCTTAACTTCTTCTCATCTCTAGCCACAGCCTGAATTGGCTTTCTAACTATAGTCAGGCCCGACTCTACTACTAAATCCTCTAATAATGTAGGTGCTATAGTAGTCTCTGGGTCTCTAATACATTCTCTAAGATGAGAAACATGGAATACATCGTGGACTCCTGCCAAACTATTCGGTAACTCCACTTTATAAGCGAGTTTCCCGATCCTCTCAACAATACGAAAAGGTCAAACAAATCTAGGTGCTAACTTTCCTGACTTCCCAATTCTAATCATACCCTTCATTGGTGAAACGTTAATAAACACATAGTCCAACCAAGAATTCTAAATCTTTCCTTCTTCTGTCAGCATAAATTTTCTACCTAGAATGAGCTTCCTTCATCCTAGCTCAGATCAACTCAATCTTCTCTGCGGCTTCTTTCACTAAATCCGGACCAAGAACCAACCTATCCCCGGTCTCTAACCAACAAACGAGAGATTTGTATGGTCTCCCATACAATGCTTCAAACGGTGTCATCCCAATACTAGTCTGATAATTATTATTATACGAGAACTCGACTAAATGGAGAAGGTCTTCCCATGATTCCCTGAATTCCAATAAACAAGCTCTTAACAAATCCTCCAAGATTTTGTTAACTCTTTCCGTTTGCCCATCAGTCTGCGGATGGTAAATGGTACTCATATTGAGCTTGGTTCCTAATGCTTCCTATAGACTCTTCCAGAACTCACTAGTAAAAAAAGAATCTATATCACTAATGATACTACTGGGAATCCCATGTAGTCTAACTACATTCTTCATAAATAACATCGCCAAAATAGGTGTCGTCCTAGTTGATTTTACCAGAATGAAATGACTACTTTAAGTTAGTCTATCCACTATAACCCATATACTTTCATTTCCTCTACTAGACCTTCGCAACCCATCAATAAAATCCATTGAGATAAAATCCCATTTCCACATCAGAACTTCTAATGGTTGAAGCAATCCGCTTGGCTTTTGGTGTTCAGCCTTTGCTTGCTGGCAATTCAAGCACTGTTTAACCCATAAACCAATGTCCCATTTCATACCTTCCCAAAAGAAACTTCACTTCATATCATGATACATCTTCGTTCCTCCTGGATGGATAGTGAACTTCGAACGATGACATTCATCCAAAACTTCCTTCCTCATGTCTCCTACATTCGGAACACATAACCTTCCTTTCTTTCTCAACCACACATTTTGGTCAAGACTGAAATCCTTTAAGTCATCGCCCTCTGTTCCTTTCCTTAACCTTCTGATCCATTCAGCCAAAACTAGGTCCTCCTCCTGTCTAGAAGCTATCTTCTCAATCATTACCGGTCGAACTTCTAAACAAGACAATACAGCACTTCCTGCACTGGAACCTGCCTCGGATCTAAACTGCACTCTGCAAGCTTATAATGCTTATATATCTTTCCACTCAGCAATCATAGCCAATACCGCATTCTGATGTTTCCTGCTAAGTGCATCCGCTACCTTATTTCCTTTCCTGGGTATGTACTCAATTCCAAAATCATAAGCAGCAATAAACTCCAACCATATCTGTTATCTCATGTTCAACTCCTTCTGAGAGAACAAGTACTTCAACGACTTATGATCTGTATAAATATCAAATCGCTCTCCCAAAAGACAATGTCTTCGTACCTTCAAAGCAAATATAACGGCAGTTAACTCCAAGTCATGCGTTGGATATCTAACCTCATGCAATCGAAGCTGTCTAGAAGCATAAGTGATCACTTTACCTCTTTGCATCAACACAGCTCCCAATCTAGTTCCACACGCATCAGTATAAACCACTAAATCTTGATTCCCCTCCAGAACCACTAACACAGTGCATGGCTCAGTAAGTGTTTCAAGCTCTGGAATGCTTCCTCACACTTATCCGTCCATACAAACTTCACATCTTTTCGCGTAAGCTTAGTCATCGGTGTAGTTATTCATGAAAAATCCTTTATAAACCTTCGATAATATCCGGCTAATCTAAGAAAACTCTTTATCTCGGTCACCGTCTCGGGTCTGTTCCAATTATTCACCGCCTCAATCTTAGTCGGATCTACAGACAACCCATTTTCTGAGACTACATGACCAAGGAACTTCACTTCATTCTTCCAAAAATGACATTTCGAAAACTTAGCCTTCAAATGATGTTCCCTCAATGTCTTAAGCACAACTCTAAGATGAAATTCATGCTCCTTCTCATCCCTAGAGTATATCAAAATATCATCTATGAAGACCAACACAAATCTATCCAGATGCTCTTAGAAAATTCAGTTCATCAAATCCACAAAGAATACCGGTGCATTAGTTAGTCCAAACGACATAACTAATCATTCATGCGATCCATACCTTGTCCTAAATGCCATCAAAGGAATACTATCCTTTGCAACTCTAAGCTGATGAAATCCTGTCACTAAATCCAGCTGAGAGAATACCTTAGCTCCACTTAACTGATCGAACAAATCGTCAATTCTCGGCAATGGATATCGGTTCTTAATCGTCTTCTCATTCAACTTACAATAATCGATACATAGCCTTAACGATCTGTTTGGCTTCCTAGAAAACACCGCGGCAGCTCCCCATGGCGAACTACTCGATCAAATAAAAATCCTGCCTTCCAAATCCACCAACTGCACCTTCGTCTCTTTCATCTCTGTAGGTGTCATCCTTCTTGGTGGCCTACTCATCAGTTTTGCTCCAGACACCAAATCAATCCTAAACTCTATGGCTCGTTTCGGTGGAAATCCAATTACTGGCTCAAACACATCAGCAAATTCTCTAACCACAAAGACTCGATGCAATTCATCCTCCAACTCCATAATACCCAGTAAAGCATTTACTTCACAACTAGGGTTCTCTACGGTATAAACTATTCGGTCACTAAAATCCGGGTGACTAAGTGATATTTTCCTATCATGGCAAAATATCCTAGCATCATAATTACTTAACCAATCTATCCCAAGGATAATGCCAAACCCCACAAAATCAAACACATGCAAACAACAATCAAAAGTATGACCTAGCAAATCAAACTCTAAATGGTCACACCTCATCCCAAGTGTTGCATACCCTCCTATCGGATTTGCAACCCTTAAGGAAGTAACTAAGTATGAGGGCTTTAGGTTAAGCTTACCTACTAAACATCGAGAAATAAAAGAATGTGATGTACCAGTATCAAATAGAATGCTAACAAACATATCGTGAATCTGTAGCGAGCCTCCCAGAATAGCCTTCCCTTTCTCCTGCACAACTGGCCTTGAAGTTGCGGGCTCCAATGCATAAACTTGCCCCTTTCCATCTTTAGCAGGCTCTGGGCATTTGTTCTTATAATAGCCGATCCGATCACAGTTAAAGCATTGGATGTTCTTTTTCCCAATCACCTCCTTTCTTTTCTCTTTTCCTTTTCCAGTCCAATACTCATTAGCATAGTGTCCTTTCTTATCACATTTATAACATACCACCTCAGCTTTTCTTTTCTTCAGTGCTCCTCCCTTCTGAGCATTCTTCTTATGGAAAAACTTTCTTTTCTGGCCCTGTCCCACCTGGACCTCCTTCATTTTCTTCCTCAAGCAAGCTAACGCCTCTTCCTGCCTCAACGCCATTTCCACCACTACATCATTGGGATCTCTTAAATGCAGCAAGGTAGCACTTATCAACTCCGGCCTCAAGCCTCTTATAAACTTCCCGTTCCTCCTGATCATCGTATAAACCAAAGCATACCCGTACCGGGCTAACTCTTCAAACTTTCTTGCATATTCTAGAACGGACATCTCTCCTTGCTCCAGCTTAGCAAACTTCCTAACCAATGCCGACTGCGCCATCACCGACATAAACCTTTCTTGAAACCTTCTCCTAAACTCCGCCCATGTCATGGTTTCCTCATCAACCCCTGCTACAACAGTATTCCACCAAAATAGAGCAAATCCTTCAAGCTTTCTTGAAGCTAGTCTCTTCTTTTGCTTGCCATTCAATCTTAAGTCAACAAAAATTCTCTCGCAGTGCAGTAGCCAATTTTCAACCTCAATCGCATCTTCAGTTCCAATGAACGGCTTCCCTCCAAACCTGGTTTAGTCTCTGCTCAAGTTGGCATGCTGGTTGAGCATCAGAGCTTTTGGAACTCCACCTCCAGCAGCATTTCCTCTGACAATTCCAGTTGCAATTCTAGCTTGCATCATGTTAACGAAAAACTGATACATGGCTCCCATATCCACTTGGGGAATCTCAGCACCAACATTTTCAACTTGAGCCTGACCTGGACCTCCTTTACCATTTGGTCGGGCATTTCCATAAGTGGTGGTGCTATATCCCCCAATATTAACTCTGCTTCTTCTTCCTTCTATATCTATATTCAAACCTCGTTAGACATAGATGAATAGCCTAACTAAGATAGGAGTCTAGAAATATAGTGTATACTTTTATATATATAGAAAATACAAGTACGTTACTATAGCGTTATCCCATACCCCGATCTTAACTCAAATTACTAAGGATTATGTTTTTTTGTTTTTAAAACCATTTTTAGTTAAAGTATACCAAGCTGTAACATCCCCTATCTAGAGGCCCAATAATAAGCACTACAGATGCTGTAGTCATCTATAGTATTAGCTTCCGACGACTAAATACGGCTATGTTAATGGTATTCATAATATCAAAGGCACTTGAATATGAAACAAAACATAGATTTCAATCAACTTTTACTTCATTACATTTAAAATAGATGTTCCATATTCAACTTACATAATCCCAATACGATCCCAGGCACAGATAAAATATACTTATTACAAATACGGTAAGAGTGGTATATGAAGATACCCCCTTGGATGATCAAAGTCATAGAGTCTTAATAGACTTAATACAAAACACAGAGGAAATACATCAAAACATAAAACAAGAACCGCAACTCCTAAATAGCTATCTGTTTGCCTCCTGCATGCCTCTGGTAGCCTTATTCGTCATCCTACTAAAACTTGAAAAGACCTTAACCCTCAGCCTACTCAAATTAATTTTGAGCACCCGAGAGTTTGAGGGGAAAACATAAACTTCGAGTCAGACATAAAGCCTAATATGAATAATACTACACATCTCAGAATATATATGTTAAGTGACACCACGCCGCTAAGCGGAACGGGTTTCCCCTCACTAACATCCTTTTAAAACATATCATTGCAAAACCTTTTCCTGCAATCAAAAAATATTAAACACTGTAAAGCATCATTATGAAAACATACATAAACATTAGGTAATAATGAACTATATGTTCAAACACATAAGTTTGGTTTGGATAACTTTTAACCTTTGGCTGACTCGGGCCTACCAGACAATATAATCAAAATTAATCTAACACCTGTTAGCTATTCTTCTTTTGGATTATCTATCCTTAACTATCTATTAAATACTTCACTTCTGGACGGTCTGTCCTTAACCATCTGTTAAATACTTCTCTTCTGGAAGGTCTGTCCCTAACATAATCATCTCCCAGGTCTTCTTGATCCTCATAGTTTTTCAGGCTCACCAATAACTTATCTGTATACAACGTATATTCCTTTCGGTGTGTTATCATAATTTTAGACTACCTGTGACCAAGCCCTACACTCTGGAATTTTGGACAATAATTATCTAGGGCTAATAACTAATGTATAGGGCGTGACCCCATACTAGTCCCATCTGGTATTCTAATATGTGAGTCATTTTCACTTAAGGATCCCCTCCCATAATTTTCCTTGATAACATTTTCAAAATGATTTAAAACCTTTAAATCAAACTTAAAAAAGGAAAGGTATATAATCTATATGCTTTACTCAAAATTATATCACCATGTTCTATATATATATATATCTGTGTGTATGTATGTATGTATATATATATCTTCTTTACTCAATTTTTAGTTGATGAAAACATTTAAACACTTGAAAGAACCTCTTTCTAACAATTTGAAATCATCCCTTTCAAAACCAACATCAACTTTTTGAAATCATTGAAAAACAAACCTTTCGAAAGCAATAAAACTTTGGACATCCTTCTTTAAAATTACTTTAAAACCTTGCCTTATAAAAACCCTAGAAAACATTCCATATCAAACCTTTTGAATCCTTTCAAAACAAACCTTTCGAAACCATTGAATAATAAAACCTTTCGAAACCATTGAATAAACAAACCTTTCAAAACCATTCAATAAACAAACCTTTTGAAACCATTCAATGAACAAACCTTTCGAAATCATTCAAAATAAACCTTTCAAAACCGTTGAATAAACCTTTCAAAATCATTCAAAATAAATCTTTCAAAATCATTAAACTAAGCCTTTCGAAATCATTGAACTAAGCCTTTCGAAACCATTGAATAATTAAACCTTTCAAAAGCGTTAAACCTTTTAAAACATAAACCTTTCAAAGACTTACTGGGTTCAATTAAGAACAAGTAGAAAACCTTCTTTCAAAACCTTTCGACTTCATTGGAAGCAACCTTTCGACTTTGTTGAAAGCTCTGCTTTGAAAGCGTTGGTCATACTTCAATTAGAAAACGAGGGTAAATCACCTAAGTCGAAAGCTCTCTATTGAAAGCATGGAGAAGCGGCTAATTTTAAAACAAGTAAACCTGTCGACTTTGTCGGAAGGTTCAAATCAAAACAAAACAAAAGCGGCAGTAACCTTTCGAATGTGTTGAAAGGTTTCAAAACAAAATAGTAATAAAACAACAGTAACCTTTCGACTGTGTCGAAAGGTTTAAAACCTTTATTTTAAATATTTGACCTGGTCGAAAGCAACCAAATCGAAAGCACTTATTCGAAAGCAAAGAAGGCTATCTTTGGTTTATAAAACAAACACACTTCAACCTCTTTGGCAACCAACCTTTCGACTCTGTCCAATTCATTACGTACCAAGTAACTTGATACCCTATGCATCGGTTTGACCTTGTCGAATGCTATGAACCTCTTGACCTTGTCAAAAGGTCTGGGTCGAAAGGTTTAATGCCCGAATTTGCCGAACATGCTGAAAATATGATTTTTATTTTATTTTTGTAACGACTCTGATTTTCGCGCTCGAAAATCAACATCCGTACTTCACATTGTACTAGAATGCCGCAGATTCGACCGTTCAAATCCGATTCGCCGGAGCTTATAACAACATTAAGTATAACAACACAGCGGAAGAAAAAGAATATATCAATATATATAACATTGATACAATGACAGATACAAAATCCGATACAGTATGATACAACAGAATGATACAACAGAATGATACAACAGAATGATACAACAGAATGATACAACAGATTCCAATATACATCAAAGATATGATACAAGAAATAGCAGCGGAAAAGAAAATAGATAACACCAGCAGCGGATAGAATATCTCCAATAGAGTGCTCCAAGATAAGCAACGTCAATCCATGAACTCCAAGAACTGACTAGCTCCAGATAATCTACCAAACCTGAATATCTGAGAAAACCCAACTCTAGACTGCCCGTGTGGAAAATAGTGGGCACCCAGAGTTTAGGAAGGGAACAATAAACTCCGGATCAGTCATGGGACTGGTGTGAGCAACAAAAACAGTTTATCTTTGAAACAAGCAACAAAGGCTTTTAAACATTGAAATCCGCAATGCTTTTTCGAAAATGAAACTACCATAAGGCCTCCCGCCACACACACAATGCAATCGCAGAATTGGAGGAGATTTCTCCTTATGATAGTCAAAAATGCTTACTACGCAAGAAAAACTCTCTTGATATTGTTACTAGTGCATAGTGGAAAATATTTCGAAAGTATAATATAAATCTTAGCCAGCATACAACATTTCATCGTATGCCTACTATAGCTACTACGTTCAATAGCAGGTTACCGCCACATTCCATAGCAGGTAATACAACTAAAACCGTACAGGGTTCGTATTGTTTCTTTGGATTTCCAACAAATGATCAGGCTAAGGAACTTCCTTACCGAAATAGAAACGCCTCTGGAAAGACGCCCCGGATCCTAACCGGATATCTGCAAACAAAAGGCCGACGCTACCTCACGCTGTACAGCTGTAACTAGGTAACTAACACACGAGTCATGTCATCCCCAGGTCGTTACCGACCTTTATCCGAGATCCCGAAAACCAACAAAGCAACATCATACAGTAATAAATTACTGTGTCCACACGAGTTAAGTATCTGGGCTCCATACCATGATACCACCCTTTATCCAGAAGGAAATGACATACCCTAGGGGCGCTACCCCTACAAACCTTTGCCGCAACATTCCTGTTTCGACCATTACCGGGTTGTGAGGCTCGACGAAGTCTCGTCCACAAAACTACGCTTTTTCACAAAGCAAGGCTTTTTCACAAAGCAACGCTTTGACCAACAAATGATCATCAGCACTTCGTATGCCACATTACCAAATTGGGAATGTATCACTAGTAACCATCAACTACATAACCTCTGAGCTCGTATGTCTCAGAGAAGGGTGTTAAGCTAAGAGAATAAATTCTCCGCCACCAACAGAAATGTATTTGATAGAAACCAGCTTTACATCTCAAAGTGTAATGTCAGACACACATCCATACAAGTCTGTTCCGGGTTCGAACAGAACCGAAGGCACTTCCAAAGAAGCCCTTGCAAATCCGGGTATTCGCAATCTCGATCGGACTTCCCATCACTTAGGGAATCTCTATACCGGAGCCATGATGAAGAGAAAATCGATAGGTCATCATATCGCTCTCGCAAATACCCGGTCTTCAAATGCTATCCATATCGTCGTATCACTATTCGGAATGGGATATATGACACAAAGGTCCTCTCCCGACTAAACCGAATAACGAGCGCAATTAAAAATCATATGGATACTGGGGTCTCAGTTAAATCACAGCTTAAAGCCCAAAACTTTTCATTCGAATGGTTAAAACAAATTACCATTTCCAATCTTCTAAATAAAAAGATTTAATTCAAAACCTTCAATGGTTTAAACAATTTCCACACTTTTAATCTTTTAAACAAAAAGATTCAATTCACAAAGTTAACCTCATTCACAAAGATTCATTCATAGAATTTCAAATCAATTCTATTTCAATTGAATTAACTCGTTAAATTTTTAAATTAAGATTTAACTTATAGCTTTTAAAACAATTCCATTTCAAGTTGGGTTAACTCGTTCGGTCTTTGAATCAAAGACTCATTTCATAAATTTCAAAACATTTCAATTCCATTTCAACTTGAAATTCTTTGAACACAAATTGGAAGTTCATTACTTTTGTGAAAGCTTTTACTATTTGAAAACAAATAGTTTCGTTTCAGGAAAAATCCAGTTATATTTACACGAGTTAAAACCCTTGAATTAAATTCAAATTCCCAAATCAATACCTTTAAAATGGTTTAACCCATATATAACTTGTACAACATCTTTAATCCCTAATTTCAAATCATAGAATTCAATTTCAAACTTGAATTCAAATTTAAATCAAATTATTTAAATTTCCAAAACTCGATTAAGTTATTCAAAATAACTTTTATCTTTGAAATTCCATTTCAAAAGCTTTTCACTTTAAACCCAAATTTCCAATTTCAAAATCAATTGAAATTAAAATTTCAATTTCAAAATCATCAAATTTAAATTATCTGTGACTTAACCGATTTCCACGTGAAATCCATATTTGTGTGTGTAAGTGTAGTCCAGGGGTTTCACACGATAGTGCACAACATCAATCATCACAGATATATCGATAAGCGGTATAATCCATAACGCTTATCTTCATTTACAGATTCATAGATAAAGTAAATTTATCAGTCACAAAGATTCACAATTATAATTCGATGTGGGTTTCGGATAACCAACTGGAATCCGACTCCCTGTCGCATCGAAATTCAAATGTCATTCTATGGGTCAAAAGGTTTTCATATTCACATAGCAGTATATTCATCACAGGTATCGTAGTTCAGCATAAAGCAATTTATATCACAAAGCATCACAATCACAAACAGGGATATCAAACAAATCAACCATTCAACGAAATCCAAACATCCATAAGTGGAATTAATTATTCTTTAATTACTTTATTGAATAAATAAATTATCCCAAAACTCAATCAAATTTAGATTTAGTTCCAGATTTCCAAATTTGATTCAACCGGTCTAAGTTCTTTCTTTACAAGTCAAAAATCCCGTTTAAATTCACATTCCTTTTTAACCTTTCAAATACTTTAAAAGTTTAAACAAGTTAAGAATTTATTTACTCACGAACTAATTTGATTTAACTTTGATTTTAAACTTTAATTTAAAATTCAAACTTCATTTTAAAACTTTAAGATTCAAAAGTTTATTTGAATCTAAACTACATACTAGATTTAAACTTTGTTTAAATTTAACTCACAATTTAAATTTGATTTAAATTCAAATTTCCATCAGGTTACAAAAATCCTGTACCCTGTTTTAATTTTACCCGAGGCAAAGAAAAATGCTTCGAGCAAAACCCTAGCTTGCTCGTGACCAACACGCGAATTATTCAAGTGAAATGCCAACAATCCCCTGCTTCCCAAAAACCCACCTTGCTTCGAGTCCTGTCCCTGTTTGCTTCGAGAAATCAACTCGAATAACCCGAGTTCTACTTCAAAACTACCCGAAGCAACATCAAAAATACCCGAGATTTCTTCAACCCATTCCCGAGTTCCCTTCTCCTCTCCTCTTTAAACTGAGTTTAATTCTAATTCTTCTTTTAAAACTGTTATACTATAACACTCGCTCACGTACGCGAAATATCCCGAGCCCAACTCCCTTTTTCTCCGAGCCATTCCGCTATCTCCCTGAGTACGACTTCGAGACAACCTCCTTCGTTATCTTCCCAATCCAAACATACACACACATGCACCGTGCACTTGCTCCGATGATCGGAGCTCTTCCGATCGACACTACAACCTCCGACAAGTCGACGATGATGCCCTCAATCCTCACGAACACCCAGATTTGCAGTAAACCCTACCCATCAAATCGAAGGTATCGACCTCCACCTGGAACAGACTTCATCACCATAAACCACTTCGCCTGATCACCATCCAGCGCCAGTACCCACGCCACTTCATCAGGACCTCCACCGATGGCCTCCACCACAACTTTCTCCAGCGCGATCGCCTAAATCGTCGTGCCGATGTCAAGAATAACCCGCGACTACCACCTTCAAAACACATGGCTTAAACCCTAATCTAATCCAAATCTCCAAACACAATGGATTCAAAAATCACCTTGCATTTTTCCCGAGATCGACAGCCTTCCAGCTATCATCGCTGGCAACCTCGACGATGATAATCACATCGATCATCTGAAACTGATGATTTAAGCGATCTCGATCAACTCGCATTTTATTTCCAAATACAAACTTAAAAATTCTGAAATGAGTTTCAAAAATCATAATTTTGTAATACAAATTCATTTTTATGATTAAAATTTGAAACCAAAATATTCGAATTTAAACTTAAATCTTTTGATCTTCCCTGTTACTTCCTATTTTGGTTTGAATGCAAAATATTCTCTTCTGAAATTATCTTAAAAAAAATGACTTTATAATGTTATAAACATCTTCCTTTCAGGATTCATGACTTGAATTTGTTTAAACAAGAAGATATAGATTTTTCTTTTCTTGAATTTATAAACCTGTAAACCAAGAACAGATAACAGTATACCTGTTCACAGACAAATACATGCAACACTTGCATATTTAGATGCACATATAAACATATTGGCCCCCTTTCAAACATCTCTCATCACTTTATTATAATACCAATCACAACATCAAGTCATATAAACAAATTCAAGGTTAAAACAAAAAGTTGCTCACAGTAGTTTCCAGAGGAAAGAAAGCAGAGCTTTTCTTTTATGCTTGAAACAGGTTGTCATTTGCAAGTTGAAATTCTTCTTCTTGATTCTCTGATCGATCTGAGTTGTATGTTGTTTAAGTTTTAAGTGATATTTACTTCATATTTTCTCAACTTAGATGGACGAAAGTGAATTTAAGAAGATATGTAAAATGAGTTTGCAGGGGATATATTTTGTTGTACAATATAGATAGGGTGATAAAAATGTGTTTGTACAAGTTGATATTCCATTTGATCAGAGATTTTTATTTGGTTTGGAGGCTGCATTTATTAGCTTTGTACATATTATTTTCGGCTGAGAAGATGGCATTGCATGCTTATGTCCTTCATGTATCATACTTGTCCCCTTGTATATATTTTCTTTTTATATGTACATAGTTGTTTACCTGTTCAACATGAAGATATGTATTCTTCTTCCTATGCAAACTTTTCATTCGTATATACTTTGTTTTCTTTTACTTATACTTGATTTTATATTGTGTATACTTATATTCATTCTAAAATAAACACATTCATATATATACTTGTCTTATTACATCTCTACTTATCTGGTATGCTTTCATAGTATCTTATGTGCTTTATAAAGTTGTTATATTCGTACTATGATGTTAAGGTTTATTTACTTACTTTATATTTTATAAAACTATATATATTCATTTCAAAATATAGATGAATTTTTAGATTTAATTTGTTATTGGATCTTATCCAATGTATTTATCCTATACTTTATAGCTTATAAAATTTCATTTTTAAACCGTTTATATCTTAAGATTTTAAATTCAAATTCAATGTGTGTATATATATATATATAATTTCAAATTCACTCATATATGCCCATATACATATATATTCACATTTATAACTATATACAATGTTTTTAATTTAAATGATTTGTACAAAATTTATTTTGTTTCGGGGAAACTCGCATCACTTTATAAATCAATTTCCACAATTTTATTCAAAAATTAATAAATTATCATTTTAAATATTTATAAAATTCGGGGTCGTTACAGACTTCCCCCCTTAAAAGAATTTCGTCCTCGAAATTACCAAGGAGACACAAAGATAGATGAAGAATATTTCATCGAATCAACTGAACATCTATTCTGCATTTGGCTTACCAAATCAGAATATCAATAACAGATACAAGAACGAATCTGTTTTAACACTTCACAAGATACTCGGGTTATTCAGGTCTACGAAATATACAGTGGCATCGGTTAGTTCAAAGGGATAACTAACCACTCGTAGAACATATCGGGACCCAAAGAATAGATAGATATATGGATACAATTTCAAAACTTTTAGTTTAGAAACTAAATTATACCTATCAACTATAACAATCAAAGCAACCAATGCAATCAATTCATCCATACAAACAAGTCTGGCCTATCTGGAGTTTATGTCCCATTTTAATATATCAAATCTTCTTCCTGGATTTACCAGAAAATACCGAAGAATTGAGAAAAGGTGATGAACAAAAGAGATTGATAGAGAAAAGATTGTTCCCTTGTTGTTACAGGATATTGACCATTTATAGTCGTATTCTCCTGTCCCCTATCTCATCCTCTTCTTGCACTCATACTCACTATCAGTGGATAGCAAGAGAATTTACTGAGACATACGGACGGATATCTTAGAGATTACTCATTCTAGAGTTTACTTCACCCTATCTCTAATGAGCTACTTAACGTGTTATACTCCTGAGCTAAAGTTCAACCTTAGCTCTGATACCAAATGTAATGACTCTGATTTTCGCGCTCGAAAATCAACATCCGTACTTCACATTGTACTAGAATGCCGCAGATTCGACCGTTCAAATCCGATTCGCCGGAACTTATAACAACATTAAGTATAACAACACAGCGGAAGAAAAAGAATATATCAATATATATAACATTGATACAATGACAGATACAAAATCCGATACAGTATGATACAACAGAATGATACAACAGATACCAATATACATCAGAGATATGATACAAGAAATAGCAGCGGAAAAGAAAATAGATAACACCAGCAGCGGATAGAATATCTCCAATAGAGTGCTCCAAGATAAGCAACGTCAATCCATGAACTCCAAGAACTGACTAGCTCCAGATAATCTACCAAACCTGAATATCTGAGAAAACCCAACTCTAGACTGCCCGTGTGGAAAATAGTGGGCACCCAGAGTTTAGGAAGGGAACAATAAACTCCGGATCAGTCATGGGACTGGTGTGAGCAACAAAAACAGTTTATCTTTGAAACAAGCAACAAAGGCTTTTAAACATTGAAATCCGCAATGCTTTTTCGAAAATGAAACTACCATAAGGCCTCCCGCCACACACACAATGCAATCGCAGAATTGGAGGAGATTTCTCCTTATGATAGTCAAAAATGCTTACTACGCAAGAAAAACTCTCTTGATATTGTTACTAGTGCATAGTGGAAAACATTTCGAAAGTATAATATAAATCTTAGCCAGCATACAACATTTCATCGTATGCCTACTATAGCTACTACGTTCAATAGTAGGTTACCGCCACATTCCATAGCAGGTAATACAACTAAAACCGTACAGGGTTCGTATTGTTTCTTTGGATTTCCAACAAATGATCAGGCTAAGGAACTTCCTTACCGAAATAGAAACGCCTCTGGAAAGACGCCCCGAATCCTAACCGGATCTCTGCAAACAAAAGGCCGACGCTACCTCACGCTGTACAGCTGTAACTAGGTAACTAACACACGAGTCATGTCATCCCCCGGTCGTTACCGACCTTTATCCGAGATCCCGAAAACCAACAAAGCAACATCATACAGTAATAAATTACCGTGTCCACACGAGTTAAGTATCTGGGCTCCATACCATGATACCACCCTTTATCCAGAAGGAAATGACATACCCTAGGGGCGCTACCCCTACAAACCTTTGCCGCAACATTCCTGTTTCGACCATTACCGGGTTGTGAGGCTCGACGAAGTCTCGTCCACAAAACTACGCTTTTTCACAAAGCAACGCTTTTTCACAAAGCAACGCTTTTTAACAAAGCAACGCTTTGACCAACAAATGATCATCAGCACTTCGTATGCCACATTACCAAATTGGGAATGTATCACTAGTAACCATCAACTACATAACCTCTGAGCTCGTATGTCTCAGAGAAGGGTGTTAAGCTAAGAGAATAAATTCTCCGCCACCAACAGAAATGTATTTGATAGAAACCAGCTTTACATCTCAAAGTGTAATGTCAGACACACATCCATACAAGTCTGTTCCGGGTTCGAACAGAACCGAAGGCACTTCCAAAGAAGCCCTTGCAAATCCGGGTATTCGCAATCTCGATCGGACTTCCCATCACTTAGGGAATCTCTATACCGGAGCCATGATGAAGAGAAAATCGATAGGTCATCATATCGCTCTCGCAAATACCCGGTCTTCACCACCGGTCTTCAAATGCTATCCATATCGTCGTATCACTATTCGGAATGGGATATATGACACAAAGGTCCTCTCCCGGCTAAACCGAATAACGAGCGCAATTAAAAATCATATGGATACTGGGGTCTCAGTTAAATCACAGCTTAAAGCCCAAAACTTTTCATTCGAATGGTTAAAACAAATTACCATTTCCAATCTTCTAAATAAAAAGATTTAATTCAAAACCTTCAATGGTTTAAACAATTTCCACACTTTTAATCTTTTAAACAAAAAGATTCAATTCACAAAGTTAACCTCATTCACAAAGATTCATTCATAGAATTTCAAATCAATTCTATTTCAATTGAATTAACTCGTTAAATTTTTAAATTAAGATTTAACTTATAGCTTTTAAAACAATTCCATTTCAAGTTGGGTTAACTCGTTCGGTCTTTGAATCAAAGACTCATTTCATAAATTTCAAAACATTTCAATTCCATTTCAACTTGAAATTCTTTGAACACAAATTGGAAGTTCATTACTTTTGTGAAAGCTTTTACTATTTGAAAACAAATAGTTTCGTTTCAGGAAAAATCCAGTTATATTTACACGAGTTAAAACCCTTGAATTAAATTCAAATTCCCAAATCAATACCTTTAAAATGGTTTAACCCATATATAACTTGTACAACATCTTTAATCCCTAATTTCAAATCATAGAATTCAATTTCAAACTTGAATTCAAATTCAAACTTGAATTCAAATTTAAATCAAATTATTTAAATTTCCAAAACTCGATTAAGTTATTCAAAATAACTTTTATCTTTGAAATTCCATTTCAAAAGCTTTTCACTTTAAACCCAAATTTCCAATTTCAAAATCAATTGAAATTAAAATTTCAATTTCAAAATCATCAAATTTAAATTATCTGTGACTTAACCGATTTCCACGTGAAATCCATATTTGTGTGTGTAAGTGTAGTCCAGGGGTTTCACACGATAGTGCACAACATCAATCATCACAGATATATCGATAAGCGGTATAATCCATAACGCTTATCTTCATTTACAGATTCATAGATAAAGTAAATTTTCAGTCACAAAGATTCACAATTATAATTCGATGTGGGTTTCGGATAACCAACTGGAATCCGACTCCCTGTCGCATCGAAATTCAAATGTCATTCTATGGGTCAAAAGGTTTTCATATTCACATAGCAGTATATTCATCACAGGTATCGCAGTTCAGCATAAAGCAATTTATATCACAAAGCATCACAATCACAAACAGGGATATCAAACAAATCAACCATTCAACGAAATCCAAACATCCATAAGTGGAATTAATTATTCTTTAATTACTTTATTGAATAAATAAATTATCCCAAAACTCAATCAAATTTAGATTTAGTTCTAGATTTCCAAATTTGATTCAACCGGTCTAAGTTCTTTCTTTACAAGTCAAAAATCCCGTTTAAATTCACATTCCTTTTTAACCTTTCAAATACTTTAAAAGTTTAAACAAGTTAAGAATTTATTTACTCATGAACTAATTTGATTTAACTTTGATTTTAAACTTTAATTTAAAATTCAAACTTCATTTTAAAACTTTAAGATTCAAAAGTTTATTTGAATCTAAACTACATACTAGATTTAAACTTTGTTTAAATTTAACTCACAATTTAAATTTGATTTAAATTCAAATTTCCATCAGGTTACAAAAATCCTGTACCCTGTTTTAATTTTACTCGAGGCAAAGAAAAATGCTTCGAGCAAAACCCTAGCTTGCTCGTGACCAACACGCGAATTATTCAAGTGAAATGCCAACAATCCCCTGCTTCCCTAAAACCCACCTTGCTTCGAGTCCTGTCCCTGTTTGCTTCGAGAAATCAACTCGAATAACCCGAGTTCTACTTCAAAACTACCCGAAGCAACATCAAAAATACCCGAGATTTCTTCAACCCATTCCCGAGTTCCCTTCTCCTCTCCTCTTTAAACTGAGTTTAATTCTAATTCTTCTTTTAAAACTGTTATACTATAACACTCGCTCACGTACGCGAAATATCCCGAGCCCAACTCCCTTTTTCTCCGAGCCATTCCGCTATCTCCCTGAGTACGACTTCGAGACAACCTCCTTCGTTATCTTCCCAATCCAAACATACACACACATGCACCGTGCACTTGCTCCGATGATCGGAGCTCTTCCGATCGACACTACAACCTCCGGCAAGTCGACGATGATGCCCTCAATCCTCACGAACACCCAGATTTGCAGTAAACCCTACCCATCAAATCGAAGGTATCGACCTCCACCTGGAACAGACTTCATCACCATAAACCACTTCGCCTGATCACCATCCAGCGCCAGTACCCACTCCACTTCATCAGGACCTCCACCGATGGCCTCCACCACAACTTTCTCCAGCGCGATCGCCTAAATCGTCGTGCCGATGTCAAGAATAACCCGCGACTACCACCTTCAAAACACATGGCTTAAACCCTAATCTAATCCAAATCTCCAAACACAATGGATTTAAAAATCACCTTGCATTTTTCCCGAGATCGACAGCCTTCCAGCTATCATCGCTGGCAACCTCGACGATGATAATCACATCGATCATCTGAAACTGATGATTTAAGCGATCTCGATCAACTCGCATTTTATTTCCAAATACAAACTTAAAAATTCTGAAATGAGTTTCAAAAATCATAATTTTGTAATACAAATTCATTTTTATGATTAAAATTTGAAACCAAAATATTCGAATTTAAACTTAAATCTTTTGATCTTCCCTGTTACTTCCTATTTTGGTTTGAATGCAAAATATTCTCTTCTGAAATTATCTTAAAAAAATGACTTTATAATGTTATAAACATCTTCCTTTCAGGATTCATGACTTGAATTTGTTTAAACAAGAAGATATAGATTTTTCTTTTCTTGAATTTATAAACCTGTAAACCAAGAACAGATAACAGTATACCTGTTCACAGACAAATACATGCAACACTTGCATATTTAGATGCACATATAAACATATTGGCCCCCTTTCAAACATCTCTCATCACTTTATTATAATACCAATCACAACATCAAGTCATATAAACAAATTTAAGGTTAAAACAAAAAGTTGCTCACAGTAGTTTCCAGAGGAAAGAAAGCAGAGCTTTTCTTTTATGCTTGAAACAGGTTGTCATTTGCAAGTTGAAATTCTTCTTCTTGATTCTCTGATCGATCTGAGTTGTATGTTGTTTAAGTTTTAAGTGATATTTACTTCATATTTTCTCAACTTAGATGGACGAAAATGAATTTAAGAAGATATGTAAAATGAGTTTGCAGGGGATATATTTTGTTGTACAATATAGATAGGGTGATAAAAATGTGTTTGTACAAGTTGATATTCCATTTGATCAGAGATTTTTATTTGGTTTGGAGGCTGCATTTATTAGCTTTGTACATATTATTTTCGGCTGAGAAGATGGCATTGCATGCTTATGTCCTTCATGTATCATACTTGTCCCCTTGTATATATTTTCTTTTTATATGTACATAGTTGTTTACCTGTTCAACATGAAGATATGTATTCTTCTTCCTATGCAAACTTTTCATTCGTATATACTTTGTTTTCTTTTACTTAGATTTTATATTGTGTATACTTATATTCATTCTAAAATAAACACATTCATATATATACTTGTCGTATTACATCTCTACTTATCTGGTATGCTTTCATAGTATCTTATGTGCTTTATAAAGTTGTTATATTCGTACTATGATGTTAAGGTTTATTTACTTACTTTATATTTTATAAAACTATATATATTCATTTCAAAATATAGATGAATTTTTAGATTTAATTTGTTATTGGATCTTATCCAATGTATTTATCCTATACTTTATAGCTTATAAAATTTCATTTTTAAACCGTTTATATCTTAAGATTTTAAATTCAAATTCAATGTGTATATATATATATATATAATTTCAAATTCACTCATATATGCCCATATACATATATATTCACATTTATAACTATATACAATGTTTTTAATTTAAATGATTTATACAAAATTTATTTTGTTTCGGGGAAACTCGCATCACTTTATAAATCAATTTCCACAATTTTATTCAAAAATTAATAAATTATCATTTTAAATATTTATAAAATTCGGGGTCGTTACAATTTTTAACTTAAAAAGGATAATTTTCATCTAACCTGCCTTTATTTGTCAAATTCTCATTAGTTAACAAATACTTTTCAGAAAAGCGCTGCCATTGTTTTATGAATTAAATAATCATTCTATTTTATAAAATGCCTCATCTCCTTAATTAAATATATAAAACATTTAAGTCCCATACCTTAAATAATTTTATATATCCATCAAATAACTTAGGAAAAATCCCAGAAAATCTATTTTAATATGTTTTCCAACATATAGAAATTTCAAACCCAAATAATAATTTTTTTAGCCATAAATAATTTATAACCAAATAAATGATTTTCCTCACTATAAAATTTATATAAAATCCAGATTAATTCAGAAAATTATGGAAATTGAAAGCCATCTCTAAAATATCATTTATGACCTATGCTTAAATTTTCAAGGCATTTGGATATCATTTAATAAGGTTTTCATGTCAAACATATCATAAAATCTAACATGAACATATATAACTCATCAACAAGCATATGTATAACTTTAATCATCAAAACATAACATATACTTGCAAAAACATTTCAGATCTAATTCTTAAAATTGAAATAATAAGAAAATGGGATGTATTAATTATTCACCTTAGCTTTTATATTATAAGATGTGAGATTTGAAGTTGATTATCTTCCTTCACTTGAATCCTAGCGTTTTCTTCTCTTGAGAACACTAATGGTGGTAAGCCTTGGTAAAATTTTAGTTAGAGTAAAAATGAAATGAACGTGAGTTTCATTTCTAAGGGTTTAGGGTATAAGCCCATCCTATTTCCCATATTGCCCTTACTCATTTCCCGACACATTATCTTATGTTGTCTCATTTTAATTTACACGCTAACATGGCCCTTAGCCAATCAATTCTCAACTGATTAATCTCTATATTATTTTATTTAATTTTGTTAATTAAACATTCTAAATAATGTTATAAAAATATAGGGTGTTACACTTCCTTTAGGACTTGTTTTATTTCATCATGGGCAATATGTCGCAGCAAGGGGATGGAAAAACCCTTCTTATACATGACTCCTTTCTAAATGATATATCGTGAAGCTTTGCGAAGGACTTGTCATTTTTCATTCCTTCATTCGAGAAGAACTCCCTGTAGTAAATAATCTTTGGTCGGAGTTATCCACGACTCATTCTCAGACTCAATCTCTAGTACCCGATTGGTTTCCATCAAGTTTATGCTCGGAGCGTCTAGTACTTCGACTAAAACCAAGCCCATCTGTTGTGCATCCCCGGTGCTAGCAAGCTTTGCTAATGTGTCGGCCTCTTTATTTTGATCTCGGGGAATGTGCGTGATTTCGTAATACTCACAGTCAGTCAATAGCTCTTGGACTTGGGTAAGGTACGGAACGAGTCATTTTCCTTTAGCTTGGTAATCTCCCTTGACTTGGTATACTACTCAATGTGAGTCACAAAAGATTTCAAGATATTTTATCCTTAGTTCTCTGCAAGTTTAAGCCCAGCAATTAGAGCATCATACTCAGCTTTGTTGTTCGTTGCAGGAAAATAAAGCTTCAAAGCATAGCAACTTAACCGATCTTCTAGAGTTACCAAAATAATTCCAGCTCCAAAACAACGATCGTTGGATGCTCCATCCATATACATCTTCCACCATATGGTAGGGGTTTCACCGCTCTTTGGAAGGTCATCATGTGCGGCGAATTCTACTACAAAGTCCGCTATTTCCTGTCCATGGATAGCTCTTTGAGGAAGATAAGAAATGTCAAATTGGCTTAGCTCGATATTCACTTTAGTAACCTCTCAGATGTCTTAGTCGTTGTAGCTGTTGTAACGGCTGGTTGGTGTAAACATTGGTAGGATGAGCCTAAAAATAGGGGCAGACCTTTCATGAAGCAATCAATAAGCAGTACGCCAATTTCTCCATCTTCGGGTAATTCCTTTCAGCTCATGTTAATCGCTTGCTAACATAATAGACCGATCTTTGGATTTAATTCTCTTCGTGAAGTAGTGCGGTAGTTATAGCGTGTACTGACACTGCTAAGTAGATATACAAGTCTTCTTGACCCATCGGCTATGACAAGATGAGATGTCTCTCTAAGTGGTTCACCAAAGCTTGGAATGAGTCTTTACAACCCTGTGTCTATTCAAAATTCCTTTTCCCTCTTCTAATCAAGTCAAAGAAAGGAATGCATTTATCAGTAGCTTTAGAAATAAATCGACTTAAGGCGGCAACCTTCCCATTTAGGCTCTATACTTGTTTGATATTCTTTGGTTCTTGGATGTTGCGAATAGCTTGAATCTTCTCGGGATTAGCTTCGAGTCTGTGGGCATTGGTGATGAAACTCAAGAACATTCCTGATGCAACACCAAAAGAACACTTTAGAGGATTGATCTTTATTTTGTAATATCGGAGGATATCGAACATTTCTGCCAAGTCTTTGTCGCTTGACCATCGTGACTTCACGAGCATATCATCCACACATACCTCCATCGTCTTTCCAATCCAACCTTTAAACATTTTGTTGACTAGGCATTGATAGGTCGCTCCAGCATTTTTTAATCCAAATGGCATCACCATATAGAAATACAATCCAACATCAGTAATGAAGCTGGTGTGCTCCTGATCGGGAATATGCATCGATATTTGGTTATATCCAGAGTACGCATCCACAAAAGAGAGCAATTTGTGTCCTATGGTTGAGTCTACTAGCTAGTCGATCCTCGGAAGGGGAAAAGTGTCTTTTGGGCATGCCTTGTTCAAGTCCAAACAATCAACGCATGTCTGCAACTTTCCATTCTCCTTTTTGACAAGTACAAGATTAGATACCCACTTAGGGTAGAGAGCATCGCGAATAAACCCATTACTTTTAAGCCTATTTACCTCCTCTTTAAGGGCAGCAGATCTCTCTGGATCCATGCGACGCCTTTCTATTTCACCGGGATATGCCTCGGGCTGTGCAGTTAAAGCGCTCGGCAGATTCAATGCGGCGGAGGTGCAAAAAGTCATAGCGGGGATATAGCGAGGATATAGCGGGATATAGCGGATGACTTTAAAATAGCATATAAAACTCGTACTTAATGTTTTTACAAATATATAAATGGTAATTAAATGAAAAATTAACATTTAATTGAATTATAATTAATACATAAAAAAATTTAAATAAAAACATGTGTGAATATATTATAAATAAACATAAAACTGTTATATAACATAATTGAATTTAGTAGAATATTAGAGAATTTTCATTTTTGAAAATATATTAAAATTAAATCAAATAAATTAATTCAATAATTTTTATAATATATAAACGTCATTTTTCAATTCATTTTTTAAAGAAGATATAGCGGAAATAGCGGAATATAGCGGGCATAATGGGATATAGCGGAAATAGCGGGGCTTAAAGCGGAAAGGCTATATTTGGGACTATATGGAAATATCGTAGCAGTAGAAATCCGCTATGAGATATAGCAGGGTTATAGCGGGGAAATAGCGGGACATTAACTGCACAGGCCTCGGGTCGATATTCAATGCGCGGCTTGCAATGGCGTGTGAGATCCCACATGTCAGAGTGAGTCCAAGCAAACACGTCAAGACTTGCTCAGAGAAAACCAACAAGTTCTTTCATCATCGGGGGCCTAAGTTGTGATCTGATCTTTAGGACTCGTGATGGGTCTTCGTGGCTGACCGTGATGTCAATCGTCAGCTCAACCGGTGCAGCCTTGGTTGTCAATCTTCGGTAGTTTGGACGTGGAGAGACTTGTCCATACCCTTCTCCTTTCGTTGAGCTTCTCTCAATTAAGCTACATAGCAGGCACGTCTGATTGTCTGATTACCATGTACAACTCCAACACCGTTATCAGTCGATAACATCAAAATCAAACACCACTAGGCAATAGCTACCCGGAACTCAACTAGGGCTGGTCGGCCCGAAAAAGCATTGTGCGGAGGGTCAACATCCAAGACAACAAATGGCAAAAACTACACCCTCCCGCGGTCACCTTCTCCCAACTCTATGGGTAATTCAACATATATGACAGCTTCTGTCGCAACATCGTTAAAGCAGTATATGCGGGCTTTAGATGGTTTCAAATCCTTAGAAACCATTCTCATATGATCGTAAGCCTTTTTGAATTTACTGAACTTCTACGGTCAACCAAAAACCTTCTCACTAAGTCGAGGCCGATCATGGTCGAAATGATCGTTGGGTCGATCGTCGGTGCCTCCACCTTATCTACATCTTTGTTTCTGAATACAATGTCTTCGACCATTGTACACTGCTATTTTGCTGGAGCTCCATCTTCTGTACTCGAACAACATTCAAAATTTACATGCTTGATCGTGCTAGCATAGCGCTCCATCTCATGCCAACTCTTATTAGCTCGATGCGGTCCTCCAACTATTGTATTGATCACTAATCTTCCACCAGTCCACGCGGGCTCCATGGCCCTATGCAAAACTTGTCCTCGGTTGGGATCGGATGTCCCCTACTCGCCGTCCTATGGGGCTTCAACAAACTACTGTAACTTTCTTTCCCGTATCAGTTTCTTGATAATATCATGAAGATGCCTAACTCATTCGTGTTATGACTATAGCATTCATGGAACCTGCAATATATTTCCAGTTTGTTTCTACTTCTCCGTCGATTCTTTCGGAGGTGGATTCTTGTACTGCATGGTATTGCAGGTAGAAAAGTAGACATTCCTTAGAGATGTATCCAGTTGTTTGCAGGTATCATACATTGGAAACCTAGGCTTTCCTCTTCCAAAATCACCTTTTCATTCATGGTTCCTATCTCCGGCTTTCTTTTGCTGATTCGGTTTACTTTGGACATTCACTTGAACCTTTCCAGAACAATCATTAGACTGATTCACTGCAACGTTACTCTGCACTCCATCTCCACTTGGTCCCACAACGTTCTTCTTCTTAGAGCATCGGCTTCCTCTTTCCTCAAATACTAGGCTGCTTTCGCATAGAAATGCTCCAACGTTGCGGTGGCTTGCCAGCTAACCAATCATTAAATCAAAATCTGGGTCAATCCCTCTTGTTACCGCCATAAATACTGAATGATCATTCGGATTACTAACTTTTGCGATGGCTATATGGAATCTCTCCAAATAATTTTCCAGCGATTCTCTTGGATCCTAGATCACACTGGATAGGGACATTACATCTTTCGGGCAAGTTGCATGCATATGGAACTGGTCCACAAACTTCATTGCTAAATCGTCAAATATAGAGATTGACCGTGGTGGTAATCTCGTAAACCACATTGTTGTTATTCAAGAGAGAGTGATTGGAAAACATCTGCATTTAGTTGCATAATTAGCTCATGCATAGCCCATCAGCCATTTATATCGGATGATGTGCTGCCTGGGGTTAGTTTTTCCCTTATAGGTAGGCATCGACGACATAATGAACCTCCTTAGATACTCGGCATGTAAGATATTATCTATGAATGGGGTATGGCTTTTTGAGATCCCCCAACCATTATTGGTCAAACCTTGGCTCTCTCTCACTAGCTATCTAACCATGGCTGATTAGTCTGGCATTTGGATAGTTGGAGCCAAGCGGTGGTCATGCTCCACCTTACATGAATGGTCTGGTCGATGTCTACGGGCCATTCCACACCTTCTTGGCTCCATATCCTCTCGATATATATCACGTATATTCACTTCATCGTCATTCCAGGGAAGTAACCAGTCTGTATCCACCTGAACTCCAATATCCAAATCAGTCACAACAGCTCCAGCTTGGTCTCCAGCAACGAAAGGTAGGATCCCACTTCTGGAGGAGTGATTGGTACCGATTCCTATGAAGGGATCGACACCGATCAGTCTTGGCAGACCAGGTAGGTTTTCCTGTTGATGTCCCGAAGCTTCTGCGCGATATCCATCAATTCTACGATGCCTGCATCTATGATAATCGTCTGATGAACCAAAACTCTCCAAGGCAGAATAGGGGTTAGTGTTCGTATTCTCACTCGTTACTCCTGTACATGCACGATGATACACCTATTCAAACCATGCATGTCCCCCTATCTCACCCGTTACTCAACAAAATCGCGCAAAGATGATTCCTACGTGTCACAGGACACGTGGTCTCCACCTTGGTCACCATCACACAAAGCTTAGTCGACCAAAACAAATCACGACCTAGGGATGTTTTCCACGACCTAAAATTGTTGCACCACACAACCCCAACCGCACTCCATCAAATCGCCACCTCCAACTCCCCTTCATACGAGAAACACGATGTAAACAACGCCAAAGCCTATCATTGCCTAAATCGCCTCTACCCCTAAACCCTAGTTCGGCCATCACCATATTAAGCTCTACCAACCCCTACCGTACCACTCTAAGCCACCATAAATTTGAAGCCCTTGCTTGTACGAACTTAACGGATCTAACATCGCTCGATATCGTTGCCTATAGCTCTCGATTTTTATTTTTGATTTTGGTGGCTAGGTAAAAAAACGTTTACAAGAAATAAAAGAAAGAAGAGAGGGAAAGAGAAGTGGGAAGTGAAAGAGGGGTAGAATGTTATTTATAATAAAATTTTATTACATTTTTAGTTATCTAATTCAAACGTTGCACATTTCGAGCTCGCACAACCACAAAACATGTTAGATCGTCAAGAAACTCATCGGCGTACACCGCTTAATTATTCCAGTTCCGATGGCACTAATTTTTCCAAAATCTGAGATGGGGCCCGGAATGATAATTTCATGTATTTCGAGACTATTTATCGGTAAAATGATTTTCGATCACACTACTGATTTTAATTTGAACTATTTATTTTTGTAAATATTTTTCTATAACAAGTTCAACATTATTATTTATTAATATAAACGAGTTTCCTCAACTTTTAAAATTAATTATTTAAATATTTAAAATTAATAAAATATTCACAATCAAATCGATAAAATTCTGGGTCGTTACAAAATCGGACCAGCTTCTTTAAAAATGGCATTCCAAAATTTTAGCCTTTGAATGATTGCTTCTTAGTACATCCGATGCTTTTCTCAAATGAAACTCATGCTCCTTCTCATCTCTAGAAAATACCAGGATATCATCAACAAATATGATAATAAATTTATTCAGCTACTTTCGAAAGACCCTACTCATAAAAACAATAAAATAAGCTGGGGAATTAGTCAATCCAAATGGCATCACAAGCCACTCAAATAGTCTATCCACAGTACGAAAAATAGTCTTCAGAATGTTGTCCTCTGCAACTCTGAACTAATGAAATCCTATAGCAAGGTCAAGCTACGTGAAAACTCTTTCCCCGATATGTTGATCGAAAAGGTCGTCAATACAAGGCAACAAATAATTGTTTTTCTTAGTCGGCTTATTCAATTCTCGATAATCGATTCAAAGCTTTTGGGAACCGTTTACCTTAGTAGCAAAAACGATAGGTGCTCTCCATCCCGAAATACTTCGACTAATGAATCTTTTCATGCAATAACTCTAAAAAAAATTTATCTAATTCTCTCCTCTCCTTTGGGGCCATATGTCTTAAAAGCATCACTAATGGTTTAGCATCTTTCTCGAGGACAATCATAAACTTAATTTCTCTATGGGGCGGAAGTTTGAAAGCCTCAGCGAATACGTTTGGAAAATCTTTAACCATAAAAAAGATGCTAACTCATCTTTTGATAGGTTTAACATATATAAATATGACTTCATCATGGAAACGTCTAGCTTGAACAGACCTATCATATCACGTTTCCCATAACTAGGCAAACAAACAATCCTCCTATCACAATCTAAAACTACTCCATAGCGAGTCATCCAATCCCTTGCCAAGATCAATCTGTATCCCACACAACTAAACATATATGCATCGCAATTTAATTATATACTGTTTATAACCAACTATAGATCATGGCAAATAGTAGACAAATACGTTGATCCTTAATAGGATTCGACATAGTAACAACTTCACGCACAACATAAAGGATTTTTCCTAATCTTTCCACTAATGCACTGGCTATAAATGAATGCAATCCACCAGTATCAAATAAAACTCTAATAGTTAAATCGGATACTAGTAACACACCTTCCATAACTGACTTCCCCTTCTCCTGGGTTGTTGGTGCAATCTTGGGAGTGGGTACATGCTTCCAATGCATACACTATAATAATCTGACCCTCCTTCTATAATGTTGGGCAATCTCTCTTATAATGCCACATCTGGTCATAATTATAGCATTTAATCCCCTTTAGCCATTCCTACTGTCACGATTTCCCTTGCTGTCCTGGTAGCTTTGACCTATAGTTCTTTGCCAAACGTCCCGTCTTTCCACACTAATGACACTTCGCTCCCTTATGAAGGTTCAGCCTGCAATTCTTGGCTATACATCCTACCTTAATATACTTCCTATATATAGTAACCTTCTTCTTATTCTATCCATCTTACAGTCCTTCATTCTTGCGCTTGTTCTGATCTCCATCAGATACTTGCTCCTTATTCACATTTCCACCTATAACGTTCCATAAAGCACCCTCAATCAATTTCTCAAATGTTGCATCCAATGGTATTAGATTTAAAGCCAAATCCTTATGTAGGGAATTCAACCCCCGATAAAATTTCTTGGCCTTCTTTTCTTAGGTATTGATTAATTCAAATCCAAACTTTGCTAACTTATTAAATTTGTTCACATACTCCTTTATGGTCATGGCTCCCTGCTTAAGCTGAATAAATTCTTCCACGGTGTTCCCTTCTCGGCCCTATAAAAGAATTTCGTCTCAAACTTCCTTTTGAAAATCTCCTTGGTAATGATATTCTCCTCCGTCTTGGCTATGAAAATCTCCTACCAATTTCCTGCCTCTTCATGTGGATACCAAGCTGCACATTGCCTCTTAGTCGTGTCACTTATTCCCAATAACCCAAATATTTTCTCACAGTTAGTCATGTCTTAGCTGTTGCATATGATTCTATCTTAGTATATGGCTTCCCACTTAAGTTGGCAAAATCATTCCAGAGTTTCAAGAAGTCAACATTAGGTAGTGGAATAGCAACCACAACTTTAGTAGCAATAACTAGTTCGGTGGAGGTGGTAATGGTACTACTTTGAGCAGTTGCTTGGAGATACCTACGGAACCAAATGGGCATGTTCATGCTGGGAATCTCCGGGGCATCCACTCGAATACTGGTATCCATTCCAATATCAACTCCACCAGCACTGGTCCCAATTCCAGTTTCCTCTGAATTATTCATGCTTCAGTTATCTGTAAATGAGAATAATTAGCAACTCCTTAATATATAACTAGATGATCAGAAACTAAAATAGGTTATAGTGTATTTACAAATGTTAAATTTAGTTCTTATATGTTATATTTTATACAATATACAAGTACGCTATCTCAATACATCTCTAATCCTATAACCTATGCTCTGGTACCAAAGGTAACAACCAACCTTTCAGAACCCCGTAACTACCCAACGAAATCCCAAAACGGCAAGTCATTGGAAGATAATACATATGATATACACGGAGAAAGCATAAGATAAAACTATATTAACTTAAACTTTCAGACTCTAATAGCTGATGGTCAAACCAATACTTTATATCACATAAATACATATAATTTTCTGTTGACAAATTCTGATACAAATACATAAGTATGTACAATCTAAACCCAAATATCACCACAATATCACATCAAGTCTTTAATACACACTTTATTTACAATATATAGCATATACAAGTTTCGTCCCCAGATCCATCATGCCTCCAGACTCCATCAACCAGAAGAATATAAATAGAAAAAAATATAGGAGTGAGTCAGACATATGTTTGCATGACATAGTATACTACCGTGACAGTGATATAACATGACTGAAGCCTAAGTATAATATCTTGTGGACCCATTTGCACTGAGCTATAGAACAATGTTATACTATCTAAATAACACTAAATGTAATCCGATCTCGCCACTTGCAGTAAAGGATTACACGTCTACGACTATTCGGTCTTGCCACGTGCGATAAAGGATAGTAATGCACTGGACTCATGCTTGGTCCCATGACGTGCTTTATAATTCGACTGTTGTCCACATCAACGCTCTTGGGCCAGCCTCGATATCTATAAGAGAATGCTTGTCAATGCCATGAATCCAAGACCCGCCGCGTGCGCTATAAGATTCAGGTATTCTTATTACCAAATTATACATTTATACTTTATCGAACTGTAGAATCCAAAATCGTACACATCACATTCTCATTTCTTCATTTCCATCCTGATCTATATACTAGTCCAATTTCCCAAAATTGCATACTCTAATGTCGCACCTTGCCTTCATTAACTACTCACCATACAAGCCTCGAGTATTCGACAACCATTCCAACCCACATGTTCTACATCCATATGTCAACTCTTTTATCGATTTATACATCCAAATAGTAACTAACAATATCGTAGAGGTATCTAGATAACCCTCAGGGATCACAACACAAAAGATTGGAACAACGTACATTGATTCAGGCATCTAAAAAGCCCGAAATATCAAGTAAATAATAAGGAATACTTGCTTCTTCAAAGTTTAAATTTTTGTATTTAAGATGTAACTTTTTAATGTAATGAAAATGAAATAAGGTATATCTTCTAATGTTACTTTAATTTAATTCCTAATATCATGTCATCATCATTTAGATCTTTAATTTTGAAACATGAAGTTACATACTTTTTTGTCTCATTTATATCTTCCATATTTGTACCAAATATGAACAAGTTATCCACATACAGACAAATTATATGAAGATCTATGAATTTTGAGTAGATGCATTTATCGAC
The DNA here is from genome assembly GCA_030737815.1 of Allium fistulosum. Lineage (NCBI taxonomy): Eukaryota > Viridiplantae > Streptophyta > Magnoliopsida > Asparagales > Amaryllidaceae > Allium > Allium fistulosum. The sequence continues at coordinate 1,001,687,070 of CM060902.1, read as the reverse complement.
ATTGTTGTGCTTGAATCCATTAGACAAAATCAAAGAATTGAATTTCTCATGCAATGTTTTGGTCCATACAAAAGCTTAACCACTTTGCAAACTTTATTCTCATTTACAATCATAACAAAACCTTATGCATGTTCCATATACGTTTTTCATCTAAATCACCAATCAAAAAGTAGCATTAACATCCATTTAATGCACATGTGTAGGATCTAGATTAACCCTAGAGGGAGGGTGAATAGGGTTATAGCAAATTTTCTTCAATTTAAACAAACTGCAGAGAAGTAAATATGCTGAAAAGTAAATCACACACAAAATTTACCAAGCTTCGGCAACCCCTTCCTACTGCTGCATTCCCAGATTACTATTAGAATTAAACAGTCTCCCACTTACAAACACTCTAATAGACTCGCAAACCCTGCTACCGCCTATAGAGTTTGCAAACTCGCAAACCCTGCTTACTGAACTAATCCTAACTAGACAATCTGACACAACCTAAATCCTAGGTGGTGATTTTCCAAGATTTGATTCGAAAAGTTTAGACTTCAAAAAACAAGAACAAAAATAAACATAAAACTCGAGTATAAGTTTTTGCCCTTAACAAAACAACCCGACCCAAATTATCACTTAAGAAAAAGAATGCGGCCACTTCCCTCTTTTTATTCTTTAACAAGACCGGCCCCTTTTCTTCTTTTTATTTCGGCCCGTTTCTTTGCTTGTGATAATGGTGGCTCTGCTCGATCTCGTTCCTCTGTGAGAAATTAGGGCTTTGTATAAAATAGAAGAAGCCGACTTTTAATTTCTCGATCGAATGATGATTCCACGTTGTTTATTCTGTCGATCGACGTCTCTTCGTAGCTTGGCTTCGGCTGCTTCTATGATCAAGTTCATTTTCCTCTTCGCTCTGAAAATTAGGGCTTGCGAAAATTGAAGGCGCCGCTCTGTTGAATTTATTATTGATGCTTCAATTTCTTTCTCTGATCGATTCGAATGTTCGTGGCTCCTCCTCTCGAGTTCGTCTACGATACCGGTATGTGATTTTCTCCTTTTGCTCTGCTGGTTTTGGCTTGATTGAACTCGATACTCTTTTAGCCGATGATGATTAGGTTTATATAGGATTTCAATTCCTATAATTTTGTTCGAATATACTGTTTGAATTTGTCAATCGATTTTTCTTGGCCGCTTGATTTTTCTTCAATGATGATGATGACTTCTGACTATTTCATATGCGTATATTTCGTTTTTCTATTACTTGATAATCACGGTATTCATTACGTGATGATTCTTTTCTTGGTCAATCTACTTGGCCACCACGGTATTGAATTTTGACTTGTTTAATTTCGGCTTTGCTGGCATTTTTGGTTCGAACTTGTTGCCTTGGTCGTCACGGTGTTGACTTCGACCATTTCTGATTTTGTGATTTTCTGGCTTTCCATGGTTATCACTATTTTGATGAGTTCGAACTAGCTCCGTGCATTTCTCTGTTGATTTCGGCATTACGTTGATATTTTTAGTTGTCTGATCTGTAGCATACTCGACTTGTTCGATTTTTACTTGCCGTTCCATGGCTTCGACATGTGTTCGTAACTTGACTTTGCATTAGTTTTGAGAATTGACTTTATATGTTGATGACTTCGGTTATGCTTTGTCCTGAGTTCACATGTATTGTTTCTTGTATATATGTATACAAGTGTGCATTCATTTACTTCACTGTTTATTATGCTGCGTCACTTGTATACCATCTGAAGCTTGACATGTTAGCTTGTAGTTCATGTGTTCACTCTGATGTATAAGCATTTGCCACTGTTTATTCTTCATGTAGCTTGTTGTACTTCATTCCTCACTTGTGTACTGTCTGATGTGCATCTTTGTTGTTTGGATTGCTTTGGGATTGAACTTGAGCTTTGATATAATATAACCTGTCTGGAGTACATGTGAGTTGCATTTGTGAACATCGTCGAGTCTGGTTGTATTTGCATTGAACCATGTTGTGTCGAACTTGTACCACGCTGGTCATGCTTTGTACTTGGCTTGACAATTTGATGTCGAGGTTGTTGTATTCATGTGGTCTGGTCTGATCATCATGTAGTTGTATATATATACATGTCTCTGATTTGTTGTACTTGAGTCACTTGTGCATTTTCAAATTGCTGTTTCAATTTGGTCTGGTTGGACTTGAGACTGTAGCATTCATGTGTACATTACTTGTTTCACTGTTGGTGTTGGTATTGCATTTGTGTTGAATCCAGCTTGTCTTTTGGCTCGACTGTGCACACGAGTTGGCGAGGCAGTGCACATGTGTATAAATGTACACGTGTGTATTGCAGCCACTCATAATTACCTGTCCCTGATAAGAATACTGATGTGCACAGAATTACACAAAAAATGATGACAATAACCCATATATCTGAGGCACCAATAAAAACAAATTTATATTTTTGCAAATTCAAATTTGTTTATTTTCAGATTACTGCTGTAGTTGCTAATTATACAGGTACACAGAAGACAGGACAAGAACTAGAGCTGGACAATGTAGATAGATGCAGATGTGCAGACAGAGTGAAAAACTGAGTGTTGAGTGTTGTAGTGAGAAAAATGTGAAATGTATGAAACTAGTGTATGTATATAGAGAGAGCTGAAAACTTTGTACTGTAAAAGTGTTGAAATAAAATATTATGTTGAATAAAAAATACTGATTGAATTATATAAATTCTGTGCAATAGTATTATTATTCAATATGAATATTTATTCCTATATGTGTATAGTACAATCTGCAAACACATATATAAATTGATATATGTTTGTTATCATCAAACAAAAAATCACATCAAACAATCTCCTCCTTTTGATGATGACAAACATATATATTAAAGATTTTGAAATTCTAGTAAATGTGTTTGAGCATGAAATATTTAGCTCCCCCTATATAATTGCTCCCCCTACAACTGAGACCACTCCCTATATAGAAGATTTAGAAAATTACAGAAGAATAAAAGAACTAAAGAAAATTAACTAACAACATTTAACAAAATTTGTTGAAGTATTCCAAAAATATTTACTTTCTTATCAAAATCTTGTTCTTCTCCCCCTTTTGTTATCATCAAAAGACTGTCAACACTAATGGAATAGTAGTGGAAAAAGGAATTTTTTTTTTAAAATTAAAAACAAATGCAAAACAAAGAAAAAAATCATAATATATCATAACGAGATAACAATTTCCACATTGTAGAGAATGAATCGATGATTCGGTTTTTATATAATGAGAAGAGAGAAATTTTAAAAATAATTTGACATTTAAGCACAAAAATAAGCACTTACTAATCACGCATAACCATAAGGACTTTTAAATGGGATTAGCAGTTACTTATTAGTCTAAGCATCTGGACTTTTAAGTGAGACCAAAAAAATACTTAGCTACCATACTCCATCCATGCATAACCATAAGGACTTTTAAATGAGAATGGAATGATGGAACAATAATTCATTCACATGCTCCATCCATGCATAACCATAAGGACTTTTAAATGAGAATGGAGGCATGAAATATTTTTTTTAAATTTTAAAAGAAATCACTCTTCTCATTTTTCAAAACCATTATGAATGACAGAAAGATGATAGAAATAGAAATGGTCGTGGAATAAGTTACCAAGTTAATTATATTACGAAATGTTTTTTTTTTGAAAAGAAAAAAACAAAACATATTTCCACTACTGAATACCATATTCGAATCAATCTTTGAATAATATCCAAAATTGGTTTGAATCCTAGAAATTGAAGTTGAAAATAAATATTCAAGAATATTTCAACCAAAAAATGGAAAATGATTAGTCAATTTCTATAATCCCCAAATCCAAACGTAATCTGGAAAATCTGTCTTCGGGGAGGGGTTTTGTGAAAATATCAGCAAGTTGAATCTCAGTTGAAATATGTTCAATGCAAATGTTTTCCTTAGCAATGTGATCTCTAAGAAAGTGGTGTCTCACATCAATGTGTTTTGTGCGTGAATGATGAACAGGATTATTTGACAAGTCTATTGCACTTTTACTATCACATTTTAATGGAACTTGTTTATAAACTAAGCCAAAATCAGAAAGAGTTTGCATCATCCATAAAATTTGAGCACAACAACTTCCTAAAGCAATATATTCTGCTTCAGTGGTAGATAATGCAACACAATTTTATTTTCGACTTGACCATGAAACTAATGAATGTCCTAGCATGAAACATGTCCCACTAGTTCTTTTCCTGTCTACTAATGAACCAGCATAATCAGCATTAGAATAACCAACTAAATCAAAATTTTGACAAGAAGGGTACCATAGTCCAAATTTGTGTGTGTGTGAAAGATATCTCAAAATTCGTTTAGTGGCTTTCAAATGAGATTCTTTAGGATTAGATTGAAAACGTGCACACAAACACACAGAAAACATAATATCAGGTCTAGAAGCAGTAAGATAGAGAAGTGAACCAATTATCCCTCGATATTTCTTCTGATCAACAGCAACTCCTTTCTCGTCTTTGTCCAACTTTGTTGATGGGCTCATAGGAGTTCTCAATGGTTTGGAGTTCTCAACTCCAAATTTCTTCAACAGTTCCAACACATACTTGGATTGTGAAATGAAAATACCATCACTGCTTTGCTTGATTTGAAATCCAAGGAAAAATTTCAATTCTCCAACCAAGCTCATCTCGAATTTAGCCTGCATGACTTGTTCAAATTTCTCGCACAAGAGTTCATTAGTAGCACCATAAATGATATCATCCACATAAATCTGAACAATCAAAAAATCACTTTCTTTATGTAATAAAAACAATGTCGTGTCAGCACTCCCCTTTTTAAAACCATTTTCCAAAAGATATGTACAAAGGCATTCATACCAAGCTCTAGGAGCTTGCTTAAGACCATATAATGCTTTTTCTAGTTTATACACATGATTTGGAAAATCATGATTTTCAAAACCGGGGGGATTGTTCAACAAAAACTTCTTCTTTCAAATCACCATTTAGAAAGGCACTTTTTACATCCATTTGTTTAAGTTTGAAACCCTTATAACATGCAAAACTTAGCAAAATCCTAATGGCTTCTAACCTAGCAACTGGAGAAAATGTTTCATCAAAATCTATGCCTTCTATTTGGTTATATCCTTTTGCGACCAACTTAGCTTTGTTTCTAATTACATTTCCTAATTCATCAAGTTTATTTTTGAACACCCATTTAGTTCCAAACTTTATTTCTCTCAAATTGATTAAGTTCATCTTGCATTGCTAAAACCCAACTTTCATCATTAAGAGCCATTTCAACAGAATCAGGTTCAATCTCAGAAATAAAACAACTGTGACAACAAAACGCACACAAATTTTTATCAAATGAAGAGCGAGTGCGTATACCTTCCGTAGGATCACCTATAACCAATTCAGGAGGATGATTGGATTTGAACTTCAATCTATCAGCATCAACGGTCCTACTTTCAGCTTTCTCACTAGATGTCCCTTCTTCAATGCCTTCATGATCTACCCCATCGTCAACCGTCTTTTCAGTTGTCCTTTCCAGATCAGATTCATTGAATTTCACATTGATTGATTCAACAATTGTTTTTGTTCGTTTGTTGTATATCCTGTAAGCCTTGCTCCTTGTTGAATAACCCATGAAAATTCCCTCATCAGCCTTTGATTCGAATTTTCCAAGTTGATCACCTGTGTTAAGAATGAAACAAGGACATCCAAATACACGAAAATAAGAAATGCTAGGTTTCCTTTCATGCCACAATTCATAAGACGTTTTGCCAAGTATTGGTCATTACTCTATTCATTACATAGCACGAAGTATTCACTGCCTCTGCCCAAAAGGTTAGAGGTAGTTTATACTCACTCAACATGGATCTAGCCAATTCTTGCAATGTACGATTTTTCCTTTCAACCACCCCATTTTGTTGAGGTGTTCGTGGAGCAGAAAATTCATGTTTTAAACCATTTTCTTCACAAAAGCTTTCAAAATCCAAATTTTCAAATTCGCCTCCATGATCACTTCTCAAAGTTTTAATTGAAACTCATTTTTCATTTTGAACAAGTTTTGCAAATTTTGAAAAATAATCAAAAGATTCAGACTTTTTGGCTAAGAAATAAACCCATGTAAATCTAGAATAATCATCAACCAATACATAACAATAACGTTTTCCATTCAAGCTTGCAATTTCATTTGGTCCAAATAAGTCCATGTGAATTAATTCAAGGACCCTTGATGTGCTAACAATGTTTTTAGGTCGAAATGATGATCGACTAAGCTTGCACAAAGAACATGCTTTACACACTTTATTATTTTTAAATTTCTGATGTGGTAACCCTCTGACTAATTCTTTTGTTTCAAGTTTTTCCAAGAGGCCCATGCTAGCATGTCCAAGTCTCCTATGCCATAAGGATGCCTCTTCGTCAGTGGCTACCAAACATCTAGAAAGATTCAGATTATCAAAAGAAAGTGTGTAAACATTTCCTTTTCTTTTGCCCATAAAAACAATGTTATTAGAAGATTTATCAATGATTTTGTAAGTATCACTATCAAAAACCACATTCATACCTTTGTCACATAACTGCCTAATAGAAATGAGATTGTGATGCAAATTATCGACGTATAAAACATTAGTCAAGGAAAAAGTACTGTTACCTACTTCACCTTTACCAATAATCTTACACTTGCTATTGTCTCCATGATCACATTTCCACCTTTAAAATTCTCTAGGCTAAGGAACTTTGATTTGTCACCTGTCATATGTCTAGAACAACCTGAATCTAGAAACCATTCTTGTTGCTCCTTAGCCTGCCAACAAACCTACATAGAGAGAGAGAGAGGAAGATGACCTAGAGAAACTCTTAGGTCCAATGATATTAGTGACTGAATCATTGTGAATAAACAATCCCTTTGGAACCCAAACTTGTTTTGTCCTTTCATTCTTGTTCCAATAGACATGAAATTTGTTTGTAGAATTCTTAGGAACCCAAACTTGTATAAATTTTATGTTCTTGTTCCTATGACTATAATTTTCAACACGATGTCCAATTATTCCATATCTAGCAAAAACACTCTTACCTTTTGCATTATCATCAACTTCTGTTTTCCCAAAACCTAGTCCTTTTCTGTTGTTAGCAAAAAGTTGATTTCCCAATAACATGTTGAATGATTTTTCTCCTCTTGAAAAGTTATTCAGAATTTTCTCAAGATTTTGGACTTTGGTTTTTAGTGTGGTGTTTTCAGTCACAAGTGAGGTGCATCTATTTATAAAATCCTTTTTCCTAGTGTCAATGGTTTCCTTAAGACTCAAGTTTTCTTTTTCAAGATTCTCAAAGTTATTCTTAAGTTTTGATAATTCTGAATCTAAAATTTTACATTTTTTACAGTCTAGGTTTTGAATATTTTCAAGTTCAGTTTCTAACCTAGTATTTTCATGGACAAGTTCTCTCCTATCAGATTTCAGTTTTTCAATTTTATATTCAAGAGTATCAATTGTTTTAGTAAGATCATAACACATCAAAACAAGTTCTTTATAAGAATAGTCACTTACCTCACTAGATTCCTCTGAGCTTGCTTCTGAATCTGATTTTGCCATAAGACACAAATTAGCCTCCTTTGAGCTATTATTCGAAACTTCCTCTCCTTCTTCATCATCCCAAGTCGCTGCAAAGGCCTTCTTTTTCTTTCCTTTGTTGTTTTTGAGAAGTGGGCATTTTTGTTTGAAGTGGCCAGGCTTCTTGCAATTATAACAAGTCAATTCATTATCGGAATTGTCAGAATCTTTTGACCTATTACCACTTGTTTTCTTCTTGCGTGGCCCGAATCTTGACCATTTTCTAAGATTATTGACAGCCATTGCAAGCTCTTCAATTGGATCTTCTTCTTCTTCATCTCTCTCTTCTTTGCTCTTTAAGGCAATTGTCTTCTTCTTTGACTCAGAGTTGTTGCGTTCCTCCTTTGTTTTTAGCTCAAGCTCATATGTCATCAAGTTGCCAATCAACTCCTCCATGCTTAGTTTACTCAGATCTTTTGATTCTTGTATTGCTGTGACTTTTGCCTCAAAGTTCATCGGTAAGACTCGTAGTACCTTCCTCACAAGCTCTACCTCAGTGAATACCTTCCCAAGCGCTCTAGCATTGTACACCAAAGTTGAAAAGCGTCCAAATATGTCCTTTATGCTCTCGCCTTTGTCCATCACAAAGTTCTCGTGTTCATGCTGAATAGGGCTAGACGAGACTCCTTGACTTGAGAAGTTCCTTCATGTGTCACCTCTAAGGTATGCCAAATTTTCTGCGCAGTTTTACAATGAGAAATTCTATTAAATTCATTCTTATCAAGAGCACAGATCAAAGCATTCATGGCTTTAGAATTTGTAGTTTTTAATTTCTTATCGTTAGCGTCCCACCTATCCTTAGGTTTAGGAATCTCAGTATCACCAACAGTTATAGTGGGAGATTTATAGCCAGTTTCAATAATGTCCCAAACATCATAATCAACAGAACTAAGATAAATACCCATCCTAATGTTCCAATAAGCATAATCATTCCCATTAAACATGGGTGGCCTAGCAATAGATTGCCCCTCAGAAAAAGCATTATTTGGTGGATTCATGACTCTAGAGTTAAAGAAAAATATCGGGCTCTAATACCACTTGTAGGATCTAGATTAACCCTAGAGGGGGGGTGAATAGGGTTATAGCAAATTTTCTTTAATTTAAACAAACTGCAGAGAAGTAAATATGCTGAAAAGTAAATCACACACAAAATTTACCCAGCTTTGGCAACCCCTGCCTACTGCTGCATTCCCAGATTACTATTAGAATTAAACAGTCTCCCGCTTACAAACACTTTAACATACTCGCAAACCCTGCTACCGCCTATAGAGTTTTGCAAACTCGCAAACCCTGCTTACTAAACTAATCCTAACTAGACAATCTGACACAACCTAAATCCTAGGTGGTGATTTTCCAAGATTTGATTCGAAAAGTTTAGACTTCAAAAAACAAGAACAAAAATAAACAGAAAACTCGAGTATAAGTTTTTTCCCTTAACAAAACAACCCGACCCAAATTATCACTTAAGAAAAAGAATGCGGCCACTTCCCTCTTTTTATTCTTTAACAAGACCGGCCCCTTTTCTTCTTTTTATTTTGGCCCGTTTCTTTGCTTGTGATAATGGTGGCTCTGCTCGATCTCGTTCCTCTGTGAGAAATTAGGGCTTTGTATAAAATAGAAGAAGTCGACTTTTAATTTCTCGATCGAATGATGATTCCACGTTGTTTGCTCTGTCGATCGACGTCTCTTCGTAGCTTGGCTTCAGCTACTTCTATGCTCAAGTTCGTTTTCCTCTTCGCTCTGAAAATTAGGGCTTGTGAAAATTGAAGGCGCCGCTCTTTCGAATTAATTGTAGATGCTTCAATTTCTTTCTCTGATCAATTCGAATGTTCGCGGCTCCTCCTCTCGAGTTCGTCTACGATACCGGTATGTGATTTTCTCCTTTTGCTCTGCTGGTTTTGGCTTGATTGAACTCGATACTCTTTTAGCCGATGATGATTGGGTTTATATAGGATTTCAATTCCTATAATTTCGTTCAAATATACTGTTTGAATTTGTCAATCGATTTTGCTTGGCCGATTGATTTTTCTTCAATGATGCTGATGACTTCTGACTATTTCATATGCGTATATTTCGTTTTTCTATTACTTGATAATCACGGTATTCATTACATGATGATTCTTTTCTTGGTCAATCTACTTGGCCACCACGGTATTGAATTTTGACTTGTTCAATTTCGGCTTTGCTGGCATTTTTGGTTCGAACTTGTTGCCTTGGTCATCACGGTGTTGACTTCGACCATTTCTGATTTTGTGATTTTCTAGCTTTCCACGGTTATCACTGTTTTGATGAGTTCGAACTAGCTCCGTGCATTTCTCTGTTGACTTCGGCATTACGTTGATATTTTTAGTTGTCTGTTCTGTAGCATACTCGACTTGTTCGATTTTTACTTGCTGTTCCATGGCTTCGACATGTGTTTGTAACTTGACTTTGCATTAGTTTTGAGAATTTACTTTATATGTTGATGACTCGGTTATGCTTTGTCCTGAGTTCACATGTATTGTTTCTTGTATATATGTATACAAGTGTGCATTCATTTACTTCACTGTTTATTATGCTGCGTCACTTGTATACCATCTGAAGCTTGACATGTTAGCTTGTAGTTCATGTGTTCACTCTGATGTATAAGCATTTGCCACTGTTTGTTCATCATGTAGCTTGTTGTACTTCATTCCTCACTTGTGTACTGTCTAATGTGCATCTTTGTTGTTTGGATTGCTTTGGGATTGAACTTGAGCTTTGATATTATATAACCTGTCTGGAGTACATGTGAGTTGCATTTGTGAACATCGTCGAGTCTTGTTGTATTTGCATTGAACCATGCTGTGTCGAACTTGTACCACTCTGGTCATGCTTTGTACTTGGCTTGACAATTTGATGTCGAGGCTGTTGTATTCATGTGGTCTGGTCTGATCATCATGTAGTTGTATATATATACATGTCTCTGATTTGTTGTACTTGAGTCACTTGTGCATTTTCAAATTGCTGTTTCAATTTGGTCTGGTTGGACTTGAGACTGTAGCATTCATGTGTATATTACTTGTTTCACTGTTGGTGTTGGTATTGCATTTGTGTTGAATCCAGCTTGTCTTTTGGCTTGACTGTGCACACGAGTTGGCGAGGCAGTGCACACGTGTATAAATGTACACGTGTGTATTGCAGCCACTCATAATTACCTGTCCCTAATAAGAATACTGATGTGCACAGATATTACACAAAAAATGATGACAATAACCCATATATCTGAGGCACCAATAAAAACAAATTTATATTTTTGCAAATTCAAATTTGTTTATTTTCATATTACTGCTGTAGTTGCTAATTATACAGGTACACAGAAGACAGGACAAGAACTGGAGCTGGACAATGTATATAGATGCAGATGTGCAGACAGAGTGAAAAACTGAGTGTTGAGTATTGTAGTGAGAAAAATGTGAAATGTATGAAACTAGTGTATGTATATAGAGAGAGCTGAAAACTTTGTACTGTAAAAGTGTTGAAATAAAATATTATGTTGAATAAAAAATACTGATTGAATTATATAAATTCTGTGCAATAGTATTATTATTCAATATGAATATTTATTCCTATATGTGTATAGTACAATCTGCAAACACATATATAAATTGATATATGTTTGTTATCATCAAACAAAAAATCACATCAAACAACATGGACTCCATGGATAGATGTAAGGGAAAAAAGAACAATGGTTGATGTCACCCTAGCAACATGACATAATGTATCAAAATAATCAATACCCTCCTTTTGCTTAAACGCCCTTTGGAAACCAACATTGCTATGGAAGTTTATACCGATCCATCTGTATTATAATTCCTTTGAAATGCCCATTTACATCCGGTTGCACTTGATCCAATTGGTAAGTCAGTTAAATCCCAGGTATTATTAGATAGAATTAAATCTATCTCATCTTTATTGGTTCTTTTGAGAAAGCAATGTATGTGAAAGCCATTGCTTCTTTAAAGGTTTTAGGGTTACCTTCTATACCTAGAAAACAAGGTATTCCATTGATTATTTCACTTGTATTTCCTATGATGAGATGAAATGCATCACCAAGTGATACGAAATCTAGATCTAATCCTTTAACTTTCCTTTCCCTTTCACTTCTTCTATGCTCTTCAGTTGTGCTTGGGAGTATCCTTTTATGGAAGAAGTTTGTTTAGAATCTTTGTTATCTTTATTATTATATAATTTGTATTGGGTTTAGAACTTGAATGGAATCACAGGTGAATTTATTTTCAACAAGTTCCGCATCTCTAATTCTATAATAACTTTGGATTATTAGTCTAGTAATATGTATACTTTGGAATTTTTAGCATATCTGATGAATGTACTATTCAAATCTCATGGTATAAGTTTACTCTTATTTGGACATGTTATCTAATAGAAATTTAAATAACCTCAAACATTTAAGTATTTCAAACTTGCTTTTCTTCCATCCCATATTTCATAAAGAGCCAGATCTCTTTATTTTTCTTAATGGGGTTCTATTATGAAAATGACTAAATGAGCCTTCCCTATAAATATGTATTTTGTTTAGCATTTAAGATAATAACATTTGAGTTCTACACATATCCTATTTTTTCATTCAACCAAGCCATTTTGTTGGGGGTGTAAGGTGCATTTGATTGGCGTATAATGTTATTTTCTTTGCAAAAGGAAGAAAAATTCGTAGAAAAGCATTCTCCAATTACTCCGCAACACCTTAATTTTATTTTCTCCTTTTTCATGATGGCAAACTTAAAACGTATAAACAGATTAAAAACTTAACCTTTCATTCTAATTAAATAAACATGTGTATACCTAGAAAAATCATCTAGAAAAAATAAAATATATATTGCCTTCACTTGTTAATATGCGATTTAATTCAAAAATATCAAAATGAATTATATCAAGTAATTAAGTATTTTTTAGCATTTTGGAAATGGCTTTTTGCACATTTTGACTTTTATGTAGGTTTCAAACAAACGGTAGATTTTGATTTTCATATGAAATTAGATCCTCGTTAGACATGAACTGTAAAGCTTTAAAATTTTAATGTGCTAATCTATTGTCCCATACATCAAAAGAATTAAGAACATAAGCAAACTTGTACATTTTATTAATACATAGTTCGATTATTCTATTATATGCATATCCTTTTCCAACAGACATCGCTTTCTAGACAAAATAGACTATTGCCATCAAGGACACTTATAACACACATATTGTAAAAAAACTTGTAGAAACCAATTTTTTTCTAATGTATGGGACATATAAAACATTGAATGGAATAATTTTCTTGCCGAAAATAAACTATAACTCTTTGGTCCCTTTTCCAACAATGGTTGTTGTGTTATGGTTACCTATAAGCACTTTGATATCATTAGAAAAAATTCCATAGATTTTGAACGTGGACTTGTTGTAGCAAACGGGAATAGTAGCACTAGAGTCATACCATCAATATATTTGGAAGTATCTGCCATGTTTAACTCTATCACCATATCAATGTTTTCCTTTAGCATTGTTGCAACAATTTTGATCCATTTTTTCAAACATGTTAGTATTGCAAGTGGAGTCTGAGTTGATCTTTACATGGATGTAAATCTATCTATGCACCTTCCTTTTCCTTTTGAAGAATCAATAGTCATGCTTGAAATGTCTTTATTTCCTACAGAAATATGAATCCTTTCCCTTCTTACTGCAGCCATTGACGTCTCTTTCCTTTTTCTTGGTTTTCTTTTACCCTTAGTTATCATTACCGTCTACGTTAACATTAAATAAGGTTTAGAAAATTATTTTTATGAATTTAGGTTTATTCTTCAATAAGAAGATGCTTTTGAATATGTTCCTTTGAAAAGTCCTTTGTTGAGTGCAAAAGTTTCTTCCTGTAACCACTCCAACTTTAAGGGAGTTTTCCTATGATAGCCTCAACTTGTAATGCTTCAAGGATGATTATTTTAACATTCTTAAGTTTGTTGAAAATAACTTGTAATTCAATTACTTGACCTAAGGTCGAGATATTGTTAAGCATCTTAAATTCAAAGAATTTGAAATTAAAATTTATCTTCCCCTCTCTTGTCATTATTGTACTTCGGCTCAAAGTTTTCTATAATTCCGTAAGGTGATTTGATGGAAGTAAAGAGATCATATAATAGATCAAATAGAGTGTTAAGGATGTAACCTCTACAAACCATTTTATCTTCTTCTTTATTCTTCCTTCTATGCTTTCAACTCTTTAGAATCATTGTTATATGCTTTGGTATTGGTCCCAAGTCAGATCAAGCATATATGCAAACTTCTGAATAATGAAGGAAACATCAAGGTTTCTTCCTTAGTGTAGTTTGTATCATTAAAGCAATCAAGTTTAGTAAATGTTATCTAGCATTTGAACTAAGTAACATCTCGATGGATCTAGGCTTCAAGATGATGAAAAAATGGATAAAAGATCTTAGGAAATGTCAAGAATGATGGATGAATGAAGCATGAGAAGCTTAGCCAAGTTTTGCACAACGCCAAAAATGTCAGTATTGATTAGTCCAAACATATTGGTACCGAAAGATTTGAAATGTGGAGGGATCTAATTTAAGCTATTGATGCTACTGCTTATATACTTTGAGAAAAAGGCAAGCTTGGAAGAACATAACAAGTCGGTACCGACTTGCTTTAATGGGCATTTTTTTCAATAAAAGATCTAAAGCTTGAAGACTTAAGTAAATATGAAGAACGTTTGTCTGAATAAGTAAGAAAAACCTTTCGGCATTGACCAAAACGCAATACTAAGTGGTTGTAATTATTGTTTTCTGCACATTTTCATGCCTTAAAGCTCAGATCTTACTTCTTACATATTCTAGTGCATGTTGACAAATTTAGGGGAGTAATTCAATTATAAATACACTTCCTTTAGCAACAAAAGAGGGACTTTTGATTCTATTTTATATTTTTGCTACAAAGTTCTACCATCTTCATTTAAATCCTTTCTAGACCTGAAATTACTGCGTTTTTTATGGAAGTTGTAAGAACAAATCGAAATAAAGTTGATAGTGGACGTAGACAATCAAATTAAGGTCGAATCATTTTAGAATTCATGTCTTTCCTTATGTTTACTTTCGTTTTCCTTTGAATTTATCTCGCTTTTGATTGAATTGAGGTGTTGTACCACTTTTTAATGCAATACTTTTGGTGCTTTCACTGAGACTGATCATTCTCAGGCTTAGATCGGTGCTTTCATTTTGGAATTGAAGAAGTCAAAATCTAGATCAAGAGTTTCTTTGGAGTATATCTATTTATTACTTGGATTTGAAGGAGTCTATTATCAGATCTGAGAAGAGACGCCTCCCAAAAATGAGAAGAGTGCTAGATCTGATCATCATCAAAGAGGATAATAAAGGATCCCATCATAAGGAAGAGATTCGCCATCAACCAACAACTCTACCAGGATCTTCATCTCAGCCAACTAAAGTTGTAACAAAAGCTGAGGTAGAGAAGGCGATGTTGAATATAAATGCAAAGATGCTAGAGCAATAGAAAACTAAAATGGAACTGAAGAGGAGTATGCAAGAGAAACTTGCGACATTGGCCCAATCCTGACAACAAAAAGAATCTCATTGACGAAGGAAGACTGGAAGAGATTCAACATCTTCCTATTCTAATAAAGAACGCTTGTCTTCGATTGAACGGAATTGAAGATCAGGAAAACAACCGATGTTGAGAGGGGTCAGGGCGATATAGAAAAGAGTTGTGAAAGATGGAGTCAGTTGGTAAATATCGAAAAAACTATGTACACAGAGGTCTAAACAAGCCGCTACCAAGAGGTTTACGGACATGCTAAACTTTTCTGATAGTGAAGAGGATTTTCATAATGATAACGCTGCTAAAGGACGAGCTACTGGTACTTAGGTTAATGGTGCTCAGACCAATGCCATGGAACTAACTTGGAGGGACGGAGTCCGACAAGGTGTCGAAAAGGCTCGGGACGGGTGGTTAATGCAAAGATAGAGGAACATAAACATCAAGAAACCAACCGAGACTATTTGTAGAGTCAAACACTCGGGGCATTCATAATGATCGCCATCTAGCCGCCTAATGCGGTAAGGAGTATATTGTCGACATGATTAAAAGATTGATAGGTTAGAATTAGCAAAAACATAATGATGAGTTGGGTTCATCAGCAAAGCGGAGCCTATTCACTAAAGGGATTTTAGAAGTTAGGTATCCAAAGAAATTTTTTATGCCAACTATGCCGAGTTATAATGGTTACTCACCATGAACCTAAGTCCTTATCGTAATTCGATAAATCGGCAGAGCGGTTTATGGAGCGAATTATTATTCATATGGTGCAACTGAAAGATGTAATGTCATTGTCTAAATTACATCAAAGGTCCGAATAGACCTTGAAGATTTTCATGAAAAGATTCAATGTTGCCAATGCAGAGGTAAGCAACCCTAAAGAAGTATTAGTGTTGATGGCATTAATGATGGGGTTCATCTAAAGACTGATTTTGGTAGACAGTTTAAGAGGAAGGAACAACTTATTCTAAAGGAGTTTTACCATAAAGAACCTCAATTTTTGCATTTGGAAAGGCATATTTAGCTGTAGGATTAGTTATTGATAGTCAAAAAGGGTCTAGTAGTGTAGTAAAAAGAAAATTGGCTATCAAATAAAGTGGTGATAGTGTCAGGAACATTGTAGTGAGTGTAAGCAACAATAATAATAAATGGAATAACTAAAAAGCCGATGGCAAGAAATAGGGCACTAAAAAGCATGTGAAGTTTATTCGTTTGGAAGATTACACGGAGTTGACATCCATCAAGAATATATACCTTACCATGCAGGAAACATAACATTATAAGAAGTTTTCCTCATGGGAAGCAACTAAAGAGGAGAGATGCTCCGAAAAGTATTGTTTCTACCATGAGACACATATGCACAATACGAATGATTGAAGACATCTGAGGGATGTCATTGAAGATTTGATTAGTAAGAAATAGTTACATTAGAATTTTAGGAACCCGTAGACTGGTGGGCAAGAAAACAACCAAACCCAAGGGCAAAGTGCCAAGGGAATCAAGTTGGGTCTAGTGGAGAATGATCAAAATAGCATGCTAAGACATTATGATTAATACATTTTTTGGTGGTCTACATCCTACGAAAAAGAGTAGGAATGAAATAGAGCATTATGGAATCTTATTGAGGCATGTTCCTTAAGAAATATGTTATGCTATAGAGGATGAAACTCCAATGAAGCAACAAAGAAATATTAATTATGATATTATATTCAAAATTGAGAAGCAGATTTGGTCGAAGCACCAACACTTGATCCTATGGTGATTACAGTCACGATTGGGCCAATGATAGTGCATCAGGTTATATTGATTATGGGAGCTCGATTAACATTTTATATAAACAAACCTTTGACAAGATCCATCTCGATGGGAAGGATCAAAAGACATATAAGTCATGCATTCAAGGATTTACCAAAGAGGCTAAGAAACTGGTGGAGTGCATTGAATTTCCAGTTGAGTCGAGATAAGGAGATTGTAAGGTTGTGCGGGTACAGATGTTTGTTGCGGTAGATGGATTTTCATCCAACAATGCTTTCTTGAGCCAACCAGCCCATATTAGTTTTCCGATTGCACTTGCATCATGGTGTCTAATGATGAAGTTTCCTACTAGGAACAGAGTGTGGGAAATTCAGGGTAAAAGAGCACAGGTCAAAAGTGCTATGTTGTTGAGCTCATATAAGCAAAGCGATGAGAGAAGGGGATTACTGCAAAGAAGTCTCTCTACATCAAAACCTCTAAGGCATAGCAACTACTGCCCAAGTCCTACCTTGGGTCCAATAGTAAATTTCACAAACCTATGGACCTACAAAAAGAGTAAGAGGAATCGACGGCGGCCTCGATGGAGCCGAGTTCAATATTTTGATTAGTAATGACGATCCTATGAGGGTTCTCATGATTAGGTCTCAACTTGGCCCAAAGTTGAAGAAGGTGCTAGTAGGGTTTCTCTAAGAAAACATGGATATGTTTTCTTAGACCATTCTGATATGTGAAGGATTTTGTCGGATAAGGTGAACCCTAGTTACCCTCTTATGAAGCAAAGGATGCGCTATATGGAACCAAAGCAATCTGATGCATTGAAGAAAGAAGTAGATAAGATGAAGGCAAATGACTTTATCCACGATACACTATGCCCATAATGGTTATCGAATCTAGTATTGGTCAAGAAAGAAAATGGGAAATGGCAGACATGCATTGATTATTTTCATTTGAACAAAGCATGCCTGAAAGATCGCTTCCCCTTCTAAGGATCGACTGGCTTATGGATGAAATAACCAGACATGAACTGCTATCTTTTTTGGATGTATACTCTTTCTATATTTAGATTGTGATGCATGTTCCCAATCAAGAGCATATAAGTTTTAACATAAATTTGGGGTTGTATTGCTAAAAGAATTATGTCATTCAATCTGAATAATGTTGGAGCTACTTACTAGTGCTTAGTGAACAAAATGTTTAAAGATCAAATTAGCTAAACAATGAAAGTCTATGCGGATGATATTCTCGTAAAGTCATAGAGATCGATAGATCACATTAGCGACCTCTTAGGGATGTTCAATGTACTTCAAAAATATGGAATGAAGCTTAATCTACCGAAATGTTCTTTCAGAGTCGTGTCGTGCAAGTTTTTGGATTTCATTGTATTTTTAACAAATTTTCACAGTCTAAAAATGGACACAAATAGATGAAATGGACTATAGCATGATAAAGGAATGGACCAAAAGATTTGGAAACTATCAAGAATAATAGAATGAAGGAATGTAGCAAAATTGGCAAGAATTGGGCTAAGTCAAACTACTCGGTATTGAGTTCTTTTGATCAGTACCCATCATTTCAGTTGCACTAATTTGCATCTTTGGGACTTAGATACTCTGACTATGGAAAATTTTGGATGTTCCAAATCACAAAAACAAGTTGTTACAGACCAAAGTAAGTCGGTATCAACCTATTTCGCTACCTGATTACATGAGAGTAAGATAGGGACCCACTGTGAAGTATGCTTGAAAAAATGAACGAAAAAAAAGGTCAATATCAATCTATTATTTCAGTACCAAGTTGTTTTTTATTCTTGGAAAACATGCAAAGACGCACGTTCTTCATGATGGAACTTCAAATTTAGAGAAAAAGACACGTTAAGCATAGGATTATGAGATTTTTGTGAGGATTCGTCTACAAATAGCAAGGAACATTCAACTAGAAAGAGGATTGGCACTTTGGATTGTAGATCGATCTTCTTCTTTCCTTTCTCTTATACCTTATACGAAAATCTAAGATCTACTAGATTGTAGTTAGAAATTTATTGTAAAATTGTTGTATTCTAAAGAGAATTCATCAATAAAAAAGGATTAAGTTGACGTAGGTCAAAGATTTTACCAAACCACTACAAACACTTTGTGTTTTGTTTTCTTTCTCCGACAAAGACTTGGAGAAGATGAAGAAGCTATTTACAAGAAAAGCTTTGCCTAGAGGAAGTCAGCAAGAACATGGGGGAAGCTAGGAGGTGTTGCAAGTTCAAATATGCCTTTTATCTGTTTTACTAGAGAGAAGATGAAAGGGATGATGATAATGATGTAAGACAGATTGATGGCATGGCAAGAGGAATTGATGAATGGATTCTTCGAAAGAGCAGTTGAAGCAGTTGTAAATCAAAATCATAAGGCAGAAGGCTGTGTAAATACACAAGGAAATGGAGGAGAGCAAGATCGACCAAACCTCCAGAAGCTGCAATAACTCGATGTCAATTATCCTAGACATGTTGGTACCGACCATTCATTGCAATGGTGAATGGTCGATCCGAATCTTAAGAAAGCAAGGGTGCTTGAAAATGACAACCTTAGAGCCAGGAATGGAGTTTGGAATGCAAATGAGAACCATAAGGATTAGAAAAAGAAGGCCCCATACAAACGAGGACATAACAAAGATTTGGATCAAAGGTGCATGGAATCCCAGAGATAACAATTAGATGATAATGATACAATTGTTATATGATAAGACAGGTGCTTAGAGGTGGAGCTTGTGCTCAAAATTTGGAAAATGTAAAAAGAAATCCTTTTACCCTAAACCTCCGACATGCTAAGAATCTACCAGATTTCAAATTACGAACTATGGAGTTGTATGATGGAAAAAGTATCCAATAGTTCATTCAAGGAGATATATTCAACACATAGGAGTATTGGATGTTTCAAAGGAGGTGATGGGATGGTGCTTCCCACTTTGTCTGAGTGATTTGGCAACCATGTAGTTCCGCCAATTGGATCATGGATCCTATGGACTGAATTAGCGAAAATGTTCATGAACTAGTTTGGAGTTCACATTGTGTAGTCGAGGAATGTGATGTCACTATCTAGCGTGAAGTAGAAAGTATGTGAGACCCTATGGAGCAATTTGACAAGATTCACCATAGTAGCTGTTGTAGTATAGAAGCCGGACCTGTCAATAATTCTGGTAGTAGTGGTTTCTGGAGTCGCTAATAAAAGGGACATTAAGATAGCAACTAGAAAGGGATTCGCCAGTGGATCTTGTAGACTTTTATTGTCAAGCTTAGAGATATCTACGCGAAGAAGATACAAAAGCCGAGAGCGATGAGTTCAATGCCATAGAGGATGGAGGATCATCCAAGGCATGATATGGAAAGGATAAGGGAAAGAGAAGAGGTTATGATGACTTTGGACACTTGAAGCAAACGAGGAGGGAACCAAAGTATTCCTCTTACGCTGAATTGACAGAGACCCTTATAGGGATCTACATTGATACGATGGGGCAGATTCCCTATAGGAACCACGAAGAGAGAGCCTGTAGAGTTGGAAATGAAATCTAGGAAATACTGCCTATTCTATGAGCTAGATGGGCACGATACTAATGAGTGCAGGCACTTGAACGATTTGATAGAGGAGCTAATTCAAAGAAACTGGCTACAACTATATATACAAAATCAAACCATAATAGTGCAGCAGGAGCGACCACCAACTATGACAGACATACCCTGTCGTAACTTAGGACATGGATCGGGTATAGTAATTCTATGGTCGAGAGGGATTAAAGTTGAGTTTGTTTTCAACATTTTGATTTTTCTTAGAAGAAACTATAAAGGATTACTACCGAGCTACTTCTCAGGTACAATATCCAGTAGATCCAAAAGGCACGCTTTATGTTAAGGTTCGAGAGTAATTCTTGACTAGATTAGACATTTTGGTTTTTTTCTTATCGCACTTTGTTTTGAATAAGAATATAGGAAAGAACCGTTAATGGACATTAAGTGATATTTGATTTGGATATTATTGGTGGATGTTATTGGAACATAGTTGTCCTTTGTGTTTGCTAGAAAGACAAATAGACAACAGTTTCCCCAACTGGAGAGACAGGGTAATGAATTATGAAATGCATGTCCCATCATCAAAGAGCGAGGGAATGAACTTGTATAGGATAGCAAGTCCCTTCACTAGGAAGTGAGCAGATAGACAAGATTTCAACATTAGTTCCCCTCGTTAAAGAGCAAGCAAATTGGCCCAATCCAGATTTATAATTATACGATCGAAAGAGATCAAAACCAAAACTTCAGAATTTGAACACCTTTTGACTTTAATGATATAATAATGGTTAATGAATCGTCGATACATGTCATTACTTCAATTCGATTGGATTTACTTATGATGGAATGTTAGGCAACACTAGACGATTTATAAGTAATGTTCCAATTGGTGGTAACTATGGGTTTATGATGTATAATGATGGGTGATATCATGATATATGATTTACCCATGCTAACTAAATCCTAAGAGAATGCGGGATGATATAAACGTATAATATGTTAAATCATGAGAGAATGCAGGATGTTTATGGTATATGACTAACATCTAGGCAAGGACTTGAGTTCCTAACCCTGATGGGTCTAGAATAACCTTTGATTTGCAGACGAATTTGAAGGAACTGGATGATTTGTTGTGATTAGGCCAGTAGAATTAGCCAAAGCACATAGTTGGTGATAATTTGCCAACCTTGATATGTGTTCTTGAGCAAAGCACTCTTTATATCCACAAAAGGGTACTTGTAGGAAGTGTTTTTGGAAAATTTTCCACAGCCTTAAAATTGACTCAAAAAGATAATGGACTACATAATGATAAATGAATTGATCCACAGACTTGGAAACTATTAAGGATGATAGAGTGGAGAAATGTTGTAAAATTGGCAAGAGTTGGGCTAAGTCAAACAACTCGATATCGAGTTATTTTTACTAGTACCGATAATTTCAATTGGATTGATTTGCATTGGGACTTAGATACTTTGACTATCGAAAATTATGGATGTTCCGACTCACAAAAACAAGTCAGTACCGATGATAAATAAGTCGTACCTACATATACTTAGAATTGCATGCATAGTAAGATGGTAACCCGCATAAAGTTTGCTTGGAAAAATGAACGAACAAAATACGGCAGTGCCAAACTATTATGGTTGGTACTCATGGTACTGAGTTGTTTTGGGTTCTTAGGAAACATGCAAAGAGACTTAATCTTCGTGCTAGAACATCAGATCTAAAGAAAAAACACATTAAAAGGTAAGATCACGAAATTTATGTGAGGATTAGTCTACAAATAGCAAGGAACCTACAACTAGAAAGTGGATTGGCTCTTCGGACTTTAGATCAATCTTTTTATTCTTCTTTTCTTAAACTTTCCAAGAAATTATAAGCTACTAGAGTGTAACTAGAAATTGACTGTAAATTTTTGTATTCAGGAGAGAATTCATCAATAAAAAATAGTGGGTGGACGTAGGTCGATGATTTTGCTGAACCGCTATAAAAACTTTGTGTTTTATTTTCTTTCTATTCATTTTTTCTACTTTTATTTTATTCAACCTGGAATATATTGACATTGGGATGTGGTGTTAAACTTTGGCACAACATTTTTGGTGCTTTTACTGAGAAAGATTTATATTTGATTTAGAGAATATGAAAAGGCCATCTACAAGGAAAGCTGTAGTTGAAGGATGTCAACATGAACATGGGGGCAGCTAGGAGGTATCTTCAACTTCAAATCCACCTTCTATCTATGTTACCAGTGAGGAGATGGACGGGATAATGACAAGGATACAAGAGAGATTGATGATTCGGCAAAAGGAAATGATGAATGGATTCTTCCAAAGAATAGAAGGCAAAGAACAGACGAAGCAGTTTGAAATAAGATTCAAAAGGCAATGTGATGCACAAGTAAATGTACTAGAGCAAGATCAACCGAATCTCCTAGAGTGTTAATTAAACATCATCACTACAACCTAAAACCATTTCGCTTTTGCTTATCGTTAAATCATTCTTTTAAAGATCTATTTACGTCCCTAAGTGTAATAAAAAAGGGTTAAAGGCGAATATGATTAACACATTGTCACAACAAATCCAAAACCATTTTCCAACTAGTTACTATCTTTACAACCCTTTGTTTTAAAGATCCAAGTATTTTCCATACTTATTTAACCATATTTTAAAATATTATCCAAGGGTTTAAAAATAAATGTTACTAAAACATTGTTTACGAAAAACCCAAAATCTCTTTTACTATTTTGTTATCTTTAAAACTTCATTTTAAAGATTCAATTACTTTTTAAAAGTATAGTTAAATGGGTTAAATAGATGTTGCACAAACATCGATACTATAAACCCAAAATTGCTTTTATACTTGCCATTTACTTTAAAACATCCCTTTAAAGTTCTAAGTTCGTATTCAGTCAAGTTCGGTATATACTAGTTAACTATCAAGTTCTAAAATGATTTTTTATACAAATCATGATTCGTACGCTTAAATCATTTCTGGCATTCCAACTTAACTATCCCTCGCCCAAGAGCGAAGCCATGTAAGTTTGGGCACTAGTTGCTTCAAGCC
Source organism: Allium fistulosum (assembly GCA_030737815.1). Lineage (NCBI taxonomy): Eukaryota > Viridiplantae > Streptophyta > Magnoliopsida > Asparagales > Amaryllidaceae > Allium > Allium fistulosum. The sequence continues at coordinate 1,001,663,525 of CM060902.1, read as the reverse complement.
TTGCCTAGACACATCAATCTTGAATCTTACAAATAGATAAGTCTACCTCGTGGGATTTTAATGTTAATTATAGTATTAACGATTTCCATAAACAATAAGGAATCAACTCGATTAACGCATTTCCGATGTTTTTCACTTACATATTCCTCGGTTAAGAGGGAAGTCCAGTAGGTTAGAGTTCTATTGCTCCGTCACTACTCGACATCAATCTTAACTCTCACAAATAGATGAGATTACTTCATCGGCTTATTACTGTTAAGCATAATCAATTTCTTTTCAAATAAGTAATTAACAAGTATCTATTTAGCCATTAAGCAATTACTAACCCCTTTTTAAACCTTTTGTTTTATAATCTAAAACAAGATATTTATATAAGATATTTTCCAAGATATTTATATAAGATATTAATACTCCAAAATACTTATAATATATTTTAAAACACTCCTTTAAAATATCATTTGAAAATAACAAGGTTGAAAAATAACCAAAATTTTGAAAAAAAGTACATGTTTTATTCTAAAATTCTTCTCCTTAAAAATTCATAACTAATTCTTAAAAATTCATATATATCCCAAAATACTTTTAAAATAGTCTAAAAATAGTCAGGCAATACTTTTAAAAAAAAGGAAACAAATTGCACGAACTTAAAGTCCTTTATGAAACAATTAAAGTTCAAAAATCAAGGTTAAACGAGACAGTTTCGCACAAGTGATGTTTAGGACATTTTTGAGATGTTACATAACTTTTTATTATTCAAGCTTTTAATAGTAACAAACATACATATATAACAATATAAATATAGCAAGAAATCCTTATGGATCCCTCTATAAAGTTCCATAATAATTACATAAAACAAGGCAATTTCGAACTGCTTCTATAGCGACTATCGCTATAAGTTCGCTTTTAAATCCAAGTCATATCTCAACCTATGTTCAACTACAACCTATGTGCTTTGTTCAAGGTCTAGTCACATGTTATACAAGTCCATTCCCAGTATGTTCAAGTCCATGTACATGGATCACATATGTCACTTACTTTTAAAGTAAGAAGTAACAACATTTTTTCAACATAAGTTAACAACAGTTCAAACAACTTTATCACAATCAAATACAACATATAAGTGTTATATTTTTCATTGAAAGTGAGGTGTTAAATCACCTTTGACCTCTCAAAGAACCAAGACCCATGAACTAAAATCAAGTGTAATGACCCGCAAATTTATCACTTTAATAAATTTATATTTATTTTAATTTTTTTAAATAAAGGGTTGATAATACAAATAATATTGTTTTGAGTGATAATAAATAATAATAATCTTACTTTGAATAAATATTTACAAAAATATTTTTTCTCGGGAATCAAATCGATAAAATGCCCGATAACCGTTTTATCGATAAACACTCTATAATCGTAAAACATCACATACAGAGCTGGATCTATACACCTATTTTTATGATAAAACAGTAATGTGAAATAAAATAATTTACTTGTATTTTTGAAAATTAAATGTATTTATGACATTGTTAGTAATACCCATAAATATAATAATTGATTTATTGAATTAAATTGAGATTTAATAATTATTCAAATAATTATTTGTAAATGATAGTAATTTATTTTAATAGTTATAAGGTGTTAAGAAAAAATTTATGTCAATTTTATATAAACAAACAATTGGTTTGAAAATATAAGAAAAAAACCGATATCGCTTTATCGATATAGTAAAAATTATTGTAAATAATTATTAATATTCGTTTATATGATTTTATAAATGAAATGTAATAATTTTAATTTATTAGTAATGATAAGAAATTTATTTTTAATCTTTTTTTACAGATATATGTATATGAATTGATAGGTGAAAATGTGACCGATAATCGGTCTTCCGGATTTCAACGATTTAACAAACAAAAGTTGTTTGTAGTCATTTGAAATATTATTATCCTCTCATGCACATACATATACATGTCACATGCACATTATAACATATATATATATATATATATGTACATGAACACTTAAATATATACATATTACGAAATAATTAAATAATTTCCCAAGACTTAACACTTAAGCAACTAAAAAGCAAACATCAACTCAACTTTTCAACACCGTCATCACACCGTCACCTCACATCAACATCTCTAGGCTAGGGGGGCTGTCGTGGCTGTGTAGGGGGGTAGAAGGGGTGTGGGTTAAGGGCATTTTGGTAATTTTGCCTTTAGATATTTTTTCCAAATTTTCTTCTATAAATACCCACCCACTTTCTCATATTTTTTCACCATATTCTTATCATCTTCTTCTCCATTTCAAGCTTCTTTTCACGGCTTCTATGCTTGGAAATATTATGGCAAAATATTTAGCAAAAGAAAATTAAAATCATATAGTACATATAAGTTACCAATTCCACACGAAAACGAATCTCCTCCATTAAATCCACAACCAACTCCTCCATTCCTCTTCTTAACCCACGGCCAACTCCTCTATTCATCAACGCTATGAGCTCCTACTTCTACAAGGCTAGGCCGAGCTTTCCTAAGGATCTCAAGCTCGATTTTACTAACTTTGATTCGAACGTCGCAGAGCTATAGCCAATTGTAGACTAGCTCAAAAGGAAAATGAAAGTGAGAAACTCTTAATTATATTATATTTCTGGATGATTATATGATGTTTTCAATAGATGTTTAATATGCTTTGATCATCAAGTTGGGTTGTTAAATATGAATGTTGAGTATATATGCAAGTCCCGAAAATACACATCGATAAGCATAAAGAAAATCACTTTCCATTATTTAATGACTTGGTTTATATAGAATGTTAAACGTCGTTAAAATGGTTTAAAAATAAGTTTGAAATGTTTTATAAACATATGAATTTTGGTGAAGTTTGAATGATAATTGAAAATTTAGTCCGTTTGCGATTTCGCGCCATAAAAGTCAAACGAGTATATAGAGTGTAATTTAGGTTGGAATTCTTTGAAATAAGGATGTTCCAAACCATCCATCATAGTTTTCAAAAAAATAAAGAAAATCAATATTTCGATAAGTAGATTTTGAGATATGAGTAAAACAAGTTTTTGGAAAAATCGTGGTTTTACGGTTCGGAATCCATAAAAGGATTTCTTTGAAAATGATATTTTAAATTTTTTTAAAAATATGAAATAAGTTATAAAAATCTTTTAAAATGTTTTAAAAGTGATTTGAGTTATAAAAATGAATTTCCAAATGATAAAATGCCGTTTTGATCAATATAGCTTAAAAAACACTTTTTACAGCACTTTCCGCAGCATTTTTCTATAACATTTGAAATATAGCTTTAAACTTAGCAATTCTTTTTCAAATCTTTTATAAATATTTTCAACTGAATAGTTAAGTATTTTAATGATGATTTGGAAGTTTTATAGTTTATTTAAAAATAATTTAAATAAACGATTTAAAGAAAAGTTATTACCAATTTAGTGTTTTAATCTTGGCTCTAAAAGCCGACGAGTAGACTGGATTTTTCTATTCGTGAGATCCGGATTTAAGGTACTTAAACTAAGGAGATGTTCAGGAGAAACTAGTGCTCAGGCTCACCCGAGATTTAAATTTTCCAAATTTAAATTAAATACAACTTTGATTTTACGGAGATAATCTTATTGTACTCGGTGTTAAAGCATGAAGACAGAACTCATACTATTCGTGGAATTTAAAAGGTGATTTCACCGTTATTCCGTCTATAGTATTTGTTGAATATGGGAATTGATATTGAGTAGAATTAGATTATTTTTATAGATTCTGCTCATTTAATGTTTACTGATTTTGGATTAACATCCAAGATAACACATTTTAACTACATAAAATTTCAAGTTTTGAATTAAGAATTCTTTGTTAAGATTTAAATGAATGGATTTGGAAATGTTTTCCTAAGTGAAAAAAATGAAATGATTTTGAATTATTCTAATATTAAAAAGGTTTTAAGTAATCAATGGGTTGATAAAAGAGGTTTAAATGATTCCATATATACCAAAAATAAGTGTTTTAAAGTTATATCTCTAAAAGATATTTTTGTAAAAGGAATGAATTAATCAAATATTATTCACATATTACTTGACCTCTTTTATCGATGATTGGTTCGAAGGAACAGGGGTCGAATTTGGGTAATTCGTATTTGAAGACCACTTCGAACCAATTTACGTATTCGAAATGAAGATATGGATATGATTTGGAAGATGGAATGTTGGGCTACTTGTCAGTGACCCTTGGGGGGGATTTTCTATATCATATTTTGTGGCAATAGTTCTTCATTTAAGATCTTCAATGCAAGGACTTCTCGTTATTTGTAACGACCCTGAATTTTGAACAATTTAAATTTAAAATATTTAATTAATTTTAAATATTTGAACGATGATTTGACTCGAATTTCAAATTATCAGAATGAATTGGCGATTAAATTTTTGAATTTAATCCATTGAAAATTTAATAAAATTTGAATCTTCGATTTTAAGCCAGTTAAAAATAATTTAAAGGCTTGGAAAAATTCATATAGATAATACTGAAGATAATAGAAGCTTCAAAATTGATTTTAAAAGCGATTTGTTCAATTTTGAAATTGTATCGTTTGAATTGAATTTAAAAATAGCCTTCCGAGGCACAGTCTCGGAATTTGACGAAACCAGTTCCATTGGGTCTGTAATATTGAATTATTACCGGATTTCAATTTTCGTATTTATCGGAATTGTTTTATGAACATACGGCGTATAAACGCGTATAAAATTTAATTGAATTCAATTTGAATTTCTGTAACAACTGGGGTTTTGCCCAAAATTATAATCATCAATAAACGATTAAAGTTGACAGATATTTGCTGTTTATTGTTTATAACGATAAAATCTTCGTCAATTAACGATTTAATATCAAATTGTTAATTTCTGTTAGAATTTGGAATTTGTAAATCGATTGAAATTCTCTTATTAAATTTTATTTGTACGAAATGAATAAATACACCTAGTAAAATTTTAACAACAAGTTTAAACAAAATAAAAATAAAAACAAAATAAAAGTAAAAGGAAAAAATAAAAGAAAAAAAATACCATGCTTTATACCATACCTCTAGAACTCCAGGCCATACTTCGGCCCATGCCCAAAGACACGATGTTACTTCTGCAAAACCACGAACCCTCCCATCATTTTTCTCATTCGAAAAAAAAAAGAAAACCCTAATTAAAAGCAATCGAACAAAAAAAAATGGCGGTTCTCTCGTTCGTCCCTCTTCGTCGCCTTCAAATTAGGGCTTGTTTTCGTTCGCTCTAGTCTCTGGGCTTTGTAATATCGAAGGCATCGACATCAGCATTCGATCGATCCATGGCTTCGTCTTCCTTTCGCTCGCGACCTCTTCGAAAAAGGTGAGTGGTTTTCGCCCCTCACATCTAATTCAGTACTATGTTTCGTGTTTGATTTTGCTAAGACTGCTGCTTGATTTTGTGATGTCGATCTTGTTCGACTTTTACCATACTTATCACTGCTTCCGGTAGCACTGTCGGCCTTGTTCATTTGGGTCTATATTTTCTTTGATCCTAAAGTAAAATTTTAAATTTGAATCCAAGTTAAACAAGGTAGGACTGTTTTGAAACCTTCAAAACCGTGAGTAAATTTTAAAACTAAAAGTTTAAATAAATTATAATTTGTTGCTTGTGAAAAAAATTCATATGATTGTTGATGCTTGCATGTTAATAATTATGTGATGTTCAGTATGAAATTTGAATTATATGCTGTGATACAAGTATGCATGTCTGAATTTTTTTGTTCTTCCCTGTTTTTTTTATACACGGTTTTAAATTTAAAACTAAATTCCAATTATTTTTATCTGTCTCATTTGTTCATCACTATATATGTAAATGTATTTTGGGCATTTTGTTGTTTATGAGTCTTGTGCTCGAGCTCCTTTGTTTCAACCAGTTTACGTCACTGTTGAGTTCATAATGCATTTATGCACACATTTATTTTGGAGCCTGGGCAGTTGTACACTTGTTTATGCATTAATATTCATGTCTGCACTTGAAGTTTCATTTACTCTTATAGCTTTTTGTATTGGGTCTATGTATTTGTGTAGTCTGGTCTACATTATGTGTTCACCTGAGTGTTGCCGAGTTCATCATGGTTTGCATTTTGATGCTCTTTGAGTTGCAGTGCTTCATCACTTGAACTACTCTCTGACTTTGGTCTGGGTTCATGTATATATATACTCCATTGTTCATGTATGTCTGCATTGTTGTGGCCTAGTCTATTGTTGTCATTTCTTGTCTGGTTCATCTTGATGTCCTGTAGTCACTTATGCATTGTTTAAGTTAAAAATGGATCTGTTTGAAATATGGGCTGCATATCGAGATGTTTTCACTGATGCATCATGTAGTGTTATTTACTACTCTGGTAGTTGATGCTTTTGTAAGTGTATGGTCTGGTCCACTGGTCGAGTTCTCTGCTTGATGTACTTGCAGTCTGCATTTGGTTGTATTTGGTCCTGAGTTCGAGTCAGGGTTCTCACTGACTTCGATTCACTGTTGAGTTCATTTGCCTGATGTATTTGTTGAGACAGTGGCATTGATATTTTGAAGAATTCCTGACTTGTTGTACATTTGACATTGATGCTTTGTATAAGTTTTTGGTCGAGTTTTGGTTTATGAAATTCTGGTTCACTGGACCCTGCATTTCCGTTGTGCATTCATTTCTGTTGTATTGTTTTGACCTTGTACATCTGAGTTTAACTGTGCACTGTTTCGAGTCCGGTCGCGTGGTCTGATCCATGACTTAGTTCACTGTACATTCATTCCCGTCAGTCTGCATTAGTTTGTACTTCGAGTTTGCTTCTTTTTCACTGTGGCATTTGTTTGTTCATATGCATTTTCTATTGAGTTTGCAATATTCAGTTTCATTTGCATAGGATTGAAATTGTATCAATTGTTGCTTATGTGCATTTGTGTTGGGTTTGCCTTATCTTTGTTGGTCATTCGACATTGCCTGTGGACATTTACTGTGTTCATTTTGTTTGACTCTTGTACATCATTAGTCTGGAACTGCTACTTGATGCTGGTATTCATCAGATATTTTGTGTTTGACCTTGTGCACTCGAGTTGGCGAGGCAGTGCACGCGTGCGTGCACTGCAGCCACCCAAAAATCGACAGTTTTGAATTGATATTTCTTTGCGTCGTGATGCATTGATCTTCTATGCCGTATTGGCGAGGCCGTACACGCGTGCATGTACGGCAGCCAATCGAGTCTTGATGGGTTTAAAGTGACAAATTTTAATTGCTTATGAATTGATCTAGTCGATTTGATAAATTGTTTATTTATCTCTGTTGATGATTTAAATTTGTTGACCTATTGTTTAACACTGTTAAGTGTTATATTGACCGTTATCCGGTTTCTTTGTTTAAAGAGTCGGATAGACGAGAATTATTGTGACTGTCGTCTATTTAAATTCTTATTGCCTCTATGCACTCATAAACTGGTTTGAATTAGACTGACCTGTGTATTATTTTCTTTTGAATATAATACTCGGGTCAGACCGAGTATTTTACAGCTTGAAGATTTTCGTGCAGCGAAGTTAGAGAGAGAGAGTAAAGAATCACTTTAGTTTTCAGAAGAAAATTGTATTTTAAGATATTCCGCTGTATCAGTATTAAATTGTATAAACTCTGATGTATATAAAAAGATTTATAGTAATGAAATAAATTCTCATTTGTTTTAATTCAGTGTTATTATTCTGTGTTTCTGTGGCTGATTCTGTTTAAACCTTATAAACTAAATAACAATTCGTCTTTTTGAACGTTTCAAGTTGGTTTAATCACCGACTGGAGGCGGTCAGAAAAGGGAATGTTACAAGGTGGTATCAGAGCTTTGGTTTACAAAAAGCTTAGTTTATGATGTTTAATATGAATAGTTACTAGAAACACTTTAAAAGAGAACGTTTTTCAAATCCAAACAAGTATAAAATTGTTTTTGAAATGAAGATTTTTAACTTAAGAAAAGTTAAATTGAATTGAATTAGTATTATTAAATACATGATTTGAAGTTTAACAAAGGAAGTTAAATAAATTGAAATTGATTAGATAAATTATTGAGATGAAAAGTTAAACTTAAAAGATAAGTGATTATATGATGTGAATTGGAAAGTTTAAAGTTTAATAAGTTGTATAACTTATAAAATGAGAAAATTTGAATCAAACCAATTGTTAAAATGGTTAAACAGTTTTGTTAAGTAAAACAAAATCTGAATTTTGAATATGTGATATGAATTTGACTTTAGTAAAGTTAAATAAAATAGAATTTCAAATAAATTTGAGACGAACTTAAGTTGTATGGTGAAAATAAATGCAAGTGAAGATAAAATGAAACATGGCTTAAGTAATATTGAATCAAATTGAATTTGATATCAAAATGAATTGATAAAGTGAAGAATGAATATGAATTTGAGTTATATAAGGAAATTCAACTTTAATTGTAAAAGTGAATTTGTGAATATGGTGAGTATAAGAATTCAATCTGAATTAGAATATAAACCAATTGAAATTAAGTGTGTTGAACCAAATGGAATGTAAGCAGAGTAAATAAATTTGGTTAAATTGAATAAATTTGGTTTTGCTAGTTGATTGTATAGAATTCATTAAGTGTTAATGAAATTGAATTAATGGAAATTGGAAGCTATGTAAATTGAATTCAAATTGAAAGGTAAGTAAATTTAACCAGAATCAAATTTGATTTGAATTGAAAGCAAACTAACTTGAATATGAATTAGTGAATGTGAACTAATTGAATATGAACGAATGTTAGTAAAATCCAATGTGAATGAATCAAATGCGATTAAATTGGAAATCAAATCGATGAATGATTTACTAAAGAACTAGTTGATTATCTTGGAAATGGAAAACTGATAAATTTATATAATAGTTTAAATTGGAAATTTTGAATTATTATAAACGGCTTAAATTGAAGATTTGAAAAGTGTTAATAAAATATTGGAATTGTATAAGTGTTAAAAATGAAATATAAATGTATTTCATAAGTGAAGTTATAAAATGAATGGGAGTTGCGAAATAAAAGAATTTATAAGTAATTTACTTGTAAATTAAAATTCTGATATAAAACTGAGTTATAAAGGAATGGGTTAATAAAGCAATTTTTATAAATTGAAGTCTTTATAAATAGGAATAGAATTTATAAACATTGTTTATAAATTCGAAACTGACTTATTTTGATAAGTAAAATTCTGTATAGTTTGTTAAAAGATGTATATTCACAATTTTGGACCGTGAATATATTATTGAATAAAATGGACATGTTTGGGAAAGTGATATTTTAAAACGAAGTAATTGTTTTAAAAAGATGTTTTCAAAGCATTGAATATCGAAACCATAGATTTCAACATTCATTGTTGAAATAGACGTTTTCGAATATAAGGAAATGGTGGACTATAACACTGTTGTTATAGTAAATGATTTCCGAAAGGAAATGTTTTGTATATTATTGGGATTTATACATCTATTTAAATTTCGAATCCCTATACTAGTGATTTTGAGTTGTCGTAACGATGTTTTACGTAACATTCGTTTTAACTCAAATGAATATGTGAAAGAGAATGATTTCCTTAAAGATGAAATATATACTTAATTTTGATTTAAGTATATCGAATATTTTCAAATGTTGAAAATAAAATGGATTTGTGAATTACTTATTTTTAAATAAGTATGAAAATGTTTTTCCAAATATGAAATGTTGTGAATATATTCCGTAAGGGATAAATGATTTGAAATTCATTTTTGAAGTCGAAGTTGAAAAGTTAAATGAGAATTTGAACAATTTGTTCAATTTGAAATTTTTCAAAAAGATTGAATCGTTGAGTTAAAATTGAGTTTAACTTCGACATCAAAGACAATATAAGTTGAGCTTTGAATTTCAGATGATGATTTGGATTGTATGTCTAACATTGTGAATTGATGACATAGCAATTGATCTCTATTAAATATATATCTGTTGGTGGCGGAGAATTTATTCTCTTAGCTTAACACCCTTCTCTGAGACGTACGAGCTCAGAGGTTATATATCGATAGACATCAATTCTGTGTTGAGAATTGACGATGTAAGCGTGAAATCCAAATCGAATGTGAAAGTCGATAAATAAATGGAATTATGAATATGAATTAGGTTTGAGATAACCTTAAATTTCCAAATCGACTTAGAGGAAAATTTTGAAATCCTCTATTTTGTTATGAATATGAGATATGTAAGTTTTTAGAACTTATATATATATGAATGCGGTAAATTTGAAACCGTTAGTTTAGAAAGACATTGTTATGGAAATCTTATGTATGTTTACATAGATGTTATATGTACGAAATGTGAAATGAAAGTACTACATATATGATATTATGTTTTCTAAACTGAGGATATGGAAAAGTACCTTCCATTTATTATTAGAGAAGGTATTGGAACTCGTGAAGAGTATCCATTTGAAATTCGTAGCTACGTAGAATTTACATTTAGTCAGAGTGACTATTTGAATCGGAAATCCTTCGCGATAGATCATCGCGATGAGATTAGATTTGATTGATGATTAGTGTAATTTGAGGGGCGAGATGCCCACAGTTACAAGCGATTCCACTGGGATAGTGGCGTAACCGCCGGGTAAACTGCAATCTAATGCCAGGCGAAATTTGAGGGGCGTGATGCCTACAGACACGAGCGATTCTACTGGGATAGTAGCGTAACCGCCGTGTGTACTGCAATCTATGGCGACAACCATGGCGAAATTTAAGAGATGTGAAATCTACAGCCACAAGCGACTCTACTGGGATAGTAGCGTAACCGCCGGGTGGAACTGTAATCCATGGGGGAACGTGCTTTCCATATCCATTTTTAAAAGAATTTTTAAAAGTATTTTCACTGGGAATTGAAGCAAGTATGTTTAGTACTTGGAGATTTTTAGACCTGCGCCTGGCCAGCGTATGCCTAATGTCTGTGAGAACGAAGATGGACTTGTTAAATTTCGAGTTAGCAAGTATTTTCGAACTTTAAATGGCAAATCAATAGTTTGAAATTAAAATTACGAAATTCCTACCTAATAAACTAAGGAAGAGGATTTTTGAAATGTTTTGAAAGTCCACAGCTTTGGAAGAGATATATTATATAAATCTCTAACATGACGGATTTTAAAGTTTAAATCTGAGTTTATAAATCAAGAAATTTGGTAGAAGACTTTTGGGTTTTGATTTTAGAAAATCAATGAACAAAAGAGAAGATAAACAAAACTAATGAGATTAAACAGATGAAATGAATCTTATATTCATTTATTTGTAATAAGTTTTAAGCTTAAAAAAAAAAATTTACTAGAGTATAAATATCGATGAAAATTTAACAACTTTTCCTTTTCGTGGACGAAAAGTTTTTAAGGAGGGGAGTTTGTAACGACCCTGAATTTTGAACAATTTAAATTTAAAATATTTAATTAATTTTAAATATTTGAACGATGATTTGACTCGAATTTCAAATTATCAGAATGAATTGGCGATTAAATTTTTGAATTTAATCTATTGAAAATTTAATAAAATTTGAATCTTCGATTTTAAGCCGGTTAAAAATAATTTAAAGGCTTGGAAAAATTCATATAGATAATACTGAAGATAATAGAAGCTTCAGAATTGATTTTAAAAGCGATTTTTTCAATTTTGAAATTGTATCGTTTGAATTGAATTTAAAAATAGCCTTCCGAGGCAGAGTCTCGGAATTTGACGAAACCAGTTCCATTGGGTCCGTAATATTGAATTATTACCGGATTTCAATTTTCGTATTTATCGGAATTGTTTTATGAACATACGGCGTATAAACGCGTATAAAATTTAATTGAATTCAATTTGAATTTCTGTAACAACTAGGGTTTTGCCCAAAATTATAATCATCAATAAACGATTAAAGTTGACAGATATTTGCTGTTTATTGTTTATAACGATAAAATCTTCGTCAATTAACGATTTAATATCAAATTGTTAATTTCTGTTAGAATTTGGAATTTGTAAATCGATTGAAATTCTCTTATTAAATTTTATTTGTACGAAATGAATAAATACACCTAGTAAAATTTTAACAACAAGTTTAAACAAAATAAAAATAAAAACAAAATAAAAGTAAAAGGAAAAAATAAAAGAAAAAAAATACCATGCTTTATACCATACCTCTAGAACTCCAGGCCATACTTCGGCCCATGCCCAAAGACACGATGTTACTTCTGCAAAACAACGAACCCTCCCCTCATTTTTCTCATTCGAAAAAAAAAAGAAAACCCTAATTAAAAGCAATCGAAGAAAAAAAATGGCGGTTCTCTCGTTCGTCCCTCTTCGTCGCCTTTAAATTAGGGCTTGTTTTCGTTCGCTCTAGTCTCTGGGCTTTGTAATATCGAAGGCATCGACATCAGCATTCGATCGATCCATGGCTTCATCTTCCTTTCGCTCGCGACCTCTTCGAAAAAGGTGAGTGGTTTTCGCCCCTCACATCTAATTCAGTACTATGTTTCGTGTTTGATTTTGCTAAGACTGCTGCTTGATTTTGTGATGTCGATCTTGTTCGACTTTTACCATACTTATCACTGCCTCCGGTAGCACTGTCGGCCTTGTTCATTTGGGTCTATATTTTGTTTGATCCTAAAGTAAAATTTTAAATTTGAATCCAAGTTAAACAAGGTAGGACTGTTTTGAAACCTTCAAAACCGTGAGTAAATTTTAAAACTAAAAGTTTAAATAAATTATAATTTGTTGCTTGTGAAAAAAATTCATATGATTGTTGATGCTTGCATGTTAATAATTATGTGATGTTCAGTATGAAATTTGAATTATATGCTGTGATACAAGTATGCATGTTTGAATTTTTTTGTTCTTCCCTGTTTTTTTTATACACGGTTTTAAATTTAAAACTAAATTCCAATTATTTTTATCTGTCTCATTTGTTCATCACTATATATGTAAATGTATTTTGGGCATTTTGTTGTTTATGAGTCTTGTGCTCGAGCTCCTTTGTTTCAACCAGTTTACGTCACTGTTGAGTTCATGATGCATTTATGCACACATTTATTTTGGAGCCTGGGCAGTTGTACACTTGTTTATGCATTAATATTCATGTCTGCACTTGAAGTTTCATTTACTCTTATAGCTTTTTGTATTGGGTCTATGTATTTGTGTAGTCTGGTCTACATTATGTGTTCACCTGAGTGTTGCCGAGTTCATCATGGTTTGCATTTTGATGCTCTTTGAGTTGCAGTGCTTCATCACTTGAACTACTCTCTGACTTTGGTCTGGGTTCATGTATATATATACTCCATTGTTCATGTATGTCTGCATTGTTGTGGCCTAGTCTATTGTTGTCATTTCTTGTCTGGTTCATCTTGATGTCATGTAGTCACTTATGCATTGTTTAAGTTAAAAATGGATCTGTTTGAAATATGGGCTGCATATCGAGATGTTTTCACTGATGCATCATGTAGTGTTATTTACTACTCTGGTAGTTGATGCTTTTGTAAGTGTATGGTCTGGTCCACTGGTCGAGTTCTCTGCTTGATGTACTTGCAGTCTGCATTTGGTTGTATTTGGTCCTGAGTTCGAGTCAGGGTTCTCACTGACTTCGATTCACTGTTGAGTTCATTTGCCTGATGTATTTGTTGAGACAGTGGCATTGATATTTTGAAGAATTCCTGACTTGTTGTACATTTGACATTGATGCTTTGTATAAGTTTTTGGTCGAGTTTTGGTTTATGGAATTCTGGTTCACTGGACCCTGCATTTCCATTGTGCATTCATTTCTGTTGTATTGTTTTGACCTTGCACATCTGAGTTTAACTGTGCACTGTTTCGAGTCCGGTCGCGTGGTCTGATCCATGACTTAGTTCACTGTACATTCATTCCCGTCAGTCTGCATTAGTTTGTACTTCGAGTTTGCTTCTTTTTCACTGTGGCATTTGTTTGTTCATATGCATTTTCTATTGAGTTTGCAATATTCAGTTTCATTTGCATAGGATTGAAATTGTATCAATTGTTGCTTATGTGCATTTGTGTTGGGTTTGCCTTATCTTTGTTGGTCATTCGACATTGCCTGTGGACATTTACTGTGTTCATTTTGTTTGACTCTTGTACATCATTAGTCTGGAACTGCTACTTGATGCTGGTATTCATCAGATATTTTGTGTTTGACCTTGTGCACTCGAGTTGGCGAGGCAGTGCACGCGTGCGTGCACTGCAGCCACCCAAAAATCGACAGTTTTGAATTGATATTTCTTTGCGTCGTGATGCATTGATCTTCTATGCCGTATTGGCGAGGCCGTACACGCGTGCGTGTACGGCAGCCAATCGAGTCTTGATGGGTTTAAAGTGACAAATTTTAATTGCTTATGAATTGATCTAGTCGATTTGATAAATTGTTTATTTATCTCTGTTGATGATTTAAATCTGTTGACCTATTGTTTAACACTGTTAAGTGTTATATTGACCGTTATCCGGTTTCTTTGTTTAAAGAGTCGGATAGACGAGAATTATTGTGACTGTCGTCTATTTAAATTCTTATTTCCTCTATGCACTCATAAACTGGTTTGAATTAGACTGACCTGTGTATTATTTTCTTTTGAATATAATACTCGGGTCAGACCGAGTATTTTACAGCTTGAAGATTTTCGTGCAGCGAAGTTAGAGAGAGAGAGTAAAGAATCACTTTAGTTTTCAGAAGAAAATTGTATTTTAAGATATTCCGCTGTATCAGTATTAAATTGTATAAACTCTGATGTATATAAAAAGATTTATAGTAATGAAATAAATTCTCATTTGTTTTAATTCAGTGTTATTATTCTGTGTTTCTGTGGCTGATTCTGTTTAAACCTTATAAACTAAATAACAATTCGTCTTTTTGAACGTTTCAAGTTGGTTTAATCACCGACTGGAGGCGGTCAGAAGGGGGAATGTTACATTATTAATCCTAGGGGTAACTAAGGCCATGATGTAGTAGGAGTGCCTTCGGCTTTGTCTAGTCCCAAAATGAACTTGTATGGACGAATGTCTGACATTGTATTTTAAAATCACATTGATTGATCTCTATAAATGTATCATCTGCTTGGTGGCAAAGAAGGCAACTTCTCTTAGCTTAACACCATTTCCTGAAATGTATAATCTTAGGAGTTATACGTTTGTAGAAATTAGTTGCGTGATTATAAAATGACAATGTGGCATTCAAAGAGGAAAAATGATGTGCTATATGGAAGGTAATCATTACCTCGAGCCTCACACCCGGAAATGACCAAACCAAGGTAGATCCGGCAAGGCTATGTGGTTCGCAATCATTAGGGTATGATCATCCCTTTCTAAATATATTTATTCTCGCTATTACGTCGGGTATTAAATTAATGTGATGTATGAGAAGAGAGCTCTCGGGTAGGTCGGTAAAGACCAAGGTGATGACATATTCGGTACTATATAGGAAGAGGTAGACCGATCTTGTGTTGGTAGAGGACGATCAGTTGGGCCTCGGTACATTCCTCTAGAGATGTACTGTCGGAAGGTAGTCCCTTCACCTTGTCATTTGTATGGAAATCCATTATCCAATAAGTGTTTGCCATTTTGATTGTAGAACCCACTTTGTGGCTAATATGCTGGAATTTAATCAATGTAACAATTTCGGCTAAGATTAATAAGTTTATTTGAAAATGTTTTCAAAGGAAAGTCATTAAAAATAATATCAAACGTTTATGATTGCGTAGCAAATGTTTGGTTATCATAAGGTAAAAACCCATTCCGTGTTTATGTGTGGCGTGGTCTTATGAGATACCTTTTTGTTTTCAAAATTCGTATTTTTTAGTTCTCACATCAGTCTCATGACTGATCCGGAGTTTATTTTCCTTTCCCTTAAACTTCGGGTGCCTTAATTTTTTCGGTGTAGCCTAGTAGTCAGGTTTAGTTTGGAAGAAATCTGGATGGAGCTCGAAGCATGGAGTTAGAAAAATTTTCTAAATATTATTGTCTATTTCCACCACACTCTTGTGCTATAGTATTCCGCATTTGTAAAGACGGAAATTTATAACTGTCCTTGTTTAACTGTAATAAATGTATTTAAATTTCCACTATAAAGTTTATGTTGAAATAATATATGATATTCTGTTCTGCCTTTATTTTCTTTCTTACCCTTGATAATTCGCTTCTCCGACATTTGGATTTTGAATACTGAGGATGTATAAGTGTCGATTTCCGAGAGTCGAAGAAATGGGTTCTCACATCAAGCCTCCACCTTGCAACACCTTTCCTCCTCCTCCTTGCCTTCACCTTGCTCAAAGTCCTTTCCTCCCTCATAATTGCACACGGCTATCCCCTCTATAGGGAGCATACTTCTTTGACTTCTAACATGGTAGAAGGTTATCTAATATTATACTAAGACTTGTGGAAAAGTTTGAAGTGATTTGGAGTTGGTTTTCAACTCTTTCTTTTTATAACATAAGAGAGGAAGAAAATGAAGATGCCATTAGAAAAGCTTGCATTTGCTTAGGAATTTTGTGAATGTTAACTAAGGGTGTGCCCTCTCTTATATTGGCTTGGGCAAGGGGTCATTACCACCTTCTACCTCTGATGGAAGGTCACAAAGGAGCCTCCTCTCACATGATAACTTTATGTCACAATCGCTTAATTGTTAAGTCATTTCCATTTATGCACATTTTCTGCTTTATGTCATAACCCCTTTATGGATAATTACTCTTATACCCCTTTCATATTATCTCTTATCATATAGGAAGCTTCTAGAACCTTCCAAGCTTGTATAAAGAGGAGAGTGTTTAATTAGTGGCTAATGTGTTCATTAGATATTAGTTTAAGAGTTAATTATTTCCATTTTTACTCATTTTTCTTATTTTCTCATTTTCCTATTTAGTTAGCCACAAACTTGAAAATATTTTTAATTGCTAATTATCTCCTTAACGATTAATTAGACATTTATAAAAAGTTTGAACAACTTCGGTTGAGAAAATAGCCGTTTATCGATAAAACTATTTTCGATCACATTATCGATATTTTTTAAACATTTTTCCAAAACAAGTTTACCATCATTACTTATGATTTAAAAGGAGTTAAATGCTTAAATCATTTTAATAACATTTAATCCAATATTCAAATATTTAAATAATTTGGATATTTAAATACGAAGTGTCCAAAATTCTAGGTCGTTACACCTGTTATATAATACTAGTATCTAGTATACAAATAATATTAAAATAGCTGAAAATTATTACATCGGTTAAATTTGACGGTGTAATAGGTTTCCAAACAAAATGGCAGGCAAGTATTGAAGAATGGATTTCCATACAATGACATGTAAGGGACTACCTTTCGTACAGTACATCTCTAGAGGAATGTACCGAGGATACATAAACAATCCTCCACATCTGGCAAGATCAGTCTATCCCTATTTGGCACTCATACATGGCCTAGATAGAAACCAAATATGTCATCACCCCTGTAACAACCCGATATTGCGTACCAATTATTTATCATCTTTGGACGGTCATCTTTCCTATTCGATTGCTGTTTGGAAAATTGTTAAGTGTTTAATCAGTTACAAACTCTAGTATAAATTTGATTAAGGAATTAGGTGGGCCTTAAAAATCATCTCGGCCCATGCTTTGTGATGCTATGATTTTTTTATTAAGGGTTGATAACCCGTTCCTCCATTTTTCACTTCCATTCGTGAACCCTAAGCCAAAATCAAACGAGCGAAAAAAATGGCGGCCACGAGTTTCTTTCTTCCTCCGATCTAGAAATTTAGGGCTTCTTCGCGTTCGTCTATTTTGCTTCGTTCGTCCCCCGTTCATCTCCAAGTTAGGGATTCGGCCTCGTCGTCTCCAAATAGCTAGGGCTTCGCCGATCAATCTTCGTTCGTCTTCCATCCTTTGTTCGCAACCGCTTCGCGACCGTTTCAGATTTAAAGGTGAGAAATTTTAAATTCTCACATCTAATTTAAACTCATAAGTATGCGATTTGTGAATAAATTTACAAAGCTTTGATTTTGTGATGATTTTTCTCTGTTGGTTCGACTCCTTGAATTTATAGCTTCGGCTATTTTTACTTTTGGTTGAGTTTGATTTTTGAGCATTTTTTTATGACTGGTTCATCACAGTGGATTTCTTCGACTTCGGCCTTGGATTGAGATTGCTGTATATTGAATTTTAGTTACTTGTTTACTTCAGCCATGGCCCTCAGATTTCTTAGGCTTGTATTTGTTTACAGCTGCACGTTGCTATTGACTTCTATTGCTACAGCCGTTAAATATAGTTCTCACTGCACCCATATTTTCCTTGTTTATGTATGCTAAAAATTAGGGGTGACAGTTTTGAAAAGTTGTTTCATTCATTAAGTTGCACTGCAGTTCAACTCTCTGGTCAGTTTCTCTATAGCATACTGTGGCATTGATATGTTGGTCTTAGCCTTGAGTTGAGTTCACTGTTGTACTGCATATTCCAATGCTGCTTTATTGAGTTGCATATCTGAACTTGATTCACTTGAGCTCTTACTTCATCCCCACTTCATCACTGTATGTTGCACTGTTTTCAGTTGCTTCTATGTTGTCTCTTTGATGGTTTTGAGTTATGGTGGCATCTGCTTGTTGCCCAGACTTTTCAGTTGTCTCTATTTATTTGTAGCAGCACTTCATGTTGTAGCTTGACCATCTGATATTCATGTATGCACTATGATCAAATATGTCACTTATTGTAGCCGTGCAGTTTTCTTCCGGCAGCTTGCATGTAGTGTATTGTTGGTCTTGTATCACTTGCTGTTTATTAATATGAGTATATAATATGCAGACATCATATATTATGACTTCACAGTTTATATAGTTTTACTAAATTGCACAAAAACTAATTGAGTAAGTGTACATTTGGATTTTTGTCGAGACTTATTAGCATACAGGTGTACTGTTTGGGTTATGTGAAGTTGTAGCCTTAGTACATTGTTCATGACATTAGCTTGCATTAGCTTGTTTCACAACCACATGCATGCAGTTAGGTGTACACGCCTATGACCATTCATGTAGCTGCATTGGGTAGTACTTCACTGTGTTCATGTAGCCTGTTTCACTTGTACAACTTATTCATGTCACTTTACTATCTACTTGGTATACCTGTCTTTGTTGACTGTTGCACTGATACACCTTGGTACATCCCACTATTGCATTTATATGTGGTTGCCATGAGCTTTGGCCTTTGTTGGTTCATTTTGCAGGCTGGTTCATTGTTTTAATTATTCCTCTGTTGCCTCATCCTTGGTACACTGTCCAGTTCATGTTGTAGCTTGACCATCTGATATTCATGTATGCACTATGATCAAATATGTTGTTGCATGTCCAGTTCCATTTAGTTGACTCTGTTTCAACTTCACTTCATGTATATACCACTTGGTTGTCATTGTGTATGCTGGATATTCACTTGATCTTGTTGTGTTGTCTCTGTTGCCACTCTGATCTGGTCTGCATTTATGAAGCACTCACTGACCTGAGTTGTTGCATTGGTTATCCACCTGACTTGGGTTTTGTTTACTAGTCCAGTTTCTTTTGGGCTTTGTTGTTCACTAACTCACCTGCAGTCGAGTTGAGATGTATTACGGCCTTTGGTCGTGAGTAAGATAGTTGCACTATCCAGTTTACAGTGCATACATATATTATCTTTGTTTGTATCACTCCTTTGGTTTGTGATTTCATTGTGGCCTTGACTCTGCATATACTCATTAATGTAGTCACTGCACTCTTGTATATCATGTAGTTTATTTGGGTGGGCATTTAGGTGGGCCATGCTGCATCTGCAGTGGGGTTTCATCGAGTTTGGTCATTCGTTACAGTTGTCTTGACCATTTGAGACAGTTTGCATACCATTTACACTGAGTAACCTTATCCACTGCTGCATTTGTTTTCTTACACTTGAGTTGAACCCGATTTTTGGGTTTGACCTTTGCAGTTTCTACGGACTGTAGTGGCGAGGCAGTGCACGCGTGCGTGCACTGCAGCCACCCAAACTCGACAGTTTTGAGTTAATATTTCTTTTGTGTCGTGATGCATTGATCTTTTATGCTGTATTAGCGAGGTCGTACACGCGTGCATGTACGGCAGCCAATCGAGTTTTGATGGTTTTAAAGTGACAATTTCAATGACTTTAAATTGATTTAGTCGATTTGATAAATTGTTTATTTATCTCTGTTGATGATTTAAATCTGCTGATTTTTGTTAAACACTGTTAAGTGTTATATTGACCGTTATCCGGTTTCTTTGTTTAAAGAATCGGATAGACGGGAATTATTGTGACTGTCGTCTATTTAAATTATTACTGCCTATATGCACTAATAAACTGGTTTGAATTAGACTGACCTGGGTATTATTTTCTTTTGAATGTAATACTCGGGTCAGACCCGAGTTATTTCAGGTTGTAGATTTTCTTCTTTGAGTTGCTGTTCAGGATATGAAGACTTTTCACATCTTTTGAAGTTATCTCTGTTATTTTGTAGTAGTCGTGTCATTGTATAGAACGATATGTATTCATGTATATTAGTTGATAATGTACTTGTATATATAGCTTCTAGAGTCGACAGTTGTAGTTGTATCATATGTATCGTGTCAACTATATTGTAACTGACATCGGTTATATATATATGAGATTTTTGTTAATCTGTGTTCCGCATTTATATTATCTGTGTTATTGTTATATCTAATGTCCTAAACCATTATGAACTATCGTAGTTTGTTTTATACTGATAATTGGGTGTGTCGATGGGAGTAAATAAATAATAGATGAAAAATAAAAAGTATATACCACTCCTATCGAGATAACCAATATTAGTGTAAGGCCAACTACGGATGGTCGCTCCTATCCAGCCTTATTCTTCGTAATAATAGACAGTATTTCTTTTAATACTCTTTGTTATTATGAGCATAGAGGTGGGGCGTCACAGTTGGTATCAGAGCTTGGGGTTTATGGACATAATATAAAACTTAACTCGGAAGGAACATATGTTACAACTATTGGTCGATGTTTTATTTGTGCTTGAGTCGAAACTAAAGTTTTGAAATTTGGATGAAATTTTTAAATAACTTTATTTGAAAATAATAGTGAAATTGAGTTCTGATGATTTGATTGATTTGTGTTCTGTTTATCAGAGTGCGCAGCGGAAACAGTGAAACTGTCTTCGCTGAGTACAACTGATAATCTTTTTGATTTAAAAATCAAAATACGAAATTGATATGAATTTCATTTGTTGTTTACATAGCTGTAATTATTTTGTTTCTTTGAGAACTTCGAATCCGAATTGAGGATTCGAAGAAATTGCAGATATGTGATTTTTGTTGAAATTTCCGCTGGCTTTCTTTTGTACTAATCATCTATTGATTAGATTTTTGCTGTTTTAAATTATCTTCATTGAAGATACATTTGAATGATTCTTTGTTCATTTTGTAGTACGTGCAAAAATTTAAATTGCACGTTATTGCATTTATTTTACGTTGAACCGATGCTTGGTTATGAAACGTATTTTGTTGCCGTTATTTTTACAACGGAATTTTACGCCAATGCTATATTTTGAAGTACGGTGTTTTGTGGCATTTTGATGAATGAGAATTCACTGACATTACATTTTGATGTAGATTGTTTTGATGTGATTTTGACGTTTTAAAACTACTGTCGCTTTGGCTTCCGTAACCGTCAAATTTTAAAAGTGGATTTTCAAGCGGTTATTCCGCAATGCTGATTTGTAACCGTTTTACGGTATTTTGAGAAGTACAATTTCCTTATCGAAATTGTTACTGATTTGCTGTTTTAATCACGTGATTGGAAACTCGTTTTAAAAAATGAAATTTGTTTTATAAATTTTTAACAGTTTGCGTTTTCAAAAGAATGAGAAAGTGACTTAAACGATTCAGCAAAATCGAGGATTATGACCCCTTTCTTTTACTGTTTCGCTTAACTCCGGACTTGTCCAGTTGAGAATGTGAATTGTTATTTTTACAAAATAAATAAAATTGTTTTCAGAAATTGTAACAGTTTGCGCTTTCAAAAGAATGAGGAAGTGATTTAAACGTTTCAGCAAAATCGAGGACTATGACCCCTTTCTTTTACTGATTCGCTTAATTCCGGACTTGTCCGTTTGAGAATGTAAAGTGTATTTTTACAAAATACACAATTTTGCACTTTCAAGGAAACGATGAAGAGATTTAAACGATTTAGCAAAAGTGCGGAGTATGGAACCACACTTTTACTATTTCGGTTAATTCCGGACTCGTTAATTGAAATATTTGATGATTTCGTGTGCTTTCGAGCCACTATGTTGGACCTTGGGGTCATTTGTTGGACCTTCGGGTCATTTGTTGGGCTTTCGGGCCACTCTGCGGACCTTCGGGTCAAATACCAGTACTAGACCTTCGGGTCACTCTGCGGACCTTCGGGTCAATCTGATGGGCGCCAAAATTATGTTGAGTACTTGGTAGGCTTCGGCCACTCTGAGATGCACGTGCGGCGAATTAAAAACTCGCCATCTGATGGGATCGATCCAAGCTTTTATGTTGATTTTCTAGTCTTCTTAATTGATTTCTATATATTTGTTGCTTCCAATTATCTACAGGTAATTGGATATTTGTTGATATGAGTTCTGATTATCGTTTTTGATAATCGGATATTTGTTGTTTCTAATTATCGCTTGTGATAATTAGATATTTGTTGATATGAGTTCTGATTATCGTTTTTGATAATCGGATATTTGTTGTTTCTAATTATCGCTTGTGATAATTAGATATCTGTTGATATGAGTTCTGATTATCGTTTTTGATAATCAGATATTTGTTGTTTTTAATTATCGCTTTTGATAATTAAATATTTGTTGATATGAGATTTAATTATCACTTTTGATAATTAAATATTTGCTGATTTGAGATTTAATTATCGCTTTTGATAATTAAATATTTGCTGATTTGAGATTTAATTATCGCTTTAGATAATTAAATATTTGCTGATTTGAGATTTAATTATCGCTTTAGATAATTAAATATTTGCTGATTTGAGATTTAATTATCGCTTTAGATAATTAAATATTTGTTGATTTGAGATTTAATTATCGCCTGAGATAATTAAATATTTGTTGATTTTAGATTTAATTATCGCCTGAGATAATTAAATATTTGTTGATTTTAGATTTAATTATCGCCTGAGATAATTAAATATTTGTTGATTTTAGATTTAATTATCGCCTGAGATAATTAAATATTTGTTGATTTGAGATTTAATTATCGCCTGAGATAATTAAATATTTGTTGATTTTAGATTTAATTATCGCCTGAGATAATTAAATATTTGTTGATTTGAGATTTAATTATCGCTTTAGATAATTAAATATTGGTTGATTTGAAATTTGATTATCGTTTTTGATAATCGAATATTTGTTGAATTTGAAATTTGATTATCGCTTGTGATAATCGAATATTTGTTGATTTGAGAAATTTGATTATCACTTTTGATGATTGAATATTTGCAATTTTTGAGATTTGAGCTTCGTCTTTTTCTCTGGCGATTCAGGTGAGTAATTTGATTTACTCACATTCAATTCGTGCTCTGTATGGGATTTCTGCTCTGTTTTTCCTTCTCTTTTAGTTGCTGGAACTCGATTGTTCTTGCTTGTGTTAGTCGTATGATTTTGATCCCTGATTCCCACGATGTTGATTCTTTTGATTGAAGCAGTCGAACCTTTTGATTTCTTATCTAATACTTCCCCGCTGACACTTGCTTTGCTTATACATTCGACATTGCCATGTTCTTATGGTTGTTACCTCTTTCCCACTTATCTCTTAGGATTGCGAGGATGCAATTTCTTTAAGGAGGGGAGTCTGTAACAACCCGGTATTGCGTACCAATTATTTATCATCTTTGGACGGTCATCTTTCCTATTCGATTGCTGTTTGGAAAATTGTTAAGTGTTTAATCAGTTACAAACTCTAGTATAAATTTGATTAAGGAATTAGGTGGGCCTTAAAAATCATCTCGGCCCATGCTTTGTGATGCTATGATTTTTTTATTAAGGGTTGATAACCCGTTCCTCCATTTTTCACTTCCATTCGTGAACCCTAAGCCAAAATCAAACGAGCGAAAAAAATGGTGGCCACGAGTTTCTTTCTTCCTCCGATCTGGAAATTTAGGGCTTCTTCGCGTTCGTCTATTTTGCTTCGTTCGTCCCCCGTTCGTCTCCAAGTTAGGGATTCGGCCTCGTCGTCTCCAAATAGCTAGGGCTTCGCCGATCAATCTTCGTTCGTCTTCCATCCTTTGTTCGCAACCGCTTCGCGACCGTTTCAGATTTAAAGGTGAGAAATTTTAAATTCTCACATCTAATTTAAACTCATAAGTATGCGATTTGTGAATAAATTTACAAAGCTTTGATTTTGTGATGATTTTTCTCTGTTGGTTCGACTCCTTGAATTTATAGCTTCGGCTATTTTTACTTTTGGTTGAGTTTGATTTTTGAGCATTTTTTATGACTGGTTCATCACAGTGGATTTCTTCGACTTCGGCCTTGGATTGAGATTGTTGTATATTGAATTTTAGTTACTTGTTTACTTCAGCCTTGGCCCTCAGATTTCTTAGGCTTGTATTTGTTTACAGCTGCACGTTGCTATTGACTTCTATTGCTACAGCCGTTAAATATAGTTCTCACTGCACCCATATTTTCCTTGTTTATGTATGCTAAAAATTAGGGGTGACAGTTTTGAAAAGTTGTTTCATTCATTAAGTTGCACTGCAGTTCAACTCTCTGGTCAGTTTCTCTGTAGCATACTGTGGCATTGATATGTTGGTCTTAGCCTTGAGTTGAGTTCACTGTTTGAAATGACCCTAATTCTTAATCAAAAATAAATATACTTTTTTTCATACTTAGCTAAGACTACCTAGGGTCATCCTTCCCTATTCTCATATTATCCAGGATCTTTCACAATATAAAAATATTGTTTTAAATCTAAATCATTCCTAACATACATATATGAAGATATCTATGTTATATTCTACTAGAATCAGAGCATGATAATATGTAAGTAGAAACCCTTTTAAATCTATTAAAATGTGATAATTCCCTGATAAAAGATTAATTATTGTATCCTGATTTTTGACCATAGAATCCACTGGAAACATGTACTTTAGTCTGTTATTCTAATTAAGAAATGATCAAGTAATAATCAGGTGGAAGAAAGCTTTTAATATGGATGATTGTGTTAATGTCTGTATAGTATCAAACTCAGGCTAAAAGAAAGTGGATCATAAGTGAACACAAGCAACATCTAGGCGTAATGGAAACGCGCCTAACTTACACATGAGAGGTCACGAGTTCGAGTGCTATGCTGGTCGGTTCAAACCCAATTTTTGTTTTTCTTTTTATTTTTCTCCTGTATGGTTTAAAATCTGATATCTACCTGTATCTACACATATATACTTAATTTTTGCCTATAATCTAACATACAAAACAATATTTCTTGCTTTATTATTTTTGAAACCCATTCCTACAACTGTTCTAGGAATTTATGTTTATATTTTTGCCCAAATATCAACATGTACACAGATATACATGTACATGTCAATGTCTTTGCTCATTTTCCAGAAAACTGGGTTCAAATGGTTCCTTGCTTCATTGATTTGAAGTGAACATTTGGCCTGACCTATGGTCTAACCATGTGGTTAATCTGACCATTCTTTTATTTGCATTTTACAAACCAGAATCTACCCAAAACATTGATACTCCTTCTTTTCAAAAGCATGTTTATATATGTATGAATCAGACACCTTGTGATCAGATTTATATCATCCTTCCTAACCATAATTCTCTTTTAAAAATGCATATTCGGGGTATATACACTTTTACTTGCATTTGGACATATATCAATATCATGACTTGAAAATATAATAGTTATAATTCTTTCTGGATTTTCCCAATATAATTTCCTATATATCTATCTTTTGAAAGGACTTAGGATGAACTAAAATCATCATAAAATGATTATGCTTATAAAATCCAGGTTTTTCCTCTAAATCAAAAACAACTTTAGCAAATAGATTTTCAAATCAGTTTAACATCAATATCCTTAATACATACCAAACCAGAAATAACCAGAAACAACATAACACGTATTTCTTACAAGTTCTTCCTTCTTAATACATTTAGATAGCCATATCAATCAGGAAATACATGCATGAATTAACACATTCTAGCTCTTATTTCTAATTATCTTAGCATTCTCTATTCCATATCTTTTTAATCTTGCTTACTTAGCTCCATCACAACCTGCAAAAGAATTAGTGGCTGCCCCATTATGAATGAGACACCCCCATGTGCCATGAGCAATAAGGGTCAGATCTATGATCTGGTGTGAGCATTTCTAACATATCCATGATATTAAGCTAAGGATACAGCATAAATGTACCTTGCATAACTTGACAGGTATTATCATGAATGATTAATGTATAAATTGATCAGGTATTCCCATATACATACACAAGAGCAAACATATGCATTAAAACAATTTTTATCTAGAACTACTAAGGTTCCTCATACCAACCTTAATCCCGGAAAGACCCAAGTTTCCTATATCATCATTTAAGGTTGCCTTTTCTTCTTATAAATTCCTGGCCTCATCTGCTATAAGGAATCAAAGGGACACATTGCCATAAACTAATTAACATCATGGCACAAAGATCTCAGGACTTAAACAAGCCATGTGTCAACTTGTCTACTTCAAATAGGACAAGCATTCCAGCAGCCTTCTTGGCACAAAATCCTTAGTTATATTACTAAGTGTATTCATGTTCATTTTATCAATGATAGTTAGGTGTACAGACCACTTATATACATGAAACATACTAGTTACCTTGCAGACATAATATTGCAAGCAAGTTAAAGGTTACTTTCTAGAGGTATAACACCCAGTCATTCCATCTCACATTATTTAGCATATAAACACCCTATTCAAACATATACCAGAATGTTTGCAACTGAGAATAAATGCATGGCTCTATTGGGTTTTATTTTGATTTTGCAAGCAACTATGTTTAGCCAGATTTTTAACCTTGTTTAAACATAATTTTTAGGCTTGTAAATTTTCTGTTTGGTTTAGGGCTCAGCACTTATAGAGAAAGACTCCATTGCACCCTTAACCAATTATTTCAAGCCTCAGCACTATACCATTGTATATGCAGCTCATAGTTCTTTTTTTTTCTTCATTCTTTGTCTTAAGCCATGATTCAGACTAGTTACAAATACTCTCTTACATGTTCTTTAAGGTTTTGGTATAACATACAGGGATGAAAATAGAACAACAAAGTTATACATCCATCATAGCAGATCATATCTTATCAAGCATTCATGAAACCATCAGTAGTCAACATGGTTTGTAAATCAAAACATGCAAAATATAGCATATAAAAGCTTGGCTGCCTAATCTCAGGTCTTAATGCCATGTATATGAGTGAGGATACTCACCTAAATGCTTACACAAGCTTAATCCAGAAAACCCCTCAAATCTTTAGCCTTTTCTTCCTCTTCTTCCTTAGGTTAATTAATTCAGTGAGAGAGTAGTTTTCTGGTTAGGCTCTTGATTTATATAAGGGTTCTACCTAGGGTTTTGGGTGATGCAAAATCCCTATTTTAGCCCAATACCAGAATCATGCATTTGGCATTGCATATTCTCTCCCTCCTAACCCTTAATGTCCCGGCCAATATTTTAAAACAAGGCTAAGTTGTGCCCATTTTCTTTTCTTTTCAGAAAGTGATTACTTTAAGTATTTTTATTATACTTACCTCAAACATGATAATGGTGTGACTTTCTATTTTCTGCCTTTATACATTTGCTTTCTTGCACTTTGGTTCTTACTATTTTAGTGCTTCTTTTACTTATTTTTCCTTTATTAATTTTCTGCTCAAATAATATCTGTATATATACATTTATACAACTATGGGTGTTAGTTTAACTTTAACCTTCTTTTATTTGCAGAAAACATGTGCATTCTTATATGCATTTCTACACTCCTATTATTCAAATAAAATTTCACTTATTCATTATAAATCAATGTTCTCTTCTGTCTTAATTTCCAGACAAGTCATACATATGCATATATATATAGATATATATATATATACATATCCTCAGGAATTTTAATATTCATGTCTAGGCCTATATTTCCTTTATTTAAAACATTTTATCTAAATGTTTTCCTTCTTTGTTTTATTATTCAGGAATTCTGGATTTTCTCTTAGTGCCATAACTAGTGTGCACGTGCACACATGCACACAACCTTGCACCACTGAAAATCCCACCTATATAATAATTCTGATTTTTCCCCCAGAATTTTAATCATTTATTTAAAAAGGATTTTCCTCAAAATCTTGGGGTATTACAATCACCCCTTCTTTTAGGAATTGTGTCCTCACAATTTGCAACATAATCTTTGAGTACTTCTAATTTCTTAGGGAAAAATTATTCAGCATATGCATGAGCAAATCAATTAGTCACTGTCTATCATACATATTAAACTTTCTTAGTAATCTAAGAATTTACCTTTTAAATTTGCAAAGAGCCTAGGGTAATCCATCCTGATTTTATCCTCTAGCTCCCAAGTACAATCACTAGGATCTATACTCCATTGAATCTTTACAAGCTTCAATGTCTTGTTTCTTAATTTCTTTTCTTCCCTTGCCACAATTCCCACTAGCGCTTTCTCATAGATTAGATCTGGATTAATCTGAACTTCAGTAGGCTTTTTTAAGATTTCCTCCTTGTCATGTACCCATCTCCTTAGTTGTGACACATGAAACACATTGTGCATTGCACTCATCTCCTCTGGAAGCTCCAGCTTATAGGCTAGTGAGCCTATCCTCTCCAAAATCATGTATGGTCCAACATATCTGGGTCTGAGTTTCCCTTGCTTGCCAAATCTCAAGACTTTCTTCATTGGTGAAACCTTAATGAAGACATAATCACCTACTTTGAATTCCACTGACTTCCTCTTTGCATCAGCATATTTCTTTTGCCTATCTTGAGCTGCTGCCATCCTCTTTCTCACCAGTCCTATTTTCTCTGTGATGTCCTTAACATATTCTGGCCCTAGGATAGCTTTCTCTCCTGCCTCAGCCCAACACACAGGTGATAGACATGGCTTTCCATATAGGGCTTCAAAGGGTGCCATTCCAATTGTGCTTTGGTGGCTATTATTGTATGTGAACTCAGCCAAATGGAGATGGTCCTCCCAATTTCCTCCAAAGTCTAACACACATGCTCTAAGCAAATCCTCTAAAATCTTGTTTACCACTTCTGTTTGCCCATTTGATTGGGGGTGATAAGCAGTGCTTAGGCACAATTCACTCCCCACAGCTTCTTGGAAGCTCTTCCAGAATCTTAAAGTGAAGATTGTATCCCTATCACTCACTATAGTTTTAGGAACACCATGCAACTTTACCACTTCTCTCATAAAAGTTTGGGCTAGCCTAGGTGCATTTCTGTCTGCTTTTACTGGTATGAAGTGGGCTACTTTAGTCAGCCTATCTACAATTACCCAAATACTTGTATTTCCCCTCTTGGATCTAGGAAGACCATCTATAAAATCCATAGATATGTTTTCCCACTTCCACTGTGGTATGCTAAGTGGCTGCAACAACCCTGAAGGTCTTTGGGTCTCAGCTTTTATTTGTTGACAAACCATGCACTTAGCAACATGTCTTGCTACATTAGACTTCATTCCCTTCCACCAATAGTCCCTTTTTATGTTTTGGTACATCTTGGTGCTGCCTGGATGTATGGAATATTTGCTCCTATGGTACTCATTAAGGATTTCTTCTTTCAATTCTATGATGTTTGGGACACATATCCTACCCTTGTACCTTAGGTATCCTTTTCCATCAATGTGATAATCCTTCACTTCCTCCTTCTTTAATAGGAGAGACTTCTTTTCTGCTAAGTCTTGATCTTCTTCTTGCATCTTTGCCACCTTCAAGACCAAATTTGATTGTAAAGTAATTAAACTTAACCTTCCTTTACTCCTTTCTTCCTCAACTATCTCCATACTTATCCCACTGCTCTCATCTATTTCCAAATCAGTGAGCATGGTCAAGTCTCTAAACTCCTCCATCATCAACATGGCCACTTTTGCATGCTGCCTACTCAATGCATCTGCCACTTTATTAGCCTTGCCTGGTGTATAAAGTATATCTAAGTCATAAGCAGCAAGAAATTCAACCCATCTGTGTTGTCTCATATTCAAATCTTTCTGTGAAAAGAGATACTTTAAGGCCTTGTGATCAGTGTATAAAATGAACTTTGCACCTAATAAGTAATGCCTCCAGAGCTTCAAGGCATATACTACTGCTGCCAACTCAAGATCATGAGTTGCATATCTAGTTTCATGGGGTTTTAGTTGTCTAGATGCATAGGCTATGACCTGATCTTGCTGCATCAACACAGCCCCTAGCCCTGACCCACATGCATCTGTATATACCACTAATCCCTCATTGCCTTCTGGTACTCTCAACACTGGTGATTTTACCAAAGCCTCCTTGATCTGGGTGAAAGCTTGTTCACACTTATCAGTCCATATAAACTTTTGGTTCTTCCTAGTCAGGTTAGTGAGTGGCATTGCTATTTTAGAAAATCCTTGTATAAACCTCCTATAGTATCCTGCCATCCCCATGAATGACCTAACTTCACTAACATTGTTAGGCTTCTTCCATGCTTGGATTGCTACTATCTTATTGGGGTTTACAGAAATCCCTCTAGCAGAGACAACATGTCCAAGAAAATGTACTTCCTCTTGCCAGAACACACACTTAGAGAACTTTGCTTTCAAATCTTTTTCTCTTAATCTAGATAAGACCAAATGTAAGTGGTTCTCATGTTCCTCTATTGTTTTAGAATAGATTAGAATGTCATCTATAAAAATCAGAACAAACTTGTCTAAGTAATCTCTGAATATCCTATTCATTAGGTCTACAAAGTAAGAAGGGGCATTTGTTAGCCCAAATGGCATAACCAGAAACTCATACAAACCATATCTTGTGTTAAATGCTGTATATTTAACACTTGAATCCTCAACCTTCATCTGATGAAACCCAGATGCCAAGTCTAGCCTAGAAAACACTTTAGCTCCACTGAGTTGATCAAAGAGATCATCTATCCTGGGTAATGGGTATTTGTTTTTGATGGTTACTTTGTTTAATTCTCTATAGTCTATACACATTCTTAAGGTACCATCATGCTTTTTAACAAATACTACAGGAGCACCCCAGCATGAATTACTTGGCCTTATAAACCCCTTGGCTTCTAATTCTTCCAGCTGGTTCTTTAGCTCCTTTAATTCACTTGGCCCCATCCTTGTAGGCTTTTTGATAATTGGGCTAGCCCCAGGCATAAGGTTAATCTGGAATTCAACAGGTCTATGGTGTGAGACACCTTTTACTTCCCCAAATACATCCAAGTATTCTTTAACTATGGGGATTTCATTAATAGCTATTTCCTTGGGATTATTTTCTAATTCAATTAAATGATTTAGCCTGTTTTCTTTGATAGGTTCACACAGAATTGTAACCCTTTGGCCTTTAGAATTTTGTAGTGAAATGGTGGATGCATCTAGGTCAATTATGGCTTTGAATTGTCTTAGCCAATCTGCCCCTAATATAACTCCTATATTTGGGAAATTTAGAACATATAAATTGGAAACAAATGTGTTTCCCCCTATGTTCAAATTCACATCCACACAAATCATATCTAATACACTAGAACTTCCTAAAGGGCTTTGTATTAACAGAGGTATTTCAGCCAAATTGCAGTTCATTTTCAACCTTTTAACTATTTCATGGGAAATGAGTGAGTGGGTTGCCCCGGTATCATATATTACAGCTAAAGGTATGGTACAAATAAATAGTGTACCTTCCACTTGACCATGGTTTTCAGCATTAGCCTCAATTATGGCCTTGCCCCTACCTTCCAGGTTTGCCACTTTCCCTTGTTGCTTGTATTCTGGGCAATTTCTTTTCATATGCCCTTCCTTCCCACATAGAAAGCATTTGAAAGCTCCCCCCTTAAGCTCTGGGCATCTTGGCTTAATATGGCCTTCTTTCCCACAATGGTTGCAAACTATTTTTCTTTTGGCTTCATTGGGTTTTGCATCTACTGCCTTCTTACCATCTACCTCTCCTTTCTTCTTATCATAAGGATGGTACTTCCCTTTGTTCTTCTTGTTGCTATTGTTTTTGAAGCTCCTAAACTTATCTCTTTCCTTGTCATCCTGCTCAATCTTCAGAGCCAAATCTATCACTTGATCAAAAGTTCTGTCAGCATAAGGTAATATAGCCCTGCTAAGCCCTGGGTTCAATCCCTTGATGTATCTATCATTTTTGGATGCTTCATCAGCCACTAACATTGCCCCATAGGTTGACAATCCCTCAAACTTCTGGGTGTATTCTGTGACATTCATAGTCCCCTGTCTAAGTTTGATGAACTCCTCAAGTAAAGTGGTTTTTGCTGAGGCTGGAACAAACCTTGCCTCTAACATCTCCTTAAATTGATTCCAATTAATATCATTTTCATTCCGGCCAGCTATGATCACCTCCCACCAACTCAAAGCTGCACCTTTTAATTGCCTTGAGGCCACTTGCCTCTTCCTTTGGTCATCTAGTTGCATATCAGTGAAGATCCTCTCTAATGTCCTCAGCCATGCTTGAATCTCCATTACACTTTCAGTTCCTTCAAAGCTCTTGCCTCCCAAATTGGTATAAGTCTTCACTAACTTGGAGAGCTCCTCATATGGGTTCTCAGGTCTATGCCCAATTCCATCTCTCAAAACTCTCACAAATTCCTGCATGTCAAGCATTTGTGGTGTGCTAGATCCTCCTTGATGATGAGACCCTCTTCCTACCATATTTCTAAAAGTATATGTATTTCATTATATTAGTTTATAATACTTCGCTTTAATTTTTAAATTGGTTGTATCTTTCCTATTTAATCATTGTGTATGTCACATGCACACACATACATTCAGGGAATACTTATAAACAGTCAAATATATCACAAACAAACCTAGTATAAACATAAGCATACAAATATTTTGCTATGTTAATTAAAACATAGCTCTGATACCAAATGAAATGACCCTAATTCTTAATCAAAAATAAATATACTTTTTTTCATACTTAGCTAAGACTACCTAGGGTCATCCTTCCCTATTCTCATATTATCCAGGATCTTTCACAATATAAAAATATTGTTTTAAATCTAAATCATTCCTAACATACATATATGAAGATATCTATGTTATATTCTACTAGAATCAGAGCATGATAATATGTAAGTAGAAACCCTTTTAAATCTATTAAAATGTGATAATTCCCTGATAAAAGATTAATTATTGTATCCTGATTTTTGACCATAGAATCCACTGGAAACATGTACTTTAGTCTGTTATTCTAATTAAGAAATGATCAAGTAATAATCAGGTGGAAGAAAGCTTTTAATATGGATGATTGTGTTAATGTCTGTATAGTATCAAACTCAGGCTAAAAGAAAGTGGATCATAAGTGAACACAAGCAACATCTAGGCGTAATGGAAACGCGCCTAACTTACACATGAGAGGTCACGAGTTCGAGTGCTATGCTGGTCGGTTCAAACCCAATTTTTGTTTTTCTTTTTATTTTTCTCCTGTATGGTTTAAAATCTGATATCTACCTGTATCTACACATATATACTTAATTTTTGCCTATAATCTAACATACAAAACAATATTTCTTGCTTTATTATTTTTGAAACCCATTCCTACAACTGTTCTAGGAATTTATGTTTATATTTTTGCCCAAATATCAACATGTACACAGATATACATGTACATGTCAATGTCTTTGCTCATTTTCCAGAAAACTGGGTTCAAATGGTTCCTTGCTTCATTGATTTGAAGTGAACATTTGGCCTGACCTATGGTCTAACCATGTGGTTAATCTGACCATTCTTTTATTTGCATTTTACAAACCAGAATCTACCCAAAACATTGATACTCCTTCTTTTCAAAAGCATGTTTATATATGTATGAATCAGACACCTTGTGATCAGATTTATATCATCCTTCCTAACCATAATTCTCTTTTAAAAATGCATATTCGGGGTATATACACTTTTACTTGCATTTGGACATATATCAATATCATGACTTGAAAATATAACAGTTATAATTCTTTCTGGATTTTCCCAATATAATTTCCTATATATCTATCTTTTGAAAGGACTTAGGATGAACTAAAATCATCATAAAATGATTATGCTTATAAAATCCAGGTTTTTCCTCTAAATCAAAAACAACTTTAGCAAATAGATTTTCAAATCAGTTTAACATCAATATCCTTAATACATACCAAACCAGAAATAACCGGAAACAACATAACACGTATTTCTTACAAGTTCTTCCTTCTTAATACATTTAGATAGCCATATCAATCAGGAAATACATGCATGAATTAACACATTCTAGCTCTTATTTCTAATTATCTTAGCATTCTCTATTCCATATCTTTTTAATCTTGCTTACTTAGCTCCATCACAACCTGCAAAAGCATTAGTGGCTGCCCCATTATGAATGAGACACCCCCATGTGCCATGAGCAATAAGGGTCAGATCTATGATCTGGTGTGAGCATTTCTAACATATCCATGATATTAAGCTAAGGATACAGCATAAATGTACCTTGCATAACTTGACAGGTATTATCATGAATGATTAATGTATAAATTGATCAGGTATTCCCATATACATACACAAGAGCAAACATATGCATTAAAACAATTTTTATCTAGAACTACTAAGGTTCCTCATACCAACCTTAATCCCGGAAAGACCCAAGTTTCCTATATCATCATTTAAGGTTGCCTTTTCTTCTTATAAATTCCTGGCCTCATCTGCTATAAGGAATCAAAGGGACACATTGCCATGAACTAATTAACATCATGGCACAAAGATCTCAGGACTTAAACAAGCCATGTGTCAACTTGTCTACTTCAAATAGGACAAGCATTCCAGCAGCCTTCTTGGCACAAAATCCTTAGTTATATTACTAAGTGTATTCATGTTCATTTTATCAATGATAGTTAGGTGTACAGACCACTTATATACATGAAACATACTAGTTACCTTGCAGACATAATATTGCAAGCAAGTTAAAGGTTACTTTCTAGAGGTATAACACCCAGTCATTCCATCTCACATTATTTAGCATATAAACACCCTATTCAAACATATACCAGAATGTTTGCAACTGAGAATAAATGCATGGCTCTATTGGGTTTTATTTTGATTTTGCAAGCAACTATGTTTAGCCAGATTTTTAACCTTGTTTAAACATAATTTTTAGGCTTGTAAATTTTCTGTTTGGTTTAGGGCTCAGCACTTATAGAGAAAGACTCCATTGCACCCTTAACCAATTATTTCAAGCCTCAGCACTATACCATTGTATATGCAGCTCATAGTCCTTTTTATTTCTTCATTCTTTGTCTTAAGCCATGATTCAGACTAGTTACAAATACTCTCTTACATGTTCTTTAAGGTTTTGGTATAACATACAGGGATGAAAATAGAACAACAAAGTTATACATCCATCATAGCAGATCATATCTTATCAAGCATTCATGAAACCATCAGTAGTCAACATGGTTTGTAAATCAAAACATGCAAAATATAGCATATAAAAGCTTGGCTGCCTAATCTCAGGTCTTAATGCCATGTATATGAGTGAGGATACTCACCTAAATGCTTACACAAGCTTAATCCAGAAAACCCCTCAAATCTTTAGCCTTTTCTTCCTCTTCTTCCTTAGGTTAATTAATTCAGTGAGAGAGTAGTTTTCTGGTTAGGCTCTTGATTTATATAAGGGTTCTACCTAGGGTTTTGGGTGATGCAAAATCCCTATTTTAGCCCAATACCAGAATCATGCATTTGGCATTGCATATTCTCTCCCTCCTAACCCTTAATGTCCCGACCAATATTTTAAAACAAGGCTAAGTTGTGCCCATTTTCTTTTCTTTTCGGAAAGTGATTACTTTAAGTATTTTTATTATACTTACCTCAAACATGATAATGGTGTGACTTTCTATTTTCTGCCTTTATACATTTGCTTTCTTGCACTTTGGTTCTTACTATTTTAGTGCTTCTTTTACTTATTTTTCCTTTATTAATTTTCTGCTCAAATAATATCTGTATATATACATTTATACAACTATGGGTGTTAGTTTAACTTTAACCTTCTTTTATTTGCAGAAAACATGTGCATTCTTATATGCATTTCTACACTCCTATTATTCAAATAAAATTTCACTTATTCATTATAAATCAATATTCTCTTCTGTCTTAATTTCCAGACAAGTCATACATATGCATATATATATAGATATATATATATATATATACATATCCTCAGGAATTTTAATATTCATGTCTAGGCCTATATTTCCTTTATTTAAAACATTTTATCTAAATGTTTTCCTTCTTTGTTTTATTATTCAGGAATTCTGGATTTTCTCTTAGTGCCATAACTAGTGTGCACGTGCACACATGCACACAACCTTGCACCACTGAAAATCCCACCTATATAATAATTCTGATTTTTCCCCCAGAATTTTAATCATTTATTTAAAAAGGATTTTCCTCAAAATCTTGGGGTATTACACTGTTGTACTGCATATTCCAGTGTTGCTTTATTGAGTTGCATATCTGAACTTGATTCACTTGAGCTCTTACTTCATCCCCACTTCATCACTGTATGTTGCACTGTTTTCAGTTGCTTCTATGTTGTCTCTTTGATGGTTTTGAGTTATGGTGGCATCTGCTTGTTGCCCAGACTTTTCAGTTGTCTCTATTTATTTGTAGCAGCACTTCATGTTGTAGCTTGACCATCTGATATTCATGTATGCACTATGATCAAATATGTCACTTATTGTAGCCGTGCAGTTTTCTTCCAGCAGCTTGCATGTAGTGTATTGTTGGTCTTGTATCACTTGCTGTTTATTAATATGAGTATAGAATATGCAGACATCATATATTATGACTTCACAGTTTATATAGTTTCACTAAATTGCACAAAACCTAATTGAGTAAGTGTACATTTGGATTTTTGTCGAGACTTATTAGCATACAGGTGTACTGTTTGGGTTATGTGAAGTTGTAGCCTTAGTACATTGTTCATGACATTAGCTTGCATTAGCTTGTTTCACAACCACATGCATGCAGTTAGGTGTACACGCCTATGACCATTCATGTAGCTGCATTGGGTAGTACTTCACTGTGTTCATGTAGCCTGTTTCACTTGTACAACTTATTCATGTCACTTTACTATCTACTTGGTATACCTGTCTTTGTTGACTGTTGCACTGATACATCTTGGTACATCCCACTATTGCATTTATATGTGGTTGCCATGAGCTTTGGCCTTTGTTGGTTCATTTTGCAGGCTGGTTCATTGTTTTAATTATTCCTCTATTGCCTCATCCTTGGTACACTGTCCAGTTCATGTTGTAGCTTGACCATCTGATATTCATGTATGCACTATGATCAAATATGTTGTTGCATGTCCAGTTCCATTTAGTTGACTCTGTTTCAACTTCACTTCATGTATATACCACTTGGTTGTCATTGTGTATGCTGGATATTCACTTGATCTTGTTGTGTTGTCTCTGTTGCCACTCTGATCTGGTCTGCATTTATGAAGCACTCACTGACCTGAGTTGTTGCATTGGTTATCCACCTGACTTGGGTTTTGTTTACTAGTCCAGTTTCTTTTGGGCTTTGTTGTTCACTAACTCACCTGCAGTCGAGTTGAGATGTATTACGGCCTTTGGTCGTGAGTAAGATAGTTGCACTATCCAGTTTACAGTGCATACATATTTTATCTTTGTTTGTATCACTCCTTTGGTTTGTGATTTCATTGTGGCCTTGACTCTGCATATACTCATTAATGTAGTCACTGCACTCTTGTATATCATGTAGTTTATTTGGGTGGGCATTTAGGTGGGCCATGCTGCATCTGCAGTGGGGTTTCATCGAGTTTGGTCATTCATTACAGTTGTCTTGACCATTTGAGACAGTTTGCATACCATTTACACTGAGTAACCTTATCCACTGCTGCATTTGTTTTCTTACACTTGAGTTGAACCCGATTTTTGGGTTTGACCTTTGCAGTTTCTACGGACTGTAGTGGCGAGGCAGTGCACGCGTGCGTGCACTGCAGCCACCCAAACTCGACAGTTTTGAGTTAATATTTCTTTTGTGTCGTGATGCATTGATCTTTTATGCTGTATTAGCGAGGCCGTACACGCGTGCGTGTACGGCAGCCAATCGAGTTTTGATGGTTTTAAAGTGACAATTTCAATGGCTTTAAATTGATTTAGTTGATTTGATAAATTGTTTATTTATCTCTGTTGATGATTTAAATCTGCTGATTTTTGTTAAACACTGTTAAGTGTTATATTGACCGTTATCTGGTTTCTTTGTTTAAAGAATCGGATAGACGGGAATTATTGTGACTATCGTCTATTTAAATTATTACTGCCTATATGCACTAATAAACTAGTTTGAATTAGACTGACCTGGGTATTATTTTCTTTTGAATGTAATACTCGGGTCAGACCCGAGTTATTTCAGGTTGTAGATTTTCTTCTTTGAGTTGCTGTTCAGGATATGAAGACTTTTCACATCTTTTGAAGTTATCTCTGTTATTTTGTAGTAGTCGTGTCGATATGTATTCATGTATATTAGTTGATAATGTACTTGTATATATAGCTTCTAGAGTCGACAGTTGTAGTTGTATCATATGTATCGTGTCAACTATATTGTAACTGACATCGGTTATATATATATGAGATTTTTGTTAATCTGGGTTCCGCATTTATATTATCTGTGTTATTTAGGGATGGCAATGGGGCGGGTCTAGGGCCCAAACCCGGTCGACCCGCCTCTGTTTTGGCCCGTCAAGACCCGCCCCATTGGTTCATTGGGGCGGGTAGACCCGTGACCCGTTCTTGAGTACTCCGGGTCTAGGGTCGGGTCGGGGCTTGGCCGACCCGCCCCAACCCGACCCGCACTACTAACATCTTATGAAACTGGTTTATTACATTAATAATTTATTAATCTTTTTAGATATAAGTGATTCTAGAATGGATATTAAAATGTCCCAGTCAATATCTATAGAAAAAATTAGAGTATTAAGTTGCGTCATTGATAATTATACAATAACATATGTATATATTTTCTGAATTATTATTGTAGACATCATTTTTATTAACTTCCCATAGACACATTGTTATTTGTATTTCATGTATATTTGGTGATAACGAGTATAAACAAATAAATATATGCACGTTGCTACATAATTTTGAATCAATGCATAGAGACTCATCGGGTCTTGGGGCGGGTCGGGTCTACCCTGACCCGTACGGGTCTTGGGTACGGGGCAAAATTCCAGACCCGCACCGGGTCTACGGGGCGGGTCTGGGGCAAGGTCTAAAAAATCCGGGTCGGGTATGGGGCACTAAAAACCTGCCCCAACCCGCCCCATTGCCATTCCTAGTGTTATTGTTATATCTAATGTCCTAAACCATTATGAACTATCGTAGTTTGTTTTATACTGATAATTGGGTGTGTCGATGGGAGTAAATAAATAATAGATGAAAAATAAAAAGTATATACCACTCCTATCGAGATAACCAATATTAGTGTAAGGCCAACTACGGATGGTCGCTCCTATCCAGCCTTATTCTTCGTAATAATAGACAGTATTTCTTTTAATACTCTTTGTTATTATGAGCATAGAGGTGGGGCGTCACAACCCCGGTCATTACTGACCTATTCGAGACGTCTCTTAGCATACACCACATACCCAAAATATAGAGGTTATCTAAAATGGTGATGATCATACCATTATGGTTGCGAACCACATGGCGTCAGGACGTACCCTGTTTAAGTCATTACCGGGTGATGAGGCTTAAGGTAACGTTTACATTTCACAAAGCACATTCTACTTTGAATGCCACATTTCCATTCCTACAATCACACAACCGATTTCTACAAACGTATAACTCCTGAGCTCGTACGTCTCAGGAAATGGTATTAAGCTAAGAGAGTGTAACATCCGAAAATTTTCGACTTTCGAAAATTCAACATCGATACTCACTTTATCGACTGCTGAGCCATCGAATGCCGGAAACCCGAAAAGTTATGGTTTTAAGAAAAAGAAAAAGTAGAAGAAGAAGAAGGTAGAAGAAAAAGAGAAGAAAAAAAAGAAGAACAACACATCAGAACAGAAACAGAAACAATATCAGAATCTCACATATCGCAGCGGAACAATATACAATAGATAAATGAATATCATTTAAAACAAAAGAATTATATCTGTTATTACATTACATCACATCATATCATCAGAATCAATAAACAACAATGGACAGTTATATAAACTTGTCCTCATACAGAATACACAGCGGAATAAATACTATCAGATACAAATACTACGTCTCGTCCTCCAGCTTATCTCCAAAGCTCCAGAATATCCAGAATATCCTGATAATATAACTCTAGGCTGCCCGTGTGGAAATTTGTGGGCACCCAGAGTTTAGAAGGGAAACAATAAACTCCGAGTCAGTCATGGTGACTGGTGTGAGATCGTAAAACAGTTATTCTTTTTAAAAATAAACAACAGATAACTTTAAAGTCAATTCGAAATGCTTTTGGAAAATGAAACTACCATAAGACCTCCCACCACACACACAATGCAAACGCAGACTTGGAGGAGATTTCTTCTTATGATAGTCAAAGATGCTTACTACGCAAAATCAAATTCTTTTTTGATATTATTATTAGTGCATAGTGGAAAACATTTCGAAAGTAGAATATTAATCTTAGCCAGCATAGGTACCATTATATTATGCCTGCTATAGCTGCCTCCTGAGGAGACAGGTTATACAATTGAAATCGTAAAGGCTCGTATTGTTTCTTTGGATTTCCAACAAATGGTCAGGCTAAGGAACTTCCTATCCACGATGGGTACGTCCCTGGAATAGACGACCCGAGAACCTAACCGGATCTCTGCCAACACAAGGCCGGGTTACCTCTGCAAAAATAGGTAACTACTGACACGCGTATGCCATCCCCCGATCGTCACCGATCTTCCCGAGGATCCCCGATTTCCAACAAACCACATAGAAAATAATAATGCAGTAACCACAGAGGTTAAGTATCTGGGCTCCATACCATGATACCACCTTTATCCAGAAGGAATGACATACACTAAGGGGCGCTACTCCCTAGAACCTTGCTGCATTCGTCCTGTTTCGACCATTTCCGGGGTGTGAGGCTCGACGAAGTCTCGTCCACAAAGCTACGCTTTCTACAAAAAAGCCCTGCTTCGGGTCAAACAAAATGATCAACCTATGATCACAAAGATATAAGATCAAACAAATGATCATATCACAAATGATCAAACACTGATCATTTCACAGCAACACTCAGTATGCCACGTTACCAAATTGGGATATATCGCTGATAAATTTCAACTACATAACCTCTGAGCTCGTACGTCTCAGAGAAGGGTGTTAAGCTAAGAGAATAAATTCTCCGCCACCAACAGAAATGTATTTGAAAGAAATCAGCTTTATATCTCAAATTGTAACGTCAGACACACAATCCATACAAGTCTGTTCCGGGATCGAACAGAACCGAAGGCACTTCTCACGAAGCCCTTGCATTTCCGGATAATTTTCAATCACGTCAGGACTTCCCGTCACTAAGGGTGATAAAACCTCTAAATCGAAGATCAGTCGATGTAGAGTAACTCGACGGTAATCCTTTCGTTTTCAAAAATATCCGGTCTTCAACACCGGTCTTCAAATGCGATTCATAACGACGTATCACATATTCGGAATGGGTTATTCGACCCCATGGTCCTTTCCCGGCTAACCCGAATAGTGAGCGATTATTTAAAAATAAGTGTGGCATTCAAATTCATCCAATTCACAACAAATACCTACCTAAAGGTAATTATTGATAGTCGGTTATTTAACTATCAAGAAAGATGCGCAACATCATCAGATTCCAAATAATTTTCCCAAATTATTTTATCTTCCAAAATATCTTTACTAGATATATAATTTCCACACTTAACCGTTTTGAAAACAAATTTTCAAATATTCAATTTCCACATTTCATTTTATCCTTTAAAAGATAAAATCTCAAAACAGTTCATTTCATATTGGAAAAGCATTTCCATACTTATTTAATAATAAGTATTTCACAAATCATTTATTTTCAACATTTGAAAATATTCGATATACTTAAATCAATATTAAGTATATATTCATTCTTTATGGAAATCATTCTTTAAACACATTTTATTTGAGTCAAAACGAATGTTACGTAAAACATCGTTACGACGACTCAAAATCACTAGTATAGGGATTCGGAATTTAGATAGATATATGAATCCCAATACCATACAAAAATATTTCCTTTCGGAAACCATTTACTATAACAACAGTGTTATAGTCCATCATTTCCTTAAATTCCTCGAAAACGTCTATTTCAACAATAAATGTTGAAATCTATGATTTCGGTAATTCACACGTTTTAAAACATCTTTTAAAACAACTTCATTTAACAATATTCCTTTTCCCAAAACATATTGATTTTATTCAATAATATATATTTACTGTCCAAATTCGTGAATATAATCACTATCCCAATTTTAACAATTTCTACACATTTAACTTAAAAGATAATTCGCTGTCCAAAATCACGAATATATCTCCTTTAATAACTTCAATGTTAAATTTATCAAATTCTATTGATTTTTAATTTATAAAACAATGTTTATAAATCCCATTTTCTATTTATAAAACTTCGATTTCTAAATTATCCAATTCAACTTATATAACTCAATTATATACCGGAAGTCTATATTATAAGTTAAGAACTTATAATTCATTTATTTACAACATCTATTCATTTCTCATCTAAATGTCAAAATCCGATTTATAAGATAATTGCTTATAAATCTTTTTGTTTTACAAAATCTATTCATTTAATAACTTCCCAATTTATAAATCTAT
This sequence comes from Allium fistulosum, assembly GCA_030737815.1. Taxonomy (NCBI): domain Eukaryota; kingdom Viridiplantae; phylum Streptophyta; class Magnoliopsida; order Asparagales; family Amaryllidaceae; genus Allium; species Allium fistulosum. The sequence goes on along the minus strand of CM060902.1, from coordinate 1,001,620,364 downwards.
AAATTTCTATCCACTTATGGAATCCATTTTTATTTGACTTTAACACTTAATAAAACTCATTTCAAAATTCCAATATTTTTAATTTATAAAAATATCAATTTTTATAAATCTATTTATATGAATTGTTTAAAATACTTCAACAATTCCAATTTAAACTACTTCATAATCTTTATCTATTATTTATTTCAAAAATAACATTCTTGTCGTATTTCACAAAAATCACAATTTTACTAACATTTAAAATTTTAACATTTATTTATTTAAAATAAACCAATTCAAAAATTTCAATAAAACGTATATTTCTACAAATCACTTTAAAAATCCTTTTAAATTAAAAGTCGTTATTTTTACATTTCAAAACTGAATCCAATGACGCAACAGCATCAATCAGTCCATCACAACAGTCAAATATCATATATCATCATATGATAACAGAATGTATCACAACATCTGAAAATAAATAACTACTGGTGAGGAATCCAGTTGGATCCCTCCAACCTGTTTCCCTGCATCCAAAGATGTTAGCACAATACCAATTCCGCTCCAGTACGGAATTATCGCGGTATATGGGTTTTTATAAATCCGCTTACTAACGGCGCAATAGGGTCTCATCCGCTATACGAGGCGGGAAATCAATCAATCCAATATATACATATGCCAATATGTATATACTGCTATATATATAGATATATCCTATCATATCTAATAGCACATTCAAACAGTCAATCATCAATCAATAACTGTAAATAATTCCACATTCAAATTTGAGTGAGAAAATCTCACCGTGATTTCAATTCCGTCCCAGCGTTTATTTCGAATAAATTAAACAGCCGTTTAATTTTATCCAAAATTTTCACTGACTCCAATCGCTTCCAATCCGGTTGCATCACGTAGTATTCGCGAATACGATTCCGACGCATTTGGTTTCGTCGAATTCCGACCTTGTATGGAAAAGATATACAATTTTAAAGTTTATACACATTATTACAAAACTAATTACAACTTAAATTTAATTTTTTTTTTTTTTATACCCAAATCCAACATCCACCGTTCACTTTTGAACAAGAAAATCTGGGCCACGTATTACTTCATCTTCCTCGTTCACGCGCGTCTTCTTCCCCAGGTCGTTTTACGTGAACAAACCCATAGGCACGCCGATTAGGGTTAGCAATCGCAGCCACCACACTCGACGAAACTCCATCACCTCCCCCCCATTCGAACGCCACCGACCCAAGCTACCCACGGCCAGAGCCTTGTCGAGCTCGGTCGTCTCTAGGTGGAGAAAAACGTGCCCGTTCGTGCGCGCGTTCTTGCCCTGTCGTGCCTCCATCAATGCTCCGATGATGATCTTGACCGTTGGATAAAAAGATCGTGTGATGCTCTACAATATTCGTTTAGGAAGTTTTAGGAAATATTGTGTGGATTGATCGATAATTGGAGGAGATCGATGGAGCTTCTCAGCCATTGGAAATGAAATAGGCGGCTGAAGTTATTTGAAACCCTAGTTTTTTTTTTCTTTTATTTTTTTGTGAATAAAATGGCCTATTTATAGAAAACGACGAACACTATTCATCCTGGAATTTCCGAACTCCGATTCGAGCGTGCCGGCTGACGTCCGTAAGGTTTACCCCGCGTTCCGAACGCAACGGAACTGTTGAGTCAAGATTTTTATAGAGTTTTGATTTCTGACAAAGGGATAAGCCGTGATCGACAAAAAGAAGTTATTCATTGTTTTAAAGAGACACAAAGAGCTCCATACATTAGAGGTTGATTATTTGGTATGTTAGTAGTGTTATTTATGTTAAAATCTATCCTCAAATAATCTCATACCTTCAATCTTTGAATACAAATGTATATATGTATGAGTGCACATTAACTGTGCAGTCTGGGCTAAACCGGTCGACCGGTTTAAAACAAGGCGGTCGACCGTTTTTGTCCAGAATGCACAGATAACGTGCACAAGTGTACATAACGTATATATATTCAAATTCCTGTCTACCGGCCATTTTTGACCTGTCGACCGTTTTCAAACAGAAAGCAACCTTTCGTACAGACACTTCCTTTTCTTCAACGGTTGCTTCTCTTTCTCTTCACCAATGATCATGACCTTTGTTTGTATCTTTTCACAAAGGGTTACAACTGTTTATTTCTTATATAAACATCATGAAATCATTATTCCAGATAAGGATAACCAATTCTATTATTCTAATCTCTATTCTATTGATCTCTGTCTTGAACTCTCAAACATTTCAATTGCTTATTGAATCATTGAAATTATTTCATATCTTTTGATTCAATTAAGTAATATACTTCCTTCAATCTTCACAAACATCATTCACTTACTTTGAGGATAAGATTATAGGAAGGGTGTACTACAAGTGACAAATCAGTGTTATCAAGAGCACAAGTTGTCAACGGCAATTGTATTTGTTTTTGTTGAAGTCCTCGGTGTTGTAAGAGGCACGAAATCCCGTTCGGCTGTTCGGGTGTTATAAACCTGTTCCTCCGGGTGAAGCGAGGTAGTTGGTAGTGAAATCCAGATAGAAGTCTGGGACTGGACGTAGGACGGGAGGTCCGAACCAGTATAAAAATCCCTGGTGTGATTTTTACAGTTTACTGCATTTACTATTCTATATCTGTGAATTGCTATATAGTTAGTCTATTGAATATTTACTTGTACAGCAATTGTAAATAACATTCCGCATATATTAGTCCATATTACACGATCCGTAATTAGTGTGCACAAGCGTACACACTTTCATTTGGTATCAGAGCATACACGCTTTCATTTGGTATCAGAGCACGGTCATCATATAACCGTAAAACCGTTATTTGATATATTCTTGTAATATGGCAAATAACGCAAGTACTAGCTCTAGCACTTACACGGAAGGTCAATCAACACAAAGACCTCCATTCTTTAATGGTCTCAACTATAGCTATTGGGCTACACGTATGTCATTTTTCATGCAATCAAATAGCTATGATGCTTGGAATGCTACTCAAAAAGAAATAGTAAATCCAACAACTGAATATTCAGAATGGACAACGGCTGAGAAAACAGCAGCAGCTGTAAATGCAAAGGCAATAAATATGTTGTTTTGTGCATTAGACCAAAATGAATATAACCGTGTTAGTATCTGCACTACTGCATATCAAATTTGGCAAACGCTGAAAACCACTCATGAAGGTACTAACAAGGTTAAACAAGCCAAAATAGCCATGCTGAAGAGTCAGTTTCAAAATTTCAAAATGAAACCGAATGAGACAATCAATGATATGTATTCAAGATTTCAAACTATTCATCATGCACTTATCGGATTAGGGCAAAAATATTCAGATTTTGATGTTGTTTCAACAGTCCTACATTCTCTGACTAGTGAATGGGAAGGAAAAGTATTAGCAATTGAAGAAGCTAATGACCTTTCCATCATGAAGCCAGATGAATTGATAGGAAATTTAATGTCCTATGAAGCAAATTTGCAGGCTAGAAAAGAACAGAAAGAAGAGAAGAAAAATGTAGCATTTCATGCTGAGAAAGATGAAAATGAATCAGATTCTGAAGATGAAGATTTGGCATTCATTGCAAAAGGATTCAAAAAATTCCTAAAATATCGAAAAGCCAGTCGTTACAACAAAAGGAAACCTGGATCAAACAAACCATCTTCATCAACTATAGAATGTTTCAACTGTCACAAAAAGGGGCACATGCAGAAGGATTGTCCAGAACAGAAGTCAGAAAATGATAAATTCAAACATAAGAAGGACAAGTCAAAGAAACGAGCCTTCTCAGTAACATGGGATGATTCAGACTCATCTTCATCAGAAAGTGAAAGTGATTCGGAGAATGAACAAGCTAATGTTTGTTTTATGGCAACAGAAGATGAGGTACAAATTCCTACATTTGATGAATTACTTGATATTAATTCTGAATTGATAGTGAAATATAAAGACATGAAACGTCAATTAAAAGTAGCGAAAGCAGATTTGAGTAGAGCAGAGTTTGAACGAGATATGTTAAAAGATGAGAAGAAAATATTAGAAGAAGAACTTGAAAAACTTCAAGAATCATCATCTAATGTTGACTCTCAACTATCTCTTTTGAGTCAAGAAATAGAAGCTCAAAAAGAGAAAAATGATGCTCTCACTACTGAAAATCATGAGCTTAAGGCAAAAGTTAAAACTCTGGACCTAGAAAAGGCGAGCTTACAAACTAAGTTAGATGACATTACTCAAAATGTTTCTAACTTTAACAAAGGTCGAGAAAATTTGACAAAGATCATTGAAAGTTCACAATCTGTTTCAAATAAACAAGGTTTGGGATATAAGAAACAAGAAACCAAGAAACATCTTGATAATGAAAGAAAAAAGAAAGTACAAAAGACTGAAGCTAAGAAAAATCTTAGTTTATTATATTCCAAACCAAAGCCAGTTGTGAAATTTCAGAAGAAAAATGTCAAGACTATCAAAATATGGGTTCCTAAAACAAATAACAATTTGATTAGGAACAAATATATTCAGAATTTCATGAATACTGTGCATTATAATTCTAATTATGTATATAAAGGGGATACCGGACCCGTATGGGTTTGGATTCCTAAGATCTAACTCTTAGGACCCTATAAAAAGTGGGTACCATGGTCTTAATTATATTTTTTGCAGGTACCACTTAAGAAAAGAGGAAAATGGATATTCTGGTCGATACATTCCTATATTATTCCATTATCTATTACTCCTTTTTGTCGATGACAAAGGGGGAGAAAGAGCTAACAATTATTTGCAGGAATATATATATATATATATATATATATATATAAAATACAGACAAAATCTCAGGGAGATCACATATTCAGGGGGAGATTCAGAACTTCAGATATATGTTGTCATCAATCAAAAAGGGGGAGAATGTTGAGTCAAGATTTTTATAGAGTTTTGATTTCTGACAAAGGGATAAGCCGTGATCGACAAAAAGAAGTTATTCATTGTTTTAAAGAGACACAAAGAGCTCCATACATTAGAGGTTGATTATTTGGTATGTTAGTAGTGTTATTTATGTTAAAATCTATCCTCAAATAATCTCATACCTTCAATCTTTGAATACAAATGTATATATGTATGAGTGCACATTAACTGTGCAGTCTGGGCTAAACCGGTCGACCGGTTTAAAACAAGGCGGTCGACCGTTTTTGTCCAGAATGCACAGATAACGTGCACAAGTGTACATAACGTATATATATTCAAATTCCTGTCTACCGGCCATTTTTGACCTGTCGACCGTTTTCAAACAGAAAGCAACCTTTCGTACAGACACTTCCTTTTCTTCAACGGTTGCTTCTCTTTCTCTTCACCAATGATCATGACCTTTGTTTGTATCTTTTCACAAAGGGTTACAACTGTTTATTTCTTATATAAACATCATGAAATCATTATTCCAGATAAGGATAACCAATTCTATTATTCTAATCTCTATTCTATTGATCTCTGTCTTGAACTCTCAAACATTTCAATTGCTTATTGAATCATTGAAATTATTTCATATCTTTTGATTCAATTAAGTAATATACTTCCTTCAATCTTCACAAACATCATTCACTTACTTTGAGGATAAGATTATAGGAAGGGTGTACTACAAGTGACAAATCAGTGTTATCAAGAGCACAAGTTGTCAACGGCAATTGTATTTGTTTTTGTTGAAGTCCTCGGTGTTGTAAGAGGCACGAAATCCCGTTCGGCTGTTCGGGTGTTATAAACCTGTTCCTCCGGGTGAAGCGAGGTAGTTGGTAGTGAAATCCAGATAGAAGTCTGGGACTGGACGTAGGACGGGAGGTCCGAACCAGTATAAAAATCCCTGGTGTGATTTTTACAGTTTACTGCATTTACTATTCTATATCTGTGAATTGCTATATAGTTAGTCTATTGAATATTTACTTGTACAGCAATTGTAAATAACATTCCGCCCATATTACACGATTAGTGTGCACAAGCGTACACACTTTCATTTGGTATCAGAGCATACACGCTTTCAGGAACAGGTTTCGAAAGCTAATTCGATCGTCTGTGTGAGATATGGCAATAAACGATCAATTTAAATTAAACCGATTTAAATTGATTTCGAGGCGTTTTGGCTTGCCCCGGACAAACGGTAAGTCCAAAAATTACGAAATTTGAAATCTTACAATAATATCACATTACGGATCCGATGAAACTGGTTTCGTCGAAATCCGACACCGTTTGAAAAATGACTATTTTAACTCGACGATTTAAAATTAAAACGATACCGATGCGTTTCGAGTTGCCACGGTCAAACGACAACTCCGATTGATACGAAAATTGAAATCCGATAATAACTAACTATTACGGATCCAATGGAACTGGTCTCGTTCAATTCTGAGACTGTTCGAAAATTGACTATTTTTACAGTCGATAATTAAATATTAAAATAATCGATTTTCACAATTTAACTCCAAATTAAATTCTGAAAGTTCAAAAATATTTCTATAACTCCAGTATGATTAAATAAAATTTCCCAAATCATTTTCAATCATTTTAACTCGATTTCCAATTATTTCTGGAATTTCACTATTTAATTTATCGATTTAATTAACCAAATTAAATCCAATATTCGAGAAATAAATCATTCGACTTCAAAATTCCATTTATTAATATTTAAAATTAATTAAATATCCGAATTTTAATTATCAAAAATTCTGGGTCGTTACAAATTTCCCCCCTTAAAAGAATTTCGTCCTCGAAATTACAAGTTAGGAAGAAAGGTCCTTAACTCGTCTATCATTTTCCACAGTTCAATAGTTTTATCAATTTTATCAAAACAAATCTTCCTACTAAAGATTCGTTATTTATTCAACTAAATTTCAACTTCAATTTTAAGTTTCAAACAACATTGTTTAACTTCTAAATTCAAATTCGAATTCAAATTCAAGTTTAAACTTTTAAAATTTTCTCAAAAATTTTCTAACGCCCTAAATTTTCGAAAAATTTCGCCAGCGTCTCCTTTGCGCGGCTAACGCGGCACGACTACAAAACGTCCCTACGGACTCTCAGATTTCAAAAAGAAAAAGAAAAAGCCAAGCGGCTAGAGAAATAAGTCATCAAATCTCATATTCGAATTCAAATACTTACCTTTTGTCGAGCCATTCAATTTATCTTCAAAATTAAATTCCAATTCCTTTATACCTGTATATCCTACTAGCCATAATATCTAGTTACAGCATTCAAACCATTTTGCACATTCAATTTCAAAGTTTTCAATATATACTTCTTACATCATTTTTAATTCTCTATTGAAGTTATATATTCAATTTCGTTCAATCTTTACATTTCAATTCCATTTGAATTCAATTCCAACATTTAATTGGATTCAGTTCAATTTCTGAATATTGAATTTTATTGATTAGCTTTCATTCATACTGCACCATTTTAAATTAGTTTCAGTTACTAATCCATTTCAATTTCTAATTCACTTATTCAAATTCGGTTTCAACATTCAGTTTTAATCTTATTCCCTTCATTTATTCAAATTTATTTACTCATTCACAAATTCTTTCATTTTCAATTTGAATCTCATTTCTATCAAATTCCAAATATTTTATAAGTCTTCGACTTATTTACATTTTGATTTATAAGATCATTGATACATTCACCTTACTAATTTCATTCCATTAGAATTCTATTTTCAATTATAAATTCATATTCACAATTTCATTTCATTATTGAATTTTAAATTTTCAATTACCTTCTTGAATTCTATTCCAAGTTATAAATTCATTTACAATTTGAATTTTATTCCAATCAGATTTCAATATTTTATAAGTTATCAATCTCATAATATTTCATAGATATCTTTATATTCCAGAGTCTTTTCAACTTTTTCAAAAACCATTTTGAAATCAATTCAATTTATCCTTTGAATTTCTAAAACAAAATCCAAATTTTCAAAACAACTTCCATTTTAAAATAATCGGCAGCAATTTCTCTTTTGGAACCCCGAAAATGAACACCAACGATGCCGCGGTCATCATCGAAGTTATTTTCCAGCGACCGAAAAGAGTTTAGAGCTTTTCATTCCTTCAAAACATTTTTCAAAACCCTTGAAATCCATTTTCAAATCAAAAATGCTTTAACTTTCCAAATCTCCAAAATTTTCAAATTCTTTTCAAAACATTTCCAAATACTTCTCTGGAATTCCGTTTAAATTACAATTCACATTTATAATTCATATTCTTTAAATTTCATTCATATGTGAATTTATTTCTTTACTTTGGAGTTTCGGTTTGAATTTCTTATCCAATTTCAAACTTAATGATAGCATTTCAACATTATCACTTTCCTAACATCCATGCAACCATATACTATAATATTTCATAGAAAAACATTTCTTTTATATACAAAAATAATTTTGGGTAAAATCATTTCATTCACCCTATTTAAAACAATACTGTGCCGAATTGTTCTATATAAGTGTTTAGAGATCCCTATCGATAGAGTTGTACGGACAATACCGACCAGAATCCATATACCACTCAATAAACCAATCATCACAATATAAAACAATTTTATATTCACTAACAAATACGCACTCGTATCTATTATTACACTCAACTCATTCTAGAGTACTACTGACTCTATCTCTAATGAGTAACACCCAACAGAGCAGGGTTGTCGCTTAACCATATGCTCTGATACCACTTGTAACATCCGAAAATTTTCGACTTTCGAAAATTCAACATCGATACTCACTTTATCGACTGCTGAGCCATCGAATGCCAGAAACCCGAAAAGTTATGGTTTTAAGAAAAAGAAAAAGTAGAAGAAGAAGAAGGTAGAAGAAAAAGAGAAGAAAAAAAAGAAGAACAACACATCAGAACAGAAACAGAAACAATATCAGAATCTCACATATCGCAGCGGAACAATATACAATAGATAAATGAATATCATTTAAAACAAAAGAATTATATCTGTTATTACATTACATCACATCATATCATCAGAATCAATAAACAACAATGGACAGTTATATAAACTTGTCCTCATACAGAATACACAGCGGAATAAATACTATCAGATACAAATACTACGTCTCGTCCTCCAGCTTATCTCCAAAGCTCCAGAATATCCAGAATATCCTGATAATATAACTCTAGGCTGCCCGTGTGGAAATTTGTGGGCACCCAGAGTTTAGAAGGGAAACAATAAACTCCGAGTCAGTCATGGTGACTGGTGTGAGATCGTAAAACAGTTATTCTTTTTAAAAATAAACAACAGATAACTTTAAAGTCAATTCGAAATGCTTTTGGAAAATGAAACTACCATAAGACCTCCCACCACACACACAATGCAAACGCAGACTTGGAGGAGATTTCTTCTTATGATAGTCAAAGATGCTTACTACGCAAAATCAAATTCTTTTTTGATATTATTATTAGTGCATAGTGGAAAACATTTCGAAAGTAGAATATTAATCTTAGCCAGCATAGGTACCATTATATTATGCCTGCTATAGCTGCCTCCTGAGGAGACAGGTTATACAATTGAAATCGTAAAGGCTCGTATTGTTTCTTTGGATTTCCAACAAATGGTCAGGCTAAGGAACTTCCTATCCACGATGGGTACGTCCCTGGAATAGACGACCCGAGAACCTAACCGGATCTCTGCCAACACAAGGCCGGGTTACCTCTGCAAAAATAGGTAACTACTGACACGCGTATGCCATCCCCCGATCGTCACCGATCTTCCCGAGGATCCCCGATTTCCAACAAACCACATAGAAAATAATAATGCAGTAACCACAGAGGTTAAGTATCTGGGCTCCATACCATGATACCACCTTTATCCAGAAGGAATGACATACACTAAGGGGCGCTACTCCCTAGAACCTTGCTGCATTCGTCCTGTTTCGACCATTTCCGGGGTGTGAGGCTCGACGAAGTCTCGTCCACAAAGCTACGCTTTCTACAAAAAAGCCCTGCTTCGGGTCAAACAAAATGATCAACCTATGATCACAAAGATATAAGATCAAACAAATGATCATATCACAAATGATCAAACACTGATCATTTCACAGCAACACTCAGTATGCCACGTTACCAAATTGGGATATATCGCTGATAAATTTCAACTACATAACCTCTGAGCTCGTACGTCTCAGAGAAGGGTGTTAAGCTAAGAGAATAAATTCTCCGCCACCAACAGAAATGTATTTGAAAGAAATCAGCTTTACATCTCAAATTGTAACGTCAGACACACAATCCATACAAGTCTGTTCCGGGATCGAACAGAACCGAAGGCACTTCTCACGAAGCCCTTGCATTTCCGGATAATTTTCAATCACGTCAGGACTTCCCGTCACTAAGGGTGATAAAACCTCTAAATCGAAGATCAGTCGATGTAGAGTAACTCGACGGTAATCCTTTCGTTTTCAAAAATATCCGGTCTTCAACACCGGTCTTCAAATGCGATTCATAACGACGTATCACATATTCGGAATGGGTTATTCGACCCCATGGTCCTTTCCCGGCTAACCCGAATAGTGAGCGATTATTTAAAAATAAGTGTGGCATTCAAATTCATCCAATTCACAACAAATACCTACCTAAAGGTAATTATTGATAGTCGGTTATTTAACTATCAAGAAAGATGCGCAACATCATCAGATTCCAAATAATTTTCCCAAATTATTTTATCTTCCAAAATATCTTTACTAGATATATAATTTCCACACTTAACCGTTTTGAAAACAAATTTTCAAATATTCAATTTCCACATTTCATTTTATCCTTTAAAAGATAAAATCTCAAAACAGTTCATTTCATATTGGAAAAGCATTTCCATACTTATTTAATAATAAGTATTTCACAAATCATTTATTTTCAACATTTGAAAATATTCGATATACTTAAATCAATATTAAGTATATATTCATTCTTTATGGAAATCATTCTTTAAACACATTTTATTTGAGTCAAAACGAATGTTACGTAAAACATCGTTACGACGACTCAAAATCACTAGTATAGGGATTCGGAATTTAGATAGATATATGAATCCCAATACCATACAAAAATATTTCCTTTCGGAAACCATTTACTATAACAACAGTGTTATAGTCCATCATTTCCTTAAATTCCTCGAAAACGTCTATTTCAACAATAAATGTTGAAATCTATGATTTCGGTAATTCACACGTTTTAAAACATCTTTTAAAACAACTTCATTTAACAATATTCCTTTTCCCAAAACATATTGATTTTATTCAATAATATATATTTACTGTCCAAATTCGTGAATATAATCACTATCCCAATTTTAACAATTTCTACACATTTAACTTAAAAGATAATTCGCTGTCCAAAATCACGAATATATCTCCTTTAATAACTTCAATGTTAAATTTATCAAATTCTATTGATTTTTAATTTATAAAACAATGTTTATAAATCCCATTTTCTATTTATAAAACTTCGATTTCTAAATTATCCAATTCAACTTATATAACTCAATTATATACCGGAAGTCTATATTATAAGTTAAGAACTTATAATTCATTTATTTACAACATCTATTCATTTCTCATCTAAATGTCAAAATCCGATTTATAAGATAATTGCTTATAAATCTTTTTGTTTTACAAAATCTATTCATTTAATAACTTCCCAATTTATAAATCTATAAATTTCTATCCACTTATGGAATCCATTTTTATTTGACTTTAACACTTAATAAAACTCATTTCAAAATTCCAATATTTTTAATTTATAAAAATATCAATTTTTATAAATCTATTTATATGAATTGTTTAAAATACTTCAACAATTCCAATTTAAACTACTTCATAATCTTTATCTATTATTTATTTCAAAAATAACATTCTTGTCGTATTTCACAAAAATCACAATTTTACTAACATTTAAAATTTTAACATTTATTTATTTAAAATAAACCAATTCAAAATTTTCAATAAAACGTATATTTCTACAAATCACTTTAAAAATCCTTTTAAATTAAAAGTCGTTATTTTTACATTTCAAAACTGAATCCAATGACGCAACAGCATCAATCAGTCCATCACAACAGTCAAATATCATATATCATCATATGATAACAGAATGTATCACAACATCTGAAAATAAATAACTACTGGTGAGGAATCCAGTTGGATCCCTCCAACCTGTTTCCCTGCATCCAAAGATGTTAGCACAATACCAATTCCGCTCCAGTATGGAATTATCGCGGTATATGGATTTTTATAAATCCGCTTACTAACGGCGCAATAGGGTCTCATCCGCTATACGAGGCGGGAAATCAATCAATCCAATATATACATATGCCAATATGTATATACTGCTATATATATAGATATATCCTATCATATCTAATAGCACATTCAAACAGTCAATCATCAATCAATAACTGTAAATAATTCCACATTCAAATTTGAGTGAGAAAATCTCACCGTGATTTCAATTCCGTCCCAGCGTTTATTTCGAATAAATTAAACAGCCGTTTAATTTTATCCAAAATTTTCACTGACTCCAATCGCTTCCAATCCGGTTGCATCACGTAGTATTCGCGAATACGATTCCGACGCATTTGGTTTCGTCGAATTCCGACCTTGTATGGAAAAGATATACAATTTTAAAGTTTATACACATTATTACAAAACTAATTACAACTTAAATTTAATTTTTTTTTTTTTATACCCAAATCCAACATCCACCGTTCACTTTTGAACAAGAAAATCTGGGCCACGTATTACTTCATCTTCCTCGTTCACGCGCGTCTTCTTCCCCAGGTCGTTTTACGTGAACAAACCCATAGGCACGCCGATTAGGGTTAGCAATCGCAGCCACCACACTCGACGAAACTCCATCACCTCCCCCCCATTCGAACGCCACCGACCCAAGCTACCCACGGCCAGAGCCTTGTCGAGCTCGGTCGTCTCTAGGTGGAGAAAAACGTGCCCGTTCGTGCGCGCGTTCTTGCCCTGTCGTGCCTCCATCAATGCTCCGATGATGATCTTGACCGTTGGATAAAAAGATCGTGTGATGCTCTACAATATTCGTTTAGGAAGTTTTAGGAAATATTGTGTGGATTGATCGATAATTGGAGGAGATCGATGGAGCTTCTCAGCCATTGGAAATGAAATAGGCGGCTGAAGTTATTTGAAACCCTAGTTTTTTTTTTCTTTTATTTTTTTGTGAATAAAATGGCCTATTTATAGAAAACGACGAACACTATTCATCCTGGAATTTCCGAACTCCGATTCGAGCGTGCCGGCTGACGTCCGTAAGGTTTACCCCGCGTTCCGAACGCAACGGAACAGGTTTCGAAAGCTAATTCGATCGTCTGTGTGAGATATGGCAATAAACGATCAATTTAAATTAAACCGATTTAAATTGATTTCGAGGCGTTTTGGCTTGCCCCGGACAAACGGTAAGTCCAAAAATTACGAAATTTGAAATCTTACAATAATATCACATTACGGATCCGATGAAACTGGTTTCGTCGAAATCCGACACCGTTTGAAAAATGACTATTTTAACTCGACGATTTAAAATTAAAACGATACCGATGCGTATCGAGTTGCCACGGTCAAACGACAACTCCGATTGATACGAAAATTGAAATCCGATAATAACTAACTATTACGGATCCAATGGAACTGGTCTCGTTCAATTCTGAGACTGTTCGAAAATTGACTATTTTTACAGTCGATAATTAAATATTAAAATAATCGATTTTCACAATTTAACTCCAAATTAAATTCTGAAAGTTCAAAAATATTTCTATAACTCCAGTATGATTAAATAAAATTTCCCAAATCATTTTCAATCATTTTAACTCGATTTCCAATTATTTCTGGAATTTCACTATTTAATTTATCGATTTAATTAACCAAATTAAATCCAATATTCGAGAAATAAATCATTCGACTTCAAAATTCCATTTATTAATATTTAAAATTAATTAAATATCCGAATTTTAATTATCAAAAATTCTGGGTCGTTACAGAGAGGTTGCCTTCTCCACCACCAAACAGTTGATCATAGAGATCAATTAATGTAATTAGAAATGCAACGATGGACATTCGTCCATATAAGTTGTCCAAGAATAGGACAAACCAAAGGTACTCTTTTACCACATCCTGTTGGGAATTACCCCTAGGATCAGTAGCGAGAAGTCCTTGTATATCATAGATTTTTATAACCAAGCACTACTTCCACCATATATGTAATATGCATCGCGGGTCTAGTGGCAAGTAGCCCTACATCATGAAGATCTCCGTCTTCAAAATCATCATCATAAAACTGCACTTTCGAACGCATACATTGGTCTGAAGTGGTTCTTGGATAAATCCGACGTCGGTCTCTCCGGACCAACAACGATAAAGAGGCCCTCAATCTCATACAGAAACCAAGTCTCGTAGACTTATCACGTTTCCAACTCTCAACTTGCTATCCTTCGCCCAAGAAGGAAGCCCGGTAGATCGGAGTACCATAAACACTCCACACTACTCGAATCAACACTCTCAATCCAAACGATCCAAGCCTAGTCAGTCGGCTTCACGCTAAGTGCATGACTAATCAGTTCCCACATCAAGTCAAGGAAACCAAAAATGGCTAAATTTGATAGTCAGTTATTTAACTATCAAAGCAACAAACAATATCTAGCACATAAGCAGTCAACAAGCCCATTTAATTAATCTTTTATTAATTAAATCAATTTCAAAATATTCAAATTTCAAATTATCTATAAAAAGATATATCCTCAAAACCATTTCAATCCTTTGATATTGGAAAACATTTCCATATACTTATATCAACAGTATAAGTACATTTAATAACACCATCATTTTGTAGACACGCCAAATAGATTTCTACAACTGTACAACTTCAGAGTTCGTACGCCTCCGGATGGGTGTTAATTATAAGAAGCAATGCTTCCTATACGACCAAGCCTTGAGTACAATCATAAGAACCCATTCGTGTATTTCATATTGGAAGGTCAAAACACAATTTATTGGGTCAAAACGAATGTTGCATAAAACACCGTTACGAAAACCCAAAAACACTAGTATAGGGATTTGATTGATTATATATATCACATATACCATATAAAACATTTTCTTTCAAAAATCATTTACTATAACAACAGTGTTATAGTCCATGCCTTCCATACTTCCCCGAAAACGTCTATTGCAACAAAAATGTTGAAATCTATGTTTTCGATACTTATCACATTTTAAATCATTTTTCAAACTATTAAATTCCATTTGAAATTATTACTTTCAAAACTTTTATTTTTAAAGATTATCGCTTCAAAATCATTAACTTCATCAAAAGTATTACTTTTAAAATTTTCCTTTAAAAGGTTATTTCACTCTTAAGAACTTGAATGTATTTCCTTTATATAAAAATCCATATTTAAATCTCAACATAAACCATTTCCATATTTGTAAAACTATGTTTTTAACTCTTCTTTCTATTTTGTAAAACTTCTATTTTATAAAATATCTTTATTTATAAAATTCTATTTATAAATCGTTCTTTTATAAAAACTCATTTTACTATCAAAATCCACTTATAAAATCCATTTCTTTATAAATCTAATTTATTTATAAAATCCATTTATAAATCCATTTACCAAATCAATTTCAAATCCATTTACAAATATTTACAAATTCTGATTATAAATCTATTTCATTGTTTATAAAATATCACTTTTATAAATCCTTTTTATAAACTATTCAAAAATCTCTATTTAAAGTATTTCTCAAAACTATACTTTCATAACATCAAAAATAAAACTTGTTATTTATTTAAAAATAAACTCATTCCTTTTAATAATTTAAAAATTATTAAAACAAACACTTCCAAAATCACTTTGAAAATCATTTCAATTCAAAATCACTATTTTATAGTATTTCAAATACTAAAAATATGGCACAGTGCTACTATAGCACTAAATAATCAAAAACAATCCATGTCATCAAATATGACATCCAACACATCATATATCAAAATATATAAAAATTAAAATCAACAGTGTGACGAATCCTGTTGGATCCCTCCAACCTATCCCCCTGCATCACATACAGTAGATAATCAAATAATATAAATCAACCGCTTCAAGGTGAGATCGTATAAAAAGGGTTATCCACTTATACACGGGAACTTAATAAGGTCTCATCCGCTCTAATAGGGGGAATATATCCAAACCAACTAATAAATAGTAAATCACCCAAACAATCAAAAACAGCATATATAAAATTATCCTCACTTATATAAAAATATAAGTGGGCCAGAGAGGTGAGTTAACTTACAGAAATTCCAGAAATCGCCAAAGAATTCCGGTTGAATTAAAATTGATCAAACGTTCAATTTTAGCCCAAATTCCTACTAGCTTCGAATTCATCCAATCCAACTCCATATCTTAGTACTCACTAATACGATCGCAACACTACTGTCGAGTTCGATTTGGACCTCGTACGAAAAAGTTATGAATTTACGAACGATTGAAATAATTAAATTATCATTAACTTAAAAATTAATATACTTATTTAAATTTGTCGTCACCCTCTCACCTTCATCGTTCCTAGGCTGCAACCAAACCCATCAACGCCGACCTTCCCTTGATTCTCACGCCTTCATTATTGCGTTGGAAATC
Organism: Allium fistulosum; assembly: GCA_030737815.1. Classification (NCBI taxonomy): domain Eukaryota; kingdom Viridiplantae; phylum Streptophyta; class Magnoliopsida; order Asparagales; family Amaryllidaceae; genus Allium; species Allium fistulosum. The sequence continues at coordinate 1,001,603,681 of CM060902.1, read as the reverse complement.
GATCCAATGCCACTAACAACTCCGCCATATCGAGTCACACCTCCGACCACCCTCTGGCCAAGCTCGGTCAACCAAAATTCCCCCCACGACATGCCCTAGTTCAAACGAACGCGCTTCAATTCTGCTTCCATCCGTCGACGATTCAGCGATCCAACCGTTCATTACGTAGAGCTCGTCGAGCTCTATGACTTTCCTTCTCACGCCTCGGCCTTTCGCTGGGTGAATGATGAGAAATTGAGGGAGGAACTTGGGCTATTTTTAGCCATTGGAATTTAATGGCGGTTGCAAACTAGATAGGGTTTTTAGTTTTGCAAAATGAAAATGTTTAGGTCCTTATAAAGAAAATTTCATAGCACTATTCATTGTTGAATTTTCGAACTCCAAACAAAGCGTGCCGCTTGGAGTTCTATAAGTTATACCCCTATTTCGAGCACAATGGAACTAGTATCGGGTCCCAATTCCATCATATATAGAAAATAGCTTTTCAAAATCAAATTATATTAATTTAAATTCCCTTAATTAATTTCTATGCATTTCGAACTCACACGACCAAACGATACATCTGATCACCTTGAAATTCAACAGCTTGCTATTACGGATCCAATGAAATTGATTTCGTCAAAATCCGAGACAGTGGGCCAGAAGGCTATTTTCAAAAATTAATAAAAACGAGTTATTTCCAAAATTAGTTTAATCACTTTTAAATCCAATTTAAAAGTTTACTATCTCCATTATTGTTTAAACAGAATTTAAATCAGTTTTTGAAATGATTTTTGCCCACATTAAATTCAAGATTCAATGATTTAAACAATTCCAAATATTCAAATTTAACAATTTAATTGTCAAGTAAATCGTATTTGAAATATAAGTTATTTAACTTATAATATTAACTTTTCAATATTTAGAATCAATTAAATATTCCAAACTTAAACGACTGAAATTCTGGGTCGTTACACGTATGTTATGATTTTATACGGAAGACATATTTCTTATTTAAATAATACCGCCCAAGTACAATTATGGTAAAGCTTGAGATTTTCATTTTACCGGACATTTTTTGTTCAGACCCACTCCTCATTACAACATAGATTAGAGAGAGTGATGCTGAGTTAGAAAACAAAGGCGGGGATGAAGACTTTTGGAAATTATCTATCTATTTATGCTTTTCAATTATTTTTATTGTACCCAGTTCAAACAGTTATGTTATTTTGAAATATTGTACTATGGAGGCTTTGTAGACATTTTGTAATATTTAACATGTTATGTTTCGAAAATGGTTTTATATATGAGATGAGTACTTGTTTCTGATATTACATTTTATCCATTCCACCGTGAGATTCTGAAAGTATAGATAGATAGTTCTATGTACTATGTATTGTTTTTAATTTTATCAACCTAACAACTCGCTTTAAGATGGGCCTAGGGTTCGATGGGCTTTTATTGGATTGAAATTTGGTTTGTTTCTGGGTGGGTTATTACATCTGGTATCAGAGATTAGTTTACCTAATCAACGGGGATATGTATACCTATGAGTCGCGTATTTATTGTTTTTGAAAGAAATTTTCAAAATTCTACTATATATATAAATATACTTAATTTGAATTTACTCTGTAATTTCTGACAATATAAGTAGTTGTGACCATGTTCCAAAAGGATGGGTGAGGTGCAACATCCTCCACTTGGAGGCCCAAAACTAACGGGTACGGATGTTGCAGTAATCCATGGTTATTAATCCTCGGCGAACCAAATACGGTAATGTTAGATACATTGATATGATGAAAACACATGGATATGGAAAATTTTAAAATCAACAAACAAATTTCTCATTCCATATCAAATCATTTCAAATTCATTACATAATCCCAATATGAGAACCACGTTTAGAGAAAATATAATTATTACAACATACGCCAAGAGAGACATATGAAGATGCCCCCTGGATGATCGGAGTATATACCTAGGCAATTAAACAACTTTGCCTTTACAACAAAACACAATGGAATCAAAATAAAAAAGAACTCTAAATAGTTACCATACCTCATGCACGTCTTCGGAAGCTTATTCATCTGAAGAGGTACCTGAAAACCTCAACTCTCAAACTACTCAAAATCAATTGAGCACTCGAGAGGTTAAGGAAAAAACATAAACTTTGAGTCAGACATAAAGCCTGGTATTAATAATAATCTTCTATCTCAAACCAATTAGATATCAAGTGAGACTATGCTGCTTAGCAAAATGGGTTTTCCCCTCACTAGTATCTTATCTAAAACTTTATAAAAACCATATACTATGCTCCTGCATCCACAATGGTTAAAACATAGCATTTCAAAATATTCTGATGATATGCAAACAAGTAAATTAATTCTAGATTACCCATCCCCATTCATTTTTGACTATTTATCTCAGTTATAGTTTCTAGGGTCATTATTAACCTATTAGTCTTCATGGGCCGACTAATAACCTATTTAATGTTTATGGACTCCTTGTCCAGTTTCATAGTTTTCATTGGATCACTAAGAACCTATTGGCCCCTGCCAATAACTTCATTATTTCTTGGGTTCTCCCTGAACCTATTGGTAACTCCAATATCTTCCCTCTTATCCTAGTTTTCATGGGCTGACTAAGAACCTATTAACTTCTGTCAATAACTTAATCCAGATATAGTTTTCATGGGTTCACTACAAACCTATTGGCCCCTTCCAATACTCTTTCTAATCATAGTTTTCATGGGTTTACTATAAACCTTTCTATCTGACAACTTCTTTAACTAGTATTTAGGCATCCTATATTCTGGTCTAGCTGACCTCCTGGATGCAATTCTACTCATTCAGGAGTTAAGTCAATTATATTCACTAGTGGGTCAACCCAGCTAGTTATTCTGCCCCTTTTCCCCAAATTATAGTTATAGGTCCATATTAAAGTGAACATGTAAACTAGAAGAAGCAAACATATTAACATAATTATCACCAACATCTATGGTTTAATATCCTTGAAACCATTTTTCATATAAAACATGGTTAATCCCTTTAACCTATTATTTTATCAAGGAAAGCTTCCTCAAAACTCCAATTTAAAAGCATTTAAAAGCTCTTTTATAATGTCATGGGTTTTGCCTTTAAAAATTGAGACTGGGTTCTTTGTTTTGAAAACTAAGGCTTTCGAAACCTTTAACCTTTACTTTCGAAACCATTGGGAAAACTTCCTTTCGAAAGTATTCAAATCTTCTTTTCAAAATACTAGGCACCTGCCATTTGAAACACGTTAAAACCTTCCTTTCAAAACCTTTCAAATGTATTAAAGCATTACCATTCAGTTATAGAAGCATAGCTTCGAAACCATTTGAAAGTATCCCTTTCGAAACCATTGGGTTTAATTTAAAACATATCTTATTGGGTCTAAGTGAATACAAGCGAAAGTACCCCTTTTGAAACCATTAAAATGAGTTTGGGGAAAAATAGATGGCTTCGGCAGCATCCTTTCGAAAGCAAAAAACATTTAAGTAAACATTTGAAGGATAGTTTCAAAACCTCTTTCGAAGCCATTACCTTCGAAACCCTTGAATTCTTCCGAAAGCTTTAGGAAAGTGGCTTAGTATACGTTTAAAACAATGGCTACCTTTTGAATTGGTTGATGATTTCAATCCATTCGAAAGTCATAGGGACGGCAGAAGGTTTAGACTTGGTCGAAACTACTCTTTTCGAAAGCATTGATTTTTAACTAAGTAACTCATTCGAAAGCTACTATTTAAACAAGTAGCAGCAACCAATTTCGAAAGCAATTTAAAAAGACCCCTTCAAAAGCATCTGTTTTGACTCCTTCGAAAGCATTTAGTAAAAACAGGCAAGCACATACCTTTAGGAAGTAAAACAAAGGTTTTGACCCCCATCGAAAGCTATGTTTCGACACCATGCCTTCCTCCCTTCTCCAATCCACTACGAAACAACATTGTGATACCTTGTGTATTGGTTTCAGCTTAGTTGGTTTCAACCTGGTAGGTTTTGACTTGGTTAAAGGTGGAAGCATAGGGTCGAAAGGTGGCTTCTAAAATAGGCGAAACCCACTTTTCTGGTAAAGACTGATTTAATGTCATTTAAAGTAATTACTTTATAACTAACCTACCTATTTGTAAACATTTAATTGGTTGTCATAAACTTTTCAAATTCTTTACCAAAATAACTGCTGAATAATTTCAGACCTAAACAAAGATTAATATAACAAATAAGCCCTTCTATTAGGCAAAACAATTGAATTATTTTAGTCCTCCTTCTAAAATAATTTAATTTCTATAGTAAATCACTTAGGAAAAATCCCCAAAAAATTATAGAAATTCACTTTCAACAAGTTATCTAATATACAAAAATTTCAGACCCTAATTCATCATACAATAATCGAAATTAATTTCTAAACCCAATTATTCATATTTTTCTTTGAAAATTCATAATAAATTTTCCATAACTTGGAAAATTATAAAAATTAAAACTCATATCCAAAATCATGTTTTTCATAACGTATAATTTCTTCATGGTATTCAAAATTCATTATAATTGATTTTACCCTTAAAACCGGTAAAATAATTATCAAACTATTTTGTTTGAATTAAACATGTCAAAATCCAAGCATATCATCAATCAAAAATCATCATACCAATGGATTTGATCTTAAACCCAAAAATCAAATAATCATAAAACAAAATAGAGATGATTTAGATTATTATTCACCTTGATTAGGATAAGGACTTTGAGATTTGATGGAGATTAATCTTCCTTACTTAAATTCCTTAGCTTTAGATTGATTTTCTCTTCTTTTCCTCTAAGTAATGGTCGGCTCCTCTTTTGATTTACGTTTGTTTATGTTTTGTTAAAATGAACGTATATGGGAATAAAACGAGAATATATGGTAATGCTGTGGAAATTTCCTGATAAGCCCTTGCATTAATTGTTTCCTTCTTAATTAACAATTAAAACCATTTATAAGTCCATTTATATCATTGAGCTCGACTTCTAATTTATTTTCAAATCTCAATTCCCTTATCACTCTAATATTTACATTATTCTATTTAATTTATCTAATTAAATCTCCTGAATAATGTTATTAAAAATTAGGGGTGTTACATGAGGCGAATATGGGTTCGGAAAATATAAAGTAGGAATTGGGCGACGTAGGTCATATTGTAAGGAATGTAAGAGGAAAAGATTGCGACTCTAAAATTAATAGGGCAACAAGTTTGCAATAAATAGGAAGCTACAATAATTTAGTTAGGATACAAGTGGACTAATTAAAGAGACTGTTAGGGTAGTTCTGGTAGGATAATAAGAAAGATTGGAATGAACAAATAAATGTCTTTAGGGATTGTCAGGTTAAAATAGTGTTCATTTATTACAAACAATCAATACTTATAGAAATTGCAAATAAGTACATCGGGTAGTAGTTAAATACTATGAGGTAGTATAGTTGTAAACATCTAGAAGTAAGGGACTAAAGAAAAAGAAAATGTAATAGATAAAACAATTATTAAGAAGTCGTTGTTTTGAAAAAGATTTATAAAATCTAACTCCACGTAAGGATTTGATAAAAAGATATTCATCGGAAATTTCCTTGAAGTGTTTTGAATAATTTTTTCAAAGGATTTATTAAGAAATTGTTTTGATAAAAAGGTAAGAAAATTTGGAAAATCATAACTTAAAAAGAAGTCGTGGAGTCAAAAGTTCCGATTAAAAAGGTTTTTGGCAAAAAGGGAGTTTTTCAATTTTGAAACTCTTAGTCTAAAATTTTGTTAGGCTAACAAGTTTCCAGTTTAAAGATTTTCGATAAAGTGATTTTTCTTTTTGAAATAAATGTAAAATAGAGCGTACGTTGGACATGATGATTTTTTCTATTTTATAAATTTGGAAGTTCTTTAAAATTCTTCCTTTTAAATGGAAATGAAACTTGGTTAAAAATGATGAAGAAGTCATTTAAGTAGGAAAAATTTAAACAAAGGTAATAGTGGGATATTTGGATAGGAATAGCGCTAGGAACGTATAAAATAGGATTAGCAATCTAGTTAGAGCTAATGTAGGAGAGAAATAATGAGAATGGAAGAGGAAAACGCCGGGATATGAGTTTACCTTGTCTACTCCAAGTTTTATTGCTTAAAGCTATAGAAGATGTTTTTGAATATTTTGAACTAAAAGACTAACTTCTAAAGGCATAAATATTTGATGTAGAAAGTTTTTGAAAAAGGGAAATTTCTTTGCTTTCTTTTGGGATTAAATAATCCTTTTTGAAATTTTTGATGGTTTGATTTCGCAATTGGGTTTTTGAATGTTTTGGGTTAAAGATTCTACTTTTAAAAAAGTAAGTCACTGAAGCAAAATTATTTGAGAAAGGAAATTATTTTACTAAGAAATTTTAGAATCTTTAAATTTAAGGTTAAGAATATAGCAAAATGTTTTGAAAGTTGTGAAAACTTGGGTTCAAATATTTTTGGAAGGTTTTGTCAAAATGTTTAATAAAAATGGAATAGATATATGGAATAAAATAAAACAAGATTTTTATATGTTTTTTAGAATTCAATTCCCCAAGCAGTTTTTGAAAGTTGAAAATTCTTTTGAAAAGTATGCTTAAAAAGTTTTCTTTTAGGATGTTGAAATTCTTTTGCAAGTTTGAATTTCAAATGTCGCATACTAGCATAATGTGGATTTCTATGTTTACATTTTATGGAGTAGATAAGGGTCACTATCTAAGTAAAACGGATTTCAGAATATGAATAAAATAAGAATAGTATGTACAATCTTATTTAGAAATTTGAAATCAGTCCCAAGGACTTATCTTTACTACTAATAATGAGAGTTCCTTGAACATGATTCAAATGTTTCTTTTTGAAGTTCCAAAAATGCCCTTCCTTCTGTCTTATTTCGTCCATATCTATTCGCATATGCGAACGCGACTCACCGCTCATCCACCCCAGAAATCAAACGCCTCCTCCTACTAAATCGCTCGCATCACTCATCCTCCTCATCTCCAATCTCTAATCGCCAGTGCGATTCACCGCTATTCTCCTACTACGTCGACCGACGCTGTTGCCCTAGATCAAATCTGCACTACCCATACGCTAACCCTATTCGATTACTCAATAATCTCAGTATTCCACATCTTTGCATGCTTTCGATTGTGATTTAGGTACATTTTTCTTTCTACTTTAATCGGTTCACTCGAATCTTTCACATTCGTTCGCTAATTTTCACCTTTTAGTTTCAAAACTCTACTACTTGCCATCAATCACAATTGATTGATATTTTTACTGCTTTTTGCAGCTTCGACCTAATGTTTACCTAACCTCCACCTCTTTTGACATGCACTGCTTGGATCTGTACTCAATTGTAATATATTTTGTATATGATTGACTTATTTTGTCACTTTAGATATTATCAAATTATGTATGAGTTATCTGCAAACGTTCATCACTTGAGATTGAATAGCGTTATAATATATTTTATTTCTATCTGCTTTATTTACTGATTTAAGGAATGCGTTGAATTAAATTTTTTTAATGTTTGAATGTTTGTTTAATAGATAAAAAAATGTATGTATTTTAGACATTTAATTCACAAATAATTGATATTGTTATGATAGTTAAGAAATTTACATGTCTTATTTGCTTACCTGTAGTTCCAACAGGATTGGTCATTTTAAACCATTCAAAATTTTAATATAAGTTTTTAATTAATTCAGTTCTTGATGTGGTAGGCTTATGATTGCTGGATTCTGAATTAGTGTTAAAATGGGAACTACTCATATCACATGGTTGTTATAATACGTAAGTTTTCTTTTTATTTCAATTATTAACATCTCTTTTATTGTTAATAATTGAAAATATGCAATTAATCTGGTATTAATAAAATAAATCATCATACTACTCTGTTTTTTTGATGTATCATGCATACTGGAAAACATAGACACTCGACAATTTGCATGCACTTTTAAGATGTAACTAAGCCCCATTATACATTGGCTTTGTGTTTTCCTAATCTATCTTTATGTCTTCATGCACACACTGAAGAAAAAAAGCAGAAAATACATTAACTTTTGTGATTAACCAGAAAAACATCCTCTTTAGATTGATGAGGTCGTTGGAAAAAATAAATCCAAATACAAAATCTTAATGTTTGGTAGTTATATGGGTATAACCCTTAAAAAGTTACAGGTTGCGCTGTAATCTGATGGATTGGATTAATTATCATATAAACCTTTATCATATTAATTCGCCAAAAAAGTTACATATTTCAAAACATGTATTGAATATTTTATTTCGTTTATACATGTCATATAATCCTTCTGTCTGTAGTAGTTAGTTTTGTGATCTTACAGTGAGATTATTTATTATGCTATCTATATGCATAGTTCATTCTACTATACATGCATGCATTCAGATTATTGATATTTTGTATTTAAGTGTCAGTTCAATCTTTTGAAGGTTAATAACTATTTTGTTAACTAGAACCTATGAATTTTGTGTGTGAATTTGACAAATTTTTGGTGGTGCAACTCGGTCGATTTTTTTTATATAGTATATATGTGTACTTTTGCCCATATATGTTTGTAGATTTTTGCATAGAAAACTCAACTTGCCTATTTGACTTAGCAATTGGAGTGTGAAAATCTTCATCTGTTTATGCAAATTTATGGCGATTCTACAACTGTATAGCCAAAACTTTATTAATGTGTGTACTCACCTGCATGGTTATTTTTGGCGATATATTTTTAGCATCCAATATCGATTTCTATGGTCCTAAGTAATTTACAATTGAGGCTTTTTCTATTATGTAGGGTATAACAGCCTTTTGTGATGATTGCTTATATCTCTGCTAATTGCTTCTATTCAAGCTTAGGTAAATTTACTTAATAACTGAGTTTATATTAATATATTTAGGTGACTTAGTTTTGTTTGTCATTATCCCGAATTTTTTTATCGTTAGTCAATTAGTGGATGACAATATTAAACTTTTTTAACATTAGTCGGTTTATATTGATAATTTACTACCTTCTACGTTTACTTTGGAATAATGATATTATTTCTCCTTTATATGTCCAATGTAAATTTACCATTTTCGTACAAATTAAAATTTATTTAAATTGATACCATTTATATCATAGTAATGCACTTTGTCATTAAGTTTAATATAAATCAATGATAAAGATTGAAGAATAGTGATGAAAGTTATAAATGAAAAAGACAAAACGACGTGTAGTATATAGTTTTAAATCCAAATGTAATTATATTTATCAAGTTTGTCTATTTTTAATGTCAAATATGTGATTTAATCATATTATGAAGTGATCTTTAAAATTTATCTAATTTCAACTACTCTAATCTATGCGGATGATGGAGATTTTGAATGGGAGAACAGGAACTATACCAAGATACAATAATTTTGGCATATCGTTGCCCACCTTACTTTAGTTTGTATCTAAAGTGGTCTGCACCGGAGTCATGTATTTCCTTGCTTCCCTATGTGTTAGTTTGTATCTAAATTTTTCATGGCTTCTCAGATGGTGAGTATCTAAGGGCTATAGGAGGTTCATACTGTTGCTAATGTCAGTGCAGCAGAAACTAGCTCCGACTCCAAACTGAAAATGATGAAGGCTAAAACTGAAAATGGTTGCACATAGATCGGTAGCGGTCTATTTTATTCTCATCCTTTATCTACTGTAGAAAAGGTCTGTATTAACTAGATATTGTACTGAATGTTTTTCAAATTACCAATAGTATTCTCCAAAAACACAACTGTTCTGCACTACTGTAACTCAATTCAAATTGCCATAATTTTAAGCTTGCTTGATAATCAGTCTGGATGTTAACTAGCAATTTCTAATCTGCCTTTAAGGAATGTGTGTCCCAGCTATACATATTAATTGCTTTTGGATTGCGATATTAGTCTTTTTAACGTACCATTAATAGCTTCGTTACTATAACTGATTGATTTTGTTACATTATACTCAGGTCATCTCTATCCTTTTGTATTACTAAGATGACAACAAAAGGCCAACTGCAACCATCGAAATACGATGCTTGGTCAACCATCAACTATGTTATCTAAAGACAATTTGATTTAGGTTTCATATGAAAAATAAACTATCAAATACTATGGTCCATTATAAGGGTTTCCTGAAATAACTTGCGTTCAATGTTCGTTAAAAAATTTAAATGACTATTTGAACATATTTTGGCTACCCAATGTCACCATTTACTATCCTTAATATGAACTATATTTGTCCCTTTATAGTTACAGTCTACATTCAAGCCTGCTGTTGAATATTTTTAATATGTAAAAAATGCATGTTTCATTTAACTTTAGTTGTTCCTACATAAATACAATGTGTTTGTAGGCTACTCACCAACAGAGTAGCAACTCTAAACGTATATTGACATTTACTTTTTTACCATTCTATCACTAATAATCAAAAAACAATCAGGTCAATTTTTGAACATGCATAGATTGACTGATCTTCAAATTGAAATATTGTACTCAATAGTCAATGGCCAAATTTTGGCATGATGTCATTGAGCAAATTTTAGTGCCTAAGACTATAATGTTGTGTAAATAAATGTTATCCGTTGCAAGATTGAACCATGGTTCAGTTACTATTCAAAGCACGTAACTAAAATTTTCAATTTTTTGCATGCTTTTCAATATTTTAATGCCCATAATATATGCTAACTATGAAGCGCACACTGTTTTATTGCGAGTAGTTATCCCATATAAATTTATACTAATTCATGTGAATATTCATGTTATATTCTCCCACTCTCTCTTTTTTTTCTCTCCTTGATTTTTTTCATTCTTATCATCATGTTTTTCCAAATCAGAAATTTTGTTGGGTTTAGATAAAACCCACACAAATAATTTTACAATATATGTTTGAATATGGGTAGATTTTATATCGGAAAAAAAACAAAAACTAACAAGTTACAAATATTTTTACAATGTAAGCACATTCGAATGTATGGCTTGCATGAAATATTAAATGAAAAAATACCCTCATATAAATCATAAGATGTCTCCATCTACTATCAAACAATACAAAATAGTAGCCTCCAAATCATTGTCAAAATGTTGCCTCTGCTCTAGGGTTTAGATAAAAGCTTTCACCTTTTAATTTTCCAGTCTTTAATGCTTTGTTTTCGGTGTCAAAAACCTTGCACTCTCTTTGGGAAATTTCATCCAGAAATATAATAAAAAACCAAGCCCTAACATAACATAACATGGTCAGTCCAACTAAAGGCAGCGTGCATCTGTTTGTGTTAATTTGTACATGGCTCCCTCCGACACTATAGCATTTTTAGATGTCCAGCAAATGTCCACACATTGTTGAATTAATGCATGCACATTGTGATTAGATGCAGGCCCACCTGGGCATGTATACATACTCGTTTGTAGAATGTTAGTAATAGTAAAGTTCTTAAGGTATTCCAAATCTATAGTTGGGTTATAAGTTAAGTTCCCTAGGAATGTGAATTTTCATATTTTCATTTATTAGGAGCAGGCTTCGTGTAATTTTCATAATTTTCTAATTCCTTAAATGAATGATAATGCGGTGTTTGAATTGACTAGGGATATACCTAAAAGGGAAAGAGATGCGTAAGATGTGGATATTTTTTCCACAGTTTACACTGTCTATTTCAATAAAAGAAAAAGAAACAATCCCTATAATTTCGAACAAAGAAAAAATGGCACTTATGGTTAATTTATGAAATTTTTTAACTGTAATCCTATTAGGGTGGATGGCTTTGATAAAATAAAATATGGAAAAGGAATATTTTAGTTTAGTAATTAATAATTAGAAATAAGAAATACATAAATATTGTAATGAACAACAGTATTCGAATTAATTATAAACAGTGCAGTAGTTATAGGACTAGGATTTATGGACATTAACTACAGATTTAACGGGCAATAAATTTTTAATTAATAAGAATAAAAAAAATTAAATAGGGGCTGATTAAGGAAGGTAATATGGTATTTATGGAGGAATTTAATACCCATAATAAGAAAATTATGAAACTGGTAATAGATTGAAATGGATTTAATAAGGATTGATTAGAGATCGTCAATTTTGACATTGATGACCAGTTATTATGGGTAATGGACATTTATTAGAACTAAGAAGGAAAATTAAGAACGTGGGCGATGGTGGAATGACATTCTAGGAATGCACATCTTAAATTGGTAAGGACATTAGGACCCCAACATCATTAATACCACTTGATGATTAAGGGAAGCTTCCAGCAAAAAAAATCTTTTAGAGTTTTTGGGTTGAAAATCGCTAGTTGTCTTCTTTAGGAAAAGCATTCGATATGTAGCATGTTCTTTTTTTATCACTATGTTGATTTTAGGGATGGGACTAGCCTGCTAAATAAATATATATATTAAGGAACATCGTAGAGAAAGAAATTTCGTAAGGATACTTAACTAACGTTAAACTAAAGATAAGACTAGAAATAAGGAATTTAGGTTAGAATGCTTCAAACCCAAGACTTGTGGAGTGTCACCATTCACCCTAAATGAGTAAAGATGTAAAGGGTTATGAAGGGAATTTTCTAGTTGGTCAAGGATGAAGAGAGAGTCACTGAACTTCTCTCTAGATATTTGACATGCCAAAGGATTAAGGCTAAGTAAGGCAAGCCCGGAGGGATGTAGTTACCATTGAAGATTCCAACTTGGAAATGAGAACATAAATCAATGAAGTTTATAGATAGGTTGCTTAGGAATCAAAAGGGCAATGGTGCTATTTAGGTTATAGTAAATTGGCTCATTTTACTTCCATTGAAAGTAATAGGACTGCAGCATCACTAGCACGGGTTATGTCAAGGAAGTGGTGCAACTACGTGGAGTTGTAATTAGCATTGTTAGTGATAGAGACCTTTTGTTCACTAGGGAATTTTGGAGGAGTTTGCAATGTGCTTTAGAAACAACTTTGAATTTATCAGATTTGCTGAGAGCTTGCTTCATGGATTTTGGAGGACCCTGGAAATGGTAGAAGTGTTTAGGCGGCAAATGAAGACCGCACATGACCGTTAGGGGTCTTATGCTTATAGGCGAAGGAATAGATTGGAGTTTTTAGCTAGAGACTTGGAATTCATTAAGGTTTCCCTTTTAGAAAGGTTATGAGGTTTAGTATTTGGGAAGTTGGCGCCAAGATTCGTTGGGCCTTTTCCAATTTTAGAGAGAGTGGGTGAAACTTGGTTATTAGGCGGAGCTTCTGAACTAATTAGCAGGAGTCCATGACGTCTTTCATGTTCCACACTTAAGGAAGTGTCTGCATGTCATTGCCTTTGTAATAGAGCCTGATTAGTTAATTGATGTTGATATGGAGCTATCGCCCCTACCCCTCCCCCACTACACGCATTATGGTGCACGATATTAAGAGACTTCATAACGAAGAAAATTGGGTTGGTTCGAGTAGATGATGAGATAACCCAGCAGAAAGCACATGGAAAACCAAAGAAAAGATGAATATTTTTCATCCCGACCTTTTCCCTGGTAAACTTTTCTATCCAAAAATATAGATTTTTGGTTGCATCGTGATTGCTAGATTGGATGATAGAAGATGGTTGTCATACTTTTTACTCTTATTTTTTGCACTTATATAGAATTTTATGTATATTTAGGATGCTTGGACTGTGCCTATATATCACAACCTTGCATTCACACTAAGATTGAGCTCACCTATAGTATGTTTGCACACGTAATCGTATTGCATTTGGTTGAGTAGATGGTTGTGTAGATTATTATTAATAAATTGGTTGTATAACATGGTTGTTGAGTGCACGTTATACTATCTTCCCTTGGTAATTTCGGGGGCGAAATCCTTTTTAAGGAAGGGAGAATGTAACATCCCGAAAAATTTAATAAGAAATTAAGTGATTAAAATAAGGATAAAAATGAAATTTTGTAAATGTCGGAATTTGATCATGGAAGTTACATCATTACATCCGTGGCGATTTTCCGATCAATTTCCATGTATAATATGTTGAAATCGGAGTTTAAATGAAGAAGTTATGGACGTTTGAATTTTTCGAATTTAAAATTTAAATATATGAATTTGAATTAAAAATGTGAAGTTTGAATATTAAAGTTAAATAATAGTTAATGTTAAGGGAGACTTAATGTTTAAGTAAACATTAATTATAAATTGGTTAGCATATAAACTAAATAAAGTATTTAATAAATAACCTAAATCAAATGAAGGAAAACAACGAGGAAGGGGACCGGTCGACCCCTGAGCTACGACCGGTCAATTACTAGCGGCTGACCAACGGGTCGAGGCGGTCGACCGGTGACACTGAAGACAGCTAGGGGTTGTGTTGTTTTGAATGTTCCGAATTTGTTTATTTTAAATCCAATGGTTCTTGTTCCTTCTTACCTCTATAAATAGACCCCTAAAACCTCACTTTTCCTTCATAAAATTTTGTGAATAACAACGAAACTCTTTCATAATTCTTCCCTTTAGATTTTTAGGAACAATAAACTTTCTGGTAAGTAATTCTAATTTCTAATCCCTAATTTAAATTAATCCTTCTTCTATCCATCTTCTGATTTCTGAAATCTAATCTATACATACAATCTATTTATTATATATTTAAAAAGGGAAAGATCTAACAAAGAATTCGGAATAGTATAAATTAGATCCCATCTTCATCTTCTTCTTCTTTGGATTTCAAAATCAGTTAGGATTTTCAAGTAGGAGGTTTGGATGTTTAATTCTTTTGATTTATAATTCTATTCCTCTCTAGTTTTTTATTCTAAATCTAATTTCTATATACAATCACTTTGATGTATATTTCAAATGAAGAAGATCTGAAAGAGAATTAGGCATGGTGGAATCAAATCCAGTTAGGAAGAAAACAATTCTCTGTAAGTAGAAATATTGTGTTTTCCACATTTTTGTAATTGAATAGCATCTATTTGGATTTGATGTATGCCTTGGGAAATTTTGCTAAATGATAACATAACATCTAGAACTCCTAGAATTTCCCCAAGTAAATATCAAACTTTGTACATGATGGAATTATAATTGTTTTTTTATTAAAATATTAGAATCTAATTAATTGTTTAGAATTAGGTAATCTATGGTCCATTCAACCTATTTCCCCTGTCTTAAATTGAAATGTTAAAGGGTTTAAAAAGAAAATAAATTTGAAATAATGTGTAAAGTATGAATTGAATTGTTTGTAATTTGCACCACTTATTTATGTTACTTAAATGAATAAGTAACTCCTTTCTCAATCCAAAATGAGCTATATAAAGGTTGAATTGAATATAGGCGATCTAATTTGTGAAGATCTATTCGTTAAAAATAGAGAAGGGATTCTAATTTACTAATATGGATCAAGTTGTAGGTATTGCATGTTTGGAAGAATCTATTTTATTTGGTTAAGGTAGTAGCAGTTCTTGTTGAAATTATAGATTTGTATGAGTTTGATATTTTAAAATACCTTGTAAATAAATTATTATCGAATTATTATAACGTAATCATTAGATCTTAAATTCCACATGTAAAAATATACATATATAATATTAATGTTTTGAGTATTAAAACCAATAACGTATTGAGCGTGATGATTAGTATTACTAGAATAGTTAGGTAATATTAAATCGTAGGAAGGAAGTTAGTTAAATTAGGGAGTTAATCCTTAATTAGAGGCGTAATAAGAGGATACCTTATATGGCCTCAATTATTAATCGTGTAGGATGATATATATATATATATATATATATATATATATACACACACACACACACACATATATATATATAAGGTAACTAATTTATAAGGATGTGAGGTTAGTCCAAAGCTACGTAGAACTCTACCTAGTTAAATCTGGCTACTAGCAATGTGACTTTCAGACTAATGTAGGACATCGCCTATAATAAATAGCCACAGTGGACGTGAGATTAGTCCCAATTTTGTAAGGTAAACCTGCCCAGTCAACTAGCTACCAGTAACTATGAATAGTCAGACTAATGTGAGACGTCACGAGTAGGATAGGGTCATAAGTTGCACTTTTGGATGCGGTAGGTGAAATCCTCAGGAAAGTCCACTTCATGTTAGAGGTATTAAGTGGCTATGGTAGGGGCCGCCCCTTTCTTAGGTGAAGTATTAAGTGGCCTAAATGGACTTCGTACGATGTCATTAAGGAAGAACCATGTAGGGACCTGCCTTAAGGTAGGTCTTAAATGATGGGGATCTACCTATTTTATAGGTCCTAAATGATCAAAGTCTGCCTAAATCCCATTAAAGAGGTATTAAGTTGTTCGGATGCTTCCTCTTTATCGAAAATGCTAGTTATGTTAGAGTTATATAGTCGGGCTGGAAAGAGCCTGTATACAGACTGGAAAAGCCTACGGGCTTACATTTGACTTTTGTATAGGTGGACTGGAAGAGCCTTTGGACTTACAGTTGACTTTATATGTTTGTTATATAGTTGGACTAGAAGAGCCTTCGGGTTTATAGTTGACTTATACATATTTTATCATTTTATACGCAAGACATATTTTTTATTTAAATAATACTATCCAAGTACAATTATGGTAAAACTTGAGATTTTCATTTCATTAGACATTTGTTGTTCTGACCCACTCCCAATTACAATATAGGTTAGAGAGAGTAATGCTGATTTAGAAGACGAAGGTGGAGGGGAAGACTTGTGGCAGTCATCTATCTATATATGCTTTTTAATTATTTTTATTGTTCCCAGTTTAAACAGTTATGTTATTTTGGAATATTGTACTATGGAGGATTTATGTAGACATATTGTAATATTTAACATGTTAAGTTTCTGAAATGGTTTTCTTTATAAGATGGGTACTTGTTTATGATATTGTATTTTATCCATTCAGCTGTGAGATTCAGAAAGTATAGATAGATCGCTCTGTGTACTGTGTATTATTTTTAATTTTATCAACCTAACAACTCGCCTTAAGATGGGCCTAGTGTTTGATGGGCTTTTATTGGATTGAAATTAAGTCCATTTCGAGCAGGTTGTTACAATGCTGCAACGTTTAAAAAATCTTGCAAAAAAGTATATCGCAACATTTAGAATATGTTGTGAAAAATTAAACCACGGTATTTAAAAACAGCTGTAATAAGTTTTATTACAACGTTTTTTGTAACACTTTGGAATTGAACAGCCTATTCGTCACAACTCTTTGCGAATGGATACATCTGCTTGTATACTATATATAAGAGGTTTCAAATGAATTTTTGGTTAGTTATTATCTTATTTTCTACCCTCTTCTTACTCTCTCAAAATCTCCATTAAAAATATACAAAATTCTCTTCAAAATAAAATAGAATCAATTCGTACCTTTGTGTATTGATTCAATATTACTTTCTTACTATTTTGGAATCATCTCTCTCTCTCAAATTAAAGATCAAAGTGTTGTCCAAGGGGCTATAGGATCCATTGTATCAAAAGTCCAAGAAATTGTCTTTGAAAAAACCATCAAACACTATTTGCATTTGCTTGGGTGTGATTGTAGCCTGTTCAAATCAATTGGCTATGCTTGGTAGCCCGAAAATCCAAGTGGGTATGCTTGTAACTTGTCCACACCAAGTAGGTGTACCCTAAGCCTGAAAAATCAAGAGGATGCGTCTCGTAGCCTCGGAATCAAGATTGTAATTGGGTTTGCTTTCTGCTCGTTTAAAGGTTGGCATTTGAAAAGAAATCTATACAATCAATTGTACAAGACTGGATGTAGGAGAAATACGAAGTAGTATAAAATCCCTAGTGTCATTTCTCTAACTCTTTACTTTACTTTATTGCTTTATTTTTATCGTGATTCAATCTGTGATTGATTGTTGATATAATTTCGTGTTAAAAATCTGTGATTTAATATTAAACTTGAAAGAAATTTAAAAAGATTTACAAAAGCTAGAAAACATTATTACACCCACTCTAATGTTTAATTCGTCTTAAGATCCAAAATTTCACAACCCGCATTTGGTATCATAGCACTAGGTTTTCAAAAACTCGATAATTTGATTTTTGAAAAGTTTTAATGACTAGCAACACTATTGGTACATTTATTAACACTTTTGTCGAAGGACAAACTACTACTAGACCTCCACTTTTTAATGGCAATAACTACACTTATCGTCATGTGCAATGAAAATATACTTACAGTCTAATGACTTAGATATTTGGAATGTCGCACAAAATGACTACACTAAAACCGAGACTAATTTTGCACAATGGAATGCCGACCAAAAGGCACTTGCACAAAATAATTCTAAACCATGAATATTTTGTTTTGCTCACTAGATAAAAATGAATTTAATAAAGTCTCTATTTGTATGTCTGCATATAAAATTTAGAGAACACTGCAAGTTACACACGATGACACTAGTAAAGTGAAACAGACTAAAATTTTCATGCCAACTAATCAGTTTCAATTGTTTAAAGTAATCCAAATGAATATATTTCTGACATGTGCTGTAGATTTCAACATATAGTGCATTCATTATTTGCATCAGGTAAAAACTTTTCTTAAAAGGACCAAGTTAGAAAAATCCTCAGTTCATTATCTTCAGAGTGGAATTAAAAGACATTAGCGATAGAATAGGCAAATGACATCAGTACTCTAAAAATTGAAGAGTTGATAGGCAATTTAATGTTCCTTGAAGCATAATTGCAGCGAAGAAGGGAAAGCGATACAACAGAAAAGAAATCCATCGCTTTCAAATGCAAAAATTGACGATTAAGATTCTGACGATGAAAATGACGAAGAAATTGCCTTTATGACCAGAAATTTTATAAAATTCCTATTGGAATATGAAATTTTTTCGAAAACCTGAAAATAACACCTCCGGAACTGAACTGCGACCAAATGCTTCAACTGTGATGAACCTAGATAATTTTCAGAGAGACTGCCTGCATCCAAACAAATCAAAGATCTCATCCTTAATGATTCATCCAGAAAAAGGAAAAAAAGGCTTATATAACAACTTTGGATGATTCAAACACTTCCTCTAGCGACAATGAACCAGGTACTGAAAATATGAATATGTTTCATGAAAATAATAGATTAGTCAGAACTGATCAATAAAAAGCAGCAAAAATGGTACCTTTTAACTAATAATTTTTATTTCATTTTTTTTGGTTGATTATGGTTTTTAGGAATAACATATAGATTAATAGTATTATTGGATGAGTATAAGTGTGTATGTGTGGTGTGTGTGTGTGTGTATAGGAATATATTACCTTAGTTTTATTTTTTGGAAATTTCAAACTATATGTCGACATACCCTCAGGTCATATGTTGACATACATGCCAAAAAACTGAGAATTGAATTTTCAATTCAAAATTCAATATTCAAAATTAAATTTCTCTCTCTTTTGCACTTACTCCCATGTTCTGAAAAGCCATCTTTTTTACCAGAGAACATGACTCTTCACTCTCTATTAATTAAATATATCTTTATCCATTCGATCACTCACTTTATTGCAAATTTCAAATGTCTCTTCATTGTCTTATCTTTTCAAAAGCTCAAAAATGGCTTCCTCTAGTCAAAATCCTAAAACCATAAGGCTTTCTAAGAGAACTAAAAGCTTTCTCTTCAGTGAGAAAGATGTCATTGAAGCGTATATAGAGTATACTACTTTAAGAAAAGTTTCTTCCGGAAGATTTGCTAAATTCGAAGATTTTTCCTCTTATGGTTTACAAGATCTTTGTTTTGAAAATGAAATTCTTGGTCTAATTGACTCTTCTCATGATTTTGTTTGTAATCCGAATTTGGTCAAAATGTGTTATGTGAATTTAAATGGAAAATTTTGTGAAGGAGAAGAGTGACAAATTTGGAGCAGTGTTAATGGTACTCAAATTGTTTTAAATTGTGAACTTTGGGTAATATTCTTAATTGCAAATCTAGTGGAATTAATCTCTCCACTTTTCAAATTGATGAACAAAATCGTGAAGTTTTTCACGATATTTTCAAAAGTGAAGAAGAATTTGATTTTAAACACAAGAATTTTCGACTAAAATGGAGATTTATGAGTCTTAATTTACAACAAAGTATCACTCCGAGGATGGGTAATTATAATAACCTTACTCAAAAAGTTTTTAAAGCTCTTTTTTCCATTTATAGTCACTACAACATTAATTGGGCATATGTCATTTTAGATGACTTTGTTCAAAAGAATATTTCTAAGCACGAGAATACACTCTACCATGGTGTATATTTTACTAGAATTTTCATATATTTTGATGTTGATTTAAGAGGAGAAAAATCTATTCCTTGAAAAAATTTCGATAATGCCAACATCACTCTTATATGCACATTCCACCATTTTTCGAACCATATGAGACACTTCCCAAAAAAGAACAAAGGTTGACATACAAAGAAGAACAAGAGAACCAAAAAGAAGAAGAAGAAGGCGATAAGATGGAAGTGGAAGAAGAAGAAGAAGAAGCGGAGGAGGAGGAAATGAATACTTCCTTAGAAAGTTTTGACAAACCATCCCACCCCTCCAACAAAGAGATCCTAAGGAATCAAGAAAGCTTTTTAAAAACCAAAAGAAGCTTAAACAATCATTTAGTAAAAAGTGCATTGTTTCTAAGTATATCATATAATCATCATATATCCATCACAATTATTTATTGATTTTGATGATAACAACCTTAATAATAACAATGTACATTCGTATAAATTATGGATACTAATATTTCGCCAAGTTATATAGCATATAATGCAGGATATTACATAGGTATTGAATCGAAGACTGTATAGTATAAAGACCCAATAAATGGACATGAAGACTCGTGAGTATAAAGACTAAGATATGAAGATCTCAAGACTATAGGTGTATAGAGCCATAGAATATTGTTAAAGTCCCTGGTATCAATCTTTGATCTCTATCACTTATTTTTCTATCTTTTATATTTTTTAACAAAATAAAATTTCAAAATAAATTTTATAAAGTTTTTTAACATTCAAAATATTTATAAAATATATTTAAAATGTTTTACAAAGTGTCAAATTATTTTACAAAGTATATAGTTCTCAAAACATTTTTCAAAGAAACTAGTTTTCAAAAATTTCATGTATATGTCGACAAATATGTTGCAGATATGTTGACATACATACTGTAAATCAGTATTTCATATTTTGAATTGAAGTGTCTATTTGTTGCAACTTTTCTTTGTTTATACACTATATAGGAGGTTTCAAATGAATTTTTGGTTAGTTATTATCTTGTTTTCTTCCCTCTTCTTACTCTCTCAAAATCTCCATTGAAAATATATAAAATTCTCTTCAAAATCAAATAGAATCAATTCATACCTTTGTGTATTGATTTTTCTTACTGTTTTGGAATTATCTCTCTCTAAAATCAAAGATTAGAGTGTTGTCCAAGAGACTATAGGATCCATTGTATTCAAAGTTCAAGAAATTGTCTTTGGGAAAACCATCAAACTCTATCAGCATTTGCTTGGTGTTGTTCAAATCAATTGGGTGCGCTTGGTAGTCTGAAAATCTGAGTAGGTGTGCTTGTAGCCCGTCCAAATCAAGTGGATGTACACTGAGCTCAAAAAATCAAGAGGGTGTGTTTCGTAGCATCGGAATCGAGATTGTAACTTGGTTTTCCTTCTGCACGTTTAAAGATTGGCATTTGAAAAGAAATATATACAAGCAACTGTAAGGGACTGGATGTAGAAGAAATCCAAACCAGTATAAAATCTCTTGTGTCATCTTTCTAACTCTCTGGTTTAATTTATTGCTTTACTTTTATCTGTGATTGCATATGTAGTTGATTGTTGATATAATTCTATGTTAAAATTTTGTGATTTAATATTACACTTGAAAGAAATTTAAAACGATATATAAAAGTTAGAAAACATTATTCATCCTCTCTATTGTTTAATTAGCCTTAAATCCATAATTTCGCAGCCCACAAAAAATAGCAGGGGTGGGCATTTAACCGACCGAACCGACTTAACCGACCGAACCGATCTTAATCGCCGCTTTAATCGAAAAAATTGGTTAACCAAACTTTAGGTTAACCGATCGATGTTAACCGACCAAAATCGGTTCGGTTAAAGGTTAACCGCGGTTATATATCGTTTAACCGTTAACCAAATATAGATTTCAAATTATCGGGCCTACCCAACAATTGCTACCCGACCCATTGCTTTCGTGCGACTGTGCGTGTCTGTATTTGCCCTAGTTTCCTCCGCCGCTATTCACTAGTCACGGAGTCATTCACTCACAACAATTCGCCCCAAATTCAAAGAATCAAATTAGCTTGCTCTTCAATCTTTGCTCGATTTTCATTTTACTCCGTATCTTCAATCCTCAATCTTTACTCCGTATCTAGTTCGCCGCGCCGAGTGCCGCCTTGCTCTTCAATCTTTGCTCACTAGATCCGTAGATCGTCCAATCCAGCAATGGTTAATACTAGCAGGAAGAGAAAAAATGTAAGTTCGATTTTCATTTTGCATCGTTCCACTTCCATTTGGTTGCTTCTTTTACATAGATTTACACTTTCATGTTTTTGTTTCTGAGATTATTTATTGATCTGTGATGGTAAATTTTTTATTTTTTTGGTAAATTGATCTACGGATCTACGGTGATGGTAAATAGAGAAGAACTTGCATTCATGCTCAGAGTACTGTCAATGGAGTACTTTCCAGAATTTATTATTGATGTCGGAAAATAAGTTGAGATAGATTGGCCAGATCATTGCAGAAGGTGATGGAAAGAACTGACTTTCAACTGCTATGCAAAGAGTAAGTTGTCAGTGGGATGTAGTCCTCACCTTTTTTAGGGTAATTTATGTTCAGTAGAGGTAGGCACAAACCTCTTTTTTCTGTTTTAACAGTTATATGCATATAGTCCTTTACCAAAAGTTGGACCTGGTAATCTATTGTTTAATGAGACTTTATATTGTTATTTTTCAACAATGATGTTGATTCAAGATCTACCCAGAACCTTAAATGAGGAGTTATGGGCAACAATCATTCATGTATATTTAACAAAGTAGATTTGTCTATTAGGAAAACAACAAAAAGGATGTGCTTTTGTTGATATTATATGCATAAAATATGAACAATATGTGTAAGATAGTACCATGCAAAAAAAGACACAGAGACATGCGAAAAATCCAGAAATTAGGTAATGAAACATTCAACAAACTTATAACCACAGCACATATTCTGATATTCATCCACCATGAAGGGCGCTTTACCTTACATTTCTATAAATCATAATTTATTTCTATTAATACAGCACTTATTTAATATACATTAGCCTGTATTTCTACTGATATAGAACATTCACTAAATATTCATTGGCCTCTAGAGAGTTTCCTCACTTTGGATAACCTGCTTTCAGTCTCACTAATATGGTTGTCTTTTCTAAAGTCGCTTATTCTATTTGGTGAATAAGTATGTGTACTTCTAATCCTACTATATTACTTTGATGTATCCTAAGTGACTCTGGCAAACTAATTGATTGGATGACTTTTACACATTTTTTATTTCATTTTAAATTTTAATTCATTCACGTTTTTAACTCTGTACTAGCAAATGTAAATTGGCTGTTAGTTTAAAGTAGAAATGCTTAAATGATCCAACTGTAACTTATACACATAACTGTATCTTCATCGATGAATTTAACAAAGCATTTTGAACTTGTGGACATGTAACTATGTATTCTAATGTAATACTACTAATCAAAGCCTGTTGTATTCTAATGTAACTATGTTAAATACTGATAATCAAATACTGATAATCAAATACTGTAACTATGTATTCTAATGTAATACTGATAATCAAATACTGTAATACTGATAATCAAAGCATTTTGAACTTGTGGACATGTAACTTGTGGACATTTAACAAAGTCTGTTGTATTCTACTGTAATACTGATAATCAAAGCCAAAGATGTAATTAATTATTCAAAGATATACTTTTGTATATTCTAATGTAATAGTGTGTATGGCTTGCAAAAGTAATCAATTTCAAAGATGTTATTACTTATTAATTTTTCAGTATTATAGAAGTAATCAATTTTCATTATTATTAATATTCTATTTGCAATAGAAGTATATATGGATTTCGGTAAGCTTCTGTTTTCGCTAATTTTATGTCTTTATCAATTGTAAAACAGGTGGAAATAGGTGGATCTTCTAGAGAAACAATGGATCTTACTGATAAGTATGCGGAAGAAGCAGATGATGAGGAAACTGAGGACGACAACATCAATGTTGGAAAACCACCTTCACACCAGAATCGCAAGCCTTCTTCTAGAAAGCCTTCTCTGGTATGGAAACATTTTACTAAAGATATTAATCCCAAAGTTAAAAAATGTGCTTGCAACTACTGTGGTCAACAATTTGCATGTGATTCTAGATTTAATGGCACTACACATTTGAATTATCATGTAGCAAAATCATGTAGGTCAATTCCACGTGACAGTGATAAGAGACAAAAAAGTTTAGTTTTTGGAAAAAACAGCGATAGTGAAGATAGTTGCACTCTTACCACATGGTCATTTAACAAAGAGGAATGTAGAAAATCATTAGCTCGAATGATAATTATTGACGAACTCCCTTTTAGTTTTGTTGAGGGTGAAGGTTTTCTTGAATTTTGTCGGCAATTGTGTCCTAGTTTTGAAGTTCCTTCACGTAGAACAATTTGTAGAGACATGCTTCAATTATATTGGGACTCGATAGATTCTCTTAAAAAATTGTTCTCCGAATCATTGCATGGTGTTTGTCTAACTACCGATACATGGACTTCTATTCAAAACGTGAATTATATGGTTTTAACTGCACACTTTATTGATGGAAATTGGAATTTACATAAAAGGATTATAAATTATTGTGTAATTACTAGTCACAAAGGAGAAAATATTGGAAAACTTATTGTCCAATGTATCAAAAAATGGGAACTCAAAAGAATAGTGTCGATCACGGTTGATAATGCTAGTGTAAATGAAGTGGCAATCAATTATGTGAAAAACAAATTAAAAGATTGTAATGTTGGTTGTGTTTTGAATGGTGAATTCATTCATATACGTTGTTGTGCTCATATAATCAATTTAATTGTTCATGATGGGCTAAAAGAAATTAGTAATACTATAGTTGGAATTCGTACTGCAGTTAGATTTGTGAGATCATCTCCGACACGATTTTCTAAATTTAGAGAGATGTGTTCAAGTTTGGGAATTGAGAATAAATCTATGCTTGTTTTAGATGTACCCACTAGGTGGAATTCAACGTATTTGATGTTGGAAGCATCTTTGAAATACAGAAGGGTTTTTGATGATATGAACGAAAATGATGGTATTTTTGTTGCTTACTTTGATGAAGAAGTTTGTCCTCCGGGTACTGTAGATTGGAAAAATGCCGAACTTTTTGTTAAAATCTTAAAGAATTTTTATGATATTACTTTAAAATTTAGCAAAACTTTATCTATTACCTCAAATGATTGTTTTGCCGAGCTAAGTGGAATTCAAGAAGAACTACGAGCATTGATTGCGAAAACGAATCCTTATGTTGGAAGAATGGGATTTAATATGAAAACAAAGTTTGACAAATATTGGGGAAGCGTAAGTAACATGAACAAAATTTTACTTGTTACGTGTGTGCTTGATCCAAGGTATAAATTTCAATTTTTGAAGTTATGTGTTGAAGACATGTATGATGAAGTAGTTGCAGATGACATATTAAAAAGTGTGAAAGATATTTTGATAAGGTTGTTTGACTTCTACGTGAGCGATTCTACATTTGGAACACAAACATGTGATGAACCACGATCTAATACTTCCATTGAAGTGAAAGTGTTGTGAATGTTAGTGATGTTCTTTCTAGAAAAAGAAATACTTTTTTACGACAAGTTCGACAACGAGACAATGAATGCAATGAACTAGAAAAGTATTTAAATGCACCGATTGAGGATGCACCAAATGATTTTGATGTTTTACTATGGTGGAAGGTAAATAGCTCCAAATATCATGTTTTATCTCTAGTCGCTCGAGATCTCCTTGTTATTCCGGTGTCCACGGTTGCTTCCGAATCCGCTTTTAGCACCGGAGGAAGGGTTATAGATCCTTTTCGTAGTACTTTGAGTCCACGAATGGTTGAGGCATTAATTTGTACTCAAAATTGGTTAAGGTCCAAACCAATTTTTGTCGACCACCGGATTGAGGTTCCAAACGATGATGTTTGCTATTACGATGATGCTTTCTCAGGTGATATTATCATTCATAAAATAATCTAGTTTGATATTTGTTTGATTTTACATACAATACTCTAACTAATTTGTTTTCCATGTAGAATTTGTGCATGGTCATCAATGTGAATTGTCATTATCTTCAATTTTCAACGTCGATAGTCCATCTCCATCATCAATGTTTTCACTATGGTTAATATCTCCTTAATCACAGTGTTTATATTTACTTCAATTTATTCAGTTTATTTCAATTTCAGTCTAACTAATCAAACATATGCATGTGTACTGTAGTGTAATAAGAACATAATGTCAGATCATTTGTTTGAATGGAATATACTCAACCATAGTTATTTGTAGATCATGA
This sequence comes from Allium fistulosum, assembly GCA_030737815.1. Classification (NCBI taxonomy): domain Eukaryota; kingdom Viridiplantae; phylum Streptophyta; class Magnoliopsida; order Asparagales; family Amaryllidaceae; genus Allium; species Allium fistulosum. Next base: position 1,001,577,100 of record CM060902.1, on the reverse strand, counting down.
TCTGACAATTTTATCATCATCATTTGTTTGAATGTCAAATAATTTATAGTTACAAAGAGGATTATTTTTAAAGTTATGTGTTGAACTTAATATATGCACTGTTTTACTACTTCATATCCTTTGTCAGATCATAATGTCAGATCATTTGTTTGAAGTTAGTTAGTTACTATATAACCATCACAGATAGATGTGTATAGTCATCATAGATAATGTCAGATCATTTGTTTGAGTTGGTACTTGAAAGTTCTTAAACACTGCTGCATTGTATTGAAAACCTGTTACCTGCATATGCATATAATATTGAAAACCTGCATCTTCTACTTCAATTGCATGCAAGTATTGAAAACCTGCATCTTCTACTTCAATTGCATGCAAGTATTGAAAACCTGCATCTTCTACTTCAATTGCATGCATATAATAATCTTCAGCGTTATCTACAAACTGATAAGTTCTTATTATTTAATTTTCAGAAAATGTTGAAGAATACGAGGATGGAGAAGAAAGTTCTTGTATGCAATTGAACTGCATGCAGCCAGCAGCATTGTTGAATGTTGCATTATTTTCTAGATCATTATTGTATAATTTTTATTTGCAATGAACTGAGGTTTGTACACACAAAGATGTTTAAGTGTATGGTGACTTTATTTTAGCTGCATGCAGCATTGTTGCATTATTTTCTAGATCATTATTGTATAATTTGTATTTGCAATGAACTGACAAATCTTCTAGATCATTATTGCCCAGCTAAGTGTAGTAGAGTGTGATGGCTGATGCGTGATGGCGGGTCTTGATTATAATGTATAATATATATTATAATGTTCAAGTTTGGGAATTGATTATACATAATATTGTAAATTTTCTAGATCATTATTTATTGCCGAGCTAGGTGTATGATGGCTGAGCTATGCAAAACATTTCAAAATTGCAAACAATCAATCGGTTAACCGTTGTAACTTTACCGGTTAACCGATTAACCGTTTAACCGCGAATAATAGTCGGTTAACCGTTCTATGTGACCGGTTAACCGCGGTTTAAATTTTGCGGTTCGGTCGATACTACCAACGTCGATTAACCGAATATCGGTTAACCGAACCGCATATTATTTTAGGTTAACCGCAACAATTAACCGATTTGTGCGGTTACCGCGCCCACCCCTAAAAAATAGTTCAACAACAAGAAGGCCAAAAAAGTGAATCGGTGCCACAATTGTGGAAAACCGGAACACTTTAATAGGGATTGTCGTTTCTTTAAAAAGAAACAACAATCGTTGAAAGACAGCTTTGCGCCTGTTATCTTTTAAATCAATATAAACGAAAGAGCCGATACAACAAATCACAAACTCGAAACTCTTGTTCATTGCTGTCATTCTATAGGATGTTTAAACCAATTTCGATAGTGCAAACGCAATCGATTAATGAGATTAACATATCGGTTCCATTGTATCTTAATAGACGATTTGTTGTTGCTCTAATCATAAGTTTGATTGTTTGATCGGGTGGAGAGATCAAGTATCGTTTTAAGGAAGGCGTCGTGGACGTGGTTTGACAATCTTTGCACATCCCAATTCCACCCCGCTTCCCCATTCAACCAACATATAGAAAATCCACACCAACAGAGAAATTTCAAACATCTCAAAATGCATAAAAAAAACAATGTTCTAAATCTCCGACCTTAGATTCCGAAATCAATCAGGCAAGGACAATCTCCCTGCAGTAGTAGTATCTATCATCCACACCACACGGCAATATTATGAGTTTGCAAGTCGGGATAAACCAGGTCCAGATGATCAAATTTGGATAGAAGATCGATACAAGAAACTGAATCGAAGCGTGAAGAAACAATAATAAAATGAACAAGATTCCAAATAAGCAACGGTGATTCATTAAGGTGGGGCGTGAATCATTAAAATCGATAGAGGTTCTAATCGTGCAGAAGAACCATAAAGTGAATAGAACAAATCTCATGATGATCAAATAAGCTATGATAGTGTAATAGAATATCAAATCAAACTCTTACACTATATTAGAATAATAGTGGATAAAACAATTAAATAGAGAAAGAGAGGAGAGAGAAGAGAAGAAACTAATAGCATTAATGACTGCATTTTTTATCATTGAAAATTCAATTACGAATATAATACATGGTTATTATTTATAGTCCTAAGAGATAAAAGATCAACGAAAGACTAATGTACTCATATAATATAATAAAAAGTCTAAATGATTGGAAATATCCGAAAATAATAGGAATTATTTGAAAATACATAAAATATTCTTCAACTCGAATATCTCTATTGTTAATTAACAAATGAAATTGCTTAACTAGAGTATTTTAACCGCTGCTATTTTGACCATCTGTGAAGTTTATATGTTAATGCCCAGTTAAGTACTTCTGAAAGAGAGCTAGACTGGAAGAGAGGAAAGAAGAGTGGATGGTTACCGCTTCCAAACATTATAATAGAAGTCCTCTACTTCAAATCATCAAATTATTTGACATATGTTTATACATTCACGCACATGCTCACATCATGGGTATGATATACAGTGTATGTAAAATAAATGCTCTTGACATGATAGAGCATTTGACTTTGAGATTTCAACTGCCAAATCTGCAATACATTTTAGCACCACATGCCTGTGATATCTCCAAGAGATTGTAACTTGCAAACTAGCAAGTTTTTGGCTGATTATTCTATAATTTACTTCTCATAGTAGAATTTAGTACACTGTTTTCAAGTCTAAATGAATATATTATCGGACTTTTCAGCTCTTAAGTCAAACCAGTATTATTTCGGACATGACATTTCTTAAATAATGTTTTTCTTCTCTATTCTTTTACGGATGGATCCATTTCAAAAAAGATTTTAGGTCTTCTTTGTGCAAGCCTGCAAGGCACGCGAATGTATTTCCTTGAAATCTTGTACATGATATAAATTAGCCAAATTACAAAGTTAAATTCCACATATACTATTTGACCTGTACATACATAAATACATACACACAAATGCATTGCAAAAAAATTGTTAAGAAGCTAGCTGAGAAAGAGGAAATATTGGACGATTTAAGATTTCTTGGTTGATATGTTCTCTTTTTCCAAGTATCTTGTAATTATTTTTTTCCATGTAAATTAAAGAATTGCAATCATTCAAATACAGAGATACAAGGAATTTGGACAGAGAGAAATAATTTTGTTATCATATTTGTAAACTTATCATAAAGTATATATTCTTGAAACTCCACGTTAATCATAATAGGGTGCTGATGTCTTCTTTGAATCTGGCTAAGTGCTCGACCGAGTAAGGAGAATTCATTGCTATCCTGCAAATCACACATAAAAGAAGAAGAAAATTCAGCATCATATTAGTGATGTTACCAGATGTTAGCCATGGTTGAATTTCATGAAATTTTACCTGTCACGGCGTTTGTTGAGAAATCTCCTAAGGGACGCCTTCCTAGCAATTGGAAGATCTGGTGTGAAAAGAAAATTCATTATAACTTCGTGATGTTTTAAAATTGACGTAAGAACACTGAAATAAAAAAAGTAGTGAATGTCACCTGCTTGCATTTTGTTGGCTGTAGCATCGTCTAATTTTGAGTTTGTAGAACCTAATGAGCATTCTCCAGCAATAAGCATGATTGCCTGTGCCTGTTGATAAGTATATGCATTTCATAACTTGATAATAAATAAATAAACAGATATCGACGTGTTATTTTTTACCTTATCAACTGGAATGTTATCATAAACATTGACAGAGCCAGAATAAAATATGGTTAGCTGTTGTCCCATGGAAGAACTTGCATTGGCTGTTAGTCCTGAGCTCAGACTGATCAATAAGCAATTATGAACAAAAGTTCGTAAAAGATGTGTTAAAACACCCACAAAATTAATTAAACTTTGCAAATGTTCAGGTATTCATGAATGTGTAATTTACCTAGGGAGCAGTTGTTTCTGAAGTAATGTAGGGCGGCTATATATAGAATTATTTCCTTGCAGCGGCGAGAGACTTTGGCAGAGTTCAGTTTGAAATTTTGCACAATTGACTTCATTTTCTTCTATATTTGACATTGCCCGAGCTTTTCTAGCTTTGTCATGGATATATTTTCGGAATAATGTCAATGTATTGTCTGTCCCATTCTTTACGTTCTTGCATGTTTGGTTTTGTTCCTGAGTTTTTCCTAAGAGTGAACTTAGTGAACTGTTGTGGTATCTGTTTTTGAGTTCATAATTGATGATCTTTTTTGAAAGTTCCTCCATTTTCCTGTTACACGCATTATTTTCAACAATACTCCATACAATATGAACGAGATTTCTGTATTATGTTGACACTAATATGGTTATTGCTGTATATTGTAAGCAAAGAGATATACCTGGAGCAAATTGATTGTGTATTGACCTGGAAAAATGTGTAACAGCGGAGCTGCAGAATGGAGAACTTTTGTGAATGGAGGTATTATGACGAATCCCTTTTATCATAACGCTACATGCTTTGATTTTATCGTTTGCTTCCTAACTTTGATATGTACAACACCATGTTTAAAATGTGTAAATTATATTGTTCATATGAAACTTCATCCAATTTATTGCTTTTTTCCTCAAAGACAAAAGAATATACGACAAAAAAAGTGTTTGACTTTCCAGGTTGCTATTAGCTAAGTACACAGTATGTCTACTTTCTGATTTTTTTTTAAACACATAGTGAACCCAGCTCTGCTGGTAAACTTTAAAAAAGTATACACCAAACCCACAACACATACTTCAAGTAAATCACAAGGATATGACAAAAAAAGCAATTGTTGTTAATTTAGTCTTTAAACTTTTTTTAGTTTTTTTCTATGAACTCGTCTATCACTTGGCATTAACACAATCTTGAAGACAACATCAATAACTTCAGTTCCCCTTGTGCAATTAATCTTCTTGCTAATACACAATACACACTAAATATATGGAGGGCACTTATTTTGTTACTGTAATATGATTAATCTGTATACATTTACATATTTCGAATATGAAAACACCTGTATGTAAATAGAACTTTACAGCAATGCATCCACCATATCACAAATAAATGAGGCACGCCCTTCTTCAATATTAACAAAATATATATACATGCTCCTAATATCCAATGTTTATATGTTTGTAAAAATTGTAATCAAGGACATTTGAGGCGACCTCCATGAGTTCTCATATTAGCATAGCAAGGGCAGACATCTCTATTGCCAGAAGTACCCGGAGGGACGCAGTTGCATCTCTGGCAACACGTGTTGCATGCACGTAGGCATATCTTTCTCCGTGAAGCTTTGCTGCATCGATAACTGCATTTGGATCCACAATCTGCACATGGTAACCTTTTCTGTAGCAAGTCTTCATATTATTTCTTATGCTGCATTCTTTAGGTAAAAATATCAGAAGTACGAGATAATATACCTATGCCATCTACACCAACCATGCCATTTCCTGTGATCAACTCTATCTGCCAAATATTAAAAATTATTTGTTATTAATTAAATAAGATGAGTTGTTGGATACACGTTTATCTGAAAGAATAACCATACATGGTATTTAACTCACTTCTACAAAAAGAAGAATAAACACCACTAGACAAACAAGTTTTATATTTGTAGCCATTTATTAGACAGTAGAGTAGGAAGAGAGTAGATCGATGAAAAGCTAAGATACTGGAACTCTTTGTGTGTATATATGAATAAGATGAACTTATGATACAAAGAATCAGTGCACGTTATTTATGCGTGCACCATTTCGTGCAGGTTTTAGTTTGCAATTTGAATACGTTACTTGTCATTTACAACAAACAACATGATGCTAGACTTGACTATCACACTAAGATTTATCTAGTATCTGATGATGTCTGCGTGAAGGTGGTAGAAGAGTTAAAAGTTAAGTGGACACTATGAGCACTTTGGAAAAGTTGGTACTAAGAGCAGCACTTGATTAGCTTTAACTAATACGAGCATCTTCTCTACATGGAATATGGATCACTTATTTTGGTTGAAAATCAAAGAAACGTTCATTGCTATATCTAAGATATGATGGTAGTCCATACTGACTTATGTATTTTAGCAATTTTTTGAATTGTTAAATATACTGAAGTTTATTAATTATTTAGACAATTAAATTTCAAAAGTTTGGATTTATTGATGAATCATTTTGAGCTGGAACAGTTCATACAAACCCTTCGTATTTTATGACTTTTTCAAAGACTTAATTAACGACTAGAAAATGACTTTAAGTTGGTGGTGGTTGGGGTTGGTTTCTTTTATCTCTATAGTAGTGATAAAGTTAAATACACGTCTGCCATCGAGGTTTCTTGAAGCACTTTTGATATTAGTCTAGTAGGAGTAAATAAACACACTAGGTAAGTAGAAAAGAACATTTAGAATTAATTTCTACTCTTTTTCAAATGGTATTTATATCAGCGTTTTCTCTTATTCTCTGTCCCTAAATTTGATGAATTGGTAGAATCCACCGTATTATGAATGACTAGTGATTGAATGATTGAGATTATTGTAGCACATGGACAAAGAGGAAGAGGGTAGAGGAATTGAACCGCAATTGCAGAGGCGCATTTTGGAGGTAAATAGTATACTAAATAAAGTCAAGATGCTTTGACCTCATTTTACACGTTCTCGAGTATCCAATATAATTCAAATCATTCACTATTTCTAAAAATAATCAACCAGTGAGTACTAAAAATGAACGCTGTGGAATTTATGGGAAAGCATGCTAATTTGAGGATAAAAATTGGTGTGTACCAACTATAACTAAACTTGTCCAAAATTGATTTGCTAAATGAGTCATACTTTAAAAGGTAAGTATAATTGATCTACTAATTTAATATTTTAAGCTAAAAGAACGGCAGAGGCATTTAATAAAGCATTTTATGAAAGGCTACTTGTAACAATCTGTTTTTTACGGATCGAAGTATCATAAAATATTTTTTATTTTTTACTCATTTTGTTTGAAATAGATACTTTTGGCTATTCCTTTCTATTGAAATGAAAAGGAGTCAGCTGTCTGCGTAGATCGGTGGTTTTCTTATAGTTGGTGCTGCTGCACATGCAGCCATTTTTATGGTAAGAGACTACGATCCAACTACTCGATACAATGATCTATTAGATCGTGTCCTTAGGCACCGCGATGCAATCATATCACACCTAAACTGGGCATGTATATTTCTAGATTTTCACGGTTTTGATTTATATACTAAAAAAAACAAGGGTTACAATTTATAGCATGTAGTGAACAAATGATGGTAGGAGTGATAAACATAAATCATACTAAAAAACCATCATACGTTCTCTAAGGTTAATTTATATCGTACCAAACCAGCTAAGGTTTATATCCTACCAAATACTTAACTGCGTTCGATACTAAATTCCATGTCCGAATAAGAATTCATGGCGTCCAAAGTGCTTATCATTCTCTCAAAGCTCGTCGAAAATGACACTTATCTCACACCAGTGAATAGATCCAATGCTACTTCCCCTTTGTGAAGTTAGCGATGTTGCTTACGTTGCCTGAGAGAATACTCGTGATTGTCTTTGTTTGTTTCATTTTCTTACCTTTTTACATTAACTAAGCTATCGTATTTTACCACGTAGGGTTATCGATCACACCATCAAGTACTTTTGCAGTAAACTCAAAAGGGGTTTCTTCTAGCCGATGCTTCCTGCTCGGTTTAGACCTAGAACATGTTCCAATGTGACCATCAGAGAGCGGCGTGGTGGTTCCAAATTGCGAACACTTTTCCTGATATCCACCATAGTCTGATCATCATTTTGATCTGGAATAGGACTTTGGCATTCATTGACTATGTAACCCTTGTTTTACAACTGATTTGTATTTGTTATTAAGGGAAAGTCTACATCTGAATTTGATAAAGTTTCCACGCATTCCAAATCCATATCATAAGCATAATTTTGGTTTGACGTACTAGAGTCTCTCTGAGGTGATTTAGAAGCTAGGGACTTGTTTTGATCTGGTCATATGTAATCTTTGTTAGTGTGTAGCTGTACATGAAGTTTTCTGCTATCATCGTTAGCATGATTGATGTTGTCACTGTTGGTTTGTCTAAAATTAGCTGCAGTTGTTTTCGTCATCCATTTTTTTTCAAAGGTACAAAATTTCAATGGGTAAACAAAGCAGCTGTGGTTGGGGCATATAATGGGTCTCCATTCGTATCCAACAGGTTGGGTAAACAAGTATTTGTTTTCATTCACAATGTAGATTTCATTTGGAAATTTGAAATTTTTATCATACCTTTAGTATAATGACCAATTTTAATGGATTACCTAAAGCCGATGCAATTCTACTAATTCCATCTTCTAACCAAAATTCTAGTTTAAGTCCTTGAAGATGAACCCATACAGGAATGGTCTGTACCATCTCTTCTGAGAGACTAAGCTCCGGAGGCCATCTTTTCATCATTATCAGTTTTTTGTCGCAGAAGTACGGACCTCTTGCTAATATCCTTCACAGTCTTCCTTGTCTTTGAATTTGATAATATAAATTTTTTTCCTTAGTGTGAATAAACAATTCTTTTTTTTGTTGCCAGACCTTTCAATGTATGATCGAAAATATTGGTAATAAGGGTGTGAGCCAACCACGTATATAACAATAGAATTTTCCCAATATGTTCTAGTTGATTCAACCGTTGAATTCGTCATTCATACACAAATTCTGGGACTGAATTCAACGGTGTTATAGAATTTTAAAGAGGTAGAAACTGGGATATCTTCCTCTATGGTGATGACCTTCCATGTTCTTGTAGTATTATTTTCTTATGATTTTTCATATGGCTTTGGAGTTGCTTCTTTGGTTTGTGGGACCGCTGGTCCCCTAGCTCTGATTCTAGTCTGATAGGAGATGTGGATTGGAAATCTATGCATTTCAGAATATATGTGATGTGGATTCCGTGATTCTTCTATTACCTCCTTGGGGTTTTGCCTCTGGAAATTCGGTGCTGCCGAATCACGCATATGGGCCTGAGTATTCTTCTGGTCGCGCCTTAATATGATTGGAGTAAAACCATCTTCATTTGAAGCTATGGAATTCTATGGCAAAACAAGGTCAGGTGGGGCTGGAGGGACAAACGGAGGAGGCTGGAAAGAGGGAGGGGGTCGGGGATTGAGGAGGCTGCCATTGAAATGGCGGCTAGGGTTTATAAATTATAGAAACTTCCAAGTTGTGTTTTTAATGAAACTTGTTGTCTTATCTTGTAAAGTCGATGAACCTATTTGTTTAATTTCTACCAGACTAATTAGTTATGTTCCTTTTCGAGTCTGATAAAATCCCATGGAAAGTCAGAAAAGATGAAGCAAACTTGATCTAGTACACTGTCATGGTTGTAGGAAATGCGGATTACGGATATTAAGGAAGAATTAACACTAGAGGGGGGGTGAATAGTGTTTAATTAATTTTATGAATCCTTTTGAAATCTTTTCAAATTAAACCCAAACAGATGCAATTCACAAATACAAAAATCACAGAACCAGACACAGATGCAAATAGTAAATAAAAGTAATAAAAGAAAGAACACACCAGAATTTTATACTGGTTCGGAGTTACCCTACATCCAGTCCCACACAATTTCTTATGCAGATTTCTTTTCAAATATAATGTCGATATTACATCCTCGATTTCAAGGCCACGAGTTACACCATCCTGTCTCCGAGTCCAGGGCAAACTCTCTTGATTTAACCATGCTACAAGATCACATAGTTGATTTACGGGCTACAATCACACCCAATTGATTTACGGGCAACAGTCACACCATTTCCAATCACACTTTGATAGAGAGAGACTCGATACACTTCGATCTTTCGATCTTTGGTTACAAATGATCCTATAACTCTGAATAGCACTGAGATCTTTGAGAGAGAGTGGCAGAGAATCAAACTAGAAACGATTGAGTTTGATTCACTTAGGATTTCGGCAAAATTGTTTTAAAGCATTTGAAATATAAGAGAATATTTGAGTGGAGAAGAAAGAGTGAAGAAATGAAGAAAAACTAACTTAAAGTTCGTTGAAAACAACTGATATATATAGGAGAACAACGGTCATGTCCATTCGTGAAAGGTTATGACAAATAGACACTTCTTTTGAAAATTTGAAATTTGAAATTTACGGCTACCATGTTGACATGGGGGGTATAGGTATGTCAACATCCCCTAGTATTTTTTGAAAATTGATTTTTATTTTAAAAGATTTTTTCTTTCTAAAGTTTGTCGAAACAATCTTAGAACTTTGTAAACTATTTTGAATATACTTTATGATTATAAAAACCTTTGAAAAGTGATCTTATGAAATATAAAAGTAATAAAAACTAAATATATAAATATTTTGAGATTAAAGCTAAAACATTAAAAAAGGAGATAGTTTAAAAACAAGAAATGATTTTGAAATTAATATGATTAAAAATAGTTTTTGAATTAAGGCTAAAATATTTAAACCGAGAGAGAGATGTCTTTTTTAAAAAGATATTTTTGAAAAAAAATCTAAAAATAAGTCATTTTGAAAATTTCATGGATTTCATTCCACTAGAAAGGTCGTAGGTTCCAACCCACTATTAAAGCGAGAAGGTGGATTCCATTTCACAATTAAAATCAGAATAAAGATTTTAGTGCTATTATGAAGTTTTAACATAAATCTAGACTCTATTACTTATCTTGATATCTTGAACTCTTGAACCCTTGATAATCTTGATACTCATGAGTCTTCAGTCTTGATTTCTACAATCTTGAATTCGTCAGTCTTGAATCTCTATACTGTACAGTCTTCATTCTTAGTACCTGCATATATATATATATATATATATATATATATATATATATATATATCCTGCATATACATATATCTAGACAAAGATATTAGTATTTATATTTTATAACAAGTCCTAAGATTGTTGTCATCAAAACCATCATCTCTGAACTAACAATGGTTAAAGTCAGTAAGCTCATCTCTGCGTTGTTTTATCATTTATATTTTTGGTTCCTACTTCATGTTTTATTCATATTAGGTCGTATGATGCTATAATTTTGGATAATATTTAGTAACGACATTTTTGACCCCTAGACATTTTATTAGATGATTTTAATCTTGAAAACTTGTAAGGCCCATGACTTTTTGATTGGAGTTGAATTATGGGTCAAAACCACTTCCACTGGAAAGATTTGATGGTTCCTTCTTCAAGTGTAGTGGTCATAATAACTTTTTTGATTTACCACTTAGAGGACTATTTGAGGTTTGTATGGTTTTTGAACGGTTAAGTGGGTAATTAGTGAGATTTAAGTTAAGCTTGAAAGCTCATTTCGGGAATTATGCTAAGTGGGACTGATGAGACATTCTCTTACTCATTAAACACTTTCCAAAAATAATAAAAACCTCTATTTATCTCCCTTCTAGCCCAAAAAAACATCATTTTTCCTTACTTTCATTAGCTAAATCACGTTATTAATGTGTAATTAGCAAAGAGTTTAGCTTGATTACTATTTTGGTTATCTTAGCATTTGTGCATATATTGTTCACTTCAGGATTTGTGCATTTCATTGATCTAGGTGAGTAGTTTACAGTTCTCACTATTCTATGCATGTTTATATTGTAAAAAGATGATTTTAAACGATTTTAAAGTGTTAAAATGTATTCAATCTCCGATTTAACCTTAACAACCTTTTTAAAACCGTTTTAAAAAGGATAGATGTGTGCGTTGGCTCATTTTGACCAATTTGATAAACCTCTCATCATTTTTGTACATGATAGACCTAGAATAATATACATTCTTGAATAACATTTGGATTGCTTGTATGTGATGTATGAATGTTATATTTGTTTGTATATGCTGGTTTGTTGTATTTTTAGATTGTTTTAGTGTAGTTGGAGAGTGATCGTTGTTTTTGTTAAAACGATGGAAAAAGAGTTTGAAACTTGATGTGATCAATATGTGTTGTTTTTGTTTCTAGAAGTCTGGAGAACTATATTTTTCATTGAAAGTCATTTAGGTGAGATTTGGTGGAGTCTTAAGAAAGGAATAACAAGTTGGTGGTCATTTAAAAATCAAGTCGAATGTGGCTCACTTTGTGGATTTGGTAGCACAAACTCGGGCGCATGGTGGGGAGACATCGAGTTCAAGTGTGGGAGCTTCGGGCCAAAGAATTACCACTAAATGGTTTTGGAATGTGATGGAAAAAAGGTTAAGTGTTTTACTATCGAGAGGTTTCGGCTTTGAGTTGATGGCGTAAGGACTTCGGGAATATGGGAAGTCGACTTCCGATCATGAATTTGAATGAAAAGTTTTCATTTTGGACTCAAGAAAAATTCTGACCAGGAATCAAGTCGGCACCATTTTGATTAAATTTGAGGCGGGAGTGTAGAAGCTTCAGGGCATGGAAAGGGAGACTTCAAGGCTAGCTTACATTTTAGGACTTGAAAAACTTAGTCAAATTTTGACTAAGTAATCATGTTCGACCCAACATGATCATGTCGCTGCTGAATTAAGGTCAGGGGTCACCTTATGGGGTCCATGAGGTGTTGAGGCATAGATATAGGGATTCGTCTCGTGTTCACTATCTGTTCATTTGACATTAGATTTTCGACGGTACGGTTCTTCGATGGGCAATTTAACGGTGAAGCGAAGACACGATGCTTCAATGTGATGACTTTGGAACATTGATACGTAGGCTCTACAACCTAGGAGATAGTGTCTAAAGATGTTTAAAAGACGATGACTTAACAGTTGGAGTTGCGATAATGATCTATAAGGATAATTTCAAGGATAGGGACTTATGAGTGGAATGAGGGATGTATTCTACTAAAGAGGTGAATGGAACGGAACAAAAATTGGGTTTAACATGGAAATGCGTGCAAAGAGCTCGGTGACACTCAGAGATTTCTAAGATGCTCGTAAAGAAGGGGATAGATGGAGATGTCCATTTGGATATGAGGATATGATATCCCAGATCATTGATATGGATTGTATACCCTGGACCTCGAGGATACTTGGTCTAGCTCCTAGCCTTATTATGTAGCATGGATTCGAACATTGAGAAATCAAGATTTTCCATTAGTCTCTGGACAAGGTCATAGTCATATGAGTTATCATATATCCAACGCACTTGAGATATGAGTATTGTTTGATGGATGTTATGTCTGCAATGTTTGTTATGTGTTCTTATGCTTGTTTTATCACCCTAGGGATGTCTTATTACGTAGGTATTGTGGACTTGGATACCCGGACACCCGATATTGTAGTTAGACATGTAATTACGTGTAGAATTATGATGGTAGTAGTTTAGCATAAATGTTATGTTATGTACTAACTTTTTAGATGCAGGGACATTTCAGGTATGATTCTTCATAGCCTATATCCTTTAATATATCGACTTTCATAGTATTTTGATATTATTTTATCGCTCACATCAGACTGTAGTTTTACTCATGATTTTAGGCTTTGCTTCTTATTTTTTCGTGTATTCTTAAATGAGTAGAATAGATACAAGTGTGGGATAGCATGTGGTGTTATGCCGATGGACTAGCAGGAGACTACATTTTCTCATACTTATATTTTAGACTATTATTGCTTATTCCACTGAGTGACGCTGTAGAGCCTTGTTGGTATTTGATTTTTATTTGAGATAGATATTTGAGTTTATTTATCAGTTATATAAACTCTATTGTTGCTTTGTATAATTGTTTGAACCCGAGCACTCTGATCATGTGGTTCATTTAGTTATTACTGTCTCTCTTGTTTTATATCTTTGATGATTATTATGTTTTACTTGATGTGTTGTGAGATATATGACAATTTCTATGATTTTTTTAGTATTTTTACCACTTGACAATCGTCCTATATTATTTAGGCACCGTTAAAGTGCACTATGCAAATATACTGGGTGCCAGAGGTGTCGGGCAATTGTCACATTTGGTATCAGAGCTTAGGTTACGTAGTTAACCTAAGGGATACTGGGATCCATTAGGGATAGAGTATGAGTTATCACTCTAGGATGGATCAAGCATATACGAGAGAGCGTATTTGTTATATAATTTGGTTTTTAAAACTAAATGGTAGTATATAATATGGTGTGTAGGGGGGTGGGGGGGTATATAATTTGAATTGCACACACAATTACCACTGATGCAACTTTTCTTTATGGGAGACTGACCATTCTTATTACAAATTAAGAATGAGCTAGCATATAAGAAACGTTGTTAGAAACTCCATCTTCGAAGTTGAGGAGGGGTAGGTTCGGGGCCATCTAACCCTGATTTGTAGAATATGTTGTGCAAAACATGGTTCAAAATGATCAAGTTTCCTATAATGCAGATGGTGCTCAAGTGCAATCACCCAGGGTCGAAATTGCTAAGTTGAGTAGAGATTATTCTAACTTTGGAGGTAAACCCATCCTTGGAATGGAATTCACCGTTGAAGTTTAAGATTGGATCAAAACTTGTGAAAGGATCTTTGAGGACTTAGAAATAGAGGATGCAGTAGAGAGGAAGCTGGCCCCTAGACAGCTTAAAGGGTGAGTGATAGGTTGGTGGAATGCCATTAAGATCACTATTCTTGAGGATCAGACTACTTGGGAGTATTTTAAACTGAAGTTCGAGGGGAGATTCATACCGACAACCCAGAAGTTGATGTCATTATGTAAGTTTGCTGACCTAAGAGAAGGCGATTTTACTGTCTCGGAGTATTTGATCGAGTTCTACATGTTGTCCAAGTATGACTTATCTTTCATTGATACTGAGCTAAGGAAGAATGAAAAATTCATCATGGACTTGGACGATTCTCTCAGGAAATGGCTAGTAGGCCATGTCGGTGAATCCTTCGAGAAGTTTGTAGAGAAGGCCCTCTGACATGAAAGTCTTTGTCCAAAGTCTAAGCCGACCATTGTCCACAAGGATGAGCCGAAACCACAGGAAGGTCGGGGAGACAAAAGAAAGTAGACAACAATAAGAAGTAGTTTCAAAAGGATGGTCAAAAGAAGAGCAAGTAGAAACCTATTTGATATAGAAGTAGTGATAAAGGTCATCTGAGTAAGGTCCGCAAGAACAATGGAAAGAAATGCTACAACTGGAACAAATTCAGGTATATTCAAAGGGATAGTCCCGAAGCAGTGAAGCATCGGTTGTTGGGACCCGGCTAGCATGTTGTGGGTTAAATAAGTAGTTTTAATTTTTTTTAAATATTTTGGATCTTATTGGGCCAATGAAATCTAAATTAATTTAGATCTAATCTAAATAAATTTTAAATAAAATCATTGTTTTATTTATTTAATCAATAAAAGGATTTTATTTGATTTTATATATGATATACATGTGCATATTGTTGGAACTAGGCCAGCCTATAGTGGAAGTTATAGGTGAATTTCAAAAAATTTACCCCACTGGATCATTATTGAGCCTATGAAGTCTAATTCATTTAGAATGTTTCTAAACATTATTTAAATAAAACCCATGCAAGATATAACATGCCCGTGTGTAGATGTTGGGTTTACATCGCAACAGACACATTAGCTCATTTGATATACAAGTATATATTGTCAAAATATATGTATGTATATAAACTATTACTTATATATGAATGTTATAAATATATGTATGTATGTATGTATGTATGTATGTATATGTTAAGTTTATTTAAATGATTTTATATAAATGTATAATATATATATATATATATAAAATCTTATGAAAAAATATTAATAATGTATACACATATTATAATAATATATTTGTTTAAATATAAATAAGTTATTTAAATATTAAAAAAATTAAAACCATGAGTAATATATGTACAAATATATGTATATATATAATAAATTAATATTTTTTTAATTATAATATATAAATATATATACATAAATATATTTGTAATATATAAATATATATATATCAATATATAAAATTATAAACGTTTTCTTTTTTATAACATTCTGAATCATATGCACAGCTCAAAAATAATTTATTATTATTATTATTTTAAAATATATTTTAATTGAATATTCATTCAAAATTACATAAAGTATTATTAAAGCTTTATTTTTGAAACTTTGTTTCAAATTTTAAATTTCTATTAAATCATAAATGATATTTTATGGTTTGAGAAATTTTCCCATATTTTTTTTGGTTCAAATAAAATTTTAAATGATTTATTAATATTCGGCCAATTTAAATATTAATTTTTAAAGGTAACAAAAAATGTTTTTTATTTTTTATTTTTTAGCAAAGAGCTTATATGATATTAATAAAATTTTATAAAACTTTAAAAATAATTTTCATAACATATTTATATTAATATAATTTATTTATATAGTAAAATGATTTAAATAATAATAATAATTCATAAAAATTATTTTCATATTGCCAAAAATTAGTATAACTATTAAATTATATATATAAAATTATATGATAAATTTTAACCATAGCATGATGTTGTAATTAATTATAAACTTGTATATATAACTAAATATATATATATATATTAATTTAATAAAGTATTAAATAATATTATTATTATACTCGGCTGCACTTATCTGATATATATTAAAAAATTATTTTTTTAAACATAAAATATCAATGCATATAACCAAACTAATTTGCGACACTATTATTGCATATCAAAATCGTAACCTAACATTATTACATATATATATATGTGTGTGTGTGTGTGTGTGTACATATACACACACATAATAAAATAGTATACTAAGAATTATAGATTATAATCTGATAAAAAAAACATAACTTAATTCTAGTACCTTGATGTACACCTTGAAAAGATAAACTCTACCCTTTGAAATCCTTTCTGATTCAGTAGATTGCTAGTCCTTGAACCGTTGACCTTTAGCTATCGAATAGTGATCAAATCTGACTTGATTTGAGTTTGTATTGATGGAGCGGCTAGGATATAATTTTGGCCAACTAGAAGGCAAGAGGAGGCAGCAAAAAATATCATATCTAATTAATGTTAGGGTTACTTATATAGTGGATAAAAAGGAGTGAAAAAAGGATCTAATCTATTTAATTTCTTATCGATATCGTATATTGATTGATATATTTAAACTATTATGAATATATTTTGTAATATTTATTTCTTAACTCATAATAAAATTTTATAATTAATATTTCATAAATATTAATTAATTTAATTAATCTATAATAATTATAAATAATTAAATTGTTTAATCAAAGGAGAATTCATCGTTTCGATTGTGTGACTCGTGAGGTGTAAATTTGGTCAACAATTAATATCGAACTATTCGAATACTAACGTTCACACATCACTTAGCAAGTGGTGTGACATTTTGACCAAATTTATCCCTTTCGGTAAAATCCAATTTCACTTTGTTAAGCATTACCCAGTTGTGACTTTTATTTACAACAATTCTCTTCATCAAAACTATATCACTTTGAACTTATGGAATTTTGTAATGATCAAAATTCCAGTATCATTCATATTCAACTCTACAGTCCAAACACAAAGTTCTTCGTTCAATAATAACAATTATTATTTACTTAAATACTCTAGCCAGAGACTTTAACTTTGAGTGACTTGAGTTGACCATGATAAAAACACTATATAACGAGGAGACGAATCCTCTCTTGAATAGTGTTTCACTTCCAATACTTCCACTCAACCCAACTATAGTCACTCGATGGATGTCATGCCATGATTTCACTATAATCAAAGTGGGGTTTTCATATTGAAGATCGACAGTACTCTCAAGTCGGGAGAATTGTGTAATTAGCCACATCAATATTTTCTGTTTGACCTTAGTTATATTAACCAACAAAAAAACTGTCGAGTGATTCATTCCATAGTTATCCAATAATTGTCAGTACGTAATCCTTTGGTACTTCAGCAGCCATGAGTAATACACTGCCCAACACTTGGAGAGTGTTACATACTCTATTCTCAGCTGATGTATCAATATCCAGTCTAGAGACATCTTAAATAGGAATATTCAAAATGGTATATTTGTTTTCATTATGATAAATTATCCATGGTTACAACACTTTGTAACTACTATCACAAAACATACCATATATGAATTTTCTATTAAATATACTTTTAGTTAAATTAATTAATATAACACATTATATCAAGTATATAATAAAAATAAAACACCTTTTATTTCGAACAATATTGGTTATCGAGTTAGATATATGTAATAAATTATATAATTGCCCCTAGGGCATACCCTAACTCTATCAATCTCCCACTTGCACTTGGGAACAATTTGGAGTATATCTCTCAACTTCCAATGAGCTTTAAGTTCTACTATGAACTATATCGTGACATTGTTATCATATAACAATGTTATGCGATTCTCACCATTTGGAATCACCTTCGGCTAAGTCATAAATTTGTGCATTTATTATACACACACACACTGCTTTTATTGTGGTGCAATTCAAGTCAATGTACTTAGCAGCATTTTCATTGAATCACCCACAATCTCTTCTACCTGAAACATTTTCAACTTAAGATTCTTAATTTGGATTTATTATCGACATGTTATACTCAATATCACTTATGAAGTTTGAGTCCAAACATTCTTTCATAATGAGTTCGTTGTTTCTATAAACAATTCTTTGGTATTTCATAAATACACAAGAACCCCTTAAATAACCATTTAGTGATATCGATTGGGATTTGATATTTGCTTTATGTATCAAATACATAAACAAATCATGATATCGTAGACAATATAACATGTATGGTAATTCCTATTGCCAATGCATAAGGACTCCATCTTACATGTTTCGTATTAAACATTTTAATAAGGTGTTTTTGCATATTGTTTGGGACATTCCCAATATCTTTTATACTTACTATAAAAGACATTATTTATAAATCCAATATTGAGTATTAAAATCACTAAAGCTGATTTTAATACAAGTACATCGTTAATAATCAGCAGTGTGTTGTTTACTTATGGTTTAAAAATAATCATGTATTTTTAACTTTCTTTCTTATGAGCACATGCTTCTTCTGCATTTTGATTGACAATCAAATTATTTGATATTTCTATCAAAACATTTTTTCAACTATTTTGATTGACAATCAAATTATTTGATATTTCTATCAAAACATTTTTTCAACTTTGATGCTTATAAAATGACACTTTCTATTATTTCTTGGATCATATCTAAAAACCCACATACTCAATATCGCTCCCATTGACTTCGAGACACTTTGGTTATTATGCGTAAAATTTTTACTCTAAATCATTATTTAGAATTTTACGTTTCAATAGTACGTCCAAAAACATAGTCATATGATGTGATAACTTTGTGAGTAAAATACGACCCAACTTGAGCACATCGAATGGTGAATATGTTACGTTAATTTTAACAATTGAGGTTCATGTTATTGTCCTTATCAATGTGGCTCTTTATATTCCTATTGCATTTGTCTTTCTCTTAAAGACACATTTAAGGACAATGGCTGATGTCCATTCATATACAACTATCAAAATCGTATTTTGATAATGTACTTAGAATCTATTTCGGATTAGTGCATCATACCATATCATAGAGTCAATGCTCTTAATGGTTTAATTAAATAATCAAGGATTATTTATTCTTGAAATTGATAAAAAAAACTCACAGATTCTCTTTAATATACTAGAATACACATTGGACGTTCTAACATATTTATGTTCATTTAGGTTTGGTCAATTTCATTTCATCCCTCGTAATTAGTGTTATCATTGAATCGTATCCAAAATCATTTTATACCAATATTTTCTCAAAGAAATTCCTTCTCTACAGAGCTTGTATTTCTTGCAACAACATTTGTTTCTCGATGCAATAGAATTGGCATTCATAAACATTTTATGAATTGCCTTATAAAACTGATTTCGCATTGGTTTATAATATATTTATGTTTACAAAAATAAATCAGACATCAAATGACTATCGTTCATCAAATTCTCTTAGGACGATTCATACAAGATCAATTACGTATAATTTATAATTATTACGTGCAATCTTTTAACTCACACAACTTCCTAACTCTTTGGCTTAGGATATATAGGGGTTTCTTGTAAACCCTTCTCTCATATTATTTTGTAAACTAATCTTTGGATGATATTAATTTAACCTTGTACACTACTCTTAAGTACACACCTTATAGAAAGTATTTAACTCAAGTTCACTCATAATTAATCGTGCTTTGTCTAACAAAGTTCGCTTACTCCTTATCAATACATCATTGTGTATTATAGTAAGGATGACTTTTGAGGTTGAATCTTTTATTCATTTTTAGGTACATTCGGAACTCTATCCATTATACACACTAACTCGATCAAATGAATCATTTCTAGCACATTTATTTTATTTACTTTCATTTTATATTCTATCAGCTTATCATAGTCTTATACATGTGTATCAAATATATATACCCATGTTTGTTATAACTCATCGGTGAATATGACGAAGTACATGGAACCATTTTGGAATTAATAGACTTGCAATTGCATACATCAATATGTATTAATCCGAAAAGTTCATCAACTCTTACGACGCTTCCACCAAATGGGGTACATAGCCCTTATTTGTTTGATATATAATTAACTAGTACCATATGATTCATAAACATATTAAAAACATTTTTCAAAACTATGGCTTAGTATGTAATACCAAAATAATTATAAATAATTTTAGATGCTTCAGTGTTTTCCAATGTATTACTTTTGTTGAGAAAACAAATACCACGTTATAGTTTTATTTCATAACGAATATTCATAATATTCTTACTGAAAAATAACTATGTCTATTTTTCAATCGATACCAAAAACTAATCATTATTTCATAAATAATGTTTAATATGTTTTACGTAAAATAATTCATAATTTGATGCATTCAATAAGTGCTCTATGGAATGCTTCCACTATTTTCGCCATTACTATAACATCATACTAAATTCGAAGGTCCATCATTCACTTAATATAAATGATTTATTTCATATACTATAATTAGTTTACAGCGGAGAGTTCTTTGATCAAATATCTTGAACTCATAGAAATAAATCTCATAAAAACAATTTTATATATGAAAATACATTTTGGAATATAAATCGTATTTCTCATTCCAATGTTAAGTATCAATTATTATTATTACAATTCTTATTTTCGACATTTATTTATGAAGTAGAAGTGATTGTTCCTTTCTTCATCCTAACTGTGCCTTAAATCACATCCACACTTGTACACTCGTTTTTCTTTCTAAATGGTCGAATCATTCAAAAGAAATCCCTTACTACAATATCATAATGAGCTCTTTACAAAAGTGCACTCGGTTATCCTTAACATTTCATCAAATATGTTGCACTTTGCGTAAACTGATCAAACTGATGTTTCAGTGATCGAGTTCTTAGATCTATATCGTAGTTTTGGTCTTGTATTACATTTAACACAATGTGATCCTTTTGTAATCAATCAAATTGGATACTCAATCTCACAGTACTTTTTATTGGCTTATTTTAAATGAACTAACTTCATCGAAGCATCATACATTATGATATATGACCATTCCCCATATAACACTTATATGCGATAGTATATGTATCAAATATCCATAGCCTTGTATTGATTTAGAGTTCAAAACTCATAGAGTGCAATACATGGTCCCGAACAAATAAATGTGTAAGCGACCAAATTACGAATGTATTTAGTAGTTGTAAATCAGGCACTTACATGGGTATTGAAACATTAACATACAAGAAGCATTTATTAGTAAGTATATGTTATATTTTTATTTATCAATCTTCAATTCAGTTCGTTGTATATCTTAATTGATAAAAGTTTTATCAATCGTATTAAATGCACAAATTTATAAGTGTATGTTATTATAACATTATATAGCATATGTTCTTACAATATTATAAAGGTTAAATATTATCATTTTATTTTTCTAATAAGGCTCCCACTAATCTTTTATGTTTCACCATACCCTACGTCGAAACATAAAAGTCTTTCGACTTTACTAGTGAGTGTTAGGACTCGTCCGTCTTAGAATTCTAACCTTGAGTTTTCTCAACAAGTCATAGCTTCATGAATAATGGATAACTCTTTATCGATTGTATCATATACATTTCCTAACCCACCTTGTTCTAATTTCACTTCGATCTTGAGTTTGCTCAACAAATCGAAATGAAATTATTCACTCTTACCTACCATATTGCGACGGCCTAAGTTTAGTATATGTATCTTGAATTTGCTCAACAAATACAAATAGTTATCTTATCTTGTTTATTCAATATATCAACAATACTACACATAACATCCCTAGCTTGAGTTTTCTCAACAACTAAGGAGCATGCAATTAATTTATTAATATATATATGGTAGAGGACAACATTATATTGAAGATTCATAATCTTCAATATGTTATATTGAGTGATATCGACTTATGGAATAATGTATTTCTTATGAAATACCCTTATGATTCAAGTGTTCGAGACATTGGAAATCATGGTATACGTATAATACGTATGTATTTATCTCTTAAGTCTATTTAGGTTTCTTTGATGTTTCACCTTTAATTTATACATTCATATTATATAACTTTTATTATTATATAACTTTATATTTTATATTACTTATATAACAATCTTTTTTTTAGAAAACTCAACCCAGAGCCCTGATGAAATCGAAGGGATGGGAGGAGCCCCGCCTGCCTGGTCCGACCACATACATGAGGGAGTTTAGCCAGCCCAGCACAGAGATTTGATGCCTCCAACCAGTTTGGATCGGTTTTATGGAGACCCACCTCCGTGCCTTGAAAATGGGAGTAGGGCAGACGAGAATCGAACCTACGACCTGATTACCAGGAAGCGGGTAACTTACCACCACGCCACTACTTGCGGACTGCTTATATAACAGTCTTATGTATAACATTATATTGATTGAATCTTATTTAATTAATTTTATATTATTTTAATATAACATTTATATTAAATATTTATTATATACTAAAGCCTTTATAGTTTGACACATATATCATATATATGTGTGTGTATTACTTAACTAATTAACATTTTAATTAATTTATTTAACTAATTAACCTTTAATTAATATTTAGTTAAACAATTTTAATTAAATTATATTAATTTTGAAAAATCATATTATATACATATGTATACTTATTATATCTTAAACATTTTAATATATCATAACATATATCGAAAATATATAATATATGTATATATTTTTCATTAATTAACTTATTTAGTTTATGTATTTATTGATCTAATTAATAAATATTAAATTTCTAAAATTAATTTATATTATTTTTCAAACATTTTGAAAAGTTTTATTATATTATAACTTTTATAATATATGTATATCTTAATTTAAATTTAACTTTTAATTTAAAATCTTATATTTTAATTTTTAAACAATTCCAAAATTTGGCTTAAGGCCCAATTCAAATTGGGCCTTTTCTATTAGAGGCAACTTTTGGGCTCACATATCTGTTCGGACCATGCTGATAGCCAGTTTGGGTAGAGTGCTAGATTACCCAAACCTAATCCTAAACACTACTTTTCTAGACACCCTATTAACTGAGTTGTGAGCTTAATTGGTCAACCCTAACATGACTAATTTAGACCGCATAGGCTATTAGGTTCTGATACCATTACTGGAACTGGGCCAGCCCGCAACGGAAGTTATGGGTGAATTTCAAATTTTTTACCCTATTAGATCTTAGGCCTATGAACTCTAATTCGTTTAGAATATTTCTAAATATTATTCAAATAAAATCTTTTATTTTATTTGAATTCATAAATTATATATGTTATTTAATTTATATATATGTATATATGTGTGTGTATGCGCGTGTATGTGAGTGCGTGTGTCATGCACACACACCTACATACATACACACACACATACATACATACATATGTCTGTGTGTGTGTGCATCTTTAACATATCAATCTGTGTAAAGTATAACATGCATGTGTACACATGCTGGGATTTACATTACAACGGACACGTTAGCCCATTTGGTATGCAAGTATATGTTGTCTAAATAAATAAATAAATAGACTACTACTTATATATAAGTATTATAAATATATATGTATGTATGTATATATTAACTTTGTTTAAATGATTTTATGTAAATGTATAATATATATACATATGTATGTATATATGTATGTATATATAAAATCTTATAAATAAAATATGAAAAATATATATATATACACATATTATTATATAATATTTGTTAAAATATAAATAAGTTATTTAAATATTTTAAAAAATTAAAACCATGAGTAATATATGTACAAATATATATAATAATAAGGTAATTTTTTTAATTATAATATAAATATATATACACATAAATATATTTGTAAGATATAAATATATATTAATAAATAAAATTATAAATATTTATATAAAATTCCAGATCATATATTCCTATTGTGTAATATTAATAAAACAATTTACAAATTTTTATAAATTTTAAATTAGTACCCACTTGGTTTTATAATATAGTATCACCATCCCATTTAGATTGCCTAATGCAATCTAAGAAATATCCACTTGTTACATAATACCCATTAAAAGGTTGAAGCAGACTCTACTTGTCCTTTAACACTTCGACCGAGACGAACCATCCTACTTGGTATTCCTTTCACCTACACGCGAAAGTATAATCCCACGGGGCCTATGGTTGGATATTTCCTACATCATTATAATGTATACACAACTACTGGTAGCCCTTGCGGTGGGCAGACTTCTATTATGTAACACAACTGACCTCGCATTCTAACCCATTTAATGACTATGCCATTCTTATTTAATCTGAACTATTAGCTAAATTCAATAGTTCACACCGGTCATAAACGTATAATTGAGGCTATACACACACACATACATATATACACTTATTTATTTACTACACCTCCAATGTTCAACTGTCGATATTTTGTTATTTTTACATAACTAACTCCTTGTCTCATTAATGTTAATTTAATGAAATTTAACGCTTACTTTTAACTTAAAAGAATTAATTATCTTTTATTATTTACTTCCCCCTTCATTTTATTAGATCTATTTTACTGTTCATTTTTAATTCTTCCTATCTTCCTTTGGTTACTACTTTCTTACCTACTCATTTCATTACTTTACCTACATTTCATCACTTAATATTTAATTTCTGACTTGTCCTTTGTTGCATATGTTAGTTTTACATTTAGACTGTCATTATTGTCTCTATTTACAATTCTTTAGTTTATATCTAGGGGTTTCTGCATTTTAATGCGTTGTAATTACATCTTTCACAAAAGGAATTGTTAACGCTGTAAACTTCTATAACGTATCCAAAAGGGGATTTGTGTTATGTTTGGAATTACAAGAAATTTATCTTTTTGTTTTTATTATTGAAATGGATAGTATAAAATACGGTAAACATCCCCATTTTGTACATTTATTTCTTTTAGGCATATTCCTTGTTATTTCAAACATTACACTTTTATTCATATTTGTTAAACTATAATTTTTAGAAATTTACATTGCAACACACTTCACTACAATGAATTAAAATACTATTTTAATCCGAATTCATCTTATAATAATCTCTCATTCATATTTACTAAATCTGTTGTTTACCTAATAAATCTGGAATTACTATAAAATTCATTAACTTGGGGACTACTTTCACCAATTACTTTTTAGATTCAAGTACATGTAATATTAATTCAAATTAATAATTCATAGAATATGTAGGCATAGTTTTAAAATTCATTACATGTATATTTTTAAGGCTACAACTCCAAATTATATAAAGGCATACAAGGAACAAATTTACAATGATATAAATCTAATATTATATAAAAATGTATAATTTCCCATTCACCTTTTAGCTTTCCAAATCTTCAAAACTAATCTCTGTTATTCCAGTTTGAGTTCCCTTTTTCTCTTTATCAGAATACATATGCTACAAGTATACATGTAACTTTTAGAAATCTAGATCTAAAAAAAGATTTGAACTTAGAGTTACCTTTTCTTCGTAGAATTGATTCACCCTTATTCTTCTTCTCTATTATTTTCCTCTATTCTCTACATACATACAAATATATACATATATGTATAATTTCTATATCTCCTAGAATTTGTGGAGAAAAGAAAATGGCAGAGCTTCGCTCTTTGATCAGAAAACTTGAGAAGAAAAGTGAGAGGTTAGACCTGTATTTATAGATGCAGAAATCAATTCCATCCGTTAGATTTTTAACTTATTAAATCCGAGTCGTTCAACCTAGGTTCAATCTCGCCACCATAACGGCCACCAGTCGACTGATATACCCCTACCGAACGTTAGCGGTTGGCTAGTCCCAATAAAGGGGTCGAACAGTGGCTGTATATGTAAACTTTTTATTTCGTTCCTTTTTGTTTATTTCTTTTCCGCCTAATCTCTTTCCATTTGAGATTAACGTTGCCTTCCCATGAAGAAGTATTAAGTAACCCGATGAAATTTCATGCGATACCAGTTAGGAAATACAAGAGAGGGGTCCACCTTGGGTTTGGTATTAAATGACGGGTGTGCCGACCTCCCTACACCACCATCATCTAAAATACATAAGATAGTGCGTTGCTGACATGCACAGCCGATGTAAGATGATCATCCAGGGTTGCAAATGAAATAAACATCCCAGAACCTGTCGTATATCTCATAGCGCATGGAATAAAATATAATATACAATATAGATATAAAATAGGAAAGACAGTACAGGAATGACAATAATAACTAACTAATTTAAATATCAGAGTGCAGATCCACAGAGTTATACAAAAAGTAACAGAGTTTATACAAATGGAAATAAACCCATATGACCGTCTTATAATAATAGTAGTAATAAGAAAGCACTGTCAAGGCTCCACGATGTTGCACAATGGAATAAGTATAGTAATCCATATATAATATGAGAAATCTCCATCCAGCTTGTCCTCTGCACAACTACTACATTGCACCTAGACTTGTTATCTAGTCTACTCATTTAAGAGTACCAAAGATAATACGAAGAAAAGAATAAAACCTTGGGTCAGACAATAGCCTAGTGTGAGCAGTAAAAGAATCTTAAAATACTATACAATCGATATAGTAAGGAATAAGGATATACGAACCATACCTAACATGTCCCTACGACCAAAGAGTTAGATAGAACAAACATAACATGCTACTCTGTGAATATAGTAAAGGTATATGCAAACCAAGTATGATGACGAGTATCCATGTATCCATATCCCCAATATCTATCTCCAATGATATCCTTAGAGTGATAGACTATGGAAGAAAACCACCAAAGCAACCGTAGCATCCATCAAACAATCTTCACTATCACTTATGTGTACCTTGGATATATGATAACTCATATGACCTTTCCTCTGTAAGAGACCAATGGAAATCCTGATTTTTAGTGTACTCACGTATCTCATAGCCCAAAGCTAGATACCAGACCCATTTCACCGGTCTAGGGTACACAGATTCTTTCAAATGATCCGGGATAGCCTTTCAAATTACCCATGAGAGTCCTCACAATACCCTATTTCTGAGTACATCAGAAAACACTCTAAGTATCAAAGATCCCTTAGCATGCGTATCTGAGCTCATTCCTTGCACCATCTAGTCTCCATTATTCTCGAGGAACCCTTCCACATTCCACCACTCCACTAGAACTATTCAAACATTCTATATGCGGGTCACCCTTCTTTCAACCCGCCCTTTGTGGATAACTATTCTCACGGCTTCTTTCATCATCAAGCCACTATCATCGGAACCTAACTCCTTTCACCATCGAGTTACCTTCATTGATGTCCTGAAGCTATTATCATGCTACTACATCCCCATCAAACCCAAAGCGAACAAAAAATATCTTCAGTAGACCTACAGAGCCTCTACTTCTCTCCATGGAAGTTTGACCTCGATACCATCAAGTAAAACCTCTCGGTACCAATAAAAAGCAATCGGTACCGAGTATGATACTCTGTCAATTTTGGCCAAATTTCATTACTTATTTCTAGTGTTCTTCTTCCAAGTGCATTGACCCCAACCACTCCCCCTCTAAAGCTCCCGCATCAACTCCAAAGCTATCGATACAAATCCCAAAAGCTCTCATTTCTATGGCCTCCAAAGCTCTTGGTATGTAGTCCAACACTTATCCAAATTCTTGCACTTGACATTCACTCATCACCCTTAGCTTTGCCTTGAAGAACCAAACAGTCGCCATCAATAGAAAGTTCTCAGTACCGATCAAAACCTCTTGGTATCGATTTCTATACTTAGCTCCAATTTCAATGTGATTTGAATCCTAGGCTCCTCCAACGCTCCAAAACCCCTCCTCCAAGTTTCATCCAATTCTAACCATCTTCGCCTCCGATTTGCTAATTCGACCACCTCTTTCCTAAATACCTAAAAGAACTAACAAACCAAATCAAAGCACAACATTCAAACATCAAATAATGAACATATACATCCATTCCTATATGCAATCTATAAGAACATGATAATCAGGCAAATCCTAATCTAATCTAACTTTTACACTAGCATATGCACATAAACAAAGGAGTTAACAAACCATTTAAAACCCACTTTAACGGCCATAAGTATATCTAAAAATGTGATTAAAGTTAAAAAACATTTTGTGATTGAAATCATGTCAAAAACATCATTTTTAACCATATAATATGCATAGTAGAGTGAGAGGTAAAGAACCACTAACCAATTACCTAAAATACCAATTTCTCCCCTTAGATCTTAAGTGGACAGCAAGGAAGAGAAATGCAAATCAACCAAAATGATAATCTTTAACTTCTATATGCTAATCACCTCTCTAATTGATGGTTGGGATAAGATTAGTAAGAAAAAGGTATGTTATTTTGGTGAAATTAGAGTAAATGGAGGTTTAAAGCTATTTTGGGAAAGATGAAAATGAATTATACCGGTTCCTACATCCTCCTCTTAGCACAACTTTCAAGCTGGGTTAGTGGGTCTAAGCACGGGCTTAGTTAATTACCCACTAATATAGACCACCAGCAGCCAAAACTCAAAACAGTTATAACTTTCAAAGGGTAAGTCCATTTTTCTATAATGACCACTCTACGGAATGGGAAACCATCATCCTGAAACAGTAGATGGTTTGAGACCCTAATTTGGCTCTTGTAAAAAGTTATAATCCAAACAAGGTTTTCATGGTCAAAATGGTCACATACAAATTCAGAAAAAATCATAGATTGAAAATGTCCTTAAGAGCCACTTTCCAAAATTTTAGAGTCATACGACCTAATTTGAATAAAATAAAAATATTTTATGATCCTCCGATGCATAAAATATTGGTCGTTACACTCCTTCCCTTTATGAATTTCACCCTCGAAATCCCCAATAAGTCTAAAACAGTTACCTTGCATGCCTAACAATCATTGCAACCATAATACATATCAAATGAATAATCATGCAATCAATAGTGTAAGTGATCCTATCCTAGAATGTGAGACAATAATCCACCCTATAGGCTAGGTTTATAATCCTCTGTACTATCAAAAAAGGACAAACGAATCTCGGTGCCAACTTCCCCTTACCACCGAACTAAATCATATTCTTCAAAAGAGAAATCTTCACAAACAGCATATCGCCGACGTAGAACTCCAAATCTCTACGTCTCCTATCAGTGTAGCTTTTTTTCCTATTTCGAGCAGCTTTTATTCATTGCTGAATGATCTCTATCTTCTCCGAGGTTTCTCTAATCATATCTGGCCCAAGTATAAGCTTTGTGACGACCGCCCATAACCCCTGCACTAAACCTAGAGAAAGTGCACTGTAAAGTGTGCCAGGCAGCCATGGACGATTGTCAAGGTAAATTAAAAACAACAGAATCTATCGTATTACTCACAGCGCATGGACAAAATACAATAGAACATATATATAGTGAAGCATCACAGAATAGAATCTCATCAATAAAACTTCATAATAGTTGAATACAACATCTGAATAGTCAATACAACAAGCCTCACTACATATCACTCAGAGAATACAAAGCAGCGGAACATCCAGTACATATAGTAAGAAAGAAACAATATGCAATACTCCAGCTCGTCTTCGATATCAGCACCGTGCAAAGCAAGAACAGCACCTGTCACCTGCTACCTAGTCTTCCCGTCCCAAAATGGACGAACAGCACAAGGCAATAAGAGTTAAAACATAAAGCCTTGAGTCAGACAACAGTCTTAGTGAGCAGTAAATTAACTAACAACATACCAAAAGAGCATAAAGGAAAAGGAATAGGAATACAACCCTCCCACTCCAACCTCTTTCTACAGTGATAGCCCCCAGACACACACTAAGCAGAAGCAAACATAGCAGAGCATACAATTTAAAGTAAAGCAATTATCACTCGAGTTAAGGGCGATGTTTTCCAAGTACAAACCCCCAAGGCCTAAACCAAGATCAGATAAGCACCCAGAAAATACCGCTCTTGAGACCGAGTGACGATACAACCAAACATCCATGACTCTGGCTATCACTGTTATCATTGCTTCGATATCACCGTTAATTGAATGACCGGCACATTCTTTCAGCCGTCCGTCAAGCGCTAATGGAAACCCCGGTTTAGACATAACCCCCGCACGTCATTGTGACCCGTGCCTAGGACTATCGAATCTGCCCAGAGTACTTGACTACCAATCTGTAGCTTTCAGGGACTATCGAATCTGCCCAACGTACTCTTGCTTTGAGCATGCTAGAACCTTCAACAACGATGAGATCTCAGCCTTCTAGTCATCCTCCTCGACGACTATTTCCATACTAGCTCAAGCGCCTCTCGAGCATCCATTATCCTCAAACTCGAACATTTCACCGAGTTATCAATCTGCTTGGAATAATCCCGTCTGGATTAGACCAAGGCTATCTCATATCATGCTTCGCTTCATCACATCCTCGCAAAGTATCATCTCGACATCATCATCAAATCTATGCATAAGAGCTTCATCATCCGCTACATATGCCACAAGCAGCTTTCCCAATTCAAGAGCCTTTCTCTTAGCTTTTGAATCATCTTCGGTCTAAATCAAATCATAAATCATCTAATTCATAGCAATCAACCAAGTCAAACATTAATCCAAACAATCAAGCATTTAAATATGATCTAAGTAGACAATTATAACAATAATGGCAGTTTCGTAATTAAAGAGTCAAAAGTCTAATAAGCATGAAAACATGAGAATTATCTCTACAATCTTGATGAATGGACTTGCATAGGTTAACACTTAGTAAAATGGATGTCAAATCATCATGAACAATGGATCTACATGGATCTATACTTAGGATTAGGAAAATGCATGGAAATCACTATTTTAACACCAAATCAAGCCAACGATCCGATATACTCCTTTGGATCTGTGTGAGAGATAATCACCGCTCACCAAATCACCTAAACAACCCAAAATCAACACGCTTCAGATCTGGACAGCGAAGGATCTAACTCGATCTATCACGAATCCGCTTCAAACGAAGAAATCTCTCTTCGATGGATGAAGATCTTCAATCTAAGCTCTTCAACCTTCGATTAGATCTACGATATGGATGGATGGAATCACTAGATTGAAGTGGAGAAAAGAAGTGAAGAAGTGTAGAAGTCGAGCTCTCAAAATGGCAGCACTTCGTCGCTTCGAAATCCGGATCCCAAAAAGTGAGAAAAACCCTTCTATTTATAGCTGAATTCTCCCTAAGTCGTTGTCTCGGAGTTAAGTCGTCTCCGACCTACGACTTAAGACCCCCACCGACCTAAGTCTTCGACCTAACAACTCATACGACTTAACAGCTGCTCCGCCTAACACATGCGCATACGACCTAACTACTAAGCCGACCTACGACTTAACTAATATGCGCGACCTAACATGAGATACGACTTACGACTTAGCGGCTTAACCCCTAAGTCGCTCACGACTTAATAACTTAGCAACTCTACGACTCACTATGCTACGACCTAACTTCCTTAAGTCGTCTAACGACCTAACTTCGCTAACCACTAGGTCGCTAACCTGCTAACTTCTATAAGTCGTCAACACTTAGGTCGCTCGACCGACCTATCCTACCATACGACCTAAAATCCTTAAGTCGCTAACTCACTTAAGTCGCCCCTATTCCTTAAGTCGGTCACGACTTATGATTTGAACAAAAATTCTGCCCAACACTATCAAACGACCTAAACCACTACACCTTAAGTCATCCACTACCTTAGGTCGCTCCAACACCCTACGACCTAAGCTACCACGACTTAATTCCTATACGACTTAACTGCCTTAACTCATATCTTCCTTAAGTCGCTCCAAAACTTCCATACGACCTAGGACTTAAACTCAGGACGACTTATCACAAATGCGACCAAATGTCAACTGTTTATGATGTTTTGATCCGTGAAAATACGGGTCGTTACATTCTCTCCCCCTTAGGAATTTCGCCCCCGAAATTCCAAACAAACAAAGCAATCAAAGACTATTCTGCACGCCTAACATCCATAGCAATCAACAAACCATGCATCCAATTCTAGCTTAGCATGCAGAATTCTAAAACTAGAACAAGTTACAATATCGTGAGATGACACGACACCTTAGGGCCATACCTTGAAGAGTTCAGGATGAGCTGCCTTCATCCTCTCTTCCACCTCCCCCGTACAGTCGTTATCATCATCACTCCATTGTATCTTGAGCAACTTAACTACCTTCCTCCTAAGCTGTTTCGTGTCGGTTTCCACAACACGAACCGGCTTACGAGGTCTCTTATCAACTGGATCAACTTTGAAATCTTCACATCTATCAGCAGAAACCACTGTATTCGAGTCGTGCACATACTTCCGTAGATACGATACGTGAAAAACATTGTGCACGCTCGACATCTTCTCTGGTAACTCCAATCTGTAAGCGAGCTTTCCAATTTGCTCGATGATCGGGAATGGTCCAACAAATCTCGGAGTCAATTTTCCTTTCTTCCCGAATCGAATAACATTCTTCAGTGGAGAAATCTTCACAAAAACCATATCACCCATGTCGAATTCCAAATCCTTACGACGCTTATCGGCATAACTTTTCTGACGGTCTTGGGCTGCCTTCATTCGTTGCCGAATGATCTCTATGCAATCTGAAGTCTGTCGAATCATCTCTGGCCCAAGTATCAACTTTTCTCTGGTCTCTAACCAACATGTCGGAGAATTACACGGTCTTCCATACAATGCCTCATACGGTGCCATACCAATGCTTGACTGGTAACTGTTGTTATATGAAAATTCCACCAAATGAAGATGATCTTCCCATGATCCTCCGAAATCCAAAACACAAGCTCTAAGAAGATCTTCCAAAACTCGGTTGACTCTCTCGGTCTGGCCATCTGTTTGGGGATGATAAGCTGTACTCAAACACAACTCGGTTCCCAAAACTTCCTGAAAGCTCTTCCAAAATCCACTAGTGAACAATGGGTCTCGATCGCTCACTATACTCTTCGGAATACCATGGAATCGAACTATCCACTTGACATACAACTCGGCCAACTTTGATGCAGTCCTAGTCGATCGAACAGGAATGAATCTTGCACTTTTAGTCAAACGATCTACAATGACCCAAATCCCTTCATTTCCCGTTCTTGTTCTAGGTAGTCCATCAATAAAATCCATCGACACTTGTTCCCACTTCCATGTAGGAACTTCTAATAGCTGAAGCAATCCACTGGGCTTCTTCTGCTCAGCTTTCACCAATTGGCAGTTCATGCACTTGGAAATAAAATTTCCAACATCCTTCTTCATACCTTCCCAGTAATAGGTTCTCTTCATGTCCCGATACATCTTATTTCCTTCTGGATGAATTGTCAACTTCGAGTGATGACTTTCCTTTAGAACTTCACTTCTCAATTCATCTATATCGGGAACAACTAGTCGTCCTTGCTTCCGAAGCCAACCCTCTCGATCGACCTCGAATCCTTTATCCTTTTCTGGTTCCAATCCAGATTCCAAATCACGGATAATCTTGACAAGCCTATCATCTCGCTTTTGGCTCTCGCCAATCCTTTCCACAAGAGTCGGTCTTATCGATAAATTTGCCAACATTTCAGGTTCCAATTCACATCTAGGCCTGAAGTCAAATCCAGTTAAATACTCGAGATTCTTCCATTCTGAAAACATGGCTCCCAATCCTGCATGTCTTCGACTTAACGCATCTGCCACCGCGTTACCTTTTCCCGGAGTATAAGCTATACCAAAATCATATGATGTCAAAAACTCTAGCCAACGTTGCTGCCGAAGATTCAAATCCTTTTGGGAGAAAAGATACTTCAACGACTTATGATTTGTAAACAGCTCGAATCGAACTCCCAATAGATAATGTCTCCACATCTTCAGAGCAAAAACAATCGCCGCTAACTCCAAATCATGAGTCGGGTAATTCCTTTCATGCGGCTTCAGTTTTCGACTGGCATACGCAACAACTTTATCCCTCTGCGTCATCACTGCTCCAAGTCCAGTACCACATGCATCGGTGTAAACCACCATCTCGTCATTCCCACTAGGAATAGTCAAAACAGGAGCACTTGTCAATTTTTCTTTCAGGATTCTGAAAGCTTGCTCACACTTATCTTCCCACTTGAACACTTGGTTCTTCTTCGTCAATCCTGTTAACAGTGCAGCCACCTTGGAGAAGTCTTTGATAAACCGTCGATAATATCCTGCCAATCCAAGAAAACTTCTCACATCAGATGCATTCTTAGGTCTAACCCAATCCTGGATTGCTTCCACCTTAGCGGGATCAACCGCTATTCCGTTTCCAGAAATCACATGGCCTAAGAACCTCACTTCACTCTTCCAGAAGTGACACTTCGAAAACTTAGCCTTCAGCTGATGTTTCCGTAAGATTTCCAAAACAATTCGCAAGTGTGTCTTGTGCTCTTCTTCAGTTCTGGAATAAATCAGAATATCATCCACGAACACAAGTACAAACTTGTTCAACTGATCTCTGAACACTCTATTCATAAGATCCACAAAATATGCCGGTGCGTTAGTCAATCCAAACGGCATTACCAACCACTCAAAGAAACCGGATGGTGTCCTAAAAGCAGTCTTCGGCACACTATCCTTAGCCACTCTCAACTGGTGAAATCCCGTTGCCAAATCCATCTGAGAAAACACCTTAGCTTCGTGAAGCTGATCAAACAAGTCATCTATTCTCGGCAATGGATACTTGTTCTTCTTAGTCACCTTATTCAGCTCACGATAATCCACACACAACCTCAACGATCCATCTGCCTTGGTTGCAAACACAACTGGTGCACCCCATTCGGATACACTACGCCGAATGAATCCTTTCTGCAAAAGATCATCAACTTGCACCTTCAACTCATGCTGTTCCCTAGGCGCCATCCGCATAAGAGGCATCACAACAGGTCTGGCTCCTTCAACTAGATCTATACGAAACTCGATCTCTCTATGCGGCGGTAACCCTTTGACCTCGTCAAAGACATCCTCGAATCCATTCGCGATTGGCACCGATGACAGTCCATCCCGTGGAACAACTAGCGAATACATGAAGCTCATGAAGACGCCTTCTTCATGCTTACATCGTATCACAATCTTTCGCCCCTCCACATTCTCAACTGTCACCTCCAACCTTTCGCAGTCAACCTTTGCCGCATACTTCCTAAGCCAGTCCATACCCAAAATAATTCCGAACCCCGCAAAGTTCAGAACAAAACAATCACAAACAAAAGAGCAACCATGACTCGATACAATCAGACCACGACATAACATACACAAACAAGACGAACCCCCAACTGGATTAGTCACAACCAATGGTCTATCAACGATATCCGGTTCTAAACCCAACCGGTCTACAAGTTCACTACAAACAAACGAATGCGACGCCCCAGTATCAAACAGAACTCTAACTGGAACACCACATAGGAAAAGAGTACCTTGAACCACCACACTCTTTCCCTTCTCTTCAGCGGTAGGAGCTTTTGAAGATGATGGGACAGCTCCCAAAGCATAAGCTTGCACAATCTGCTTGTCCTTCCACGGTTCTGGACAATTCTTCCTGAAATGCCCCGGCTTGTCACAGTTGTGACACTTCATCGGTACCTTCGGATTCTTACAATCCTTAGAGAAATGGCCCTTCTGCTGACAATTGTAGCAAGTCACTTCGCCCTTCGGCTTCTTCTGGCCATCCTTACCCTTCTGCTGCTGCTGTTTCCTTTTCTTGTTTCCACCCTGCTGTGGTTTGGACTCTTCCCTGGTCACAGCAACAACAGATCCCTCTTTAGGAAATAGACTCTCATGCCTGAGAGCTTTCTCCACAAGCTTCTCAAATGAATCGTCCAAATGATCCACCAACTGCCTCCCAAGATAACTATCCAAGCCTGTCACAAACTTCTCATTCTTCTGATAAGCAGACTCAATATACGACCGGGCATACTTGGACAAAGCTTCGAACTCAGAAACATACTCAAGAACAGATCTTCCACCTTGCTAGAGCTCCACAAACTTCTTGAACAGAACAGACTTCTGAGCTGTAGAAATGAACTTAGCTTCAAATCTGACTTGGAATTGCTCCCAAGTAATCTCTTCCTCCGGAGTATTGATGGTAATAGAGTTCCACCAATCAGAGGCTCTCCCTTGAAGCTGCCTTGATGCTAACTTCCTCTTAGTCGCATCCTCAATTCCCAAATCACCAAAGATCCTTCTACAAGCATCTATCCACCTCTGGACTTCAATGGTTGATTCTGTTCCCAAGAAAACTTTCCCTCCAAGAGCAGTGTAGTCCTTACACAGCTTAGCAAAATCCACCGGCTTTGGAGTTTGGACTTGAACTCCAACATCAACTGTTGTCCCCGGAACTGGTATCCTTCTCATGATCGAAGTCATCATAGCTTCGAACATAGCTGCATAATCAGCATCCCCTTCAGTAGCACGGCCTTCCCTAGCAGCTGGTCTCCCTCTTCGACTCATTCTCAATATCTATAAAAAGGAATGATTAGCACACCTAGAGAAACAACTACATAAAGGACTCAAACTCTACTAAGCTACTATATTATATATAGTAATCATCCATCAAAATACAATTACGTCTCTCATACGTAGTTACGTCAGCGAGCGTTGGGTAAAATCGATTAACCAATGCTCTGATACCAAATGTGACGACCGCCCATAACCCCTACACTGAACCTAGAGAAAGTGCGCTGTAAAGTGTGCCAGGCAGCCATGGACGATTGTCAAGGTAAATTAAAAACAACAAAATCTATCGTATTACTCACAGCGCATGGACAAAATACAATAGAACATATATATAGTGAAGCTTCACAGAATAGAATCTCATCAATAAAACTTCATAATAGTTGAATACAACATCTGAATAGTCAATACAACAAGCCTCACTACATATCACTCAGAGAATACAAAGCAGCGGAACATCCAGTACATATAGTAAGAAAGAAACAATATGCAATACTCCAGCTCGTCTTCGATATCAGCACCGTGCAAAGCAAGAACAGCACCTGTCACCTGCTACCTAGTCTTCCCGTCCCAAAATGGACGAATAGCCCAAGGCAATAAGAGTTAAAACATAAAGCCTTGAGTCAGACAACAATCTTAGTGAGCAGTAAATTAACTAACAACATACCAAAAGAGCGTAAAGGAAAAGGAATAGGAATACAACCCTCCCACTCCAACCTCTTTCTACAGTGATAGCCCCCAGACACACACTAAGCAGAAGCAAACATAGCAGAGCATACAATTTAAAGTAAAGCAATTATCACTCGAGTCAAGGGCGATGTTTTCCAAGTACAAACCCCCAAGGCCTAAACCAAGATCAGATAAGCACCCAGAAAATACCGCTCTTGAGATCGAGTGACGATACAACCAAACATCCATGACTCTGGCTATCACTGTTATCATTGCTTCGATATCACCATTAATTGAATGACCGGCACATTCTTTCAGCCGTCCGTCAAGGGCTAATGGAAACCCCGGTTCTAGACATAACTCCCGCACGTCATCGTGACCCGTGCCTAGGACTATCGAATCTGCCCAGAGTACTTGACTACCAATCTGTAGCCTTCAGGGACTATCGAATCTGCCCAACGTACTCTTGCTTTGAGCATGCTAGAACCTTCAACAACGATGAGATCTCAGCCTTCTAGTCATCCTCCTCGACGACTATTTCCATACTAGCTCAAGTGCCTCTCGAGCATCCATTATCCTCAAACTCGAACATTTCACCGAGTTATCAATCTGCTTGGAATAATCCCGTCTGGATTAGACCAAGGCTATCTCATATCATGCTTCGCTTCATCACATCCTCGCAAAGTCTCATCTCGACATCATCATCAAATCTATGCATAAGAGCTTCATCATCCGCTACATATGCCACAAGCAGCTTTCCCAATTCAAGAGCCTTTCTCTTAGCTTTTGAATCATGTTCGGTCTAAATCAAATCATAAATCATCTAATTCATAGCAATCAACCAAGTCAAACATTAATCCAAACAATCAAGCATTCAAATATGATCTAAGTAGACAATTATAACAATAATGGCAGTTTCGTAATTAAAGAGTCAAAAGTCTAATAAGCATGAAAACATGGGAATTATCTCTACAATCTTGATGAATGAACTTGCATAGGTTAACACTTAGTAAAATGGATGTCAAATCATCATGAACAATGGATCTACATGGATCTATACTTAGGATTAGGAAAATGCATGGAAATCACTATTTTAACACCAAATCAAGCCAACGATCCGATATACTCCTTTGGATCTGTGTGAGAGATAATCACCACTCACCAAATCACCTAAACAACCCAAAATCAACACGCTTCAGATCTGGACAGCGAAGGATCTAACTTGATCTATCACGAATCCGCTTCAAACGAAGAAATCTCTCTTCGATGGATGAAGATCTTCAATCTAAGCTCTTCAACCTTCGATTAGATCTACGATATGGATGGATGGAATCACTAGATTGAAGTGGAGAAAAGAAGTGAAGAAGTGTAGAAGTCGAGCTCTCAAAATGGCAGCACTTCGTCGCTTCGAAATCCGGATCCCAAAAAGTGAGAAAAACCCTTCTATTTATAGCTGAAATCTCCCTAAGTCGTTGCCTCGGAGTTAAGTCGTCTCCGACCTACGACTTAAGACCCCCACCGACCTAAGTCTTCGACCTAACAACTCATACGACTTAACAGCTGCTCCGCCTAACACATGCGCATACGACCTAAATACTAAGCCGACCTACGACTTAACTAATATGCGCGACCTAACAGGAGATACGACTTACGACTTAGCGGCTTAACCCCTAAGTCGCTCACGACTTAATAACTTAGCAACTCTACGACTCACTATGCTACGACCTAACTTCCTTAAGTCGTCTAACGACCTAACTTCGCTAACCACTAGGTCGCTAACCTGCTAGCTTCTATAAGTCATCAACACTTAGGTCGCTCGACCGACCTATCCTACCATACGACCTAAAATCCTTAAGTCGCTAACTCACTTAAGTCGCCCCTATTCCTTAAGTCGGTCACGACTTAAGATTTGAACAAAAATTCTGCCCAACACTATCAAACGACCTAAACCACTACACCTTAAGTCGTCCACTACCTTAGGTCGCTCCAACACCCTACGACCTAAGCTACCACGACTTAATTCCTATACGACTTAACTGCCTTAACTCGTATCTTCCTTAAGTCGCTCCAAAACTTCCATACGACCTAGGACTTAAACTTAGGACGACTTATCACAAATGCGACCAAATGTCAACTGTTTTATGATGTTTTGATCCATGAAAATACGGGTCGTTACAAGCTTTTAACCCACTTCCCATCAATATGAAAGGGCGTTACGTGGTTGGCCATACAACGCTTTATATGGTGTCATACCAATACTAGACCGATAGCTATTATTGTATGCGCCAAGTGCAAGTGATTATCCCACGAGCCTCCAAAATCAAGTATGCAAGCCTGCAAGAGGTCCTCAAATATACGATTCACCCTCTCGGTCCACCTAAACAGTTTGTGGGTGATAAGTTGTATAAAGATGCAGCTCGATCCCCAATGCCTCTTGTAAGCTCCTCCAAAATCCACTAGTGAATAACGGGTCTTGGTCGCTCACATTTCTCTTCGGTACACCTTGAAATCGTACAACCCATTTCACATACAACTTGGCCAATTTAGCCACCATTCTACTTGACTTGACGGGTATAAATCTAGCACACTTGGTCAATCGATCGACTATAACCCAAATGCTATCGTACCCTGTTCGAGTCCTCGACGGTCCATCAATAAAATCCATCGCTACTTGCTCCACTTCCACTCGAGAACTTCAAGCAGTTGCAATAACCCACTTAGCTTCATTTGCTCTGCCTTCACCAACTGACTATTCATACACTTCGAGATGAACATCCCGACATCCTTTTTCATACCCTTCCAGTAATAGGTATGTTTTATATCACGGTTCATCTTATTATTGTCGGGATGTGTAGTCAATCTAGAATGGTGGCACTCACATAACACCTCCTTTCATAATCCATCAACATCGGGAATGAACAACCTTCCATTCTTTCAGAGCCAATCTTCTCGATCGAATCTATATTGCTTCATATCTTCAGACTCTACCCTCTCCTATTTTTTCCCTGATCTCTGCAAGTCTAGCATCTTGCCTCAGACTAGTATCGATCCGCTCAATCAAAGTAGATCTGATCGTTAAACTTGCCAACATCTCTAATTTTGATTCGCAATGAAGTCTGAATTCATAGCCAGCAATATACTCCAACTGCTTCCACTCCAATAACATATATCCCAAACTGGCATGTATTCTAACCTAAGCATTGATGACCGCATTTCCCTTACCAACATATAGGAAATTTCAAAGTCGTAGGAAGCCAAGAATTCCAACCATTACTGCTGACGACGATTGTGATCCTTTTGAGAGAAAAGGTACTTCAAGGATTTGTGGTCCATATACAACTTGAACCTTTCTCCTAATAAGTAATGCCTCCAAATCTTCAAAACAAACACTATAGTTGCCAATTCCAAATCATGAGTTGGATACTTCCTCTCATGCAGCTTCAGCTGTAGACTAGCGTAGGCAACAAATTTTGCCTTCTGCATCAAAATCCAGTAACTTAGGCATTTGTATATATTGTCAACTCCTCATTCTCACTCGGAATGGTCAATACTTGCACTCGTAAATCTCTCCTTCAGACTCACAAATGCATGCTCCTACCTTGCATCCCAAGTAAATGTTTTATTCTTCTTCGTCAAACTGGTTAACGGTGCTGCTACCTTTGAGAATTCTTGGATAAAGCGTCTATAATGTCCCGCTAATTATAGGAAACTCCTCACATCCGTAGAATTCTTGGGTTGGCTCCAATCTTGAACCGCTGCCACCTTGGCAGGATCTACTGTGATGCCCTGCTCAGAGATGATATGACCCAAGATTCTCACTTCCCTTCTCCAGAAGTGACATTTCTAAAATTCGCTTTCAGTGTGTGCTTCCTCAATACCTCAAGCACAATCCTCAAGCGCTTCTTGTGTTTCACCTCTTTCCTAGAATAGATCAGAATATCATCCATGAACATAAGTAAGAACTTATTTAGTTGATCCCTAAAGACATGATTCATGATATCAAAAAAGTATGTCGGAGCACTGGTTAGCCCAAACGGCATAACCAGTCACTCATAGGAACCAAACGGCATAAAATTGCATTGATCGACACACTTTTTTTCGCCACTCTCAGTTGGTGAAACCCTATCGCAAGATCCAACTGAGAGAACACCTTCGCATCATGGAGCGATCGAATAAGTCACCAATAAGTGAGAGTGGATAATTGTTCTTCTTCGTCACCTTATTCGGCTTACAATAATCTACACATAACCTCAGAGAGCTGTTCGCCTTAGTGGCGAATACTACAGGTGCACCTCACCTGGATATACTCCTACGAATGGGCCCTCTCTTCAACAGGTCATTTACTTGCACCTCCAACTCCTTTTGCTCTTTGTGTGCCATATGCCTCAAGGGCATAACTATTAATCTGACATCCTTAATTAAGTCTATCCGAAACTCAATTTCTCGATGCGACGGTAATCCAATCTCTTCCTTAAACACATTCAGATACTCTCTAACGATAGGCATAGATGACAACCCATCCTGTGGAACCTCGAGTGAATAAAGAAAGCTAGCCATATCCCCATCCTTTGGTAGGCAACCAATCACTACCGTCCATCCCTCTACGGCCCCAATCGTCACCAACAACCTCTCACAATCTACTACTACCGCATGCTTACTTAGCCAATCCATTCCTAAGATAATTCCGAACCCAAAAAAATTCAAAATAAAACATTCACATACAAAAGAGCATTCATGACTCGATAAGACCAAACCACGACAAACTAAAGGATAGGCTAGTGGGGCCTCCAACAGGGTTCGTCATAATAAAAGATTGGTCAACTATTTCGGGTTTCAGCCTCAATCTATCTACTAGGTCTCTAGATATGAAGGAATGTGAAGCCCTGTATCGAATAAAACACGTATGGGAACATCATAAATGGAAAGTATACCTTGAATAACGATGCCCGTCCCCTTCTCTTTCGACGAGGAAGCACTCGATGAAGTCGAAACAACATCCAAAGCATGTCTTCGCAACCTGTTTCTACTGTGCCAGTTCTGGATAATTTCTCTGCATGTGTCCATGCTTACCATAGTTATAACACTTATTCTTCCCATTAGCTTTGCAGTCTCTAATCAGATGACCTTATCTCCACAACCATAACAGATATGATCCTATTTGGCCTTCTTCTAGGCATTCCTTCCATAAGACTGCTTCCTCTTTCCATTCCATTTCTTCTTGCGTCCACCACCTTTCTGCGATTTTGGCTCTTCTTTAACAACAACAACTGATTTGGACTTAGGGTATAAACTTTCCTGATGAAGAGCTTTCTCGAAAAGTGTCTCGAATGGCTCATCGATATGGCTCACTAACTTCTCCCTTAAATAATCGTCCAAACCTATAATAAATTTATCATTCTTCCTTAACGGAATGTCGATAAAAGACATCCCATACTTTGACAAAGTGTCAAGTTCCACCACATACTTGAAGACAGATATATCTCTTCATTTTAAATAAGCAAAATTCCTGAATAGTACTGACTTCTGAGCAGCCAGAATGAACTTCTCCTTAAACCTAGCTTTGAACTGGTTCCAAGTGAACCGATCCTCAGGTGTAGCAATAGTAATGGCATTCCACCAGTTCATGGTCCACCTTTGAAGTTGTCTAGAGGTAAGCTTCCTCTTTATGGCATCATCTACTTTCATGTCACCAAAGATGCGCTCGCATGTGTCCAACCAATCATGTACTTCGATAGCCCACTCTGTTCCAAGGAATCGTTTGCCTCCCAAAGTGGAGTAAACCTTACATAGCTTAGGAAAGTCAGCTTTTAGTGCCTACACCTGAGAAACACTACCGACAACAACATTTGGAGTGGCCTCTTGGCATTCTCAAGCATGTTTGCCATCATCGCATTGAACATAGCTTGCAAGTAAGGTTTAATAGTCCCCGAACCCACTCCTTCATCAACTCCATAGACAGAGTTTCATATAGTGTTTCTTGTTTATCAGCTCATTCTCGATCTATAATAAGAATGATCAGTCCCTCAAAAAAGAAAACTGGGTCGATTGTACTCGTTTGTGCATGCAACTTATATACTATATATTATATAGTTTTGAAAACCAAAAAATATAACAAGTATGCACTCTTTCATATATACATACACTCTTAATCTAGTCTTGGGTGATAACTCCTATCCTATCTCCAGTGGACCACGGTATCAACTCAGGTTAATCGAGTAATCTAAGCCCTAATACCAAATGTGACGACTGCCCTATACCATTAGCACCCAATATATATAAGATAGTGCAGTGCTAGCATGCTTGACCGATGTAGGACGATCATCAAGGGTTGTAAATGAAATAAAATATCACATAACCTATCATATATCTCATAGCGCATGTAATAAGATATAATATACAACACATATATAAAATAGGAGAGACAGTAATAACTAAGTGATCCAAATATCAGAGTGCAGATCCATAGAGTTATACAAAAAGTAACTGAGTTTAAACAAACAGAAACAGATAAATGTCTCATAGTAATAGTAGTAATAAGCAAGCACTGCCAAGGCTCCATAGTGTTGCATAGTAGAATAATCATAGTAATCCATGTATAATACGAGATAGCTCCATCCAGCTCGTCCTATGTATAACAACTTTGTTGCACCTAGACCGGTTATCTAGTCTACTCATTTAAGAGTACCCAAGATAATAAGAAGAAAAATATAAAACCTTGGGTCAGACAACAGTCTGGTATGAGTAGTAAATGAATCTCAAAATATTATATAGTCGATATAGTAAGGAATAAGGGTACACGAACCATATTTGACTTGTCCCTGCAATCAAAGAGTTAGCACATAATAAACATAACATGCTACTCTATGAATATAGTAAAGGTATACCGCAAACCAAGTATGTATCC
This sequence comes from Allium fistulosum, assembly GCA_030737815.1. Classification (NCBI taxonomy): domain Eukaryota; kingdom Viridiplantae; phylum Streptophyta; class Magnoliopsida; order Asparagales; family Amaryllidaceae; genus Allium; species Allium fistulosum. The sequence goes on along the minus strand of CM060902.1, from coordinate 1,001,532,515 downwards.
CTATCCCCAATATCTATCTCCAGTGGCATCATTAGAGTGATAGAATATGGAAGAAAACAAACAATGCAACCATAGCATCTATCAGACAATCCTTACTATCACTCATGTGTTCCCTTGATATATGATAACTCGTATGACCTTTCCTCTATCAGTGACTAATAGAAACCTGATTTTCTGTGTACTTATGTATCTTGTAGCCTAAAGCTAGATACTAGACCCATTCGATTAGTCTAGGATACACGGATCCTTTCAAATGATCCGAGGTAGCCTTTCAAATTACCCATGAGCGTCATCACGATAACTCTGCTTTCGAGTACATCAGAAAACACTTCGAGTATCAACGATCCCTTGGCATGCATGTCCAGGCCCATTCCTTGCTCCATCTAGTTTCCATTATTCTCGAGGAACCATTCCACATTCCTTCACTCTATAATATAACCATTCAAACATTCTATACATGGTTCACCCTTCTTAGAACCTGCTCTTTGTGGATAACTATTCTCATGGCTCCTTTCATCATCGAGCCTCCATCAACATACCCTAATTCCATTCACCATCGAGTTATCTTTGTTGTAGTCTCGAAGCTATCATCGTCCTACTACATCGCCACCAATCGCCAAAAGAATAAACAAACACCTTTGGCATGACCTGAAGAGCCTTTACTTATCTCCCTAGAAGTTTGACCCCGACCCCATCAAGAAAACCTACCGGTACCAATCAAAAGCAGTTGGTATCGAGTATGGTACTTAATCAATTTTGGCCAACTTTCTTTCCTTGCTTCTAGTGTTCCGTCTTCCAAGTGCTTTGATCCTAACCACTTCCTTCCAAAGCTCTCAGCATCAACTCGAAAGCTCTTGGTACAAATAAAAAAAGCTCTCATTTCTATGCCCTCCAAAGTACTCGGTATGTAATCCAACACTTAGCCAAATTTTTGCACTTGACCTTTACTCATCACCCCAAGCTTTGCCTTGAAGAACCAAACATCCACCATCAACAGAATGCTCTCGGTACGTATCAAAACCTCTCGGTACCAACTCCTATACTTAGCTCCAATTTTGATGCAATTTGAATCTTGGGATCCTCTACTGCTCTAGAACCCCTCCTTCAAGTTTCATCCAATTTTGACCATCTTTGCCGCTAATTTGCAAATCCAACGACCTCTTTTCTAACTACCTAAAAGCACTAGCAAACTACATCAAAGCACAACATACAAGCAAGAAATGACACACTTATCCATCCTTTCATATATGCAATCCAAAAGAACATGATAATCCAGCAAATATTAATCTTACTTTTCCACTAGCATATGCACATAAACAAAAGGAGTTAATAAACCATTTAAAACCCACTTTAAATCCTTTAAAATTCGGCCATAAGTATCTCTAAAAATGTGATTAAAGTTAGAAAACATTTTAAGATTGTAATCATGTCAAAAACATTAGTTTTAATCATATAAAGATGCATAATAGAATGAGAGGTCAAAAATCAGTCACCAAATACCCAAACTACCAATTTCTCCCCTTAGATCTGAAGTGGATAGCAAGAAAGAGAAATGCAAATCAGCTAAAATGATAATCTTTAGCTTCTATTTGCTAATCACCTCTCTAATCGATGATTTATTTAAGATTGGTAAGAATAATTTAGGTTTTTTGGATGAAATTATGGTTAATGACTTAATGGAGGTTTAGAGCTATTTGGGAGAAGATCAAAATGACTTAGATCGATTCTTATAGCCTTCACTTGGCACAATTTTTGAGATGGGTTAGTGGGCCTAAGCACATGCTTAGTTAATTACCCACTAATACAGACCAACAGTAGCCAAAACTTAAAACAACTATAACTTTCAAATAATAAGGCCATTTTCTATTATGACCACTCTACGGAATGTAAAACCATCATCCTAAAGCAATGAAAGTGGTTTGAGACCTATTTCAATACTATCAAAAGTTATAGTCCAAACAAGATTTTATGGGTCAAAATGGTTACATAGAAATTCGAAAAATATCATAGATACGCAAAATGTCCCTAAGAGTCCGTTCCTAAAATTTTATAGTCATACAACCTTATATGAATAAAATAAAAATATTTTAGATCCTTCAATGCGTAAAATACAGATCGTTATAATGGGGATTTGCCTAGAACGTATGTTTTTAATGATCAAAGTCTGCTTTATTTCTATTAAAGAGGTATTAAGTAGTTCGGTTACTTTCTCTCACATTGTTAGGACATGATTGACGATAGTTGCATTGGACTAGAAAGGGCCTTTGGCCTACTGTCACATACCGGAATTTTCGACTTTCGAAAATTCGACATCGATACTCACTTTATCGACTGCCGAGCCATCGAATGCCGGAAACCCGAAAAGTTATGGTTTAAGAAGGAAGAAAAAGGTAGAAGAAGAAGGAAAGAGTAGAAGAAGAAGAGAAGAAAGAAGAAGAACAGAACAACATCAGAACAGAAAACAATATCAGAATCTTACACATCGCAGCGGAACAATATACAATAGATAATTACTAGTCTTTTAAAACAACGAACTATATCAGTTTATACATACATCAATCATCAGAGTCAATATACAACTCGATACAACAATGGACAGTTATATAAACTTGTCCTCATACAGAATACACAGCGGAATAATAATATCAGATACAAATACTACGTCTCGTCATCCAGCTTGCTTCCAAAGCTCCAGAATATCCAGAATATCCTGATAACCTAACTCTAGACTGCCCGTGTGGAAATTGGTGGGCACCCAGAGTTTAGAAAGGGAACAATAAACTCCGAGTCAGTCATGGTGACTGGTGTGAGATCGTAAAACAGTTATTTTTTAAATACAACAGGATAATTTTAAAGTCAATTCGCAATGCTTTTGGAAAATGAAACTACCATAAGACCTCCCGCCACACACACAATGCAAACGCAGAATTGGAGGAGATTTCTTCTTATGATAGTCAAAGATGCTTACTACGCAAAATCAAATCTTTTTGATATTATTATTAGTGCATAGTGTAGAAAACATTTCGAAAGTATAATATTAATCTTAGCCAGCATAGGCATTCCGCACTTATGCCTACTATAGCTACTATGTTCAATAGCAGGTTACCGCCACATTCCATAGCAGGTAATACAACTAAAACCGTACAAGTCGCGTATTGTTTCTTTGGATTTCCAACAAACGGTCAGGCTAAGGAACTTCCTATCCACGATGGGTACGTCCCTGGAATAGACGACCCGAGAACCTAACCGGATCTCTGCCAACACAAGGCCGGGTTACCTCTGCAAAAATAGGTAACTACTGACACGCGTATGCCATCCCCCGATCGTAACCGATCTTCCCGAGGATCCCCGATTTCCAACAAACCACATAGTAAAAATGCAGCAACCACATAGGTTAAGTATCTGGGCTCCATACCATGATACCACCTCTATCCAGAAGGAATGACATACACTAAGGGGCGCTACTCCCTAGAACCTTGCCGCATCCTTCCTGTTTCGACCATTTCCGGGGTGTGAGGCTCGACGAAGTCTCGTCCACAAAGCTACGCTTTCTACAAAGCCCTGCTTCGGGTCAAACAAAAATGATCAACCTATGATCACAAAGATATAAGATCAAACAAATGATCATATCGCAAATGATCAAACACTAATCATTTCACAGCAACACTCAGTATGCCACGTTACCAAATTGGGAATATATTGCTGATAAATTTCAACTACATAACCTCTGAGCTCGTACGTCTCAGAGAAGGGTGTTAAGCTAAGAGAATAAATTCTCCGCCACCAACAGAAATGTATTTGAAAGAAATCAGCTTTATATCTCAAATTGTAACGTCAGACACACAATCCATACAAGTCTGTTCCGGGATCGAACAAAACCGAAGGCACTTCTCACGAAGCCCTTGCAAATCCGGATAATTTCTAATCACGTCCGGACTTCCCGTCACTAAGGGTGATAAAACCTCTAAATCGGAGATCAGCCGATGTAGAGTAACTCGACGGTAATCCTTCCGTTTTCAAAAATATCCGGTCTTCAACACCGGTCTTCGAATGCAATTCATAACGACGTATCACATATTCGGAATGGGTTATACGACCCCATGGTCCTTTCCCGGCTAACCCGAATAGTGAGCGATTATTCAAAAATAAGTGTGGCATTCAAATTCATCAAATTCACAACAAATACCATTCAAGGTAATTATTGATAGTCGGTTATTTAACTATCAATAAAGATGCGCAACATCATCAGATTCTAAATAATTTTCCAAATTATTTATTTTCCAAAATATCTTTACTAGATATAAAATTTCCACACTCCGAAAATAAATCAATATTTATTTTTAAACAGATTCCCTTTCCTTTATAAATTCCATAGTGAATTTATATTTCAAATATCTATGGATATACGATTTTCAATCGATTTCAAATATTCAATTTCAATTTATCTTACAAAGATAAATTTTCCAAAAACGTTTCATTTTATATTGGAAAAGCCTTTCCATACTTATTTAATAATAAGTACTTCACAAATCTATTTATTTTCAACATTTGAAAATATTCGATATACTTAAATCAAATTAAGTATATAATTCGTTCTTTAAGGAAATCTATTTTCTATAACAACATCAATTTGAGTCAAAACGAATGTTACGTAAAACATCGTTACGACGACTCAAAAATCACTAGTATAGGGATTCGGATTTAGATAGATATATAAATCCCAATACTACATAAAAAAACATTTCCTTTTTGGAAATCATTTACTATAACAACAGTGTTATAGTCCACCATTCCCTTATTTTTTCGAAAACGTCTATTTCAACAATAAATGTTGAAATCTATGATTTCGATAGTTCACACGTTTTAAAACATCTTTTAAAACAATTAACTTCATTTATAATATCGCTTTCCCAAACATAACCATTTTTTTTCAATAATATATTCACTGTCCAAAATCGTGAATATACTTCAATAACCAAATTTCAATCTTTTCTACACATTTATTTCAAGAATTATCCACTGTCCAAAATCGTGGATAAAATTCCCTTAATAACTTCTATATTAAATTCATCAAATTTGATTGATTTCGAATTTATAAAACAACGTTTATAAATTCACCTTTATATTTTCTAACAACTTCGATTTATAAAATTCTCCTTTTATTAACTTCTAAAATTACTTATCAGTCTTTATTCTACAATTTCATTCATTTTATAACTTCATACTTTATAAATCTATAAACTTCAAACTTTATAAATCTATAAACTTCAAATCTTCACAATTTATAATTCTATAAATTTCCTATCTTTACAACTTAAATTTTATAAATTTTCTATCTTCACAATTTATAAAAACTCGTTTTAAATTCCAAAAATTTTAATTGATAAATATCAATTTTGTACATCTTTTATATACATCGTTTTTAATAATTCGAAAATCCAAATTTAAACTATTTTATAAATTACTTAACTGTTTATTTCAAAAATCACCTCTCGGTTATATTTCACCAAAATCTTAACCTTTATAACTTTAATAATTTTAACCTTTATAAATTAATTCAAAATTTTAATAACGTATATTTACAAATAATCACTTTAAAAATCTCTTTTAAAGTTAAAATCGTTATTTTAAAACTTCAAAAATTGAATCCAATGATGCAACGCACCAATTAGTCAATCACAACATCAATCATCCTATATCATCATATGATAACAGAATATATATCAACATCTGTAAATAAATAAATACAGTTGAGGAATCCAGTTGGATCCCTCCAACCTGTTTCCCTGCATCCAAAGACGTTAGCACAATACCAATTCCACTTCAAGGTGGAATATCGCGGTATATGGGTTTTATAAAAATAATCCGCTTACTAACGGCGCAATAGGGTCTCATCCGCTATACGAGGCGGGAAATCATCAATCCAATATATACATATGCCAATATGTATATATTGCTATATATATATAGATATATCCTACTATATCTAATATCACATCCAATAGCAATCAAATCAATAACTGAAAATTCCACTTTTCAATTTGAGTGAGAAAAATCTCATCTTCGCTTTTATTTGTGCAATCCCATTTCCAATTCGACTTGATTCCTTTGCAATTTTAAACCTTGTATCAACAATTATATGATTTAATTAATATTCGAAATAAATCCGAACAATTCAATTCATCATTTTAAAATTTTAATTCAACTAAATAAATTTTATTTCAAACTAGTGATTTAATTTTCTAAACAAACTCCCTTTAACAAAATATTTTGTATCGAAAATAATTTAAATTAGCAATTTTAATAAGTATATTTATTTTTCTCACTTGAACTATATATATACTTATATTAAAACAAAAATTCATATAAATTTAAAACTTTTCAAAATCTTACTTATATTTTTCTGCATAAAAATTCTTTGCTGAAATTTCTCTTAAGCCATTTTCTAAAATATCTAAACAAGTTTATCTCTGTTTTATACTTTACTGTTAACTTTTTTCTTTAAATTGTGTATATATATACCTGCTGTAAAATAAATTTGCTGTACAGAAATAAGTATTTATTTACTCTATTTAAATTTATAACATAGGAATTACCTTACTGCAACCAGAAATTTGACGAACAGCCCTCAACAGCCTTTATCGTGACACTACAATGATGCCGGAATCGCGTCGACCTCGTCGACACCCAGCTCCAACTACACGAAAATCGACCCATCCTTGATTCGAATACGAACACTCTCCCATCGAGTCGCCGTCTCGAATTCCCAGTCGCATCACCGTGGATGCCGCCTCGAGTCGTGACTCAGACTCGATCGAGTTTCCCCCCAAATTCGTCGCCACCTACTAATCGAACACGAGCCCCTCTTCGTCGTGATGAACTCGAATAGATCATGCGAATTCACGCCCTCCTCCATTTCAGTTATCGCGACGCCACTCGCCTCCGCGATTGCGAGTCGCCGCGGCTCTCATCACCCACGAAAATGCCAGATCGAACTCGATCTACTCGCGCGCGCGAACGTCACGAAACCCCACGCCTTCGAGCTCGACCACGCGATCGACTATGGCCATCTCGACATTGCCGCGTCCTGCTCTTCGCCGCCTGCCCTTCATCGCGACAGTGAACTCGCGAAATCGAACTAACCCCAGCGCGCCCGCGACACTTAACTGCCCCTACCGAGATCGAGAATGCCCAGCTCGAATTCGTCGCAATTGCCCTAACTGCTTGATTTTAAAAATGAATGAGGGTGGCCATGGTTTTGATTTCGTTCGAACTGAGATTTTGATTTTTAATGAGAAGCTCGGTTTTGTTTTAAAGAGGGAGGGGATAAAATTGAACGAGGTATGGTTTACGTGATGGGTTGCACGATCTTTTCTTCGTGATTTCTGGCGTGTTTAAAGGAACGAGAAAAAAAAACAACTGATGTGACAAAATTCAAATTTAAAATTTCAATCGAATTCGATTTAAATTTCGACGCGTTTATACGTTGTACGCTCGCATATCAACCCCGAAAAATACGAAATTTGAAATCCGACAATAATTCAATATTACGGACCCAATGGAACTGGTTTCGTCGAATTCCGAGACTGTGTGAAAATTGACTATTTTTAAATATCGATTCGAACGATTTAATTTCAAAACTGAACGAAACACTTTGAAATACAATTCTAAAGTTTCTATTATCTTCATTATTATCATTACGAATTTTAAAAGCTTTTGAAATATTTTTCTTCAGCTTATGATTGAAGATTCGAAATTTTATTCACCTTACAATAGATTAAATTTTATAATTTAATCGTCAAATTCAAAGTTATATCGGGGATTCAAATTAAATTATCGTTCAAATATTTAAAATTAATTAAATATTTTCAATTTAATTCGTTCAAAATTCTGGGTCGTTACACCTACAGTTTAAGGTATGTTAGGGAGTTGGACTGGAAAAGCCTTTAGGCTTATAATTGGAGGTAACCTTGGTAGGGTATAGTATAAGATGCGTAAGACATATTACTTATCTATACTGCCCAAATACTATTATGGTAAGACTTGAGATTTTCATTCACCAAGCATTGTTATTCTAACTTCTCCTCATTACAACACATAGGTTAGGGGAAATAGTGCCAATAGAGAAGATGAAGTTGAGGACGAAGACTTTTACCGATTTATCTATCTATTTATGTTTTTGGCATATTTTGATGTACCCAGTTTCAGACTTGATGTTATTTGAGATGTATTTTGGATATTTAGGATGATATGCTGTATTTTGTAGATTTGAATTTTTTGAAATGGATACTTATTTCTAATATTATATTTTATCCTTTCCACTACAAGATTCCGATAACATAGATAGATAGCTATATATATTATTCATTATATCAATTTATCCAACTAACATCCAGCTTTGGAATGGGCCAAACGTTCGATGAGCTTTACTGGGTCCAAAATTAGGCATGTTTCAAGGTGGGTTGTTACACAATAGCTTCATTCGGGAGGTAGAATATTCAGTCTGGGTAGCAAACCCAGTGCTGGTCAGAAAGCCAAATGGGATTGGAGGACTTTCATTAACTTCTCTGATCCCAACAAAGTCTACCCTAAAGATAGTTTTCCTTTTCCTCGCATCGAGCAGCTTGTGGTCATAAGCTCCTCACCTTTATGGACGCTTACTCTTGGTACAACCAATTTGCCATGCATGGCCTGTACCAAGAGCATACTTCCTTCATTACAAACGCTGACCTATATTGTTATCGTACCATGCCTTTTGGTTTGCAAAATGCAAGCGTTGCCTACCGGCATCTCATCAACCGTATGTTCTTCGAACAGATTGGTCGTCCATGGAAGTTTATGTGGATGACATGTTGATGAAGTCAAAAAGACCGGAGTCGTATATAGAACCTATTTGAGACTTTTAGCATCCTATTTCAATACAACATGAAGTTGAATTGAAAGAAGTTCTCCTTTGCCATCTAATCCAGCAAATTCTTGGATTATGTTTTGAGTATTAAAGGCATTAAAGCTAATCTTGATAAGGTCAAATCCAACCAAGATATGTAGGTTCCCTAAACTTTAAAGCAAGTGCATAGCTTGAATGGGATGATTGTAGCATTGAATTGTTGTATCAAAGTCAACTGATCGGTGTCTCCCTTTCTTTGACCTCATTAAGAAGAGAAAGTCATTCACTTGGAGAAAGTAATGCGCTAAGGCATTCGAGGAGCTGAAACATCATTTGGTTACTCCTTCGGTAATAATCAAGCATGTCGATAGGGAGGATTTGTGTTTATACTTAGTCATGTCTGACCACGCGATCAACGCTGCCTTAATCAAGGAAGACAAAACGATCCAATAACCAATTTGTTACGTCAAAAGAGATTGACAGGCCTAGAAATAAGTTACTTTAAGCTGGAGAAGCTTGCCTTCTGCCTGCTCATGGCAGCCTGAAAACTTAGATCGTACTGCTTGGCATAGGCTATTAAGGTCCTAACCAATAAGCCTTTAAAGCAAATCCTTAGTCGGCCCAACACAATGGGTTAACTCTTGAAGTGATCTACCAAGCTCAGGCAACATTACATCTCCTTCCATCCTCGCACTTTCATCAAGGGCTAAGCCTTTGCTGACTTTATAGCCGAATACTTAAGCCTGGATAATTTGGAAGAGGTCCATCACTAGTTAGCCATCTTGGTGCTTGTATATGGATGGAGCATTAAATGAGAAAGGGGTAGGAGCCAGTGTGGTCCTTGTCACACCTGAAGGAAAAGAACTGTGTTTTGTAGTCCACCTTACTTTTAAGGCGACCAAAAATGAACCAGAGTATAAAGCCGTCATAGCCGGCCTTAGGATGGAAAAAGAATTGCATGTGAAGTCCATCCATGTTTTCAGCAACTTATCATTGGTCGTAAATTAAATTGGCAATCTCTTTCAAGTAAAGAACAAGAAATTGGCCTTGTATATTAACGAGGCCAAGAAGATTATAAACAGCTTTGTCGAGTTCAAGTTGAAGCAGGTACCTATGGAGCAGAAAGCCAAGGCCGGTCAACTAGCCAAGGCATCCAATAATCCAGAAGAAGTCACTCCTTGGGTCTCCTTAGAGATTTAATGCATCCCCTACTACAAGTCGGGGGAAACAACAATGGAAGTAGATGTGCCATCCATGAACAACTGGATGGTGTCCCTTATTGGGTATTTAACAATTGAAGAGCTTCCTACCGACCATGAGGAAGCTAATAAGATTCTCTACCGGGATCCCATTTACATAATCGTAGATAGGAAAGTCTACAAACGGGGGTACTCCAACACACCACTTCAGGGTGCATGTCTGCAAATGAAGCCGACCAGATTTTGAAAGAGTTACATGAAGGATTTTGTGAGGATCACGCTGAGGAGTAAAGCCTAGCAAAAAAGCCACCCGATAAAGCTAGTATTTGCCTACTACGATCAAGGATCCTATAGATTATGTGAAGAAATGCAACCGTGTCATTTGTTCACCAATATCCCTAAAGCCTCACCAACCCTCCTCACTCCAATGACTTCCCCATGGTCATTCGATACTTAGGGGTCGACTAGATAGGGAAGCTGCTGGATGCCAAAGGAGGGTACAATCACGCTATAGTCGCCATTAACTACTTTACAAAATGGGTCGAGATTGAACCCGTTACTGGGGAAATTTCCCCTAATATCTTGAACTTAGTTGTAAAGAATATCTTCTACCATTTTGGTCTACCAAAGAATATCATCATCGACAATCAATTTGAGAGTAGCCTCTTTGAAGATTCTGTACAACAGATGGAATCGAGAAGTGCTTCTCCTCCATTGCCCAACCTCAGGCCAATAGACAAGTTGAGGCCATTAACAAAACCATCAAGTACACTCTCAAGAAGCGCCTCACAAAAACTAAGAGGAACTGGGCTAAAGAACCTCCGCTTTTTATTTGGTCCTATCGTACTTCCAACCACACTTCAACCGACCATACTCCATTCTCGTTGTCCTATGGCTACGAAGCATGCTGCCCATAGAAGTAAACGTCCCCTTATCTTGACGTCTCACCTTCGAGCCTAAGAAATACTAATAGCTACTCAAGCTAGGACTCGACACTATAAAAGAATGAAGTGAAGAAGCCGAACTCCACTTTGAAGCCTACAAAGAGGAAGATTGCCATGCACTACAACTCAAAAGTAATGCTCTAGCAGTTCATTGTCGACTACCTAGTCCCGTGCCAATGTTCGCATATACAAAGAACCTTTTCAAAGGAGTGTTTGGCCCCAACTGGGAGGGGCCATATGTCATAAGTGCCTCTAAATAAATAGTGCCTACCGCCTCTCTTACATGGATGGAACCCTCATTTTATGCACTTGGAATCCAACGTACCTCCGAGCTTATCAATATAAGGGTCGACCTCTATTATAAGGCTATGTAACACATCTTTGTAAAGAATACATCAAAGACTCCAGAGCCAACATTGTTCAAATCTCGCCCAGGCTATGCAACGAAGGATGAGTTTTTATATGCTCATTTACCTTGTTGGGAATTGTCGACATTTGCCGCCAAGTGCGTAGCAACCCATGCTCCCAGATTATCGATTGGCTATCCACGAGGATGAATTACCATGCATTCACTGCCTTGTTGAGGACTGCCACCTGAAATCTAGGTTCATGCCATGGCCACCATTCTCAATTAGCATCGTGTCTCTCTAGAGAACCTTCGAGCAGCTCAAGTTATCCAACGAAGGATGAGTTTTTATGCACCCATTTACCTTATTAAATACTACTAACATTTGCCACTAATTATGTAGCGAGCTATGCTCCCCACTTGTCGCTCGACAATCCACAAGGCTGAATTACTTTGCATTCACTTCTTTGTCAGGAACTACAACTTATTCTTGCAGCTGTCACCTAGGAGTAACCTTTAAGCCACTCAACAATTAGGTTCATGCCAGGACCGCCTTCCCACCATTCTTGTATCATGTCACCCGAAAGTAACCGTCAAGTCACTTAATACTTAAGTTTATTCTGGGATCACCTATTCTTCATTCTTACATCATATCACCTAAAAGTAACCATCAATTTGCTTGATAGGTTCATATCAGGATTTCCTCACAAAAGAATAGCACAACTAAGTCTGGCTATCATATGCCAGTCTTAGAGCTTAGCAAACAACTAGGTTACAAGGTCAATGCTCATATCTGAGTCTACTGACTGGCCTGGCCTATCAACTAACATAAGTTGATAAATTCAATATAAGGTTTGCAAGAATGGGCCACACTCGTCGACCGTCACTTACCTTACTTAGCTAATCTATTTTGTGGTGAATCCGAAGTAAAAATACCCAGGGACTATCAGCTACTCAAAGTATGTTATCCTACAAGCTCAGTACAAATAGACAGGAGAAGACACAACTATCAAAGTACTTAGAAAATTTTCAACAAAAAGGAAACCTATTAAAATTCCAAAAGTGTGGGGACACATAACCCGCACCGCTAGGCTCGTAAAAGAGGAAAAGTACAAATTCGATCCCTTGGCTCGTCGGGCCAAGTAGTTCAGCTCCTTCAGGGTCAGCACAGCCAACACTGAAACACCTTCGGCTCGCATCTACTTTGCCACCTCCGCTCCGGCCCTCGTAAAAGATGCGACATCAAATTTGCTGATAGAAATGGGGAACTTCTAGTTGTCCCTAATCAGGGTCCTTACCATGTCCTTCAGCTGATTCTTCCACTTGTCCTCCTCTTCTTACCTAGCGGTAGCAGCATCCTTGTTCATCCATCCCCCAATCGCATGCTTTATTAGGCCAGTTCGCAGCTAGTCAACCTCCTTCTTTAACTTTGCAATCCTCTCATTGAGGCTCACCTTTGCCTCCTTTACCCCTGTGCAGTTAATGCCCCGCTATTACCTCGGTATAACCCCGCTATATCTCATAGCGAGTTTCTGCCGCTATGATTTTTCCATATAGCCCCACAATATAGCCTTTTCGCTTTAATCCCCGCTATTTCCGCTATATCCCGTTATTTCCGCTATATTCCGCTATTCCCGCTATATCTTCTTTAATAAAATGAATTGAAAAATTCAATTTATACATTATAAAAATTATGAAACTAATTTATTTGATTTAATTTTTAATATATTTTCAGAAATGAAAATACTCTAATATTCTACTAAATTCAATTATGTTATATAATAGTTTTATGTTTATTTAAAGTATATTCGCACATGTTTTTATTTAAAAAGTATTTATGTATTAGTTATAATTCAATTGAATGATAATTTTTCATTTAATTACCATTTATATGTTCGTAAACACATTAAGTACGAGTTTTATATGCTATTTTAAAGCCATCCGCTATATCCCGCTATATCCTCGCTGTATCCCCGCTATGACTTTTTGCACCTCCACCGCTTTGAATCTGCCGAGCGCTTTAACTGCACAGCTTTACCCTCTCGGCCCTCCTCTGAAGATTTGCCTCTACCTTCTTAGACCTCCCTTGGGCCTTGGTCGTCTCATGTGTCAGCTTTTCAGCCACCTCCTTACTGGCCTTCTCGACTGCCTCCTTCTCCTTCCAGGCCGTAGTAACTCCATCCTCGCTTCCTGCTAAGCCAACGCCTCACCCAACATATCATTCTAAAGCTTCTCTACATCTCCTCGAATGTACATGCAGTGGTACCCGGCCTAAAGAAAAGATAGTGCTGGAACAACTAAGTTAGAAACGAGTAAGTCAAAGTCGAAAACTTACCAATAAGGAGTTTTGGGTCTGTAAGTCTATGATATCTTCCAAGAAGTGACAATTCAGAATGGATTGGGCATAATGGGAGTAAGTGAGGACCATCATCGACATCAGTAGGCCGAAAGCATTCAGTTAATGTCAGCATGGTCCTTGGCATAATAGAGGTCCAGGATAACATCCCCTACTGGCACGACTTTTTTGTTAGCAAATAGCTTCTTTGTGTCATAATTATTGAGGTACTTCTTATTAGACCCAGAGGCATCAACTCCCAAAGGCAGGCTAGTCATGTCCTACTTCCTCTTCTTGCATTGCAGGGGTGAGCGAGAAGGGCTAAGAGGCAAGTCGGCGGCCACCCAAATATGTTCAAGAATGTCAAGATTCATCGATCCATAAGACGCAGCAGGTGTAGGAGTCAAGCTGGAAACGATAGGGGAAGTGATAACTTCGATCATGACATCCTTGACCACCCCATCGTTAAAAGCAGTAAAGCCAAATTCATCAGCTACAGCAACAATAAAGAACCAAAGACTTAGTTAAAATTCAGTGTAAAGGAAGAAATGTGCACGTAAATTACCATTTGTATCGGCATGGCCCCTATTTCTAACAAGGGGCAGCATGATGAAGCCGAGCTGCCTATGCTAGTATCATCTGTCCATGCATGAGGCTCTCCCATGCATCCTCTTTCATATCCGACATATGAGGGTCGTATTCCAGAATTTTCCTAGAGGATGCACATGTCTTTCTACTGATGCCCGACTCTTGTCCCTTTCCATAACACTACTCTCCCTAGAGCTTGCATCATTTTCCCACTCTTTGGGCAGCGGCTCATAGTGAGGGAACGGGACATCAACTAGTTTTTGTAGGTCAAACTGTTCCTACCATGGATCCGACATAATATCACTTAATTTATTAAGATCAACTTGTTGCCACTACTCTTTCTCTACACCCGTAACAACATTGTTGTATCTTAATTTTCTTCCATGACCGAAGCGACGTCTGGGTTCAAGAACATGACTTTGGAATGGTCCTGCTTAATTTTTGATATCTTCTTCACTACATCCACCTTCTTTGTCGACTTCTTCCTTTATTGCTCCCTAGCCACCATTTGATCTATGCTCATCAACCCTACCTGGTAGAGGCTGGCGTCGGTCATCGGAATCCTCTAATCTCGGTGGTTAGGGTCAACCATCATCAATGGGTTTACGTTTCCATTTAATATGGTAAATTTGATGCCAAGGAACTCGAGCTCTTCTCCTGTCAATAAACAAGTTAAGCAAAAAAGTAGTGAAAAAAATGAAGCGTAAAAGAGAGAAAAGCGTAGACTTACTAGGGATTTGGATGGTGATGTTTCCAAGCCCAGGGTTTATCAGGATAGTAAGTGGAAGTTGAGTAGCAGACCATCCCTATGTTAACTCGATGGATGACTAACCGCTTGGCCGAGTAAGTCTTTCCATCCTCCATTTCAGAGGGCCTAATACCAATGACCGCCGCTGAAGTCGACTGGCAAGTGGATCCTCAAGGCATTATCTGAAACACAAATGGCTCAATTATATAATAGCACAATGGCCAAGTCTAGCAAAGCCCAAAGGCAAGCCCCCCAACACGAATGGAAACTTAACGTCCATCTTTATGGCGTGCCCAAGCCGAGCACCTCATGAAGGGTGGCTCACGAGCTGACTCTAAAGTTAAGTATTAGGCCTTTCGGCCCCTATCCAATTCCTTTTCTTAATTAAAGACCATGCTTAAAAAATTGGGCCCGACCCATAGCCCATTATCTAGCTAAATCCTAATATCCTTATTTAACACTTGTAGGCCCAACTAAACCCATCAATATTGATCGACCACCATTGACATGGTAGCGATGATCGATCGACGTTGAAAGATGGCCAAAGAAGATGAATTCTGATCAAGATATGCAAAATCAGAACATTATAAAATCACAGCACTACAAAAGTATAAGCAAAATCAAAAAGCAAAAAGAAATAGAACATGAAAGGGCAAGCAAAAACCCAGGGCCTCGCCACAGAGGTGACGTCTGTTAAGGTGGAGTTAAAGATGGAGGAGGAGTGCTCATTTTTTCTATCGAAGAGAGTTGAAAAAATTAGAAGTTTTTGAGGAGGTTAGAGATTTTATAAACCTACTCTCTCAATCTCACCTATAGGATTCAAATCAACATCCAATCTTGACTATTTAGGTGTAATGAATGCAACTATCACTTCGCCCATGTCGAAGACATGAGCCCTCTACCCCATTTAAAAAGGTGAAGCATCATAGCCAATGTCGAAATGCCATGTGGAGCACATATCAAATGCATAGCAGAGGTCTGGACAGTAGCATCATTGTGAAATGACTAGCCCACCCCTGCTCGTAGAGAGGGGCTTGAGGGTAAAATGTTGCTCCTTTTTCTCGAAAGTAATTAGCAAGTAGGTTAGGGAATGGCCAGCCTCAATCAAAGCTAGCCCAACTATTCTACGACTGGCCCATATATGCCAACCCAAACTCAGGTTGATCTCAGGCCAAGCCAATTCACTCAAGTAGCACATCAAGCCAGCAATCAACCGTCTAACTGAAAGTAGCTTCCACAACCAACTCATCATATAAGGACAAAGCTAAGTATAGCCTAGCTCGATCCATGCCGGCTTGGCTTAATTACCACCGGCTCTCTCCTTTCTGGGCACCTCTAGCCTGACTCCAATTCCGCTTATCCTCTTAGCATCACTTTAGTTGCTAGTCAACATCGCTCCAGTCAGCCTAAATATTCAATAAAACTAGCTTAAGAATAACCTGTCATTGGCCCAAGTTCGTTACAACCACCTTCGATCGGTCCCAAGCAGCCAGTTTCGTTATCTCATGGCCGGCATGGCATCCCTCTTATAACATGGTCCTCGGTACACATCAACTCTAAGCAAACTTAACCCAATCTAGGCATGCCATACTCAATCATAGCTGGCCCAGCTCTTCGGTGACCGGCTCTCTCATACCTGCCCATATTCAATATGACTACAAGTCAATCACTAACCAATTCACCTATCAAGATCAGATCAAGCATTGAATATCTCTGGCCCAACACTACCATGACCCGTTCTATTATATCATAGTTGACCCGGCATGTTTTTTGCACCTTGATCCTTAGCAACATCTAGCTTCCTTCATATCTTCAGCAATCAATTGGCCATCTCAACCACCTTTACCGCATAGGCATGTAAAAGTAAACGTCAAACCATACATGCAGTTGCATAGCGAACTGTAGCAAGTGGCAAAAGAATACCTATTCCTGTAGAAAGTCATTAGCATTTAATGCACATTAAATGCAAATTCTAGGTCTATCCCAAAGGAAAATTGGCTTGCTTCTTAACCACATATTCCATTCCACCTTTACCTCCTATCTGGCCATGTGACCCAATCAACGCCGGCCTTTCTTCCCACCTTCTCTACTATGCAATCTCAGCCTTCCATCATCTATTTCAACCATAATAAATACCCCATGCATTACTACTTCAAAGAAGTTGGAAAATATTAGAACTCTGGTTATTAACTCCATTCCAGAGCTCTCCTCACAGCAAATCAAAGCCTTAATTACTTAAGATTATTTAACTTTTAGGTCTTGAGTGCTTTATTTCTTATCATTCTCTTGTAATTAAGAGAGAAATATAGTAAGTGATCTTCATAGCGGATGTAGCCAAGCTTGGTAAACCACTTTATATTTGGTGTCATTTAATTTGCTTTGCTTGCATTCTTCCTTATTATGCATTTTTTAAGCTTAGTGATTAGTAATTAACTTTTGCTTTAATAGCATAACCAGGCTAATTCCGAGGTTGGCTAAATCTCTATTCAATACTTATTTAAATATAAATAGATATATAAGTTAAATTTAAACACTTATCTAACAACATATTTTTGTAAATAAATCCACTTACCTTTATATGATGTTTTGATAAACTTCTGATACAAACATTCAAGTTTCCCCATTTGATTTGATTTGGATATAAGCCTTCTTCTTCTATTGACCTTGCTAAGTTTTTTGGTTAGATCTCATTTTTTGTCTATTTGATTTAGAACTTATTTGAAAATTTTTGATTATAAATTAAGGATGAAGAATGAAAAGAGAATTGAATTTTAGATTTAGGTTTAGTGGCGGGTACGGATGAAAGAAATGAGAATACGTGACGTAAGGTTACATATCCTTCTGATTTATAGCCGAAAATCCAAAAACCCCTTAGCCTTTACTTGGACCTTAACCCATCTCACTTTGAAAAGCACATTATGGTAAACAGTATGTATCTCCTTCATTTGGTGTCTATTTTCGACATTTTATATATGAATTTGGTTTAGAAATACCTACTCGACGCAATGAAAAGTCAGTTTTTTCAAATTCCTTCATTTGTAAAATTTTAGTTTTTTGACTTTATTTAAAAACTACCAAAATCCTCTTTAAATATTTATTTATTTTTACTAAAAATTTGTGGTGTTACACTAAGTAAGTGGCTTGACACTGAAACTAGTTGGTTCCGGACCAATCAAGACTGTTATAAAAAGTACATAAGGTCGACCTAAGGTTTTTAGTGGAAATGCATGAGGGCAACCTAGGTTAAATAGCCAAGAAACTTAGAGTAGTGAAGCATAAGCTTGGAAGTGAAAATGGATAAGGTGAGATTTGGTTCGTTAAGGTACCAAACAAAATATGGTGCCGGTGGTTGGGCTAAGTAGAGGCATCATTTAGTAGGCAAGAATTGCTGCCCAATGCTAACTCTAAGGGTATCTGAGTGGTGCTTCATCTCGGTACTAGTGGCTCTTCTGTCTAGTGTTGAACATGACATGGGTGTTGAGCTTAGGCGATGCTGCTTTGGGTAAGATGCAGGGTCGATGCAAGGCTTACTCCAAGCATGGCATGGGCTAGATTCGGGGTTGGCATGGTGATGAAATGAGATTTTTGAAGGTAACCAATGGGATGATGGAACATTGATGACTCGACAACGTGAGTGGATTAGATCGAACGCTCGAAGGAGAAAGTGTTCATAGCATATAATGATGGTCTAAGGAGGCAACTTTGAATGAGGTGAACTTTTGTAGTGAAATGAACGAGCGGTTATACTATCGAGACGTATGCCAAAGGGACCTTTGATAACTTAGAGGTTTTGATGTATGCTCGTAAAGTGGAAGGTATGTGAGGATGCTTACTTGGATTGTGTGATAAGATCCATGTATCTTAGACGAAGCGACGTAATAAGTTTCCTGGTCGAATGATGTGACATGGATTCGAGCATTATGAGATTGAGATGTTAAGTAGTCCTTGGTCGAACAATGTGGTCATATGAGTTATCTTATTTCCAACTTCACCTTTGTATGAGAGATGCGAGGATGGTTGATGGTTTCCATTATTGTTATGTTTTCCATGTTTTGTTATGTCTGTTAGGCTGTCACACGATGTAAGTATTATCAAGTGGTACACCTAGACATCCTATATTGTCTTTGAAGAGTAGTTATATATGCTAACTTGTTGGATGTAGGGACATGTTTGGTATGATTTTATAAAACTTATGTTCCTATTTACCTTATACGGGTTTTATACCTATTTTGGTATTATAAATTGCTTATACAAGACTTTTTTGACATGTGGTTATTTGCATTGCTTCTTAATTTTTGAGTACTCTTAAATGTGTAAATTGAGAAAGCAGGTATGAGATAGCGCATGGAGCTGTGCGGAGATGTATAGGAGGCTACCCTTTTCCTATATCTATATCTTAGAGCTGCTATCGCTTGTTTTTGTTGTGCAGTGCTATGGAGCTATATGATACTATTATTATGTCTAAAGACATTTATTATAATTTATTTTGATGTAATGAGATGTATAAACTCTACTATTTCTGTTTTGTATATAATCTTATGAACTTATTGTACTTTGATACGATGTTTTATTCTGGTTCATTTGGTTATATTACTATCTTGCCTTTCTTACATTTATGTTGTTATTATATTTTGTCTGTATGCTATGGGATGTTCAACAGGTCATATAAACTAACGATTATGTGTGGTGATGGGTGGGATATTAATATACAACATAGACACTATAATAACTGCATATAACATCCATTGTATTGTCATGTGTGACACTAGTCAAAATAATATGCGAATCGATGTGTTTATCAGTTCGGCATGAACCGAATCGACTGAAACTATATTTTGACTAGTGATAAGGAACAATACAAACAACGTTTACAAGTATGGATTGACAATAACAAGCATCTATCCAATTTTGTCTATTGTAATGAATGGTCCACCCGGCAATATACATGTAATATAGATTATACACGTAAGTTAAAAAGAGTAGTTAGGATGTGAATCAAGACTAACCAAATCACTAAGTATTCAGTTCAGTGGTATGTTCAACTTTGCTTACCCTGTAAGCTTGATTCAAGTGTTCTCCAGTCCCTAGGGAACTAACTGCCATATATTTTTGCTACCTATGTGAGTCGTTGTATAAATTCTTTACTTGGTTCGGTCAGGACTCCAGCCTAGCCAAATACCCACCAAACTGGAATCGATCAACACGAGACTTGACCTTAAAGAAACATTGAAATGTGTTAATATAGTTATTAAACTATACTTGATCAGCCTAAGCAAAAAGCCTCCAAATTTTGTTACTAGCCGAATAAGCGCTCAACAAATGTGGCATTTTGTGCAGGGGTAAAAAATTGACGATGATGCTAATGTAAATACACATAAATAAAAGATGTAGGAATTATCTGATGATATTCAAGAAGAAATAGCTTGGATTTACTAAAGAACTCACGTAGATCGAAATCTGAGCTTAAGGGAAGCCAAAGGTTTTTCTGGATCTAAAGATAGGGGAAGAAAAGTGACGAAGCAAGGAAACATTCTTCCTTTTATACTCTAAGCCATCGATTCGGTAAAGGCTGGCCAAACAAATAGCCCATGAGCTGATGAGGTGTCAGACCAATGAAGTACTAAACTAATGAGCTATCGAGCAAATATGGGATCCAATGAAAATAATGTTAGATGCCTATACACTCGATAAAGTGAGAAGTAAAATATCGTAATGATCAAAGATGTGTTCGAATAATCAATGAGCCTTTCTTAGAGATAAACATAACTCTGCTAGAAATTATTGACTTAAATCTCACTAGAATGGATTAGACTAGAGATGGGATCGCTTAGGAAAGAGAAAAGTGAACCTGGATGGATAAAATCATACTTTGTATTCATAAAAGTATGCTTCATAGGAAAGCGTTGTGGGCATTTTCATCCATAACATGATGAGTACGAAAAGACGTTAAGGAGCACATAAACATCTAGAAAGACCATAATAAGAGCATCATCACTTAATCACAAGGACAAGAAAGTAAGGAAAGAGGACAAAACTATACCTTGAGAAGAATTAGAAGGAAAACACAAGTTTTGAAGGTGTTAAGAGAACGATTCAGTAACCTCTATGGAAATGGTTCGGTAAAACCATCATAAGATGGTTTGGTAGTTTACTACCACCGAACAAGAAAATCAGTTTGGTATGCAACTATAAAACAAGAAAAACAGTCTGGCATTCAGATGCCAGACTAAACTTTTATTACAGGGCCAGAACCTTGTCAAGCCAACCACTATCGGATCGAACTGTTTATACAGGAAGTGCCTATCTTGTGGGATTACCGAACCAATTACTATATATCTTCATACCTATAAATACCATAAGAAATGAACAATAATGGTGGACAATCCAAATAGCAATAACTACCAGGCCAACTCCTATTGGACCAAACAAAACATTTACTGAATCAAATCATTTGGAGCATCGTTTTACATTTCGTTGAGCAATAGACCATTGTATTTGTATTTTTGATACTGCACTCAAGATTTATATGGAAATAACTATAATGGAAAGTGGATGTTGGCATTATTCAACCGAACCTGTAACGACCTGTTATAGAGCTATACCCAATTTTTGAATTAAATATATCTTTGTAAAGTGATTTGTAAATAATTAAAGTGCATAACGTTAGAAACTTCTATGTATTAATTTTTATAAAGTGTCATCGTAAATTATTAATTTTGCAAATTTCTGCATATTTGATGAATAAAAATTCATTTAAAGTGAATAAAAAAATATTTTTGGGATGAAATAAAATGGAGGAATATTTTATAAATAAGATGATGTGAAATTTTGAATTTTATTTTAGTTTAAGTTTCATAAAATATAAGTAAGATAATATTTTTATTGCTAAATAAACAATGAAACTAGTGTATGTATTATTTTAAGAATTACTTATGGGTTCAAAATTTCGTTTGTGATTCAAAATAAATTTTAATAGGATTTAACACTACAACAAAAATATTTTTTTACAACTTTCATTTTACAACGTTTGTAGAATAAACGTTGTAAAAATTCCCTTTTTACAACGTTTTCGACAAAAACGTTGTAAAAACTTA
Organism: Allium fistulosum; assembly: GCA_030737815.1. Taxonomy (NCBI): domain Eukaryota; kingdom Viridiplantae; phylum Streptophyta; class Magnoliopsida; order Asparagales; family Amaryllidaceae; genus Allium; species Allium fistulosum. Next base: position 1,001,510,374 of record CM060902.1, on the reverse strand, counting down.
CATTTTTACAACGTTTTTAGTAAAATGTTGTAAAACTGGACTTTTTACAACGGTTTGTTCATAAAGGTGGTAAAAACTTATTTTTTTACAACTTGTTTCATAAACGTTGTCGTATTGCTCTTTTAACAACATTTTTAAAAATGTTGTAAAAACGTTATTTTTTTTACAACTAGATATTAACTTTCTACAACTATTTTAAGGTAGTTTTACTCATAGACGTGTATGTTAATTTTTTTTGAATATTTTTAGTTTTTTTAAAATATTGTAATAAATAATAATTTATAATTAATAACAAATATTTAATACATACTTAAATAATTTATAAATGGTAATTTATAATTAATAGTTTATAAATGAGAATTTATTATAATTAATAACAAATAGTTATTAATGAATTATTAATAATTGTTATATATAATCAATAATTAATTTTACATTTAATAATTTATTATAGTTAATTATGAATAATTAGTAAATTACAGTTAAAAATTTATACTCTGAAATCTCGTTCCTTGGAATTTTTCGTAACTAATAAAAGTAACATTCAGCACTACAACAAAGGCTGAAAATAGCGGCAGATTGTAATTGTGGAATTTTCCATTGCTAAATTTGCAACGGATTTTCGAGCGATTGACAAAGGATAATTTTAATCATTTTTTGTTCCAAATCCTTTATATTATCAGCATCCACTTATTATATTCATTACTAAACCATTACAAATTGCATTAATTTACCAACAAAAAATTTTTGATGCTAATTTCTGCTGCAAATTAAGGCAGATTATCGACATTTCTTTTCGAAGCTATTTTTCCAATTTTTAATAATATTTATTTATAATTAGTAAATTATGCTTGTACTAAAAACCATTTTCTACTCTAAAACCATAAATTCCAAATCGTTCATGCTAATTTGTACCAAAAGCCACCTCTAACCAATGCGACACTTTGTCAGCTCCACCACGCACGCCATACATGATACCTTATCAGCTCCACCTCTAATTTGTATCATATTTCGAATACAGATACAAATGAATTTTTAATTTTTAAGATATCTGTTACCAGTCCTACGTTCTATGTTGAACCTAATTTACATAGGATGTTATACGTTGAAGGCATGCAAATTTCTTTTGATCCGAAACCAAATTTACCTATGGCTCCAAAACCAAATTTTTAGCTCCAAAAAGACCAAAACCAAATTTTTGGCTCTATCCTACTCTTCTCATCTCCTAGGGGAAAGCGATCCCTTTCTACTTCTGTTGGAAACGACGAAGGCTGCCGTGAATGGATCAAAATCATCTCTCTCTTTGCTGTGCCATAGCATTCTGTTTGGGGATTTAAGGAATTTTGGGGATTTCGGAGACTGGAGACCAGGTTGTGGCTTTATGGGACAAATTCTTCCTTTTTCAAAGAGCTGATTGGCTCCTTCCATTATTACGCTATCAAGTCAGTTGAACTAGAAAGCGAAACTGCACACTACGGTGTCATTACTCGGTTTTGGTGATCTGGGTATGCCACCTGCGTCCTCCCAAGCGAAGGGGATGGTGGAGTAACCGTATGACGCAGAGGTGCTGCTCGAAGTTGGACTCGCCAGAGTGCTGTGATGGCACAGGTAATAATATTTGAAAGAATTGGAGCATATGGATCTAGGGCTCGATGGTGCATTGACAAACGGCGTTGATGCAGCACCGTCGAACCGTAATTCACCATCCCAGGTACGATTATCTCCATTTTAACTTTTGACAAGTGTTTGATTTAGTACTCAGAGGTGGGTTTTATTCATTTTTCAGAGTTGAGTTTGGGGTAGTATTTTAACATCAAAACCATGTTAAAACCTACTTTATTATTTACTACCTCTGTATCTACATGCTTGCTCAAATCCTATATTTAAGGAAAAACATATTGTCACTTAGATCATTGACACACACTTTATGTGCATATAAATATGAATGAACGAAAGAAGGAATCTAATATCAATATCATAAACATGAACGTAGATATAACCATTACCGTTAGAACCTTATCATACATCTTATATTCTAGTCTTTGATAAGTTATAACCATCACAATTCAATTGGTAAGATAACAAAATAATAATAGTTATAGTTGTCCAAATATGCCTTATTGATAAACTATTCACAATAGTAACTCTGGAAATAATCGAATTTCGTGTATAAATTTGGAAGAGTAGAGGCGACACCCACTTAGAAATATAATCAAGCATGTTACGCGCATATTTCACAAATTCAAAAAATAGAAATTCAGAAGGTGATAAAACGTAGAAGTATACAAACTATAACAACAAACTACATTTATGAATTTGATCTCTAATTTACAGCATAACCATAGCATGATGTTTACTGAAGTAGAAAGATAATTGCGAGTGAGTAACAAAGACTGCTACCTGTAAAAAGAAGGTAGAGTGAATAAGTACCTCAAATTTTGGCATGAAGTGCATAATATTTGAATGTACCGTAAGATAGTTCTGCCCAGCATAAGATAAGAAATTCATGTGTTAGCATAATAAAATTTGATGTATTTGTTTATTCAGGAGTGCATATTTTCTCCTCTTTCTAGATTTATGCATTGATCATCTTCCAGGCACACAGTTCCATTTATATAGTAAATTTATTGCAAAGATGTCATAAAGAAATGAATTCATTGTTATGCGGCTTGGATAATTTTGATGCAATGTTGAGAGCATGAATTGAAACATGCGTTGTAAATAATTGAGTGCTTGCTGCTAGTAGTAAATTTATTGCTACTGAATTTGAGCACATAGACATGCCATCTGAAACTTTACAGAGTAGGTTGATCCTCCGTATCTATTTGAGACTGGATATATATTCATTTTAGACGCTAGTGAAATATTATTGTTACTTCTACTCTCTTAAAAAGAAATATGATGCCTGCAAGCAGCAGCAGTGGGCTGCGTCAAGCAACAGCAGCAGGCTGCTGCACTCATTCAAAAAAAAGGAATGGAAAATGAACATTCTTCGAGTTATGGCAGCAAATAGAATATTAGAATTATAAAGCGCTTAACCAAGAATCGTTATTTGTTTTATTGATAAATATATATAATTCACACATGTGCAAATTTAAAAGGTACTAATATGAATGCATGCAATAATAATGTTTTTTAAATTTAAAACGTACTGTAGGAGGGTTATCATTTCAATCATGCATGGAGTCAAGGTTATCATGAGTTGGGGTTTGTAATAGAACATGAATTTGGGTTTGTAGCTGCAGTTATCTCACTTTAGTTTATTGCAAATGGATCAGCATTATTTTAATTTGGTGATGAATATTTTTACTTGTTTCCTATGGCTGCATGCAGGACAATCATAAGACTTTCTTCTTGTTCTGAAAATGTTCCTCTTTCAGGCCAGACCTTGGATGATTTATCCACCTTAGTCTGCAACTCTTCCCACATCTCTGAAGACCTAAATTATACGAGCATGTGACATATGCCTAAGTAAGTTCATGTTTCTTCTATACTCATATTGTATTTATATGAGTTGTGTATGTTACCTGCTTGTTTAGGGAACAAAATAGCTAAATTGCGTATTTATACTCATATTGTATTTATATGAATTGCCGTATTTGGAAATGTGATTGTAGAGCTTTATGCATAGCTAATAAAATCAAAAGGATGAGTGAGTCTAATAGTAAATAAGTTGAACATGCTGCTCATATCTGCATGGGTGGAAGAAATATTATCAAACATTTTTTGCGCTTTATGCATGGGTGGAAATTAATGTTTGTACTGATGAAAAGAGCATAACTAATAAAATCAAGAGGATGAGTGAGTTTAATAGTACTGGTGTTTATTGCTCATTATAATTTATGTTTTTTTCTTGATACTTTGATTGCAAATTCATAGGACCTTTTGAAGAAAACATGGGAAAAATTAAAGGTAGAACCTGAACAACTGAAATCTGAAGCTGAGAGGAAGTATAATGAAATTAATAATCAGTTTAGTTGATGACATAAATTAACATTAAGTTTTATATGCTTCTTTCTATCCATTTATCTTCTCATATTCAAATAGTATTTCCATTGATAAGTTTCTATCATATTGTTCTTTTATGAGACTTAATCTAGTTGTATCCAACTAATTTTATCATGCTAATTATGCTTGCAATCATACACACCATCGCATCATGGTAGTATTAGTTTCCAAAACAGTCATATGCGGTTGCTTGGCACAAGGATTTCGTCATCGTTGTCGATTAAACCATTGTGCGTTGGTATGTTTTGAACTTTTTGTTGTATATATATGGTCCAACATGTGTGTTTGTGTTGGAAACTATGATATTTTGTCTATGTTGTGTTGAAAGCAATGATATTTTGTTTATATGATATTTTATCTCTGTTGGAACATGTCTTAGCTTATTTCAAATGAAGCGGTTTGGAAATGTATTCCATTTTGTTCGTGTTTTATATATTTAAGTTACTACGGTAACATTAGTCTATTTGTTGTAATACTATTTTGAAATGTAGCTGGAGCTTGGAATGCATATAGCGCTTTTAAAAAAATTGCAGTAAATATTTCGCAATATTCAAAAAACATTATAAAAACACAAACTGCAACAGTAATAAAAGGTTGTAAAAAAACTATATTACAACGTTTATAAAATGTTGTGATAAGCTTTTACACAACAATTAGTTGAAGTTGTAAAATGGGTTTTTGATATTTATACTAGTGATTTACAATAGTAGATAAAAGTTGTAAAAGACTTTATTACAACATCTCAAAAACGTTGTAGCAAAGTTTATTGCAACGTTTTCATACAACGCTAGAAAATAGTTGTAAATTACTGTGACTCTATTACAATTTGGTCTAAGATGATGTTTGTAAAAACGTAGCGAAACTCCTATTACAACGTTTTTTTAATGTTGTAATAAGGTATTTTTGTTATAGTGTAAATTGAATTATATGAGTTAAAATTATAACGATGTGTGCATTTTTATTTGTAAATAAATGAGTAGTAACAAAAGGGGATTTTCATTGTTTTAAATTTTCAAAATGAGTTTTTAAATATTATTTTGAGGTGAATATTATCAAAAGTAAGCTATGACTAATAAAAATTAAATTATATGGATTTAGAATATTATTAAACAAATTAAAAAAGTTAATAACATTCTATATATGAAAAGATTTTATTATTAATATGCCTAATAAGGACCCTAACCCACTCAATAAGCATATTACTAATTCATTTAGGCAAAAGGAGAACTTGCTCGTTCACATTTTATCCTCTAAAGCTCAAACAAACCTCCATTGAAACTCTTCCCTAAACCCTAACCTAGAACTCCAATTTCGGACCAAATTCAAGTGAAAAGAAAGTCAAATACAAAGGGAATTTCCTCCTAACCACCTCCTAACACCATATCAACCTTTATTTGCATTTTAGTGTTGAATTCAAGGGTGATTCGCTTTAAGCCAAAATTAAAAAGTCTTTTTGGTGAGCTTTGAAGAAAGGATTAGTAGAAATCTAGCTTCATCTCCTGCTTATGTGAGTGCAACAATCATTGTTGACCAGCATTGCTATCCTGGTGGTTAAGCGTTTCAATTTTGATGCGAAAGGTCGCAGGTTCGAAACTTGTATATAGTAATTTGAACATATATTGATATATAAGATATTGTATAGTACCTAAGACTTATAGTACAAAGACGTTATACAACTAAGTATCCAAATTCAAGAAATAAAATAAAGAACGATCATTGTTAGGCCTTGCACACGTGATCTAGTACTTTTGATGTTAGTAATGTTTTATGATCTGTCCATAACTGAATAATGACAAATTAAGTTGGGTTATATGTTGCTTGTGTTTGCTTCCAAATAGCTTGAAAATCCTCATGAAATTGAATGTTTGTTAAATTTCTACTGCATGTTGTACATTGGTCGAATTGTAAGTTAAATCAGGTTTGTATGCATGCTTGAATCCATCAAAAAATAGTCTTATTTGATGATGATGCCTGGAGCAAATGCTCCAAAAATTCGTCAACTGATCGACCATTTGTACCCTAAGCGGCTGATCGCCTGTTCCAAACCTGAAGCATTTTGTTCCAAGCCTCAAGTAAATAAATCGACCAAGTTAGTTCAAGCAACATTAAAAAATTATCCATAGACCTAGTAATTAAAAAGTCCAAATAGCATACACAAAATGCAGCAATAACTATAAAATCAATCCCTACAAAAATTATAAATCTTTTGATCAGTTAGCCAATAACTATAAAATGTACGTGAATTAGGCTAACAAGGCTATGGGTGTCAACAATATGCTAGAATTAATGTTAATCTGTAGAATTTGACAGATTGATTGTAAAGACAATATAGTAAAATAATGAGAAAAGCGTAATTGAAGTTTAGTGCAGTAAATCTGACAAGGCTAAAATAATAATGAACGCTTAAGTGGAAAAATAATAATAATAATCATGCACTATTGAGTATGTTGAAATTGGTGTTAGCTAAAGGCTTTAAGAATTTTATGGTGGAGTTTTGGAAAAACAATAAAAGACATGGGATAACTTTGTTAGAAATATACAATTATTTATCTATCGTTGCGTAGAAAAAATGATTTAAAAATCTAATTGTATAAAAAAGGTAATGATCAAAAAGTCACGTACGTACGAAGAGACGAAAAGTTTAACTGTTGCGCAAATCAGGTTGGTCCAGTGACACCAACTTGTGTTATGCTGCATTAAATTCCATACATGTGATATGTTGTATGTTTTGATAAATTACTCCAACTTTAAGGCTGCGTTCGCAACAATAAGTTCAAGTTCGCTATTTGCACGCGTCCGATGCATCAAACATGAGATACATCATTTTATCTAGTAAAGACCAACGGATCAAAATATACGGTTATACCCCATTCCTTCTATAAACTATCATTTTCTTTTTTCCCTTTACCTCCGTCTCTTTCATAATGTCCATTTTGTGACAGAGAAACACATTTTCCATAACCTTTGCATTTTCCGTAACCTTTCGTGCGTCCTCTTACTCCAAGGTTACCGTTGGTCAAAGTTTGCGATCAGCCATAGGGAGGAAATGAAGGGCATGTTATATACTATCATTTTTTTTCTGAGCATTTTATAATCACAAGGCATTCTAGAAGGTAAAAAAACAAAAGTAATGATTGCGACCTGTTGTTCTTAATTATAAACGAGTTCCAATGAAGCAAGTTTATTACTTTGATTCACGGCTCCGACGATTACCGTTAACATTTTGTAAATATTATTAGGGCTATCAATAGATATTTGAAAAATCTGAAATCCATCTGCATCCGTATTGAAAAGCAAATAAATATCTGATATTCAAAAAAACGGATGTGAATATGGATACAAAGACATTCAAATTTGAAGCTTATCCGTTCGATTTTTCTCAAGATTATTATTTAAATTATGTGTATTTTAGTATAACGAAAGATATTTATTTATTTCTTTATCAAGTTAGAAGTTTATATTATACACACTAAATGCATACTAACTGCTCAAAAATATTTATTATTATCATATTTGTTTATTCTAACACTTTAATAATCAGTGAGATTGAATTTTTTTTACTTTATACTAAAATTTTCCTTTTATAGTTTTTGATTTATCGATCGTTAGCGAATAAAATAATTATTCTATATCTGTCCATATTTGCGGATGTGGATACTGCACCATCCGCATCTGCAAGTATCTGTTTACATACCTAAATATCATTACTGTACTATTTTTACCAGTAATCTAAAATTGCTTACCATTACCGATATGCCGACATACTGAGTATTGGTATACCGATAATCTGGTAACTATTACACTAGTGATAGTAAATTACTGTTGATCTAAAAAGGTCGATAACTCGATTTATTTTTACATCATAACGTTGTTTCATTATACAATTTGTAGTGTTACTTAATAAATGACATAAATAAGAATGAAAAGAAGTGTATTTATCATTATTTCATCTAATTACTGAACTAAAATATAATTATTTGCTTGATTCTAAATGTCTGTAATAAAACATATTACATGACTAAACATGTGTTATAAATTGATTGGTGAAACACACCGGATTTTGTACTGGTTCGGAGTTACCCTACATCCACTCCCGCAACACAAGTATGGATTTCCTTTCAAAATCAATTCTTACAATTACACCATTGATTTCAAGGTCACGAGGTACACCACTCCAGATTCACAATCCTCTGGGTAGAGATACTTGATTTTACGGGCAAGAAGTTCACCTAATTGATTTTCTAGGCTACAATCACACCTTCTCTCACTTGATTAATTTTCCAAGCTACAATCACACATTTTCTCGCTCGATTGATTACAAAGAAGCCTATAACTCTGAATAGCACTGGGATCTTGTTGAGATAGTGATAGAGAATCAAACCAGAGATAATCTAGTTAGATTCAATGGAAATTTTGGCAGAGTAATAGTAGAAATGTATATAAAGAAATGTGGAAGAAGAAGAGAAGTGAAATCAGAAAATTATGAATATAAATTCGTTAAAAACATCCCCTATTTATAGTAGAACAAAAGCCATGTCCATTCGTAAAAGGTTATGGCGAATAGACACTTCTTTTGAAATTCAAACTTTTGAAGTTAACTAACACCATGTCGACAAGGGGTACTTAGGGTTGTCGACAAGCCTATGCCATTTTTGATAATTTGTTTTTCTTTGAAAATAACTTTTATCTTATACTAAAACTATTTTAACATTTTATAAATATACTTAACTATAGTTAACATACATAAATAAGTATAGAGAATAATATTTTGATATATATAAAATTTTACTATAATTTCATATTTAAATCTAAGTATAAATATTAAAAGTTAAATATATAATAGTTAAAAGATAGTTTAAAATCAAGGATAATTTGATATTGAAAATAAAGATTATTTTGAGGCTAAAATATTTAAAAACCAGGATAGATGTTTTTTATTTTAAAAGAAAAATTTTGAAATCATTTTGAAAACAAGATATAATTTTGTAAAACATTTGAATAAAAGTTAGTGGATACAAAACAATATTCCACTAGATTTTTCGTAGGTTCCATCCTACTTAGGGTTCCATCCCTTTAACAGGCTAGAAGTGGATTCCATTCCACGAATAAAATGGATTTTAAGATGTCAGTGCTTTTCTAGAAGTTTTAACATAATTCTAGACTCGATACTTATCTTGTACTATTGAAATCTTGAACTCTTGATATCTTGATACTCATGAGTCTTCAATCTTGATATCATGAATCTCTATACTGTACAGTCTTCATTCTTGGTACCTGCATGGTTATATCCTACATATACATATATATCTAAACTATAATGTTTGTATTTATATTTTATAACAAGTCCTAAGGTTGTTGTCATCAAAATCATTCTTTTCAAGGACTAACACTCATAATTTTAGTAAAAATAAATAATAACTTGAAAGGTGCATTTCAGTTTTTTATATAAAGCTAAATAGCCAAACTTTTACAAATAAAGGAATTTGGAAGACTTTTCCATAGCGTCAAGCAGATTTTTCTAGTGCAAATTCATATATAAAACATTAGAAAATGATACTGTTTGAAGGACATGAATTATTTACAGTTGCGCATATTATGAAGCAAAATAGGTAGGTCCCAGGTGGGGGCTGAGGGGTATTTTGGATTTTGTGCCTATATAAGGGTAGTCTCTAACTCTAGTTCCCCACATCTCTCGTTCACTTTCACTCTGTAATAGCCGCTTCTCTATTTGTTCATGTTCTCTTCTTCTTCTTCCTCAAAACCTAAAATAAACTTTGCAAATAAAATAAAATCCAAACTTCAAATTGGAATAGTAAATCAAATTGATGAAAGTAAGAATCAAATCCACAATTACAAGCTAAGAAAAGGAGGAAGAAACACAAAATTAAATTGGGTTTAGGGAGAGGATTCCTCAAACAACGCTCAAAGGTGAGTGGATTTATCTACGAAATGAGCATAATGTAGATAAGTATTAAATTTCAGTTATATATCTATTTAGAAATAAAAAAACATGTTATTTAATTTGATATATATATATATATATGAATTGATACAATTGGATAACTCTAGGTATGATTTGATAATATAATAGTGGAACTTAGGGAAGGGTAGATTGGATTGAAATCACCTTTAAAACCTTATAGACTTACTATTATATGACAGATTTGAATTGATTTAGGTTGAAAAGAGATAAATTATGAACACGCCGTTAGAAACGACCTAGACCCGATTTAATTAATTTAGAATAAAGTAATATAGGGAAATGAATTATTGGATAATTGTATACAATTACCGATATAAGTTACAAAGAATGTTTGGAGACAAATTAGATTGAAATCATATATAGTTATCTATCCAAAAGTTGAATAAAATGAAATCAAAGACCATAACCAAGACTGGAAGGAAGGGGTTAAGATAAAATATTAAAACAAAATGAACATAGCCATGCCCGACGTTTGAATTGAGAAACCATACGTCAGAATTTTTAACAGAATGAAACAGAAAAAAAAAACACTGGAATCTGACTGGATTCAGACGCCTAAAAAATAAGTCAAACGTATGAAAGTTATAGTCAAACATCTGAATTGAAATTTAGACTTCTGATTGCCTGTAGGTATTCTTAGTATAGGTGATCACACATTTGAAATAAGGATAAGACGTCTGAGATAAGTCCTAACATATGAATGACGTGTTCAGACATCTAAATTACTGAAGAAAACTTAGATTGAATCTAATAGAGTTATGGTATGCCTAATGGGCAATTATGTAAATTATTACATATATGTAACTCAATAGCCAATCTCATTCAAAATAAATGGTATTTTATTTCTGTTATATACTTATTATATTGTGATATAATTAATTAACTAATTAATTAAAAATATATTAAATAACAAATCCTTAAATGATATGTTATGTGAAAGTAATTACAATGTATTGTAATCATGAGAAATTTATCACATTAAAAGTAATATATTATTTTAAATATTCATGGTCAAGATGCTTTAAGATAGGATATCATCTATCAAGACTAGAGTGCGTAACGCTCTTCAAATATTAGGCAGTATATTATTCATGACTGCGGCGGTACCAAGGGGTTACGTACTGATAGTTATTGGATAACCATGGAATGACTCATGTTACTCGAATTTCTCATAAGTACAGAGTGGTTTGGCCCTCATTGTTCAAGTGGCCCGTATAACTACGACAATGCATGCCATGGTCCATCTTTCATCCTTTTTGCCTCTATGGTCCAATACATTGGTCAGCCCCCGCTCAAACTACACTAGCTCAAATCCCCCCTTTTGGTCTGAACAAGCAGGGCTCTCTCAAAGAACATCCCACTCGGCACCATCCTGGGCATCAGACGCATATTGCCCCTGCAAATACTAGTTGGTGACGGTGATAAACAAATGACCTGGCATATGGAGAAATCCTCAATAATAGATCGACCTGTCCATTCAATCAACCATCAGACAAGTCCCATGCCTATGTACAACTTTATCTTCCTATGCGCACAAGCTCCTTTGGTAACGCAACTATGGCTATAGACACCAAACTGCCACTGCCTAGAGAAGCTTCATATGTACTACTCCTTTGAAAGACTGGCATAAATGACACTGTTGATATGACAAAAGCATCACTGTGCAGTAAACACTCCACGTCCTTTGATGCCACCAAATCACCTCTACAACAACCACCCCCCGATCCCACACATTTTGCCCTTAATCCAAGCATGGTCACAGTACGGTCCACCACTTGTCGTCATCTACACCGCATAGGCCATCTAGCATCATAGTTGCCATGCACATCAACCGTGTACGCCTATCAATGGCTTAGAGTGATTTTTGGGCCTTAGCAATATAATCTCGGCCATCCAAGCACTAATTGCAGCATCTATAAATTTATCAAGGCATATATTCTTACAAAGGTTGAAAAACTGAAGCTCTCAAGCATTTACTTTCTTTTTATTATCTCTTATAATGAAAGCTATTGTAAAAGAAGCAAAATAATAAGAATTACTCATAGTGGATGTAGGTCAACTTGTTAGTACCTTAGGTATTGGTTTTGATGATAACAATTATAGACATTATATAAAATATAAATACTAATGCTTTATCAAGTTATATATAGTATATAGTGCATGATATTAGACAGGTGTTGATTAAGAAGACTATACAGTATCAAGAGTAAATTCAAGATGTTGATATAAAGTTTCAAGAGTTCGAGAATGAAGACTCATGAGTATTGAAGAGTTTAAGATTTCAAGATATTCCAGATAAGTTATAGAGTCTAGAATTTATGTTAACCTTGATAGCACTTTCCTGATCCCTCTCTCCTTCTCTAATTTTTTTTAAATTGTTTATCAAATATCCTGGTTTTAAAATAATCTTTTCAAAATATTTCTCAAAATGATTTTCAATCTCATATACTTATAAAGGTATTATTTTAGTATTTTTAAGTTTATCATATATTGAATTTTGTTTATACTTTAATAAGCTATAATTATATTGATTATATATATTATTTACGTTCTATTAAAATTTTCAAAATTATTATATAAAGTTTTATTATGACTAAAATATGTATAAACTATGCTTAAATGATTTTACAAAGTATGAATTTTTTTTACAAAACAAGGGGTTTTCAAAATTAACGTTTTAAAGTATTTTCAAATTTTTAAAAAGAGTACGTCGACATATTCTATGTACGCATGTCGACATTGTAGTTGATTTTTTCAAAATTTAAATTTTAAAAGAAGTGTCTTTTCGTCGTATCTCTTCAGGAATGGATATGACCATTGTTCCTCTATAAATACTAGACTTCCAAATGAATTTTTAATCATCATTTTCTTTTTCATCCCTCCTTCTTCTACTCTCTCATTTTCTAAATCAAAATATACCCAAACAGTGTCGAAATTCAACCAGAATCAAATTCAATCATCACTAGTTTGATTCTCCTTCATCTACTCTCTGATTTCTCTCATCTCCCTCACTCAAACCAAGATCAAAGTGCTATTCAAGAGTTATAGAATCAATTGTAATCAAGATAGAAGATCTGAGTCTGTAAAACTCTATAAAATCATACTGCTATACTTGTGAGTGTGATTGTAGCCCGTAAAATCAATTGGGTGTGCATGTAGCCCAAAATATAATGGGTGTGCTTGTAGCCCGGAAATCAAGTGACTCTACCTAGAGGTCAAGATTCTAGAGGGTGTGTCTCATAGCATTGAAATCAAAATTGTATTTGCATTTACTAATTGAAAAGAAATCCTTACAAAGGAATTGTGTAAGACTGTATGTAGGGTAACTCCGAACCAGTATAAAATCTTGGTGTATTCTTTCCATTTTACTTTTACTGCATTTACTTTTATCTGCACTTTGATTCTGTGATTGTTTCTGTTATTGTTAATTATATTATTCCAAGTTGAATCTTAAAGAATTTGAAAAATATTCATATAATCCATTAAATACTATTCACCCCCTCTAGTATTAGTTTAGCCTTAAGATCCCTATTCCGCTGACTCACATTTATTATCGGAGTATTGGTTTTCAAAGTATTCATCGTCATATTTTTGGAAAAGTTCAAATGGCTACCAACACTAGTTCAAAGTATTCAAAGTAACACTGTTTACATATTTGTTAGTAACTCATTTATCGAAGGACAATCTATTGCTAGACCTCCATGTTTTAATGGCAGTAACTACACATATTAGTTATGTAGAATGAAAATTTATTTATAGTCAATTGGTTTAGACAGTTGGAATATCATACAAACTGAGTACACTGAACCCAAGACTAATTTTGCACAGTGGACTACTGACCAAAAAACAGTTGCACAAAGTAACTCTAAGGCTATGAATATATTATTTTATTCACTATATAGTAATGAATTTAATAGAGTATCTATATATAAGTCTGCATTTGAAATTTGGAGAATTTTGCATGTTACATATGAAGGCATAAGTAAGGTTAAACAGACCAAAATTTCCATGTTAACAAACCAGTTTCAATTATTCAAAATGAGTCCAAATGAAAGTTCCATATTTGATATGTATAGTAGATTCTAAGATATAGTTCACTCACTTATTACACTGGGTTAAAGTTTTTCTAAGGGGGATCAAGTTAGAAAAATCCTCAATTCACTTACTCCTGAATGGGATCAAAAGACTCTTGCAATCGAAGATGCTAATGGCATTAGCACTCTAAGAATTGAAGAGTTAACTGGCAATTTAATGTCTTTAAAAGCACAAATGCAGGGCAGGAGAGAAGGCAAAGCAATAGAGAAGAAATCTATAGCTTTTAATGCAATGACGGATATCTAAATTCAGACAGTGATGACGAGGAAGAAATTGCTTTCATGACAAGGAATTTCAGAAAATTTCTAACATATTATTAGATGAATAATTTCAAAAAAAATGACAACAAAAATCCAGGAGCGGAAGTGGAAGCGAAATGGCATTAAATGTTATAACTGCGATGAACCTATCTGTAATGACCCACTATTTTGAACCATTCAAATCGACAATAATCCACACATGTTAGATTTGTATTGCCCAAAACAACAGATTGTTAATTTATATTTGGCAAAACATAGCATAAACAGTAAATAAATCAATCATAGAATCACAGACATAGATTAATTCAACAATAAGCAGAGGAAATAGATAAATAGTAGTTCATGAACCAACCATAGAACATCAGAGTCTAAAGCAAGGTATAACAGGAACCAATACATAGAAGTCTCAATACAAAAGCAAATGACAAGTCTGAACATAAAACTAGAAATAACTGAAATAACTTGCAAAGATGAATAGATAACTGAGAGATCTCCAAGCAAAGCCCCAAGCTCTAAAGGTGAGTCTCAAATGCCATGACACTCAGTCTGACCCGAGCATAAAGCAAAACACAAAACACTCGAGTCAGGATTAACATTCGTATGCAAGTAAATTAACTCAAGTGAAATGCAATATAACTTAAAGGATGCTTAGGATTCCATACTCTAAGGATCCGTTAAACTATCTACATACATAATACTATACACTACATAGATAATGTCTACAGTAAAGTAAAATATTAAAATAGCGTTAAGGCATTACCTATATCCCCCTTAACACATTTGTATATAATTCCTGTAGTCTATACATATACTGTAAGCTCCACCAAACCGATGGGATACTCAGGGAGCACTTCATAGGTACGGTGCAAACCAAACTCGTAGTGGGCGCGATAAGGCATGTGACAAGGCACGCAAGGCAATGCCCAGGGTAGGATACTACCGTTTTGCGGATCCGGACCGATGGTAATGCATGGTAGCTACTACCGCCCACCTCAAGACACACTCCCATAATCAAAGGTGTACCCAATCAAATCACAAAGTAATAGATTGGTATCGAAGAAGCATGCTCGATCGGAGGTGCGACCTCACTTAGCCCGACATGGCTTCTATTTTATTCACATCAAGCTGACCTGTGGGTGTCAAGGATGCGTTCATACCCCATACAGACGTTCGCCAACCATCCTACTTCGTTCTGGATTCTCTACCACGTCCACAGTTGTTAAAGTGGTTTTCGGTATTGGCAGAGAGTATGACAATATCCGATCCCGATCTCTTTAACAACTAAACGCTTATTTCACACCGTGTGCATTTTCATTTCAAACAGTTCATAGTTCATATCAAAATATCATATTTATTTCAAAATCATATCACTTTCAAAATCATATTCACTTTCGAAATCATATCACTTCCAAAATCATAACCAGAAAATAGTTTAAACCATCATATCAAAGTATTCACATTTAAATCCATTTAATCTAAATCATAACAGTTTCAACTTAAAAAGTTTGAATATAGAAAGTAGTTTATATATTGGAATAGTTATACATTAAAAATAGTTTATATTTAAAAATAGGTTATAGATTAAAATAGTTTATACATTAAAAATAGTTTATGTATTAAAATATATACATTTAAAATTGTTATAAATGTAAAATGATATATATATATATATTAAAATAGTTTGTAGATTTAAAAGAGTTTATATAAAAAATAGTTCCAAATTAGAATTGTTTCTTCCAATTTCACAAATCAATTCAAATCAACTTTAGTTCCAAAATTCAATTTGAATCAATCTCAGTTCAACAATTTCAATTAAAAAGGGTAAAGGTTCAATTCAAATTCTCATTCAAAACCATTTTTGTAACGACCCAGAATTTCTGTCATTTTAAATTCGTATATTTAATTTATTTTAAATATTAAATAGTAAGATTTATAAGCCGAATGAATTTCAAATTCGAATATAGTGATTTAATTGTTAAATTAAATTGACAATTTAATACTTGAAATTGGGTAAATAATTGAAATTTGAATTAAATGTGTATAAAAATGATTTATAAAGTTATATTAAATCATATTAGAGTTAAAATGATGTTATAGAACTTTTAAAATTGAATTAAAAGTTAAATTGTGAAAATTGAATATTTTAATATTTAATTGACGACTAAAAATGACCATTTTTCAAACAGTCTCGGATTTTGACGAAACCAGTTTCATCGGATCCATAATGTGAAATTATTGTAAGGTTTCAAATTTTGTGTCAATCGGATGTACGGTTTGTCCAGGGCAAGCCAAAACGCATAGAAATCGGTTTAAATCGATTTGATTTAAATTTGATCATTTAATTCCGTAACTCTCACATATGACCAAATTAGCTCCCAAAACACATTCCATTGTGTTCGAAACGCGGGGTAAACCTTAGAAATGCCAGCCGGCACGCTTCGTTTGGAGTTCGGGAAATTTTCGATGAATAGTCTTTTGGCAATTTTCTATAAAAGGACATCAGAATTCACATTTTCATCAAAACCCTAATGAAGCTAGGGTTAGCCGCCAGTTCTATAAATAATGGCCAGAAATTACTCTCCATCTTCCCTTAATCTCTCTCAATCCGTGAAGAATTAGCAAATATCTTCAACTACAATGTTGAAGAGCTTCACGAGATCTTCACATCCATACGGTGGGTCATCGTAAAACGCGACGTGGAGGAAGATAGTGGCTCGCGTTTATCAAGGGGTTGCGCACGAAATTCCAAGCAAAAGAGCAGCCGAGTTCACCAAGATTCTGGCCATGGGTAGCTCATGTGGTGGGCTTCGAAACGCCTTTGCTCGATCGCTCTCTAGTACGTTGGGATGGTCGCGAAAATTCAAGAACAAAGGGGCGGCTATGGGTTCAAACGAACGTGAAATGCCTGGGCAAGAACGCGTGGAGGAAGAAAGGAAAGAACGGACCAGATTTGCTTGATCAAAATCAAACGGCTCTGATGTGTAGGGTTTTGAAATTTAAAAGAAAATTGAAAATAAATTGTATATAAAATCGTATTAACTTTGAAATGCTATAACTTTTTCGTACAAGGTAGAAAAATTACGAAACAAATTGCGTTGGAATCGCCTCAACGAGCTCTTCGTAATGGAGCTGGTTTGGAGTCAATTGGAGTCAGTGAAAATTTTGAGTAAAATTAAATGTCTGTTTAATTTTATCCGAAATAAAATACTGCAACCGTTATCGGAAGCAAGGTGAGAACTTCTCACTCAATCGAATATTTGTTTCGATTTAAATTTTAAATAGTTAGATTTAAAATTTGTTGATAGTGTTGATTGTGTAAATTGGATGATAAATTGTTATCTATTGTGTTAAATAGACCCTATACGCCGTATATTAAGCGGAGGTTATTTATTAAAAACATATACCGCGATAATTCCACCGTGAAGTGGAATTGGTATTATATATGTATTTGGAGTTGATTTCCCGCATTATATAGCGGATGAGACCCTATTGCGCCGCATAATAGCGGATAGTATTTTATAAATCCCATATACCGCGATATTCCACATTGAAGTGGAATTGGTATTGTGCTAACATCTGTGGATGCAGGGAAACAGGTTGGAGGGATCCAACTGGATTCCTCAAATAATTGAATTTATTTCAATGTTGTGTGTTGATTTATTTATAATCACCGTGTGATTATATTATGATTGGAATTATTGACGGCTATAAATTAGCCGAATATATTTTTGGTATCGTTGGCCACCGAAAATAAATAAAAAATTGGATTTTTAAAATTCAAAGTTGAAAATTTATCGAAATATTTATTTTTGATAATTGGATAAATTTAAAAGGAGTTTTAAAAGATAAAAGTCTTATTTTTGAGCTGTATTAAATTAAATTTCAAATTTGGGAAAAAGGGCTTAATAAATGGATTTTCAATAATATTATTTATCTGAAGAATTTATCTAAATTTGGGATTTTTAAATAGATTGAAGAGATAAAGGAATTTATTTTAAAAAAATAATTTTTGAAATTCATTAGAAATTTATTTGGGTTTTGAAATGAATTTGAAAATCAATTGAAAATTGATTTAAAGTTGAAAATGAATATTTGTGAAATTGATTTGAAAATCGTATAAAGAATGAATATTTGGAAATGCAAATTCACCATGGAAATTTACAAGTGGAAATTATTTGGTTATGGTAATTAATAAAATAATAATTAATTAAGTATTAATTATTAATTAAGGGTTAATTAATGATTAATTAAAGGGAAATTTATTAAATGTTTTGAAATTAATTGATTATTAATTTACCATAACAAGTAAATTTTATTCACAGAAATTTATCTGATTTGAATTAATTAGATAATTAAATTAATCCTACTTATGGATGTTTGGATTATATTGGATGTTGAATTGTTTGACATCTCTGATATGTGATGTTTTGTGATATATCCTGTTTTGTGTGTGATCTGTAATTTGTTTATCTATGATATATATATATATATATATCTGTGATCTGTGAATGATAGATAAGCGTTATAATTTATACCGCTTATCAATTATATTGTTATATTTGATCTGTGATGGTTGAATGTTGTTGCACTATTGTGTTAAACCCGTGGACTACACAATATAGACACAAATGTGGATTTCACGTGGAAATCGATTAAGTCACAGATTTTTATCAATTTTGGAAAAATTGAGTTTTTGAATCCAAAATGGTTTTGGAATTGGAATTGAAAGTTTTTGAAATAAGTTTCAAAAATAAAAGTTATTTTAAATAACTTAATAAAATTGAAATTTAAATCATTTGATTTAAATTTTGAATTCAATATTTTGAATTTAATTCCATAAATTGGGAATTTTGGTTTAAAAGATTTTATAAGTTTAAAAGGTGTTTTTATGGGTTAACCATTTAAAAATATGGGTTTGGAAATTTAAATTTAAATCCAAATTTTGTACTTGGATGGCTTTAACATGTGTAATTGTAACCAGTTTTTCCTAAAACGAAAACTATCTGTTTTCAAATAATAATAGCTTTCATAAAGTGAAAAGATTTCCAATTTGTATCAAAACATTTCAAATTGAAATGAAATTGTAAATAGTTTGGAAAAACTATGAATTTACCTTTGTGAAATGATTAAATTTTATTTTGAAATAAAAGAGTATTTCAAAAGGTGTATCTTTTATATTATAAAAGACTTAAATTCTGAATAGTTTTGAAAGTTATAAATTAAATCTTAACTTAAAGATTTAATGGGTTAATCCAATTGAAATGAAAATTGATTTGGAAATCTGTGAATGAATCTTTGTGAAACTGGGTAAACTTTGAGAGGTAAATCTTTTTGTTTAAAGATTTAAAATGGTAATTTGTTTAAACCATTTAAAGGAAAGGATTTGGGTAATAAGTTATGACTTAATTGAAATCCCTATATCCATATGTTTTAAAATATTGTGCTCACTATTCGAGTTAGCCGGGAAAAGACCTTTGTGTCATATAACCCATTCCGAATTAGTGATACGACGATATGGATCGTATTGAAGACCGGTGGTGAAGACCGGGTATTTGTGAAAACGATAGGATGACCTATCGATTGTCTCTGCACCGTTAGCTACGGTATAGAGATTTCCTTTGTGATGGGAAGTTCGATCGGGATTGTGAATACCCGGATTGCAAGGGCTTCTTTTGAAGTGCCTTCGGTTCTGTTCGAACCCGGAGCAGACTTGTATGGTTACATGTCTGACATTACATTTTGAGATATAAAGCTGATTTCTTTCAAATACATTTCTATTTGGTGGCGGAGAATTTATTCTCTTAGCTTAACACCCTTCTCTGAGACGTACGAGCTCAGAGGTTATGTAGCTGAAATTTATCAGTGATATACTCCCAATTTGGTAGTGTGGCATGCTGAGTGTTGCTGTGTGATGATTATTTATTGATCATTTGTTGATCAAAGCGTGGCTTTGTGAAAAAGCGTAGCTTTGTGGATGAGACCTCTTCGGACCTCACAACCCGGAAATGGGTCGAAACAGGAATATGCGGCAAGGTTATGAGGGTCGCACCCTTTAGGGTATGTCATTTCCTTCTGGAAAAGGGTGGTATCAGGTATGGAGCCCTGGTATTTAACCTATGTGGATACTCCAATCTCATTTACTGTGTGATTGTTGTTTGATCGAGGCGCCTCAGATAAAGGTCCCAATGGACCGGGGGTGGCATATTCGTGTAGTAGTTACCTATTTCCAGAGGTAACCCGGCCTTGTGTTGGCAGAGAGCTAGGTTGGTTTCTCGGGACGTCCATCCAGAGGCGATCCCATGTGACAGTAGGAAGTTCCTTAGCCTGACCATTTGTTGGAAATCCATCTTCCAATACGAACCTTGTACGATATTAGTTGTAGAACCTGCCATTTACTTATGGTGGCGCCCCACTGTTTAGATGGTAGCTATAGTAGGCAGACAATAATGGTTGTATGTTGGCTAAGATTAATATTATACTTTCGAAATGTTTTCCACTATGCACTAATAATAATAATCCAATGATTTGCGTAGTAAGCATGTTTGACAATCTTAAGAAGAAATCTCCTCCAATTCTACGTTTGCATTGTGTGTGTGGCGGGAGGTCTTATGGTAGTTTCATTTTCCAAAAGCATTGTGGATATTTTTACTTCCTTTGTTGTTTTAAAGATAATAACTGTTTTAGTTCTCACACCAGTCACCATGACTGACCTAGAGTTTATTGTTTCCTTCCTAAACTCTGGGTGCCCACCAATTTCCACACGGGCAGTCTAGAGTCAGGTTATCAGGTCATTCTGGATTCAGGAGATGCTATGGAGCTCAAGTGGCAAGCTGGATGGCCAGACGTATCACTTGTATATGATATTATTATTCCGCTGTGTATTCTATATGAGGACAAGTTTGCATAACTGTCCATTGTTGTATTGTGTTGTATATTGCTGTTGTAAACTCTGATGATGTGATGTAATGTATAAAGTGATATAGTTCTTTGATTTGAAGATTATTCATTTATCTATTATATGTTGTTCCGCTGCGATATGTGAGATTCTGACATTGTTCTGTGTTTTTCTGTTGTTTCTTCTTTCTTTTTCTTCTGTCTTCTTCTACCTCTTTTTTTTCTCCATAACAATTCGGTTTTGCGGCATTTGATTGCTCGGCAGTTGATACAGTGGACGTATTAATGTCTACTTTCGAGCGTCGAAATTTCTTGAACCGTTACATTTGGTATCAGAGCATATGGTTAAGTGATAACCTTGGCTCTGTTGGGAATTACTCATTAGAGATAGAGTCAGTAGTACTCTAGAATGAGTGTGAGTGTAATAATAGATATGAGCGCGTGTTTGTTAGTGAATATAAAAATGTTTTATATTGTGTTTGCTTATCCATTGAGCTGTTTGTGAATTCTGGTCGGTATGTGGGACGCCATATTATCGATAGGGGTTTCTAAACACTTAAACGAGGCAAGTCGACATAGTATCATTTTGAATTGGGTAAATGAAATAATTTTACCTCGATTATATTCTGTATATAAAAGAAGTAATTTTCCAGAAATTGTTAAAGTGTGTATAAATTGAATTGTTTGGTTGTTGAAAATGTAAGAATATATATATATATATATATGTTAATAAAAGTTGTTTGAATAAATTATATAAAAGCAACAATTGTATAAGTATAGAATTATGATCAAAATGATGTACAATTGTGAAATAATCTTGTATAAGTAAAGTGAAATAGTGAAATTATATGAGAAAAGGATTTATACATGTGATTTATAAATAAAAGGAAATTTTAAAAGAATATTAAGCACTGGATTCACTATTGCTGGGAAATAATAAGGGTGATGACTGCAGCATCATCAGTATCATTTTCGAGTTTCTATGTGATGGATTTGCTACTATAATAAATTGAAAAATTGAAGTTTTGTTGTGATAAACAAATTTTAAATTAAAATCCAAAGTTGTAATTGATAATTATAAGTGAAATGAGTTTTAAACTTATAATATGATTTGGAAGTTGAATAATAAGTTGTATAACTTATAAAATGAGAAGATGAAAGTGAAACCAATTATTAAAACGGTCAAACAATTTTGTTAAGAAAAACAAAATCTGAATTGGATTTATAAGTGGAAATTTAAGTTAAGTTAAACAAATAATGTTTAAACGGAATATAACTTAAGTGATGTTGAATGAAGTTGATTTTGGTGTCGAAGTAAAAATAATGAAGTTAATTAAATGAATGTGAACTTGAGTTATATAAAGGAGATCCAACTTTATTTGTAAAATGAATTAGCAATTGAATTAATAAATGGATTGAAGTTAATCAATCAAATGTAAATGAATTAATATGGAATAATGGATGTAAGTGTTAATTCATTAAAAGCTAATAAATCGAATGAATTGAATGGAAACCAATTGGAATTAAAAGTGTTAAACCAAATTGAATGTAAATTTAATAATTTGGTTGTGTTGGTAATGACATTGATTGTTTGATGGTTGTTAGTTGATTGTATATAATTCATTAAGTGTTAATGAAATTGAATTGATAAAAATTGAAAGCTATGTAATTGAATTTGAATTGAAAGTAAATTAATATAAATTGGTTGCAAACAATTACAAGTGATGTCGAAATTATATAAGTTGCTTATAAACTTGTTTAGTATGCATTTCTTTTGATATGCAAATGTTGTAGTTGTTTAAAAGAGTAAAATTGTTAATAACTTTGCATATATGTCACTTACGTGTTTAAATTGAGTAAGTACAGGTGCCGTGACTGCCGTTCGATTGGTTGGGTTGCGTAAAATGCTAAATAAATAACCGCTTTGCTTAAAAATGCTAAAAGGTATGCCTACGCAATAAAAATAGGAAATTTGAACTGTTTTTTCTGCTTTTCCGACCGTGTGGGTCGATGTATATATATATATATATTTATGTCTATTGTCATCCTACTACGATTGAACTGCGCAAAGGAGACTATGGCGAATTTTTCTGAAAATTTAAGGCGTTAGAAAATTTTCGGGAAATTTTGGAAAATTTGTGAAAACTAAATTTTGATTTTTGGAGTAAAAAGTTAAACGATATAGTTGTTTTGAAAAGTATAACTAAGTATAGATTGGAAAAACTTAGTAAAATTTTTGAAAAAGTTTAACTATTGGATTTTGGGGAAGTTGTACACTTAAGTGATTTTGAAATCTAATTTGAACGAATTGTTTTGAAAAGTTAATGAATTTGGGGCATTTATCTTACTTTTTTCAATTTCGAGGACGAAATTCTTTTAAGGGGGGAAGATTGTAACGACCCAGAATTTCTATCATTTGAAATTCATATATTTAATTTATTTTAAATATTAAACAGTAAGATTTATAAGCCGAATGAATTTCAAATTCGAATATAGTGATTTAATTGTTAAATTAAATCGACAATTTAATACTTGAAATTGGGTAAATAATTGAAATTTGAATTAAATGTGTATAAAAATGATTTATAAAGTTATATTAAATCATATTGGAGTTAAAATGATGTTATAGAACTTGTAAAATTGAATTAAAAGTTAAATTGTGAAAATTGAATATTTTAATATTTAATTGACGACTAAAAATGACCATTTTTCAAAAAGTCTCGGATTTCGATGAAACTAGTTTCATTGGATCCGTAAAGTGAAATTATTGTAAGGTTTCAAATTTCATGTCAATCGGATGTACGGTTTGTCCGGGGCAAGCCAAAACGCATAGAAATCGGTTTAAATCAATTTGATTTAAATTTGATCATTTAATTCCGTAACTCTCACATATGACCAAATTAGCTCCTGAAACACGTTCCATTGTGTTCGGAACGCGGGGTAAACCTTAGAAACGCCAGCCGGCACGCTTCGTTTGGAGTTCGGAAAATTTTCGATGAATAGTGTTTTGGCAATTTTCTATAAAAGGACATCAGAATTCACATTTTCATCAAAACCCTAATGAAGCTAGGGTTAGCCGCCAGTTCTATAAACAATGGCCAGAAATTACTCTCCATCTTCCCTTAATCTCTCTCAATCCGTGAAGAATTAGCAAATATCTTCAACTACAATGTTGAAGAGCTTCACGAGATCTTCACATCCATACGGTGGGTCATCGTAAAACGCGACGTGGAGGAAGATAGTGGCTCGCGTTCATCAAGGGGTTCCGCACAAAATTCCAAGCAAAGGAGCAGCCGAGTTCACCAAGATTCTGGCCGTGGGTAGCTCACGTGGTGGGCTTCGAAACGCCTTTGCTCAATCGCTCTCTAGTACGTTGGGATGGTCGCGAAAATTCAAGAACAAATGGGCGGCTATGGGTTCAAACGAACGTGAAATGCCTGGGCAAGAATGCATGGAGGAAGAAAGGAAAGAACGGGCCATATTTGCTTGATCAAAATCAAACGGCTCTGATGTATAGGGTTTTGAAATTTAAAAGAAAATTGAAAATAAATTGTATATAAAATCGTATTAACTTTGAAATGCTATAACTTTTTCGTACGAGGTCGAAAAATTACGAAACAAATTGCGTTGGAATCGTCCGTGACAAGCTCTTCGCAATGGAGCTAGTTTGGAGTCAATTGGAGTCAATGAAAATTTTGAGTTAAACGTCTGTTTAATTTTATCCAAAATAAAATACTGCAACCGTTATCGGAAGCAAGGTGAGAACTTCTCACTCAATCGAATATTTGTTTCGATTTAAATTTTAAATAGTTAGATTTAAAATTTGTTGATAGTGTTGGTTGTGTAAATTGGATGATAAATTGTTATCTATTGTGTTAAATAGACCCTATACGCCGTATATTAAGCGGAGGTTATTTATTAAAAACATATACCACGATAATTCCACCGTGAAGTGGAATTGGTATTATATATGTATTTGGAGTTGATTTCCCGCATTATATAGCGGATGAGACCATATTGCGCCGCATAATAGCGGATAGTATTTTATAAATCCCATATACCGTGATATTCCACATTGAAGTGGAATTGGTATTGTGCTAACATCTGTGGATGTAGGGAAACATGTTGGAGGGATCCAACTGGATTCCTCAAATAATTGAATTTATTTCAATGTTGTGTGTTGATTTATTTATAATCGCCGTGTGATTATATTGTGATTGGAATTGTTGACGGCTATAAATTAGCCGAATATATTTTTGGTATCGTTGTCCACCGAAAATAAATAAAAAATTGGATTTTTAAAATTCAAAGTTGAAAATTTATCGAAATATTTATTTTTGATAATTGGATAAATTTAAAAGGAGTTTTAAAAGATAAAAGTCTTATTTTTGAGCTGTATTAAATTAAATTTCAAATTTGGGAAAAAGGGCTTAATAAATGGATTTTCAATAATATTATTTATAAACTGAAGAATTTATCTAAATTTGGGATTTTTAAATAGATTGAAGAGATAAAGGAATTTATTTAAAAAAAATAATTTTTGAAATTCATTAGAAATTTATTTGGGTTTTGAAATGAATTTGAAAATCAATTGAAAATTGATTTAAAGTTGAAAATGAATATTTGTGAAATTGATTTGAAAACCGTATAAAGAATGAATATTTGGAAATGTAAATTCACCATGGAAATTTACAAGTGGAAATTATTTGGTTATGGTAATTAATTAAATAATAATTAATTAAGTATTAATTATTAATTAAGGGTTAATTAATGATTAATTAAAGGGAAATTTATTAAATGTTTTGAAATTAATTGATTATTAATTTACCATAACCAGTAAATTATATTCACAGAAATTTATCTGATTTGAATTAATCAGATAATTAAATTAGTCCTACTTATGGATGTTTGGATTATAGTAGATGTTGAATTGTTTGACATCTCTGATATGTGATGTTTTGTGATAAATCCTGTTTTGTGTGTGATCTGTAATTTGTTTATCTATGATATATATATATATATATATATCTGTGATCTGTGAATGATAGATAAGCATTATAATTTATACCGCTTATCAATTATATTGTTATATTTGATCTGTGATGGTTGAATGTTGTTGCACTATTGTGTTAAACCCGTGGACTACACAATACACACACAAATGTGGATTTCACATGGAAATCGGTTAAGTCATAGATTTTTATCAATTTTGGAAAAATTGAGTTTTTGAATCCCAAATGGTTTTGGAATTGGAATTGAAAGTTTTTGAAATAAGTTTCGAAAATAAAAGTTATTTTAAATAACTTAATAAAATTGAAATTTAAATCATTTGATTTAAATTTTGAATTCAATATTTTGAATTGAATTCCATAAATTGGGAATTTTGGTTTAAAAGATTTTATAAGTTTAAAAGGTGTTTTTATGGGTTAACCATTTAAAAATATGGTTTTGGAAATTTAAATTTAAATCCAAATTTTGTACTTGGATGGCTTTAACCTGTGTAATTGTAACCAGTTTTTCCCAAAACGAAAACTATCTATTTTCAAATAATAATAGCTTTCATAAAGTGAAAAGATATCCAATTTGTATCGAAACATTTCAAATTGAAATGAAATTGTAAATAGTTTGGAAAAACTATGAATTTACCTTTGTGAAATGATTAAATTTTATTTTGAAATAAAAGAGTATTTCAAAAGGTGTATCTTTTATATTATAAAAGACTTAAATTTTGAATAGTTTTGAAAGCTATAAATTAAATCTTAACTTAAAGATTTAATGGGTTAATCCAATTGAAATGGAAATCGATTTGGAAATCTGTGAATGAATCTTTGTGAAACTGGGTAAACTTTGAGAAGTAAATCTTTTTTTTTAAAGATTTAAAATGGTAATTTGTTTAAACCATTTAAAGGAAAAGATTTGGGTAATAAGTTGTGACTTAATTGAAATCCCTATATCCATATGTTTTTAAAATATTGTGCTCACTATTCGGGTTAGCCGGGAAAAGACCTTTGTGTCATATAACCCATTCTGAATTAGTGATACGACGATATGGATCGTATTGAAGACCGGTGGTGAAGACCGGGTATTTGTGAAAACGATAGGATGACCTATTGATTGTCTCTGCACCGTTAGCTACGGTATAGAGATTTCCTTTGTGACGGGAAGTTCGATCGGGATTGTGAATACCCGAATTGCAAGGGCTTCTTCTGAAGTACCTTCGGTTCTATTCGAACCCGGAACAGACTTGTATGGTTACATGTCTGACATTACATTTTGAGATATAAAGCTGATTTCTTTCAAATACATTTCTGTTTGGTGGCAGAGAATTTATTCTCTTATCTTAACACCCTTCTCTGAGACGTACGAGCTCAGAGGTTATGTAGTTGAAATTTATCAGTGATATACTCCCAATTTGGTAGTGTGGCATGCTGAGTGTTGCTGTGTGATGATTATTTATTGATCATTTGTTGATCAAAGCGTGGCTTTGTGAAAAAGCGTAGCTTTGTGGACGATACCCCTTCGGACCTCACAACCCGGAAATGGGTCGAAACAGGAATATGTGGCAAGGTTATGAGGGTCGCGCCCTTTAGGGTATGTCATTTCCTTCTGGAAAAGGGTGGTATTAGGTATGGAGCCCTGGTATTTAACCTATGTGGATACTCCAATCTCATTTACTGTGTGATTGTTGTTTGATCGAGGCGCCTCGGATAAAGGTCCCAAAGGACCGGGGGGTGGCATATTCGTGTAGTAGTTACCTATTTCTAGAGGTAACCCGGCCTTGTGTTGGCAGAGAGCTAGGTTGGTTTCTCAGGACGTCCATCCAGAGGCGATCCCATGCGACAGTAGGAAGTTCCTTAGCCTGACCATTTGTTGGAAATCCATCTTCCAATACGAACCTTGTACGGTATTAGTTGTAGAACCTGCTATTTACTTATGGTGGCGCCTCACTGTTTAGATGGTAGCTATAGTAAGCATACAATAATGGTTGTATGTTGGCTAAGATTAATATTATACTTTCGAAATGTTTTCCACTATGCACTAAAAATAATAATCCAATGATTTGCGTAGTAAGCATGTTTGACTATCATAAGAAGAAATCTCCTCCAATTCTGCGTTTGCATTGTGTGTGTGGCGGGATGTCTTATGGTAGTTTCATTTTCCAAAAGCATTGCGGATATTTTCTACTTCCTTTGTTGTTGTTGTTTTAAAGATAATAACTGTTTTAGTTCTCACACCAGTCACCATGACTGACCTGGAGTTTATTGTTTCCTTCCTAAACTCTGGTTGCCCACCAATTTCCACACGGGCAGTCTAGAGTCAGGTTATCAGGTCATTCTGGATTATGGAGATGCTATGGAGCTCAAGTGGCGAGCTGGATCGCGAGACGTATCACTTGTATATGATATTATTATTCCGCTGTGTATTCTGTATGAGGACAAGCTTGCATAACTGTCCATTGTTGTATTGTGTTGTATATTGCTGTTGTAAACTCTGATGATGTGATGTAATGTTTAAAGTGATATAGTTCTTTGATTTGATGATTATTCATTTATCTATTATATGTTGTTCCGTTGCGATATGTGAGATTCTGACATTTTTCTGTTGTTTCTTCTTTCTTTTTCTTCAGTCTTCTTCTACCTTTTTTTTTCTCCATAACAATTCGGTTTTCCGGCATTCGATTGCTCGACAATTGATATACAGTGGACGTATTAATGTCGACTTTCGAGCGTCGAAATTTCTTGAACCGTTACAATTTTTTAATTTATATCGATTTCAAATCCAGGTTTGAACTACAAATTTAAACCACTTTCAATTCAATAGTTGTCAAGGTTTAATATTCAAACAATTTACAATAACTCACTTTGATAAGTTTCATTTATATTTCAAAAATTCAACTTTAATTTTATTTAAATTTGAAAATTATTCACTTAATCATTTTTTAAAATATTTAAATAAAATCTCAAATTAAAAATTTAAATCAAATTAAATATTCAAATTCAATTTGATTTAAATTTGAAATATTCATTTAATCACCTTTAAATCAAAAATCAAGTTATCAAATTATAAAATCGAATCTTTAAAATTTCAAAATCAATAAGTTCAAATCAATTCTTATTTAAATTCAATTCTTAAACAATTTAAATTACAAGTCCACTTTAACTTATCTTTCCAACCTTTATTTATTTAAGTTATTACCAAAAATCTATTTTAAAAATATTAATATAAATTGTAAATAAATATTTAAACATATCATATATACATTAGTTAAATTAAATTCTTATTAAATTTTATTATATTGATTATTATTAAATTAAATCTTATTATTATAAAATCTATTTTAAATCTTATTTTATATATTTTAAAAGTAACAAAGTTTAAGTAAAATTTTATAATTTACATTTTTAAAACTTAACTTATAATTTTAAAATTTCCAAAAATATATAATTTTTATAAATTCTAAATTTTATACATATATTAAAATAAAATCTTTATATTATATTTTAAAAATCAAAACTCATATATTTCCTTTTTAAAATTTGGAAATCATTTAAAAATAGACCAACGGTGTCCGTATATAGTTTTCTAACCTATGGTCAAGTGATTCAGATATTTATCATTTCAATCTGCAATTATTTAAATTTATGGGTATATATCATTTCAACCCGCAATCCCAAAATTCAAAATCAATAAAATCGCTTGGGTTTATCATTTCAACCCATAAAGATTTTCCCTAATCTATAATATCGTTCGGGTATGTATCATTTCAAACCATAGGAATTTTCTAAACTATCAGGGAACTTGCAGAGTAAGAACAATAAAATAATAGTATAAAATAACGTAACCTTTCAATTACAACATGGATCATAATTAACAATTTATATATAATATATATACAACATGATATGGTGTCATATGTCAATTAACATAGGTTAACAATTGCAAATAATAACGTATCATATTTAACAATTTAAATTTTCTAACAAATTCAAAATTTAACAACATATTTCAATCGTCATTTCATGTGAATTAAATTTACTAAATATAAGAACATTAATCGTGAGTAATCGCTCATCTTTTGTGGCTACGAAGGCGATGATAAAACAATGGAGCAAAGTGGAGATCTAAATCAAATCCAAGATCAAAGAAAAACAAATTCCAACAACACGAATCAATAACCAAGCTTTTGAAAACAAACTCCATAGAAAAATCCAAAGCAAAGCACGATGAGCTTGAATTCGAGAATTCAGAATATATATATATATATAATAGATCTCTTTTTTTATAAGAGGAGATGAAGGCTAGCTGAGAAATATTTGAAACAAGTCTGCATGCAAATATTGCAACTTGATAGCACAATGCTTTGGCAATGGGAAGGGCTGGTGTTGCAGTCGGCTATGGGTATGGTCGGAGCATCCTACGGTTGACAGTGGAGTGGTGATGACCGGTGAAGAGGGAGGCGAGGCAAAGGGTGTTGTTCGGGTTGGCTGCGATAAGGAGGTAGATCGGCAAGGAAAGAGGCGTGGGCTGACGTGTTCGATGAAGTGGTGCTTGGGTTTGGCTGAGGTGGAGAAAAATGGAAGTCGCGTGGTTCGTCAAGGGAGAAAGATGGCAGGGAGGTGCTGGCGTTTGGGTTTGGAAGTGCTATGGCAGAATCTGCTGCAAAGGGAGGAGGCAGTTATCGCGTAGGCAGGGGTTTCTAGCGGAGGCCGAAGCTGGAAGGTCAGGTGGCTGTTAGGTCGGCAGCTAGTGAGTAGGAGACTCGGTGGTGTTGAAGGGAGGGCGGAGCAAGGGGTTAAGGTGGTGGACCGGGTTGATGGGTTCACTATGTGGCTAATGGAGGAAGAAAGGAGGGTAGCAACTACTGGTGTTGGTGGAGAGAGGTGGTGCGAGGCGTATGACAAGGTGGAGGGTGGTGGATGCGATGGGAACGGTGGAAGGTCTCGGCAAAAAAAGGAGGCTGATAGTTGGAGCATGAAGGTGGACGTGTTGGTTAGCAAATATAAATGAAAGCTTTTTATTTTATTTTTTTTGAAACGTTCAGAAGCAAAAAATAGTATAAAATAATAGTATAAAATAACATAACCTATCAATTTCAACCCATAGGGATTTTCTAAACTATCAGGGAACTGGCAAATATAGCAACTTGACAGTACAATGCTTTGGCAATGGGAAGGGCTGGCGTTGCGGTCGGCTATGGGTGTGGTCGGGGCAGCATGCGGCTGATAGTGGAGTGGTGATGACCGATGAAGAGGGAGGCGAGGCAGAGGGAGTTGTTCGGGTTGGCTGCGATAAGGAGGCAAATCGGCAAGGAGAGAGGTGTGGGCTGACGTGTTCGGTGAAGCGGTGCTTGGGTTTGGTTGTGGTTGAGAAAAATGGAAGTCACATGGTTCGTTAGGGGAGAAAGATGGCGGGGAGGTGCTGGCGTTCGGGTTTGGAAGGGCTGTGGCAGAATCTGCTGCAAGGGGAGGAGGCGGCTGTCGTGTAGGCAAGGGTTTCTGGCGGAGGCCGAAGCTGGAAGGTCAGGTGGCTGTTAGGTCGGCAGCGGCTGGGTAGGAGGCTCGGTGGTGTTGAAGGGAGAGCAGAGCAAGCAGTCAAGGTGGCAGACCGGGTTGATGGGTTCACTGTGTGGTAAATGAAGGAAGAAAGGAGGGTAGCGGCTACTGGTGTTGGTAGAGAGAGGTGGTGCTGGGTGGATGATAATGCAGAGGGTGGTGGATGCGATGGGAATGGTGCAAGGTCTCGGCAAAAAGAAGGAGGCCGATAGTTAGAGCATGAAGGAAGACATGTTGGTTAGCAAATGTAAATGAAAGCTTTTTATTATTTTTTCAAACGCTCAGAAGCAAAACGAAGAGAAAGGAGAAAGGGGGAACAAACCAGCAATTTGTATATTGAATATAGGGAATAGTGACAGCCAGCTATTGAATTCAGGAATTGTATTAAAAGCTACTGACCATTGGTTTTTCACGGTGGACAATGAATGGTCATAGGGAAACAAAAGGCTCAAAAAGAGTACCGATACAGCTAACCGTTTCGCAGATTTCGTCGTGCACCAGATGCCGAAATACACAGATAAATATACTGCAAAAATCAGCACGACGAGATGAACAGAATGGTACATAGATATCAGTAATATGACCAACCTATGAAAACTCGCATTTTCGCTACCGAAAATGCTGCTAAAACGTCGAAAATAAGATAAACGAAGCTAGAGCAGTCCAAATTTGGCAAAACGAAATATGACGTCTCAATCAGAAAATGATTTACAATTTTATTATGTAAAATATTTGGGTTTCAAAAATATTTTGTTTCCATCAAATTTTAACTGATTTAAATATTAAATTGAAATTTCATAACCAATATAATTTCATATTTTCCTGATGAAAATCTGACACTTGCTATGCTTTGATAGACGTATACCAAATATCAAATTTTCATTACAAAATTTTTATTACATATTTCCATGAAAAAATTAGTTAATTACGTTATTTAAATTGTTAAAATTTCCAGGTCGTTACACTATCCATTTAAAACGAGACTGTCCACCTCTTGATAAACTGAAAACTTCACCAAATACTGATTCATCCAGAAAATGAAGAAGAGCTTATCCTGTAAAACTAGACGATTTAGATACTTCTTCAAGTGATAGTGAACCAAATATGGAGAATGCTAATATACGCTTCATAGCGACATTTAATGAGAAGTCTAGAGAAACAGAACTAAAATAGGTACACATTTAAATTAAAATTTTGAATTTTTCATTGTTGATTGGTTTTTAATTGCTAGGAATAACCTATAGATTAATAATAATATTGGTTGAATAATGTGTGCATATATTTTAAATTATATATTTATATATATTAATAAAATATTAAATAAACATAATATAAAATATATTTTAAATTATTTAGTGTATATATTAAGTAATATATATAAGATAATTATAAGTACAGATAAATAGGAATTATCTGTTGAAGTTTCCTTTTTTTTGAAAATTTCGACTTATATGTCAACATACCCCACATACATATGTCGATATATGTAGGCAGATTTTGAATTTCAATTTCTAATTCAAAATTTGAATTCCACTACCTTTTCACCAACTTCTATATTTTGAAAGATATCTCTTGACCAGAGAACAGGTCAATTCTCTATTTATTTACTCTATCTCCATCCATTCATTTTTCACTTTCATTTTCAAATTCAAAAATCATAAACTCTCTTATCTTTTCAAACTACTCTTCAATGGCATTCTCAAGCAATACTAAGGCAACCACGAGGCTTTCTAAGAAAATAAAAGAAAATCTTTTTAATGATCAAGAAGCCATGCAAGCCTATTTGCGTATATATCTTTCAGAAAAGTCTTTCCCGGAAGATTTGCTATTTTTGAAGATTTTGCTACTATGATCTTTTTAATCTTTTTTTACAAAATGAAATTCTTGGTTTAATCGATGCTTCTCTAAATAATTTCACTTGTTATCCAAAATTGGTAAAAATGTTTTATGCAAATCTAAAAGGAAAGTTTTATGATGGAAGAGAAGGATAAGTTTGTCATTGTATCAAGAGGCACAAATTATTTTATATTGTGAACTTTGGGGTCACATTCTTGGATGCAAATCTAGTGGAATGGATCTTTCAACTTTTCAAATTGATTTTCAGAATCATGAAGTAATCTGTGACATTTTCGAAAGTGATGATGATTTTGAATTTAAAAATAAAAACTTGCGTCCAGAAGCAAGAATTTTAAGCCTTCTTTTGCAATAAAGTATCACTCCTTGAACGGGTAATTATAATAACCCGACACAAAAAGGTTTCAACTTCATCATGTTTGAAGGTTCTTCTTCAACTTCATTCACATCTTTCTAGTTGCTTGTTTAAGCTCTCTTTGTATTTGGATTTTCTAGTTTTAAGTTTGTGTTGAATCTCATGTATCTATCTTTTATTCCTTATACTCATCTTATTATCAATGAACATTCTATTTCTTGCTGTTATACATTGTCAATTATCTTTGGAAAGTCATAGAAATATAATAGTATAGGCCAAACAATAGAATTGTAAAATAAAGTAGTTTTGAAAAATATATTGCATATGTCAACATATGCAAGTCATGTATGTCGACATATAACGGCCAGTTTTCAAAAAAATTTAAAACTAAAAAAGTAACAATAACTACCAAACACCAATTCATTTTAAACAACTTCTTACCCTTATATATAACCATTCACTCCAGAAAATCATTATTTTCAGTTTCTATCTTCACTCTTTTTCATATATAAACTTATCTCTTCACTAATGGTTTCCCCACATCAAAAACTTTGTGAAAACCTCGAACAAACTCTTGAATCATTCAAGTACATTCTTTCTTTCATCCTAAGAAACCAGAGGCACTTAGAATTGATTTAAATGCAGATGATCAAGGAGCAAAAAGACATTTCGACATGATCCGATGGATGATTTCTGCCTTGAACAAAGAAGAACCAACCACCAATCCAGAATGTGCCATCAACAAGGATGATGAAGATTTTGTTTGGATTTATTGGTTTTATTTGTGTGGATTTGTTTGAATGGCGTATGACATTAACTTTGTTGGATTGGATGAATATTTAGATTGATTAAGATTATTTCATGATAATCTAATTTTACATATCATTTATTATTTTTATACAATCATTCTCATCATCATTATATATAATTCTTATATATATCAATCACTATTTTATTTAGGGGGAGTTAGAGTTAGAATTAGAGCAAGAGTTAATGTTAGAGTTATAGTTTTAGGTTGTTATTTTTATTGATGACAAAGGGGGAGAAATATATAAAATCTAGGCATAGATTAAGGGGAAGTTTTGTAACCCGGGGGGGGGGGGGTTATATTATATTTTATATACTGAGTTGTCACCATAAAAAAGGGGGAGATTGTTAGTACCTTAAGTATTGGTTTTGATGATAACAACTGTAGACATTATATAAAATATAAATATTAATGTTTTATCAAGTTATATATAGTAGTAGTGCAGGATATTAGACAGGTGTTGATTAAGAAGACTATACAATATTAAAAATAGATTCAAGAATTGGAAAATGAAGACTCATGAGTATTGAAGAGTTCAAGATTTCAAGATATTCCAGATAAGCTATAAAGTTGTAGAGTTTATGTTAAAACCTTGGCAGCACTTTCACGATCTCTCTCTTGTTCTCTAATTTTTTTAAAACTATTTTCGAATATCCTAATTAAAATAATCTTTCCAAAATATTTCTCAAAATGATTTTCAGTCTCTTATACTTATAAAGATATTAGTATTTTTAAGTTTTATATATATATATATATTGAATTTTTGTTTATACTTTAATAATTTATAATTATATTGATTATATATATATTATTTACATTATATTAAAATTTTCAAAATTATTATATAAAGTTTTATTATGATTAAAATATGTATAAACTATGCTTAAATAATTTTACAAAGTATGAATCTATTTTTACAAAACAACGAGTTTTCAAAATAATGTCTTAAAGTATTTTCAAATTTTTAAAAAGAGCATGTCGACATACTCTATGTATGTATGTCAACATAGTAGCCGATTTTTTTTAAATTTAAATTTCATAAGTAGTGTCTTTTCGTCATATCTCTTCATGAATGGATATGACCATTGTTCCTTTATAAATACTAGACTTCCAAATGAATTTTTAATCATCATTTTCTTATTTATCTCTCCTCCTTCCACTCTCTCATTTTCTAAATCAAAATATACCCAAACTCTGTCGAAATTCAACCGGAATCAAATTCAATCATCACCAGTTTGATTCTCCTTCATCAACTCTTTGATTTCTCTCATCTCTCTCACTCAAACCAAGATCAAAGTGCTATTCAAGAGTTATAGGATCAATTGTAATCAAGATCGAAGGTCTAAGTATGTAAAACTCTATCAAATCATACTACTAAACTTGTGAGTGTAATTGTAGCCCGTAAAACCAATTGGGTGTGCTTAGTAGCCCGTAAATCTAGGTGGTGTGCTTGTAGTTCGGAAATCAAGTAACTCTACCTAGAGGTCGGGATTTTGGAGGGCCTATCTCGTAGCCATGAAATCGAGATTGTATTTGCATTACTAGTTGAAAGGAAATCCATACAAGGAATTATGCAGGACAGGATGTAGGGTAACTCCGAACCAGTATAAAATCCTAGTGTCTTCTTTCCTTTTTTACTTTTAATACATTTACTTTTATCTGCACTTTGATTCTGTGATTGTTAATTACGTCATTCTGAGTTGAATCTTAAAGAATTTAAAAAATATTTGTGACGACCGCCCATAACCCCTGCACTGAACCTAGAGAAAGTGCGCTGTAAAGCGTGCCAGGAAGTCATGAACGATTGTCAAGGTAAATTAAAACAACAGAATCTATCGTATTACTCACAGCGCATGGACAAAATACAATAGAACATATATATAGTGAAGCTTCACAGAATAGAATCTCATCAATAAAACTTCATAATAGTTGAATACAAACATTTGAATAGTCAATACAACAAGCCTCACTACATATCACTCAGAGAATACAAAGCAGCGGAACATCCAGTACATATAATAAGAAGATAATATGTAACCCTCCAGCTCGTCTTCGATATCAGCACCGTGGAAAGCATGATCAGCACCTGTCACCTGCTACCTAGTCTGCCCGTCCCAAAATGGACGAACAGCCCAAGGCAATAAGAGTTAAAACATAAAGCCTTGAGTCAGACAACAGTCTTAGTGAGCGGTAAATTAACTAACAACATACCAAAAGAGCATAAAGGAAAAGGAATAGGAATACAACCCTCCCACTCCAACCTCTTTCTACAGTGATAGCCCCCAGACACACACTAAGCAGAAGCAAACATAGCAGAGCATACAATTTAAAGTAAAGTAATTATCACTCGAGTCAAGGGCGATGTTTTTCCAAGTACAAACCCCCAAGGCCTAAACCAAGATCAGATAAGCACCCAGAAAATACCGCTCTTAAGACCGAATGACGATACAACCAAACATCCATGACTCTGGCTATCACTGTTATCATTGCTTCGATATCACCGTTAATTGAATGACCGACACATTCTTTCAGCCGTCCGTCAAGGGCTAATGGAAACCCCGGTTCTAGACATAACTCCCGCACGTCATCGTGACCCGTGCCTAGGACTATCGAATCTGCCCAGAGTACTTGACTACCAATCCGTAGCCTTCAGGGACTATCAAATATGCCCAACGTACTCTTGCTTTGAGCATGCTAGAACCTTCAACAACGATGAGATCTCAGCCTTCTAGTCATCCTCCTCGACGACTATTTCCATACTAGCTCAAGCGCATCTCGAGCATCCATTATCTTCCAACTCGAACCATATCACCGAGTTATCAACCTGCTTGGAATGATCCCGCCTGGATTAGACCAAGACTATCTCATATCATGCCTCGCTTCATCACATCCTAGCAAAGCTTCATCTCAACATCATCATCATCGAATCTATGCATAAGAGCTTCATCATCCGCTACATATGCCACAAGCAGCTTTTCCAATTCAAGAGCCTTTCCCTTAGCTTTTGAATCATCCTCGGTCTAAATCAAATCATCAATCATCTAATTCATAGCAATCAACCAAATCAAACATTAATCCAAGCAATCAAGCATTCAAATATGATCTAAGTAGACAATTATCACAATAATGGCAATTTCGTAATTAAAAAGTCGAAAGTCAAATAAGCATGAAAACATGAACAATATCTCTATAATCTTGATGAATGAACTTGCATAGGTTAACATGTAGTAAAATGGATGTAACATCATCATGAACAATGGATCTATATGGATCTACACTTAGGATGAAGAAAATGTATGGAAATCACTATTTTAACACCAAATCGAGCCAACAATCCGATATACTCCTTTGGATCCGTGTGAGAGATAATCACCACTCACCAAATCACCTAAACAACCTCTAATCAACACGCTTCAGAACTGGACAGCGAAGGATCAAGCTTGATCTATCACAAATCCGCTTCAAACGAAGAAATCTCACTTCAAAGGATGAAGATCTTCAATCCAAGCTCTTGAATCTTCAATTTGATCTTCAACTTGGATGGATAGAATAACCAGATTAGAGTGGAGAAAAGAAGTGAAGAAGTGTAGAAGTCGAGCTCTCAAAATGGCAGCACTTCGTCGCTTCGAAATCCGGATCCCAAAAATGGAACAAAGCCCTCCTATTTATAGCTGAATTCCCTAACTCGTCTGTCTCCATAGGTCGTCTCCGACCTAAGCCTCTCCGACCTATGACTTAATGCTTTGCCGACTTACGACTTAAGCCCCTCTCCGACTTAACACTCCAGACGACCTACGACCTAACAACAGCTCCGACTCAACAACCCAAGTCTCTACGACTTATAACTAAGCAGGGCCTCCGTCTTAACATAGCTGGGTTACGACATAACAACAGGTGCGACCTAACCAACAGCTCCGACCTAAGACTTAACTATAACATGATCTAACCCCTAGGTCGCTCACGACCTAACACCTTAAGCCAACACGCGACCTAAAACAACACGCGCAACTCACTAACTACTGTGCTAATCCTTAGGTCGCTAACAATTAGGTCGCTACATTCTATAGGTCGCTAACTGCTATCACTAGTTTCCTTAGGTCGCTGCCGACCTATCCCTTAGGTCGTTAATCCACCCAATCTCTTAGGTCG
Source organism: Allium fistulosum (assembly GCA_030737815.1). Taxonomy (NCBI): domain Eukaryota; kingdom Viridiplantae; phylum Streptophyta; class Magnoliopsida; order Asparagales; family Amaryllidaceae; genus Allium; species Allium fistulosum. Next base: position 1,001,471,415 of record CM060902.1, on the reverse strand, counting down.
CTATTTCTTAGGTCGTCTACGACCTAAACCCTGAAGTCATCTATCGACCTAACTTCCTTAACTCGGTCAGCTCTTATGCCGTTAACTCCTAGGTCGGTCATTTACTTGAGTCGCCCAAACCCTTAAGTCGGCTACGACATAACTTCCCATACGACCTAATTCTTAACAAACGACTTATCTATTAAACGACCTAACTCCAAATCCTTAGGTCGCCACTCACCAGTCCCTTAGGTCGCTGCCGACCTAACTCTTAGCCGACCTAAACCCATACGACCTAATCCCAGAATACTTAGGTCGCCAACTACACTCCCTTAGGTCGCCTAAACCACTTAAGTCGGTCACGACTTATCACTTAGGTCATTTACGACCTAGGACTTGAACAAAATTTTGCCTAAAATCTGAAATGACTTAACAACGCTAAGAATTCCAGATTTTGACGAACTTTTCGATCCGTAAAAATACGGGTCGTTACATTCTCTCCCCCTTAGGAATTTCTCCCCCGAAATTCCAAACAAACAAGAGCAATCAAAGACTATTCTGCACGCCTACCATCCATAGCAATCAACAAACCATGCATCCAACTCTAGCTTAGCATGCAGAATTCTAAGACTTAGAACAAGTTACAATGTCGTTAGATGACATGACACCTTAGGGCCATACCTTGAAGAGTTCAGGATGAGCTGCCTTCATCCTCTCTTCCACCTCCCATGTATAGTCGTTATCATCATCACTCCATTGTATCTTGAGCAACTTAACTATCTTCCTCCTAAGCTGTTTCGTGTCAGTTTCCACAACACGAAGCGGTTTACGAGGTCTCCTATCGACTGGATCAACTTCGAAATCTTCACAGCTATCAGCAGAAACCACTGTATTCGAGTCGTGCACATACTTCTGTAGATACGATACGTGAAAAACATTGTGCACACTCAACATCTTCTCCGGTAACTCTAATCTGTAGGCGAGCTTTCCAATTCGCTCGATAATCAGGAATGGTCCAACAAATCTCGGAGTCAATTTTCCTTTCTTCCCGAATCGAATAACATTCTTCAGTGGAGAAATCTTCACAAAAACCATATCTCCTACGTCGAATTCCAAATCCTTTTGATGCTTATCGGCATAACTCTTCTGACGGTCTTGGGCTGCCTTCATTCGTTGCCGAATGATCCCTATGCAATCCGAAGTATGTCGAATCATCTCTGGCCCAAGCATCAGCTTTTCTCCTGTCTCTAACCAACACGTCGGAGAGTTACACGGTCTTCCATACAATGCCTCATACGGTGCCATACCAATGCTTGACTGGTAACTGTTGTTGTACGCAAATTCCACCAAATGAAGGTGATCTTCCCATGATCCTCCGAAATCCAAAACACAAGCTCTGAGGAGATCTTCCAAAACTCGGTTGACTCTCTCGGTCTGACCATCTGTTTGAGGGTGATAAGCTGTACTCAAACACAACTCGGTTCCCAAAACTTCCTAGAAGCTCTTCCAAAATCCACTAGTGAACAATGGGTCTCGATCGCTCACTATACTCTTCGGAATACCATGGAATCGAACTATCCACTTAACATACAACTCAGCCAACTTTGATGCAGTCCTAGTCGATCGAACAGGAATGAATCTTGCACTCTTAGTCAAACGATCCATAATGACCCAAATCCCTTCATTTCCCGTTCTTGTTCTAGGTAGTCCATCAATAAAATCCATCGATATCTGCTCCCACTTCCATGTAGGAACTTCTAATGGCTGAAGCAATCCACTTGGCTTTCTCTGTTCAGCTTTTACCAACTGGTAGTTCATACATTTGGAAATAAAATTTCCAACATCCTTCTTCATGCCTTCCCAGTAGTAGGTTCTCTTCATATCCCGATACATCTTATTTCCACCTGGATGAATTGTCAGCTTCGAGTGATGACTTTCCTTCAGAACTTCACTCCTCAATTCATCTATATCGGGAACAACTAGTCGTCCTTGCTTCCGAAGCCAACCCTCTCGATTGACCTCGAATCCTTTATCCTTTTCTGGATCCAATCCAGATTCCAAATCATGGATAATCTTGACAAGCTTATCGTCTCGCTTTTGGCTCTCGCCAATCCTTTCCACAAGAGAAGGTCTTATCGATAAGTTTGCCAGCATTTCAGGTTCCAATTCAAATCTAGGCCTGAAGTCAAATCCAGCTAAATACTCAAGATTCTTCCATTCTGAAAACATGGCTCCCAATCCTGCATGTCTTCGACTTAACGCATCTGCCACTGCGTTACCTTTTCCCGGAGTATAAGCTATACCGAAATCATATGATGCTAAAAACTCTAGCCAACGTTGCTGCCGAAGATTCAAATCCTTTTGGGAGAAAAGATACTTCAACGACTTATGATCTGTAAACAACTCGAATCGAACTCCCAGTAGATAATGTCTCCACATCTTCAGAGCAAATACAATCGCCGCTAACTCCAAATCATGAGTCGGGTAATTCCTTTCATGAGGCTTCAGTTGTCGACTGGCATACGCAACAACTTTATCCCTCTGCATCAGCACTGCTCCAAGTCCAGTACCACATGCGTCGGTGTAAACCACCATCTCGTCATTCCCACTAGGAATAGTCAAAAAAGGAGCACTCGTCAATCTTTCTTTCAGGATTCTGAAAGCTTGCTCACACTTATCTTTCCATCTGAACACTAGGTTCTTCTTCGTCAATCCTGTTAACGGTGCAGCTATCTTGGAGAAGTCTTTGATAAATCGATGATAGTATCCTGCTAATCCAAGAAAACTTCTCACATCCGATGCATTCTTAGGTCTAACCCAATCCTGGATTGCTGCCACCTTAGCGGGATCAACCGCTACTCCGTTTCCAGAAATCACATGGCCTAAGAACCTCACTTCACTCTTCCAGAAGTGACACTTCGAAAACTTAGCCTTCAGCTGATGTTTCCGTAAGATTTCCAAAACAATTCGCAAGTGTGTCTTGTGCTCTTCTTCAGTTCTGGAATAAATCAGAATATCATCCACGAACACAAGTACAAACTTGTTCAACTGATCTCTGAACACTCTATTCATAAGATCCACAAAATATGCTGGCGCGTTAGTCAATCCAAACGGCATTACCAGCCACTCAAAGAAACCGGATGGTGTTCGAAAAGCAGTCTTCGGCACACTATCCTTAGCCACTCTCAACTGGTGAAATCCCGTTGCCAAATCCATCTAAGAAAACACCTTGGCTTCGTGAAGCTGATCAAACAAGTCATCTATTCTCGGCAATGGATACTTGTTCTTCTTAGTCACCTTATTCAGCTCACGATAATCCACACACAATCTCAACGACCCATCTGCCTTGGTTGCAAACACAACTGGTGCACCCCACTCGGACACACTACGCCGAATGAATCCTTTCTGCAAAAGATCATCAACTTGCACCCTCAACTCTTGCTGTTCCCTAGGCGCCATCCGCCTAAGAGGCATGACAACAGGTCTGGCTCCTTCAACTAGATCTATACGAAACTCGATCTCTCTATGCGGCGGTAACCCTTTGACTTCGTCAAAGACATCCTCGAATCCATTAACGATCGGCACCGATGACAGTCCATCCCGTGGAACAACTAGCGAATACATGAAGCTCATGAAGACGCCTTCTTCATGCTTACATCGTATCACAATCTTTCGCCCCTCCACATTCTCGACTGTCACTTCCAACCTTTCGCAATCAACCTTAGCCGCATACTTCCTAAGCCAGTCCATACCCAAAATAATTCCGAACCCCGCAAAGTTCAGAACAAAACAATCACAAACAAAAGAGCAACCATGACTCGATACAATCAGACCACGGCATAACATACACAAACAAGACGAACCCCCATCTGGATTAGTCACAACCAATGGCCTATCAACGATATCTGGTTCCAAACCTAACCGGCCTACGAGTTCACTACAAACAAACGAATGCGACGCTCCAGTATCAAACAGAACTCTAACTGGAACACCACATAGGAAAAGAGTACCTTGAACCACCACACTCTTTCCCTTCTCTTCAGCGGTAGGAGCTTTTGAAGACGACGGAACAGCTCCCAAAGCATAAGGTTGCACAATCTGCTTGTCCCTCCTCGGTTCTGGACAATCCTTCCTGATATGCCCCGGCTTGTCACAGTTGTGACACTTCATCGGTGCCTTCGGATTCTTACAATCCTTCGAGAAATGGCCCTTCTGCTGACAATTGTAGCAAGTCACTTCGCCCTTCGGCTTCTTCTGGCCATCCCTACCCTTCTGCTGCTGCTGCTTCCTCTTCTTGTTTCCACCCTGCTGTGGTTTAGATTCTCCCCTGGTCACAGCAACAACAGATCCCTCCTTAGGAAACAGACTTTCATGCCTGAGAGCTTTCTCCACAAGCTTCTCAAATGAATCGTCCAGATGATCCACCAACTGTCTCCCAAGATAACTGTCCAGGCCTGTCACAAACTTCTCATTCTTCTGATATGCAGATTCGATATATGACCGGGCATATTTGGACAAAGCCTCAAACTCAGAAACATACTCAAGAACTGGTCTTCCTCCCTGCTTGAGCTCCACAAACTTCTTGAACAGAACAGACTTCTGAGCTGTAGAAATGAACTTAGCTTCAAATCTGGCTTGGAATTGCTCCCAAGTAATCTCTTCCTCCGGAGTATTGATGGTAATAGAGTTCCACCAATCAGAGGCTCTCCCTTGAAGCTGTCTTGATGCCAACTTCCTCTTAGTCGCATCCTCAATTCCCAAATCACCAAAGATCCTTCTACAAGCATCTATCCACCTCTGGACTTCAATAGTTGATTCTGTTCCCAAGAAAACCTTCCCTCTAAGAGCAGTATAATACTTACACAACTTAGCAAAATCCACTGGTTTTGGAGTTTGAACTTGAACTCCAACATCAACTGCTGCCCCTGGAACTGGTATCCTTCTCATGATCGAAGTCATCATAGCTTCAAACATGGCTGCATAATCAGCAGTTCCTTCAGCAGCTCGGCCTTCCCTAGCAGCTGGTCTCCCTCTTCGACTCATTCTCAATATCTATAAAAAGGAATGATCAGAACATCTAGAGAAACAACTGCATAAAGGACTCAAACTCTGCTAAGCTACTATATTATATATAGTAATCATCCATCAAAATACAATTACGCCTCTCATACGTAGTTACGTCAGTGAGCGTTGGGTAAAATCGATTAACCAAAGCTCTGATACCAAATGTGACGACCGCCCATAACCCCTGCACTGAACCTAGAGAAAGTGCGCTGTAAAGCATGCCAGGAAGTCATGGACGATTGTCAAGGTAAATTAAAACAACAGAATCTATCGTATTACTCAAAGTGCATGGACAAAATACAATAGAACATATATATAGTGAAGCTTCACATAATAGAATCTCATCAATAAAACTTCATAATAGTTGAATACAAACATCTGAATAGTCAATACAACAAGCCTCACTACATATCACTCAGAGAATACAAAGCAGCGGAACATCCAGTACATATAATAAGAAGATAATATGTAACCCTCCAGCTCGTCTTCGATATCAGCACCGTGGAAAGCATGATCAGCACCTGTCACCTGCTACCTAGTCTGCCCGTCCCAAAATGGACGAACAACCCAAGGCAATAAGAGTTAAAACATAAAGCCTTGAGTCAGACAACAGTCTTAGTGAGCGGTAAATTAACTAACAACATACCAAAAGAGCATAAAGGAAAAGGAATAGGAATACAACCCTCCCACTCCAACCTCTTTCTACAGTGATAGCCCCCAGACACACACTAAGCAGAAGCAAACATAGCAGAGCATACAATTTAAAGTAAAGTAATTATCACTCGAGTCAAGGGCGATGTTTTTCCAAGTACAAACCCCCAAGGCCTAAACCAAGATCAGATAAGCACCCAGAAAATACCGCTCTTGAGACCGAATGACGATACAACCAAACATCCATGACTCTGGCTATCACTGTTATCATTGCTTCGATATCACCGTTAATTGAATGACCGGCACATTCTTTCAGCCGTCCGTCAAGGGCTAATGGAAACCCCGGTTCTAGACATAACTCCTGCACGTCATCGTGACCCATGCCTAGGACTATCGAATCTGCCCAGAGTACTTGACTACCAATCCATAGCCTTCAGGGACTATCGAATCTGCCCAACGTACTCTTGCTTTGAGCATGCTAGAACCTTCAACAACAATGAGATCTCAGCCTTCTAGTCATCCTCCTCGACGACTATTTCCATACTAGCTCAAGCGCCTCTCGAGCATCCATTATCTTCCAACTCGAACCATATCACCGAGTTATCAACCTGCTTGGAATGATCCCGCCTGGACTAGACCAAGACTATCTCATATCATGCCTCGCTTTATCACATCCTAGCAAAGCTTCATCTCAACATCATCATCATCGAATCTATGCATAAGAGCTTCATCATCCGCTACATATGCCACAAGCAGCTTTTCCAATTCAAGAGCCTTTCCCTTAGCTTTTGAATCATCCTCGGTCTAAATCAAATCATCAATCATCTAATTCATAGCAATCAACCAAATCAAACATTAATCCAAGCAATCAAGCATTCAAATATGATCTAAGTAGACAATTATCACAATAATGGCAATTTCGTAATTAAAGAGTCGAAAGTCAAATAAGCATGAAAACATGAACAATATCTCTATAATCTTGATGAATGAACTTGCATAGGTTAACATGTAGTAAAATGGATGTAATATAATCATGAACAATGGATCTATATGGATCTACACTTAGGATGAAGAAAATGTATGGAAATCACTATTTTAACACCAAATCGAGCCAACAATCCGATATACTCTTTTGGATCCGTGTGAGAGATAATCACCACTCACCAAATCACCTAAACAACCTCAAATCAACACGCTTCAGATCTGGACAGCGAAGGATCAAGCTTGATCTATCACGAATCCGCTTCAAACGAAGAAATCTCACTTCAAAGGATGAAGATCTTCAATCCAAGCTCTTGAATCTTCAATTTGATCTTCAACTTGGATGGATAGAATCACTAGATTAGAGTGGAGAAAAGAAGTGAAGAAGTGTAGAAGTCGAGCTTTCAAAATGGCAGCACTTCGTCGCTTCGAAATCCGGATCCCAAAAATGGAACAAAGCCCTCCTATTTATAGCTGAATTCCCTAACTCGTCTGTCTCCATAGGTCGTCTCCGACCTAAGCCTCTCCGACCTATGACTTAATGCTTTGCCGACTTACGACTTAAGCCCCTCTCCGACTTAACACTCCAGACGACCTACGACCTAACAACAGCTCCGACTCAACAACCCAAGTCTCTACGACTTATAACTAAGCAGGGCCTCCGTCTTAACATAGCTGGGTTACGACATAAAAGCAGGTGCGACCTAACCAACAGCTCCGACCTAAGATTTAACTATAACACGATCTAACCCCTAGGTCGCTCACGACCTAACACCTTAAGCCAACACGCGACCTAAAACAACACGCACAACTCACTAACTACTGTGCTAATCCTTAGGTCGCTAACAATTAGGTCGCTACATTCTATAGGTCGCTAACTTCTATCACTAGTTTCCTTAGGTCGCTGCCGACCTATCCCTTAGGTCGTTAATCCACCCAATCTCTTAGGTCGCTATTTCTTAGGTCGTCTACGACCTAAACCCTGAAGTCATCTATCAACCTAACTTCCTTAACTCGGTCAGCTCTTATGCCGTTAACTCCTAGGTCGGTCATTTACTTGAGTCGCCCAAACCTTTAAGTCGGCTACGACATAACTTCCCATACGACCTAATTCTTAACAAACGACTTATCTATTAAACGACCTAACTCCAAATCCTTAGGTCGCCACTCACCAGTCCCTTAGGTCGCTGCCGACCTAAACCCATACGACCTAATCCCAGAATACTTAGGTCGCCAACTACACTCCCTTAGGTCGCCTAAACCACTTAAGTCGGTCACGACTTATCACTTAGGTCATTTACGACCTAGGACTTGAACAAAATTTTGCCTAAAATCTGAAATGACTTAACAACGCTAAGAATTCCAGATTTTGACGAACTTTTCGATCCGTAAAAATACGGGTCGTTACAATATTCGTATAATCCATTAAACACTATTCACCCCCTATAGTGTTAATTTAGCCTTAAGATCCCTGTTCTGCTGACTCACACAACTTAGATCGAAGCACTCTAAATCTTGTCTATTTACTTTTAATGCATTTTATTTTCGCATTTCACATTTTAATCAAGATTTAGTAAACAACATTTTCTAGTATCACCTCTTAACCATAATTTCATGGTTGGCTAAATTTCTAGTCGATATTATGGCGCTAGGGCCTGTTGGAACTGGGCCAGCCTATAGTGGAAGGTATGGGTGAATTTCAAAAAAAATTACCCTATTGGATCTTTGTTTGGCTTAGAAGTCTAATTTATTTAGAACATTTCCAAATTTAATTTACATAAAACCACTTATTTCATTTAAATTTACAAATTATAGATAGAATTTTTTTTAATTTATATTCCATTATATATAATAGGACTCTTATGTATCATATGCATATATGTATGTATGTGAATATTGAACATAATAATTCATGCAAGGTATAACATACCCATATATAAATGTTGTGATTTACATCGTGACATACATATTAGCTCATCCTATACACACACACACATATATAATAAAAGTTGTCCAAATATACGTATGTAAACTTGTTAGTTATATAAATATTAAAAACTGTGTAAATATGTATATTTATATATATATAACTTATATGTAAAAATATTAATGATTTATATATATACACACACCATTGCATTAAATAGTACATATATATGTATGTATGTATGTATATACATAATATATAAAAACTTAAATCATTTTACACATATACATATATATATATGTACGAATTACAGTAATAAAATTATTATTATAACAATAATATATATTAAGTATATTTATAGTATCTAAATATATATGTGCGTGTATGTGTGTATATATATATGTATATTAACTATGTATTTAAAATATTTTTTAACCTTTCCAGATCGAATGTATAGAACAAAAAAATATATTTATATTTTATTGCATTAAAAAAATATAAATTAATTATTCAAAATAAAATAATAATAAAAAATATTTCATGTTATATTATTCAAATTTTAAATTTTTAGAAAATCAAGCATGATATATAAAGTTACGAAAATATTTCCAGAATTTTCTGTCTCAAAAAAATATATTTAAATAATTGATTTATTAATTTTGAATGTTATTAAATTGATTTTTAAAAAATAATAAAAGTTAATTTTAAATTCTAATTTTTTGGCCAAGAGTTTATATGGTGATAAAAAGATTTAAAATTTATTTTTTGAAACATATTTAATTTTATATGGTTTATTTAATTAGTATATTGATTTAAATAATATTATATAATAGTAAATAAATATTAAAATTAATTTTCAGCCATCGAAAAATATAATCTATGTAGATATGCATTTATAAAATATTGGTTCAACTATTAACATGATATAATGATATAATTAAATGCAAGTCATATAATTAAAATTAGATAGTATATTAATACATTTATATATTAATTAATAAAATGATAATAATTAAAATAGAACTTATTTGGCCATGCACTTTAGATCTATATATATAAATGTGTTTTTTAAATAAATTAAAACATACGTATAACTAATCTGATATGTGACAACATTGATGATATATATTATAATCTCACCTAACTAGCAATATAATAATAATACATAAGAATAATATAATGTTATCCATAAATTATAAATACTATAGTATAGTAAATACATACCTAATACTAATGCCTTAGAGCATACCTTGTAATGAGGAATTCTCCTTTCTTTGAAATCTTCTCGATTCGACAGATTACTAATCCTTGAACAATAGACCTTTAACTATCCAATAACCATCGCCTTTTGAATTGATTTAAGATAAATTTATTGGAGCTCCTTTTTGATGAGATCGGCCAGTAGTGATGAGGAAATGGAAGTCAAAAGTTATCTAAAGGTTGAGGACAGAGATCCTAATATAGAGGAGAAGTTGGAGATATTTTAGGATCAATATCATGCATCATCTCTTACCCATTCTCTTCCATCTTAGCCCTCCATCTCAAAGCCTTTGTTGCACCATCTTATGGTTGCATATTGCCCTCATTTTAGTCAAAATTTCCAGCCCTTTCATGGACTTTAAACCCATTTTAAGCCCAAATAAATATCATCAATTAAACCTAATTTAATTGTTTATTGATCGGTATATTTAAAGCTATTATATATATATATATAATAATATTTATTCCATGAATCATGTTCACAATTTTATAATTATTATTTCATAAATATTAATTAATTTATTGATTTATAACAAATATAACTAATTAAATCGTTTGGTCTAAAGAGAATTAACCATTTCGGTTATGTGACTCGTCAGGTGTAAATTTGGTCAGCGATTAACATCGAACTGTTCAAATGTTAATGTTCACACGTCACTTAATAGGTGGTGTGATATTTTGGTCAAATTAATCGCTTACTTAGTTTCGGTAAAATCTTATTTCACTTTATTAAGCATTACCCAGTTGTGACATTTATTTACACTAATGCTCTTTGTTTAAACTATATCGCTTTGGACTTATGGAATTTGATAATGGTCAAAATTCCAATATTATCTATATTCAACTCTATATTCCAAACACAAAGTCCTTAATTCAATAATAACAATTATTATTAACTAAAATGCTCTGGCCAGAGACTTTGACTTTGAGTTGACTTGGTTATGCAGCCTAGAATGATGCCCAGATTGATGAAGTCTTAGGTCGCTCACGACCTAGTAACAATTTAGGTCGCTCATGACCTAGTAAGGATGATACAGACCAAGTCCTAGGTCGCAGACGACCTAACGAGCTAAAACTTGGGGATAAGGCGTTGGAAGTTGAAGTCCTAGGTCGCTCACGACCTAACGAAATTTTAGGTCGCTCACGACCTAGTGAAGGTGGTACGCGAGTTAGTGGATTAAGCGTGAAGGCATGCGAACGAGCTACAGAATTACAACCTACGTTAGGTCGCGAAGGAATGTTCCGACCTAAGTTAGGTCACGAGACAAGAATACGACCTACGTTAGGTCGCGGAGAAATGCTACGACCTAAGTTAGGTCGCGAGAAGATAGGTCGCTCCGATATTTCAGTTGAAGACTGTTTCGAGCTACGACCTAAGTTAGGTCGCGTAAACGAGTTACGACCTAAGTTAGGTCGCTGGGAGGGTTAGGTCGCTCAAAGAAAGTATGTCCTTAGGTCACGAGAAGCTTTAGGTCGCCGATTGCTATAAGTCGCTGAAGCTCATGCCGCCTGGATTTCTTGAGTCGCTGCCTTACATTTTAGGTCGCTCATGTGTTAGGTCGTAAGTCATGATGTTTTAGGTCGTGGACGACCTATGGGTTGTACAGTTTCTGTGGCGTGTGTTGTAAAGCTATAAATAGCGGGGTGGCATCATTTGTAATAGTTTAGTTGATTTGAATAAAAACTTTTGTTTTGTTAGCTTTGTGCTTTCATTAAATCGGTAGTTGAGTGTGATCTCCTATCTCCACTTTCGGAATTCAAGTGCGCTTGAATCAACGATCGCTGAAGCCGATTCACGGAATCTAGTGCGCAAGATCAACGTACGAAGAATCGTAGATCTTGAAACACGGTATCGTGCGCGATCAACGTGTTAGAGATTGCTAGAATCCGGTATCTTCAGATCAACGGATTTGGGCCATTCGGTATCTTCTACTCCATCGATCGCTACTCTCATCGTATCATCAGTTTTGTTATTCCGCTGCTGCATCATTTGGTATCAGAGCGAGACTTAGCCAATCATAGCTAAGCCGAGTCTTGGAGCCAATATTCTATCGAAGAGTTTGAGAAGTTAATTGAAGCCGAACATCATTTGGAGAAGTTGGTTGTTCATCGTGTTCGTCGCAAGTTGCAACAAGTTTGGAGTTGTCAATCCGTATCGTTTTGAATCAAAGGGTTGCGAAGTGTTTGAATTTGGCCGTGGAAGATTTGCACGCCAAAGAGTTTGAAGTTGAAGATCATACATCATTTGGTATCTTTTGATTTGTACAAACTTGAGATTTGAAGAGTTTGTGAAGATTCAATCATGCCGCCGAGAAGAGCTAACCGTATCAAAATGTTGAAGATTTGTATAGGCGAGAAGATGCTGAACAAATGGAACAACGCATTAGTGATAAATTCAATGAGAAATTGGATGAAGGTATTGGAAGGTTAGAGAAGCTCATGATGGATATGAATCAACCCCGAAGAAGAACATCGCCAATTTCAAACCAAGGTAGAAACAGGGTTTCGCCATCGGTTTCGCCTGAAAGGAGAATATCGCCACAATCTAATCAAGGAAGACGAAGTCATCGAGAATTTAAAAATGAAACATATCGAGATGATGAAAGGCTAAGTAGAAGGGATATGCGTGATCTTCGAGATGTGGATGGACGGGATCGTTATCGAAGCACATCTGTGGTTGATGAAGATGGTGATAGAGGAAGTTTTCATTATTGAGATCAAGGCCAAGGATGGAATCGAGATCGAGAATTTGAGGATGATCGTCGATGGGAGTCGGGGATGAAAACTGAAATTCCGGAATTCAAGGGTGGAATGGTGGCTGAAGAATTTTTGGATTGGTTGTCTAATGTTGAGGAGATTTTTGACTTTAAAGAAGTTCCCGAGCATCGAAGGGTGAAGTTAGTTGCTACTCGTTTGAAAGGAAGAGCTATGGCATGGTGGCAGCAAACTAAACTAACACGGGAAAGGATGGGAAAGTCAAAGATTGAGTCATGGGATAAGATGAAGAAGTTGATGAAAGCTACATTCTTACCGTATAACTATCAGTCACTTATGTACCAACGTTTGCAGAACTTGAGGCAGGGGACCAAGTCTGTAAATGATTATGCAGATGAGTTCTATCAGCTAATTGCAAGAAATGACATCATGGAGATGGAGGAACAATTAACAGCTAGATTTGTTGGAGGGTTGCGTATGCAGATTCAAGACATGATAAATATGTTTGATCCCAGATCTGTGGCGGAAGCACACCAGAAGGCGTTGGCTTGGGAGAAGCAGGGAAGACGAGGAGGTGGTGTGTTTACAAATTCCAACAATCAAGTAAAGGGTGTTAGTGGAAGTTCCAATGCTACAAAAGATGTTGCAAAACCAGTTGTAAATGAGGTTGTGAAGGCGAAAGTCAGTAATGGTTTCAAGTGTTATAATTGCCAAGAATTGGGCCACAAAAGCAATGAATGTCCAAAGCCGAAGAAACGAGCTATGATAGCGGAGGTTGAAGAAGAGGATGTAGAAGCTGAATGTTTTAATTCACCACAAGAAGAGGAGGAAGAGAATGTGTCGGGAGATGAAGGGTATTCATTGATGATGAAGAGGTTGTGTTTAACACCAAAAAAGGGGAGGAAACTAGCTGGTTGAGGAGTAACATCTTTCAATCAACATGCACTATCTTAGGAAGGGTTTGCAAATTTGTCATAGATGCGGGAAGCTGTGATAATATTATCTCTACAGAAGCTGTGAAGAAGTTATCATTGAAGACAGAAAAGCATCCGAAACCTTACAAGTTAGCTTGGTTGAGGAAAGGTGGGGAGGTGAAAGTTGGACGAAGAGCTTGTGTTAAATTTTCAATTGGGAAGAAATACAAAGATGAAATTTGGTGTGACGTTGTAGACATGGATGTATGTCATCTGTTGTTGGGGAGACCATGGCAGTATGATAGGGCTGTGCAACATGATGGACGTACTAACAGTTATCGTTTCATGTTTGAGGGTACGAAAATCACTTTAATTCCCAAGAAGCGACAACAAGAAGAAAGCAAACTGGAGGAGATTGAAGAGCTTAAAACTTTGCTATCTTTGAAAGAGTTTGTTAAAGAAGTCGAAGAGGAGCCGGAAGTATTCTTGTTGATTGGACGTGGGAGCCAGGAAGTAGTTGAGATCCCTGAGGAAGTGAAACCAGTCCTGGGAGAATTTGACGATGTATTTCCTGAAGAGCTACCAACGGAGTTACCGCCGTTGAGAGACATTCAACATCAAATTGATCTTGTTCCAGGAGCTGTGTTACCTCATAGACCCCACTACAGAATGAGTCCAAAAGAACATGAGGAGTTGAGAAGGCAAGTGGAAGAATTGCTTGAACAGGGCCGTGTGCAGGAAAGTTTAAGCCCATGCGCTGTGCCAGCATTGTTAGTACCAAAGAAGGACGGGACGTGGAGGATGTGCACTGATAGTCGAGCATTGAACAAGATTACAGTGAGATACAGATTTCCAATGCCGAGGCTTGATGATTTGTTGGATCAGTTGAGCGGGGCTACTATCTTTTCGAAAATTGATTTGAAGAGTGGTTATCATCAAATTCGAATCAGACCAGGGGATGAATGGAAAACAACATTCAAGACACGTGAGGGGTTGTACGAATAGCTGGTGATGCCGTTTGGTCTTTCGAATGCACCAGGTACATTCATGCGGGTGATGAACCGGATTTTTAGACCATTCATTGGGAAGTTTGTTGTGGTGTATTTTGATGATATACTGATATATAGTGGAAGTACAGAAGAACACTTGCAACATCTGAGAGAAGTGTTGATGGTACTGCGACAGGAACAATTTTATGCTGCAACTAAGAAATGCGTGTTCATGACGCATAGTGTTTTATTCTTGGGGTATGTTATATCGGGAGGAGGAATACAGGTGGATCAGAATAAAGTTGAAGCAATCAGAAATTGGCCACAACCCAGGACGATAACAGAAGTTAGAAGTTTTCATGGTTTGGCATCATTCTACCGAAGGTTCATTCCACATTTCAGTAGCGTGATGGCACCAGTTACTGATTGTATGAAGGGGAAGCAATTTTCATGGTCGAAGGAAGTAGGAGTTGCTTTTGAGAGAATCAAGGAACTGTTGACGACAGCACCAATTCTAGTATTACCAGATTTTCAGTTGTTGTTTGAGCTACATACGGATGCATCTAAAGTTGGGATTGGAGGAGTGTTAAGTCAGAAGGGACGTCCTATTGGATATTTTAGTGAGAAGTTATCAGGGGCGAAAATGAGATACAGTACGTATGATGTGGAGTTTTATGCAGTTGTGCAAGCCATTAAACATTGGAGACATTACTTATTTCACAAGGAGTTTGTGCTATACACTGATCATGAGGCTTTGAAACATCTGCAAGGACAGGAGAAGATTTCAGCAAGGCATGCATCGTGGATTGCATATCTGCAGCAATTTACATTTGTTGTGAAACACATATCTGGAGTTACAAACCGTGTGGCGGATGCGTTGAGCAGAAGAAATCATGTATTAACTACAATGAAAGTTGAAGTGATGGGGTTCGAAGTACTTCCAGAGTTGTGTGTTGAAGATCCTTACTTTGCAAAGTTTGTAGATGAAGTCAAGGAGGGAAAGACGGATGAGTTTGTATTGGTGGATGGTTTTCTTTTTAAGGGAAATCGATTGTGCATACCAGAGTGCAGCTTACGTATGAAGATTGTAAAGGAGTTGCATGAGGAAGGTCATGTGGGCCGAGATCGTACTTTGCAATTGATTTCTCAATCTTATTATTGGCCTTCGATGAAACGGGAAGTTGGGAGGTTTGTGGAGAGATGTCATATTTGCCAAATTTCCAAAGGAACCGCTACAAATGCAGGATTATACATGCCTTTACCAGTTCCGACAAAACCATGGGTAGATGTGAATATGGATTTCGTGTTGGGGTTACCAAGGACTCAACGGGGAAATGATTCCATATATGTTGTGGTGGACCGGTTTTCGAAAATGGCACATTTTATTGCTTGTAAGAAGACGACAGATGCAAGTCATGTGGCACAGTTGTTCTTTAGAGAGATCTATCGATTGCATGGTTTACCGGAGTCTATAGTTTCCGATAGGTATACCAGATTTCTGAGTCATTTTTGTCTAAGTTTGTGGAAGATGGTGGGAACAAAACTAAATTTCAGTAGTGCTTACCATCCGCAGTCCGATGGTCAGACTGAAGTTGTTAACAGATCTTTGGGAAATTTATTACGGTGCCTTGTGAAGGATAATCTGAAGAGTTGGGATATGAAGTTATGTCAAGCAGAGTTTGCTCATAATCATGCTATAAACCGTAGTACGGGGTTCAGTCCATTCTAGATTGTTTATTCAAGTTTACCAAAAGGACCGTTGGATTTGACGATAGTACCACAACCAAAGGGGACAGTTAAGAAAGCTGCTGATTTTGTTGAAGGGCTGATAGAATGTCATAAAATCGTGCAGGAACGATTGGAGAAAGCGAATGAAAAGTATAAACGATCTGCGGATTTGAAACGAAGAAGCGTTGAATTTAATGAAGGAGATTTAGTATATGCTGTACTAACGAAAGATCGTTTTCCAGTAGGAGCATACAATAAGCTTAAAGCTCGAAAAATTGGTCCTGTAACGATTATGAAACGGATCAATGAAAACGCTTATAAGTTGAAGCTGCCGGAGGATGTGTATACTTCTGATGTGTTTAATGTTAAACATCTTATACCGTATCATGGGAATGAGTTTGTTGTGGGAGAAGAGGGCGCAAATTCGAGGACGAATTTTTCTCAACCAGGAGAAGATGATGCAGCCTAGAATGATGCCCAGATTGATGAAGTCTTAGGTCGCTCACGACCTAGTAACAATTTAGGTCGCTCACGACCTAGTAAGGATGATACAGACCAAGTCCTAGGTCGCAGACGACCTAACGAGCTAAAACTTGGGGATAAGGCGTTGGAAGTTGAAGTCCTAGGTCGCTCACGACCTAACGAAATTTTAGGTCGCTCAAGACCTAGTGAAGGTGGTACGCGAGTTAATGGATTAAGCGTGAAGGCATGCGAACGAGCTACAGAATTACGACCTACGTTAGGTCGCGGAGGAATGTTCCGACCTAAGTTAGGTCGCGAGACAAGAATACGACCTACGTTAGGTCGCGGAGAAATGCTACGACCTAAGTTAGGTCGCGTGAAGATAGGTCGCTCCGATATTTCAGTTGAAGAATGTTTCGAGCTACGATCTAAGTTAGGTCGCGTAAACGAGTTACGACCTAAGTTAGGTCGCTGGGAGGGTTAGGTCGCTCAAAGAAAGTATGTCCTTAGGTCGCGAGAAGATTTAGGTTGCCGGTTGCTATAAGTCGCTGAAGCTCATGCTGCCTGGATTTCTTGAGTCACTGCCTTACATTTTAGGTCGCTCATGTGTTAGGTCGAAGTCGTGATGTTTTAGGTCGTGGACGACCTATGGGTTGTACAGTTTCTGTGGCGTGTGTTGTAAAGCTATAAATAGTGGGGTGGCATCATTTGTAATAGTTTAGTTGATTTGAATAAAAACTTTTGTTTTGTTAGCTTTGTGCTTTAATTAAATCGGTAGTTGAGTGTGATCTCCTATCTCCACTTTCGGAATTCAAGTGCGCTTGAATCAACGATCGCTGAAGCCGATTCACAGAATCTAGTGCGCTAGATCAACGTACGAAGAATCGTAGATCTTGAAACACGGTATCGTGCGCGATCAACGTGTTAGAGATTGCTAGAATCCGGTATCTTCAGATCAACGGATTTGGGCCATTCGGTATCTTCTACTCCATCGATCGCTACTCTCATCGTATCATCAGTTTTGTTATTCCGCTGCTGCATCACTTGGGTTGAACATGGCACTAACCTCATATAACTAAGAAGAAGAATCCTCTCTTGAATAGTGCTTCACTTCCTATACTTCCATTCGACCTAACTATAGTCACTTGATGGACGTCTTGCAATGATTTGACTATAGTCAAAGCGGAGCTTTCAGATTGAAGATCCACATTATTCTCAAGTCGAGAGAATGGTGTAAATTAGTCACATCGATATTTTGTGTTTGACCTTGGTTATATTAACTAGTAGAAAACTACTGTAACGAACTCGACTTTTCGACGCTCGAAAATCGACATTAATACGTCCACTGTATCAACTGTCGAGCAATCGAATGCCGGAAAACCGAATTGTTATGGAGAAAAAGAAGAGGTAGAAGAAAACAGAAGAAAAAGAAAGAAGAAACAACATAAACAATATCAGAATCTCACATTCGCAGCAGAACAACATATAATAGATAAATGAATAATCTTTAAATCAAAGAACTATTTCATTTTATACATTACATCATCATCAGAGTTTACAACAATATACAACACTGGACAGTTATATAAACTTGTCCTCATACAGAATACACAGCGGAATAAATAATATCATATACAAGTGGTACGTCTCGTCATCCAGCTCGCCAATGAGCTCCACAGCATCTCCTGAATCCAGAATGACCTAATAACCTAACTATAGACTGCCCGTGTGGAAATTGGTGGGCACCCAGAGTTTAGGAAGGAAAACAATAAACTCCAAGTCAATCATGGTGACTGGTGTGAGAACTTAAACAGTTTTATCTTTAAAACAACAACAACAACAAAGGAAATGGAAAAATATTCGCAATGCTTTTGGAAAATAAAACTATCATAAGGCCTCCCGCACACACACAATGCAAACGTAGAATCGGAGGAGATTTCTCCTTATGATAGTCAAAGATGCTTACTACGCAAAATCAAATCATTGGATATTATTATTAGTGCATAGTGGAAAACATTTCGAAAGTATAATATTAATCTTAGCCAACATAGGCATTTCACACTATGCCTACTATAGCTACCATCTAAACAGTGGGGCGCCACCATAAGTACATGGAAGGTTCTACAACTAAAACCGTACAAGGTTTGTATTGGAAAATGGATTTGCCAACAAATGGTCAGGCTAAGGAACTTCCTATGCCACGAAGGAAATGCCTCTGGCTGGACGCTCCGAGAGACAAACTGCTCTCTGCCAACACAAGGCCGGGTTACCCCTGTAACTAGGTAACTCACGAATATGCCATTCCCCGGTCCTTTGGGACCTTTATCCGAGTGCTCGATAACCAACATCACACATAATAAATAAGGTGTGTCCACATGAGTAAGTATCTGGGCTCCATATCATGACACTACCCTTTTCCAGAAGGAAATGACATACCCTAAAGGGCAGGACCCTCATAACCTTGCTGCAACATTCCTGTTTCGACCATTTCCGGGTTGTGAGGCCCTGACGAAGTCTCGTCCACAAAGCTACGCTTTTTCACAAAGCCACGCTTTGATCACAAATGATCAATAAATGATCATCACACAGCAACACTCAACATGCCACATTACCAAATTGGGAATATATCGCTGATAAATTTCAACTACATAACCTCTGAGCTCGTACATCTCAGAGAAGGGTGTTAAGATAAGAGAATAAATTCTCCGCCACCAACAGAAATGTATTTGAAAGAAATCAGCTTTATATCTTAAAATGTAATGTCAGACATGTAAACATACCTGTGCAGTTAAAGCGCTCGGTGGATTCAATGCGGTAGAGGTGCAAAAAGTCATAGCGGGGATGTAGCGAAGATATAGCGGGATATATCGGATTACTCTAAAATAGCATATAAATCCCATACTTGTTGTTTTTACAAATATATAGATAGTAATTATGTGAAAAATTAACATTCAATTGAATTATAATTAATACAAAAATAATTTTAAATAAAAATATGTGCAAATGTATTGTAAATGAACGTAAAACTGTTATATAACTTAATTTAATTTAGTAGAATATTAGAGTATTATCATTTCTAAACATATATAAAAAATTCAATGAAATTAATTAATTTCATAATTTTTATAGCGTATAAATATCATTTTTCAATCCAATTTTTTATAGAAGATATAGCGGAATATAGCGGAAATAACGGGATATAGCGGAAATAGCGTGGATTAAAGCGGAAAGGCTATATGTTGGGGATATATGGAAAAATCGTAGCGGTAGGAATCCCCTATAAGATATATCGGAGTTATGGCGGGGATATAGCGGGGAATTAACTGCACAGAACCATACAAGTCTGTTCCGGGTCCGAACAGAACCGAAGGCACTTCAAAAGAAGCCCTTGCAAATCCGGGTATTCACAATCCCGATAAAACTTCCCATCACAAAGGAAATCTCTATACCGTAGCTAACGGTGCAGAAACAATCGATAGGTCATTCTATCGTTTTCATAAATACCCGGTCTTCACCACCGGTCTTCAATACGATCCATATCGTCGTATCACTAATTCGGAATGGGTTATATGACACAAAGGTCTTTTCCCGGCTAACCCGAATAGTGAGCACAATATTTCAAAACATCTGGATATGGGATTTCAATTAAGTCACAACTTATTACCCAAATCCTTTCCTTTAAATGGTTTAAACAAATTACCATTTTAAATGTTTAAACAAAAAGATTTACTTCACAAAGTTTCATTTACAGATTTCCAAATCAATTTCCATTTTCATTGAATTAACCCATTAAATCTTAAAGTTAAGATTTAATTTATAGCTTCCAAAACTATTCACAATTTAAGTCTTTTATAATATAAAAGATACACCTTTTGAAATACTCTTTTATTTCAAAATAAAGTTTAATTATCGTTACAAAGGTTAATTCATAGTTTTCCAAACTATTTACAATTTCATTTCAACTTGAAATATTTCGATACAAATTGGAAATCTCTTCACTTTATGAAAGCCATTATTATTTGAAAACAGATAGTTTTCATTTTGGGAAAAACTGGTTACATTTATATAAGTTAAAGCCATTCAAGTATAAACTTGAATTTAAATTTAAATTTTCCCAAGACCGTATTTTAATTGGTTAAAAACCATAAAAACACCTTCTATACTTATTAAATCTTTTAAACCAAAATTCCCAATTCATTGAATTCAATTTCAAAATATTGAATTCAAAATTTATATCGAATGATTTAAATTCCAATTTTATTAAGTTATTTAAAATAACTTTTATTTTGAAACTTGCTTCCAAAAACTTTCAATTTCAATTTCAATTTCAAAACAATTTTGGATTCAAAAATTCAATCTTTTCAAAATTTGATAAAATCTGTGACTTAACCGATTTCCACGTAAAATCCACATTTGTGTGTGTATTGTGTAGTCCACGGGTTTAACACAATAGTGCAACAACATCCAATCATCACAGATCAAATATAACAATATAATTGATAAGCGGTATAAATTATAATGCTTATCTTCCATCCATAGATCACAGATATATCATATATCACAGATAAATAAATCACAGATCGCAATACAAAACATGATATATCACAAAACATCACACATCAAAGATGTCAAACAATCTAACATCCAATATAATCCAAACATCCATAAGTAGGATTAATTAATTATCTGATTAATTCAAATCAGATAAATTTTTAATAAATCAATTTTACTAGTTATAGTAAATAAAAAATCAATTAATTTCAAATTTATTTCAAAACACCAAATCAAATTTCCAAACATTTTAAAAATATTTCCCTTTTAAAATAAATTCCTTTATCTCTTCAAATATATTTAAAAATCCCAAATTTAGATAAATTCTTCAGTTTATAGATAATATTTCTGAAATCCATTTATTTAGCCCTTTTTCCAAAATTTGAAATTAAATTCAATACGGTTCAAAAATAAGACTTTTATCTTTAAAACTCCTTTTAATTTATCCAATTATCAAAAATAAATTTTTCGATCAATTTTCAACTTATATTTTCAAAAATCCAATTTTACTTATTTGTGGCATCCATCGATACCAAAAAATATTTGGCTAAATTATAGCTGTCAACAATCCCAATTCACATATATAATCACACGACGATTATAAATAAACAACACACAACATATGAAATAAATTCAAATGTTTGAGGAATCCAGTTGGATCCCTCCAACCTGTTTCCCTGCATCCACAGATGTTAGCACAATACCAATTTCAATTCAATGTGAAATTATCGCGGTATATGGGATTTATAAATATTATCCGCTATTATGCGGCGCAATAGGGTCTCATCCGCTATATAATGCGGGAAATCAACTCCAAATACATATATAATACCAATTCCACTTCAATGTGAAATTATCGCGGTATATGTTTTTAATAAATAACCTCCGCTTAATATACGGCGTATAGGGTCTATGTGACGCCCCACTCCGAGAGCCTCATTAACAAAGAGTATTATATGGATAATACCGTCTGCTAATGCGGACAATAGAGTATAATGGAAGCGACCATGTGTAGTCTTACTTTAACTATCTACTGAACACGTCGAAAAGTGGTTTTTATCATCTCATGTGGTTCGACAAGTTCAATAAATATTTAAAGCAAAACTACAATGGCTATAGGATCTATCAGAACAAAATGTAACAACTCAAATGTAATATACATCACAGAACAATGGATCATCATAAACACATATACTGATACAAAGCAGAGTATACAAAATGATACATGTCAAGTGGTATAGCAAACCACAATATACAGATGAGTCCAAAAGAATACATATCAGAGTTACAACAAAATGGGACTTCGCAAAAAGCTATGACAAAAAGAAGCTAGCGGAGTAGTCCATGCGGAAGCAAAATAGGCTAAGTCCAAAAGCACCTAACCTGAAACATCTCGGTCTGACCCGAGTATAAAATACACGGGTCAGTCTAGATAAACAAATCAGTTATATAAACTGAACAACAATAAACCTGCAAAAACATACATTTGACAATTATCTCTAAAGGAGATAACACAATCATCTAACAAAAGATGAACATAACAAAGCAAGCCTCATATCATCGGCATCTCAACAAGCAAAGGATATCATATCCCAAATCAAGTCAAAAGGCAAATAACAAATACCAATGAAGGTACACAAGTTCCACTAGATGATCGCTACATATCATGCGGCTCAAAAAGACCAACACCGAAAGGCGATGCACTAGGGAATATACATTTCAATCAAAACAACAAAAGATGCTCGAGCTCAGTACTGTATAACAAGGATCCATAAGCCCGAAGGCTCCAAACCCAATATCACCCATGCGGCTCAAAAAGACCAACATCGGAAGCGATACTATAGGGCAACAAACCTGAAGGCACAAACCCGAATGCAACATACCCGAAGGAAACAAACCTAGGGAGACAGTCTGAAGACACTATCCCAAAGGCAACAAACCGTAGTGGTGAAGGTCCGGAGGCCCAGTACTGGACTCCACTAACTGGCGGAATGTGTCACAACTCTTGAAAAGGAACCCGAAAAGTGTTAACGCGAGTCCCATAACCACTCGTTCGCACTAACGGTTTACTATCCATTTGCCAATTTCACACTCAAAGCATTACAATGTTTACCTCATCTCATCGGTAAACTAGACACAAAGGTCAAAACGATCAATTGAATAGGTCGGGAATTAATCGGAAAGGTGAACGCGCGGATTCATGGTCCGTGTTTTACCTAACCATTTAATCTCCTTTCCACTTCGTTCGAAGTGCAAAATTGTGTGTGTTTAAATAGAAATTCATAAAGCGGAGAAGGGAGCTTTTAATATGATTTAGAGGGATTATTTATAAAAACCGTGAATGAAGTCAAAGGTAAGTTATCAAAGCCAAAGATGTAATATTAAACACTAAGAACCAACTTGAATCGATAAAATTTGGAAAACCAATCAAAACGAGCAAAAATAGGCAAAACAGGGAAAACAGGAGCAGGTCGGTCGGCCGTTATCAGAGCTCGGTCGACCGGACACTGTTCTGAAAAATTCTCGGGAAGCAGTTCGGTCGACCGGACTTCCTGGGTCGGTCAGCCGGAGCCTGAATTCCTGCACTTCCAAAACAGAGGCAGGGAATAGCTCAGGTAGCAGGTCGGTCGACCGGACACTGCATTCGGTCGGCCGGAGCCTGATTTCCAGCACTTCTTTCCCTATCAATGAATACCAATTCTTTCCAAATCAAAAGCAATAGCACATGAATACTTGTTAGGAATTCATACCCAACATCAATGATATCAAGAGAAGTAGATGTGAGTTCAAAACTCACCTTTAACCCAAAAACAAAGAAGAAGGAGCTCAATTACAAGGAGAAGACCAACCAATCTCTACTTCAACTCAACAAGCTTCAATCTAAGATCAAAACAAGTATTTCCTAAGTTAGGTTTAGGAAGCTTTCTGAAATTGAAGAGGAAAAGAGTTGGAGAAGATGAAGAGGAGGCTTACCTATGGCTTCACTTTGATTTTGGAGCAAGAAATCAAGATGCAAGAAGAACTAGGGTTTGCAATTCTATTTCCTCTTCCCTTCCACCATTTTCAGTTTTTACTTAAGTTTGGAGAGTGGGAATGAGAGAATGGAGAGGAGAGGGCTGAGCTAGGGTATTAGTTAAGCTAGTGGGCTGAACCCAAACCCAAACCCAATAGAAAAAATAGCGAAATTCGACTTACTCTAAACATACCAAAGATTATACTCAAAAAGATCGCAAATGCCATTTTGGACTCAATGGAGGTGGTTTCGAGCTCCAATTCAGCCGTTTGCAAAAAGTAGCTTTTCGGACCATAATCCGACGAATGATGTTATATTTAAATAAAATATTTAAATATACGACCGATAAATACGCGGGTTGTTACAGTCTATTTAACACAAAAGATAGCAATTTATCATCCAATTCACACAATCAACACAATCAACAATTTTAAATCTAACTATTTAAAATTTAAATCGAAACAAAATATTCGATTGAGTGAGGAGTTCTCACCTTGTTTTTTAATAACGGTTGCAGCGTTTTATTTCGGATAAAATTAAACGGGCGTTTAATTTTATCCAAAAATTTCACTAGCTCCAAACGACTCCAATCTAGTTCCATTGCGTAGTGCTCGTCAATATGAAGCCAACGCAATTCATTTCGTGCATTTTCGACCTCGTATCAAAGAGTTATGATAGTTTAAAGTTTATACGAATTTTAATATAAAACGATTTACAATTTCTTTTATTATTTTCAACCTTTTAATCTCTGGCCGTTAGATTTCAAGCTTCATCAATCAGGGCCGTGCCCTTCTTCCTTCTCTCCCTCCAGGTTATCACGTTTCCAACGTGAAGAACCCATAGCCGCCCGAACTAGGGTTTTATATCGCGATCACGTTCTTCACTTTGGCGACGATCAGCAACTTCCACTCACACGCCCTCGACAAGAGCTACCCACGGCTGAAGCAAGGTGGAGCTCGGCCTCATCTAGGCACAGAAAAACGTGCCCAAACCCCATACGAACGCAACCCCCTAGCGGCCACCACGACGCTCCAAATCCAATCTCCACCGTTGATCTTCAAGGTCTCGATGCCCTCTACAAGTTTGTAGTTGACCACTTTCTCTAATTGTTGATGGATCATGAGATATTAGAGGAGAAAGAGGATTGATTTCTGGCCATTAAAGAAAATAGAGGCGGCTGGACTGAATTAGGGTTAGGGTTTGATTTTTGTTTGCAAATTGGAGATGTGAGGTCCTTATATAGAAAATTTCCAAAACACTATTCATCCGAAATTTTCCGAACTTCAAACAAAGCGTGCCGGCTGACATTTCGAAGGTTTACCCCACGTTCCGAACACAATGGAATGTGTTTCGGGAGCTAATTTGATCATCTATGCGAGTTACGGAATTAAATGATCAAATTTAAATTAAACCGATTAAACAAATTTCTGGGCGTTTTAACTTGCCTCGGACAAACGGTAAATCCGATTGACACGAAATTTGAAACCTTACAATAATATCACATTACGGATCCGATGAAACTAGTTTTGTCGAAATCCGAGACTGTTTGAAAAATGACTATTTTTACTCGTCAATTAAATATTAAAATATTCAATTTTCACAATTTAACTTTAAATTCAATTTTAAAAGTTCTATAACATCATTATAACTCCAATATGATTTAATATAACTTTATAAATCATTTTAATCACATTTAATTCAGATTTCAATTATTTACCCAAATTAAGGTATTAAATAAATAATTTAATCGCCAAATTAAATCACTATATCGAAATTAAATTAATTCGACTTCCAAATCTTACTTATTAATATTTAAAATCAATTAAATATACGAATTTCAAATGACGGAAATTCTGGGTCGTTACAAACTTCCCCCTTTAAAAGAATTTCGTCCTCGAAATTGCAAAGTAAGAAAAATGCCTCAATTCATTAATTTCTCAAAAATCCACTTAGTGAAAAAAAATTTATATTCACCTTTTTCAAAACCTTTAACTTCAACCAAAACAATGGTTTCCATTTCCTAGTTCAATTGCTACGTTTTATTTCAATTTGGAAATTGACTTTCATTTAACAAAAATTTTCCAAAATTTTCAAAATTTTTTCTAACGCCTTAAATTTTCAGAAAAATTTGCCAGCGTCTCCTTTGCGCGGTTCGATCGTAGTAGGATCACAATAGACATAAATATATATACATCGACCCACCCGATCGGAAAAGCAGAAAAACAGTTCATATTTCCTATTTTTATTACGTAGGCGTACCTTTTTAGCATTTTTAAGCAAAGCAGTTATTTATTTAGCATTTTAGCGCAACCCAATCAACCGAACGGCAGCCACGGCACCTGTACTTACTCAGTTTAAACATGTAAGTAACATATATACAAAGTTATTAACACTTTTACTCTTTTAAACAACTACAATACATGCATATTAAGGGAAATGCATACTAACAAGGTTTATAAGCAACTTATATAATTTCGACACTATTTGTAATTGTTTACAACCAATTCATATATAAAAACATTCAATTTGTTCATTTTCAATTAGTTCATATTCACTAATTTACATTCAAGTTGGTTCACTTCCAATTCGGATTCAATTACATAACTTTCATACATTAGCTTTCCATTTGATTAATTCAATTACATATGAATTTCTATACAATCAACTAACAATCAAATAACAACCAATGTCATTCAACACAACCAAATTTATTAAATTTACTTTCAATTTGGTTTAACACCTTTAATTCCAATTGGTTTAATATTAAATTGACTTCCATTCAATTATTCAATTTCCAATTTATTAGCTTCAATGAATTAATACTTACATTCATTATCAATTTATTCACATTCGATTGATTAACATTAGTTCAATTCAATTGCTAATTCATTTAACAAATAAAGTTGAATTTTATTTATATAACTCAAGTTCAAATCCATTTAATTCACTTATTAATTTACTTTGATATCAAAATCAACTTCATTCAACATCACTTAAGTTATATTCCATTTCAATGATCATTTGTTTAACTTCACTTAATTTTCCACTTATAAATCCAATTCAGATTTTGTTTTTCCTTAATAAAATTGTTTAACCATTCCTTTTACAATTGGTTTCACTTATATTCATTCATTTTATAAGTTACACAACTTATTTATTTAATTCCCAAATCATATTATAAGTATAAAACTCATTTCACTTATATTCATCAATTTCAATTTGGATTTTAATTTAAATTTTGTTTATCACAACAAAACTCCATTTTTCAATTTATTATGGTAGCAAATCAATCACATAGAAACTCAAAAATGATACTGATGATGTTGCAGTCATCACCCTTATTATTTCCCAGTAACAATAGTGAATTCAGTGCTTTAATATTCTTTTCAAAATTTCCTTTTATTTTATAAATCACATTTATAAATCACATTTTCCATATAATTTCACCATTCCACTTTACTTATACGAGATTATTTCACAATTGTAAACCATTTTAATTATAATTCCATACTTATACCATTGTTGCTTTTATATAATTTATTCAAACAACTTTCATTAATTTTTATTTATATTCACATATTTTTAACAGCCAAACAATCAATTTTATACACTTTAATAATTCTGAAAAATTATTTCCTTTATATATAAAATATAACTGAGGTAAAATTATTTCATTTACCTAATTTTAAATGATACTATGTCGACTTGCCTCGTTTAAGTGTTTAGAAACCCCTATCGATAATATGGCGTCCCACATACCGACCAAAATTCATAAACAACTCAACGGATAAGCAAACACAATATAAAACAATTTCATATTCACTAACAAATACGCACTCGTATCTATTATTACACTCATACTCATTCTAGAGTACTACTGACTCTATCTCTAATGAGTAATACCCAACAGAGCCATGGTTGTCGCTTAACCATACGCTCTGATACCAAATGTAACGAACTCGACTTTTCGACGCTCGAAAATCGACATTAATACATCCACCGTATCAACTGTCGAGCAATCGAATGCCGGAAAACCGAATTATTATGGAAAAAAAGAAGAGGTAGAAGAAAACAGAAGAAAAGGAAAGAAGAAACAATATCAGAATCTCACATTCGCAGTGGAACAACATATAATAGATAAATGAATAATCTTTAAATCAAAGAACTATATCATTTTATACATTACATCATCATCAGAGTTTACAACAATATACAACACTGGACAGTTATATAAACTTGTCCTCATGCAGAATACACAGCGGAATAAATAATATCATATACAAGTGGTACGTCTTGTCATCCAGCTCGCCAATGAGCTCCACAGCATCTCCTGAATCCAGAATGACCTGATAACCTAACTCTAGACTGCCCGTGTGGAAATTGGTGGGCACCCAGAGTTTAGAAAGGAAAACAATAAACTCCAGGTCAGTCATGGTGACTGGTGTGAGAACTTAAACAGTTTTATCTTTAAAACAACAACAACAACAACAACAAAGGAAATGGAAAAATATTCGCAATGCTTTTGGAAAATGAAACTAGCATAAGGCCTCCCGCACACACACACAATGCAAACGCAGAATCGGAGGAGATTTCTCCTTATGATAGTCAAAGATGCTTACTACGCAAAATCAAATCATTGGATATTATTATTAGTGCATAGTGGAAAACATTTCGAAAGTATAATATTAATCTTAGCCAACATAGGCATTTCACACTATGCCTACTATAGCTACCATCTAAACAGTGGGGCGCCGCCATAAGTACATGGAAGGTTCTACAACTAAAACCGTACAAGGTTTGTATTGGAAAATGGATTTGCCAACAAATGGTCAAGCTAAGGAACTTCCTATGCCACGAAGGAAATGCCTCTGGCTGGACGCTCCGAGAGACAAACTGCTCTCTGTCAACACAAGGCCGGGTTACCCCTGTAACTAGGTAACTCACGAATATGCCATTCCCCGGTCCTTTGGGACCTTTATCCGAGCGCTCGGTAACCAACATCACACATAATAAATAAGGTGTGTCCACATGAGTAAGTATCTGGGCTCCATACCATGAAACTACCCTTTTCCAGAAGGAAATGACATACCCTAAAGGGCGCGACCCTCATAACCTTGCTGCAACATTCCTGTTTCGACCATTTCCGGGTTGTGAGGCCTTGACGAAGTCTCGTCCACAAAGCTACGCTTTTTCACAAAGCTACGCTTTGATCACAAATGATCAATAAATGATCATCACACAGCAACAATCAGCATGCCACATTACCAAATTGGGAATATATCGCTGATAAATTTCAACTACATAACCTCTGAGCTCGAACGTCTCAGAGAAGGGTGTTAAGCTAAGAGAATAAATTCTCCGCCACCAACAGAAATGTATTTGAAAGAAATCAGCTTTATATCTCAAAATGTAATGTCAGACATGTAACCATACAAGTCCGTTCCGGGTTCGAACAGAACCGAAGGCACTTCAAAAGAAGCCCTTGCAAATCCGGGTATTCACAATCCCGATAAAACTTCCCATCACAAAGGAAATCTCTATACCCTAGCTAACGGTGCAGAAATAATCGATAGGTCATTCTATCATTTTCGTAAATACCCGGTCTTTACCATCGGTCTTCAATACGATCCATATCGTCGTATCACTAATTCGGAATGGGTTATATGACACAAAGGTATTTTCCTGGCTAACCCGAATAGTGAGCACAATATTTCAAAACATCTGGATATGGGATTTCAATTAAGTCACAACTTATTACCCAAATCCTTTCCTTTAAATGGTTTAAACAAATTACCATTTTAAATCTTTAAACAAAAAGATTTACTTCACAAAGTTTCATTTACAGATTTCCAAATCAATTTCCATTTTCATTGAATTAACCCATTAAATCTTAAAGTTAAGATTTAATTTATAGTTTCAAAACTATTCACAATTCAAGTCTTTTATAATATAAAAGATACACCTTTTGAAATACTCTTTTATTTCAAAATAAAGTTTAATTATCGTTACCAAGGTTAATTCATAGTTTTCCAAACTATTTACAATTTCATTCAACTTGAAATATTTCGATACAAATTGGAAATCTCTTCACTTTATGAAAGCCATTATTATTTGAAAACAGATAGTTTTCATTTTGGGGAAAACTGGTTACATTTATATAGGTTAAATCCATTCAAGTATATACTTGAATTTAAATTTAAATTTTCCCAAGACCGTATTTTAATTGGTTAAAAACCATAAAAACACCTTCTATACTTATTAAATCTTTTAAACCAAAATTCCCAGTTCATTGAATTCAATTTCAAAATATTGAATTCAAAATTTAAATCGAATGATTTAAATTCCAATTTTATTAAGTTATTTAAAATAACTTTTATTTTGAAACTTGCTTCCAAAAACTTTCAATTTCAATTTCAATTTCAAAACAATTTTGGATTCAAAAATTCAATCTTTTCAAAATTTGATAAAATCCGTGACATAACCGATTTCCACGTGAAATCCACATTTGTGTGTGTATTGTGTAGTCCACGGGTTTAACACAATAGTGGAACAACATCCAATCATCACAGATCAAATATAACAATATAATTGATAAGCGGTATAAATTATAACGCTTATCTTCCATCCACAGATCACAGATATATCATATATCACAGATAAATAAATCACAGATCGCAATAGAAAACATGATATATCACAAAACATCACACGTCAAAGATGTCAAACAATTTAACATCCAATATAATCCAAACATCCATAAGTAGGATTAATTAATTATCTGATTAATTCAAATCAGATAAAATTTTAATAAATCAATTTTACTAGTTATAGTAAATAAAAATCAATTAATTTCAAATTTATTTTCAAATTTATTTCAAAACACCAAATCAAATTTCCAAACATTTTAAAAATATTTCCCTTTTAAAATAAATTCCTTTATCTCTTCAAATCTATTTAAAAATCCCAAATTTAGATAAATTCTTCAGCTTATAGATAATATTTCTGAAATCCATTTATTTAGCCCTTTTTCCAAAATTTAAAATTAAATTCAATACGGTTCAAAAATAAGACTTTTATCTTTAAAACTCCTTTTAATTTATCCAATTATCAAAAATAATTTTTTCGATCAATTTTCAACTTATATTTTCAAAAATCCAATTTTACTTATTTGTGGCATCCATCGATACCAAAAATATATTTGGCTAAATTGTAGCCGTCAACAATCCCAATTCACAGATATAATCACACGATGATTATAAATAAACAACACACAACATATGAAATAAATTCAAATGTTTGAGGAATCCAGTTGGATCCCTCCAACCTGTTTCCCTGCATCCACAGATGTTAGCACAATACCAATTTCACTTCAATGTGAAATTATCGCGGTATATGGGATTTATAAATATTATCCGCTATTATGCGGCGCAATAGGGTCTCATCCGCTATATAATGCGGGAATCAACTCCAAATACATATATAATACCAATTCCACTTCAATGTGAAATTATCGCGGTATATGTTTTTAATAAATAACCTCCGCTTAATATACGGCGTATAGGGTCTATTTAACACAACAGGTAGCAATTTATCATCCAATTCACACAATCAACACAATCAACAATTTTAAATCTAACTATTTAAAATTTAAATCGAAACAAAATATTCGATTGAGTGAGGAGTTCTCACCTTGTTTTTTAATAACGGTTGCAGCGTTTTATTTCGGATAAAATTAAATGGGCGTTTAATTTTATCCAAAAATTTCACTAGCTCCTAACGACTCCAATCCAGTTCCATTGCGTAGTGCTCGTTAATTTGAAGCCAACACAATTCGTTTCGTGCGTTTTCGACCTCGTATCAAAGAGTTATGATAGTTTAAAGTTTATACGAATTTTAATATAAAACGATTTACAATTTCTTTTATTATTTTTCAACCTTTTAATCTCTGGCCGTTAGATTTCAAGCTTCATCAATCAGGGCCGTGCCCTTCTTCCTTCTCTCCCTCCAGGTTATCACGTTTCCAACGTGAAGAACCCATAGCCGCCCGGACTAGGGTTTTATATCACGGTCACGTTCTTCACTTTGGCGACGATCAACAACTTCCACTCACACGCCCTCGACAAGAGCTACCCACGGCTAAAGCAAGGTGGAGCTCGGCCTCATCTAGGCACAGAAAAACGTGCCCAAACCCCATACGAACTCAACCCCCTAACGGCTACCACGACGCTCCAAATCCAATCTCCACCGTTGATCTTCAAGGTCTCGATGCCCTCTACAAGTTTGTAGTTGACCACTTTCTCTAATTGTTGATGGATCATGAGATATTAGAGGAGAAAGAGGATTGATTTCTGGCCATTAAAGACAATAGAGGCGGCTGGAATGAATTAGGGTTAGGGTTTGATTTTTGTTTGCAAATTGGAGATGTGAGGTCCTTATATAGAAAATTTCCAAAATACTATTCATCCAAAATTTTCCGAACTCCAAACGAAGCATGTCGGCTGACATTTCTAAGGTTAACCCCACGTTCCGAACACAATGGAACATGTTTCGGGAGCTAATTCGATCATCTGTGCGAGTTACAGAATTAAACGATCAAATTTAAATTAAACCAATTAAACAAATTTCTGGGCGTTTTAGCTTGCCTCGGACAAATGGTAAATCCGATTGACACAAAATTTGAAACCTTACAATAATATAACATTACGGATCCGATGAAACTAGTTTCGTCGAAATCCGAGACTGTTTGAAAAATGACTATTTTTACTCGTCAATTAAATATTAAAATATTCAATTTTCACAATTTAACTTTAAATTCATTTTTAAAAGTTCTATAACATCATTATAACTCCAATATGATTTAATATAACTTTATAAATCATTTTTAATCACATTTAATTCAGATTTCAATTATTTACCCTAATTAAGGTATTAAATAAATAATTTAATCGCCCAATTAAATCACTATATCGAAATTAAATTAATTCAACTTCCAAATCTTACTTATTAATATTTAAAATCAATTAAATATACGAATTTCAAATGACGGAAATTCTGGGTCGTTACAACTATCTTGTGTGTCGTTTCGTAGTTATCCAATAACTATCAGTACGTAATTCCTAGGTGCCCCCAGCAGTCATGAGTTATACACTGCCCAACATTTGGAGAGCGTTACGTACTCTATTCTCAACGGATACATCGATATCCAATCTCGATGCAGCTTGACTAGGAACATTTGAAATAGTATATTTGTTTTCATTGTGATAAATTACTCATGGTTACAATGCTTTGTGACTACTATCACAAAACATACCATTTATGGATTTTCTATTAAATATACTTTTAGTTAAATTAATTAATTAATATACCATATTATATCAAGTATATAATAGAAAGAAAACACTTTTTATTTCGAACAAGATTGGTTATTGAGTAGATATGTGTAAAAAAATACATCATAGGGCATACCCCTAACTCTATTAGTCTCCAACTTGCACTTGGGGTCAATTATGGAATCTATTCCAACTTCTCCAATCAGTTTTCTCAAAACCAATTAGGTCAGTCCCTCAGTGAACTGGTATGTTATTACGTTTCAATTACCTACTCCATCAATCAACTCTCTTCGATGTTGATAAACTACCTTTATCATGTGGAACAATAAGAGTATGTCTCTTAATTTTCAGTGAGCTCTAAGTTCTGTAATGAAATATATCTTGACATTGTTATCTTGTAACAATATTATGGGATTCTAAACATTTGAAATCATTCTCTGCTCAGTTATAAATTTGTGCATTTATATTTAAATATACATTGTTTTATTGTGGCGTTATTCAAGTTAATGAATCAGCCACAATCTCTTCTATCTGGAACATTTCCAACTTAAGGATTCTTAATATATTATTGATATATTATATTTAATATCACTTATGAAACTTGAGTCCAAACATTCCTTCATAAGGAGTTCATTGTTTATGTAAACAATTCGCTAGTATTTCATAAATACACAAGAACATCTCAAACAACCATTAGTGATATCAATTTGGATTTGATATTTGCTTCATGTATCGAATGTATAAATAAATCACGATAACATAGACAACATAACATGTATGATAATTCCTATTGTCAATGCATAAGGAATCCATCTTACATGTTCTGCATTAAACATTTTAATAAGATGTCCTTTCATATCGATTTGGTACATTCCCAATTTCTTTTATATCTATTATAAAAGACATCATTTACAAATCCAACATTGAGCATTAACACAACTGAGGCTGGTTTTAACACAGATACATTGTTAAAAATTAATAATGTGGTGTTTACTTATTGTTTAGAAATATCAATGTACCTTTTAACATTCTTTCTTATGAACACACGCTTCCTCTGCATTTTGATTGAAAATCATATTATTTGATATTTCTATCAAAATACTTATTGAATTTTGATACTTATAAAATGGTACTTTCGTATAGTTTCTTGGATCATATCCTAAAACTCACAACCTCTATATCGCTCTCACTAACTTCAAGAAACTCTGGTTGTTATATGCAAATAGTTTATTTTAAATCTATATATAGAACTTTCTGTTTTAACACATTTATACCAAAACATAATGTCGTACTAGGCGATAATTTGGTGAGTAAAATCCTAACCAACCTGAGCACATTGAATAGTGGATCTATTATGTTAATTTTAATAATTGAAATTACAGTATTATTCTTATCAATGTGGCTCATTATATTCCAACTACATTTGTCTATCTCTTAAAGACACATTTTGGGCCAAAAGGATCATCTTTTTGAATACAATTATCAAAACCATATTTTGATAATGTGTTTGGAATCTATTTCGGATTTGTGCATCATACCTATCATAGAGTCGGTACTCTTAATGGTTTAATTAAACAATCAAGGATCATATATTTTCGACGTTGGTAAGAAACTCATAGTTTCTCTTCAATGTGCGAGAATACTTATTAGACACTCTAATGCGATGTATTTGTTTAAGCTAGTTTCATTTCATCTCATATAATTGATTTTATCTTTAGATCGTATCCAATTCCGTTTTACTACCAATAATTTCTCAAAGAAATTCCTTCACTATCAAGTTGGTATTTCTTGAAGTAACAATTTTTTCTCAGTGTAACAAAATAGGTATTCATAAACATTTTATGAATTTCCTTATATTTAAAACTGATTTGGTTCTAATTTAGAAAACTTATGTTCAAAACATAAATATGTCATCCAATAACAATCTTTCACAAACTCCTTTTGGGAAGATTCATACAAGATTCCTCACATACGATTATTACGTTCAGTTTTTCGACTTGCACAATCTACCAAGTCCTTAGCCTATGATACATTGGGGTTTCTTATAAATCCTTATCTTACATGATTTTGTAAATTATTATTTAGATGAAATAACATTAACCTTGTGTACTACTCATAAGTACATGGCCTTATAGAAAGAAATTAATGTAACTCTACTCATAATTAATCGTACTTTGTCTAATTAAGTTCGATTACTACTTAGCGATACATCATTGTGTACCACAAGGAGGAGTGACTATTGAGATTGAACCTTTATTCATTTTTGATACGTTCAGAGCTCTTTCCAACATACTCACCTATTCGATCAAATTGAATCATTTTATTTTATTGCACGTTATTTTATTTACTTTTGTATTATACTCTATGATCTTAACATAAACAAACTGCATGTGTATCAAATGCATATGTCCATTTAGTGATAAATCATTGATGAATATAACCAAGTACATGGAACCAATTTGGTATTAATAGACTTTCGATTGCATACATCATTATGTATTAATTCGAAGAGTTCATCAACTCCTGTAATGCTCCTACAAAATGGGTGCATTGCTCTTAATTGTTTGAATTATAAATTTCCATCATCATATGATTCATAATCATATAATAAAAATTATTCTCAAAACTCAGGCTTAGTCTATAATTCCAAAATAATTATAAATAATTTTAGATACTTCTGCATTTTCCAATGCATCACTTTTATTATGCAACCAAATACCACATTAGAGTTTTATTTCATAATTAATATTCATATTGAAATACAGTTATGTTTATCTTTCAGTCGATACCGAATAATAGTCATTATTTCATAATTAATGCTTGGTAGGTTTTACGAAAACAATTTTCATAATGTGATGCAATCATTAAGTGCTATTAACATGCTCCCACTATTTCCATCATTACTATAATAACTTATCGAATTTGAAGGTCTATCATTCACTTAATATAGATTATTTATTTCATATACTGCAACTAGTTTACAACGAAGAGTTCTTTGATCAAATATCTTGAACATAAAGAAATAAATTTCATAGAAAACAAATTTCTATATGAAAATACATTTTGGGTCAGAAATAATATTTCTTATTCCCATGTCAAGTACCAATTACTGTTATTACAATTCTTGTTTTCGATGTTTCTTTATGAAGCAGAAGTGACTATTCACTCTCTTCTTCCCAATTGTTCCTTAAATTATGTTTACTCTTATACATTTGTTTTCCTTTTGAAATGGTTTAACCATTCAAAAGAAAACCCTTACTACAATATCATAACGAACACTTTACAAAAGCGCACTCGATCATCCTTGACATTTAAGGACATCAAATACGTTGCACTTTACATAAACTGGTCAAGCTAATATTTTAGCAATCGAATTCTTAGATCTTTCTTGTAGTTTTGATCTAGTATTACATTTAACATAATATGATCATTTTATAATCAATCAAATTGAATATTCGATCTCACAGTACAGTTTATTGGCTTATTTCGAATGAACTAACTTCATCGAAGTATCGTACATTACGAACTATGACCGTTCCCTATATAGCACATATATATGATAGTTATATGATTAAATATCCATAGTTTGTATTACTTTTGAGTTCGGAACTGAATGCAATACACGGTATCGACGAAATAAACACATAAGCGACCAATACGAATGTACAAAGCTGTTGTAAAATTAGGTACTTGCATGGGTATAGAAAATATTAACATGCAAGAAGTATTTAATAATAAGCATATATCTATATATTATATTTCTAGTTGTCAATCTTCAATTCAGTTCATTTGTATGTCTTAATTGATAAACGTTTTATCAATCGTAATAAATGTACAAATTTACCAACATATATTATTATACCATTATATAGTATATGTTCTTTTAATATTAGAAAGGTTAAATGTTATCATTTCATTTTTCTAATAAGGCTCCTCTTGTCTTTTATGTTTCACTGAACTTTAAGCAAAACATAGAAGTCTTTCGACTTCACTAGTAGGTGTTAGGACTCATCCGTCTTGGAATTCTGACATTGAGTCTGCTCAATAAGTCATAGCTCCATGGATGATGGATAACTCCTTATCGCCTGTATCATATACAACTCTTAACCCTTTGGTACATTGTCCTAATTCCTCTTTGACCTTGAGTCTGCTCAACAAATCAAAACAAAATTATTCACTCATACTTACCATATCACGACGGCCTAAGTATAGTATATGTACCTTAAGTCTGCTTAACAAATACATATAATTATCTTATCTCATCTATTCAATATATTAATAATACTACACGTAACATCCCTGGCTTGAGTCTGCTTAACAACTAAGGAGTATGCAAGTAATTTATTAGTATATATATATATGGTAGAGGACAACATTATATTGAAGATTCATGTACTTTAACATATATAAAATTAAGTGATATCGACTTATATAACAATGTAATTCTTATGAATTACTCTTGTGACTCAAGTGTCGGACTCATCAGAAAATACAGTATACGTACAATTACATATGTACTTATTCCTTAAGTCTATTTAGAGTTTCTTAATGTTCCACCTTTAGCTTATACATTCATATTATATAAGTTTTATTATTATATAACTTTTATATTTCATATTACTTATATAATAGTCTTATGTATATATTATATTAATTAAATATTATTTAATTAATCTTAATTAATAAAAAATTTAATTAATTTTATATTAGTTTAGAATAAAATTTATACTTAATAATTATTATATACTATAACCTTTATTGTAACACATATATCATATACGTGTGTGTACTATTTAATTTATTAACCTTTTAATTAATTTATTTAATTAAACAATTTTAATTAAATTTATATTAATTTTGAAATTCATTTATACACAAACATGTGTACTTATGCTAATTTAATATTTTAAAACAACATAACATATATCATAATATACAATACATGTATATATTTATTAATTAATTAACTTATTTAAAAAATATATTTTATTAATCTTATGAATAAATTTAAATTTTTGAAATTAATAATAATATTTTCAAACATTTTGAAAATTTTATTGTATTATAACTTTTATAATATATGTATATCTTACTTTAAATTTAACTTTTAAATTTAAAATCTTATATTTTAATTTACAAATAATTTTGAAAACTAGCCCAAGAACCAATTCAAATTTCGGCTTTTTCTATTGGGGAAAACCTTTGGGCTGTGAGCTTAATGATTAACCCTAACATGGCTAATCTAGACCGCATACGCTATTGGGCTCTAATACCATTATTGGAAGTGGACCAGCCCGCACCGAAAGATATGGATGATTTGTTTTACCCTATTGGATCTTTGTTGGGCCTATGAAATCTAATTTATTCAGGATATTTCTAAATTTAATTTAAATAGAATATCTTATCTCATTTAAATTTATAAATTATATATAATTTTGTTTAATTTACATTTAATTAAATATAAGAGCACATATATGTATCATATACATATATGTATATGTATGAATGTGTAACATAATAATTCGTGCAAGGTATAATATGTCCGTATATAAATGTTGCGATTTACATCGCAACAGACATGTCGGCTAATCCTATATGTATTAAATGTTGCCCAAATATACATATGTATGTAACCTTTTTATTTATATAAATATTAAAAGCTATGTAACTAAATAAATAAATAAATAAATATATATATATGTATATATGTATGTGTATATATGACTTATATGTAGAAATATTGATGCTTTATATATACACCATTGCACTAAATATTTAATAAATAAATATATGTATATACATAATGTAAAAAAATTTAAATCATTTTACACATACACATACACATACACATACACATACACATACACATATACATATACATATACATATACATATACATATACATATACATATACATATACATATATGAATTACAGTAACAAAATTATTATTATTATATATAAGTATGTTTATAGTATCTAAATATGTATATGCATATGTATATCAATTATATATTTAATATATATATATATATATATATATATTTAAAACCTTTTCGGATCGAATGCTTAACAAAAAAATATTTATAGTTTATTGCATTAATATATATATATATATATATATTAATTATTTGAAATACAACAAAATAATAATAAAATTATTTTCGTTCTATATTATTATAATTTTAAATTTTTAGAAAATAAAGCATGATAGTTTAAAGTTATGAAAACTTTCCTGAATTTTTTGAGTCAAAATAATATTTTTAATTAATAAATTAATTTCTGCCATTTATTAATTTTTTTTAAATATGAAAAATGATTTTTAAATTTTTATTTTTTGGCCGAGAGTTTATATGATGATAACAAAATTTAAAAAAAATTAAAATTTAATTTTTAAAACATATTTTATTTTATATGATTTATTTAATTAGTGTGTGTATATATATATATTTTGCCAAGTAAGCAGGTTTGACTGGATCATTTCCAATTATTGCATAAATAAACAAAAGAGAAGGAATGAGTCCAACAAGCTGAAGCTCATTCAAAACAATAATAATACAGATGAGTATAAGAAATAAAGACCTTAAAAAAACTAAAAAAGAAGTTAGAAAAGTAAAACATAACCATACTAAAATAAATTAAGCATAAACCCTAATTTACCCATTTCTCCTTGTCCTGAAACTCCACTTCATAGTTGCAGCATTCGATACCCCATTTAAATTTTTTTGCATTTTCTTTAACAATGCCTCCATAGCCAAACTTTCTCCTTTGAATACCATACTATTTCTATTCCTCTATATCATATGTAAGAAGACTTTCAAAACTATCATGTAACAAACTGCTTTAAAATTTCTCCATTTAGTGGATCTAAATATTTGATTTCACTCCATCTTGCTATCCCTAAGAGGAATATGCATACCTCATTGTCAAGAATTATCCTTCACATATCACAGACCTCAGCACAATTGAAAAACAAATGCAATATATCTTCCTAGTTGACATTACAGTATATGCATCTTGTATCTAAAGTAATACCACAAGCCTCCAAGTTTGAACAAGTATGTAGAGCACTCTTCAATATTTTCCAAAGACGGAAATTATACTTAGAAGGACTGTACATGTACCAAACCCTATTTCTCCATGCAAAAGTTTCACCATCTCCATCCACAACCATGGCCTTATAAACAGCCGCTATGCTGTAACCACTCGCCTTTTCAACCCCCAAAGTCGACTCTAATACATCCATACATTCACGTGCCAAGCACTCAAGTGCCGAAAAGACAAATTGTTAGGATAAAAAGAAAAAAAGAAAAAGAAATACAATAAGAAAGAGAGAACATGACATCAGAATCTCACTAGCGGAACGGTAATATATAATATCAAAAGAATAGTACAAAGTGTTACTCCGATATAGAAATTTCAAAGTTACAAAACCTAAGTACCCTCTTCAGCTTGGACAGTTATAACAACTGTCCTCACAAATGCTGGTATGTACAATATATTAATGCAGTGAAAATAAGAATACTATGGTAGATGAAACACCCAGCTTGTCCTCCTGAGCTCCAAAGCACATCAACGAGAACCTGCCTTTCTCAAATTACTCAAACGAGTACACGAGGAAATTAAGAAAAACAAAAACCAAGCATCAGACATAAGTTTAGTATGAGAAACTTAGGAAATATATGGCCAATATATAACAGTACTTTTTAAAAGCATGGAATGCCATAATGATTATCCCCTCAAATGAACCACCATCAAATAAGTACATAAGGTGATATAATGTATAATATCTAGGGTGAAGACTATAAATCAGAAATCAGCTGGAATGGTTACATTGGTTACATTCAACAGCATATTAGAGGGTACAATCGAAACCGCTAAGGTGCGTTCGCATAATGGATTTTCTGTGGAGATCCCTTTGATCAAGCTGAAATCTAATCTCCTACACAAGGGTCAGGAGCAACCTCCGAGCGCCATATATCTCTAGATAGAATATACCATTAAGGAAAACATAGCCGATCCATGTCTAAATATATGATCCCAAATATCATCACCTCACACAACATCGATAAGCATACTCTAAATATGAAGTTATAATATCCTATTGTGGGTCAGCCAAACCTCAAGCTATGCCCCTACTCTGTTTTCTATCATTTCTGATGTCGACGTCATGTTTGGCATCTCTCACCTAGTCTTCATCACTCGAACAGAACATGAATCCCCAATTGGATTCCCATATCTGAAACAGATCTCGAAACCATACATGGATTCCAGCACCTCGAACAGATCCACTTACAAGAGATAGAACACATATCTCAGTCTTGAAGTGGTTTTCGATAAGCAAAACACTTACCAATTCCGGTCTCTTCAAGACAAAACCGACGAATTCGATCATTCACTAATAATGAGAACGAATGCATATGGAAACCAAGTCTCATATACTTATCACATTTTCGATATTTTCATCTCACACTATCCCTCGGTCAAGAGTGAAGCTGGTAGGTTAGAGCACTATTGCTCATATCCCCACTCGAACATCAGTCTTAACTCCCACAAATAGACAAGCCTACTTCATCGGCTTTTAGTGCTAAGTATATGAATAAATGTTTCCAATAAACGAGTAAATATACAAAGCACAATCAAGTCATACAAAGCACGATTAAGCCACATAAGCGACTTTTAATTCCCTTTTTTCTAATTAATCTTTTATTAATTAAAACATCTATTATTAGTAAAACTTTTTTATCTAATAAAACCTCATTTATGAATTTCTACTATTCATCTATACTCTTT
This sequence comes from Allium fistulosum, assembly GCA_030737815.1. Lineage (NCBI taxonomy): Eukaryota > Viridiplantae > Streptophyta > Magnoliopsida > Asparagales > Amaryllidaceae > Allium > Allium fistulosum. The sequence continues at coordinate 1,001,429,060 of CM060902.1, read as the reverse complement.
TCAATACTTTAAAAAGTATTCATATATTTATCTCAAATGGTATAAGTATATTAACAAATCATTAACAAGATTTCTTACTTTGAACCTTTGCTTTTTCTATCTTTTTCTAAAAGATTCCTTACTTATAATTTCCTTCAAACAATTAAGTAAACAACAAGACTAACATGTGTCCAACATTCTTACTTAATTATTCCTCGATCAAGAGGGAAACTGATAAGTTAGAGCAATATTGCTCAAATCCACACTCGACATCAATCTAAACTCCCACAAATAAAAAAGTCTACCTCGTCGGTTTTTAGTTTTAAGCCTAGTCAATTACCTTTTCCAAAACTTATAAATATTTTAAAAGTTCTTGTAAATAGGTGTTAAATATCTATGTAAAAATTACTAGAAAATAACTAATTAATTTGATGAAAATCATGTTTTATATTATAAAACATCTTTACTTTGAAAATACATATATTATTATTATAAATATATTTAAACTTCAAACCAACTTTAAAATACATCAAAATAGGTTAGAAAGCATTGCTAAAATATTTGAAAAATATATCAAATTTAAATATCATTTTTTAAAAGCTTAAACCATAAGCGACTTACTACAACATATATAAATGCTGTTAAAAGTACTTGTTAAAGGACAACATTGAAAAGCACAATCTTTGTTACTAGTTTTAACCATTTAAACAAATGGTTGAAGACTTTAATTTTTTATAGTAAGGACTACCCTTAGGTTATTTAAATACTATAGAAAGAAACCTCCAAAAATATCTTTCAATTTATTTTTAAAAATTCTCGAAAACAGGCTATATTTACAAAGTGTATTTATAACCACATTTTTGCTTCAACTTTTACAACTTTAGTTTACAATTCCTATAACTTTCCAATCCATTTCTTTACTGTCCAATACACCAAAATATGTGTAGAGAATAACCAAATCAAAATATCCCAAGTTAAAATCATAAATATCCAATTTACACAAGTTAAAGGATATTGAAGTGCACTTATAACAACTATTCTCGCTTCAAACACTTTCAGACATATACTTCAATTCAAAACTCAAGTCAAACAACCATTTAAACATTAAGTCAAGGTCACTCCATATGTTTAAGAGAGTAATAGAAGTGATGTTATGTAACAACCCGCCTTTTCTATCCTCAGAATTCGGCACTAATACATCCATGATATTCACGTGCTGAACATCTAAGTACCGGAAAGACAGATCGTTGGAGGAAAAGAAAAAAAAGACAGAACATAATCCCACAACGTGACAAGTAATCTATAATATATCAAGAAACTTTACAAAAAGAAATTTTTTATATGCATACATCAATCAGAGTACAATTATTCTATCATCAGACCTGGACACTTATAACAACCCGTCCTTACAATTTCTAATAAATACAACAAGAACAAATAGCAGAAGATAAAATATGCGAATATCCCTTGGAGGATCTAGCTCATCTCCTGAATCTCCAAAGTGTCCATCTAAATCTTGAAAATATGCTTGGGCCAACCCAAGCATTATAAGAAAAATAATGCCTGGATCATTCTGGTAAAACCAGTATGAGAAACTCAATCAAATAGATTTTAAATGTTATTTTAACGTACAAAATAAAGGTATCTCATAAGACCATGCCGTACATAAATACAGAACGGTTTTACCTTACATAACCAAATTATTTTTTAGAAAATACCACGATATTATAACAATGTCTAGGTTTTAAAGTAAATTATGAATATAGCTGAAATTATCATATTAATTAAATCCAACATAATAGGTATACAACTAAGTTTGAAGGAAACTATTGGAGAATGAATTCCAATATGACAAGGTAAGGGTTTACCTTCCATATAGTACACCTCTAGAGAAAACGTACTGGGGCTGCCTTAATTTGCACCTCTAATACTCAGGACCGGCCTACCCATTCCTGAATAGTACCGAATATGATCACCCCTGGTTGGCCATAACGAACCATCTCCGGGGCCACAAACATACATAATCCATAAATAAATGTTGATCAAGCTAAATACAGGTGATGATCATACCTTAATGGGAGCAACCCACATAGCCCTGTGACATGTCCCTACCTTAGTCATTTACCGGTTGTGAGGCCAGAGGCTACGTTTGCCCTTTTATAGAAAATCCCATTTGGGATGCTAACACTGCCCTACAGGCAACAATGCAATACCAGCATTCTTCCATACAAGTTTGTTCTAGGACAGAACAAAACCGAAGGCACTACTTCTACTACATCCATTTTGGAATCACCCTCAGGATTAGTAGCAAGTCTACCTTACAGTTCAAAGATCTCCATCTTTGATTTCATCATCTTTAAGATATCTTCAATTCAAATGCTTTAGTTGGTTTGAAGTGGTTTTCAGATAATTTATACTTATCTGATCTCCGTCTCTTCGAACCAACATTCGATAGTTTTCGGTAAACTCAACTCCGGTTCTTTTGAAAATAAACAGACAATACGTAAGAGCGGAGATCACCTCCTAACCGTTTAAGTGGACGGATTTTCTTATCATTTATCCTAGAAAAACACAACAAATTTAAATGTACCATATAACATCCCCGAGGATAACTGTACCATATAATTCTCATATTTTCTCTAGATATTTCCAGAGTTAAAATTTTGTCAAGATTTGATAGTCAGTTATTTAACTATCAAACAAATAATCAAAACATAGATTTAATTCCATGTGAGATCCACTAAGCCTCTATTAATTAATCTTTCGTTAATTACATCTCTTTTCAAATATTTGATTCAACTTCCTTCACAAAAGATATTTACTACCCAGTATACTTTCAATAGTTAGAAAATATATCCATATACTTATCTCAATGGTATAAGTATATCTACAAAAGATTAAAGAAGGTTTTCTTTTTTCCAAATTCAATTTTCTAAATAGGCCAAAAAATATTATTTAAAGTATTACTTTGTATAAACTAAGCCACTATCCGTAGAAGTTAAGTATGAAAATAATGGTTTCATACCACCATAACTAAGATGGATTAATTATCAAAATCAAATTTCACTCCTTTTGTAAAATTCCTTTTTATAAGCCCATTTCATAGTTAGAAATCCTTTTATAAATCTCCAAATTAATTAATTTCCTTTAAACATCATAAATAGATAATTAATTAACTTTAAATCAGCATTAACAAAATAAATAAATTTTAAAACATCATTAATAAAATAATTAATTAACTCTGAAACGCCCTTAATAAAATAATTAACTAGCTTTCAAACTTCATTAATTAAATAATTAGTTAACTTTAAAACCTCATTACTTAAATAATTAATTAACTTTAAAACTAAAATTAAATCAATTAACCAACTTATAATGATATTAAAATATAATTAAATCTTTTAAACAACATCAATAATAAAATTAAATGACTTTAAACATCTTTAATAATATAATTAAATAAATTACTTTAAAAACATCATTTATAAACACTTAATCTCAAATTATTATAAAATTGAAGTTAGGTTAAATCCATAGCTTTAAGAATTCGAAAAGAGCATAAGCGACCACAATGGTACTAAATCATGTTACCATTTATTTTCAATTTGACTCTTTAAGTCACATAACCGGTATTTACATAAGCAAGCATATATGTAAATAAAATCAATTATCCATCATTAGCTAATCCATCATTTATCCAATATAAATTAATCCACATTTAATTAACTAACATATGAGTAAATGTCCAAATAACTAAAATAGTAGAATGGGGATTTATTCTGCTAACGGATGTCATCAATAATCTACACAATTTATATATAAAAGAACAGTGTTTTATTCCACTCTATAGATGTCTAAAATAATCTATTTAATTAAATTTAATAGATCGATGTTTTATTTGGCAAAATATATTACCGACGAAGTATAATTAAATTAACCACGTTATTATTTAAAAGAACATAATTAAATTGAACCTATATTATTTAATAACGATTTGCACTCCATTTAAACTACCAACTATTTATACTACAGGGTTGTACTAGATCATACGAATCTAGTGCAAAAAATCCATGGGTCAAACGGATTTCATATGGAAGAGTTATCCATTTTCAAAATGCATGCTTTAGTTAATAAAATTTATAAGCAAAAAAATTTGATTTCCTCACCATAACCCATGGCCCAAGGCCTACTTGCATCATCTACCTAAACCCATAACAGGAACTCTCTTCCCCAAAACAAATGCAAATTTGATTTACCTTCCCAATCCAAACATCCCAATGACATTCCATTTCACACACACACATACATGCATGCGACACGATCACCGCCACCCCCTATCGATGAACCATCACCATCGACAAACCGCACTCCACAAGCACGATCGTCTACACCTATTGCCTCGACCTCTGACCGGTCCGATCAGATTTTATCTTCTCAACTACAAAACAAGATTGCATCCAAGTTATTACAAACAGACCTCACGACCATTGCCTCGACTAACGTTGACCTTGCCATCACCTATGATAGAACTGCCCCCTCTGCCGCCTTTTCTAGCACAACCCTAATCAACTATGATCCCCCAATCAACGCCACCCTCATCATTTCCAAACCCCAAAATCACATAGTCACGAAACCCTACATCGAGCTGCTGCTACCACCTTTGTCCACCGGACCACCACTGCCCGCTGCTATAGCCTCCCCCCGACCTAAGCTTCCCTCTAGTCACCTTTGCTACCTCCCTTGACCATCCAATTGTCGAAAATCGCCTCATGAACGGGAAACAAACATCATCTCCCCTACGATGTTCTACATCCATAAAAGTCATATGACTTGCTTTAAAATTCACGATTTGCCAAAATGATCATGACTATGAACTTCGTTCGTCGATTCTTGCTTTTCGACAAAGAACCATTATTTGAGCACTTACTATAGTTTACAAATTTCTCCCAATATACCCAACAAAAATCCCTATGACTATTTTAAAAAAAACTAGACTCCAAGATGAAAAACCTTTTCGTTGACGGTTTTGACTAAATTATAATGATTTAGGAGAAAATGATTTTTAAAGATGAGAGGAGAATTGAATCTTCAAAAGACAAAGAGTAGTAGGAAGAGAAAACATGTACTATGTGTGTTCATAAATCCTTTCATGTTATAGTAAGCCATACTTTCATTTCCAAGCATATACACATAAAATATGATTTTTAAGACAATTACCTAAACATGATTTTTCATGTCAAATCAAAGTTACTTAACAAATTCACAACATTTATTATTTATTCAAAATATAATTAAACAAAGATTAAATTTCTCACCATCCTAGATTGGCAAACCCAAGCTTCAAGATCAAATTTATGAATGTTTCAAGCTAAATGACGTGAAATTCTTTTCAAAATAAAAAGGAATAGAGAAGTTGAAACACAAGATTAAGAAGTAGAAAGATAGAAAATGAAATAAAACAAAGGAAGTGCATATATAGATATACATATATATATATAAGATGAAGCAAGATATATAGAAACCAAAATAAATAGGTTAAAAACCCAAAAATGCCCTCAAATTCAAAATTTCAAATCTCCATGTTATCACAAGCCATCAACATGTCATGCATTAGAAAGTTTGGTAGATAATAAAGTGATTATGTACCTTTGTTAACTTCCTTACTTAAGGAATCCTTAAAATTTCACGTCCATCTTTTCATTATTTTAAAATTTAAATATATTTATAAATTCTTATTATATTATTACATTTTAATATAATTGTTTTACCTTAACTTAGCCTAACATTAAATTGTTGTTTTAAAAATGTATGCAAAGGTATAACATTTTCTACAACTTCTCATTTGATAAAAAGTCAAAAATCTAAAAAATGGGTTTCGGTCGCATTTTTTTCATCGAACTACCTATTCAAAACTGAATTTTCTATCATTAGTTACCAACTAAAAGAGGGTTATTTGATTATTAAACTTAATCGAATATTTAAAATAAATTAAATATTCACAAATCAATCGATAAAATTTGGGTCATTGCGTGTTATACAATATAAAGTTGTCATTTGCTTTCATAAGTAGGAGGGGCCAAAATTTATAACTTTAATTAATTATGAAACTAAATTCATAGCGTTTTCATTTCAATGCGTCTACAAATATTATCTACCCAACCCATGCAGTAGAAGGTAAAACTGCTCATAAATTGGTTGAGCATAAATCAACAATCAACAAATGAAAGTCAATGCCCATAAACTAGCCAAGCATGACAAAACAAATTAATGGGGGATAGTTGATGAACATCATTAATCCTTGCATTAACTGAAATACACTATAACAATTCACTCTTCTATATGTTACCTTCTATAAGTTCTTTAATTTTTGCAGTTACAATTACTATTAAGGTATACGCTTATAATAAATACAAATACGCTCTCATATGTATAATACACTCAACCCATTCTAGGGTGTCGCCTACCCTATCTCTAATGATCCATACCCAACCAAAGCCAAGTTTTTCGCTTAACCTTCAGCTCCGATACTAGCTGTAGTGACTCGCCTTTTCGACCCCCAAATGTTGACACTAATAAATCCATGGTATTCACATGCCAAGCACTCAAGTGCCGGAATGACGAATTGTTTAGGTAAATATAAAAATATAAACTAATAAATAGAACAAGAAATTTCAAAGTTACAAAACCTAAGTACCCTCATCAGCCTGGACAGCTATAACAATCTTTCCTCACAAATGCTGATATGTATAACATAGTAATGCAGTGAAAATAAGAATATTATGGTAGGTAAAACACTTATTGATCTCGGTTTCTTCAAGACTGAATCGACGAATTTGGTCATTCAATAATAATGAGCATGATCGCATATGGAAACCAAGTCTGGTATACTTATCACTTTTACGGTATTTTCATCTCACACTATCCCTCGGTCAAGAGTGAAGCTGGTAGGTTAGAGCTCTGTTGCCAATATCCCTGCCTAAACATCATTTTAAGCTCCTACAAATAGACAAGCCTACTTTATCTGTATTTAGAGCTAAGTATACGACTAAATGTTTCCCATAAACGAGTAAACATACAAAGCATGATCAAGTCATATAAAGCACGATTAAGTCACATAAGCGACTTCTAATCCCATTTTTGTTTAATTAACCTTTTATTAATTAAAAGCCTTTTTATTAGTAAAACTTCTTTTATCTAATAAAACCTCATTTGTGGATTTCTACTATTCGTTTGTATGCTTTTCAATATTTCAAAATGTATTCATATACTTATCTCCAATGATGTAAGTATATTCACAAATCATTAACAAGATTTAATACTTTAAACCTTTGCTTTTTCTATATTTTTCCAAAAGATTCCTTACTCATAATTTCTCAAAATATCCATTTTAAGGATCCAAGTAATTTCACAAATCCATTCAAAATGGATTAAGACTAATGTTACATAAACGTTGTCACCACAAATCCAAAAGCACTTCACTCATGCTTATCTTTAAAACATTCTTTTAAAGATCTATGTACATTTATAAGTATAGCCAAAAAGGGTTAAAGATGAAGGTTATTAACACATTATCACAACAAACCCAAAACCATTACATACTTCTATTATCCTTAAAAGCATTCTTTTAAAGATCTACGATAATATTTGGTTGAGTTTGATAGTTAACTAAGCGACTATCCAGTTAAAAATGATTGCTTCTAGAAATCACGATAAGTATACTTAGCTCGTTTCTAACATTCCAATTTAACTATTACTCGTCCAAGAGTGAAGCCGGGTAAGTTAGAGCACTAGTTGCATATCAAAGCCTTGCCAAGACACTTCATTATTGAATCTCACAAGTAGATAAATCTACTTCGTCGGCTTTTAGTGTTAAGTATAATATTTATGACTTTGATAAATGAGTAAAAAAATATGATTAACCCGTTTCTAACATTCCTGACTTAACTATTCCTGGGCCAAGAGGAAAACTGGTAGGTTAGAGCTCCATTGCTTATATCCCTACTCAACATCAATCTTGACTCCTACAAATAGATAAGCCTACTTCATCGGCTTTTAGCATTAAGAAAAGTTAATTACTTTTCAAAAAATTAAGTAAACAACAAGATTAACATGTTTCCGACATTCCAACTTAACTATTACTCGATCAAGAGGAAACTAGTCGATTAGAGCTCTATTGCTCACCCCACTCGACATCAATTTTAACTCTCACAAATAGAGATGTCTACCTCGTCGGTTTTTAGTGTTAAGCCTAGGAAATTACCTTTTTTAGAACTTATATATACTTTAAAAATACCTATATAGGTTTTAAATATCTATTCAAAATATCTCTTAAAAGTAACTAATTTATAGTTTGATGAAAAACATGTTTTATATTTTAAAACCTCTTTACTTTGAAAATACATATATAATTATTAAAAATATATTTAAACTTCAAACTAACTTTAAAATACTTTAACATAAGTTAGAAAACATTTTAAGAAGATTAGAAAAAAATACCAAATTTAGATATCGTTTTTAAACACTTAAAATCATAAGCGACTTATTACAGCATTTATAATTGCAGTTAAAAGACCTTGTTAAAGAACAACATTGAAAAGCACAATCTTTGTGACTAGTTTTAACCACTTAAAAAAATGATTTAAGATATGAAATTTTTGTAGTAAGTACTATCCTTAGGGTAGTTAAAACCCGTAGAAAGAAACCCATAAGAATATCTTCTAATTTATTTATAAAAATTCTCGAAAACAGGCTATATTTACAAAGTGTTTTATAACCACATTTCTACTTCAACTTTCACAACTTTTGTTCACAATTTCTATAACTTACCAAACTATTTATTTACTATAAGATACAAAAAAATATGTGTAGAGATAGCCAAATAAAATTATCCAAAGTTAAGATCATAAATATCCAATTTACATAAGTTAAAGTTAAGGGATATCAAAGTGCACTTATAACGACTACTCTCGCTTCAAACACTTTCAAACATACTTGAATTCAGCACAAAAGTCAAACAACCTTTTAAACATAAAGTCAAGGCCATGCTACATGTTTAAGAGGGTAATAGAAGTGATGTTATACAATATAAAGTTGTCATTTTCTTTTAAAAGCAATAGGGGTCCAAAGTTTATAACTTTAATTAGTTAATGTCACTTTAACTTTATATTTCAAACACAACATATACATATAAAATATATATATATACATGAGATAGTGAAATAACTCACTTAGATTCAAGGCAAACACATTCTCAAGCACAACCAAACTCAAGAACATTTCCTACCATTACCTTACAACCACCTTATTCCACCTTCCTTTGCTTAAACTTGCTTTTCCAAGGCAAAATACCTTATATTGCTCACGGCCAATCAAAAATGGGGGAGAATGGCCTTGCTTCTCCCAATTATAACTAGGCAGAAGCTGTTCTAATATTATCCTAAGGCTTGTGGAAAAGTTTAACTTGATTTGGAATCATTTTACAAAAATTTTCTTTAGAACGTAAGAGAAGAAGAAGACATTAAAGAACCTTAGATTTGCTTTGTAAATTTGTGATTATTTAACAAGGTTATTGCCATTCTTATATAGGTTCAAAATAGTGTTGCCTAAGCTTGTTCTCAGCCTCCATCATGCCATGGAAGCCTTATCTCCCATCACTTCTCCTTTACATCACTTCCTTTAGCAAATTTACGCTTATACCATTAACATGTTAATATCACTTATCCATTGGGAAGTTTTTGGAAAGTTCTATTTTCTTTATGAATCAAAGTGTTAATTAGTTACTAATATATTCATTTCATCATTAGACAAGTGCATAAGAGTTCGAATAACTTATATTGAATAAAAAGTCGTTTATCGATAAATCGATTTTCGATCACATTATCGATTTTTCTTCAAAGTATTTATTTTGTAAACAATTTTCAAAAATAGTTTTCCATCATTAGTTATGATTTAAAAGGGGGTTAAGGAGGTTATTAAATCAATTTAATAACACTTAATCCAAGATTCAAATATTTAAATAATTCAGATATTTAAATACGATGTGTTCGAAATTCTGGATCATTACATTCTACCCTACTTAGAATATTTCATTTTTGAAATATCAACATGAGGGAAAAAAAGAAATAAACAACATACAATACTGATAGTATTCAATCACTAGCAAACATAGCTTACAGTTTGCTCTAGTTCAAAAATCCTCTTATCGTACAAGGACGATAACAATCTACTAAGTGTACTTTACGCTCAACGACCTCAGGACATTACTTAGTCGATTATTCATGTTACTTCATAAGAAATTGAAGAGTCACCATCTAAACTCTCCATAACCCAAAAAAACATAGTATGCATATACAAAAGCCCATACGATGCACATGGACCATCCGTACACAATATCAAATCCAAGCACTTGCTCGATCACATAATTTCACTTCCTAACTAGTATACATCACTTGACTTCTCTAGTGTGGACTCCGATCTGGTTTCTGTAACGACCTGGATTTTTCGATGTTTGATTTGGAATATTTAAATGGTTTTAAATATTGAATTTGAATTTTAGACTGATTTTAAATGTTTAAAAGTTAATATTTTACTTAAATTTTAAATATAACAATTTATTTGATAATTTAATTTTTGACTTTAATAATTGGAATTTGGATAAATTATTGTATCTTGAGTTTTAAGTTCGATAAAAATAATTTAAAGGCTTGTAAAATTTATATAAATAATAATAAAGATAATAAAAGTTTTAAAAATGAATTTAAAAGTGATCTGTTCAATTTTAAAAATAGTTTGTTCAAATTGACATTTAAAGATAGCCTTCTGGGACACAGTCTCGAAATTCAATGAGACCTGTTCCATTTGATCCATAATATTGTATTATTATCGGATTTCAAATTTCGTAGTGTTTGGAGTTATCGTTTGATCGTATGGGATATAAACGCCTTGAAATTTATATCGAAAATTCAATATAAAATTGGTTCCAAAAAGCTATCTTCTCCATACGATCGAATTAGGACTCAAAACTTTTTCCATTGCGTTCGGAATAGGGGTATAACATTATGAATGCCTAGCGGCATGCCTCGATAGGGGTTCGAGATTTTGAATTGTGAAATCGAGACGATTTGAATTTAAATAATATATATATATATATATATATATTTGACATGACCAATATATTTCCATCAAAACTTTTCCTCCTTCACCTCAGTCACTGTAGCCTTCATCTTACACGCCACCTCCATCTTTTAAATCGCGTCCCTCTCCCATCTCTTCTTCAAAATCAAAACCAATTCGTGGATTTAAACCAAAAAAAAGAGAAAAGGAAAAAAATGCCGAGTATAAAAATTGGCGATCTCATGAACATAAATAAAAACCATGAGCCGATCCCTCTTCATTCCTAGTTTGAAATGACAAAAAAAAGAAATCGAGGGAAGGTTATCTCACGATCGAATCAGGGATGAAGGAGCATGGTCGAAGGCTTCAAGCGGCACGACAAGAGAGGGGGCGCGTGTAAGCGCGTTAGGCAGAGTGTTGGAGATGTTGCTCGAATCGATTAGGGTCTGATGGCGAGGCGATTTCGATCGGGATTTTGACTCGAGATGACCGAACGCCGCAGGCGAACTTGGTTAGGGGTTGGGAGGTTGGCCGCAATGGAGTAAGACAAAGGCAGGGTACAAGTCGAAGGCGTGCGTTTTGGTCTGTACGATGATGCGGAAGTTCAAACAACGATCGAGTCGACGAGGCGATGGAAGGTAGGGCATGGGCGCGAGGCCGAGGTGCACGATGGGTTGGGGGTGGCACTTGAGGCCAAGTCAGGGAAGTTGCAGCTGTTTGTTGGGGGGGAAGCGGTGGTGGATTCCGGTCATGCCGAAGGTGGTGGATTCATGGACAGCAAACATAAAGTTTTAGGAAGGTAATTGAATTCAAAGGCATTTTCTTTTATTTATGATAATCATGTTTAAACTTATGAAAAAAACAATCCATTGATAAGTAATTAGTATAAAATTAAATAATTAGTAAATTTATTTTTATTGAAATTGTAATCACTAATTTATGTTATTCGAAATTTACATACGAGATCCAAAAATCATGGAATGGGTCGGGTTGGATTTGTAGCTGTGAAATCGATGCTACAGATTTTGTTGGTGGATTTAATAATCAAAGGTGAGAATTTCTCACTCATTTGGATTACCATATTTAAATTTAAATGTTTAAATTTAAATGTTTAAATTTAAATTATTGGATGCTTGATTGATTGATAAATTTATAATTTATCTGTTGGATGACTATATATATATATAGTAGTAAAAATATTAGTATTGGAGTGATATTCCCGCACATTATAGCGCATGAGACCCTATGCAGCCCGTATAATAGCGGACGACCCTATATACCGCAATATCCCCTCGAAGTGGGATTGGTATTTTTATTGTTGACTAACATCTGTTGATGCAGGAAAAACAGGTTGGAGGGATCCAACTAGATTCCTCAAAAATATTTATTGTTTTCATATATATATATATTGATATATGATATGATGGAATTAATTGTTATGGATTGTTGTGTGGATTGAATTATTAAATGCTACAATAGCACGGGCCTTAAATTTGGTATCTTTAAATGCCATAATAATTAATTTGAAGGAATTAAAAGAAAATTTTGAATATAAAATATTTATATCGGAAATTGGATTTATTTTAAAAAGAAATTAAGTGGAATAAAAATATATAAATTAACTTGGGTTATACTTTGCTATTCATAAATTGGTTTAGATAGAGATTTAAAATAAATTATATAAAAGGACGAGAAAAGATATTTTGAAATTATGGAAAAGGATTGGAATCGATATAAAAAATAAATTTGCAGTAAAATTGGATTTTTATTAAGAGAAGGAATTTATAAAACGAGATTTTATAAATATAATTTGTTTTATAAATAAGTGAAATTCAAAGGAGTTTATAAATTTAAAACGGGATTTACAAATAAGATAAAAGGATATCAGTGGATAAGTTAGAGTATAAATTTATAATGTGAATTTATATCGAGTTATGAGAATCATTTTTTTTGGGAAAGAAATAGTGGAATCTATTATTGAATGTGAGAATGGTGGTAGAATTGAGATATGGTAGATGTGGTATGAGTCAAGAAAATTTTATAAATTGAAATCAGTGAATATTGGATTTAAAAAAAAATAGATTTTTTTCAAAAAAAATTAAAATTGTTTAAGTGGGATTTTTATTTACTATGCTATATAACTTAAACTAGGGGTTTTTAGGCTCAAGGAAAAAGTTGAAGAAAAATTTAGTTTTAGGGACAAGAAGTTTGCTTTTTAGGCTGAGGGACACTTTCTAGTGTAAATCACAGAATGATAGTTGTAACTATCGTTTTCTGTTTACACTAAAATGTGTCCTTCAGACTAAAAAGCAAACTTGCTGTCCCCGAGACTAAATTTTTTTGCAACTTCTTCCTTGTGCCTATTTTCCTGCTTAAACTATTATTAGTTTTAGAATATTCTGAAGAGTTAGTTATTATAATATTTAATACTTATTGAATTAATTCTAAATTTATTTATCAGCTTGTGAATTAATTAGTTATTTAAAAAGTAATTGGGTATGAGTTATCGATGCTATTTAAAATGTTTGATACTTTAGATTTACTTAAACATATTTAAATAAAAATAAAACCATTAATCTTAAATTATATATATAATTTCAAATGATTTAAATTTATTTATAAACCCTCTTGAGATTGGGAACGAAGTTATTAAAACGGATATGATTTTTAGAAGAGATATCTTAAAGTGGTACTATGGGAACTTGAGGAAATTTCCAAAGAAAAAGATAAGCGAACTTCAAAAAGTAAAATAGAATTCACAAAGGAAGTAGAAAGGGAGATTGAAACTTTAAGTAAGTAATTTTGACTTTGGAAATATTAAAAGGGAATTAATTTAGAAATTCCGGAACTTGTAGAATTCGTATAAACGATTAAAGGATTTACATAGGTTGTAATGATTTTGAGAAAAATAGGAAATAAATAGAATACTTCCTAAGTGTTGAACAAAAATTGAGTTGGAGAAAAAAATTCTAAGAATCGGGATGGTTGGAAATATTCCGTTGAAAATATCAGGATTTGGAATTGTTTTCAAAAGATGAGATACTGGGGTAATATCTTATAAATATATTTTGGAAATGAATGTTTTGGAAAATTTATTTAAAGCCTGATGGTTGCTTTTGGATGTTTATTGATAGTTAAATAACCGACTATCAATTTTGGCCAATTTCGTTAATCGTTTCGAAGAGACCGGGATCAGATTTCATTATCCAAAAACCACTTCGATCTGGTTTGAACGTTACGGATGAATACCGTGAAGATGATGAAGACGGTGATTCGGTTTGTCCAGACCCAGGACAACTCATATGGACGAATGCTATCAGAACATCGTTATCGGAGGAGATGAGCACTCTAAGTAAAATTTGTTCTTGAAAGGTAACGCTTATCCTCGAACCTCATCAACTAGGAATGACTAAAACAGGGGAGATGCAGCTAAGTGGGTCGCACCCAAGTAGGGTATGTTATCACCTTTCTAGATGTCCTCTGAAACCTGTTATTTATGGATATTGTTATGCATGGAAGGAGCGCTCAATGGTAATGGTTGGAACACCCGAGGTGATAACATATTCGGTCTATCTAGGTCAGAGGTAGGCCGGTCTTGTGTAGCAGGGGATCCCGACGTGGTCCTCGGTACATTGTTCTAGAGGTGTACTGTAGTGGGCGGTACCCCAATGGCCCTGTCATTCGATGGAATCCATTCACTAATAAGCGCCGTACGATTTTGATTGTGCCCAACTATGCTGGAATGTGAGATGCAAGCATTTCAGCAATTTTCTATTTACTTTCTGTAGACACTATTATAATATCAGATGATTTTGATTTAAACTGTTTTGGTTATGGTAAGGTAAAAACCCGTCCTGTTTATGTGTGACGTGGTCTTACGAGATACCTTTGTTTTTCAAAGGATTTTGATAACCCTAATAATTCAAATTGAGTGTGTTTTCTCATGCTGGTTTTTCAGACCGACTCATGTGTTATTTTATTATAATGCTCGGGTCAGACCGAGTATTACAGATTCATGATAGAATGCTATGGAGCTCAGGAGGCGAGATGGAGGAGCAGAGATGTATCTCCGTACTTGATTTATATTTCTGCTGTATGAGGACAAGTTAGTAAACTTTCCAAATTGATTGTTGTATATTGTACTCTGATAATGGTATGTATATTAACAGTATAGTTCTTTGTATAAAAATCTGTTATTATATATTATATTTTGTTTCGCTGCGACTTTGAGATTCTGTGTTGTTTTTTCTTTTTCTTTTTCTATCTTTTCTTCTTTACCCTAGTTATTCGCTCTTTCGTACACTTTAGATTGGACAAGAGTGAATTGTTGTCAACTCAAAGGGGTACAGAACTGCGGGTCGCTACACTTGGTATCAGAGCTAAAGTTCAAGTGAGAACCTTGGCTCTGGTGAGAATTACTCATTAGAGATAGAGTCAGTAGTGCTATAGAATAAGTTGAGTGTAATAATAGATATGAGCGCGTATTTGTTAGTGAATATAAATGGTTTTATATTGTGTTAATATAAATTCTGTTCGAATAGTGGGACGCCGGTAATTCGATAGGGTTTCTAAACACTTGAACGCGATAAACTGACACAGTATGATTTTGAAGCGGGTAAATGAAATAATTTTACCCAAATTATATTTTATATAAAAGGAATAATTTACTAAAAATTGTTATGGTATATTTGGAGTATTTGGATGATAATTTTATAATCAAAACAAGATTATAAATCTGGAGTTGGTTATATACAACCAAATGGAAATTGTATAAGTATGGATTATACAATTGAATTAAAACTAAGACTTGATAAAAGCCAGAATTTGAAAATTTAAATCTCGGAAATTTTTGAAAATATTTTCCAAAGTGTTTGAAATGAATAATAGTAATGTTATTTTTGGAAGGATTTCGAATAGAAAATCGGTTTTAAATGGATTTTGAAGATGTTATAGCACTGAAACCGCTTCGATCGCTGGAAAATAATTCCGATGATGATCTGACATCATCAGTGTTCATTTTCGAGTTTCTAAGTGATGGATTGCTGCCAGGGTTGTTGTTTTGGATTGTTCTAAGGAAAAACAAGTTTGTTTTGAAAATTCCGAAGGGAAACTGTGTGGGATGGAACCAAGTGAATTTTAAAAATTCCAATGGAATGGTTTGTTGAAACGAAGGCTTATATATGTATATAATTGATTTTAAAGTGATTTAAAATAAATACCGGGGGTTTTATTTCTAGAATCCTTATTAAAATAATGTAGAGAATATCAGGAAATAAGTTATAAACTTATAAAAATTGAAAATGTTTCTAAATAGAAAAGAAAAATATGGAATTTGAGTTTGGAGATGGATTTTAACTGGAGTAAAATTAAAATGGATAAAATTAAACTTAAGCAAAGCAAATGGAATAAATAGGTGAATTGATTATAAAAAATGGGATTCAAACTTAAGTGAGTTAAATTAAATTGAACGAATCGAAATTTAACTTAAGGTAAGTCGAATAAAAAAATTTGAGTTGAATTTGGATTGAATTGAATTAAAATTGAATTAAGTTAAAGATGATTTTGAATGGAATAAATAAACTTCAATGGCTTATAAAAATTTAAATGAATTGAATAAAAATATATTTAGGCAATAAATAAATGTATAGTCTCGAGTTAAAAATAAAATAGGAATATACTCGAGTATAGAGTTGATGGAAATATGAAAAAAAAAGTTTTTGTGACTTATAAAATTGAAAAGTAAAATAGGAAACCTAAAATATTTTTTTTTTGATATTGTGGTAAGGGAAATAAATCCAAACTTGAATTATAAAAATGAGTTTGAGATCAAGAAAAATTAAATGAAGTGATTTTTGAAATAAAAATCAAATATTGAATTATAAATTAGAAGTGAACTAATTAGCTAAATAAATTAGTTAATTGAATGTGTTAATGGAATTTAACTTAGTTAAATAAAATTGGATTGTTAGTTAAAAATAGATTTTGAAGTTAAACTTGAGTTATAAATAAAATTCGACTTAGATGGTAAGTGAATTAAAATATAATTGAAATGTTGTCGAATAAAATGGAATTGGATTGAAATAGAAATGGTTTAAGTTGCAAATAAATCCAATTTGAGTATAAATAAATTAAAAATGGCCTTGATTTTAGTTAAACGAGTTCGAGAATTAATTGAGTATGGAAATTAAATTGAAGTGGGATAAGTGAAGAAACTAGTTAAATAGATTAGTAATTGGTATGAAGTTTGGTTGAATAAAAATCAAATCCAAAGTTTGAAATGGAATTGGTTGCAGATAAAAAAATGAATTTAAGTTGTTTGGTTGAAATGGTTGAAGTAAATAAATTTTCTTAAGTTAATATTGAAGCTTAGCTTAAATAATTTATGAAACGGCTATTCAAATTACTATTGAATGATTCCGAGCTTAATTAAATAGATTTGAATATAATGAATATGGATATTAGTGGAATATAAATAATTTGATTGAGAATCAATTTAAAATGGAATAGAGCTTAATATAAATTGATTTGGAACCAATTTAAAATAGTTATAAACTAAATGGATATTTTATTAAATAGATATCGTCAAAATTTGCATGGAAATAAATTGCCGTTTGATGAAAACAGTGTAAATAAAATTATACAAATTAAAGAGAAGAGAATAAATTGATTTTAAATCAATTGAAATGGATATGAGTTGTTTGGTTTAAAAATAAATTGAATGCATATAAAGTGAGTTGCAAATCATTCAAATTGAATGAAGTGATATATGAATCGATCGAAAGCAAATAAATTAGCATCGAAACCTTATAATTGCTTATTATATATATGTTTGACATGTTGGTTTATAAATTTTATGTGTTTTAATTATGTAAATAAGTGAAATGTTATTTAATTTCATGTGTTGGTACTTACGTGTTTAAATTGAGTAAGTATAGGTACCTGGAGTTGTTTTGCTTGATTGTGATTGTGCGAATTGCGAACTAAAATAAGCCGTTTGCTTAAAATGCTAAAATAAGGTACGTTTTTGGATTAAATACTGCAACTTATAATAATATTATTATATATTTTGTTTTTCGACCATGTGGGTCGATGTATATATATTTATATCTCTTGTCATATTGCAAAAGGTCCTCCGTACAAGGGAGACTCTGCCAAAAAATTTCTGAAATTTAGTGTTAGCACCAAAATTGGTCACTAACCTCGTAGAGAAAGATTATGTAGAGAAATAAGTGATGAAGGTAAATTAAACAGAGAAGACAATGCTAATTTAACTGCAGAAAGTAAGAACACCAAATTTATAGTGGTTCAGCGTAATTTCCTACGTCCACTTTGAGGTTAAACTTTATTGATCTTCTTAATAGTTGATTACAAATACAATTCGTGAATCAAATGCTTGAATGAAGTTGTTAAGTAGAGAAGATGAGTCTCAAAAATGGCAGAGTCTCCCCAGTCTTCTCCCAAAAAGATCCCCTTTTCATTGTGACCCTGCCCCTCTATTTATAGACAAATATGGGCTGGACTTCCCAAGTGGGCTTGATGGCCGAACACTCTAGCCCGAGTACAGTGGTCGCTGCATGCCGAACCAGGTATGCCGAACACCATAATGCTGAACGATCCTTTCTATGCCGAACGGTATGTTTGATGTGTGGGAAGTGCAGGATGGTTGTCAGTCGAAGCCGAACGTGTCTCTGTCCGAAGCTCTTGGCTGAACAATGCTCCCTGACCGAATGATGCATCTTGGCTGAACGATAGTGTCACGTTGTGCAGTTACGCACACCGAACGTCTTCTGGATGCCGAGTACTTCTGTCGCCGAGTACTCCTGTCGCCGAGTTCTACTGGGCCCCGAATACTATCTGATGCCGAGCACTACCTGATGCCGAGTGCCATCTGATGCCGAGCGCTAGTTGATACCGAGTGCTACTTGGTGCCGAACGCTGCCTGATGCCGAGTATTACCTGATACCGAGCACTAGTTGATGCCGAGTACAACAGATGCCGAGTACTATAGATGCCGAGTACCTGCCAATGCCGAGTGCTCAGTTGCCTGGTCAAATCTCTAGGAAACACTTGCCCCCCAAAGTGTATCACGTGACCGAACGTGATGCGCTTTGAATCTAGTCTAACTTTCCTTGAAGATGCCTTCTCGAGAATATGTGTGACGAGCGTGGTATGGACGCTGAACGATACGTTCGAAGCCGGACAATCCTCATGTGCCGAGTGACACCTCGCTCTGAAGCCGAACGCTAAGACTTTGACCGGTTCCACCGGATATAGCCTTTTCAACTTCTATCTTCCCCCTATAAAACCAAGCATCCTCCCTCCATTCTCCTTTTACACCTTCATTTCTGTCACTCCCCAAAGACTTGCAAATTCTCGCCAGCCTATCAGACTTAAAGCTTAATCAATCTTTCTTCAACTTCGATCTTCGAACTAGGTACTATCCCTTCCACGATTAAATTGCTTCAACAAGTGATTTAGGTTTGTGTGCAGCCGAGAGGGTCACGTGGAAAACTGGATATCTATATGGTTGTATGACGTGTGGCGAGTAGGAATGGCTCGCACATTGGAGTTGTCGGACAATGCATAGTAGTTAGGCCTAGTTCCTTCATGCCGAACGAGACTGGAAGAAAAGAAAGATGGGGTGTCGAACGGCATAATCTTCGCCGAGCGACCTGTTCTTGTTGTTCGGCGCAGATGGAGAAGGAGAAGGGTGGAACTGTAAGCGAGGGTGGAGTGCCGAACGATCATGAATGTCGGACAATACTCGGGCCTAACAAACCCAAACGCTGAACCATATTTCAGCCGAACGGTATCAAGGCTGAACAATACTTAAATGCCGAACCATATCAAGGCCGAACAATATAAATATTGAACAACTGACATGCCGAACTATACTTAGGTCGAACATTTATTAACCTTGCCTATTCATATAGCAAGAACAAGGACCTGGATCTAAGCACACTATCACATGAAACTGACCCGGATCATTAACTCCCTAGCTTTAGTAGACATAAATCTGAACTTAGATTAACATTCGTTTTCTGAATTCGAAACTGCAATCACCACAAGGCAGGCTTCTTGAGACGGTCAGCGATGAAGGTCTCCGAAGGCGATGATTCGATGCTCATTTTTATATCTTTGAAATCTCCATATTCTTATTGCTTGTACACGATTGCTTGCACTAGTTCACAAATCACGTGGGGGGGGGGGGGGAATTCGCGTTGTTAATTCTAACGTTCAACGTTTTTTAAGTATAGTTCTCTCAGGCACTTAGCCAGATTCACTATTTATTGAGGATGTCAAGAAAGTCTAGCTCCACCACTATATCTGACAGGCCTGGGCCGTCATCAAGGCGAGAAGCCGCTGATACTTCTAATCCGTTGACTTCTCCTGCTCATAACTTAGCACCCGATGTCCTGGAGGCAACAATTCTACTAGACAATCCGATCGATTCACAGGCTTCGAAGATCAATGAAGCCGCACTCCAACGGATATGTTCCATCCACGGGATTCCTTTCGCCGATGTGCTAGTCCCTTCGCGACATGATCGTCCTCACCTGCCCCTAGTCGGATATACCACTTGCAACAAGTTCATGTGTTGGATGGGCAGCGTGCCTCCGTTTAACTTATTTCTTCGGGATGTGTTACAGTACATCGACATTGTCCCGTCGCAGCTGCACCCGAACGGTCACGCGTTTCTACATGGGACCTACCTACTCTTCATGGCTGTCTTCTCCAGACCTCCAACTCCTGGCGACATCAGATACATCTATATGGTTAAGAGGCGGAAAGACAACCCTTCCTTCATGTTCCTCGAGCCGTACCACAAATGCCAAATCTTGACAGGAGCATGCAGTAAATTCGCCCTGTACAAACAGGAATGGTTCTACGTGCGTTGCCCTCCTGGTTTTGCGAGGAGATGGATTAAAGGCAGTAAGTCTCTTTGCTGAGTCATCATTCGCCTTTAATTGGAGTCATGCTTTTCCTAACTCCTTGTTTCATCTTTTTAGGTATCAACCCGCGTCCGGAGGGTCGAGGATATTCTGAGGCCGTTGAGGCCATTAGAGCTCTTCCTGCAGCGGAACGAGACATTCGAACCATCATTTCAAATGAATCATTGTCAAGGTTCGGCTTGCTAGCCCCAGGTCGTCGGATTAGCCTCCCGGAGGGCGTCTCCATTCCCAAGCCAGCATCCGGTAATGGGAAGAAACAGGCCGGATCGTCATCTCGCCGCACTCCCGATACGCACGAAGAAGGTGAGCGTAAAGATGACGAAGCTCCTGAGACCCAAGGCGAGAATGTGGGTCCCGCTTGGAATCCGGCGGTCGAAGTTCATGATATTGAAACGTCATCCTCTCCTTCGAAGGGAAAGAAGAGGTTAAAATACAATATTCGGAAGGAGAAAGTTGGCGGCACTTCAAAAGATATGCCTATCCCGTCAGAGAAAGAGGTTTCCTCACAGCACCTGGAGAGTTCTCTAAGGGGTTTGTCGAATCTTTCTATCCCCGATGACATACTTAATTACGGGTTTGACGATCCTGAAGCCCTCAAGTTTTCTTCGCCCGCTAGAGGCAATGCGGGAGTTCAACTCCCAATCCAGGGAGACAATACTCCGATTAGTAAAGATAAAATAACTGGTCTGTAGGGGGGAACATTAGGACACACACGCACATACGCATTCCATCATACACTTCAAGTTTTTTTTTCTTATCTCCCGGATTTTTCTTAATTCGTTGCTATCTCCATTCTTTGCAGGTGAAATGGAGCGCTCTCACGGATTCGATCGCCTTCATGGCTCTTCCATATTCCATCATTCTGGACGGGACTCAGGTTCAGGCAGACGCAGGGACAGAGATGATTATGAAGATAGGGACAATCGTCCTCGCGAGTCATCTCACCGTAAGAAGGCATATTCTCAATCTTCACAGTCCCGCGATCCTTTTCCTCCAACTGAGCCGGATAAAGAGAAGCCTTCACAGAAGGGTTACCAATCTGATGTTCCTCGAGAACAACACTTCGGTTCATCGAGTACAAGGCAAATTCGGGAGCAACGAAAAAGAGCGGAACTTCCAAAGCCTCCTCCCCCTACTCCCATGGTTGATCCAACTGTAGCGGAAAAGATGGTCGATCTTAAGGCCAAGTTCCCAAAAATTTGCTTTGACGGTCTAAAGTTCCTCCCGGCTATTCACCATATTCCTGGGCACGTGAAGTAGAGTGCCATTGCCTGCAATAACGACGTCTATGTTCAACATGATGCGTTTGTACACTTGGTTGAAAAGATCTCGGAGGTGTCCGTTGAGCGTCAATATGAGATTGATCGCCTGAAATTGGAGGCTGGCTGCGACAAGAACATCATCAAGCACCAAGACGAAGAGCTCGCTTCGTATAAGTCGAAGCTGGAAGCCGCTGAACAAAGCACAAAAGATACTGCTGAGGCAGTTACTCGTTTAGAGATGGCTCACAAGAAGGAGCTTGATGAAGCAGTCCAGCGCAGCGGTGCCCTTGCCCTAGAAAAAGATTCCGTTCAAAAAGAAAGGGACGCGCTCGCCATACAAGCCAGAGAGCTGAAAGAATTACTTTCCAAGGAAAAGGAGGACAAGGTAGCTGCTCAAGAAGAATCACAACGATACTGTGATGAAATCGTTGCTACTCGTCTCCTGAAAACGAAGCTCGATGGCGAACTTGCTGGGGTTGAGAAAATGAAGGACGAAGCCCGTGAGGAGGGCAAAAGAAAAGCTGCGGAGGAGTTTGACTCTCACCTCGAGACGGCCGCGGAAGCCGGCAGGGAAGAGGTCAAATGCATGTTTGACCCGTTGATTGCTGAGTATGGAGCCCGCGTCCTTATGCATCATGACTTAACATTCTTGGGCGATGGCTATCTCGAATCCCTAGCTGAGGCCTGGGAAACCTTAGTAAAGATCAGGAAAATCGAGTCGGGCTCTGAAGAGGTCGACGAGGATGCCTTGGTGAAGGAGTTTCTTAGGGGGAATGAGCCAACGGATCTGTCCGCAGCTTTGGCGCTTTATAACAAAGGCTCTCCCCTTCCAAAAGAGAAAAGTGATGAAGCGGGCCCGTCTAGGGCTGAGACTACGGCACCTCATACTGCTGCTCCTCCCGCTGCTCAACCGGCTGGTCGTCCGACACTTGACCCGTTCGAGCAGCATGCCGGCTATGATCCTGAAGATCCCGGGCTTGGCGTTCACGTGCTATCTCCTATTCTGGAGGGTGAAACCCCACGCGCAACCGATAGCCAACAAAAACCCGGTAGGAAACTCTTCTTTTCTAGAAGTCAAAAGATCTTGTTATTTTCCAGCATTTATTCATTCTAATGTTCATTCTTTATGTTTCCATGCAGGCTGCTCTGACCCCGAGCCAACTCCGAGGAGCGATGACGCCAAGGAGGAGGCGGAGAAAACAAGCGACGCTGTTCATGCGGGAGTAATTCCTGGTCCCGATGCTCAAGTGATTGGGGCGCTAGATGATGATAAGCTTGACACTTCATCTCCTGCCGAAGGGGGTGATGAAATCGAAATCACTGGCGCCTCTGAGCATACTTCAAAGATGAGCATGAAGGACCGTCTCGTCGAAGAGGAGAAGAAAAAGGCCGAGGTCAAAGTTGAACCTGAAATACTGGAACTTACCGACCCGCGGAACAGACCTTTGAAAATCATTCTCCCGGGCAGGTCCAAACCACTAGATGTTCCGTCTCCTACTCCTAACTCTGCTTCTTTAGCAAGCAAGAAATCCAAGAAAAAGCGTGAAGGAGAGGAGTCGTCGGAAAAAACAAAGGAAGACAAGAAGAAGAAACCGAAGAAATAATTGATACACTCGTTCGACGAGCTTCTTGCTTAAGTCCTGTAGTTGCTTTTATCTTTTGTAGCTTGTAGTTTGTATAGATAGGTCCTTAACTCTGAGTTTTGTAGGAGTAACTGTGTAACCCCATTTTGAACTATTGAATGAAGTTTAGTTTCTTTTTCGTTTGAATGATTCTCTTGCTTTTCTTTGGTTTGCTGACTAACTGTAGTCATAACTCAAGTCCTTATGATTTGCATTACCTCCTAGTCCATTCTTGTGTTGTTCGAACATCTCCAGACGTGGCATACTTCTTGTTCCACATTTCTTGAGTACTTGGACTTTTTTCTAAATCTGCGCTCCGGGGATTTAGAGTAAGTTGATCCGCGTTCAGGGGATTCCAAGGTTCGCATCGTTTATACTCTAGTCCGCACTCCGGGGACTTAGAGTACTCTGATCCGCGCTCTGGGGATTCGGAGATTTGAAATCGTTTATACTCCAGTCCGCACTCTGGGGACTTAGAGTACTCCGATCCGCGCTTTGGGGATTCGGAGATTTGAAATCGGTTATACTCTAGTCCGCACTCTGGGGACTTAGAGTACTCCGATCCGCGCTCTGGGGATTCGGATATTTGAAATCGTTTATACCCTAGTCCGCACTCCGGGGACTTAGAGTACTCCGATCCGCGCTCTGGGGATTCGGAGATTTGAAATCGTTTATACTCCAGTCTGCACTCCGGGGACTTAGAGTACTCCGATCCGCGCTCTGGGGATTCAAAGATTTGAAATCGTTTATACTCCAGTCCGCACTCCGGGGACTCAGAGTACTCCGATCCGCGCTCTGAGGATTCGGAGATTTGAAATCATTTATACTCTAGTCCGCACTCTGGGGACTTAGAGTACTCCGATCCGCGCTCTGGGGATTCGGAGATTTGAAATCGTTTATACCCTAGTCCGCACTCCGGGGACTTAGAGTACTCCGATCCGCGCTCTGGGGATTCGGAGATTTGAAATCGTTTATACTCTAGTCCGCACTCTGGGGACTTAGAGTACTCCGATCCGTGCTCTGGGGATTCAGAGATTTGGAATCGTTTACAGAAGTCCGTAAATCGTACAGGATAATGTAGTTCGTCATCTGATCATGAGATATAGGAACATTAGTGACTTGTGGAAAATACGGCTTCAAGCCTTTATTAATGAAAAACAACTAAACTGCTTGATTACATAGTTAAAAAGAAACTAAGTTGCGACTGAACGAAAACACATAGGAAATAACAGTGCCTAAAACAAGAAAGGAAAAAATGCTAAATGTAATAATGTCGCAAATGCTCACTGTTCCATGCTCGGGGGAGTGTCATGCCATCAACGGTCGCTAGCTTGAATGTTCCTTCTCCAAGCTTCCGTTCAATGACGTATGGACCTTCCCAACTGGGATTCATACGCGATGGTACCGGGAAAACTCGTTTCAGAACGAGATCACCTACATCAAAAGTTCTTGGGCGGACTCTGCCGTCGTAGTAACGCTTGACTCGGTGTCTATGCGTTGTCGCCCTTAATTCGGCCTCTTCATGCTTTTCATCGATGCAGTCCAGTGATTCCAACAAGAGATCCTGGTTCGTCTTGGGATCATAGTACGTCACTCGGTGTGATGGAACTTCAAGTTCCACGGGTATAACGGCTTCCGAGCCGTATGCCAAGGCGAATGGAGTGTGGCCGGTCGCGGACTTGTGGGTAGTTCTATAAGCCCATAGTGCTGTTGGGAGCTCATCTACCCACTTGCCTCCAACCTTCTCCAGACGCTTCTTTAGTATGGACTTGATTATTTTGGTAACGGCCTCGACTTGTCCGTTAGCCTTTGGGTGTGCAACAGCGGCGAACTTCTTCTCGATGCCATACTTTAAACAGAACTCTTTGAACTCTCTGCTTTCAAATTGCGTCCCGTTGTCTGTAATGCTGGTGCGAGGAAGGCCAAAGTGGCATGTAATGTTTCGTACAACGAAGTTAATGACCTTCTTAGAGGTGATTGTGGCCAAAGGCTCTACCTCAGCCCATTTTGTGAAATAGTCGACTACAACTATCGCGTATTTCGCACCACCTTTGGATATAGGCAAAGAGCCGATTATGTCGATTCCCCAAATTGCAAATGACCAGGGACTAACCATTTGTGTGAGTTCCGTTGATGGAGTCCTCGGGATTTTCGCATACCTTTAATACTTGTCACATTTTCTTGCGTAGTCCGCAGCGTACCGATTTACGGTCGGCTAGTAATATCCGTAGTGGAGGACCTTTTATGCTAGCATTTGCCCCCCAGTATGGTCGCCACATTCCCCTTCGTGAACCTCTCTTAAGACCCGCTTTGTTTCGCCATGAGCGATGCATCGTAATAATGGGACTGAGAAACCTTTTCGATACATTAATCCATCCTGCATCACGTATCGCGCGGCCTTTCGAAGGACCTGGCGTCTTTCGCTCCTTTTTTCTGGTAAAGTCCCGGTCGTCAGGTACAGTTTGAATGGGGTTATCCACGATTCCTCCTCGATTTCTGTTTCCAATATACAATCAACTTTCATCTCGTCTATGCTCGGGGCGTGCAAGGCCTCAACGGGATACAATCCCATTTGCTATGCATCGCCTGTGCTTGCAAACTTAGCCAACAAGTCGGCTTCTTTATTCTGCTCGCGTGGGACATGCGAAATGTCATAATGCTCGAGATTCGACAGTAGTTCTTGGACCTGAACAAGGTACGGAGCAAGCTTCTGTCCCTTGGCTTGGTAATCTTCCCGCACTTGGTAAACCACCAACTGTGAGTCACAAAAGATCTCAACTGATTTAATCCCGAGTTCTCCGATGTGCTTTAAGCCAGCAATCAATGCTTCATATTCTGCTTCATTATTCGTAGCTGGGAAATCAAGCTTCAAAGCATAATAGATTGATCGGTTTTCCGGAGTTATAAGAACTACACCCGTGCCGGAGCAACGGTCGTTGGATGCCCCATCAGTGTATAATTTGCATCGAACGGGGGGAATGGCGTCATGATTATCTGGTTCTGTGGGCATGGTAAACTCAGCGATAAAATCTGCTAATGCTTGCCCTTGTATGGCTCTCCGCGGCAAGTAGGCGATATCGAATTGGCTCAACTCGATGTTCCTTTTTAGCATTCTTCTAGAAGTTTCTGGTCGTTGGAGTACCTGCCGCAGGGGTTGATCGGTATAAACACTGATTGAGTGTGCTTGAAAATATGGGCGTAGCTTACGTGATGCAATCACCAAGCAATAGGCCAATTTCTCGATTTTAGGGTAATTTCTTTCTGCCCCCGTTAAACGCTTGCTAACATAATACACCGGCTTTTGGATTCGGTCCTCCTCGCGAACTAAAGCCGCACTTATTGCATGTGGGGATACAGCCAAGTATGCGTACAGCGTCTCGTGGTCTACTGGTTTTGACAGCACTGGTGGACTCTCCAGATGCCTCACCAGATCCCGGAATGCTTCCTCACAACTAGACGTCCATTCGAAGTTCCTTTTCCCTTTCTTTATTATATCAAAGAAAGGGATGCACTTGTCAGTTGCCCTGGATATGAATCGACTTAGCGCAGCTACTTTTCCATTCAAGCTCTGTACCTGTTTTATAGTCCTGGGTACTTGCACATCTCGAATAGCTTGGATCTTTTTGGGGTTAGCTTCAATTCCCCTAGCATTGACGATGAATCCCAAAAACTTCCCCGACACAACGCCGAAGGAACACTTTAGAGGGTTGATCTTCATCCCGTAATACCTGAGTATGTCGAACATTTCAGCCAAGTCTCGAATGTGGTCGTTTGACTGTCGTGACTTCACGAGCATGTCATCCACATAGACTTCCATCGTCCTACCAAGCTGGTCCTTGAACATTCGATTCACCAAACACTGATAAGTTGCTCCTGCGTTCTTCAGTCCGAAGGGCATTACTACATAGCAATATAGCCCGACATCTGTAACGAAGCTGGTGTGTTCTCGGTCCGGAATATGCATCGGGATTTGGTTGTACCCCGAGTATGCATCCATGAATGATAACAGCTCATGTCCTGCGGTGGAGTCGACCAACTGATCGATCCTTGGTAACGGGAAACTGTCCTTGGGGCACGCTTTGTTCAAATCAGAACAGTCTACGCAAGTTCTCCATTTCCCATTTGCCTTTTTCACCAGTACGGGGTTCGATACCCATTCAGGATAGAGGGCGTCGCGGACGAACCCATTGGCTTTGAGTTTGTCCACCTCCTCTCTGAGAGCAGCGGACCTCTCCGGGTCCATTCCTCTCCTCTTTTGTTTAACTGGGACGTATTTCAGGTCTATGTTCAACATATGACTCATGATGGCGGGAGAAATCCCACACATATCAGAATGCGTCCAGGCAAAAACATCAAGATTCGCCCGAAGGAAGTCACTAAGGTCTTCAGTCATTGCGGGGCCAAGCAGTGATCCGATCTTCAGTATTCGCAAAGGGTCGCTTTGGCTGACTGAAATGTCAACCGTTAGTTCAGCCGGCGCCGCCTTTTCTTCCCTGGGTTTCTCATCGTCGTCTCTCGGATTTATGTCTCTGAAGATCCGAGAGTTATGCCCGAGCCAGGGCTCGGGCACTACTTGTCAATTATCCGAATTATGGATGCGGACGGGATTGTCCGCAACCTTTCCTTTCTCCCTCCGGTGGGCCTCCCGGAGCTCGGCCACATAACAGGAATGACCAGCTGCTTGGTCGCCATGAACAATACCTACTCCCTTGTCAGTTGGGAACTTCAAATTTAAACACCACGGGGCCAATGCTGCCCTAAACTCAGCCAGGGCCGGCCGGCCCAAGAAAACATTATATGGAGAGTCCACATCCAAAACTACGAAGGGTAGAATTCGCACCCTCCGACGCTCTCCTTGTCCCAGTTCAACTGGTAACTCGACATACCCCACTGCATCGGTCGCAGCACCGTTAAAGCCGTGAATACGAGCCTTGGACGGTTTCAAGTCCTTTGTTTCCATTTTCATTTGCTCATAAGCCTTCTTGAAGATGATGTTGACAGAACTTCCGCAATCAATCAGAATTCTCTTCACATATGCCGGTCCGATTGTCGCAGATATGACCATCGGGTCGATGGTTGGAGCCTCTACTTGATCAGCATCCCTGTTTCTGAACAACATGTCGTCTGTCATTACGCGCTGCTACTTGGCAGGAGTCCCATCCTCCACGTTTGAACAGCACTCAAAATCTGCATGTTTCAGGGAGCTTGCATACCGCTCCATCTCTTGCCAATTCTTATCCGCGGGGTGAGGCCCGCCGATAATAGTATTTATGACTAGTCTACCCACGGTTCGGGCAGGCTCCTCGGGGTGACGCGGGGTCAGTGCGCGACCTGGGTTGGACGTTCCCTGTCCTCCTTCCTATGGATCCTTCACAAATTCTTGCAACTTCTTTTGCCTGATCAACTTCTCGATAGCGTCGTGCAGGTGTCTGCACTCTTCCGTATTGTGCCCATAAGTCTCATGGAAGCGACAATATTTCCCAGTTCGCTTCTGCTCCTCAGTTGATTCTTTTGGACGTGGCTTTCTGTACTGAAAAGTATTGCAGGTAGATAGGTAAATGTTCTCAAGAGGCGCATTTAGCGGAGTATACTCGTTGTAGCTTGGAATTCTCGATTTCCACTTCCCCACTTCTCTCTTCTTCCCTTGATTTCTTCCTCCGGACTCCTTAGACTACCCAGGCTTGTTCTGGACATTGACTTGGACCTTTCCCGAGTTGTCTCCGGACTGCTTCACAGCAACGTTGCTTTTCATAGACTCTTGAACAGGTCCTGGTGCCTTATCTCGCCTTACCCACCTGGCTTCCTCTCTCCTTATGAACTGGTGTGCCTTTGAGTAGAAACGCTCTAGTGTGGTCAGAGGTTTTCCTGCCAACCAATCTCCAAATTCAGACTCCGGATCCACACCTCTCATTACAGCCATTAGAATTGCATGATCATTGGGATTACTGACTTCAGTTGCCGCAATATGGAACATTTGTAAATATTCCTTCAATGACTCGCCGGGACTTTGGATTACACTTGACAGAGACATTACGTCCTTCGGACGAGTAGTGTGTATCCTGAACTGCTCAATAAATTTCTTTGCCAACTCCTCGAAATTGGATATAGACCGCGGAGAAAGTCGGGTAATCCACATAGTAGCGATCCCAAATAGAGTAATTGGAAAGCATCTACACTTGGTGGCATCATTTGCTCTAGCTGAATCCATCATCCATTCGTACCTCATGACATGCTGTCTGGGGTCAGTCTTTCCCTCATACGCAGGGATAGTAGGCATACTGAACTTCCTGGGGTACGCCGCCTGCAACACAACATCTGCGAATGGAGTATGACTTCTTGATACTCCCCAATCATCATTTGATAAGCCCTGATTCTCTCTCATCAACTGCCTGACCATGCTGTCAGATCTGGTGTCTGTATAGAAGGCGGAAGGTTAGATTCTGTTCTATGCGACTGTCCATGTTGATGCCTCCTCTTTTGGCGATCTGCCAATCGTGCGTCTTGAGGTTCCACATTGTTAGCATTTTGATGGTCTGGGCCTCCATCCTCCATTTGCACTCCGGTCCTGAAGTTTCCAGCTCTTGCTTGGTCACGGTCTCCAGCTGTTTGAACAGCAGCATCTGCTCGCGCAGCTTAAGTCTTACGGCGTCTGCGCCTGAGAGGTTCATCAGAGGAAGTAGAGCTGTCAGATGAGGAATAAGGAGCGGGATTGCCCCCAGCATTCTGTTGCTGCTGTTGAGTGAGTTGTGCCATCAGGTTGGCGTTAGCTTGCATCTGCTCTCCTAGTTGTCTCCTGCTTTCTCTGAGTTCTCTCATCAAGTCGTTGAACTCTATTCTGGTGACAACCGGAGCCTGGTCTTGAGCGGCAATTCCTACATCCGGAATTGTTGGTTGATTGCTAGGTCCTGCTTGTTGCACGCTAGCAGTCTCGTGGGCATTCGCATTATGAGAAGCTGACCTGGTACGTGGTCTTGCCATTCTAGAGTTATTGGTATGAACTCTGAGTAGAATAAACGGATGTCCTATCAATGAGTCGGATCTTCTTTGGGGGATTTGTTCAATCCAGTAGCTTCAAAGCAGATCCTTAAGGTCTGAGAATTCAACTCTCAATGAAAGCACCAAAGTGTTAGCACCAAAATTGGTCACTAACCTCGTAGAGAAAGATTGTGTAGAGAAATAAGTGATGAAGGTAAATTAAACAGAGAAGACAATGCTAATTTAACTGCAGAAAGTAAGAACACCAAATTTATAGTGGTTCAGCGTAATTGCCTACGTCCACTTTGAGGTTAAACTTTATAGATCTTCTTAATAGTCGATTACAAATACAATTCGTGAATCAAATGCTTGAATGAAGTTGTTAAGTAGAGAAGATGAGTCTCAAAAATGGCAGAGTCTCCCCAGTCTTCTCCCAAAAAGATCCCCTTTTCACTGTGACCCTGCCCCTCTATTTATAGACAAATATGGACTGGACTTCCCAAGTGGGCTTGATGGCCGAACACTCTAGCCCGAGTACAGTGGTCGCTGCATGCCGAACCAGGTATGCCGAACACCATAATGCCGAACGATCCTTTCTATGCCGAACGATCCTTTCTATGCCGAACGGTATGTTTGATGTGTGGGAAGTGCAGGATGGTTGTCAGTCGAAGTCGAACGTGTCTTTGTCCGAAGCCCTTGGCCGAACAATGCTCCCTGACCGAATGATGCATCTTGGCCGAACGATAGTGTCACGTTGTGCAGTTACGCACACCGAACGTCTTCATGATGCCGAGTACTTCTGTCGCCGAGTACTCCTGTCGCCGAGTTCTACTGGGCGCCGAATACTATCTGATGCCGAGCACTACCTGATGCCGAGCGCTAGTTGATACCGAGTGCTACTTGGTGCCGAACACTGCCTGATGCCGAGTATTACCTGATACCGAGCACTAGTTGATGCCGAGTACTACAGATGCCGAGTACTATAGATGCCGAGTACCTGCCAATGCCGAGTGCTCAGTTGCCTGGTCAAATCTCTAGGAAACATTTAAGGTGTTAGAAAATTTTTGAAAATTTTTGGAAAATTTTTGTTAACGACGAATTGATTTCGAATTTATAATTGAAATAAGGCTTTTGGAATTAGAAAACTAATTGTTTTGGTAAAGACAAAAAGATTAGAAAAGTGAAATATAGAATTTTCACTAAGTGGGTTTTAATAAGTTAATGGGTTTGGAGCATTTTCCTGCCTTAGCAATTTCGGGGACGAAATTATTTTAAGGGGGGGAGGAATGTAACGACCCGGATTTTTCATCATTTGATTTGGAATATTTAAATGGTTTT
This sequence comes from Allium fistulosum, assembly GCA_030737815.1. NCBI lineage: Eukaryota > Viridiplantae > Streptophyta > Magnoliopsida > Asparagales > Amaryllidaceae > Allium > Allium fistulosum. The sequence continues at coordinate 1,001,396,819 of CM060902.1, read as the reverse complement.
AAATATTGAATTTGAATTTTAGACTGATTTTAAATGTTTAATATTTAATATTTTACTTAAATTTCAAATATAACGATTTATTTGATAATTTAATTTTTGAATTTAATAATTGGAATTTGGATCAATTATTGTATCTTGAGTTTTAAGCTCGATAAAAATAATTTAAAGGCTTGTAAAATTTATATAAATAATAATAAAGATAATAAAAGTTTTAAAATTGAATTTAAAAGTGATCTGTTCAATTTTAAAAATAGTTTGTTCAAATTGACATTTAAAAATAGCCATCCGGGACACAGTCTCAGAATTCAATGAGACGAGTTCCATTGGATCCGTAATATTGTATTATTATCGAATTTCAAATTTCGTAGTGTTTGGAGTTATCATTTGATCGTACGGGATATAAACGCTTTGAAATTTATATCAAAAATTCAATATAAAATTGGGTCCAAAAAGATATCTTCTCCATACGATCGAATTAGGACTCGAAACCTTTTAAATTGTGTTCGGAATAGGAGTATAACATTATGAATGCGTAGCAGCATGCCTCGATAGGGGTTCGAGATTTTGAGTTGTGAAATCGAGACGATTTGAATTTAAATTATATATATATATATATATATATATATATATATATATATTTGACATGACCAATATATTTCCATCAAAACTTTTCCCCCTTCACCTCGGTCACTATAGCCTTCATCTTACACACCACCTCCATCTTTTAAATCACATCCCTCTCCTTTCTCTTCTTCAAAATCAAAGCCAATCCGTGAATTTAAATAATAAAAAAGAGAAAGGAAAAAAAATGTCGAGCAGAAAAACTGGCGATCTCATGAATATAATTCAAAACCACGAGCCGATCCCTCTTTATTCCCAGTTTGAAATGAGAAAAAAGAAGAAGAAGAAAATGGAGGAAGGTTATCTCGCGATCGAATCGGGGATGAAGGAGCGTGGTCGAAGGCTTCAAGTGGCACGACAGGAGAGGGGGCGCGTGTAAGCGTGTTAGGCAGAGTGTTGGAGATGTCGCCCGAATCGATTAGGGTCTGATGGCGAGGCGATTTCAATCGGGATTTTGACTCGAGATGACCGAATACCGTAGGCGAGCTTGGTTAGGGGTTGGGAGGTTGGCCGTGACGGAGTACGACAGAGGCAGGGTTAAAGTCGAAGGCGTGCGTTTTGGTCTGGACGATGATGCGGAAGTTCAGACAAACGATCGAGTCGACGAGGCGATGGAAGGTAGGGCATGAGCGCGAGGCCGAGGTGCTCGATGGGTTGGGGGTGGCACTCGAGGCCAAGTCAGGGAAGTTGCGGCTGTTTGTTGGAGGGGGGAAGCGGTGGTGGATTCCGATCTTGCCGAAGGTGGTGGATTCGTGGACAACGAACATAAAGTTTTAGGAAGGTAATTGAATTCAGAGGCTTTTTTTTTATGATAATCATGTTTAAACTTATGAAAAAAAATCCATTGATAAGTAATTAGTGTAAAATTAAATAATTAGTAAATTTATTTTTATTGAAATTGTAATCACTAATTTATGTTATTCGAAATTTACATACGAGATCCAAAAATCATGGAACGGGTCGGGTTGGATTTGTAGCTGGGAAACCGATGCTACAGATTTGGTTTGGCGGATTTAATAATCAAAGGTTAGAATTTCTCACTCATTTGGATTACCATATTTAAATTTAAATGTTTAAATTTAAATTATTGGATGTTTGATTGATTGCTAAATTTCTAATTTATCTGTTGGATGACTATATATATATATATATTTATATATATATATATAGTAGTATATATATTAGTATTGGAGTGATATTCCCGCACATTATAGTGGATGAGACCCTATGCAGCCCGCATAATAGCGGATGACCCTTTATACCGCGATATCCAGCTCGAATTGGGATTTGTATTTTTATTGTTGACTAACATCTGTAGATGCAGGAAAAACAGGTTGGAGGGATCCAACTTGATTCCTCAAAAATATTTATTGTTTTCATATATATATATATATTGATATATGATATGATGGAATTAATTGCTATGGATTGTTGTGTGGATTGAATTATTAAATGCTACAATAGCATGGGCCTTAAATTTGGTATTTTTAAATGCCATAATAATTAATTTGAAGGAATTAAAAGAAGATTTTGAATATAAAATATTTATATCGAAAATTGGATTTATTTTAAAAAGAAATTAAGTGGAATGAAAATATATAAATTAGCTTGGGTTATACTTTTCTTTTCATAAATTGGTTTAGATAGAGATTTAAAATAAATTATATAAAAGGACAAGAAAAGATATTTTGAAATTATTGAAAAGGATTGGAATCGATATGAAAAATAGATTTGCAGTAAAATTGGATTTTTATTAAGAGAAGGAATTTATAAAATGAGATTTTATAAATAGAATTTGTTTTATAAATAAGCGAAACTCAAAGGAGTTTATAAATTTAAAACAGGATTTACAAATAAGATAAAAGGATAAGAGTGGATAAGTTAGAGTATAAATTTATAATGTGAATTTATATCGAGTTATGAGAATCGTTTTTTTTGGAAAGAAATAATAGAATCTACTATTGAATGTGAGAATAGTGGTAGAATTGAGATATGGTAGATGTGGTACAAATCGAGAAGGTTTTATAAGTTGAAATCAGTGAATATTGGATTTTTTTAAAATAGATTTTTGTCAAAAAAAATTAAAATTATTTAAATGGGATTTTTATTTACTATGCTATATAAATTAAACTATTATTTAGATTTAGAATATTCCGAAGAGTTAGTTATTATAATATTTAATACTTATTGAATAAATTCTAAATTTATTTATCAGCTTGTGAATTAATTAGTTATTTAAAAAGTAATTGGGTATGAGTTATCGATGCTATTTAAAATGCTTGATACTTTAGATTTACTTAAACATATTTAAATAAAAATAAAACCATTAATCTTAAATTATATATATAATTTTAAATGATTTAAATTTATTTATAAACCCTCTCAAGATTGGGAACGAAGTTATTAAAACGGATATGAATTTTAGAGGAGAGATCTTAAAGTGGTACTATGGGAACTTAAGGAAATTTCCAAAGAAAAAGATAAGTGAACTTCGAAAAGTAAAATAGAATTCACAAAGGAAGTAGAAAGGGAGATTGGAACTTTAAGCGAGTATTTTTGACTTTGGAAATATTAAAAGGGAATTAATTTAGAAATTTCTGAACTTATAGAATTTGTATAAACGATTAAAGGATTTACAAGTAGGTTGTAATGATTTTGAGAAAAATAGGAAATAAATAGAATACTTCCTAAGTGTTGAACAAAAATTGAGTTGGAGAAAAAAATTCTAAGAATCGGGATGGTTGGAAATATTCCTTTGAAAATATAAGGATTTGGAATTGTTTTCAAAAGATGAGATACTGGGGTAATATCTTATAAAGATATTTTGGGAATGAATGTTTTGGAAAATTTATTTAAAGCCAGATGGTTGCTTTTGGATGTTTATTGATAGTTAAATAACCGACTATTAATTTTGGCCAATTTCGTTAATCGTTTTGAAGAGACCGGGATCGGGTTGAATTATCCGAAAACCACTTCGATCCGGTTTGAACATTACAGATGAATACTGTGAAGATGATGAAGACGGTGATTCGGTTTGTCCAGACCCAAGACAACTTGTTTAGATGAATGCTATCAGAACATCGTCGTTGGAGGACGATGAACATTCTAAGTAAAATTTGTTCTTGAAAGGTAATGCTTAGCCTCGAACCTCATCAATTGTGAATGACTAAAACAGGGGAGATGCAGCAAGGCTAAGTGGGTCACACCCAAGTAGGGTATGTTATCACCTTTCTAGATGTCCTCGGAAACCTATTATTTATGGATATGGTTGTGCATGGAAGGAGCACTCGATGGTAAGGGTGGGAACACCCAGGGTGATAACATATTCGGTCTATCCAGGTCAGGGGTAGGCCGGTCTTGTATAGCAGGGGATCCCGGCGTGGTCCTTAGTACATTGTTCTAGAGGTGTACTGTGGTGGGCGTTACCCCAGTGGCCCAGTCATTCGATGGAATCCATTCTCCAATGAGCGCCGTACGGTTTTGATTGTGCCTAACTATGCTGGAATGTGAGATGCAAGGATTTCAGCTATTTTCTATTTACTTTATGTAGACACTATTGTAATATCAGATGATTTTGATATAAACTGTTTTGGTTAAAAACCCGTCTTGTTTATGTGTGATACGGACTTACGAGATACCTTTGTTTTTCAAAGGATTTTGATAATCCTAATAATTCAAATTGAGTGTGTTTTCTCACGCTGGTTTTCCAAACTGACTCGGGTGTTATTTTATTATAATGCTCGGGTCAGACTAATTATTACAGATTCATGGTAGAATGCTATGGAGCTCAAGAGGCGAGCTGGAGGAGTAGAGACGTATCTCTGTACTTGATTTATATTTCCGTTGTATGAGGACAAGTTAGTAAACCGTCCAGATTGATTGTTGTACATTGTACTCTGATAATGGTATACATATTAACAATACAGTTCTTTATATAAAAATCTGTTATTATATATTTTATTTTTTTCCGCTGCGACTGTGAGATTCTATGTTGTTGTTTTCTTTTTCGTCTTCTATCTTTTCTTCTTTACCCTAGTTATTCGCTCTTTCGTACACTTTGGATTGGACAAGAGTGAAAGCTCAAGATCATATCAAGAATCTATATCAAGTGTTTGCCGTTAAGAATTTAGTGAAAAATCTAAGTTCGGACCGGTGTAAACCACCTTGAAATCATGTACTCGAATACTGAATCAAGAACTACCATGCAAATAAAACGATCTACGTACAACTTACGTATTTATTCTAATTGTTTCTTAACTAGACCAATATCTTTTATCATAATTAGTATGTCATTTTATACTAAATCATTTATGAACCATTTTATAAAACATAACTTCAAGTTTATAAACAGTTATAACTTAAGTTCATACTCGTACTACTACATCCTAAAAGTATATATAAAAACATCAAATTCGCTTTACATAACCAGCATGTTTGACCAATTCAAAACTTTTTTTAACTTACTACCTTCCCAATTCAAGAGTTGCATAATGTAACAACCCGCATATTTTACGATTGTATATTTAAATATTTTATTTAAATATAACATCGTTAGTCGGATTAAAGTCCGAAAGGCTACTTTTTGCAAATGGTCGAATTAGGACTTGAGACCACTTCCATTGAGTCCAAAATGGCGTTTGCGACTTTTTTGAGTATAAGCTTCGATATGTTTGGAGTAAGTTGAATTTTGCTATTTTCTAAGTGGGCTTTTGGGTTTGGGTTTCACCCAACTCATCCTATATCCTAACTCAGCCCCTCTCCTCTCCATTCACTCATTTCATTTTGCAAACACTCAAGCTCAACTGAAAATGGGGGAAGAGAATGGGAAATAGAAATTCCAAGCCCTAGTTTCCTCTTGCAAACTCAAATTTTTGCTTCAAAATCAAAGAGAAGCTTAGGTAAGCCTCCTTTTCACCTTCTCCATCTCTCTCTCTCCAATTTCATAAATTTCCTAAGCCCTAGTTTAGGAAATGCTTTATTTGATCTTAGATTGGAGCTTGTAGAGTAGAAGTGAAGAGTGGTTGATCTTTTCCTTGCATTTGAGCTTCTCATCTTTGTTTTTGAGTTAAAAAGGTGAGTTTTGAACTCACATCTACTTCTCTTGATATCATTGATGTTAGGTATGAACTCCTAACACTTATTCATGTTCATTTGCTTTTGGTTTGAATTGATTTGGTGAACATTTCAATTTTTGGTGTTTTGAAGTCAAAAACTCTAAAAATCATAGCTTTGATGTTTGAACATGCTTTTGGTGTTGTATTGAAGAGCCAATAGGGCTGGGTTGTCGATTGGCATAAACCCCTAGCACCCATTGCTCGTCCGATTGAAAATTGGAAGAGTTTGCTCTTCATTTGATAAGCTGAAAAACAGCCCCAGTGCCAGTCAGTCGACTGGCCCTCTGCAGTCAGTCGACTGGCTGTAGCAAATGGCTGTTCCTGGGGCTGTCTGCAGAAACAGGAAGTCCCTATTTCCTGCAGTCATTCGACTGACTACAGAGTGCCAGTCGACTGACTGTAGGAAATGAAACTTCCGGGTTTCTGCATCAGTCGACTGACCTGCTTGTTTTTCCTATTTTTGCCTATTTGGCTTGGTTTCCAATTCTGATCGATTCGTGTCTATTCCAATTAGTTGTTATTTCATATTTGACTTTGATGATTCCCTCTTGATTTCATACACGGGTTTTTATAAAATGATCTTTTCAAATTGTATTCAAAGCTCGTTTCTCCAATTTATAATTTCTATTTAAAATACACACAATCTTCACTTCGAGCGAAGAGGGAGGAGAATTAAATGATTAGATAAAACGCGTGCTATGAACACGTGCGTTCATCTTTTCAGTTAATTCCTAATCTATTCGTTTGACCGTTTTGACCTTTGGGTCTGGTTTACCGATGAGATGAGGTGAACTTTGTACTGCTTTAAGTGTGAAATTGGCTAATGGTTAGTAAACCGTTTAGTGCGAATGTGGGGTATGGGACTCACGTTAACATTTTTCGGGTTCCTTTCTGAGAGTTGTAACACATTCTGCCGGACAGTGGTGTCCAGTACCGCCACTACGGTTTGTTGCCTTCGGGCGTTGCTTTCGGGCTTGTTGCCCTATAGTATCTCTTTTGGAGTTGGTCATTCGTCACCGCTCAAGGGATATTGGGTTTGTTGCCTTCGGGCGTATGGATCCTTGTTATAGTACTGAGCTCGAGCATCTTTTGTTTCTTTGACTATTATATTTCCCTAGTGTATCGCCCTTCGGTGTAGGTCCTTTGAACCACACGATATATAGCGATTACCTTGTGGAAACTTGTGTTAACTTTATTGGTATTTGTTATTTGCCTTTTTGGCTTGTTTTGGGATATGATATCCTTGGTTTATTTGAGTTGCCTATGATATAAGACTTGTTATGATTCATCTTATGTTAGATGATTTGGTTATCTCTTTTGGTGATATTTGTGGTACTTTATGATTTTGTATGTTCATTATCATTAGTAGATCTAACTGATTTGTTTAGCTAGACTGACCCGTGTATTTTATACTCGGGTCAGACCGAGTTGTTTCAGGTTAGGTACATTGGACTTAGCCTATTTTGCTTCCGCATGGACTATTCTGCTAGCTCCTTTTTGTTATAGCTTTTGAGTAGTCTTTTTGTCTATAACTCTGATATGTACTCTATTGACTTACCTGTATATTGTGGTTTGCTTACCACTTGACATGTATCATTTTGTAAACTCTGTAATGTACCTGTATATGTGAAAATGTATGTGATGATCTACTGTTCTGTGATGTGTATTACATTTGAGTTGTTATATTTCCAAGCCCTAGTTTCCTCTTGCATGCTCCAAAATCAAAGAGAAGCTTAGGTAAGCCTTCTTTTCACCTTCTCCATCTCTCTCTCTCCAATTTCAGAAATTTCCTAAGCCCTAATTTAGGAAATGCTTGTTTTGATCTCAGATTGGAGCTTGTAGAGTAGAAGTGAAGAGTGGTTGATCTTTTCCTTGCATTTGAGATTCTCATCTTTGTTTTTTAGTTAAAAAGGTGAGTTCTGAACTCACATCTACTTCTCTTGATATCATTGATGTTAGGTATGAATTCCTAACACTTATTCATGTTCATTTGCTTTTGGTTTGAATTGATTTGGTGAACATTTCAATTTTTGGTGTTTTGAAGTCAAAAACTCTAAAAATCATAGCTTTGATGTTTGAACATGCTTTTGGTGTTGTATTGAAGAGCCAATAGGGCTGGGTTGTCGATTGGCATAAACCCCTAGTGCCCATTGCTCGTCCGGTTGCAAATTGGAAGAGTTTGCTCTTCATTTGATAGGCTGAAAAACAGCCCCAGTGCCAGCCAGTCGACTGGCCCTCTGCAGTTAGTCGACTGGCTGTAGCAAATGGCTGTTCCTGGGGCTGTCTGCGGAAACAGGAAGTCCCTGTTTCCTGCAGTCAGTCGACTGACTACAGAGTGCCAGTCGACTGACTGTAGGAAATGAAACTTCCGGGTTTCTGGATCAGTCGACTGGCCTCTGCAGTCAGTCGACTGACTTGCTTGTTTTTGCCTGTTTTTGCCTATTTGGCTTGGTTTCCAATTCTGATCGATTCGTGTCTATGCCAATTAGTTGTTATTTCATATTTGACTTTGATGATTCCTTCTTGATTTCATACACGGGTTTTTATAAAATGATCTTTTCCAATTGTATTCAAAGCTCGTTTCTCCAATTTATAATTTCTATTTAAAACACACACAATCTTGCACTTCGAGCGAAGAGGGAGAAGAATTAAATGATTAGATAAAACGTGTGCTATGAACACCTACGTTCATCTTTTCAGTTAATTCCTAATCTATTCGTTTGACCGTTTTGACCTTTGGGTCTGGTTTACCGATGAGATGAGGTGAACTTTGTACTGCTTTGAGTCTGAAATTGGCTAACGGTTAGTAAACCATTTAGTGCGAACGTGGGGTATGGGACTCACGTTAACATTTTTCGGGTTCCTTTCTGAGAGTTTTGACACATTCCGTCGGACAGTGGTGTCCAATACCGCCACTATGGTTTGTTGCCTTCGGGCGTTGCTTTCGGGCTTGTTGCCCTATAATATCGCTTTTGGAGTTGGTCATTCGTCACTGCTTGAGAGATATTGGGTTTGTTGCCTTCGGGCGTATGGATCCTTGTTACAGTACTGAGCTCGAGCATCTTTTGTTTCTTTGACTATTATATTTCCCTAGTGTATCGCCCTTCGGTGTAGGTCCTTTGAACCACACGATATATAGCGATTACCTTGTAGAAACTTGTGTTACCTTTATTGGTATTTGTTATTTGCCTTTTTGGCTTGTTTTGGGATATGATATCCTTGGTTTATTTGAGTTGCCTATGATATGAGACTTGTTATGATTCATCTTATGTTAGATGATTTGGTTATCTCTTTTGGTGATATTTGTGGTACTTTATGATTTTGTATGTTCATTATCATTAGTAGATCTAACTGATTTGTTTAGCTAGACTGACCCATGTATTTTATACTCGGGTCAGACCGAGTTGTTTCATGTTAGGTACATTGGACTTAGCCTATTTTGCTATGGAATATTCTGCTAGCTCCTTTTTGTTATAGCTTTTGAGTAGTCTTTTTGTCTGTAACTCTGATATGTACTTTATTGACTTGCCTGTATATTATGGTTTGCTTACCACTTGACATGTATCATTTTGTAAACTCTGTAATGTATCTGTATATGTGAAAATGTATGTGATGATCTACTGTTCTGTGATGTGTATTACATTTGAGTTGTTATATTTTATTCTGATAGATCCTCAGCCACCTATAGCTTTGTATTAAGTATTTATCGGATATGTCGATCCATTAAGTAAGAAGTGGCATCGTCGGCATATTCAATAGATAATTAAGACAAGGCTATAGATGGTCGCTCCTAACCAACTCTATTCTCCGCATTAGCAGACGGTGTTACTTAGTAATACTCTTTGTTAATGTGGGTCTCGGAGTGAGGCGTCACACATAAACTCAACTTTTATTTTTTTCCAAAAAAAACACTTAGCTTCAAGTCCTATGATGATTTGGAAGTTCCCAACTACCCAAAATCGTCGAAATTTCATTTTAACAAATGAAAACTACCAAATAATGTATCATACCATGATGCATAAACCATTTAATCATAATTAATGGGTGACATGTCACTATAAAATAACTTAACAAAATTTCAATAATTTGTTAAACACATTTTACACAAAAATGGACAGTATGAGAAGTTCCAATATTTTCTTCGGGTTGTGCCACTACCACTCAGGCACCCTACATAGTATATATAAAACTTTTCTACACTAAAAAGTTCATATCAAATTTCTTTCCAAAGAAAAACGTTAGACCCAACCACCCAGGTTTTATTTCAAATCATTTTGAAATAATAATATATACATATTTCTTTTGTATAGCAAATCATAATTTTGGAATCAAGCATGAATCGGTTTTACTTTAATCAATATTATAGCATCCTTCACTTCTAAATCGAAAAATGAATGCCGATGATGCTGAAGTAATCATCATAATTATTTTCAAGCGACAGAAGTGAGTTCAGTATATCCAATTCATACCTTTTAGGCTTAGCCAAAATTATTTTCAAACGGTATCAATTACTTTGTAAATATTACTAAGTACCATGATCCTAATTTCATAAATCAATTTTCCAAATATTTACTTCCAAATAAAACTATTATTATTTTCTCCAAAATTGAAAAACATTTCCAAAGTCACCGGGGTTTAAGTTCTCAAAATATCAATTAAATCCCTCTTGTTTATAAATCATGTTTTATAAACCATATTTATATAAAATCACTTTATTATATAAAATCCTTTCACAAATGTTTATTTTACAAAATATCTTATCTTTCTAAGATTAAAAATAAACATTTCTTACTAAATATAACTTGTATACATGTTATCTTTTTAACCCAATATTATCATCGAACGCCTTATAGTCAAACTGTGAAACTAAATTCACAAGTGTTCGTTTCAATGCATCAAAAAATATTGCCAACCCAACCCATGTAGTAAAAGGTAAAACTGCTCATAAACTGGTCGGGAATAAATCAACAAATGAAAGTCAATGCCCATAAACTGGCTGAGCATGACTAAATAAATTAATGATGGGTAGTGAATGAACATCATTTAGCCTTGCATTAATTGAACTACACTATAACAATTTAGAATTATATAAGTTACCTTATAAAAGATCTTTAAATTTCACAGTTATAATAACCATTAAGATATACGTTTATAACATTACAAATATGCTCTTATATGTATAATACACCCAACTCATTCTAGGGTGTTACTTACCCTATCTCTAATGAGCCATACCCCACCAAAGCCAAGGTTCTCACTTAACCTTCAGCTCTAATACCAGCTGTAACAACTTTCCTTTTCGACCCCTAAAAGTTGACACTAATACATCCATGGTATTCATGTGTCGAGCACTCAAGTGCTAGAAAGACGAATTGCTAGGGTAAAAATAAAAAATAAAAAGAAATGGAACAAGAAAGAGAGAACACAACATTAGAATCTCACTAGCGGACTGGTAATATATAATATCAAAAGAATAGTACAAAAGGTTACTCCAATACAGAAATTTCGAAGTTACAAAACCTAAGTACCATCATCAGCCTGGACAGTTATAATGACATGTCCTCACAAATATTGATATGTACAATATAGTAATATAGTGTAAATAAGAACACTATGGTAGGTGAAATGTCTAGCTCGTCTTCCCGAGCTGCAAAGAACAGCAATGAAAACCTACCTTTCTCAAACTACTTGAAAGAGTATGCAAGGAATATCAAGAAAATAAAAACCAAGCGTTAAACATAAGTCTGGTGCGAAAAACTCGAGAAATATGCGACTAACATATAAAAATACTTTTGAGACCGCATGGAATGCCAGAATGATTATCCCCTCAAAAGAACCACATTCAAATAAGCATGTAAGGTGATGTAAGAGACAATGTCTAGGGTGAAGAATATAAATCAGAAAATAGCTAGAATGGTTACATTGGTTACATTCAACAGCATATTAAAGGGTACAATTGAAACCGTAAAGTGCATTCGCATAATGGATTCTCCATGGAGATCCCTTCATTCGAACCGAAATCCAATCTCCTGCACAAAGGTCAAAAACTACCTCCGAGCACTGTAAATCTCTACCTAGAATATACCATTAAGAAAACGTAGCTGATTCATGTCTAAATATGTGATCCCAAATATCATCACCTCCTGCATGCAATATCGATAAGCAGACTCTAGCTATGTAATGGTAATATCCTTTCGTGGGTCAGCCAAACCCCAAGCTATTCCTTTACTCTATTTTTTTTCCATTTCTGATGTCAAGGTCACGTTCGATATCTCTCATACGAATCTTCATTGAAGGAACTGGGCCAGCCCACAGCGGAAGAAATTGGTGAATTTCAAAAACTTTTACCGTTTTGGATCTTTAATGGACCTATGAAGTCTCAATTTCATTTAAAACTTTTCTAAATTTGGTTTAAATAAAATCTTATATTCTATTTAGAATAGTTAAAGGGAAGTTTATATAAATTCAATTCCAAATGTATAGTGTATCAAATACAACTAACATTTATTTATAAGTGTTAATTTACAAGGAACGAAAACTTTTATTTCTTTCACTAAAACAAGAATTAGTTGAGAGCATTAATTGTATTAAATAAAGAGAGAAACCTTTTCATTTTCTCTCTTTAATTTGAATTAATTGATTCATTAAATGTCATTATTAATAATTTATTAATGGCAATATTTATTACTATGTCCATATGTATTCTAACCGTAAAATTTGTAGTTTGAGATTTATTTTATTTATTTATATAACTATACATACATATATATATATGTATGTATGTATCATATACATATACATAGACACACACACACACACATACATACATATATATGTGTGTGCATGTGTAACATCATAATCCGTGAAGGGTATAATGTGCATGTATATAGATGGTGGGATTTACATTGCAACAGACATATTAGCTCATTTTTTATGTACTGTCCAAATATGTGCTTGTATAATTTTTCAAAGAAAAATACTAATATATGTATATGTATATGTGTGTGTGTATATAATTTATCGAATAAAACAATTTCTACCACAACAAATTTATGTAAAATAATTATATGATAATAATACAATTTCTTAAAATTTTAGAAAATTTGGAAATGAATTTTGGGCTTAAGATTAATTTATGGAATTTTTTACAATTAAAATAATATTTATTTTTAAATAATTGATAATAGCCCATAATCAAATTAATACTTAAAAATAAGAAATCAAGTTGAAAAATTCTAAATATTTTTCTAAAGGTATCTAAGATATAATTTGGACATAGAAAAAATTTCTAAAATTTTCTCAATTGAAATTATATTTTTAATTAAATAATTAATCGCATTTCAAAAATAAATTAATTCAAAAATTAATAAATCAAGTTATAAAAATTTGAAACTTTTTCCAAAGGTTCCAGATATGTATTTAAGCCTTAAGAAAAATTTCTAGAACTTTCTCAATTGAAATTATATTTTTATTTAAATAATTGATTGCAGGCCAAAAATAAATTAATTTTTAAAAATAATAAATTAAGATTAAAAATCTAATTTTTTTACTATAATCTTATTACACGGTGCAGCAAACACCAAAAATATAAAATTGAAATTTTGAACCATTAATTATCTTATTCATAATAAACAATTCACAAAATCATTAAATAATAATTCACAAAATCATGATAAACTTAAAATCAAAACAACGATAACAAATAAAAGTGCATCTCCTTATGAAGCCTTTGAGTCCACGTTGAACAATGATTTTTCTTCTAAGAATAATACACAATCCGTCAGGTTGCTAATCCGGGATTGGTGACCTTCTACTACAAATCAGTATTTTAATTTTGAATTGGATTTGAGAATTTTAAGGATGATTTTAGAGGAAAGTTTCTGCCATTAAAATAAGGAATATGAAGAAGAAAGTGGTGGCTCAAAAATGAATTAGCTTGTAATTAGGGTTTTTAGATTGGCTTGTATATGGATAGGACAAGAGAGCAAATATTGATCTCAACCACACATCTTAAACCTAATCACATAAGTTCTAGTCACCTCCTATCTTTCTCTAAATCAATGCCTATGCTCTCTTGATCTCATGGGTTATGAGCCCATTTGACCCAAATTAAATATGTGTAATCATATTTAATATATTTTGCTATCAATATTTCATATCGATCAGTATATTCATAACTTCTATAAATATATGCAACAATTTTATTTCTCAAATCACATTCAAAATTCATAATTAATATTTCATAAATATTAATTTATTTAATTAATTTATAACAATTATAAACTAATTAAATTGTTTGGTCAAAAGAGAATTCATCGTTTCGGTTGTTGACGCTTAGGTGTAAATTCGATCAGCGATTAACGTTGAACTATTCGAACGTTAACGTTCACACTTCACTTAGTAGGTGGTGTGATATGATGGCCAAATTTACTGCGTATTCATTTTTGGGAAAATCTCATTTTAATTTAATAAGTGTTACCAAGTTATGACAATTATTTACACCAATTCTCTTCGTTAAAACTATATTACTTTGGACTTGCTGAATTTGGTAATGGTCAAAATTCCAGCATCATCCACATTCAACTTTATAATCCAAACACAAAGTCTTTGGTTCAATAATAACAATTATTACTACTCTGGCCAGATATTTTGACTTTGGGTTGATTTGAGTTGACCATGATACTAACCCCATATAACTGAGGAGACGAATCCTCTCTTGAATAATGCTTCACTTCCAATACTTCGACTCGACCCAACTATAGTCACTCGATGGACATTATGCCATGATTTGACTATAATCAAAACGGGGCTTTCATATTGAAGATTCATAGTATTCTCAAGTCGGAAGAACTATGTAAATTAGTCACATCGATATTTTCTGTTTGACCTTAGTTATATTAACCAGCAGAAAAATAACCGAGTGAGTCATTCCATAGTTATCTAATAACTATTAGTACATAACCCTTAGATGCCCCCAGCAGTCATGGGTAATATACCACCCAACATTTGGAGAGCGTTATGTACTCTAGTTTCAATGGATACATCGATATCCAGTCTCGATGCATCTTGACTAGGATCATTTAAAATGATATAATTGTTTCATTATGATAAATTATTCATGGTCACAACACTTTGTAACTACTATCAAAAAACATACCATTTATGGATTTTCTATTAAATATACTTTTAATTAAATTAATTAACCATATTATATCAAGTATATAATAGAAAGAAAACACCTTTATTTCGAACAAGATTGGTCAACGAGTTAGATATATGTAAAAAATTACATAATTGCCCCCTAGGATATACCCCTAACTCTATCATTCATCACTCGAATAGAACATGAATCCTTAATTGGATTCCTATAACTCGAACAGATCTCGAAACCACACATTGATTGTAACACCTGGAAAAGATCCACTTCCAAAAAATTGAACACATACCTCAGTCATGAAGTGGTTTTCGATAAGTAAAACGCTTACCAATTTCGATCTCTTCAAAACTGAATCGATGAATTTGGTCATTCGATAATAATAAGAATGATCGTATATGGAAACCATGTAACGACTCGGGTTTTGCCCGCCCGAAAATCAACATCCGTACTTCACATTGTACTAGAATGCCGCAGATTCGACCGTTCAAATCCGATTCGCCGGAGCTATAACACAATTAAGTAAATAACACAGCGGAAGAAAAGAATAATACAGTGATATATAATATCTGATACAACAGAGTGATACAATGAATATCAATATACATCAGAGATATGATACAAGAAATAGCAGCGGAAAAGAAAAGATAACAACAGCAGCGGAACAATATCAATAGAAGTGATAACTCCAAAATGATCTTCAGACAAGAATGAATCCACAACTCCAAGATAAGCAACGTCAGTCCATGAACTTCAAGAACTGACTAGCTCCAGATAATCTACCAAACCTGAATATCTGAGAAAACCCAACTCTAGACTGCCCGTGTGGAAAATAGTGGGCACCCAGAGTTTAGGAAGGGAACAATAAACTCCGGATCAGTCATGGGACTGGTGTGAGCAACAAAAACAGTTTATCTTTAAAACAACACAAAAGAACTTTAAACATTGAAACCCGCAATGCTTTTCGAAAATGAAACTACCATAAGGCCTCCCGCTACACACACAATGCAATCGCAGAATTGGAGGAGATTTCTCCTTATGATAGTCAAAAATGCTTACTACGCAAAATCATTCGATATTATTATCATTAGTGCATAGTGTCGAAAACCATTTCGAAAATATAATATAAATCTTAGCCAGCATACAACATATCATCGTATGCCTACTATAGCTACTACGTTCAATAGCAGGTTACCGCCACATTCCATAGCAGGTAATACAACTAAAAACCGTACAGGGTTCGTATTGTTTCTTTGGATTTCCAACAAATGATCAGGCTAAGGAACTTCCTTACCGAAATAGAAACGCCTCTGGAAAGACGCCCCGAATCCTAACCGGATCTCCGCAAACAAAAGGCCGACGCTACCTCACGCTCTAACCGAGCTATAACTAGGTAACTAACACACGAGTCATGTCATTCCCCGGTCGTCACCGACCTTTATCCGAGACGTCTCGATCATAAAGCAACAACCACAAAGTATAATAACTGTGCAGCATCCACATAGGTAAAATATCTGGGCTCCATACCATGATATCACCTTTTATCCAGAAGGAAATGACATACCCTAGGGGCGCTACCCCTACAAACCTTTGTCGCAACATTCCTGTTTCGACCATTACCGGGTTGTGAGGCTCGACGAAGTCTCGTCCACAAAACTACGCTTCTTCACAAAGCACGCTTTTTCACAAAGCAACGCTTTGACCAACAAATGATCAGCAGCACTTCGTATGCCACATTACCAAATTGGGAATGTATCACTAGTGACCATCAACTACATAACCTCTGAGCTCGTACGTCTCAGAGAAGGGTGTTAAGCTAAGAGAATAAATTCTCCGCCACCAACAGAAATATATTTGATAGAAACCAGCTTTACATCTCAAAGTGTAACGTCAGACACACATCCATACAAGTCTGTTCCGGGTTCGAACAGAACCGAAGGCACTTCCGAAGAAGCCCTTGCAAATCCGGGTATTCACAATCTCGATCGGACTTCCCATCACTTAAGAAATCTCTATACCGGCGCGACTCAGTGCAGAGACAATCGATAGGTCATCCTATCATTCTCGCAAATACCCGGTCTTCACCACCGTTCTTCAAATGCGATCCATATCGACGTATCCCTATTCGGAATGGGTTATATGACACAAAGGTCCTCTCCCGGCTAAACCGAATAACGAGCGCAATTAAAAATCATATGGATACTGGGGTCTCAATTAAATCACAGCTTAAAGCTAAAAACTTTTCATTCGAATGGTAAAACAAATTACCATTTCCAATCTTTTAAACAAAAAGATTCAATTCACAAAGTTTACCCCGTTCACAAAGATTCATTCATAGATTTTCAAATCGATTTCCATTTCAATCTGATTAACTCGTTAAATCTTTAAATCAAGATTTAACTTATAGCTTTCAAAACTCGTTTCCAAAGATTCATTCATAGCCTTTCAAAACAATTCCATTTCAAGTTAGATTAACTCGTTCGGTCTTTGAAATCAAAGACTCATTTCATAGTTTTCAAAACATTTCAATTCTATTTCAAACTTGAAACCGTTCAACATAATTTGGAAATCCTTTCTTAAAATGAAAGCTATTATTATTTGAAAACAAATAATTTCGTTTTCAGAAAAATCCAGTTATATTTACACGAGTCAAAACCCTTGAATTAAATTCAAATTCCCAAATCAATACTTTTAAAATGGTTTAACCCATATATAACTTGTATAGCATCTTTAATCCTTAGTTTCAAATCCTAGAATTCAATTTCAAACTTGAATTCAAATTTAAATCAAATTATTTAAATTTCAAAACTCGATTAAGTTATTCGAAATAACTTTTATCTTTGAAATCCCATTTCAAAAGCTTTTCATATTAAACCCCAATTTCCAATTTCAAAATCAATTGAAATCAAAATTTCAATTTCAAAAATATTGAATTTAAATCATCTGTGATTTAACCGATTTCCTCGTGAAATCCATTTGTGTGTGTAAGAGTGTGGTCCAGGGGTTTTACACACAATAGTGCAACATCAATCATCACAGATATATCGATAAGCGGTATAATCCACAACGCTTATCTTCATTCACAGATTCATAGATAAAATAAATTTATCGGTTACAAAGATTCATCATTACAATTCGATGTGGGTTTCGGATAACCAACTGGAATCCGACTCCCTGTCGCATCGAAATTCAAGTGTCGTTTACGGGTCAAGGGTTTTCATATTCACATAGTAATATATCACAGCAACAGAAATATATCACAGATAATCAATTACAGATCACAACATAAATCAGGATATATCACAAAGCATCATATATCAGGGATATCAAACAATCAAGTCATCCAATAGAATCCAAATATCCCTAAGTAAGATAATTTAATTATCTGATAAATTTAAATCGGATGTATCAATTACTAATCCGGTTAATTATCATAATTCAATTACAAATTATTTGAAAATCTTTCTTTCAAATTTATTAGTTAACCCTTAATTATTAACTAATCATTCTTAAATCAATGAATCAATTAATCTTTAATTATTAAATTAATCTTAATTAATTGCCATTATTAATTAATCCTTTGATTTATTAACAAATAATTAATTCACATTTTAAATTATCATTTAATTAATTACATTCAGTAATTATTCATTCATTACTTCTCTAAGTAATTTTATTTTCAAAATCGTCAAGTGATTATTAGTTTAAACTTAAGTAATTAACTTGAACATTTTCAGTCCCTTTATAAAACTAACTTTTAAAACCTTTAAATTTGCAAATTAAAGCCATTCTTTGTTATGAAGGGATTTAAATCAAATCCCCTACAATTTCAAATATCTACTTATTTAAAGTATTTAAATTTTATAACTTTCTTTATTTCAAAAACCTGTAATTTTAAACTTTCAATTTAGTAGATATCTTTACATTGGTTACAATTTTAAAACTTAACAATTTGAAAACTGTTAAAAACTGAGGAAACTAATCTTACTCGAAATCCCCATATTCTACTTCGAGTAAAATATAAAACTACCCGGACCAAACTAAAATATACTCGGTGAATTCTCGAGGGTTACTCGTCACTTCCCTGAGTACCCGTTCCTTCCCCCTTTCCCTTCCAAATCTCTGTTTTTTTTTCTCTTTTAACTTTAAAGTTTTAAAACCTGATAGCTCCATTTTCAAACGACTCGTACCCACGCAACTACTCAAACAGCTCTCAAAATCCCCGATCATTTCACTCGAATGCTTCGAGTTTCTCTCCAGAAACCACGCGATAAAGCTCGTCTTTCCCAAACCATCCAGATACACAGATTCACGTGCACGTGCACCATCGCCGGAGTTATCTCCGACCAGTGACGAACTTCCAGGCATATCACTCGTCAACGCTACAACCAAATTCAAACACCAGATCCCTCGATCGAGCCCCCCAACAAAATCGAGCCACTCAAAAGACAAGAACACAGGACCACCACCAGAAACTTCCTGGAACTCTCAACTTCGACCACGAGCACCCCTGTAATTCCGGCTATTCCCTCCCTAGCTTCTACGCCACCTTTCCTCTGAGTTTCGTACAACTCGACTCAACAGGGAAGAAGCAACACGCGAATTCCCAGACTCGACTAAACACAGTTCGAAACCCTACTTTTGAATCATCCCACAAATCCTTGCATTAGAAAATTTTCCTAGCATTTTTCCCTTATTTGTAAACCATCAAACTAGTCTCCCACCAAATTTCAGAAATTAAAATTGGTTGAATCAATTGAAATTGGTAAAAATGCATCTCTAATTCATTTTCGAACGGCACCTAGAATACTCACTTAAAAATCATTATTTGCATCTTAAAAATCCTATCTTCGAATAAGAATTCAAGTTATATGATTGAAGTAGCCATTTAAAACATTCGAATTTAACCATTGATTTCCTTTTCACTGTAAAATGCCATTTTCACAATATTCATTCAATCGTTAAACTTGTGATCATTTTTAAAATTTATATTGCCACCTTACAATCACTTTTTATTTTGAGATTAAGGCTTAATATGGGTTGGTTTGGGTAGTATGAATTTTTCTTGAGTTTTAGCTACCCTGTTACTAAACAGAAACTCATCTGTTCTTAGATAAGCATACACATCTCATTACACACATATATATTCACACACATTTATATTCGAATCAGAGATGTACAAGCCACATATGCTCATTTCTAAAAATTTAAAACAAGTGTTACTCACCTTGAAAAATGAAGAACAGAGAAGAAGCTTAGCTTATGCCTAGAACTTCCATGCTTGATTTGTTTAAAGCTTCCAGGTTGAAGATCTTTGAACTTTCTGTTTTGATTTTTTTTTTTTCATTTCTGGTTTTGTTTGATGATGACATTACTCAGTTTTCTTTTACTCAGTTTTCCTTAGCCAAGAATAAACGAATTTGAAATGGAGTTGATATATATAAAAGTGAAGTTGATTATTTGTTTATACAAAGCAGGTACAAGTGTTCATATTTTTATCAGAGATTTTTATTTGCTTATGGGGGCTGATCTGTTGCACGCATCAATATTGTATGCTAAGATGTCTTTGCATTAATTAAGTTGTACAAGGTGATATAAATGCTTGTACCTTATTTTACTTGCTCTACCTTCATTTCGGCTGAGATGTGTTGGAGGATATTGATGTTTTCTATACTTGCATAGGTATTTTGTTTTACCAGCCTACATACTTATACAATACATATTTGAATGTACACTTGTTGTCTCTTCATTTGTAAGCTTATACACATCTATTTGTTTACTTTCTTGAATGTAAGCACCTGAGTAACTTTTATCTTTTCTTTTGTCTTTGTAATAAATAAATTTTTATTTTAAACTTGATGTAGATTTTATCTAAATGTTACGTTTTATTTTTATAGTTCATCTCTTATTTATTTATACTTTAAATTCAAGTCAAATATATATCTATATATTTATTATTTTCAAATTCACTCGTATATGCCCAAATACATATATACACACATATAAAATATTTTTAAATTTGAAATGATTTATATAGAATATATTAGAATCCGGGGAAACTCGCTCCATTTTATCAATTTAACTTTACAATTTTTATTCAAAAACTGAATTAATTATCAATTTAAATATTTATAAAATTCGGGGTCGTTACAGACTTCCCCCCTTAAAAGAATTTCGTCCTCGAAATTACCAAGGAGACACAAAGATAGATGAAGAACAATTCATCAAATCAACTGAACATTTATTCTGCATTTGGCTTACCAGATCGGAATATCAATAACAGATACAAGAACGAATCTGTCTTAACAATTCACAAGATACTCGGGTTATCCAGATTTACGAAATATGCAGTGACGTTGGTTAGTTCGAAGTGATAACTAACCATTCGTAGAATATATCCGGACCCAAAGAATAGATAGATATGTGGATACAATTTCAAAACTTTTAGTTCAGAACTAAAATATACCTTTCAACCATAGCAAACAAAGCAATCAATTCATCCAAACAAACAGTTTTGGTCAATTCTGGAGTTTATGTCCCATATTTATATATCGAATCTCCTTCCTGAATCTACCAGGAACTATCGAAGAATTGAGAAAAGAGGCTGAACAAAAGAGATTGATAGAGAAAAGATTGCTTCCTCGTTGTTACAGAGTATTGATCATTTACAGTCGTATTCCCCTGTCCCCTATCTCATCCTCTTCTCGCACTCATACTTACTATCAGTAGATAGCAAGAGAATTTACTGAGGCATACGGACGGATATCTTAGAGATTACTCATTCTAGAGTTTACTTCACTCTATCTCTAATGAGCTACTTAACGTGTTATACTCCTGAGCTAAAGTTCAACCTTAGCTCTGATACCAAATGTAACGACTCGGGTTTTGCCCGCCCGAAAATCAACATCCGTACTTCACATTGTACTAGAATGCCGCAGATTCGACCGTTCAAATCCGATTCGCCGGAGCTATAACACAATTAAGTAAATAACACAGCGGAAGAAAAGAATAATACAGTGATATATAATATCTGATACAACAGAGTGATACAATGAATATCAATATACATCAGAGATATGATACAAGAAATAGCAGCGGAAAAGAAAAGATAACAACAGCAGCGGAACAATATCAATAGAAGTGATAACTCCAAAATGATCTTCAGACAAGAATGAATCCACAACTCCAAGATAAGCAACGTCAGTCCATGAACTTCAAGAACTGACTAGCTCCAGATAATCTACCAAACCTGAATATCTGAGAAAACCCAACTCTAGACTGCCCGTGTGGAAAATAGTGGGCACCCAGAGTTTAGGAAGGGAACAATAAACTCCGGATCAGTCATGGGACTGGTGTGAGCAACAAAAACAGTTTATCTTTAAAACAACACAAAAGAACTTTAAACATTGAAACCCGCAATGCTTTTCGAAAATGAAACTACCATAAGGCCTCCCGCTACACACACAATGCAATCGCAGAATTGGAGGAGATTTCTCCTTATGATAGTCAAAAATGCTTACTACGCAAAATCATTCGATATTATTATCATTAGTGCATAGTGTCGAAAACCATTTCGAAAATATAATATAAATCTTAGCCAGCATACAACATATCATCGTATGCCTACTATAGCTACTACGTTCAATAGCAGGTTACCGCCACATTCCATAGCAGGTAATACAACTAAAAACCGTACAGGGTTCGTATTGTTTCTTTGGATTTCCAACAAATGATCAGGCTAAGGAACTTCCTTACCGAAATAGAAACGCCTCTGGAAAGACGCCCCGAATCCTAACCGGATCTCCGCAAACAAAAGGCCGACGCTACCTCACGCTCTAACCGAGCTATAACTAGGTAACTAACACACGAGTCATGTCATTCCCCGGTCGTCACCGACCTTTATCCGAGACGTCTCGATCATAAAGCAACAACCACAAAGTATAATAACTGTGCAGCATCCACATAGGTAAAATATCTGGGCTCCATACCATGATATCACCTTTTATCCAGAAGGAAATGACATACCCTAGGGGCGCTACCCCTACAAACCTTTGTCGCAACATTCCTGTTTCGACCATTACCGGGTTGTGAGGCTCGACGAAGTCTCGTCCACAAAACTACGCTTCTTCACAAAGCACGCTTTTTCACAAAGCAACGCTTTGACCAACAAATGATCAGCAGCACTTCGTATGCCACATTACCAAATTGGGAATGTATCACTAGTGACCATCAACTACATAACCTCTGAGCTCGTACGTCTCAGAGAAGGGTGTTAAGCTAAGAGAATAAATTCTCCGCCACCAACAGAAATATATTTGATAGAAACCAGCTTTACATCTCAAAGTGTAACGTCAGACACACATCCATACAAGTCTGTTCCGGGTTCGAACAGAACCGAAGGCACTTCCGAAGAAGCCCTTGCAAATCCGGGTATTCACAATCTCGATCGGACTTCCCATCACTTAAGAAATCTCTATACCGGCGCGACTCAGTGCAGAGACAATCGATAGGTCATCCTATCATTCTCGCAAATACCCGGTCTTCACCACCGTTCTTCAAATGCGATCCATATCGACGTATCCCTATTCGGAATGGGTTATATGACACAAAGGTCCTCTCCCGGCTAAACCGAATAACGAGCGCAATTAAAAATCATATGGATACTGGGGTCTCAATTAAATCACAGCTTAAAGCTAAAAACTTTTCATTCGAATGGTAAAACAAATTACCATTTCCAATCTTTTAAACAAAAAGATTCAATTCACAAAGTTTACCCCGTTCACAAAGATTCATTCATAGATTTTCAAATCGATTTCCATTTCAATCTGATTAACTCGTTAAATCTTTAAATCAAGATTTAACTTATAGCTTTCAAAACTCGTTTCCAAAGATTCATTCATAGCCTTTCAAAACAATTCCATTTCAAGTTAGATTAACTCGTTCGGTCTTTGAAATCAAAGACTCATTTCATAGTTTTCAAAACATTTCAATTCTATTTCAAACTTGAAACCGTTCAACATAATTTGGAAATCCTTTCTTAAAATGAAAGCTATTATTATTTGAAAACAAATAATTTCGTTTTCAGAAAAATCCAGTTATATTTACACGAGTCAAAACCCTTGAATTAAATTCAAATTCCCAAATCAATACTTTTAAAATGGTTTAACCCATATATAACTTGTATAGCATCTTTAATCCTTAGTTTCAAATCCTAGAATTCAATTTCAAACTTGAATTCAAATTTAAATCAAATTATTTAAATTTCAAAACTCGATTAAGTTATTCGAAATAACTTTTATCTTTGAAATCCCATTTCAAAAGCTTTTCATATTAAACCCCAATTTCCAATTTCAAAATCAATTGAAATCAAAATTTCAATTTCAAAAATATTGAATTTAAATCATCTGTGATTTAACCGATTTCCTCGTGAAATCCATTTGTGTGTGTAAGAGTGTGGTCCAGGGGTTTTACACACAATAGTGCAACATCAATCATCACAGATATATCGATAAGCGGTATAATCCACAACGCTTATCTTCATTCACAGATTCATAGATAAAATAAATTTATCGGTTACAAAGATTCATCATTACAATTCGATGTGGGTTTCGGATAACCAACTGGAATCCGACTCCCTGTCGCATCGAAATTCAAGTGTCGTTTACGGGTCAAGGGTTTTCATATTCACATAGTAATATATCACAGCAACAGAAATATATCACAGATAATCAATTACAGATCACAACATAAATCAGGATATATCACAAAGCATCATATATCAGGGATATCAAACAATCAAGTCATCCAATAGAATCCAAATATCCCTAAGTAAGATAATTTAATTATCTGATAAATTTAAATCGGATGTATCAATTACTAATCCGGTTAATTATCATAATTCAATTACAAATTATTTGAAAATCTTTCTTTCAAATTTATTAGTTAACCCTTAATTATTAACTAATCATTCTTAAATCAATGAATCAATTAATCTTTAATTATTAAATTAATCTTAATTAATTGCCATTATTAATTAATCCTTTGATTTATTAACAAATAATTAATTCACATTTTAAATTATCATTTAATTAATTACATTCAGTAATTATTCATTCATTACTTCTCTAAGTAATTTTATTTTCAAAATCGTCAAGTGATTATTAGTTTAAACTTAAGTAATTAACTTGAACATTTTCAGTCCCTTTATAAAACTAACTTTTAAAACCTTTAAATTTGCAAATTAAAGCCATTCTTTGTTATGAAGGGATTTAAATCAAATCCCCTACAATTTCAAATATCTACTTATTTAAAGTATTTAAATTTTATAACTTTCTTTATTTCAAAAACCTGTAATTTTAAACTTTCAATTTAGTAGATATCTTTACATTGGTTACAATTTTAAAACTTAACAATTTGAAAACTGTTAAAAACTGAGGAAACTAATCTTACTCGAAATCCCCATATTCTACTTCGAGTAAAATATAAAACTACCCGGACCAAACTAAAATATACTCGGTGAATTCTCGAGGGTTACTCGTCACTTCCCTGAGTACCCGTTCCTTCCCCCTTTCCCTTCCAAATCTCTGTTTTTTTTCTCTTTTAACTTTAAAGTTTTAAAACCTGATAGCTCCATTTTCAAACGACTCGTACCCACGCAACTACTCAAACAGCTCTCAAAATCCCCGATCATTTCACTCGAATGCTTCGAGTTTCTCTCCAGAAACCACGCGATAAAGCTCGTCTTTCCCAAACCATCCAGATACACAGATTCACGTGCACGTGCACCATCGCCGGAGTTATCTCCGACCAGTGACGAACTTCCAGGCATATCACTCGTCAACGCTACAACCAAATTCAAACACCAGATCCCTCGATCGAGCCCCCCAACAAAATCGAGCCACTCAAAAGACAAGAACACAGGACCACCACCAGAAACTTCCTGGAACTCTCAACTTCGACCACGAGCACCCCTGTAATTCCGGCTATTCCCTCCCTAGCTTCTACGCCACCTTTCCTCTGAGTTTCGTACAACTCGACTCAACAGGGAAGAAGCAACACGCGAATTCCCAGACTCGACTAAACACAGTTCGAAACCCTACTTTTGAATCATCCCACAAATCCTTGCATTAGAAAATTTTCCTAGCATTTTTCCCTTATTTGTAAACCATCAAACTAGTCTCCCACCAAATTTCAGAAATTAAAATTGGTTGAATCAATTGAAATTGGTAAAAATGCATCTCTAATTCATTTTCGAACGGCACCTAGAATACTCACTTAAAAATCATTATTTGCATCTTAAAAATCCTATCTTCGAATAAGAATTCAAGTTATATGATTGAAGTAGCCATTTAAAACATTCGAATTTAACCATTGATTTCCTTTTCACTGTAAAATGCCATTTTCACAATATTCATTCAATCGTTAAACTTGTGATCATTTTTAAAATTTATATTGCCACCTTACAATCACTTTTTATTTTGAGATTAAGGCTTAATATGGGTTGGTTTGGGTAGTATGAATTTTTCTTGAGTTTTAGCTACCCTGTTACTAAACAGAAACTCATCTGTTCTTAGATAAGCATACACATCTCATTACACACATATATATTCACACACATTTATATTCGAATCAGAGATGTACAAGCCACATATGCTCATTTCTAAAAATTTAAAACAAGTGTTACTCACCTTGAAAAATGAAGAACAGAGAAGAAGCTTAGCTTATGCCTAGAACTTCCATGCTTGATTTGTTTAAAGCTTCCAGGTTGAAGATCTTTGAACTTTCTGTTTTGATTTTTTTTTTTTCATTTCTGGTTTTGTTTGATGATGACATTACTCAGTTTTCTTTTACTCAGTTTTCCTTAGCCAAGAATAAACGAATTTGAAATGGAGTTGATATATATAAAAGTGAAGTTGATTATTTGTTTATACAAAGCAGGTACAAGTGTTCATATTTTTATCAGAGATTTTTATTTGCTTATGGGGGCTGATCTGTTGCACGCATCAATATTGTATGCTAAGATGTCTTTGCATTAATTAAGTTGTACAAGGTGATATAAATGCTTGTACCTTATTTTACTTGCTCTACCTTCATTTCGGCTGAGATGTGTTGGAGGATATTGATGTTTTCTATACTTGCATAGGTATTTTGTTTTACCAGCCTACATACTTATACAATACATATTTGAATGTACACTTGTTGTCTCTTCATTTGTAAGCTTATACACATCTATTTGTTTACTTTCTTGAATGTAAGCACCTGAGTAACTTTTATCTTTTCTTTTGTCTTTGTAATAAATAAATTTTTATTTTAAACTTGATGTAGATTTTATCTAAATGTTACGTTTTATTTTTATAGTTCATCTCTTATTTATTTATACTTTAAATTCAAGTCAAATATATATCTATATATTTATTATTTTCAAATTCACTCGTATATGCCCAAATACATATATACACACATATAAAATATTTTTAAATTTGAAATGATTTATATAGAATATATTAGAATCCGGGGAAACTCGCTCCATTTTATCAATTTAACTTTACAATTTTTATTCAAAAACTGAATTAATTATCAATTTAAATATTTATAAAATTCGGGGTCGTTACAAACCAAGTCTCGTATACTTATTACATTTCTGATACTTTCATCTCACGCTATCCCCTGGACAGGAGTGAAGCTGATAGGTTAGAGCTCTATTGCTCAGATCCCTACTCAAACATCAGTCTTAACTCCCACTGATAGACAAGCCTACTTCATCGGTTTTTAGTGCTATGTATATGACCAATGTTTCCCATAAATGAGTAAACATACAAAGCGCGATCAAGTCATACAAAGCACGATTAAGTCACATAAGCGACTTCTAATCCCTTTTTTGTTTAGTTAATCTTTTATTAATTAAAACCTCTTTTATTTGTAAAACTTCTTTTATCTAATAACACCTGATTTTTGAATTTCTACTATTTATTTGTACTCTTTTCAATACTTCAAAAAGTATTCATATATGTAACGGCCCGTAATTTTATCATTTTGATTTGGAATATTTAATTAATTTTAAATATCCGAATATAGGTTTATTAAACATTAATAATCATGTTTTATATGATAAATAGCAATGGTGATTTTTTTTGGAAAAATGTTAACAACATATATTCTTTAGAAAAAATATTGATAATTTGACCGAAAACCATTTTATCGATGAACAGCTTTTTAACCATCAAAAGTCGCACATGATTTTTTTACATACACTTATTTAACAATTTAAACAAAAATAAGAAATAAGAATATATTTCCATTTTTGCAAATAAAATTATTATGATATCATCGATGATGCCATCATATTCATAAATGAGCATATTAAGAAATTTTTAGTATTTTGGATATTTAAATATCCAAATAATTATTTTAAATGATGAATAATCCATTTTAACTATTTTATAGTGATAATAATTTATTTATAATAGTTTTATAAATGTATAAACTTGATTTATAAAGATATGCAAATTTCATCGCGCTTTGGCAGTTTAACGGCAAGATTTTGCAACACTTGTTTAAATATTGATTTATATAGTTTAGTAATTCAAATGAGCACATTTTAATTATTCTAAGATAATAAAAAAATATTTTCAAGATTTGTTTATATATATATATATATAGTTTAACTGGAAAGTAAAAATATGATTGGAATTCGGATTCCGAATTTTCAACGGTTTATCAAACAGAAGTTATAATCGAATGTTGCACAATGGTTTGTCAAATGAGACATATATGTGCATATATACATGCACATAACATGTAAAAACATATAAGAAGTTACCATGTGCATTTACACATTTACCTTAAGTAAAAAAAATATATATCAAGATATTTTCAAAACAAAATCAAAGCAAATCATGACTTATCTCAAAGAATATGCCAAGATGTGATGGTGGTGATATGGGGGTGGGGGGAGCACAGCTATGAGTGATGGGAGAGGTTGTGATGATGATGTTGGAGATATTTTACATTTTACTTAAGTGTTAAGCTTCCAAAATGCTATAAATAGCACCCTACCCCCTCACTTATTCTCATACCAATACTCTTCTTCTTCTTCCTTCTTCTCGAGCTCCTTAATGCTCTTTAATGGCATTCTTATCTTAGAGAAGTAATGAAGAAAAATAATGGTAAAAGAAAGTAAAATAGTTCCATATGTAAATAAAGTCAATTCACTTAAAAACCAAGACAAAAACACTCCCCTCCTCTCTATAAGTGCACGACCCCCTTATGCACCACCATGATGGCCGAGCGGCAACCATTTCCAAGGTATGGCCAAGCTTTCCTAGAGGCAGAGTGGAGATCTAGTGGCTCCGGGGTAAAGAAAAGAGAAGAAAGTGCTGCCGGAGTACCGTCGGAATCAATTCAGGAAGCATCAAAAAAAGTTTGGCGGAGTGGAAATCATTAATGAGTACTTGATTTACATACACCTTAAAATATTTAGAAAATAATGGTATGCATGTTTAGTTAGTAAATTAATTTTCTTGGATGATTAATATGTTTGAATATTAGTTGATTATGTGGTTGATATCTCGGTGTGATAAATAAAAAAATAATGAGAAAATCATATTATCAAAATAGAAATGGTTAACTAATTAACCATAGTTAATTCATGGAAAATAAATCCATATTAGTATGTGTATGGAGTTTATTAAGCCTCTTTATCATTTTGAATTTAAAAGAAAAGTTATTTGGATGGTTTAAAATAGAAAAGATATCACTTTGAAATTTATTTAAAAAGAGGAGTTTTGATTCATTTTGGAAAAATAAATTACAATGTTTGATTTGGAAATTGAGAATTTGAAAAGTTGAAATTTCATATAAGATATCATATGAGAATTTTATAAATGGATCTTAAAATAAAAAGATAGTAAATTGAATATTATAATAATATAATGTGAGTTTTTATATGAATAATATAATATATTTTAAGTTATAATAATATAATATGGAATAAAAATGAAGTTTTTATATGAAAAATATTGTCCCAAAATAATTTAAAATGGTTTAAAATGATTTATTATGATTTCAAAATAGTTTAAAACTGTATCGGACAAGTTTCACAAAATTTGACTAAAATGGTAAAAATAAGCTATCGCGTTTTAGCATTTCGCGATTTCACGACTCAAAAAATTAACGAAGGTGTAGGGTGGATTATAAATCGGAATTCTTTGAAATAAGAATTTTTGGACCCTTGGGTTTATATTTTTGAAATAAAAAAGAAAAATAGAGATTTCATTTAGTAGAATTTGAGACATGTCCAAATTAAGTTTTAAAAAACGTCGCGTTTTGGCAGTTGGGAAACCAAAATGGTAAATTCTTTAAAAATGGATACCTTTAATCTTTAAAATTATGAAATAAATTCCATAAATATGTTTAAATGTTTTAAAAGGGATTTAAGTTATAAAAATAGACTCATATGAAATGAGAAAAGTGGTTGATCAAAGAAGCTTTAAAAATACTATTCATAGCTGTTTTTGCGACGGTTTTGGTAACTTTTGAAAATCAACATTTTAGCTTAATTATTCTCCCCAATCATTTTAATAACCTTTTCAAACGAATAATTAAGTAATTTGAATGTGATTTGGAAGTTATACAATTATTTTGAAGGAGTTTAAAATAAATGGTTAAAAGGAAATTGTTTATAAAACTTGGGTTTTTCTTCACGAATCTTTTGTAAATGTTTTTCAAATAATTAATCAAGTATTCTAAAGGCAATTAAGAAGTTTGAAAAATATTAAGGTTAGAGTCAATCAAATAACTTGACTGTCTTATGGATGACAGAGAAATAGTCTCTAGGCTTGAGTTTGCAAAACCATTTTCCTGCTCTCCCTAACTATCCAGACTGGCCCGACGGAGGGGATAACTAATTTGATTTACTCAGACTGCATCTTTCTAAGATAAGAGAAAAGGAGATTTGGAGTTTTCCAAAGGGTAAATGAGATTTTAAAATAATAAAGACTTTGGAAGCATAGAAAACATTCTAGTTAAACTCTGTGTTAAATTCCGAGAAGAGAACTTGTACTACTCATGTGAATTTAAAAAGTGATTTCACCGTTATTCGAACGAATAGTATGGGTTGGATATGAAACTTACTATTTAGTGTAATTAGTCTAATTTCTATGGTTCCCTTTTTACTCAATACTAACTGGTTTGGGTTTACAGTAAACGATGTCTTAAATAACATTGTTTTTGACCCATTAAAGATATGTTTTGAAACTATGAAATCTTCATTATGATTTTAATATACTATAGAATATGGAAATATTTTTCCTAAGTAATTAAAGAAAAATGATTTAGTATTTTCGAAGATGAAAAAGGGTTTTAATTTACTAAAGGATTTGATAAAAAAACTTAATGATTCCATGTACTCTTGAAAAGATAAATGAATAATTCAAAAGAATATATCTTTGAAAGATATTTGATTTGATAAAAAAGATAAATTGATTGGATGTTGTTTGATAATCACCTGTATAATTGACATTTCTTATCATTGATTGGGTCGAAGAGACCGTGATCGGATTTGGATGATTCCTATCCGAAAACCACTTCGAGCCAACATATGTGTTCAAAAGTGAAGACATGTTGAAGACGATGATTTTTGAAGATGGAGATCTTCATAATATAGGGTTTCTTGCCACTAACCTCTAGGGTAGTTCACATATTATATATATGATGGTAGTAGTGCCTTCTTTCTGAAAATTTTTGATTTGCAAGGACTACTTGCTACTAATCCTAAGGGTAATTCCCAAACGAGATTTAGTAGAAGGAGTGCCTTCGGTTTGTCCTTCACCTAGATAACTTGTATGGAGGAATGCCTAACATTGCATTTCTAAGACCACGTACATTAGTTTTTACAAACGTACGTCTGTTTGGTTGTGTATGAGGTAACCCCTCTTATACTTAACACCATTCCGTGAGGCGTATGAACTCGGGGGTTATACTTTTATGGAAATAAATAGTGTATTGTTAGAAATGGCAATATGGCATTCTAAGTGCAATTTTCTTTGTGAAAATAAAAGCGTGGCTTTGTGGAAAGAAAATCGTGGCTTTGTGGAAAATAGAGCATAGCCTCACGCATCTCACATCTCGGAGATGATACGAGTAATTATGTGGTCTGCAGGACATGTTTCGGGATATCAGTTTTATTGTGGATAGAGGAGTCTAGTATCTAGACCCTCAACGGTTTAAATGGATAGGTATTGGAGGCTCGACTGAGAAAGAGCAATGCCACCGTGATAAGCTATTTCATAGTATTATAACAATTTAGTATGTAGGGTTACTTATGACAAGTGAATAGTCACCGGGGACTAGGATTGTTATGCATGGATTCTGCATCAGAGGAAATGGCCACAAGTTCCCTATCCTATTGGAAATCCAATTCCAATATGAGCTTTACGGTTTTGGTTGTTTTCCCAAAATAGCTATATTGTTTTGCAAACATTTCAACTACCCCTTTGGTATCATATACACCGTTTGACATCGTCCAAGTATTAATACCTACTTTGTATATATATTTATTTGAGAAGTGTTTCCAAACCAATGTTGTTAATGACCCTGAGGGTGATTCCAAAATGGGTATAGTGGAAATAGTGCCTTCAAACTTCGTACATCTCCTAAACGACTTATATGAATGAATGCTGACATTATATCAACATCTGGCGAAGGCAATGTAGCATTCCAAGTGGCAATGCTATAATAAAAGTAAATGTAGCCTCAGGCATCATCAACCGGGAATGACTATAACAGGGGAGATGCAGCAAGGCTAGGTGGGTCACTCCCATTAGGGTATGATCACTCCCATCTAGATATCTACTCATGTATGCTTCAGTACGGTTGCTGATCCCAACTGAGGGGTGGTCATATTCGATACTATCCAGTAAATGGTAGGCCATTCTTATGTTGGCAGGAGTCGATAGGTTCGACCTCAGCTACACAAATCTTGAGGTGTACTATGATGGGCGGTACCCCAGTAGCCCAGTCATTGCATGGAATCCATTTCCCAATAAGTGTCTTCGGTCTTAGTTGTATATCTATTATGCTGGAATTTAATTAATGTAACAATTTGGACAATGTTAATTATTTATTTGAAAAACTAGACATTATGATAATATCACTGGATTTCTATATAAAGTATTTTCGTCATTGAAAGGTAAAAATCCGTCCATGTTTATGATGTTGATTCATGAGTTTTGATTCATGACACAAGCTTCAGAGATCGTACGACGAGAATACTATACAAAAGCGACAAAAAGGAAAATAACCATATATTTCACACTACAAAGGAGACAAGACTACAATCTAGATATTAGTATGAATATTTTATTTCATTGAGTCTTAGAATATTGTTAAAATCATTCCTCAAGTAGTCACACATACACACAAATTGATTTATACAAAAATAAGTGTACACTGTGCAAATAACAGCAGGTCGGCCGACCGACCAGGATCTTCGGCCGACCGACTCTGTGACCAGTGCATAGATATGCACCATTTTATTTATATCTGTAAACTTAGCTGACCAGCCCAGGTTTCTCGGTCAACCGACCAGAACATAACGGCTAGTTTTCTGAAGAGGTGCAATTGTTCATGAAGAGGAATGTTCTTTAATCCAACAGATATGAACACAACTCTTGATTGAAACTCTTCATGAAAGATTGTAACTATTCTACAACTATATAAACATGTTCATTTCACTTCTACAATCACCGATTCTTGTTTATAATTCTGAAATCTATTCTCTATTTATTTCTGCAAATAAAAGCGTTCATTCTTATTCAATATCACTAGAATCCTTGATTTAATTCATATGCTTCGATTCTACGTGATTATCTTCCTTCTAAATCTTCACACACATATATACTCTTGAGGATTTGATTATAGGAAAGTTGTACTATCAAAAGACAATCAGTGTTATTCAGAACACATTCGTCAACAAACTATTTGTATTAAGTTGAAGTCCTCTTCGGCTGTTGAGGCGGAAAAATTCCTGTTCGGCTGCTCAGGTGTCGTATACCTATTCCTCCGGGTTAAGTGAGGGGTTTAGTTTAAATCCAGAGGGTATTCTGGGACTGGACATAGAACGGGAAGTTCGAACCAGTATAAAAATTCCTGGTGTGCTTACTTTAATTTTTATTTTTACTGCTATTATCAATTTTCGCATTTATATACCATATTACACGATCCTTAGTACTGCATGTACACTTTCATTTGGTATCAGAGCAAGGAAATCCTATAACCGTCACAAAGTTATTTGATATTTATTTCTAGTAATATGGCAACAACACATACTAACGATTTTGACACTAACACTAATACTAGTTTCACAGAAGGTCAATCAACTTCACGACCTCCACTTTTTAATGGTATAAATTATAATTATTGGTCAACTAGAATGAGAATCTATATGCAATCTAGTGGATTTGATATCTGGAATGTTATACAAAGTGAGTACACATCTCCTACTGGAGAATACTCAACTTGGAGTAACACACAAAAACTAGATGCTACATCAAATGCAAAGGCTATGAATATTTTATTTTGTGCATTGGATAGAAATGAATTCAACAGAGTTAGCATGTGCACTTCTGGTTATGATATTTGGAGAACACTTAAGATAACACATGAAGGAACAAACAAAGTTAAATTAAGCAAAATCTCTATGTTGAAAAATCAATTTGAAAATTTCAAAATGAGGCCAAATGAATCTATAAATGACATGTACTCTAGATTTCAAGATATTTATCATGCTTTACTATCACTAGAACAAAAGTTTACTGATTTTGATGTTGTTACAAAAATCTTAAATTCTTTAACGGACGAATGGGAAAGAAAAGTCCTAGCCATTGAAGAAGCAAGTGATTTGTCAACATTAAAACAAGAAGAATTGATTGGTAATTTAATGTCCTACGAAGAAAATTTGCAGGAAAAAAGAAATGGAGCACAAGAAAAGAAAAATGTGGCATTCTAAGCAGAAAAAGATGATTCCGACTCAAATAATGAAGATATGGCAATGATCGCTAAAAATTTCAAAAAGTTTTTGAAATTCAACAGAAACAAATTCAAGGGAAACAAAAATAATTCCAACAACAATTCCAATAGCAACAAACCATCATCTTCAGCAATGGAATGTTATGAATGTCATAAGAAAGGACACATGAAGAAGGATTGTCCAAAGCGTAAAAAGAATAATTTCAAGAAGAACAAAACCAAACGAAAAGCTTTTTCAGTCACTTGGGACGACACTGACTCATCATCCTCGTCAGAGAGTGAAAGTGATAATGAACAAGCAAATGTGTGCTTCATGGCTTCGTCAGACGATGTACCAAATAAGAAGAGAGGAAAATGGATTTTAGATAGCGGTTGCTCAAAACACATGACTGGAAACAAAGAAATGTTGTCTAACATTATATACTCAAATGGAGGAGCAGTCACCTTTGGTGATAACTCAAAAGGATATATCATTGGCAAAGGCGATGTCAGTAGCAATGGTACCTCTAATTTACCTCTCATTACTGATGTTTTATTAGTCAAAAATTTAAAACATAATTTATTGAGTATTAGTCAGCTATGTGATAAAGGTTTTAATATAACTTTTTCAGAAAATAAATGTAATATTTTCGATAAAAATCATAACACTATTTTTGAAGGAAAAAGAGATAAAAACATTTATATCTTAAATATGAATGTTAATAATAATTCAATTTGTGCTTAGTAGCTAAAGAAAACGATTCTTGTCTTTGGCACAAAAGATTTTGTCACATCAATTTTAATACTATCAACAAACTAGCTAAAAACAAATTAGTTAAAGGATTACCCAATATAAAATTCGAAACTAATATATTTTGTGATGCATGTAAATTAGGAAAATTAACAAAATCTTCTTTTAAATCAAAGAAAGTAATATCTACAGAACAACCACATGAACTTTTACACATGGATCGTTTTGGTCCAACTCAATTGCAGTCTATTAATCATAATAGATATGTATTTGTTATTGTAGATGATTTTTCTAGATATACTTGGATTTTCTTTTTGAAAAATAAAAGTGATACTTTTGATAATTTTAAAGTTTTTGTTAAAAGAATCCAAAATATTAAAAGTTTGAAAATTAAAAATATAAGAAGTGATCATGGAGGAGAATTTGAAAATGAAGCTTTTGAACAATTTTTTAACAAGAAAGGTATTAATCATAATTTTTCGTTTCCTAGAACACCACAACAAAATGGAGTCGTAGAAAGGAAAAATAGAACATTACAAGAATGTGCAAGAACTTTATTAAATGGAACCACTTTATCGAAACACTTTTGGGCAGAAGCTGTAGCTACTGCTTGTTATGTATTAAATCGTGTTTCTATTCGACCTTAACTAAGAATACTCCATATAAACTTCTAAATGGAAGAAAACCAAATATTTCATATTTTAAAGTTTTTGGTTCAAAATGTTTTATTTTGAACACTAAAGACCAGCTAGGCAAATTCGATCCAAAATCCGATGAAGGAATATTCGTTGGATATTCGGAACGAAGCAAGGATTATTGAATTTATAATAAACGAACTCAAATTATTGAAGAAAGCCTACATGTTTCATTTGACGAAAATTTTAAATACATAAATCCAAATGTTACTATTGATTCTGATGATGAAACTACTCAGAATGAAAATAGCAATACTAAAAAAAAATTCGTTAATGATCATGATATTACTGAAAATGAGAATATTACTCCTAATATAATAAAATCTCCACCTAGAATTTTACGAGATCATCCTGTGCAAAATATAATTGGAGAAGTTAATACGAATGTTAAAACCAGACATCAATTAAATCAAGTTGGTCATGTAGCTTTTCTCTCTAACATAGAACCTAAGAATATAAAAGAAGCCTCAACTGATGACTACTGGATTCTTGCCATGCAAGAAGAACTAAATCAATTCGAACGAAACGAAATTTGGGAACTCGTTCCTAGACCTAGTGATCAATCAGTCATCGGTACTAAATGGGTTTTCAAAAATAAAGCAGATGAACTAGGAAATATAACCAGGAATAAAGCTAGATTAGTTGCACAAGGATATAATCAAGAAGAAGGAATTGATTACAAAGAAACGTTTGCTCCAGTCGCCCGACTTGAAGCAATACGAATCTTATTAGCTTTCGCGTGTTTTCATAATTTTAAACTTTATCAAATGGATGTTAAAAGTGCATTTTTAAATGGATACATAAAAGAAAATGTTTTTGTTGAACAACCACCTCTTTTTAATCATGAAAATTTCTAGATCATGTTTATAAACTCAAAAAGGCGTTATACGGTTTAAAACAAGCACCACGTGCTTGGTATGATCGTCTTAAAAGCTATTTACTAGAATCTGGTTTTGAAATTGGTAAAGTAGATCAAACTCTTTTTATTAAGAAAACTAATAAAGATATTTTAATAATTCAAATATATGTTGATGATATTATTTTTGGCTCGACAAATAAAATATTATGTCAGGAATTTTCGACTATAATGACAAATGAATTTGAAATGTCTCATATGGGAGAATTGTCATATTTTCTTGGATTACAAATTAAACAATTTGAAAATGGAATTTTTATTAATCAAGAAAAATATTGTTATAATTTAATTAAACGATTCGGTCTGGAAAACACTGCTGCCAAATCAACTCCTATGAGCACAACGATTCATCTCGATAGAGATGAGGATGGCAAAAGTGTTGATCAAAAACTATATCGTAGTATGATTGGATCTTTACTATATTTGATAGCAAGTCGACCCGATATTATGATGAGTGTTTGTTTATGTGCTCGATTTCAAGCAAATCCCAAAGAGTCACATATGAGAGCAGTTAAACGCATTATTCATTATCTAACTGAAACCAAAGATTTCGGACTATTTTATCCAAAAGAATGTCCTCTCGAATTAGTCTCCTATAGCGATGCTGTCTTTGGAGGAAGTTGGACGGAACGAAAAAGTACGAGCGGAACGTGTCATTTCATTGGACGTTCTTTAGTCTCTTGGTTTAGTAAGAAACAAAACTGTGTTTCTTTATTGAGGTGTGAAGCAGAATATATATCTGCCGCTTTGGCATGTGCACAAGTCGTATACATGCAACAAACACTACAAGATTTTAATTGTCATCTTGAAAAATCTATAATTTATTGTGATAATACTAGTGCAATAAATCTTTCTAAAAATCCTGTCAATCACTCACGAACAAAACACATTGATATTCGTCATCACTTTCTTCATGATTGTTTGGAAAAAGGATTAATAAATTTAGAATTTATTAATACTGAAAATCAAATCGCTGACATTTTTACTAAACCACTAAATGAAAATATTTTTATAAAACTTAGACTTGATTTAGGTATAATGTCGTTTAAAGATTTATGAATAAAAATTTGCAAAAATATCGAAAAACAAAAATTGTTTTATTTCTGACCAAAGCGAAACTCGAACTCATGACCTCTAACTTGCTTGTTAAATGCTGTGTTATAGCTACTTGAGCTATGGGTGTTTCTTGTCTCAGTTTTCTTTAAAGTTTGTTCTATCTATTTTGTTTTCAGAAAAACTATTTTTAGTTCTAAACTTACAAATCATACATTTACAAACAGTTTTATTGTTAAAATTCTGTGATTATAGTTAAAATTAGTTTCAACCCACTAATTTTTCAGCAAATAGATGTTTATATATATATACTATGCTTATCTTTTAAAACATATACTAAGAAAATTTTAAAAACAAAACTTGAAAAATGTCTTCAAACAATGACTACTATAACTCTGAAAACTCTCATCTATCATACACATCTCCGGACGATGATGGTTCCGACCGCATCCCTGAAAATGGCCCCTATCCTACCTTTCCCATGCCTAAACATGTTCTAGACTTCTCCTCTCCAGATAAAGACCCCCGACATGGGAGGAAACCATGGGAAGACTCCCATATAGGCTATACGCCTGAAAAGAAAAAAGGGAAGAATACGATGGTAATATCTCCAATCACCAAACAAAAAATTGATGAAATACATCACTACCAACGACAACAAATGGATATGCAACGGGAACTCTACTATGAACAAAAAGTCACGGCAAGACGTTTAAGTTTTCTGGAAAAGATTGCCATGAAAGTTTGTTCATCCAAGAAGGATGATGTTGCTGAACCTACTTATAGACCCTCATCCTCTTCAAACCCTATTCAAACTCCAATAGCTCCAAGATGGCACCTGTAGAAGATGTTCCGTCTCCAAATTCATGGGAACGTAGATTTTAACGAACGGTGGCTAAATGTTTTATATATATATATGTTGTTGTTTTCAATAAGATGTATAAATATAATGATATGATAATATAATTTATATTTCTATAATTTTTTGTTGAAAAACAGCAAAAATATACATTTCTACCAGGGTCGGTCGCCCGGAAAGCCTAAGTCGTCAACCGAACCCTTCCCGAGAATTTCAAAAACACATTTCTAACAGGGTCGGTCGACCGAAGACCCTGAGTCGGTCAGTCGAACCCTTCCTGAGAGTTTCAGCAACTTTCAGATTACCAGTTCGGTCAGCCGACCCAGTGCCTTCGGTCGACCGAACGATATTCTGCCTGTCTTTTACTTCAGATTTATACCCCATCCTTTCACCTTTTAACCTTACCTCTTCAATCTTACTTTCCCAATTACAGTTTTTTAACCTAGCCCCCATTAAAACTTCTCAAATTTTTAATCTTTTCTTCCAAAAACAAATGGCTCCCAAGAAGAAAATATTCGTCCAGAATTTTGGGATTCCGATGATGATGAGGAGTAATCGTATTGTTTTACAATTTAATTTCAAGAATTTGTTTATGAACAATATGTTTTTTATTAAATGTTGTGTACTAAGCAAACATCTTTAATTATTCCTATTTTGGTTTGAAAATGTAATATTTAAAATTCATTGATTCGCATTTCTTTTTCATCTAGTAAGTATTCCTTTTTGTCGATGACAAAGGGGGAGAAATGTATGAAAGCTAACAAATTTTTTGCAGAAGAGTCGCCATATATTCAGGGGAGAATTATAATATAGATAAATTCTACTTCGTCACATAAGTATTGTCATCAATCAAAAAGGGGGAGAATGTTGATTCATGAGTTTTGATTCATGACACAAGCTTCAGAGATCATACGACGAGAATACTATACGAAAGCGACAAAAAGGAGAATAACCATATATTGCACACTACAAAGGAGACAAGACTACAATCTAGATATTAGTATGAATATTTTATTTCATTGAGTCTTAGAATATTGTTAAAATCATTCCTCAAGTAGTCACACATACACACAAATTGATTTATACAAAAATAAGTGTACACTGTGCAAATAACAGCAGGTCGGCCGACCGACCAGAATCTTCAGCTGACCGACTTTGTGTCCAGTGCACAGATATGCACCGTTTTATTTATATCTGTAAACTCAGCTGACCGGCCCAGGTTTCTCGATCAACCGACCAGAACATAACGGCTAGTTTTCTGAAGAGGTGCAATTGTTCATGAAGAGGAATGTTCTTTAATCCAACAGATATGGACACAACTCTTGATTGAAACTCTTCATGAAAGATTGTAACTATTCTACAACTATATAAACATGTTTATTTCACTTCTACAATCACCGATTCTTGTTTATAATTCTGAAATCTATTCTCTATTTATTTCTGCAAATAAAAGCATTCATTCTTATTCAGTATCACTAGAATCCTTGATTTAATTCATATGCTTCGATTCTACGTGATTATCTTCCTTCTAAATCTTCACACACATATATACTCTTGAGGATTTGATTATAGGAAAGTTTTACTATCAAAAGACAGTGTTATTAGAACACATTCGTCAACAAACTATTTGTATTAAGTTGAAGTCTTCTTCGGTTGTTGAGGCGGAAAAATTCATGTTCGGCTGCTCAGGTGTCATATACCTATTCCTCCGGGTTAAGTGAGGGGTTTAGTTTAAATCCAGAGGGTATTCTGGGACTGGACGTAGAACGGGAAGTTCGAACCAGTATAAAAATTCCTGGTGTGCTTACTTTAATTTTTATTTTTACTGCTATTATCAATTTCCGCATTTATATACCATATTACACGATCCTTAGTACTGCACGTACACTTTCATATGAGTCGCATGGTCTTATGAGGTATCCTTGAATTTCAAAGAGTTTTTAAAGTAATAATTCTGATTGTTAAAGTTTTCTCACACCAAACCCATGTCTGGACCGGAGTTTTATTTTCTTTTTCTAAAACTTTGGGCACTCAAATTTTTGTGAGTAGCCAATTGATTCAGGTTTCTTACGATTGCATTTTTGAGGAGCTGGAGCTCGAGCAGGTGGCTTCACCATTAGCTAATTATTCTATTTCTGCTGTATTGTCTATATGATCTATGTATTTTGTATGGAAAGATAGCTATAACTATATTAGTTGAAGGTTGTAATGTAATAACTCTGATGTATTATTATTATGGAAATGACTATGTACTATCCTATGTTATATATTTTATGTTGTTCTGATTCGCGGTGAGATTCTGTGATGTTGTAGTTTCTTCTTATCTTTCATTTTCTTCAACCCTTATTGGGTCATATTTCGGTGCAAGAAACGCAGTTGTTATAAATTTGGTATCAGATCTTAGGTTAAGCGAACATCTAGGCTTTGGGTTAGGGTCAACTTCAAGAGTGTGTATTTGTAATTTTTATTCATATACCTATATATATATAAATATATCTCTGATAGATAGATCAACTTGATAGGTTTGATTAGTACCCTTCTTTCTAGATTTATCTCATCCAAGTTTTAAGATTATCTTACTATGTTCAAGTAGTAAGACATGAGTAACTAAGGCAGATGAGGTAGGGGAGCAGGTACCACTACAACTACAAATAGTCGAACCCCAAATCCTGGAGGAGTTTTGATTGCCAAAGAGGCAGCACTAGAGCAGCCAAGAGTGAATTTCACAACCTTATGCAAGGATTATACCAATCTAGGAGGGAAACAATTTAAAGGAACTGAGTCTATCATGGAAGTGCAAGCTTGGTTGCAATCTTGCGAAAAGATTTTTAAAGGTCTTGGCTTATCCGATGAACAGAAAAGGTTCTTAGCAACATGGCAACTGCAAGAGGGAGCAGCAGCTTGGTGGGACTCCCTTACTACAAATATTCCAGAAGAAGAGTTTTTGTGGGCCTGATTTAAAGAAGACCAATTCTTGCCAACGTTATGAAGGACCGGGATGTACAAGAACTTCATGGATTTGAAGGAGGGGGATCTATTTGTAACAGAATATGGGACGAAGTTCAATGAGCTATCTTGATTTGGACCAGAATTGATCAACACCCAATTAAAGAAAAGCGAGATATTTGTTTTGGGTATGAGAGAAGAGTACCATGAGAGAATATCATGTTAAGAGTACTTTTGTGGATTTAGTTGATATAGCCCTAAGGCACGAGGCCTTGGAAAAGAAGAAGCCTACTCTAGTAGCCCCAACCAATAGGAACGTGAATGGAAACAATTCAAATAAAAGGAAGCTCAATCTAGGAGAGAATAAGGGGAAAAGTTCAAGAATATTAGTTGTTACCTTTGCAAGCAGAAAGGTCATGTTTCAAGGCCTTGTCTGAACCGTGAAGCTCCTAAACAGCAAAGTAGACCCATCTCCCCAATGGTCCTGAAGTCGCTTTGTTTCAATTGTCATCAACTGATCCATATGATTAAAGACTGCCCACTCATGAAGAAGGTGCAGCCAGCTAAGGTGTACGCCATTCAGAATGAACAGTCTACTTAAACGTGTGTGAAGGGAAAAGGTGTTCTTAAAGGTACCTTGCTAATTAATGGTATTTTATGGTATTTTTGTTTGAGCATTATTTTATACAGGTGCCTCTCATAGTTTATCTATTTAGAATCAGTAGATAAATTTCATCTTATTCCAAGTATCATAGAAAACCCTATATTTGTGTCTAACCCTGTGTAGTTAAAGCGCTCGGTGGATTCAATGCGGTAGAGGTGCAAAAAGTCATAGCGGGGATGTAGCGAAGATATAGCGGGATATATCGGATTACTCTAAAATAGCATATAAATCCCATACTTGTTGTTTTTACAAATATATAGATAGTAATTGTGTGAAAAATTAACATTCAATTGAATTATAATTAATACAAAAATAATTTTAAATAAAAATATGTGCAAATGTATTGTAAATGAACGTAAAACTGTTATATAACTTAATTTAATTTAGTAGAATATTAGAGTATTATCATTTCTAAACATATATCAAAAATTCAATGAAATTAATTAATTTCATAATTTTTATAGCGTATAAATATCATTTTTCAATCCAATTTTTTATAGAAGATATAGCGGAAATAGCGAAATATAGCGGAAATAACGGGATATGGCGGAAATAGCGGGGATTAAAGCGGAAAGGCTATATGTTGGGGATATATGGAAAAATCATAGCGGTAGGAATCCGCTATAAGATATATCGGAGTTATAGCGGGGATATAACGGGGGATTAACTGCACAGGTCTAACCTCATAGTTGGTGTAACCCATTTGTATATGATTTATAAGAATGTGCCAATTTCCTACCTTTCTCATCACTTTTCTTGTGACCCATATGTCTTAGACTTTAAAGGATTAGATATTATTCTATGATTAATTGGTTATCAAAGTATGGAGCAATCTTAGAATGCACTGAAAGGACTGTATCTTTAGAAACTAAGTTGGGAAGAATTGCTAAAGTATCATGCAAGAATGCTGGTATTAATATGCGTAGTTTCTTGTATACCCTGGAGTCATCCTAGGATGAGTTAAGTTATGTAGAATCTATTAAGAATTTTCTAGATGTGTTTGAAGAAGTCACTTTCTTACCACCGCACCAGTAGATATAATTCTGCGTTGATTTGGTCCTTGGGGCAAGACCTGTGGTTCAACCAAGAGAAGGATGGCCCCGAAAGAGTGGAATGAATTAGAAAAGAAAACCAATGACTTGTTAAGAAGAGGGTTGATTAGACCCAATCATTCGAGTTGGGGATCAGCTATGGTGTTTGCAGCTAAGTCTGATGGATCTTTAAGGTTGTGCGTAGATTCTAGGGAGTTGAATAAACTGACAATTAGGAACAAGTATCCCTTACCCGCATCGATGATCTTTTTGACCAACTTCATGGAGCTACGGTATTTTCTCAGATGGATCTAGCT
The DNA here is from genome assembly GCA_030737815.1 of Allium fistulosum. Lineage (NCBI taxonomy): Eukaryota > Viridiplantae > Streptophyta > Magnoliopsida > Asparagales > Amaryllidaceae > Allium > Allium fistulosum. Next base: position 1,001,352,694 of record CM060902.1, on the reverse strand, counting down.
ATGGGATTCCATTAGTTGAGGATTGCTGAAGATAGTATACCCTTAACCGTGTTTAGGGGCCCTGACTGTTTCTTTGAGTGGTTGGTTATGCCTTTCGGGCTAACCAACGCACCGACATATTCTTTAGATCTCATGAACCATGTTTTCGGAGATGTTCTTAATAAGTTTGTGTTAGTTTTCATCGATGACATCCTTATCTACTCCAAATCTTAGGAGGAGCATAAGCATCATTGGAAGTGGTGTAAGAAACATTAAGGAGACATGTACTGAAGGTGAAATTTTCTAAGTGGCATTTTCTGAAATCGAAAGTAAGATTCCTAAGACACATTGTGATAGGAGAAGGTATTTTAGTGGATCCAACAAAGGTGGAAGCTGTTCAGGGATGGAAGCGACTGCGAACTCCTACCGAAGTTCGCAGCTTCTTAGGTTTGGCTGGACACTATAGGAGGTTCATTCAAGATTATTCTAAGATTTCCTCCCATTTGACAAAGCTGACTAAGACGGGGGAGAAGTTGATATGGACTCCAAAGTGTGAAGAGGCATTTTTGGAATTGAAGAAGAGATTTACTAGTGCACCAGTTTTAGCTGTTCCAGATGGAAATAGTGGATTCACGGTTTACACGGATGCTTATGGAGTGGGAATAGGTGATGTTTTGATACAGCATGGTAAAGTGATTGCGTATGAAAGCATGCAATTGAAGCCTCATGAGAAGAACTATGCTATGCATGACTTGGAGTTGATGGCTGTTGTCTTTGCATTGAAAATGTGGAGACACTACTTGCTGAGTAAGGATCCTTCTATTTCTCTTAGTTTCTTTCTAATCTTTAGAGATTTTAGGAGTAAATTTTCTTTCTTTAATTAGGTGAAAATTTTTAGCTCTTCACGGATCATAAATCCATGAAGTATCTTTTTACTCAGAAGGATCTGAACCTGAGGCAACAGAGGTGGTTGGAGTTCCTGGCGGCTTATGACTTGGATATTCTTTATACGCCAGAAAAGGCTAATGTGGTGGCGGATGCTTTAAGCAAGAATGTTGTTTTGACTCTTTTGGAGGTTATCCCAACTCTTATAGAAAGAATAGTGAGTAAGAAAAGAGTGGACATAAGGTTGGTGGCAATTATCGGGAAGGTTGAGGAGGGGCAGTGTACAAGTTTTAAGATTGACAGCCGAGGAGTTTTTAGGATGAATGGACGGATCTGTGTACCAAATGTTAACGGTTTTAGGGAGGAAATTATTTCAGAATGTCATCATTCTAAGTTGAGTATCCATCTAGATGTCTCAAAGATGCATAAGGATATGAAGCAGATGTTTTGGTGGAAGGGAATGAAGAGAGATATCTTTATCTTTGTTGGCAGGTGTTCGTGTTGTCAACAAATCAAAGGTGATCATCAAAAGACAGCTGGATTATTACAACCCTTAGAAATAGGAAATGATTCTAATGGATTTTATCGATGTTTACCCGGAACCAAAAAAGTAAACGAAGGAGTATGGGTTATCGTGGATCAGCTAACGAAGAGCGCATATTTTATTCCAATAAAACCAACAAAGACCGCTGCTTCTTTAGCTAAAAATTTTATGAGAGTGATAGTCAGGTTGCATGGAGTTCCTGTAAGTATAGTAAGTGATCAAGACCCCATATTTACTAGTCGATTTTGGGATGCATTGCAAACAACTCTAGGAACAAAGTTGAGCCTAAGCACAGCATACCACCCTCAAACAAATGAACAGACAGAGCGAGTGAATCAGATTCTAGAGGATCTCTTGACAGCGTGTATTCTGGATTTCATAAGAGGATCATCTACATTTAGTTGAGTTCTCCTACAACAATAGCTTCCAAGCAAGCATCGGCATGACACATTATGAAGCCATATATGGAAGACCGTGCAAGTCACCAGCATGTTGGGTTGAGTCGAGAGATTGATTAGTACTTAAGCCGGACATGATCCGAGAAGCTACCGAAAAAGTTGTAGTTATTAAGAAAAGAATGAAGAAGGCCCAAGATGGCCAAAAGAGTTATGCTGGTAAGAGGCGAAGAGATTTGGAATTTGTGGTTGGAGATTTTGTATTCGTAAAGATTTCACCAATAAGAGGAGCTGTTAGACTTAGAAAAGCTGGAAAGTTAGCTTCAAGGTATGTTGGACCTTTTCATATTCTTGAGAGAATCGGATCGCTTGCTTATAGGGTCGAGTTGCCAAAGAGATATGTCGTAGTTCATAATGTGTTCCACGTGTCTCATTTGAGAAAATATGTCCATGACCCATCTTTGATTATGGAGCCATCTATTCATGTGGAATTGGAGATAGAACCGAACCTGACAGTGGTTAGACATCCATTTTATGTTGCCAAAAATATCCAACTCTTTTATTAGTGACCATCATTTAAATTGGCAAAAACACCTTATATAGTATTAGACGATAATGAAATGGAGTAGACAAAGATAACTCCTATGTTATTTTTATTACTCCACTTCTATATCCTTTATTATCGGATTAAAATTCCTAATTCTATCACTATGTAAATTCAGCCATCATTCTCTGCATTTCCTTATACGGGTATGTTCCTTATATCTACCTTATCGGACATTCTTAACCTTCTATTATTTCTATCCTACGTTAATCAAGTGTCTTTTCCATTTGTACAGCCTTTCAAAAAAAAATTAGAAAAAGAACCTCTAATTTTATAAGGTAGAAAAAATCATGCATTTTTCAAAAGGAAAATCTCTTATTAAAAATCTTTGGACCAAAAACTTTTGGCTCAATAAATTTAAATTAAGAACTTTAAGAATGCAAAATTCTTTTAAGTTAGAACTTTCTGACTCAACTATTTATAAATTATAAATTATAAATCCCCAAATTTCCTTGCTCTTTTCAAAATAAGAGCTTCCAAATTTATAAAGTTGAAGAAATCATAAAAACAGGAGAATCCAAAAACGAAGAATCCAAAAGTTGAAAACTTTTAATTCAACAAATTTTAAATTGAAAAGTTAATAATTGTGAACCTTCTTTTTCTTCAACTTTTCAAGTAACTAAAAATCGTCCACCATTTTTCTTTTTAAATGTTTCACCACTTCTTTCTAACTTTTTACAAATGGTAGCTGTCAAAAATCACTTCCTATCAAAAATTTCCAACTTACAAAGCATAAGATTTTCACTTAACAATCTTTTGAAAAAGCTCATTCAAAACTTTCAAGGAGTTTTCAAAAATCTTTTTACCACTTTCTTTCTCAAGGGGTAGGATTAAAATTGGCTTTGATTGTTCTTCTCTTTGAACTCCCTATTCAATCATCTTAAAAATCTAGTTATCTTCTTATGGTGATTAATTTACACCTTCTTATGGAAGCTTGTTTCACTACCATATCCCTAACTTCCGTATGCCCTATAATATCTAATTATTACCTAATATTTATATTTACTACTCTCATAAATATCATTTTGTCTATATTAAATTGTTGCTATCTTAACAGATATTTTCTAAAGACATTTATTTGCTTATTCAACGTTACCTATTTAACTTCTTCCTTGTCTTTCCATGATTACCGTGATAGTCTCCTTAATCTATTTAATTTCTAATGACTCCTCACTTATTGCACATTCATTACCTATTAAATTTTGGAGTTACCATCTTTCCTTTTACAATTCCTATCCTTATTATTTAATATTCTTATAAGGGCCACAATTATAAGGAAGTCTAATTCCAACAAGGAAGTATAGATTCAACTTTATTTATTTTTCCAACTCATAGTTGTTTCTATACCCGCCCCAAAATAGACCTAAATTCCGACCCAAAAAAGGCCCGTCGAAGCTTAGACTCATTCCAAAGCTGGCTGCTGGTTGGTAAAAAATGAAAAATTATACAGAGCTATCTATTTATTCTTTCAGAACTCACAACAGAATGATAAAATATAATAACAATAACAGTACCCATTTATTTCAAAGCATTACAAATGTCATAATACATAATAACAACCGTTACAACATTATGTTCAAACATACATTCATGGGTACAATAGAAAATAAAATGAAAAGATAGATAATAAGTGCGACAAGCTTCACTCTTGCCATCTTCAAGCATCATTAAATCCTTCTTTAACTTGTGTTGTAATGAGGAGGGAGTCAAAACAATAAGTGTTTGGTGAATAGAAATCTCAAGTCTTACTATTTCAGTACTTGGGCAGTATAATTTAAATAAGAACAAGTCTTACGTAACTAAACCATTTAATACTTCATATAAGGAAAGAAGGCGGGTCCTCAAACAACCACTTAATACCTTTCATTCTTGATGCAGGTCTCCTAATCCCATAACCCACAACCAAGGTCATAAATATCTAATAATGCGAGAGAGAGAGAGAGAGAACCCAAGCCACTTAATACCTTTTAAGAAAAAATAGACATAGTTTGACCATTCAAGACCTCAATTGAGGTATGTCCCCACCATTTAATACCTATTCCCAAGAAAAACTCCACATAGGAATCTATTTAGCTGACATTGCACAGAAATCTCTTTAAACACTTAATACTTCCTATTGAAGTGGACCTTTCCGATATATTCTTAATCGTGCATAAACCCAATCCCAACCATTTAATACATCGGTTGGGGAATAGAGGTGGGCTCTCAAACAACCACTTAATACCTTTAGACCCCAAAGTAGGTCCTTTGTATTGACCCATACTCATAATGACGTCTTACATTAGTCCGACTATTCGTAGAAACTGGTAGCCAGATTAGCTGGAAAGATTTACCCTACAGAATTTGGGACTAGCCTCTCTTCATTATAAATACTTATCATAGGAGATGTCTCACACTAGCCTTAAAGTCACACTACTAGTAGCCAGATTTGCTAGGAAGACTTCAATATTCTTTTTGACTGACCTCGTACCCTATGACTTAGCCATAATTTAAATACTCTACATATATATAATACTCATCTCACTATTCCATAATTAAGGCCTAATAAGGAATCTGAACTATTACGCCTTACAACATCAATTACTTTCCTAAAGGGGATTTAATAACAAGCATTACCTAATTAACTACGCAATTATATGTTTATTACGCTAATTAATATATAAATAAATATGCATTTATTATTCTATGTGTGCGGATATTATGCTCTAACTAATGTTAAATGTCAATTCCTTTTTAATCATAATAATAGTAGTCTTTCTTTTCTCTTCCGTTTTACCAATATTGTCCAATATCCATAACAAGGGATTCTAATATCTATAACTAGGAGTCAATTCTCATATCCAAAATTGCAATAAATAGACATGTATATAGAATCTAAATCCAACTTATCTCATATTAAAACTATGGAATAAACCAAAAAGTAAAAATTACAATTTAATCAATTCTACGCTCTATTCAAATTCTTTTACATGAATTTAGATAAGGGAAATTCTATTAAATTTTACAAGAATAGGCGGTGTAAAGGTGTAAACTATGAATAAAGATTCATTCTTTACATAGTATTTATCAATTAAATACCTTAATCAGATCTGGAGAAGAAGAATAAGAAGTGGATAGAAGGTTGAATACTTAAATTGCAAAATCCTTAAAACTCCATAATTTTAACACAAAACAACTAAGATTCCAATCCTAAGAATTGACATTTTGCTTTGGGAGAATTTTGGGGATTTTTAATATGATGTTTTCATAATCTAAAACTCCCCAAGGCATATATAAAATCCAAATCATACTATTCAACTACTAAAATAAAAAAAACTACAGTTTCCACTCAAAATTAGTCCTTAACTTTGTTTCTATTTGGGTTTACAACGCCATTATTCTCCTTCAGATCTCCTCTTTCTGATATATACAACAAGGGATTTGTGTGTGTTTATTAGATTCAAAAAGGTTGGAGGAGAAAAGGTTTAGAAATTAAATAATAAACAAAGGTATATTAGGATTTCTTACTTGAAACCTTAATGGAGTTTTTTGAATCTAAGAAGAGACAAACCGACAGAGGTTCACTGTTGTTTTCAAAATATTTATGAATAAAAGTGAGGGGTCTAGGGTCTTATTTATAGAAGTTGAAACACACCAGAACTGTAGGATGAAACTAGGTTAAAAACGAATAAACCAGGAATGCTCAAATCAACAAAACCTATTCGCCGCCATTCACGACCGGTCGACCGCCACCTTCAACCAATCGACCGCTATGGGCTGACCAGCCTAATGAAGGGGTCGACCAGTACGTATATATTTAGGAAGGTTTATTATTTTCCGCTACTGATTAATTTTATTCCTTAATTAACTTTTAACGTTAATATTAACTTTAACGTTTACTTAAACCCCAAGTCTAATCATAGTTAATTTTTGAAATTTATACTTTAAATTTAAATGCTCATTTGAATTTGAATTTCAATTCGAACTAAATTAATTTAAATTTGAAAACTATAAATGCTCATAAGTTCTTCATTTGATCTCCATTTTTGACATATTATATATGTAAACGGATCATAATTTCTCCACAAAAGCAATGGAATAACTTTCCTAGCCATATTCCAACTTTTGCAAGATTTCCATTTTTATATCTACCCTTATTAATTGAGTTTCTATTCATTTACTTATTTAATTAGGGTCTATTTTACGGTGTGTTACACCGCCTTAACATCCTCGTTCTTTTCTATCCCTTCCATTAACTCAGCCACGTCCCCTACTTCGTCATCTACTTATGTCCTTCCTCTGCCCACTTAGCCTTTGGACCCACCTCTAGTGGATTATCACCCCCTTCTTCCTATCTCCGTCCCTTCTCTCCTTCTGTCCTCCTTTTCTAATTACTCCATTAGGCAAGTCAATGAGGCTATTGCTTCAGCTTTATCTTCAAAGCAATGGTCCTCCCTATCAAAGCTCTGTCGTGCAATCTTAGGAAATATATCCTAATTGATTTTGCCTTGAATTATGAAGGTACTGCTCTTACTCCTCCATAGGAGGTTATCGACCATGGAATTTGATTTCAGCAAGAATATTTGGTTGGATTTTTCTTGGGGGATAAAATGAATTATATGGGAGTAGTTACTTTGTAACGACTGCCTTTCTTGCATCGAAAAACGAGCCATTAAGGGTAGGAGAAAAGGAAAGATAAGAAGAAACTACACAATCACATAATCTCACCACGAATCAGAACAGCATATAATAGATAACATTGAATATTACATAGTCATTTCCATAATAATAATACATCAGAGTCATTACATTACAACCTTCATCTGATACAATTATAGCTACTTACCCATACAAAATACATAGATCATACGAAAATAGAATAATTAGCCAACAGTGAAGCCACTTGCTCCAGCTCCTCCAAAATGCAATCGTAAGAAACCTGGATCACTTGGCTACTCATAAAAATTTGCGTACCCAAGAGTTTTAGGGAAAAAAATAAAACTCTAGGTCTAACATGGGTCTTGTGTGCGTAAAATTTAACAATATGAATTATTACTTTAAAAACTCTTAGAAATTCAAGGGTACCTCATACGACCATGCCGCACATAAACACAGTCGGATTTTTACCTTATGATGACCACAACACTTTATATAGAAATCCAGTGATATCATCATAATGTTTAGTTTTTTCAAATAAATAATTATCATAGCCGAAATTGTTACATTAATTAAATTCCAACATAATGGATATACAGCTAAGACTGAAGGTGTAACAACCCGTATATTTTACGATTGTATATTTAAATGTTTTGTTTAAATATAGCATCGTTAATCGGATTAAAGTCCGAAAAGTTACTTTTTGTAAACAGTCGAATTGGGACTCGAGACAACTTCCATTGAGTCCAAAATGACGTTTACAACTTTTTTGAGTATAAACATCGATATGTTTGGAGTTGAGTAGAATTTTGTTATTTTTCTATTTAGGCTTTGGGTTTGGGTTTCAGCCCACTAACCCAACATAATACCCTAACTCCTCTACTCTTCATCCATTCACTCATTATATTTCCTAACACTCAAGCTAAAGAAAAATGGGGGAAATAATGGGAAATAGAAATTCCTAAACCCTAGTTTTGATTAGGAAACTCAAATTCAAGTCCAAAATCAAGGAGAAGCTTAGGTAAGCATCCTCTTCATCTTCTCCATCTCTATCTCTCTTCAATTTCAGAAATTCCTAAACCCTAACTTAGGAAATATTTGCTTATTAGCTTAGATTGGAGCTTCTTGAGTTGAAGTTGAAGAGGAATCGGTCTTTCCTTTGTTTTAGAGCTTCTCGTTCGTTGTTTTTAGGTTTAAAGGTGAGTTATTTAACTCACATCTACATCTATAACTTTCATTGTTATTAGGTATGAATTCCTAACATTTGTGCATGTTCATTTGCTTTTGATTTGAATTGATTTGGTGAATTTTCCAAATTTTGGTGTTTTGGTCCAATTTTATGAAAATCTTACTATGGATGTTTGTACGTGATATTTGGGGTGTATCGAAGAGCCTACAAGGCTGGGTTGTCGCTTGGCATAAATCCCTAGTCTTCGTTGCTCGTCCAATCGCTCCTAAATCATTTTGGCCATCCTGGCCTAGGCAAATTGTTGCCTAGACCAGGTGACCAGACGTCTGGATGTCAAGTCCAGACATTTGGTTATGATCACAGGAGAAAAAAATATAAGCATGCAGAAAAGAAAATGGCATAACCCAATTCCAGACGTCCGATTCATAGGTTCAGACGTCTGGTTGAGGCTCAGACGTCCGCTATGAAATTTCAGACGTCTAGGGGTTTTCTGGATTATTTCCAGAGAACAAATCCAGGCGTCTGGAACTATGCATTTTGCCTATTTTGGGTTGTTTTGTGTGGATTTCGAATTTTAATCGTTTTTTTGTTGATCCGGATAGTTGTTATCACTTATTATCGACTTTGATGGCATCTTTCTTTGGATTTTTGGGAGTATCCTTTTGACGGATTTGATATCGATTTAATGGATCTAATTCACATTTTTGTATGTGAATTTTTGGTGATTGATTCTTTCTACAATCATTTTTGTGGTTTGTCACTTTAAAATACAAAGGTTTCTATACTAGTAGTAAATACTCAAACTCTTTCAGAAAAACGATTTCAACACTACTTTTAAATACAAAGCTCATTTTTAAAATCGTTTTCCAATCTATTAGTATATACAAACCTTTACCTCATTCGTATGAGAAATCTAATTAAACAGCTTAGCAAAACAACTGGTATGAAACACTTGCGTTTACTTTGTCGGTTAATTCTTGGACTTGTCCGATTGAACTCTTGTGACAATTTTCGAGTGGAAATCTACAATCTGTTCGTAAATATTTAAGTTAAGCCAGTGGTTATGGGACATGAAGCTAAACTCATCTATTTACTAGCTTAGTGTAATTTACACTTATCGATCAATGATGATCCTTTGGTTATTTAGACTAGCGATGTGCGATGTCTCTTTATCCGCGTGGGGGACTGTACCCCATTCTATTGAGCTTTGTCTCATTTTTATAGGCTAGCGACCTATGGTTTTTATGGAGTCAGGTTCATCGGGCGTTCGCTGTACCACGTCGTTGTTCCGGATTATTTGAGTTTCTGGTTCATCGGGCGTTCGCTGTACTACGTCGTTGTTCTGGATTATTTGAGTTTCAGGTTCATCGAGCGTTCGCTGTACTACGTCGTTGTTCCAGATTATTTGAGTTTGGTTCATCGGGTGTTTGTTGTACTATGTCGTTGTTTTGGATTATTTGAGTTTGGTTCATCGGACGTTCGCTATACTACGTCGTTGTTCCGGCTTATTGGAGTTTGGTTCATCGGGCGTAACGCTGTACTACGTCGATGTTCTAGATTATTTGAGTTTCAGGTTCCTCGGGCATTCGCTGTACTGCGTCGTGGCACCGGCTCTATGGTTAGCGACCATGGGATAGCGACTCATTTGTGATACACGTGTTGGGGAGTTTTCATGCTCCCGTTTGTGATAGGCCTTCCCCTTTTTGTGATTTCTGGATTTCTAGTTGATGATTTCTAGAATTTGTGTTTCACCGATTTTTATGCGATTGGCATTGATATGTTTTGTCAATATTTGTGTTTTGGTGAATAATTTAAAGAATGTGATTCTTTTTGGATGTTTGAGAATATTTGAGATATTGTATGATTTTTGTGGTTATCGATGTATACTTGTCACAGTATGACATTATTATTATCATACGTTTTTGTGATATCTCTTATCCTATCTCATTTTATCTAATATTTATAGCTAGACTGATCCGTTTATTTTTTTCTTCTTAAATAATACTCAGGTCAGACTGAGGTATTCCAGGTGCTTCTACTTGACTTCCTATCAGGGGCCATCATCTGATTTTTGGCTAACTACTTTAGATTAGTAGTTTTTGCTTTTATACATTCGAGATAGAGACTTCTTGATGTATACTTATTCTTTTGTCTAGCACTTGTACCTATTCTTTTGTGATGTTGTGGATCTTGTATGACCACTACTTTGATGTACACTTCAATGTGTTATATTCATATCTGTTTCCGCCTTTGTGATATGAATATCTGTGACTGATTTGTGTTATGTTTATTTCTATATTTGTTTCCGAAGTCTACCTAGCCACTGTGTGGTAGCTTAGAGTTTGTATTTGATATGTCGGATTTCCTCTTGAAATGAAATGCAAGTCATATTATCTGACATATCGGTACTCGCACAAAGCAATTACATAGATGGTCACTCCTCAACTGCCTTATTATTCGCGCTAGTCGACTGCATTACCCCGTAGTGTCCTTGGTTAGTGTGAGTATAGAGGTGGGGTGTCACAAAAGGCACTTATTTGGAAATAGATCCCATATAATGAGGAGCTACTAGGGTACTTCCCGTCATAGAACACCTCTATATTTGTGTATCGAGGTCAAACCTATTGACCCCTGCCAACACAAGACCGGCCTACCCTTTATTGGATAGTAGCGAATACGATCACACCTCGGTTGGGATCGGCAACTGTACCGAAGCATACATGATTAGATATGTAACGACCCGGAATTTCAAACACTTTGTATTTAAATATCTGAATTATTTAAATATTTGTGTCTAAGATTTAATATGATTAAATATGATTTTATAACCCTGTTAAAAACTTTTTAATTAATAACTAATGTTAGAAAACTTATTTTTGAAATGTGTCTACAAAAATATACACTTCGGATAAATATTGAATATGTGACTAGAAAACATTTTGTTAAAAAACAACTTTTTATTCAATACGAGTTGTGTAAATATATTGAAACTTGAATAGTTATCATGTGTAAACATAAGATAAGAATTAAACACATCTTTTTCCTAAGCTAAAGGTTAACTAAACTAAGTCTGAATTAGTAAAAGTAAGTGGAAACATTAAGGACTAAAGGACCCTTAAATTAAGGTTTGATTTAAGGCTATGGTGTGTAAGAGGTAAGCTGTGTGTAAGGGTTATGCTTTGCATGCTTGGAGTTCTTTTGCTTCATGGCTAAGGAAGGGGTTTTGCACACTTTTCCTCTCATTTCCTAACACTATAAATACACATGCATACACCACTTCATTTTCATAAACAATTCACTTCTAAACCATGTCTTCACTTCTTCCTCTTCATGTCTTGTTTCTCTTCCTCTTTTCTCTCTTGGGCCGTGAATATATATTGAGGGGAAATGGCCTTAGACCGTGAGCTAGGATGGGGAGGTGGCCTAGGGTCGTGCACTATGGTGGAGGAAGTGATGGACGTGAGCTATGGTGGAGGAGGAGCTATGGTCGTGTGCTATAAGAAGAGGGATGATGGCTTTGGTGATGTTTTGATTGAGTAGAAAATGATACTGAAGTGTGGTTATATATTGATATTGGTAGGAAGAGATATGGATTGATAAAAATGAGTTAATTTCACTTTGAATCAAGTTATTAACTTGATAAAATTGAGTATTAATTAATGAAGTGTTGATTTATAAAAGAAGTTTTATTAGATAAAAAGATGTTATTGAAGGGTTTTTAATTAATAAAAGATAAATTAATTAAAAAGGGATCAAAAGTCGTTTATGTGACTTGACCATGCCTTGCATGAAATGATAGTGCAGGTATGCTTACTTGCTTACGAGAAAGTATTCGAGACTTAGTTCCCTTATGTGATCATTCTCATTATCGTTTAATAGACCGAATTCATCGACTCAGTCTTGGAGAGACCGGGATCGGTAAGTGTTCTACTTATCGAAAACTACTTCAAGCCTGAGATACGGGTTCACTGTTTTGGAAGTGAATGATGGAAACCAAGTATGGTTCTGGAATCTGTTGAGATTTGGTTTTCAACAACCTTCTTTTGATTGTTGAGAAGGTCTTTGTTGGTTGGTCCAAGAGGAAAATCAATGCTTTTTAAGTAGGTTTCCTCCTCTTTTTCTTCTTCTTCTTCTTCTTCAATATCCATATCTTCTCCTTCTTTCTCTTCTTCTTCTCTAATTTCTTCCTCCTCTTCATAATCTAACCTTTTCTCTTACTACACAAGAGTTTCATATGGCTTGAAAAATGGTGGAATTTTCATAAGAGCGATATTGGCTTGATTAAAGACTTTACGAGAGACAAATTCCTCTCCTTTGAAGTCAACACCAAAGTAATTGAAGATTCAAGTAAGATATACACCATGAAATAGTGTGTTTCATGATTAAAAAGATTATTGGGATAAAATTCATCTAAAATAAGTTGAGCCCAATTTATGTCATATTGACCATAAATGACGAAAAGAGCTTTGCACACTTGGATTATTGAAATTTCCTGATCGAGGAGTGATACTTTGTTGCAAGAGAGGGTTTAAAATTCTTGCTTTTGGACGAAAGTTTCTATTTTTGAATTCGAAATCATTATCACCTTCAAAAATGTTGTGAAATACTTCACGATTTTGATCACCAATTTTAAAAGATGTAAGGTCCATTCCGGAAGATTTACATCCAAGAATGGTACCCAAAAGTTCACAATTTAGAACTATTAAAGTTCCTTTTACACTACTCCACACTTCTCCTTGATTGCCATCATGAAAATTTCCTTTTAAGTTTGCATAAAACATTTTGACCAATTGTGGATAGCAAACATAATCATTTCAAGAAGCATCAATTAAACCAAGAATTCCATTTTGTAAAACAAGAGAATCAAGTTCATAAGTAGAAAAATCATTGAAAATTGCAAATCTTCCCGTAGAAACCTTTCCAATATTCATATAACTAATATAGGCTTTCATAGCCTCTTGATCGTTGAAGAGAAAATTCTTGATGTTTTTGAAAAGTCTCGCGGATGAAGGAGTGCTTGAGGAAGCCATTGATGAAGAGTTTTGAAGGGATAAGAGAGTTAATGAAATTTTGAAATTTAAAAGTGAAATGAATGGATATATATATAAAGATAACATATAAAGAATCAAATGACATGTTCTCTGGTCAAGGGACACCTTTTCAGAACATAGTTTTAGGTGAAAAGGTGGAGGGAAAATTCAATTTTGAATTTTAAATTGAATTTCAAAATTCGCCTAAGTATCTAGACATATGCTAGCGGTGTATGTCGACATACATGTCGAATTTTTCAAAAATTATTTTTGTTTAACTATATCCTATTTTATTTTATATATATATATATATCTATTTATAGTTATTCTATTATAGAAAAATTATTTTAAAATTATTTTAAATATATTTTATATTATTAAAATATTTATTTTTAAAACATAATCATACAATAATCAACCAATATTATTATTAATCTATAGGATATTCCTACAACTAATTAAGCAACCAAAAAAATTCATTCAAGAAATTAAAACTTTTGATATACTAAAAGTGTACCTTTTCAGATCCATTTCACTATTTCGCTCTAAATTATGTGTTGCTGTGAAGCACATGTTAGAAATTTATGTATTTGATTAATTATCACTTGAGGATGTGTTTGAATCGTCTAATATTGCAGTATATGCTCTTCTCCATTTTTGAATGAATCGGTGTTTGGTGCAGTTCCCAGTTTATCGAGATGTGGACGGTCTCGTTTTAAATGGCCAGGTTCATCGCAGTTATAAATCTAGTGTCATTTCTGCTTCTTGGATTTTTGTGTCGTTTCTTTTGAAATTGTTTATCTTCCTATATTTTAGAAATTTTATGAAATTCCTTGTCATGAAAGCAATTTCTTCATCGTCATCGATGTCTGAATCCAGATTATCCATCATTACATTAAAAGCTATAGATTTCTTCTCTATTGCTTTTCTTTCTTTCCTGCCCTACATTTGTGCTTCAAAAGACATTAAATTGCCAATTGACACTTCAATTTTTATAGTGCTAATGTCATTAGCCTCTTTGATTGGATGAGTCTTTTTATCCCATTCCGGAGTAAATGCATTGAGGATTTTTCTAACTTGATCCTCCTTAGAAAAACTTTTATCTGATGTAATAAGTGAGTGCACTATATCTTGGAATCTAATATACATATTAGATGTGGACTTATTTGGACTCATTTTGAATAATTGAAATTGGTTTGTTAACATGGAAATTTTGGTCTGTTTAACCTTACTTGTTTCTTCATGTGTAATTTGCTAAGTTCTCCAAATTTTAAATGCAGACTTACATATAGATACTCTATTAAATTCATTTCTATCTAGTGAACAAAATAATATATTCATAGCCTTAGAGTTACTTTGTACAACTTCTTTTTTGTTAGCAGTCCACTGTGCAAAATTGGTCTTGGATTCAGTGTACTCAGTTTGTGTGATATTACAAGTGTCTAAACCAATTGAATAAATAAATTTACATTCTACATGACAAATATGTGTAATTGCTGCCATTAAAAAGTGGAGGTCTAGCGGTATATTGCCCTTCGACAAATGAGTTACTAACAAGCATTAAGAGTGTTACTAACAGTACTATCACCAGGGTTGGAAGCATTTAAACTTTTTCAAAAATCAAATGATGAATACTTTGAAAACCAATGCTCTGATACCAAATGTGAGTCAGCGGAAAAGGGATCTTAAGGCTAAATTAACACTAGAGGGGGGTGAATAGTGTTTAATGGATTAGATGAATATTTTTCAAATTCTTTAAGATTCTACTTGGAATGAAGTAATTAACAATCACAAAAACAATTACAGAATCAAAGGGCAGATAAAAGTAAATGCAGTAAAAGAAAAAAGGAAAGAACACACCAAGATTTTATACTGGTTCGGAGTTACCCTACATCCAGTCCTGCACAATTCTTTGTGTGGATTTCTTTTCAACTAGTAAATGCAAATATAATCTCGATTTCAAGGCTACAATACAAACCCTCTAGAATCCCAACCTCTGGGTAGAGTCATTTGATTTCTGGGCTACAAGCACACCTACTAGATTTACAAGCTACTAAGCATACCCTATTGATTTTACGGGCTACAATCACACCCACAAGTATAGCAGTATGATTTGATAGATTTTTACAGACTCGGATCTTCGATCTTGATTATAATTGATCCTACAACTCTTGAATAGCACTTTGATCTTAGTTTGAGTGAGAGAGATGAGAGAAATCAAAGAGTTGATAAAGGAGAATCAAACTAGTGATGATTGAATTTGATTCTCGTTGAATTTTGGCAGAGTTTGGGTATATTTTGATTTAGAAAATGAGAGAGTGGAAGGAGAAGAGATGAATAAGAAAATTATGATTAAAAATCCATTTGGAAGTCTGGTATTTATAGAGGAACAACGGTCATATCCATTCCTGAAGAGATGCGATGAAAAGATCTTCTTTTGAAATTTAAATTTTGAAAAAATCGACCACTATGTCAACATACATACATACATAGAGTATGTCAACATACTCTTTTTAATTTTCAAATTTAAAAATACTTTGAAACATTGCTTTGAAAACTCGTTGTTTTGTAAAATAGTTTGATACTTTGTAAAATCATTTAAACATAGTTTATACATATTCTGAACATAATAAAACTTTATATAATAATTTTGAAAATTTTAATATAATGTAAATAATATATATAAAAAATCAATATAATTATAACATATTAAAGTATAAATAAAAATTCAATATATATAAATTTAAAAACCCTAAACTAATATTTTTATTAGTATAAGAGATTGAAAATCATTTTGGGAAATATTTTGAAAAGATTATTTTAAAACCTGGATATTTGAAAAACAATTTAGAATAAAATTAGAGAAGGAGAGAGAGATCAGGGAAGTGCTATTAAGGTTTTAACATAAATTCTATGACTCTACAATTTATTTGAAATATCTTGAAATCAACCCTTCAATACTCATGAGTCTTCATTCTCCAACTCTTGAAACTCTATATCAGCATCTTGAATCTACTCTTGATACTGTACAGTCTTCTTAATCAACACCTATCTAATATCCTGCACTATATACTATATAAAACTTGATAAAACATTAGTATCTATTTTATATAATGTCCTATAGTTATTATCATCAAAACCAATACCTAAGGTACTAACAGTTTCAACCCAGAGCATACCTGTGAGATCTATCTATGTTCATTGGTCTCACAACCATAAATCTTATTGAACGTGTGATATCTGCCGATTCCAATCTTTGCGGCTATTGACTCTTTTATCCTTGATTTATTACGATCAGCGGCTTCTCCAATAGCGAGATAGATTCTTTTTGGAGTTTTCATAAGCAGTAAAAATGGAAACTTCTTTTGAAGTGTTTCCTTTCCAAGGCTTTTCATCTTCAATCTAGTTGACACATATTCATTTTTGCACTTGATATCCAAGGGTTAACATATTAGTGCCTCAAATGACTACACTAAATAGTCTCTAAGCATAACATAAATAGAGGAAAACAACAAAATCCTCTCCCTTCGTAGCCCCAACTGCTTCATACGCTAAATGTAGCGCCTCAAAGGTGTTTAAGGTTTGGTTTTTCCAACGTATTATTTGTGACTAGTGTCTTAAAATTTGGGGGTTGATTGCATATCCAATATGGTTCATCTTGCCAAGCTCTAGTCTCCTTCTCTGCTTACATAACAATCGACGCATTAGCCCGATGACTCGCTCCTCCGTTATTGGGATTTTTCCTTATGTTGTATGGTATGATGCATTGTTCCCTCCTTACAATGGATCGATCATCTTTGTACCAGTCGATATGAACTAAGTGGTCCCTTTTCAAGAGCTAAGTTTGTGATTCGCCAACATTAGCATTGACTTCTAGTGGGATATCCTTCCCTGGTCCAGCATGGATGATACCATTAGTCTAGTACTGATTAATCCTGCCTCGGTCTGATTTGGTTCAAGTCCCAGCCAATTTGGTTTGTGAAGTCCCAAATTTCCATGGCTCTTCCTGCCTTAACTACTTCCTTACGATGGTTTGGTAATAGAATTTCAGACTCAATCTCTCAAGACCTACAGTGGCGCTGCTTGCTCCATGAGTCTAAGGAATGCTCCATTATTTCCAAATAGTTAGCTAGGAAAGAAGCTACCATATTTTCCTTCTCTAATGTGGTTGGCTTCTCTATTGTTGATACCTTAGTAAGCTTCTCTCCAAGGTGCACTCAACTGTACAAGTCATCAAGGTGAATCGCAAAAGAATGAATTGAGCATAGGGTTCAACCATAAAGCCACATAGTAGCTATGTCCGGCAAGAATAGAGGAAAGCATTTGCACAAGGCTTCTTCGATAGGTCCCCTTACCATTAGTGCTGGGTATACCATTGTAAATACACTACAGGGTCAGTAAATCCTTGATATGGTTCATAGTAACACGTTCTATTTGTTTGTGATGGACACACTCCCTTATAGGTCGCACCATGAGATCCTCCGATTCAGGGGATAAGTGGAGCTGCGTCGACCTCCCTGTCGAGGAGAGATGCATTCTTCATTCCTCTTATAATGACTGGATTTGAGTCCCTGGCTCTGTTCCCTACTTCGGGATCGTTCAAAGGGATGAGCTCGCCTACCATCAGCTGCCCCTTTTGGCAAGATTGGGGAGTGCTACCTAGGTCGGGGAGGTTAAGCCATAACCACCTCTGGTTCTTTACCTTCCTTGTTTGGTTCGGCACTGAATCGGTAATCGGATGTGGCATGTGGCTAAATTCCAGGCTGATCTATTTCCACGGCATTTGCTCGCCCAGCTCCCCGATTCTCTTGATTTAACTCGCCACCAGACTGTGACGACCTTCGTCTCCTGGACTCCAAAGAATGAGCCCTTCCTATAGTTTTAGTTTTGCGCGTAGTCGGTTGCACCTGCCCCAAGCATGTCATGATTTGATCCACAATGGCTTGTTGTTTGGTAGTGAAGCGAGTATCAAGACCTACCACAACTTTGTCTAAGTCACCCTTAGTGATGGTGACTCAAGCTAGAGTGCTGGAAGAAAGGTTATAGTTTTCTATAGTTCCACGATTAGCACCTCTACTAGAGCCGCCTATCTTGTTCTTAGACTTCGGATTCATGTTGAGAAAAGTTAAAGTCGTTTTTCTTTCTTAGTGAAAGCACCAAAAATGTTTGCACAACAAATGGTCAAACATCTCCAATCGATTAGTTGTAGAGCTATGAATATGGGTGTATAACACAGTTGTTATATTTGCATTATGATTGATATTTAGAGAGCAGATCACATATAGGCTGTGCAGAAAGTAAATTACAGCAAGGTAAAGAATACAAAGATCTATTATGGTTCGACCAAAATGTGCCTACATCCACTGTCCATTTTCATTATTCTCCTTATAGATCTCTTATACAATGCCTGAGATAGAAAATACAACGATTTATAGTACAATAGAAAGTAAGATGTAGCCCAAGGAAGTTTGTTCGGCTATTCTTGTCTATCTATTCTTGGTTGCCTATTCATTATAACAACTCAGGTATTGGGACACATTAAATAAGTGTAAAATAACTTTAAAATGGGAGATTGAAATATTTTCCTAGCATTTAAAATATTGAGAGACTCCAATTTATACTCTTGTGGAATTTAGAAATAAATTCCTTTTCGGAATATATATGAATATATGTATAGAAATTTTATTTTTATTCTGTAAATAAAAGGGACTTTATTATTATTATTAATGGGAAATTAATTGTTTATAGTAATAGATCCTAAATCTAATATGAAACAAAGTATTATGGATAATTTTTAAAATTTAGTGTAATTATTTAAGATTTAATAAAATGGTATTGGGAAGTCAAATCTCATTTTTAATAAATAAGGATTTTTATATATTAAATGAGAAACAAATAATAATACTTGTATTTAGACTTAAATGGGCTAAAATGAGAACCCAAGCCTTAAATAAATATAAAATGAACCCATATACTACTCTTCTCTTAGATCATTCTTCATATATGTTCTTTATTTCTAAAAATATGAGACAGAGTTATGGTTACTTACTTCTAAATTCATCAAAGTCTTCTTTGTTAACAGCCTAAGCATGGATGTAAGGTGAGTTTATCTTACACTTCTAGGTTAAAATGGATGCATGTTGCTGTTAGAAGAATTTGATTGAATCTACAAGTGAATATGATCTCAATTTGGTGTTGATTTTCTTGTCACTTTGAATATGATTCTCTGTTTGCTAAAAACCCACCTCATGATTTGCATCTAATTGTATATGTTTATATGCTTGCATGAGTGCTTATACAGTGCTCCAGACCCCCTGAGTGTCAACAAAGGAAAAACGAGCGGAATCGGATCGTCGGAGGGCCATCGGAGCTGCTTGGGATTCAGCCCAGGTGACGCAACCGGTGGACTGGTCTACCCGACTGGTGCATCGGTCGCAGCCTAGAATTGATTCCCAAGCTGTGTTCTTTTAGTCCCTGATCGCCTCGTTCACCAACCGTTTGTCCGATTGATCGCCCAATGTTATTTGCTTGATTCAGATGTTGCATTTCATTTCAATTTCATTGTGATTTCCTGATTTTGATTTGTGAATTGATGAATTCATTTTGGTGTTTCTATACCATAGAATTGCTCTATGAGTTCTTGGTGCAATACACAAATTTTGATGCATGTTTTCAACTTGAATTATAAAAGGCTAATTTCTAAATCAAACCATTTTATCGAAATCATTTTCAGTATAAATCCAATTTCTATATAAAGAATTTTAAAAATATATATATTATTTATTCTCGTTAACAATGGTTTTAAAGATGATTTGGAGCAATGTTTAAAGAGTGTGTGTGTGTGTATTCCAGCTTATAAACCAATATTTTATAAGAATGATTTTAAAGTGAAATATTTTTATAAAATTGCACGACATCGATCGAATAAGGAACTGATTTAAACTGTTAAACAAAACAAGTGATATGGAATGCTTGCGTTTGTTTTACTGGTTAATTCCCAGGCTTATTCGACCGAACCATTGATATACACAAATGGAGTTTACTATATGTTTAAGTAAACCTGTGCGGTATGGGACACATGGTCGTTACCTATTCAGTTTCTATTTGAAAATACATAATACTTATATTGACGAGTTTATGACTTGCCCTTGGAGTTCTATAGGTCTTATACCTATCTTGGAGTTTTTGTATCTCTTCTACCTATCAGGTAGTTTATAGGACTTATACCTATCATGGAGTTCATAGGTCTCGCACCTATCTTGAAGTTCTATAGGCTCTTATCTATCTTTAAGTTACTATGGGAATTATACCCATTTTGGAGTTTTATGGACACATATATCTATCTTGGAGGTACATTCATGTAGGTGAATTTATTCACCAATCTTGAAGTTTGGCACCTTTTCCCCTTTTATATGATTTTTGGATTTCTATTTATGATATCTGGATTCGATGTTATTTGTGTTATCACCAAATAGTTTTGGGGATTTTGCTTTTAGAAGTTATCATCAGTTTGATATTTCATATTTCATTCTTGAAGTTAGTAAAGTATGCTTGATATTTGTCGACACTTGACTTGGTGACTATATTGGATATCTAGTTCATTTTACCTATCATTTATCTTGCTAACTTGTTTATTTTAGTCTAGAATGACCCATTTATTATTTTATAATACTCAAATCAGACCGAGATGTTTCAGGTACTTCAACTTGATGCCTTTAGGATGGACTTCATACTTGTTAGCTAGATGCTTATCCATGTTATCACTGTATTTATGTTCATGTTTATGATATATCTTATATTAAGCTAGACTCATTTTGTGTACATATTCATAACCTTAAGATGTAGTACTTTTGTATTATGTAGTTTATATCATGTATTTGTATTATGTCTGTTCAACCTTGTACCTATTTGAATTCCACTATGTATATTCTATGATCTATGATTCTGTGGTTTGTATTTATTATATGTTGCTTTGGATTATATTTATAGCCACCGTAGTTTTGTTTTAAGCATGAATTGCATACGTCGATTCCACTTGAGAAAAGAAATATGTAGCATATAAATCATCATGCAGATGCTCACTTAAAGTAAAATTCATGGATGGTCTCTTCTAACTAGCCCTATTCTCTGTACTAGCAGATGGTCTTATTCTGTAATATTTTTTGTTAGTGTAGGTCTCGGCGTGGGGCACCACATTTATATTCGGCTATCTCTATTAGGTAGTTTCTTTTAGACTATTCGTAGGTAGTTCCTACTAGCTGCTCCTGCTAGATTGTTAGATCCTGCTAGCTACTCCTGCTGGGCTAGGCCAGCTAGCTATTCCTACTGGCCTGGGCCCGCTAGCTGGCCCACCAGCTATTCCTACTAGCCCCTGATCTGTCTATCTTTATTGCTGTAATCTTAACTTTCCAAAATTGTCCCTCGTTGTTGTTGAATACTTTGGTATTTATAGGAGGGAAGTGATGGTGTGGTTAATCTGGTAAGTCGGTAAATTTCCATGTATAACTCGTCTAGAGGGAATATTCCTGAATATGCCAAATGTAGTTAATTATTTCCTGATGTATGTAGATTTCATTCCATGTATGCACTATCTGGTTCGGCTGGGAGCTCTAGTAGGGGTAGGTTGGTTTGGTGGTATGCACGTGGATGCCTTGCTGGAGAAGTTCATGTCTCTGTCTCGTTGGTTCGGCCCCCCATGCTTGGCTCGATATACGCGCGGTTTGGTAGGCTCCATTCTCCTTGGTTCAACATGTACCTCCACTCACAGTTCGGCGAGCTTCCCTATCTTCGGTTCGGTGGGCCTCTCTAGTTTGAGGGGAAGCCCGACATCTACTTTCCCTATTGAGCTTCCTTCCTTGCCATGCTTTTGGAGCCGCCTTTACTCATCCATTCCTAGGCACTCTTCCTTCCTTATGCTGGAAATGGTTAGGCATTTAACAATTAGATTCCCTTCTGCAGCATTTCACATGTTTCATAAAAATAATGTTGTTGTCAGGAATTGAACCCGAATGGGTTGGCTGAAAGGCACAAGTCTTTACCACTATGCTACACATGCTTTTATGTAATAACTCCTTCATTTCAAGTCAGAATAGAATGAAACTTGGACTAGTGGTTTCGTATCATTGAGTAGAGTATTCTAATGCTTATGAATGTTCCATTTGCCTAAATTAGGTAATAGCTCTCCAAGATGGGGCCCAAGTTGGTTAGGTGGTGGACATATCTTAAGATGATCATATCTTCCAATCCGTAGCTCGAGTTGAGACGCGGTTTCGATCTATGTGTATGTCCCGACCTATGGAACATTTTTCAATAGCTTTGACCCTACCACTTTGATTTGCCCTTTTGATTACTTGATGGCACTTTTATTATGCACCCTGTGGCCGTTTCTATGCTTCTTGAGGTCTTTTTGTATTCACCATGTTGTGGGTGAAATGCCCACAACGGTTATTTTTTATGAATTTCTGGAAAAACTCACAAATAATAAAAGGAATTACTTTTAAATTGAGATTTGGGAAGTTTATTATTATTAATAAATAAAACAAGATTTTAAATAATAATAATACGAATTTCGGTAAAATGGCATTATTTTATGTAAATGACAAAATGGTTGATTTTGCGATGTTAATGGTAGGAAATATTATTATTATTATAAATTGAGTGATAAAATAAGGAAATGTTTTTTGAATAATAACAACAGTAATAATAAAGGAATTTTTTTCTAAAAAAGTTTTCTTTTTAAGGTAAATAGAAATAAAAAAGGAATTTTGATGATTTAAAACAAGCTATTGTATTTTTGGGATTAATTAGTAATAAATCAATTTTGAAAAGTATTAAAGAGGTTTTGATGTATATTATTACTTTGATGTAAAATAATAATAATATCATTTTAAAAATTGATTTAATGAATATTACTATTTTTAATTTAAAATATGATGTTTTTTGGTATTTGAAGAAACAAAGTACAATAAGGGATTATTATTGTTTTATATAAATAAATAAAGGTGACATTATAATCAACAATGATAAAACTATTTTATAACTGAAGAAAATAATGGATGCAAATATATTATTTGAATGGTTGCAAAATGTGTGATTAATCTCTGAATGTAATTATCACATATATTCGATGTTTGATGACATTATCGTATTTTGATGAGTGTGCGATATTTTACCATTATTGATACTAGACGATAGGTAGTTAATTATGGCTATTTGATGATAGATATATTAATTGGATTAGTACACATTTGACGACATTGATGTTGTATTACGATTGTGGAGTGATTAGTATGCCCTGGATGATTATATTTACGTTTATGATTTATTATTATAGTTGATAATTAATAATATATGTAAGTATATATATGTTGTTGTTACCTTATTTGGTGACTGTGTTTGACATTGCATGTTATTGTTGTTTTTAACTACTTAAATGTGTTATTTTGTTGCTACCCCATATAATGATATATTATGATGGATAAGTAGGAATACTATTTTATGCTTTAACTATTTGCACTAGTTGCGATGATTGTAATGGTTACATTGGCTGCATTGATTGCATTAGTTGTGATGGTTGCAACGGTTGCATAGATGCTATTGTTGTAATGGTCTCATGGATGCCATGGTGCCAATGTACTAAAATTATTTGGATGTAGGAAAAGAGCGTAAAATAGAACTACATGGGCTTGATCCTCAAAAGGGATACGTAGGCAGTCTTTTTCTATGCAACAGTCATTGATTCCCTTGAGATCTGGGTGTATGGAAATTAGCACATCCCCAAAGTAGTTGACATATTTTCCCTTTATTATATGTATTTATGTATATGTGTAATAGTGTAAGTT
Organism: Allium fistulosum; assembly: GCA_030737815.1. NCBI lineage: Eukaryota > Viridiplantae > Streptophyta > Magnoliopsida > Asparagales > Amaryllidaceae > Allium > Allium fistulosum. Next base: position 1,001,328,592 of record CM060902.1, on the reverse strand, counting down.
TGTAGGTGGAATCAAAAGAGGGAGCAAAAGGGTCTAGAATGATTCATATCCGCAGGATGGTTCAGTATATCTCTTGCATCATAGTTAAACAGAAGTTGCTTAATCATTGCTATATTAAAATGTGAAAATTATATGATGTACTTGAGCAATATTTAAATTCTTGGAATAAGATATGTATATGTTGATGTTTAAAATTCTATTATGAGATTTCCCTTTTATTTATTGTTCTACAGTTTATTTAATTTTTATCTATCTACGGTCCACTGCTTTCAATATCTGAAATTAGTTATAAGTGTATTTTGAAGTCGTTTATAAGTTTTTAGATGTTAAAAATAGTGGATTGTCACATTCTTCTTCATTCAGTCGTCGCTTAACCCTAAACCTAAAACTTCATTATTTTCTCTTTCTTCCTCAATTATAAATCAAAACTCTTTAAATAAAATAGCAAGTCAAACATAAAATTAAGGGAAATTTAATCAAATATTATCAAGCCAAATAGAGGAAGAGAGATGCTAAATCTAATCAAATCAGAGAAGGAAAATTAGAGATTTCTATCAAAAATCAACCAAAACAACGAATAGAGATGAGTGGGATTATCTACAAAATGGTTATGTTGTTATATATGCGTTAAATTTTCTTTATACATCTATTTAGGTATGTAAATATTATTTAAAAACTGATTTGATGTTTTAAGTTGATGACTTACATGAATTGGATAAATCGGAAAACCCTAGACCAACACTTCGATAATAAAACTAATATGAATTAGGAGAGAGTAAATTTGGATTTATTTGACATATGTATACTTTATCCTAAATAATGTAGAAAGGATTGATAAAATAGTTCTATGACCATCAAAGATGAATATAGGTTCACTTTGTGAATATGTCAATCATAGTGAGTTTATATGATTGAATTATGATATTTGCATTGGAAATGGATAATAATCGAATTGAATGAATCAATAATCTTTAGAGCATATTATATGATGTTAGCAAGCATGAATAATAAGATGAATCTATAATGAATTCTACATTGTATTCAAAGTCTAGAAATAAAATAGGGTGATAAACAAAAAGGGTTGAAACGATGAAGTTTGGAGCGTTGGAATGCATGCTACAAACGAGGAGTCGATTGGAGAAAAGTTCCAATCGACTGGTGAAAAGGCGAAAGTGAGGCAAAGAAGGAGCGAAGTTCAAGTCGATTGGAAATGATGTTTCAATCGGTTGAAAAGCAGACGTTTGCCTACTACAGGCAACTAATAAACTAGAAAAAGTTCCAACTAACTGGTACCAATCGACTGGTAACGTTTTCTAGCCATTTGGAAACCTTCATCAGGCCAAATTGAATCTGGACCTTATGTAGGTTATGTTAGAGTGTTTCAGGGACTTGTTTCTCTCTTTGTTAACGTTCTAGAGTTCAAGCTTCATGATGTTGTATAATGGGATTCTCAATGCCACCGTGTAATTTTATTACAATTAAATGCTCTTATTGTTACTGTTAGCACCATAGTTGCACGTAAGCCATTAGAAGAATGGAGATCTGAAAATTAGTAGGATTTACATTATTTGGCCAATGTACCTTATGAGGAATCGATTTGTTGTTCGATCCCTATATGCTATCAGTTGATTGATATAGAGCAAAAGACATGTTTACCATTAAGATTGTATACTTAATGCTTCGATAGGCATTTTACCATCGAGATTATATACTTCATGTAGCCTTAAGCGGTTTACCATTGAGATTGTTTACTTAATATATTGTTGGATGGTGTACCATTGGGACTGCATATTCGATGTATTATATTCTATAGGTGATTTACGATCGAGACTATATACTTAGTGTACTATTAGGTTTACCCAGTTCCCGAATCTCCAACCTTTGGGTGGGAGCCCATGTAGGCTATCATCGGATTTTAGGCATATTTAGGTTGTTATCCTATACTTGATTGATTGACTCATTTGTTAGACTTAAGTATACATGTGCAAATAAACACCATTAGGTTGTGTAACTTATAAATGATAATTTATCTGCCTATTAGCACCATGCCACTAGTGATATTTCTTACTCACTAGACTATGTTTGACCCCATCTATTTTCCCTTCTTTATACCTACTTACATGTTGACAGGATAGTAGGGTTATGTGACCAGAGAGTACGACGTGTAAAGGAGGTGACCATGTGCTCTGGAGTTACTTTATTTATAATCATTCCCTGTGCAACTTGTTGCATTTGTTAGTCAGTTACTTATTATATTTCCAATTGGATATTATCAAAAAAATTATTTAGTTGTTTCATGTATTGGTCACTTTTGTTTTAAACAGGGATATTTTAGTTTATTTATTTATATTTTGCTCCTTTTGCTGTAAGATCTGAAAGTGTAGATTGTTAAAATTTTAAATTTACCTCTGTACCATATATAATATCAAACTCTAGTGATTCATACTTCTTGGTACGACATGAGATCGAACATAGTTTTTAGACGTTGAATCGGTGTGTCTGGAAGTGCGGGTTATTATAACATAGGGTTTAGACGACAAGGAGAGCGTTAGATAAGAAATGACGTGAGAAATAAGAATAATGGGAGGTGAGGGCCTTATGCGAAGCCTGGTTGTTTAAATGGCGAGACACGGGGAAGTCATTTGTGAGGTTTCAGACTCCTTGTTAATGACGGTAATCAGGCGGGCAGATATTGGGATTCAAGAGATAGAGGGGCGGTTGTGTCTTAAAATATTGAGATGATGGATGCAAGCGAGTAGTAAAGACCAAGATTATTTCAAGTCGGGCCATGCAGGTCGACCATCGTAATGCAGGCTTGTGTTGTCGAGCTTTGAACTGATGGGTTCGTTTAGTATTTTGCAAGAAAATCGAGCAACAATGAATTTAGAACATACTTTGAAGTTAAAAATATGATAATGTACAAGTTTATTAATAGAAACAAGAATGAACTAAGTATTTTTCTAAAAATTTATTTTTGGTCAAAAATAAATATAACAAAATACGCAATGCATATGTGAAAATTTTATCAATAAATAGTTTCGATAAGTTGAACAGTACTGGTACATTTTAAGTTAAAATGAAAAGTTAAATAAAATCTACAGCACAGATGTGATTTTATTATAACAACTTGTTTTGACATATTGAGCATCTTGTAATAATGCTAGAAAAAATAAATTAATAATTAAGACACATCATGAGTTTCAACTATCATAGAAAAATATAACCAAGATATTTGTAGAATATATATAATATCACTGAACTTTTTATTTTCTTCATGTTTATACTACGTTGTTTCCAATCATTGGAAACCAACATACTAAATGGAATAGTAAGTAAAAAGTTATTGATAACCTATGGTAATGTGTGAACATAATTTGGTAGTCAAAATATGATAACATATAAATTTATAAATCAGAATGGGAATGAGATATATTTTTGTAAAAGATATATTTTTTGATTCCAAAATAAATAAAATAAAATATGTAATACATGTGTGAAATTTTTTATCAATAAATAGTTTCAACTAGTTGAATAATACAAATACATTTTAAGTTAAAATGAGAACTTAAACAAAATCTGCAACATCGATGCGAAAATCAACATATAAAATAATTATGAAAAGTTAGGCAAAACTGTGTGATTTTATTATAACAACCCATTTCGATATGTTGAACATATTGTGATAATGCTGGAAAAAATAATTGATAATTCGGGCTCGTCATGAGCTTCAACTATCATAATGAAATCTTTTCTTCTCAACCAAGGTTTTTACAAGATAAATTGTCATCAAATTTTTTATTTCACCGTGTTTTGCAAATTCGATGGTATTTGAACACGTGATTGTTTGTTTTTTTGGTTTGTATGCATGATATAATGCATAAGATAAGATAACTAAGTAGAGTTTATATATTAGTTGCATCAAAGAATAATTGATTTTAAAATCGAGGGAAATATTGTCAAAGTGATAATTTATGCTCACAAAACAAAACATTTCAACAACAATCAACATTCATTTGCCATTTAAACAAAATTCTCAACCCCTATCAATGTGTTATTCCTAATTACATTTTTTAAGGGTGGTACTATTTGCACTCATCTAATTATTTACTAATGTCGTTTAAACATTTAATAAAATTAAATCATAAAACCTACTTTAAAAAATCACCTTCACGTTAAAAGAGAATTTGAAAGTAAAGGCAAATAATATGCAGAATCAAGCAACGTATAAATAGACTGAAATCTAATCCTTAAAATATTGTTAACCCACTTCTAAGCATAGTAGATTCCAACTAGACTTAGGAGGTCAAAGAAAAGGCATAATGATTCACAAACTTGGAAACACCCTGAGAAAGCTTAGAGAATTGAACTCAGGAAGTTTGGTTGAAAAATTAGGTAAGTCCTTAACTCACCCCTGAGTAAAGGCCTTAAGTCAACCCCCCGAGTTAAGGCCTTAAGTCAACCCCCCAGGGCAAGGATTTTGATGAGTTAAGAATTTCAACGAGTTAAGGACTTTGAGGACTTCAACGAGTTAAGGAATTCGATGAGTTAATTAAGGATTTCGATGAGTTAAGGATTTGAGTTGGTACCGCGTTAAGGATTTGAGTTGGTACCAAGTTAATACTAAAGCATCTTTGACTGGATGTAAAAGATTAAAACGGAATCGGAATGACTTGAAATTTGACAAGAACACTTAGAAAAGGCAAAAGAATGACTTGGAAAATTTTCATCATGATTGGGCCAAGCACCTAATGTGATAACCCTGATTTTTTTGTGAATGATTTCATAAGTTAATTTAGTTTATAATTGTTTAAAATCACATTGAAAAGATAGGAATGGGAAATTGAATTCCAGGTACATGGTTTAAAACATGCACATGTGCACAAGACAGTGTACACATGTACACAGATTTCTGTGTAATAAAATTTAGCAGAAATCAATAAATAAATTAAAATAACTAATTTAGAAATACATATGCATGAAGATAGAATTTTGTCTTTAAATAAAATATAGTACAAAGAAAATAAGAGCTAGGCTGAAATAAACTTAAAATTATTTAAAGAAAGAGAGAAAAATAAAAGACTTAGGTATACATATGTTATACATGTATACAGTCAACCAATTTCTGGAAGAAAACAGAAGTTACATGGAAATGGCATGAGTCCTTAAACAAACACTTTATCTATTTCCAGTAATTTCTTTTATTAAGAAAAATAAGAAGTCATGCATATGACATGACCAGGGAAAATTAAAAGGGAGAAGCTGATTTCTAAAAAAGAAGACAAGGACCACATACCCTTTTATTTTCTTGAATCAAACCAGAGGCAGGCTATGTTTTGTATGGGGTAGAACTGACATTGGGTAATTCCATAAACCCTAGTAACAGCCAAGATTTATATAAAAGGCTTAGTATAGTGAGATCATACACATTTTGCTCTTCATTAACCTAGAAAAAAATTAAGAAGAAGTACCAGCCATTAGAGTTAGAGGAAGGCAGAGGATCAAGAGGAAGGCAAAGCTCAGGAAGAAGGAATTGAGTGTGAGTAACCTCACTGAAAACTTTGGCATTAAGTCCTGAATATTGAGGCAGCCTATTTGAACTAATCATTCATTTTCTTTTACAAGTTATGTTTTATGATTTGATGACTTTGGTTTGTTAATGATCTGTTTAAGTGTAAAACCCCTCTCTGATTTACCCAGAAAGATAAGAGTCATGGATTCATGGTTTAAAATGTTTATCTGTGATATGGGTTAACTTTGAGATCGAGTTATTTCTTTTATAAGTTTTCTTTATAAAGTTGTTTATAAAAATCCCTGGATTCATGTGGTAGATATATGGTCTGAAGATAGAAAGAAATATGGGGCTGTAACATTGTGTTGTTGCTTATGTCTCATGTTAATTAAAACAAAAGAAAATGTAGAAGTGCAATGTTGTACATGTGCTGAGCTTCTATGTTTTATGAACTACCCAAATCAAAATATACTTATGGTTTAGCCAGATCATGAATCTGATTGAACCAGAGGTAAAAAAAATAACTAGTAAATTACTCAGGACCATATGCTTACATCTTGATCCATTGAAACCCATAGGCAAAATAATGTGCTAAGAAAGCACATCTATTTTTCATGATTAAATGTTTGCTTCTGAGAATATAACTTACCAAACTTTGGATGAATACATGTTGGTTGCATTGTTTATATTTCTCTGATTAAAAAGTGAGATGCAGAAGGGATTAGCACAGTTATGAAAAGGAAATAACACTTAGTAATTTAACTAAGGACTCAGGATCTTAGGGCTACCAAAATATAGCTTGGCAAGGGGAACATTGCAAGCTCACACATGGTATGTTTATACCCAGGGGCCTGAGTGTGCTGGGTTAACAGAGAGATGTCCCAGGCAGTGTGTGTTTAAAAAGGAGGAAGTAGCTAAAGACCCTATTATATTTGATAGTGAACTTTAGAAATAGGTTCAGGAGAGGCTTGGGTAAAATCCCTGATGGCCAGTAAAATTATAAAAGGGGCATGATGACTGAATTGATGATTGCATTGGTTGGTTTATGATGTCTTATTGATGAATCTTATGATTGTTTTCTATGAACTAAATCATTGTGATCATATATAATCTGTTTAACACTGATATGAATGCACATGCCTCACAAAAATATGCACAAAGAAGATACTGAGTTTCTTATTCATGCAAAGTACTGGAATATAAATAGAATTGAATAAGATCATGTTTTCAGTTAGATTATTCATACCAGGCAAATAGGCTGACCCTTTTGTGTTTATGCACCATTGGGTGTCTCATATTTATATGAGGCAGTTCATGGTGATCATGCAGGTAAATAGGAATTTTGTTAAGCAGGCCTTGGATGAGTTAGCTGCTTAAAGAATTGGATGCTATTTTAAAAAATTTGCTGAAGTTAAATTAGATATTTTGGTTAAGTTGCTTAAAAAGGAAAAAAACCAATGTATTGTTATTTACTATTTTGCAGTTGTTGAACTTATATGTATCAGCTGAAACTATGTGCTTTGTTTTGTAAAATGCTTTGCTAAGGAATGAAATTCTAAAACTTTTATAAAAAAAGAGCAGTTAGTTTAAATAGTTTAGAATCTGAGATTGAAAGGATTTGTGGTTTGTATGTATATCCAAAGAATTGACATAAGAAAATCCATGTTTAAGTCAAAAAAAAAAATCTGATTTGGAGTTGCTTTGAAAAGAAAATAAAATAGCATGTATTTTGTTATAAAATAGTGCAAAACTGAATAGGGCTAACATAGCCATTTTTCTTGAGCCTGGGTTAAACCAGCAACCAAGGGTTTTAAATTAAGTTTGCAGGTCTGTTTCATAACCCAAAGTATAGGATAAACTCAGACAATTTTGTTAACAAGAAAGATAAGGCACCTGAATTGCCCACTGACACACACATGCACAGAAACATGCACACACACATGCACAAGTAAAAGCACAGTTTATCCAGTAATAAAATTAGGGGAATTTATGTAAAATGATAAGTCTTAAGACATAAGATCAATAGTCATGCATTAACCCAAGTTATTTGGAAAAATCTAATTTTGAGAAACATTGTTGCTATGTAGAGAGTATTTCCTTTAAGTAATACTCAAACAGATTTCTACTTTCAAATTTCTGTACTCTGATTTAAGTAGAAAATGACTTATATATCTTCACATATATAAGTTCAAGATAAAATGAGTAAACCAATATTTTTATATTGGCAGAAAGGTCCTGGATAGAAGAAAATTGGAATTAAATATTTTCTTGATTAAATGGCCACTGAATATTTATAAAAAAAAAAAATTTAAGTAGGTCATTTCATTTGGTATCAGAACTATGTTGTTAAATAACATAGCAAAAATTTTGTATGAATTTGTTTGCATTGGATGTATAGAAGTGTTTACTGCTTTGGATGTTTTGTTTGTTAATGTTTACACTATTGATATCTATTATGACAGAATAAGTGATAGATTAAAATGAATTAATCTATAGAGCATTAGGCAAAACAGACTAACCTAAGTGTTATATCCATAGAGCTATGGTAGGACCCAGACATCAAAATGTAGGAACAAGTGAACCACCCATGGTGAATGTGCAAGAATTCATGAGGGCCATAAGAGATGGAGTATGCAACAGGCAGGAAAATCCACATGAGGAACTTTCCAAACTACTCAAGACTTTTACCAATCTTGGAGGCAAAACATTTGATGGCACAGAAGGAGTTTTGGGGGTTCAAAATTGGCTTAGAATTTTGGAAAGAATCTTTGCAGACATGCAAGTTAAAGACCAAAGGAAGAGGCAGATTGCATCCAGGCAATTGAGAGGAGCAGCTTTGGATTGGTGGGAGGTTATCATAGCTGGAAGACCTGAAGGAGAAGTGACATGGGATCAATTTAAAGCAATGTTGGAAGGCAGATTTATCCCTGCATCAGCTAAGGAGTCTTTACTGGAGGAATTCATCAAATTGAGGCAAGGGACTATGAGTGTCACTGAGTACACTCAGAAGTTTGAATCATTGGCAAAGTATGGTGCAGTGCTCATCACTACTGAGGAGGCTAAGAATGGAAGATATATTCAAGGGTTGAACCCTAGCCTTAGTAGAGCCATGCTACCATACAAGGATAAGACTTTTGATCAAGTTTTGGATTTGACTCTGAGCATTGAACAACATGATAAAGCTAGAGAGAATTTCATGGCATTCAAAAATAATCAAAATAAGAAGGGAAAGGGTAAATTTCACCCTTATGATAAGAAGAAAACAGACATAGCTTCCACCAAGAAACCAGAAGAAGTCAGGGCTACTGAAATTAAGAAGAAAATCACTTGTTACAACTGTGGTCAAGAGGGGCATATGAAAAATAGGTGCACCAATCCTAGACCAGCATCCTTCAATTGTCACCAGTGTGGAAAGGAGGGTCACATAAGGAGGAACTGTCCAGAGTTTAAGCAAGGAAAAGTAGGAACCTTGGAAGGGAAAGGTAAAGCAACTGAGGGACCAAATGTTGAGAACCATGGCCAAGTTGAAGGTACTTTGCTCATTCACTCAATACCTTTTGTAGTAATGTATGATACTGGGGCTACACACTCCTTGATTTCCCATGATATTGTACAACAACTAAAATTAAATTGTATGATTGTTGATAAGCCACTATTAATTAGAAGCCCTATAGGTAGTTCATGTGTTCTGGGTATGATATGTAAGCAACTGAGATTAAACATAGGGGGACATGAATTTGAGTCAGACCTATATGTGTTGCAATATCCGGGCATTGGGATTATTTTAGGGGTTGATTGGTTGAGTAGATATAAGGCTATCATTAATATGGAGGCATCCACCATATCATTGAAAGTTTCTGATGGACAAAGAATAGTTGTTCTCTGTGAGGCAAACAAAAATAGAAGTATAGCCAACCTTTCTACATTGTCAAATGAAAAACCCATGCCTGCATTAGAAGAGATCCCCATAGTTAATCAATATGTTGATGTGTTTGGTGAAGTGAGAGGAGTTCCAAACCACAGACCAGTTGAGTTTTCAATCAAGATAATTCCAGGAGCTAACCCAGTGGTTAAAAGACCAACTAGAATGGGGCCTAAGGAGTTGATGGAGTTGAAAAAGCAATTGGTTGAACTAGAAGAAAAAGGTTTTATTAGACCCAGTAGCTCATCATGGGGAGCACCAGTAGTCTTTGTTAAGAAACATGATGGATCCCTTAGATTATGTATTGACTATAGGGAATTAAATAAAGTCACAGTTAAAAATAAATACCCCTTACCAAGAATTGATGATCTCTTTGATCAATTGAGTGGTGCAAAGATATTCTCTAGGCTTGATTTAGCTTCAGGCTTTCATCAGATGAAAGTAGAAGAGGAAAGCATTAAGTATACAGCCTTTAACACCAGATATGGACTTTTTGAATTTTTAGTGATGCCATTTGGCTTGACAAATGCTCCTTCCTACTTTGTTGATTTGATGAATAGGATTTTTAGAGAATACTTGGATAAGTTTGTATTGATATTTATTGATGATATACTAATTTATTCTAAGTCAGTTAGAGAGCATGAAAATCATTTGCATATGGTATTCAAGAAACTGAGGCAGGAAGGGTTAAAAGCCAAATTTTCAAAATGCACTTTTTGGCAAAATGAAGTGAATTTTCTAGGTCATATTATATCAGAAAAAGGAATATCTGTAGATTCCAATAAAGTCATTGCAGTGCAAGCTTGGAAAAGACCTACTAATGTCACTGAAGTCAGATCATTCATGGGAATGGCTGGTTACTATAGGAGATTTATAAAAGATTTTGCAAAAATCTCAATTCCACTAACCAGATTGACTAGGAAAAATCAAGTGTTTACTTGGACTGAAGAATGTGAAAAAGCCTTTGGGAAATTAAAAGAAGCATTGGTACAAGCTCCAATTCTTAAAGTACCTAAAGGAAATGAAAACTTGGTGGTGTATACTGATGCAAGTGGACAAGGGCTTGGGGCAGTGTTGATGCAACAACATCAAGTAATAGCTTATGCTTCTAGGCAGTTGAAACCAAGTGAGGTAAGGTATGCTACTCATGACCTTGAATTGGCTGCCATAGTGTATGCTCTTAAATTATGGAGACACTACTTGTTAGGAGCAAAATTTGAAGTGTATACAGACCATAAATCACTTAAATATTTGTTTTCACAAAAAGAATTAAATATGAGGCAGCAAAGATGGATTGAACTCTTAGCCTCATATGATTTTGAAATATTGTACACACCTGGTAAGGCTAATAAAGTAGCAGATGCCTTAAGTAGACAACATGCTAAAGTGGCTAGATTAATGATAGAAGAGTTTAACACTTTATCATTATTAATTGATTCAGAGATAGAAAGTAATAACATAGAAAATATGAGCTTATGCAGTGGGAATGTAGAAATGGGAAAATTAAGTTTTATTACTCTGGGATCAGAATTGAAGAATAAAGTTGTAATGCTACAAAACCAAGATCCATTTTTATTTGAAAAGAAGACTCAAATATTAAATGGTGAGGCAGTGGAAGGTTTTCAGTTGAATGATCAAGGCCACTTGAAGAAAGGAGAAAGAATATGTGTTCCAGCAGTTGATGAGTTGAAGCAAGAAATCTTGGATGCTTACCACAAAAGCAAATATACTATACACCCAGGAAGCACAAGAATGTATCACAACCTCAAGAGAAATTATTGGTGGAGTGGAATGAAGAGTGCAGTGGCAACCTATGTATCTAAATGTATGATTTGCCAACAGGTGAAGGCTGAGTATCAAAAACCCTCAGGGACGCTTCAACCTTTGCAAATACCACAGTGGAAATGGGAAGACATATCAATGGATTTCATTGATGGTTTACCTAGAACTAGGAGGGGAAATGATAGTATTTGGGTAGTGGTTGATAGGTTAACCAAGTCAGCCCACTTTATACCAGTAAAATCAGAAAGAAATGCAAGTACACTAGCCCAATTGTTTATTAAAGAAGTAGTCAGGCTGCATGGTATACCAAAGACTATAGTAAGTGATAGAGATACCATCTTCACTTCAAAGTTTTGGCAGAGTTTTCACAAAGCAATGGGGACTTATTTGTGCTTAAGCATAGCATATCATCCTCAATCTGATGGCCAAACAAAAATTGTGAACAAATGGCTTGAAGACATGTTGAGAGCTTGTGTATTGGATTGGGGAGGAAGTTGGGAGGATCATATCTTTTTAGCTGAATTTGCATACAACAATGGCCATCATAGTAGCATAGGCATGGCACCCTTTGAAGCACTTTATGGGAGACCATGTTTATCACCCTCAAGTTGGCATGAATCTAGAGAAAAAGTGGTCTTAGGACCAGAAAATGTGAAGGAGACTTCTGAAAAGATAGCTTTGATCAGAAAAAGAATTGCTTCTGCCCAGGATAGGCAAAAGAAATATGCAGATCAAAGAAGGAAGGCAGTACAATATGATGTTGGGGACTATGTATTCATCAAGATATCACCTATGAAAAAGGTTCTAAGGTTTGGGAAACAAGGAAAGTTGATTCCTAGATATATAGGACCATATAAAATTCTAGAAAGAATAGGGACAGTAGCCTATAAATTAGAATTGCCAGAAGAAATGAGAGCAATGCATGATGTTTTTCATGTGTCTCAACTAAGAAGATGGGTTCATGATAAGGAGGCAATCCTAGAATCCTCTAAGGATGTGCAGATTGATCCTAGAATGATCTATGAAAAGGAGCCAGTGGGCATAGTTTCTAGAGAAACCAAGAAATTGAGAAACAAAGAAATTAAATTAGTAAAAGTACAATGGAGTCTAGACCCAAATGATTGCACATGGGAAGTGGAGGATAAAATCAGAAATGATTATCCACAACTGTTTGATTGAAGAAAAGGTAAATTTATATATATATACTAATGAATGTGTTGATTGAATATGCATTGTGATTTTATCTTGTATTGATATGCATAGTGCTTAAATAAGTGGTTGGATTGAGAATGGTTTTGAAATCAGAAAATTCATTTTCTGAAGTAATGATACTTAAGTTAAGTATGCAAGAATTGTGAGACAAAATTCCTAAAAGGAGGGGTATATGTGATAAACCTGATTTTTTTGTGAATGATTTCATAAGTTAATTTAGTTTATAATTGTTTAAAATCACATTGAAAAGATAGGAATGGGAAATTGAATTGCAGGTACATGGTTTAAAACATGCACATGTGCACAAGACAGTGTACACATGTACACAGATTTCTGTGTAATAAAATTTAGCAGAAATCAATAAATAAATTAAAATAACTAATTTAGAAATACATATGCATGAAGATAGAATTTTGTCTTTAAATAAAATATAGTACAAAGAAAATAAGAGCTAGGCTGAAATAAACTTAAAATTATTTAAAGAAAGAGAGAAAAATAAAAGACTTAGGTATACATATGTTATACATGTATACAGTCAACCAATTTCTGGAAGAAAACAGAAGTTACATAGAAATGGCATGAGTCCATAAACAAACACTTTATCTATTTCCAGTAATTTCTTTTTTTAAGAAAAATAAGAAGTCATGCATATGACATGACCGGGGAAAATTAAAAGGGAGAAGCTGATTTCTGAAAAAGAAGACAAGGACCACATACCTTTTTATTTTCTTGAATCAAACCAGAGGCAGGCTATGTTTTGTATGGGGTAGAACTGACATTGGGTAATTCCATAAACCCTAGTAACAGCCAAGATTTATATAAAAGGCTTAGTATAGTGAGATCATACACATTTTGCTCTTCATTAACCTAGAAAAAAATTAAGAAGAAGTACCAGCCATTAGAGTTAGAGGAAGGCAGAGGATCAAGAGGAAGGCAAAGCTCAGGAAGAAGGAATTGAGTGTGAGTAACCTCACTGAAAACTTTGGCATTAAGTCCTGAATATTGAGGCAGCCTATTTGAACTAATCATTCATTTTCTTTTACAAGTTATGTTTTATGATTTGATGACTTTGGTTTGTTAATGATCTGTTTAAGTGTAAAACCCCTCTCTGATTTACCCAGAAAGATAAGAGTCATGGATTCATGGTTTAAAATGTTTATCTGTGATATGGGTTAACTTTGAGATGGAGTTATTTCTTTTATAAGTTTTCTTTATAAAGTTGTTTATAAAAATCCCCGGATTCATGTGGTAGATATATGGTCTGAAGATAGAAAGAAATATGGGGCTGTAACATTGTGTTGTTGCTTATGTCTCATGTTAATTAAAACAAAAGAAAATGTAGAAGTGCAATGTTGTACATGTGCTGAGCTTCTATGTTTTATGAACTACCCAAATCAAAATATACTTATGGTTTAGCCAGATCATGAATCTGATTGAACCAGAGGTAAAAAAAATAACTAGTAAATTACTCAGGACCATATGCTTACATCTTGATCCATTGAAACCCATAGGCAAAATAATGTGCTAAGAAAGCACATCTATTTTTCATGATTAAATGTTTGCTTCTGAGAATATAACTTACCAAACTCTGGATGAATACATGTTGGTTGCATTGTTTATATTTCTCTGATTAAAAAGTGAGATGCAGAAGGGATTAGCACAGTTATGAAAAGGAAATAACACTTAGTAATTTAACTAAGGACTCGGGATCTTAGGGCTACCAAAATATAGCTTGGCAAGGGGAACATTGCAAGCTCACACATGGTATGTTTATACCCAGGGGCCTGAGTGTGCTGGGTTAACAGAGAGATGTCCCAGGCAGTGTGTGTTTAAAAAGGAGGAAGTAGCTAAAGACCCTATTATATTTGATAGTGAACTTTAGAAATAGGTTCAGGAGAGGCTTGGGTAAAATCCCTGATGGCCAGTAAAATTATAAAAGGGGCATGATGACTGAATTGATGATTGCATTGGTTGGTTTATGATGTCTTATTGATGAATCTTATGATTGTTTTCTATGAACTAAATCATTGTGATCATATATAATCTGTTTAACACTGATATGAATGCACATGCCTCACAAAAATATGCACAAAGAAGATACTGAGTTTCTTATTCATGCAAAGTACTGGAATATAAATAGAATTGAATAAGATCATGTTTTCAGTTAGATTATTCATACCAGGCAAATAGGCTGACCCTTTTGTGTTTATGCACCATTGGGTGTCTCATATTTATATGAGGCAGTTCATGGTGATCATGCAGGTAAATAGGAATTTTGTTAAGCAGGCCTTGGATGAGTTAGCTGCTTAAAGAATTGGATGCTATTTTAAGAATTTGCTGAAGTTAAATTAGATATTTTGGTTAAGTTGCTTAAAAAGGAAAAAAAGCCAATGTATTGTTATTTACTATTTTGCAGTTGTTGAACTTATATGTATCAGCTGAAACTATGTGCTTTGTTTTGTAAAATGCTTTGCTAAGGAATGAAATTCTAAAACTTTTTAAAAAAAAAGAGCAGTTAGTATAAATAGTTGAGAATCTGATATTGAAAGGATTTGTGGTTTGTATGTATATCCAAAGAATTGACATAAGAAAATCCATGTTTAAGTCAAAAAAAAAATCTGATTTGGAGTTGCTTTGAAAAGAAAACAAAATAGCATGTATTTTGTTATAAAATAGTGCAAAACTGAATAGGGCTAACATAGCCATTTTTCTTGAGCCTGGGTTAAACCAGCAACCAAGGGTTTTAAATTAAGTTTGCAGGTCTGTTTCATAACCAAAAGTATAGGATAAACTCAGACAATTTTGTTAACAAGAAAGATAAGGCACCTGAATTGCCCACTGACACACACATGCACAGAAACATGCACACACACATGCACAAGTAAAAGCACAGTTTATCCAGTAATAAAATTAGGGGAATTTATGTAAAATGATAAGTCTTAAGACATAAGATCAATAGTCATGCATTAACCCAAGTTATTTGGAAAAATCTAGTTTTGAGAAACACTATTGCTATGTAGAGAGTATTTCCTTTAAGTAATACTCAAACAGATTTCTACTTTCAAATTTCTGTACTCTGATTTAAGTAGAAAATGACTTATATATCTTCACATATATAAGTTCAAGATAAAATGAGTAAACCAATATTTTTATATTGGCAGAAAGGTCCTGGATAGAAGAAAATTGGAATTAAATATTTTCTTGATTAAATGGCCACTGAATATTTATAAAAAAAAATTTAAGTGGGTCATTTCACCTAAATTCGACCTCGAGTTAAGGACCTTAACTCGGCACCGAGTTTAGGATTTAAGTCGGGTCGGCTTGGGTCTTCTGGCATGACTTCGTGCTATATCCTGAACTTTATTGTTATTGGGCCGTTGACTTTATGATACACAATTCCTCTATAAATACCAACCTACCTACGACTATAAAAGGATCTTCTCTCTATTGGATTTCCATTAACACTCTCAGACCCGGAGCTTCATTAGACTTTCTTCGCTTCTATTCTCTACAACATACTCTTTTTGTAACGACCTGGATTTTCCGACATTTAATTTTGAATATTTAAATGGTTTTAAATGTTGGATTTGGAATATAAGTTGATTTTGAATATGAAAATTTCGGTTGGAATTGTTGAATGAATTTAAATTTCAAATACAGCGATTATCGTACAGAAATTTAATTGAAATTGAGTTGAATATGAATTAAAAAGATTTCTAATGTGAGTATAAATTCTATTTGAATTAAAATTGAGTTAGTAAATTTTTAAAACTGAATTTTCAAGTGATTTCGCCAAATTTTGAAATCGTCGATTTAATTGACGCGTAAAAAAATAACGATCCGGGGTACAGTCTCAAAATTCGACAAAACTAATTCCATTGGAACCATAATAGTATATTATTATCGGATTTTAAATTTCGTAGTGATTGGATTTACCGTTTGGTCGTATGGGATAGAAACGCGTCGAAATTAATATCGGAAATTTAATATTATATTGGGTTCAAAAAGCTATCTTCTGCATACGATCGAATTAGGTCTCGAAACTTGTTCCATTGCGTTCAAAATAGGAGTATAACATTAGGAACGTCAGGCGGCACATCTCGATAGGAGTTCGGGATTTCGAGATATGCTAAGCGAGATATTTTGAAATTAAATAATATTATAAAAAAATTTAAAAGTCAAACCCTATATCTCCAGCCACCTTAAACGCATACGAAGGCCGTCCTACAAATCTGATTTTGCCACTTCCTTTCGATTTAAAACCACGCAAGCCTTTCCCTTTCCCTTTCTCTTGAGTTCGAATTCACGAAAAGAAAAAAATATGAAATCACGATCGAGAAGCTCGCGGCGCTCGTATGCGCGCGATGCTCAAGAGAATGATGAGGGCGAGGGCAATGATGGAGCCGCATTAATCGTTCAGATATTAGGGTTCATGGCGTTCGCTCGTGAAGGCGGCGAGTTGGACATCGATATGGCGGCGCGTGGAAGCTGGAGGCATGGGCTTTCTCTGGTGGTGTCACGGTAGGGTCCGGTCAAGCCGAGGTGGAGCAGTGTTCGATTTTGGTCATGGGTTCTGGTTCGTGTTCGCATGTTTTGGCCTGGGGAAGACGCGATTGGGTTTCATAATCACGGGATTTATGTTAGCAAAGGTAATTAGCACTAATGACGAAATTAAATTAAGTTAGTTTATTTATTAATTACTAAATGTTTAATAATGCATAACGTATTCATATGAGGTCCGAATTAAGACGAGTCGTGTTGCGATCGTATCGACGAGTGCTGCACAAAAAAATTGGTTTGAGATTTTTCGAAGTCAGCTAGAATTTTAGATTATTGATTTAATTCGAAATCTGGATGTTTGGAAAATTAAAAATCAAGATGAGTAAATTTCACTCATTTTGGATTACTGGGATTAATTTATAATGCATAAAATTAATTATTGGATAATTGTTTGAATTGATATATTATTATCGGTTGAATATTATATTATATATGGTATTGTGTGTGTGTGTATATATTAGTAGTTGGGTATATTTCCTGCCGATTGGAGCAAATGAGACACTATGCGCCCCGCATAATAGCGGATGGCCCTATATTATCGCGATATCCCGCCTTGAAGCGGGATTGGTATTTTATGTTATATAACATCTGTGGATGCAGGGAAACAGGTTGGAGGGATCCAACTGGATTCCTCGAAAATATATTAATTGTTTCATACATAGTGATATATAATGTGATTGAATAATCTGTTATGGATTGTTGTGTGATTTGATATATTGGATGCTATAGTAGCACTGGCCCTACTTTTGGTATTTTAAATACCAAAAATAATATTTTTGAATCTTAAAAAGAAATTCAAAGGTGATTTTTGGAAATAAAAATATTTATATGAAATTGGAATATTGAATAAGGAATGGTTTGGATTAATTAAAAGATTTGATTTTGGAAATATACTTAACTATTTCGTAAGGAGTTTTCAAAAATAAATATATTTTTGAAATTTATATATATACAAGGAAATTGAAACAAGGGATTTTAATAATATTTCTTAAATTATAATTGGAAGTTGAAATCAAGTTTTTGAAGAATATAATTGGATTTATTGAAAAGAGATTTCTAAACGGGATTTTAAATAGAAATGGAATTAAATAGGCTTTTGAAATATGGATATGTTATTAATAGATAAAACAAGAATGAGTTATGAATTTATAATCGATATTTATAAATGAAGTGAAATAGTTATAAATGGATAAAATTTGGGAGGATATGTCGCAGTATGGATTTAAAACGAGATATGGGAATTTGGTTTAGGGAAAAATAGATGATTCTATTTTTGGAAACTAGAAATGGTTATGGAATTTGAATTGTAAATCGAGGTGTATAAATCGAGAGAGATTATAAATTGAAATCGGTTATATTGGAATTTTAAAAATAGATTCTTGGAATCAAGAAGTAAATTTTGTTTAAAAAGAGATTAATTATTAAACAGTATTGTTTTAAAACTATTATTTGTATTTAAAATATTTTGGAAAAGTTAACTATTTGAATAGATTTAATTTATTATAAATAACCCTTGTAAGTTAATAAATATTATTTATAATGAATTGGGAATCAATTCCATTGTTTATTTGGAAAGTGTTTTGATCTTTTAAATAATTACTTAAACGCCTTTTTGGAAAATAATTATTTCCTTAAAATACTTATTATTATTATTATATATATGTATAGAATTTAAAAGAAGGTGATTGAATTTTATTTATAAATAGTCTCTAGATTTGGAACCAGATTTTATTGAACAGATATGATTTTATAAGAGAAATCTTATAACGGAATTTTGGAAACTTAAGGAAATTCCGAAATGGTAGAAACAAGAACTTCGAGAATGGGTCTGAATTTATAAAGAAGTTATAAATGGTTAGACGAGATTATAAGTGAGTATAATCGATTTTGGAAATTGTAAATGGAATTAATATAAATCCCCGAGATTTATGAGATAAGTTATGAAATATTTCCTAAGTTGATATTAAAATGATTTTGGAGAATATGTTTATAAATAGTTTCCTAAGTATTGAAAAGAGGATTTTGGAAATATTTTAAGTGTGAAATGAATTGTATAGAAATATTTTTCTAAGTGTTATAAATTGAATTCGGAAATATTTCTAAGTGTTCAAATGGTTTAAAAATATCCTATTATGGATAAGTATTTGAAATTGTTTTTCAAATGTTGGAATGCTGGAAGAGAGTTGAATATATATCTTTGTAAAGATAGTTTTGAAATGAATGTTTTGAAAGATTTATAAAATTGGGCCTAGTGACTGTTTATGCATGTAATTTGATAGTTAAATAACTATCAAATCTGACCAAATTTGTTGATCGTTTCGAAGAGACTGGGATCGGATTTAATTATCCGAAAACCACTTCGATCCGATTTGAGCGTTACGAATTGTGAAATCTTGAGGATAATGAAGATGATGATCTTGAAGAGATTAGTTTGTTCAGTCCAAGAACAACTTATATGGATGAATGCTATCATTTCACTGTTGCTTGGAATGCAGTGATTAGCATTCCAAGTGGGATTGCTATTTAAAAGGTAAAATGTAGCCTCAAACCTCATCAACCGGGAAAAGACAAAAATCGGACATGCAGCAGGTCCAAGTGGGTAGCATCAAAGTAGGGTATGGTCATCCCAAATCTAGATCGGCTACTATCTATTCTTGTATGCTTCGGGGCCCAAGCGGGGCGATCATATTCGGTACTGCTAGTCAAGTGGTAGGCCAGTCCTTTGTGGTAGGGGTACAAGATGTTCTTGTTAGACCCCGGTGCATTTATCTAGAGATGTACCTTCGAAAGTTAGTTCCTTACCTTGTCATAGTATGGAATCCAATCTCCAATATGTGCCTTTACGGTTTTAGTTGTATACCAAATATGCTGAAACGTGAGATGCAAACATTTCAGCTATTTATAGTTTATTTTCTATAGACACTATTATAATATCAGATGATTTGGATATAAAATGTTTTGGTTATCATAAGGTAAAAACCCATCGTATTTATGTGTGGCGTGGTCTTACGAGATACCTTTTTTTCAAAGGATTTTGATAGCATTATTAATTCAAATTGAGTGTGTTTTCTCGTGCTGCTTTTCCAGATTGACTTGGGTGTTATTTTATTATAATGCTCGGGTCAGACCAAGTATTGCAGATCCAGGTTAGGATGCTATGGAGCTCAGAAAACGAGCTGGAGGATTCCAAGTGTATTACACATGCTAGGTTATTTCCGCTATGTGTGTTATGCTGTATATTTAGTACATGTGAGGACAAGTTATTATAAACTTCTAGATTTATTAGGGATTGTTGTACTCTGATGATTGTATGTATATTACGGTTACAGTTTCTTTGTATAAAGATCTACTATTATATATTATATTTTGTCCCGCTGCGATGTGAGATTCTGTATTATTCTGTTTGGTTTTCTTCTTCTCTCTTTCTTCTCTTCTCCTCATCTCTCTTCTTTCTTTCTCTTGACTTTCCATCACTCTTTGCTATTTGAGCTGGACATGTGTGGTTTATTTTCGATTCAAAGGGTACGGACGGGTCGTCACACTTTTAACACCATTGTAAATCTAAGATCCACTAAATTGTGGTCAGAACTGAAATAACTAGTTGTAATCCAGAGAGAGAACAACTAATAAAATGATTGAAGTGGACGTAGGCCAGAGCCTGGGGGCAGCCAAGTGGTGTCCTCAAATTCTCAACATTCTAACTACGTGACCAGAGAAGAAATGGAGAGGATGATGAAGGAAATGCAAGATGAGATAATGGCTAGACAACAGGAGATGCTAGAAGGGTTCATGGCTAGGCAGTAGGAGATGTTGGATTGGTTCTTCTAAAGGATAGGACAATAATGAATAACTAGAGTTGCTGAAATTCAGAACCAATGACAAGGAGCTAATGTCGGGGAATCTGGAGATAGAGCAAAGAAAACTGAAACAGTGCCTCCATGACTCGGGGACATGATCGATTCAGATTTAGGATGAGATTTAATGCTTGGAACAGGCGATCTTAGAGCCAGAGTGGCAAATCGAAATACAAATACATGACAGTGGGTGCTAGAATTAGAAGCCTATCGTTGGAACATGGGGCATAATGAAATCATGGATCAAAGATTTCTATTGGATGACAACCCCATGATCGGGATGGACTGGGGTCAGGTTTGATTCCTTTATGTTGAATATGCAAGTATATGATTTTTGTTGATGATAATAAACATATATATATTCGTTTAAATGTATTTGTTATTGTACTATTTTATTTTCACAGAATTAAATAAATATTTGCTAAATAAAATAAATAACACATAATTTAAATTCAAATAGATATTTTATTCAAACAAATATTTTATTACAATTTTGAATAGTACAAATTTGTGCTCTCACTATATATACAAAATTTCAATTACAATACATTTCAATTTATACAACTGTCCTCACTACATATCGCTCATTCACTCGTATTTTATCTTCGACTTTGCTCCAGCCTGAATCCAACATCTGAGTTATCTGAAAAATAAACACTGACGCAGTAAAATTGAAAAAGAAATATTTTTGCAGTGTAAAATAAAATGTATTGTGAAAATATTATATGCCTCGGTTATTTGGGTTGTTCGTCATTATATTTATCTTAAATTCATCTTACACGAACAGCTTATGACATGCACAGTGTATCACTATACATGCCACTAGGCCGTGCACACTGATATACACTTGATAAAATTACAGGGACAAGTGAGCACAAGGTCAAACCCAACCAAAATCTAGGTTCAAGTCAAGTGCAATAAAATAAAAGTCACGACAAGAGCACAAGGTCAAAATCGAGCTATAAGCTGGATTCAACTCAGGTGCAATTCCAAAATATCAAGATAACAGTGACACAGTGAAAAAGTGATGAACACTACACAAATGGAAGCAGTTCAATATGCAGCCATCAGACTACATGAAGTCTAATTGACTCAAGAATGCAAATACCAACACAATGCACAGTGCAGACTTACGAACATAATGAGGCATGAATTCACCTACAACTAAATGGAGTTCAAGTAAATTAACCAGTAAAGCAAAGAGCATAAAACACATAACAAATTCAGTTCGAACTCGATCAAATTGGATCGACCGAAATCATTTCATAGCTAGAAGATCAATTATCCAAGCCAAACAGAGGAGATAATCACT
Organism: Allium fistulosum; assembly: GCA_030737815.1. Lineage (NCBI taxonomy): Eukaryota > Viridiplantae > Streptophyta > Magnoliopsida > Asparagales > Amaryllidaceae > Allium > Allium fistulosum. The sequence goes on along the minus strand of CM060902.1, from coordinate 1,001,306,441 downwards.
GCGATTGATCAGATACAGGCGGCGATTCCAATTTCACAGGAACCCTAATTTATCGAAGAGGAACGAGGCAACCATTTCTCGAGCAAAAGAAAATGAAGCAAATATGAAAAATAATACAGGCCGATAATTAAAAAGGAGAAGGGGATATTTTTTTATCACTTACTTATTTTTGGGCCGGCATAATTCTTTTGGGCTTTAGATTTTTAAATTAGGGTTTTTATTGTTTAAGTTGATTTTAATTTGTATTTCTTTTTAAACTTTTTGTAGTTTTCTAGTCGTGTGACTAGGGAACGAACTACGATGGTGTAGTTCGAGAATTCACAACTCAGTGGTTGAGTTGTGGTAGGGTTTTGAGCATAGAGTTAAGTTAGTCGATAGCGGGTGTCGCGAGTTTACGTGTGTAAGCGTCTGGCTACTTAATTTCTAGTAGAAACCTTAGGGGCAGCATGTAAGCAGGGTTTTGCCGAAGTTGGGTAAATCTTGTTGTTCTATTTTTGCTTTTATTCTGCTATTATCCGTGCTGCTATTATTCTGCTATATCTGTATTGCGATTATTTTATATACTTCCACATTAAACTTTTATAATTATTAATATCACCATATTCACCCCCCCCTCTAGGGTGAAATCGATCCTACAAGTGGTATCAGAGCTAGGAACAAAAGCAATTTTTGTGTTAAAAATTGATTTTTCAAAAACCAATTTTTTTGAATTTTTAAAATGGCTTCTTTTAATAATGCTTTTGCTGAGGGTCGGTCCAGTATTATTCCTCCCATTTTTGATGGAACAGATTTTTTAAATTGGAAATTAAAAATGGAATTTTATTTAAAATCTGTTAATTTTAGATGTTGGGATATTATTGAAAATGGGTGTGATATAATAGATGAGAAAAATACTTCGATTAATGCTCTTGCTATGCATATACTATATTCTCATATTAATCAAGATAATTTTAACTTTATCTCTCATTGTGAAAATGCACAGGAAATCTGGAATACTTTTGATGCAATATATGGTGCAAAAGTCAACAACGATGAGAAATCCTCCACAATCGACTCAGTTAAAGAAACGTGCTTAACAGGATTGGCAAAAGGCAGCAGTGATGAAGATTCAATAGCTGAGGAGATAAGTGATTTTCCATTCAATGATTTAGTTCTCTTGTGCCAAAAATTAATTGAAAATAATAAAGCTCTTGAGTTGAAAAATAATAAGTTGGAAAGGGAACAAGCTAAACTTTATCAGAAAAATAATGATTTGGAAAATGAGCTTAAAATTATTAAGAAAAATAAAAGTTCTAACTGCAAAAGGTGTTTGAACCATGAAAAAGAATTTGCCCGTTTTCATGAAAACTTCCAAAAATTAGAAAACAAAATTTTAATGCAGGAGTAAAACAAAACTAAGTTGATTTGTAAAAACAACATTTTGCAAAAAGAGTTGGATTGCTTTAAGAAGTCATAAATTTCGAAATGTACGATTTTGAAAAGAAATTAAATGAGATCAATGAAAATTTCAAAACCCTTGAAAAAGAAAACGTGATTTTGAGCAAATCTGAAATTATTCGATTAAATCACGAGTTTGAAAAGGAAATTGAAAAAATCAAGGATTTTGAAATAATTGAATTTAAAAAACTCCAACTTTTTGAAACTGAGATGCTAGAAATTGAGAATAAAATTAGAGAGCTTCAAAATGAAAATATGCGATTAAAAATGAATAGTTTGGAAAAAAAGGGATAGTACCATTAGTTGTTGTTCGAAGCTAATTAATTAAAATAAACTTTTAAAATCCAAAGTTAATAAACTTGAGTTGGTTACTAGGACATTTTTCACTATAGATAAATCATTTAATATACTCTTAGAAAATCAACTCTTCAAGAATAAAAGGAATGCATTTTGATTTGCAAAAGTGTCAAAATATGAACAAACAACTAATAACACTGTTAAGGGGAAAAGTGTGAGACCCAAACATGAGAAAACCATTCCATTTTGGGTTCCAAAAGGCACGAATATAAAATCTCTCAAAGTCAAACAAATCTGGGTGCCGAAAGGAACATATATAAATAGTTTTGGGTCTACACAAACATATTTTTCAAAATTAGTTGCCACTAATAAGCATGGACCTATAAAAATAAATAGTCACAAAAATCTTTTCTAGTGTAGATGTGGTGGCAGGCTAAGGAACAACAATAATGTTACCTGGATTCTGACTATTCCAGGCACACAACGGACGATAAATCAAAGTTCCTTAGTCTAGTAAAAAGGTGGCAGAATCACATAGACAACAACGAAAAATTATTGTAAAGGTAAAATAGGTAACGATATATTTTGAACGATTTATTAAATGTGAAAATATGCACCATAATCTGAATTAAATCAACCAATTATGTGATAAAGAAATGAATGTTGACTTTGATTCAGAATTATGAAAATTGTTGGTCAATTTTTTTATGCCGAGAACACTACCTAGAGTCTTTGAACTACTTCATATAGATTGGTTTGGACTAATGATAGTGTTTTATTGATTGATGATTACTCATGATACATGTGGATATATTTTTTTATTCTAGACCTATAAATATGTTCACTGTTTGTTTATTTGCACAGTTTCAATTCAAATTCAAAAGAATTTCATTTAAAAGCTGTTAAAATTGATTTTAAGTGTCACGGATCGGGTTTTGCCCGCTCGAAAATCAACATCCGTACTTCACATTGTACTAGAATGCCGCAGATTCGACCGTTCAAATCCGATTCGCCGGAGCTATAACACAATTAAGTAAAACAACACAGCGGAATAAAGAAATCAATGATATCATATACAACTCCAATGAATACAATATCCAGAATGATATACAACAATGATATCAATATGATACAACAATATCAGAGATACAAAAAAATAGCAGCGGAAAAGAAAACGATAACAACAGCAGCGGAACAATATCAATAGAAGTGATAACTCCAAAATGATCTTCAGACAAGAATGAATCCACAACTCCAAGATAAGCAATTCCGATGAATGAACTAGCTCCAGATAATCTACTAAACCTGAATATCTGAAAAGAAACCCAACTCTAGACTGCTCGTGTGAAAAATTATGAGCACCCAGAGTTTAGGAAAGGAACAATAAACTCCGGATCAGTCATGGGACTGGTGTGAGCAACAAAAACAGTTTATTTTTAAACAACAACAAAAGATTTTAAACATTTAAATCCGCAATGCTTTTCGAAAATGAAACTACCATAAGACCTCCCACCACACACACAATGCAAACGCAGAATTGGAGGAGATTTCTTCTTATGATAGTCAAACATGCTTACTACGCAAAATCATTGGATTATTATTATTAGTGCATAGTGCAGAAAATATTTCGAAAGTATAATATTAATCTTAGCCAACATACGACCAGTATCGTATGCCTACTATAGCTACCATCTAAACAGTGGTGACCACCGTACGTAAATGGCAGGTTCTACAACTAAAACCGTACAAGTTCCGTATTGGAGAAATGGATTTCCAACAAATGGTCAGGCTAAGGAACTTCCTTCCGCCGCATGGGAACGCCTCTGGCGGGACGCCCCGAGAGACAAACTGCTCTCTGCAAACAAAGCCGGGTTACCCCTGTAACAGGTAACTCACGAATATGCCACCTCCCGGTCCTTTGGGACCTTTATCCGAGCTCGGTATCCAACATCACACATCATAAAGAAAGTGTATCCACATGAGTAAGTATCTGGGCTCCATACCATGATACCACCCCTTTCCAGAAGGAAATGACATACCCTAAAGGGCGCGACCCTCATAAGCTTGCCGCAACATTCCTGTTTTGACCATTTCCGGGTTGTGAGGCCCTGACGAAGTCTCGTCCACAAAGCTACGCTTTTTTAAAAAGCCACGCTTTGGGTCAACAGATGATCAACCTATGATCACAAAGATAAATGATCAAACAAATGATCATATCACAAATGATCAAACACTGATCATCACACAGCTACACTCAGCATGCCACATTACCAAATTGGGAATATATCGCTGATAAATTTCAACTACATAACCTCTGAGCTCGTACGTCTCAGAGAAGGGTGTTAAGCTAAGAGAATAAATTCTCCGCCACCAACAGAAATGTATTTGAAAGAAATCTGCTTTATATCTCAAAGTGTAATGTCAGACATACAATCCATACAAGTCTGTTCCGGGATCGAACAGAACCGAAAGCACTTCTCACGAAGCCCTTGCAATTCCGGATAATTTCCAATCACGTCCGGACTTCCCGTCACTAAGGATGATAAAACCTCTATATCGGGGATCAGCCGATGCAGAGTAACTCGACGGTAATCCTTCCATTTTCAAAAATATCCGGTCTTCAACACCGGTCTTCAAATGCTATCCATATCGACCTATCACATATTCGGAATGGGTTATATGACCCAAAGGTCCTCTCCCGGCTAAACCGAATAGTGAGCGAAATATTCGAAAATCATATGGATATGGGATTTCAATTAAGTCACAACTTAACACCCAAAATCTTTCTTTTCAAATGGTTTAACAAATTACCATTTTAAATCTTTAAACAAAAAGATTCAACTTTTACGGTTCAAACAGTTTCCACACTTTAATCTTTTAAACAAAAGATTCATTCACAGATTTTCCAAATTAATTTCCATTTCAATTTGATTAACTCGTTAAACCTTTAAATCAAGATTTAACCTATAGCTTTCAAAACAATCCCATTTCAAATGATTTAAACCAATCATTAATTTAAATCTGTTAAAAATAAACAGATTCAAATCATAGCTTTTCAAAACAATTCATTCATAACTTGGAAAACCATTTTCACTTCCATATTGAAATTCCTTTAATTAAACTGGAATTTCATTGCTTATTTGAAAGCTTTTATTCTTTTAAAAACAAACAGTTTCATTTCAGAAAATCTGATTCATTCATACGAGTTAAAGTCTTTGGGTTAAATCCAAATTCTCAAAATTATACTTTTAAATGGTTTAAATTCAGATAAACACATTTATAACATTTTCAATCTCTAGTTTCAAATCATAGGATTCAATTCCAAACTTGAATTCAAATTTAAATCAAAATATTTAAATTTTCAAAAACTCGGTTAAGTTATTCAAAATAACTTTTATCTTTGAAATTCCATTTCAAAAGCTTTTCACTTTAAACCCAAATTTCTAATTTCAAAATCAATTGAAATTAAAATTTCCATTTCAAAAACATCAAATTTAAATGATCTGTGACTTAACCGATTTCCACGTGAAATCCATATTTGTGTGTGTAAAAGTGTAGTCCGGGGGTTTCACACAATAGTGCAACATCATACAATCATCACAGATCAGAATACAGAAATATAATTCGATAAGCGGTATAAGAACAACGCTTATCGTTCATTCACAGATCATAGATATATAAAGGTCACAGATAAGTAAACTACAGATCACAACATAAATCAGGGTATATCACCAAGCATCATATATCAGGGATATCAAACAATCAAGTCATTCAATAGAATCCAAACATCCATAAGTAAGATCAATTAATTGTTTGATTAATTCAAATTAAATTTAAATTCTATGAATAAATTACTAATTCTGGTTAATTAACATTAATAAATTACAAATCATTTTGATTAATTATTCTTTAACCATTTATTAATTAACCTTAATTTTTAATTTAATTATCCCATAATTATTTATCTCCATAAATTTCACTAAGTAAATTCACTTATCCAATTAATTTCTTAAGTTAATTAAACTAATTTAATTAACTCTAATTAATCAAAATACCAAAAATCAATTACAATAAGTAATTTATCCTTAATTACTTTCATTAAGTAATTACATTTAAATCAATTTAAAATTGATTATCTAATTTATTAATTTAATTAACTATCAAAATTAATCACATTAATTTAATTACTTAATAATCCCTAGTTAATTGTCTTCATTAGCTAATAACATTTCCTAATTCCTTCCTTAATTAATCCCTAATCATAAATTAATCTAAATTATTAATTTATATATTTCACTTCCCTTTGAGATTTCGTTTTAAATTTCAAGCTTAAACGGACGCTAATTTAACTTTAAATCCCTTTATAAAACTAACTTTTAAAACCTTTAAATTTACAAATTAAAGCCATTCTTTGTTATGAAGGGATTTAAATCAAATCCCCTACAATTTCAAAATATCTATTTACTTAAAATATTTAAATTTTTATAACTTTCTGTTATTTCAAAAATCTGGAATTTTAAACATTCAAAATTTAAACTCAGTTTAATATTTGTTTCAACTTAAACTTAATAATTTAAAAACTGAGAAAAACTGGCACTGTTTAAACTTGAAAAGGAACTGACCCAAGGCCACCTCAGTTTGCTTCGAGAAAAACAGAAATTTACCCGAGCCAAATCTAATTTTCCTCGAGTTCGCATTCGAGTATACTTGTTATCGTTAAAACTGAGAAAACACAGACCTACCCGAGTTCATCCTAATTTACTTCGAGTAAAAATGGAAATCCACCCGAGTAATTCTCGAGCCTCACATTCTTCTCTAATTCCACATACACGCTGACACACTCAACCACACCGTGCACGTACACCATCACCAGAGTAGCCTCCGACCTCTGATGAGTCTTCCAGCACATCACCCTTCGCCACTGCACCCCAATCCGATCATCAATACATGAATCCAAGCCTTCGATCAAATTCGAGTAACCCAGTCCAGACTGGAAACTAAACATCGCCGGAAAAACTCTTCGCCCAAGCTATCTCGACCACCAGGGGTCGAGCAACTCCAGCCACGCCTTGTCGAACTCCCACACCACCATTTCCCATAACCTCAAGCAACTCGAATCACCAGGGAGTCCATGGTGATCAAATTTTCCGACCTGATCAAAACTAGGGTTAAAAATTTAATCCCTCCGCCATCATCGCCACGGCGATCATTATAGCCTCCAATCATTTTTCCTAGACTCGTCGACCTTCTCGCTATCTTCCAACGTGATCACGACTCTCCCTATCACCTCGATCACCTACGATAGCTCAAACTCCATTTCCAGTTAACCCAAAACCCCTCACTCGATTCCCCACTAAAAATCATGAATTGCCCTTTAAAAATCATGACTCATGATACTTATTCAGATTTTATACCTGAATTCGAAAAACTACGAAGCTGGAAATTCCTCAAATCTCAAGCTTCCACTGTGCTTTCTCGAGATACAGAAAATATACAACTTGTATTCTTTGAATACATTTTTACATCTTGATTTATACTCAACCCAACATATCTTGTTTGATAATCCAGACTTATTAGAGAATAGATAAGGGAAAATAATTTTTTTTAAAGAGATTAAGCCTGTAAGTTTAGAACAGAGCAAGTCTTCTTGCTTGTAATCCACCATTACTTCATACTGCTATATCACGCAAAAGATCTAAATAAAATATGGATTTACTTACTCACAAATATCAAGAAACAAAACAGGTTAAGCTTCTAAAAACAAGGAGTTGCTCACCTCAGTCATGAAGAACAGAGAACTCTGTTGATTTGAAACTACAAATTTGATTTTCCAGTTCGAAAGCTTGAACACTTGCGTTTGATCTCTGGTTTGCCTTGTTTATTGATGTTTTAAAGTTGAATTTCTTTTGTTTAAATTATAAATGATACTCACTTCAATTTTTTCTTAGCTTTGAACTGATCGAATGTGAATGAGGATGGATATATGGAAACAGTTTACAGGATAGTTTATTTGCGTGGTACAAGCTTTGTTCAGAGATTTTTTGTAAAATCTGGAGGCTGAGAATACATATTGTGAGCTAGAGGAGATGTTTGCATGACTAGCATTAAATGCTTTGTACCATGATACTTCCATTTTCATACTTATCCTATTTTTCTTTTCTACATGCCTGGCTTATTTTACAAGCTATATAAATTTTACTTTGTATTTGTTCATACTTGTTGACTTCGGCTGAGATGATATTTTATGGCTAAAGTGATGTTGTCTTCATTTGTTTGCTTGCTTTGTATTTAAATGTTTTCTTTTCTCTTGCCCACATACATCCATAATTAATCATACATATAATATTTTATTTTATACTTTACACTTAGATTTATTATTGACAAGTAGTTTTTATTTTATAATATGAGTAAACTTCTATCTTTTACTTTATTTTATTTTTCTTTTATTATTTTGTAGTCTATTACTATTTATATTATTTTGTATTGATTTATTAACATGAGATTAAGATATATATCTTTACTTTATATTTTAACATCCTATATATTTTCATTTCTTAAACCATTTACTTACATTTTAAATTCAAATCAAAGATATATTTATTCACAATATTTTATTAAATTTAAATGATTTATACAAAATATACTTGAATTCGGGGAAACTCGCATCACCTAAATCAAATTTATTTTACTATTTTTATTCAAAAATACAATAAATTATTAATTTAAATATATAGAAAATTTGGGGTCGTTACAGACTTCCCCCCTTAAAAGAATTTCGTCCTCGAAATTGCCAAGGAGACAGAAAGATAGATGAAAAATATTTCATCAACTCAAACTGAACATTTATTCTGCATTTGGTTCACCAAATCAGAATTATCAACAACAGATACAAGAACGAATCTGTTTAAAACTTCACAAGATACTCGGGTTATCCAGATCTACGAAGTATGCAATGACATCGGTCAGTTTGAAAGGATAACTAACCATTCGTAGAATATACTGGGACCCAAAGAATAGATAGATACATAGATACAATTTCAAAACTTTCAGTTTAAACTAAACTATACCTATTAACCATAACAATCAAAGCAAACAATTCATCCAAACAAACAATTTTGGTCCATCCGGAGTTTATGTCCCATGTTATTATATCGAATCTCCTTCCTGGATCTACCAGGAACTATCGAAGGATTCAGAAAAGATGACGAACAAAAGAGATTGATAGAGAAAAGATTGCTTCCTTATTGTTACAGGATATTGACCATTTATAGTCATATTTCCCTGTCCCCTATCTCATCCTCTTCTTGCACTCATACTTACTATCAGTGGATAGCAAGAGAATTTACTAAGGCATTCGAACGGATATCTTAGAGATTACTCATTCTAGAGTTTACTTCACTCTATCTCTAATGAGCTACTTAACGTGTTATACTCCTGAGCTAAAGTACAACCTTAGCTCTGATACCACATGTCACGGATCGGGTTATGCCCGCTCGAAAATCAACATCCGTACTTCACATTGTACTAGAATGCCGCAGATTCGACCGTTCAAATCCGATTCGCCGGAGCTATAACACAATTAAGTAAAACAACACAGCGGAATAAATAAATCAATGATATCATATACAACTCCAATGAATACAATATCCAGAATGATATACAACAATGATATCAATATGATACAACAATATCAGAGATACAATAAAATAGCAGCGGAAAAGAAAACGATAACAACAGCAGCGGAACAATATCAATAGAAGTGATAACTCCAAAATGATCTTCAGACAAGAATGAATCCACAACTCCAAGATAAGCAATTCCGATGAATGAACTAGCTCCAGATAATCTACTAAACCTGAATATCTGAAAAGAAACCCAACTCTAGACTGCTCGTGTGAAAAATTATGAGCACCCAGAGTTTAGGAAAGGAACAATAAACTCCGGATCAGTCATGGGACTGGTGTGAGCAACAAAAACAGTTTATTTTTAAACAACAACAAAAGATTTTAAACATTTAAATCCGCAATGCTTTTCGAAAATGAAACTACCATAAGACCTCCCGCCACACACACAATGCAAACGCAGAATTGGAGGAGATTTCTTCTTATGATAGTCAAACATGCTTACTACGCAAAATCATTGGATTATTATTATTAGTGCATAGTGCAGAAAATATTTCGAAAGTATAATATTAATCTTAGCCAACATACGACCAGTATCGTATGCCTACTATAGCTACCATCTAAACAGTGGTGACCACCGTACGTAAATGGCAGGTTCTACAACTAAAACCGTACAAGTTCCGTATTGGAGAAATGGATTTCCAACAAATGGTCAGGCTAAGGAACTTCCTTCCGCCGCATGGGAACGCCTCTGGCGGGACGCCCCGAGAGACAAACTGCTCTCTGCAAACAAAGCCGGGTTACCCCTGTAACAGGTAACTCACGAATATGCCACCTCCCGGTCCTTTGGGACCTTTATCCGAGCTCGGTATCCAACATCACACATCATAAAGAAAGTGTATCCACATGAGTAAGTATCTGGGCTCCATACCATGATACCACCCCTTTCCAGAAGGAAATGACATACCCTAAAGGGCGCGACCCTCATAACCTTGCCGCAACATTCCTGTTTCGACCATTTCCGGGTTGTGAGGCCCTGACGAAGTCTCGTCCACAAAGCTACGCTTTTTTAAAAAGCCACGCTTTGGGTCAACAGATGATCAACCTATGATCACAAAGATAAATGATCAAACAAATGATCATATCACAAATGATCAAACACTGATCATCACACAGCTACACTCAGCATGCCACATTACCAAATTGGGAATATATCGCTGATAAATTTCAACTACATAACCTCTGAGCTCGTACGTCTCAGAGAAGGGTGTTAAGCTAAGAGAATAAATTCTCCGCCACCAACAGAAATGTATTTGAAAGAAATCTGCTTTATATCTCAAAGTGTAATGTCAGACATACAATCCATACAAGTCTGTTCCAGGATCGAACAGAACCGAAGGCACTTCTCACGAAGCCCTTGCAATTCCGGATAATTTCCAATCACGTCCGGACTTCCCGTCACTAAGGATGATAAAACCTCTATATCGGGGATCAGCCGATGCAGAGTAACTCGACGGTAATCCTTCCGTTTTCAAAAATATCCGGTCTTCAACACCGGTCTTCAAATGCTATCCATATCGACGTATCACATATTCGGAATGGGTTATATGACCCAAAGGTCCTCTCCCGGCTAAACCGAATAGTGAGCGAAATATTCGAAAATCATATGGATATGGGATTTCAATTAAGTCATAACTTAACACCCAAAATCTTTCTTTTCAAATGGTTTAACAAATTACCATTTTAAATCTTTAAACAAAAAGATTCAACTTTTACGGTTCAAACAGTTTCCACACTTTAATCTTTTAAACAAAAGATTCATTCACAGATTTTCCAAATTAATTTCCATTTCAATTTGATTAACTCGTTAAACCTTTAAATCAAGATTTAACCTATAGCTTTCAAAACAATCCCATTTCAAATGATTTAAACCAATCATTAATTTAAATCTGTTAAAAATAAACAGATTCAAATCATAGCTTTTCAAAACAATTCATTCATAACTTGGAAAACCATTTTCACTTCCATATTGAAATTCCTTTAATTAAACTGGAATTTCATTGCTTATTTGAAAGCTTTTATTCTTTTAAAAACAAACAGTTTCATTTCAGAAAATCTGATTCATTCATACGAGTTAAAGTCTTTGGGTTAAATCCAAATTCTCAAAATTATACTTTTAAATGGTTTAAATTTAGATAAACACATTTATAACATTTTCAATCTCTAGTTTCAAATCATAGGATTCAATTCCAAACTTGAATTCAAATTTAAATCAAAATATTTAAATTTTCAAAAACTCGGTTAAGTTATTCAAAATAACTTTTATAACTCAAACGAACACCCAGTCCAACACTGACACGAACGTGCACGTGCACAGATGATCATCACATCTCCGATCATCACCGAGGTTGCCATCAAGTCGACTACGATCTCCTCATTCCAAACAGCAACCCAGAAATTCAAAATTGCCCACAAATCGAAATCGAGAAACTCGATTGAAACTGGAACCAGCACAAATCGCTAAGACCCCTCACCGCCGACGATCCTTCCACCATAGATCACGCCGATTGACCACGAGCTTCATCACACTTCCCACCTTCGATTTCCACCGGACCGAACGTCCCCGATCAACCCACATTACTACACGAACGCGATCAATAGCATCGACCACATCGTATCCTTAAACCCTAAAATGCTCTCAACCCATTTTATATTAATTTATGAAATTAATTAATTAATTCTTAATTATTCATCCTAATTAATTACCCTTAATTAATGAATAAATTTTCCTTTAATTAATCACATAATTACATTAACCTTAAGTTAATTTCATAATTAACTAACTCTTAATTTCATTAAGTAATTATATTTTCATCATAGATTTATTCACCTTTAATCATTAATTAATTCACCTTTAATTTATTAAATAAACTTTTAATTAATCATATTAATTTATTCAATCGCATAAATTAAATCTTTAAATTAATTAATTAATCTTAATTATTAAATCAACCCTTAATAAATCACATAAATTAATTTATTCTTAATTTATTGTCCTTGAATTAATTACCATTTCTTAATTACCGACATTAATCAGTTAACCTTTAGTTAATTTATTATTTAACCTTTAGTCATCATTTGATTAAATTATTAGTGCATAGTGCAGAAAATATTTCGAAAGTATAATATTAATCTTAGCCAACATACGACCAGTATCGTATGCCTACTATAGCTACCATCTAAACAGTGGTGACCACCGTACGTAAATGGCAGGTTCTACAACTAAAACCGTACAAGTTCCGTATTGGAGAAATGGATTTCCAACAAATGGTCAGGCTAAGGAACTTCCTTCCGCCGCATGGGAACGCCTCTGGCGGGACGCCCCGAGAGACAAACTGCTCTCTGCAAACAAAGCCGGGTTACCCCTGTAACAGGTAACTCACGAATATGCCACCTCCCGGTCCTTTGGGACCTTTATCCGAGCTCGGTATCCAACATCACACATCATAAAGAAAGTGTATCCACATGAGTAAGTATCTGGGCTCCATACCATGATACCACCCCTTTCCAGAAGGAAATGACATACCCTAAAGGGCGCGACCCTCATAACCTTGCCGCAACATTCCTGTTTCGACCATTTCCGGGTTGTGAGGCCCTGACGAAGTCTCGTCCACAAAGCTACGCTTTTTTAAAAAGCCACGCTTTGGGTCAACAGATGATCAACCTATGATCACAAAGATAAATGATCAAACAAATGATCATATCACAAATGATCAAACACTGATCATCACACAGCTACACTCAGCATGCCACATTACCAAATTGGGAATATATCGCTGATAAATTTCAACTACATAACCTCTGAGCTCGTACGTCTCAGAGAAGGGTGTTAAGCTAAGAGAATAAATTCTCCGCCACCAACAGAAATGTATTTGAAAGAAATCTGCTTTATATCTCAAAGTGTAATGTCAGACATACAATCCATACAAGTCTGTTCCGGAATCGAACAGAACCGAAGGCACTTCTCACGAAGCCCTTGCAATTCCGGATAATTTCCAATCACGTCCGGACTTCCCATCACTAAGGATGATAAAACCTCTATATCGGGGATCAGCCGATGCAGAGTAACTCGACGGTAATCCTTCCGTTTTCAAAAATATCTGGTCTTCAACACCGGTCTTCAAATGCTATCCATATCGACGTATCACATATTCGGAATGGGTTATATGACCCAAAGGTCCTCTCCCGGCTAAACCGAATAGTGAGCGAAATATTCGAAAATCATATGGATATGGGATTTCAATTAAGTCACAACTTAACACCCAAAATCTTTCTTTTCAAATGGTTTAACAAATTACCATTTTAAATATTTAAACAAAAAGATTCAACTTTTACGGTTCAAACAGTTTCCACACTTTAATCTTTTAAACAAAAGATTCATTCACAGATTTTCCAAATTAATTTCCATTTCAATTTGATTAACTCGTTAAACCTTTAAATCAAGATTTAACCTATAGCTTTCAAAACAATCCCATTTCAAATGATTTAAACCAATCATTAATTTAAATCTGTTAAAAATAAACAGATTCAAATCATAGCTTTTCAAAACAATTCATTCATAACTTGGAAAACCATTTTCACTTCCATATTGAAATTCCTTTAATTAAACTGGAATTTCATTGCTTATTTGAAAGCTTTTATTCTTTTAAAAACAAACGGTTTCATTTCAGAAAATCTGATTCATTCATACGAGTTAAAGTCTTTGGGTTAAATCCAAATTCTCAAAATTATACTTTTAAATGGTTTAAATTCAGATAAACACATTTATAACATTTTCAATCTCTAGTTTCAAATCATAGGATTCAATTCCAAACTTGAATTCAAATTTAAATCAAAATATTTAAATTTTCAAAAACTCGGTTAAGTTATTCAAAATAACTTTTATCGTTGAAATTCCATTTCAAAAGCTTTTCACTTTAAACCCAAATTTCTAATTTCAAAATCAATTGAAATTAAAATTTCCATTTCAAAAACATCAAATTTAAATGATCTGTGACTTAACCGATTTCCACGTGAAATCCATATTTGTGTGTGTAAAAGTGTAGTCCGGGGGTTTCACACAATAGTGCAACATCATACAATCATCACAGATCAGAATACAGAAATATAATTCGATAAGCGGTATAAGAACAACGCTTATCGTTCATTCACAGATCATAGATATATAAAGGTCACAGATAAGTAAACTACAGATCACAACATAAATCAGGGTATATCACCAAGCATCATATATCAGGGATATCAAACAATCAAGTCATTCAATAGAATCCAAACATCCATAAGTAAGATCAATTAATTGTTTGATTAATTCAAATTAAATTTAAATTCTATGAATAAATTACTAATTCTGGTTAATTAACATTAATAAATTACAAATCATTTTGATTAATTATTCTTTAACCATTTATTAATTAACCTTAATTTTTAATTTAATTATCCCATAATTATTTATCTCCATAAATTTCACTAAGTAAATTCACTTATCCAATTAATTTCTTAAGTTAATTAAACTAATTTAATTAACTCTAATTAATCAAAATACCAGAAATCAATTACAATAAGTAATTTATCCTTAATTACTTTCATTAAGTAATTACATTTAAATCAATTTAAAATTGATTATCTAATTTATTAATTTAATTAACTATCAAAATTAATCACATTAATTTAATTACTTAATAATCCCTAGTTAATTGTCTTCATTAGCTAATAACATTTCCTAATTCCTTCCTTAATTAATCCCTAATCATAAATTAATCTAAATTAT
This sequence comes from Allium fistulosum, assembly GCA_030737815.1. Classification (NCBI taxonomy): domain Eukaryota; kingdom Viridiplantae; phylum Streptophyta; class Magnoliopsida; order Asparagales; family Amaryllidaceae; genus Allium; species Allium fistulosum. Next base: position 1,001,291,258 of record CM060902.1, on the reverse strand, counting down.
TAATTTATATATTCCACTTCCCTTTGAGATTTCGTTTTAAATTTCAAGCTTAAACGGACGCTAATTTAACTTTAAATCCCTTTATAAAACTAACTTTTAAAACCTTTAAATTTACAAATTAAAGCCATTCTTTGTTATGAAGGGATTTAAATCAAATCCCCTACAATTTCAAAATATCTATTTACTTAAAATATTTAAATTTTTATAACTTTCTGTTATTTCAAAAATCTGGAATTTTAAACATTCAAAATTTAAACTCAGTTTAATATTTGTTTCAACTTAAACTTAATAATTTAAAAACTGAGAAAAACTGGCACTGTTTAAACTTGAAAAGGAACTGACCCAAGGCCACCTCAGTTTGCTTCGAGAAAAACAGAAATTTACCCAAGCCAAATCTAATTTTCCTCGAGTTCGCATTCGAGTATACTTGTTATCGTTAAAACTGAGAAAACACAGACCTACCCGAGTTCATCCTAATTTACTTCGAGTAAAAATGGAAATCCACCCGAGTAATTCTCGAGCCTCACATTCTTCTCTAATTCCACATACACGCTGACACACTCAACCACACCGTGCACGTACACCATCACCAGAGTAGCCTCCGACCTCTGATGAGTCTTCCAGCACATCACCCTTCGCCACTGCACCCCAATCCGATCATCAATACATGAATCCAAGCCTTCGATCAAATTCGAGTAACCCAGTCCAGACTGGAAACTAAACATTGCCGGAAAAACTCTTCGCCCAAGCTATCTCGACCACCAGGGGTCGAGCAACTCCAGCCACGCCTTGTCGAACTCCCACACCACCATTTCCCATAACCTCAAGCAACTCGAATCACCAGGGAGTCCATGGTGATCAAATTTTCCGACCTGATCAAAACTAGGGTTAAAAATTTAATCCCTCCGCCATCATCGCCACGGCGATCATTATAGCCTCCAATCATTTTTCCTAGACTCGTCGACCTTCTCGCTATCTTCCAACGTGATCACGACTCTCCCTATCACCTCGATCACCTACGATAGCTCAAACTCCATTTCCAGTTAACCCAAAACCCCTCACTCGATTCCCCACTAAAAATCATGAATTGCCCTTTAAAAATCATGACTCATGATACTTATTCAGATTTTATACCTGAATTCGAAAAACTACGAAGCTGGAAATTCCTCAAATCTCAAGCTTCCACTGTGCTTTCTCGAGATACAGAAAATATACAACTTGTATTCTTTGAATACATTTTTACATCTTGATTTATACTCAACCCAACATATCTTGTTTGATAATCCAGACTTATTAGAGAATAGATAAGGGAAAATAATTTTTTTTAAAGAGATTAAGCCTGTAAGTTTAGAACAGAGCAAGTCTTCTTGCTTGTAATCCACCATTACTTCATACTGCTATATCACGCAAAAGATCTAAATAAAATATGGATTTACTTACTCACAAATATCAAGAAACAAAACAGGTTAAGCTTCTAAAAACAAGGAGTTGCTCACCTCAGTCATGAAGAACAGAGAACTCTGTTGATTTGAAACTACAAATTTGATTTTCCAGTTCGAAAGCTTGAACACTTGCGTTTGATCTCTGGTTTGCCTTGTTTATTGATGTTTTAAAGTTGAATTTCTTTTGTTTAAATTATAAATGATACTCACTTCAATTTTTTCTTAGCTTTGAACTGATCGAATGTGAATGAGGATGGATATATGGAAACAGTTTACAGGATAGTTTATTTGCGTGGTACAAGCTTTGTTCAGAGATTTTTTGTAAAATCTGGAGGCTGAGAATACATATTGTGAGCTAGAGGAGATGTTTGCATGACTAGCATTAAATGCTTTGTACCATGATACTTCCATTTTCATACTTATCCTATTTTTCTTTTCTACATGCCTGGCTTATTTTACAAGCTATATAAATTTTACTTTGTATTTGTTCATACTTGTTGACTTCGGCTGAGATGATATTTTATGGCTAAAGTGATGTTGTCTTCATTTGTTTGCTTGCTTTGTATTTAAATGTTTTCTTTTCTCTTGCCCACATAAATCCATAATTAATCATACATATAATATTTTATTTTATACTTTACACTTAGATTTATTATTGACAAGTAGTTTTTATTTTATAATATGAGTAAACTTCTATCTTTTACTTTATTTTATTTTTCTTTTATTATTTTGTAGTCTATTACTATTTATATTATTTTGTATTGATTTATTAACATGAGATTAAGATATATATCTTTACTTTATATTTTAACATCCTATATATTTTCATTTCTTAAACCATTTACTTACATTTTAAATTCAAATCAAAGATATATTTATTCACAATATTTTATTAAATTTAAATGATTTATACAAAATATACTTGAATTCGGGGAAACTCGCATCACCTAAATCAAATTTATTTTACTATTTTTATTCAAAAATACAATAAATTATTAATTTAAATATATAGAAAATTTGGGGTCGTTACATTAAGGTATTTTGTTACACACTTCACAGACTAGTCTATAACATCCAATTAATGATAATCCTGAGTCAAAGGAAAATTCAGATGCAGATTACACTGGTGATCTAGTTGATAGAAAAATTACTAGTGGAACTTGTTTTATGTAGAAACATTCATTAGTTGCATCACATTTTCAAAGGAAATATCTGCACATTTTTCATTTCAACTAATTTTCAAATAAGCAGACCTTTTCATATAAAACCCCTTCCAGAAAATCGCTTTTGTTGATCTTGTTTCAGATCAGTTATTTTAGAAAATCTGATTTTATAATTATTTTTGGATTTGATCTTAAATGACTACATTAACTAATCTGACTCCCTACTGATTATCAAAAATATAAATAGTGATTGAAAAAGTGATGAGTGTTGATATTAATCATATATTATAACTTGAGATAGTATATTTAGTAAATTTCTTTAGAAATTTAAACAAGATTTATAATAACTTTTGATGGGTAAAAATTCTATGACCATCTCTATTTCTATCATATTTCTAACGACCATCACTCATCATAATCCAATATAGTATGTCAATATATGGTATTTTAAACGAGAAATTATTCGGTTTTCATTTTATTATATTTTTAGCAATAAAAACATCCAAAGTATTCACTCTAATTTAAAGTCCTCACGGTTATGCATGGGTGAATTACTTGGAATTTTTTATTATGTGCTTTTATGGTCATTTAAAAGTCCTCACGGTTATACATGTATGGGACGCATATCAAAATTGATTGATTAAATAGACAAGTTGATTCTAATCCCATTTAATAGTCCTCATGGTTATGCGTGGTTGAAGATACTTGAATTCATTTTAAAAAAAAATTAAGAATACTACTAATCTCATTTAAAAGTTCTAACGGTTATGCATGGTTAGTAGATATTCAAATTTGTGCTATAAATATACCACAAATTGACAGAACTATATTGTTTTGTATATTGACATCATCCTATCATTCTAAAGTGGAATATGCGCCTAACAGAGTATTTATGATTTTTGTTTGATTTTTTATTGAAATTTAATATTTATACATGATTGGGTAATAATGTTGTATTAATGTTTATCACTTTATCTCTATTTTTCTAACACTATTACTATTTTGCTGATAACAAAAGGGGGAGAGAAAAATTAATATTTTGGCAAATAAAGGTCAAATAATTTATTTTGTATTTTCGATTTGCATCTAGGCTCATTTGCATATTTTTATTTATTTTCATGCATATATGAAGGGGGAGTTTTGTTGTAGAGAGGGAGAATTCAAATAGGGGAAGCAAATTGAATGATCAAATACATTTAATAAATTTAAAATCTTAAATATATGTTTGTTATCATCAAAGGGGGAGATTGTTGAATATGCAAGTATATGATTTTTGTTTGATGATAATAAACATATATATATATTCATTTAAATGTATTTATTATTGTACTATTTTATTTTCACAGAATTAAATAAATATTTGCTGAATAAAATAAATAACACAAAATTTAAATTCAAGCAGATATTTTATTCAAACAAATATTTTATTACAATTTTGAATAGTAAAAATTTATGCTCTCACTATATATATACAAAATTTCAATTACAATACATTTCAATTTATACAACTGTCCTCACTACATATCGCTCATTCACTCGTATTTTATCTTCGAGTTTGCTCCAGCCTGAATCCAACATCTGAGTTATTTGAAAAATAAACACTGACGCAGTAAAATTGAAAAGGAAATATTTTTGCAGTGTAAAATAAAATGTATTGTGAAAATATTATATGCCTTGATTATTTAGGTTGTTCGTCATTATATTTATTTTAAATTTATCTTACACGAACAGCTTGTGACATGCACAGTGTATCACTGTACATACCATAAGGCCGTGCACACCAATATACACTTGGTAAAATTACAGGGACAGGTGAGCACAAGGTCAAACCCAACCAAAAGCTAGGTTCAAGTCAAGTGCAATAAAAATAAAGTCACAACATGAGCACAAGGTCAAAACCGAGCTATAAGCTGGATTCAACTCAGATCAATTCCAAAATATCAAGATAATAGTGACACGGTGCAAAAGTGATGAACAATACACAAATGGAAGCAGTTCAATATGCAACCATCAGACTACAGAAGTCTAACTAACTCAAGACTGCAAATACTAACACAATTCATAGTGCAGATTTACGAATACAATGAGGCATGAATTCACCTACAACTAAATGGAGTTCAAGTTGAAAGGGAGTGCGGATTAAGGATCTTAAGGCTAATTTAACACTAGAAGGGGGGTGAATAGTGTTTAGTGGATTCTAAGACTTACATGAACTAATTTAAAAATTATGATATAAACAAATGCAGAACTTAATCACAGAACAATCACAAATGCAGAAAGTAAATAAAAAGCAGTAAAAGGAAAGAACACACCGGATTTTATACTGGTTCGGAGTTACCCTACATCCAGTCCTGTACCAAGGCAAAACACCTCATATAGATTTTTATTATACCAATGTCGAGATTACAATCCTCAATTTCTAAAGGCCTTGAGGTACCCTCCTATCTCTCGAGTCCTGGGCAAACTCTCTTGATTTACGGGCCACAAGGTCATCCAATTGATTTCCAAGCACAACCACACCTTATAGAGAGACTCGATAAACTTTTGATTACAAATTGATCCTATAACTCTGAATAGCACTTTGATCTTCGAGAGAGGGCAGAGAATCAAACAAGAATGAGATTCTAATTTGATTCACTTGAGAATTCGGCAGAATTTCGGCATGATCTTAAAAATATGAATATTTTAGAATATGGTTTTGTGGAGAAGGAGTGAAGAAAATAGTTAGTTAAAAAATTCGTTTGTGAAGGCTATTTATAGACCAGTAACGGTCATAACCATTCGTGAAGAGATTTAAACGAATAGTCACTTCTTTTGAAAATTGAAAGTTTTGAATTTAACGGCCACCATGTCGATATGGGGTATCCCATGATGTCGACATCCCTTAGTTAAAAATAATGTAAAACTTGTTTTGAAAATGGTATTGAAAGGAAAATAAGATGAAATGATTCTGGAGTAAAATAAACTAATTTTCCTATGTTTTAAAATAAAGAAGACTAGAAAGATGTATTTTTAGAATGTATATATAAATTTGATTTTAAATCTCAAGTGTATATATATTATAAAAGAATATTTAAAAAACAGAAGATAGTTTTAAAAACAAACGAAGTTTAAAACAAGAGTTTATTTAAAAACAAAAACAAAGAATATTTTAAGGCTAAAACATCTTTTTGAAAATCATTTGAAAAGATAATTTTTAAGGCTAAAACGTTTGAAAAGCAGTTTTGAAAATCCATTTCGAAGTAGTTTTGCAAGCTTCTTCCTGCAAAATATCTCATCACATCAGGACTCGAGAACTTGTACAAAACCAGGATGTTTGTGGGTTTGTAAGCCACTTGTCGTAGGTTTGTAAGCTACTTGTCGTGGGTTTGTAAGCCACTAAGAAGATAGAAATGGGTTCCATCCCAAATGAAATATGGAATGAAGATTTCCGTGATATTATAAAGTTTTAACAATAAACTAGACACATATCTTGATACTCTAGAGCCTTCAATCTTGAGTCTTGAGTCTTTATACTGATCAGTCTTTAGTAATCAATACCTGCATATATATATATATATATATATATATCCTGCATAGTTCCTACATATACATATCTATCTAGACAATAGTGTTAGTATATATTTTATAATAAGATAAGTTAAAAAATTTGTTGTCATCAAAGCCAACATCTCAGTTCCTAACACAAGTAAATTAACCAGTAAAGCAAAGAGCATAAAACACATACCAAATTCAGTTCGAACTCGATCACATTGGATCGACCGAAATCATATCACAGCTAGAAGATCAATTGTCCAAGCCAAACAGAGGAGATAATCACTGCGATTGATCAGATACAGACGGCGATTCCAATTTCACATGAACCCTAATTTATCGAAGAGGAACGAGGCAGCCATTTCTCGAGCAAAAGAAAATGAAGTAGATACGAAAAAGAATACAGACCGATATTTAAAAAGGAGAAGGGGATATTTTTTTATCACTTACTTATTTTTGGGCCGGCATAATTCTTTTGGGCTTTAGATTTTTAAATTAGGATTTTTATTGTTTTAAGTTGTTTTTAATTTGTATTTTTTTTAAACTTTTTGTAATTTTCTAGTCGTGTGACTAGGGAACGAACTACGGTGGTGTAGTTCGAGAATCACAACTCAGTGGCTGAGTTGTGGTAGGGTTTTGAGCGTAGAGTTAGGTTAGTCGATAGCGGGTGTTGCGAGTTTACGTGTGTAAGCGTCTGACTACTTAATTTCTAGTAGAAACTTTGGGGGCGGCACGTAGGCAGGGTTTTGCCGAAGTTGGGTAAATCTGTGTTTTTTTATTTCTGTTTTTATTCTGTTATTATCTGTGCTGCTATTATTCTGCTATATCTGTGTTGCGATTATTTTATATACTTCCGCATTAAACTTTTATAATTATTAGTATCACCCTATTCACCTCCCCTCTAGGGTGAAATCGATCCTACACTTTATCCTAACTTTGAATAAATGATGCAATATATCCTCAGGCCATTTACACATGTACGGGATCTCGAACGGTTCCCAGGCACGCTCTGAGTTGGATGCCTAAGATGACTATTTAGGACAATAATAACACCAAACCACTTAGACGTGCACAAAAACTAGATTGGTCCCTAGTGACGCTCTAATTCGGATGTTTGGGGTGATTTCTCAGGATAATAATAATCCCCGACCACCCAAACGTGCACGAAACCTAGATTGGCCCCTAATCATGCTCCGAGTCGGATGTTTTGGACGATTAAGTAGGATCTCTACCTATTTGTCTTAATTTTAATTTTGAAATCTCCACGGGAACGTGATGACTGATATTTATCGCTTATGTCTCGTCCGGAGAGACGAAACCGGAGTGCAAGGTGCAAGTCCCCTTGCCAGAGAGCAAGCGGATGGGCTTATACGGATTTGGACGGCCTTAGAGCTTCCATCCGGAGAGATGAGGCCAGAGTGCATGGTGCAAGTCCCTTTGCCAGAGAGAAAGTGGATGGGCTTGTACATATTTGGATCGCCTTAGAGCTACATCCGGAGAGATAAGGCTGGAGAGAAAGAAGTAAGCCACGTCATCGGAGAGTGAAAGGGATGGGTTTCTTCGGTCGCTATAGAGCTACTACCCGGAGAGGTGGGCCAGAGTGCAAGAAGAAAGTCCCCTCACCGAAGAGTGAGCGGATAGGCTTGCTTGGTCATTAAGTCCATTTGCTAAAGAGCGAACGAACTCAGCAAGGATCCAAAGAGGTCAAAACCCTGTATTGGAACACTAAATGATTCGAAGAGATCATCCCCCTTAAATTAAACGTTAACCGATCTGGAGAGATCGTTCTCTTAACTTAAACAATAAACGAACCGGAGAGATCACACATTAAATTAATGAAAGATGATCTGGAGAGATCAAACCCTATAATGGAAACAGACTTAATAAAAGGATATGAACACCTTGTAAGTAGAATAAAACGGATAAATCTTGAACGAACAACAGGACGATTTTGGAAATGAGATGTAATAAAAGATATGTGATATTATAACTCCGAATTAAATCGGAATGATTGTGATGTATAAACTACACTTAGGAAGAGTCTAGGGGCTTAGGCTGTAGCAGATTTGGAACGACCTTGATTGATAAGAGAATCCGAAGGAAATGGACGATTCACTAAGATTGAAGTAGCCGGATAGCTCAACTATCGAAGACTAATTACTGAAACTTGTTCTTGAGCAAAACACACCTTACATTCGAATGGCGTACTTTAGAGGGCAAGTGTTAACCTGCTTTTTAGCAAAGTATATTCCAACTGGACTTAGAAGGTCAAAACAAAGGCATAATGATCAACAAACTTGGAAACACCCTGAGAAAGACTAGAGAATTGAGGTCAGGAAGTTTGATTGAAAAATTGGCTAAGTCCTTAACTCACCCTCGAGTTAAGGCCTTAAGTCAACTCCCCGAGTTAAGGACTTCAACGAGTTAAGGATTTTGATGAGATAAGGACTTCGACAAGTTAAGGATTTCGACGAGTTAAAGATTTGAGTTGGTACCAGATTCGGGATACCGAGTTAACACTAAAGCATCTTCAACTGGACGTAGAATATTGAAACGGAACTGGAATGACTTGAAATTTGGCAAGAGCACTTAGATAAGGCAAAAGAAGGGCTTGGAAAAATTTAACCATGATTGGGCCAAGCACCTAAACTCGGGTTCGAGTTAAGGACCTTAACTCGGCACCGAGTTTAGGATTTGACTCCGGTCGGCTTGGGTCTTCTGGCATGACTTCGCGCTATCTCCTGAACTTCATTATTATTGGACCTTTGACTTTATGCTGCACAATTCCTCTATAAATACCAATCTACCTGCAACTAGGAAAGGATCTTCTCTCTGCTGGATTTCCATTAACACTCTTAGACCTGGAGTTTGCATTAGACATTCTTCACTTTTATTCTCCACAACATACTCTCTTAACACCATTGTAGATCTGAATTCCACTAGATCGTGGTCAAATCTGAAATAACTAGTTGTAATTCAACGAGAGAACAACTAATAAAAAGATTAAACATGGACGTAGGCTGGAGATTACGTCGAACCACCATAAAAACTTCTGTGTGTTCTTGTATATTCTCTACTTTTACTTTTATCTGAACTGGTGCTTTCATCCAATTTCCAGGTGTTGATCCATTTTTGGGTTAACATATATTTAATTTTAATCTTACCAACCATTAATGGCAGAAGAAAATGAAATGAACAACGTAAGTAAAACGTATTTTGTCAATTCTAAATTAGAAAATGATAAGTTAAGATATTTAATTATTTTAGAACATGCATGCAAATCTATTTATTTGTAATCCCGTTAATTTTTCCGAGAAAAGGTAATGATGTTTAATTATATTTAACTGTATCCTATTGGTTTCTGTTACAATTGTTTTCATCATCCTTTTTCTTGTTGTAACAACAACAAAAGTAGTAATAATTGAATAATTTTGATCGAACTAGTTACGAATGTTATGTATTATGTTATATCATAATATTAAATTTGAACTGTAAATTATTCTTTACTATGTTAATTTTAGTTGAGTTACATAAATTATAAAACAAAATTGAAAATCTACTTACAATTAAAGTTCATAACAGTGTAGCCTCAACCAAACTAATTAGATTCGTTTGTATTAATGAAGACTTAGATGAAAAAAAGATCGACCGTGGAGAATTAGATGGAGAAATATTGATTCCGTTGTTTGAAGAGAGGAAGGAGAATAGAGTTATTGTTTTGATACAATAAAAAAGTATGAAAAGCGAGTGTGGATGAATGAAGTATTTGATTAGGCGACAGAATAAACAGGTGAGCGAAGTGTTTATGTATGTGTAAATAGTATCACCTTTATTAATTACTTTTTTTTAACAATATATAGATTTCTTCACAACTGTAATTCCGTCGATCAAAAGCAACAATGTTTTTAAATGGTGATCCCACTTTTGATGTCTTTCATAATTAAAATGAAATGACTGTGAATACCGACAGGTTGGACCGATTTTGTATTAGAAATGGATAGTAGAGTAGACGTAGCATGCCTGAAGGTGTTTAGTCTAAAATTCCAGTGTGGCTACCGGTGGTGAGCTTATTGTTATTACAATTTAAAACTAAATGCAAATATTGGTTTGCCCTCCTTTAGGGCTGTCAATGGATACCCGAAAAATTTGAAATTCGTTCGCATCCGCATCCGAAAAGCGGATAAACATCCAATATCTGGAAAAACGGATGCGGATGCGAATATGAAGACATCCGCATTTAAAAATTATCCATTCGGTTTTTATCAAGGTTATAGTATGTTTATTTTAGTACAGTGAAAGGTTTATTATTTTATTAATATAGTAGTTTATATTATATGCACTAAATGTTTATTAACTGCTCAAAACTATTTATTATCATCGTATTTGTTAAATTTTAACACTTCTATAATCAATGGGATTGAAAAATATTTATAGGTAGAAGGTGGAACCCAGTGCACAAGGCTCTCGCACGATAGCGGACTTTGAGAAGGTCGATAATGTATGCAGTCTTTCCCTCGCATTGCAAAGAAGCTGTTTCCGGACTCGAACATGGACGCCCAGATCACCATGCGCGTGACTTAACAGTTGCACCAAGACTCCACTTTGTGATTGAAAAATATTTATATTAAACTAAAAATTTTCTTTTACAATTCTTGATTTATCGGTCGTTAACGGATAGGATAATTATCTGATATCTGTTAATATCTGCGGATACGGATATCTGATATCCGAAAATGATTTTGAATGCGGATGTAGATATGACACTATCTGCATACGAAAGCATCCGTTGACAGATCTGCCCTCATTGAGAGCTCCACATCCTCATCCCATTGCCACAGTGGTAAGGGCAGCATCTTTGCTTTTTACCATGATAAGTAATATCAATTAGGCAGCAGTTTACACTTTTGTTTGCTTTCTGGTAACAATTATGAAGTGTACACTGATCATCGTCCTAAAAAAGGATATAAAACGGAAATCGTCTGAGTACTTGTGTGGGTTTTGGTTATGATGCCAAAGCCAACTATTGCAAGGTTGCAAGGGTCAATTGGTTATGGAATAGCTGACGATCAGGTTGAGGTTACAACTTAACAAGCTTTTCTTGGAAAATTATACATAAAAACAACCTAACAAGCTCTTCTTGGACAGTTTGTAATTTAAAAGCATGATGAAGGAACTGGGGTTGCTTTGTTAACGTATTTTGTTATTTCAAATTATTGTTGATCTTAATGTCGGTATACCGTATTTTGGTTGCAGTGTATTATGTACTATATATCTTTGTTTGTGTGACTTTAAAGAATTATCTTTTCTATATAATCACAAAGAACCAATTAAAGAAGTCTGCTAAACGCGAAGTTTGTCTGAGAAACCAATTGCATAGAACATAATCAAAATTATTAAATACAGAAGTCCGATCGCTGTTTATACAAATAAACCAGAATTTCTACAAACCTTTGAAGGCTATCAATAAATCTGCAGAGAACTACTGAACAGAATCAATATATCAAATGAGGTCGAACGTATCAAAATCTCAACGTTAAGACTGGCTGCAAACAGTAGAAATGCATAAAGAAACGTAAATGCCAAAAACATATCACTTGCACTATACCACTACAGAGTACAGACACAAAACAGACAAAATAAGAAGACTATGAACAGCCCAACATGTGAAACATTAGAGAATACAACAGTCCTAGCTAAACAAAGAAGAAGAAAATAAAATTAGCTGGGCTGGGCATGACGGTTATGATTATTGTTAGCAAACATCTACCAAATACAAAATTCGCAGTAGCCTGTCTGTAAACCCTAAATTTATTATTCTACATGATGAGGTGAGGGGTTGAGATACATGCTCTGGATATACATGAATTTTTTTGTTTTGCGGTCAGAAGTAGAATCGTTTTTTTTTTCTCCTTTTTTCGTTGTTTTTGCACAGAAATATGTTAGATTGGAGCAGCATTTCTAGGAGGGGCACCCCGAGATCGTGCTCCACCAACACCACGTACGGGGCCCGCATGTTCAACTCTTTGATAAACGATAGCTTCTCCACGGGACCCACCACCTCTGCTTCTACCTCTGAAGTCAGATCCTCTACCCTGGGATCTGCCACCCTGCCCTCTCCCTCTTCCTCCACCATTCCGGAATCCCCCCATTCTTCCAGAAGCCATTCCCCTACTGTTGCTCACTGCGTACAATATTCAGTCAATCGATTACTTAGTACTACTACTACCACCATACCAATCATTGGAAATCTTAACATTAAGTTGTACATTTCTAAATCTATGCATATCATAAAACAAAATTAGAAGGCATACTTTCAAAGATGAATTTTTTAGGATTCATTTCAGGGGAAATTGACACGAAAAGACAAAAGCGGACTACAAGGGGGATGTGTGTAAAATGACTGCATGCAATTAAATTTGGAAATTACTTGAAAAGTATAGAAACAAATCTTGATAAGGTAGACGATAAGAAAGAATAGATATACGTTATTAACATTTGGAAAAAAGTTATACAACTTCTAAAAATTAGAAAATGAGAAAGAATTAACATAACTAATGCATAGGAGATAATTTGTTCTGCTAAGTTTATTGTGGCTTCTTTTGTTTCATCCTTTCTTTTTTTGGATACAGAGGGAATTATTATTTTCGCTCCGAACAAAAGAAAAACCCAAACTCATTTACTGATCGGTTTGACCATATATTTAAGAACATATACTGAACGACGACTGCTTGAAGGTGTTTCTTTTGCACACTTTGTCTAGGTGGCCAGTTACATGATAGAGTCGTAGACTAATTCAAAAGAAAGTATGGTCAGGAATAGAAAAATAGAAGAGTTGAAAGTCCCGAAGATACCTCTTGGTCGAGAAGGACGCTTTGCTTCAACGTGAACTTGACAGCCACCAATCATTACAGGCGAAGCCTGAAAGCAGTAAAATTAACTTCCCATGATAGCATAGATGGAATAAACTAAGTAAAACTTCACGAGGCAACCTTAGAATTCTGCATACTTGTTTATCATTGGATATATCAAAGATCTTGTTCATACTTCAAGTTTTCTGAATGAGGGAATATAATGTATAGGATGCCATAAACCAATTAAATACTTGAACCATGTACTGAAAATTGAGATAGTAAATAACACAGTCGATTTTCAAAAAGAAAATGGCACCTACAATTTATACATAGGGAATAACTACTTCTAAGTTCTAAAGTGATGCTCTTTAACTGATAAAACCAAAAAAAAGGAAAGCATATAAGACAGCATCCAGATCATATATACCTCAATTGCACTCTGAAATGCTTCTACTGTTTCAAACTCAATAAAGCCAAAGCAAAACCCTAGCAGCTGTAGTTCACATCAAATCGGTCTAGTTAGGAAAAAGAGAATGAAAATGAATTTAACAAAGGGTTTTTTTATTTTTATGTTTTTGGAAATTAGGATCTACCCCTTATTTTCAAACTTTATACACAAAAAACTCTTCCAAAAAACAAGTTTCACGAAACATCCTTGTAATTATTTTCAACGGAAATGTGCAACATTTTTCACTGAAAATAATTACAGGAACGTTTCATGAAACTGTTTTTTTAGAACGAGGCGGAATTGCATTTGGAAATTTATGAAGGATGTTTGACAAAACATCTCTTTTTTTCACATATAACAAGCAAGATATTTGTCGAACAACATACATTAGGGCTTCTAACTTGTACGCCGCCGGGTCTGATAGGTCCAAACCTCTGAAATTCCTTCTCAAGTTGTGGAGGTGTGATATTTAATGGCAGGCCTTTTATGTAAACTGAAAAACCATCAGCTGAAAGAGCGAAAGGAAAACATTCATGATAAAATGCAGAACCATGAATATTATAAATATATGAAATCTACTCTGCGTTACAATAGCACTTACACCCTCCCAACTCATTTATGGGCACATGATAACTTTGTTAAGTGCATGTCAAACAAAGAAACAAGGGGGTATTCGTGCTATTTGTGTGTAAAGTATCGAACCCTTTATAAAAACATCAATAACATACAGCAAAAGTAGTACTTAGTACCTACAATATTGCTAGTGTGCGGAGTACTTGATATTATGGCTGGAATCTCCGGATTAGATTGATTGATGGGACCGACAGGGTCCGTCTGTTTATCTTGGGTTGAAGGCACGTACTTCACTGTAGCAGCTGTTGGTGTTGAGGTAGCCGAAGCAGCAATGTTCTCTCTCACGATTCTCAACTACAACCAACCATGTAAGAGTAATAAATAATAAAATGTAGAAAAGGTGTCTTTCACTAAGTTGCTAGCTTATAATATGATGAACTAGTTTGCTTGAAAGGAAAGCAAACACAAGATTAGCATGTATGATTACTAACCTTAGAGAACCATTTATCATCACAGATCAACTGATAATATAAAGAGTGATCTCTTAGTATTTATACATGGTCTATTAATTGCTTGCAATGTTTCAAATCTCAGATTTCGGTCATGTTTCGTCTTGAGATTTCCATACAAGATATCTCACATTAGAAGAGATCTCGCACAAGACAAGGGTATCTCAAGTGTACATCTTGGATCTTAAAGTCCATCTCGGGATTATCTTGGCTTAGCTTACATGTCCAAAATTGAAGTCATGATAATTTCTTAAACTACTATTATTTCAATAATAAAAATAAAAATTGTACCATGCTTGATTAGCGTATAAAAAAAGAGTTAAAACGGATGTTTTGAAGAAGAAAGGAAGCTTGGTTAGTTGGATTGATTTGGTAATGATTGGATAGCGTCCTCTTATTTGAATATTGAAACGCTGAAACGAAATGAAGTAGTTTGTTTTGACTCATCAAGATAAAAGGTAAAAAGGAAATGTTTAGGGGTTGTCAATGGTAGTTGAATTGAGTAGTTTCTTCTAAATCCATGTGAAAAGCAAAAAAAAGTCGTGTAAAAGAAGAAAAAATACAATTTCGGACGAGATTTGAATATTTCAAACGAGATAAATGTCAAGTAATGTATGAATGAAATTGATGTCTCGTGGCATCTAAGTATGAAAAGGAGATCTCGGACAAGATATAGAAGATTTAAAACTATGATTGCTTGATATTATCAAATAAATAAAACCATGATTGCTTGATGTGGGACTATTCTCAACATGCATCCGCACGTAAGGTGCATCATTAACTAAACACGTGGACAATTGTATCGGTTGATACAAAACAAATGTGGTGATTAAAAACACATGAATTAAATCTGATCTGACATTATGTTAAAGAACCACATGTTGTTATAAACCAATTGATTGTAAAAAGCGATCTCTTAGTATTTATATATGATCTACACTATTAATTGCCAGATGTTGAATTATTCTCAACACTAATAAGTCATTGTAGGGCAACCGAGGCATTGGAATATCCCCTTGTTAAATTTATACAACTCTATGAAATTTTTGAAAAATACTTCCGAATGCTAGAAAAGATAGCACCCATATTTCTTTATTTTATTTATTTTTGCCCGGAATGGCCTTAGAGCTTGGACACAACCAATTTCATATAATGGACATGCACCAACTTTAATTTTAATGTGGATGTTCCATTAAATTAATATTTGACAAGCTTCAATGTTTAAAAGTCAAAACCTTAAATCATCAAATTATCATAAATGATTAAATAAACTAAATGAAGACATAAAAGTTGGTGATTGATACATTTGAAAAAAAGTAGTGGAAATTAGCCACAAAGGTCTCTTTAGCAAGTGCAATTAGTTTCTGGGACACACAACTGAAATAATTACTTTTAAGGACAAAATGCAAAATATTTAGTTTCTAAGGCCTAAAAACCTATGAAATTATATCCTTGAAAGTAATTGGACGGCTGACTTTGTCCTTAAAAGTAATTATTCTGCTGACTTTGGCCTTGAAATTAATTTCCGTGGATGTGTGTCCTAGAAACTAATTGGACTGCAAAGTTTGTCCTTCTAGTGAAATGCCCATTTGAAGTATTGCACAAGCGTATAACATCATTTACATTTTACACGCCTAAAGACACAGAAAATGACTGTTATTTCTTTTAAGAAATTACATTTACAGTAGAAAGATACCCGAAGACACATAAGTGAGAGCCACTTATCAGTAAAGAAATATTTTTGAAGTGCTGGATTGTTGAGGTCTTCTATGCAAGATTAAAAGAAAACTGCATAGTGAATGATATATGTGTGTGTGTGTGTGTGTGTTTGTTTTTGATAGAGCCAGAGGATAAGTATACTGCATAATATGTTAATATCAACATTTTACAGCCAAATTACAGTCTGCCCTGCAAGTCAATACAAGTTAATGTTGACCCTACTTAAAAAAAAGAAATATCATTTATAATTCGGTTTAAGGAGAACTGGAAGGAGTCTGATCAAAATTCAAGTTTCAGTCCTAACAGGACGATTAAGATACAAGCCAGTGGTATTAATCAATACTGGCTGATTATGTTTCAGCCAAAGAACTCCATCAAGGGAGCAACTTGAGTGTTCAAACAGAGTGACATATAAACAACATGGCTTGAAATAACTATGCATCGTTAGCATTTAGCATTTTATTTAAGGGAAGTTCTATACTAGCCACTCCCAATCACAAGCAAGTTAGCTATTTATTGGTTCAGTCAGTAGCTGAAACTTTAGTAAGACTTGTTAAGTTCGATACCGTTACCAGTTTGTGCTATACTACTAGAGTGTGTAGTTGAAAAAACATGAAATCCGCATAATTTAGCAACTACAAAAGCCAACTTCACAAATAAAAGCTTAACATGCTAAAACTAATTCATATTCCATTAACAGCACACACCCTCATTACATCATCCCCAAGATTTTTTAGAACCCTGAAAAGAATTAACAGTGATTACAGAAATTTCCAAATTAATTAATGTTACAAGGTCAGGAAAAACACCTTCTGAATTAGCACTTAGATTTTACATCAAATTTGTGTAATTAAATGACTGGTCTTGAGAGTAACCCATAATGGAATATGCTCAAAAAAGCCTAATAAACTGAAACCTCCCATAGCATAGTACAAATACTTTCGTGAATGAGATGAATTTTAGTCTAATGTGCATACTGTATATTCAAGATCTAAAAGCAAATTTAGAAACAAAAAATGTGAACCAATATGAAAAAAAGAACACATAAATAAAAAGTGAACTGAACAAAAAACTTACAATCGAAGCATAAGATTTTTTGGGTTCTTCGGTAGACTCTGATTCGTTTAAACTAGTTGACACATCATTTGCAAACTCATTATGCATTGTTTCTTCACTGGCAACTGAATTTTCTACTAGTTTTGAGGTATTGTGAACTTCCTCATTCGAATTTTCTTTAGCCTGTGGTGATTCGAAATGCGTTGGAACATGTTCATCTTGTGGAAGCTGAGACTCTACAAAGATATACATGATAACGTAAATTGCATTGAAAGTATATAGAGATAAACATATATACATGAATAAGGGGATGACTTCAACTATACTGTCCTCTATGTTCTAATATCTCACATAATGTCTAAAGTTTAATCAATTCCCTCAAGTCGGTGTTGTAATTAATCAGATAAAATATTTAACAGCACAATTTGAAGTTTGCAATGTCGTATTCTTGGTTTAAGAGGATAATGATTGACTTGAGGAGTTATAAAAGCAAATCTAAGATAAGCTAGCAAAATCTTACACGAAATAAACCAAGTGAATAAGGCCAAGTTTCAAACTATACCATGATCAAGTTGAGAAGAATCACTGTCCAGTTGTTGACTGTCTTCGTCCATGTATCTGAAAATGTCGTTAAGGACAAAGAAGCCCTTATCTTGAGTAGCCAGGAAAAAAGACTGAGTAAATTTCCTCTTAACATTGTCATTCTCTGTAAGGTAACCAGTAACAAGAACGAGAACCCCTCCATTAAGTGATTCTTGAGCATCCACTGTTTTGATCTCCGATGTTAAACCATGATAATCCATTGATAATATTTTCTCGTTTATAGCCTTCCAAATTTCATCATTATTTTAAAACACCATCATCAGCCAAACTTTGAAATAGGCTAAAACTTGTATCAAATTAACCAATCGCAGTAATTTCTTCAATTGTGATATCTTAATATTTTCAATAATTATACATTAAAGTGTTGAAATGCTACTTTAAGGCTCATTGTTTTCTTGATGTTCCACAGAAGAAAAAAGTACATGTCAAAAAAATTAAATAACCTAAAAGAAACTATCAAACTACTGATTGTGGAAACAGAATGTCAACTTATTTCTAACCATATCTCTCTCTGTTTCTATTTTTTGATATATTTATTTTGCTCCAATCTGATCAGTGTGTGTGTGTGTGTGTTAACTTCCTCCGCTTACCACCAAACCTTACACTCTACAAATGAACTCTGCCAAAAAGAAATGCATAAAAGACATATTATTACAATAGAAATCCATGTAAAGGACATGTAGTGAGATTAGAGCACTCCAACTGCAGCAGAATAAATATATTTTATGGAGATCTGTTTGACTTAAACAAAACAAAAAATAATGCACAAAACTCCTCACCGAAAATCTGTTACTCCAATCCCTACTTCCAATATTAATGATATGGTAGCTATTTTTTATGTAGATGCACCTTAATTGTAAATCTAGTGTACTTACAAATATTTATTTCCATACAAACATTGGATTGGAGATTTGTTTACACTCCAAAATCTAATAATATTATTAATTCAAATATTATTTTTTTCCTACAAACATCGGATTGGAAATTTGTTTGTGCCTGAAAGCACAAAATTTTGTTCCCCCTCTAAATAAATCAATATGTTGTATGTAATAACTATCAAATTTTATACGTATGATTTTCAGTGCAAATATTTGCAGTTTGAAACAAAAAGTGTAAAAATTTAGTGAACTCTGTTGCACTTTCAAGTAGATAAGATAATGCATACTAAAGTTATTTGGCGCAGGAAAAAAAAATCACTTTTTTTCAATCGTCATGCCAGTTTATATACAAAGTACAAATATTTTCATTTGTAATAGATAATGCTAATTATAGTTATTTGTGCAAATGTTTGCACTTTCCAACAAATAATGCAAATTACAGTTATTTAGTGCAAATGTGCACATTTTTTCAGTTATTACGATGGTTTATCAAAATTGCAAATAGCTACTCTTTGTACTTAATGGTGCAGTACAAATATTTGCATTTTCAAATATATGATTTTTAAATATATAATGTAAATTACAGATACTTGGTGCAAATGTTTGGCATATTCTTTCAATTATTATGATGATGGTTTATGATGTTTACACTTACAACCGTTTATACCTGAATCAAAACCTTAATTTTTCATCAATTATTACATAACCTTAAGTTTGAAATGAAAGCCCTATTTTTTGGTATTTTACTCAAGTACAAACATTTTCAATGATCACAATTTTCATTCTCTGTTTGTAGATGCATGCCTATTTCAAGTGTGAAAATTTCCACTACCGATAATTATTTGTAAACTTTGACTAATTATTACATAAAATATACAGATCTTGTTTGAGCATAAAAATTGTGATTTAACGATGAAAATAAAATATTAATCTGACATTGCTACATAAAGGTATTAACTATTTTGTATTTGAATGATATGACATCTACAGATAACAAAAACAATAATGACGTAGAAAACATTTTTTGAAATGTGAATTCAGAAACAGGACTGGGATTTTATTCTTCCAGTGGGAGGGATGTTCCTTTCATTTGACTTTTAAACAAGGACGACATAGACAAAATATCCCACGTACTTTTACCACTCTCATGATTTAATTGCTAATTATAACAGTTTCAAAGTAATAACTCATTGTCCTAGTAGTTACGCACTTCAACTTTGGTTCGAGGGGTCACGAACTTGAAACTTGCGTAGTGTGATTTGAATCACTGGACGTATATTGGCAAGTAGTCTATATACTAAGACTACTAACTAAGACGTGTAGTACTACTATGTACCATCACCTAGGTACCCAATTAAAAAAGAAAAAAAATCATTGTGATGCTTTTTACTAAAAATATAGTAAGAGATAAAAGAAACACGGATGCTATCAAATAAACAGAAACAATCATAATAAGAAAGCTGCAAATCAATGCTTAAATCACTGATGACATCTCAACTTTGCTTCCCATGTTTCATTCAACCAATGGATATATGTTTCCAAAACACAAAAATTAGCCTCATTAAAAATTGAAATTATGCGAAAAATAATTTTTGCAGTTCACAACTTCAGCATACCTCTATCAAGAAAGTCCCTATTTTGTTTTCATTACATAAAATTAAAACTTAAATTCACCTAAGAAAAAGAAACATAAGGCATTGGGTTAAGTCCTCACTTGCAATGTGGTAACAGAACTCAAAACGCCCTGTGCCTCGGGTCTCCCAAGCCTACTGTGCTCCTGATAAAATTTATGGACTTGCTCTGGAGATTGGTATAATATATTATAATATTGATGAACGAATGCATTTCCAACCTGTTTCCAATTTCAAAATCAGTAATCAGAAAATACCCTAAAATTCTTTAAAGAATGGAAAAAGAACAACAGTAGCTGTTTACCACTTGTGGAGTTAGCGGAGACGCGGTGGCTGAAGTTTGGTTCTGCGACTCCATGGACCAAATAAAAAAAGAAGTTAGAAAAATTAAGAATTTCAGAACGAATAGGGCTTGGATCTGAGAAGAAAGAAAGTGAGTGTGATTAATGATGTGGTAAATACGTCGGTACATTCTTCAGTTTAACTATTTATTATTCTCCAATTGTAAATGTGATTTTAAGATGTCAAATTGACAATTGGAGGAAGCTAAGCGGAGTGTTCTTGTTGTCTAGGATAGGGTGGGCATAAACCGCATCATTATACGGAAACCGTCCGCACTGAACCGCAAAAACGGTGCGGAAACCCGCACCGAATCTTTTAATCAAAGCAAATACCTCAAATCGGACCGGCCCGCATCGATACGGTTCGGTTGCGGTTTGGATGATTGAACCAACCATATTAAACCGGACCGAACCGAATATTTACACTAGTAATCTTATGATAAAAATATAAGCAACTCTTATGTTATTTTAAATTCTAACGATGTATATTCAATTTTAGCGTATGTTATTAAGTTAATAATATTCGCTGTCATGAAGGAAGAAGTTATAGTTTTGGTATAATATTTTTCATCTTATTTTTTTGGATAAATGCTAATTATAATCTTATTCTAGTCATTTTCTTTGATGATTATGCTTTGATTAATGTTGATGTTTGGTAAATCTACCAAAAAAATCTCCCTTGTAGCTAAATGTCAAATTGAAATATTCATACAGTTAAGAACTAATCTTTCATTTCAGTATAACATCGTGTGTTTTAACCTTTAAGTGTAAAAGCTTCACACAGTTGCCTTCGTAAATTGATTGTTGATGGAAGTAATTCTCTTATTTCATATTTAATACGGGTTCAAACCAGACCGGACCGAAACCAAACCGTAGTACATTCAAACCGAACCGAAACCGAACCGTTTAAAAGATTAGTATAATGGTTTGTATTTTTGATTAACCGTTTGATGCGGTGCGGAAGCGGTTTGGACTTCAAACCGCACCAAACCGACCTGCGCCCACCCCTAGGACTCTAGGATAGCTAAAGTGTGAATCTATCAATCATTAGTTGCATATTGTCATGATTGTCAGCCACTCTCCGTGAATCACGAATTAAATACAAACACATTTTCTCTACCGGAAGGTTCGTTTAGCATTCCCCTGAATAGATATATTGTACGAAATGGTTTTGGATAACTCTATAATAACATTTTTTATAATTTGACCAATCTCATCTTATTGGATATATCAACTAATCGACATCCGGTTTGATCTCGAAGTTTGAACCATCAACCAACTACAACTCAACTCTTTGACTACTAGAACGTGAATTTTTACCCAAAGTAAAATACTAAATGCAGGTTATTTTAGAATGCATTTATGATAAATAATATTATTTACTCGTTTGTTCATAAGTGTTCAAAACTAGCTAATAAATATTTCGAACCCTAAGTACAATTTTTATAAATGATCCAAGAGCGTTTGTTAGATTTGCATATTGTATTCATCGATTTATAAAACATATAATAGAGTAAGACGTAATTTGGTATATGTGGAGAGACCACTGTATACCAAGTAAATGTATGGTTATATCATGGATTGGTTCTAAGTAAATATATATTTTCTCTAGTTTTAGATGAAATATTAAATGAAATTCAAAATGAGATATCGTGCATGATGCTTGTCAGTTACATTGTGTTGGTCGATACCTCAAAAGAAAAATGTAACAAAAAAATTAGAAAAGGGAGGAAGTACTATAATCAAAAGGACTTAAGGTTAGGACCAAAATGGAGCATATGACATGCAATTCTAGTAAATAAAATGGAAAACTAATTTAATAAAAATACAAGATCAAATAATTAACAAAAATGATATGTCTAAATGTTTATGATTGATTATATAAGATGACGAAGTGATAGAAAGAGATATAACAATTTGAAATAAAGCGGGATGGATATTACAATAAATTTTAACGTCGTATTATTTTAAAAGAAAGTACCATCGAATACGTTAAATATAGGAAAAATAAGAAGGTTAAGAGGAATGATTAGAATTTCAAGAAAAGACAAAGTAGGATATCAGAGGGTGAAAGGGAAAATAGAAGTGACATTAATAATAAGAAAATCAAGGAAAGTAGCTTAGATGATATGGACAAACACGGAGAAGACATGATAATCTACCAGTAAGGAGAGGAGATATATTACGTTGAAAGAAAAAAGACAAAAAGAAAGAGCTCGATTAACATGAGAAGAAAGTATTAAAATTGGTCTTAAAAGGTTAAATTTAACTATATGGTGTAAGATAGAACACCATGAAAATTGAGGATTAATATGGCGGACCCCAGTTATTTGGGAAGTGATGATGGTCAAATGGTGCTTATTACAAATTCAGAATGCTGGATAATAAGTCTTCCAAGTTATACCCGTAGATGATTTCCCAAGTCATAATTTGTTGAGTATATATTAAATTTTGATATTTATAAATTACTACTTTCATTTATTTTCATCATATTTTTAATTTAAATTTTTCCTCAAATTAAATTGAATTATTGGCTTTTACTTAATTTAATAATTATTTTGAAAAGATAAATATCAAGACCTTGTTTGTTAAAAGACTAATCACGTTAGCTTAATCACGACTTATAATAGTTCCTCTATTTTTTTGTTAAGTATCGTTTTATTTTTTTATTGTTAGATTTTATATTAGATCGGATCATTTGAATATACTTTTAGTTTTTGATTGTTTGATTTTATATCATTTCAGAAATTAAGGCATTATTTATTTAGAGACATGGAGGGTAATATTAACATAATTATTATTCAAAGCAATAAGATAAAGTCTAGCTTACTAAACTGCTAGAGTTAAGGGTGTGCTCTAAGAGCAATTATGTAAATAATTATATAACTTGGCTTTGTAAATAATCTTGTTCAAAATATTGTATGCTTTTGGTTTTATTTTCTTTCATATGTATTGTGACGACTCGGGTTTTGCCCGCTCGAAAATCAACATCCGTACTTCACATTGTACTAGAATGCCGCAGATTCGACCGTTCAAATCCGATTCGCCGGAGCTATAACACAATTAAGTAAATAACACAGCGGAAGAAAAGAATAATACATTGATATACAATATCTGATACAACAGAGTGATACAATGAATATCAATATACATCAGAGATATGATACAAGAAATAGCAGCGGAAAAGAAAAGATAACATCAGTAGCGGAACAATATCAATAGAAGTGATAACTCCAAAATGATCTTCAGACATGAATGAATCCACAACTCCAAGATAAGCAACTCCGATGAATGAACTAGCTCCTGATAATCTACTAAACCTGAATATCTGAAAAGAAACCCAACTCTAGACTGCTCGTGTGGAAAATTATGAGCACCCAGAGTTTAGGAAAGGAACAATAAACTCCGGATCAGTCATGGGACTGGTGTGAGCAACAAAAACAGTTTATCTTTAAACAACAACAAAAGGTTTTAAACATTGAAATCCGCAATGCTTTTGGAAAATGAAACTACCATAAGACCTCCCACCACACACACAATGCAAACGCAGAATTGGAGGAGATTTCTTCTTATGATAGTCAAAGATGCTTACTACGCCAAATCATCTTGATATTATTATTAGTGCATAGTGTAGAAAACATTTCGAAAATATAATATTAATCTTAGCCAACATACGACCAGTATCGTATGCCTACTATAGCTACTATGTTCAATAGCAGGTTACCGCCACATTCCATAGCAGGTAATACAACTAAAACCGTACAAGGCTCGTATTGTTTCTTTGGATTTTCCAACAAATGGTCAGGCTAAGGAACTTCCTTCCGCCGCATGGGATCGCCTCTGGCGGGACGTCCCGAGAGACAACTGCTCTCTGCCAAACAAGGCCGGGTTACCCCTGTAACAGGTAACTCACGAATATGCCACCTCCCGGTCCTTTGGGACCTTTATCCGAGCTCGGTATCCAACATCACACATCATAAAGAAAGTGTATCCACATGAATAAGTATCTGGGCTCCATACCATGATACCACCCCTTTCCAGAAGGAAATGACATACCCTAAAGGGCGCGACCCTCATAACCTTGCTGCAACATTCCTGTTTCGACCATTTCCGGGTAGTGAGGTCCTGACGAAGTCTTGTCCACAAAGCTACACTTTTTCAAAAAGCCATGCTTTGGGTCAACAGATGATCAACCTATGATCACAAAGATAAATGATCAAACAAATGATCATATCACAAATGATCAAACACTGATCATCAAACAGCAACACTCAGCATGTCACATTACCAAATTGGGAATATATCGCTGATAAATTTCAACTACATAACCTCTGAGCTCGTACGTCTCAGAGAAGGGTGTTAAGCTAAGAGAATAAATTCTCCGCCGCCAACAGAGATGTATTTGAAAGAAATCGGCTTTATATCTCAAAGTGTAATGTCAGACATACAATCCATACAAGTCTGTTCCGGGATCGAACAGAACCGAAGGCACTTCTCACGAAGCCCTTGCAAATCCGGATAATTTCCAATCACGTCCGGACTTCCCGTCACTAAGGGTGATAAAACCTCTATATCGGGGATCAGCCGATGCAAAGTAACTCGACGGTAATCCTTCCGTTTTCAAAAATATCCGGTCTTCAACACCGGTCTTCAAATGCTATCCATATACGACGTATCATATATTCGGAATGGGTTATACGACCCAGAGGTCCTCTCCCGGCTAAAACGAATAGTGAGCGTAATATTTAAAAACATATGGATATGGGATTTCAATCAAGTCACAACTTAAAACCCAAAATCTTTCTTTTCAAATGGTTTAACAAATTACCATTTTTAAATCTTTAAACAAAAAGATTCAACCTTTACGGTTTAAACAGTTTCCACATTTAAATCTTTTAAACAAAAGATTCATTCACAGATTTTCCAAATTAATTTCCATTTCAATTTGATTAACTCGTTAAACCTTTAAATCAAGATTTAACTTATAGCTTCCAAAACAATCCCATTTCAAATGATTTAAACCAATCATTATTTTAAATCTGTTAAAGATAACAGATTCAAATCATAGCTTTTCAAAACAATTCATTCATAACTTGGAAAACCATCTTCACTTCAATATTGAAATTCCTTTAATTAAACTGGAATTTCATTTCTTATCTGAAAGCTTTTATTCTTTTAAAACAACAGTTTCATTTCAGAAAATCTGATTCATTCATACGAGTTAAAGTCTTTGGGTTAAATCCAAATTCTCAAAATTATACTTTTAAATGGTTTAAATTCAGATAAACACATTTATAACATTTTTAATCCCTAGTTTCAAATCATAGGATTTAATTTCCAACTTGAATTCAAATTTAAATCAAATTATTTAAATTTTCAAAACTCGATTAAGTTATTCAAAATAACTTTTATCTTTGAAATTCCATTTTAAAAGCTTTTCACTTTAAACCCAAATTTCTAATTTCAAAATCAATTGAAATTAAAATTTCCATTTCAAAAACATCAAATTTAAATGATCTGTGACTTAACCGATTTCCACGTGAAATCCATATTTGTGTGTGTAAAAGTGTAGTCCGGGGGTTTCACACAATAGTGCAACATCATACAATCATCACAGATCAGGATACAGAAATATAATTCGATAAGCGGTATAAGAACAACGCTTATCGTTCATTTACAGATCATAGATATATAAAGGTCACGGATAAGTAAACTACAGATCACAACATAAATCAGGATGTATCACAAAACATCATATATCAGGGATATCAAACAATCAAGTCATTCAATAGAATCCAAACATCCATGAGTAAGATCAATTAATTATCTGAGAGATTTAAATCAGATTAATTACTTATGAATAAATTACTAATCTTGGTTAATTAACATTAATTAATTACAAATCATCTTGATAAATTACTCTTTAATCATTTATTAATTAACCGTTAACAATAAATTAATTAACCTTTAATTATAATTCATCAATCTTTAATTATTTAAATAATAAATCTTTAATTATAAATTTCACCATTTAATTGATTGTCTTCAATTAATAAATTAACCTTTAATTAATTACCATTTAATTAATTTTCCTTAATTATAAATTAATCAGCTTTAAGTTAATAATTTATCTTTAGCTAATTATAAATCATCAATCAATATATATTTAACTTAAAAAGTTAATGAATTTAAAACATTAAATTTATAACCTTTTTTTTTCTTTTCTTCAAAAATATGGAATTAAATATTCAAAATTTAAACTCAGTTTAATATTTGTTTCAACTTAAACTTAATAATTTAAAAACTGAGAAAAACTGGCACTGTTTAAACTTGAAAATGAACTGACCCAAGGCCACCTCAGTTTGCTTCGAGAAAAACAGGAATTTACCCGAGCCAAATCTAATTTTCCTCGAGTTCGCATTCGAGTATACTTGGTATCGTTAAAACTGAGAAAACACAGACCTACCCGAGTTCATCCTAATTTACTTCGAGTAAAAATGGAAATCCACCCGAGTAATTCTCGAGCCTCACATTCTTCTCTAATTCCACATACACGCTGACACACTCAACCACACCGTGCACGTACACCATCACCAAAGTAGCCTCCGACCTCTGACGAACTCCCCGGCAAGTCGCTCCTCATCGAAACACCAAAATTCGATCACCAGAACAATCGTTCGAGCCCCAAAACAAAAACGAGCCATTCACTCCAAAAACTGGAACCCACAGTTTACTAAATTCACCTCGACCCCGCGACACCGTCCACCTGACCTCGCGCCACCGCGTCCCTACCATCTCCGGTCATCCACGAAGCTGTTCCCCCAGACCTCGTCCAACTCGATGCACCACAGAATCATCTGCGACCCGTTCTTCCAACATGAACAAACCTGGGTTCTCAACCCTAGTTTGATCACGAATCAAATATTCAACGATTTATAAATTCAGGTAGCATTTTTCTGGTGATCTCGAATATTAAATCTTGCTGCCACCACGAATTCGAAGCCTATAACTTCTTAGATCATCAGATTTTGTCAAAAATTCACTTTCTGATCGACTTCCATTTCCCAGAGAAATGTGAAATGGAAAATTTTGATTTTTGTTTTAAAAATCTGGTTTCTCAGAGTATATTCAAATTATATAACTGACTTAACAGATTATGATACTTGAATTTAACATATTTTTAAGATTTGCAGCTAAATTACTTGATTTCAGGGAGAGTTCAAATCTACTTTCCTTGGATAAAATTCTAGAGTAAGGTTCATGTTAAAACAACTATATTTGTATAAATCTAGAGCCTATCACAGACTAGAGGAGAAGGAGAAGTGAAATTCGTATTCAACTTAAACTCTGTAAGTAAATAAAAACAGAGAAGAACAAATTATAACAGGGATATACAACATGAATACAAACATCTATCAGAGTTCTACACTTATTCATGCACATACAGTCATCATTTCCATAGAAATTACGCAAACAACATATTCATTAACTTGTTTAGATTTTATTAAAGATGTTTACTCACCTGACTTAAAAAAACAGAGGGCTTGCTTCTTTTGAAAACTGGAAAGGCTTGCAAACTGGAAATTTGAAAACTTGAATACTTTCATCTTTGTTGTTCTTGTTTTCCAGAGAACAAAAATCTTGCATTGACTTAAAAACTGAAAGCTTTTAAAAGCTTAAAACTTGAAACTTTGAACTGGAAGCTTTAAAATAAAACTGGAACTTGATTCCAGGCTTTTGGAAAAGAAGATAACAAAGCTTGATGTTTTCCTTTACAAATGTTTGAATGAACGAAAAGAAAGGGAACTTGATAAAAATAAAACAAATGCGGCCCTGATAGTTGTATTAGTACAAAGGTTGATCAGAGATTTTTTTGTTAAGGAGGCTGAAAGGTACTCTATGTTATGCTTGCATTTAATGATCAAGTACTTATGTTCCCTATTACTAACTTATGCATACCTATATTTAAATTTTGTTTTGTTCATATTTCATCTTTATTTCGGCTGTACATGTTACTTCTTTTGTTTTGTTGACTTACTTGTTTACTTTGTTTTGCATACTTGTATTTGTTTTTGTTTTCTAAGTGTTGTAGGCTATGGTATACTTTTGTATGCTAGAGATATATCTATCAAGAATTAAAAATGACAATTTCTATGTTTATTTGTTTTCTCCATTTATCTTACTACTTTGAAATGTAAAGAAGTTCTACTTTAAATTGTTGTTAGATTTTAACAAATATTCTACTTCTATTTTTATTAAAACTTACCTTATATTAATTTCAATTTCTAGTTCAAATATAAATTATCATTATTTACTTAATATTTATTGTCTTATATTTATTTTATAAACTCAAACCATCTTTAACCATCAATTCAAATATATATATTAAATTTGCTCGTATATACCTAAATATATATATACATTCAATATACACACATATACTCACATATACACTATTTACAATATTTTAATCTCAAATGGTTTATACAGAATATACTTGGATATCGGGGAAACTCGCAATAAATAAATCGATTAATTTCACTTTAAACCATTTGTTTTACTATTTTTATTCAGAATAAAATAAATTAACAATTTTAAATTCAAAAACTCAATTAATTATAAATTTAAATACTTATGAAGTTTGGGGTCGTTACAAACTTCCCCCCTTAAAAGGATTTCGTCCTCGAAATTACCAAGGAGACAAAAAGATAGATGAAGAATATTTCATCAACTCAAACTGAACATCTATTCTGCATTTGGCTTACCAAATCAGAATATCATATATAGAAGAACGAATCTGTTTAACACTCACAAGATACTCGGGTTATCCAGATCTACGAAATATGTAGTGGCATAGGTTAGTTCAAAGTGAAAACTAACCATTCGTAGAATATATCCG
Source organism: Allium fistulosum (assembly GCA_030737815.1). NCBI lineage: Eukaryota > Viridiplantae > Streptophyta > Magnoliopsida > Asparagales > Amaryllidaceae > Allium > Allium fistulosum. The sequence goes on along the minus strand of CM060902.1, from coordinate 1,001,261,611 downwards.
GGTTCCAAAGAATAGATAGATATATGGATACAATTTCAAAACCCTCAGTTTAGAACTAAAGTATACCTATCAACCATAGCAATCAAAGCAACCAATTCATCCAACAAACAATTTTGGCCTATCTGGAGTTTATGTCCCATATTAATATATCGAATCTTCTTTCTGGATCTACCAGAAATCATGGAAGAATTGAGAAAAGAGGCTGAATAAAAGAGATTGATAGAGAAAATTTGTTTCCACTATTGTTATAGGGTATCGACCATTTATAGTCGTATTCCCCTGTCCCCTATCTCGTCCTCTTCTTGCACTCATACTTACTATCAGTGGATAGCAAGAGAATTTACTGAGGCATACGAACGGATATCTGAGAATTACTCATTCTAGAGTTTACTTCACTCTATCTCTAATGAGCTATTTAACGTGTTACACTCCTGAGCTAAAGTTCAACCTTAGCTCTGATACCACGTGTGACGACTCGGGTTTTGCCCGCTCGAAAATCAACATCCGTACTTCACATTTTACTAGAATGCCGCAGATTCGACCGTTCAAATCCGATTCGCCGGAGCTATAACACAATTAAGTAAATAACACAGCGGAAGAAAAGAATAATACATTGATATACAATATCTGATACAACAGAGTGATACAATGAATATCAATATACATCAGAGATATGATACAAGAAATAGCAGCGGAAAAGAAAAGATAACATCAGCAGCGGAACAATATCAATAGAAGTGATAACTCCAAAATGATCTTCAGACATGAATGAATCCACAACTCCAAGATAAGCAACTCCGATGAATGAACTAGCTCCAGATAATCTACTAAACCTGAATATCTGAAAAGAAACCCAACTCTAGACTGCTCGTGTGGAAAATTATGAGCACCCAGAGTTTAGGAAAGGAACAATAAACTCCGGATCAGTCATGGGACTGGTGTGAGCAACAAAAACAGTTTATCTTTAAACAACAACAAAAGGTTTTAAACATTGAAATCCGCAATGCTTTTGGAAAATGAAACTACCATAAGACCTCCCACCACACACACAATGCAAACGCAGAATTGGAGGAGATTTCTTCTTATGATAGTCAAAGATGCTTACTACGCCAAATCATCTTGATATTATTATTAGTGCATAGTGTAGAAAACATTTCGAAAGTATAATATTAATCTTAGCCAACATACGACCAGTATCGTATGCCTACTATAGCTACTATGTTCAATAGCAGGTTACCGCCACATTCCATAGCAGGTAATACAACTAAAACCGTACAAGGCTCGTATTGTTTCTTTGGATTTTCCAACAAATGGTCAGGCTAAGGAACTTCCTTCCGTCGCATGGGATCGCCTCTGGCGGGACGTCCCGAGAGACAACTTCTCTCTGCCAAACAAGGCCGGGTTACCCCTGTAACAGGTAACTCACGAATATGCCACCTCCCGGTCCTTTGGGACCTTTATCCGAGCTCGGTATCCAACATCACACATCATAAAGAAAGTGTATCCACATGAGTAAGTATCTGGGCTCCATACCATGATACCACCCCTTTCCAGAAGGAAATGACATACCCTAAAGGGCGCGACCCTCATAACCTTGCCGCAACATTCCTGTTTCGACCATTTCCGGGTAGTGAGGTCCTGACGAAGTCTTGTCCACAAAGCTACACTTTTTCAAAAAGCCATGCTTTGGGTCAACAGATGATCAACCTATGATCACAAAGATAAATGATCAAACAAATGATCATATCACAAATGATCAAACACTGATCATCAAACAGCAACACTCAGCATGTCACATTACCAAATTGGGAATATATCGCTGATAAATTTCAACTACATAACCTCTGAGCTCGTACGTCTCAGAGAAGGGTGTTAAGCTAAGAGAATAAATTCTCCGCCACCAACAGAGATGTATTTGAAAGAAATCGGCTTTATATCTCAAAGTGTAATGTCAGACATACAATCCATACAAGTCTGTTCCGGGATCGAACAGAACCGAAGGCACTTCTCACGAAGCCCTTGCAAATCCGGATAATTTCCAATCACGTCCGGACTTCCCGTCACTAAGGGTGATAAAACCTCTATATCGAGGATCAGCCGATGCAGAGTAACTCGACGGTAATCCTTCCGTTTTCAAAAATATCCGGTCTTCAACACCGGTCTTCAAATGCTATCCATATACGACGTATCACATATTCGGAATGGGTTATACGACCCAAAGGTCCTCTCCCGGCTAAACCGAATAGTGAGCGTAATATTTAAAAACATATGGATATGGGATTTCAATCAAGTCACAACTTAAAACCCAAAATCTTTCTTTTCAAATGGTTTAACAAATTACCATTTTTAAATCTTTAAACAAAAAGATTCAACCTTTACGGTTTAAACAGTTTCCACATTTAAACCTTTTAAACAAAAGATTCATTCACAGATTTTCCAAATTAATTTCCATTTCAATTTGATTAACTCGTTAAACCTTTAAATCAAGATTTAACTTATAGCTTCCAAAACAATCCCATTTCAAATGATTTAAACCAATCATTATTTTAAATCTGTTAAAGATAACAGATTCAAATCATAGCTTTTCAAAACAATTCATTCATAACTTGGAAAACCATCTTCACTTCAATATTGAAATTCCTTTAATTAAACTGGAATTTCATTTCTTATCTGAAAGCTTTTATTCTTTTAAAACAACAGTTTCATTTCAGAAAATCTGATTCATTCATACGAGTTAAAGTCTTGGGTTAAATCCAAATTCTCAAAATTATACTTTTAAATGGTTTAAATTCAGATAAACACATTTATAACATTTTTAATCCCTAGTTTCAAATCATAGGATTTAATTTCCAACTTGAATTCAAATTTAAATCAAATTATTTAAATTTTCAAAACTCGATTAAGTTATTCAAAATAACTTTTATCTTTGAAATTCCATTTCAAAAGCTTTTCACTTTAAACCCAAATTTCTAATTTCAAAATCAATTGAAATTAAAATTTCCATTTCAAAAACATCAAATTTAAATGATCTGTGACTTAACCGATTTCCACGTGAAATCCATATTTGTGTGTGTAAAAGTGTAGTCCGGGGGTTTCACACAATAGTGCAACATCATACAATCATCACAGATCAGGATACAGAAATATAATTCGATAAGCGGTATAAGAACAACGCTTATCGTTCATTTACAGATCATAGATATATAAAGGTCACGGATAAGTAAACTACAGATCACAACATAAATCAGGATGTATCACAAAGCATCATATATCAGGGATATCAAACAATCAAGTCATTCAATAGAATCCAAACATCCATAAGTAAGATCAATTAATTATCTGAGAGATTTAAATCAGATTAATTACTTATGAATAAATTACTAATCTTGGTTAATTAACATTAATTAATTACAAATCATCTTGATAAATTACTCTTTAATCATTTATTAATTAACCGTTAACAATAAATTAATTAACCTTTAATTATAATTCATCAATCTTTAATTATTTAAATAATAAATCTTTAATTATAAATTTCACCATTTAATTGATTGTCTTCAATTAATAAATTAACCTTTAATTAATTACCATTTAATTAATTTTCCTTAATTATAAATTAATCAGCTTTAAGTTAATAATTTATCTTTAGCTAATTATAAATCATCAATCAATATATATTTAACTTAACTTTTTAAGTTAATGAATTTAAAACATTAAATTTATAACCTTTTTTTTTCTTTTCTTCAAAAATCTGGAATTAAATATTCAAAATTTAAACTCAGTTTAATATTTGTTTCAACTTAAACTTAATAATTTAAAAACTGAGAAAAACTAGCACTGTTTAAACTTGAAAATGAACTGACCCAAGGCCACCTCAGTTTGCTTCGAGAAAAACAGGAATTTACCCGAGCCAAATCTAATTTTCCTCGAGTTCGCATTCGAGTATACTTGGTATCGTTAAAACTGAGAAAACACAGACCTACCCGAGTTCATCCTAATTTACTTCGAGTAAAAATGGAAATCCACCCGAGTAATTCTCGAGCCTCACATTCTTCTCTAATTCCACATACACGCTGACACACTCAACCACACCGTGCACGTACACCATCACCAGAGTAGCCTCCGACCTCTGACGAACTCCCCGGCAAGTCGCTCCTCATCGAAACACCAAAATTCGATCACCAGAACAATCGTTCGAGCCCCAAAACAAAAACGAGCCATTCACTCCAAAAACTGGAACCCACAGTTTACTAAATTCACCTCGACCCCGTGACGCCGTCCACCTGACCTCGCGCCACCGCGTCCCTACCATCTCCGGTCATCCACGAAGCTGTTCCCCCAGACCTCGTCCAACTCGATGCACCACAGAATCATCTGCGACCCGTTCTTCCAACATGAACAAACCTGGGTTCTCAACCCTAGTTTGATCACGAATCAAATATTCAACGATTTATAAATTCAAGTAGCATTTTTCTGGTGATCTCGAATATTAAATCTTGCTGCCACCACGAATTCGAAGCCTATAACTTCTTAGATCATCAGATTTTGTCAAAAATTCACTTTCTGATCGACTTCCATTTCCCAGAGAAATGTGAAATGGAAAATTTTGATTTTTGTTTTAAAAATCTGGTTTCTCAGAGTATATTCAAATTATATAACTGACTTAACAGATTATGATACTTGAATTTAACATATTTTTAAGATTTGCAGCTAAATTACTTGATTTCAGGGAGAGTTCAAATCTACTTTCCTTGGATAAAATTCTAGAGTAAGGTTCATGTTAAAACAACTATATTTGTATAAATCTTGAGCCTATCACAGACTAGAGGAGAAGGAGAAGTGAAATTCGTATTCAACTTAAACTCTGTAAGTAAATAAAAACAGAGAAGAACAAATTATAACAGGGATATACAACATGAATACAAACATCTATCAGAGTTCTACACTTATTCATGCACATACAGTCATCATTTCCATAGAAATTACGCAAACAACATATTCATTAACTTGTTTAGATTTTATTAAAGATGTTTACTCACCTGACTTAAAAAAACAGAGGGCTTGCTTCTTTTGAAAACTGGAAAGGCTTGCAAACTGGAAATTTGAAAACTTGAATACTTTCATCTTTGTTGTTCTTGTTTTCCAGAGAACAAAAATCTTGCATTGACTTAAAAACTGAAAGCTTTTAAAAGCTTAAAACTTGAAACTTTGAACTGGAAGCTTTAAAATAAAACTGGAACTTGATTCCAGGCTTTTGGAAAAGAAGATAACAAAGCTTGATGTTTTCCTTTACAAATGTTTGAATGAACGAAAAGAAAGGGAACTTGATAAAAATAAAACAAATGCGGCCCTGATAGTTGTATTAGTACAAAGGTTGATCAGAGATTTTTTTGTTAAGGAGGCTGAAAGGTACTCTATGTTATGCTTGCATTTAATGATCAAGTACTTATGTTCCCTATTACTAACTTATGCATACCTATATTTAAATTTTGTTTTGTTCATATTTCATCTTTATTTCGGCTGTACATGTTACTTCTTTTGTTTTGTTGACTTACTTGTTTACTTTGTTTTGCATACTTGTATTTGTTTTTGTTTTCTAAGTGTTGTAGGCTATGGTATACTTTTGTATGCTAGAGATATATCTATCAAGAATTAAAAATGACAATTTCTATGTTTATTTGTTTTCTCCATTTATCTTACTACTTTGAAATGTAAAGAAGTTCTACTTTAAATTGTTGTTAGATTTTAACAAATATTCTACTTCTATTTTTATTAAAACTTACCTTATATTAATTTCAATTTCTAGTTCAAATATAAATTATCATTATTTACTTAATATTTATTGTCTTATATTTATTTTATAAACTCAAACCATCTTTAACCATCAATTCAAATATATATATTAAATTTGCTCGTATATACCTAAATATATATATACATTCAATATACACACATATACTCACATATACACTATTTACAATATTTTAATCTCAAATGGTTTATACAGAATATACTTGGATATCGGGGAAACTCGCAATAAATAAATCGATTAATTTCACTTTAAACCATTTGTTTTACTATTTTTATTCAGAATAAAATAAATTAACAATTTTAAATTCAAAAACTCAATTAATTATAAATTTAAATACTTATGAAATTTGGGGTCGTTACATGTATTGTTATATAGATATATATATATATATAATGAAATACATACATTAAACATATATAGGTAGAAAATCTTTAGGAGAAGTATTTTATCTATTATAGTTATGAATGCGTTCATAACCATGGGTATTGAATTGATATACAAATACTTACTTCTTAAATGTTTCTAGTCAATATGTATTGAGAAAAGGATATCGACATCCATTGAGACTAGTATATGTAACGCTCTCTATGATGGACGGTCAATTATATAACCGTTGGAACACCAAAGAGTTATGTATTTGTGGTTAGGAATAAAATGATTTGAATATAGTCTTCTATAGGTTAATACAACTAAATAAAAATAGAAGATCTCATGCTAATGATGTGCAGTAGCCTTTAGACTTGAGAGTACTGCCAGCCTTAAGTAGCTTGCTTGTACTTTGATTGTAGTCAAACACATGACACAGCGATGATATGACCATAGTTGGATACACGTTGAACTACTTAACATGAAACACTACTCAAGAGGGGATTCATCTCCTTTGTTGTAGAAAGTTAGTACACCGTAATTGATAGTCAACTTAAAGTCAAAATCTCTGGTCAAAGTAAATTAGTTAATCAATAAATATTATCGAATTGAACCAAGGACTTTATTGTAATCTATGCAATTAACTATGATATTAACAGAGTTTTTGACCTTATACCAAATTCTTGATATCTTAGCGATACAGTGCCGATGAAATGAAAAGTGCACAAAATGTCGTTACTACGTGCATTTTAATCAAGATTAAAAATTGAATTTTGCCCAAATGATTTATAAGTGATTGAACTTGTGTCTAATATTGTACTTCAACAAAGTCTGTACTTGATTCGGTATTTAAATTGTTTTAATATTAACCAAGGGTCAAGTCACACTAAAGAGTCAACATAACCATGTTGTTAGCTAATTTCTGTGTTGGACTAATGTAAGATTTATTTATTTTATGAGGAAAATGAGTGATCCTCCATAGGAGGAGAGCACTCGCGTGTGCTTTTATTCCATACTCAAAAAAGGAGCTGTCGACAAGCTTGTTAGGTAACAATAACCTCCCTACAAATAAAAAGGGAAAACCATCCCCAAAACCTAAAATCTGACTCGAATACCCAAAAACATACATGGTTCAAGACTTGGTAATGAAATAAAATGCTAATAGAACCAAGAAAGTCAATAGGAGTGTCCACTGAATAAAATCAACCAATGGAGCTCAAATAGTATGACAAAAGATCTATAGATGCAGTAAATAAAGCACATTAACCAAGGGAAGTCGAGATGTAGTACTAAAGATCTATAATGTTACTGGTCTCATCCAAAATGAATAGAGGAAGCAAATCAAAGGGAACAAATCTGTAACGACCCGTATTTTTGATTGTTGGGCGAGATTCTAGCGAACCAATCTATACTGGACCAACCTACTCCCTACCACCGAATCAAGGTGCACAATCTATACCGGACCAACCTACCCCCATGCCGAATCAAGGAGCATGATCTATACCGGACCAACCTACTCCCTACCACCGAACCAAGGTGCATGAGCTCCACCGATCCAGGAGCCTGCCGGACCAGACACACCGGACCAACATACCATATCTCGCTACCGGACCAACTCCTACTCCAACCATCTCCGAACCAAGTAATGCCGAACCAAAGCGTCTGCCACCTACCGCCGAATCAAAGGACTGCCGAGCCAAAGCAATGCCGAACCAACGCTACCAGGCCTGACCACACCAGCCCAGGCCCACCAGCGGCTATATACATCCAAGACCCCTGCCTCCAGCCTCACTCTATAAATAGAGGGGCAGGGGTACAACAATAGGGGACAAGTTTGAGAGCTCAAGCACGGAGAGAACTTTCAAACAACTTTCTTTTACTGGTATCAAAGCTTTGTACTTGTAATCTGAACTGGAAAGGAGAAATAATATATAAAGTGGACGTAGGCACATTCTGGCTGAACCACTATAAATCTGCGTGTCTTTTACAGTTTAGTCCCTGCTTTTCATATATTTGCTTAATTCACCTAAATCATTGAGAACAATATAAAATCAATTAAATCATACGACTTTGAGATGTTTGTCCATTTTTTGTGCAAACATTTTTGGTACTTTCACTGAGAGTTATAAGCTCGAAGCTTCAGCTTCATCCACTTAACCTTTTTCCTGACAACATCGTTCATCGCTTGGAAAACATGCCTCCCAAGCAGAAAAAAGATGTTAACAAAGGAAAAAACATCGCGACCAGCAGTCTTCCAGATCCAGCGGTCACAGATCAAGTGAATCGTCCTCCTCCAGCAGCAGTATCAAACGAAGGACAGACTAATCCAACCACTCCTGCCGCAGAACAGCCTGCAACAATTACTAGGGCAGATCTAGACAGGGTTGTGGTTGAAGTAACTAACCGCTTCACGTCCTAGCAGGAAGCCTTGGTGGACCATCTCATGTCACGCTTAAGGGATGCTGAAGAGTCCAACCGCAACACTGAATCATGGGGAGAGTCCCGGTCTGGAGGATCTCAGAGACAACAAAGATCTTCCTTCCTCGAAGGAACTAACGGCAGAAGCAACCATGGTAGGAGCCGAGATCGAGCCCAGCCCGAAGTTAGGCCTGAGGAAATGCTTGGAACCGAACCCGTCGGGGGAGATACCGGGCGGAGGTCAACTGTAGCTGAGCTGGTCGTACTACGTAACCACGGAAACGCCAGCGAAAGGGGCCGAGCTAGAGTCCAGCCCGAAGTTGGACCCGAGGAAGTCCTCAGATCAGAACCCAGCAGGGGAAGATCAAGGCAAGGGCCAACTGTAGCTGACCCTAGCATGCTCCCAGAAGACCGAAGGCAGCCGCTGGAAAATATGAGGAATGATAGACGATACCATCCCTACAGGTCATCTGGACGGAATCAATCCCACAGAACAGAACCAAACTCGTTTCTATCTGCTCCAAATTCTGATGAAAGGATGGCACGCTTATTCAGAGAGTGCGCCCAACGGGAGCAAAGAGATCGAGGTATATGCGCTAGGGTAACCAGCCCTTTCGCCCGTAATATCGAAGTTGCTATCACCCCCCGAGAATGGAAGATGCCAACAATGGAACCTTACAAAGGAACCTCCAACCCCGTTGTACACTTACAGAGATACACACACCATATGCTCATGAGTGGAGCGACAGAGGGAGTACTGTGCAAATGCTTTCCACTATTCTTAGCAGATCTCGCTACCTCCTGGTTCTATCATCTACCCCAGGGATCCATCAGCTCATGGGAAATGTTGAAAGAAAAGTTTATCAATCAGTTCCACATTCATATGGAACAACCTAAGGACGCTTATTCCTTATCCAGCGTCAAACAGAAACCTGGAGAGAAACTGCAGCAATACCTAACCCGATTTAATGCCGCAGCGGCCGCAGTCCAAGATGTCGATGAGAAGCTTATCCTAATGGCCCTCTGTAGTGGTGTGCATCCGGACACTAAATTTTCTAGAAGGTTGACAAAAGAAAAACCAGCTACTTTACCCGATTTCTTCCATGAAGCCGGGAAATATATGAGGCTTGAGGATGCTACCGTTGAGGGGCAGTCAGGACAGCAAAATAAGGCAACTCACAGCAACGCGCCTACTGTGGCAAGGGACGTTCGAAGAAATGATTCCAGAGACAATGCTGGGGGCAAGAAGGGACAAAAGCGCCTATATCGGCCAGGACCGAGATTCGACACTTACACTCCTTTGAACGAAACCGTCGAAAACATCTTCCTTGCCACCCAAGGCGAAGTTAGATACAAACGCCCACCATACAAGAAGGAATCAGATAACACGCAGAAGTCTGGAAAGTTCTGTCGCTTCCACGAATCTCATGGGCATGATACCAATGAGTGCCATCATCTCCGGGACTTGATTGAAGAACACATCAGAAGGAAGAAACTGGAACGCTATGTAAAAGGTCAGGACAGGACTCCAGCTCCTGCCAATGAGAACCCAAGGCTACCCACACCGGAGATCGGCAGAGGAAACCGCAACACTAGCAGCTCTAGTCAAGAGAAGATAGTGGTCCATACCATCTCGGGAGGACCGCACATCGCAGACAGAAGCTGGAAAGAGATGGAAAGATATGGAAAGTCGCTTAGAGACAATAAAGACTGTGTAAATTCGGTTATAGAAGAGCGCCACCTGAAGCGGAAAGGAAGTGATGACATCACATTCGGTAAGCGTGACCTAGAAGGAAGGCAATACCCTCACATGGATCCCATGGTTATCTCTGCCCGGCTTGGTCCCGCCGAAGTTTACCGAATTCTAGTAGACACTGGAAGCTCAGTAAATATCCTGTTCAAACATGCATTCGACAAAATGAAACTATCAATGAAGGATGTATCTCCCTGCAATAAACCACTACACGGTTTCACTGGAGATGCAAAGATGCCCCTCGGGCAACTGGACCTCTTTGTTGAAATTGGAAGTCATCCCCGCTCCGTTGTGCGGAAAACAGACATTTGTGCTAATAGAAAACCACTCGGCCTACAACGCCTTCTTAGGAAGGCCAGCCTTGTCTGACTTCCAAATTGTCCTAGCCCCATGGTGCCTAAAGATGAAATTTCCAACGGACAATGGAGTAGGGGAAGTAGAAGGAGACCAGGACGTTGCTCGAGACTGCTATGTAACAGAACTTCGCAACAATCTCAGGAAGGATAAAGGGAAGGGTGTAGAGGTTGCCCTCTGCACAAAAAGTTTGGAAGCATAGAAACTAAAGAAAGCCCCTCCTCTTCGATATACCAGCGATCCCTTCAATGAATTAGACCCCAGGGACAAAGAGGAGGAGGCCACCGCCGAGCCTGCAGAGGCTATGGAATTTGTATCTGTAGACAAACATGACTCGAGTAGATTATTGAAAATTGGGTCCCAACTAAAAGCAGAGTTGAAGGAGCAACTCATCGACGTTCTCCACCACAACTTGGATGTATTCGCATGGTCACACGCTGACATGACCAGAATCTCCCCCGACGTAGCATGCCACGTACTAAACATCGATCCTACCAAGGCGCCCGTCAAACAAAGAAAGAGAAGTATGGGGCCAGAGCGATCAGCAGCCCTCGATGAAGAAGTAAAGAATCTACTTGCCAATGACTTCATACGAGAAGCCATCTACCCGGAATGGATCGCTAACCCGGTACTGGTAAAGAAGGCTAATGGGAAGTGGCGAACATGCATTGACTTCTCCAACCTAAACGACGCCTGCCCAAAGGATTGCTTCCCACTTCCCCGAATCGACCAACTTGTAGACAGCACAACCGGGCACGAGCTCTTATCTTTTATGGACGCATACTCAGGATATAACCAAATCCCTATGCATACTCCCGATCAAGACCACACTAGTTTCATCACTGACCGGGGTTTATACTGCTATAAGGTAATGCCTTTCGAACTTAAAAATGCAGGAGCCACCTACCAGCGCCTCGTCAACAAGATGTTTGCAGGGCTAATAGGACAAACTATGGAAGTATATGTGGATGACATGCTGGTAAAGTCAAGGAAAGCCGACGATCACGTAAGCCACCTAAGCGAGATGTTTCAAGTACTTCGCCAGTATGGAATGAAGTTGAATCCTCTAAAATGCTCCTTCGGAGTATCATCAGGAAAATTCTTGGGATTCATCGTCCATGCCAAAGGGATTGAAGCAAACCCTGAACAAGTCCGAGCGCTAAGGGATATCAAGATACCTTCCACTCGAAAGGAAATGCAAAGCCTGAATGGAAAAGTGGCCGCCCTAAGCCGATTCGTCTCCAAAGCAACGGACAAGTGCGTCCCCTTTTTCGAAGCTCTAAAGAAAGACAAAGGAAAGTTCGAATGGACTGACGAATGCTTAACCGCTTTCCTTAACTTAATCGAACACCTCCAGAGGCCACCGGTACTCTCAACTCCAAACGAAGGCGAAGAGTTATACCTATACCTTGCTGTGTCATCTCACGCCCTAAGCGCTGCCTTGGTAAGGGAAGACGACCGCACGCAGCGGCCAGTTTACTTCGTAAGTAAGAGGTTTACGGGGGCAGAAGTCAGATATCCTAAACTCGAGAAGCTAGCATACTGTTTACTAATCACATCACGGAAACTGCATCACTACTTCCAGTCCCATTCCATCAAAGTTCTGACCGATCAACCACTGAGGCAGGTACTCCATCGTCCCGACACTTCTGGGCGACTACTTAAATGGTGCATTGAACTAAGTCAGTATGATATCACCTATCACCCTCGCACCGCCATCAAGGGACAAGCCATGGCTGATTTCATTGCAGAATTCACTACCAACGAAGATAAGGAGCAATTGGAAATAGCAGAAGACATCAAGTGGAATCTCTTTGTGGATGGTGCATCAAACGAACAAGGCTCGGGGGTAGGTGTGGTAATAGTCACCACTAGGGGAAATAAGCTGCACTATGCTATAAGGTTGGAGTTCGCTGCCACCAACAATGATGCAGAGTATGAAGCAGTGATAGCTGGATTAGAACTTGCCTTAGAAATCGGAGCCAATTCTTTGTGTCTTCATAGCGATTCTCAACTTATTGTCAATCAAATACTAGGAGAATTCCAAGCTCGAAAAGAACGACTCGTAGCGTATTTAAAGAAGACCAAGTTACTTCTCAACCGATTGGACCACTACTCAGTCAAACACATCCCTCGGGAAGAGAACCAAGAGGCCGACGAATTGGTAAAGCAAGCAAGTGTGAGAGACAGTGCCATCTTCGGAGTAGTAATCATCTCAAAGCAACTGACCCCAAGTTTTGAGCAAGTGAATCTGATAGCTGCAACCGAAGAAGCAACCTGGATGACTCCCATCCGAGACTACTTACAAAGCGACACACTACCCAACGGGCGTAACGAAGTCAAGAAAATCTTGAGGAAAGCTTCCCGCTACACAATACAAGAGGACATCCTCTATCGGCACGGATTCTCTAACCCGTTATTAAGGTGTGTCGCTGGGAGGGAAGCCAAGGAAATCTTATCCAACATTTATCAAGGAAGCTGCGGAGATCACACCGGAGGGCAAACTTTAGCAAAAAAGATACTCCGATATGGATATTTCTGGCCCACCTTAAGCAAGGACGCCTTAGATTTCGTCAAAAAATGTGACAAATGCCAGAAGTTTTCTAAGATTCCGCGGCTACCAACAACTGAGATTACACAAATGACCAGCCCTTGGCCCTTTGCAGTATGGGGAATTGACTTAATCGGCGAACTACCAATGGGCCGAGGCGGGGCCAAATATGCTATAGTGGCAGTCGACTATTTCACCAAATGGGTGGAAGTAGAACCCCTAAATAAAGTATCATCAGCGAAAGTTATTAACTTTTTGATCAAAAATGTTCTGTGCAGGTACGGAGTCCCATTCAAAATCATATCAGACAATGGACTTCAGTTTGACAGCGAGGAATTCGCCAACTGGTGCCAAGAGCACGGAATTCACAAAAGTTTCTCATCCGTAGCGTATCCCCAGGCAAACGGACAAGTCGAAGCCGTCAACAAAATTCTGAAAACTCTAATAAAAAAGAAACTCGAAAAGTCAAAGGGTGCTTGGGTGGATGAACTCCCTACGGCACTGTGGGCCTATCGCACATCTTTCAGAACATCAACAGGGCATACTCCTTTCTCTTTGGCATACGGATCGGAGGCTATGCTCCTAGTTGAAACCATCGTGCCTTCCCACCGTAGGATCCACTATAACCCAGAAGAGAACGAAGAACTCCTTCACATGTCTTTGGATCTAATTGAGGAGAGAAGAAATGATGCAGTCCTCAAAGCAGCAGCCCACAAGCAAAAAGTGGCAGCACAATACAACTCCAAAGTCAAGCGTCGTACCTTACAAGAAGGGGATCTTGTCCTCAAGCGAATCTTCCCTCGCCCCGGAGATCCAATCTGGGATGGACCATATGTAATTCATAAAGATCTCCACAATGGAGCTTATATTTTGTCAACCGTGGACGGAGAGGTGTTCCAGAGGGCATGGAACATCCAACACCTCCGTCGATACTTTTCTTAACTTGCACTTCCCATATGAAGTGAATTAACAAAGAGAATCAGTGGATGTAGGCATTTTCACGCCGAACCACTTTAAAAAATCCTTGTCTCTTTTTTAACTTGTCCCTTTATATCTTGGCTGCTTGTTAACTTTATCCTTTTCTGTTGAACAAAATCCTATGCATGTAGCATTTCCATTCAAAGCACTCCACAGCACAACTTCACCCGGACAAGACCTAACAGGTACTATGCGAATCTATGCCCTCGTCAATGAGACACTTTTGCTCCAGCATCCCTCTGCTGCGGGTTAACTCATTGCTCACGACGGCCCCTAAAGCCAACTGTAATGAGCCGATTATAAGCCACCGAGAAGGCCAACTATAGCCGAGGCAGCTTATTACGGCGTTCGGCTCGCCGGCAACTGTGAACCGACTATAAGCCCCAACATAAGGTGTAGCCAGCCAGGGGCAGTTCACGGTTGACGATCGGCACCCACGCTAGCCGGCCACAGTAAATCGAATAATACCCACGATTACGGGCCATAATGGCCCGGGTAGTTACTGTGCGCGATCTCGGCTCCGATGTGTCTTAAGTGCGGCTGTGGTAAAAAAGAATTAACTCCCTGCGGAGGCATAAGATGGGTGACAAATGTCTCCAAGACCCACAGCTAGGGAAAGTGACTACAAAGCCCGTTTGCCACGAACTTAAGCACATCGAAGGCCTTCCGTGATTGGAAGTTTTACTATTTCACGTATTTCAGTTTTATTTAAGAAACTTTTCTCATATCCTCTGTAACAATCCCTGAAGTACAGGACACAGAACGGGAGACATTCACTAATAGAAGCGGATACTCACAGCAAGATACTGGACCGCATCCCTTACCAGGTCACACAGGATATTCAAAGCTGCCATCTACAAGCAAAATATAAAGGGCGGTATTTCCTTCTTTCATGTGTAAACACATGACTATAATTTATTCACACCTCATGCTAACATTGCAAGTCATGAAATTATGTTTTAAACAAGAACCTGACATCAAAGACAATTTAATTACAAGAATATGCATAGCTATATTTCTCATACAACATGTCAAAATAGCAAAAACATTCAAAAGACAACAGAATCAGCATAAGTTAAAGAATTAAACGTCAAGAATAGAGCTATTTATTACAAGTAGCAAAAATTACAACCTAAGAGTTACTTTACTGTTTTAAGACTAACATATACAACCATGTCAAGTCCTCAAAAAAAAAAACTTTCCAGGTCGAATCAAGGAGCCGGTTGTGTCGGAGTCTTATCCTTGTCCTGTTGCCCACTTGTCCGGTCAGAGAAAGAATTCATTAGTGATAAGCAACTAAGTTAACGGAAAGACTAGAAAGGAAGACTTACCAGCATCTGCTCATTGATCAACTTGATCATCATCCTCCACTTGCACACCTGCCTCCTCAGCTGCAAGCAACCGCATGCCCTCCTTCACCGCCACCTTCTCCTCCTTGGTAAACTGGGCAGTAACAGCATCCATCCTAAAGGCCACACCACCCTCCTTATCTGCCTCAGCCTGGGCCTCCTCTAGAGCCCTGAGATAGATCCTAGCCATAACCCGGGGGTAATCATCCATCCATGACAAGTTACCCTGCCTCCAAGTACGGAAGTACATATCCTGGAGCATCCCCTCCATCAGCCCCTCGTTCTCTTCAAACTCCCTCGTCCGGGCCTCGGAATCCGACAACCTTACGACGGCAGCATCTCTCTCCAATTGGTATCTCGAGCAGTCAGCCTGAAGGGATTTCCGCATCGCCTCCACCTCCTCCCTCAACTTGGCTTGAGCAAGCTCTGCAGCCTCAAGCCTCCCAAATAACTCCTCTATCTGCTCAAGATCCGCTTTCCGAACCTCGTCCACCATGGCAATGGGCATATCGATCCGTTCCTTGCAAGTAGCCTCCATTTTTCGCAGTTCGGCCCGGCTGGCCTCTTCCATAGTTTTCTTTAGACGTCCGGAGGCGGCCTCGTGCTAAGAGATCTGGATGGCCTGATCAGCGAGTTGCTTGGCCTGGTCGGAAACCACTAACCGCAGTCTTATGTTGGCACTCCCAATTTCCTCCCCGGCCTTGACCAGTCGGGCATGATGCCCCATCAACTTCCTGGTCTCCTCAACAACCCGGTCGATATTTGCTTTAGCTTCGTTCCCCATAGCGACAACCCGAGTAGTAAGCAAATCAAGGTCCAGGGACTTGGCCTCATCAAGCACCCTTACCATAGGATTGCGAGGAAGAAGGTGCTCGCCAGTAACCTCATCAAAAGAGATGTCATGAGATGCCGGGTCCAGGTCCGGATGTCCCAAAAACGGATTGCGTGCTAAGCCAGGATGATCTATTGGGATGACGGTTGGGTTCTCAAATGGATGGGGAGAGGGCATAAGCTCGGTATCCTCCTCTGTAATGTCGTGAATAGGCTGGAGTGGGGCCGGGGGTTCAAGAAGAGGTTCAGACGAAGATTGACTCCTCTTCTGTATATCTTCTTCAATAACTCCGAGAAGAGGACGATAGCCGACTATGTCTCCCGGGCGGTTAGTAGAAGGCTTCGGCTTGGCGGAAGCTTTGAGGAGTTTGTATTGTTCAAGCCTGTGCCGAAGATCTGAGGTCTTGGCCGTTTTTTCCACTCCTGGAGTAAAAATCAAGTGTCACCAGTATGCATTGAGCCATCATTCGAGAATAAAAAAGAACAGAGGGAAATTCACCTTAACCGCAGAGGTTGCCTCAGTAGAAGCGCTCCCGGAAGATAGATTGATGCCGGTCCCAACTTTCTCAGCTTTCCTGGACTTCTCTGTCCCCTCCAGACCTTCGAAGGCATGGCGGAAAGCGTCATCCGTCCACTCTTGCATCTCGCCTACCTGCCCAGAAGACAAAGCCCCGACACCATCACCACCTCCAGCGCCTTCTCCTCCATCTCCGCCTTGATCCTCCTCCACATCTCCCTCCTTCGGGATATCTGGACATGTGCTAGGAGAGGGTCCGTCAGACTTTTTGAGCTTCTTCCCCCCGGCAACCGGATGTTTCGGAAAGGGCCTCCTTTTGCTGCTCTTCGACTCAGCCCCTTCCTTAGCTTGGGCAGCCTTCTCTTCAGCCGTGTCCCTCTGCTTGACCACGGACTGCTGTGGAAGGATCAAGTTGTACTCTAAAAGTGTAGTGTTCCTGATCAGGTAAGCAGCCGACCTATCTCTTCCAGTAATAGATTCTATTTCTGCTGCCGTCTGAACCAGGCGATCATTCTCCACGACCGCAAAACCACCTGTCGCTAGCAAAAAATAAAAACACATAAGAAGGAGCATTGCAACCAGAATGGGAGTTAAAAATAAAGCTTTGACTTACATCCGGAGGTGAAGCGCCGAATAGAAACGGAATCATCCCTGACAAAAAACCATTCCTTCTTGAACATGGTGTACTTGGAGTATAGATCCAGGACAAGCTTAAAGGATACGGCCGATTCCAAGCTGATGTAGGGAGACCACTTCTTGTAGCCTCTCAAGTTGTACAAAAACCGGATCTCCCGGTTGGAAGGAGGATGCCCATATCTCCTCTGGAAGATGACGAAGAGACTCACCAGAATGGCATAAGAGTTGGGCTGAAGCTGGAATGGAGCTACCTTTAGATATGTGAGAAAGCTGACTACCCAGGCGTTGAGAGGCGGGATGGCACCACACATGCAATGGTATCTGCTGTAGGCAAAATATCCTTCGGGAGGATCATACGGCATCACTCCCGCATCCGGCAATAACATGCGTGCTCGGTCGATCCCGAAAGAGCGAGATATAACATCAAGTTGCTCGCCCTTGAGTAAGCTAGGGAAGCAATCAGGAGGCAAGTTAAGAAGTTCCTGAGGACCGTATCCATCCACCAATGATCTCGGGGTGGGCCCATGACGGGCAGGTCCTGGTTGAGCCGGGGGCACTGAGAAAGGCTCTTCTCTATCCTGAGATCTCTTCTTCTTTGATCGGGTTTCCACTCTTTGAGACATTTATCTGCAGACACAAGAAAGTATATCGTTAAGACACATAAACTATGTAATCTAGAGTTTCACTGGTGACTCAGGTACAAAAGTCCATCCGGTAAAGGGTTCATTCAACACTCGGAATCCCCGAATTCATTTGGCATTCTCAACTAAAGATTCATTCGGCATTTCTCAGTAAAAATTCGTTCGGCATTCTCAACTAAAGATTCATTCGGCATTTCTCAGTAAAAATTCGTTCGGCATTCTCAACTAAAGATTCATTCGGCATTTCTCAGTAAAAATTCGTTCGGCATTCTCAACTAAAGATTCATTCGGCATTCTAGGTATCAGATTCATTCGGCTTCCTCAGGATAGGGTCCATTCGGTATTAAAACTTCATGTTCATTCGGTAAGACAAAAAAAAGGGGAAGAGGCCATCCGGCAATCACCTGATTCGGCAACACGTCTGGTTCGGCGATATGACTGATTTAGCAAGAAGAACTGATTCGACTGTCTCGTTCGGTAGAAGGTAACGGAAGCCCTAGAACCTTACTTATAGGCGAAGATGAACCACCGACCAACTGGTTCGGCACTGGGAGCCGGATGGGAATGACAAAATCAGATAACCCAAAACAAAGCAAGACACGTGCATGCACATGCCCTACTTTGGGGGGCAAGTGTTGGGCGAGATTCTACCGAACCAATCTATACCGGACCAACCTACTCCCTACCACTGAATCAAGGTGCACAATCTATACCGGACCAACCTACTCCCATGCCGAATCAAGGAGCATGATCTATATCGGACCAACCTACTCCCTACCACCGAACCAAGGTGCGTGAGCTCCACCGATCCAGGAGCCTGCCGGACCAGACACAACGGACCAACATACCATATCTCGCTACCGGACCAACTCCTACTCCAACCATCTCCGAACCAAGTAATGCCGAACCAAAGCGTCTGCCACCTACCGCCGAATCAAAGGACTGCCGAACCAACGCTACCAGGCCTGACCACACCAGCCCAGGCCCACCAGCAGCTATATACATCCAAGACCCCTGCCTCCAGCCTCACTCTATAATAGAGGGGCAGGGGTATAGCAATAGGGGACAAGTTTGAGAGCTCAAGCACGGAGAGAACTTTCAAACAACTTTCTTTTACTGGTATCAAAGCTTTGTACTTGTAATCTGAACTAGAAAGGAGAAATAATATATAAAGTGGACGTAGGCACATTCTGGCTGAACCACTATAAATCTGCGTGTCTTTTACAGTTTAGTCCCTGCTTTTCATATATTTGCTTAATTCACCTAAATCATTGAGAACAATATAAAATCAATTAAATCATACGACTTTGAGGTGTTTGTCCATTTTTTGTGCAAACATTGATAATTAAAACTATTAAATGAAATAAAATTTTGAAATTTAATATTGTGAGAAATTAAAATTTATGATTCATTTATGAGAAAAGTAATTAGAATATGATTTAATAATGTTGTTTGAATGTTATTGACAACTATTTTAATGTAATTTCAATCAATTGAAATAATTGTAAAGTTAATTTGGTTATGATTGTAAATAAGGAATTAAATTGGTAATTAATGGAATCAATGAAACTGAAATATTATAATTAATATGGTAAAAGATGATAAATGTAGAATATGAATGTAATACAATGTAAACTAATGTCAATTATAATCATAAGGTAATAGTTGATTCAGTAATAAGAATGTAAATCGAAACAAAAGAATTTGATTGAAATTAAAATATAATTAACTAAGGTTTATTACAGTTGTAATTGAATGTTGAAATTTGTGAAATTATAAATATTGGATTTAATATGGAAAAATTATTTTTAAAAGATTATAAATTCCTGGTTAATCAAGAATGATGAAATTTGTTAACTTTTAATCTAGAATTTAAAGGTGATTAATTTGATTTTAAATTAATAATTTATTTAATCGACGTATAAAAATAGCCATTTTGGCCACTGTCTCGAATTTCGACGAAACCAGTTTTATCGGATCCGTAACCAGTTTCATGGTACATATCTGTTCATTCATCCATTCCTCCTTCTCAAAGACAGAAATTCCAAAACCCTAATTCCCAAATTCAAAATCAAATTGAAAATTTAAACTCCTCAAACCATAGCAAATTATATATCGTTAGAAAGCTCTCGACGAGCGTAATCTACATTTGAAATTCGTTTTTAATTGGAGTCGCGGTTTGGCCAGAATTTGGCGAAGAAGTTTCGACCGTTGAAACTAGGGTTGTCGTTTTAATGGTGGATCTTCGGCTTTGGAACGATCGGAGGGTACCATGGCATAGAGCTTGGCGAATGGAGTCGATCCATGTGGTTATTTTAGTCTGGAATTGCCTCGAGTTGGCTAGAAAATTTCTCAACGGCAGCGGCACGAGTTCAAGGAGGCGACCAGAGGTGGTCGCACCACCTTTGCCAGGTGCGGCTCGGCCTGGCGAGTTTGATGGTGTGGCTCAATCTATATGTAGCAGCGTGGATCGGCGGCGACAGGCGTTTGTTCGAGGCGGTTGTAGGTTTTAGGCATGGGTTCGATCATGCTCAAACTAGGGTTTGCTAAGGTGACAATTAATTACTAAAATGCCCTTGTTTATTTAATTTTAATTTAAATTCCAAATGTTCTGACGTTGATAGCTTTTTCATACAAGCTCGGATTTGGATGCGGTTTCTTCCATTGCGATCGTATCGAAATTCCAGACAATCTAGAACTTGTTTGGTTGGATTTTGAGACTGTTGGATTTTTGGGCTTTATTTGGATTTTAAATCGACTAGAAATCAAAGGTGAGTGATTTAACCCACTCGCAAATACTAAACCTTCTTATGTTAGTTGAATTAAATTTATGATGTGATAAGAATTTATTGATTGATGTTTGGTAATTTAAATTGTCATTTAAAATTTAATTTGAATTTATATTGAATTAAATCGCCGTTTAAATTAATATTGAATTTAAATTGTTATTTAAATACCTGATAATGATAACCAGTTAATTATTGTAATTTATTGGCTGATTTGGATGTTAATTGTGATGGATGTTTATTTTTTTGACATTTTGGATGATTGGATGTTTATATCTATGTTATCACTATGGGTTGAAATCATACATACCCGAATGATCTTATAGATTAGGGAAAATCGTTATTGGTTGAAATGATACATACCCGAGCGATTTTATTGATTTGAAAATTATTGATTCGGGATACGGGTTGAAATGATAAATACCCGGGAAATTTAACTATCACTTGACCTTAGGGTAGAAAATTATATACGAACACCGTTGGTCAGTTTTAAATTATTTTCTATATGGTAAAGTATGTTAATTTACAAATTTGATTTTAAATTTAATTTAATGATTTTATTTAAAAAAAATTATATTTGGAAAATAATTTATTTTATATGTTTTAAGTTCAAATTATAAGTTAATATATGGTTTTAAATGTAAATTTAAGATTTTAACTTATAATTTTATTTAGTTTTAAATATATTTTAACTAGTTTAAAATTAATTTAATAAAATATTTAATATAGTTTTAATATATATTTTTTAAATTTAATTTAATATAATAAATATAGTTTTGATTTAAGATAATAAATATAGACTTTATAATAACTTTAATAGACAAAAGATTTTTGTAAAACATTCCAGAATTTTGTAAAAAGGTTTTGTAAGGAATTTATAAAGGTTTTGTAAGAGACTTTATAATGGATTTTATAAAAGATTTTTATAAAGGATTTTATATTGGCTTTATAAAGGAGTTTAAAGTTTTTAAAGGATTTTATAAAGGGTTTTTATAAAAGAACTTGTATAAAGGGATTTGGAAGCATTCTAAAGGATTTTGCGTAGAGGTTTATGAAAATGGGAAGAGTTGTAAACTGTTTTGGAATTTATAAATAGCTTTATAAATGATTTTAAAGCATATAAATGGTTTAAGAGAGATTTATAAATTATTTTTGAAATTGATTGAAAGAAATCTTCCTCGGTATTTATGAATATATTTATACTTTTGGAATAAGTATATGGATATCTTGAAATGAGGTATAAACTGTTTTATAGATTTATTATTAAAAATGTTTTAAATGACCACGGTGTGAAAAATATAATGATTGGTTGTTAAAGAGACCGGGGTCGGGTATTGTCATACTCTCTGCTAATTTCGAAACCACTTTAACAATTGTGCACGTGGTGGAGAATCCAGAACGAAGTAGGATGGTTTGGCGAACGCTACTGTTATGAGGTAAGAACGTAGCCCTGACCTTCGGGTCAGCTTGATATGACTGAAACATGAGCTATCCCGGGCCAATTGAGGTCAACCATGACCAATGGATGGTAGGACTGAATGTAAACATGTTATTAGAACATGTTATGTATGTTGGACACAAGTGGTTGCAAGTATTTGCTAGTAGATGCTAATGGACGCATATACACACACTAGGCACTATTATCTCTTAGAGATCGGCCTAACTAAGTCACTAATGCATATGCATATGGATGTGTGTTCACTTGCATTTTTAATTCATGGTTGCTATGAATGGGTGATTATCGTATAATTGTTGCATTTGGATGATGATTGTAGCACGCATGTAGAACTATCAGCTGTCATTAGGGAATTTGCATTCATTTGGATACATGGCACAGACATGAGCGCATAGAAAGGAGGTCGACTGAATCAATAAACCGTCTAATCTTTTGCATTAGTTAGGAACATTGGCACTACACTATTGCATATATCATAAATTGCATTAAAAAGCTTAAGGACAAAGGATGTTATAGATGATGGTTGAATATGTGGTTGTGGAATTTGGATGAAAATATTTATTTCATTCTTCTGTCCATGGAAATTTCGGAGGTGAAATCGTTTAAGGAGGGGAGAATGTAACAACCCGAAAAATTAGAGTAATAATAATTAATTAACAAATTAATTGAATAATAAAATAGGGTTGGGAAATTGTCAGAATTGAGCCACGGGAGTTTCACCATTGGGTCTGTGGTTATTTTTTGAGCAATTTTCATATATAACTTGTCGAAATCCGAGTTAGTATGAAGAAGTTATGAGAGAAACAAGATATCACAATAAAATAAAATAAAATATATTTAAACGAAAAAAAAGTACCCTATGGGTTGACCCTTGCCAAGGTCGGGTCGACCCACAAAACCCCCAGGTCAACTCGCATTTTCCTCCTGTACGTAAAAACGTCCATGAGCGAGCCGATGGATCCAAAGTTGATTTTCGTGCAATCTGAAGCGTTATTTTCTGGATCCAATGATTCGCAGCGAGCCTGTGACATAGTTGCACCAGATTCAATCCTAAAATCCGATGGTCTGAGAGGTCTGGCTATTTTCTCACAATCAGATTTTCTCCCAATTGGGTTCATTGCCTCAGGCTGAACCCTAAATAGAAAAAATTTCTAAGGAGGAAATCGTTTTAATAAAAATATTTTACACCCTAGAAAAGGATCCAGGAAGGCCTAGGATTAGAGCTAAGGACCACATATGAGTGTTTTGTAATTATTTTAGATTTGTAAGCAATTTAAAATAATAGGGTTCTCAATGGTTGTAGTTTTTCTACAATTTTGAGATAGTTTTTATGTAAGTTTATTTACAGTCAGTTTTTAAGTAAATTTCAGAAGTTATTTTCAGTCTATTTTTATTCAGCTATTTTATTCAGTTATTTACAATTATTTACAGTTATTTACATCTGTTTTAAGTTAGAATTTAGCCTGTAAATGTTAGTTTCTTTTTATAGAGATTTAATCTTTTTTGACGCGAGTAAAATGTTAAAATGAGAAGAATTCACAAATATGGATTAAAATAGAAAAACACTAAATTTACAGAAATCATATGTAAAATGAGAAAAACCGAAATAAAATGGAGATGGACTAAAATAGGCAAATATGAGATATTTACAAGCATGATTATAACAAGTGGTTATAACTAAAAAGAGAAAATAGAAGAGTAACAATTGCAAGAACAATTATAACACGTAGGTTATAATTAGAAAGAAAAAAATAACAAAATGACTTATTTTAAAACTTAGATCTCGGATTAAGTTAATAAGAAAATATAGCAGTAGTGGCCCGTACCGGCAGCATTCCCTTTCAGGCCTAGGACTGATGGTCTCACACGTAGGTGAGGCTGGGCACGCTTATGCTAGTTAGGTTAAATAAGTGACCAATATATAGAGGCTCAAATTTGGGGATTTGGGCAAGGGGCGCAAAGTTAGAAGATTTGTTTGTTATGACCAGTACCGGCAGCATTCCCTTTCATGTCGAGGACTGATGGTCTCATACTTGGATTAGGCTGGGCACGCTTATGCTGATTAGGGTAAATAAAGGGTCAAGTAAGAGGCGACAGTTAGTGTGTACCGGCGATGACCGAGCGTGCGACGTCGATTAGGGTAAATAATTCGCTATTGCATCCTAAGCGCTAAGAGGTATCTTTCGCTGTGGGACCAACAGGATTGGTTCACAGTGGCACAACGGAGATAGAAAAGGCCGATCAATGGGCAGGATTAGGATTTCAGCCTAATCAAGTTAGCAGTTGAGATAGGATTAGGGTTTCGGCCTAATCACAAAAGTTTGA
Organism: Allium fistulosum; assembly: GCA_030737815.1. NCBI lineage: Eukaryota > Viridiplantae > Streptophyta > Magnoliopsida > Asparagales > Amaryllidaceae > Allium > Allium fistulosum. Next base: position 1,001,236,838 of record CM060902.1, on the reverse strand, counting down.
GACAAGTGCAAACAATCAAAGCAAACAGTCAAACAAAATTAGAAAAAGTATTTTACGCAAGTTTTATCTTTTTTGTATCTTCCTTTCATGCTAGAACTATTGCTTAGTCTATTATCTTTATCTTGCTCAAAAATGCTAGTAATTACTTTCACTCACCAGACTTATTGTCTGACCCACTCCTCTATCTTTCCTTTTTCCCCAATAGGCCAACAGAGTTGAGGATAGTTGATTTAGGTTGCTTGGAGATTCATTTTCGGAACTTTCTCATTTCAGATGTATTCTTCTACTTTTCATCTTTTTCATTTGGCTTATGATGGATTGGCACTTGTGAGAGGGATTATTATTGTTATTTTTGTACTTTGATTATGTGAGACTGAGATGTATTTTCATGAGACATGAGAGATTTTGAGTTTTTGAGATATGTTATGTTTTTATGACTTATTTTGAGATGAAGTTTAATTTTGAATGATAAGTTATTATTTAAATGTTTTCCACTGCTTTTACTTATTTGTCTTGTGAATCGTAGTCTTTGTGATGCTTTTGCTATACCTATAACGCACCACATCCTTTGGTGTGCCCTTTTTGGTAATACTAAGAGGTGTGGGGTGTTTCATTTGGCATCGGAGCCTAAGGTTATAGGATTCCTAAAAACTTGTTTTAAAAGTAAGGTATTTTTCAAAGGTAACGAATCTTCAAACTAAAAGTATTTTTCAGGAAGAAACTCTTATTATAGAAATAGTTTTCAAGTATAAGAGAGTTTTTATAAAAATCCCCTTAAAGTCCAGTTCAACCTTCTTTCGATTCTTTCGAGCCTAAATTTTCTTTTCTTTGCATAGAATGGCGGATGCCCCAAATCTTCTAGAGAGTGTCCAAGTCCCTGGATGGTTCCGTAGATACCTCCAAGCTACGGCACCAGAGGTGCAAGGGCAAGCGCCCAATGCAGCACCGACGGGTGGAGGTCCCGTTAATCCACCTGCAGTAGCAAATTTTTCTAAGCTATGCAAGGACTTTGCTAATCTAGGAGGCAAAATGTTTTCTAGCATGGAGGATTTCGTAGAGGCACGAACTTGGTTGAGAAATATGGAGCGGATATTTGGGCTGTTAGGATTGGAGGACCGATAGAGAGTTCAGCTTTCATCTAGGCAGCTAAAGGGAGAGGCTTATTACTGGTGGGAGATTGTAGAGATGAAGGGTAGAGATGTTGGTTGGGTTGGATTTCGAGAAAGGTTTGAGAGAAAGTTCTTGTCGCAAGCCGAGGAAAGCATGTAGTTAGAGAGGTTCATTAGTCTGAAGCAGGGGAGTCTTTCGGTGAAAGAGTATATAAATCAGTTTAATGAGTTATCGAGGTTCGAGATGGAGCTTGTTAATACACCGCATAAGAAGGCCACCAAGTTTGCTATGGGTTTGAACCAGCCCCTTCAAGGGTTGGTATTGACACATGTACCGCAACGTATGAGTCACTTGTGGAAATAGCTCTCATATCAGATGTTGCTAAGGAAGAAGAGGTTAAGGGGGTTCCTAAATTAGAAAACTCTAAGAAGTAGTGGTGGAAGAATAAGAAGGATAAGGATAAGAAGAAAGGAGGAGGACCTCAAAAGGGACAAATCAAGAAGGGTGAGAAATGTCATAACTGTGGATTGGTTGGGCATAACTCAAAGGACTGTAAGAAGGACACGATGAAGGGGAGGTGTTACAGCCATGGGCAGCCTGGACACCTTAGTAGTGCTTGTCCTCAGAGGACAGGACAGAGAGTAGGTGCACCTACGGCGCAAGTACAAGCTTTGGATGTAACACCTTCTAGTAGTAGACCGGAACAAAGTAGGAAAGTATCTGTAGAAGGTTTGATCTCTATTTCGGATTTTCCTATTCGGGCTCTTTTTTACTCCGGAGCATCGCATTCTTTCATTTCTAGTTCCTTGGTTGATTGTTTGCACTTAGATATTTCTCTAACTATAGACCTTAAAGTTGTTTCAAACCATATAGGAGGATCGACACATTCATCCATGATTTGTAGGGGTTTGAAAAATTTTATACTAGGCGTAGAGTTTGATTGTGACGCCTATGTACTGGGATTTTCATGATATGGGATGATTTTAGGGATGGACTGGTTATCCACTTATGGTGCGGTATTAGACTACGAGAGGAGAGTCGTCAGGCTAGGGACATGTAGCGGACGGACTCTCGAGGTTTCTTGCGACCTGCAAGGGTCAGTCATGTTGAGCTTCCTATATTCCCTTGATTCATCACTAGGAGAGTTAGATTTAGTTCCGGTTGTTAGAAATTTCCCAAACGTTTTTGAGGAGGTTAGGGGGTTACCCTCTAAGAGAGAGATCGCCTTTAGGATCTATCTGAATGACAATGCTAAGCCAGTGGCATTGCCCATGAGACATATGGCTCCTAGGAAGAGGAAGGAGTTAAGTAAGAAGATTGGTGAGCTATTAGAGAAAGGCTTCATCAGACGGAGCATATCTGAGTGGGGGGCTCCAGTCATCTTCGCTATAAAGGCGGATGGTTCCCTTCGACTTTGTGTAGACTATAGAGGGTTGAATAAGCTCACGAAGAAGAACCGTTACCCACTTCCTAAGATTGACAATCTTTTCGATCAGTTGGTTGTCTCTTTAGTATTTTCTCAGCTTGACTTAGCCATTGGATTTCATCAGCTTAGGGTCACTGACGATAACATCGATAAGATAGCATTTAGGACACCTGATGGATTCTTTGAGTGGTTGGTTATGCCGTTTGGGCTGACCAATGCCCCAGACTATTTTGTAGATCTAATGAGCCATGTTTTTCGAGATTTCCTAAATAAGTTCATTGTAGTGTTTATGGATGACATTCTGGTGTTTTCCAAGAGTATGGAAGAGCATGCTATTCATCTTGAGGAAGTTCTTCGTATACTTTTTTGTTCATCAGTTGAAAGAAAAATTCTCGAAGTGTCACTTTTTTCATGAGGAGGTGCGTTTCTTGGAGCATGTAGTCTCAAGAGAGGGTCTGGCTATGGATCCCGCTAAGGTAGCAGCAGTACAGGATTGGAAGGCCCCCAAGAACGCTACCGAAGTTAGAAGCTTTCTAGGTTTGGCTGGTTATTATAGGAAGTTTATCAGAGATTGTGCTAAGATTTCAGCACCACTTATTCACCTCACTAAGAAGAATGCGACATTCGTGTGGGACGTGGATTGTGAGGATTCCTTCATGATGCTAAAGAGGGCCCTTACTAGTGCACCAGTGTTAGTTTTACCCCACGGAGCTAAGCCTTTTACAGTATACACTAATGCATGTGGGACAGGCCTTGGGGCAGCAATGATGCAGGAAGGGAGGATAGTATGCTATGGGAGTAGACAGTTGAGAACTCATGAGAAGAACTACTCCACCCATGATTTGGAGCTGGCTGCTATTGTTTTCGCGCTCAAGTCTTGGAAACATTACTTTCTAGGAGAGAGGTTCGAGCTTTTCACTGACCATAAATCATTGAAGTACCTGTTCTCATAAAAGGATTTAAACTTGAGGCAGCAGCGTTGGATGGAGTTTTTGGCATCATATGACTTTGAGATAGCTTACACCCCTGGCAAGGGGAACGTGGTTGCGGATGCGTTAAGTAGGAAGAGAACAACCCTTAGCCCAATGTTCGTGGAATGGAAAAGTCTAGAGTTTATTTCCACCTTTGTTTTTAAGCCCTCTACGGACATTACTCCTGGATTATTGGCAGCCCTTGAGGTTAAGCCTACCCTCATAGATCAGATTGGCTTAAGGCAGTGAGAGGATTCAGAGCTTGTGGATATTCTGGATAGGATTAGCAGAGGAGAGGTCTCTAGACATCTCCAACGCTATTCCATCGATAGTAAAGCGTGGCTAAGGAGAGATGGAAAACTTTGTGTCCCCCGCACTAGTGATTTGATGAGTGCAGTTCTAGTAGAAGCACACCATTCTTGGATGATTATTCATCCGGGTGGTGATAAGATGTATAGGGACATGAAGAGAGCGTTTTATTGGAGTGACATGAAGAAGGATGTAGCAGAGTTTGCGGCTAAGTGTCTTGTGTGCCAAAGGGTTAAAGCGGAGCAGCAGAGGCCGGCGGATTGCTTCAACCATTGGATGTACCTGAATGGAAGTGAGATAGTGTTTCGATGGACTTCATAGATGGTTTACCCCGATCTAGGAAGGGGAATACCAGTATTTGGGTGATTGTAGATCGTTTGACTAAGAGCGCCCACTTCATTCCGGTTAAGAGTAAGAGGACAACACCTTATTTGGCACCCATATACATTCGTGAGATAGTCCAACTTCATGGAGTCCCCTCTAGCATAGTGAGTGACAGAGACCCTATCTTTACTAGCGAGTTTTGGAGGAGCTTGCAAGAGGCTTTAGGGACACAACTTAGATTTAGTACAGCCTATCACCCTCAAACCGATGGCCAAATGGAGAGAGTTAATAGAGTTCTTGAAGATTTGTTGAGGGTGTGCATTCTTGATTTTGGAGGGACTTGAGAGGAGCACCTTCCTTTAGTGGAATTCACTTATAATAATAGTTTTCAGGCTAGCATTGGGATGGCTCCTTTTGAAGCCCTTTATGGTAAACCTTACAAGTCGCCTTCATGTTGGTTAGAGTCTACAGAAATATTGCTACTTGGTCCCGACATGGTTAGAGAGACTTCAGAAAAGATTGATTTGATTAGAAGAAGAATGAAGACGGCCCAAGATAGACAGAAATCCTATGCAAATAAGCGAAGAAGGGATATTGAGTTCGAAGTAGGAGATTTGGTTTTCATTAAGGTGTCTCCGCTAAGAAAGGTAGTGAGGTTTGGATCAAGTGGGAAACTTGCTCCTATATTCATAGGACCATTCCCCATTGTGGAAAGGGTAGGGAAGATGGCGTATCGGATAAAGCTACCAGAGAGGCTCGCGGAAGTTACATGATGTTTTCCATGTTTCGCACTTGAGAAAGTGCTTACATGATTCAGCAGAGGTAGTGGAACCTAGCCAACTTGAGGAAGTTGAAGTGGAGAGAGAAGAATCGGTTCGTCGCATTCCTATCAAGATCGTTGGACATGATATCAAGAAGCTTAGGAATAAGGGAGTCCTTTTGGTTAAGGTGCAGTGGGGAGATAGTATTGAGGACGCTACGTGGGAGGCTAAGGAGAAAATACGTATCTCTTATCCGCATCTCTTCGATGGTATGTCTTGAATTTCCTTTTTCCATCTTTAGTTTTAAATAGGTTCTTTCCTTTAGTATCCTTTGGGAAGGTAGATCTTAGGATTTAACATATGGATGGTAGGACTGAATGTAAACATGTTACTAGAACATGTTATGTATGTTGGACGCAAGTGGTTGAAAGTGTTTGCTAGTGGATGATAATGGATGCATATACACACACTAGGCACTATTATCTCTTAGAGATCGGCCTAACTAGGTCACTAAAGCATATGCATATGGATGTGTGTGCACTTGCATTTTTATTTCATGGTTGCTATGAATGGGTGATTATCATATGATTGTTGTATTTGGATGATGATTGTAGCACGCATATAGAACTATCAACTAACATTAGGGAATCTACATTCATTTGGATACATGACATGAACATGAGCGCATAAAAAGGAGGTCGACTGAATCATTAGACCGCCTAATCTTTTGCATTAGTTAGGGACATTGACACTACACTATTGCATATATCATAAATTGCATTAAAAAGCTTAAGGACAATGGTGTAATGGATGATGGTTGAATATGTGGTTGTGGAATTTGGATGAAAATATTTATTTCATTCTTCTATCCTTGGAGATTTCGGAGGCGAAATCCTTTAAGGAGGGGAGAATGTAACAACCTGAAAAATTAGAGTAATAATAATTAATTAACAAATTAATTGAATAATAAAATAGGGTTGGGAAATTATCAGAATTGAGCCATGGGAGTTGCATCATTGGGTCTGTGGTAATTTTCCGAGCAATTTTCATATATAACTTGTCAAAATCTGAGCTAGTATGAAGAAGTTACGGGAGAAACAAGATATCAAAATAAAATAAAAATATATATATTTAAACGAAAAAAGTACCCTACGGGTCGACCCTTGCCAGGTTCGGATCGACCTGGACGTAAAAACGTTCAGGAGCGAGCCGATGGATCCAAAGTTGATTTTCGTGCAATCTAAAGCGTTGTTTTTTGGATCCAACGATTCGCAGCGAGCCTATGACGTGGTTGCACCAGATTCAATCCTAAAATCCAACGGTCTGAGATGACCAAACTCCACTATAAATAGAACTTTAGGCCTGTTTTCTCACAATCAGATTTTCTTCCAATTGGGTTCATTGCCTCAGGCTGAACCCTAAATAGAAAATTTTCTAGGGAGGAAATCTTTTTAATAAAAATATTTTACACCCTAGAAGAGGATCCAAGAAGGCCTAGGATTAGAGCTAAGGACCACATGTGAGTGTTTTGTAATTATTTTAAATTTGTAAGCAATTTAAAATAATAGGGTTCTCAATAGTTGTAGTTTTTCTACAATTTTGAGACAGTTTTTATGTAAGTTTATTTACAGTCAGTTTTTAAGTAAATTTCAGAAGTTTCTTTCAGTCTATTTTTATTCAGCTATTTTATTCAGTTATTTGTCGTTATTTACAGTTATTTACATCTATTTTAAGTTGGAATTTAGCCTGTAAATGTTAGTTTCTTTTTATAGAGATTTAATCCTTTTTTATGCAAATAAAATGTTAAAATGAGAAGAATTCGCAAATATGGATTAAAATAGAAAAACACTAAATTTACAGAAATCATATGTAAAATGAGAAAAACCGAAATAAAATGAAGATGGACTAAAATAGGCAAATATGAGATATTTACAAGCATGATTATAACAAGTGGTTATAACTAAAAAGAGAAAATAGAAGAGTAACAGTTGCAAAAACAATTATAACACGTAGGTTATAATTAGAAAGAAAGAAATAACAGAAGGGGCTTATTTTAAAACTTAGATCTTGGATTAAGTTAATAAGCAAATATAGCAATAGTGGCCCGTAACGGCAGCATTCCCTTTCAGGTCTTGGACTGATGGTCTCACACGTGGGTGAGGTTAGGCACGCTTATGCTGATTAGGGTAAATAATTGGCAATAGATAGAGGCTCAAATTTGGGGATTTGGGCAAGGGGCACAAAGTTAGAAGATTTGTTTGTTAGGAGTAGTACCGGCAGCATTCCCTTTCTGTCGAGGACTGATGGTCTCACACATGGGTGAGGCTGGGCTGATTAAGGTAAATAAAGGATCAAGTAGGGGGCGATAGTTAGTTTGTAGTGACGATGACCGAGCGTGCGGCGTCGATTAGGGTAAATAATTCGCTACTACGTCCTAAGCGCTTAGAGGTATCTTTTGTTGTGGGACCAGCATGATTGGTTCACAGTGGCACAACAGAGATAGGAAAGGACAATCAATGGGTAGGATTAGGATTTCAGCCTAATCAAGTTAGCAGTTGAGATAGGATTAGGGTTTCAGCCTAATCACAGCAGTTTAAGACAAGTGCAAACAATCAAAGCAAACAGTCAAATAAAATCAGAAACAGTATTTTACGCAAGTTTTATCTTTTCTGCATCTTCCTTTCATGCTAGAACTATTGTTTAGTCTATTATCTTTATCTTGATAAGATATGCTAGTAATTACTTCCACTCACCAGACTTATTGTCTGACCCACTCCTCTATCTTTCTTTTTTCCTAATAGGCCAGCAGAGTTGAGGATAGTTGATTCATGTTGCTTGGAGATTCATTTCCGGAACTTTCTAATTTCAGATGTATTCTTTTACTTTTCAACTTTTTTCATTTGGCTTATGATGGATTGGCACTTGTGAGAGAGATTATTATTGTTATTTTTGTACTTTGATTATGTGAGACTGAGATGTATTTTCATGAGACATGAGAGATTTTGAGTTTTTGAGACATGTTATGTTTTTATGACTTATTTTGAGATGAAAAATCCCGTAAACATCTCTGAAGCCATTACACTCATATTTAGTTATTGTTGATTTAACTTACATAAGATCTTTTAGTTCTGACTCGAGTGTTTTTTCTTTTCATTATGCTCGGGTCAGCCTGAGCTTTTCAGTGTTGAAGACTTTATTTTTCCACTGCATCATGTTGTTCTGCTGCATTATTCTATTATACCTGCTGTATGTATAACTCCGATTTTATTGTAAAAGTGTAATCAAATGTATATTATAAAACAGTTTCATTAACTGTTATTTGATTATTATATTTTTGTCATTCCGTTGTGAGATTCTGTGTTTTGTTTTTTCTTCTTTTCTCTTATTTTCTTATTTACCCTATTAACAATCCTCCCTTTTTAATGGTTTGAGTTGACATGCGTGGTTTATTGTCGATTTAAACCGTCCAAAAAGGTGGCTCGATACATAATCTATCCAGCCTCCATGATGGGACAAGTGAATGTAGCAAATCGTAGCATTCCAGCACCCTTATTCCATAAGCATAGCAGACCAATCTTTAATAAGTAATGGACCTAAAGGACTCAAACAAAATCATGATGCATATATATGGAAAAGGATCAACCGCCCCCTCTATTTAGCCCCTAACATAGCCCTCTAATATCAGTCACTCATTTTGATTTAAATAATAATACTTTCTCTCTCTTATCTACACCATACAATTATTTAAATCAAAATAAGTGGCTACAATTATAGGGATACATTAGGGGATGAATAGAGGGGGCTGCTGATCCTTTCCCTCTATATATACACACACACATAGATACATACACACACATACATACATATATATACAACACACACATACATATATATGTATGTATAAGTGTATAGTTTATAGATTATATACATATATATGGTAATACGGGATGATAATGCAAAGTAAAGTTGAATTAGTTGTCAACCAAGAGAAGGTTGTTCAAAATGCTATCTTCGTTGAAAGAATTAACCAGATCATTGCTTAATTTATTTTTTTGTCTCCCGCTGTTATAAATAATTTTTCCCCTCAAGATAAACATGCGACTTTTACCTTTTAAGGAAATTTCCAAATAAGACGTCGACAATTTATAACTTGGGTTTGCAATCCAGTTGTGAATGAACCGTGTAATAGCGTAAATCATTTTTTCAAAAGTATTATTAAACATTCTTTGGTTTCTTTCAAACAATATATACCAACATGTGTAATACTAAAAATGATATCAATTAAAATTCTATACAATTATTTATTTGAAGCTTAAAGATTAATCAAAATGATGTATAAAAATTATACCTTGATTTAACAAAACAAAATGCATAAATAAATAAATTAAATAATTGATTTAAAGGTTAAATCAATTTGGTCGGAAGTCTGGAAGCCCAAACCAAGTTCCAAACCAAGGGTGGCGGCCAAGGCAATGCAAGGGATGGTGGGGACCTAATCTTCAAGACAAGAGAGAAATGGACTAGATACTTGTGATCTAATTGGTTATAAATAGCGACCACATTCATTCTCTTTTCACACTGAACCAAACCCTTAGACTACTCTTCATTATTGGACACTGGTGACATTTTTGTAGATGGAGTTCATACCATGGTCAAGGAGGAAGAACATTGAGTTCGAAGAGGGAAACGACTAGCAACCAAAGTTTTCGATGATCGGCAGGTGATAGAGTTAGAGGTATGCCCTAGGGGCAATTATGTGAAATGTTACATATATATAACTCGATAACCAATCTTATTCATAATAAATGTGTTTGATTTCTATAATATACTTTATTGTTTTGTGATATAATTAATTAAGTAATTAATTTAAAATACACTGGCTAAAAAATCTTTAAATGATATGTTATGTAATAGTAATTACAATGTGTTGTAATCATGAGAAATTTAGCACATTAAAATAACATATTATTTTAAATACTCCTAGCTAAGATGTTTCGAGAAAGGATATTGATTCATCCGTTGAGATTAGAGTACGTGACGCTGTCCAAATGTTGGGCAGTGTATTACTCATGGCTACTGGGAGGCAACAAGAGGTTATGTACTAATAGTTATTGAATAACTATAGAATAATCACTCAGGAGTTTTCTATTAGTTCATATAACTAAGGTTAAACAAGGAATCCCAAAGTAACGATGTTACATGGTTCCTTCGACTTGAGAATACTGTGAAACTTCAATGTGGACACTCCACTTTGGTTATAGTTAAATCATAGAAGATCCGTCGAGCGACTATAGTTAGGTCTGGGTAGAAGCATTGAAAGTGAAACATTATTCGATAGAGAATTCGTCTTCTTAGTAAGGGGTTAGTATCATGGTCAACTGTAGTCAAGTCAAAGTCAAAGTGGTAATGACTCGAAATTTCAAACACTTCGTATTTAAATATCTGAATTATTTAAATATTTGAATCTTGGATTTAATGTGATTAAATTGATTTATTAACCTTATTAACCCTCTTCTAATTAATAATTAATGATGGTAAACTTGTTTTTGAAAAATGTTTACAAAAAATAAACAGTTTGAAGAAATATTGATAATGTGACCGAAAATCGTTTTATCGATAAACAGCTTTTTACTCAATAAAAGTTGTTCGAACTTGTTGTGCTTGCCTAATTAAATATTGTGCCACTAATTAAAAACTAAAAATAATTTGTGTAATTAAAGCTTGTAGAAGGAATTTTAGATATATTATGAAGTAGGGTGGTTTTGTAATTGACTAGGGAAGAGAAGATATTTGTTTTGGTCAAAGTGAGGTGTAAAGTTGTTCGCATGAGGGGGAAATGTTTAGCTGGCCAAAGAAGGGAATTTGGAGGTATTTTTATCTTTGTTTAAGTCTTCATAAAGTATTCATTAGTTCATAAATAATATTGCCTAAATTAGGAACAAATATGGCCTTCTTCAAGCCTCTTCTCTCTTCAGAAACTCCTATAAAACTATTCCAAACTTTGCCAAAGACCTTATAACATCATTATAAAATGGTATAGAAACTCAAACTTATAAGAAAAGGAGCATACACCGCCCACCTTCTATGGTGAGAGCAAAGGAAGGCCTTTCTAAGCTTGGTCTTGTGTTTTGCAAAGGTAGGTTGAACTTTGGAGCTTGCTTTGGTTAAGGTAGGAAGTGGTAGCAAGGTTGAGGCTTGTACTCGGTTTTGAGGTTGGAGAAGGGCGAGTTAACTCACCATTTGAATGTATATGAAAATGTATAATGTGCTTATTAAAATTATAGTAATGTTAATAACTAATTAAAGTGTATATTTGGACCTTACTTACTTTTGAAAGCAAATGACAAGTATTTATGGCATATATTCTCTTCGAAGACCTTCTATAACATGTGACGTGTCCTTGACATTATATATATGTGGTTGACTTGAGGGTATTTGGTTTGGACTTGAATATGGAATGGTAATATAGCGATAGTCGCTATAAAAGCACTTTAATATCCCTTAACTTTAACTTATGTAAATAAAAGATTTATGAACTTAACTTGGTATAACTTTATTGGTTGTTTTCTACACTTATAAGAGTCTGTGTATGATAGAAAGGAAAAGATTTTAAAAGTTATAGAAAATTTATAACAAAGTTGTAGAAGTTAGAAGCAAAAAAGGTCGCTATGGATGCACTTTAAAATTACCTTGCGTTTGACAATTTTTAAGTTAACTTTAGAAGACATTCTTAAGGTTTTTTTTGCTATTTTAACAAGTAAATAATGTTTACTTCTTACTATAAAAAATTAGAGTTTAAAACAATAAAGAACTGGTCAGACAAAGTTGAGAAAGTTTGAAGTAAAAAGGTCGCTATACGATCACTTTAGTAGCTTGTTTTCGAGAATTTTTATAATTAATTTGGAAGATATTCTTAGGGGTTTCTTTTCTTGGTTTTTATATAGTCTATGTATAGTACTTACTATAAAAAAATTGGATCAAAAATCATTGTTTAATTGGTTAAAATTGACCATAAAGATCAAGCATTTTCATGTTTGTTCTCTGTCCAAAAATTTAGGTAGCATTTATAAATGCTACTTTGGTCAACATTCCTAAAATTCTACAGTAGGTTGTTTGAGATTTTAAATGTTGAAAATGATATTTGAGTTAATTATTTTTTCTGATCATTTTAGAGATGTTTTCTAACATGTTTTGAAGTATTTTTAAAGTCGTTTCAAGTTTAAATATATTTTTAGTAATTAGTCGTATATTATTAAAGTAAAAGTTTTTCTTTTTAACATTTGTTTAAAATGGTTTCTAAATTAATTATCTTTACATTATATTTTATATAAGCATTTAAAACATATTTATAAGTATTTTTAAAGTATTTTATATATATAAGAGTGGAAAAGTTATGTTTTTTGTAAAGGATAACTGGTTAGGTTAACACATAATTATAATGAATTGTTTTGAGAAGATAATATTAAGTATATAATGGTTTGGGTTTTAGTGACAATGTTTAAAAAACATTTGTCTTTAACCCTTGTAAATGTAAATAGGTCTTTAAAAGGCATGTTTCAAAGATAATGACAAAGGTATAAGTGTTTTGGTTTATAGTAAATAATGGTGAAATAATAATTGTTTTAACCTTTTTTATTATACATTACGAATATGAAACCTTGTTTAAGATTTGTGAATATTCTTATACCATTTAGGATAAGAATGTGGATACATTTCTAAGTATTGAGAAGAGTAGAAATAAATAATGAAAGAGTAGAAATAAATAGTGAAATAGTAATATACATGTATATATCTTTTGTAAAGGTATTTTATATATATATAAAATTATTTACAAAGAAGTTTTAATTAATAAAAGAATCGATTAATTAAAAAGGGGAATAGAAAATCGCTTATGTGACTTGATCGTGCTTTGTGTAACTTAATCGTGCTTTGTGCGACTTAATCATGCTTTGTATGTTTACTTGTTTATGGAAAGTCATTGATCTTATACTTGGCACTAAAAGCTGAAAAGGTAGATTTATTCTATTTGTGAGAGTTAAGAATGATGTTTGAGTAGGGTTTAGAAGTAAACAGTGCTCTAACCTAAAGGCTTCACTCTTGACCAAGGGATAGTATAAGTTGAAAAAATCAAAAAGGTGATAAGTATACGAAACTTGGTTTCCATACGCGATCGTTTCTATTTTGTACTAGGTAGTTGATTAGTCGACTATCGAGTTTGACCAAATTAACTTTGGAATTAATGTAAGCATCATGTATTGATATGGTTTGAGATCCTTTGGGGTGGACTATCATATGAGTTGTCTCTTACTTTAAGAACATATATATGAGATCCCTGTGGAGGGCTCCTTTGTATCGTTCGTTTACTTCTTAATGAATCAGAATGGAGTTAACCCAAAATCCATCGATTACTTTTGAAGAGCCCGAGATCAGATAAGTGTATTGCGTACTTACCACAAACCACTTTAAAACTGGTATATGAGCTCTATTTTTTGGAAGATGTTATAGAGTGGAATGCTATAGAGTTGAACTGTCTATCCTAAGGTTAAGTCCAAAGAAGAGGTCAGGATTTGCGTTCGTTGGACGACTTATGTTGGGATCCATGGAGAGATTGATGAATTGCTCAAGATGCTGGAATCCAGAGAGAGGTTCGAGATCTGTTCGAGTGATGAAGACTCATAAGTTGAGATGCTGAACGTGACTTCACCATCGGAAATGACTAAAGACAGAGTATGATGCATAGCCTGAGGGTTTAACTAACCCAATGGGTATGTCAACTATATATATAGAGATGCTTATCGATGTTGCTAGCGGGAGTTCTTAATACCTCAGTTACTGATTTTGATGATAATAATCTTGATAACAATAATATACGTTTATATAAAATATAGATACTAATGTTTTGTCGAGTTATATAGCATATAGTGTAGAATATTATACAGGTGTTGAATCGAAGACTGTACAATATACAGACTCAAGAAATGGGCATGAAGACTCATGAGTACAATGATCGAGATATGAAGATCTCAAGACTATAATATAGTGTATAGAGTCATAGAATATTATTAAAGTCCTTCGTAAAAATCTTTGATCTCTATGTCCTATTTTCTATCTTTTATATTTTTAAAACAAAATATGTTTCAAAATATTTCATCAAAGGTTTTCAAAATTCCAAATGTTTATAAACTCTGATCAAATTACTTTACGAAGTATCAAAATATTTTACAAAGTATAGAATTTTAAAAACATTAACAAAACAAGTTTTCAAAATACACATGCCTATATCGACATATAGGAAGATGATATGCCGACATACAGGCCACCAAATGGTTTTTCAAATTTTGAAAAGAAGTGTTTATTCATCGCAACACTTTGCGAACGGACATATCTGTTTATACACTATATAATGGGGAGTTCAACGAATTCTTCGGTAGTTATTAACTTATTTTCTTCCCTCCTCTTACTCTCTTGAAAAGTCCATTAAAAATATACTCTATTCACTTAAAAATCATATAGAATCAATTCAAAATTCATTATTTTGATTCACTGCTACTTTCTTACTATTTTGGAATCATCTTTCTCTCAAATCAAAGATCCAAGTGATGTTTAAGAGGCTATAGGATCCATTGTATCCAAAGTTCATGATTGTCTTTGGATAACCATCAAACTCTATTTGCATTTTCTTGGGTATGCTTGTAGCCCATTCAAGTCAAATGGGTGTGCCTGGTAGCCTAGAAATCTAAGTGGGTGTGCTTGTAGCCCGTCCAAATCAAATAGGTATACCCTGAGCCTGGAAAATCAGGGGGGTGCATCTCGTAGCCTCGGACTCGAGATTGTAATTGGGTTTGAATTTTGCCTATTTAAAGATGGGCATTTGAAAAGAAATCTCTATGAGTAATTGTACAGGACTGGATGTAGGAGAAATCCTAACCAGTATAAAATCCCTGGTGTCATCTCTTCAACTCTTTATTTTGCTTTACTTCTTTTATTTTTATCTGTGATTACATTTGTGACTGTTTATAGTATAATTCTATTTTGTGAATTTGAGATTTAATATTTAACTTGAAAGAAATTTAAAAAGATTTACAAAAGTTAGTAAACACTATTCACCCCATCTAATGTTTAATTAGCCTTAAGGTCCATAATTCCACAACCCACATGAGTTGTTGATACTTAGCATCATATGTTCGGCCTTGGGTCGATTGTGTTTACCTTATGGTATATTTTACCTAGAGATATACAACGATCAAAAGGTAGTTCCTAATCCATGTCATGAGGATCGGCTTTCAATTTTTACCAAGGAGACCTCTATGAAAATTCATATGTGAACGTACCTTAGCGGTTTTCGTTGTACTTCTAATATTGTTATGTTGTGAGATGCAAGTAGCACAACTATTGTATGATTTATATTCTAAACCCTAGGCATTATCTATTACATCACCTTATGTACTTATTAGATGGGTTTGGTTCTTTTGAGGGGATAACTGTTATAATGATTCGAATGGTCTCAAAAGTATTGTTATATGTTGACCGTGTATTTTTTGAGTTTCTCATACAGACTTATGTCTGACTCATGGTATTATATTTCTATTATTTCCATGGGTGCTCTTTTGAGTAGTCTGAGAAAGGCAGGTTCTCGTTGATATTCTTTGGAGCTCGAGATGGCAAGCTAGATGCTTTCACCTACCGTAATGTGCTTATTTCCGCTGCAATACTATTATGTATATATCAGCATTTGTAAGGATAGGCTATTATAACTGTCCAAACTGATGATAGTACTAGGATTGTAACTTTGAATGCCATGTATCTTAGAGTGACATTTTGTACCACCTTTTGATATTATATGTTATCGTTGCATTATGAGATTCTGATATTGTGTTCTCTACTTTTTTTTGTTCTTTTTCCTTTTCTTTTTTACTATCCTAACAATTTATTTTTCGGCACTTGAGCGCTTAGGTGTGAATACCATAGATGTATTAGTGTCGACTTTTGGGGGTCGAAAAAGGAAATCGTTAAATTTGGTATGAGAGCTAAAGGTTAAGTGAGAACCTTGGCTTTGGTTGGGTATAACTCATTGGAGATAGGGTAAGCGATGTCCTAGAATGAGTTGAGTGTATTATACATCCAAGAGCGTATTTGTATTTGTTATAACATACACCTTAAAGCTAATTCCAACTATGAGTAAAGATCTTATATAAGGTAACTTATGTAAGTATGAATTATTAAAGTGTAGTTTAATTAATATAGGGATTAATGATGTTCATTCATTACTCCTCATTAGTTAGTTTAGCCATGCTCGTCCATTTTATGAGCATTTCTATCCTTTGTAGAATGATTTGACATGCTTGACCAGTTTATGAGCATTATTACCATTTGTAGATTTATTAGCTTAGTCGTGCTGAGACAGTTTATGAGCATTATTATCATTTATAGATTGATTAGTTATGCTCGGCTAGTTTATGACCATTTATTATTGCCTATTGATTGTTGATTTTTGCTCAACCAGTTTATGAGCAGTTTTACCTTTTTATTGCATGTGCTGGGTAGATAGTAATTATGGGAGCATTGAAAGGAACACCCTGTGAATTGAGTTTCACAGTTGGACTATAAGGTATTCAGTGATACTGTTGGGTTAGAAGTTTACTTTAATAAAGGAAGTTTTGTATAAATTATCTAAGTATGGTTTATAAAATATGGTTTATCAATGAAGAGGATTTAAATAGAAGTTTTGAGAACTTAAATCTCGGTTTCTTTAAGGTTTTCAAGATTTTGAAGAAAATAGTAGTATTATTTGAAACTATTTACACATATAAATATTTTGAAAAGAGTTTCAAGATTTGTTTGAGTTTGAGATTGCTCTCGGAATTAGCAAATCGATTCAGGAACAAAGTATTTTTAGGTTGTCTAGTTTGAGTGGCTCGAATGTGACTAAAAATGGACAAGAGGTGTGTTCGGTTGGTAAGCACTTCTCATGGACATTACCCTTCTTAGTAAGGGAATATATGGTACGACTTGGTAGGACCTGCTTCCATGGTATTATTATTGTGTTACTCGATCTATATCTATATTTTCTATAAATTTTAAAGTAAATATTTGGGATTTTGTTTTATAAATTGAGATCATGATACTTAGTAATATTTAAGAAGTATTTGATACTACTTTGAAAATGATTTTGACTAAATCCCGATAGTATGATTTGATATACAATAAGATATATGTATATATTATTATTTCAAATGATTTGAGATAAAAACCCGGTGTTTAGTTCTAAAAGTTTTCTTTATACACTTTTGATATAAAATCTAGAGTAGTTTAATATGGTGTAGTTTTGGGTAAGACAGATTTTGATATGAGCTTTCTATAGAAAAGTTTTGCATGTATGATATATTGGGTGCCCAACTGGTAATGGCATAACCCAAATAATTAAGGAACCTTTTTTTTCTTTATATTAAAGTGTATCTAATAAATATGTGAAACTTTGTTAAGTTAATCTATTGAAGCATGTATTTTATGCATTAGGACAGTGTGGTATGTTTATCATATTATGATGTGTTTGTTTGGTAGTTTTCGTTTGTTAGAATAAGATGGATTATTTGGCTATTTTGGACAGTCTAAAACTTCCGGATCATTATAGAATTTGAGGTTTAGTATTTTTCTAGATAATATAAAGATGAGTTTATATAACTCTTTAATTGAGAATGTAGTAAGTTAAATCATTCGATATTATTGTACCAACTAGTAAACTCTTTACCTTCGGGTTGTATAAGGAAAGTAGACTCTAGGTGTAAGTTTGGATACCAGTGTTATGCTCTTCCTAACTACTTGCCTAATACAACAGCTAAACAAGTCGAAAAGGTTGAACCAGTTATAAGACCTAAATTTATTTTAGGCCTTCGTCAAAATTTTAAAACATAATATAAAATGAATTTGATATTTTGTAAATAGTCTTAGGGTGTAGTAGAGTACTATAGAAGTAATAACTTGAAGTATTTTTTTATGAAATGTTTTATAAATAAAGATATGTCTTTATAAAATGTTTATAAAGTTGAGTATGTTTTATGAAATGTTTTGTAAATAATTTTAGTATTAAATGAGATACTATTTGTGTAAATAAATGTGATATGAAAAGGTAATTGGTGTAGTTAAGAATCCAATAGGATAAAATACGTATGTTGTATGTAGATTGTTTTATTCGCACGACAGTTCTTGATCTAGGATTCGAACATAAGATTTTTAGATGATTTACACCAGTCCGAACAATGATTTTTCACTTGATTCTTGACGATGAACACTTGAAATGTATTCTTGATATGATCAGGAAGGTTTCTATCATAGTGCATGGCTATTTAAGGGAAACAAAAGTTTTTAATCAACGAACCTAATTGGAGTCCTCACTGGAGAGGTTAAGTTATATATACTAGTTTGGATGTGGAATTTATACGATCGAATAAGTACTCAGATCGAATGTTGCATACGGATTATCCATGCACATCATACAGGCTTAAGTATAATGTATACTATGTTTTGTTGGCTTATGTAGAGTTCAAGGAATGAATCTTTGATTTTTTTGAGGTAGAATGAATCATCGACTAAGTAATAACTAGAGGTTGTTGAGCATAAGGTACGCTTAATAGATTATTTATCATCCTTAGTGTGATGAGATAGTTATTTTAGAACCCGAGCAAGCTGTGAACTTTGTTTGCTAGTAATTTTAGACATTGTTAAGTATTGCGCATGCTTGTTTCTTTTGTTTGTTGGTCTTGTTGAAATTTCAAGGACGAAATATTTTAAGTGGGGGATAATGTAACGACCTAAAATTTTGAACACTTCGTATTTAAATACCTGAATTATTTAAATATTTGAATCTTGAATTTAATGCGAGTAAATTGATTAATAAACTTGTTAATAAATTTTTAATTAATAACTAATGATGGTAAATGTTTTTTGAAAAAAAGTTTACAAAAATAAATAGTTCAAAGAAATATCGATAATGTGATCGAAAATCGTTTTATCGATAAACAACTTTTTACTCAATAGAAGTTATTCGAACTTGTTGTGCTTTCTTAATTAATCATTATGCCATTAATTAATAACTAAAAATAATTTGTGTAATTAAAGCTTCTAGAAGGAATTTTGGATATTTTACAAAGAGGGGTAGTTTGGTAATTGACTAAGGAAGAGAAGATATTTGTTTTGGACAAAGTGAGGTGTAAAGTTATGCACATGGAGGGAGCATGAGGGAAGTGTTTGGTTAGCCAAAGAAGGGTATTTGGAGGTATTTTTATCTTTGTTTAAGTCTTCAAAAAGTATTCATTTGTTCATAAATAATATTGCCCAAGCTATGAATAAAAATGGTCTTCTTCAAGCCTCTTCTCTTATCATAAACTCTTATAAAAACAATTTCAAATTCCACCAAAATTTGCCAAAGACCTTAGAAAATCGTTAGAATATGGTATATAAACTCAAACTTGGAAGACAAGGAGCACACACCCCCACCTTCTTGGGCGTGAGTAAAGGAAGGCCTTTCTAAGCCCAGGCTTGTGTTTTGCAAAGATAGGTTGAACTTTGGAGCTTGCTTTGGTTGAGGTAGGAAGTGGTAGTAAGGTTGAGGCTTATGCTTGGTTTTGAGGTTGGAAAAGGGTAAGTTAACTCACTATTTGAATGTATATGAAGTGTATAATGTGCTAGTTAAAATTGTAGCGAAGTTATTAACTAATTAAAGTGTCTATTTGGACCTTACTTTTAAAAGCAAATGACAAATATTTATAGCATATATTATCTTCTATGACCATCGATAACATGCTACGTGGCCTTGAAATTGTGTATATGTGGTTGACTTAATGGTGTTTGGTTTGGACTTGAATATGGAATGGTAATATAGCGATAGTTGCTATAAGTGCATTTTAATATCCCTTAACTTTAACTTGTGTAAATGGAAGATTTTTGAACTTAACTTGGTAAACTTATTTTGGTTGTTCTCTACACTTTTAAGAGTGTGACAGCAAGGAAGAGGTTTGAAGTTGTAGAAATTTTGTAACAAAGTTGTAAAAATTAAAAGCAAAAATGGTCTCTATGGATGGACTTTGAAATCTCCTTGTGTTCGGTGATTTTTAAGTTAAATTCTGAAAGACATCCTTAGGGGTTTCTTTACAATTTTAACAAGTAAATAACATTTACTTTTTAATATAAAAAAACTAGAGTTTAAAACATTTATGAATTGGTTAAACGAAGTTGAGAAAATTTGGAGTAAAAAGGTTGCTATATGAACATTTTAGTAAATAACTTATTTTCGGGAATTTTTATAATTAATTTGAAAGATATTCTTAGGGGTTGCTTTTTATGTGTTTTAAGAACCCTAAGTGTAGTACTTATTGTAAAAAAACTGGATCAATTTTTTTTAAGTGGTTGAAACTAGCCACAAAGATCATGCATTTTCAAGTTTGTTCTCTGTCCTGACATTTAGTTTCTCTGTCCTGACATTTAGGTAGCATTTGTAAATGTTCTCTTTGGTCCATAATGCCTATAAAGTGTTACAGGCTTCTTTCAACAATCCTGAAATGCTGCAGTAGGTTGTTTGAGATTTTAAATGTTGAAAATGATATTTCAATTAAGTATTTTTCCCTAATATTTTTAGGGATGTTTTATAATATATTTTAAAGTATTTTAAAAGTGGTTTCAAGTTTAAATATTTTTTTAATTATTATTTATATATATTTGTAGTAAAAGGCTTTCTTTGTAACATTTGTTTTAAAATTGTTTTTCTAATTTCTAAAGCAATCATTTTTACATAATATTTTATATAAGCATTTAGTATTTTTAAAGTATTTATATAGATAAGTTCGGAAAAGTTAAGTGTTTTATAAAGGATAAGTGGTTAGGTTATAACATTTAGTTATAATGAATGGTTTTTATAAGATATTTTTAAGTATATAATGGTTTGGGTTTGTAGTGACAATGTTTAAGCACCATTTGTCTTTAACCCTTGTAAATGTAATTAGATCTTTGAAATGTATGTTTCAAAGATAATGACAGAAGTATGAGTGTTTGGAGTATAAATGGTTAAGTAGCAATTGTTTTAACCTCTTTGATTATACCTCAAGAATATGAAACCTTGTTTAAGATTTGTGAATATTCTTATACCATTTAAGATAAGAATATGGATATATTTCTAAGTATTGAGAAGAGTAGAAATGAATAAAGAAAGAGTAGAAGTGAATAGTGAAATAGTAGTATACATGTATATATCTTTTGTAAATGTACTTTAAATATATGTACAAGTATTTACAAAGAAGTTTTAATCAATAAAAGAATTGACTAAATAAAAAGGGTTTGCGTGACTTAATCATGCTTTGTGTGACTTAATCCTACTTTGTATATTACTTGTTTTTGGAAAGTATTTTATCTTATACTTGACACTAAAAGTCGACAAAGTTGATTTATTCTATCCGTGAGAGTTAAGAATAATGTTCTAGTAGGGTTTAAAAGAAAATAGTGCTCTAACTTACCGGCTTCACTCTTGACCAAGGGATAGTATAGGTTGAAAATTTGTAAATATGATAAATATACGAGAATTGGTTTCCATATGCGATCGTTTCCATTTTGTACTTGAATAGTCGATTAATTGATTATGATATTTGATCAAATTAACTTTGGAAGTTTATGTAAGCATCATGTATTGATATGGTTTGTGATCCCCCAAGGAGGACTCATTCGTATGAATCGTTTCTTGCTTTAAGAATGTATATATATGAGATCCCCCGGGGAAGGCTCTTTTATGCTGTTTGTTTACTTCCCAAAAACCGAAATTGAGATAACTGGATATTCATCGATTAGTTTTGAAGAGTACGGGATCAGATAAGTGTATTACTTACCAAAAACCACGTCAAAAATGATATATGAGCTCTATGTTTTGGAAGCATTTGTTGTGTGAAATGCCATAGTGTTGAATTGTCTATCCTAAGGTTAAGTCCAAGGGAGAGGTCAGCATTAGCATTTGTCGGACGACTTATGTTGGGATCCATAGAGAGATTCGTGAACTGTTCGAGATGCTGGAATCCATAGAGGTTTGAGATCTGTTCGAGTGGTGAAGACTCGTGTATTGAGATGTTGAACATGACTTTGCTATAGGAAATGATTAAAGACATAGTAGGATGAATAGTGTAACGATACGGAATTTCAAACACTTCATATTAAATAACTGAATTATTTAAATATTTGAATCTTGGATTAAATGTTATTAAAATGATTTAATAACCTTTTTCACCCTCTTTTAAATCATAACTAATGATGGTAAACTTATTTTGGAAAAATGTTTACAAAAATAAACATTTTGAAAAAAATATCGATAATGTGATCGAAAATCGTTTTATCGATAAACAGTTTTTAACCATCAAAAGTTGTTCAGATTCTTTTTAGATATATTTATTTGCTTAGGAAATTAATAAAATGAAATAAAAACTTTTACCATTATGGAAATAAATTTTTTGGATGATGTCATGCATGATGTAATGGAAAATATTTAAGAAATGAGCTTTTACAGTAACACTTAAGTGTTAAGTGCTATAAGGGAGAAGTGATGGGAGGTAAGTCTTACATGACATGAAAGGGGGTGAGAACAAGCTTATGCTACACTATTTTGAAGCCTATATAAGGAGAGGCACACCTTGTTAATAAATTATAAATTCATAAATCTTGAAATGAAGTATAAGAATAAAAATGGTGGAAGTGCTTAAACATTAACCCACTAGTTCTTCTCTAACGTTTTGAAGTCTTAACCAAATTATCTCCAATCCCTTCTAAACTTTGGCTATAGGCCTAAATCATCATCGGAAGCATGATTAGTAAGTAAAAAGTGGGAGAAGGTGAGAGGAAGATGGGGTTCTAAGGAGAGGTCATGAGCATGGGAGGAGGAGGGGAGGTGTTTCCTTGGTTTGGAAGTTCTAACGGTTGGATCATTAGGCTTTTGGTGATGGTGGGAGGTGGTTTTTGTTCTTGTGGCATTGTGCTTGGGTTTGGCATGGATCTAAGTGAGTTATCTCACTACCTTAATTGTATAAATTGTGTATATATATGTTGTATTTGAATTATAAAGTTAAAGTGACATTAACTAACTAAAGTTATAAACTTTGGACCCCTCTTGCTTTTGAAAGAAAATGATAAATTTATATTATATAACCACATTTCTATTACCCCCTTAAACATGTGGTGTGGCCTTGACTTGATTTATAAATGGTTATTTAACTTGTGTGTTAAATTGAAGTAAGTTTGAAAGTGTTTGAAGCGAGAATAGTCGTTATAAGTGAACTTCTGAATCCCCATGTTTTTGGGAATTTTTATAAATAAATGGGAAGATATTCTTAGAAGTTTCTTTCTATGTTTTTAAGTACCCTTATTGTAACTACCCATAAATTTTGAGTCTTCGAATTTGGATATTCAATTATTTAAATATTCAGATTTAATATAATAAAATATATGTTACGAATAACTACCCGATTTTTGGTGACGTATTTTTAATTTAATTTATAGAATTTTTTTCATAATTTTTAATTTGGAAAACAATTAAATTTTTTGTTTGACGTATTTTACAAAAAACGTTGGCATTTTGAAACTTCACAAAATTAGATAACCGGTCTATTTTATTGTTGTTTGGGGATCATGTCACATTGTTAAGCGCGATCGTATTTCAATCCCTATCGTTCGCGACTCGTACGCGAATGAGATATTGTGTTGTGACGTTCTCCAAAATTTTAAAATAAAAATTAAATCAAGTCGGATGCAATCACTTTTCCCTTCCTGTCTTGCCTGTTCTTTGCTAAATAATTTGGTGGCTTTGCATTAAATGCTTGTCCTTGTTCCTTGGTCTAGAAATAATTTGCGTTCATTTTATATACAAGGACACGTTCATTTTACTTTCATTTTTTTATGTTTCATTCCTCTTCTCTGTAATGAAACAAAACAAAAACACGCTTTTTTCCTCTCTCTCTCTCTCTTTTTCCTTTTTCACACAAAACGTATATTTTGCTGCACCTTTGTTCACTTGTGTGTGTATGCGTTTGTGCGTGAAGGGATGAGCGTGTGTGTGACTGTGTGTGCATATGTGTGTCAGTGAAGGTGGAGAGGCGTTACAACATGGGAAGGCATGTGGCATGATGAAGGAGCAAGTGCAGGCGCACGAAGGTGGTGACGAGTAGGAGGATGGGCGCTGTTAGGTGGAGCTTGATGGTCAGTGGACGAGGCGGTGAAGCTGGGGGTGAGGGAAGCTCGGTCTCAGGTGGTGAAGTCGGAGCAGGTGTTGGTAGGCATGAAGGAGGAGTTGCATGCATGAAGTATCAGGTAGAAATGATGAAGGAGGGAGGGAAGTACTATTCATTATACATGTATTTGCATTTAAGTCCTCTGAAATGTGTGCTTTTGCACGTGTATATGGGTAGGAGTTAATGGAGTGGGTCTCGGGTTTGAACGTGTAATCTTGGGCCTTTGGGCTTCTATTTGGGGTAAGGAAATATTATACTTTAGTTATTTATTTAAATTACATAAATAATATTTTAGTTCAAATGTGTTAACTCGTTCACTTTAAATCCGATTGACCCATAGATTTTTGCATTGTATTCATATTGACGAGTACAATGTTTTAGTATAAATTGATGTTAGCTTTAGTTTAGTACAAATTAATGACAAATTTATATTGCCTTATAATAATTATATTAATTTGGACAATAACGTAGTTTAATTAATTTTACTTAATGAGTGTTATCTAGTTAGCCAAATAAACATCATTCTCATAAAGTAATTTGAATAGAGTAATTTTGGATGCCTGTTTAGTGGAATAAAATACCATTCCACTAACTAAACTAATTGGACACCTATTTAGAAAAATAACTCACCGTTATGCTATTATTAACTGGATAGATTAGACTTGGACATCTATTCAGTAGAAATAAACCATGTTCTGCTATTACATTAATGTGGGCACTTATTTACTTTCCAGTTGATTAATATTGAATAAGTATTGTGTTAACAATTGATTGTTAATTATGGTTTTATTTACATAAATGCCTTCTTATTTAAATACTGGTATTATAATATGGAAAGTTTGATTAAATAAATGGTGACCTGATCGAGTACCATAGCGATCACTAAGCCTCTTTCTAAATTTGATAGGTTAACTAAATATTTTAGTAAAGGCGATTAAAGATTTATTAATTATTATATTAATAAGGTTTTAAAGTTATTAAATTATATTTTTTATTATTAATGTTAAAACTAATTATTATTAGGAAAGTTATTTATTTTTTTAGGTTAATAATTATTTAAAAGTTAATTTATTAAAGTTAATTATTATTTTAGGATAATTATTATTTAAAGTTAATTATTCTATATTTTAAAGTTAATTAATATTTTAAAATTATTTGCAATAATTTGTTTTAAAGTTATACTACAATAAAACAACCATATACAACTTTTACTTTACAACTAGCACAAACTGATAGTTGTAATAGGTAGTTTTTAATAACTGTTTATTTTCAGCAGTTGTAAGTTTGTAACAAAGGTACTTTTAACAACTGCATTTGTGCAGTAGTTGTAATATACGTTTATAACAACTGCTTTTTTTGCACCCATTGTAAGTGTTTAATTGTAACAATTGTTTGTGTTAGTTGTCTTTTTAGAAAATAAAACATGACTTTCTAGCTTAATAAAAGTTTCTAAGTTCCCTCCCTACATTTCGTTGGCCGCTCAATTTATTAAACAACTAAACTAAAACTCACCGTCAAAATTTACTAAACCTAAACCCCAACCCCACCGCGTTGTGCTAGCGGCCTTGCCATCCACGAAGCTAAACCCGCTCGCCGCCGTTGCGCTCAACAAAGCTAAATTGTTCACTGTCATCGCCATCGATGAAACCTGCAAACCCTAACCAGCTACTCTCCGCCAAACCGTGCTTAGATTTGCAAACGCTAACCCTAACCTAATCCTCTTGCAAAAGCTAGCCCGCAACTTTTCGCTATCTACTTTGCTCGCTGTTGCCGCTGATATAGGTATGGTGTTTTACTTCATATTTTTTATTATCATTTTTTATATCTGTTTATTAGTATGCCGATTTTATAAATCAAGATATTATCTGCTAGAAATGCAATACAGTAAATTTGTTTTTTGGTTATTCAGAGTGAACTATTGAACATTATGTAACCAAATTGATGCATTTAACAAATATGTACCTAATTAAAGAAGTTCGATGAGTTGCTCAGCTTGTTCACTCTATAATTTATCTTTTAGAAATTCAGTGACTCTTTTTGTAGATACTTGGGTGATGAAATATAGTGCGCATTTTTTTAGGAGTAACAGAGGCTCGAGAAATGGAAGAAACGTCGTAATTATTAAGAAGAGCGCGTGTCTGAATTTGTGGAAATTCAATGCTACTAGACAGAAAATATTGCACTTCATATTACATATTAGTTATGTTATTATTATGAAAGTGCCATCGCTTTATTTTAATTTTTAATGTTTTTGGTTGGTTACTCATTTGCAACTTAACAAAAGCAATTTTTTTTTATAGAATATAAGTTATGAACTAGAGATAAAATGTCATAATTATAATCTAAGGCATGGCGCAAAAATGCATTTTCATTTTGTTCCTCCTGTTGAACTTTAAATGATTAATTTCATACTGATGAACTGCTGACATCGATAGAAAAAAAGTTAAGAAGATAATTAGGATACTAGTTTGTGATTTGTTTAATACTTTAAAATGATACGTAGACATAATTGGGTCAAAGATGTGATGCAAGAGTTTACATGAGCCTATCAAACAAAACATGAAATGAAATATTATTCATTATAGATCAGTAGAAATGTACAAGTATGAAGAAAGATTCTAACCAACTTGCATGTAAACTATTATAATGTTAGTATACAAAATAAGATTGGTAGATATACTCAGTGTATTCAGTCAACAATGATAGGTTGTTTTCATATCCATTATCGTTTACAATAGGTCACTGCGGATCAACCATCCATACACCATCCACAATAAACTTGATCTGAACAAAAATGAAAATTAACTTTTTAATTAACAAATATAGAAACAGTCAGGAACCTTATAAGATGATAAATGACAATATTGTCATTGCTTTTACCTGGTATCTACTAGGATAAAGCCTCAGGTGCATGGTAAACATACCTTCTTCTGACCTTTCCACTCTTCTTTGCAAATTTAATTTGTATAAATCCAGTTATATACCGTGTGCTGCTAAGGACACCATCATTCCTTATTCATGATATCATTTTCTAAATAATATCATCAAAACCTAATATTCTACTTCTTAATATCAAAATCTAATTTTCATTTTGAAATTTGAACTAATATTGTTTTAAAATTGTATTTTAAAACTATGAATTTCTAGTATCTAAAAATTTAAATTCAACTATAAATTTTAATTTCAACTTCAGCTTTGTTGTTTTTCTAAAGACATATAAAGAGAAGATATTGGGAATATTGTTATGCTAAACTTAACTTGATTTTCTATATGTTTATTAATTCTATATGCTCTGTTTTTAAATTAGAGTCTGATTGCTACAATGTGAATGTTGTTAATGCTGGTTGATTTTTAATACGTATGATAGGGTATATGTGTATGAATTTTGAAATTAATGTGTATAGTAAGCAGTAGACTTAGGTTGCAGAGTATGCTGATTTGATTCGGTTGATAAAGAGATGAAGGGTTAGGGTTAAGACAAGGTCGGAGGATAGTATTGGGATGAGAGTTGAATGGAGTTTGGAGGATAGTATTGGGATAAGAGTTGAGTGGAGTTAGGTCTTGAATCGATAATAAGTTACAAAGAGGAGAGTTCGTTTGAGGTATGCAAGCATGAGAATGCAATTCTTTAGTTGAGTGATCATTGGATGATGTGAATTTGTAGGGTGAGTTAGTGCTTCCAGCAACTTGAATAAGTGATGCATGGCTTCTCGTTTCATTAAAAGGTAAGGTATGGAAAGTTATGGCTGTCTTTTGATTGATAAGAGTGTAGAGGAGATTCTTTAATGCATGTAGAAGTAAAAATGAAATCTAATACTGAAGTGGTAGCATGATTGTTTTTGTTATTTGAAACGATCCACCTTTTTGGACGGTTTAAATCGACAATAACCACATATGTCAACTCAAACCATTCAAAAGGGAGAATTGTTAATGGGGTGAATAAGAAAATAAGAGAAAATAAAGGAAAAACAAAACACAGAATCTCACAGTGGAATGACAAAATATAATAATCAAATAAAAATTTCATGAAGCTGTTTACAAATAACATTTGATTACACTTTTACAATACAAATTAGAGTTATACATACAATAGGAATAAATAAATAATGTAGCGGAACCACATGATGCAGTGGAATGTGTGTATATATATATATAGTAAACAAATCTCCATCTTCGTCCTCCAGAAATAAAGTCTTCAATACACTTAAACGCTCGGACTAACCCGAGCGTAATGAAAAGACAAAATAATTGAGTCAGAACTAAAAGATCTTATGTAAGTTAAATCAATAATAAATATGAGTGTAACGGCTTCAGAGATGTTTACGGGATTTTACATCTCATATCCAGTGTCTAACGTGCGTGCAATAACTTAAGAGATGTTCGGGATTCCATCTCCTAAGAATCCGTTAAACTATCTACATACACAATACAATATGCTATTATAATATGTCTACATTAAATTGAAGTATTAAAATAGCATTAAGGCGTTACCCGTATCCCCTTTAACACATTTTATATAAATGTCGTAGTCTATACAGTACTGTAAACTCCACCGTAAACTGGTGGGCTATCAGGGAGCACTCCATAGGTACGACATAAACCAAACTCATAGTGGGCGCGATCATGATAAATATGACAACGCACACGAGGCAATGCCCAGGGTAGGATACTACAGTTTTGCACTCTCGGACTGGTGGTAATGCATAGTAGCTACTACCGCCTACCTCGGAACACACTCCCATAATCAAATCAAAGGGTGGCCACCAAATCAATCATAAAGTAATAAATATGGTATCGAAGGAATGTGCCCGATAGGGGGAGCGACCCCACTTGGCCCGGTATAACTTTTGTTTTAGTCATTTTAATTATGACTCGAAAGTCAAGGCTATCCATCATCGTTCTCTTACTTTATTCCAATAGCGTTTGCCAAACCATCCTACTTCATTTTGGATTCTCCACCATGTGCACAGTTGTTAAAAGTAATTTTCGGTATTGGCAGAGTATGACAATATCTGATCCCGGTCTCGTTAATAACCAAATGCTTATTTCACACCGGTTAGTTCTTTTACATTACCATAATCGATTCACAATTGATATCAAAATATCATATTCACTTCAAAATCATATCACTTCCGAAATCATATTCTCTTTCGAAATCTTATCACTTTCGAAATCATATTCACTTTAAATCATATTCATTTCAAAATCATAATAAAAAAATAGGTTAAACCCTCATATCAAAATATTTGCATTTAAATCTAAATCATAACAGTTCCAACTTTAAACAGTTTGAATATTGAAAGTAGTTTATATATTGGAATAGTTATACATTAAAAATAGTTTATATTTAAAAAAAATAGGTTATAGATTAAAATAGTTTATATATTAGAAATAGTTTATACATTAAAATATATATATTAAAAGTTATTTATAAATTTTAAATAATATATATTAAAATAGTTTATATTTTAAAAATAGATTATAGATTAAAATAGTTTATATATTAAAATAGGTTATATATTAAAATAGTTAATGTATTAAAAATTATTAATATATTAAAATGGTTTTATATGAGAAAAATAGTTTATATGTTAAAGAGTTTGTATATTAAAAGAGTTTATATCGAAAATAGTTTCAAATTAGAATTGTTTCTTCCAATTTCAAAAATCAATTCAAATCAACTTTAGTTCCAAAATTTCAAATTTAAATCAGTCTCAGTTTAACGATTTCAATTCAAACGGCTAAAGGTTTCAATTCAAAAGGATATATTAATTTGTTTTAAGATTATTATCTTCAATCGTCTGATTCCATACCTACTTCTCCCGTTTATTTTTCCTTCCTTCGCTCTCCTTCCTCGCCCGTTTTGACTCGTCTATTTCCATGCCCGAGAAGAAGAAGAAGAGAAGTCTCGCCTTAGATTTGGATCTTGCTGCTGTGTCGCTGATGCGATTAGCCTTGGTTGGCGTGTCTAAGCCTCTGCTTGCTTTTGGTCTGTTGGTATCTGGTAGCTATGTTCCTCCCATGTCCATTGGTAATTTGGCCTCTGGCTTTCTGCCTACTATCCCCCCGCGCGATAACCCCATCCCATCCTTGTTGGTTGATTTTGATTCCACTCGCTTGGCTACTCCTATTTTCGGGTTTCAGGTCAGATAAGGGTAAGCAACCCTTAAACCAAATGTTAAATACTACTAGTAATTCTGCTTGTTGGACTGATTGTTCAGTAGGATTGGGTGTTACAAATGAAGTTAGTGATAAGGTTAATGGAATTAACGATCTATGTTCACCTGGGGCTATTCATAAGAATTGTAATAATGTGTGTGATGTTGGTGTAGTCTTTGATAGGGTAGTAGATGCAAATATGTGTGTTAAAGATTTTGTTGAAGTTGATGTAGGTTCAGCTCATATTTCAGTTAGTTGTGGTGGCACTGCAGCTGCTTGTGGAATTGCCAATTTCAAATCTATTCCTATAGTGTGTAATTCTGTTCCAGTGTCTGTTCCTGGATGTCAAAAATCTTGGTCTTCTCTTTTTCATTCCCTGCCCCTGAAATGTAGGAAATTACTCGCCTATTGAGTTTGCAATTGTAGAGGAGAATGGAATTATGATTTCCCCATCTTCTATTATGCAAGATAATGCTGATTTCTGGTCGGGCTTCTTGTTTGGTTTTTTCTTGGATCCCAATCATTTGATTCACGATGCCAGAACTCTATGCCGCCGGGTATGGAAACTTCATGGTGATATTCGTGTAATTTATGTTGACTCTATGTACTTTCTTAAGTTCTTATAGTTTGAGGAACGTCAGCGTGTTCTAGAGGGCGAACTGTCTTTTATTGATGGAAAATCATTCATTATCACTCCTTGGTCTCCAACTATGGCTAGTGCTTGTGAACAGGTTATGTCTATTCCTGATTGGGCTTATTTTTCGCACATTCTGTTTGTTTTACAACCGATGCTTGGATTGAATTGGTTAGCATGTAACATAGGTAAATTGAAATGTTTTGACTCAAATACAGTAGCCTATGAGTAATTGGTATATGCTTAGGCTCTAATTGAAATATCCCTTGATAAGCCTCTTCCTTCTTCGATTCGTGTTCAACTTGCTATGCGACATGTAATGGATGTCTGTGTTCGTTATGGATGAGTGCCTGACATTTGTACAGCTTGTCACTCTTTTGATCACCTTGCTGTCTCATGTAAGCATCCGGTCTTGTCCAAGGAGGCTCCTCCTCCGCCCAAGATTCTGCTTCCCCATCCCCTTATCTGGAAATGGGTTCCTAAGGTTAGGAACGATGCATCTCAGTTTGTTGATCTTATGGCTATTCCAGATGCTCCTACTATTCCTTTGTCTGAGTTGTGGCCTGCCTCCCCTTGTGCTTGTTCCTTTTGCTATTGCCCAGTCAGTTGATGTGACTGTTGAGGTGCCCGTTGTTGCTCCTGATGTGTCATCACTGGTGCCCCGTGGCTCATCCTCTGTTGTTATAGTTACTACGTCTTTTTATTGGGATGCGAGAAAAGGGTTGGACCTATGTTTAGACTGCCATGAGATATAGCCCCGTTGAGAATTACTTCTTCCAATTTGTGTCAGATGACAATTTGGACCTTAGATGTCTATTTTATTGCATTTCTAGAGATTCGTTGGTCCTTGCTACTAAAGGCCAGCTTGCAAAAAGGAACGAAGATTTGTTAGCTGATGCCACATGACAATTCGAAGTCTAGTGACTATGACCCATTTCTCACAGTTCACTTTTGTCCCTTTGCTCATGCTATAGGCGATGATCCTAGTGTTGTTGGTCTGGTGTCTTCGGTCGGAGGTGGTAGCTTCTCCTCTTTGGAGGAGGAATAACTTTTAGGTCATTTATAATAGCTTGGGCACTTTTGCCTAACTCCTGAGCTGTATTTTATCTTTCTTATAGTAGTTAAGGTGTAACACCCGCATTTTTATATAGTTAAAATGTAACGTATAACGATAAATAATGAAAATAAATAATTTTGGAATTATCGAAATATGGCTCTTGAACTTGTACCATTGCGTCCAGGGAAATTTTCTAATC
This sequence comes from Allium fistulosum, assembly GCA_030737815.1. Classification (NCBI taxonomy): domain Eukaryota; kingdom Viridiplantae; phylum Streptophyta; class Magnoliopsida; order Asparagales; family Amaryllidaceae; genus Allium; species Allium fistulosum. Next base: position 1,001,204,638 of record CM060902.1, on the reverse strand, counting down.
AGTTTCCATATATAACTTGTCTAAAACCGAACTAATATGAAGGAGTTAAGAATGAAACAAAATAAGAGATCGAACCGAAAAATAATAATAATAAATAACACGGATATGGGCCGACCTGTAGTTTGACCCAATGGGCACAACGGTCGATCGCTGGCTAAGGGCGGTCGACCACCTGGTCAACCCGTGCGCAATTTGGACGAAAATTCGTCCAGATTTATACAGTGATGTGTTTTCTCCTTTTTGTTTGATCTTAGCCATACGTTCTTCAATCCTATGGCTCCGAACGACCCTATGACGTGGTGGCTCCAGGTTCAATTCAAGAATCCGATGGTTTGAGATCCCCAAGCTCCAATATAAACTAGTGTGTGGCCCGTGCTACGCACACGGACAGTCTCGGTAAGCAAGTGGGTAGAGGAAGATTGTGTACAGTATTGTTGATTAACTTAAAGGGATATTACATAGGGGAGGAATGGGGAGATGTAGTATATGTTGAGGTATATGTGTTAATGTGAGTGGTTTGTAATCATCCGCAGTTTACTTACTGGAATGAATAATAAAAGGCGTAGTTAGACCATGCAATATATGAATTTATTAGTTGATGCAATCAATATACATATCTTTATGTAAATTTATTTTAATATTAATAATGTAAGCTAAGGCGTTAAGCAGCATGAAGGTGATGCGTAAGTGGTAGTTAAGCGATAGTAAGTGCAGGGAGATGTTTAATGTATGGTGAGAAATTTAGAGCTTTGTTGTTTAATATAGCGCAGTCTGTATATAAATTGACATCTTCAATGTTTACTATAAAACCCATGTTTGTAGTATTTCAATGTGCATGTAGATTAGTACGGAGGGTAAGTACGCAAACCGTAAATACTGATCAGTGTGTATGACCTTTGAAAAAAATTTCGATTTTGGGGTGGAAAAATTTAATCAAAAAATAGCAGAGCTGGAGCTTCAATAATGAACGTTATAGTCGGAGGGAGTGCGCTAAGAACTGGGGAGATGTACAGGAAGTAGTTGTGCAACAGAGAGCAACATTACCCTTCAAAATTCATATTAATCGTTATACAGCTGCATGTGTTGTATGCTGTAATTGCGAAGTAACAATGCTTATACTATGAGTTGTAAATATACGGAGCATAGAACTTCTATGACTGACAGTGAAGTGAATTAGTATATACAGACCAACATATGGTAGATGTATGAAGTAATGAAGACGAAAATGGGAGGGACACACAAGTTGCATAAAAGATGATACTTTTCTCCTTATAGCGTGCATAGGTTGGTTAGTGAGGTTGGTTAAACATGTTGACTGAGTTGCATACACTGTTGTCTGCAGGGGAAAGTACATGCACCAAACTTGGAAGCACAGTGGTAAATTGTTGACTGTCAGAAATTAAGTGAGATGTGCACGAAAAAAATTAGATACAAATATTTTGTAGGCAAAGTAGGCCAAGTAGGCATGTCCAACAGTAGAGGAAAACAAAGCATATAAAACTCAAAGGGCGATGAGCGGAGAGAAAGCTTTAAGTAAGAGTACGAATGGTGAAATACACAAATAGTTTATATATTTATATGATATTGTAGGTATAAGTAGAAATGGGGATAGTTGAATAGTTGAAGATTGCATACAGTAGATACAGTGTGACAGGGTAATAAGGTAATAATTGTTACAACTGAATAGTTCACAAAGAGAGAAGGGTAGAAACAGTAATATACAGGGATTGTCGTACATAAAGTGAGGTACATAATAAGAATACAGTTCTCTTTGAGGAGGGAGACAAAGAAGTAAGTACAACAGTGAATACAGAAAGAGGAAAGTTGGAACATATAAGGGAACCACGAACAGGGTGAATATAGATATTGGTTGATGTTGTGGGAAGAAAATGGTTCATGTTGCGCTTATCCCTGTGACTGCTTACTTCTTTATCTTCCTGTCTGTAGTTCGTCGACGTTTTTGATGTTTAACACCATTAAGCATGCTGCATTGAGGCTCAGTCGCAGGTCCAATGGCGTCTTCGTTTTATGCCTGCAGTGGGTAAAAAGTCATTGGGCTCCCACAAGAATGCAGAGCGAATAGGTTAGTTAGTTAATGTGTTAGTTGGCTGCTGTGGAGTGTGTGTTGAAATACAAACCTTCTTAATTTTCTTCTTTCCTTTACTATCCAAACCTGTGTATTGCAAGAGCAGTAGTGGTAGTTAGATTAAAGTATATGGTTTGTGATGAAGAGTAGGAAGAGTTGTAAGAGGGATTCTTACTCGGTCTTTGAACCATGCTTGACTCGGCAGTTAATTGTGTAACTCCAACTTCCTTTGTATCGGTCGGTTCCACGGATTCAGGTCGGTCATTCAAGGAGTTGTACGGATGGTGAATATTTGAAATTCTGCTAACAGTCAATGTTTTTCCATGGTTGCTGATGTCGTAGGTGAAAGGTCTGAATTCAAACTGAGCTTCTGAACCATTTAAGTTGTTGAAGACTGCACCAATCAGTTCATCCGCATTGCTTTAAAAGAAAATAAGCAGTCATATTATTCAATTGCAATTGCGTGTGACAGATGTTACAAGACAGCATCTATATATTATGATTAAATGGTTGAAAATTAGGAGTTCAAATTGTAAACCAAAGTATTGTATAATTTGTGTACCGTTGTCGATAGTTCCATCATTTCATCCATGCTCCGTTTGAGTAAGCAGGCAGCATCTTTGTCAAAAGAAATCACAGTAGCAGAACCAGTGTGGTTGAATACTTCCATTGATAACCGATACCTGTGTACATATAGTTGGTAGTTAGCGAGTTCAAAGTGAACCACAGATTGAATGACACATACCTGTTCACAGGATGGGCAATATTATTATTGCATTTTGGGCAGGTAAAATAGGTTGCTTCCTTTGTCACAGTCTTTCGACAAATTGGACAGGAAAGATAACTCCATCTGGATGATGTATTAATCTTCATTAAAGTTGCATGCACTACATACTTCTTAGACTAAAAAGCAGAGAAGTGGAGAAAAACGTTAGTAAAATAATTAAGGTAGTATAGAAGAAGAAATAAATAATAAGTCATTATGTGGCGGTCATTAGGTCTTATGTCGTTTAACATATTAGCTATGGTACTTTTTATTTCATGATCATAAGTTGTTGAAGTCGATGGTCGATGACGCTCAACTGTTGTAACCGTACTTCCTCTACTTTTCGTGACTCTAGAATGCATAACAGTTAGGGTTAGTATGTGCACATAAAGTAGGCAGTAGTAGTAGTTGATATAACCAAATAGGAGAGAAACCTGGAAATTAAATTAGCTAACTCTAGGTAGTCAATGTTTGAGTACATTTGTATAGAATTGGTTGATGAAAAGGTAAACTCTCCTAAAATAAGTAGTTTGTTTATAAGATTGACAAAACAGAGTTAAATATAATTCAATACTACAACGTTACCTTTAAAAAGTTTTACTAACATAGATGTGAATATCAGTGAGGGTGGTTGGTTTTCCAATTCAGTAGCGGCTAGATCTATGTGGTTTGTCTTGGCAGCCCACAAATTGATAGACATATTTTTTGAACTATGTAAAAATAAAGGGTACTTTTGGCACAAGTCCTTGATAGGTTTCAAAATTCACAAAAACCCCAGTGGAAAAAAGTATGTAAATTAGGTCCTTATTTTTCGAAAATCATCAAAAAACATATAAAAAAACAAAAAAAACTTTCAAATTTTAAAACTTATTTCAATTAATATTTATCTTCGTATTCATGTCAAAAAATCAAAAAACAAGGATGAAAAGGGAAAAAATGACACACGGTATGTTTCAGGAATACTTGCAGATATGTATGCAATTTTAGAGAATAATTGCAGACATGTCTGCACTTATTATGGATAGCATGCCTTTGCAACTAAAAATTGCAGATAAGTCTACAATTTTAAGGAATAAGTGCAGATATTTACGTAAATATCATAATTGTTAAATCCAAGTGCTGTTATTCAGTGAATAATTGCATACATGTTTGCAAATATATGGAATAATTGCAGACATGTCTGCAGCTATATAGATTTTTATTCAACGCAGTTATTCAGTGAATAATTGCGTACATGTCTGCAATTATATGGAATAATTGCATACATATCTGCAATTATTCAGATGTTTAACAAATGCAATTATTTAGTGAATAATTGCAGACATGTCGGCAATTATATGGAATAATTGCAGATATGTCTGCAATTTCTTTTTTATTTCTTTCAGAAACCTAGTTATAATATTTACAATTTTTTGAAATTTTTTTTAAGCATTGACGCAAAAAAAACACGAAAAATAAATGCCGCTATAGTAAAATAATTATAGGGACCCGCTTTACAATTTTTTTTTAGCGAGGATGCCGTTTGAATTAACTTTGGTTTTAGGGATGCGTAACTAATATTCACAAAAATAAAATGGAGGGTGTTTATAGTAGGATAAGTAGAGATAAATATAAGAAAGCGTTCAAATTGTAACCTTCCATTGCAAATGGTAAGCTCTCTCTTAGAAGTTTGACAGCCGACCCTTATTGTGAGTTGAACAACATCAGAAATGCTTCGTAAAACACCACTAATATCTGTAAAATACAGGGAGAAAGTGGAAAGATCAATGAAATATGTGGTGTGGTGTAACTACAAAAGGTGGGTTAATAGTATACAACATGTAGGAATACAGAAATAGTGTTCACCTGTGAGTCGAGTCACCTTATCTATGCGTTTAGCAAGAGTGTCATCATCAACAAAACCAAATCTGTATCTAAGAATATTGTGCAGCGTAGGTGGCAGCCATGTTACTTGGGTATCTTGGCGGAAGATGATCATCAACTCCTCATCTATAAGATGATAGGTAGGTTGTGAAGGGTAGACGTTGAATGTGTCAATCTCGTATAAACACTGTTCTTCAAACGTGTGTAAGTATTTGTCTACCAAACTCTTTGGCACGACAGTATGCTTTTGGTTACCCTACAACGGAATGCATTGTTATCCTGTTGTAGCATAAAAGTAATCGGGAAATAAGATGTACATATGTCAACTGGGATGAAAACAAACCTTTACATCAAGTAGGTGAAGATTTGTGGAGTAAACCTCTTTTGCAGTTTTGGAGATTGAATTACTAATCCTGGACAGTTTGACGTGGATGCAATCCCAGTTTGGACTGACGTTTAAGTTGGAAAGTAGCTGCTGTTTGTTGGCCATGCTTATATCTGTCAAACAAAATGGATGAAGAGTGAACAAAAGGGAGTAACATAAAGGTTGTACAGCAAAGTAACATAGCGGGCAGAAACAGAAATTTACTGCCCTGTACCAGACAAAGTGACAAAGAAGTTGGAGGGGCATTGGGATGTCTAGTTGGTACATGAAATGGGAAGCAAGAAGAGAAGAATTTTTAGTGCGTACGTACTTTGGGAGTGGTAAAAAGTTGGACGTAACATATTGATGTTGAAGAGGGTAGGGTGGAAAAACATTGTTTGAATTATTTATAGTGGTAAAGTAAGGAGTATAACTACTGCATTTTTACAGTGCAATATGAAATACATGTGTACGGATGGTTGAATTTGCATTAAGTGGGTTTAGTTATTGTAGGAAGTGGGTTTGAACAGCAGAGCAGCGGTAAACAACTACATGAAAATGAAAATAACTATCACAGCATACAGTAAGTGTTAGAGGCAGTTCGCTTTTTTCAACCACTATGAGTCGAAGTAAGAGCATCTTCAACTGTTGCAATATTCTCAGATCTGCACCCTCAAAGCTCTCCAACAGGGTTCCAAAAAATGCAATAGTGCAGAAAGGGGGGCCGAAGTGTGGGAAAGGAAGATCAGGTGAGGCACCTGTTAGACAGGCGCCTGGATACCAGGCGCCTGTTGAACAGGCGCCTCACAATGAGGCTCCTGTTCAACAGGCGCCTAGTTCCAAGCGCTTGTATAACAAGCGCCCAATTATTCTCCCTCCAACGGTCATATTCCCCCTTCAAATACAACTCCCCTCCTCTTCTTCCCTTCACAACCAATTTCCTTCCTCCATCATAATTTTTTACTACCACTAATCTCAACTGAAAATGTACTCCGATTTCGATGTCGATGCTGCAAGGTCCAGTTTTGAAGACTACGACTTACAAGACGTTACGGTTCCGATTGGGGGAGAAGTAACTAATGCAAGTTGGAGCGCTGCGGAAGACTACGATCTTTACTACATTTACCATGCACTCTCGGTCGATCCTATTCGAGGGACTGATCAAAGTGGTGAGACTTTTTGGGGCAAAATTACTAATTGCTACAATCGAAAGAACATCGATCGGAAAAGAATGCTATCTTCAGTCAAAGGTCATTATGGAAAAATAAATCGTCAAACGCAAACGTTCGATTCTCAAATTTTCAAGCTAAAGCAAACGAATCCTAGTGGATTTGGAAATGAAACGCATTTGGTAAGCTTTAATATAATTTCATTGTTCTACTTTTTATCATAGTTCTCTAATTATACTAGTGTTTTTTTTAACAGAGAATGACCACAAACAAGTTATTCAAACAAATCTATAAACCTGATAGTAAACAAGCACCACATTTTTATCAGTTCATGCATCATTATGACATGTTGGTCGAGCATGTTAAATGGAAATCATCGCTTCAAAAAACCGTTCAACAAGTTCAATCAAACATTGGTCGGGGTAAAACGCCTAGAGTTAGAGAAAGCTCTAGTCCTAGGGAATCGCTAGGAAGCTACGGTTTAGAATCAGAAGAAGACTCAACCCCAACCGAAAATCATTTTGTTAGGCCACAGGGAGAAAAAGCGGCCAAAAAGAAGCAGACTGCTGGAGCGGATCAAGTAGAAATTAAAAACTCCTACTTGAATCTGAAGATAGATTTAACCGGGCAATGGAAATTCGAGCGATTCAACACCAAGAAAAGTTGTCAAGAATGGATCAACTTCTTGCTGGAAACCGGCAAAGAGATGAAGATGCAATAATGTCCATGGATACGTCACACATGTCTACAGAACAACTGGAGTATATGGAGCAAAGAAGGAGAGAAATTATGAGGCGTAGACTTGAAGAGGGTCATTAAATGAATTACCATTTCTACAACCTTTGTATCTTTTAATTACCGTTAGTTGTATTATGTTCTGAATGCAAGCAATTATTAATATAAGTATTTTCATTGAAATTGCATTACATTGAAAAAAGATTATAACAACATTACGTTAATTAAACATAAACAGATTACATTAACAATAATAAGTAACAACAACATAAACAACAGTAGGAAAAGTAACAACAGAAATATAGTTTCATTGATTTCCAGAAAAGCTCCAAAGATGATCTATGAGATCATTTTGCAGTCTTCGATGCAGTTGAACACTACGGTAGGACATTTGGCTTTCTACATGAAACTCAAGTTCTAGTGCGCTTCCAATCACATCGTTGCGCCAAACAGGCGGTGGTGTTGGAGCACCCTCGTAAAAGTAATCTTCTTCCATGTCTCTTTCATCCTCTATAATCATATTATGTAAAATAATACATGTGTATATTATTTTGGTCATTTTAACTGGGACCAAAGTCTGCATGGATTACTGACTATGGCAAATCTAGATTGAAGAACCCCAAATGCTCTTTCAACGTCCTTCCTCTGGCCTTCTTGCATCGCTGCAAACTTTGATTGTTTATTGTTTTTTGGGTTAGGAATTGTCTTGACAATGGTACTCCATTTAGGATATATACCATCGCCAAGATAATATCCATGATCGTACGTGTTACCTCCTAAAGTAAAGGTACAAGGAGCTGATCTACCGTTTGCTAAATCATTGAACAAAGTAGATCGTTCGACTACGTTAAATCATTGTTCGAACCTGACATTCCAAAAATTGCATGCCATATCCATAAGTCATACGATGCTACGGCTTCAAGAATAATAGAGGACCTACGAGACTTATCCTGATAAGCTCCAGCATACGCCTTTGGACAATTCTTCCACTCCCAATGCATGTAGTCTATACTGCCTAATATTCCAGGCCAACCTCTACTACCATGCATATTTAATAACATTACTATATCCGCCTCGTTCGGTTTGCGTAAGTATTGATCACCGTAAATGTCCACGATAGCTTGACATAAATACTCCAAACACTCTAATACCGTGCTTTTCGCCACTTTCAAATTTTCATCAAGTGCGTCCGCCGGTCCTGCATATGAAGGCATTCTTAGTGCAGCTATCATTTTTTAAATTCCAATCAATCCTATTGTACGAGATGCATTGGGTTTGAAGATAAAATATTTGTCATGTTGCTTGATACATTGTAGGATTCTAAGAAATAGTGGAAGCCGCATGTGGAATCTTCTTCTAAAATCAGCATCTGTGTAAGTAGGATTTGGAACAAAGTAGTCTTCCATCAGTCTGTCATTGTGCCATGAATGTCTATGATTTTTATACCAACGACCAACAACTGATCCACCATGTTGCCTGCTCGATTGACCAACCTGTAGTGCAGCCATACTTATTAGTTTCTTTTCGCGACGAAAATGATCTTCCATCATTTCATCAAATTTGTCGTCGTTATCATCAAAAAATATATAATCTTCGGCCGCCATTTGTTATATTTGAAATTGATGAAATAGGAATGAGCAATAATACTTCTCAACATCTAACAAGCTTTTCATAGATTAAATCACATGTTGGCTTTCACAACAAAAAAATCACATGCGGGTAGCATTAATTCAATTCAACCACCATCTATAAAGTAGATTCCATTTATGTCACGTCTGCCATGTCTCGTCCCATCTAAACACTATTGACTGTTGATGTAGTGTCTCGTCCCATCATACAACTGTAGCCATGTTCTTAACATACACTATTAACTGTTGATGCAGTATCTTGTCTGCACTGTCTTGTCCCCTCCATACATTATTGACTGTTGATGTAGTGTCTCGTCCCATCATACAACTATAGCCATGTTCTTAAGGCAATAATACAGAAAGAAACAAGACAATGTTACTGCAACACCCAAACATTAATACAGTCAATGACAATACATACACAAACAATAATACACTCCACAATAATACACTCCACAATAATACAACCAACAAAAATACCCCGACTAAGACTTAGAACTGACACTAAGAAACTACCGATTACGGTCAAATTGTAAGTTGTGCATGACATTTCGAAGACGTCTTATTTCTCGTTCCAGCTCGTTGGCATATGTTATGGCCCTTGGGCACAGCCGTTCATCAACCCATTCTGCATAATTGCACCCTTCAGGCCAGAAAGGACACAACTGGATTCGACGACCAATATCTTCGCCATCAGCTCTAACCACAACTTCAACCTTATAACCACAGTGGAAAAATAGTGCGTAAGAGTAAACCTCTTGTTCAACCGAAGGTTGCAAATTTGGTACTTGTTCAGCCTTCTGTGGTTGTTGATGAACCAACTGTTCGTGTACAGGTTGAACATCTTCTTGAAGTGTGAGTTGGTCAAGATTTGGGAATTCACGACCAACGTCCTCGTAATGCTGGTCTTAGTAACTGATATTCCAATCTTCATCGGTGTGTTCGCTTTCCGTTGGAACGTACCCGGCATCAGAGTCAATAGATGATAACCATGAAGGCATTGATATGAGGATTAGAAGATTGAAGGAGCGGAGAACTGAATTGTGTGTTTGAGAAGAAAAGCTCTTACGTATATATTGAAGCATGTGAATGCTAAAAATTATTTATGTTTAAATATGAGTACTGTATTTTGATTTGACAATACAGTAGAAAGTTAAATTACTCATAAACAAGACAATAATAAATATGCATACACTGAAACAATAATACACTCAACAATAATATACTCAAATTATGGATATCCAAATTGTTCTAGCCAATTTTGACATATGATATAAGCCTCATGTCCAGTGAATGTGCTATGATATTTGAGAAAGTAACGACCTTCAAATGTGGAATAGGTTGGTTCGAATATATTTTCAAATATAACCTCATTGATAACCGTACTGTACCGCGTACAGGCGTTGCAGAAGTTCCCATAAGCAGTCCTCAACTCTACCTTTGTACGTCTACTTCTACACTCAACATTGCTATTGTAAAGTTCAGCAATAGTGTCCCAAACCTGAGTTGCCATTATCTCTTCATCGTCGCACATCTGATCAGTTTGTATAAAAAAATTTACTAACAGTTTCAATTCTATAGCCGAAAATATTATGTTACACATTGATTGAATTTACCGAACTTTTAAATGTTGTGACATTAGAATATAACACTTTATCTTAAATAAAGAGGTCGTGATCCGCATCAAAAAAATGAAGCATGAGATTAACGTCCACGTGTCAAACATCCATAAAATTTTTGACAAACAAACACAACTGTGTTTGTTACTTCAACATTTTGACTTCATATACGCTTAATAATAAACAAGTGTAAATTATAATCAACACAATGCAATACTCAATATAAAATATAATCGACACAATGCCATAACATATAGACAATCACATATAACAGTAGCATCATCACCAACATAATATGCAACCAACTAATGTAAGGTGTGAAAAATAATAACACAGTCTAAACCATCTAAATGCAGCACATCAGTCTATATGATCAGAACCGCTATCAATCTCCTCATCGTCTCCACTATCGTCGTCACTATCATCGTTTACGTCATCAAAGTTGTAAGGCTCAGGTCCGACATGGAGCTGCTCCTGAAGCTACTGAATCTGGGTCTGTAATCCATGTATCTGCGTATCATACTGAGTCTGCTGCTGTTGGACCATAGTCTGGTAACTCTGATACATCATCTGTGTATAATCGAGCGTCATACGCTCAAATGCAGCAATCATCCGTCTATCATAATCCATGTACTGAGAATACTGATATGCGCACAAGAAAAATTATACATAGGTGGAGAATATAATGACAAGTAATTTAAAGAAAATTTAAAACTCGTACAAACCTGATGAGGCTGATAGAATTCGGTTGATGGTATACCCGTAATAGCGTCATCTATAGGATACTGCAAGGGATACTCCACCACCTGACCATGTACATCATACGCTCTAAATGAATGAGGAGGGGGTCGAAAGTAGGAGGCTGCGTGTACTGAGATGATGTAGGCTCAAAGGTGGCAGGTGGTAGTGGAACTCTACAGGAAGAGGTACGTGGACCAATATGATCGGAGTTCAAATCCCGAATATAATCAGGCAACACGTAAGCACGTGGGGCTACTCGAGCCCAATATGAATCAAAGTCTCCCAGAACTGTAAAAGGTTCACCATCCACCCATCCCGCACCCCTCATCGCAAGAATATAAGCTGGTCCAACCCTAATATCACCATACATATCATCCCATGGTAGCGGATCTGATGGAATGCGAACTATACCATACAACTGTAGCCAACACCGCTCCCCTAAATACCATATAAATGGACATGTAGGAACCTGAAAGCAAATCCTGCGTCGCGACATGGAAAACTGAAAAGTGAGTGGATGATCAGGACCGGGCTCTAGGAATTGTAAGTACTGATCCCATGGACGAACGATAATGTTACTACACCGCCTCATATCCATCTGCTGTCTAGCCTCCATCAGCTCATTGTGCACCCCTTGTGCAACATGGGACAAATGCATAGGAGGACCCCAACGACGCAATCTAGGAAAGTAAAGATAAGGTGTGACATTCGCCTCTACAGTAAGTCAGTGGTGCATATTGGCAGTATACTCGTAGTACCAAAATGGAAGAATGTACCAAAATCCATACATCTGTCTAGACTGCTGAAGCGCATAAGTACCTAATGCTACGTACAAATAACCAATTATAGCAGTACCGTAATCATATATATGTAGTCCATCCACATATACTAATCCAGCCAAAAAACCAAGCCTAATAGTACCCTTATTGTTACTAAAAAATGTAGACCCAAAAAGGTATAATATGAAGGCACGGATAACCGGAGTGTGCATATCCTCAACGGCCATGTACTCTACTATATACCGCTGCAAACAAGGGAGAGTAACAGCTCCTCCTCTAACCTCCTCATCAGTCAAAGTCGGTAAATAAGCTGAATATGACTCGAACTCTTCAAAGGAACTATCAAATGGAACAGGGAGACGGTCCGGTCGACCAACCTCTATGCCAGTGAGCATATAAAAATCTAGAGGAGTCAATCCTAGCTCAAAATCAGGGAAATGAAATGTGTGAGTGGTAGGCCACCATCTCTCGGTGAGGGCCTCTACCAAGCAACGATCTACATGTGCAAATTTAGGTAAATATAGAAATTCACCGAAAGGTGACGCATGTAGCCTATCCAAAATCGGCTGTGGTAACCGATCAAAATACTCAGACATACACCTATACCAATTACCTCGCATCGCTACGTGACGAACATAAATATATGATTATTTAATGTTAAAATAAACAAACAATTATCATACATATACAGTTACACGGTTGTTCATCAAGCAATAAAGAAATAAACGTATACCTGTGGCATCGCTATAGCTGCAGTAAGTCGATGCGAAACAGTAGGGGGCAAATCGTGTAAGGATCGAAGATCGTCTGGAGTCACGGTAGCATCAGGAGGGACATGAGCAAGTCCGATATTGACATTGGTCGCATATCGAACGATGCGTCTACCAGTTTTGACCGGACGGGGCGGCATTTGGACACAAAGTAAAATAAAAAAATTAACTGAAAAGAGGATGGAAGAGGTAGAAATGAGGGGGAGAGGAGAGAAAGCGCCTGATAGAGGCGCGATCACCAGACGCATATTGACCAGGCGCCTGTTGAACAAGCGCCTGGGCTTCAGGCGCCTGTTCAACAGGCGTCCGGTGTTTTAAAAACACGGACGTCTATTGAACAGGCGCCTGAAACCAGGTGCCTGGCCTCAACATTCCGGAGTGCAGAAAATCCAATTTCCGCACTCTGAATTGTTGGAGATGTTCTAAGATGTGTATAGTTGTCCACGTAATAGGTAAATTACCAAGTAAAATCAAATTGTTTTATGCACATGGTTACAGGTAAATTATCGAATATACTGTCGGTCAATTTGTTCACTGTATAGATATAGTAGAGAGCCTTAAGATGATGATTACTGGAATAAAACTACTGCGCAATTTAATATGAAGTGACACGTCAGTTGTAATGCATGGATTATGCAGTTTAGAGGGTAGAGTGTAGGAGATGGTGGCACATTTTAATTTATCTGAAAGTGTGTTGTAGTTAAAGTTACAAACCAAATGAGAAACGAAGTGAACAGAAATGTACAGACTGAAAGGATGAGCAGGAAAACGGAGTATGCAAATTATGGAGTAAAGCAAATATTGTCGCATCAGGATGCATGCATGACTGTTCACTGACCAAAATAGTAATCTAAAACAGAGTAACCTATAAACTGAAAGGTGTTCATGCTATTTTTTATCGATTTGGTGCGTACGGTCTTGGAAGTAAAATGTAATATAACATCCAAGTGTTACTCACTGAAAATCTGTACATCAAAACGAATGAAGTGCGTAAACAAATTGAGCGTATAAAATAGAGGGACGCACACGGGAGATGTCAATTAGTATATTTACAAACAGACTGCGTATGAACATAACTGTTTAAAAAAGAGTAACTGTATGGTGGAGAAAGGCTGATTGATAAGTTGTAGTAGTTTGTGTAAGAAAATATATTGTGTACGTAGCAAAAGGTGGCACGCTTTTAATAGTCTGAAAGTATATTATAGATAAACTGACAAACCAGATGAAGACGAAGTGCATATAAATGTACAGACTAATAGGATGAGTACAAAAACGGAGTATGCAAATTATGGAGTAAAGCAAATGTTTTGGCATCAGCATGCATTCATTACAGTTCACTAACAAAAATAGTTGTATTAAAACAGAATAAGTTATAAACTGAACGGTGTTCATGCTTTTTTTGAATGATATGGTGCCTACGGTCTTGGGTGGAAAACAAAATATAACAACCAAATGTTGCTGACTGAAAATTTATACATCATAACCAATGCACTGTATCACCAAGCCGATCATAGAAATAGAGCCGCGCACAGGGGAAATGTCAATTATTATATTTACAAACAAAGTGCATACGAATATTACTGTTTAAAATAGATTAACTTTATAGTGGAGAAAGGATGAGTAATAACTTGTAGGAGTTTGTGTATGAAAATATATTGTGTATATTTGTTTTGTGTTTCTTGTATTAGATTTACTGTTTAGGTTATGTGCAACACAGAGTGCTCAATATGTGCAGCAGTCAGTACATTGGTGTGTTTGGTGAGTGATATTAATGTATTTTTAAGTACCAATCAAAACAGTGAAATGATAGAAATATATGAGTGCTAACAGACATGGGTAATAAAATTCAATGGCTTTACATATTAGTCAAAGTAGTTGAACCATTTTTCTGGAGTAAATACTTGCAAATAAGAGCCACAGTCTTTGATACTCACACGGATAAATGAGTAAGCATTGATGTATATAGTTCTTTAGGTATCAGTTACTATTTTCAGTTGTATATTTTATGTATATATTATAGTATTTGGAATTTGATACTCACATGGTAGTTTGTTAGTGATTTATGTAATAGCCAAGGGATAATGTTGGTAACAATATTTTAAGTTACTTAGCTGACAAAGCTAATCTGTTTGCTAATTATGCAGGGTGTAATCAGTATTTATAGTTTCTAATTGTTGTATATTTAATTTGTTCTTCGTTTAACACTGTTAGAAAGGTGGATATTTATGATGAAATTTATTCAAGCTAAAGTAGAGAAAAAAATAATGAATCATGTTTTTAATGTTACTGTATGAAGTATACTATTTATGAGTAGTACGGAAGAAAGTTAAGAGTGGAATTCTCTCCTTTTCGTCTAGTAATGAAATTTTGTTTTATGGGCAGTGGACAAGATTCCTAAATTCAATTTGTTATTTTAGGATATCTTTATATCGTATTTTTAACCTGCTTTGTTATCTTATATATCAGCCTGAATTACTCATGGTTTTGTAAAAAAATGTATATTAATGTGCTTGTACAACTTTTTTTATTCATTGTATTACAAAATGCAGTATGTTAAAGCATGCTTGGTAATACGAACATTTAATTAAGAGACAAAATGTTTTGAAGGTAAATACTGTGAAATGCAAAGAGGGAACCGATATTTTAGCTGATGCATTGGAAATCATGACCAACAGATAAACACGTTTTGTTACTGGGAACTCATAGTTTCATGGGAAAGCTGGCTGAAGGTAATCGATTGTTTATCAATAAATGGTCATACAGATAACGGTATATATTCCAAAATGGTAAAATCAAAATTTGCAGTAGAGATTCATTTTAACATCAACAGTAAGCGTGATTGATAAGGAGTTGCTATACTGAACCAGACGAAAAAAACACAGTAGTTAATATAGAATCTACATTTGCAGCAAAAACAAATTGTAGCATTAACAAAGAAAAGATGGATACATAGGTGCTATATTAAAAGCGAAAGAAAAAGACAATGTTTCTTACAGAAATGGATACTTTAGTACAAAACTAGTTAGTTAGTAGTAGTAAATCATCTTGAACATTGTTCTTCAAAGCTATTTCTGTTTTCAATCCTTATTTCTACCCTGACTCCTATTCACATCTTCATCTTTCTTTGTGTCAGCCAAAAGAATAGATTATTCAGTTACTAAATGTTCTAGCAATGCATCATTTTTATTTGTCAATGATACAATACCTCTATGATTATTCCACCTTTAACTCTAGATTTAGCTCCCGTTTGAGCAGTTAGCTTCGCAGGCTTTATTTTCAAAATCCATGTTGTTCTGGAAGGAGGAAATTTGATAACTATGAATTTGAATAAAATACCAGTAGGCTTTCCGGTGGAGTATCCACATTATGGTTTTAATTTTTCCTGCAATGAAGAAGGAAATAGAATACTAAGTATAATCTTGTTGATAGAAAGTAAAGCTATATGGTGAAAGAAAACACTTTAATTTAACCCTTGCTTATTTTACATTGATTAAATAATTTATTTTGTTAATATTTTCATACACTACAAATTATGACAACTCTGTATATGGATCTGCCATTAACTTTTCATAGAGGAAGTCTCCGTGTGTGTGTGTCTTTTTGTGTGTTTATTTTTATATATAGAGTTGAAATATGAGGTGGAGCCTTGGCCTTACACCATTTTTCTGGAGTAAATACTTGCAAATAAGAGCCACACACCATGGTAACATTCTTTGGCCTAAGAGAGAGAGTAGGATGAGGAATCCACAGCAGTTGGCAGTCCTGAATGCATAGTCCAACATTTTTGTAAACTATAGTAGCAGGTAGTGATAACAAATGCGAAAACTCAAATTCACAGTATAACACCAGACAGTGAATCAGTTGTACAACACAGAGTAGCATTAACATGCATGAGCTACTCTACCCATTTCTTTTCTTTTAGGAAAACAAAAACCAAACATATCGAAGGATAGAGTAAATATCACAAAGCAAACCAGTATTGTAAACTTGTAAATGGGCCAAGCCCATATATCTGTATTGCAATGTATAAATACCACTACTTGTACATGAGAATGTATTATGCAATATACTGTACAATTCTCTTCAACAATAATAAAAAGAACAATCTGTTCATTTCTTTAACATGGTATCAGAGCCATTCTAATGCTTAACAGCATATGATCAGAAATCATCTCTCTCATCAGAGAATTCTCATCATCTAAGATTCAAACATACAGTTTAACAACTGTATGCAAATCTATAAAGAAGATTCATCATCTAGTACTGTGCCGTGCCAAGAAAAGACGATATCAGAAAAGTCTCATCATATATCATCTCTTCGGCTGCATCAGACTATCAGAAATCTAAAGATTCAGTTTGTCTAACCTGAAGTGCCGTGGTAAGAAACCGCTGTCAGTATCCATCATCCAGTCAGTCTCTGGCTGCATCTCCATTTTCTAATAACTTTTACACTTATTATCATTTCTTACTGTAATTTCTTCACTGATGGCTGAAGAAAATGATAATAGTGCTGTCTCACCCACTTATGTATCCAAATCCACTCAAAACCAATCCAGTATCACCCAAGAACTCCTCAACACCATCATTAAACCACATAGCCAGATCATAACCACCCCACTTGATGAAACCAACTATTTGCTGTGGAAATTTCAAGTGGAGACTGCAATAAAAGCTTATGGTCTTCAAGAATATGTTCTTGGAACTATCATTAAACCTCCAAGATTCACTGCAGATACACAAGGAAAGTTAATTGATAATCAAGAATATGTTATACATGAGATACAAGATAGTTTGGTCAGTTCTTGGCTATTATCTTCAATCAGTGCAAGTCTCTTGCCACAACTAATTGGCTGCAAAACTGCCCACGAGATTTGGCATACAATAGAGCAAACTTTCAACTCTCAATCTGCTGCAAGAATTATGCAGTATAAAAGACAATTGCATAACTTAAAGAAAGGTAGTCAGACTATGAGAGAGTACTTGTCCAAAACTAAAACCATATGTGATCAGTTAGCCTCTGCAGGGCACAATGTAAGTGACACAGAGAAAGTATTATATCTACTAAGTGGATTAGATGAAGAGTATGAATCAGTTGTGGCTGTAATATCATCAACAGAAAGATTACCAACTCTACAATATGTGCATTCTATACTATTAGCACATGAAGGTAGATTAGAACAAAAAAGACCAACAAATCCTGAATACTCTGCAAACTATATTGCTAGCAAAAGAGGAAGAAATCAAGAAAGAAACTACAGTAACAAGAATCAGTCCAACAATGGTCAAAGAGGTGGTCAGAATTACAGATCAAGAGGAAGAGGTGGTAGATGGAACAATACTAACAACAATAATAGGATAAGATGTCAGATCTGTGAAAAATATGGTCATACAGCAAACAGATGCTACTTTAGATTTGATGCCAACTATACACCATCTCAACAAAGTACTAACAACTCAAGGCAGAATGATCCTAGTGCAAATATGGTGAACATTCAACAAGGATGCAAAGAGCAATCAGAAAGCACAACCAGTCACTTAGCAAAAACAGAAGACATTCAAGATGACAGTTGGTACCCAGACTCTGGAGCAACAAATCATGTCACAAACAATCTCAACAACTTGAATCTTGGAAACAAGGAATATGAAGGTAAACATTCATTATATATGGGTAATGGTAAAGCAACTCACATAACACACACTGGAAATGCAAGTATCACAGGTGCAAGGAAATTATATCTTAATAATCTTTTGAGAGTACCAGTTATCAGAAAAAACCTGATAAGTGTCTCAAAATTCTCAAAAGATAATAATGTATATTTTGAATTTCACCCAAAGTTTTTCTTAGTGAAAGATGCACTAACAGATGAAATTCTTTTGTAGGGTAGAGAATGTAGGGGATTATACAAATTTGATGTTGGAAACTTAAGAAAATATGAAAATAGGAAAAACTGGTGTAATATGTCAGAAACAAAATGTATAGAAAGCTGTAATAACTATGATGTTTGGCATGCTAGACTGGGTCACCCTAGCATAAAAGTTGTAAGACATATCTTGAGTAATAATAAAATTCATATTGAAAACATTCCCTCATTCTATAATTGCACCTATTGTCCAATGGGAAAAAGTCATAAACTTGCATTTCCAGACTCAAACACTGTATATGATAAACCACTACAGCTTGTTGCTACAGATTTGTGGGGACCAGCTCCAATATCTACTGATTATATGGTTACAAGTATTATATTTCATTTATTGATGCTTTCTCTAGACATGTGTGGATCTATTTCTTAAAAGCAAAATCTGAGACTTACAATGCGGTAATGCAGTTCATAGCAAATGCTGAAAAGCAAACAAATTGTCAAGTAAAAATTATTCAAACTGATGGTGGCAAGGAGTTTCTACCACTCAAAGAATTCTTTCAAAAGAAAGGAATAAATCATAGAACAACTTGTCCACATACCTCTGAACAGAATGGTCTCAATGAGAGGAAGCACAGGCACATTATGGAAACTGGCCTGACTCTTCTTGCACAGGCATCTGCACCTCTGAAGTTCTGGCCTGATGCTTTCTCCACTGCAGTGTATCTTATCAATAGATTGCCAACCAAAGTTCTACAATTTAAAAGTCCAATTGAGACACTGAAAAAGATCAAGCCAGACTATCAGAGTTTAAAAGTGTTTGGATGCCTGTGCTTCCCCTGCCTGAGACCCTACAACACACACAAATTGGATTTTAGGTCCGCTCCTTGTACTTTCTTAGGATATGCAAACAATCAAAAAGGTGTCTTGACAATAAGGGTAGAGTATACATATCAAGGCATGTAACCTTTAATGAGTTTGAATTTTCCTTTATCAAGTTTGAACACAACACAACAAAGAAACTATATAACCCAAAAACTTCAATACCTGCAATACCTAAGATAATCATACCTATCGAAAGACAATGTCTCAG
Organism: Allium fistulosum; assembly: GCA_030737815.1. Taxonomy (NCBI): domain Eukaryota; kingdom Viridiplantae; phylum Streptophyta; class Magnoliopsida; order Asparagales; family Amaryllidaceae; genus Allium; species Allium fistulosum. The sequence goes on along the minus strand of CM060902.1, from coordinate 1,001,185,167 downwards.
GATGAAAATAATGTTGCTCCACAACAACAAATAATTAGAAGTGTATCAAATCATGAGGAATCTTAAGGCTCATATCAGCTACCACATCAAGACAACATCAGTCAAGCAGATCACTACCAGGTATTGAATGATACTCAACCATTCAATACTCAGCAGGAAAGCATAATGGAGGATAAAGCTCAACAGACTAATCCTGCAAATAGTGGTCATCACATGGTAACAAGGTCAAAAAGTGGCATATTCAAACCAAAGATATACAATGCAGAATTATCAAATGAGGAACCAAGTACTTATTGTCAAGCTACGCAACATGAGAAGTGGAGAACAGCCATGAAGGAAGAATATAATGCACTTACAAAAAATAAAACCTGGAACCTTGTTCAGTTACCTGAACATAAAAACATCATAGGCTGTAAATGGACTTATAGACTGAAGAAAAATCCTGATGGTACAATTCTAAAATACAAGGCTAGATTGGTCGCAAAAGGGTACTCACAACAAAGTGGGTTTGATTTTACTGAAACTTTTTCACCAGTTGTGAAACCATCCACCATCAGAATTGTATTAACTATAGCCTTGTATAAGAATTGGACCATTAAACAACTAGATGTAAATAATGCTTTTCTGAATGGTGTATTGCAGGAAGAAGTGTATATGGAACAACCACCAGGATTCAAACAATAAGGAAGTGAAAGATTGGTGTGCAAACTAAACAAAGCAATTTATGGACTCAAGCAAGCACCAAGAGTGTGGTTTGATAAGCTGAAACAGACATTAGCTAGTCTCAGCTATATCTCAACAAAATCTGACAACTCCTTCTTTGTTAAATTCTCTAATGCAACTGTTACTTATATACTTATTTATGTTGATGACTTTATAATTACAGGCAACAGTGAGACAGAAATCAATAAAGTCACACAATAATTGAACAAAGAATTCTCAATCAAAGACTTGGGAGAGTTAAGCTATTTCCTTGGCATAGAAGTCAAAAGAACACCTGACAACAAGCTGCATCTATGCCAAAAGAAATACATCTCAGAAATTCTGGTAAAGGCAAAAATGGACAAGGCAAACCCTCTCCCAACACCAATGAATAGCAGTTCACACTTATCAAAAATTAAATGTGAACCAATTGAAAATGAGAAACTTTACAGAAGCATTGTTGGAGCATTACAATATGCAACAATAACAAGGCCAGACATATCTTTCAGTGTCAAAAAAGCCAGTCAATTCATGCAACAACCACCAGATAATCACCGAAAAGCAGTTAAAAGAATATTGAGATATCTTAATGGGACCATAAATCAAGGACTTACTCTACATGCAAGCAAGACACTCAATATCAATGGCTATGCAGATACAGACTGGGCCACTGACAGTGATGACAGAAGATCAACAATTGGGTACTGTATTTTCTTGGGAAAAAATCCAATATCTTGGTGTGCTAAAAAACAACTTACAGTATCTAGATCTAGTATAGAAGCAGAGTACAAAAGCGTGGCCAGCGCAACTACTGAAATTATGTGGGTGGAATCTCTACTAACAGAATTACAAATCAAAACCGACACTACGGCAACCATTTGGTGTGACAATCTAAGCACTATATCTCTTACAGCAAATCCAGTGCTACATTCCAGAACGAAGCACATAGAACTGGACTTGTACTTCGTTCAAGAGCAAGTTATAAAGGGAAAACTAAGGGTCAATCACATACCTTCCTCTTACCAAAAGGCAGACGTACTTACCAAAGCACTGTCAAAAATCAATTTTACCAGATTCAGAAGTGAACTGAACATCGATGAAGCAAATCCAGATCCGAATTGCACAACCTCGAATTACTTGCCAACAACAGAAAGATCTGAGGCCTGTTCATCAAAGTGAAGCCGCAACTCTTCCAGATCTATTAGTCACACTGATTTCTCTACAAATCTTGTACTTCCTATGATTGTTGACTAGATCTGAGGTCTGTTCATAAAAATGGAGCCTCAACCTTTCCAGATCCATCAAGCCCGCTAATTTTAGCTACAAAACTCACGCTCTCTAGTGACTAAAGACTGAATCAGGCCCCTTCGACCTGATAAACCACCACTGGAGTGAAGATTTACTAGATCTAAAGAGAATTTGAATAAACTTTGAAGAAACTCTCACTCGTGGCGGCCATCATCAAGTTTCTACAAACCCTAACCCTCTAACTGGTTTGAGGGGGGGTATCGAAGGATAGAGTAAATATCACAAAGCAAACTAGTATTGTAAACTTGTAAATGGGCCAAGCCCATATATCTGTATTGCAATGTATAAATACCGCTACTTGTACACGAGAATGTATTATGCAATATACTGTACAATTCTCTTCAACAATAATAAAAAGAACAATCTGTTCATTTCTTTAACAAAACATATCAATGCAAACCCGCAAAAATTCAGTCGAACAAAGAGACCAGTTGACAGTAAATATAATCGCAACAAAAAGTGTAAACTGGAATAAAGAGTACATTCATTGGCAGAATTAGTAATAAGTGGTACATTGATGTCATGATACTTCGCCTCTTGCAATGATTCCACTAATCGGAGTATCGAGCTCTTTAGTTCCATGGATTGCAAGCGAGAACTGACATGGAGCGATCGGTTCCACCGTCAGCAGTACGACAGGTTTAACTGTTAAAACAGATGTAACTCAGTGGACAGATAAATAACCGGGTAAAAGTAAATTGTTTAACGCAGTTGGTGACAGCAGTTAAAATATTAAAAATGGAATAAGAAACTGCACATATAATACAATTAACGCTCCGGATTGTAATATTACGGTGCCTTTATTTAACTTCTAGTCAAGCATCTGCTAATAATTTTGTAAGCAGGCAGGGAAAAAGCGGTAGATAAAGTAAGCAAGTCCATTATATGCAATGAAAATGTCAGCAGTAAATGGAGGGTGGAAGATAGGCCATAAATTAAAAGATGTGTGTAATATTGCGGTAGATAAACAACAGAGTCGTCGGGTGCAGTATATTCAGTGTATGACTTAAACTGCCAGAAATGGACCAACCTTATTTTTGTTTACCTTTATACTATTAATGCACCAGGGTAATAAAAGAAGCATAGAACTATGATAACATGGTGCAGTTTGGTATACTTTCTGTGGGCATACCGTTTGACAAACCGTAAACAAATGAACAAATTATAGTTACCAAACACAGAATGAAGAAATTCAGTTATTTAAACCAAATTATACTAACCCAGGTAAAGGATGTAACATATTAAAAAGGTTAAGACAGAATTAAAAGCTCCCATTGAGAACATAGAACTCTGGCATCAGTTAAGTGACCATTGTTAAAGGCATGGTGGCAGTAAATAAAAGATTGTCATCTTAACATCATATTTTGAAGCGTAGAGAGGGATAATTAATTAATTTGTAATACAACAATCCTCCATAAATGGTTGTAAAAAAGGCGAACATGATATTGAAGAAAGTTAAGCATACTATTCTCCAATATGACAACAATCAAACTGTATGCAAATGAATACTGATTTGTAGGCCAAACTGTATATAAAAAGAAGATATCCTACTGTACGTCAATATTTATACGTCCAATATGACTGCCCACTGGACTGGCTTATTTAAGTACATCAGTTGCAGTTTGTCCTTCGCTTGTACGGAACTCGGACTGAGATATTGTACGTGGTTATTCTAAAACAAACCACAGTAGAAGTAATATGACAGCATATATATTGGCTGATAGACTAAATGATTGAGATACGAATGTGGTTGTGATATCGTGTGGGTGAACAATACCACTGCCTCCCCTCCCAGTTATGAGATGCATCAAGTATATGAACGACCTATTTACCCTAAACCAATGTTGAAATCGGTACAATACTTCGTCTACCAAAACCATAAATTTACGGAGCTAACTGAGTTATACAGAAAAAATGAGTAGGCAGTACTAAATGGGAAAGGGCGATGAAATGCACACAGGGGAAAGTTTTTTTTATGCACATGTCAGTTTTCGTTGTCAGATATATATACAGAAAGGGAACAGTTTGCTGCTGAAAGGAATTGGCAGTGCAAGAAAACAGTAAAACATAATGAACGTTGTAATAATGTAGTATACCGTACGCAAAAATATAGTACAGTAACTGATGCGCAGTGAAAGTAACGATTTGTTTGTGAACCTTGAATAGTTAAATGATATGGAGGAAAAATTGTAAATAGAAATAAGACATGAAATTTGTTGCACATGATCTACAAAGAAATTATTCGGCTGTCAGCAAACATTAACCATTGCAAAGTACATTGGTACTGACCATGTGTAGTAGTCGCACTAACAGTACTTAAATGTTGTTTCGGTTTTAGTCGAGTTTGCCATGCACAACTAACAGGAATGACCACAGTGAGTAAACATGAACTACCGATTTGATCTACCTACGTCCAATCCTATGCATAGTCACAGGACTTCATATAACTCAAAAGGGTACTAAATTCAGTCATTTACATAGCACACATAAAAGATACGAGTGAAATAATTTGTATTTCTTCGTGACACAAATTTTGAATAAGACCAGCTAAACAGTTGTATTTCTTCCAGATTGTAAGAACACCTAAACAGTTGTAATTTGGCCTAATATTGTAACGCTTTGAAATTTTCGACTTTCGAAAACCGAATTGTTATGGTTAAAAAGAAGAGGTAGAAGAAGACAGAAAGAAAGAAAGAAGAAACAACAGAAACAATATCAGAATCTCACATATCACAGCGGAACAACATATAATAGATAAATGAATAATCTTTAAATCAAAGAACAATATCAGTTTATAAATTACATCATCATCAGAGTTTACAACAACAATATATAACACAACTGGACAATTATATAAACTTGTCCTCATACAGAATACATAGCGAAATAAAAAATATCATATACAAGTGATACGGCTCGTCATCAGCTCGCCACTTGAGCTCCAAAGCCTCCTGAAATCCAGAATGACATGAAAACCTGACTCTAGGCTGCCCGTGTGGAAAATGATGGGCACCCAGAGTTTAGGGAAGGAACAATAAACTCTAGGTCAGTCATGGGACTGGTGTAAGAACTAAAAACAGTTATTATCTTTAAAACAACAACAACAAAGGAAGTAAAAGACATCCGCAATGCTTTTGGAAAATGAAACTACCATAAGGCCTCCCGCCACACACACAATGCAAACGCAGAATTGGAGGAGATTTCTCCTTATGATAGTCAAATATGCTTACTACGCAAAATCATTCGATAGTATTATTAGTGCATAGTGCAGAAAAACATTTCGAAAGTATAATATTAATCTTAGCCAGCATAGACATTTCGAACTATGCCTACTATAGCTACCATCTAAACAGTGGTGACCACCATAAGTAAATGGTAGGTTCTACAACTAAAACCGTACAAGGTTCGTATTGGAAATTGGATTTCCAACAAATGGTCAGGCTAAGGAACTTCCTACTGCCAATGGGATCGCCTCTGGCGGGACATCTCGAGAACTAACTAGCTCTCTGCCAATACAAGGCTAGGTTACCTCTTACACTAGGTAACTACTACATGAATATGCCACCCCCCGGTCCTTTGGGACCTTTATCCGAGGCGCCTCAACAAAACAACAATCACACAGTAAATGAGAATGGAGTAACCGCATAGGTTAAATACCAGGGCTCCATACCTGATACCACCCTTTTCCAGAAGGAAATGACATACCCTAAAGGGAGCGACCCTCATAACCTTGCCGCATAATTCCTGTTTTGACCATTTCCGGGTTGTGAGGTCTGAAGAGGTCTCTTCCACAAAGCTACGCTTTTTCACAAAGCCATGCTTTGATCAACAAATGATCAGTAAATAATCATCACACAACAACACTCAGCATGCCACATTACCAAATTGGGAATATATCACTGATAACCTTCAACTACATAACCTTTAAGCTCGTACGTCTCAGAGAAGGGTGTTAAGCTAAGAGAATAAATTCTACGCCACCAAACAGAAATGTATTTGAAAGAAATCAGCTTTATATCTCAAAATGTAATGTTAGACATGTAACCATACAAGTCTGTTCCGGGTTCGAACAGAACCGAAGGCACTTCCGAAGAAGCCCTTGCAATCTGGGTATTCACAATCCCGATCGAACTTCCCATCACAAAGGAAATCTCTATACCATAGCTAACGGTGTAGAGACAATCGATAGGTCATCCAATCATTTTCACAAATACCCGGTCTTTACCACCGGTCTTCAAATGTTATCCATATCGTCATATCACTTATTCGGAATGGGTTATATGACACAAAGGTCCTTTCCCGGCTAAACCGAATAGTGAGCACAATATTTAAAACATATGGATATAGGGATTTCAATTAAGTCACAACTTATTACCCAAATCCTTTCCTTTAAATGGTTTAAACAAATTTCCATTTTAAATCTTTAAACAAAAAGATTTACTTCACAAAGTTCACCCAATTTCACAAAGATTCATTCACAGATTCCCAAATCAATTTCCATTTCAATTGGATTAACCCATTAAATCTTTAAATCAAGATTTAACTTATAGCTTTCAAAACTATTCACCATTCAAGTCTTTTATAATATAAAAGATACACCTTTTAAAATCTTCTTTGATTTCAAAATAAAGCTTAATAATCTTCACAAAGGTTAATTCATAGTTTTTCCAAATTATTCACAATTTCATTTCAACTTGAAATGTTTCGATACAAATTGGAAATCTTTTCACTTTATGAAAGCTATTATTATTTGAAAACAGATAGTTTTCGTTTTGGGAAAAACTGGTTACAATTACACAGGTTAAAGCCATCCAAGTATAAAACTTGAATATAAATTTAAATTTTCAAAACCATATTTTTAAATAGTTAAAAACCCATATAAACACCTTTTATAACTTGTAAAATCTTTTAAACCAAAATTCCCAATTTATTGAATTCAATTTCAAATATTGAATTCTAATTTAAATCAAATTATTCGAATTTCAATTTTATTAAGTTATTTAAAATAACTCTTATTTTTGAATCTCATTTCCAAAAGCTTCCAATTCCAAAACTAATTTGGATTCAAAAATTCAATCTTTAGAATTGTTAAAAATCCGTGACTTAACTGATTTCCACGTGAAATCCACATTTGTGTGTGTATTGTGTAGTCCAAGGGTTTAACACAATAGTGTAACAACATTCAACCATCACAGATCAGAACACAGAAATATAGTTGATATACGGTATAAACTATAACGCTTATCTTTAATTCACAGATCACAGATATTCATATCATAGATAAATAAATCACAAATCACAACACAGAACAGGATATATCACAAAGCATCACATATCAGGGATATCAAACAATTCAACATCCAATATAATCCAAACATCCTTAAGTAGGATTAATTTAATTATATGATTAATTTAAATCAGATAAATTTTTATAAATAAATTTTACTAGTTATGGTAAATTAACAATTAATTAATTTCAAATTGATTTTCAAATTTATTTCAAAACACAAAATCAAATTTTCAACGAATTTCCAAATTATTTCCTTTTTAAAATAAATTTCTTTATCTCTTCAAATCTATTTAAAAATCCAAATTTTTAAATAAATTCTTCAACTTATAAATAATATTATTAAAAAACCCTTTACTAAGCCTTTTTTCCTAAAATTTGAAATTTAATTCAATATAGCTCAAAAATAAGACTTTTATCTTTTTAAAACTCCTTTTAAATTTATCCAATTCTCAAAAATAAATTTTCGATAAATTTTCAACTTGAATTTCGAAAATCCAATTTTATTTATTTTCGGTATCCAACGATACCAAAAATATATTCGGCTAAATCGTAGCCTTCAACAATTCCAATTCACAAATATAATCACAAGGAGATTATAAATAATCAACACACAACATTGAAATAATTTCAAATGTTTGAGGAATCCAGTTGGATCCCTCCAACCTGTTTTCCTGCATCCACAGATGTTAGCACAATACCAATTCCACTTCGAGGTGGAATATCGCAGTATATGGGATTTATAAAATACTATCCGCTATTATGCGGCGCAATAGGGTCTCATCCGCTATATAATGCGGGAAATCAACTCCAAATACATATATAATACCAATTCCACTTCAATGTGGAATATCGCGGTATATGGGTTTAATATAATAACCTCCGCTATTATGCGGCGTATAGGGTCTATTTCAATACCACCAATAACAATCATCATCCAATCACACAATCAACACTATCAACAATTTTAAATCTAACTATTTAAAATTTAAATCGAAACACAATTCGATTAAGTGAGAAGTTCTCACCTTGCTTCCAAAAACAGTTGTAGTGTTTTATTTCGAATAAAATTAAACGAACGTTTAATTTTACCCAAAATTTACACTAGCTCCAATAAGTCCCAATCCAGCTCCATCACGTAGTGCTCGACAAAACGAATCCAACGCAAGTCATTTCGTGCGAAACGGACCTTGTATGAAAAAGTTATGCAGTTTTAAAGTTTATACGAATTTAAAAGATAATTAATTTATAAACTTTTATTTATTTATTTTAAAACCTTTCTACATCTGCCGTTCAATTCCTTCCATCATCATCTGGCCGTTTCCTCTACCCTCTTCCTCATCAGGTAATTCACGTTCGCATATACCCATTGGCCGCCATAAAACCATAATCATCGCGACTACAACGCTCAACGAGACGACGATCGGGAACCATCGATGCGTGCGCCTACCGGAGCCTTACCAATGGCCACGAGCACGACAAGCTCGGCCTCTCCCCTACATTGAAAAATGTGTGCGAACGCTGGCTATTGTAGCTCGAGTTGCCGATGATCCACGCGCCTATATTCGATCACAGCCGTTGAGAATGTAGATCCCGATATGCTCTTCAACATTGCAGTTGAACACTTTTCGTAATAGTCGATGGATTTTGAGAAAATGAGGGAAGAATGATGATGTTTTCTGGCCATTGGTTTTGGAACTGGCGGCTAACCCTAATGCTCTAGGGTTTGTGTGCACATGAAATAATCTAGGTCCTTTTATAGAAATTTTCGAACACTATTCACCTTTTTTTTTCGAACTCGAAACGAAGCGTGCCGGCTGACGTTTCTAGGGTTTAACCCACATTCCGGACACAATGGAATGTGTTTCGGGAGCTAATTCGGTCATATGTGCGAGTTACGGAATTATACGATCAATTTAAAATTAAATCGATTAAAACGATTTCTATGCGTTTTGGCTTGCCCCGGACAAACAGTAAATCCGATTGATACAAAATTTGAAACCTTACAATAATTTCACATTACGGATCCGATGAAACTAGTTTCGTCAAAATCCAAGACTGTTTGAAAAATGACTATTTTCACTCGTCAATTAAATATTAAAATATTCAATTTTCACAATTTAACTTTTAATTCAATTTTAAAGGTTCTATAACATCATTCTAACTCCAATATGATTTAATATAACTTTATAAACAATTTTTATTCATATATAATTCAATTTCCAATTATTTACGCAATTTCAAATATTAAATTATCGATTTAATTATACAATTAAATCACTATATTCGAATTTTAATTCATTCAGCTTACAAATATTACTTGTTAATATTTAAAATCAATTAAATATATGAATTTCAAATGACAGAAATTCTGGGTCGTTACAAATATGATAACTGTTTACTGTCGAAAGCGTACCACTTAAATCTGAGACATGGGGTTATCAATTGTATTCTCTATTTCTAGAACACAACCACACTATCAATACGGAGGTAGATAAATAGTTTCTATGTTTGTACGGTAAAAGCCAATAGTTCTGACAGTTGGTACGTAAAAGAAATCAGTTATGAACATATAGTTTGACTTCACAGTGAATAAGGACTTACTGAAAACTTAACTGAAACCAATCAGGTGAAAAAAACTGAAAAACGTTTTCTGAGATTGATTAAGTTTTTAGAATAGAAATCATTACAGTCATTACGCTGTCAATAGTGAAGTAACTATGGGGCATTGTAATTGCAGTACACATTTTTGGACGGAAAAAAGACAAATTTTAACGACCTGCAATTGAAGCTGTGCACAAACATTAAATAGTTATTACATAAATTAAGTTGAAATGCTGATATAGATCGTGTAAAAAAATAAAGACAGGAACATGAAATGGGATAGTAGCACATAAAATAGGTGTAGTATTTCGTAAAATTAACAACCTTACAATATGAATAACATTGACCTAGATAAGTTAAAACTTATTAACCTTACTGTCCTAGTTAGTGCGCAGTGGAAATAGTGAAAAAGCTTAGTTGCCCATGTCATTATCCTTATAGTTATATGTATACATATATATTTGTATGTATATGTATATGTGTATACACACACATATATGCATAAACAGTATGATGCGGACGGGATATGATGAAGTAGTCAGCAGATGCAAACTGGTTTAAAAATATATCTCTACAGTTCATAAATGATGAAACATAATAATTAGCGAATAAAACTCAGTTCAAAAAAATTCTCAGTACAAACTATATTGAAGAATAGTGATAGTAGGACATAAGGAAGTGCAAATTGGTTTGAGGGACAGTGGCAACGAATACATACCGTGCCAGGGTATACAGTATCATCCAACTTGATTTCCTGAAAAAGACAGCGGAGAGCAAGTTACAATGCTTTATATGATATGATAAAAAAGAAAGCGCATACTATATTATGTCTTAGCTGACTGCGTATACGGTAAACACTGATTTATGACAATATAATCTACAGATGTATAGTGGCAAGATGTATGAGTATGTTCTTGTTCGAAATAAATTTTCTCTATCAACTAATTCCTATTACTAACACGAGTACCAGTATCGAATATGCTCCTAAATCATCTTGTAGGCGGATGATTAAAATATCATACAACATATAAACATTGCAGTCTGTATGTTGGTCAGTGGGGCATAAATACGGAATATAAACATAAAACTACATGTGTCAATGGTTATAAACAGCAACAAACTAAAGGATTTCAGACGGTAAGCAAATGAACATTTAACTTGTGGACTATATTGCATCTGAAAATCGTGTCCTCGAGTTATGTAAAAAAAAATCAGACATTGCAGGTGAAAAATGACGCAGCGATAATTTCTATGGACAGTCGGAGGTCAACATCATTTTTTCATAAAGTTGTCAGTACATGGCTTGAAATTTTATTTACTATATGGCGTTAAACTGGAAATATACGTACGTATTGCTGGGAAAAAACTGGGTTTAACAAAAAAAAGGGAATCTAAAATTTTGCAACTATTAACAATGCGTTGTAACCAAGAGGACGAAAATAGAGGCCCGTCTGTGTGCAACTGAAACGGAAATATGTGCGGTATAACTGTTGTAAACGGTTGTTATGAGCAACACTATTAGGTCGAAAGAGGTAGAAAAAAATAGTGATAATACAACAATCGTTTTCAACACTCTCGGTGACCAACTACATGGTCCAGGTAACCACCTACATAAGCTGGGAGTTATAATGGTTAGCAATACGCACATGGTTAATCATAGTTCCGTATACGGTGCATAGATATGGAATTGAGTACATGGGGAGAAATAATATGAGATGTTTGTAACTCATCCAGTATGTTACGAAAAGGGAAAGATAGAGCAACGCAGAGGGATATAACCCTAACCCAAACTACTGTGTCAGTGGCATTCAATCAGTTTGAACCAGTTTAGGGATTTAACTTGAGAGCCAAAAAAAACCCAGATGTAATGAATACCGTGAACCACTCAGCATAACTATAATTATTTCCAAGTTCGAAATGTAGCACATAAATTGGAAATTAGTGGTAGAAGAGGAACTGCAGTTCCATATCTACAGTGCAGTACAGACGGAACTGGTGGACAAAGAAACAGTGTTGAACAACAGCGCAAACAGTGAGTGTGTGTGGAATCGAGGAAGAAAATTTTTGTACGGTAGGGAGTTTGAACAGAAACACCGTCGGCGTATTAAGCCACAATCCGCGGTGGTAGGTCGATCGAGAAGAAAAGTGGATACCAACCGCTGGCCTAGTTATAGAAAATTGAAAGAGAGTACAGTTGGAACTCAGCTAACGTAATGCGTTGAGGATGGTGGGTGGCAGGTAGTGATTTGGGGGAAAAAACTGCAGATTAGGAAGTGAGTAGGACTAACCTTGCATACCCTCTTGATGGAAATCTTGGTGGAGGTTGCGGAGGAAGAAAATCACTGCGGGCAAAGCGGTCGATGAAGTGGAGGGTGGGAAAAGAGAAGGCAGGATGCGGGTAGCTATGTAGAAGAAGGGAAAGATAGGAAAAGTGAAGTTGGGAATGAGGGTATGTAGGACTGGTTGGTAAGAGCGGTGGTTGAGTGCATCGACGTTTGTGGAGACGGTAACGGGAAAAGAGGAAATGCGTTTGGCAGTTGAAAATTAATGAGGTCGGGGAAAGGGAGGAGGGCCGAAAAAGGACAGGTGTCGCTACAACAATGCTCTGGTTTCTCCTTTCCTATTTAAGTAATAGATAGCACATTGTCTAAGGTTAAACCCTAAAAAAAATTACAGGAAGAAGATCTTCTGAATTAAAATATTATACGCATTGGAAGAAGGGGATCCAGAAAGACTGTGGAACCAGACGGAGCACAAGCGAAGCTAAGAACGACAGGTGAGTGGATTTATTTATATATCTTTTAGATTTAAGATATATTATCGTTAGATTCCCATTTAGAAAATTTTATTCGATAATTAATCATATTAATTAAATTAGGATAAACTATAAGAAAACTTGCAGTTTATTTACAGTATTTAAACACTAATTTCTATGCCTTATTTACATCTTTTGTTCTACGTTTTGGATTTTTATGCAAGCGTCAGTTTTCTTCCATCCCTTCTTTTCTTTCTTTGTGTATGGATTAGAATATATAAAACGCGAATATGGTTTATATAAATAATAAAACTGAAATGAAAGAAAATAGATGTAAAATAATAAAAGTTGAGGGATAAAATTACTGTAATAAATTGCATTGAAACAGAAAAAATTAATTTGGAGGTAATTATTAGATTAATTTGTTGGTTAGAAAATGGGATACATTTCCATAACTTAATATCTAAAAGATAACGATAAACGTAACTGCCAGAATAAAAGAAATAAAAAGGGGAAATTAGTGTAAAATAGAGAGAAGGTTGTATTTTACACTACTTCAAAATAGTAAAAGAGACACCTTGTAGTTACGGATTATTGTTTATAGTGTTATTCAATATTAAGATATGGAAATGGATTATATAGTCTTCATAACCAACCAAATAAAATAGAATCACTCCCTAAAATATCAGACAATAAAGTAAAGTATGATTTGAAACAAGAAAATTATTAATTTGAGAATTTGAAGCTGTAAAGAAATTTAAGGAGCCTAAGTCTGCATTTACTGCGCAGGCTATTTAACTAGGCAATTATTATGATAAGTGAATCATGTAATATTAGGGAATTAAAGAATATTCTATATCGTAATAAAAGAAGGCAGACTAGGCAAGAAACACTTGTAATTGTATAACGGACTATAAAAGAAGAAAAAAAATAACAATTCCAAGTAGAATTATAACATAGGTTATAATTATAAAATAAGAATGAAAGAGTTTATCGTGGGACTTAAAATAAATTGGTAAGCGATGATAGTAGAGAATAATGATAGAAGCTTATTTAAAACAACTTATATTAAGTTAATAAGCAAATAAAACAGAAATAATAAAATAAGCTTATTTTAAGAAACTTAAGAATTTATATATTAAGTTAAATAAGCAAGATAGTAAATGTGGCTCATACTAACATCATTCCCTATTAGACATACGGTTATCTCACAATAGTTAGAAGTGAGACGAGGGCAAGAATGTGCTAATTAAATTAAAATAGACATCCAATAGAATAAGAAAGCAAACTAAACGCAAATTAAAAGATTAGACTTAGGGTCTAGTAAAAGAATCGAAATGCGTTTAGAGAAGCCCAAAGGATGAAGCGCCTAACGAAGCAGTTCATCACGAATTTCAGAAATGAAGGAGCACGTCCAACTTAGTGATTTTGGGTTAGAAGGAAGTACGAGACTTCAACGGGACGTGAGAGTACTCTAGGATGGCCCTCTGGGTAGGCCTAACGAAGCTACATCCCAAGAGGCAAGGTCCGTAGGTGTTCCATCAAAAGTGTAATATCCCGGAAATTTTAACAATATCAATTTAATAATCTGTTAAATAATTAAATTGATATTGATGATCTTTGATAATAAGATTTGAATTTAATTTAATAATCTGATTAAATTAGTATTAATTGGTGATTTTATCTTTTAAAAGTTAATAAGATATTTTCTATTTGAATATATATATATTTATTTATATATATTGTAAATAGAAGCTTTGGGTAAATTGGGAATTTAGATTTAATTGAATTGAATTTGAATTTAATCTTTGAAATTCAAGAGAATAAATATTTAAATTGTTTTGGATTTTAGAATATTTGTATACACTTTATTTTAAAATATAATTTGTTTTTGTTTCTTTAAAAAGTAATATATATAGGTAAGTATTAATAAATAAGAAAAAGGATTTTTATTTACTTTTAAAATATATAAAACATAAAGGTATGTAAATTGTATATATAAAAACAATAAGCTAAAATGGAAATATTAAAGCTAAATTGAAGTTAACATAAAAACAAGTTAATAAATAAGAAATAATTTTAATAATAGAATAACATGTGTAAGATAATTAGCATTCAAAATGACAAGTGTTAACATATTAAACCATCTAAGCATAGGTGTTAAGTAATTAGATAAGGCAAAAGACAAGTGTCATCTTTTTATTTTCATTTTCTTTAAATTTTATTAAATCCTAATTTACATTATATAAACAAACATCTTCCCTCTTCCATTTCTTTTTCTATTTCTCACCCCTTTCTTTCTTACTGTCGATGCGATTTTCCGGGAGTGGAAAGCCGGGTCGTCACACGTGGTATCGGAGCTTAGGTTGAGCGAATGCCTAAGCTTTTGGTTAAGTGAATATCAGAGCTATTGGTTGAGTGAATACCTAGCTCTGGAGTGGTATCTATCGTGAGAGAGCGTATTTGTAATTTTTATATAACTATATATATATATTCTACCTATATTGTTGGGTTACCCGTACAGGTTCTCCAATATAAGATATAAAGGTAGATAGGGTAGTAGTGTATGAAACACGACTACCAATGGTTGGAATTAAGGTTGGAAGTGTATTTATCGAGACTGTAGACCCAATACTGTCTCGAGTAAGTTTTGCTGTGATGAAGGATTTCATCGAATCTCTGAAGGAAACCTGTTAAGGTTCGGAGTTTATCTGTAAAGTTGTATGAGTAGAGTTTGGATCTATCGGTTGAACAGAAGCAAGTGATGGTATCTTGATACCTCAGGTAATAGTAGCTGTGTGATGAGATGAAGTGACGATGGATGTTCCCGAAGATGTGAGTTTAAGGAAGTGTGTCTATTTCAGTGTTGTGGCTGAGTTCAGCATGGTGTTTCTATTTGGTTTGGGTTCGAGTTTCTCGAAGAGCTTTGGATAAGAGCATCAGTGTCAGCAGTGCAGCTCGGAGTATTCTGTGATGGCAGGAAGTTGTCAGGCTGAGTAGTTTTTCTGGAGGTGAAATTCAGAAGCAGCAGGGTGCATCCATTTCTTAGATGGATTGGATAGTTAAGTATGGGCTGTTCTGATTTGTTAAGAGGAACAGTTTTCTTTGGAAATAGGCTGGGTTGATCGCAAAAGTGACTTGCGATAGTTTGAGGGTTCTCTTGGGTTATCAGAGTTTTTCTGAGTGTCTTCAGAGAAGTCAGGAGTTGTCCGCATCTGAAGGTTGAGTTTTCTTATCGACTAGATTCCAGGAATAGTACCGGTAGTTCAGTCTAGTTGAAGGATGTTTCCTAGAGATGGAGTTGGTGCAGCAACTCAAGTTTTGATGAAGTATCTGAGTTTTATTTATGGATCAGTGAACCTTATTTCTGGAATGAGTTGTCCAGTCTGTGCTTGTGTTCTACCTCAGATCGGAATTGAGCAGCGAAAGCAGTTTGGAGTATATCTCTGGATAGGAGAAGTAAGTTTGGAATCTACGGATGTTGTGAAGTAAAGTTATGTTTGGATCTCTTCTGTGTTCTGATTTGGATAAGTATTGGGTTTTCAGGATTGAATTGTCAGTTTGGACAATTGGAATTCATTGAGTTTTATGTATCTCTGAGGGGTACGTGTAAGATCTATCTCTGGTTTTAGAATCAGCAGTTTAGGAAGATTTGGTGGTTGAGTCAGACTCGTCTGTAGTCTGATATCTTGTTTAGTCCTGAAGATTTAGATGAGTAGGAGATCTATAGCTTAGTAGTTTAGATTGTTTGTAGAGCGAGTATCCCGGTATATATATACTTGGGGAAACTCGAGGAATTCTATCTGGAATTTTGTCTGGATAGTTAAAACTGTTTGATTGGATGATTGGTTGCTATGGTTGTTAGCATATGGTTGATAGTATATGCTTGTGTTTTGAATTAAAATCTCTAATAAGATTATTAAATTACCTTTGTTTAAATTTCGGGGACGAAATTATTTTAAGGGGGGAGGAATGTAATATCCCGGAAATTTTAACAATATCAATTTAATAATCTGTTAAATAATTAAATTGATATTGATGATCTTTGATAATAAGATTTGAATTTAATTTAATAATCTGATTAAATTAGTATTAATTGGTGATTTTATCTTTTAAAAGTTAATAAGATATTTTCTATTTGAATATATATATATTTATTTATATATATTGTAAATAGAAGCTTTGGGTAAATTGGGAATTTAGATTTAATTTAATTGAATTTGAATTTAATCTTTGAAATTCAAGAGAATAAATATTTAAATTGTTTTGGATTTTAGAATATTTGTATACACTTTATTTTAAAATATAATTTGTTTTTGTTTCTTTAAAAAGTAATATATATAGGTAAGTATTAATAAATAAGAAAAAGGATTTTTATTTACTTTTAAAATATATAAAACATAAAGGTATGTAAATTGTATATATAAAAACAATAAGCTAAAATGGAAACATTAAAGCTAAATTGAAGTTAACATAAAAACAAGTTAATAAATAAGAAATAATTTTAATAATAGAATAACATGTGTAAGATAATTAGCATTCAAAATGACAAGTGTTAACATATTAAACCATCTAAGCATAGGTGTTAAGTAATTAGATAAGGCAAAAGACAAGTGTCATCTTTTTATTTTCATTTTCTTTAAATTTTATTAAATCCTAATTTACATTATATAAACAAACATCTTCCCTCTTCCATTTCTTTTTCTATTTTCTCATTTTAAAAGCAAGTGAACATAGCCTGTAGCCTCATTTTCTAAAACCAGAATCGAATTCCTCAACCCAAAGAAATTTTCATAAACTAAAATCTGAAGTTCATTCCTCAAAACAATCAGAGAAAATTCAAAACCCTGTAACCTCCTCAAGCTAAACAATCAAAAGTCTTCTGTTTGCATTCATTTGCAATCTGGAATCAATTCAAGAAGCTGTCTGCCTTCATTTGCAACCTGGAAGCCAGCATGCATATAATTTAAATCAAGTTTAAAGCCAGCAACTCAAGTTTAGAATCAAATCTAAAGAGGAATTCAAGTTTCCCTGTTTCAAGTCTAAAGTCTTCAAAAATTAAAGAACTGCCTCTGTTTAAATCATGTGAGTAACTTTTAAAACTTAAAGTAAAATATGGTTGCTTGCTAATATAGTTGAAATGAATAAGTATTGCAAGTATAAATGAGTTTCTGATGTGAATGTTTATAGTGTGTTTGCTATAACAATTAGATGCTCTGCTCTGCCTTTTCAAATCTGTGAGTAACTTAAAATCTTAAATTTTAAATAGGTTGTATGTTAAATGTTGGATATAATTTAGTAATGTTTGTGTGTTTATAGAAGTCAGATGTAAATATGTTATGTATGCATGTTGCTCTGCTGTGTTCCCAGATCCATCTTCCCATTTAAAAGAATCCACTTCAATCTATTTAAATGTGTGATAGTATCTGTTTTTGTTTTAAAAAAATAATAATAATATATGTGTTTGTTTAATATAGATTAGAAAAAAATGAAATCAAACTAAGACAGAAGTTGTTGTCTCTGGAAATATTTGAAATATCAGAGCATGTTGATTTTAACCAAAATTCAAACTCTGTGAATTTGTAATTCAGTATTATAAACCAAAAGCATTTACTAAAACATGATTTTTAAATCAAAAATCAGGAATTTTAGGAATAGGATAAGGGTGCAGTTTGGATATTGACTGAAATGAGTTTTTGTTGAAAATCCTGGTGATCTTGGAATTGTGGAAGCTTGGGTTTCTTCGTGTTGATGGAGGAGAGTTAGGAGTTGCTTAGAAAAATGGGTATTTGTGATAAAATTCATCAGAGAGGATGCGACAGTGAAAATCTTTTTGGAACCCTAGTTTTGCTGAGTCAAGCCAAGTCAATAACCTCAACTCGTATAGTTGATCGAGTTCAACCGGAATCTGGGCTTGTGTAGTAGGCATGTAGAGGAAGTCAGCGCCGGAGTTGCATTACCCACGGTGGTCGAAGTTTGGAGGATGAGGTGATTGCAGTTGCGCTGGTAATGTCTGGTTAATTTCAGGCTTTAGGAAGCAGACGCTCGATTTTGATTATTGGGTGATGGTGGAGATTTGGTGATCGGAGAAGGATGTGGAACCAATTTCCGAGACGTCGCGATCGATGTTGATGATCACTGGCAGCCGGAGTCACCGTGCATATGCACGGTGTATATGTGTTCTGGTGGAAGTTTGGGTGTAGTAGGAAGGTCACGCGAGTTTCTCGAGTCGATTGAAGAAATGGCCGAAGTTTTTCCATGTTTGGCTCGAAGTAGGAAGTGGGTGAGTTACTTCATTTAGCTGTAGGGTTTTGACAGGGAAAGCTCGGGTTTCCTGATGGTTTTCTCGAAGCATTTTAGCAAGGGGTTGGGAAATTTTGGGTTTCAGGTTTAAGCCTGATCTGTCTTTAAAAATTTTTAAGTAAAGGTTTAAACCAGTTTTAAATCTAAATTCAAATCTGATTTGAATTTAAATCTATATCTCAGATTTGAAATTTAAGGAAGTTTTTAAATTAAATTGTTTAAATAATTTAATTGGTTAGAATATATATTAAAAGGATAGAATTTAAAAGTAAATTGATTTAAATTCTTAAATTCTTTTACAAAATTAGTATTTCTCCACCATATGATTTAAGAGTTGTAAATGGATTTTAAAGTTTGTTAAGGTTAAATTTTTATTCATTTTAAATCTCATATTTAAAATGGAATTTAAAGGAAATTTGAAAGTTAAATGTTTCAAATATGTTTGAATGATAAATATCATTAATAAGGAAATGTTTTCTTAAGACTTAATGATTTGTGAGGAAATTAATGAATAATTAATTTAATTGATTAATTAATCATTTGGATTAATTAAATAGGTAATTAATGGTTTAAACAAATCAATTTATGACTAAAGAATAATTAATTAGGAATAATTAAATTATAATTAAGGATTATAAATTAGAGTATTAATGAATGGTTAAGAATTAATTAATAGAGTAATTAAATAATAATTAAGTTATGGTTAACACTTAATTAATTAAGTAATTAGAGATTAATAAATTGGTTATTAAGATTTATTAATTTGAAATTAATAATAATTAATATAAGTTAATTACTTAAGGAAAGTAATTAAATAATTGTTAATGAAGGTCATTAACTATGGATTATTAAGTAATTAATTTATGTAATTAATTTTAATAATTAATTAGATTAATTAATTTAAAGATAATCAATTATAGAATTTGTTTTAAATGAATTACTTAATGGAAGTAATTAAGAATTAATTACTTATTGTAATTAATTGAAGTTAATTTGATTTAGTTTAAGTTAATTAATTGAGTTTAATTAATTTAGAATAATCAAGAGTTGATTTGATAAATAATTACTTAATGTAATTATTAAGGTAAGATTATTTAAGGAAGTAAATAATTGATAATTACTGGAAGTAATTAGTTGAATGGTGATTGTATTAATGGAAGTAATTTGAGTTTAATTACTTGGAAATTAATCAAGGGATTAATTAAGAAATTAATTAAGGAGAATTAATTTAGTAAATGAAAGTAATTAAGGGTAGTTAATTACTGATTTAAGATTAATCAAGGTGATTAATAAATGTTGTTTAATTTAAAGTTAATTACTTAATGTAATTAATTTAATTTAAGTAATTAATAATTAATTTGTAATTAAGGATCATTAATTAATAAAATTAATGATGTAATTAAGATTGATTAATTAAGTATAATTAATAAATGAAGTGATTAATTAATGTAATTAATTAAGGTTTAATATAATTAATTATAGTGATTAATTTAATTAATTATAGTTAATTAATTAATGAAGTAATTAAAGGTTAATTACTATAAGTGGTTAAGGTTAATTAATTTAAGTAATTAATTAAGGATAAATAACTTGAAGGTAATTAAAAGATAATTAATCAAAGATGATTAATTGAAAAAGGTAATTAGAGGATAATTAATTAATTTGTAATTAATTAATGTTTAAGTAAGAAGGATTTATAAAATAAAAGTAATTAATTTAATTAACTTTAAATTAATTAGAGATGATATAGATCATTACTTATGGATGGATGATAATACTGAATGCTTTGCATTTGATTGATATCTCTGATGAGATATATGCTATGTGATATGGATGTTTAGTTGAATTGTGATAATGGATTATCTGATGATATTGATAATGTTGATTATCTATTGTGAATTATCTTTCTAAGTGTATAAAGATAATTGAATTAAATTGTTTTAACCTTTAAAACAACTTGGCCTTAAAAGATACGTTTTGGATTTCGATGAGACCGGGATCGGGTTTCCGTATACCGGATTTCCAGGTCTGGAGACCCGAATACCACATCGATCCAAATTAACGATAGGTCGTGAATCTCAAGTGAAGATGAAGATTCAGAGTGCAAGGGTTATTGTCGTTAACTCTGAGGGTGATTCCAAAACGAGTGTAACGAGATAATGCCTTCGGTTTCGTTCGAACCCGGAACGAACTTGTATGGATTGAATGCTTTCAGCACATCGTCAGGTGGACGATGAGCATTCTAAGATAGATGTGTTCTTTTCTAAGGTAATCGTGACCTCAAGCCTCACAAACCGGGAATGGCTAAAACAGGGGAGGTGCAGCAAGGTTAGTGGGTAGCACCCAAGTAGGACAAGATTACCTCTGTCTAGATGTCCCTTTCTATTTTCGACTTAGTGTGTGCGGTTGAATCATGACAACCGTGGGGTATCTTGTGCGGGAATTATCCAGTAAGGGATGTTCCGGCCTTGTGTTGCAGGGGATTGGGAGTGATCCTCGGTACGGTGATCTAGGCCACGTACTGTGACGGGCGGTACCCCGGTAGCCCTGCCATTGATGGAATCCAAACTCCAATAAGTGCCGTACGTTTTAGTTGTGCCCAACTATGTTGGAACGTGAGATGTAAGCATTCCAGCTATTTCATATTTATTTGAAAACCCTAGACCTATTATAATACAATCGAATTTCCTATCAAATGATTTGGTTAGCGTAAGGTAAAAACTTACCCATATTTATTGGTGGGGAGTCTTACGTGATACCTTTTCTTACAAAAGGTTTTGAAGTTAAACAAGTTTAACCTGTTACTCACACCAGACCCATGTCTGACCCAAGTTGTTTATTTCTGTTTTATAAACTCTTGGGTACTTAAATTTTTACGAGTAGCCAAGGGATTCAGGTTTAGCTTTGACGAGTAATCTGGAGGAGCAATGGAGCAGGAGGCTTCGGCGTTGTAGATATAGATAGTAGTTTTCCGCTGTGTTGATCTTTGTATTGATCTGTATTGTGTTGAGATGTAATAACTAGACAGATGTTTATAACTGTCTAGTATGTGATGTGTAATCTGTGTAACTCTGATAGATGATGTATATGATACTATGTAATATTTATGTGATATATTATATTTCGTTTCGTTTCCGCTGTGAGTATCTGTTGTTGTTTTCTTTTCTCTTCTTCTCTTTTCTATTTCTCACCCCTTTCTTTCTTACTGTCGATGCGATTTTCCGGGAGTGGAAAGCCGGGTCGTCACAAAAAGAGTATGTCTGGACTGCATTTGCATTGTAGACCTAACAAAGTAGATCCTTTGTAGGCATCAAAAGGGCTTGGTGTTTGGAGTGGGGTATTCGTATGTCCAGTACTTGCAAGTAAGGTTAAGGATAGTCGCATGCGGATATTGGCCAGCATCAAGACCAAGAGCGAGTTCGGGAAAGACTAGAGTTAAACAAACAGTCCAATAATACTTTCACTATCGAGACATTGGATGGAGGGGCACCGCCAATTGGATGTTAGATTGTTTGCAGTAGGGCACGGCCACTTAACTCTTTAGAAGTCTTTCGATTAGTTGAGAGGTGGCTGCATGGGGCCATAGCCACGAAGAGAAAGGGACAGACCAACTAGAATATCTGTATTGTAAGCCGAATGAAGAAATCCTTTACAGACATAGAAAATCCCCGATTGAGTTCCATACAAGGTAAACCTTGTTGGCGGGACTCAGATAGTAGACAGAACGATTACGTAGTCCTCAACGTACGCACTGGGTAGTACATTGTGGATGTCTGAGCACTGGTATAGATTAGTGCGGATGCAATTTACGTTTTCATAGTAAGTAGTGGAGCATCTGTATTGTAGGTCTTACGAAGCGGTCCTTTACAGATGTAGTTACGGAATTCTCTCGAAGCTAGACGTTGGAGTCCTTTTCGAGAAGGATACAGAAGGTACCATGGGTGGTGCCTAGGACCAATATGGTCATTGGGCATATAGCTATATATATATGTATATATTAGTTATTAGGTTTTTATCTACTATGGAGTAGATGGGCACGGTTCACGAGCAGAGGTGAGAGTATTGTAACCTAATGAACCTAATATAAGAATAAATGGAAATAAAACGGTATATGTAGAATTAAGCCTAAAAGTATATAACTTATCCATTCACCAGGACTTTTGTTCTGACCCCCTCCTCATAACATCCTACAGGTTAGGTAGATGGAAGAGACTTCTCAGCTTTGCGACACTTGCTTAGAAAGTGTTATTATTTGGGTGAGTATTTACTTACTATTATATTTTAGTCAATTTTGCTATGAGATAATTAATTGAGCTCAGATATATTTATCTTTGCCTATTTGCAGGATACCAGATACCCAACTCGGGTTTTAGTGGGCTTGGTTTTTAGCATTCTTGTGAAGAATCCGGACCGTTGGAATTCGGGTTGTCACATAAGGTCCTTTAGCCTTACACTTTTACTGTAACTGTATTTTATTACCATGGTAATAAAAAGTGGATGACCCGCTATAAAACCAGCTGGTTTTTCCAAAAAGAATTTCTTTAAAGTCTATTATTTTATTAATGATTGTTTAAAGTATTATTTTACTAATGTTGTTTAGAGATAAGTAATTGTTTCCTTAAAGGTGTTTTTAAATAATAAAGTATTTTATAAAAAGGTATTTTAAAATAATATAACTATTTATTTAAAAGGAATCATTTTAAATGGAAAAGGATTATATAAAAGTTGTTATTTAATAACAGGATTTATTAAAAGAGTTTATAAATTTGAAAGAGATCTTGGAACTGGAAGAGAAGTTTGGGTTTTAAATGGTTTTAGGGATTAAAAGGGGAAGTTTTATAAATGGGTTATTGGAGATTTATAAAGAAGTTTTATAAATAGATTTGGACGTTTATAAAGTAGTTTTATAAATAGATTTGGAGGTTTATAAAGTAGTTTTATAAATAGATTTGGAGGTTTATAAAGTAGTTTTATAAATAGATTTGGAGATTTATAAAGAAGATATTTATAAAATATAGGAGATTTATAAAAAGAAATAGTATTTTGGATTATTGTTATCTCTGTTTTAAATGACATTGGGTTTTGATCTATTTAATATGATTTTGAAATAAGAAATCTTTCTTAAATGTTTTGTAATTATACTTATACCATTCTATAAGTATATAGAAAGTTTTTCCAAGTTTAAAGTGAAATGGTTTGTGAATATACTTAATTATACTGATGAGATAAGTATATGAATATTTTAATAAATATTTAAATGGTGATTTCAAATTAATGAAAGATTACTTTAAGTGGCTTAGTGGTTTCTATGGGAAATGTAACCTCTGATTTAAATGTTTGTTTTAATTGATAGTTAAAGAACCGACTATCAACAACTTGGCCTAAAATAAACAATCCTTCTTAATTTTGGTGGTATGAAAGTAT
The DNA here is from genome assembly GCA_030737815.1 of Allium fistulosum. Taxonomy (NCBI): domain Eukaryota; kingdom Viridiplantae; phylum Streptophyta; class Magnoliopsida; order Asparagales; family Amaryllidaceae; genus Allium; species Allium fistulosum. The sequence continues at coordinate 1,001,160,784 of CM060902.1, read as the reverse complement.
TCTTTCCCTACTTAACATGAAGCATATAACTCTGGAAATATCTAGGCGAAACATGGGGATTATATGGTACAATTACCATCGATGGTGTTATATTGTATGTATAAACTCGTTTTGCTCTCTTAGGACAAATGATAAGGAAATCCGTCAGCATAAACGGTTAGGAGGTGATCTCCACTCTTATGTATTGTTTGATTATTTCTAAAGAACTGGAGTTGAGTTTACCAAAATTAACGATTTGGTTTTGGGGCGACCGGTAAGCAGGAAGAGTGTACTTATATGAGATGACTCTATACCATAACCACTCCAAAACTATATGTACGTTCTACTTTTGGAAGAGGATTGAGATGATGGAATCAAGCTATTGAAGTGCAAGGGCTACTTGCTACTAATCCTGATGGTGATTCCAAAATGGATGTAGTAGAAGGTGGTGCCCTCTATTCTTTCATATCCTGAACAACTTGTATGGATGAATGCTAGCTTGCATTGATGCCTGGAGGGCAGTGTTAACATTTAAGTGGGAATTTCTAAGAGGAAAAGGTAAAGCGTGACCTCAACAAGCCTCGCAACCCGATAATGTCTAGAACAGGGGATGCAACAGAGCTATAGGGTTAGCTACCATTAGGAGCATCATTTCTCTATCTAGATCGGGCTTTTTGGATATGGTATGCGTGCAACCATTGAGGGTACGTCACCTCGGTATCGAGGGATGATGTAATCCGGCTTGTCATGTCAAAGGGGTAGGCTGGCTCTATATTGGCGGGGGTCCATGTGTCACGCTCAAGTACATTTTTCTAGAGGTGTACATTCGAAAGGTAGTCCCTTACCTTGCCATGTTGGAATCCATTTCCTTATATGTGCCTATACAGACTTAGTTGTGCCTAACTGTGTTGAAATGTGAGATGCAAGTATTTCAGCTATTTTATATATTTATTTTAAAACCCTAGACATTATTATAATATCATTGGATTTTATAATAAAAATGGTTTAGGTATAGTAAGACAAAAGCCCATCCGCGTCTAAGTGCGGCGTAGTCTTACAAGATACCTTTATTTTGAATGATTTTATAAAACATTAAGAATCCATTTGATTGTGTTTCTCACGCTGGTTTTACCAAACTAATCCGGGCGTTACTTTTTTTATAATGCTCGGGTCAGCCTGAACATATCTTCCAAATTTAGCTGGATGCGTTGGAGCTTCCAGGAGATGAGTTGGATTCTCCAAGAAGTATTCACGTATCATATTCTTCCGTTGTTTTGCTGTTCTTGATTTCTATTTGTATTTATCAACGGTTGTAAGGACGGGCTGTTATAACTATCAAAGCTGAAAATAGGTTAGTGTACTCTAAAGTTGTGTATAACAAAGATAATTTCTTTTTGTAAAGATCTTGTGTATATTATACATTTCTCGTCATGATGTTGAAATTATGTTCTGTCTTTTCTTTCTTACACCCCAACAATTTGTCTTTTTGGCACCTGGATACTCAACACATGAATACTATTGGTGTTGACTTCTAAGGGTCGAAAAGGTTGGTCATTGCAAAGTGGTATCGGAGCTTAGGTTGAGCAAACGCTTAGGCCTTAGTAGGTAAACTCATCTGAGAATGGATAAGTTACACCCTAGAATGAGTTGAGTGTGTATATATAAGAGCCTGTATTTATTAGTGATACAAAATGTTTTATATTGTGTTGTTCGATCTATTGAGTAGGTTATGAATTCTGATCGATGCATCTGGCCACCATTATCGATAGGGACTCTGAAACACTTGAAAGGTTAATCTACATAATATTGTTTTAAAATTGGTAAATTGAATAATTTTACCTAGGAATATATTTTATGTATATAATAGATGATTTTCAAAAATAAATATAGTTATTTTTGATGTGATTGGTTGTTAGGAAAGATAGTATTCCATTATTATCATTTAGGGTTTTATTAGTAATGCCCTACAGTTCTTAGCACTGACTATTATCTGTTGATCTATCTGTAATTTTCCTTTAAAAAAGTATGGGTTGGGTAGATGGAAATTTTGAGAACGTTGAAATGAACACCTTGTGAATTAAGTTTCACAATTTGACTATAAGGCGTTCGTTGATAATGTTGGGTTAAAATTTGGTTTTGATAAAAGTTGTTTATTAAAAGAATTTTAGATGTTTTGAAATAAATATCTAGAAATGATTTTATATAATAGTTGATTTTATAAAATTAGGTTTTAATAAATGTTGTTTTGATTATAAAGGAAGCTAGAATATTTTTAGAAATAAATATTTGAGAAATGATTTTGTTTTAAAAAGGAGTGGTTTTATAAATTTGGTTTATAAATGTGTTTACAAATAAAAGGATTTTTGAAGAATTTAAATCGCAGTGCTTTTGGAAAATTATTTTTGAGGTTTTGGGAAAATATATAATAGTATTAATTAAAAGTATTTATGAGTAGAAATTTTTCTAAGGGATTTTTAAGGAAATAGAAAGCACCGAACTCACTTTTATCGCTGGAAAATAATTCCAATGATGACTATAACATCACTGGTGTTCATTTTTAAGTTTCTAAGTGGGGAATTGCTACCATTAGGAATTTGCTATAGAATTGTTTTGATAAAATAGAATTTTATTTGATTTACAAAAGGAAAAATGTATATTATCATTTGAAATGATTTTGGAAATAACACTAATAGTTTACTTAAAAGTATTTTTAAGTATAAATATTTTTGAAAAGAAATTTTTAAGGAAAAGTGTATTTTGTTTGGATTGGTTTGGGAAACGAGTCTCGATTTGTTTTCTGATAATCTGAATAATCTTCTAAGTGACGATCGGATGTTTGCTGATGCGAACGTTATAATGCACTTAGTAAATTATTCTCTTTGTCAATGTACAACCGAGATGAGATCGAATCAGAACGAATCCAAAGCAAATTGGAAATTGATTTTTTTCTTTTAAACTATTTATTTAGAACTATATATAGTGCTGTTTCAAAATAGGTTTGGAAAAGAAGAAAAATGTTTTTAAGTTAACTAGTTCGAGTGGCTCGAAAATAACTAAAAATGAAAAAGAGATGTGTTTAGATGGTAAACGCTTCTCTTGAGTATTACCCTTTTTAGTAAGGAGATGTGTAATACTATTTGGTAGTGCCCCGTTCCTTGGTATCATTTTGGAGTTACTCGGGATATATGTATGTGTATGTGTTATGTGGATTAAATATATTGACAATTTCAAAAGGTGTTTTGAATAAAACCCGGGTGTTTAATTCTCAAGTAGAATTCAAAATAAAAAGCTGAATCAAATTGTTGTATTTACCCACTAGGTGTAATAGGATATTATTCAAGTTTTTAACTTAAGTTGTGTTTTACGAAAATGTTTTAAAAGTAATTTTGGGATGTAAATTGAAATAAATATTTTATATATACTCTCAGGATTAGGAAGAGTATTATTAGGTTAAATGAAGAGAAGTAAATTTTTGAAGTGTTTTTCAAATAAAAGAGTGTCTTTTAAAATGGTTATTTTGGGATTTAGTCTAATTTTCGTTATATTTTCCGTCCTGGGAATTTTCGGTGACTAAATTCTTTTTAGGGGGGTATGTAATGACCCATAAATTTTGAGTCTTCAAATTTGAAATTCTAATTTATTTAAATATTTGGATTTAAATTTCAATATAATAAAATAAATGTCCTAAATAACTACCCAATTTTTGTTGACATATTTTTAGTTTAATTTATACAATTTTTCCATAATTTTTAATTTGGAAAATAATTAAAATTTTCATTTGACATATTTTATGACAAACGCTGGCATTTTGAAGCGTCATAGAATTAGATAACATGTCTATTTTATTATTGTTTGGGGATCGTATCACATTGTTATGCATGATGTATTTTAATTTTTTTCATTCGCGACTCGTATGCGAACAGAATATTATGTAGCGACGTACCTCAAAACTTTTAAAATAAAAATTAAATCAAGTCAGATACAATTGCTTTTTCCTTCCTGTCTTGCCTGTTCTTTGCTAAACAATTTGGTGGCTTTGCATTAAATGCTTGTCCTTGTTCCTTGGTCTTGAAATAATTTATGTTCAATTTTTATACAAGGACACGCTCATTTTACTTTCATTTTTTAATATTTCATTCCTCTTCTCTGTAATGAAACAAAACAAAGACATATTTTTCCTTCTCTCTCTTTCCTTTTTCATTCACAAAATTTATATTTTGATGAACCCTTGTTCACTTGTGTGTGTATACGTTCCTATGAGGGAATGAGCGTGTGTGTGGCTGTGTGTGTGTCAGTGAAGGTGGGGAGGTGTTGTTTCATGGGTAGTTATTTGCATAGGGAGGCGTTGCTGCATGGAGAGGCATGTGGCATCATGGAGGAGAAGTGCGGGCACATGAAGGTGGTGATGAGTAGGAGGATGGGCGTTGGTAGGTGGATCTCGAAGGTCAGTGGACAAGGTGGTGAAACTAGGGGTGAGGGAAGCTCGGTCTCAGGTGGTGAAGTCGGAGTAGGTGTTGGAAGGCGTGAAGGAGGAGAGTCATGCATGAAGTAACAGGTAGAAATTATGGAGGGAGGGAAGTACTATTCATTATACATGTATTTGCATTTAAGTCCTTTGAAATGTGTGCTTTTGCACGTGTGTATGGGGTGGGAGTTAGTGGAACAGGTCTCGGGTTTGAATGTGTAATCTTGGGCCTTGGGCTTCTATTTGGGGTGAGGAAATATTATAGTTTAGTTATCTATTTAAATTATATAAATAATGTTATTAGTCCAAAATGTGTTAACTCGCTTATTTTAAATCCGATCGACCTGTGGATTTTTTCTTTGTATTCGTATTGACGAGTACAGTGTTTTAGTATAAATTGTTGTTAGCTTCAGTGTAGTATAAATTAATGATAAATTTATACTGCCTGATAATAATTACGTTTTGGATAATAATGTAGTTTAATTAATTTTACTTAACGGGTGTTATCTATTTGACCAAATAAACACCTTTATGTTAAAGTAATTTCAATAGAATAATTTTGGACACCTATTTAGTGGAATAACACACCATTCCACTAACTAAACTAATTGGACACCTATTTAGTAGAATAAATCACCGTTTTGCTATCATTAAATGGATATATTGAATTTAAACATCTATTAAGCAAAAATAAACCTCGTTCTGCTATTACATTAATGTGGCACTTATTTACATTCCAATTGATTAATATTGATTTAGTATTGTGTTAACAATTGATTGTTAATAATGGTTTGATTTACATAAATGCCTGCTCATGTTTTTCTTGGTGTTAATATTAAAATAGTAGTGTTACTTAATGAGTAGTTTGAGAAAGACAGGTTACCGTTGGTGTTCTTTGGAGCTCGAGAAGACGAGATAGATGTTTAACCTATTATAGTATTCTTATTTTTGCTACATCACTATTGTATATATTAGATTTGTAAGGACAGATTGTTATAACTATCCAAGCCATGATAGTATATAGGTTTTGTAACTCCAAATTTTTTGTATAAGAGTAACCCTTTGTACTATTCTTTTGATATTATATATTACCGTTCTGCTAGTGAGATTCTAATATTGTGTTCTCGTTTTTCTTGTTCTCTTTTCGTTTTGTTTCAGCCTAACAATTTGTCCTTTCAGCACTTAGATGCTTGGTACATGAACACCATAAATGCATTAGTGTCTACATTTAGGGGTCGAGAAGGCGGATCATTACCCTTGGTATCAGAGCTGAAGGTTAAGCGAGAACCTTGGCTTTGGTAGGGTATGACTCATTACAGGATAGGGTAATGGAATGTCCTAACACGATTCGAGTGCATTATACATAAATGAGCGTATTTGTAATTTTTATAAATGTATACCTTAATGGTAATTATAACTATGAAAATTAAAGATATTATATAAAGTAAAATATGTAAGTGAATTGGTAATTAGTTTAGTCATGCTCGGCCAGTTTATGGGCATTGACTTTCATTAGTTGATTGTTGATTTGTGCTTGACTAGTTTATGAGTATTTTTACATTTTTACTACATGGGTTAGGTAAACAGTATTTATGGGTGCATTGAAACGAACAACTTATTAATTAAGTTCCATAATTTGACTATAAGGCATTCGACGATAATGTTGGGCTAGAAGTTAACTCTTATAAAAGTTAATTTTACTAAAAGATGTTTATTTTAGTCTAAAGGAGAGATAAGTTATTTTGGAACAAACATTTGTGAAAATATTTTATATAAGAAAGTAATTTTATATAAGTATGGTTTATAAAACATGATTTATAAACAAGAAAGATTTAACTGATATTTTAAGAACTTAAATCCCGGTATTTTTGAAAATGTTTTTCAAGATTTTGGGGAAAATAAGTATTATTTGAAAGTAAGTACTGGGGAAATTGGTTTATAAAATTAAGGTCATGGTACTTGGTAATATTTACGAAGTATTTAATACCGTTTTGAAATGATTTTGGTTATGTCCAAAAGGCATGAATTGGATGTAGTGGACTCATTCTTGTCGCTTGAAAACAATTCTGGTGATCACTTCAATATCATCGACATTCATTTTCAGGTTTCTTAGTGTGGGGATGCTACAGGGTTGTTTTAGTAAAATGGATTCTGATTTGATTATGAAAGTGTGGTTTTTTATGCAAAAGATATGTGTGTATATTATTATTTCAAAGCGATTTGAAATAAAACTCGGTGTTTATTTCTAAAGTTTTTCTTTGCAAAGAAATTTTATATGAACTTTTTATGTAGAAAAGTCCTTTATGTATGCTATATAGGGTGCCCAAGTGGTAGTGGCATAGCCCGGAATAAATATTGGAACTTTTCATGTTTTCACTTTTTTGGGTAAAGTGCGTTTAACAAATTATTGAAATTTGTTAAGTTATAATTTATGGACACGTGTAGCCTATGCATTTTGATTGTATGGTATGTGCATCATGTTATGATACATTGTTTGGTAGTTTTCATTTGTTAAAATAAAATGGGATTTTCGACGATTTTGAATAGTCAAAAACTTCTGACTAGTATTGAATTTAAAACCAACTATTTTGTAAAGATATAAAAGTTGAGTTTTTATAACACTTAAAACAAGTTTTAAATTTGTTGAACATCTTTGATGAAGTAAATTGAATTTGATGTTTTATGTATACACTTAGGATGTCATAGAGTATTATACAAGTATGAACTTTAAGTTATAACCGTTTATAAACTTGAAGTTATGTTTTATGAAATGATTCATAAATGATTTTAGTATTAATAAGACATACTATTTGGATAAAAGAATATGTTAAAAGATATTGGTATAGTTAAGAAACCAATAGGATATGCAAGTAAGTTGTACATAAATCGTTTTATTCGCATGACTGTTCTTGATCCAGTATTCGAGTACATGATTTTCAGGTGGTTTACACCAGTTCGAACAAGGATTTTTCACTAGATTCTTGACGACAGGCACTTGAAACTAATTCTTGATATGATCCCGAAATTTTATGCATTGTATATGGTTATGTAAGGAGAAAAAAGGTTTCTTGTCAAGGAACCAGATAGGAGTCCGCACTAGGTAAGTCAAGTGATCTATACTAGTTGGAAAGTAAAATTTATGCGATCGGGTAAGTGATCGGATTTGATATTGCGTAAGGATGGTCCATGTACATTGTACGGGCTTTAGTATATTTGCATACTATGTTTGTTGGCATATGAAGAGTTAAGACGATAAATCTTCGATTTGTTATGAGGTATTATCAATCGTCTACTAAGTAAAAACCCGATGCTGTTGAGCGTACAGTATGCTTAGTAGATTGTTTGTCATTCTTGTGCGTGAGAGGATTTTGAACTTGAGCAAACCAAGAGTTTTGTTTTATTATGATTGAATACTATTCGGTATTGCTATGTGATTGTTTCTTTTGTTGCTCGTGTTGGAATTTTGAGGATGAAATATTCTAAGTGGGGGAGAATGCAACAACCCGGAATTTCGGGCAATTCATATTTAAATATCTGGATTATTTAAATATTTGAATCTTGGATTAAATGTTATCAAAATGATTTAACCCTCTTTTAAATCATAAATAATGATGGTAAACTTGTTGTGGTAAAATGTTTACAAACAGTGAATTGAAAAAATATCGATAATGTAAACGAAAATCGTTTAATCGATAAACAGCATTTTAACCGTCAGAAGTTGTTCAGTTTTTTTTACATACACTTATTTGCTTAGTAAAATAATAAAACGAAGTAAAAACTTTTTAACAGTTATGTAAATAAACTTTTTAAATGATGTCATGAATGATATAATGGAAGATATTTAAGAAATGAGCTTTTATGGCAACTCTTAAGTGTTAAGTGTTATAAAGGAGAAGTGATGAGAGGTAAGCCTTACATGACATGAAGGGGTGGGGGGGGGGTGAGAACAAGCTTATTCTACACCATTTTGAAGCCTATATAAGGAGAGGCACACCTTGTTAATAAATTACAAATTCACATAGCCTGAAATCAAATATGAGAAAAAATGGTGGAAGTGCTTTAGCATTAATTCACTAATTATTCTCAAACTTTTTCAAGTCTTAACCAAATCATCTCCAGTCTATTCTAAACTTTGCCTATAGGTCTAAAACATAATGGGAAGCATGATTAGCAACTAAAAAGTGGGAGAAGATGGGAGGAAGAGGGGGTTCAAAAGAGGGGCCATGAGCATGGGAGGAGGATGGGAGGTGTTGCCTTGGTTTGGAAGTGCTAAAGGTTGGATCATTAGGCTTTTGGTAATGGTGGGAGGTGGTTCTTGTTCTTGTGGCTTTGTGCTTGCTTTTGGCATGGATCTATATATATTGTTTGTATATATGTTGTGTTTATATTACAAAGTTAAAGTGACACTAACCAAGTAAATTTATAAACTTTGGACCCCTCTTGCTTTTGAAAGCAAATGATAATTTATACTGTATAACATCACTTATATTACCTCTTAAACATGTGAAGTGGCCTTGACTTGATGTTTAAATGGTTTTTTAACTTGTGTGTTAACTTGAAGTAAGTTTGAAAGTGTTTGAAGCAAGAATAGTCGTTATAAGTGCACTTCCAAATTCCTTATTTTCAGGGATTTTTATAAATAAATAGAAAGATATTCTTAAGGGTTTATTTCTATGGTTTTTAATTACCCTAATGATAGTACTTACGGTAAAATTTCAAGTCTTAAATCGTTAGTTTAAGTGGCTAAAACTAGTCACAAAGATCGTGTTTTTCAATGTTGTTCTTAACAAGGACTTTTAACAGCATTTATAAATGCTATAGTAAATCGCTTATGGTTTCAAGTGTTTAAAAATGATATGTAAGTTGGTATTTTTCTCTAATATTTTTAGAGATGTTATATAACCTATTTTGAATTATTTAAAAGTTGTTTTTAAGTTTAAATATATTTTTAATAATTATATATGTATTTTCAAAGTAAGGAGGTTTTATAACATAAACATGTTTTTCATCAAATTGTAAATTAGTTATTTTCAAGTAATATTAGATATTTAAAACCTATTTAGAAGTATTTTTAAAGTATATATAAGTTTTGAAAAAGTTAATTTACTAGGCTTAACAATAAAAGCCGACGAGGTAGACTTCTTTCTTTCTGAAGTTAAGATTTATATCGAGTAAGAATAAGGGCAATAAAGCTCTAATATATCGGGCTTCCTCCTGAACGAGGAATCGTTAAGATGGAATGTCAAAACGTGTTAATCTTGTTGTCTATTTACTTATTTAAAGGGTAATTAACTTTGCTTAACACTAAAAGCTGACGAGTAGGCTTATCTATTTGTGAGTGTTAAGATTGATCTCAAGTAGGGATCGAGCAATAGAGCTCTAACCTTTCGCCTTCCCTCTTGAATGAGGAATAGTTAAGTCGAGAATGTCAAAAACATGTTAATTATGTTACTTGTTTATGGAAATCATTAATACTATACTTAACACTATAAGACGATGAGTAAACTTGCCTATTTATGAGATGCAAGAATGAAGTGTCTAAGCAAGGCTTTGATGCAACCAATGCTCCAACTTACCTGGCTTCACTCTTGAATGAGGAATGGCTAATTTGAAATTTTGAAATGAGTTAAGTATATGAACATTGATTTGTATAAGCAATTGTTTTAACTAGATAATCGATTAGTCCACTATCGAACTTAACCAATTATTAACTTAGTTCTTTAAAAACAACGTTTTAAAGATAATACAAGTATGGAATGATTTTGGGTTTGTTATGACAATGTGTTAGTTACATTTGTCTTTAATCCTATTTGATTATACTTATGAATGTAAATAGATCTTTAAATGAATGTTTTAATGATAGGCATAAGAGAAATGGTTTTGGGTTTGCAGTGGTGATGTTTAAGTAACATTAGTCTTAAACCTTTTGAATGGACTTGTGAGAGTACTTAAATCCTTAAATGGATATTTTGAAAGAAATTATAAGTAAGTAATCTTTTGGAAAAAGATAGAAAAATAAAGGGTTCAAAGTAAGAACTCTTGTTAATGATTTGTGAATATACTTATACTCTTTGAGATAAGTATATAAATACTTTTTAAAGTATTGAAAAGAGCACAGATGAATAGTATAAATTGATAAATGATGTTTTATTAGATAAAAGAAGTTTAACTAGTAAAAGAGGTTTAATTAATAAAATATTAATTAAAAAAAATGGGATTAGAAGTCGCTTATGTGAATTAATCGTGCTTTGTATGACTTGATCGTGCTTTGTATGTTTACTTGTTTATGGAAAACATTTAGTCATATACTTAGCACTAAAAGCCAATGAAGTAGGCTTGTCTATCTATAGGAATTAAGACTGACGTTCTTATAGGGATATGAGCAATGGAGCTCTAACCTACTGGCTTCACTCTTGATCGAGGGATAGTGTGAGATGAAAACATCGGAAATGTGATAAGCATACGAGACTTGGTTTCCATATGTAATCGCTCTCGTTATCATTGAATGACTAAGTTCGTCGATTAAGCCTTGAAGAGACCAGATCGGTAAGTGTTTTACTTATTGAAAACCACTTCAAGACTGAGATACATGTTCAATCTCTTGGAAGTGATGCAGAATCCATATGTGGTTTCGAGATCTGCTAGAGGTGTGGGAATCCAAATGGGGATTCATGTTCTGTTCGAGTGATGAAGACTCATGTGGAAGATTCCGAACATAACCTCGGCATTGGAAATGATAGAAAATAAAGTAGGATGCATAGCCCGACGTATTCCTAACCCATGATGGGGTATATTGTAATGAGTCGGATTTTTCGCGTTCGAAAATCAACATCCGTACTTCACATTGTACTAGAATGCCGCTGATTCGACCGTTCAAATCCGATTCGCCGGAGCTTATAACAACATTAAGTATAATAACACAGCGGAAGAAAAAGAATATATCAATATATATAACATTGATACAATGACAGATATAGAAATCTGATACAATATGATACAACAGAATGATACAACAGATATCAATATACATCAGAGATATGATACAACAAATAGCAGCGGAAAGAAAATAGATAACACCAGCATCGGATATAATATCACCAATAGAATGCTCCAATCGATAGCTAGCGTAAAACAAGGTCAGTCGTCCAAGGACTGACTAGCTCCAGATAATCTACTCAACCTGAATATCTGAGAAACTCAACTCTAGACTGCCCATGTGGAAAATGGTGGGCACCCAGAGTTTAGAAAGGGAACAATAAACTCCAGATCAGTCATGGGACTGGTGTGAGCAACAAAAACAGTTTATCTTTAAAATAAACACAAAAGATCTTTAAACATTGAAACCCGCAATGCTTTTGGAGAATGAAACTACCATAAGGCCTCCCGCACACACACACAATGCAAACGCAGAATCGGAGGAGATTTCTCCTTATGATAGTCAAAGATGCTTACTACGCAAAACAAATCATTGGATATTATTATTAGTGCATAGTGCGGAAAACATTTCGAAAGTATAATATTAATCTTAGCCAGCATAGACATTTCGAACTATGCCTACTATAGCTACCATCTAAACAGTGGGGCGCCACCATAAGTAAATGGCAGGTTCTACAACTAATACCGTACAAGTTCCGTATTGGGAAATGGATTTCCAACAAATGGTCAGGCTAAGGAACTTCCTTTCCTACTGCCGAATGAGATCGCCTCTGGCTGGACGTCCCGAGATGCAAACTGCTCTCTGCCAACACAAGGCCGGGTTACCCTTGTAACTAGGTAACTCATGACTATGCCATCCCCCGGCCCTTTGGGACCTTTATCCGAGCGCTCGGTAACAACATCACACATAATAAATAAAGTGTGTCCACATGAGTAAGTATCTGGGCTCCATACCATGATACCACCCCTTTCCAGAAGGAAATGACATACCCTAAAGGGCACGAGCCTCATAACCTTGCCGCAACATTCCTGTTTCGACCATTTCTGGGTTGTGAGGCCCTGACAAAGTCTCGTCCACAAAGCTATGCTTTGGCACAAAGCCATGCTTTGGGTCAACAGATGATCAAAGTAATGATCACAAAGATAAATGATCAAACAAATGATCATATCACAGATGATCAAACAATGATCATCACACAGCAACACTCAGCATGTCACATCACCAAATTGGGAGTATATCGCTGATAACCTTCAACTACATAACCTCCGAGCTCGTACGTCTCAGAGAAGGGTGTTAAGCTAAGAGAATAAATTCTCCGCCACCAACAGAAATGTATTTGAAAGAAATCTGCTTTATAGCTCAAAATGTAATGTCAGACATGTAACCATATAAGTCTGTTCTGGGTTCGAACATAACCGAAGGCACTTCCGAAGAAGCCCTTGCAATCCGGGTATTCACAATCCCGATCGGACTTCCCATCACTTAGGAAATCTCTATACCGGGCACTACTCGGTGTTGAGACAATCGATAGGTTATCCTATCGTTTTCGCAAACACCCGGTCTTCAACACCGGTCTTCAAATGCTATCCATATACGTCGTGTCACTTATTCGGAATGGGTTATATGACACAAAGGTCCTCTCCCGGCTAAACCGAATAATGAGCGCAATATTTAAAAACATATGGATATTGGGATTTCATTTAAGTTGCAACTTAAACCCAAACTTTCTTTTTTAAAATGGTTTAACAAATTACCATTTTCAAATCTTTAAACAAAAAGATTCATTTTAACAACCTTCAATGGTTTAAACAATTTCCACACTTTAATCTTTTAAACAAAAGATTCATTCATATATTTTCCAAATTTAATTCCCATTTCAATTGATTAACTCGTTAAATCTTTAAAACAAAGATTTAACTTATAGCTTTCAAAACAATTCCATTTCAAATGGTTTAAACAAATCATCATTTTAAATCTGTTAAAAATAAACAGATTTAATTCATAGCTTTCAAAAAGAATTCATTCATAACTTAGAAAACCATTTTTTCAATTCAATCTTGAAATTCCTTTAACTAAATTGGAATTTCATTTCTTATATATGAAAGCTTTTATCATTTGAAAACAAACAGTTTTCATTTCGGAAAATCTAATTCATTTATACAAGTTAAAGTCTTTGGGTTAGATCCAAATTCTCAAAATTTTACTTTTAAATGGTTTAGATTCATACAAACACATTTATATCATCTTTAATCCCTAGTTTCAAATCATAGGATTCAATTTCAAACTTAAATTCAAATTTAAATCAAATTATTTAAATTTTCAAAACTCGATTAAGTTATTCAAAATAACTTTTATCTTTGATATTCCATTTCAAAAGCTTTTCATTTTAAACCAAAATTTACAATTTCAAAATCAATTGAAATTAAAATTTCAATTTTAAAAACATCAAATTTAAATTATCTGTGACTTAACCGATTTCCACGTGAAATCCTTATTTGTGTGTGTATAAGTGTGGTCCAGGGGTTTTACACACAATAGTGCAACGACATACAATCATCACAGATATGAATACAGAAATGTAGTTGATAAGCGGTATTAACTATCACGCTTGTCGTTCATTCACAGATCACAGATGTATATCACAGATAAGTAAGTTACAGATCACAACATAAATCAGGATGTATCACAAAGCATCATATATCAGGGATATCAAACAATCAAGTCATCCAATAGAATCTAAATATCCATAGGTAAGGTCAGTTAATTGTCTGATTAATTCAAATCAGATTAATTACTTATGAATAAACTACAAATCTTGGTTAATTAATCATTAATTAATTATAAACCATTTTAATTAATTAACCTTTAATCATTTATTAATTAAGTTTTAATAAATTAATTATCCTCAAATTAGTTACCTTAATTTATAAATCATATTTATTAATTAACCTTAAACCAATTACATAATTAATTAACCCCTTAATTGCTTTCATTAAGTAATTAACAATTTACAATTGATTATCTTAATTAATAAATCTGATTAATTATCAAATTTAATCACATCAATGTAATTACTTAAAAATTTCTAGTTAATTTTCTTCATTAACTAAAAACATTTCTTAAATTACTTTCTTAAGAAATTATCTTAGATTAATTCATTATTAATCATTTCCAATTATAAATTAATCTAAATTATTTATTTATAAATTAAATAAATCATTCTTTAATTATCTTATTAATTTAAATCATTTTATTATTAACTACAAACTTAAGAGTTAATTAACTTTACACTTAACTTAAATTAACTTCTTTATTAAAATAATTAAGAGTTTAAGAACATCGTTAAGCTTTGACTAAAATAATTAAAACTTAAATAAAATCTTAGCTTAACTGTTATACATTTTCTAAGTTCACAATGTTTTAAACAAATTTGTAGAAACCAAATTTACTCAACTTCTTCCTTATGAAGTAATACTGCAGATTGACACAAAAAAACCCGAGGCTTTCCTGTTAAAAACTCGAGTAGCACTTCGCATTAAACACTCAAATCACCCGAGTCCTCTGTAACTCTTCTTATCCTTCTTTTTTTATCTATAGTTTAAATTTAAACTAAGTATAAAAAGGCATCAGGTAACATACTTACGCATTCGAACTCGAATACTAACCCCTAGTTACTCGAGCACGATTCGAGACGAAGGTCCCCAACGACACTGACACATCTCACCGCGCCGTACACGTGCACGGCGGCGCGTCCAAGCTCTGACGAACTCCAATGCTTCAGGCAAATCACAAATCTCATGAATACTAGGAAACTAAACTCGAATGGCCTCCAAAATTTCGAATTCGAAATATAGCAGTTCGAACGAAAAACTGCAAACATCACCATTGACTAAATCACCTCGCCACTGTCGCACTGACCACCGGAGGCGCTCGAACTTCGGCCACACTACGACAACGCGCCAAGCCACCTTCCACCGGACAATCGAGCAACTCGATCACGTAAAGAGGACGAACACACCATTGTTACAGACATGTTCAAAACTCCAACTAAAACCCTAAATCAATTTCGTTCCTTTAATTTATACAATAGAAAAATTCTTTGATAATTTTCTCAAGATCTATGATGTTAATACAAGCTTCAGTTCAAGTTTTAACATTTTAAATTTGATTGATAACCTGAAATTTGCAAAAATGAAATTTTTGTTTATATACAAACCGCACCTTAAATACAAATCTAAAAATCTTCATTTTCGTTTTAAAAATCATAAATCTCACTAAGCATTCAAGTTATAAACTTGAATTAGATTTTTAAAATAATTGAATTTATCAGTTTCTTGCTTGATTTCCTATAAACATAGCTTACAGTAAAAATATTCCACTGATCATGTTTTAATCTGTTTCCGAAAATCTTGTTTGATGTTTTAACACCTTGTTTGATTAAAAAAAATGACAACTTTACAATGATTCAGTTGCAAACAAACTTAAATTGAATGATAATCAACCCTGAACAATATGCAGAGTAACATATTTCTATATATAGGATCATATCCAAAGAAAGAAAGAAAAACAAATGCAAACTATACTGTTAATGTAACATGCACTATTTTTTATTAACTTAAACTTTTATAAATCCTTGTTTACTCATAGGTGAAAACAAAGAAGTCTGGAAAAAAAAAACAAAGTTGCTCACAGTAATGTATACACAGAGATATACATACACCTGTATGCACATAAACATATAGACAAGCAAGCAATTTCACAGCACATCTCAAGCATTAACCATATTTAAACCAACTATAACATAATCCAAATTGTGGTATAGATAATTTGCTCACCTGAGAGAAGAAAGAAGAACAGAACTTCTACGAACAGGCTTGAAAATTTGCAAAGTTGAAATCTTTTTTCTTGATTCTCTGACTTGATTTGATTTAATTGCTGTTCAAGTTGAAGTTTGATTTGTTTGAGTTTAATGATATTTGCTTCAGTATATTTTTTCTCTTCTTTAGCTTGGAATGGACGAAGCAAAATAAATGGAGAAGTTGATATATGGAAAGAAGCTTACAGGTGATATAATGTATTGTTTAACTGAGATGAGATTGTGATGATATTTGTTTGTACAACAATGTACATTTTGTACAAAAATTGAACAGAGATTTTTTATTTGCTTTGGGGCTGATATACACGGCATTTAATGCTAAGTACTTTATATCCTTTATATGTCTACTTGTTTTGTATTTAAATAATTTGTTTACTCAGCCTACATACTTAGTTTATTTTCAAGTTTACACACATATCCTTATACTTGTTTCTTCTTCTTATCTCGGCTGATATGATAATATGGTGGCTGAAATGATTTTAAACATAATGACCTTTGTTTGCTGTTGACTTAGGCTGATATCTTACTTTTGTGGCTTGCATTAATTATCTTGGTAATTTATGTCTTCCTTTGCCTTTTGTATTCGATTTTGCAAGTGTACTTGTTCATATTCACCCAATTCCCTACGTACATACTTGTATACATATATACTTTTGCAAGCTACCAGACATTTATATATATTTGTTTTGTTCATATTTGAGTGTTTTTATTCTTTTCCTTTGTTTTATGCATTGTCTTATTACTTTGCAATACTTGATAACTTTGGCTGTACAATATGAGATAGTTTGATGTGCTTCTTTAACAAGCTTCTATTCCTTATATATATATATATTTGTATTTCTTCTTTTGTTCAAATGTATATGTTTGTATATATATGGTTTTTTTTCTTTGTAATACTACTACATAATATAAACAATCTCTATTTTAATTTGTTGTTAGATTTTAGTCAAGTGTTACTTTTATTTTTATAGTTCATCTTTTATTTATTTATCTCTATTTATAACTCAAATATTTATTTTCATTTATTTCTATTTTTAACTTAACCATCAATTCTAAAATTAAAATTATTTATTCTCATACTTGTGTTCAATATTTATATTGTTATAATTTATTTTCAAACCATTTATTTACAATTTAAATTCAAATCAAATATATACATATATACTCAATTTTACTAATATATGCTCGTATACATATATATTCACATATATACATATATGTACAATATTTTTAAATTTAAATGATTTATACCAAATTTATTCGAGTTCGGGGAAACTCGCATCTATTTATCCATTAATTTAACAATTTTAATTCAAAAATTAAATTAATTATCAATTTAAATTTATATAAAATTCGGGATCGTTACATATATCAACTCTATATCTAGAGATACTTATCGATTGTTGGCCGACGGGAGTTGATGGTACTTGGTTCCATGTGGTTCGGGACTGCTCGTTCGTGCGTGGACTAGTTATGTTTACCTTAATGGTATATTTAATCTAGAGATATATGACGCTCCGAGGTACTTTCTGACCCTTGTCAAGAGGCCGGCCTCGGTTTATCTAGGGACGTCTCTAACGAAAAATCCATTATGCGAACGTTCCTTATCGATTTTGATTGTACACTCTAATATGATATTGAATGTAACCGATGTAACCATTCCAGTTATGTTATAATATCTGTATTCTACACCCTTGAAATTTTCCAATATATCTTCTTATGCACTTATTGGATGGTGGTTCTTTCGAGGGGATAACCATTATGGAATTCCATGCAGTCTCAAAAGTACTATTATATGCTAGCTACATATTCCTTGAGCTTCTCATACCAGACTTATGTCTGACACGTGGTTTTTGTTTTCCCTAAATTCCTCATGTTCTCTTTTGAGTAATTTGAGAATGGTAGGTTTTCGTTGCTATTCTTTGGAGCTCAAGAAGATGAGCTGGATGTTTCACCTATTGTAGTATTCTTATTTCCACTACATTACTATTGTATATATCGGCATTTGTGAGGATGGGTTGTTATAATTGTCCAAGCTGATGATAGTACTTAGGTTTTGTAACTCCAAAATTTCTATATCAGAGTAACCCTTTGTACTATTCTTTTGATAATACATATTACCATTCTTCTAGTGAGATTCTGATATTATATTCTCTTCTTTCTTGTTCTATTTTCTTTTTATTTCACCCTCGTCCTTCCGGCAATTGGATGCTCGACACACGAATACCGTGGATGTATTAGTGTCGACACTAGGGGTTGAGAGGGCGGATCATTACACATCCTATAGGTTTAGCTAACCCAAGGGGTATATCAACCCCATGTCTAAAGATGCTTATCGATGTTGCTAGCGGGAGTTATTGATACTTGGCATCATGTGTTCAGGCATGGGCTAGTTGTGTTTACCTTATGGTATATTTATCTAGAGATATTCGATGCGCAGAAGGTAGTTTTTGATCCTTATCATAGGGGGCGACTTTTACCAAGGAAACCTCCATGGAAATCCCTATGCAAACGTACCTTAGCTTTATTAGTTGTACTTCTAATATTGTTGTGTTGCAGGATGCAAGCAACATTGCTATATTCTGATTTATATTCTATACCCTATACATTATCTATTATGTCATCTTATATACTTATTAGATGGGTTTGGTTCTTTTGAGGGGATAACCGTTACAGTGATTCAAATTGACTCAAAAGTACTGTTATATGTTGGCCGCATATTTTTTAACTTTCTTAAACCAGACTTTTGTATGACTTATGGTTTTATATATCCCTTATTTCCATGAGTGCTCTTTCGAGTAGTCTGAGAAAAGCAGATTTTCATTGATATTCTTTGGAACTCGAAGAGACAAGATGGACTGCAACAACCCACTTTTCCATACAGTTTAAGCTGATAATAAAACACATATATCCAACCCAAATTGAATGGATAGGTGGATAGTTAGGGAAAAAGAAAGAGGAAGGAAGGAAGAAGAAAGAAGAGAGAGAAGATAAGAAGAAAACTAAACAACACAGAATCTCACAGCGGAACGAATAATCTATAATATACAACAAATCTTTACACAAAAAGCAAATTGTGATATACACACACACAAACATCAATCGGTGTATACTAACCTATTTCAGCCTGGACAGTTATAACAACCTGTCCTCACAATTGCTGATAAATACAAAAATGAATGCAGCGGAGAAATAACCATATACGTGAATACGTCTCTGGCCTCCATCTCGTCTCCCGAAGCTCCAAAGCATCCCAAGTAAATCTGTAATATGCTCGATTTGACCCGAGCATTATAATAAAATAACATCCGAGTCAGTCTGGAAAACCAGTGTAAGAACTGGATTTTTAAGTTTTTAAAAAACTTTGAAATCAAAAGTATCTCGTAAGACCACGCCGCACATAAACACGGATGGGTTTTTACCTTACGATAACCAAAATATTTCATATGAAATTCTCCGATATTACAATAGTGTCTAAGATACAAATACTTATTATTCTTAGCCGAAATTGTTACATTAATCAAATTCCAGCATTATAGGTATACAACTAAAACCATAAAGGCTCGTATTGGAGAATGGATTCGACACAATGACTGGGTTACTGGAGTATTGCTCATCACGCTGCATCTCTAGATAAAATAACATCGAGGTCGAACTTATCGACCCCTGCTAACACAGAACCGACTACCCCTTACTGGATGTACCGAATATGATCACCCCTCTATTAATTGGCCCTGAAGCATACAAATGAGAGATAATATCGAATCTAAATAGGAGTGATCATACCTTAACTGGGAGCGACCCACTTAGTCCTGCTGCATCTCCCATGTTTTAGTCATTCCCGGTTGATGAGGCTTGAGGCTACGTTTTACTTTTTATATAGCACTTCCCACTTGGAAAGCTAACACTGCCTTCTAGGCAATAATGCAATGCCAACATTCATCCATACAAGTTCATTTTGGGACTGAACGAAACGCTTGAGAGCTCCGTCTTCAATTCCATCATCTTCAAGATGTCTCCACTTCGAAACGCTTGAGTTAGATTGAAGTGGTTTTCGAATAACATATCCGATCCTAGTTACTTCGAAACAAAATTCGATAGTTTCTGGTAAACTAAACCCTGGTTCTTTAGGAAATAAACAGTCAAAGATAAGAGCGGAGATCACCTCCTAATCGTTAGTGGACGGATTTCCTTATCATTGTCCTAGGAGAACGAAACAAGATTTATACGCACAATACAACATCATCGGAGATGACTGTGCCATATAACCCATGTGTTTCTCCTAGATATTTCCAAAGTTATGTTTTGGTCTATATTTGATAGTCGGTTATTTAACTATCAACAAACACACATTCAAATCAGGGATTTAATTCCATAGGTAAAACAAACCTTGGTTAGGCACATAAGTACCCACTAGCCCCTTAATTAATCTTTTTACTAATTAAATTCACTTTGTAAATATTTGTATCAAAATTCTTTTACAAAGATATATATCCACACATCTCTATAATTCAATACCTGGAAAAATATCCATATACTTATCACAACAGTATAAGTATATTCACCAAACACTGAGGAAGATTTCCTTTTTATACAATTCTAAATTATTTATAAATTCCATTATAATTTCTAAAACCATTTATAACTATTTTATAAATCTTTGGAACCATTTATAAAACTCTTTTATACATTCCAAAAATCGTTTAGGACCCCTTTATAAATCCATAAATCCATTTATTAAATTTTCTTATAAATCTATAAACCCATCTCTAAAATCTTTTTATAAATACCTAAAACCATTTATAAAACCCTTTTCCACCTTAACAATCTTCCCTTAAGTTTCCAGACCGTATTAAAACTTCTCTTATAAACTCACATTTATTTATAAAACTCTATTTATAAATCTCCGAACATTTATAAATAAATTCTAATCATTTAGTTCAAAAAACTATTATATAATAATAATTATTAACAATAAATGTAACAAATAAATAATAATTGTTAACTTCAAAAGATCTTAAAAATAATATCTAATCATTTCAAAACATTATTAAATAAATAACAACAATAATAATAATTAATTTTTATAATGACTATTAATAATAATAATTAACTTCCAAATTACTATTAACAATCATTTTTATTAATCTTAAACCATATTAACTAATCAAATAATTAACTTTTCAAAGTAATAAAATATTAATAAATATCTTTAAAACAACATTAAATATAAATAAATAACTTTAAACCATATTAATTATAAATAAATAACTTTAAAACAATATTAATTATAAACAAATAATTTTGAAATAATATTAATTATAAATAAATAATTTAGAAAAAGATAGATAAAAAGGTTGGAATAAATGAGAAATTAAATCCTTTAAAACAAAATATTTCCAAAACCAAATTTTGGATTTAAAATCATTTCTTGTGTCAAAAACTCATTTCCAACTCAAATGGCAATTTATAGTATTTTTAGAATACCAATTTGAGGCCAATAGCTAGCAACGCTTAACCAATATCAATATTAATTTGCTATCACTACAGGGTTTGTGGTTGCTCATATAACAATGTCATAACCAATACGGTTAACTCAGGTTTGATATTCCATAATCATTCAACAAAAATATTATTGAGGAACATTTCAATAAATGGTGAGGAATCCCGTTGGATTCCTCCAACCTGTTTCCACCTGCATCACTACTCATATATATATCAACACATATATATGTAAATAAAATCAACAATGGTGAGAAATCATGTTGGATCCCTCCAACACGTCCCCTTGCATCACAAACAATATATAATTATATAATATATGGGTCTTCCACTACTATGCAGGTATATATAAAGGGTCATCCTCCAGGGATGAGAATAAATCCAAACCAACCGATAAAACAGTATCATCCAAACATCCAATCAACAAATTTTATTAACTATATAATATTACTGGTTAGCCAAAAAGGCGAGTTTAACTCACCGGAATTTCTATTATCACCGAGGAATTTCGATTAGGAACTTAAATCGAACGACATCCGATTTTAATCCAAATTTCAACCGTCTCCAAATTCATCCAAACTAGTTCCATTATTTTGTCACCATGAGCGCAACGCAAAAGTCCGTGCCTCGATTGGACCTCGTATGCAAAAGTTATTTAAATTCCAAGTTATCGATATTTTAAATTATAATATAATCAACTAATTACATTTAAAATTAACCTTATTTAAAACTAATCCCCCATTCTCTAATCATCTTCTTCCTGCTACTACCTGCTTCGAAAAACATTCCATGACCAAACCTTTGCCTCACCCATTCTCCCTCTTTGGTCGACGAACCACCTTACTGCCATTGCCATCGACTCCCTCTCCTCCACCTCTACCTCAACACCATCTCATTAAGCCCATCCCCCATCAGAAAATGTGACAATGGAAAACTTACCGGAGGTCGTGCGCTATCAGGACCAATAAAGCTCCACCGCGAGCCCTATAAACTCAGTCATAGGTGATACATACTGATCCAAACTCGAATACAACGTCGAAATAGCCGAACTCCTCCTCGATTTCAAGAATTCCAAGCCCTAGTTTATAACAGCTTCTGATCATGCTCTATAACTATTTCCCCCTCCAAACATCCCCCGAACCCATCAAACAAAGTAGCAAAATGAACCTATCATCTAAACAAACAAGATAAAATTAATCTCATGTTTTAGTTTTCTTAAAGATTTTTATTTTAAATTTTGAATTGGAGCCCTTTTGTTTTTAACTTATTGGAAATGAATTTATAGAGGAGATGAAGAATGGCTTGGATGTGGGGTATGGTGAGGGAGGTATGGCGGCACAGTGAAAGGATATGGGGTTGATTGAAAGGGCATGGGATTAATTAATTCCAAAAATATTCAATTCTATGCAATCAAAAATCTCGAATCTTAAACAAGGCATGTCAGCTAGCGTTCTATATGTAATACCCCTATTTCGAACATAATGGAACTAGTTTCAAGGTCTATTTCGATCATACGCAGAAGATAGCTTTTCAAACCCAGTTATAATATAAATTTGTGAAATTAATTTAAATGCGTTCCAAACTCGTACGGTCACACGATACATCCAATTGCCACGAAATTTATTAATGTATAATAACTCATTATTAAGGATCAAATGAAACTGGTTTCATCGAAATTCGAGACAGTGCCCCGAAAGGCTATTTTTACACATTGATTAAAACGAATTATTAACCACTTTTAAATCTAAATTACAAGTTTACTATCTTTATTCTTATTTAAATAGAATTTAAATCATCTTTCGAAATCACTTATGTTCACATTAGATTCAAGATTTAATTATTTAAGCAATTCCAAATATTAAATTCAATAATTTAATTATCAAATAAATCGCTATATTTGAAATTTAAGTTATTCAACTTATAAAATTAACTTTTAGAAAATCAATTAAATATTCCAAAGTCAAATTACAAAATTCTGGTTCATTACATTCTTTTCCTTCTAAAAGAATTTCATCCTCGAAATTAGCAAGTAAGAAAAATGCCCCATACCCATTAACTTTTCAAAACCAATTAGTTGAAGCAGATTACCAAATTCTTCTAAGCCTTCAATTTTCCAAAATCAATTCGTTGAAACCTTGTTATCACACCTTTTCTTAGTCTTTAAATTCATCATAGTCACCAACTAATATGATTCCAAGTTATAACATAAACATTAATTTTAGTTATCACAAAATTTTCAAAATTCTAAAAATTTTCTAACGCCTTAAATTATGAATTTTTTTGCCGACATCTCCTTTGCGCGACTCGATCGAAAAAACTACAAACTGCCACTACGGGCCCGAACCAACAAAAGAAAAAAAAGCCAAGTGGCTCAATCATAAAACCATCAAATTCAATCAAAAATATAAACTTGTACTTTAGTCGGGAAACTAAATTTTACTTATGAAATCAAAGGCATCAACTAGCTTTTGCTTCTATGTACTTGCATCTTATTTACCAATGATATCCAATCATATAATTCATAATCATATTATCTTGTATTTTCAATCCATCAACATTTATTTTATTAAAGACCGTACGATGTACATATACCATTCGTATGCTAAACCATACTGATCACTTGCTCGATCACACAATTTCACTTCCAAACTAGTATCGTCCAATTGACTTCTCTAGTGCGGACTTAGATTCGACTCCTTGATCAAAAACCATCATTCTCCTTGCATAGCCATACACTATGATAGAGAATCCCAGAATCAATCAAAAATCCATATCCAGTGTTTGCCGTCGAGAATCAGGTGAAAAATTCTAACTCGGACTGATTTAAACCATCTCGAAACCGTGTGTCCGAATTTGGATCAAACAGTTATGCAAATAAAATAATATACGTACAACTTACGTATTTATTTCAATTGGTCTCTCATTATTCAGATTCTTTTATTTACATTCATTTATTCATAATCATTATTCATATTGCTTTGTTCACATTCATTTATTTCTTAGTATATTCTTTTAATATTAATATCACTTAAGAACCATTCCATCAAACTTTACTTAAGTATATTATAAACATTTTATATAACACTTCTCATGTTTATTTTCACTTTACAACTTAAGTTCATATTCGTTTTAAATCAAATTAAATTTCATTTAACTCATTTCATTATTCAATCTTATCAAACATCATTCTAACCCATATACAATTTACTAATTTATTTAATTAGTTCATTTCATTAATTCATTTTATTTAACTTAACTTAAGCTAAATTTCAATTTCAAATTTTGCTTTTCTTAACAATTTATATCCAACAAATCTAAAAATTTGCTATAAATTACTAATTCCAAAAATTCATAAGTTATAAAACTTAGTTTCTCATATTTCCATAAACACTTAAATGAAAATTTCCCAGTCTTAAACACCCTGTTCTTATTTCAAATTATTTTGAAACAACACTACAATTATTTCCTTTGTATTTTAAATAATACTTTTGAATTTCAAAATCAAAACTAGTTTTACCAAAACAAAACTCCAATGGTAGCAATTCCCCACTCGGAAACCCGAAAATGAACGTCGGTGATGCTGTAGTCATCACCGAAATTATTTTCCAACGACCGAAGTGAATTCAGTTCTTTCTTAAAACTTTTAAATTCCATTTTAAAATATTTCCATTCAAAATAATACTATTATTATTCTTCCAAAACCTTTGAAAAACCATTTCCAAAATCAACGGGATTTTAAATTCTCAAATTCTCAGCTTTTAAATCCTTTTTATTTATAAATTATATTTATAAATTTCCTTATATATAATTTCACTTATTATATAATGTCATTTTACAAATATTTATCTTTGTTTAAAAAAATAATAATAACAACTTTTATTAGAACACAACCAACAAACGACAAATGACAATAATCAAATATTATCACTCTCTAACACCTAAACATACCATATATAACTATATTAATTTCTGAAAAATTATTCCTTTGTATATAAAATATAATCGTGGTAAAATTATTTCATTTAACCAATTTTAAAACAATACTATGTCGAATTTCCCTGTTCAAGTGTTTAGAGACCTCTATCAATAAAGTTAATTACTCGTATTGACCAGAATCCATAAGCCACTCAACAGATCAACCAACACAATATAAAACATTTTTATATCATTAACAAATACACGCTTATATATATACATACCCTCAAAATCATTCTAGGGTGCTACTGGCCCTATCTCTAATGAGTATCCCACCAAAGCCAAGGTTCTCGCTTAACCTTCAGCTCCGATACCATAGTGTAACAACTTACTTTTCCATACAGTTTAAGCTGACAATAAAACACACATGTACAACTTAAATTGAACGAAAAGGCGGATAGTTAAGGAAAAAGAAAGAAGAAAGAAGGAAGAAGAAAGAAAAGAGAGAAGATAAGAAGGAAACTAAACAACATAGAATCTCACACCAGAACGAATAATCTATGTTGTACAACAAATCTTTACACAAAAAGCAAAATGTAATATACGTATATACATACATCAATCAGTGTATACTAACCAATTTCAGCATAGACAGTTATAATAACCAGTCCTCACAATTGTTGATAAATACAACAATGGATGCAGTGGAAAAATAACCATATATGCTAATACGCCTATGGCCTCCAGCTCATCTCTTGAAGTTCCAAAGCATCCCAACTAAATCATCCAAACATTCAATCAATAATTTTTATTACTATATAATATTACTGGTTAGCCAAAAAGGTAATTTTAACTCACTGGAATTTCTATTGTCCCCGGGGCATTCCGGTTGGGAACTAAAATCGAACGACGTCCGATTTAACCCAAATTTCAACCATCTCCAAACTCATCCAAACTAGTTCTTGTTTGATGTGTGTTTATTGTTTGATGATAACAAAATATATATCGATTTTTAGATGTGTTTGCAGATTGTACACAAACAGAAATAAATATTGAATATTAATATTATTGCACAGAATTTGACAAATTCAATCAGTATTTTTATTCAATATAATATTTTATATAATACAATGTTTTCAGTTCACACACTAATTTCATACATTTCATAATTGCATACATTACACTGATTTCATACATTGCACATTTACATTTGTTTCCTCACTACATCACTCATACACTCAGTCTTCTGCACATCTGCACTGTCCAAACTCCAGCTCCAGTATTTGTCTTGTCTCCTGTGTACCTGTATAATTAACAACTACCGCAGTAATCTGAAAATAAACAAATTTGAATTTGCAAAAATATAAAATTTGTTTTTATAATTATCTCAGATATATGGGTTATTGTCATCATCTTTGATTGTGTAATATCTGTGCATATCTGTGCATATCAGTATTTATATCAGGGACAGATAAATCTTGAGTAGCGGAAATACACACGTGTACATTCATACACGTGTGCACTGCCTCGCCAACTCGTGCACAGTCAACAAACACAAGGTCAAATCAAAATCAGATTCAACACAAGTGCAAATGGACTTGACCAAAATTCAGAGTATCACTACAACAATAAAACTGTGCATGTACACAGTGACAACTACAAAAGCAACTGCAACAATATCAAGTAAATGTCTCAAGTGAAGCTACAGGTCAGAACTACAAGAATGCTCAGAAGACACCAGCATAAGACACACATGAACAACAAGGAACTGGTTAGTACACAGTGACAACAACTTCAGAGACTAGATGAATGCACAAAGTAAACAAGTGCACAGCAAAATCCAGTGCCAACATGAACAGAATGAATGATTCAATGTGAACAAGTCAATGAAGCAGTGCAGTACAACAGAGATGTACAACTCATGGATGAACTAATAATACATGTGGAACCAGACTATATGAATATGCAACAGACATGATAGCAATACACATCCAACTTCAAATGACATCAATGAAGTCAGGTTATACAAGTCAGAATGCAACAGAGAACATATGAAAAGTCTGGATGGTCAGCAATTTGAAAATGCAACATATTCAAGTGCAATGAACATGTACAAGTGAAACAGTGGACACAAGAGATGAACAAGAAGTTCATCATCAAAGTCAATAGTGTCAATAACAAGTGCAGTAGCTACAACTTCAACCACAAAACCAAAATAGTAAAGTACAAGTGCAAAAACAAGAATATCATAGAGAAGTTAGTCAGAGACGTGAAACAGTTTAAAATTGGTTAAGGAATCAAAAATCAATCTACAAAGTCAACTGTAGGTCGCAGAATTTACAGATGGCCAGAAGATGACCAGTGTCACAGTGAAACAGTAAACAAAACCGTGATCAACAGTGAACGAATCAAAGTTGAGATCATCGACAGTGAACAAGTCAAGGTAGTGGTCAAAAGTCAGAGAAGTGATAATATCACAATTTCAAAATAAAGTTAAGAAATTATTGAAACAAGTTAAAGCCGTATATTTTCGAATCAAAGTTGAAAAAGTCAGATTTATAATTAGGAAAGGTTCTGGAATAACAATCAAAAGATCGAACGTCACAAAATCGAATATACCAAAAATATCACAGGAAACTTAATAAAGGAAAGATTCAACAACGTGGGGATCAAGGAAATTAAATCAGGCAAGTGTAAGGGTTTCGAGAACCCTATATAAAGACCCCATAAATCATCATCGATTTGCAGAGCGAAAAAGGGAAAAACCCAAATCATCATTGACAGAAAGCACAAAGGCAAAAGTAATCGAATTCAAGCACAGAGCAGAAATCACATACCAAAGCCAAAGAACGATCGAAGAAATCAATCCTCTCGAGGCAGCATTCATAAATCAACAGAGCAACTAATTCATCGAGCTGAAGCCTTAATTCATAGCAACAGAGCATCGAGCCAAAGCCGTTGATAATCCCACAATCACAAAGGTAGAAGCCCTGATTTAGAAGAGGAACGACATCGCAATTATCTCACAGAGGAGATCGAGCTGAAGCCCTAGTTTAGAATCGTCATTTCTTTCATCAGATAAAAGAAAGCGGATCGAAAGAGAATGCAAGCGGGCCGATCAAAATACAAAGGGGCTAGTCTTGGTTATTAAAGAAAAGGGCTTGAGTTTTTGAATTAATTTTGGGCTAGGGTTATTTGTTTTAATTAGGGGAAAAAGTGTTTTAAAGTTGACAATTTAATTTTTCCCTAGTTTTTCATTGGTTTTTAGTTTGTACTTTTTAAATCAATTCAGGGAAAATCACCACCTAGGGTTTAGGTAGTGTCAGATTGTCTAGTTAGGGTTAGTTCAGTGAGCAGGGTGTGCGAGTTTACGAAACTCTATAGGTGGAGCAGGGTGTGCGAGTCTGTTAGAGTGTTTGTAAGCGGGATACTGTTTAATCCTAATAGAAATCTGGGAATGCAGCAGTAGGCAGGGGTTGCCGAAGCTGGGTAAATTTTGTTTGTGATTTACTTTTCAGCATATTTGTTTATCTGCAGTTTGATTACGTGTTTAATTCGTTAAAATTTGCTATAACCCTATTCACCCCCCCTCTAGGGTTAATCTAGATCCTACAAGTGGATCAAAGCGGGGTAATTTTTTTCAACTCTAGAGTCATAAATCCACCAAATAATGCTTTTTCTGAGGGGCAATCTATTGTTAGGCCACCTATGTTTAATGGGAATGATTATGCTTACTAGAAAGTTAGGATGAGTATTTATCTTAGTTCTATTGATTATGATGTTTGCGATATTATTGAAACTGGCTATACACCTCCCACTATAACTATTGGTGATACTGAGATTCCTAAACCTAAGGAGAGGTGGGATGCTAACGATAAGAAATTGTAAACCACAAATGCTAAAGCCATGAATGCTTTAATCTGTGCTCTTGATAAAACTGAATTTAATAGAATTTCTCATTGTAAAACAGCACAGGAAATTTGGCATACCTTGGAGGTGACACACGAAGGAACTTCTCAAGTCAAGGAGTCTCGTCTAGCCCTATTCAGCAATGAATACGAGAACTTCGTGATGGACAAAGGCGAGAGTATAAAGGATATGTTTGGACGCTTCTCAACCTTGGTGTACAATGCTAGAGCGCTTGGGAAGGTATTCACTGAGGTAGAGCTAGTAAGAAAGATACTACGAGTCTTACCGATGAACTTTGAGGCAAAAGTCACAGCAATACAAGAATCGAAAGATCTGAGTAAACTGAGCATGGAAGATTTGATTGGCAACCTGATGCCATATGAGCTTGAGCTAAAAGCAAAGGAGGAACACAACAACTCCGAATCAAAGAAGAAGAGGATTGCCTTAAAGAGCAAAGAAGAGAGCGATGATGAAGCAGAAAATCCAATTGAAGAACTTGCAATGGCTGTCAATAATCTTAGAAAATTGTCGAGATTCAGGCCACGCAAGAAGAAAACGAGTGGTAATAGGTCAAAAGATTCTGACAACTCTGAAAATGAATTAACCTGCTATAACTGCAATAAGCCTGGCCACTTCAAACAAAATTGTCCACTTCTCAAAAACAACAAGGGAAAGAAAACGAAGAAAAAAGCCTTCGCAGCGACTTGGGATGATGAGGAAGGAGAGGAAGTTTCAACTGATAGCTCAGAGGAGGCTAACTTATGTCTTACAGCAAGATCAGATTCAGAAGCAAGCTCAGAGGAATCTAGTGAGGTAAAGAACTACTCTTATAAAGAACTTGTCTTTATGTGCCTTGATCTTACTAAAACAGTTGATGCTCTAGATTCTAAAATTGAAAAACTGAAATCTGATTGGAGAGAACTTGCCCGTGAAAATTTAGGTTAGAAACTGAACTTGAAAATATTCAAAACCTAGACTGTAAAAGCTGTAAAACTTTAGATTCAGAATTATCAAAACTTAAGAATAGCTTTGAGAATCTTGAAAAATAAAACTTGAATGTAAAGGAAACCATTGAAACTAGGAAAAAGGATTTTATAAACAGATGCACCTCACTTGTGACTGAAAACACAACATTGAAAACCAAAGTCCAAGATCTTGAGAAATCACTGAGTAACTTTTCAAGAGGAGAAAAATCATTCAATATGTTATTGGGAAATCAATTGTTTGCTAACAATAGAAAAGGACTAGGTTTTGGAAAAACACAAGTTGATGATAGTGCTAAAGGAAAGAGTGTCTTTTCTGGATGTGAAATAAATGGACATCATAGTAACAAGAACACAAAATTTATACAAGTTTGGGTTCCTAAAAATTCTACAAATAAATTTCATGTCTATTGGAACAAGAATGAAAGGACAAAACAAATTTGGGTTCCAAAGGGATTGTTTATTCACAATTATTCTGCCACTAACAACCATGGACCTATAAAAAAAAATAGGTCACATAAATCTTTAACCGTGTAGGTGTGGTGGCAGGCTAAGGAACAACATTAGTGTTATCTAGATTCTGGCTATTCCAAATACGCAACAGGCGACAAATCAACGTTCCTTAGCCTAGTATAAAGGTGACAGATTCACAATGGGCAAACAACGAAAGATTATCGTACAGGTATAACAGGTAATTGTATTTATTTTCAAATGATAGATAAAATGTGAAAATCTGCACCATAATCTGAATTAAATCAGCCAGTTATGTGAAATGATTGATGATGTTAATTCTGATCTTTTCAAAGTAATTATGATGGTTGACAGATTCTAACTTACTTGAGATGATCTTACATGACTTGTTCTTATCTATGGCTTTGATTTGTGCTTAAAAATTGACCAACCATTTTTTTTCTTGGACTTAATCAGTTTGGTCAAATTATGATGATTGATTATTGAGTTCTCATGCTATGAAAAGGATTTTAGAAATTCTTAAAACTGTTGAAACTTTACTGGTGAAAACTTCAAATTGCTTTTGAGATAATAATGATATTTTAACTGGTGATCCTACAGAAAGTATACATACTCGCTCTTCATTTGATAAAAATTTATGTGCGTTTAGTTGTCACAGTGGTTTTATTTTTGAGATTGAATCTGATTCTGTTGAAATGGCTCTTAATGGTGAAAGTTGGATTTGAGCGATGCAAAATTGAACTTAATCAATTTAAAAGAAGAAGTTTTTTTTAACAACCCCCTGGTTTTGAAAATCACGATTTTCCAAATCATGTGTATAAGCTAGAAAAAGCATTATATGGTCTTAAGCAAGCTCCTAGAGCTTGGTATGACTGTCTTTGTATATATCTTTTGGAAAACAGTTTTAAGGGAAGTGCTGACACGACACTGTTTCTATTACATAAAGAAAGAAATTTTTTGATTGTTCAGATTTATGTAGATGATATCATTTATGGTGCTACTAATGAACTTTTGTGTGAGAAATTTGAACAAGTCATGCAGGCTAAATTTGAGATGAGCTTGGTTGGAAAATTGAAATATTTTCTTGGATTTCAAATCAAGCAAAGCAGTGATGCATTTTCATTTCACAATCCAAGTATGTGTTGGAACTATTGAAGAAATTCAGAGTTGAAAACTTTAAACCAATGAAAACTCCTATGAGTCCATCAACAAAGTTGGATAAAGACGAGAAAGGAGTTGCTGTTGATCAGAAGAAATATCGAGGGATAATCGGTTCACTTCTTTATCTTACTTCTTCTAGACCCGATATTATGTTTTCTGTGTGTTTGTGTGCACGTTTTCAATCTAACCCTAAAGAATCTCATTTGAAAGCCACTAAACGAATTTTAAGATATCTTTCACACACACACAAATTTGGACTATGGTATCCTTCTTGTGAAAATTTTGATTTAGTTGGTTTTTCTGATGCTGATTATGCGGGTTCATTGGTTGACTGGAAAAGTACTAGTGGGACATGTTTCATGCTAGGACATTCATTAGTTTCATGGTCTAGTCGAAAACAAAATTGTGTTGCATTATCCACCACTGAAGCAGAATATATTGCTTTAGAAAGTTGTTGTGCTCAAATTTTATGGATGATGCAAACTCTTTCTGATTTTGGCTTAGTTTATAAACAAGTTCCATTAAAATGTGATAGTAAAAGTGCAATAGACTTGTCTAATAATCCTGTTCATCATTCACGCACGAAACACATTGATGTGAGACACCACTTTCTTAGAGATCACATTGCTAGGGAAGACATTTTCATTGAATTCATTTCAACTGAGAATCAACTTGCTGATATTTTCTCAAAACCCCTCCCCGAAGACAGATTTTCCAGATTACATTTGGATTTGGGGATTATGGAAATTGACTAATCATTTTTCAATTTTTGGTTGAAATATTCTTGGATATTTATTTTCAACTTCAATTTCTAGGATTCAAACCTGTTTTGGATATCATTCAAAGATTGATTCGAATATGGTATTCAGTAGTGGAAATACGTTTGGTTTAAGAAATTTCATAATATGATTAATTTGGTAACTTATTCCACGACCATTTCTATTTCTACCATCTTTCTTTCATTCATAATGGTTTTGAAAAATGAGAAGAGTGAATTATTTTTTAAATTAAAAAGAAAAATAAAGAATTTTTTTTAAAATACTTCTCATGCATCCATTCTCATTTAAAAGTCCTTATGGTTATGCATGGATGGATCATGTGAGGTTATCATCACTCCATTCTCATTTAAAAGTCCTTATGGTTATGCATGGATGGAGCGTGATAGCTAATGAGTAACTGCTAATCCCATTTAGAAGTCCTTATGGTTATGCGTGGTTAGTAAGTGCTTATTTTATTTTTGTGCTTAAATGTCAATTTTTTTTTTAAATTATAATAAATAAAATGAAACATCCCTCTTCTCATTATATAAAAACCAAATCATCGATCCATTCTCTAAAATGTGGAAATTGTTATCTTGTTATGATATATTATGGTTTTTCCTTGTTTTTTTCCATTTGTTTTCTCCTACTGTTCCATTATGTTTTGTCGGTCTTTTGATGATAACAAAAGGGGGAGAAGAAAGAGATTTTGATAAGGAAATAAGGTATTTTTGGAATACTTCACCAAATTTGTTAAATGCTGTTAGTTATTTTTCTATAACTCTTTTATTCTTCTGTAATTTCCTAAATCTTCTAAATAAGGAGTGGTCTCAGTTGAAGGGGGAGCATATATATAGGGGGAGCTAAATATTTGCTTAAACACATTTATTAGAATTTCAAAATCTCAAATATATATGTTTGTCATCATCAAAAGGAGGAGATTGTTTGATGTGTGTTTATTGTTTAATGATAACAAAATATATATCGATTTTTAGATGTGTTTGCAGATTATACACATATAGAAATAAATATTGAATATTAATATTATTGCACAGAATTTGACAAATTCAATCAGTATTTTTATTCAATATAATATTTTATATAATACAATGTTTTCAGTTCACACACTAATTTCATACATTTCATAATTGCATACATTACACTGATTTCATACATTGCACATTTACATTTGTTTCCTCACTACATCACTCATACACTCAGTCTTCTGCACATCTGCACTGTCCAGCTCCAGTATTTGTCCTGTCTCATGTGTACCTGTATAATTAACAACTACCGTAGTAATCTGAAAATAAACAAATTTGAATTTGCAAAAATATAAAATTTGTTTCTATAATTGTCTCAGATATATGGGTTATTATCATCATCTTTGATTATGTAATATCTGTGCATATCAGTATTTATATCAGGGACAGATAAATCTTGAGTAGCTGCAATACACACGTGTACATTCATACACGTGTGCACTGCCTCACCAACTCGTGCACAGTCAACAAACACAAGGTCAAATCAAAATCAGATTCAACACAAGTGCAAATAGACTTGACCAAAATTCAGAGTATCACTGCAACAATAAAACTGTGCATGTACACAGTGATAACTACAAAAGCAACTGCAACAATATCAAGTAAATGACTCAAGTGAAGCTACAGGTCAGAACTACAAGAATGCTCAGAAGACACCAGCATAAGACACACATGAACAACAAGGAACTGGTTAGTACACAGTGACAACAACTTCAGAGACTAGATGAATGCACAAAGTAAACAAGTGCACAGCAAAATCCAGTGCCAACATGAACAGAATGAATGATTCAATGTGAACAAGTCAATGAAGCAGTGCAGTACAACAGAGATGTACAACTCATGGATGAACTAATAATACATGTGGAACCAGACTATATGAATATGCAACAGACAGGATAGCAATACACAACCAACTTCAAATGACATCAATGAAGTCAGGTTATACAAGTCAGAATGCAACAGAGAACATATGAAAAGTCTGGATGGTCAGCAATTTGAAAATGCAACATATTCAAGTGCAATGAACATGTACAAGTGAAACAGTGGACACAAGAGATGAACAAGAAGTTCATAATCAAAGTCAACAGTGTCAATAACAAGTGCAGTTGCTACAACTTCAACCACAAAACCAAAATAGTAAAGTACAAGTGCAAAAACAATAATATCACAGAGAAGTTAGTCAGAGACGTGAAACAGTTTAAAATTGGTTAAGGAATCAAAAATCAATCTACAAAGTCAACTGTAGGTCGCAGAATTTACAGATGGTCAGAAGATGACCAAAGTCACAGTGAAACAGTAAACAAAACCGTGATCAACAGTGAACGAATCAAAGTTGAGATCATCGATAGTGAACAAGTCAAGGTAGTGGTCAAAAGTCAGAGAAGTGATAATATCACAATTTCAAAATAAAGTTAAGAAATTATTGAAACAAGTCAAAGCCGTATATTTTCGAATCAAAGTTGAAAAAGTCAGATTTATAATTAGGAAAGGTTTGGAATAACAATCAAAAGATCGAACGTCACAAAATCGAATATACCAAAAATATCACAGGAAACTTAATAAAGGAAAGATTCAACAACGTGGGGATCAAGGAAATTAAATTAGGCAAGTGTAAGGGTTTCGAGAACCCTATATAAAGACCCCATAAATCATCATCGACTTGCAGAGCGAAAAAGGGAAAAACCCAAATCATCATTGACAGAAAGCACAAAGGCAAAAGTAATCGAATTCAAGCACAGAGCAGAAATCACATACCAAAGCCAAAGAACGATCGAAGAAATCAATCCTCTCGAGGCAGCATTCATAAATCAACAGAGCAACTAATTCATCGAGCTGAAGCCTTAATTCATAGCAACAAAGCATCGAGCCAAAGCCGATGATAATCCCACAATCACAAAGGCAGAAGCTCTGATTTAGAAGAGGAACGACATCGCAATTATCTCACAGAGGAGATCGAGCTGAAGCCCTAGTTTAGAATCGTCATTTCTTTCATCAGATAAAAGAAAGCGGATCGAAAGAGAATGCAAGCAGGCCGATCAAAATACAAAGGGGCCGGTCTTGGTTATTAAAGAAAAGGGCTTGAGTTTTTGAATTAATTTTGGGCTAGGGTTATTTGTTTTAATTAGGGGAAAAAGTGTTTTAAAGTTGACAATTTAATTTTGCCCTTGTTTTTCATTGGTTTTTAATTTGTACTTTTTAAAT
The DNA here is from genome assembly GCA_030737815.1 of Allium fistulosum. Lineage (NCBI taxonomy): Eukaryota > Viridiplantae > Streptophyta > Magnoliopsida > Asparagales > Amaryllidaceae > Allium > Allium fistulosum. The sequence goes on along the minus strand of CM060902.1, from coordinate 1,001,124,583 downwards.
CAATTCAGGGAAAATCACCACCTAGGGTTTAGGTAGTGTCAGATTGTCTAGTTAGGGTTAGTTCAGTGAGCAGGGTGTGCGAGTTTACGAAACTCTATAGGAGGAGCAGGGTGTGCGAGTCTGTTAGAGTGTTTGTAAGTGGGATACTGTTTAATCCTAATAGAAATCTGGGAATGCAGCAGTAGGCAGGGGTTGCCGAAGCTGGGTAAATTTTGTGTGTGATTTACTTTTCAGCATATTTGTTTATCTGCAGTTTGATTACGTGTTTAATTCGTTAAAATTTGTTATAACCCTACTCACCCCCCCTCTAGGGTTAATCTAGATCCTACAGTTCTATTGCAAAGTTTTCGTCATCACGAGCCCAATGCAAATATCCTTGCCACGATTGGACCTCGTATGCAAAAGTTATTTAAATTTCAAGTTATTGATATTTTAAATTATAATATAATCAAGTAATTACATAATTAACTTAAAATTAAACTTATTTAAAACTAATCCTCCATCCGCTAATCATCTTCTTCCCGCGACTACCTTCTTCTAAAAACTTTCCATGACTGAACCTTTGCCCCACCCATTCTCCCTCTCCGGTCGACGAACCTCCGTACATACATCGCCATCGACTCCCTCACCTCCACCTCTACCTCTACATTACCATCTCACCATGCTCGGTCCCCCATTAGAAAACACGACAATGGCAAACTTCCTCCAGGCCGTCCACTATCACGATCAATAAAGCTTCACCGCGAGCCCTATAAACCCTGCCGTAGGTGCTACTTACTCACCATAACTTGAATACGACGTCGAAATAGTCGATCTCCTCCTCGATTTCAAGAATATTCAAGCGCTAGTTCTATAGCAGTTTCCGATCATGCTCTGTAACTATCGCCCGCTCCAAACATCCCCTAAACCCGTCAAATGAAGCAACAAAATGAACCCCTCATATAAACAAACATGATAAAATTAATCTCATGTTTTTAGGTTGCTTGAAGAATTTTATTTTAAATTTTGAATTGGATCCCTTTTGTTTTAACTTACTGGAAATGAATTTATAAAGGAGATGAAGAATGGCTTGGATGTGGGGTATCGCGAGGGAGGTATGGCGGCACAGTGAAAGGGTATGGGGTTGATTGAAAGGATATGTAATTATTTAATTCCAAAAATATTCAATTTTACGCAATCAAAAATCACGAATTCTAAACAAGGCGTGCCGACTGGTGTTCTATATGTAATACCCTTATTTCGAACATAATGGAACTAGTTTCGAGACCTAATTCGATCATATGTAGTAGATAGCTTTTCAAACCCAATTATAATATAAATTTCTAAAATTAATTTATAAGCGTTCGAAACTCGTACGTCACACGATACGTCTAATTACCACGAAATTCGTCGATGTATAATAACTCACTATTACGGATCCAATGAAACTAGTTTCGTTGAAATCTGAGACAGTGCCTCGAAAGGCTATTTTTACATGTTAATTAAAACGAATTATTAATTACTTTTAAATCCAAGTTACTAGTTTACTATCTTCATTCTTATTTAAATAGAATTCAAATCATCTTTCGAAATCATTTCTATTCACATTAAATTCACGATTTAATTATTTATGTAATTCCAAATATTAAATTCAACAATTAATTACCAAATAAATCACTATATTTGAAATTTAAATTATTCAACTTACAAAATTAACTTTTAAATATTTAAAATCAATTTAATATTCCAAATTCAAATGACTAAAATTCTGGGTCGTTACATGGATGCTTTCACCTACCATAATGTTCTTATTTCCGCTACACTACTATTATGTGTATATATCAGTATTTGTATGGACATGCTGTTATAACTATCCAAGCCAATGATAGTACTTAGGATTGTAACTCTGAAATGTTATATATCTTATAGTGATAGTTTGTACTATCTTTTGATATTATATGTTATTGTTTCGCTATGAGATTTTGATGTTGTGTTCTCTTCATTCATCTTCTTTTTCTTCTTTGTTTATTTTACCCTAACAATTTGTCTATTCGGTACTTGAGTGCTCGGGATGTGAATATCGTGAATGTATTAGTGTCAACATTTAGGGGTCGAAAAGGGAAATCGTTACAAAGTCTTTGGCTAGAGCAATAAGGTAAATAATGTTATTATTGAACTAAGGATTTTGTATATGGACTAATCGAGTTTAATGTGAATGATATTGGAGACCTAAACCAAATTCCATAAGTTCTAAAGTGATACAGTTTTGACGAAGAGAATTGGTGTAATAATCGTTACTATTAGATAACAATTAAAATTTTAAAATTGGATTTTTATCGAAAAGATGTATAAGCATTAAATTCAACAAAAATGTCACACCATTAGATAAGGGACGTGTGAACATTAATATTCGAATTGTTCAATACAAATCGTTGACTGAATTTAGGCCTTTGAGTCGCACAACTAAAATGATGAATTCTCTAAAAAAATCACACAATTTAATTAATTTATAAAATACTATAACATAAATAAATTAATTAATATTTGAGAAATATTAATTACTATTTAATTTATTTAATGTTTGGGAGTTATTTGTAATTATTTAAATGCATACGTGAAAGTTATATTTGCACCCATTCATACACAATATTGCTATATTTTAAAATGGGTTTAATGAAAAATAATTGTATGAAGAGTTATAGAAATTTTATGCTACTTGATGGCATGTATTTTGGGTTAAAGACAGAGGATTGTAGAGAGAGATAAAATTAAGTGAATTGATTAGGGAAGCTTCAATTAAAAGAATGAGAAATATTTCAATCTTTCAATAAAAACAAATCCACTAATCCATTTCTGTAGACATTCTTTTTTCTATTAACTTTTTTTTCTTCTCCCCTCCCAACCTTCTGTGGTTGATAATTAAATGAACATTTCCAAAGTATCCAAATCAAATGCAAACATCAAACAAAATGAAACATAAGCGGTTCATCCATTTCTTGCAAGGATCAGGTGTGGATCTTGGAGATACGAGGAGAACTCTTCATTTAAGGTGTGAATTTTAGGGTATATCATAAGGTAATTATCCAATCTCATTTGGATTAAATGTTACGTCATGTTAGAATATTTATTGGATCATATATCTTATACATCTCTTTTGATTATATGTTTCATCATGTTTGTATAGTTTAGATTCCATATCATATACAACGAATTTATATTTACCAATGTTGTCAAATGGACTATTTATTTTAAAAAAAATAATGTTTAATGACAAAAAATCAGTTTAAAACTAATTTAATTAGTTGAAATAATTTTGTAACATACTACATATACAAATATAAGTAAACTACATGTATTAGCTACTTGAAATCATTTTATGAAATTAAATATAAGTTTAATGTATATATGTTAAATTCAAAATATAAAATACATTTGGTTATTAGTTACATATGTTTATATATTTTTTATTTCAACCCAACCTTTATAAGATGATTTTATATAAAATTATAAATCTAATTTTATACTCTTTCTAAATTCAGAGCTAGTTTTCAAATTGTTAATTTTATATTTCAAAGCATATAAGTTATAAGTTTTACACATATATTATATATATGTATGTATGTATATGTATATGTATGTTATTTTGACTTTAAAATATAGTTTGTTATTATATAATATATATGTATATATGTATGTATGTGTGTGTCTATATATATTATTTCAATTCAAAATTTTAAAGGACTTTTATTTAAAATCATAAATCTAATAATTGAATCCTTCCTAAATGAAAACTAAATTTCAAAATGATAGTTTTAAATTTCAAAACATATAAAACTCATCAAAAATAATTTTTATATGTACAAAGATTTAAATGTTCAAATATTGATTTGAAATAGCATCGGATGAATGAGTAAAGGAAAGAGAAAAGTTCACCTTTTCCTCTTCTTAAATGCCTACTTAAACCCATTAATTGTCAAATATAAGCAAACTGTTATAAATTATTAAAAATATTTTGGGCGATGGTTATGCGATGTGCGGTGTGCAGTGGAGTCATTCTCTCGAGCTAGTGTGCGGTGGAGTCTTTCTTTCGAGCGATGGTTAAGCGACTTGTTTTAAGGCTGGTGTAATTTTGCTTGTCTCCATAAGTGGTGGTAAGTATCTGGGGACTTGTGGGTTTTTGGTCTTTGGCGGTGTGCCTTGCCTAGTCATTCTCTCCGTTCCCAGAGTTATCTGCCTTGGCGAATGCTTCGGCAACGAAGGCTTCATGGTTTGTGGCAGCTTGTGGTGCTTACTTGGACGTTCTAGCGGTCTCTGACCATTTTCTTGATCCTAATGTTTCCAGTTTCTTGTTTACCGTCTTATGGAGTGGCTAAGGGTAATTCTCTGCTTTATGTTATTTGCTCTAGTTTGTGTCGGATATAGATTTGATCATCTTTCATTGTTCGCAAGAATATGCAACGGTTCATCTTTGTTGATGTGACTTTTGGTCCGAGCATTATGCTGCTTTATTTTATCGTAATATGGTATGTTGGTATTTCTGGTTTTCTATCTGGAGCATCTCTGGTTTCCATGGTGCAGCTGGGTTAGATTGGTATTGTCAAACTATTGTTGGTGCAATAATGTCATTGTGATTTCTTTTGTCAATTTTTGAAATATCTTTAGCAAGTTGTTAATTATGTAATGAGTTTTCTTATAAGTTTGGTGTGTAAGTCTTAAGTGTGATTGCCTTATGCAACTTGTTAAAGGATTGATCTCTTTAGTAGTTTAGGCATGTAGCCTAACTTCTATGCTTTAGCTAGTTTAGTTGTTCCAATAGTTATTGAGGCGTCTTAGCCTCAAACCTGTGTTTCATTTGTAAAGTGGTATGACCATTATAAAACCAGCTTGCCGTGCAAAAAATAACACTTTATTTTGCCTGCAAAATTATTTAAAATATTTTATAAAATATTATATATATAAGTATAAGTAAACTATGCATATGTACATATTAGTATTATATATATGTATATTTAAATAAAACCATGGAAACAAAGGTATATATAGAGGATGAATGTGACCGTTACGTTGTAAATCATAGCATCTATAAACATTTACATTGACTATGTACACATATTATATGTTGCACTTGCACTATACATATATTAGTGTATTTGATAAGCTCATTAGAATATATTTAATTTAAATTAAATTAAAACTAGTTTCAAACAAATTAAATAAAATAAGATTTATTTAAAACTATATTAGATTTTTTGGGCGTATTTTCGCTAGACCGGCATTACCGAACCAAGATGAGGGAAGCCACCACCGAACCAACTCTGCTTCCACCATTGCCGAACCAACTCTGCTTCCCTGCATAGCCGAACCAACTCTGCTTCCCTGCATAGCCGAACCAACTCTGCTTCCCTGCATAGCCGAACCAACTCCGCTTCCCTGCATAGCCGAACCAACTCCGCTTCCCTGCATAGCCGAACCAACTCCACTTCCCTGCATAGCCGAACCAACTCCACTTCCCTGCATAGCCGAACCAACTCTACTTCCCTGCATAGCCGAACCAACTCCGCTCCACCCACAGCCGAACCAACTCCAAATAGCAGTACCGAACCAAAACCAATCTCACTCACCACCGGACCAAGTTCCACCGGATCAAGGCATTCCGGACCAACTTTTGCCAGGCGAAATTGCACTAACCCAGGCCCACCAGCAGCTATATACATCCAAGACCCCTACCCCCAGCCTTACTCTATAAATAGAGGGGTAGGGGTACGACAATGAGGGACAAGTTTGAGAGCTCAAGCACGGATAGAACTTTCAAACAACTTTCATATACTTGTATCAGAGCTTTGTACTTGTAATCTGAACAAGAAAGGAGAAATAATATATAAAGTGGACGTAGGCACATTCTGGCTGAACCTCTATAAATCTGTGTGTCTTTTATAGTTTAGTCCCTGCTCTTTACATATTTGCGTAAATCACCCAGATCACTAAAAACAACATAAAATCAACTAAATCATACGACTTGGAGGTGTTTGCCCATTTTTTGTGCAAACATTTTTGGTGCTTTCACTGAGAGCTGAACCCCAGGCTTCAGCTTCTCCCACTTAACTTTCTTCCTAACAGCATCGCTCATTGCTTGGAAGACATGCCTCCCAAGCAGAAGAAAGATGTTAACAAAGGAAAAAACATCGCAACCAGCAGTATTCCAGATCCAGTGATCATAGATCAAGTAAATCGTCCCATTCCAACAGCAGTACCAAATGAAGGTCAGGCAAATCCGACAACCCCTGCCACGGGACAGCCGGTAGCAATTACTAGGGCAGATCTAGACATGATTGTGGTTGAAGTGACTAACCGCTTCACATCCCAACAGGAAGCCTTGGTGGACCAACTCATGTCACGCTTAAGGGATGCTGAAGAGTCCAACCGCAACATCGAATCATGGGGTGAGTCCCAGTCTGGAGGATCTCAGAGGCAACAAAGATCTTCCTTCTTCGAAGGAGCTAACGACAGAAGCGACCATGGTAGGAGCCGAGACCGAGCTCAGCCCGAAGTTGGACCTGAGGAAACGCTTGGAACCGAACCCAACGGGGGAGGTACCAGGTGGAGGTCAACTATAGCCGAGCCTGTCATACTGCCTAACCACGGAAACGCCAATGAACAGGGCCGAGCTAGAGTCTAGCCCGAAGTTGGACCCGAGGAAGTGCTTAGATCAGAACCCAGCAGGGGAAGATCAAGGCAAGGGCCAACTGTAGCTGACCCTAGCATGCTCCCAGAAGACCAAAGACAACCACTGGAAAATATTATGAATGATAGACGGTACCATCCCTACAGGTCATCTGGACGGAATCAATCCCACAGAGCAGAACCGAACTCATTTCTATCTGCTCCAAATTATGATGAAAGGATGGCACGCTTGTTCAAAGAGTGCGTCCAACGGGATCAAAGAGATCGAGGGATAGGTGCTAGGGTAACCAGCCCTTTCGCCCGCAATATCGAAATTGCCATCACCCCCCGAGAATGGAAAATGCCTACAATGGAACCTTACAAGGGAACCTCTGACCCCGTTGTACACTTACAGAGATACACACAGCATATGCTCATGAGTGGAGCAACAGAAGGAGTGCTGTGCAAATACTTTCCACTATTCTTATCGGATCTAGCTACCTCCTGGTTCTGCCATCTACCCCAAGGATCCATCAGCTCATGGGAGATGTTGAAAGAAAAGTTCATCAGCCAGTTCTGCATTCATGTGGAGCAACCCAAGGACGCTTATTCCTTATCCAGTATCAAACAGAAACCTGGAGAGAAGCTGCAGCAATATCTAACCCGATTCAATGCCGCAGCAGCCGCAGTCCAAGATGCCGATGAAAAGCTTATCTTAATGGCCCTCTATAGTGGTGTGCATCCGGATACTAAATTTGCTAGAAGATTGACAAAAGAAAAACCAGCTACTTTACCCGATTTCTTCCATGAAGCTGGGAAATATATGAGACTTGAAGACACTGCCACTAAGGGGCAGTCAGGGCAACAAAATAAGGCAGCTCACGACAACACGCCCACTGTAGCAAAGGACGTTCGAAGATATGACTCTAGGGATAATGCTGGGGGCAAGAAGGGAGAAAAGCGTCTATATCGGCCAGGACCGAGATTTGACGCTTACACCCCTTTGAATGAAATGATCGAAAACATCTTCCTGGCCACTCAAGACGAATTTAAATACAAACGCCCCCCGCACAAGAAGGAATCAGATAACGCAATTAAGTCTGGAAAATTCTGCTGCTTTCACGAATCCCATGGGCATGATACTAATGAATGCCATCATCTCCGGGACTTGATAGAAGAATGCCACCCGAAGCGGATAGAGAATGGTGACATCACATTCAGTAGGCGTGACCTGGAGGGAAGGCAGTACCCTCACACGGATCCCATGGTTATCTCTGCCCGGCTCGGTCCAGCCGAAGTTTTCCGAATTCTAGTAGACACTGGAAGCTCAGTAATATCCTATTCAAGCATGCCTTTGACAAAATGAAACTGTCATTAAAGGATGTTCTTCCCTGCAATAAACCACTACACGGTTTCACAGGAAATGCGAAGATGCCCCTCGGGTGACTGGACCTCTTTGTTGAAATTGGAAGTCATCCCCGCTCCGTTGTGCGGAAACAAACATTTGTGCTGATAGAAAACCACTCGACCTACCACGCCTTCTTAGGAAGGCCAGCCTTGTCCGACTTCCAAATTGTCCTGGCCCCATGGTGCCTGAAGATGAAATTTCCAACGGACAATGGAATAGGGGAAGTAGAGGGAGACCAGGACATTGCTCGGGATTGCTATGTAACTGAACTTCGCAATAACCACAGGAAGGATAAAGGGAAGAGTGTAGAGATCGCCCTCTGCACAAAAAGTTTGGAAGCATAGCAACTAAAGAAAGCCCCTCCTCTTCGATATACCATCGACCCTTTCAATGAATTAGACCCCAGGGACAAAGAGGAGGAGGCCACCGCCGAGCCTGTAGAGGCTATGGAATTTGTATCTATAGACAGACATGACTCGAGTAGACTATTGAAAGTCGGGTCCCAACTAAAAGCAGAGTTGAAGGAACAACTCATTGATTTTCTCCACCACAATTTGGATGTATTTGCATGGTCACACGCTGACATGACCGGAATCTCCCCTGACATAGCATGCCACATACTAAACATTGATCCTACTAAGGCGCCAGTAAAGCAGAAAAAGAGAAGTATGGGGGCAGAACGATCAGCAGCCCTCGATGAAGAAGTAAAGAACCTACTTGCCAATGACTTCATATGAGAAGCCATCTACTCAGAGTGGATAGCCAACCCGGTGCTGGTAAAGAAGGCTAATGGAAAGTGGCGAACATGCATTGACTTCTCCAACTTAAATGACGCCTGCCCGAAGGATTGCTTCCCACTTCCCCGAATCGATCAGCTTGTAGACAACACAGCCGGGCACGAACACTTATCTTTTATGGACGCATACTCAGGATATAACCAAATTCCTATGCATGCTCCCGATCAAGACCACACTAGTTTCATCACTGACCGAGGATTGTACTGCTACAAGGTAATGCCTTTCGGACTTAAAAACGCAGGAGCCACCTATCAGCTCCTCGTCAACAAGATGTTTGTGGGGCTAATAGGACAAACTATGGAAGTTTATGTGGATAACATGCTGGTAAAGTCAAGGGAAGCCGACGATCACGTAAGCCACCTGGATGAAATGTTTCAAGTACTTCGCCAATATGGAATGAAGCTGAATCCTCTAAAGTGCTCCTTCGGAGTATCATCAGGAAAGTTTCTAGGATTCATCGTCCATGCCAGAGGAATTGAAGCAAGCCCTGAACAAGTCCGAGCTCTGAAAGATATCAGGATACCTTCTACCCGAAAGGAAATGCAAAGCCTAAATGAGAAGGTAGCCACCCTGAGCAGATTCATCTCTAAAGCGACTGACAAATGCATCCCCTTCTTCGAAGCTCTAAGGAAAGAGAGAGGAAAATTAGAATGGACCGACGAATGCTTAACAGCTTTCCTTAACTTAATCGAACACCTCCAGAGACCACCGATACTCTCAACTCCGAACAAAGGCGAAGAGCTATACCTGTACCTCGCTGTGTCATCTCATGCTCTAAGCACCGCATTGGTGAGAGAAGACAAACGCACGCAGCGGCCAGTATACTTTGTAAGCAAGAGGTTTACAGGGGCGGAAGCCAGATTTCCTAAACTTGAGAAACTAGCGAACTGTCTACTAATCACATCACGGAAACTGCGTCACTATTTCCAGTCCCATTCCATTAGAGTTCTGACCGATCAACCACTAAGGCAGGTACTCCATCATCCCGACACTTCTGGGCGACTACTTAAATGGTGCATTGAACTAAGTCAATATGATATCACCTACCATCCTCGCACCGCCATCAAGGGACAAGCCATGACCGATTTCATTGCCGAATTCACTACCAACGAAGGTAAGGAGCAATCGGAAATAGCAGAAGACATCAAGTGGAATCTCTTTCTGGATGGTGCGTCAAACGAACAAGGCTCGGGGGCAGGTGTGGTAATAATCACTCCTAGGGGAAATAAGCTATACTATGCTATAAGGTTGGAATTCGCTGCCACCAACAACGATGCAGAGTATGAAGCAGTGATAGCTGGATTAGAACTTGCCTTAGAAATCAGAGCCAATTCTTTGTGTCTTCATAGCGACTCTCAACTTATTGTAAATCAAATACTAGGAGAATTCCAGGCTCGAGAAGAACGACTCATAGCATATTTAAAGAAGACCAAGTTGCTTCTCAATGATTGGATCACTATTTAATCAAACACATCCCTCGGGAAGAGAACCAAGAGGCCGACGAATTGGTGAGGCAAGCTATCATGAGAGACGGCACTATTTCCGGAGCAGTAGCCATCTCAAAGCAACTGACCCCAAGTTTTGAGCAAGTGAATTTGATAACTACATCCGAAGAAGCAACTTGGATGACTCCCATCCGAGACTACTTACAAAGTGGCACACAGCCCAACGGGCGTAGTGAAGTCAAGAAAATCTTGAGGAAAGCTTCCCGCTACACAATACAAGAGGGCACCCTCTATCGGCGCGGCTTCTCTAACCCCTTATTAAGGTGTGTCGCTGGAAGGGAAGCCAAGGAAATCTTATCCAACATCCATCAAGGAAGCTGCGGAGATCACACTGGAGTGCAGACTTTGGCAAAAAAGATACTCCGATATGGATATTTCTGGCCTACCTTAAGCAAGGACGCCTTAGATTTCGTCAGAAAATGTGACAGATGTCAGAAGTTTGCTAAGATCCCACGGCTACCAACAACTGAGATTACTCAAATGACCAGCCCTTGGCCCTTTGCAGTATGAGGAATTGACTTGATTGGCGAACTGCCAATGGGCCGAGGCGGGGCCAAATATGCTAGTGGCAGTCGACTATTTCACCAAATGGGTGGAAGCAGAACCCCTAAATAAAGTATCTTCAGCAAAAGTTATTAACTTCTTGATCAAAAATGTTCTATGCAGGTACGGAGTCCCATTCAAAATCATATCAGACAATGGACTTCAGTTTGACAGCGAGGAGTTCGCCAATCGGTGCCAAGAGCATGGAATTCACAAAAGCTTCTCATCCGTAGCTTATCCCCAGGCAAACGGACAAGTCGAAGCCGTCAACAAAATTCTCAAAACTCTAATAAAAAAGAAACTCGAAAAGTCAAAAGGCGCTTGGGTAGATGAACTCCCTACGGCACTGTGGGCCTATCGCACATCTTTTAGAACATCAACGGGGCATACTCCTTTCTCTTTGGCATACGGATTGGAGGCTATGCTCCCAGTTGAAACTATAGTGCCTTCCCACCATAGGATCCACTATAACCCAGAAGAGAACGAAGAGCTCCTCCACATGTCTTTGGATCTAATTGAGGAAAGAAGAAATGATGCAGCCCTCAAAGCAACAGCTCACAAGCAAAATGTGGCAACGCAATACAACTCCAAAGTCAAGCATCGTTGCTTACAAAAAGGAGATCTTGTCCTCAAGCGAATCTTCCCGCGCCCCGGAGTGCTAGATCCAATCTGGGACGGACCATATGTAATTCATAAAGATCTCCACAATGGAGCTTATATTTTGTCAACCGTGGACGGGGAGGTGTTCCAGAGGGCATGGAACATCCAACACCTTCGTCGATACTTTTCTTAACTTGTACTGCCCATATGAAGTGAATTAACAAAGAGAATCAGTGGACGTAGGCATTTTCGTGCCGAACCACTTTAAAAAACTTGTCTCTTTTTAACTTGTTCCTTTATATCTTGGCTGCTTGTTAACTTTATCCTTTTCTGTTGAACAAAATCCTGTGTAATGACATCCCCATTCAAGAAACATCACGGCGCAACCTCACCTGGACAAGACCTAACAGGTACTATGCGAGTCTATGCCCTCGCCGATGAGACACTTTTGCTCCGGCATCCCTCTGTTGCGGGTTAACTCATTGCTCGCGATGGCCCTTAAAGCCAACTGTAATGAGCCGATTATAAGCCACCGAGAAGGCCGACTATAGCCGAGGCAGCTCATTACGGTGTTCGGCTCGCCGACAGCCGTGAACCTACTTTAAGCCCCAACATAAGGTGTGGCCAGCCAGGGGTACTTCACGGTTGACGATCGGCACCCACGCTAGCCGGCCACGGTAAATCGAATAATACCCACGATTATGGGCCATAATGGCCCGGGTAGTTACTGTGCGTAATCTCGGCTCCGATGTGTCTTAAGTACGGCTGTGGTAAAAAAGATAAACTCCCCACGGAGGCGTAAGATGGGTGACAAATGTCTCCAAGACCCACAGCTAGGGAAAGTGACTACAAAACCCGTTTGCCACGAACTTAAGCACATCGAAGGCCTTCCGTGATTGGAAGTTTTACTATTTCTCATATGTCAATTTTATTTAAAGAACTTTCCTCCTATCCTCTATAACGATCCCTAAAGTACAGGACACAGAATAGGAGACACTCGCTAATGGGAATAGGAGCTCACAACTAGACACTCAGCTGCATTCCATACTCGGTCACACAAGACATTCAGTGCTGCCATCTACAACTAAAACACGAAGGGCGGTACTTCCTTCTTCGTGTATAAATACGTAGCTATAATTTATTCACACATCACATTAACATTGCAAGATATGAAATTACGTTTTAAGCAAGAACTTGACATCAAACCCGATAGAATCACAGGCATATGCACAACTATACTTCTTATGCAACACATCAAAAATAATGAAAGCATTCAAACACGACAGAATCGGCTTAAGTTAAAAAATTACACGTCAAGAATAATGTTGTTTGTTACAAGTAACATAATTACAACCTAAAAGTTACGTTACTGTTTTGATACTAACATATACAACAATGTCAAGTCAACAAAAAGATATCCAGGTCAAGGAGCTGGCTGCATCGGAGCTTTACCCTTGTCCTGTTGCCCACCTGTCCGGTCAAAGAAAGAATTCATTAGTGATAAGCAACCAAGTTAACGGAAAGACTAGGAGGGAAGACTTACCAGCGCCTGCTTCCTGACCATCCTGATCATCGTCCTCTACTTGCACACCTGCCTCCTCAGCAGCAAGCAGCCGCATACCCTCCTTCACCGCCACCTTCTCCTCCTTAGTAAACTGGGCAGTGACCACATCCATTCTGAAGACCGTGCCACACTCTTTATCCGCATCAGCCCTAGCCTCCTCCAGAGCCCAGAGATAAATCCTGGCCATAACTCGGGGGTAATCGTCCATCCAGGATAAGTTACCCTGTTTCCAAGTGCGGAAATACATATCCTGGAGCATCTCATCCATCATCCCCTCGTTTTCCTCAAGCTCCCTCATTCGGGCCTCAGAAGCACGCAGCTTTGCAACGGAAGCATCCCTCTCCGATCGGTATCATGAGCGGTCAGCCTGAAGAGATATCCTCATCGCCTCCATCTCCTCCTTCAACCTGGACTGAGCAAGCTCCGCGGCCTCAAGTCTCCCCGATAATTCCTGTACCTGCTCGAGGTCCGCTTGTCGAACCTCATCCACCGTCGCAATGGCCATGTCAATCCGCTCCTTGCAGGCGGCCTCCATTTTTCGCAGCTCTGCCCTGCTGGCCTCTTCCATAGTCTTCTTCAGTTGCCTGGATGCGGCCTCGTGCTGAGAAATTTGAATGGCTTGATTGGCAAGTTGCTTAGCCTGGTCGGAAACCATTAACCGTAGCTGAATGTTGGCACTCCCAATTTCCTCCCCGACCTTGACTAGTCGGGCGTGATGCCCCATCAATTTCCCGGTCTCCTCGGCAACCCGGTCGATGTTTGCCTTAGTTTCATCCCCCAGAGTTACAACCCGGGTGGTAAGCAAATCAAGGTCCAGGGACTTAGCTTCGTCAAGCACCCGTACCATAGGATTGAGAGGGAGAAGGTGCTCACCAGTAGCCTCATCGAAGGAGATGTCATGAGAGGCCGGGTCCAGGTCTGGATGACCCGCAAACGGATAACGAACCAAGCCAGGGTGATCTATCGGGGTGACGGTTGGATTCTCAGACGGATGTGGGGAAGGCATAAACAAAGTATCCTCCTCCGTAATATCGTGAATATGCTGGAGTGGGGCCGGAAGGCCAGGAGGAGATTCAAATGAAGATCGACTCCTCTTCCTCTTTTGTATATCTTCTTCAATAACTCCAAGAAGAGGACGATAGCCGACTACGTCTCCAGGGCGGTTAGTAGGAGGCTTCGGTTTGGCAGAAGCTTTGAGAAGTCTGTATTGTTCAAGCCTTTGCCGAAGATCTGAGGTCTTGGCCGTTTTGCCCACTCCTGGAATGAAAACCAAGTGTCACCAGCATGCATTGAGCCATCATTCAAGAATTAAAAAGAATAAAGAGAAATTCACCTTGAATCGCAGAAGTTGCCTCAGTAGAAGCACTCCTGGAAGATAAATCGGCGCCAGTCCCGGCCTTACCATCTTTCTTGGGCTTCTCCGCCAAGGCCGGTCCTTCCTCCAACTCTTCGAAGGCTTGGCGGAGAGCGTCATCTGTCCACTCTTGAATCACGCCTGCCTGCCCAGGAGGCAAAGTCCCGGTGCCATCACCGCCCTGTCCTTCGCCACCATCATTGTCATGACGATCACCGTCACCATCTTTACCACTTCCACTCTCCGCCTCACCGCCTTCATCCCCGCCTCTTTCCTCCTCCACATTTTCCTCCTCCGGTACATCTGGACATGTGCTGGGGGAGGGTCCATCGGACTTCTTGAGTTTCTTTCCCCCGGAAATTGGATGTGTCGAGAAGGGCCTCCTTTTGCTGCTCTTCGCCGTAGCCCCTCCTTTAGCGTTGGCAGCCCTCTCCTCCGCCGTGTCTCTCTGCTTGACCACGAACTGATGTGGTAGAATAAGGTTGTGCCCCAGAAGTGTAGCGTTCCTGATCAAGTAAGAAGCCGACCTATCCCTTCCCGTAATGGCTTTTATTTTTCCACAGCCATCTGAACAAGGCGATCGTTCTCCACGACCGCAAAGCCACCTGTCGCTAGCAAGAAATAAAAGCACATAAGAAGAAGCATTGCAGTCAGAATGGAAATCATAAATAAGCTTCAACTTACAGCCAGAGGTGAAGCGACAGATGGAAACAGAGCCATCCTTGATGAAAAACCATTCCTTTTTGAACATGCTGAACTTCGAATATAAATCCAGGACTGGCTTAAAGGACACGGCCGACTCCAAACTAATATACGGAGACCCCTTCTTGTAGCCTCTCATGTTGTACAGATACCGGATTTCCCGGTTGGAAGGAGGACGCCCGTATCTCCTCTGGAAGATAACAAATAGGCTCAACAAGATGGCGTAGGAGTTAGGCTGAAGTTGGAATGGAGCCACCTTCAAGTAGGTGATGAAGCTGACTATCCAGGCATTGATCGGGGGAATGGCCCCACACATACAATGGTACCTACTATAAGCGAAATATCCTTTGGGGGGATTATATGGCATCACTCCTTCCCCCGGAAACAGCATACGCGCCCTGTCAATCACGAAAGAGCGAGAAATAGCGTCAAGCTGCTCATCTTTGAGGGAGCTAGGAAAGCAGTCGGGCGGTGAGATCAGAAGCTCTTGAGGACCGTACCCGTCAACTAGCGATCTCGGAGTTGGTCCCTATCGTTCTGGTGCTGCCTGAACCGGGGGCACTACAGAAGGCTCTCCTCGGTCCTTGGACTTCTTCTTGTCAGAGCGAGTTTCAACTTTATGAGACATTATCTACAATACGAGAAAACTCATTGTTAGAATAAGGATGTAGAGATATAAACGAACGAGTGTATGATGTCTAGAGTTTCACTTATAAACACATAAACTCATTCGGTATAACAAGGTTCAAGTTTCATTCGCCACTCAAGCCCATTCGGTAGTTCAAGGCATGAAGTTTCATTCGGTAACCAAGCCTATTCGGTAGTTCAAGGCGCGAAGATTCATTCGGCACTCGAACTCCACGGGTTTGTTTGGTAGTTCGAAACACGAAAGTCATTCGGCAATCACCTGAATCGGTAGTCAAGCGTGATCCGACAATATGATTTATTCGGCAGAAAAATCTGATTCGGCAGAAAAATCTGATTCGGCTATCTCACATGGTAGGGAATAACGAGAGCATAATGCCCATACTTATAGGCAAATAGGAACGACTGGACCAACTGGTTCGGCACACAGGACCGGATGAGAATGTCCAAGCTAAAACAAAGCGCGGCATGTGCAGGCATATGCCCCACTTTGGGGGGCAAGTGTTGGGCGTATTTTTGCTAGACCGGCATTACCGAACCAAGATGAGGGAAGCCACCACCGAACCAACTCTGCTTCCACCATTGCCGAACCAACTCCACTTCCCTGCATAGCCGAACCAACTCTGCTTCCCTGCATAGCCGAACCAACTCCACTTCCCTGCATAGCCGAACCAACTCCACTTCCCTGCATAGCCGAACCAACTCTGCTTCCCAGCATAGCCGAACCAACTCCTCTCCACCTACAGCCGAACCAACTCCAAAATAGCAGTACCGAACCAAAACCAATCTCACTCACCACCGGACCAAGTTCCACCGGATCAAGGCATTCCAGACCAACTTTTGCCAGGCCAAATTGCACTAACCCAGGCCTACCAGCAGCTATATACATCCAAGACCCCTACCCCCAGCCTCACTCTATAAAAAGAGGGGTAGGGGTACGACAATGAGGGACAAGTTTGAGAGCTCAAGCACGGATAGAACTTTCAAACAACTTTCATATACTTGTATCAAAGCTTTGTACTTGTAATCTGAACAAGAAAGGAGAAATAATATATAAAGTGGACGTAGGCACATTCTGGCTAAACCACTATAAATCTGTGTGTCTTTTACAGTTTAGTCCCTGCTCTTTACATATTTGCATAAATCACCCAGATCACTAAAAACAACATAAAATCAAGACTTGGAGGTGTTTGCCCATTTTTTATGCAAACAAGATTATATCTAATAAACCCTTTAGACTTTACAGGCCTAATAGGTCAAAAAGTAGGAATTTTTTTTGAAATCTACCTATATCACCCACTTCCGACTGGCACGGTTCCTTCGATGGCATCAGAGCGAGGTTGGTTAAGGAATTCACTAGTATATTGGATGTCCCAAGTTCAATCCCTGCAACTAGCATGATAGGGGGTTGTCACATTGTGATTTACGATGAAGCATTGCCTCTCACCTCTATATATCCTGCAATGGTTGTGCTAGTCGCAAGGCTGCATGTAAAACTCGCTTGTGAGTTACCTAGTTGGGACACCCTAAAGGAGCTTGGGCCAGACTAACAATGATATCAGAGCCTAATGGTCTATGCGGTCTTGATTAGCAATATTATAGCTAACTTATTAAATCCTACTCATTTATTAGCATGTCTAAAAAGATAGTGTCTAAGGTTGGGCTTAGGTAATCAAATACTCTATCCTACCTAGCTATTGGCATGTAGGATGATGTAAGCCATAATGTTATCCTCGATATAACAACCGGAATTGGTTTTGGGTTTTTGGCTAATTTTCAAACTTCAATTTGAAAATTTAAATATATTTTGAATTTAAAAGTGATGTTTAAAATATAAAATGAAATTTTATAAAAGTTATAAAATAATTTCAAAATTGTTTTTAAAATTAGTTTAATAATTTCAAAAACTATATTAATTAGTTGGATTGATTTAATAGATAATTAGTTAAAAGTGAATCAATTTAGTCAAGAACCTCTAACTCAAGTGTTTAGAGGTATGGTACTTTAGACAGAGTCTCTAGAGGTCATGGGTACAAGTCTCAGAAACATCATAATGAGTGCTCTACTTGAATAAAGTACTTTTGTTATCAAAAAAGCTAACTAATCTTTACTACTAATAATGAGAATTGTTTGAATAGGAATTCAACCATGTCTTTTTGAAATACCAGAAATACCCCTCATTATAATAATGGAAATCGTCACTCTATCTTTACAAATAATAAAAAGAATTCATTGAATATATTTACTCGATATTTTTTTGAAATTCCAAATATACCCTTTTACGTCTCATAGAGAAATAGTATTCAAATATGGGAATATAGCCTGTTAATTTCTAAGTACAACTGTTAGTCACCATGGAGAACTATAGTGTGCGTTCACAAGATGAAGTATCCGAGTGTACAATATTGTCGGTAATTTAGGTGGGAGTTCATCGGTCGGAGTTTTGTTAGATTTCAATTTAGTATGAAGAAGTTATTACAGTCTGAACCAAAAAAATAGCGGCTTCTGCACTAGGCGGTGTTCAAATATTGGGATGTGATAGCCTGTTATTTTCTAAGTATAACTGTCAGTCCTCATGGAGAACTACAGTGTACGTTCACAAGATGAAGTATCCGAGTGTTTCATATTGTTCGTAATTTAAGTGGGAGTTAATCGGTCGAAGTCTCGCCGGATTCCGAGTTAGTATGAAGAAAATATTGCAGTCTGAACAAAAAAAATAGCGGCTTCTACACTAGGCGGAGTTCAAATATGGGGATGTGGTATCCTGTTATTTTCTAAGTACAACTGTCAGTGCCAATGAAGAATTACAGTGTGCGTTCACAAGGTGAAGTATCCGAGTGTTCCATATTGTCTGTAATTTCGGTGGGAGTTAATTGGTTGAAGTCTCACCGGATTCTGAATTAGTATGAAGAAGTTATTACAGTTTGAACAAAAAATAGCGGCTTCTGCACTAGGCGAAGTTCAAATATGGGGATGTGGTAGCCTGTTATTTTCTAAGTACAACTGTCAGTTCCCACGGAGAACTAAAGTGTGCGTTCAGAAGATGAAGTATCCGAGTGTTCCATATTGTCCGTAATTTAGGTGGGAGTTAATCTGTCGAAGTCTCAACGGATTTCGAGTTAGTATGAAGAAAATATAGCAGTCTGAACAAAAAAAATAGCGGCTTCTGCACTAGGTGGAGTTCAAATACGGGGATGTGGTAGCCCGTTATTTTCTAAGTACAACTGTCAGTCCCCATGGAGAACTACAATGTGCGTTCACAGGATGAAGTATCCGAGTATTCCATATTGTCCGTAATTTAGGTGGGAGTTAATCGGTCGAAGTCTCGCCGGATTCCAAATTAGTATGAAGAGTTATTGCAGTCTGAACAAAAAAAATAGCGGCTTCTGCACTAGGAAGAGTTCAAATATGGGGATGTGGTAGCTTCTTATTTTCTAAGTACAACTGTCAGTTTCCATGGAGAACTACAGTGTGCATTCACAAGATGAAGTATACGAGTGTTCTATATTGTCCATAATTTAGGTGGGAGTTAATCGATCGAAGTCTCGCCTGATTATGAGTTAGAACGAAGGAGTTATTACAGTCCGAACAAAAAAAATAGCGGCTTCTACACTAGGCGGAGTTCAAATATGTGGATGTGGTATTCTGTTATTTTCTAAGTACAACTGGCAGTCCCCTAGGAGAACTACAGTGTGCGTTTACACGATGAAGTATCCGAGTGTTCCATACTGTCCGTAATTTAGGTGGGAGTTAATCGGTCGAAGTCTCGCCTGATTCCGAGTTAGAACGAAGGAGTTATTACAGTCCGAATAAAAAAATAGCGGCTTCTACACTAGGCGGAGTTCAAATATGGGGATGTGGTAGCCTATTATTTTTGAAGTACAACTGTCAGTGTCCTTGGAGAACTATAGTGTGCGTTCACACGATGAAGTATCCGAGTGTTCCAAAGTGTCCGCAATTTAGGTGGGAGTTAATTGGTCGAAATTCCGCGTGATTCCGAGTTAGAACGAAGGAGTTATTGCAGTCCGAACAAAAAAAATAGCAGCTTCTACACTAGGCGGAGTTCAAATATCAAGATGTGGTGGCCTATTATTTTCTAAGTACAACTGTCAGTCCCCTTGGAAAACTACAGTGTGCATTCACACGACGAAGTATCCGAGTGTTCCATACAATCTGTAATTTAGGTGGGAGTTCATCGGTCGAAGTCTCGCCTGATTCCGAGCTAGAACGAAGGAGTTATTGCAGTCTGAATCAAAAAAATAGTGGCTTCTACACTAGGCGGAATTCAAATATGAGGATGCGGTAGCCTGTTATTTTCTAAGTACAACCGTCAGTCTCTATGAACAACTACAATGTATATTCAAAATTCTTGTTTTTTAAATTTATATTAAAATTTAATGTTTTTAGTAAATGGGTAAATGGGTTACCCATTTATAACCCTTTTAAAAATGGATCAACCCAACCCATAACACATTTAATAATATTCATAAATGGGTTGACCCAACCCATTTAAAAGCAGGGTAAAGGGGTTGGGTTAATAGGTTGGGTCATATTTTGACAGGTCTAAGTTAATCGGTCGAAGTCTCGCCGGGTTCCGAATTAGTATGAAGAAGTTATTGCAGACTGAACAAAAAAATAGCGTCTTCTGCACTAGGCGGAGTTCAAATATGAGGATGTTGTGCCATGTTATTTTCTAAGTAAACTATCAGTCCCCATGAAGAACTACAGTGTGCGTTCACAAGATGAAGTATCTGAGTGTACTATATTGTTCGTAATTTAGGTGGGAGTTCATCGGTCGAAGTTTTGTCTGATTCCGAGTTAGTACCAAGAAGTTATTGCAGTCTGAACAAAAAATAGCGGCTTTTTCCTAGGCAAAGTTCAAATATGAGGATGTAGTCTGTTATTTTCTAAGTACAACTATTAGTCACCATGGAGAACTACAGTGAGCATTGAAGTGGGGATATAGCATGTTATTTTCTAAGTACAACTGTCAGTCACCATGGAGAACTATACTGTGCGTTCACAAGATGAAGTGTCCAACTATACTGTATTGTCCGTAATTTAGGTGGGAGTTCATCGGTCGAAGTATCGCCTAATTACGAGTAAGTATGAAGAAGTTATTGCAGTCTGAACAAAAAAATAGCGGCTTCTGCACTAGGCGGAGTTGAAATATGGGGATGTGTTAGCCTGTTATTTTCTAAGTACAACTGTCAGTCCCCATGGAGAACTACAGTTTTTGCATTCATAAGATGAAGTATCCGAGTGTTTCATATTGTCCGTAATTTAGGTGGGAGCTAATCCGTCGAAGTCTCGCCTGATTCCGAGTTAGTATGAAGAAGTTATTGCAGTCAGAATAAAAAAAATAGCGGTTTCTACTTAGGCGGCGTTCAAATGTGGGGATGCTACTATCAAATCTACTTCCATAGGTACAAATAAAAATGCATGCACATTATGGTTAAATGCAGGCCCACTTGGGCGTGCATATGTACTCGTCAAAAATAAAACAAATATAATGATATATGTGTATATACATTTATCTTAAATTGTTTAATGTAAATAATAAATTAAATTTCAAATTTACTATAAATATTTAATCAAACATGATTTAATAAAATGAATATTTATTTGATGAATATATAAATTAAATTTTAATTAACAAAGATATATATATACACACACACAACTACAAATGTTATAGTTAATATTCATCTTAAATTGTTTAGTATAGATAAAATAAAATTTGAATTGTTAAAAGTTAATTTAATTAATTTGTTAATTAAATTAATAAATTAAAATTAATTAATAGTATTAAATTAATAATATATATAAGAATATTATATAATTCAATTAAACTATAAAAGATTATAAATGAAATAACCCTATATATATGTATAATATATGAATATAAAAAATTTAAGTGAATCATAAGAAACCCAATTCAGATTTAAGGAATGAGTACATGCATATTGTACTTATACCGTAATTTCAAATGTATCTAACACTTGAATCATGAGGTTATTTCATAAGAAATGCAGTGTTCCCTAAATCGATATCACTCGGTATGTATATGTTAAAAATTATGAATCCCTAATATATAAGTTGTTGTCTACCATTTATATATTAATACATTAATTGCATACTCTTTAGTTGTGGATCTTCTTCAAGCTAGGGATGTTATGTTAGCATTATTGATATGTTGGCTAGAAAAGGTATGACACATGCATATATTTGTTGATCTTCCTCAAGGTACATGCATTATGCTTAGGCCATCGCCAAATGGTGGATATGAGTGAATAATCTCTCTTAATTTGTTGATCTTCCTCAAGGTCAAGATGATATTAGGACAAAGATCATGGGTTAGGAGTTGTATATGATACAATCGATAAAGTGTTATCCATCGCTTGTAGGTCTATGATTTGTTGATATCCCATAAGGTCAGAATCCCAAGGCAAGCTAGTTTTGACATCCATGAGAAATTGAAAGATCTCTATGTATTCTCTTAGAGTTTTAAGAAACATAAAAGTCTAGTAGGAACCTTATTAGAAATATAAAATGAATATATTTAACCTTTCTAATATTATAAGAATATATGCTATATAGTTAAAATAATCTACTTAGGTAAATTTATGCGACCATTATAATGTATAAAATGTTTATCAGTTAAAATATATAAATGAAGTGAATTAAGTTTGACATAGAAATATAATATATACTTACTAATAAATCTTTTTGCATGTTGTCAATTCAAGACCCATGTAAATGCTTAATTATAAACTACCAAATACGTTCGTAACTTGGTCACCTACGTGTTTATTTGTCAGAGATGTGTACTGTCTTTTATAAGTTTTGAACTCTAAAATAATATAAGAATATGGATATTTGATCCATATTCAATCACATATAAATATGATATAGTGGACAATTGCAATTAGTAATGTATGAAACCTCGATAAAATTAGTTCATTCAAAGTGAGCAAGTAAACTATAGTGGGAGGTCATGTTTTCAATATGATTGATTACACTAAGGATCTTGTAAGATATAACACTAGACTAAGAGCTACAAAATGAACCTAGGAATTCGATCGTTAAAATATCGGTTTGATCAGTTTACATAAAATGCAACCATTGATACCCTTAACTGTTATGATTACCAAATGTCTTCTGTAAAGATTTCGTTATGGTCTTGTAGTAATCGTTTCTTTTTGGATGGTTTGACCATTTAGAAAAAAAGAAAATATACGAGAGTGGATGTAATTTAAGGCGTAGTTGGGATGGAGAGAGTGAATGATCACCTCTGCTTCATGAAGAGGCATTGAAAACGAGAATCGTATAAAATACAGAAAGATACTTAATATGGAATGAGAAATGTGATTTCTATTCCAAATGTATTTTTACATAGAATTTTTTTCTGTAAAAGTTATTTTTAGAGTTCAAGATAATTGTTCTGAAACTTATGACTGTATAGTAGTTACAGTGAAAGAAATAAAATCTCATAATAAGTGGTTGAATGGAGCTTTATATTTCGTACGCTGTTATAGTGATGGTGGAAATAGTGGTAGTATACCATATAACAATTCTTAAGGTTATATCAAGTTAAAAAAATTATTCTAGTAAACATACCAATATTATTTACGAAGTAATTATTATTTTCAATATATTAACTAAAAGTAGACATAGTTTATTTCAATATTAATATTATGAATATTCATTATAAGATAAAATTATAATAATGGTATTTGATAACATAACAAAATGATGTATTAGAAAATATAGAAGTATCTGAAATCTTACAATTATAGACTAAGCCATAATTTTGGGTTATAATTTTTTAACCATATGATTATAAATCATATAGTACTGGTGAATTGTATCTCAAATGATTAATGGCAAAGCACCCATACAACGGGAGTGACATAAGAGTTGGTGAAATTTTAGGATCAATACATATAGATGTTCACAATCGTAAGTCTAATGATATCAGAATGGTTCCACATACGTTAAATTCACTGATGAACTATCGCAGACATGGACATGTGTATTTGATACACAAATAGCATGTTTACGATAACTTTGTAGAATATAAAATGGAAGTAAATAATATGATGTGCAAAAGAAAATAAGATGATTTGATTTGATCGGATGAGTAAGTGTATTAGAAATGAGTTTCATATGTACCTAACACAAATAAGATCGAATAGCGAGGGATCTTGTGTTGGCCACTCCAAATGAGTTTGGGACCGATCAATATTGGTTGACCAATTTTTGTTACAAACATAAGCTTAGTAAACTTAAAAAACAAAATCAGTTATATGCATATATATATAGGCAATTCATAAAATGTTTATGAATACTTATTACGTTGCATTGAGAAAAAAAATATTGTTTTAAGAAACACCAACTCATGACGATGAAATTTCTTTTTGAAATTATTGATAGGTAAATGGATTTAGATACAAACCAAAGGTAAAATTGATTACAAAGGATGAAATGAAATTAACAAAATCTGAACGGACATAACTAATTAAAATGTCTAAAAGAACTCTTGCACTTTAAGAGAACCTAATATTTTCTCATTGATGTCGAAAAAAGTATTTCCTCAATTGTCAATAAGCCTTTAATAGTACCGACTCTACCATATGGAATGGTACACAAATCTATAATTGAAATGATTCATCGGCTACAAAAAGTATTTACTAAATAGATATGATCCATCGACCACAAAAGTGTCTCCGAGAAGAAGACCGGTGCAATTGAAATATGATAAGCTACGTTGATAGAATGACATCGTAAATTTCAATTATTATGTGACGGCCTGCAAATTTATCACTTAGATAAATAATATTTATTTTTAAAATATTTAGATATGGGTTTAAAAGTAAGAAATAATCATGTTTTAAGTGGTAAATAATAGTTATTTTGTTTGGGAAAAATATTTGCGGCCAAATTACCGAGGTAAAATATTGATAATTTGTAAATATCGTCCTAGGTAAACTGTCGATAAAATAGCCGGAAATCGTTTTATCAATAAAACTGCTTTTAAACAATAAGGATCATGTATGGCTCTGGATAAATACACAAATATATGTATTCAAACATGATTATGAAATAAAATAATTTATTTTATTTTTGAAAAATAAAATTTATTTATGACATCGACTGTTGATATCATCGGTTTTATATATTTCTTGGAAATTCAAGTGAAGTTTAAATAATAAATAAATCACATTTTTATTTACAAATAAACCTATTTTAATTAATTAATAATGATGGTAAAATAGTTTTAAAATTTGTTTACCAAAATTGATAGTTAGTAGAAAAATAGAAAACGCGACAAAGAATGTTTTCCGGAATTTTGACTTTTTGACACCGAAAAGTTGTCGGGAACGTTGTTTGCCTTTATGCACTATATGTACACATATGTAAGAGATAATTAACCATATAATAATATACTTAATTATGTATTATTTTATGTTAATTATGTTTAACAAGTGATGTGACAAGACATGGTTTTAAAATAATAACTTATAGATATACTAAATTATATCATTATCTCTTGTCATTTCCTTAAGTACCATCATCATTACCCATCATGGCTTAGGGGATGTGACTAGTGATGGGGGAGATGTGACATATGAGTGGGAGGAAGGTGGTGATGTGACATGTCAAAATAATGACATGTTATGATATTTTAAACTAAGGACAAAATGGTAATTTCCCCACTTTTCTTCATCTATAAATACACACCCTCACGCACATATTTTCATTTACATTCCAACTTCATTCTTTTCTAAACCTTCTTCTCCAAAATTCCATGGCTTCCATAGTTCAAAATTTTTAGAAAAAGTTAGCCTTTTGTGTTGTAACTTGCTTCCATACCTTCTATACTTCTTATACTTTCATTTCAACATCCTCTCTTACAAAAACCAAGGCATCACTATCCTAAAATGCCCTAGCCAATCTAAATCACCTCTAGCCGAACCCATTTTAAGGGCTTAGCCCCTCTAAATTTTCAAATTTTTAAGCTAGAGTCGAGCGTAAAGGCGTTATCGAGTTATAGTCGAAGTTTGGGCGAAGTTAGTTTGCATAAAGGTGAGTAAAACTACTTTGTTTTGAAAAGTTTTTGACTTTATTATGAGGTGTTATTGTGGTGAAATATGATGAGAAAATTGAATGGTTATTATGTTGATCGATGGTGATGTAATGGAATATTTGTGTTTAGTATTGAATTTGAGATATGAATGTGATGTTGCTGAGTTAGTAAGCGTATAACTTTATGTTTATAAATGTGTTTCATTGTGATGTTAGAAGTATGGTAGTATGGATGTATGGTTGTGATCTAAGAACCAAAGTATATTGAGTTGAAACAAAGTTTACAACTTTGCGTGTTGCAATGGACGTGAGATCCGATTCGAAATCAAAAACTAGGTTTCCTTGTTTTAAAGTTTCGAAATTATTTCAAAGTTTATATCTTTGTTTATAAGTCTCAGAAACTTTAAAAGTAATGTTTCTAAATATGAAATATGAAAGAATAAGCAAGTATTTGCTTAAAGTATGTTTAAGCGAACTGTGCTCATAGCGATAGTTGCTATGGACGCGGTTCGACAAAATTTCCGAATTTTGTTTTAAAACGTTTTCTTTTGAAATGGTTTGCAAAAGTTTTCCAAACTTAATTAGTAACATAAAAAGAGATTAAGTTTAGTTAAATTAATATTTTATTATTTAATAAAATAATTAAAGGTAATTTTCACTTAATTAGTAATTAAGCAAGTGATTAGAGGTTAAGTAACACTTAAGGAAGGTTAATGACTAATTATTGATTAATAAGGTTTTAATTAGTGATTAATGAAGTTAATAAGTAATTTAATGATTAATTATTATTTAATTAAGTTAATTAGTTAATTGATAATTATTTAATAATGTTAATTAGTTAATTAATTATTATTTAATTAAGTGATTATTTAATTAATTTTTAATTAATTAGGATTTAACTAATAATGAATTGTTTAAACCTTAACTAAGATACATTAGGAAGTTAATTAAGACTTAAGCAAGTTCATTAAGTTAATTATAGTTAAATTATGAATTAATCTTGATTTAATTAAGATATAATTAGGTTTAAGCTAATTAAATATACTTTAATCTTTTGAAAACTATTTTTAAACTTAATTGGTTATGTTTTAAATCAATCTTCTTTTAAAGTTAAGTAATTTTAAATCAGAGGATCTGTCATCTGGACCATTAAGTAGCCAAGTGAATTAAAGTGGTAATTATAAAATGTTGACACATTTTATGGGAAGTAAGTGACTTGTGTTTAGCACAAATGTTGAATATCGGTAACGTGATAGATACAAGGAAGTTAATTTCAATAAGAGGGTCATGGTAACTTAAGCATATATAATATACTTCTGTATGTACATTTTTCACCAATAATGGATGTACTTATATTTATAGCTTGGGCATCTACCTATGATTGATTGTGTGTTATGTGTGAATCCCTTATATATCTAATTTTTGGCAAAATCTATGATAAGTTAAACCCAATTTTAATGATCCATTGTAGTTGTTAAGCCTCTGCTTGGTTTTGTAGAGTAAATATTTTATTTTCTTTTGAAATGGTCTTCAAAAGTATTCTATTTTGAGAAAGATATTTGAAGAATGATTTGACAATTGGTTTGAAAAGTTTTATAAATAATTTTGGGGTATTCATTAAAGGGAGTATTAGAAATGGTTTTTAATGTTTATACAAAGATTTTATAAATGGATTTGAATGTCTATAAAGGGAAGTTTTACACAAGTTGATAATTAAAAGAAGTTACATAATCAGGTTTGAATAATTATAAAGAGTTCATAAATGAGTATGGAGGTTAATAAATGTTTTGCAAACGAGTTTGGGTTAACAGAAAGAGGATTTCATAGATAAGAAAATTCATAAAACAATTTATTTAAGATAAATAAAATGGGAATTTGAGGTTTGGGTTTCTCGAGGCTGATCTTTTAATAGTGGGTATGGGATATCCGTTCCACACTTTACACTGAAGGAATAGTGCTTAGAGTTATCCTTTTATTCAATTTAAATAATGTAGTTAAATCCTCTTTAGAGATTTGGTAACGGAAAATCTTACAGATATATTGTGAATATACTTATGTCAGAACGATAAGTATATGAATGTTTTTGAAAGAGATTTATTAAAAAAAGATATGTTTTGAGGGTTAGTGGTTGCTATGGATAAATGAATCCCAAATGGAACTGGTCGTTATTTGTTTATTTGATAGTTAAATATCCGACTATCAAGTTTGACTCAATTTGACTTTGGAAGTATGAATGTAAATTCGAGTTCCCCGACGAGGACTCGAATACTTACTTCCAAAAGAACCAGGAATGAATTAACCGGAAATTATCGGTTGTTGGTACGGAGAGACCGGTATCGGATTTATATATTCGAAAACCACTCCGTACCAACATGTACATTCGATGGAAGACATCTTGATGATGATTGAAGATGGTGCTCTTTGAAGTGCAAGGGCTGCTGTTACTAATCCCGAGGGTGATTCCAAAATGGATGTAGTAGAGTTAGTGCCTTCGGTTTCATTCAAACCCAGAATGAACTTGTATGGATGAATGCTGGCATTGCATTGACGCCTGGAGGGCAGTGTTAGCATTCGAAGATGGATTGCTATTTAGATAGGTAAAGCGTAGCCTCAAGCCTCACAACCAGGAGGAATGGTAAAAATAGGGCATGCAACAGAGCTATGTGGTTAGCTACCATTAGGAGCGGTCACCCCATTCTAGATGTCCCTTTAAAGTTGGTTTGCGTGCAAACTCCATGGTAGTATATGGCCTCGGTGTCAAGGGGGTGAGGTAATCCGGTCTGCTATGTTAAAGGGGCAGTCGGCTCCGTGTTAGCATCAATGCATTTTCAAGAGGTGTATCACCGGAAGGTAGTCTCTTACCTTGCTATTGCTGGGAACCGATCTCCAAGACGTGCCTTACGGTTTTAATTGTATAGCCTAGTATGTTGGAATGTGAGATGCAAGTATTTCAGCTAATTTATCTATTTACTTTAAACCTAGACACTATGATAATATCACTAGATTTTGATATAAAATGCTTTGGTTATCGTAAGGTAAAAACCTATCCATTTTTATGTGCGGCGTAGTCTTACGAGATGCCCTTTGTTTAAATAGTTTTCAAATGTAGAAATCAGTTTGGTTGTTTTCGTTATCGAGTTTTACTCATGCTGTTTACCAGACTGACCCAGACGTTATTCTATGTAATGCTTGGGTCAGACCGAGCATGTTTTCCTAGGTTTAGCTGGATACTTTGGAGTTGGAGAGGAGCTGGATGGTCAAGACGTATTCACATATATTTTTCTTCCATTGTATTATAGCATCTATATGTTTGTCAATGTAAGGACAGGTTTCAATAACTGTCCAAGTTTAGGATAAGTCTAGTGTACTCTGAAGTTGTATATATGAATAAAGATGTTTCCTTTTTGTAAAGATCATTGTTGTATTATATATTATTCGCTGCGTTGTGAGATTCTTTGTTATTTAATTTTCTTCTATCTTCTACCATCTTCTTTCACCCTAACAGATTGGTATTTCTGGCACTTGAATGTTCGGCATGTGATACAGTGGACGTATTAGTGTCAATTTTCATGGTTCAAAAATCTGGTTCGTTACATTTGGTATCAGAGCTGAAGGTTAAGTGAGAACTTTGACCCTGGTAGGGTATACTCATTTGAGATAGGGTAAGTGAGACCCTAGAATGAGCCTGAGTGTATTATAAACATGAGTGCATATTTGTTAGTGAGTAAAAATGTTTTATATTGTGTTGTTTGATCTATTGAGTGGCTTAAGAATTCTGGTCGATGCATTTGGCCAACGTTATCGATAGGGATTTCCTAAACATATAATAATATACATAATTATGTATTATCTTATGTTAATTATGTTTAGCAAGTGATGTGACAAGACATGGTTTTAAAATAATAACTTATATATATATATTAAATTATATCATTATCTCTTGTCATTTCCTTAAGTACCATCATCATTACCCATCATGGCTTAGGGGATGTGATCAGAGAGAGGGGAGATGTGACATATGAGGGGGAGGAAGGTGGTGATGTGACATGTCAAAATAATGACATGTTTTGATATTTTAAACTAAGGACAAAATGGTAATTCCTCACTTTTCCTCATCTATAAACACACACCCTTACGCACATATTTTCATTTACATTCCAACTTCATTCTTTTCTAAACCTTCTTCTTTAAAAATTCCATGGCTTCCATAATTCAAATTTTTTAGAAAAAGTTAGCCTTTTGTGTTGTAACTTGCTTCCATACCTTCTATACTTCTTATACTTTTATTTCAACATCCTCTCTTACAAAAACCAAGGCCATCACTACCCCACAAAGCCCTAGCCAATCCAAATCACCTCTAACTGAACCCATTCTAAGGGCTTAGCCCCTCCAAAGTTTCAAATTTTTAAGCTGGAGTTGAGTGTAGAGGTGTTGTCGAGTTATAGTCGAAGTTCGGGCGAAGTTAGCTGGCATAAAGGTGAGTAAAACTATTTTGTTTTTAAAATTTTTTTGACTTTATTATGTTGTGTTATTGAGGTGATAATATGATGAGAAAATTGAATGGTTATTATGTTGGTCGATGGTGATTTGATGGATGTTTACGTTTTGTTGTTGAATTTGAGATATGAATGCGATGTTGTCAAGTTAGTAAGCGTATAACCTTATGTTTATATATCTGTTTCATTGTGAAGTGAAAAGTATGGTAGTATGGATGTATGGTTGTGATCTAAGATCCAAAGTATGTTGAGTTGAAACAAAGTTAACAACTTTGTGTGTTGCAACGGACGTGAGATCCGATTCGAAATCAAAAACTAGGTTTTCTTGTTTCAAAGTTTAAAAATTATTTCCAAGTTTCTATCTTTGTTTCTAAGTCTCAAAAAATTTATAAGTTATGTTTCTTAACTTGAAATATGAAAGAATAAGCAAGTGTTTCCGCTTAAAGTATGTTTAAGCGAACTGTGCTCATAACGATAGTTGTTATGGACGCGGTTCGACAAAATTTCTGATTTTTGTTTTAAAACGTTTTCTTTTGAAATGGTTTTGCAAAAGTTTTACAAACTTAGTTAGTAACTAAAAATGGATTAGGTTTAGTTAAATTAATATTTTATTATTAATAAAATAATTAAAGGTAATTAGCACTTAATTAGTAATTAAGTGATTAGAGGTTAAGTAACACTTAAGGAAGATTAATGACTAATTATTGGTTAATAAGGTTTTAATTGGTGATTAATGAAGTTAATCAGTAATTTAATGATTAATTATTATTTAATTAGGTTAATTGATAATTATTTAATTAGGTTAATTAGTTAATTAATTATTATTTAATTAAGTGATTGTTTAATTAATTTTTAATTAATTAGGATTTAACTAATAATGAATTGTTTAAACCTTAACTAAGATACATTAGGAAGTTAATTAAGACTTAAGCAAGTTCATTAAGTTAATTATGGTTAAATTACGAATTAATCTTGATTTAATTAAGGTATAATTAGGTTTAAGCTAATTAAATATACTTTAATCTTTTGAAAACTATTTTTAAAGTTAATTGGTTATGTTTTAAATCAATCTTCTTTTAAAGTTAAGTAATTTTAAATCAGAGGATCTGTCATCTGGACCATTAAGTAGCCAAGTGAATTAAAGTGGTAATTATAAAATGTTGACACGTTTTATGGGAAGTAAGTGACTTGTGTTTAGCACAAATGTTGAATATCGGTAACGTGATAGACACAAGGAAGTTAATTTCAATAAGCGGGTCATGGTAACTTAAGCATATAGAATGTACTACTATATGTACATTTTTCACCAATAATGGATGTACCTATATTTATAGCTTGGGCATCTACCTATGATTATTTGTGTGTTATGTGTGAATCCATTATATATATGATCTTTGGCAGAATCTATGATATAACTTAGATAAGTTAAACCCAAATTTAATGATCTATTGTAGTCGTTGAGCCTCCATTTGGTTTTGTAAAGTAAATATTTCATTTTCTTTTGAAATGGTCTTCAAAGCGATTCTATTTTGAACAAGATATTTGAAGAATGATTTGACAATTGGTTTGAAAGTTTTATAAATAATTTTGGGGTATTCATTAAAGGGAGTTTTAGAAATGGTTTTTAATGTTTATACAAATATTTTATAAATGGATTTTAATGTCTATAAAGGGAAGTTTTATACAAGTTCTGAAAGTTTATAAATAAGTTACATAACCGGGTTTGAATAATTATAAAAAGTTCATAAATGAGTATGGAGGTTGATAAACGTTTTGTAAACGGGTTTGGGTTAAAGGAAAGAGGATTTCATAGATAAGAAAATTTATAAAAGAATTTATTTAAGATAAATAAAAATGGAATTTGAGGTTTGGGTTTCTCAAGGCCGACCTTTTAAAAATGGTGGTATGGGATATCCGTTCCATACTTTACACTGAAGGAATAATGCTTAGAGTTATCCTTTTCTCCAATTTAAATAATGTAGTTAAATCCTTTTTAGAGATTTGGTAATGGAAAATCTTACAAATATTTTGTGAATATACTTAAGTCAGGATGATAAGTATATGAATGTTTTTGAAAGAGATTTATTAAACAAAGATATGTTTTGAGGCTTAGTGGTTGCTATGGATAAATAAATCTAAAATAGAGTTGGTTGTTGATTGTTTATTTGATAGTTAAATATCCGACTACCTAGTTTGACCCAATTTGACTTAGGAAGTATGAATGTAAGTTCGAGTTCCCCGATGAGGACTCGAATACTTATTTCCAAAAGAACTGGGAATAAGTCCACTGGAAATTATCAGTTGTTGGTACGGAGAGACCAGGTTAGATTTACATATCCGAAAACCATTCCAAACCAACATGTACGTTCGATGGAAGACATCTTGATGATGATTGAAGATGGTGCTCTTTCAAGTGCAAGGGCTAATGCTACTAATCCTAAGGATGATTCCAAAATGAATGTATTAGAGTTAGTGCCTTCGATTTTGTTTAGACCCAGAACGAACTTGTATGGATGACTGCTGGCATTGCATTGACGCCTAGAGGGTAGTGTTAGCATTCCAAGATGGATTGCTATTTGGATAGGTAAAGCGTAGCCTCAAGCCTCATAACTGAGAAGAATGGTAAATATTAGGCATGCAGCAGAGCTATGTGGTTAGCTACCATTAGGAGCGGTCACCCCATTCTAGATGTCCCTTCATAGTTGGTTTGCGCGCAAACACCGTGGTACTATAAGGCCTTGGTGTCAAGTAGGTGAGGTAATCCGGTCTGCTATGTTAAAGGGGCTGTCGACTCTGTGTTAGCATCCGTGCATTTTATAGAGGTGTATCATCGGAAGGTAGTCCCTTACCTTGCCATTGTTGGGAACCGATCTCCAATACGTGCCTTACGATTTTGATTGTATAACCTAGTATGTTGGAATGTGAGATGCAAACTTTTCAGCTATTTTATCTATTTACTTTAAACCTAAACACTATGATAATATCACTGGATTTTGATATAAATGTTTTGGTTATCGTAAGGTAAAAACCCATCCGTTTTTATATGCGGTGTGGTCTTATGAGATACCCGTTGTTTAAATAGTTTTCAAATGTAGAAATCAGTTTGGTTGTTTTTGTTATCGAGTTTTACTCACGCTATTTACCAGACTGACATGGGCATTATTCCATGTAATGCTCGGGTCATACCGAGCATGTTTTTCTAGGTTTAGCTAGATACTTTGGAGTTGGAGAGGAGTTGGATGGTCAAGACATATTCACGTATATTTTTCTTACGTTGTATTATAGTATCTATTTGTTTGTCAATGTAAGAACAGGTTTCTATAACTGTCCAAATTTAGGATAAGTCTTGTGTACTATAAAGTTGTATATATGAATAAAGATGTTTCCTTTTTGCAAAGATCATTGTTGTATTATATATTATTCGCTGCGTTGTGAGATTCTATGCCGTTTAGTTTTTTTTTTATCTTCTATCATCTTCTTTCACCCTAATAGATCGGTATTTCCGGCACTTGAATATTCGGCATATGATACAATAGACGTATTAGTGTCGATTTTTGAGGGTCGAAAATCCGGTTCATTATATATTGAAATTAATGTAACAGAGTCATCATTCAATGTACTTAATTTAATTGGGATTTTTGTTGCAAAATTATTGCTCAATATGATTTTTATTTTCGGTCATGTATTTTGAAACAAAAATTCTATGTTGTTCTCGCTTAATAACCAAAGTATCTTGAAGTCAGTAAGAGCGATTTTGAGTTTGTGGGTTATTGGACACGATCTAAGAACTAATACGAAAGTATCATTTAACATGCATTATAGTTGAGAAAACATTTTGACGGCAAAAAAACAGTTTGAATTCAATCAAAATGCAGAGGAAGCACGTGTTTGTAAGAAAGCACTATAAAGGTACTCAAAACTATAAATAAACAACAAACTTATGATTATTAACAATGTGCTTATGTTAACATCAATGAGTTTGGTTGTTTAATTCCCGATATTGGATTTAAAATTTACATCTTTTATAATAATATAGAAGGATGCTGGGATTATCCTCAAATGACATACACAGACATCATTTTAAATTATTTAATATGGAGTATGTAAGATTAATTTCTATGCATTGGCGATCAGAATTGTCATACATGTTGGATTATCTACAATATCACATTTCGTTTGTGTAATTGATACACGGTGCAATTATAAAGCCCAAATTGCAGGAAAAAAATCACTGTTTGGATCTTTAATGAGCCTATGTAGTCTAATTCATTTAGAAATTTTCAATTAAACAAAATCTATATTTTATTTGAATTTATAAACAAAGTTTTATTTTATATAATTTGTATTATATTACATTATATATATATATATATATATATCTGTGTGTGTGTGCGCGCACACACACACTTGTATCATATACACATATGTATGTGCATGCACGTGCAACAGAATAATGTGTACATGGATTGACATGTCCATGTACAGATGTTGGGATTTACACCGCAATGAACATGTTAGCCCCTAATGTGTATAAATAGATTTTCTAAATATGTGTGTGTATATATGCATAAATTTATTTAAATATACATATACATACATACATACATACGCACATATATATATGAAAATATAATTATAAAATATTAGTTGTTAATTGTTTACATAAAACAATAACTAAAATACATACACATTTGTATATAAATATATGAATAAATATAATTAAATTATAAAGTGTTTTAAAATTAATTTGTAAAATATTTTGAAATTAATTTTTTAAACATTTTAAAATTAATTTGTAAAATTAGTCAAAATATTTATATTATAAAATTTGAACTGAAAATTATATATATATATATATTGAAATAAATTAAATAAATTATATATATATACACAAACATATAACTAGTTATAATTAAATATATATAATTTAAAATTAATATTATATTTTGTAGTTGCTATAGGCCTGATAATAAAAATAATTTTTTTAATTTAATTTTTGGTTTAAATAACTTATCAGATAAAATTCATAATTAATTTAGAACTATACAAAATTAATTAAAAAAAATCTTAAAAAATCATTTTAGAAACTGTATAGTGTATATTAATTTATTCAAATATCTTCCTAAAATTTTATGTTATTTATAAATATATTTTTTTGCATCCAAAATGACTCAAACATCCAATGAAGTAATAAGTATGAAAACTTTCGCAGAAAAGCAAGAAATAGCAAAGGAAAGCACATGGTTTTTATAACGGTTCAGCAAATACTCTAGCCTACGTCCACTTGAACTTTGTTATTCAATTTTTGTGACTTTTGCAAACTATGATTTTATGGATTGGTATTCTCAAATCGGTATTCTCGAGTTGGTGGAGGTTCAACAGGGTTCCATGGCATAGTCTAGAAATTCAAAAAAAAGAGAAAAAAGTCCTCTTTTTAAGTGCACTCCACCTCTATTTATATGTGAAAACCTCCAAGATAATCTTCGAAAATTGTTCCACATGTCCATCATGTCATGCATTTTCTTTTGCAAAAATCTCGAGGTTAAGCAATCTAAATAAATCTCTGATCTATACCGATCCATGAGCTTCAGGTTGGTACTGATCCAATTTCGAGTCGCACTTTGGGCAAAACCATGCATTTCTTAGGGACGTGCTTCAAGCCAATTTGAGGTTGAATTTCGCTTGCATTTTTTCCACTTGCTTCAAGTCCATCCATGGTTCACTTCAGGTCATACTTCATGCCAACTCGGTACCGACCTGAGAACCCCTATCCAAAAATGTGACTTTCCAGTTTCAAACTATTCCTTGATATTTCCTTGTTCTTGCCTTTTTATGATGTTTCCCAAGTCCTTGGGTCATTTCTTCATCGTTTGTCCATCCAATTCGATCGTTTACACCCATTTGAGGACTGTGGAAAATTTGGCGATAACAATATATATGCACACATTCTATATATATATATATATATATATAAAATTTTGAATCAAATAAAAGTAATTAATATTAAAAAAATGTAAGTTTTAATAGCTGAAGGTTATACTAACTAAATTAAATTTTATAAAGATTTAATATATATATTATACAGTGTTGAACTTTTAAATTAGATTCAGTATTACACTTTATATAATATTTTATTATTTAAATCAAATTTTCTTAATTCCAGGATGAGAGCATCTATAAACAATATGCATAACTTTTTTTAATACACACACACACACATATACAGAGGAGCGCTTAATGACACCCATGTTTTGCAGCACCATTACAAATAGTGCAGCACCACTACAGCCCCCTGATTTCCACCACATAATCCGAATTAAATAATATGGCTAGTGGAAAGAGAGAGAAAGCAATATTATTTAATTCGGATTGTGTGGTGGAAATCAGGTGGCAGTAGTGGTGCTGCACTATTTGGATTGCCAATGAATGCTACACACACAACCATTAATATATGACAATCCATCGATATACCGATTTGGGATATTTCTAACAAAACAATATATGCAAGGTAATGATTAAGTAAACATTAATCCAATATTAAACCTAAAGAATACCTTTCACTAAAGCCCAAAGCTCACACCTTGAAATGAAGAAGTTTACTTCTTGAATCGAATTCCAATCCCGACGTTGCTAGCTTCTGAATTGCCTTTTCACTAATGATTATTTTATTTTAATTTGTATTTAATTGCTTGAATTTTGTGGGGAGGGGTATAATTTGTCGA
The DNA here is from genome assembly GCA_030737815.1 of Allium fistulosum. Lineage (NCBI taxonomy): Eukaryota > Viridiplantae > Streptophyta > Magnoliopsida > Asparagales > Amaryllidaceae > Allium > Allium fistulosum. The sequence continues at coordinate 1,001,087,519 of CM060902.1, read as the reverse complement.
GCAATAAAGTGTGATGGAGGTAGAAAAGGATCAAAATAAAATGAGGGATATAATGTTTATATGTAGGAGAGTAGAGAGAAAAAGTAGGATCAAGATCCTTAATTTTTCTTACCCTTTCTCCAATTTTTAAATACTCAAAGCTTATCCTAGAAGCCATCAAAATGGTTAGCCTCTGTGTCTGCATCATAGCTAAAAATATCATGCCCTTTATAGGCCCAAAATCCATTTCAACCCCGAACAATATTTATTTTATTTGAATCCAATTAAACAAGTGTTGTTATCATATATCGATTAATATATTCATAACTATTATAAACATATCGTTATAATATTGTTCAATACATCAAATAAAATTTTATAATTAATATTTCATACATATTAATTAATTTATAACAATTACAAATTAATTAATGTAGGTGAAAAAGGAGTATTCAACATTTCGGTTGTGTGACTCTCAGTTGTAAATTTGGTTAGTAATTAATATCGAATAATTCGAATATTAATGTTCACACGTCACTTAACAGGTGGTGTGACATTATGGCCAAACCTACCACTTACTTGGCATCGATAAAATCCAATTTTATTTTATTAAGTGTTACCTGTTAGTGACAATTATTTACACCAACTATCTTCGTCAAAACTATATTACCTTGGACTTATGGAATTTGATAACGGTCAAAATTCCAGTATCGTCCATATTCAACTCTATAGTCCAAACAAAAAGTCCTTGGTCCAATAATAACAATTATTATAACTGTACTTCTTAGGCCAGTGACTTTGACTTTGAGTTGACTTTAGTTGACCATGATACTAACCTCATATAACTAAGGAGATGAATCCTTCCTTGAATAGTGTTTCACTTCCAATACTTCTACTCGACCTAACTATAGTCGTTCAATGGACATCGTGCCATAATTTGACTATAATCTAAGCAGACCTTCCACATTGAAGGTTAACGGTATTCTCAAGTCGAGGGAACTTTGTAATTTTGTCACATTGATATTTTCTGTTTGACCTTAGTTATATTAACCAACATAAAACTATCGAGTAAGTCATTCCATGGTTATCCAACAACTATCAGTACGTAACCAGTTGGTGCCCCCACCAACCATGAGTAATACACTGCCTAACATTGGGAGAGCATTACATACTCTAGTCTCAAAGGATACATCGATATACAGTCTCGATACATCTTGACTAGGAATATGTAAAACAATATGTTTATTTTATTATGATAAATCACTCATGATTGCAACACATTGCAACTACTATCACAAAACATACCATTTATGGATTTTCTATTAAATATATTTTTAATTAGATTAATTAATTAATATAACATAATATATCAAGTATATAATAGAAAGAAAAACCTTTTTATTTTGAATAAGATTGGTTATTGAGTAAGGTATATCTAACAATTACATAATTGCTCCTAGAGCATACCCCTAACTCTATTAATCTCCCACTTGCACTTAGGGCCAATGATGGGATCTCTATCCCATCTCTTCGATTAGTTTGATGAGAGATGATCGATTTATACCGCAAACAGATACACTATGTTATTTAAATTATCTACCCTGCCAACCGGCTCTCTTTGATGCAGATAATCCACCTTTGTTATATGAAACTAGTTGGAGTATGATTCTCAACTTCTAGTGAGCTCTTATCATTTCATTATTATCATGTAACTATAATGTAGTATTATTAATACTTGGAATCACCTTAGCTTAAATATAAATTTGCGCACTTATATTTACTACAAGAAAAGTGGATTTTTATAATGCCAAAAGATGACGCTTTATTTCATAGTGTTATTGTATTTTTAAATTTGTTTAATTTAGAGGATAAATTGGTTATGTAACGTATTCTAAGCGGCCTTTTATTTTCATGGCTGCCGATTCCCAAAATTATTTCCCCCACTTCTTATCTCAAATCGCCATAACCCAAAATCGCTTCCATCTTAAAAAACTTTAGTTTGGATATCAATTTTTCACTAAAAAAATGATTGAATGCTCGCTCGTGATTGACAACAGGGAAAGGAAGGGGATGAAACCATGACAATAGGAGGAAATGCAGTTTGGTTGACTCATGTGTGATGAAGAGAGTGGCATTGAGGCTCGAAGATTGTTCGTGCAAGATGAGCTGATGGCAGTTGAGTTTGGTGATGGTGATTCAAGCAAAGTCTGGACTCGCAATGAGGATTGATGATGCTTGTGCAAGATAATGTGAGGCAACTGGCTGCTGAAGGCTAAGCTCGTGATGGTTGATGCTAAGCTTGCATGCGCGTTAAGGGCTGGAACAACATTGATTTGAGTGAGTTAACTTCTTATATTTGAAGTATTGATCAACGAAGTTCTTATTTTGATTCAATTTACTTTAATTTGGTTGTAATTTGAATTGTTGATGGCTTGCTGGCCTGTTGTGCTTGATTCATTTTCAATAGACATTAATTTTAATATAAGTTAAAACATCAATGAACCTAGATGATAATATCTTTGCTGAATCGAAATATTAAAGGAACTTCAATGTAATGCTATCAAATAAAGTATGTAACAGCAAGGTGTGGTAAGCATCCGAGGTCATATTATTTTTGCTAAAAGAAAAGGTTACCCTAGTAGCAATGTGAAGTTTACTTTACCATGATGAGGATCTATAATGACCCAGAAATTTCAGTCATTTGAATTTGGAATATTTAATTGATTTGAATATTGAAAAGTTAATTTTATAAGTTGAATAACTTGAATTTCAAATATAACGGTTACCTGAAAATTTGAAATTGTTTTAATAATTGAATCTTGAATTTTATGTGAATGAAAATGATTTCGAAAGTTGATTTAAATTTCATTTGGATAAGAATAAAGATAGTAAACTTTTGAATTTAAATTTAAAAGCGATTAAACATTTTATAATAATCGTTTTAATTAACTTGTGGAAAAAGCCTTCTGGGGCACTGTCTCGGATTTTGACGAAACCAGTGCCATTGGATCCATAATAGTGTATTTTTGTATATAAATGATTTTCATGACGAGCAGACGTATCGTTTGGTCATACGAGTTTGAAACGCATATAAATTAATTTCAGGAACTTATATAATATAATTCGATTTAAAAAGCTATCTTATGTATATGATCGAATTAGCTTTCAAGGCTAGTTCCATTGTGTTCGTAATAGGGGTATTACATATAGAACGCTTGGCGACATGTCTCGATCGGAGTTCAAAATTTCTGAACGCCTTAAGCTTGATATTTTGAATATTTTAAATATGCACACCATACCCTACCCATGCCTTAGCCCATATCCTTGCCCATGTTTCAACTGTGCAAACCATACCCTCCCTCCTTTATTTAAAATCGCGACCTTATTAGAGAATCATTCACAAAAATTTCAAATTGAAATCAAACCATCCAAAACCAATGTCCCTCATCCTCTTGGACCACTTCATGCATTTTTGAACCTAAACACCAACTAGAGAATTTTTCGCGATGACGTAGTAAAGCTAATCAACGGTTGGATTGGGTTGGATCGAGCCATGGTGGCCACAGTTCTTCAATAAATGGCAAGATGAGTTTCAGGGTTTTCTAGCGATGTGGGTGATTATTGGCCAATGGACCTAGAAGAGAAAATGTGGAGGATGGTCAGGGCTAGGTCCAAGCAGAGTTTGGTGGTCAATGGTCGACCATGGTAGTGGCAATTTATAGATGAATGGATTTTGGAATTCGGGTTTTTATCGGTAGAGGCGGCGAATTGGACGACATGGTCGATGCTAGAGGTAGCTCGTGGTTAGGGCTGGGCTTGGGCGAAGTAGGGCGTGGTCTGGTAGTCTCTGGTGGTGGCGCGGAAGAGATGAAGATGCGGCCTGGTGTGTTTGAATGAGAGGGAGAAGGAGAATTAGGGGAAAACGTGATTATGAGGGTAAGTAATTTGTTAATGATGGTAATTAAGTGTAATTAATTATATTATAAAATCGAATTCTTATCAAATGCATAAATCGTTCATACTAGGCCAGATTTGAACATGGATTTTTGTGTTAGGATCATATTGACTTGAGCTACATTATGGAATCAGATTGGTGATGATTGGAGCTAGTAGAGTTTCATGCTGAATTTGAATGTCGTTCGAATTCAAACAATAACCAGAACGCGGAAGCGACAACTGGAATAATGGTGAGTTAAACTCACCTTTTGGTTAACCAGTATGCTATATAGTTGATGAAAATTATTGACTAGATGTTTGGATGATTTACTATTTTATCAGTTGGTTTGGATTTATTTCCACCCTTGGAGATGATGAGCTTTATATATACCCGCCTAGTAGCGGATGACCCATATTATATTATTATATACTGTTTGTGATGTAAGGGGACAGGTTGGAGGAATCTAACAAGATTCCTCATCATTGTTGATTTTAGTTTCAATAATATTCCTATCATATGAATTATTGGATAGTAAACCTGATTGTTGGCTTTATTGATTATGACATTGTTATATGTTAAAATTTAAACCCTGTAGTGATAGAAAATTAATATCGATATTGGTTAAACGTTGGATAGCTATTGGCCTTAAATTTGTATTTTAAAAATACTATAAATTGCCAATTGAGATGGAGTTGGTTTTTGAGGCAGGAAATGATTTTGAACCTGAAATTGTGTTTTCAGAAATATTTTATTTTAAAGGATTTAGCTTCTATTTTTACTCTAACCTTTTTATTTGTCTTTTTCTAAGTTGATTATCTATATTTAATATTGTTTTAAGGATTAATTATTTATATTTAATGTAGTTTTAAAGTTATTTATCAATATTTTAATATTTTGAAAAGTCAATTATTTTAAATAATTAATATGTTTTGAAATTAATAATAAGGATTTATTAATAATGTTTTGGAAATAAATTATTACTATTTATAAATAATGGTAAAGATTAATTATTATTGTTTATTTAACAATGTTTTGAAATTATTAAATATTATTTTTAAGGAGTTTGAGGTTAATAATTATTATTTATTTTAATGTTTATTGTTAATGATTATTATTATTATATAATAGTGTTTTGAAGTAAATGATTTTTATTTGTTTATAATGTTTTTGAGACTTATAAACAGAGGTTTATAAAATGGTTTAAAGGCCTAAAAGGGAGATTATTTACAAGGAAAATGAGTTTTATAAATGTTAGGTATTTATAAACGAATTTTAGAAATGGATTTATAGATTTATAAGAGGAGTATTGAAATTAGGTTTATGGATTTATAAAGAGTTATAAATGATTTGAGAAATGGTTTGGAAATGTTTATAAATGGTTTCTACAGATTTATAAAATAGTTATAAATGGTTTTAAAAATTTATAATGGAATTTATGAATGATTTTAGAATTGTATAAAAAGGAAATCTTCCTCAGTGTTTGGTGAATATACTTATACCGTTGAGATAAGTATATGGATATTTTCCAAGTATTGAAATATAGGAAATTTTGGATATATATATATATATATATCTTTGTGAAATTATTTTGATACAAGTAATTTACAAAGTAATTTTAAGTAATGAAAATATTAAGTTAAGGGGTTAGTGGCTGCTTATGGGTTTAACCAATGTTGTTTTTCCAATGGAATTAAATCCCTGATTGAATGTTTGTTTGTTGATAGTTAAATAACTGTAATGACCCGATATTTTCAACCATTCGCATCCATTATAAGTGTATAGGTAGACACTCATGCCGGAGTTGAATTGCTCAAAATACCGCGTTGTAATTAAAATTTGGCAAATCTCAGAATATACAAAAAATAAATATAATCACAGATCACAGACACAGAGTAAAATAATGCAGCGGAAGTAAAAGAAATAGTAGTTCATGAAGCTACTATCTAAATATGTCAGAGTTACATAAGATACAACAGAAGAAATAGAGTACAACAAAAGTCTCAATAAAATAACCAAGTACAAGCTGAGTAGGACAACGGAACTGAAATAGATAGGACAAGACAAGCAGATAATCTCCAGCGATTCAAATCTCCAAGCGAGTGGAAATCCAAATCCGTGAATAACTCAGGCTGACCCGAGCGTAAAGCAAAACACAAAACACTCGAGTCAGGACAATATATACTTATATAATGTAAACCAACTCAAAAGAACTGTAATAAGGGTACAAGTAACTTAGAAGATGCTTGAGACCGCCCATCCTCTAAGGATCCGTTAAAATATCTACTATGTAGTAATATTCGCTATTATAATAGTGTCTAAATAAGTAAAGTATAATCATATAGAAAACAGCGTTAAGGGGATGGAGAACCTTAACGCGGTCGGATCTTAAAATCATAATCGTAGTAAAGCTCGATATGGTAGGTGACACGGCACAACTAGGCAATGCCAGGGTAGATATACCAATTACGCACACGGACTGATGGAGCGCATAACAGCCACTATCGTCCACCTCGAACAACACTCCCAAATCGGAGGATGGCCATCTAATCAATCACAAGTAAGAGTAAATATCGAAGAAATGTGTCCGAGAAGAGGTGCTACCTCACTGGTCCGAGATCGCTCCTGTTTTAGCCACCTTATGCCAACTCACGAGAGTTGGGTCCACGTAACATACCTTAAGAACGTCGCCACCATCCTACTTCATTCTGGAATCTCCACCGCGTACACGGTTGTCAAAGTGGTTTTCAGTATCGACAGAGAGTATGTCCATATCCGATCCCGGTCTCTTTGCCAACCAATCGTTATTATAACCCGTGGTTATAACTTTTAAAAACAATACTTTACTTCAAAATAAAATATCATTTCAAACCATATCTTTATCAAAATAAAGATTAAATCAATTCCAAACCATTTACATATATTTAAATTTTCATATCATTTCAAAACTTAATTTCAAATCATTTTAATATAATAAAATATCATATCCTTACAAAACTTCATTTCAAATCATTTTAATATAGTAAAATATCCTATCAGTTCAAATCCAAATATTCAACTTTAAATACCTTTTAATTTCAAATCACCTTTAAATAGTTTATATTCCAATCAAAATAATTCATTTAAACCTTTTAAAAGTGTAATTATTATATTTTCAAATCAAGTATTTAATTTCCAAAGTTTCAAACCATTCTGAGTTCGTTTACTAAGTCAAAAACCCTAATTATTAAAATTTCAGCATTTCATAGCATTTAAAAATAACTGCTATAAGTTATATTTGAAAACATTTTTAATTCAGCAAAGACAGCACTTAAAACTGCTGTTAAAACTCAGTTTTAGTTGAATTATAATTCAAAAACAGAAAAGACAGCATTTCAGAAGTGCTGTGGTAGTTCAGATTTCAAAACAAGGGTTAAATTTGGTTTCAGCAAAGACTGCAGACCATTATAGCATTTCCAGAGAATGCTATAATATGCCTGAGTTCAATATTAGCCTATAAGTTCAATTACAGCAACTACGGCATTTCAGAAATGCTGTAATAGCTCTTTTTACACAATTTTAGTTCAAAACAGAATCTATAGCATTTCTGAATGCTATTAAAAGTAGATTTCAGGTGTTAGTGTATTTCCAGCAATTAAATAACTTCAATTTAAAACACCTAAACATTTTAAAAATCATATTTTAACATTTAAAATGTTCATTTACATATCATTTAACATGTATCTTTTTCACAATAAAATTCTTATAATTAAATCCAATTTTCAACAATTTACTTAATCAATTTAAGTGTAAAAGTTTCCAATTCTTCACATTTCAACAAATAATTTAACACTTCAAATTTTAAATTACCATTTCACAAATTTAACTAAATTTCCAATTTTATTTAATTAACTTAAACCTTTAATTAAAACCAAATTTCACATTTCCTAGTCAAGTTATATTTTAAAAGATCACTTTTAAACATTCATTTATTTAACCACTTAAATTCATAGAAAAATCAATAATACTTTAATAAATCACTTAAATTCAAATTTAATCAAATTATCATATTTACCATTTCCAAATAAAATTTAATATCCATTTTATTTATATAACTTAAATATCATTTTTAACCAAAATTCCAAATTTCCAACTTAAGTTATATTTCAAAAATCCAGTTAAACCATTCATTAATTACATTTTTAACACAGAGAAAAAAAATCATAATTTCTTTATTTTAAAACATTTCAAAATATATTTAAATCAAATTTCATAAATTTATAATTTTTAAAATACTTAAAAATATCCAAAACACTTTATAAAATAACCACGGGCCTGTATATAATTTTCTAACCTAGGTCAAGTGATACGGATATGTATCATTTCAATCTGCAGTTAAAAAAAGAAAAATCCGGGTTCTATCATTTCAAACCCGCAATCCCAAGTTAAAATAAATTAAATAAAAATCGTTCAGGCCTATCATTTCAGCCCATAACGATTTTTCCCTATTCTAAAGTCCGTTCGGGTATGTATCATTTCAACCCATAGTGATTCTAGTCTACAGGGAACTTGCAATGGTGATAACATATATAAATAACAGAATAACATTAAATAACAGTAACATATGATATAACAGGTGTAATAACAGGTGTGAACATCATATGATAATAATATAAGCATATATGACATGATAATATATTTCTATAGATTCGCAGGGTGTCAATTTACTAGTTATATAGATACATATTGTCTGGTGAGAATAACTCACCTGTTTGTGTTGGAGATATCAAAACCAATGACACAATGGAACAAAAGCACGATGACAAGACTACGGACTTGAGTGGAGAGCAAGATCCAAAGCTACAACTCTTGTATTACAACCCAAAACATACATCAAAACAAACACAATTTCAACGCACTTGAAATGGAATAACTTTTAAACGAAAAGAGAATTGAATGTCAAATCTTTTGCCCTGTTTTCTACAATGCTTTGCATGGCCTAGGGGTTTATTTAGGTCAGGTTTGACATGACTTTGGCTCAGGTTTGATCATAAGAATGCATGACATAAAGGCTAGAACATGTGGAGGAAGTTACAACACAAGAATATCAAAGGGCTAGGCAACATAGTGGAGTTTGGTTAACTTTTGGCTCGGTCTATGGGTCAAATGGCTCGGCCATCATCTGGTACAGGTCTGGACAGAGGTTTGGGTGATGAGTAGCAGCAGCCAAAGGTCATGTAGCAAGTGGTGGTGGTGGCTAAGGGGGTGGCCAAAGCAGGATATGGAGGGTAGGTGATGATATGTGTGGTCTAGGCAATGTTTTGTGGAGTTTTGTGGTGATGGCTTCAAGTGGAAGTGTAATACCCCAAGATTTTGAGGAAAATTCTTTTAATAAATGATTAAAATTCTGGGGGAAAATCAGAATTATTATATAGGTGGGATTTTCAGTGGTGCAAGGTTGTGTGCATGTGTGCACGTGCACACTAGTTATGGCACTAAGAGAAAATCCAGAATTCCTGAATAATAAAACAAGGAAGGAAAACATTTAGATAAAATGTTTTAAATAAAGAAAATATAGACCTAGACATGAGTATTAAAAATTCCTGAGGATGTGTGTATATAAATATATCTATATATATATGCCTATGTATGACTTGTCTGAAAATTGAGGCAGAAGAGAACATTGACTTATAATGAATAAGTGAAATTTTTATTTGAATAATAGGTGTAGAAATGCACATAAGTATGCACATGTTTTCTGCAAATAAAAGGTTAAAGTTAAATTAACACCCATAGTTGTATAAATGTATATTTATATCCAGATATTATTTGAGCAGAAAATAAATAAAGGAAGCACTAAAACAGTAAGAACCAAAGTGCAAGAAAGAAAATGTACATAGGCAGAAAATAGAAAGTCACACCATTATCATGTTTGAAGTAAATATAATAAAAATACTTAAAGTTATCACTTTCTGAAAAGAAAGGAAAATAGGCACAATTTAGTCTTGTTTTAAAATATTGGCCGGGATATTAAGGGATTAGGAAGGAGGGAATATGCAATGCCAAATGCATGATTCTGATCTGGGCTAAAATAGGGATTTTGCATCACTCAAAACCCTAGACAGAACCCTTATTTATACCAAGAGCCCAATCAGAAAACTGCTCTCTCACTAATTAATTAACCTAAGGAAGAAGAGGAAGATAAGGCTAAAGATTTGAAGGGTTTTCTGGTTTAAGTTTGTGTAAGCACTTAGGTGAGTATCCTCACTCATATACATGGCATTAAGACCTGGGATTAGGCAGCCAAGCTTTTATATGTTATATTTTGCATGTTTTGATTTACAAACTATGTTGGCTGCTGATGGTTTCATGAATGTTTGATGAGATATGATCTGCTATGCTGGATGTTTAACTTTGTTGTTCTATTTTCATCTCTGTATATTATACCAAAACCTTAAGGAACATATATCAGAGTATTTGTAACTAGTTTGAATAATGGCTTAAGACAAAGAATGAAAAGATAAAGAAAACTATGAGCTGCATATACATGGGTATGGTGCTGAGGCTTGAAATAATTGGTTAAGGGTGCAATGGAGTTTTTCTCTATAAGTGCTGAGCCCTAAACTAAACAGAAACTTACAAGCCTAAAAACTATGTTTAAACAAGATTGAAAATCTGGCTAAATATAGTTGCTTGAAAAATCAAAATAAACTCAATAGAGCCATGTATTTATTCTCAGTTGCAAACATTCTGGTATATGCTTGAATAGGGTGTTTCTATGTTAAATAATGTGAGATGGAATGACTGGGGTGTTATATCTTTAGAAAGTAACCTTTAACTTGCTTGCAATATCATGGCTGCAAGGTAACTAGTATGTTTCATGAGTACAGGTGGTATGTACACCTAGCTATCATTGATAGAATGAACATAAATACACTTAGTGATATAACTAAGGATTTTGTGCCAAGAAGGCTGCTGGAATGCTTGTCCTATTTGAAGTAGACAAGTTGGCACATGGCTTGTTTAAGTCCTGAGATCTTTGTGCCATAATGTTAATTAGTTCATGGCAATGTGTCCCTTTGATTCCTTATAGCAGATGAGGCCAGGAATTTATAAGAAAAAGAAAAGGCAACCTAGTAGTTCCAGATAAAAGTTGTTTTGTTGCATATGTTTGCTCTTATGTATTGTACATGATAATACCTGTCAAGTATGCAAAGTATATTTATGCTGTATTCTTAGCTTAATATCATGGATATGTTAGAAATGCTCACACCAGATCATAGATCTGACCCTTATTGCTCATGGCACATGGGGGTGTCTCATTTATAATGGGGCAGCCACTAATGCTTTTGCAGGTTATGATGGAGCTAAGTAAGCAAGATTAAAAAGATATGGAATAGAGGATGCTAAGATAATTAGAAATAAAAGCTAAAATGTGTTAATTCATGCATGTATTCCCTGATTGATATGGCTATCTAATGTATTAAGTAGGAAGAACTTGTAAGAGACATGTGCTATGTTGTTTCTGGTTATTTCTGATTTGGTATGAACTAAGGATATTGATGTTAAACTGATTTGAAAACCTAATTGCTAAAGTTGTTTTGATTTAGAGGGAAAAACCTGGATTTTATAAGTAAAATCATTTTATGATGATTTCAGTTAATTCTGAGTTCTTTCAAAAAGAATATAGATATACAGAAAATAATATTGGGAAAACCCAGAAAAGAATTAAACTGCTATATCTTCAATTTATGATATTGACATAAGTCCAGATGCAAGAAAAAGTGTTTATACCTTGAAGATGTATTTTTAAAAAGAGAAGTATGATTAGGAAGAATGATATATATATCTGATCACAAAATGTCTGATTCATACAAATATATATACATGCTTTTGGAAAGAAAAGGTAACAATGTTTTGTGTATAATCTGGGTTGTAATAATGCAAGCAAAAGAATGGCCAGAGTAACCACAGGGTTAGGCCATAGGTCAGGCCAAATGTTTCACTTCAGATCAATGAAGCAAGGGAACATTTGAGCTCAGTTTTCTGGAAAATGAACAAAGACCCTGACATGTACATGTATATCTGTGTACATGTAGATATTGGGCAAAAATATAGATGTAAATTCTTAAAACAGTTGAAAGAATGGATTTCAAAAATAGTTATGCAAGAAGAATTGTTTTGTATGATAGGTTATAGGCAAAAATTAAATATATATGTACAATTATAGGTAGGTATCAGATTTCAGCCATACAGGAGAAAATAAAAAGAAAAACCAAAAATTGTGTTTGAACCGACCAGCATGGTACTCGAACTCGTGACCTTGCATGAATAAGTTAGGCGCGTTTCCATTACGCCTAGATGTTGCTTGTGTTCACTTAGGATCCACTTTCTTTTAACCTGAGTTTGATAATATTCAGACTTTAAGACAATCATCTATATTATAAGCTTGCTTTCCACTGATTATTGCTTGGTTATTTCTTAAGTTTAATAACAGTCTAAGGTACATATTCCCAGTGGACACTATAGTCAAAAATCAGGATACATTAAGTTTTAATTTAAAAGGGAATTTATCACATTTTTGCAAATTTAATAAGGATTTCTACTTATTATCATGCTCTGATTCAAGTAGAATATAACATAGATATCTTCATATATGTATGTTAAAAATGACTTAGAATTAAAACAATATTTCTATATTGTGAAAGATCCTGGATATATTTTTGTTTATTAAAGAAAGAAAATGACCCTGGGATATATATTTGTAATAGATGATATATCTATATATCATCTCTAAAAAAAAAAAAAATCACCAATAAATAAGTGTGTAAATAGGAGGGTCATTTCATTTGGTATCAGAGCTATGTTTTAATTAACATAGCAAAATGTTTGTATGCTTATGTTTATACTAGGTTTGTTTGTATATTTGACTGCTTATAAGTATTCCCTGAATGTATGTATGTGTGTGCATGTGGCATACACAATGATTAAATAGGAAAGATACAATCAATTTAAAATTAAAGCTAAGTGTTATAAACTAATAAGATGAAATACATATACTTTTAGAAATATGGTAGGAAGAGGGTCTCATCATCAAGGAGGATCTAGCACACCACAAATGCTTGACATGCAGGAATTTGTGAGAGTTTTGAGAGATGGAATTGGGCACAGACCTGAGAACCCACATGAGGAGCTCTCCAAGTTAGTGAAGACTTATACCAACTTGGGAGGCAAGAGCTTTGAAGGAACTGAAAGTGTAATGGAGATTCAAGCATGGCTGAGGACATTAGAGAGGATCTTCACTGATATGCAACTAGATGACCAAAGGAAGAGGCAAGTGGCCTCAAGGCAATTAAAAGGTGCAGCTTTGAGTTGGTGGGAGGTGATCATAGCTGGCCGGAATGAAAATGATATTAATTGGAATCAATTTAAGGAGATGTTAGAGGCAAGGTTTGTTCCAGCCTCAGCAAAAACCACTTTACTTGAGGAGTTCATCAAACTTAGACAGGGGACTATGAATGTCACAGAATATACCCAGAAGTTTGAGGGATTGTCTACCTATGGGGCAATGTTAGTGGCTGATGAAGCATCCAAAAATGATAGATACATCAAGGGATTGAACCCAGGACTTAGCAGGGCTATACTACCTTATGCTGACAGAACTTTTGATCAAGTGATAGATTTGGCTCTGAAGATTGAGCAGCATGACAAGGAAAGAGATAAGTTCAGGAATTTCAAAAACAATAGTAACAAGAAGAACAAAGGGAAGTACCATCCTTATGATAAGAAGAAAGGAGAGGCAGATGGTAAGAAGGCAGTAGATGCAAAGCCCAATGAAGCCAAAAGAAAAATAGTTTGCAACCATTGTGGGAAAGAAGGCCATATTAAGCCCAGATGCCCAGAGCTTAAAGGGGGAGCTTTCAAATGCTATCTATGTGGGAAGGAAGGGCATATGAAAAGAAATTGCCCAGAAAACAAGCAACAAGGGAAAGTGGCAAGCCTGGAAGGTAGGGGCAAGGCCATAATTGAGGCTAATGCTGAAAACCATGGTCAAGTGGAAGGTACACTATTTATTTGTACCATACCTTTAGCTGTAATATATGATACCGGGGCAACCCACTCACTCATTTCCCATGAAATAGTTAAAAGGTTGAAAATGAACTGCAAATTGGCTGAAATACCTCTGTTAATACAAAGCCCTTTAGGAAGTTCTAGTGTATTAGATATGATCTGTGTGGATGTGAATTTGAACATAGGAGGAAACACATTTGTTTCCAATTTATATGTTCTAAATTTCCCAAATATAGGAGTTATATTAGGGGCAGATTGGCTAAGACAATTCAAAGCCATAATTGACCTAGATGCATCCACCATTTCACTACAAAATTCTAAAGGCCAAAGGGTTACAATTCTATGTGAACCTATCAAAGAAAACAGTCTAAATCATTTAATTGAATTAGAAAATAATCCCAAGGAAATAGCTATTAATGAAATCCCCATAGTTAAAGAATACTTGGATGTATTTGGGGAAGTAAAAGGTGTTTCACACCATAGACCTGTTGAATTCCAGATTAACCTTATGCCTGGGGCTAGCCCAGTTATCAAAAAGCCTACAAGGATGGGGCCAAGTGAATTAAAAGAGCTAAAGAACCAGCTGGAAGAATTAGAAGCCAAGGGGTTTATAAGGCCAAGTAATTCATGCTGGGGTGCTCCTGTAGTATTTGTTAAAAAGCATGATGGTACTTTAAGAATGTGTATAGATTATAGAGAATTAAACAAAGTAACCATCAAAAACAAATACCCATTACCCAGGATAGATGATCTCTTTGATCAACTCAGTGGAGCTAAAGTGTTTTCTAGGCTAGACTTGGCATCTGGGTTTCATCAGATGAAAGTTGAGGAATCAAGTATTAAATATACAGCATTCAACACAAGATATGGTTTGTATGAGTTTCTGGTTATGCCATTTGGGCTAACAAATGCCCCTTCTTACTTTGTAGACCTAATGAATAGGATATTCAGAGACTACTTAGACAAGTTTGTTCTGATTTTTATAGATGATATTCTAATCTACTCTAAAACAATAGAGGAACATGAGAACCACTTACATTTGGTCTTATCTAGATTAAGAGAAAAAGATTTGAAAGCAAAATTTTCTAAGTGTGTGTTCTGGCAAGAGGAAGTACACTTTCTTGGACATGTTGTCTCTGCTAGGGGAATTTCTGTAAACCCCAATAAGATAGTAGCAATCCAAGCATGGAAGAAGCCTAACAATGTTAGTGAAGTTAGGTCATTCATGGGGATGGCAGGATACTATAGGAGGTTCATACAAGGATTTTCTAAAATAGCAATGCCACTCACTAACCTGACTAGGAAGAACCAAAAGTTTATATGGACTGATAAGTGTGAACAAGCTTTCACCCAGATCAAGGAGGCTTTGGTAAAATCACCAGTGTTGAGAGTACCAGAAGGCAATGAGGGATTGGTTGTATATACAGATGCATGTGGGTCAGGGCTAGGGGCTGTGTTGATGCAGCAAGATCAGGTCATAGCCTATGTATCTAGACAACTAAAACCCCATGAAACTAGATATGCAACTCATGATCTTGAGTTGGCAGCAGTAGTATATGCCTTAAAGCTCTGGAGGCATTATTTATTGGGTGCAAAGTTCATTTTATACACCGATCACAAGGCCTTAAAGTATCTCTTTTCACAAAAAGATTTAAATATGAGACAACACAGATGGGTTGAATTTCTTGCTGCTTATGACTTAGATATACTTTATACACCAGGCAAGGCTAATAAAGTGGCAGATGCATTGAGTAGGCAGCATGCAAAAATGGCCATGTTAATGATGGAGGAGTTTAGAGATTTGACCATACTCACTGATTTGGAAATAGATGAGAGCAGTGGGATAAGTATGAAGATAATTGAGGAAGAAAAGAGTAAAGGAAGGTTAAGTTTAATTACTTTACAATCAAATTTGGCCTTGAAGGTGGCAAAAATGCAAGAAGAAGATCAAGACTTAGCAGAAAAGAAGTCTCTCCTATTAAAGAAGGAAGAAGTGAAGGATTATCACATAGATGTAAAAGGATACTTAAGGTACAAGGGAAGGATATGTGTCCCAAACATCATAGAATTGAAAGAAGAAATCCTTAATGAGTACCATAGGAGCAAATATTCAATACATCCAGGCAGCACCAAAATGTACCAAAACTTAAAAAGGGACTATTGGTGGAAGGGAATGAAGTCTGATGTAGCCAGATATGTTGCTAAGTGCATGGTTTGTCAACAAATAAAAGCTGAGACCTAAAGACCTTCAGGGTTATTGCAGCCACTTAGCATACCACAGTGGAAGTGGGAAGACATATCTATGGATTTCATAGATGGCCTTCCTAGATCCAAGAGGGGAAATACAAGTATTTGGGTGATTGTAGATAGGCTGACTAAAGTAGCCCACTTCATACCAGTGAAAGCAGACAGAAATGCACCTAGGTTAGCCCAAACTTTTATGAGAGAAGTGGTAAAACTGCATGGTGTTCCTAAAACTATAGTGAGTGATAGGGATACAATCTTCACTTCAAGGTTCTGGAAGAGCTTCCAAGAAGCTATGGGGAGTGAATTGTGCCTAAGCACTGCTTATCACCCCCAATCAGATGGGCAAACAGAAGTGGTAAACAAGATTTTAGAGGATTTGCTTAGGGCATGTGTGTTAGATTTTGGAGGAAATTGGGAGGACCACCTCCATTTGGCTGAGTTCACATACAATAATAGCCACCAAAGCACAATTGGAATGGCACCCTTTGAAGCCCTATATGGAAAGCCATGTCTATCACCTATGTGTTGGGCTGAGGCAGGAGAGAAAGCTATCCTAGGGCCAGAATATGTCAAAGACATCACAGAGAAAATAGGACTGGTGAGAAAGAGGATGGCAGTAGCTCAAGATAGGCAAAAGAAGTATGCTGATGCAAAGAGGAAGTCAGTGGAATTCAAAGTAGGTGATTATGTCTTCATTAAGGTTTCACCAATGAAGAAAGTCTTGAGATTTGGCAAGCAGGGGAAACTCAGACCCAGATATGTTGGACCATACAAGATTTTGGAAAGGATAGGCTCACTAGCCTATAAGCTGGAGCTTCCCGAGAAGATGAGTGCAATGCACAATGTGTTTCATGTGTCACAACTAAGGAGATGGGTACATGACAAGGAGGAAATCTTAGAAAAGCCTACTGAAGTTCAGATTAATCCAGATCTAATCTATGAGAAAGAGCCAGTGGGAATTGTGGCAAGGGAAGAAAAGAAATTAAGAAACAAGACATTGAAGCTTGTAAAGATTCAATGGAGTATAGATCCTAGTGATTGTACTTGGGAGCTAGAGGATAAAATCAGGATGGATTACCCTAGGCTCTTTGCAAATTTAAAAGGTAAATTCTTAGATTACTAAGAAAATTTGATATGTATGATAGACAGTGACTATTTAAATTGCTCATGCATATTTGAATAATTTTCCTAAGGAAGTAGGAGTACTCAAAGAATATGTTGTAAATTGTGAGGGCACAATTCCTAAAAGGAGGGGTGATTGTAATACCCCAAGATTTTGAGGAAAATTCTTTTAATAAATGATTAAAATTCTGGGGGAAAATCAGAATTATTATATAGGTGGGATTTTCAGTGGTGCAAGGTTGTGTGCATGTGTGCACGTGCACACTAGTTATGGCACTAAGAGAAAATCCAGAATTCCTGAATAATAAAACAAGGAAGGAAAACATTTAGATAAAATGTTTTAAATAAAGAAAATATAGACCTAGACATGAGTATTAAAAATTCCTGAGGATGTGTGTATATAAATATATCTATATATATATGCCTATGTATGACTTGTCTGAAAATTGAGGCAGAAGAGAACATTGACTTATAATGAATAAGTGAAATTTTTATTTGAATAATAGGTGTAGAAATGCACATAAGTATGCACATGTTTTCTGCAAATAAAAGGTTAAAGTTAAATTAACACCCATAGTTGTATAAATGTATATTTATATCCAGATATTATTTGAGCAGAAAATAAATAAAGGAAGCACTAAAACAGTAAGAACCAAAGTGCAAGAAAGAAAATGTACATAGGCAGAAAATAGAAAGTCACACCATTATCATGTTTGAAGTAAATATAATAAAAATACTTAAAGTTATCACTTTCTGAAAAGAAAGGAAAATAGGCACAATTTAGTCTTGTTTTAAAATATTGGCCGGGATATTAAGGGATTAGGAAGGAGGGAATATGCAATGCCAAATGCATGATTCTGATCTGGGCTAAAATAGGGATTTTGCATCACTCAAAACCCTAGACAGAACCCTTATTTATACCAAGAGCCCAATCAGAAAACTGCTCTCTCACTAATTAATTAACCTAAGGAAGAAGAGGAAGATAAGGCTAAAGATTTGAAGGGTTTTCTGGTTTAAGTTTGTGTAAGCACTTAGGTGAGTATCCTCACTCATATACATGGCATTAAGACCTGGGATTAGGCAGCCAAGCTTTTATATGTTATATTTTGCATGTTTTGATTTACAAACTATGTTGGCTGCTGATGGTTTCATGAATGTTTGATGAGATATGATCTGCTATGCTGGATGTTTAACTTTGTTGTTCTATTTTCATCTCTGTATATTATACCAAAACCTTAAGGAACATATATCAGAGTATTTGTAACTAGTTTGAATAATGGCTTAAGACAAAGAATGAAAAGATAAAGAAAACTATGAGCTGCATATACATGGGTATGGTGCTGAGGCTTGAAATAATTGGTTAAGGGTGCAATGGAGTTTTTCTCTATAAGTGCTGAGCCCTAAACTAAACAGAAACTTACAAGCCTAAAAACTATGTTTAAACAAGATTGAAAATCTGGCTAAATATAGTTGCTTGAAAAATCAAAATAAACTCAATAGAGCCATGTATTTATTCTCAGTTGCAAACATTCTGGTATATGCTTGAATAGGGTGTTTCTATGTTAAATAATGTGAGATGGAATGACTGGGGTGTTATATCTTTAGAAAGTAACCTTTAACTTGCTTGCAATATCATGGCTGCAAGGTAACTAGTATGTTTCATGAGTACAGGTGGTATGTACACCTAGCTATCATTGATAGAATGAACATAAATACACTTAGTGATATAACTAAGGATTTTGTGCCAAGAAGGCTGCTGGAATGCTTGTCCTATTTGAAGTAGACAAGTTGGCACATGGCTTGTTTAAGTCCTGAGATCTTTGTGCCATAATGTTAATTAGTTCATGGCAATGTGTCCCTTTGATTCCTTATAGCAGATGAGGCCAGGAATTTATAAGAAAAAGAAAAGGCAACCTAGTAGTTCCAGATAAAAGTTGTTTTGTTGCATATGTTTGCTCTTATGTATTGTACATGATAATACCTGTCAAGTATGCAAAGTATATTTATGCTGTATTCTTAGCTTAATATCATGGATATGTTAGAAATGCTCACACCAGATCATAGATCTGACCCTTATTGCTCATGGCACATGGGGGTGTCTCATTTATAATGGGGCAGCCACTAATGCTTTTGCAGGTTATGATGGAGCTAAGTAAGCAAGATTAAAAAGATATGGAATAGAGGATGCTAAGATAATTAGAAATAAAAGCTAAAATGTGTTAATTCATGCATGTATTCCCTGATTGATATGGCTATCTAATGTATTAAGTAGGAAGAACTTGTAAGAGACATGTGCTATGTTGTTTCTGGTTATTTCTGATTTGGTATGAACTAAGGATATTGATGTTAAACTGATTTGAAAACCTAATTGCTAAAGTTGTTTTGATTTAGAGGGAAAAACCTGGATTTTATAAGTAAAATCATTTTATGATGATTTCAGTTAATTCTGAGTTCTTTCAAAAAGAATATAGATATACAGAAAATAATATTGGGAAAACCCAGAAAAGAATTAAACTGCTATATCTTCAATTTATGATATTGACATAAGTCCAGATGCAAGAAAAAGTGTTTATACCTTGAAGATGTATTTTTAAAAAGAGAAGTATGATTAGGAAGAATGATATATATATCTGATCACAAAATGTCTGATTCATACAAATATATATACATGCTTTTGGAAAGAAAAGGTAACAATGTTTTGTGTATAATCTGGGTTGTAATAATGCAAGCAAAAGAATGGCCAGAGTAACCACAGGGTTAGGCCATAGGTCAGGCCAAATGTTTCACTTCAGATCAATGAAGCAAGGGAACATTTGAGCTCAGTTTTCTGGAAAATGAACAAAGACCCTGACATGTACATGTATATCTGTGTACATGTAGATATTGGGCAAAAATATAGATGTAAATTCTTAAAACAGTTGAAAGAATGGATTTCAAAAATAGTTATGCAAGAAGAATTGTTTTGTATGATAGGTTATAGGCAAAAATTAAATATATATGTACAATTATAGGTAGGTATCAGATTTCAGCCATACAGGAGAAAATAAAAAGAAAACCCAAAAATTGTGTTTGAACCGACCAGCATGGTACTCGAACTCGTGACCTTGCATGAATAAGTTAGGCGCGTTTCCATTACGCCTAGATGTTGCTTGTGTTCACTTAGGATCCACTTTCTTTTAACCTGAGTTTGATAATATTCAGACTTTAAGACAATCATCTATATTATAAGCTTGCTTTCCACTGATTATTGCTTGGTTATTTCTTAAGTTTAATAACAGTCTAAGGTACATATTCCCAGTGGACACTATAGTCAAAAATCAGGATACATTAAGTTTTAATTTAAAAGGGAATTTATCACATTTTTGCAAATTTAATAAGGATTTCTACTTATTATCATGCTCTGATTCAAGTAGAATATAACATAGATATCTTCATATATGTATGTTAAAAATGACTTAGAATTAAAACAATATTTCTATATTGTGAAAGATCCTGGATATATTTTTGTTTATTAAAGAAAGAAAATGACCCTGGGATATATATTTGTAATAGATGATATATCTATATATCATCTCTAAAAAAAAAAAAAAATCACCAATAAATAAGTGTGTAAATAGGAGGGTCATTTCAGGAAGGTCATGGCCTGTCTTGGTCAGAGGGAAGGGAGTGTTTGCTGTAGTATATGGAGGAGGTGATGATGGGGATGAAGGTGGTAGAGGCTAGGCCAAGCAAACATGTGAAGAGATCAAGGCAAAATTGCATAGAAAAGTAAGAAAAAAGTAGAAAGAAAAGAGGGAGATTACCAAATTTTTTTGCAAGATGGAGGCCATGATTTTTTTTAGGGTTTTGGAGCTTTGAAAATTCGTGAATAAGATGAGGGAGTAGGCTGAAAATGAATGAGGAAAAGAACGGCCAAAATAACTGATGTATTGATTGAAAAAGAAACGATAAAAGAAACGGTGAAACGACTTTACGTTTATTAGCTTTTAAAACCTTCCATACTTCCTTTTCTTTTAAATCAAATAAAATGAAATAAAATTCAGCAAGTACATCTAAAAACCGAAACAAAGTGAAATAAAATAAAAATATATAATTAAATTTAAAAAAAATATAAAAAGAATTAAGGAAATTGCTTAAAAATAGTAAACTAGTCTAGAAAATTTGAAATTGAATAGAATAAATTTTAGAAAATTCATATGAGCTTGTAATATATTTTTAAACATAAATAATAACATAAAATAAAAATATATTCACAAAATAAATATTAAAATTTTAATTTACATATAATTTTTAAATGGAGAAAATAGCAGAAAATAGGAAAACAGCCTTTAAAAATAGGAAATCATCATAGTAAATTTTGGAAAATTCTATTATTATTTTAAAAAATATTTAGAGATTAAAATATACATAAATTAAAATATTGACACATATTAAAATAAATAATAAGAAAGAAAATATGATTTATAAAATTTAAAATAGGCAAAATTGCACAATAAAACAAATTATACTAAAAATTGAAATGTACATAACTTTTACATTTTAACTCCGTTTTCAACGAAACGAAAAGCAGTATTCAAGTTATTAAATCTATTTTCATAATAAAAGATAAAATTTAAAATTTCAAACTATTTAAAATTTAAACTTAAAAGTCAAAGTTTGACTATTGACCAAAATTCACATTTTCAGGAAATATTAAATTTAGTCATATTTGAAATTCTAATCCACATCAAAGTCAAAGTTTTTATATTTAAAATAACAAAATTTATTATTTTTCATAAATAAAGCTTTTGAATCTGGAAAAAATCAATTTAAGAATATTTGTAAAATACAGGGTTGTTACAATAACCGACTATCGAATTTGAACCCAAAAGTAACTTTGGAAATATCTAGGAGAAACACATGAGTTATATGGCACAGTCATTTCCGATGATGTTGTACTGTGCGTATTCTTATTTTGTTCTCCTAGGACAAATGATAATAAAATCTGTCTGCTAACGGTTAGGAGGTGATCTTTGCTCTTATCTTTGACTTTTTATTTCCTAAAGAACCGGGGTTGAGTTTACCGAAAACTATCGAATGATGTTTCGAAGAGATGGGGATCAGGTATGTTATCTGAAAACCACTTCGATATAACCCTAGCATTTCGAAGTGAAGATATCTTGAAGATGATGGAATTGAAGATGGAGCTCTTTGAAGAGCAAGGGCTGCTTGCTACTAATCTTGAGCGTGATTCCAAAATGGATGTAGTAGAAGTGGTGCCTACGGTTTCGTTCAGTCCCAAAACAAACTTGTATGGATAAATGCTGACATTGAATTATTGCTTAGAGGGAAGTGTTACATTCCAAGTGGGAAGTGCTACGTAAAGGTAAAACGTAGCCTCGAGTCTCATCAACCGAGAAATGAAAAATATCGAGCATGCAGCCGGGCCAAGTGGGTAGCTCACATCAGGGTATGGTCATTCCAAATCTAGATCGATTACTATCTACTCATGTATGCTTCGAGGCCCATTAATGAAAGGGGTGATCATATTCGATACTACTAGTCAAGTAGTAGGCCAGTCCTGTATGGTAGGGGTACAAGATGTTCTTTTCAGACCACAGTGTATTTTATCTAGAGATGTACCACCAGAAGGTAGTTCTTTACCTTATCATAGTATGGAATCCAATCTCTAATACGAGCCTTTACGGCTTTAGTTATGTACTTATTATGCTGGAATTTAATTAATGTAACAATTTCAACTATGATTAATAAGTATTTGTACTCTAGACATTATAATAATATTACTGGATTTTCTATAGGAAATGGTTTGGTTATAGTAAGGTAAAAACCCATCCGTTTTTATGTGCGGCCTGGTCTTACGAGATACCTTTGTTTTCAAAAGATTTTAGAAACATTAAAATTCAACTGAGTGTGTGTTTCTCATGCTGGTTTACCAGACTAACTCGGGCGTTATTTTATTATAATGCTCGGGTCAGACCGAGCATATTTACAGATTACTTTGGATACATTTGAGCTCAAGAGACGAGCTAGAGGTCCAAGACGTATCTACATATTTCTTTGTGCTCCGTTATGTGGTCTGTTGGTTGTATTATCAGAAATTGTAAGGACATGCTATTATAACCGTCCGGACTAAAATAGATTAGTATATTTTGATTAGTGTATGTATATTACATTTTTCTTTGTGTAAAGATTTGTTATATATTATAGATTATTCGTTTCGCTGTAAGATTCTGTATTGTTTAGTTTTCTTCTTATCTTCTTCCTTCTTCTTTTTCTCCAACAATCAGGATTTCCAACGTTCGATTGCTCGGCACGCAATACAATGAACGTATTAGTGTCGATTTTCGAGGGTCAAAAATCCCGAGTTGTTACAGGATCATAATTAGCATGTGTTCATATCTTAAGACTTACATTTCTGTGCCATATTCTAAAATTAATGTACCCAAAAGAAATATCACTATTTACCTATTTAGTTCATCTTGCCATTAATAACAATACATCGTTGTGCATTTTTATTGAGATGAAATGCAAAAAATTACTAGTTTGGTATTTTTCTTTATGTCATGATATAGAGAAAACAACATCTAGCCTTTTTGTGTAATGCACAAAGAAAATGTCAAAATATCCAAGTAAAAATAATATAGGTTATGTAAGGCATGTCACTAAGTAGAGAAGTTTGATAGATTGTTAACCTTATGCAAGAAACACATGCACACCAAATTTATCCTGTATTCTAGATACCAACATCCCGTTCAGAGAAACATGCCATATACTCATATACGAAGAATATTCATAAATTTAGGCTTAAGGAGTGTACCGATTAATTTCGTCATTCGTTGAAAATTAGCTACTGTATTTCTGACTTCAGTTTTATGCCACCACCCTAAAATAGGTTTTCCGTTTTATATTTATTTAAGAAAGAACTTACAAAAGCCTTTTATAGTACTTCATCAATCTAATGGAAGGGAGCTTACAGCTACGTCAAGATTACTTAATTGGTAAAACATACCAGTCTTACTAATTTTATATAAAATAAAAATTGGCTAAGTATTAAAAAAATTAATTATTTTATATAATAATAATAATAAAATTGTCTAAGTTTATAAAAATTAACTAAAGTTATATACTTATAACCAATAATAATGATAATGGTGATAAAAATAAATTATAAAATATTAAGAAAGTTAACTAAGTATAATAAAAATTAGCTAAATTGACATAATGACAATAATAATAATAATTAACTAAGTTTATCAAAATTAACGACAAGTTTTATGAAAATTAATTAAGTTTATAATAATAATATTATAAAATATTAACCAAGTTAACTTAGTTTTATAAAAGTTAACTAAATTTATATAATAATAAATAAGAAAAAATTAACTAAGATTATAAAAGCTAACTTCGTTTATTAAGTTATATAAAAACTAAATAAGCTTCTAAAATTAACTATATCGATAATAATAATAATTTCCATAACTTCTCGATGAAGACACCTCAATTTTGAGCTCTGAAATCTGAAAAACATAAATGTTGATTCCCATCGAATTCAATCTTTCATGTAATATAAAAATGTCACTTTGGGAAATGTGATGGGGACTTTCTTTTCTTTTTCCTGCCTGTGTTGTTTTGTTTGGATGATTGCTACAAACTACCTTCTAAAGCATTGATAACTAAATTAATAATTCGACTAGAGTTTGAAGTATTTAACAAATCATTTGCATTGTTGGACTATGTAACACCCCGCACTTTAATGATAAATAAAATCAATTGAATTAACATAATTGCAAAATAGTGAAAATATAAATGTCAAATATATGCATTTAAAAAGATTAAGAGGTTACATAGATATATGCAATGAGTGTGTGATTAATTGACACATCAATCAATTAAAAAAGAATTAATTAAGAGATATAGAGGCGTCAATTAGTCAGAGAATATGTCACTTTTACAACATTAATTAATTAAGGGATCTTCTAATAAAGGGAAATCTATAAGGGGAATAAATTAAATAATAACATATATATATGAATTTATAATTGACACAATCAATTAATTGAGAAATTAATTAAAGACATTAAGTAAGTGTCAATTAATAAAAGAAGGAAACTTATATGTCAATTAATTGAATAATGAATTGGCAGTTTAAATATGTACAACTAATAAATATGTGATTGAATGATGCATATGAATTAATTTGGATATCGATTAAAATGGGAAAACGTGTCAATTAATTAATTGGCAATTAGTTGAACGCTTTAAAAAGTGTGTCAATTAATAAAAGAATATGCCATTTTTATAATATCTAATAATGTAAATTAATTAGCTAGAAGGAAATTCCAGTTATAGGATTATTTGTTTCTAAGTAAAAAAATTGGAACGCGCACAAAAATTAAACAAAGTAAATAGATTTATGATTAAGGTAAATTAATAAGAATAAATTAAAAAGTATAACTTTTATATGCATTCAATTAATAGAGGTATTAATTGACGTGTTCAAATAGGTAAGAAATTATAACGTATAAGAATCAATTAATATTGGATATGTGTGTGTGTATGTGTGTCTGATCTAATTAATTGGATAATTAATGGAAGAATCTTATTTAGAAGGAAAGGTGAATTAATAGGGTCATATAACAACGGAACAAATGAATAACGTTGGAGAGTTATATGTTATAAGCTAATGTAAACAAATCAAGTTCTGATGGTGAGGATTGTTTTTAGGGTTAATCAGATGGTTCCTATTTGTTCACTGCACCTATAAGTTGAACGTAACTTAACCCTAGCCCATACTATTTTCTCTGAATCAGCTACCGTCATTTACAACAAACTCCTCTTCTCTTCTCCCTCTTGCTTTCTCCTTTGTTAATCAAATCTTTCCCCAAACTAAAAATAAAATTAAGCAAGGAAATACATACGAACAAATCAGAGAATTGCGCAAACAAATTAGGGAATTTACAGCGAATCAAAAAGGGGAAAAAGCGGAGAAAAGCGTAGCAAATTAAAAGGGATAGAGATTGAAGCTAAGGATGGCATGTGAGTGGATTTAAATAATATATCTTTTACGTTTATGGTAAATTATCGTTAGATTCCCTTTAATATTTTAATTCGGCATTTATTTCAGTAATTAGTTCTATTGAAAACTATAAATTGTATAAGAGAGCTTATATTTAATTATTATTTATATGAAAAAGAAAGATAGTAATCCTATTGAATATGAATAATATTATGTGTAACAACCCGTAGATTTGATAATTAAAATTTGTTAATTTAATAAGGTTCTGTGACTTAATGTTGGAAGAAATAAAATTTTGTGATTAAATAATAAGAATGTAATTGGATTTAAGTGTAACAGTATTAATTTAGGGTAATATTAATTTAAGGTAACCTATAACTGCTTTGAATGTGATTCTAATTAATTAAAATGATAAAAAGTCATAATTGGTTATAAATTGTAAATTTATTTTACTAGTGTATGTATTAATGGATAATTGGATTAAAAGAGCAATTGATAATTCAAATGTTGATTAATTAATGAAATAAGGTCTCATTAGTTGAAATTGATAATAGTAGTGGGGTAGTAGTAGTTATAACAATTATTTGTAAATAATGAACTTACAAATGTTATTAAATGTAGTAATGGTGACAGTTGTTGTTTGTTATCAATATATTTAATCAATTGCAATTAAATGTAGTTAAATGTTACATTAATGTGAGTTAAGACAATAACTTAAAATTATGAATGTAATAAAAGGAATAGAAATGTTAATTATATTCATATGGTAATAATTGATTTAATAAAGGAATGAAAACAAGATAAATTAATTAATTGGGATTTCAATTTTTAATTAATGTGAAGAATCGACAAAATTCAATATAATGGAAATAGTAGTTGATACAAATAAAAGATGGAATGGTAGCATATTAGTGAAATAAGATATCAACAAATATTAACTATGTCTGTAGAGTAATAATTGTTAGAATAAAAGAATGAAATCAAATATAAACAATTTATTGAAATGTAATTTTTATTAATTGGATTCAATTTTAGTTGAAATTGGACCCTGTAGCTGATGTAATAATTAACACTAAAATTTTATGTAGACTTGTTTTAATTATTGTAAATATCTAAGTAATAAAAAATGATGAAATTTGTTAGTTTATAAATATTGAGTTAAAAAGCGATTTAATTAATTTAATATTAATTTATTTAATTAATGTGAAAATAGCCATTTTGGCCACTGTCTCGGATTTCGACGAAACCAATTTCATCGGATCCGTAACGGTGAATTATTGTAAGGTTTCAAGTTTCGTAGCAATCAGACTTGTCGTTTGATCGTACGGACTCGAAATGCCCAGAAATGAATTTAATTGAAATCAATTTGAAATAAGCTGATTTTAAGCTAACTTCTTCATACGATGGAATTTGAACTTGAAACCTATTCCATTGAATTTAAAAATATTGAAAACATCTATTTTGATATATGGGATAACCCATATTTCGGGAACAAAACGGGCTTTCCAGGTCATCTATCGTTCAACTTTCAAATCAAACTTGTCCATTCGTTTCTATGTCTGATCTTCCTATAAATAACCTATTATAAACCCTAACTATTTCTTATTCTATTTGTTTGTACGTACAATTCCATTTGCTTCTCTCTTTCCAATGGCAGACAAACCAAAACCAATTCCAAATTCAATTGCAAACCAAAATCAAATCGAAAATTAAACTCCTCAAAATATATCGAATTATATATCGATTCGAAGCTGTCGACAAGCGTAAGTCAAATCTGCAGTTTGTTTTTCGATTTGGGTTTCTGTGTGGCCGGAATTGGGTGATTAAACCTCGACCGTTCATCGTGTCACGATCAACTTTGGCTGATCGTCGATTGGAGGGTATGGATGGGTGGAGATTGGCAAATGGAGTTCATCGGCATTGGTGATTTGAGATATTAACGGTCGGATCGATTGATTTAATTCGAATAGGGTTTCAATGCACGGTGGCGGCTGCGTTTTTCCTTCGGCCTGAAGCGAATGCGACGTGTCACGTGGGGTTGGCGATCCTTAGGGGGGAGGGGGCGACGCTCCGTTGGGTGGTGGCGCGGCGTGTCAAGCGGCGATCGATAGAGGTTGTGGTGGTGTAGTTTGTAGGTTTCGATCGCGATTGAACGGCTTGAGCTATGGTTTGCCACGTTGGTTAGAGGTGACGTGTCTTGTTGTTATTTGTTAATTAAATTTTTTTTTTTTTCAAATGTTCTAATCAACATATCTTTTGCATATGGACTCGGATTTATGCGCGGTTTGTTCTGCTGCAATCGTATTGGAATTTCGGACATTTTGACGCTCGTTTGGACGAGTTTTGAGACTATCCAATTTTGGACCTTTATTTGAATTTCAAATCCATTTGAAATTCAAAGGTGACTGTTTTAACCCACTCACAACTACTAGATTATCTTATGTTAGTTAAATTAAATTTATGATGCGATTGGGAATTTATTGATTGATATTTGGTATGTTTAAATTGTCATTTAGTTAAATTTGACTTTTTATTGCATTTAACCATTGTTTAATTTAATATTTAATTTAAATTGTCAATTTAATACCTGTGACGACCCGACTTTCCACTCCCGGAAAATCGCATCGACAGTAAGAAAGAAAGGGGTGAGAAATAGAAAAGAGAAGAAGAGAAAAGAAAACAACAACAGATACTCACAGCGGAAACGAAACGAAATATAATATATCACAAAAATATTACATAGTATCATATACATCATCTATCAGAGTTACACAGATTACACATCACATACTAGACAGTTATAAACATCTGTCTAGTTATTACATCTCAACACAATACAGATCAATACAAAGATAAACACAGCGGAAAACTACTATCTATATCTACAACGCCGAAGCCTCCTGCTCCATTGCTCCTCCAGATTACTCGTCAAAGCTAAACCTGAATCCCTTGGCTACTCGTAAAAATTTGAGTACCCAAGAGTTTATAAAACAGAAATAAACAACTTGGGTCAGACATGGGTCTGGTGTGAGTAACAGGTTAAACTTGTTTAACTTCAAAACCTTTTTGAAAGAAAAGGTATCACGTAAGACTCTCCGCACATAAACACGGAAAAGTTTTTACCTTACGATAACCAAAACATTTGATAGGAAATTCGATTGTATTATAATAGGTCTAGGGTTTTCAAATAAGTATTCACATAGCCGAAATTGTTACATTCATTAAATTCCAGCATACATAGGTATACAATCAAGTCCGTTATCACTTATTGGATTTTGGATTCCATACAATGGCAGGGCTACCGGGGTACCGCCCGTCACAGTACGTGGCCTAGATCACCGTACCGAGGATCACTCCCAATCCCCTGCAACACAAGGCCGGAACATCCCTTACTGGATAATTCCCGCACAAGATATCCCAGCAGTTGGAGCTCACAACTGCCCACACAGCCGAATAATAATAAGAAGGGACCTCTAGACAGAGATAATCTTGTCCTACTTGGGTGCTACCCACTAACCTTGCTGCACCTCCCCTGTTTTAGCCATTCCCGGTTTGTGAGGCTTGAGGTCACGATTACCTTAAAACAGAACACATCACTTAGAATGCTCATCGTCCACCTGACAATGTTCTGAAAGCATTCAATCCATACAAGTTCGTTCCGGGTTCGAACGAAACCGAAGGCATTATCTCGTTACACTCGTTTTGGAATCACCCTCAGAGTTAACGACAATAACCCTTGCACTCTGAATCTTCATCTTCACTTGATTCACGACCTATCGTTAATTTGGATCGATGTGGTATTCGGGTCTCCAGACCTGGAAATCCGGTATACGGAAACCCGATCCCGGTCTCATCGAAATCCAAAACGTATCTTTTAAGGCCAAGTTGTTTTAAAGGTTAAAACAATTTAATTCAATTATCTTTATACACTTAGAAAGATAATTCACAATAGATAATCAACATTATCAATATCATCAGATAATCCATATTATCACAATTCAACTAAACATCCATATCACATAGCATATATCTCATCAGAGATATCAATCAAATGCAAAGCATTCAGTATTATCATCCATCCATAAGTAATGATTTATATCATCTCTAATTAATTTAAAGTTAATTAAATTAATTACTTTTATTTTATAAATCCTTCTTACTTAAACATTAATTAATTACAAATTAATTAATTATCCTCTAATTACCTTTTTCAATTAATCATCTTTGATTAATTATCTTTTAATTACCTTAAGTATTTTATCTTTAATTAATTACTCAAATTAATTAACCTTAACCACTTATAGTAATTAACCTTTAATTACTTCATTAATTAATTAACTATAATTAATTAAATTAATCACTATAATTAATTATATTAATCCTTAATTAATTACATTAATTAATCACTTCAATTATTAATTATACTAATTAATCAATCTTAATTACATCATTAATTATATTAATTAATGATCCTTAATTACAAATTAATTATTAATTACTTTAATTAAATTAATTACATTAAGTAATTAACTTTAAATTAAACAACATTTATTAATCACCTTGATTAATCTCCTTTAGTAATTAACTACTTTTAATTACTTTCATTAACTAGATTAATTACTCCTTAATTAATTTCATAATTAATCCCTTGATTAATTATTCAAAGTAATTAAACTTAAATTACTTCCATTAATACAATCACCATTCAATTAATTACTTCAAGTAATTATCAATTATTTACTTCCTTAAATAATCATACTTATTAATTACAATTAAGTAATTATTTATCAAATCATCTCTTGATTATTCTAAATTAATTAAACTTAATTAATTAACTTAAACTAAATCAAATTATCTTAATTAATTACAATAAGTAATTAATTTCTTAATTACTTCCATTAAGTAATTCATTTAAACAAATTCTATAATTGATTATCTTTAAATTAATTAATTAATCTAATTAATTATTAAAATTAATCACATTAATTAATTATTTAATAATCCATAGTTAATGACCTTCATTAACAATTATTTTATTACTTTTCTTAAGTAATTAACTTAGATTAATTTCAAATTAATAAATCTTAATAACCAATTAATTATTTAATTAATTAAGTGTTTCCCATAACTTAATTAATCTTTAATTACTTATTTAATTAATTCTTAATCATTAATTGATATTCCAACTTATAATCCATAATTATAAATTAGATATTCCTAATTAATTAATCTTAATTATTAATTAATTAGTTTAAACCTCTATTTAATTAATCCTAAACCTTACTTAAATTAATTTAAATCCTTAATTACAAATTAATTTAAATTTATTACCAATCATTAAGTCCTTGTAACACATTTCCTTATTAATGATTATTGTCATTCCAAAATATATTTGAAAACATTAACTTCCAAATTACTTTTAAATTCCATCCATTTAATATATAATTTAAACACTAAAATTATTTAAATCAATTTAATTTAAAAACTGCTTTTATTTTAAATCTGAAATACAGATTTAAACTAGATTTCAGATTAAACTTTAATTTAAAATTTCTGTTTTAAATTTACTTTTCAAATTTAAAATCAGTTTTAAATTAAAAACACTCAGATTATTAAAAACTCGCAACACAAACTACCTGAGACCACACCCTAATCCACTTCGAGTCTCAGCTCCAAAAACTCCGAGCAAAAATTCAAATGTCACGAGAGAACCCCGAGAACCACTCCTCTGCTTAAAACCAGACTTCACCAGACACATCCACGACCATGTGCACGTGCACATCCACCGGCGACATCTCCGATCATCCACGACTTCCCCCACCAGTCGACGATCACTCACGTACCAGAATACGACCATCACTACTTCGATCCATCCTCTAAATCAAAATCGAGAACTCGAGCTAAAAATAAAAACCTGGAACAGTCTTCCCCTTCTACAATCCCTAACCTGACAACGCGACAATCACGGACCTCCGTCCACCAGGATAGCAGCGACTCCGACCATCACCTCGTCAATGGCCATACTTTCATCTACCCAAACCTCACATCACTCGATCATTCCTACAGGTAGTTCAGACTCAAACAAACTACCTAGCTCAAACTAGGGCTACAGGCAAAAACTCATCACCGCCACCACCACGATGAACTGCAACGCCACCCAATATTTTTCTCGACATCACTGACCATTTCTCCACCTACCAGAAGAAACTCGACACTTCAAATTCCCGAGATCACCCAAAAATCCCCTATTCCTATTTTCTGTTCAACACAGAACTGCACCTATATTACTAAACTAAAAATTATGATTTCTCCTTTAAAAATCAAATTTTGGTATAAGTTTTTAGTTTATAAACCTGTCTTGATAAATTAAGATATTTAAATTTTCACTTGTCCTAAACATACACTATTCTTCTTGTTTTACAGAGACACTCTGCTTGAAGTTTGACTTAATTAAAATTTTAAACATTTGTCTATGATAATTCAAACATATTTTGTTTATAAAGTTAGTCCTAACAAAAGCTAGATCAAGTGGTAAATGATTTAAAAGGAATTCTGGAATCTGGAAAAACTGAACAGAGAACATGATCACACATGCACACAAAACATCCATATATACATACAGCAAAAATTTCACTTGTATATCAATATATATGCAGAACTATCTATACATTCACATGCAACCATCTTTCATAAGGATTTGAACAAGAAATCATTTATTTTTGATCAGGATTTAAAACTGGCTTACTAGAACAGGCAATAACATATCAAAACATACATGCAATCCAAACTATACATATTACAGAGAATTTTATCACTACAAACATGATTATCACAGGAAAAATCAAGCAATTATATTTACTTAAGTTAGTTTAAGTTAAAATTGTTACTCACCTGTTTTGATGAACAGAGGTAGTTTATTTTTGAAAAGCTTTTAAACTGAAAACTTGAAACTGAGAGTTTGAATGCTTTTTCTTTTTTGCTTTAAAACTTGAATTGCTGGACTTTATATTTGCTTTAAATCTACATGCATGCTTGCTCCAGGTTGAAGAAATGAAGGCAGATAGACTTGAGGTGGTTCCAGATTGAAAAATGCATACTGGCCTTTGTTTTTGATTTGAAGAAGAATGTTACAACAAGTTGATTTGCAATTTAGTTTGAGGAATGATACAGATTTGTTTTTGAAGAAGAAATGTTGGCTGATCTGTTTGATTTGGAAGATGAATTACAGAGGTCTTTGGTTTTGAATATGCAGACAGCTTTTTGAGATGATTTGGAAAATGAATTATAGATTGTTTGAATTTGGTTTTGTTTTGAGGTATTTCGAATACTGATTTCAGATTTTGTATTAGAGAATTGGTTTGGGTTTTCTTGGTTTTGAAATGAAGATTTTTAAAAGAAAATGAAGTGGAGATATGCAAATGTATATATGTATGTAAATTATATTTTTTTTTTTATAAAATAAAAGAAATGGAATTAATTAAGACACTTGTCATACACAATTGTTACTTAAATTACACATGTTAACATGAATCCTAAAATGATGACATTTGTATTTTTTTCTAACTTTTTTTTTTATTTTAAAAGTAAATCAAAAGCCTTTTCTTATTTATTTAAATGCTTATCTATATATATATATCTTTTTAAAGAAAGAAAACCAATTTATTTATAAATATAAGTTTATACAAATATTATAATATCCAACAATTTAAATATTTATTCTCTTGAATTTCAAAACTTAAATTAAATTCAAATTTTAATATCAAAGATCATCAATATCAATTTAATTATTTAACAGATTACTAAATTGATATTGTTAAAATTTCCGGGATATTACATTCCTTCCCCCTTAAAATAATTTCGTCCCCGAAATTTAAACAAAGGTAATTTAATAATCTTATTAAAGATTTTAAATTTTAAAAACACAAGCATATACTATCATCCATATGCTAACAACCATAGCAACCAATTCATCCAATCAATCAAATCTAACTATCCAGACAAAATTCTAGATAGAATTCCTCGAGTTTCCCCAAGTATATATATACCGGAATACTCGCTCTACAACAATCTAAACTACTAAGCTATAGATCTCCTACTCATCTAGATCTACAGAACTAAACAGAATATCAGACTACAAACGAGTCTGACTCAACAACTAAACCTTCCAGAACTGCTGATTCTAAAACCAGAGATAGATCTTACACGTACCCCTCAGAGATACATAAAACTCAATGAATTCCAATTGTCCAAACTGACAATTCAATCCTGAAAACCCAATACTTATCCGAATCAGAACACAGAAGAGATCCAAAACACAACTCTACTTCACAACTATCAGTAGATTCCAAACTTACTTCTCCTATCCAGAGATATACTCCAAACTGCTTTCGCTGCTCAATTCAGATCTGAGGTAGAACACAAGCACAGACTGGACAACTCATTCCAGAAATAAGGTTCACTGATCCATAAAGAAAACTCAGATACTCCATCAAAACTTAAGTTGCTTCACCAACTCCATCTCTAGGAAACATCCTTCAACTAGACTGAACTACCGGTACTACTCCTGGAATCTAGTCGATAAGAAACCTCAACCTTCAGATGCGGACAACTCCTGACTTCTCTGAAGACACTCAGAAAAATTCTGATAACCCAAGAGAACCCTCAAACTATCGCAAGTCACTTTTGCGATCAATCCAGCCTATTTCCAAAGAAAACTGTTCCTCTTAACAAATCAGAACAACCCATACTTAACTATCCAATCCATCGAAGAAATGGATGCACCCTGCTGCTTCTGAATTTCACCTCCAGAAAAACTGCTCAGCCAGAAAACTTCCTGCCATCACAGAATACCCCGAGCTGCACTGCTGCCAAAGACTTCCTATCCAAAGATCTTTGAGAAACTCGAACTCCAAACCAAACAGAAATACCATGCTGAACTCAGCCACAACACCGAAACAGACGCACTTCCTTAAACTCGTTCCAAAGAAAACATCTTCGGGAACATCCATCGTCACTGCATCTCATCACACAGCTACTATTACCTGAGGTATCAAGATACCATCACTTGCTTCTGTTCAACCGATAGATCCAAACTCTACTCATCCAACTTTACAGATAAACTCCGAACCTTAACAGGTTTCCTTCAGAGATTCGATGAAATCCTTCATCACAGCAAAACTTACTCGAGACAGTATTGGGTCTATAGTCTCGATAAATACACTTCCAACCTTAATTCCAACCATTGGTAGTCGTGTTTCACACACCACCACCCTATCTACCTTTATAACTTATATTGGAGAACCTGTACGGGTAACCCAACAATATAGGTAGAATATATATATAGTTATATAAAAATTACAAATACGCTCTCTCACGATAGATACCACTCCAGAGCTAGGTATTCACTCAACCAATAGCTCTGATATTCACTTAACCAAAAGCTTAGGCATTCGCTCAACCTAAGCTCTGATACCACGTGTGACGACCCGACTTTCCACTCCCGGAAAATCGCATCGACAGTAAGAAAGAAAGGGGTGAGAAATAGAAAAGAGAAGAAGAGAAAAGAAAACAACAACAGATACTCACAGCGGAAACGAAACGAAATATAATATATCACAAAAATATTACATAGTATCATATACATCATCTATCAGAGTTACACAGATTACACATCACATACTAGACAGTTATAAACATCTGTCTAGTTATTACATCTCAACACAATACAGATCAATACAAAGATAAACACAGCGGAAAACTACTATCTATATCTACAACGCCGAAGCCTCCTGCTCCATTGCTCCTCCAGATTACTCGTCAAAGCTAAACCTGAATCCCTTGGCTACTCGTAAAAATTTGAGTACCCAAGAGTTTATAAAACAGAAATAAACAACTTGGGTCAGACATGGGTCTGGTGTGAGTAACAGGTTAAACTTGTTTAACTTCAAAACCTTTTTGAAAGAAAAGGTATCACGTAAGACTCTCCGCACATAAACACGGAAAAGTTTTTACCTTACGATAACCAAAACATTTGATAGGAAATTCGATTGTATTATAATAGGTCTAGGGTTTTCAAATAAGTATTCACATAGCCGAAATTGTTACATTCATTAAATTCCAGCATACATAGGTATACAATCAAGTCCGTTATCACTTATTGGATTTTGGATTCCATACAATGGCAGGGCTACCGGGGTACCGCCCGTCACAGTACGTGGCCTAGATCACCGTACCGAGGATCACTCCCAATCCCCTGCAACACAAGGCCGGAACATCCCTTACTGGATAATTCCCGCACAAGATATCCCAGCAGTTGGAGCTCACAACTGCCCACACAGCCGAATAATAATAAGAAGGGACCTCTAGACAGAGATAATCTTGTCCTACTTGGGTGCTACCCACTAACCTTGCTGCACCTCCCCTGTTTTAGCCATTCCCGGTTTGTGAGGCTTGAGGTCACGATTACCTTAAAACAGAACACATCACTTAGAATGCTCATCGTCCACCTGACAATGTTCTGAAAGCATTCAATCCATACAAGTTCGTTCCGGGTTCGAACGAAACCGAAGGCATTATCTCGTTACACTCGTTTTGGAATCACCCTCAGAGTTAACGACAATAACCCTTGCACTCTGAATCTTCATCTTCACTTGATTCACGACCTATCGTTAATTTGGATCGATGTGGTATTCGGGTCTCCAGACCTGGAAATCCGGTATACGGAAACCCGATCCCGGTCTCATCGAAATCCAAAACGTATCTTTTAAGGCCAAGTTGTTTTAAAGGTTAAAACAATTTAATTCAATTATCTTTATACACTTAGAAAGATAATTCACAATAGATAATCAACATTATCAATATCATCAGATAATCCATATTATCACAATTCAACTAAACATCCATATCACATAGCATATATCTCATCAGAGATATCAATCAAATGCAAAGCATTCAGTATTATCATCCATCCATAAGTAATGATTTATATCATCTCTAATTAATTTAAAGTTAATTAAATTAATTACTTTTATTTTATAAATCCTTCTTACTTAAACATTAATTAATTACAAATTAATTAATTATCCTCTAATTACCTTTTTCAATTAATCATCTTTGATTAATTATCTTTTAATTACCTTAAGTATTTTATCTTTAATTAATTACTCAAATTAATTAACCTTAACCACTTATAGTAATTAACCTTTAATTACTTCATTAATTAATTAACTATAATTAATTAAATTAATCACTATAATTAATTATATTAATCCTTAATTAATTACATTAATTAATCACTTCAATTATTAATTATACTAATTAATCAATCTTAATTACATCATTAATTATATTAATTAATGATCCTTAATTACAAATTAATTATTAATTACTTTAATTAAATTAATTACATTAAGTAATTAACTTTAAATTAAACAACATTTATTAATCACCTTGATTAATCTCCTTTAGTAATTAACTACTTTTAATTACTTTCATTAACTAGATTAATTACTCCTTAATTAATTTCATAATTAATCCCTTGATTAATTATTCAAAGTAATTAAACTTAAATTACTTCCATTAATACAATCACCATTCAATTAATTACTTCAAGTAATTATCAATTATTTACTTCCTTAAATAATCATACTTATTAATTACAATTAAGTAATTATTTATCAAATCATCTCTTGATTATTCTAAATTAATTAAACTTAATTAATTAACTTAAACTAAATCAAATTATCTTAATTAATTACAATAAGTAATTAATTTCTTAATTACTTCCATTAAGTAATTCATTTAAACAAATTCTATAATTGATTATCTTTAAATTAATTAATTAATCTAATTAATTATTAAAATTAATCACATTAATTAATTATTTAATAATCCATAGTTAATGACCTTCATTAACAATTATTTTATTACTTTTCTTAAGTAATTAACTTAGATTAATTTCAAATTAATAAATCTTAATAACCAATTAATTATTTAATTAATTAAGTGTTTCCCATAACTTAATTAATCTTTAATTACTTATTTAATTAATTCTTAATCATTAATTGATATTCCAACTTATAATCCATAATTATAAATTAGATATTCCTAATTAATTAATCTTAATTATTAATTAATTAGTTTAAACCTCTATTTAATTAATCCTAAACCTTACTTAAATTAATTTAAATCCTTAATTACAAATTAATTTAAATTTATTACCAATCATTAAGTCCTTGTAACACATTTCCTTATTAATGATTATTGTCATTCCAAAATATATTTGAAAACATTAACTTCCAAATTACTTTTAAATTCCATCCATTTAATATATAATTTAAACACTAAAATTATTTAAATCAATTTAATTTAAAAACTGCTTTTATTTTAAATCTGAAATACAGATTTAAACTAGATTTCAGATTAAACTTTAATTTAAAATTTCTGTTTTAAATTTACTTTTCAAATTTAAAATCAGTTTTAAATTAAAAACACTCAGATTATTAAAAACTCGCAACACAAACTACCTGAGACCACACCCTAATCCACTTCGAGTCTCAGCTCCAAAAACTCCGAGCAAAAATTCAAATGTCACGAGAGAACCCCGAGAACCACTCCTCTGCTTAAAACCAGACTTCACCAGACACATCCACGACCATGTGCACGTGCACATCCACCGGCGACATCTCCGATCATCCACGACTTCCCCCACCAGTCGACGATCACTCACGTACCAGAATACGACCATCACTACTTCGATCCATCCTCTAAATCAAAATCGAGAACTCGAGCTAAAAATAAAAACCTGGAACAGTCTTCCCCTTCTACAATCCCTAACCTGACAACGCGACAATCACGGACCTCCGTCCACCAGGATAGCAGCGACTCCGACCATCACCTCGTCAATGGCCATACTTTCATCTACCCAAACCTCACATCACTCGATCATTCCTACAGGTAGTTCAGACTCAAACAAACTACCTAGCTCAAACTAGGGCTACAGGCAAAAACTCATCACCGCCACCACCACGATGAACTGCAACGCCACCCAATATTTTTCTCGACATCACTGACCATTTCTCCACCTACCAGAAGAAACTCGACACTTCAAATTCCCGAGATCACCCAAAAATCCCCTATTCCTATTTTCTGTTCAACACAGAACTGC
This sequence comes from Allium fistulosum, assembly GCA_030737815.1. NCBI lineage: Eukaryota > Viridiplantae > Streptophyta > Magnoliopsida > Asparagales > Amaryllidaceae > Allium > Allium fistulosum. The sequence continues at coordinate 1,001,048,006 of CM060902.1, read as the reverse complement.
ACCTATATTACTAAACTAAAAATTATGATTTCTCCTTTAAAAATCAAATTTTGGTATAAGTTTTTAGTTTATAAACCTGTCTTGATAAATTAAGATATTTAAATTTTCACTTGTCCTAAACATACACTATTCTTCTTGTTTTACAGAGACACTCTGCTTGAAGTTTGACTTAATTAAAATTTTAAACATTTGTCTATGATAATTCAAACATATTTTGTTTATAAAGTTAGTCCTAACAAAAGCTAGATCAAGTGGTAAATGATTTAAAAGGAATTCTGGAATCTGGAAAAACTGAACAGAGAACATGATCACACATGCACACAAAACATCCATATATACATACAGCAAAAATTTCACTTGTATATCAATATATATGCAGAACTATCTATACATTCACATGCAACCATCTTTCATAAGGATTTGAACAAGAAATCATTTATTTTTGATCAGGATTTAAAACTGGCTTACTAGAACAGGCAATAACATATCAAAACATACATGCAATCCAAACTATACATATTACAGAGAATTTTATCACTACAAACATGATTATCACAGGAAAAATCAAGCAATTATATTTACTTAAGTTAGTTTAAGTTAAAATTGTTACTCACCTGTTTTGATGAACAGAGGTAGTTTATTTTTGAAAAGCTTTTAAACTGAAAACTTGAAACTGAGAGTTTGAATGCTTTTTCTTTTTTGCTTTAAAACTTGAATTGCTGGACTTTATATTTGCTTTAAATCTACATGCATGCTTGCTCCAGGTTGAAGAAATGAAGGCAGATAGACTTGAGGTGGTTCCAGATTGAAAAATGCATACTGGCCTTTGTTTTTGATTTGAAGAAGAATGTTACAACAAGTTGATTTGCAATTTAGTTTGAGGAATGATACAGATTTGTTTTTGAAGAAGAAATGTTGGCTGATCTGTTTGATTTGGAAGATGAATTACAGAGGTCTTTGGTTTTGAATATGCAGACAGCTTTTTGAGATGATTTGGAAAATGAATTATAGATTGTTTGAATTTGGTTTTGTTTTGAGGTATTTCGAATACTGATTTCAGATTTTGTATTAGAGAATTGGTTTGGGTTTTCTTGGTTTTGAAATGAAGATTTTTAAAAGAAAATGAAGTGGAGATATGCAAATGTATATATGTATGTAAATTATATTTTTTTTTTATAAAATAAAAGAAATGGAATTAATTAAGACACTTGTCATACACAATTGTTACTTAAATTACACATGTTAACATGAATCCTAAAATGATGACATTTGTATTTTTTTCTAACTTTTTTTTTTATTTTAAAAGTAAATCAAAAGCCTTTTCTTATTTATTTAAATGCTTATCTATATATATATATCTTTTTAAAGAAAGAAAACCAATTTATTTATAAATATAAGTTTATACAAATATTATAATATCCAACAATTTAAATATTTATTCTCTTGAATTTCAAAACTTAAATTAAATTCAAATTTTAATATCAAAGATCATCAATATCAATTTAATTATTTAACAGATTACTAAATTGATATTGTTAAAATTTCCGGGATATTACAATACCTGTTATTGATTATCAGTTATCTATTGATGTTTATTGATTGATTTGGATGATGATTTTGATGGATGTTGATTGTTGATATTGGGCGAGTGGATGTTGTATTTTTATATTGTTATAACACTGCAAGTTCCCTATGAGTTGAAATGATACATACCCGAACGATCTATAGATTAGTGAAAAATCATTATGGGTTGAAATGATTGACTCGAGCGATTTTATGGATTTTTATTTAATTCGGGATTTGCGGTTTTAAATGATATATAACCGTAAAAATTTAAATTGCGGATTCAAATGATAAATATCCGTATCACTTGACCCTATGGTAGAAAATTATATACGGACACCAGATTGGTTAAATTAAATGATTTTTGAATCTTTAAATTTTGAATTTAGTTAACTGGTATTTTGAAATAGAAATTGATTTATATCAACTGAATTATTTTCGATAATCCAAGTGTAGATGCTGAAATTGGAATTGATTTAATGAATTGTTCAAAGGGTTTAAATTGAAAATTTCAAAGTTGAAGTGTCATTATAAATGAATTTATCGGAATTGAGTTATTGAAATTGTTTAGATACAACTTTAAAATATATTAAACTAATTTAAACTATTTTATACTAAGTTAACAATTTTAATCAATTTAAAACTATTTTAATTTATTTTAATCCATTATAAACTATTTAATCCAATCTACTCTATCTTACCAATTTTAAACTAATTAAATTTAGTTAATCTATTTTAAATCTATTTAATATAATTTAAATCTATTTAATCTATTTTAAATTTATTTAATCTATTTTAAATCTATTTAATATAATTTAAATCTATTTAATTTATTTTAAATTTATTTAGTCTATTTTAAATCTATTTAAATAAAATTTAAATCCATTTAATCTATTTTAAATCTATAAAAATCATTTTAAGTCTAATTAAACCTAATTTGAAAATCTATATTAAATTAATTTACTATTCAAACCATTTCAATCTATTTTAAACTATTTTAAAACTATTTTTAACTATCTAAACTATTTCTAAATTTTAGACGTGTAAAGTTGAAGTATTTATATTTAAAATCCTTGACTTTGAAGCGAATGTGGTTAAATAATGTAATAACCTAAGTTGAGAATAAAATGACATATTTGAGTGAATAAGATGATTTTGAAATGAGGAATTAATTAACATATCTTATCGACCATTTCAAAGTGAACATGATTTTTCAAAGTGAATATAGTTTGAAAGTAAATATGATTTTGGAAGAAATAAGATTTGAAATCGAATATGATATTTTTATATCAATTGTGAATTGACTTTTTAAAATGTAAAAGAACCATCCGGTGTGAAATAAGCGTTTGGTTGTTAAAGAGACTGGGATGGGATATTGTCATACTCTCTGCCAATACCGAAAACCACTTTAACAACTATGGACATGGTGGAGATTCCAGAAATGAAGTAGGATGGTTTGGCGAGCAATTTCTATATGAGGTATGACGTGACCCTGATTCCCGTGAGTCAACTTAGATGTGACTAAAACAGGAGCCATGCTAGGCCAAGTGAGGTCATTCCTCCTATCGGACACATTTCTTCGCTACCATATCTGTTGCTTTGTGATTAATTTGGTCGCCACCCTTTGATTTTGATTTGGGAGTGTGTTCCGAGGTGGGCGGTAGTAGCTGCTATGAATTACCGCCAGTCCGGATCCACAATTGGTATATCTACCCTGGCATTGCCTCGAGTGCCGTGTTCACATGCCCTAAAGCGCCTTTTGCAAGTTTGGTTTGTACCATACCTATGGAGTGCCCTCTGATAGCCTCCAGTTTACGGAGGAGTTACGGTACTGTATAGACTATGGGAATATATAAAAATGTGTTAAAGGGGATATGGGTAGTGCCTTAACGCTATTTTAATACTTTTACATTACTGTAGACCTATTATAATAGCGTATTGTACTACATAGTAGATATTTTAACGGATCCTTAGGAGATGGGAATCCTGAACAGCTCTTAACTTACTGCACCCACGTTAGACACTAGATAAGAGACGTAAAACCCCGTAAACATCTCTGATGCCGTTACACTCATATTTACCGTTGATTTAACCTATATAAGATCTTTTAGTTCTGACTCAAGTGTTTTGTCCTTTTCAATTCGCTCGGCTCAGCCTGAGCATTTCAGGGTTGAAGACCTTATTTTTGGAGGACGAATACGAAGATTTGTACTATTATTATTTAAGATATGTATTCCACTGCATCATGTTGTTCCGCTGCATTTATTTATTTATTTATTCTTGTTGTCTGTAACTCTCATTTTATATTGTATAAGTATAATCAAATTTATTTGTAAACAGCTTCATGAACTGTTATTTGATTATTATATTATGTCATTCCACTACGAGATTCTGTATTTGTTTTATTTCTTTCTCTTTTTCTTATTTACCCCATAACAATCTGCCCTTTTGAATGGTATGAGTCTGACGTGTGTGTTTGCTTAAAATGCCCAAAAAGGCCGGTCGTTGTATTATGCTTAACGGTTAGAGAAAAGCATATGCCTAAAAGTAAGAAATTTACAGTTATTTACATTTTTTTTGAAGTTGAAATTTAGCCTATAAATGATAGCTTCTTTTTATTCCTTTTTACGTGAATAAAATAATTAAAGAGAAGAATTCGCAAACATGGACTAAAATAGTAAAACACTAGATTTACATAAATTAGATGTAAAATAAGAAAAACTGAAATAAAAAGAGAAAAATAGAAATTTACAGTAAATTATGCTAAAATGGGAAAAATAAATAAAAAGGGGAAAATTTAATAACTTGATTAGGAAGTTAGTGATAGATTAGTTGGTTGGTTTAGAAAAGAGGTACATTTCCATAGTTTAATATTTAAAAGATAACGATAAACATAATTGCAAGAATAAAAGAAAGAAAAAAAGGGAATTAGTTTAAAATAGAGACACTACTGTATTTTGCACTACCCAAAAAGTAAAGAAATAATAAAGAAAATATCTTGCAGTTACAGATTATTGTTCATAGCATTATTTAGTATCAAAACATGGAAATGGATTTTTAGCACAGTTTTTGTAACCAACTAAATAGAATAGAACTACTTCCTAGAATATAAGAAAATCAAGTGAAGAATTAAAGGAAGTAAAGAAGAAATCAAGTTAATTATTAGACAAGACTAGAAGTAATGTAACTAGATCTGCATTTACTGCGCAGATAGTAGAATAAAAGCAAAGCAGCTATTATAATAAGTATATTTGTGACAGTCGGACGTAGGCCCAAGACAAGATTGTCGTATAACATAAGAGAATTAAAAAGAATTCAATATCATAATAAAAGAAAGAAGACTAGAATAGAAAAGAGACACTTGTAGTTATATTTATAATATATAGATTATAAAAGAATATAGAAGTGACAATTGCAAGTAAAATTATAACATAGGTTATAATCATACAGAAAGAACAGAAAAGGCTTATTTTAAGACTTGGATTAAGTTAATAAGCAAATAGAGAAGAAATAACAGAAGAGGATTAATTTAAAACTTACACTAAGTTGATAAGCAAACATAGAAACATGGCCCATACCAACAACATTCCCTTTCAATTAGGAACCGATGGTCTCACAATAGCTAGGTGAGTCTGGGACAAGCTTATGCTGATTAGGGTAAATAAGTAGCTAACAGAATAAGAAAAGTAAACTAAATGAAAAATAAAAGATTAGACTTAGGGTCTAATAAAAGAGTAAGATGCGTTTGAAGCAGCCCAAAAGATGAAGAGCCTAACGAAGCAGTTCATCATAGATTTTTAGCATAGAAGAAGCACGTCCAACTTAGATATTTTGGGCTAGAGGAAGTACAAGACTTCAACGGTACGTGAGGGTACTCTAGGATGGCCCTCTGGGGTAGGCCTAACGAAGCAGTCCCCCGAATGCAGGTCTGTAGGTGTTACATCAAGAGAGTATGCCTTGACTGCATTTGCATGGCAGGACCATTGTAGGCAGTCAAAAGGGTTGATGTTTGGAGTAGGATATTCGTACCGTACTCTGACTTACGAGTAGGTTTTAGTGGGTAGGACCCGAAAGGATAGTCGCATGTGGATATCAGGCCAGCATCAAACTAAGAAGCGAGTTCGGGAAAGACTAGAGTTAAACCAAAAGGCTAATGATTCTTTCACTATCGAGACATTGGATGAGGGGCACAATCAATTGGATGTTTAGATTGTTTGCAGTAAAGCACAACCACTTAGCTCTTTAGAGGTCTTTCGATTAGTTGAGGGGTAGCTGCGTGGGGCCATAGCCACGATGAGAAAAGAGACGGACCAAGTAGAATATCTGTATTGTAGGCCTAACGAATTAGTCCTCTATAGATATAGAAAATCCTCGACTGAGTTCCGTACAAGGTAGAACTTGTTAAGCGGGATTCAGGGAGTAGATAGAACGATTACGTATAGTCCTCAAGGTACGCACTGGGTGGTACATTGTGGATATTCGAGCATAAGTATAGGCTAGTGCGGACACAGTTTACGTTTTCATAGCAGACGACGGAACATCTGTATTGTAGGCCTCACGAAGCTGTCTTTTATAGATGTAGTCACAGAACGCTATTAGAGTAAGATGATGGAGTCCTTTGCGAGGAGGATATAATAGGTACTATGGGTAGTAACTAGGACTGATGCGGTCATTGGGCATATAACTACTATATATTAGTTATTAGGTTTTAATCTACTAGGGAGTAGATGGGTACGATTCACGCACGAAGGCAAGAGTAGTATAAATCCAATAAACCTAATATAACAGAAAATGGAAATAAAATGGTATATGTAGAATTAAGCCTAGAAGTGTATAATTTGTCCATTCACCAGAAATTTAGTTTTGACCCCCACCTCATAACATCCTACAGGTTAGGTAGATGGCAGGGACTTTCCAGCTAAGAGACACTGGTTTAGAAAGTGTTATTATATTGGTGAGTATTTACATAGTATTATATTTTAGTTAGTTTCGATGTGAGATATTTATTTGAGCTCTTATATATTTGTTTTTGCTTATTTGCAGGATACCAGATACCCAACTCGGGATTTAGTGGGCTTGGATTTTAGCATTTTTGCATAAAATCCGGACCCACTAGAATTCGGGTTGTTACAGACTAGGACCCCCTACTCTAGCGAGAAACAATGAGATACGACCTAGTATTTGGATCATTAGACTGATAATCCAGTGGTTCAAAGCATCCATGCATTTTAGAAAATTTAATAGTGATTAGTTAATAGAATGTGATGTTAATGTGAATAGTTGTTTTACGAAGGAAAGGTGACATTTAGTGACCCCGAATCAGCAAGAAGATCAGTAGCTAATCCAAATCCAGAGATAAATAAAAGGTGAGCAAACTTCAATATTGCATCTCTAGGTCGACCATGGCTTGACCCACCCAGAGGTAATATATAACATTTGTGATAAATGACAACTAATCTAGCAATTTGATTTCCTCTTAGGTAGACTTTCTTTAAATATGAAAATAAGCAACAACTAATTTAGCCTCTTCATCGAATCAGCCACAATTTTTCTTCTAGAACATTTCCAATTTAAAGCTTCTTATTTAAGATTAGAACTTGAATTTAATATTGACATTTTATACCCAATATCACTCATGAAAATTGAGTTCGTACACTTCTTCATAAGAAGTTCGTTGTTTTATAAGCAATTCTCTAGTATTTTGTAAATGCTTGAGAATACACTAAACTACCATTTAGTGACCTTAATTTGAATTTGGCATTTTCTTAATATACTAAATACATAAGCAAAATACGATATCGTAGACAATACAACATGTATGATAATTCTTATTGCTAAAGCATAAGGAATCCGTCTTACCCGTTCCTTATTAAACATTTTAATAAGGTGTCTTTACATGTTGTTTGGGACATTCCTAACACCTTTTATACTTATTATTATAAAAGGTATAATTTGCAAATTCAATATCAAGTATTAAACAACCATATTAAAACTGATTTTAACAAAAGTGCATCATTAGTAGTCAGCGGTATGTTATTTACATATAATCAAGAAATATCTATGTACCCTTTTAGTAATTCTTTCTTATGGACTCAAGCTTCCTCTGCATTTTGACTAAAAATCAAACTATTAGACATTTCTATATATATGCTTATTCAATTTTAATGCTTAGAGAATGATACTTTTGTATCATTTCTTGGATCATATTCGAAAACCCACAAACCCAATATCACTCCCACTGACTTTGAGATACTTTGGGTTTTTATGTGCAAATAGTCTATTCTAAATCATTATTTAGAAATTTCCATATCAACACATATGTACCTAAACACAAAGTCATACCAAGTAATAATTTTATAAGCAAATCTAAATTTCTTAAGCATATTGAATGACAAATATATTTGCTAATTTCGACAATTGAAATTTATGATTTTATTCTTATCAATACTGCTTTTTTATTCCAACTGCATTAGTCTTTCTCTTGAAGGCACATTCACGACCAATTAATCATATCTCTTCGGGCACAACTACCAAAATCATATTTTGATAATGCACTTGGAATTCTTTCAGCTTTGTGTATCATACCATATGGAAGAGTCAATACTCTTAATGTTTAATTGACAACTGAGTATTATTTATTCTCGATATTGATAAGAAACTCATAGTTTCTCTTTAATGTGTGAGAATACTTATTAGACATTCTAATGCGATGTGTTTGTCTAGGATAAGTTAATTTCATTTCGTCCCACGTAATTGGTTTTATCTTTGGATCGTATCCAAGTACATTTTACTTCCAATAATTTCTCAAAAAATTCCTTTGCTATGAAGTTGGCAATTCTTGAAACAACGTTGTTTCTCAGTGCAACGGAATAAGTATTCATAAACACTTTATGAATTATCTTACATATAATACCGATTCGATTTTAGTTTACAATGATTATGGTCAAAATATAAGTTAGTCATCCAATGACGATCGTTCCTAAAATTATTTTGGGGCGATTCATACAAGATCCCACACGTACAATTATTATCTGTAGCCTTTCATGCACACAACCTATCAACTCCTTGGCCTAGGATATGTTGGAATTTCTTTTAAACCCTTAATTTTGTACGATTTTGTAAACTATTCTTTAGACAAAATTAATTTTAACTTGTGTACTACTCTTAAGTACATGACCTTATAAAAAGAAGTTAACTCAACTTCACTAATTATTAATCATACTTTGTTTAACAAAGTTTGATTACTCCTTATCGATACATCATTATGTATCACAGGGAGGGGTGACATTTGAGATTGAATCTTTACTCATTTTAGGTACGTTCAGAACTCTTTCCAATATACTCACCTATTCGATCAAATCATATCAATTTTATTTTCTATTACAAGTTATTTATTTACGTTTGTTTGTAATCTACGAGCTTATCGTATACATACTACATGTATATCAAATATATATGTCCATGTCGGTGATAACTCATCAGCGAATATAATGAATTACGTGGAACCATTTTTCTATCAATAGACTATACATCTATGTATATCAGTTCAAAGAGTTCATCAACCCTTATCACGCTTCCACTCAGTATGTGTTTTTTGCCCTTTATTATTTGAGATATAATTCACTAGTACATGTGTTTCACAATCATATAATCAAAGAATTATTTCTCTAAACTGTGGCTCAGTCTATAACTCTAAAATAATTGCAAATAAATTTAGATAATTCTGCATTTTCCAATGTATCACAAATACCATCAATATAGTTTCATTTTATTACGAATATTTATAATATTCATACTGAAATAATACCGTTTCTATTTTTCAGTCAATACCGAATAACATTTAATATTTCATAAATAATATTTGTTATGTTTTACGATAATAATTTTGTAACTTGATGCAATCAATAAGTTCTTAATGGCAAACTCCCACTATTTATGCCAATACTATAATACTGCACAAAATATAGAGGTCCATTCAACCACTTAATGTTGGCTATTTATTCCATCAACTATAACCAGTTTTACAATCAAGAATTTTCAGATCAAGTATCTTAAATTCAAAGAAATAAATCTCATAAAAAACAATTTTCTATGTGAAAATACATTTTGGAATAGAAATCATATTTCTTATTCCAATGTCAAATATCAACTATTTTTACAATTCTCATTTTCGATGATTCTTTATGAAGTAGAAGTGGCTATTCACTCTCTTCATCCCAACCGTGCCTTAAGTTATATCCACTCTTGTACATTTGACTTTCTTTTTAAACGGTCAAACCATTCAAAGGAAATCTTTACTAGAATATCATAACGAACTCTTTACAAAAGTGCATATGGCCATCCTTAACTTTTAAGAACTTCAAATAACTTGCACTTTACGTAAACTTTTCAATATTTCAATGATTGAATTTTTAGATCTATCTTGTAGCCTTTGATATAGTGTTACAATTAACACAACAAGATCATCAATATAATTAATCATATTTAGTACATGATCTCACAATATAGTTTGCTTACTTATTTCAATGAACTAATTTCATCGAGGTTTCATACATTATGAATTGCGACCATTCACCATATAACCTTTGTATGTGATCATATATGGATCAAATATCCGTATTCCTGTATTGCTTTTAGAGTTCAAAACTCATTGAAGACAATACACCGTCTCAGGCAAGTAAACTTGTAAGTGAACAAGTTACGAACATATTTAGTGGTTGTATAATTGGGCACCTGCATGGGTCAACATGCAAAAATTTATTAGTAATTATATTTTATATTTCTATTCACCAATATTAATTCAGTTCATTTGTATATCTTTTAACTAATAAACATTTTATCAATTATGTTTAATGCATAAATTTATTGATGTAGATTATTTTAACTTTATATAGCAGATGTTACTACAATATTAGAAAGGTTAAATCTTATCGTTTTAATTTCTTTAATAAAGCTCCCACTAGATTTTATGTTTCTCCAAACCCTATAAAAAAACATAGAAATCTTTCAACTTCTCTAGCGGGTGTTACGACTCGTTTGTTTTGGGATTTTGACATTGAGTTTGTCTAATAAGTCATAGCCCCATAAAGGATGGATAACTCCTTACCTGTTGTATCATATACAACTCCTAACCCATGATTTCTTGTCCTAATCTCATTTCGACCTTGAGTTTGCTCAAGGTATCAAAAGAAATTATTCATTCGTACCTACCATTTCACGCGGCCTAAGTATGGTATATGTACCATGAGTTTTCTCAACAAATACATATAGTTATCTTACCTCATTTAGTCAATATATTAATAATACTACACAGACCATCTCTAGCTTGATTTTTCTCAATAACAGAGAGTATGCTAGTAATTTACTAGTATATAAATGGGAGACGATAACACTTATATTAAAGATTCATAATCTTCAATGTATTTAATTCAGTGATATCGACTTATGGAATAATGTATTTCTTATGAAATACCCTCATGATTCAAATGTCAGATACATCAGGAATCATGGTATACGAAATTTTACGTATGTATTTATCCTTAAGTCTATTTAGTGTTTCTTTGATGTTAACCTTTTTTATACATTTTGTAACGATCCCGAATTTTAATTAAGTATAAATTGTTAATTAACTTAAATTTTTGAATTGATTTTAAATTAATGTGAATTTTTGATTAATTTTTAAAATAAATGACTTACAAAATGTTGATAGTTAAAACTTTAAAACAAAATATCGTTATACAAAATAAATTTTTGTTAATAGTATTTTCTTTTAAAATAATGTGTATATCTATACTATAAAGCAAAACCTTGGTCAAAGCGGTCAAAGTGAAGCCTTTTTTGAACTTCCAGAAACAACCTTTATCATAAGGACCACACGACAAATAAAGGAGGGCAGTGCCGTCATTTCATTTTCCCACGTTCTGGAGCGGTTCTTCTTTTCAACGATAACCCATTTCTGCTCATTTTTCTCAATCCACCTTCATCGACTATTCATCTTTCCTTCACCACCAATGTTAAACCCTAATTTATCACCTAAATTTTGTTCAAATCCTTCTTTGTTTCCAGATAAATTTTAAACAAAACTCCAGGGCTTCAATTACGTTTTCAGTGAACTCCAATAATCTGATAATGAACAAGCAGCGATGAGCGACAAAGATGACTTAGAAGACGCGGAGCCTCTTTCGGTTAAGTGAAGAATTGGAAGAAGACAAATAGGTATTATTTCTTCATATATTTTCAATTAAACTTTCGTTATTTTCTTTTTTGTAGTATATTTGTATTTTGAAATTTTCTGGAAAATTTATGATGGCCGTGTTTCATTAGTAGAATTATGATTTAAATGCATATTGTATTTACCTCAGCTTTAAATTGTTGCTAATTAAATATAATTCATTTAATCTTTGGAGTTAAATTTTTCTATTGTTGTCTGTTTGCTATTAATGTATGTTTCAGTTGTAAAAAAACATATGCAAACTAAACTGTAAACAGATTAACTGTTTAATTTCTTTTGTATTTGTGATAGGTTTGGACTTTTGCAACTTATAGATTTGATAACCTCCCTAACCAGCACAAAATCATTCATTTTTCTTTTGAATTATCTCTGCCAACGAATATGAATTACAATATTGCTTTACTGCACCCACTGGATTTTAGATATTAGAGAACAAAAATAGAAGAAACTTTAAGTGGCCGTTAACATTATTTTACATGACATTTTGAGTTTTTTGTAATGCATTTTATGGAATACTATGTAGTTATACACAATTGAAACCAAATTAACATAACGCCTTGGAAATATTTGAGATAAACCTTATTATGAGTTTGACAGGTATGATACATACGAATAAATTAACTATGAAGTTAAGGATTTAACATGGAAAGTAATTTAAATAGAAGAAACTTTGAGCACATACGAATAAATTAACTATGATGTTAAGGGTTTAACATGGAAAGTGATTTAAATAGAAGAAACTTTGAAGTAATATAGGAAGTACATATTTACATGTTGATCATTAATTATTTGGAAATATGGAAAAACATAGAAATTAATCATAACACCCATTATGACTCTTTATTAATACAAAATGTTCGGTTGCCTATTTTCTGAGGTAAATATTTGCAGTTCTTAATAAAAAAAATGTTTATTTGCATTTTGAGGAGAATTCAATTTCAGTAAGTAATTAATGAGAAATATTGAGATTTTGTGCTAACTTTTATATGTGGAAATATGCATTAGTTCCTTCCATTATGCATTTATACTATATGTATTGGTTGCTTTTTTAGCCTTTAAACTGCTCGAGAGATTACGGTAGAATATTTGTGGAAGTTATGGTTTTTGTATGTATATTTAATTGCCAGGTTTGCTAAAGTATTTTTTACTTTCCACAGTACATCTGAGATTGTTGTGCTGCCTTTTGTTTTTATTCATACTCTCTGACCAAAAAATATTTGAATAACCATAAGTTCCACTCATAAAATATTGGTTGAAGTCTGAGCATGTATCCATCTTGGCAAAATTTGGGAGATTAATCTCATTTGTTTTTTTTCCACTTATGTATTTTGAAATTTTCTGGAAAGGCTGTGTTTCATTAGTAGAATTATGATTTAGATGCTTATTGTATTTACCTCAGCTTTAAATTGATGCTAATTAAATATAATTCATTTAATCTTTGGAGTTAACTTTTTCTATTGTTGCCTGTTTGCTATTAATGTATGTTTCAGTTGTAAAAAAACATATGCAAACTAAACTGTAAACAGATTAACTGTTTAATTTCTTTTGTATTTGTGATAGGTTTGGACTTTTGCAACTTATAGATTTGATAACCTCCCTAACCAGCACAAAATCATCCATTTTTCTTTTGAATTATCTCTGCCAACGAATATGAATTACAATATTGCTTTACTGCACCCACTGGATTTTAGATATTAGAGAACAAAAATAGAAGCAACTTTAAGTGGCCGTTAACATTATTTTACATGACATTTTGAATTTTTTGTAATGCATTTTATGGAATACTATGTAGTTATACACAATTGAAACCAAATTAACATAAAGCCTTGGAAATATTTGAGATAAACCTTATTATGAGTATGATAGGTATGATACATACGAATAAATTAACTATGAAGTTAAGGATTTAACATGGAAAGTAATTTAAATAGAAGAAACTTTGAAGTAATATAGGAAGTACATATTTACGTGTTGATCATTAATTATTTGGACATATGGAAAAACATAGAAATTAATCATAACACCCATTATGACTCTTTATTAATACAAAATGTTCGGTTGCCTATTTTCTAAGGTAAATATTTACAGTTCTTAATAAAAAAAATGTTTACTTGCATTTTGAGGAGAATTCAATTTCAGTAAGTAATTAATGAGAAATATTGAGATTTTGTGCTAACTTTTATGGGTGGAAATATGCATTAACTCCTTCTATTATGCATTTATACTATATGTATTGGTTGCTTTTTTAGCCTTTAAACTGCTCAAGAGATTCCGTAGAATATTTGTGGAAGTTATGGTTTTTGTATGTATATTTAATTGCTAGGTTTGCTAAAGTATTTTTTATTTTCCACAGTACATCTGAGATTGTTGTGCTGCCTTTTGATTGTTGTGCTACCTTTTGTTTTTATTCATACTCTCTGACCAAAAAATATTTGAATAACCATAAGTTCCACTCATAAAATATTTGTTAAAGTCTGAGCATTTATCTGTCTTGGCAAAATTTGGGAGATTAATCTCATTTGTATTTTTTTCCACTTAAATAAACCTATGTTTGTATTTTGTGGTACTCAAGCATTCAAAGTGATTTCTAACTTCAAACAATAACATATAATATTGGATTTGGAAAATTTTATAACTGAATTTATGCGTATGCATTTTTTTGGTGATTTAGAAAGTAACTAATGTGGAAGAGAAGAATAAAATGGATCTTTATATCACTTACATGGCCTAAGTTATTTATGAATGGATCTTAGTTTATAAATTCTTTCCAAGGTTGTCAGAGTTGAATTGACTAAAACAATCACTCATAAATGTGATTGGTTAATTTGAATTCTGCAGGTCAGTATCTTTATTATGATATGGTGGTTTCATAGGTGTTTTATATATGTACTTCAATATAATTGAAATTTCCATTACAACCACTGTGTAATGTATAAATTAACAAAGTATTAGTTTAGTAAAAAAGTTAACTAAACTATAACACTTACTACAATGGATAAAGATATCTACCAGTTATATTTACCTACCATGTTGTTTGAATTTTAACACCATCCACCTCATTATATGTTAATCTTTAGACACATTAATCTAAGCAAGTAAGCAACAAGCTATTCAACAAATGAACAAGTTCAGTTTTGACTATGTCTCTGGCTGCAGAACATTTTTTCTCAGTATAACAACAAAACTAAAATCTCTAAACTGTCATATTGGTGGCATCATCTTATTTGAATCATGTATTTTACTCTTTTTTATCCTATACAAATTTCAATATTGAGATCGAAATCCAACAAATGCTTTAGTGATGAAAATGTGGACGATGATTACTTTGGACAAACATTTGAACTTTGGCATGCTTTGATTGAGACAAATAAACTAAATCCGTACGCTTTCACAGTTTTCTATTCCTCACCATCTTCGTTATAGAATTATTTGGTTGATGCTAACAAACCAGCATATATATTAAATCCAAATGTTTTTATTCGTTCCACTCCACATGCCATTCATGAGTTCTTATGTATCATTTTTGGTTATTTTGTTTAAATAGAGTAAAGTTGACCAAAAATTTATTCACAATTGGAGAATATTATTCGATATGGTGTCGTACAGTGACCTGCATTTAAGAATCGTGAAAAAAGGCTTGGGTAAGGATTCCTCGCGGACATTTCCTATGGTTTCGTATTATAGTAGAAAATTATTGCCTATTTGAGTTTTCTATTATTCCATGCAGTTTCTAATGTTTCTACTGATGGAGAAGCTTGGATCTGTGTTTGTTAACTACAGTTGGGTTAAAAGTATAGCAATGGAGTATTTGGGTAAGGTTTCCTTTCTATTTTTTTCATATAGCTTGAATTTCTTGACATATTCAAGTTCGTTTAGTGTGTGTGTAATTATTACCATCAAGCTTAACATAAATGAAGTGGATGATAGTGAATTACCTTCCTCTTGGCTCATTAAAACTGTAACTTGAGTTAAAGTTTTTATATAATGCTGTCATATTTATAAATATCGTTGTAAGACAAATAGAAATATATTTATCAAATATTATCAATCAGCACGACTTTAATTGATACCATACTTATGTGGCTCATTAAAACCATAAACTGAATTCATGTTTTCATTGATTTTACCTATTTAATTTCAGTATTACACCGAACATAACTCTTTTTCTTTTCTTCAACACTATTGCCAACGTTTGTAACTGACATAAAAATGCATGGATGATGACCTATCATTGTCATCTTTAATAGTAGTTAAAAATTATTACAGTTAATGGGTAGAAGTCATGGCATAGTTAATGGTATAAAATCATAATTTTTAAGACTAATTCAACAGTAGTTAATGCCTGGGTGAAAATCAACTACGGTTATATTTTCATTTTCCCCCCTTGTAGCTTCTTAGTTTCTAAATTTATTAAATAAGGCATGCGAAATTTTTATGGTTTTATCAGTACATATAGAATATTCCTAACAATTTAATCTTGCCATATGTGCCCAACCATTAATATCAGCCACAATAACCCAAATCCTAACACTGCAGCTGCACATTTGGTTTTCCCAACCATTTGAAGTTATTATGTATGTTACCTATTTGAATCAGTATTACGTTGAATATAATTTTTTTTCCTTCCTCCCTATTGCCAAAGTTTGTAACCGGCATAAAAACAAAAACGTGTTGACCAATGATCATTATTCATACCTTATGAATAGAATAGAAAATTTAAAATGTACTGAGAGAAGAAAAATATGAATTTATAATTGATGTCTTTCTATGAGTAACAACGATTTATTTATGATACATAAAAACTAATGTGATTAGTAACTAATCTTCAATACTATTAAAAATAAAAATATTACCAATTTTGACAACGTGATAAAATTTCAGTTTATTGGGATGTACCAATAAATAAATAAGATTATTTTCTAAATCGATTATAAACCAATTTAAATTTATGGTCAATTAAAACCGGTTTGGTCGGTTTATGTGGTTCTTATATGCAAATGCTTATAAAGGTCTTCTTTTGAACTAGCTGTTTCTGTAAGTGTTCTAAGAGGATGTGCCCAAGTTTCTCAATAGAGGCAGTTGAACACATTACATTGCCTTATTTTGAATTCAATCCAACTGCTTTCATGCTACAAGCAGTTATGAAAACCCAACTCTACCTCAACATTTTTTCTAAAAGATGAATTACATTATCAAGTGTGGTTAAATGTAAAACCATAAACCTTTGGTATTATGTATGCTTATATGGTCTGGCTAAATCTGAACGGTAGCAAGTGGTACATTACTTGTAACGACCCTCTATTTTGGACCATTCAAATCGACAATAAATCCACACATGTCAAACTTGAATAATTCGAAATATCAGATTGTTAATTTAAATTTGGCAAAACTCAGAATTTACAGTAAATAAATCAATCTCAGAATCACAGACACAGTGTAATACAATAATACGCAGCGGAATAGATAAAATAGTAGTTCATGAAGCTACTATATAAACATCAGAGTTGAAAATAAAATACAACAGAATATCTCAAATACAGTGAAGTCTCCAATCCAAACAGATGACTTCTGTGAACGAATCAACTGGAAAAGCTGAAGGCTGAGGCGATGGTTGGATCTCCAAAGGAAGCTCCAAACTCCAAAGGTGAATCTCAAATGCTGTATCACTCGGTCTGACCCGAGCGTAAAGCAAAACACAAAACACTCGAGTCAGGATTAACATTCTTATATCAATAAATCCAACTCAAGTGAAATATCAACTGAAATACAAGTAACTTAAAGGATGTTTGGGATAACCATCCTCTAAGGATCTTCAGAACTATCTACAAGGTGAAATATACATTATAACACCGTGGTCATTTCAATTTAATTTATACTTCAAAACCCAAATATCATTTCATTTCAAATATATCTATTTTCCAAAATAGTATATATAGGTTAAATAATTTATAAAGTAAAGTATTTATAATTTCCTCAAGTTTCACAAATCGGTTCAAATTAACTCAAATTCCAAATTCAAATTTATTCAAAGCTCAATTCATCAATTCAATTCAGTTCTAAATATACCATTTAAATTTTCAATATATTTCAAAGCTTTAATATTCAACATTTTCAAAGTTAAATTTAACAGTTTCATATAGCACTTGATTTAACCTTTTTATTTTTTAATTAGAGAATATTCACTTCAATATCATTTAACTAGCCTTAAATTTCGTTTTACTAAATATTTCCTTAAATTTATTTTAAACAAGAAATATTCATTAAATTATTTAAATCAAACTCAAGTTAAAAATCATATCTTAAATCCCAATTCCAATAAGCTTTAAATTTGTTTAAATTAAATAATATTATCTTCCCAATTTTACTTATTCAAATCATTACCAAAATCTATTTTGAAAGATAAATTTTATACTTAACATATTATATGTATTAAATCCATCTTAATTAAGATAAATATCATTATTAAATCTATATATATCATTACCATTTATAAATTTTTTTTTAAAAATCGACATTTGTTAAAACCATATATTTCTTTCCAAAACCATAGAATTCAATTTCAAAATATTTATATATATGGACCAACGGTGTTTGTATATATATTTATCATATGGTTAAGTGATACGGATATTTATCATTTCAATCCGAAATTTAAATATATACGGGTAGATATCATTTCGACCCGTAATCCCAATTTCAATTCAAATGAAAATCGCTTGGGTTTATCATTTCAACCCATAACGATTTTCTCCTATTCTAAAGTCCGTTCGGGTATGTATCATTTCAACCCATAGTGATTTCTATACTAACAGGGAACTTGCAGAGTGATAACAGATATAGAAATAATATAACAGGAATAAATATATCATCAATAACAATATAATATAAACAATAGGATATGGTGTCATATCCCATAGGTGAACAGTTACAGATAATAACATATATAACAATTTAAATAACTACAGTAGCATATTTCAATTGTCGTGTCAATTGAAATCAAATTTAGTCAATATAAGAACGTTAATCGTGAGTGATTGCTCACCTTTCGAGGCTAGATAGATTTGACGAAGAAATGAGCTACGAATCCAAGCACGAATTGCAAAGCAAAGTAGATTGGCACGAATTCAACTGACCAGCTGATAGATAAGTGAATGATAAAATAAATCAGAATCTGCTCGATATAATTTGAACCAATTATATATTATATTATAATTTTTCTTAAACCAAATATTCAATTTTTAAGACACATATACATTTTACATCAATCTTAAATCTTAAACACTTATATAGCGAAATCAAAAATCTATATATATGAAGAAAAAAAAAACAATTGTCTAAATAAAACCATTTTATTACATTTCAAAATTAATATTTATTATGAAAACCAACATTACTAACAGGTTATGATTTATACAAGTACATATGCCTTATAATAAATGTATGCATATGATAATTAATACCTAATCGCATAAATACACCAAATTCCATCATTAACAGTGTCATAGAACTAATCCCATTACCCAACTCCCAACGGAAACATCATTTTGGAACTGGGAGCATTTGATAAGCTTCAGCACAACATATAAACTACAGAGGCAACCAATCAAAGAAATGAAATGGTATATTAGCTAATATAAAAGGTAACAAAATAGCAACTAAAGCTAACAACAAATTTTCATTATTTTTCGCTCTTTTGCAAATAGGAAGTTGCCAGAACAATAAGAAAGCTATACAAAAGAAATATTGAAAACACGTCTTTCATTGAATAAGAGAGAAAGAAAGAACTACTTATCAAAGTAATCATAGTTCATTTTTTCATTTCAACTACGCATTTAATCATCAAATGACTTTACAAAAGGGAAAAACAAATAAATTAAATAAATATTAAAACAAATGACAAAATCAGAATGAAAGACCTCATAGAGAAGATTAGAGTTGATCAACATAGACAGATCTATATACTATATATAGTATACTAACATAAATACGTATGCTACTGTGACCTTATAAAATATTCACCAGCAACCCATAAACTGAAGATATACTATATGTATACTGACGAATGCATGACTCACCAAACAATATATATATAAACAATATAACCTTGATGTAAAACGTATAAAATAAAAATCAGCATTCAAAGAAATTGTTCGTGTGACGCCCCACCTCTATACCCACGCTAGCCAAGAACACTACGGTGTAGTGCTGTCAACTAGCACGGAGAATAAGGCTGTTGAGGAGCGACCATCCATGTAATTGCTTTGTGCGAGCACCGATATGTCAGATAGAATAACATGCATTTCATCTTTTAGAGGAAATCCGACATACCGATACGAACTCAAAGCTACTACACAGTGGCTATAATAGTTTAGGACAATAAATATAAAAATAACACAGATAACATAAATACGGAATAAAGATGGAACGAAAAGTCTCATATATACAATAACTGATACCAGTTACAATACATTTGACACAATACAAATGATACAACTACAATTGTCGACTCAAGAAGTTATATATACAAGTACATTATCGACTAATATACATGAATACATTATCATCTTAAAACAGACACACTGACTACTACAACAAGACGAAGACCACTTCAACTGATATAAAAAGTCTTCATAGCTCTAGCAGCAACCCAAAGCTAAAAATCTACAACCTGTAAATACTCGGTCTGACCCGAGTATTACATTCAAAAGAAAATAATACCCGGATCAGTCTAATTCCAACCAGTTTATTAGTGCATATAGGCGGTAATAATCAATCTCAATACAGATGACAGTCACAGAAATCTCGTATATCCAACTCTCGATACGAGAATTGGATAACGGCAGATGTAACACTAAACAGTGTTAATCCACGAAACAGAAATCCAAAGCAGTTTAAATAATTGAAATGTCAAATTTTAAAAATATCAATGCTAATTGGCTGCAGTACACGCTAACGTGTACTGCCTCGCCAATACAGCTTACGAATTACGCAACAGGTCGATGAATTAAGAATAAAAGAGATATCGATTAAAATCTGTCAATTCGGTGTGGCTGCAGTGCACGCACGCGTGCACTGCCTCGCCACAACAGAGTATAAAGTCACCACAAGGGACAAGGGTAAAACTGCTACAAAAAGGCAGCAGGTCAGCAAGTGCTCAGGGATGAACAGATGCAAGCGAAAATGACACATGGATATGCAGTGTATACCCAAGTACAACTACAATAGAAATAGGTCAAGCATATGTAGATGTGCAGTGACAAAGTGAACCAAGTCACAATGTCACAGCAAGATCAAGTGTCAGTGGCAATCACAGGACAGACAAGTCAAAGCAGTGAAACCAGGGTGGACAACAATGAATGCAGAGGAATGCATGCAACTGATGACAACTCAAATACAATCCAAATGCCATCAGTGAATCAAAATGACAAAATGCAAATGATACAAGGCATCAATGCGATGTATCCGATTCGAGAACAAGACAGTGCAGCAACGAAAGAGCTCACTGCAACAATATTTCTTTGAATGGAGACAGTAAGACCATAAATCAGATGAACATTACAAAGACAGGAACACTTGAAATAAAATGTCAAGGTAAAGGAAGCAACTCAATACCAAAGTGACTCAAGCACAACAAGCAAATGAACCACTAAATCAGACATGGAAGCAAATAGCACTGCTCAAGTCAACCCAAAAATATCAGAACACATATACAGGAATGCAACTGTAAAACATGTATATGAGCTCGAAACAAGTGACAGTAGTATGAAACTAAACCACAAAGAAGTCAGTGCAAATGCAATATCATGCTACAGACCAACTACCGATCAAATGCCAAGTCGAACAACTACAACATCAACATCTACAACAGCAATGTGTGCAACAGGTCGAAGTGCTCAGGAATAAACAAGAAGACAGGACAAGTGCAACTGGCTACTGCACATCAGTTATGCAAACCAAAGTTGCAGTAGAACAACAAAAGGCTCCAGTCAATATATATACAGTCCAAATTTGCAACAAAAATGGGACTGCGACCACAACAAAATACAAGGCAAACTGCACAAAGACTCAGATGCAAGCCCAAACTCGAAATGATCTGAGCATAAGCAAGAAGGCTCAAAGTTGTGCAGTGGAACCAAAAGAATAAATGAGACAGAGAAGGCACCTGGATGTGCAGATCAAAAGATGTAACTAAAACATTGTATCAATGGTGAACGACACATACAAGTGTAGCAATAACATGAAAATATCATGAAGGAGCTCAAATGACATCAAGTAAAGAACTCGAGTCACAGGTGATAGAATTACAGTGGTATGCAAATGCAAACAGTGAAGAACACTATAATGTTGCTTTTATGGCAAAAGTAAATAACAGAGACATGTTAAACTCTGCTGTACTACTGAACAGGATGAAGACTACACAAATAAGCTCAGCTAACACATCAAACCAAGGTCAAACCCAAGTCTCAAAATAGGTTCAACTCAAGGCCAATGAACATCAAAAGTTCAACCGGAATGGTATCACAAATAAAAGTAATTGAAGTCGACTAAACAGTTTCAAATCAAGGCCGAGACCAATTCAAGCAAAGGTTCAAGTTATAAAAATATACAAAACTATTTGCAAACTGAATCTGGCCAGAAGTTCTAGACAGTGAACTGAAGTGTAGGCAAGAGTGTGCTCGTGACAACTAGACTCAAGTATGCACACGTACAGATTGTAATGGAATAGATATGGGAAAGTAAGAATATGGACTTCATTCAGTATGCTACAGAAAGGTGAAGCCGTGAACATCACAAGACCAGAAATTCCCAAAATCAAAGTCATAGCAATCACGAAAACGAACCAAGTCGTAAACAACATCACATTAACAAAGTTATAAATGATCGAAGCCAAAGTCGAACAGGTCAGAGCAAGGAATTCACGGAGCAACATTATCAAAGCCGTGGTCATCACGGCAAAGCAATTTAACAAAAATCAAAACGAAAGAACTGGAGCTGGAATTAGATGTGAGATGAACTCACCTTTGCCATGGAAGCGAAGACGTTGCTGAAGCGGTGAGGACGACGAACGAAGTTAAGCCAGAGTCACCACAGAGGAGCTTCTTCTACGAGCGAGCACGAAGAGCAGAAACTTCGATCGAGACAGGCGACATCGAAAATCATCCAATCGAAACCATCGCATGCTTCGACATACAAAGCCCGAAGATCAGAGCGAACGAAAGCCCTAGCAAGCATTGAAAGAACGAACAAGACAAAAGCTTTAATCTTTCCAGATCGAACGAGAGAAGTTTTTCTCAGCCGCCATTATTTCACTCAAAGAAGAATAAGAGAAGTAACGAGCTAAAGTAAAAAGGAGGAAGGGCCGGCTGGTCTAGATGACTATCACGGCAAAAGGAAATAGCATGGGCCAAAACAAGTTTCAAAGCCCAAACTATTTTATAAAAGAATTTCACAACTCTAAAAAGGATTTAAATCGATTCGAAACTGCAATAGCACTTAACAATCGATTTCAATCGTCTAGAGACGAAATTAAATTGGTACGAAATACTGGGTTGTTACAGACTCCCCTCCTTAAAGAAATTGCGTCCTCGCAATCATAAGGAATAAATAGATAAAAGGGTAACAACCATAAGAGCATGGCAATGTCGAATGCATAAGCAAAGCAAATGTCAGCGGGGAAGTATCAGATATAGAATCAAAAAGGTTCGACTGATTCAAATCAAAAGAATCAACATCGTGGGGATCAAGGAGTCAAAATCAGACGACTATCGAAAGCAAGAATCAATCGAGTTCTAGCAATTGAAAGAAAAGGAATCAGAGCAGAAATCACGTACTGCACGAATTGAATGTGAGTAAATCAAATTACTCACCTGAATCGTCAGAGAAAAGACGAAGCTCAAATCTCAAAATCGCAAATATTCAATCATCAAAAACGATAATTGAATTTTCAAAAATATCTGATTATCAAGAACGATAATCAGAAATCACAAAGATTCGATTATCAAATCGAAAAATATTTAATTATCTCAAATGATAATCAAATTTCACAAATATCTGATTATCAAAAACGATAATCAGAAATCACAAAGATTTGATTATCAAATCGAAAAATATTTAATTATCTCAAACGATAATCAAATTTCACAAATATCTGATTATCAAAAACGATAATCAGAAATCACAAAGATTCGATTATCAAATCGAAAAATATTTAATTATCTCAGACGATAATCAAATTTCACAAATATCTGATTATCAAAAACGATAATCAGAAACACAAATATTCGATTAATCAAATCGAAAAATATTTAATTATCTCAAATGATAATCAAATTTCACAAATATCTGATTATCAAAAACGATAATCAGAAACACAAATATTCGATTAATCAAATCGAAAAATATTTAATTATCTCAAATGATAATCAAATTTCACAAATATCTGATTATCAAAAACGATAATCAGAAACACAAATATTCGATTAATCAAATCGAAAAATATTTAATTATCTCAAATGATAATCAAATTTCACAAATATCTGATTATCAAAAACGATAATCAGAAACACAAATATTCGATTAATCAAATCGAAAAATATTTAATTATCTTAAATGATAATCAAATTTTCACAAATATCTGATTATCAAAAACGATAATCAGAAACACAAATATTCGATTAATCAAATCGAAAAAATATTTAATTATCTCAAACGATAATCAAATTTCACAAATATCTGATTATCAAAAACGATAATCAGAAATCACAAACATCTGATTATCAAAAACGATAATCAGAAGTCATAAATATTCAATTAACGAGTCCGGAATTAACCGAAGTAGTAAAAGTATGGTTTCATAGTCCGTACTTTTGCTAAATCGTTTAAATCTCTTTATCGTTTCCTTGAAAGTGCAGGATTGTGTGTTTTAAAAATAACATTTCACATTCTCAAACGGACAAGTCCGGAATTAAGCGAATCAGTAAAAGAAAGGGGTCATAGTACTTGATTTTTCTGAAATGTTTAAATCGCTTCCTCGTTCTTTTGAAAATGTAAGCTGTAAAAATTTGAAGACAATTTTAATTTATATTTTTGAAACAACTTTTAAAAATAAAGAATTTTGAAAACACGTGATTAAATTAGCAATATCAGTATTGCGGGAGAACCGCTTGTAAATCCATTTCAAAATTGACGAGTACTGAAGTTAACACGTCAAAATCTCATCAAAATAACTGGCATCAAAATATAATGCCAAATGAATTTTCATTCATCAAAAATGTCACAAGAATCTTCTCAAAGATAGAAAGGGATTTCATACCCTAAACTTGTATTCATAACAAGTTAATAACACATGAATTCACCAATACACAAAAATTGACGAAACTTGTCAATAGAAATCACGAAAATTGGTGAAGCACAAATTCTAGAAATCATCACAAGAAATCCAGAAAACACATGAAGGGGGGGAAGGCCTAGCATAAAAATGGGAGTATGAAAACTCCAAAACACCGGTATCACATGAACGAGACGCTATCTCTTGGTGGCTAACCAATAAAGTTTCACACAGGAATGGTCCGAAGACCGTAGGGCGCTACCCTACAACAAAGCGGGGTTTAGTCTCCCTCGCAGACAAAGAGACATCGCACAGTTGCTAGTCTGAATCATAAAAATCACACAAAGAGTATCCAGACAACCCTCAAAGCCCAAGAGATATGTGTGAGACGAAATCACACCGATGAGGCCTAGTCTAACCGTGCAATATGTGTGAGACGAAATCACACACTGGTGTCTAGACAATCCTCAAAGCCCAAGAGATATGTGTGAGACGAAATCACACCGATGAGGTCCAGTCTAAATCATAAAAATGATCGTCATGATCATAAAGAAGTGTCAATCACACCAAGCTAGTAAATATATGAGTTTAGCTTCATGTCCCATAACCACTTGCTTAACTTAAATATTTACGAACAAGCTGTAAATCTTCACTAGGAAATTGTCACGAAAAGGGTTAAATCGAACAAGTCCAGGAGTTAACCGACGAAGTAAACGCAAGCGTTTCATACCACTTGTTTTACTAGGCCGTTTAATTCAATTTCTCATACGAGTGAAATAAAGGCTGGTATATACTAATAGATTGGAAAACGATTTAGGAAAAGAGCTTTGTAGTAAACTAATTTTTGAAATCGTTTGGAGAAAAGGATTTTAATATTTACTACTAGTATAGAAAACCTTTATATTTTTAAAGTGACAAATCACAAAAATGATTGTAGAAACAATCAATCACAAGAATTCACATACGAAGATGTGAATGGAATCCAAAGAAATCGATACTGAATTTATTAAAATAGGAACACCCAAAAATTCCAGAAAATAGAAGTTATCAAAATCAGTAAAGGTGATAACAACTAAATAGGAAAGAAGAATCGATATCAACTGGAAAAACAAAGCAAAACGAGTAGAAATGCATAATTGACTTCAACAAAAGTAAGAATCAAGTCAATGTCGAAGCCAACAGTTAATAGCCGCAGTCGAGTGGAATTCAAGATGAGGAAAACACAAAATATCAAGTTCAAAATCGTTGAGATTCGAACTAGATGTGAATAAGAAATCAAAATCACTCAATTTGCAACTGGTCCAGCTATTTTTCATCACAGTGTAACAGGTACACAATGGCACTCATAGCATAGAACAAAAGTGGAACAAAGTCCAAAAGTCAAAACGGCTTTAATTTGCCAAATTAAAACAAAATCAACATCGGCTAAATCAATTCAAAGCCGAAAACACAAGAATAAGCGTTAGGAATTCATACCTAACAGTCAAAAATAATCATATGTAAAGATGAGAGATAAAACATCGACAAATAGTTGTAACACATGCTCCATCTAGGTTATGTTTTATAATTGTCCTAAACCCCAGGCTCTGATACCAAGCTGTGACGCCCCACCTCTATACCCACGCTAGCCAAGAACACTACGGTGTAGTGCTGTCAACTAGCACGGAGAATAAGGCTGTTGAGGAGCGACCATCCATGTAATTGCTTTGTGCGAGCACCGATATGTCAGATAGAATAACATGCATTTCATCTTTTAGAGGAAATCCGACATACCGATACGAACTCAAAGCTACTACACAGTGGCTATAATAGTTTAGGACAATAAATATAAAAATAACACAGATAACATAAATACAGAATAAAGATGGAACGAAAAGTCTCATATATACAATAACTGATACCAGTTACAATACATTTGACACAATACAAATGATACAACTACAATTGTCGACTCAAGAAGTTATATATACAAGTACATTATCGACTAATATACATGAATACATTATCATCTTAAAACAGACACACTGACTACTACAACAAGACGAAGACCACTTCAACTGATATAAAAAGTCTTCATAGCTCTAGCAGCAACCCAAAGCTAAAAATCTACAACCTGTAAATACTCGGTCTGACCCGAGTATTACATTCAAAAGAAAATAATACCCGGATCAGTCTAATTCCAACCAGTTTATTAGTGCATATAGGCGGTAATAATCAATCTCAATACAGATGACAGTCACAGAAATCTCGTATATCCAACTCTCGATACGAGAATTGGATAACGGCAGATGTAACACTAAACAGTGTTAATCCACGAAACAGAAATCCAAAGTAGTTTAAATAATTGAAATGTCAAATTTTAAAAATATCAATGCTAATTGGCTGCAGTACACGCTAACGTGTACTGCCTCGCCAATACAGCTTACGAATTACGCAACAGGTCGATGAATTAAGAATAAAAGAGATATCGATTAAAATCTGTCAATTCGGTGTGGCTGCAGTGCACGCACGCGTGCACTGCCTCGCCACAACAGAGTATAAAGTCACCACAAGGGACAAGGGTAAAACTGCTACAAAAAGGCAGCAGGTCAGCAAGTGCTCAGGGATGAACAGATGCAAGCGAAAATGACACATGGATATGCAGTGTATACCCAAGTACAACTACAATAGAAATAGGTCAAGCATATGTAGATGTGCAGTGACAAAGTGAACCAAGTCACAATGTCACAGCAAGATCAAGTGTCAGTGGCAATCACAGGACAGACAAGTCAAAGCAGTGAAACCAGGGTGGACAACAATGAATGCAGAGGAATGCATGCAACTGATGACAACTCAAATACAATCCAAATGCCATCAGTGAATCAAAATGACAAAATGCAAATGATACAAGGCATCAATGCGATGTATCCGATTCGAGAACAAGACAGTGCAGCAACGAAAGAGCTCACTGCAACAATATTTCTTTGAATGGAGACAGTAAGACCATAAATCAGATGAACATTACAAAGACAGGAACACTTGAAATAAAATGTCAAGGTAAAGGAAGCAACTCAATACCAAAGTGACTCAAGCACAACAAGCAAATGAACCACTAAATCAGACATGGAAGCAAATAGCACTGCTCAAGTCAACCCAAAAATATCAGAACACATATACAGGAATGCAACTGTAAAACATGTATATGAGCTCGAAACAAGTGACAGTAGTATGAAACTAAACCACAAAGAAGTCAGTGCAAATGCAATATCATGCTACAGACCAACTACCGATCAAATGCCAAGTCGAACAACTACAACATCAACATCTACAACAGCAATGTGTGCAACAGGTCGAAGTGCTCAGGAATAAACAAGAAGACAGGACAAGTGCAACTGGCTACTGCACATCAGTTATGCAAACCAAAGTTGCAGTAGAACAACAAAAGGCTCCAGTCAATATATATACAGTCCAAATTTGCAACAAAAATGGGACTGCGACCACAACAAAATACAAGGCAAACTGCACAAAGACTCAGATGCAAGCCCAAACTCGAAATGATCTGAGCATAAGCAAGAAGGCTCAAAGTTGTGCAGTGGAACCAAAAGAATAAATGAGACAGAGAAGGCACCTGGATGTGCAGATCAAAAGATGTAACTAAAACATTGTATCAATGGTGAACGACACATACAAGTGTAGCAATAACATGAAAATATCATGAAGGAGCTCAAATGACATCAAGTAAAGAACTCGAGTCACAGGTGATAGAATTACAGTGGTATGCAAATGCAAACAGTGAAGAACACTATAATGTTGCTTTTATGGCAAAAGTAAATAACAGAGACATGTTAAACTCTGCTGTACTACTGAACAGGATGAAGACTACACAAATAAGCTCAGCTAACACATCAAACCAAGGTCAAACCCAAGTCTCAAAATAGGTTCAACTCAAGGCCAATGAACATCAAAAGTTCAACCGGAATGGTATCACAAATAAAAGTAATTGAAGTCGACTAAACAGTTTCAAATCAAGGCCGAGACCAATTCAAGCAAAGGTTCAAGTTATAAAAATATACAAAACTATTTGCAAACTGAATCTGGCCAGAAGTTCTAGACAGTGAACTGAAGTGTAGGCAAGAGTGTGCTCGTGACAACTAGACTCAAGTATGCACACATACAGATTGTAATGGAATAGATATGGGAAAGTAAGCATATGGACTTCATTCAGTATGCTACAGAAAGGTGAAGCCGTGAACATCACAAGACCAGAAATTCCCAAAATCAAAGTCATAGCAATCACGAAAACGAACCAAGTCGTAAACAACATCACATTAACAAAGTTATAAATGATCGAAGCCAAAGTCGAACAGGTCAGAGCAAGGAATTCACGGAGCAACATTATCAAAGCCGTGGTCATCACGGCAAAGCAATTTAACAAAAATCAAAACGAAAGAACTGGAGCTGGAATTAGATGTGAGATGAACTCACCTTTGCCATGGAAGCGAAGACGTTGCTGAAGCGGTGAGGACGACGAACGAAGTTAAGCCAGAGTCACCACAGAGGAGCTTCTTCTACGAGCGAGCACGAAGAGCAGAAACTTCGATCGAGACAGGCGACATCGAAAATCATCCAATCGAAACCATCGCATGCTTCGACATACAAAGCCCGAAGATCAGAGCGAACGAAAGCCCTAGCAAGCATTGAAAGAACGAACAAGACAAAAGCTTTAATCTTTCCAGATCGAACGAGAGAAGTTTTTCTCAGCCGCCATTATTTCACTCAAAGAAGAATAAGAGAAGTAACGAGCTAAAGTAAAAAGGAGGAAGGGCCGGCTGGTCTAGATGACTATCACGGCAAAAGGAAATAGCATGGGCCAAAACAAGTTTCAAAGCCCAAACTATTTTATAAAAGAATTTCACAACTCTAAAAAGGATTTAAATCGATTCGAAACTGCAATAGCACTTAACAATCGATTTCAATCGTCTAGAGACGAAATTAAATTGGTACGAAATACTGGGTTGTTACAGTTCGACAGTATAAGGTATAACATTTGTAAGCTATAAGCTACAATACAAATGCATAAAACTTAATATTCTTTAAAATATATAAATTATAAATACACATAACTTACGGTTTCTTTTTTTTTCTTTTTAAAACAGAGAGGATCGGCTCGCCTGGGTTTGTGGCCGATGTGAACTGTGATGGCCTGCCAGAACACGAAGGATATGACTTGGTGGGTGTTTTGGAGGAGGGAGGCCGGTTGCGTGGGGAGGAGGAGCTGCTCGAGGGGTGGAAGGAGATGAGGCCGAGCAAGGCTGCTGTGAGTGTGAGAGGTGACACGTGGGCTTCGGGGTAGGTGGAAAGTGATGATATAGGTGGTGATGCGGGCTTGCACGCGTCCAGGCAGAGGGAGGGGAGAAAGAATTATGAGGGGAAGAAAAATGACAGTGGCTTAAAGGAAAAACTTATGAAGGCAGAGGGAGGGGAGGAGAAATATGAGGAAGTAAAGTTACGTTTTAAATTATTAAAATTTTCTTATATGAAGCACAGAAACGAACAGATTGAAAAAGTAGAAAGAAACGTACCAATTAAAGTGAATTGAAATGATGTAACGGCGGAACATTGAATTCTACAATATTTATTAAAGCAATAAATACTGTGGTCCAGCCCGTGAGTTTCAAATTTTGAAACCGAAGGAAGCAATAAAAGAAAGTTAAAAGTCAAAATTTACGGTACCGTTACAACGAACAGTTTTATTGTTGCTGTCGCGTACCGAACTTCAAAATACAGAAATAAATATACTGTTGAGATCAACATGATGAGACGATTAAAACGGTATACAGATATCAATGGTACGATCATTCGATCAAACATCGAAAATTGGTACCGAAAATGCTGCTATTTTACCCGAATATAAGATAAACGGAGCAAAAGAAGTCCAAATTTGGAAAAACGAATTTCGCAGTCTGATTCAGAATGATCTGAATAAATTTTCTCCTGTTGACATATTTTGGTTTCGGAAAACTTATAAATTCACTGTTATTAACCGGCTTGATTTGAAATGAAATTTCACAGGAAAATAAACTTCAATATTATCAGATGAAAATTTACCAGTTGCTATATTAAAATAGACGTATTCCAAATAATAAATTTTTAATTTCAAATTTTATTGTTTAAAATTTCACAAATTTCCGGTTAAATATGCTTTTTAAAACCATTAAATTTTTGCGGGTCGTTACACTCTCCCCCACTCAAAACTTTTCGTCCCCGAAAAGGAAGGAGGTAGAAGAATAGAAACAACCAGACAGAAAAGATAGATTAAAAGACAAGGATAAACAATTAATTTAAAACTATACAAATTTTACTTGAAATATTAATTTGAAAACAATTATTTACATTATTACTTATTTTTATAAAGAAGCTATTGAAAACATTTAAATCCATAATTCATAAATTTATTAATTTTTTTTCTCAAGATACTTTTCAAATATTATTAATAAACAAATAATCATTTACTTTAAATATGTTTTATTAAATTAATAACTTCTAAAAATTTTATAACACTAAAATTTTCTATTAAACCATGTGGTATATAAATAAACAATATTTGAAAAGGATATAGTCAACAAGGAAAAGAAGCACGACTTGGAAAAAACAGAATATAGGTGAATAAATCAAGCTGAGCAGATAAGGTAGATTCAAGGAATAGTATCGGGCACGAATAATTAATTAAAACCATAAGAATTTCAATTTCAAATATTAATACAAAATTTCTTTGTTGGAAATACTTTTATAATAAAATACCTTTATAGTCGAAACAAATTTCCTTTCGAAAATACTTTTATAACTCGATGTCTTAACAAGTTTATCCTCGTTCCTGAAGACTTTGGCAGTGCGTTGATCAGGCGCAAAGCTAGAATTCTCCAAGTGCTTAGTAGACTTGTTTCAACACCCAGTGAAAATACTAGAAAAACTTTTAAAAACAGATATGGAAAGTACAATCCAATCAAAACACAAACAAAACCTTTGTCTAACCAGGGTTCGCAGATACACAATGGTTACGCCTGGTTCCCCCAGGAAACAATCCATATCCGTAAGCTTTCTCAGCCCTGCGAGTTACGCCATGATGACTAGTAGAATGCAGGATACACAATGGTTACGCCCGGATCCCCCAGGAAACAATCCGTACCCCCAGGCAAGACTCAGCCAAGCATTTGCGCTACTATTAGCGACCTACACAGATTGCAGGATACACAATGGTTACGCCTGGATCCCCTAGGAAACAATCCGTACCCCTAGGCAAGACTCGGCCAGGCAGTTGCGCTATGCAGTCACGAGAGCAAAATAAGACCATGGGTAACGCCATGGAATTCGAAGGACACTCGAGTATCATATACGGAAAACCAAAAATCAGAGAAATATCGATAGAATGAATCCAAGATGTGGCCACAAATCGGATATCAAGTAGACGGCACTTTCCATATCTTTACTTCGAAAATATGTATCATATAGTACCTTTTCAAATCACTTTCAAATATCGTACTTATATAAAATCCATTATATATAAGATTTAATTTTCAAATCAAATACTTTTCCACAATCAAAAGTATATCAAATCACACTTATATAGACTTTAATTATATAAGATTTCACTTTTCAAATTGAGTACCCTTTTCAAATCCATAGTTTTCGAATCAATTTCATACTCATACAAATCAATTTTATATAAGTTCGACAACTCCCAAATCAAGTATTTAGTAACACAAGGTTCTCAAATTTCAATTTTGTTTCAATATCAGTTCAATTTCAAAATCATATACAATTTCACCAAATTATTTCTTCTCAAATTATACATCTTTAGTCTCAAAGTTTCCAAAATAATAGATTTTAGAAAATAAATCCAAATTTCCAAATCAATATAATTTAAGTCAGCTAATTCATTTCCAAAATCAAATGTTTTCAAAATCATCTTATACTTACGTAAGGTCTATCTTATATAAGGATCAAAATTTTCAAAATAAATATCGCTGTAATGGGATTGAATATCTTTGCGATTTAAATTGGAAATTTTATTTTAGTAAATAAAGATATTCTAACCCGACAGCTTTCAATTTCAGCGTCAAAATGTATCCATGTTATTAGAATATAAGATGTACATACGTCGTCATTTCGCAGAATCACATTTGATCGCTCGCTCGATCACACAAGTTCGTTTTCGAACTAGTATTGTCCATTCGACTTCCTTAATGCGGATTTCGATATGGTTTCTCGACTAGAAGCTATCAGTCTCCTTGCATAGCCATATACTATGATAGAGAATTCTAGAATCGAGCCTAAAATCCATATCAAATATTCGCCATCAAGAATCGAATGAAAAATCCTAACACGAAATGGTGTAATCCACCTCGAACTTGTGTACACAAACTTGGATCAAACTAATTATGCGAATAAAACAGCATACGTACAACTTATATATTTATTCCAACTTGTTAAATATATAGTTTCATACAGATGTTACTAAGTTAGAACATTTAAACTAAATTTTATTCAAAATATTTTGAAGACCAAATTCTTTTCAAAGCATTTCGAATCTAAATTTCATATTAAAAAAATTCAAAATAGTCTTATGCATTTACTTAACAAAACAGTTTCAACTTATTTAAATCATATTACTACATACTTTAACATACATACCAAACTTATATACTTTATACTTTTCAAAATTTCTTAGCTTTGAAAAGTTAACCTCTCTGGAAGTGTTCGAACCTTCAAAATAGTTGAAGAAATCATTTTCAAATTCAAGAGTTGGAAATCAGCAACAAATCAGTAAGTCAATTTTAATAGATAGGGTTATATCAAATCCAAAACCCGAGGACTGAACACCGGCTCATTTCAAATTGTTTCAAATATATATATATATATATATATATATATATACATATATCTTTCGAATATCAAATCTTACTTCGGAATTTGAAATCAAAATTGGTTTCGCAAAATCACTCGCGTAGCAATGCTACTAGAGTGGCCTATCCCTCACTCTGAAACTCGAAAATCAATGTCGATGATGCGTGCACTCATCACCGAAATTATTTTCCAGCGACATAAGTGAGTTCTGGACTTCTATTTTTTTCAAACCTCTTTTGAAATTTCTTCGAAATCATTCGAAACTTATTAAAATCATTTGAAACATTTCTTATTCGGAAAATACTTTTAAATCATATTATTATAATATATTTCAAAATCTTAAAACCAATTTCAAAACACCGAAGTTCAATTCTCGAATTTCAAATTTAAAATCCTTCAAGTTTAAATCATTTTTAGATAAATCAAATTTCTTATATAGTTTTTTTTTCAAAATTACAAATCCTTTCGAAACCTCAAATTCTCATTTTAAAAGGTTTATAATCTATATCGAAAACATTACACTTTTATATATAGAATATAAAAATTTCGATATATAAAACAATTTCTAAAATATAAACAAGCCTGATTTTTCAAAGGATGATTCAAGAATGGATTTCAAAACAAAGATAGAAATTCAACTTAGAGGAACTCTAATCAAATAGGATTCTGATTCGAAGATAAGTTCGAACGAAAATGAGATAATTAATTACAAAACAATAGATGGATATACTTATATAAATCGCGGGCGACCTTAACCGGGTCAACCGTGACTTTAAGAATATAATCGATGCGGAAATCTAAGGCAAATCGACATTCGATCGCCAGAGATAGAATTTGGCATAACAAGAGATGGCAACATCAAAACCGAGGGATATATAAATCTCCGGTGAATCAATGCCTATTGTAAAGGAGTTCCACCCTTTTACAAAACATTCAAAGATTGGTGGGATCCTATTCTTATAGAGATCATTCGAAGTGGAGTTGTGGGATACTCCAGAATAAAAAGAATACAAATAGGGAGAGACAAGAATGAATTTTGAAACCGTAGGGAACGTTCCAAAGTTCAACGGAAATCGAGTCAAAAGGAAGAGATTCAAACTCAAACGAAAGTGATTCTGTAAATAAATTTACAATATATGCTAAGTTTCGCCTAGAGCCAAAGCTCTGATACCAACTGTAACGACCCTCTATTTTGGACCATTCAAATCGACAATAAATCCACACATGTCAAACTTGAATAATTCAAAATATCAGATTGTTAATTTAAATTTGGCAAAACTCAGCATTTACAGTAATAAATCAATCTCAGAATCACAGACACAGTGTAATACAATAATACGCAGCGGAATAGATAAAATAGTAGTTCATGAAGCTACTATATAAACATCAGAGTTGAAAATAAAATACAACAGAATTTCTCAAATACAGTGAAGTCTCCAATCCAAACAGATGACTTCTGTGAACGAATCAACTGGAAAAGCTGAAGGCTGAGGCGATGGTTGGATCTCCAAAGGAAGCTCCAAACTCCAAAGGTGAATCTCAAATGCTGTATCACTCGGTCTGACCCGAGCATAAATCAAAACACAAAACACTCGAGTCAGGATTAACATTCTTATATCAATAAATCCAACTCAAGTGAAATATCAACTGAAATACAAGTAACTTAAAGGATGTTTGGGATAACCATCCTCTAAGGATCTTCAGAACTATCTACAAGGTGAAATATACATTATAACACCGTGGTCATTTCAATTTAATTTATACTTCAAAACCCAAATATCATTTCATTTCAAATATATCTATTTTCCAAAATAGTATATATAGGTTAAATAATTTATAAAGTAAAGTATTTATAATTTCCTCAAGTTTCACAAATCGGTTCAAATTAACTCAAATTCCAAATTCAAATTTATTCAAAGCTCAATTCATCAATTCAATTCAGTTCTAAATATACCATTTAAATTTTCAATATATTTCAAAGCTTTAATATTCAACATTTTCAAAGTTAAATTTAACAGTTTCATATAGCACTTGATTTAACCTTTTTATTTTTTAATCAGAGAATATTCACTTCAATATCATTTAACTAGCCTTAAATTTTGTTTTACTAAATATTTCCTTAAATTTATTTTAAACAAGAAATATTCATTAAATTATTTAAATCAAACTCAAGTTAAAAATCATATCTTAAATCCCAATTCCAATAAGCTTTAAATTTGTTTAAATTAAATAAAATTATCTTCCCAACCTTACTTATTCAAATCATTACCAAAATCTATTTTGAAAGATAAATTTTATAATTAACATATTATATGTATTAAATCCATCTTAATTAAATTAAATATCATTATTAAATCTATATATATCATTACCATTGATAAATTTTTTTTTAAAATCGACATTTGTTAAAACCATATATTTCTTTCCAAAACCATAGAATTCAATTTCAAAATATTTATATATATGGACCAACGGTGTTTGTATGTATATTTATCATATGGTTAAGTGATACGGATATTTATCATTTCAATCTGAAATTTAAATATATACGGGTAGATATCATTTCGACCCGTAATCCCAATTTCAATTCAAATGAAAATCGCTTGGGTTTATCATTTCAACCCATAACGATTTTCTCCTATTCTAAAGTCCGTTCGGGTATGTATCATTTCAACCCATAGTGATTTCTATACCAACAAGGAACTTGCAGAGTGATAACAGATATAGAAATAATATAACAGGAAGAGATATATCATCAATAACAATATAATATAAACAATAGGATATGGTGTCATATCCCATAGGTGAACAGTTACAGATAATAACATATATAACAATTTAAATAACTACAGTAGCATATTTCAATTGTCGTGTCAATTGAAATCAAATTTAGTCAATATAAGAACGTTAATCGTGAGTGATTGCTCACCTTTCGAGGCTAGATAGATTTGACGAAGAAATGAGCTACGAATCCAAGCACGAATTGCAAAGCAAAGTAGATTGGCACGAATTCAACTGACCAGTTGATAGATAAGTGAATGATAAAATAAATCAGAATCTGCTCGATATAACTTGAACCAATTATATATTATATTATAATTTTTCTTAAACCAAATATTCAATTTTTAAGACACATATACATTTTACATCAATCTTAAATCTTAAACACTTATATAGCAAAATCAAAAATCTATATATATGAAGAAAAAAAAAATTGTCTAAATAAAACCATTTTATTACATTGCAAAATTAATATTTATTATGAAAACCAACATTACTAACAGGTTATGATTTATACAAGTACATATGCCTTATAATAAATGTATGCATATGATAATTAATACCTAATCGCATAAATACACCAAATTCCATCATTAACAGTGTCATAGAACTAATCCCATTACCCAACTCCCAACGGAAACATCATTTTGGAACTGGGAGCATTTGATAAGCTTCAGCACAACATATAAACTACAGAGGCAACCAATCAAAGAAATGAAATGGTATATTAGCTAATATAAAAGGTAACAAAATAACAACTAAAGCTAACAGCAAATTTTCATTAATTTTTGCTCTTTTGCAAATAGGAAGTTGCCATAACAATAAGAAAGCTATACTAAAGAAATATTGAAAACACGTCTTTCATTGAATAAGAGAGAAAGAAAGAACTACTTATCAAAGTAATCATAGTTCATTTTTTTCATTTCAACTACGCATTTAATCATCAAATGACTTTACAAAAGGGAAAAACAAATAAATTAAATAAATATTAAAACAAATGACAAAATCAGAATGAAAGACCTCATAGAGAAGATTAGAGTTGATCAACATAGACAGATCTATATACTATATATAGTATACTAACATAAATACGTATGCTACTGTGACCTTATAAAATATTCACCAGCAACCCATAAACTGAAGATATACTATATGTATACTGACGAATGCATGACTCACCAAACAATATATATATAAACAATATAACCTTGATGTAAAACGTATAAAATAAAAATCAGCATTCAAAGAAATTGTTCGACAGTATAAGGTATAACATTTGTAAGCTATAAGCTACAATACAAATGCATAAAACTTAATATTCTTTAAAATATATAAATTATAAATACACATAACTTACGGTTTCTTTTTTTTTCTTTTTAAAACAGAGAGGATCGGCTCTCCTGGGTTTGTGGCCGATGTGAACTGTGATGGCCTGCCAGAACACGGAGGATATGACTTGGTGGGTGTTTCGGAGGAGGGAGGCCGGTTGCGTGGGGAGGAGGAGCTGCTCGAGGGGTGGAAGGAGATGAGGCCGAGCAGGGCTGCTGTGAGTGTGAGAGGTGACACGTGGGCTTCGGGGCAGGTGGAAAGTGATGATAGAGGTGGTGATGCGGGCTTGCACGCGTCCAGGTAGAGGGAGGGGAGAAAGAATTATGAGGGGAAGAAAAATGACAGTGGCTTAAAGGAAAACTTATGAAGGCAGAGCGAGGGGAGGAGAAATATGAGGAAGTAAAGTTACGTTTTAAATTATTAAAATTTTCTTATATGAAGCACAGAAACGAACAGATTGAAAAAGTAGAAAGAGACGTACCAATTAAAGTGAATTGAAATGATGTAACGGCGGAACAGTGAATTCTACAATATTTATTAAAGCAATAAATACTGTGGTCCAGCCCGTGAGTTTCAAATTTTGAAACCGAAGGAAGCAATAAAAGAAAGTTAAAAGTCAAAATTTACGGTACCGTTACAACGAACAGTTTATTGTTGCTGTCGCGTACCGAACTTCAAAATACAGAAATAAATATACTGTTGAGATCATCACAATGAGACGATTAAAACGGTATACAGATATCAATGGTACGATCATTCGATCAAACATCGAAAATTGGTACCGAAAATGCTGCTATTTTGCCCGAATATAAGATAAACGGAGCAAAAGAAGTCCAAATTTGGAAAAACAAATTTCGCAGTCTGATTCAGAATGATCTGAATAAATTTTCTCCTGTTGACATATTTTGGTTTCGGAAAACTTATAAATTCACTGTTATTAACCGGCTTGATTTGAAATGAAATTTCACAGGAAAATAAACTTCAATATTATCAGATGAAAATTTACCAGTTGCTATATTAAAATAGACGTATTCCAAATAATAAATTTTTAATTTCAAATTTTATTGTTTAAAATTTCACAAATTTCTGGTTAAATATGCTTTTTAAAACCATTAAATTTTTGCGGGTCGTTACATTACTACAGTTAAACCATGTTTCATATTTTTCTCATACAACCGACTTATTTCATACTCCAACATTATGACTGTGCAGTTGCGAGGATTGGAAGTAAAAATAGGAGTTATTCTGTGTGGCACCCTTCACTTAGTGGAACTTGCTGGAAGTGAGAATTGATCGTTCTGAAGTAACTGGGACAGACTCCAGGAAGCACAACATATCAATAAGTCATTATCTACTCTTGGAGATGTCATATTTTCCCTACCACATAAAAATGCTCATGTGCCATATAGGGATTCAAGAAGGTTCTAGATGAATATATATATATATATATATATATATATATAATCCATGCAAATGCAATTATGTACCATTGGCATTGTTCGATCTTGACAATTTGTTATGTGATATGTTTTATATGAACATGTTAATTGTATGATTTGTGCATGATTAAGAGATGAATGCTCAACTTTAGTTTTGGTAGGTGTGTCATGTAATATGTGTATGTACTTTATATTGAAAAATCAATAAAATAAACCAATTTTCGAAAAAAAGGGAGGAGAAACTTCATTGAATATGAATAATTTATGTTCGATCAAATGAGCAACAGTTTCTAAGATGGTAAAAATATTAAGATATTTTTTTTTGCAAACACTCTTTAACGTGTATTTCAGAATAATCATCAACAATATATATTGTTAGAAAATGGTCAAGCTTTTAAACTTAGTTCAAATGCTGGAAATACGACTTTGTACTAAGAAGACCTTCATGTATCTCTATTAAAATCATACACTTAACCTATTTTTCATGAATATAATTTTTTTTAATTCCAAAGTTACACAAGTGCGTATTTTTAGAATTGTTAGTTGCGTTACGAAATAGCTACGTACTACAACATAGAAAATAAGATAAAAGAAGTACTAGCTACAATTATTGATCGGTATATGATTTGTAGAAGTACATCTGAAGGATAAGGCTACATGTTATTTGTTTGTTAATTATATTTAGTTATTACAAAAATGATGAAAGCTTGAAATATTATTTGTTTCATATTAGTTTACTTAGCTTTTGTTATTTCATCATCTTCGATGACAAATATCATCCCTTATTCAATAGTTTTAATCCCTTTTTGAAAAAGAGATGATGCAATTTGTCTAGGTTCCAAACTATTGGATGCGCTAATTTTAATTTTTGTTACGTTTCTTTGAATATTGATATAATAATTGGTTACTTTCTTTGTCTATTTAATTATTTTCTAAAATAACTTGGTCTCATTCACGTTTCAACTAATGCCCAATGGTTGATTTGTGCATGTACACATAAAAATTGCAACATACGTACACATCAAAAACATTTTGTAACATCCAAAAAACATTACAAGTAGTGATTTTAATACCAATTCCTCCTACGTGCGTGCATGATATCTTACATGTTATGTCTATATTTTTTAATTGAACCGTGCATACATTGCCTATGTATAAATGATGTGGACGAAAGCTGCAAAAGTTGCACAATAGTTAGGTAAATAAAATAGTCACATTCATGTTTTGATAAATAGTTGATTTGTGAATGTATGAACATAGAAAATGCAACATTAAATACACATCAAGTCATTTTGTAAGATTAAAAAAATCTTACAAATAGTGTTTTATAATATCAATTCCTCCTGCACACGTGCATCGCACGTGCCAATGTACTCGTGATAATAATAAGAAAGATAAAATATAAATATCTTTGGCTTACAAAATAAATAAAGTAGAAATAAATAAAACCAATAAATAAATATCACTTATATTAAATATAGGACTTTATTCATATCACAAGAAACAAAATACATTTGAAAATGTATAGTGTGAAACATAACAAAGAGACAAACTAGATACATAGTATAATAAAAAGACTAAAACAAATATAAAGTATAAATATAAAGACAAGACAAACAACATTAATGCAAACCATCACTATATCATCTATCAGCCGAGTAAAGTAATACAAGGCAAAAAAAAAGCAAACAAAGTAAAAAAAAAAGAAGTACACATACATTTAATACCCCATCTCCTCTTTGCTCAAAAATATCATCTCAGCATATATAGAATGTTATACATCAGCCACCATAACATATCCAAAGAAAAAAAATCTTTGCCCTGCTTTGTATAAAATACTATCACCTGTACAAAGCATTATAATATTACCCTATTGTATTGTACAAACAATATAAAATTCCCTGTACAAATAATATCACCTGTACAAAATCTTACCCTGTAGCATAGTTTTCATGATCGTGCCGTGCCTTGAACCGTGATGATTGAAGGTTTAAGGTTTTGATGGTTCAACCGGTCGAACCATCAGAACCGTTATTTTTTTTTGAAAAATTTGCACATTTAGCTACAAACTATACATAAAAATATTGAAATAATAATGTTATGTACACAAGCTGTAGACGGCCTTCAAGGTATACAAGTTTGATGTGTCTTACAGTGATATTAGAGTAGTTTGCAACAGTGAAGAACAAAATGTTGAAGTTAGTGGTTTAAAATTTGGAATGATAATGATTTTTGAAATATATATTTACTTATTTTCTTCAAAGCAATGAAAATAAGAGAATTACACGACAAGAATGTAAGAAAAACAAAAGAACCGTGGTTCAACCAGGTAAAATTGACGGTTGAACCGTTGGTTTAAAGGTCCGACCAAGGTTCATTGATAAATTAGGTCCGATTGAGTTCCGCACCGTGGTGGTCCAAGGTTCAGGGTTATTCGAGGTTTGACCGCGGCAGGGTTGGGTCATGAAAACACTGCCCTGTAGTCTTTTCTTTTCTATATTTATATCTTCCTAGTTCATTCGTGCATCACAACTAAGCAAACCAAAGCTTGCAAGTTAATTTTTCAAATCATTATCCTACATTTCTTCAATCTGGAACCAACTCAAAAGCATGCAAGCATTCTTCTTCAATCTGCCTGCATGCATTTTTAAATCCCGAGACAATAAAGCAAATGTAAATCAAAGACCAGAGGAAAAAAAACCAAGCTTCAGGCAATTTGAAAACTTAAATCATAAATCAAAGCAACCTGGAATTCAAGGCAAAGTAAAGATTTAAGCTAATTCAACTCAGTCTGGATTCAGATTACTTCAATTCTTAGGATGCAAATCAAAAGGAGAATCAAGTCCTGATCAAAATCTAAATTTCTAGGCTCAATTCCTTCCTGTCTTTCTTCAACTTTATGGTGGGTAACATATTTAAATATATATATATATATAACTTAATTATTGATATGGTTGCATGTCATTTCTCTGTGATAAATATGTTTTGTATAAGTGCATTATGCTGTGAGTAAACTCTTAAATTTGAACTTGAATTCGTTGCACTGAAAAATAGTGAAGCTTAAATAATAAATGGGTGTTTGCATGTATATATTTGCACCTGAAATGAAGATGCATGCCTGTATACATCAAAAGTAGACTCTGTTCTATCCTCACAGGTTCAAAACCCTGTCTAAAAAAAAACCAAAAGCTCCATATTTGATGGTTTTTAGGCTTTGAAATCAAAAAGAATTTTTTTTGTATGATTATACTCTAAGTTTTCTAAGTAAATCAAACAAAAGTTTTGTCTGGAAATAAAAGAATACAGGCAAACTCAATTTAAACTGAAAATTCAGTAACAATGATTTCAGATTTTGAATATACTAATTAAAACAACTTTGAAGTTGATGATTTTTAAAAGAGAAATTTAATTTTTTTTATCAAGTATTACATGAGAAAGAAAGGGATGAACATGATTGTCATTTTCTCCAAGTTTTGACAATCGATCGGGTGAGAGACTTCGAGATCGAAATTATAGCTAGCTGGAAGACCATAGAATTGGGGAAAAATGCTTGATAAATTTCTAGATTAACAGGGGTGTTGATTTTGATCGAGTTAGGGTTTAAGGCTTAAACTAAGTCAACGGTAGGAACGAGATTGATGCGCCGTCTGTAGGCCATTAGAGGTCATCGGACCGGGACCATCAGAGAC
The DNA here is from genome assembly GCA_030737815.1 of Allium fistulosum. Lineage (NCBI taxonomy): Eukaryota > Viridiplantae > Streptophyta > Magnoliopsida > Asparagales > Amaryllidaceae > Allium > Allium fistulosum. Next base: position 1,001,004,764 of record CM060902.1, on the reverse strand, counting down.
GTAGGAGGCTGGCGGGGCTTTGGATGGAGTATCGTGAATTCTGATGACCAGAAGAGGGAGAGCGAGGCGATCGTATGGGGCACAAGTTGTTCCAGATTTGGGTCTGGTGGATCGAATACGAAATCACGATCGTTTCGAAATTGTGAGTGTTTGTGAGGTTTGGGAGCATCGTCATGGATGTGTCGATGATCAGAGATTCGAGCTGTGGCGGCCGGAGTGATGGTGCATGTACACATGTAGGGGGTTGTGTCAGGTGGCAGCAGTTTGGGGAAGATAGGTGAAACTCGATGCTGCTCTCGAGAAATTTATGTGATGGCTCGATGTTGAACTCGAAGCGGTTTCTGGGTTGCGGGTTGGTACATAAACGAAATTTTAGTTTTAAAAATTATGGGGCATACGGGTTGATTTGGAAGCGACTCGAAGCAAGCAGCCAAATGGTTCGGGGAAGACTCGAAGTAGCTCTAGGGTGATCATGTTATTTTTTCAGTTTTAAACTTTAAAAATCTGAGTCGAAATAAATTTCTAAAACCATTTGATTGTTTATAAGTTGAAAAGGGTAATTAAAGGTTTTAACATATAATATTTCAAATTATTTAAGTTAAGAGTATCCTAAACTTATATTTTCAAAGGTTTTTATAAAAATAAAATTTAACAAAGTAATTAAGGTAATTAGTTAAGAAATAATTAATAAATGAAGGTGATTAAAAATGAATTAATCACTAATTAAAGATAATTAATGAAAAATAGTTATTGGATTAATTAATTATAAGCACACAATAAATTCATCTTATTTGTAGATGATTTATTATTATTAAATGTTCTGTATTGATTGATACCCTGATATATGATATGATGCTTTGTGATATGAATTGCTTTGTGCTGAACTGTGATTCGGTATTTCAGTGTGATTATGTGAGAACCATTTTTGCCCGTAAAACGACATTTAAACTTTGATGCGACAGGGAGTCGGATTCTAGTTGGTTATCCGAAACCCACATCAAATTGTAATGATGAATCTTTGTGATTGATAAATTTATTTTATCTGTGGAACTGTGAATGAAGATAAGCGTTGTGGATTATACCGCTTATCGATATTGATATAATCTGTGATGATTTATGATGTTGCACTACTGTGTAAAACCCCTGGACTACACCATACACACACAAAGATGGATTTCACGAGGAAATCGATTAAGTCATAGATTTTTGAAGTGATTTTTAAATAGACAAATTGAATTCAAATATTTTGGTAATGGATTGGGTTTAAAGTCAAAAGCTTTTGAAATGGAATTTCAAAGATGAAATTTATTTTGAGTAACTTGATTGAATTTTGAAATTTAAATATTTTTATTTAAATTTGAATTCAATATTTGAAATTGAATTCTATGATTTGGAAACCAAGGTTTAGAAAGGCTATTCAACTTATAAATGAGTTTATATGTGTTAAACTATTTTAAAGGTATTGATTTGGGAATTTGAATTTAAATTCAAAGGCTTTAACTCGTGTAAGTAAAATTGGATCTTTCTAAAATGAAACTATTCTGTTTCAAATAATAAAAGCTTTCATATAAGAAGTGAACTTCCAAATTATGTTAAAAAGGATTTCAAGTTAAAAAAAAATGAAAATGATTTTCCAAGTTATGGAAACAGTTTGAAAGCTATAAGATAAATCTTGATTTTAAGATTTAAATGAGTTAATCCAATTGAAATGAATATTATTTTGAAACCCGTAAATGGATCTTTGTGAAGCTGAGTGAACTTTGTGAAATGAATCTTTTTGTTTAAAAGATTTGAAATGGTAATTGGTTTAAACCATTTGAAAGAAAGTTTGGAATTATTAAGTTGTGACTTAATTGAAAACCCCAGATCCATATGTTTTAAATATTGCGCTCACTATTCGGGTTAGCCGGAAAGGACATTTGTGTCATATAACCCATTCCGAATATGTGATTCGTCGTTATGGATCGCATTTGCTATATTACAGCATGATGGGGGGTTCTCGCTTTGCGGTTTGGTGGCGAACGGGAGACTCTTACCCCTACATGTCCCTGAGTGGGATGGGTTGGTTGTGACAGTCGAGAGGCTGGCCGTATAAGTAAATGCGAGGTGCCAGTGTAAGCCACGGTGGGTCTGGGATGGTTGCAAAGCCTACCGGTGGCCGCTACCGACGGTCGAAAAATCCTTCTCGTTACATTTGGTATCAGAGCAAAGGTAAAACTTTAGCTCAGGAGTATAAAACATTAAGTAGCTCATTAGAGATAGGGTGAAGTATACCCTAGAATGAGTAATTCTCAGATATCTGTTCGAATGATTCAATGAATTCTCTTACTATCCACTGATAGTGAGTATGAGTGCAAGAAGAGGACGAGATATGGGACAAGGTAAATACGACTATAAATGGTCAATACCCTGCAACAAGGGAACAATCTTTCTTATCAATCTCCTTTGATTCGTTTCCAAATTCTATTCATTTCTTCGTACTAGCTACAAGAAGAAGTTTCGGTGTGATGATGGTTCTATGAATCATTGTAGAAAATCCTTACTTAGTATCTTCATCGTTTTCTTATCAGCTTTTCGTTTTTAAACTTTAATAAATTTGGAATTGGAAATTTGAAATAGGAAATTCTAAATAAATTGGAAATTTAGAATTAATTGAAAATTTTAAATTGTTGATATTCTGATTTGGTGAGCCAAATGTAGAATTGATATCCAGTTTGATCTGAAAAGATATTTCTCTATCTTTCATCTATCTTCGTTATCTCTCTGGCGAATTTCGAGGACGAATTTCCTTTTAAGGGGGGAAGTCTGTAACGATCCCGAATTTTAATTAAGTATAAATTGTTAATTAACTTAAAATTTTGAATTGATTTTAAATTATTTTATATTTTTGATTAATTTTTAAAATAAATGACTTACAAAATGTTGCTAGTTAAAACTTTAAAACAAAATATCGTTATACAAAATAAATTTTTGTTAATAGTATTTTCTTTTAAAATAATGTGTATATGATAATAATAAGAAAGATAAAATATAAATGTCTTTGTCTTACAAAATAAATAAAGTAGAAATAAATAAAACCAATAAATAAATATCACTTATATTAAATATAGGACTTTATTCATATCACAAGAAACAAAATACATTTGAAAATGTATAGTGTGAAACATAACAAAGAGACAAACTAGATACATAGTATAATAAAAAGACTAAAACAAATATAAAGTATAAATATAAAGACAAGACAAACAACATTAATGCAAACCATCACTATATCATCTATCAGCCGAGTAAAGTAATGCAAGGCAAAAAAAAAGCAAACAAAGTAAAAGAAAAAAAAGAAGTACACATACATTTAATACCCCATCTCCTCTTTGCTCAAAAATATCATCTCAGCATATATAGAATGTTATACATCAGCCACCATAACATATCTATCAGCCTGCGAAGAAAAAAAATCTTTGCCCTGCTTTGTATAAAATACTATCACCTGTACAAAGCGTTATAATATTACCCTATTGTATTGTACAAACCAGTGTTTTGATGACCGGACCCGGCCGTGGTCAGACCGCGGTTAACCGCGAGCCATCACCCACCACGGTCGGGAGGAGATTAGAGCCTCACGTATGCTAGAGCCGAGATCCAACCTCTGAACCGCGGATTGAACCGCTCAGTCCGCCCAGGTTGAACCTTCTTCTTCTTCTAAGTATAGCAACTCATTTTATCCCAAAATTATAAAACCCTACATGTTAACTCTTCAAATCGGCAGCCATTAGTCCTTCTTCAGGCACCACCGCGAGCTGCTACTGCAGAAAACCTTGCGCATCCACCTAACGGTATCAAAATTCCATTTTTTGAATAATTTTGTGCGTAATTGGAATTTTAGTTTATGATTTGTGTTCTGATGCTAGGTGTCGAATATGGATTTGGTGTGTTCAGTATGCATTTAGTTGAGTGGTTGTAGGATAAGGGTTTAGTGAATTGTGACATAATTACTTGTATCAGTGCGTTCTGTACAAACAATGTTTAACTAAACAAGAGATGTTAGTCTTTTTTTTCTGAATAATACTATTCCCATCGTTTTGTTGACTTGTTTTACTTGTTTTCGTGTTGTTTGGATGAATTTTTTGTTTGATTATGCCAGACTGTGTCATTGTATATGGTATTATAATATGTACTTTCCTAATAATGCTGTAGTTCTTTCTAGAATGTATAAAATAAATAAAGAAAAAAAATGCACGGCTTTGACGGTTCGACCGGTCGAACCCTCGGAACCTTGAACCCTACATCTTCTCGGTTCGACTCACGGTTCGGTCTTCAAAACAAAGGTACAAACAATATAAATACCCTGTACAAATAATATCACCTGTACAAAATCTTACCCTGTAGTCTTTTCTTTTCTATATTTATATCTTCCTAGTTCATTCGTGCATCACAACTAAGCAAACCAAAGCTTGCAAGTTCATTTTTCAAATCATTTGCCTACATTTCTTCAATCTGGAATCAACTCAAAAGCATACAAGCATTCTTCTTCAATCTGCCTGCATGCATTTTTAAATCCTGAGACAATAAAGCAAATGTAAATCAAAGACCAGAGGAAAAAAACCCAAGCTTCAGGCAATTTGAAAACTTAAATCATAAATCAAAGCAACCTGGAATTCAAGGCAAAGTAAAGATTTAAGCTAATTCAACTCAGTCTGGATTCAGATTACTTCAATTCTTAGGATGCAAATCAAAAGGAGAATCAAGTCCTGATCAAAATCTAAATTTCCAGGCTCAATTCCTTCATGTCTTTCTTCAACTTAAAGGTGGGTAACATATTTTAAAAATATATATATATAACTTAATTATTGATATGGTTGCATGTCATTTCTATGTGATAAATATGTATTGTATAAGTGCATTCTGCTGTGAGTAATCTCTTAAATTTGAACTTGAATTCGTTGCACTGAAAAATAGTGAAGCTTAAATAATAAATGGGTGTTTGCATGTATATATTTGCACCTGAAATGAAGATGCATGCCTGTATACATCAAAAGTAGACTCTGTTCTATCCTCACAGGTTCAAAACCCTGTCTAAAAAAAACCAAAAGCTCCATATTTGATGGTTTTTAGGCTTTAAAATCAAAAAGAATTTTTTTTGTATGATTATACTCTAAGTTTTCTAAGTAAATCAAACAAAAGTTTTGTCTGGAAATAAAAGAATACAGGCAAACTCAATTTAAACTGAAAATTCAGTAACAATGATTTCAGATTTTGAATATACTAATTAAAACAACTTTGAAGTTGATGATTTTTAAAAGAGAAATTTAATTTTTTTTATCAAGTATTACATGAGAAAGAAAGGGATGAACATGATTGTCATTTTCTCCAAGTTTTGACAATCGATCGGGTGAGAGACTTCGAGATCGAAATCATAGCTAGCTGGAAGACCATAGAATTTGGGAAAAATGCTTGATAAATTTCTAGATTAACAGGGGTGTTGATTTTGATCGAGTTAGGGTTTAAGGCTTAAACTTAGTCAACGGTAGGAACGAGATTGATGCGCCGTCTGTAGGCCATTAGAGGTCATCGGACCGGGACCATCAGAGACGTAGGAGGCTGGCGGGGCTTTGGATGGAGTATCGTGAATTCTGATGACCAGAAGAGGGAGAGCGAGGCGATCGTATGGGGCACAAGTTGTTCCAGATTTGGGTCTGGTGGATCGAATACGAAATCACGATCGTTTCGAAATTTTGAGTGTTTGTGAGGTTCGGGAGCATTGTCATGGACGTGTCGATGATCAGAGATTCGAGCTGTGGCGGCCGGAGTGATGGTGCATGTACACATGTAGGGGGTTGTGTCATGTGGCAGCAGTTTGGGGAAGATAGGGGAAACTCGATGCTGCTCTCGAGAAATTTATGTGATGGCTCGATGTTGAACTCGAAGCGGTTTCTGGGGTGCGGGTTGGTACTTAAACGAAATTTTAGTTTTAAAAATTATGGGGCATACGGGTTGATTTGGAAGCGACTCGAAGCAAGCAGCCAAATGGTTCGGGGAAGACTCGAAGTAGCTCTAGGGTGATCATGTTTTTTTTCAGTTTTAAACTTTAAAAATCTAAGTCGAAATAAATTTCTAAAACCATTTGATTGTTTATAAGTTGAAAAGGGTAATTAAAGGTTTTAACATATAATATTTCAAATTATTTAAGTTAAGAGTATCCTAAACTTATATTTTCAAAGGTTTTTTTTAAAATAAAATTTAACAAAGTAATTAAGGTAATTAGTTAAGAAATAAATAATAAATGAAGGTGATTAAAAATGAATTAATCACTAATTATAGATAATTAATGAAAAATATTTATTGGATTAATTAATTATAATCACACAATAAATTCATCTTATTTGTAGATGATTTATTATTATTAAATGTTCTGTATTGATTGATACCCTGATATATGATATGATGCTTTGTGATATGAATTGCTTTGTGCTGAACTGTGATTCGGTATTTCAGTGTGATTATGTGAGAACCATTTTTGCCCGTAAAACGACATTTAAACTTTGATGCGACAGGGAGTCGGATTCTAGTTGGTTATCCGAAACCCACATCAAATTGTAATGATGAATCTTTGTGATTGATAAATTTATTTTATCTGTGGAACTGTGAATGAAGATAAGCGTTGTGGATTATACCGCTTATCGATATTGATATAATCTGTGATGATTTATGATGTTGCACTAATGTGTAAAACCCCTGGACTACACCATACACACACAAGGATGGATTTCACGAGGAAATCGATTAAGTCATAGATTTTTGAAGTGATTTTTAAATAGACAAATTGAATTCAAATATTTTGGAAATGGATTGGGTTTAAAGTGAAAAGCTTTTGAAATGGAATTTCAAAGATGAAATTTATTTTGAGTAACTTGATTGAGTTTTGAAATTTAAATATTTTGATTTAAATTTGAATTCAATATTTGAAATTGAATTCTATGATTTGGAAACCAAGGTTTAGAAAGGCTATTCAACTTATAAATGAGTTTATATGTGTTAAACTATTTTAAAGGTATTGATTTGGGAATTTGAATTTAAATTCAAAGGCTTTAACTCGTGTAAATAAAATTGGATCTTTCTGAAATGAAACTATTCTGTTTCAAATAATAAAAGCTTTCATATAAGAAGTGAACTTCCAAATTATGTTAAAAAGGATTTCAAGTTAAAAAAAAATGAAAATGATTTTCCAAGTTATGGAAACAGTTTGAAAGCTATGAGATAAATCTTGATTTTAAGATTAAAATGAGTTAATCCAATTGAAATGAATATTATTTTGAAACCCGTAAATGGATCTTTGTGAAGCTGAGTGAACTTTGTGAAATGAATCTTTTTGTTTAAAAGATTTGAAATGGTAATTGGTTTAAACCATTTGAAAGAAAGTTTGGAATTATTAAGTTGTGACTTAATTGAAAACCCCAGATCCATATGTTTTAAATATTGCGCTCACTATTCGGGTTAGCCGGGAAAGGACCTTTGTGTCATATAACCCATTCCGAATATGTGATTCGTCGTTATGGATCGCATTTGCTATATTACAACATGATGGGGGGGTTCTCGCTTCGCGGTTTGGTGGCGAACGGGAGACTCTTACCCCTACAAGTCCCTGAGTGAGATGGGTTGGTTGTGACAGTCGAGAGGCTGGCCGTAAAAGTAAATGCGAGGTGCCAGTGTAAGCCACGGTGGGTCTGGGATGGTTGCAAAGTCTACCGGTGGCCGCTACCGACGGTCGAAAAATCCTTCTCGTTACATTTGGTATCAGAGCAAAGGTAAAACTTTAGCTCAGGAGTATAACACATTAAGTAGCCCATTAGAGATAGGGTGAAGTATACCCTAGAATGAGTAATTCTCAGATATCTGTTCGAATGCTTCAATGAATTCTCTTACTATCCACTGATAGTGAGTATGAGTGCAAGAAGAGGACGAGATAGGGGACAAGGGAAATACGACTATAAATGGTCAATACCCTGCAACAAGGGAACAATCTTTCTTATCAATCTCCTTTGATTCGTTTCCAAATTCTATTCATTTCTTCGTACTAGCTACAAGAAGAAGTTTCGGTGTGATGATGGTTCTATGAATCATTGTAGAAAATCCTTACTTAGTATCTTCATCGTTTTCTTATCAGCTTTTCATTTTTAAACATTAATAAATTTGGAATTGGAAATTTGAAATAGGAAATTCTAAATAAATTGGAAATTTAGAATTAATTGAAAATTTTAAATTGTTGATATTCTGATTTGGTGAGCCAAATGCAGAATTGATATCCAGTTTGATCTGAAAAGATATTTCTCTACCTTTCATCTATCATCGTTATCTCTCTGGCGAATTTCGAGGACGAATTTCCTTTTAAGGGGGGAAGTCTGTAACGATCCCGAATTTTAATTAAGTATAAATTGTTAATTAACTTAAATTTTTGAATTGATTTTAATTTATTGTGAATTTTTGATTAATTTTTAAAATAAATGACTTACAAAATGTTGATAGTTAAAACTTTAAAACAAAATATCGTTATACAAAATAAATTTTTGTTAATAGTATTTTCTTTTAAAATAATGTGTATATGATAATAATAAGAAAGATAAAATATAAATATCTTTGGCTTACAAAATAAATAAAGTAGAAATAAATAAAACCAATAAATAAATATCACTTATATTAAATATAGGACTTTATTCATATCACAAGAAACAAAATACATTTGAAAATGTATAGTGTGAAACATAACAAAGAGACAAACTAGATACATAGTATAATAAAAAGACTAAAACAAATATAAAGTATAAATATAAAGACAAGACAAACAACATTAATGCAAACCATCACTATATCATCTATCAGCCGAGTAAAGTAATGCAAGGCAAAAAAAATCAAACAAAGTAAAAGAAAAAAAAGAAGTACACATACATTTAATACCCCATCTCCTCTTTGCTCAAAAATATCATCTCAGCATATATAGAATGTTATACATCAGCCACCATAACATATCTATCAGCCTACAAAGAAAAAAAATCTTTGCCCTGCTTTGTATAAAATACTATCACCTGTACAAAGCATTATAATATTACCCTATTGTATTGTACAAACAATATAAAATACCCTGTACAAATAATATCACCTGTACAAAATCTTACCCTGTAGTCTTTTCTTTTCTATATTTATATCTTCCTAGTTCATTCGTGCATCACAACTAAGCAAACCAAAGCTTGCAAGTTCATTTTTCAAATCATTAGCCTAAATTTCTTCAATCTGGAACTAACTCAAAAGCATGCAAGCATTCTTCTTCAATCTGCCTGCATGCATTTTTAAATCCTGAGACAATAAAGCAAATGTAAATCAAAGACCAGAGGAAAAAAAACCCAAGCTTCAGGCAATTTGAAAATTTAAATCATAAATCAAAGCAACCTAGAATTTAAGGCAAAGTAAAGATTTAAGCTAATTCAACTCAGTCTGGATTCAGATTACTTCAATTCTTAGGATGCAAATCAAAAGGAGAATCAAGTCCTGATCAAAATCTAAATTTCCAGGCACAATTCCTTCCTGTCTTTCTTCAACTTTAAGGTGGGTAACATATTTTATATATATATATATATATATATAACTTAATTATTGATATGGTTGCATGTCATTTCTCTGTGATAAATATGTATTGTATAAGTGCATTCTGCTGTGAGTAAACTCTTAAATTTGAACTTGAATTCGTTGCACTGAAAAATAGTGAAGCTTAAATAATAAATGGGTGTTTGCATGTATATATTTGCACCTGAAATGAAGATGCATGCCTGTATACATCAAAAGTAGACTCTGTTCTATCCTCACAGGTTCAAAACCCTGTCTAAAAAAAAACAAAAGCTCCATATTTGATGGTTTTTAGGCTTTGAAATCAAAAAGAAATTTTTTTGTATGATTATACTCTAAGTAAATCAAACAAAAGTTTTGTCTGGAAATAAAAGAATACAGGAAAACTCAATTTAAACTGAAAATTCAGTAACAATGATTTCAGATTTTGAATATACTAATTAAAACAACTTTGAAGTTGATGATTTTTAAAAGAGAAATTTAATTTTTTTTATCTAGTATTACATGTGAAAGAAAGGGATGAACATGATTGTCATTTTCTCCAAGTTTTGACAATCGATCGGGTGAGAGACTTCGAGATCGAAATCATAGCTAGCTGGAAGACCATAGAGTTGGGGAAAAATGCTTGATAAATTTCTAGATTAATAGGGGTGTTGATTTTGATCGAGTTAGGGTTTAAGGCTTAAACTAAGTCAACGGAAGGAACGAGATTGATGCGCCGTCTGTAGGCCATTAGAGGTCATCGGACCGGGACCATCAGAGACGTAGGAGGCTGGCGGGGCTTTGGATGGAGTATCGTGAATTCTGATGACCAGAAGAGGGAGAGCGAGGCGATCGTATGGGGCACAAGTTGTTCCAGATTTGGGTCTGGTGGATCGAATACGAAATCACGATCGTTTCGAATTTGTGAGTGTTTGTGAGGTTCGGGAGCATCGTCATGGGCGTGTCGATGATCAGAGATTTGAGGTGTGGCGGCCGGAGTGATGGTGCATGTACACATGTAGGGGGTTGTGTCAGGTGGCAGCAGTTTGGGGAAGATAGGGGAAACTCGATGCTGCTCTCGAGAAATTTATGTGATGGCTCGATGTTGAACTCGAAGCGGTTTCTGGGGTGCGGGTTAGTACTTAAACGAAATTTTAGTTTTAAAAATTATGGGGCATACGGGTTGATTTGGAAGCGACTCGAAGCAAGCAGCCAAATGGTTCGGGGAAGACTCGAAGTAGCTCTAGGGTGATCACGTTTTTTTTTTCAGTTTTAAACTTTAAAAATCTGAGTCGAAATAAATTTCTAAAACCATTTGATTGTTTATAAGTTGAAAAGGGTAATTAAAGGTTTTAACATATAATATTTCAAATTATTTAAGTTAAGAGTATCCTAAACTTATATTTTCAAAGGTTTTTTTTAAAATAAAATTTAACAAAGTAATTAAGGTAATTAGTTAAGAAATAATTAATAAATGAAGGTGATTAAAAATAAATTAATCACTAATTATAGATAATTAATGAAAAATATTTATTGGATTAATTAATTATAATCACACAATAAATTCATCTTATTTGTAGATGATTTATTATTATCAAATGTTCTGTATTGATTGATACCCTGATATATGATATGATGCTTTGTGATATGAATTGCTTTGTGATGAACTGTGATTCGGTATTTCAGTGTGATTATGTGAGAACCATTTTTGCCCGTAAAACGACATTTAAACTTTGATGCGACAGGGAGTCGGATTCTAGTTGGTTATCCAAAACCCACATCAAATTGTAATGATGAATCTTTGTGATTGATAAATTTATTTTATCTGTGGAACTGTGAATAAAGATAAGCATTGTGGATTATACCGCTTATCGATATTGATATAATCTGTGATGATTTATGATGTTGCACTACTGTGTAAAACCCCTGGACTACACCATACACACACAAAGATGGATTTCACGAGGAAATCGATTAAGTCATAGATTTTTGAAGTGATTTTTAAATAGACAAATTGAATTCAAATATTTTGGAAATGGATTGGGTTTAAAGTGAAAAGCTTTTGAAATGGAATTTCAAAGATGAAATTTATTTTGAGTAACTTGATTGAGTTTTCAAATTTAAATATTTTGATTTAAATTTGAATTCAATATTTGAAATTGAATTCTATGATTTGGAAACCAAGGTTTAGAAAGGCTATTCTACTTATAAATGAGTTTATATGTGTTAAACTATTTTAAAGGTATTGATTTGGGAATTTGAATTTAAATTCAAAGGCTTTAACTCGTGTAAATAAAATTGGATCTTTCCGAAATGAAACTATTCTGTTTCAAATAATAAAAGCTTTCATATAAGAAGTGAACTTCCAAATTATGTTAAAAAGGATTTCAAGTTAAAAAAACTGAAAATGATTTTCCAAGTTATGGAAACAGTTTGAAAGCTATGAGATAAATCTTGATTTTAAGCTTTAAATGAGTTAATCCAATTGAAATGAATATTATTTTGAAACCCGTAAATGGATCTTTGTGAAGCTGAGTGAACTTTGTGAAATGAATCTTTTTGTTTAAAAGATTTGAAATGGTAATTGGTTTAAACCATTTGAAAGAAAGTTTGGAATTATTAAGTTGTGACTTAATTGAAAACCCCAAATCCATATGTTTTAAATATTGCGCTCACTATTCGGGTTAGCCGGGTAAGGACCTTTGTGTCATATAACCCATTCCGAATATGTGATTCGTCGTTATGGATCGCATTTGCTATATTACTGCATGATGGGGGGTTCTCGCTTCGCGGTTTGGTGGCGAACGGGAGACTCTTACCCCTACATGTCCCTGAGTGGGATGGGTTGGTTGTGACAGCCGAGAGGCTGGCCGTAAAAGTAAATGCGAGGTGCCAGTGTAAGCCACGGTGGGTCTGGGATGGTTGCAAAGCCTACCGGTGGCCGCTACCGACGGTCGAAAAATCCTTCTCGTTACATTTGGTATCAGAGAAAAGGTAAAACTTTAGCTCAGGAGTATAACACATTAAGTAGCTCATTAGAGATATGGTGAAGTATACCCTAGAATGAGTAATTCTCAGATATCTGTTCGAATGCTTCAATGAATTCTCTTACTATCCACTGATAGTGAGTATGAGTGCAAGAAGAGGACGAGATAGGGGACAAGGGAAATACGACTATAAATGGTCATTACCCTGCAACAAGGGAACAATCTTTCTTATCAATCTCCTTTGATTCGTTTCCAAATTCTATTCATTTCTTCGTACTAGCTACAAGAAGAAGTTTCGGTGTGATGATGGTTCTATGAATCATTGTAGAAAATCATTACTTAGTATCTTCATCATTTTCTTATCAGCTTTTCGTTTTTAAACTTTAATAAATTTGGAATTGGAAATTTGAAATAGGAAATTCTAAATAAATTGGAAATTTAGAATTAATTGAAAATTTTAAATTGTTGATATTCTGATTTGGTGAGCCAAATGCAGAATTGATATCCAGTTTGATCTGAAAAGATATTTCTCTATCTTTCATCTATCTTCGTTATCTCTCTGGCGAATTTCGAGGACGAAATTCCTTTTAAGGGGGGAAGTCTGTAACGATCCCGAATTTTAATTAAGTATAAATTGTTAATTAACTTAAAATTTTGAATTGATTTTAAATTATTGCGAATTTTTGATTAATTTTTAAAATAACTGACTTATAAAATGTTGATAGTTAAAACTTTAAAACAAAATATCGTTATACAAAATAAATTTTTGTTAATAGTATTTTCTTTTAAAATAATGTGTATATGATAATAATAAGAAAGATAAAATATAAATATCTTTGGCTTACAAAATAAATAAAGTAGAAATAAATAAAACCAATAAATAAATATCACTTATATTAAATATAGGACTTTATTCATATCACAAGAAACAAAATACATTTGAAAATGTATAGTGTGAAACATAACAAAGAGACAAACTAGATACATAGTATAATAAAAAGACTAAAACAAATATAAAGTATAAATATAAAGACAAGACAAACAACATTAATGCAAACCATCACTATATCATCTATCAGCCGAGTAAAGTAATGCAAGGCAAAAAAAGTAAACAAAGTAAAAGAAAAAAAAGAAGTACACATACATTTAATACCCCATCTCCTCTTTGCTCAAAAATATCATCTCAGCATATATAGAAAGTTATACATCAGCCACCATAACATATCTATCAGCCTGCAAAGAAAAAAAATCTTTGCCCTGCTTTGTATAAAATACTATCACCTGTACAAAGCATTATAATATTACCCTATTGTATTGTACAAACAATATAAAATACACTGTACAAATAATATCACCTGTACAAAATCTTACCCTATAGTCTTTTCTTTTCTATATTTATATCTTCCTAGTTCATTCGTGCATCACAACTAAGCAAACCAAAGCTTGCAAGTTCATTTTTCAAACCATTAGCCTACATTTCTTCAATCTGGAATCAACTCAAAAGCATGCAAGCATTCTTCTTCAATCTGCCTGCATGCATTTTTAAATCCTGTGAAAATAAAGCAAATGTAAATCAAAGACCAGAGGAAAAAAAACCCAAGCTTCAGGCAATTTGAAAACTTAAATCATAAATCAAAGCAACCTGGAATTCAAGGCAAAGTAAAGATTTAAGCTAATTCAACTCAGTCTGGATTCAGATTACTTCAATTCTTAGGATGCAAATCAAAAGGAGAATCAAGTCCTGATCAAAATCTAAATTTCCAGGCTCAATTCCTTCCTGTCTTTCTTCAACTTTAAGGTGGGTAACATATTTTAAATATATATATATATAACTTAATTATTGATATGGTTGCATGTCATTTCTCTGTGATAAATATGTATTGTATAAGTGCATTCTGCTGTGAGTAAACTCTTAAATTTGAACTTGAATTCGTTGCACTGAAAAATAGTGAAGCTTAAATAATAAATGGGTGTTTGCATGTATATATTTGCACCTGAAATGAAGATGCATGCCTGTATACATCAAAAGTAGACTCTGTTCTATCCTCACAGGTTCAAAACCCTGTCTAATAAAAAACAAAAGCTCCATATTTGATGGTTTTTAGGCTTTGAAATCAAAAAGAAATTTTTTTGTATGATTATACTCTAAGTAAATCAAACAAAAGTTTTGTCTGGAAATAAAAGAATACAGGCAAACTCAATTTAAACTGAAAATTCAGTAACAATGATTTCAGATTTTGAATATACTAATTAAAACAACTTTGAAGTTGATGATTTTTAAAGGAGAAATTTAATTTTTTTATCAAGTATTACATGAGAAAGAAAGGGATGAACATGATTGTCATTTTCTCCAAGTTTTGACAATCGATCGGGTGAGAGACTTCGAGATCGAAATCATAGCTAGCTGGAAGACCATAGAATTGGGGAAAAATGCTTGATAAATTTCTAGATTAACAGGGGTGTTGATTTTGATCGAGTTAGGGTTTAAGGCTTAAACTAAGTCAACGGTAGGAACGAGATTGATGCGCCGTCTGTAGGCCATTAGAGGTCATCGGTCCGGGACCATCAGAGACGTAGGAGGCTGGCGGGGCTTTGGATGGAGTATCGCTAATTCTGATGACCAGAAGAGGGAGAGCGAGGCGATCGTATGGGGCACAAGTTGTTCCAGATTTGGGTCTGGTGGATCGAATACGAAATCACGATCGTTTCGAAATTGTGAGTGTTTGTGAGGTTTGGGAGCATCGTCATGGACGTGTCGATGATCAGAGATTCGAGCTGTGGCGGCCGGAGTGATGGTGCATGTACACATGTAGGGGGTTGTGTCAGGTGGCAGCAGTTTGGGGAAGATAGGGGAAACTCGATGCTGCTCTCGAGAAATTTATGTGATGGCTCGATGTTGAACTCGAAGCGGTTTCTGGGGTGCGGGTTGGTACTTAAACGAAATTTTAGTTTTAAAAATTATGGGGCATACGGGTTGATTTGGAAGCGACTCGAAGCAAGCAACCAAATGGTTCGGGGAAGACTCGAAGTAGCTCTAGGGTGATCACATTTTTTTCCAGTTTTAAACTTTAAAAATCTGAGTCGAAATAAATTTCTAAAACCATTTGATTGTTTATAAGTTGAAAAGGGTAATTAAAGGTTTTAACATATAATATTTCAAATTATTTAAGTTAAGAGTATCCTAAACTTATATTTTCAAAGGTTTTTTTTTAAATAAAATTTAACAAAGTAATTAAGGTAATTAGTTAAGAAATAATTAATAAATGAAGGTGATTAAAAATGAATTAATCACTAATTAAAGATAATTAATGAAAAATAGTTATTGGATTAATTAATTATAATCACACAATAAATTCATCTTATTTGTAGATGATTTATTATTATTAAATGTTCTGTATTGATTGATACCCTGATATATGATATGATGCTTTGTGATATGAATTGCTTTGTGCTGAACTGTAATTCGGTATTTCAGTGTGATTATGTGAGAACCATTTTTGCCCGTAAAACGACATTTAAACTTTGATGCGACAGGGAGTCGGATTCTAGTTGGTTATCCGAAACCCACATCAAATTGTAATGATGAATCTTTGTGATTGATAAATTTATTTTATCTGTGGAACTGTGAATGAAGATAAGCGTTGTGGATTATACCGCTTATCGATATTGATATAATCTGTGATGATTTATGATGTTGCACTACTGTGTAAAACCCCTGGACTACACCATACACACACAAAGATGGATTTCACAAGGAAATCGATTAAGTCATAGATTTTTGAAGTGATTTTTAAATAGACAAATTGAATTCAAATATTTTGGAAATGGATTGGGTTTAAAGTGAAAAGCTTTTGAAATGGAATTTCAAAGATGAAATTTATTTTGAGTAACTTGATTGAGTTTTGAAATTTAAATATTTTGATTTAAATTTGAATTCAATATTTGAAATTGAATTCTATGATTTGGAAACCAAGGTTTAGAAAGGCTATTCAACTTATAAATGAGTTTATATGTGTTAAACTATTTTAAAGGTATTGATTTGGGAATTTGAATTTAAATTCAAAGGCTTTAACTCGTGTAAATAAAATTGGATCTTTCTGAAATGAAACTATTCTGTTTCAAATAATAAAAGCTTTCATATAAGAAGTGAACTTCCAAATTATGTTAAAAAGGATTTCAAGTTAAAAAAAATGAAAATGATTTTCCAAGTTATGGAAACAGTTTGAAAGCTATGAGATAAATCTTGATTTTAAGATTTAAATGAGTTAATCCAATTGAAATGAATATTATTTTGAAACTCGTAAATGGATCTTTGTGAAGCTGAGTGAACTTTGTGAAATGAATCTTTTTGTTTAAAAGATTTGAAATGGTAATTGGTTTAAACCATTTGAAAGAAAGTTTGGAATTATTAAGTTGTGACTTAATTGAAAACCCCAGATCCATATGTTTTAAATATTGCGCTCACTATTCGGGTTAGCCGGGAAAGGACCTTTGTGTCATATAACCCATTCCGAATATGTGATTCGTCGTTATGAATAGCATTTGAAGACCGGTGGTGAAGACCGGGTATTTGCGAGAACGATAGGATGACCTATCGATTGTCTCTGCGTCGAGTAGCTACGGTATAGAGATTCCCTAAGTGTTGGGAAGTCCGATCGGGATTGTGAATACGTGGATTGCAAGGACTTCTTCGGAAGTGCCTTCGGTTCTGTTCGAACCCGGAACAGACTTGTATGGTTACGTGTCTGACATTATATTTTGAGATATAAAGCTGATTTCTTTCAAATACATTTCTGTTTGGTGGCGGAGAATTTATTATCTTAGCTTAACACCCTTCTCTAAGACGTACGAGCTCAGAGGTTATGTAGTTGAAATTTATCAACGATATATTCCCAATTTGGTAATGTGGCATGCTGAGTGTTGCTGTGTGATGATCATTTATTGACCATTTGTTATCAAAGCGTGGCTTTGTGAAAAAGCGTAGCTTTGTGGACGAGACTTCGTCAGACCTCACAACCCGGAAATGGTCGAAATAGGAAAGATGCAGCAAGGTTTCAGGGGTATCTTCCCTAGGGTATGGCCATTCCTTCTGGAAAAGGGTAGTATCATGGTATGGAGCCCAGATACTTACTCATGTGGACACACTATATTTATTACTGTGTGATGTTGGTGACGAGCGCTCATATAAAGGTCCCAAAGGACCGGGGGTGGCATATCAGAGGTTTTGTATATTCCCCAGGAAGGAGGGTAGCCGGCCTTGTGTTGGCAGAGAGCAGGTTGTCTCTCGGAGTGTCCAGCCAGAGGCGTTCTTTCGTGGCATAGGAAGTTCCTTAGCCTGACTATTTGTTGGAAATCCATCTTCCAATACGAACCCTGTACGGTTTTAGTTGTATAACCTGCTATGGAATGTGGCGGTAACCTGCTATTGAACATAGTAGCTATAGTAGGCATAACGTGAAATGCCTATGCTGGCTAAGATTGATATTATACTTTCCAAATGTTTTCTGCACTATGCACTAGTAATAATATCCAATGATTTGTTTTGCGTAGTAAGCATCTTTGACTATCATAAGGAGAAATCTCATACGATTCTGCGTTTGCATTGTGTGTGTGTGCGGGAGGCCTTATGGTAGTTTCATTTTCCAAAAGCATTGCGAATTGACTTTAAAAATTCTCTTGATGTTCGTTTTTTATAAAAAAAAGATAAACTTTTTTGTTGCTCACACCAGACCCATGACTGATCTGGAGTTTTTTGTTTCTTTCCTAAACTCTGGATGCTCAAAATTTTTCTACACGGGCAGTCTAGAGTTGGGTTTTTTAGATAGTCAAGGTTAGTAGATTTCCTGGAGCTAGTTCAGTCTTTGGATATGGACTACACTTGCTTATCTTTGTGCATCATTATTGGGAGTATGAGCTACTGCTGGAGTTCTCTCTTGAAGACTATTTTAGAGTTATTTATTCCGCTGCTGATGTTATCGTTTTCTTTTCCGCTGCTATTTCTTTTATCATATCTCTGATGTATATTGATATTCATTGTATCATTCTGTTGTAACAGATATTGTATATCAATGTATTATTCATTTCTTCCGCTGTGTTATTTACTTAATTGTGTTATAAGCTCCGGCGACTCGGATTTGAATGGTCGAATCTACGGCATTCGAGTACGATATAAAGTATGGATGTCGATTTTCGAACGCGAAAAATTCGCTGATCGTTACACATTTATATTATATAAGTTTTATTATTATGTAACTTTTATACTTTATTTAACTTATATAATATTGTAAGGACCCGATTCTTCGACTTCCGAAAATCGACATCGATACGTTCATTGTATCAACTGCCGAGCAACGAATGCCGGAAAAACCGAATTCTTAGGGTTTTAGAAAGAAGAAAACAGAAGAAAAGAGAGAAGAGAAAGAGAAGAAGAAGAAGAAAAAGAAAGAAGAACAACATCAGAACAGAAACAACATCAGAATCTTACACATCGCAGCGGAACAATATATAATAAATAAACACTAGTCTTTTAAAACAAAGAGCTATATCAGTTCATACATACATCAATCATCAGAGTCAATATACAACAATGGACAGTTATATAACTTGTCCTCATACAGAATACACAGCGGAATAATACAAAGTGTAGGTGATACGTTACGCCATCCAGCTTGCTTCCAAAGCTCCAGAATATCCAGAATATCCTGACAACATAACTCTAGGTTGCCCTTGTGGAAATTGGTGGGCACCCAGAGTTTAGAAGGGAACAATAAACTCCGAGTCAGTCATGGTGACTGGTGTGAGATCGTAAAACAGTTATTTATCTTTAAAATAAATAGCAGAGAATTTTAAAGTCAATTCGCAATGCTTTTGGAAAATGAAACTACCATAAGACCTCCCGCCACACACACAATGCAAACGCAGAATTGGAGGAGATTTCTTCTTATGATAGTCAAAGATGCTTACTACGCAAAAAATCAAATTCTTTTTTATATTATTATTAGTGCATAGTGTAGAAAACATTTCGAAAGTAGAATATTAATCTTAGCCGACATAGGTACCATTATAGTATGCCTACTATAGCTACCATATTAAATGGCAGGTTCTACAACTAAAACCGTACAAGGCTCGTATTGTTTCTTTGGATTTCCAACAAATGGTCAGGCTAAGGAACTTCCTATCCACGATGGGTACGTCCCTGGAATAGACGACCCGAGAACCTAACGTTACGGTTAGATCTCTGCCAACACAAGGCCGGGTTACCTCTGCAAAAATAGGTAACTACTGACACGCGTATGTCATCCCCCGATCGTCACCGATCTTTCCCGAGGATCCCCGATTCGCAACAACCACAAAGTAATAAATTTGCAGCAACCACAGAGGTTAAGTATCTGGGCTCCATACCATGATACCACCTTTATCCAGAAGGAATGACATACACTAAGGGGCGCTACTCCCTAGAACCTTGCTGCATCCTTCCTGTTTCGACCATTTCCGGGGTGTGAGGCTCGACGAAGTCTCGTCCACAAAGCTACGCTTTCTACAAAGCCATGCTTCGGGTCAAACAAAATGATCAACCTATGATCACAAAGATATAAGATCAAACAAATGATCATATCACAAATGATCAAACACTGATCATTTCACAGCAACACTCAGTATGCCACGTTACCAAATTGGGAGTATATCGCTGATAAATTTCAACTACATAACCTCTGAGCTCGTACGTCTCAGAGAAGGGTGTTAAGCTAAGAGAATAAATTCTCCGCCACCAACAGAAATGTATTTGAAAGAAATCAGCTCTATATCTCAAATTGTAACGTCAGACACACAATCCATACAAGTCTGTTCCGGGATCGAACAGAACCGAAGGCACTTCTCACGAAGCCCTTGCACACCCGGATAATTTTTTAATCACGTCCGGACTTCCCGTCACTAAGGGTGATAAAACCTCTAAACCGGAGATCAGCCGATGTAGAGTAACTCGACGGTAATCCTTCCGTTTTCAAAAATATCCGGTCTTCAACACCGGTCTTCGAATGCAATACATAACGACGTATCACATATTCGGAATGGGTTATACGACCCCATGGTCCTTTCCCGGCTAACCCGAATAGTGAGCGATTATTCAAAAATAAGTGTGGCATTCAAATTCATCCAATTCACAACAAATACCATATTCAAGGTAATTATTGATAGTCGGTTATTTAACTATCAATAAAGATGCGCAATGTAACAACCCGTATATTTGGACCATTTAAATTGACAATAATCCACACATGTCAACTTAAATAATACAAAACACGAATCATTATGGGATTATAAATACATAAATGTAAATGAGAATCAATACAACATCACAGAACAGTCACAGAATAATGCAGCGGAAAATACATCGTCATAATAGCAGTTCATGAAGCCACTATATAATATACAACAATGTCTTAACATCAAGTGACTAATACCAAAAATGTCCAACAGACTAGGACATCAATACAGGAATATAAATAGACTGATAAAGATAAATGCTAAGCCTTCAGCATCTTCAACCAACCTTGATCAACAACTGGATAGCTTCAGACTGACCCGAGCATATGCAAAAGAAACACTCGAGTCAGGACTCAAAATCTTATACAATTAAATCAAGTGCAAGGTAATAGTTCATAACTTAAAGATGGGTGAAATAACATCTCTAAGGATCCGATAAACTATCTATATATATACAGTAGAATACGATAGATAGGTAATGCCTAATCAGTAAAGTACGATATTAAAATAGTGTTAAGACATGGCCCATTCCATCCTTAACACGTTTTATTTCCAAGAGCATATACAAGACCGTAGTTTCCCCAAAACCGGAAGTCACCAGAGGGCAATCCATATACTAAGGTACAAATCAAAACGTAGTGGTCGCGAATAGGATAATCAGTATGACAAGGTACATGAGGCGATACCAACTAGGATACTAGTAGTTGCGTGATCCGGACTGATGTTGAGCATAGCAGCTACTATCTCAACACCGCGAAACAACACTCCCAAATCAAGGGGTGCACCCAAATCGAATCACAAAAGTAATAGATATGGTATCGAAGAAGTGCGTCCGCTAGAGGTAGCGAACCTCAATGGCCCGGCGCGGCTCCTGTTTTAGTCATGTCAGGGGTCGTCCAATATCGTTCTCTTTCTTCAGTCAACGCGATCACCAAACCATCCACTTCATTCTGGATCAACACTTCGCGTGTAATAGTTATTAAAGTGGTTTTCGGTATCGACAGAGAGTATGTCCATATCCGATCCCGGACTCTTTAATAACTACGTATTTATTACCCAATGGTCATTTAAGTTAAAGTTTAAAACAAATCAAAGTCCGAAAGTCAAGGTGCAAATTTGACTTCCAAAATTTGACATTTCACGATTCAATTTATTTCGGATATTTAAAATCATATTTCCAAATGAAATTTGTAGTTCAACATTTTAACTAACAATATAGTTAAGTATTCAAGTTCAATTTAATAACTCTCTTATTAAATTTAGTTCAAAATCAATTTATCCAAATTTACCGGTCAATTAAGTTCGAGTCGTTAGATCAAATTCTATTTATCTCAATTCATGTTTACATTCATCGTTACATTAAATATAATCATAAATTTGATTAAATCGATTTCATTAGATTTAAAATCATTTTACATTTAAATTATCGCTAAATTAAATCCATAACTTTAGTTAGTTTCGTATTCCATTTTAAGTCAAAATTTCCTAAATCTAAATTATTATTTATGACAAGTTCAAATCTATTTAATTTAAAACTCAGTCTAAATCTAAATCTACCAATTTAATAAATTAAGTTATTAAATTTTAAAACTCACTTGTTTTAAATCTTATTTCAATCAAATTCTCCAATTCATTTTCTTCAATTAAATTGATTTATTAATCCGTTTCAATTTAATCCATTAATTTATTTCAAATAAATCCATTAATTTATTTCAATTAAATCCATTTATTTATTTCAATTAAATCCATTAAGTCGTTACTTGATTTCCAAACAATTTAATAAGTTCATTTCTTAATTTCAAATAGATTTCAATTTCAAAATAATTTCGTTGACCAATCGGGTTTCTTATTTTTAATTGTCTATCCTAGGCCAAGTTATTTAAGTGGGTATTTATCATTTCAACCCGATATCATTCAATATCGACAAATCATAACAAAGGGAACTTGCAGTGTGATAACTGGGATGGTGTCAAAGTAAATAAACAAGCAATAGCAACCATACATAACAAATTAACAATTTATTCAAGTAATCCCGAAATAACCCTATTAACTTACATTTGTTATTATGTAAATTAATACAATTATTCCTAGAATCCTACGGATTAAAGATTATCACATTTATATTCTTACTTGGTGTCCGTTATCAAATTTCTACATCAATCGTACTTATCAATTTTAATGTCACTATTATTTACTCTAATTAACATCGTATTACAGTTCAACATGTTTAAACAATATATGGCGTCAACTTTTAGAAATTAACAATTCATTTCAACCAAATTTTAACAATCAACAATTTAATATCCAGATTAATATTAACAACAATTATCACTTGATTATCATAGCATAATAGATTGAGTCGTGAATATAAAATATTCACCTTTCGTGGTTAAAGATTTGACGACGAAGCACGAAGACGATGGATAAGATAGACCCTAACAAGCACGACACAAAAGCGAACGCAAACTGCAATCAAATAAATAATTTAATTAACAATTTGTTCAATACAATATATATAGATTGTATATATAATCATACCAAAGCAAAGAAGCTAGATAGATCGACAAGCTGGACGAATGCCTAGGACTCCGAAGCGGTAGCTGGAACCAAAACACAACAACACAAATATATGAGCAACCAGAATTTCTCACTCTGCTATGCATATAAAGCCTTCACATATATTTTTATACATGGATATTCGATCAAAGCAACTGTTTGTGAACTTATAAATATACAGTAACTTTGTAACTATAATTTATAAAACTGTACCTTATAAAACTTAACTTATATATTA
This sequence comes from Allium fistulosum, assembly GCA_030737815.1. NCBI lineage: Eukaryota > Viridiplantae > Streptophyta > Magnoliopsida > Asparagales > Amaryllidaceae > Allium > Allium fistulosum. Next base: position 1,000,981,124 of record CM060902.1, on the reverse strand, counting down.
ACTTACATATACATAAACTTATAAATATACTTATTTTTTTTTTTTTCCAAACGAAACATATGCAGTAACTAATAAAATGGAAATCTGCTTTTGAAACCGGAAAACTGCTTATACATATACAAAGGAAGCGACCGGGTTGTTCGGCATTGGTGAGGGGGTCTCGGGTCAGTGCAGGTCAGAGGGAGATGGACGGAGGGCAGTTTCCAGCGGCGACGGAAAGCTACGGGTTGATGGTGGGAGTGGGTGGCAGGCGGGAGGCAGTGGTGTGGGGTCGTGGCTGTGGCGTGGCGGAGGGCCGGCGACTGGCAGGGCGAGCTGGGGACGTGGGTGCGGGGTGCTGGGCGGAGGCTGATGGGGCGGCGGGGCTGGGTGGGTGGCGGACACGGAGGGGCTGTGGGCAGGGGATGGGGCGTCGGGGCTGGGTGGTGGCGGACACGGAGGGCTGTGGCGGAGGGGAGAGGGCTGGGACGGTGGAGCAGTGGGTGGTGGCGGACACGGAGGGGCTGTGGGCAGAGGATGGGGCGTCGGGGCTGGGTGGGTGGCGGAGGCAGTGGTCTTCATTTTTAATTTTATGTGAAGTTCATAAAACAGAAAGTGGGGAGAAGGAGAAGTGCTGTAACCTTTTTATCAAATGAGAATTATGAAAGAAGGATGAAGGTTGGCTCTGCGTGTGTGCTGTGAAGGATATAAATGAAATAAGAATCAGGGGGAAAGACAGAGAATATAATATTGCAGAGGGACAGAGGAGAGGACAGCTATCATATGAAGTGAACCAACGCAATTAATGTTGCAGAAGGCTCAGTGCACAGTAAAACAATGATGGTTTCACAATGGAGGCTATTGGTGTTCCCAAGGTCAGCTAACTGGCTCCAAAATTTGAAAGCTGAAATGTTGGGTACCGGTTTGTGCTGCGTAACGGACCGGTGTGTGCTCCGTTAACAATTATAATTTGCGACGCCGAACTCCGATTGACACAAACCAATATACCGTTTTGATCAGTGCGACGAGGCGGACACAACGGTATGAAGATATTGGTGGTTTGACCTTGTTTGCGAAGTGGCGAATCTTATTAACCATTTGCGCGAGTGAACATTTTTACTAGCAATTAAAAGCGAAATTTGACGAAACGAAATGCGCCGTTATGATCAGAATATTTTTCTTATGCAACATTGCGAAAAATATTAAAGTTCGGATGATAGAAAATTTACACGCAAAATTAAAACTAATATGTAAATTTGACGAGCGAAATTTTCTACAATATTTTTCGACGAAATTTGGCGTACGCCTATGTCTATCTAGACGCATCCCAAATGTGAAGTTTGAACGGTAACGGAAATCGTTTGTGAATATTTGAAATTCCTACTACGGAGAATGCAGCAAAACAGCGAAGAATAAGATCGACGGAGCTAAAGATGTCCGAATTTTGAAAAACGAAAAACGACGCCTTCGTCAGAAAATGATTTAGAATTTTTCTATGTAAAAATATTTAGGTTCGGAAGATGAAATTTTCATGCTTTAAAAATGAACTGATGTGCAGTAAAACGCGCACGAAGTTTACTGCGGTATTTTCCGACGAAACTTTACCCATATCTACAATCATCTTGGCGCAATTTAGAACCAAAGTTTGGACGCCGATTGAAATCGTATGTAAGTTTCTCATTTTTAATTAAAATAACGGTTCTAAATTTTTTTTAAATTGGGTCGGAATTTCAGGGTCGTTACATTCTCCCCTACTCAAGACTTTTCGTCCTCGAAAAGGAACAAAGTAAAGAGTGGAAGAACAAATAACAAAGATACAAAGGATTTAGAATAGATCATTGAATATAGTAAAGAGTATAGAATGGAATTTACCTTCAACAAACAATTCTGGATTAGAATCCCGGATACTCTCCTCGGTTTCCCAAGTGCAATCCCGATCATCGGGACTCCATTGGACTTTGACTAGGCTAACCGACTTCCTTCTAAGTTGCTTTGTATCCCTATCAATAATACGAAGTGGTCTCCTCTCTATAGTCAAATCCGGCTCAATATCAACTTCATCTAACTGAGCAATAGGAATGGCCATGGATGGATCGTGTACAACTTTCCGAAGATGTGAAACATGGAAGACGTTGTGCACGCCCTCAAATTTCTCCGGTAGTGCAACTCTGTAGGCTAGTGTACCAATTCTCTCAGTGATAGTGAATGGTCCAACAAATCTAGGAGCGAGCTTCCCTCTACGACCAAATCGAATAACATTCTTTAAGGGTGATACCTTAAGGAATACCTTATCCCCAATCAGGAATTCTAAATCTCTTCTACGCCTATCAGCATAGCTCTTCTGTCTATCCTGTGCGGTCTTCATCTTTCTTCTGATTTCATTTACCTTCTCGGATGCTTCTATAATCATATCTGGGCCAAGAATTAATCGATCACCAGGCTCAATCCAACAAGCTGGCGATTTGCATGGCCGTCCATATAAAGCTTCGAACGGTGCCATATCGATACTTGCCTGAATATAAAGGTGGTTAAATTTCCATTCAAATTTACTTATTCAAATTGAAATTTTGATTTACCTGATAACTATTATTATAAGTGAATTCAACCAAATGGAGATGGTCTTCCCAAGATCCACCGAAATCAATAATGCAGGCACGGAGCAGATCTTCTAAAATCTGATTCACCCTTTCAGTTTGGCCATCTGTTTGAGGATGATAAGCTGTGCTCAGATTCAGTTTAGTGCCCAAGACGTCCTGAAATGCCTTCCAGAATTTACTAGTGAATAAAGGGTCTCTATCGCACACAATACTAGATGGAACCCCATGGAGTCTAACAATCTCTCTCATATATATCTCGGCCAAACTCAAAACAGTACGAGTGGTCTTAACCGGAATAAAGTGAGCAGATTTTGTCAACCTATCAACAATCACCCATATACTCTCGTTACCTTTTCTGGTCCGCGGTAATCCATCAATGAAGTCCATAGAAATCTGATCCCATTTCCAACACGGAATCTCTAGGGGTTGAAGTAATCCTGCAGTCTTCTGGTGATCGGCCTTAACTTGTTGGCAAGTGGTGCATCTACTGACATATATAGAAATATCCCTCTTCATCCCACTCCACCAATATAAACGCTTCATATTTCGGTACATCTTAGTGACACCAGGATGAAATGAAAGTGATGACCGATGGTTTTCTCTAAGCACTTCTTGTCTCAATCCATCAACATTAGGAACGCAAATACGATTGTCAATCCTCAGAACTCCATTACTATCTATCTGTGCTCCCACTTTACTGTCGGTATTTCCAACTCTACCAAGCACTAACTCCTTCATGCGATAGAGCAAGGTGTCTTCATATTGTTTGTCCTTGATGCGATCCACAAGAGATGGGGAGATAACAAGCTGAAATAGCATGCCTTCTACAAGATTACAGCATGACAATGCTTTGCTACGGCTCAAAGCATCAGCTACAACATTTGCTTTCCCAGGAGTATAATTGATATCGAGATCATATGCAGCTAAGAATTCAAGCCATCGAACTTGTCTCTGGTTCAAATCCTTCTGAGAAAAGATATACCTCAAGGACTTATGATCGGTGAATAATTCAAATTTAATTCCCAAAAGATGATGCCTCCACAGTTTCAGAGCAAATACAACTGCAAGAAGCTCTAGATCATGAGTTGCATAGTTTACTTCATGGATCTTCAACTGGCGGCCAGCATAAGCAATAACCTTTCCGCTTTGCATAAGAACAGCGCCTAAACCTTCTCGGCAAGCATCTGTATAGACAGTTAATTCTTCACTTCCATCGATTACCGCAAGAACTGGGGCTGAAGTTAACTTACGCTTCAATTCATTAAAAGCTGATTCACACTTCTCACTCCAAATAAACTTGACATCCTTTCGGGTTAATGCAGTGAGTGGGGCAGAAATCCGGGCAAAGTGCTCAATAAATCTACGATAATAGCCGGCCAAGCCCAAGAAGCTACGGATATCAGTAGGAGTTTTGGGAGTCTCCCAATCCTGTAGATAAATTTCAAATTAGAAGGGATAAGAGAAATTGAATAGAAATAGAGAATAGGATAGAACTTACATTGATTACGGCGATCTTAGCTGGATCGACCGAAATCCCATTTTCAGAAACAATGTGGCCCAAGAATCTCACTTCGTCTCGCCAGAAGTGGCATTTAGAGAATTTGGCCTTAAGTTGATGATTTCGGAGAGTTTCCAAGACATAAGCAAGGTGTGTCTCGTGCTCCTTCTTGTCTTTGGAGAAGACGAGAATATCATCAATGAAAACAAGAACAAACTTGTTAAGAACATCGCGGAAGACTCGATTCATCAAGTCGACGAAATAAGCAGGTGCGTTGGTCAAACCGAAGGGCATAACCAACCATTCATAGAATCCGTTTTCGGTACGGAAAGCTGTCTTATGAATACTATCTTCTGCTACCCTGAGTTGGTGGAACCCAGTGGCAAGATCAAGTTGGGAGAAAACTTTAGCTCCATGGAGCTGATCGAATAAGTCATTGATGCGAGGCATCGGATAGCGGTTCTTGAGAGTGCGTTTGTTCAGTTCCCTATAATCAACACACATGCGAAGAGACCCATCCGATTTGGTGACAAATACAACTACGGCGCCCCATTCAGAACGACTTCTCCTAATCAAACCTTTAGCAAATAGATCATCAATTTGAGTTTTAAGTTCAGCTTTTTCTTTAGGAGCCATCCTTCTGTGAGGGAGGACTACGGGAGTAGCTCCTGGAATAAGATCAATGCGAAAATCGATTTCCCGTTTAGGTGGTAGGGAGTTGACCTCTCCAAATACATCGGGAAATTTCCGAACAATGGGGGTAGTGCTAAGATCATCCGGGTGAGCATCAAGAGAGAATATGAAGCTTCCGGCATATTTCTGCGGTGATTTGCATTCAATGACAAGCGATAGGCCCTTGTCATTGACTAGAGAAACAGAACGAGCCTTGCAAGAAATAACAGCATCGAATTTCCTTAACCAATCAGCACCTAACAAGATGTCAAATGCTGCGAAGCCAAGTACATAAAAATCCCAAGTGAATCGATATCTTCCATACAAGAGCACAACCTCTTTACAAATTCTACTGAGGTTGGCAAGTCCTCCAATAGGGTTGGAGACGCATAAGGAAGTAATAGCAAGAGTAGGTTCTAAGTTGAGCTTATTGCAAAGATCAATAGATATGAAGCTATGAGAAGCACCAGTATCGAATAATACCTTAATAGGTAAATCATGTAATGAAAAAGTACTTCGTAAGGTACCTTGGTCATCCTGAGCAGGCGGTGTAGGAGTGGTGATGGCAAATACTCCAGATGGTGTGCCACGCTTATACAGTGGGCAGTCTTTCTTGAAATGACCTGGCTGGAGGCAGACATAGCATAAGTCTTTCCTAGTCGTAGAAGGTGGTGGAACAGCAGCACCGGTAGATGGACAACTATTAGCATAATGGCCCTTCTTATCGCATTTGAAGCAAGTGATATTAGCAAGGTCGATTGGGCTTTTCTGGGCATATCCCAGTCCAGTAGTCTTCTGCCAAGATTTCTTTTGTTGATCAAAGTTCATCTTCCTCTTCCCGAGCTGGCTAGAGGAGGGCTGAGTAGGAGCGGCCTTGGCAGTAGGCCCCCTAGGCTTTGCCTCATATCTAAGAGCATAGTCAACAAGCTCTGTGAAGGTGCAGTGAGTGTGGCCAGTAAGCAAGTCATAATACTCTGGTCTAGCTCCCAGAATGAACTTCTCGTTCTTTAGAAGCGGCGTATCAATCAATCCTGGACCGAACTTGGAGAGTTCGTTGAATTTCCTCTCGTACTCAGAAAAAGTCATACTGCCCTGCTTAAGATCCATAAAAGCTCTATAAAGTTGGGTTTTCCCAGCAGCGGGCATCCATTGTGCCGAGAAAGTATCCCTAATCAAAAGATAGGCAAGATGAATAACATTTCAAGATTAAAAGAAGAATTTAGACTACGGAATCCAATTAAATTTTATACCTAAACTGGGCCCAAGTAATAGTGTTCTCCTCGATACGAGAAGTAACTGATTCCCACCAATCTTGCGCGGCATCCTGAAGTTGCCAGGCAGCAAGCTGACGCTTCTGAGCATCAGTGATCTCCAGACCAGAAAATATCTTCTCTAAACCTTTAAGCCATTGCTGAGCCTCAATAATGTTCTCGGATCCAGAAAACTTAATACCTCCCAGCTGTGTATACTCCTTACTAAGAATGGTGAATTTGACAGGAGCTGGAGTGATGGGTGCAGCCTGAGCAGGACCATGGCCCCTTCCTCCCCTATGGTTTCCTCTGGTACCCATCCTGAAATACCAAAGAGATTGTTAAAACCAAAGGATAGAAAATCATAGAATTTTAAGGAAAGTCTAATTAATGAATCAAAGAAGTTTGAAATGAAAGGATTTGGATATTGAATCGATTCTCCTCATTCTAGGGTATTGCTACCCTATCTCTAATGAGTTTATATATAATCCCAAACTAAGGTTTTTAGGGAAACCGAAGCTCTGATACCAACTGTAACAACCCGTATATTTGGACCATTTAAATTGACAATAATCCACACATGTCAACTTAAATAATACAAAACACGAATCATTATGGGATTATAAATACATAAATGTAAATGAGAATCAATACAACATCACAGAACAGTCACAGAATAATGCAGCGGAAAATACATCGTCATAATAGCAGTTCATGAAGCCACTATATAATATACAACAATGTCTTAACATCAAGTGACTAATACCAAAAATGTCCAACAGACTAGGACATCAATACAGGAATATAAATAGACTGATAAAGATAAATGCTAAGCCTTCAGCATCTTCAACCAACCTTGATCAACAACTGGATAGCTTCAGACTGACCCGAGCATATGCAAAAGAAACACTCGAGTCAGGACTCAAAATCTTATACAATTAAATCAAGTGCAAGGTAATAGTTCATAACTTAAAGATGGGTGAAATAACATCTCTAAGGATCCGATAAACTATCTATATATATACAGTAGAATACGATAGATAGGTAATGCCTAATCAGTAAAGTACGATATTAAAATAGTGTTAAGACATGGCCCATTCCATCCTTAACACGTTTTATTTCCAAGAGCATATACAAGACCGTAGTTTCCCCAAAACCGGAAGTCACCAGAGGGCAATCCATATACTAAGGTACAAATCAAAACGTAGTGGTCGCGAATAGGATAATCAGTATGACAAGGTACATGAGGCGATACCAACTAGGATACTAGTAGTTGCGTGATCCGGACTGATGTTGAGCATAGCAGCTACTATCTCAACACCGCGAAACAACACTCCCAAATCAAGGGGTGCACCCAAATCGAATCACAAAAGTAATAGATATGGTATCGAAGAAGTGCGTCCGCTAGAGGTAGCGAACCTCAATGGCCCGGCGCGGCTCCTGTTTTAGTCATGTCAGGGGTCGTCCAATATCGTTCTCTTTCTTCAGTCAACGCGATCACCAAACCATCCACTTCATTCTGGATCAACACTTCGCGTGTAATAGTTATTAAAGTGGTTTTCGGTATCGACAGAGAGTATGTCCATATCCGATCCCGGACTCTTTAATAACTACGTATTTATTACCCAATGGTCATTTAAGTTAAAGTTTAAAACAAATCAAAGTCCGAAAGTCAAGGTGCAAATTTGACTTCCAAAATTTGACATTTCACGATTCAATTTATTTCGGATATTTAAAATCATATTTCCAAATGAAATTTGTAGTTCAACATTTTAACTAACAATATAGTTAAGTATTCATGTTCAATTTAATAACTCTCTTATTAAATTTAGTTCAAAATCAATTTATCCAAATTTACCGGTCAATTAAGTTCGAGTCGTTAGATCAAATTCTATTTATCTCAATTCATGTTTACATTCATCGTTACATTAAATATAATCATAAATTTGATTAAATCGATTTCATTAGATTTAAAATCATTTTACATTTAAATTATCGCTAAATTAAATCCATAACTTTAGTTAGTTTCGTATTCCATTTTAAGTCAAAATTTCCTAAATCTAAATTATTATTTATGACAAGTTCAAATCTATTTAATTTAAAACTCAGTCTAAATCTAAATCTACCAATTTAATAAATTAAGTTATTAAATTTTAAAACTCACTTGTTTTAAATCTTATTTCAATCAAATTCTCCAATTCATTTTCTTCAATTAAATTGATTTATTAATCCGTTTCAATTTAATCCATTAATTTATTTCAAATAAATCCATTAATTTATTTCAATTAAATCCATTTATTTATTTCAATTAAATCCATTAAGTCGTTACTTGATTTCCAAACAATTTAATAAGTTCATTTCTTAATTTCAAATAGATTTCAATTTCAAAATAATTTCGTTGACCAATCGGGTTTCTTATTTTTAATTGTCTATCCTAGGCCAAGTTATTTAAGTGGGTATTTATCATTTCAACCCGATATCATTCAATATAAACAAATCATAACAAAGGGAACTTGCTGTAACGACCCGTATTTTTACGGATCGACAAGTTCGTCAAAATCTGGAATTTTTGCATTTTTAAGTCATTTCAGATTTTTGTGGAAATTTGTCTAAGTCCTAGGTCGTGGACGACCTAAGAGCTAAGTCGTGACCGAGTTAAGGACTTCGGCGAGTTAGTGTTAGGTCGTGGGTTAGTTGGAGCGACCTATAGAATTGTGCAACCTAGGATTTAGTTAAGTAATTAGGTCGGCAGGGCGAGTTAACGACCTAAAGACTGACCGACTTAAGGAAGACTAGTTGTTGGCTTTGGTTAGGTCGTAGGCGACCTAAGGGGTTAAGTCGTGACCGACTTAAGAGGTTCTGGCGACCTAAGAAAATGTGTGAGCGACCTAAGTGTTAGGTCGGCAGTTCGAGTTAGCGACCTATGGGATTGACCGACCTAAGTGTTAGCGTAGTTAGGTCGTTAGATCTGTGTTGAGTTAGGTCGTAGACGACCTAAGATGGTTAGGTCGCGTGTGTGTTAGGTCGCGAGTTTGCTGAGTCGTAGGTCGCGTGAGTTGTTAGGTCGCTAGAATAGTTTAAGTGTTAGGTCGCGTGGATCTAACTGTTAGGTCGTATGTTGTTTTAGGTCGACATGTGTTAGGTCGCGTAGGAGCCTAAGTTGTTAGGTCGCAACCCAACTGAGTCGTAGGTTGTTAAGTCGCTTAGATAGTTTAAGTGTTAGGTCGTAGCCTATGCTTTAAGACGAAAGCGACCTAGGAGTTAAGTGTTAGGTCGTAACATTGTTAGGTCGTAAGATGGGGAGGCCTGTTAGGTCGCTAAGCGCGTAAGAGGTTAGGTCGCGCGTGCGATGAGTCGCTGGGTCTGGCTAAGTCGTTAGGTCGGAGAGGCTTAGGTCGGAAACGACCTAGGGAGATAGCCGAGTTACGACTTAGAGCAGTTTTCAGCTATAAATAGGAGGGGTTGTTCTCACTTTTTGGGATCCGGATTTTGAAGCGACGAAGTGCTGCCATTTTGAGAGCTCGACTTCTACACTTCTTCACTTCTTTTCTCCACTCTAATCTAGTGCTTCCATCCATCCAAATCGAAGATCAAGATTGAAGATTCAAGAGCTTGGATTGAAGATCTTCATCTTTTCAAGAGAGATTTCATCGTTTGAAGTGAGATCTTGTCGGATCTAGCTTAGTTCTTCGCTGTCCAGATCTGAAGTTGATATCTTTTGGATTGTTTAGGTGATTTGGTGAGTGGTGATTATCTCTCACACGGATCCAAAGGAGTATATCGGATTGTTGGCTCGTTTTGGTGTTAAAGTAGAGATTTCCATGCATTTTCTTCATCCTATGTGTAGATCCATATAGATCCATTGTTCATGATGATGTTACATCCATTTTATCATATGTTAACCTATGCAAGTTCATTCATCAAGTTTGTAGAGATATAATCCATGTTTTCATGCTTATTGGACTTTCAACTCTTTAATTACGAAAATGCCATTATTGTTATAATTGTCTACTTAGATCATTTTTGAATGCTTGATTGCTTGGATTGATGTTTGATTTGATTGATTGTTATGAACTAGATGATTGATGATTAGATTTAGACCAAAGGTGATTCAAAAGCTAAAGGAAAGGCTCTTGGATTGGGAAAGCTGCTCGGGGCATATGTAGCGGGATGATGAAGCTCTTATGCATAGATTTGATGATGTGATGTTGAGATGAAGTTTCGCGAGGATGTTATGAAGCGAGGTAATCATATGATGAAGACTTGGTCGAATCCAGGCGGGATCATTCCAAGCATGTTGATAACTCGGTGATATGATTCGAGTTGAGGATAATGGATGCTCGAGAGGCGCTTGAGCTAGTATGGCAATAGTCGTCGAGGAGGATGACTAGGAGGTTGAGATCGCATCGTTGTTGAAGGTTCTAGCATGCTCTAAGCAAGAGTACATGGGGACGCCCAAAAGACTAAGTTGATGGTCGAGTACTCTGGGTAGATTCGATAATCCTAGGCACGGGTCACGATGACGTGCGGGAGTTATGTCTAGAACCGGGGTTACCATTAGCCCTTGACGGACGGCTGAAAGAATGTGCCGGTCATTCAATTAACGGTGATATCGCAACAATGATAACAGTGATAGCCGAGTCATGGATGTTTGGTTGTATCATCATTCGGTCTCAAGAGCGGTATTTCCTGGGTGCTTATCTGACCTTGGTTTTAGACCTTGGGATTTGTACTTGGAAAACATCGCTCTTGACTCGAGTGACAATTGCTTTACTTTAAATTGTATGCTCTGCTATGTTTGCTTCTGCTTAGTGTGTGTCTGGGGGCTATCACTGTAGAATGAGGTTGGAGTGGGAGGGTTGTATTCCTATTCCTTTTCCTTTATGCTCTTTTGGTATGTTGTTAGTTAATTTACTGCTCACTAAGACTGTTGTCTGACTCAAGGCTTTATGTTTTAATTCTTATTGCCTTGGGCTGTTCGTCCATTTTGGGACGGGCAGACTAGGTAGCAGGTGACAGGTGCTGTTCTCTTCTCACGATACTGATATCGAAGACGAGCTGGAGGGTTGCATATTATCTTCTTATTATATGTACTGGATATTCCGCTGTTTTGTATTCTCTGAGAGATATGTAGTGAGGCTTGATGTATTGACTATGTGGATGCTTGTATTCAACTATTATAGAGTTTTATATGATGTCATTTTGTTCTGTAAAGCTTCACTATACATATGTTCTATTGTATTTTGTCCATGCGCTGTGAGTAATGCGATAGATTCTTTTGTTTTAAATCTTACCTTGACAATCGTCCATGGTCGCCTGGCACACTTTACAGCGCTTTATCTTTAGATTCGGTGCAGGGGTCATGGGCGGTCGTCACATTTGGTATCAGAGCATTGGTTAATCGATTTTACCCAACGCTCGCTGAAGTAACTACGTATGAGAGACGTAATTGTATTTTGATGGATGATTACTATATATAATATAGTAGTTTGGTAGAGTTTGAGTCCTTTATGCAGTTGTTTCTCTAGATGTTCTGATCATTCCTTTTTATAGATATTGAGAATGAGTCGAAGAGGGAGACCAGCTGCTAGGGAAGGTCGCGCTACTGAAGAGACTGCTGATTATGCAGCCATGTTCGAAGCTATGATGACTTCGATCATGAGAAGGATACCAGTTCCGGGGGCGGCAGTTGATGTTGGAGTTCAAGTCCAAACTCCGAAACCAGTGGATTTTGCTAAGCTGTGCAAGGATTATACTGCTCTTGGAGGGAAGGTTTTCTTGGGAACAGAATCTACTATCGAAGTCCAGAGATGGATAGATGCTTGTAGAAGGATCTTTGGTGATTTGGGAATTGATGATGCAACTAAGAGGAAGTTGGCATCAAGGCAGCTTCAAGGTAGAGCTTCTGATTGGTGGAACTCTATTACCATCACTACTCCGGAAGAAGAGATTACTTGGGAGCAATTCCAAGTCAGATTTGAAGCTAAGTTCATTTCTACAGCTCAGAAGTCTGTTCTGTTCAAGAGGTTTGTGGAGCTCAAGCAAGGTGGAAGATCAGTTCTTGAGTATGTTTCTGAGTTCGAAGCTTTGTCCAAGTATGCCCGGTCATATATTGAATCCGCTTATCAGAAGAATGAGAAGTTTGTGACCGGCTTGGATAGCTATCTTGGGAGACAGTTGGTGGATCACTTGGACGATTCATTTGAGAAGCTTGTGGAGAAAGCTCTTAGGCATGAGAGTCTGTTTCCTAAGGAAGGACCTGTTGTTGCTGTTACCAAGGGAGAATCTAAACCACAGCAGGGTGGAAACCAGAAGAGGAAGCAGCAGCAGCAGAAGGGTAAGGATGGCCAGAAGAAGCCGAAAGGCGAGGTGACTTGCTACAATTGCCAGCAGAAGGGCCATTTCTCTAAGGATTGTAAGAATCCGAAGGCACCGATGAAGTGTCACAACTGTGACAAGCCAGGACATTTCAGGAAGAATTGTCCAGAACCGAGGAAGGACAGGCAGATTGTGCAAGCCTATGCTTTGGGGGCTGTTCCGTCGTCTTCGAAAGCTCCTACTGTTGAAGAGAAGGGAAAGAGTGTGGTTGTTCAAGGTACTCTTTTCCTATGTGGTGTTCCAGTTAGAGTTTTGTTTGATACTGGAGCTTCGCATTCGTTTGTTTGTAATGAACTAGTAGGCCGGTTAGATTTGAAGCCGGATATTGTTGATAGGCCATTGGTTGTGACTAATCCAGTTGGGGGTTCGTCTTGTTTGTGTATGTTATGCCGTGGTCTAGTTGTATCGAGTCATGGTTGCTCTTTTGTTTGTGATTGCTTTGTTCTGAACTTTGCGGGGTTCGGAATTATTTTGGGTATGGACTGGCTTAGGAAGTATGCGGCTAAGGTTGACTGTGAGAGGCTGGAGGTGACAGTCGAGAATGTGGAAGGGCGAAAGATTGTGATACGATGTAAGCATGAGGAAGGCGTCTTCATGAGCTTCATGTATTCGCTAGTTGTTCCACGGGATGGACTGTCTTTAGTGCCAATCGCAAATAGATTCGAGGATGTCTTTGACGAAGTCAAGGGGTTGCCGCCGCATAGAGAGATCGAGTTTCGTATAGATCTAGTTGAAGGAGCCAGACCTGTTGTGATGCCTCTTAGGCGGATGGCGCCTAGGGAACAGCAGGAGTTGAGGGTGCAAGTTGATGATCTTTTGCAGAAAGGATTCATTCGGCGTAGTGTGTCCGAGTGGGGTGCACCAGTTGTGTTTGCAACCAAGGCAGATGGGTCGTTGAGATTGTGTGTGGATTATCGTGAGCTGAATAAGGTGACTAAGAAGAACAAGTATCCATTGCCGAGAATAGATGACTTGTTTGATCAGCTTCACGAAGCCAAGGTGTTTTCTCAGATGGATTTGGCAACGGGATTTCACCAGTTGAGAGTGGCTAAGGATAGTGTGCCGAAGACTGCTTTTAGGACACCATCCGGTTTCTTTGAGTGGCTGGTAATGCCGTTTGGATTGACTAACGCGCCAGCATATTTTGTGGATCTTATGAATAGAGTGTTCAGAGATCAGTTGAACAAGTTCGTACTTGTGTTCGTGGATGATATTCTGATTTATTCCAGAACGGAAGAAGAGCACAAGACGCACTTGCGTATTGTTTTGGAGATCTTACGGAAACATCAGCTGAAGGCTAAGTTTTCGAAGTGTCACTTCTGGAAGAGTGAAGTGAGGTTCTTAGGCCATGTGATTTCTGGAAATGGGATAGCGGTTGATCCCGCTAAGGTGGCAGCAATCCAGGATTGGGTTAGACCTAAGAATGCATCAGATGTGAGAAGTTTTCTTGGATTAGCAGGATATTATCGACGGTTTATCAAAGACTTCTCCAAGGTAGCTGCACCATTAACAGGGTTGACGAAGAAGAACCAAGTGTTCTGTTGGGATGCTAAGTGTGAGCAAGCTTTCGGAATCCTGAAAGAGCGACTGACGAGTGCTCCTGTTTTGACTATTCCAAGTGGGAATGATGAGATGGTGGTTTACACCGATGCATGTGGTACTGGACTTGGAGCAGTGCTGATGCAGAAGGATAAAGTTGTTGCGTATGCCAGTCGACAACTGAAGCCGCATGAAAGGAATTACCCAACTCATGATTTGGAATTGGCGGCGATTGTATTTGCTCTGAAGATGTGGAGACATTACCTGTTGGGAGTTCGATTCGAGTTGTTTACGGATCACAAGTCGTTGAAGTATCTTTTCTCCCAAAAGGATTTGAATCTTCGGCAGCAACGTTGGCTAGAGTTTTTGGCATCATATGATTTTGGTATAGCTTATACTCCGGGAAAAGGTAACGCAGTGGCTGATGCGTTAAGTCGAAGACATGCAGGATTGGGAGCCATGTTTTCTGAATGGAAGAGTCTCGAGTATTTAGCTGGATTTGACTTCAGGCCTAGATGCGAATTGGAACCTGAGATGCTGGCAAACTTATCAATAAGACCCACTCTTGTGGAAAGGATTGGTGAGAGCCAAAAGCGAGATGATAAGCTTGTCAAGATTATCCGTGAGTTGGAATCTGGATTGGATCCAGAAAAGGATAAAGGATTCGAGGTCGATCGAGAGGGTTGGCTTCGGAAGCAAGGACGACTAGTTGTTCCCGATATAGATGAGTTGAGGAGTGAAGTTCTGAAGGAAAGTCATCACTCGAGGTTGACAATTCATCCAGGTGGAAATAAGATGTATCGGGATATGAAGAGAACCTACTATTGGGAAGGTATGAAGAAGGATGTTGGAAATTTTATTTCCAAGTGTATGAATTGCCAGTTGGTTAAAGCCGAACAGAAGAAGCCAAGTGGATTGCTTCAGCCCTTAGAAGTTCCTACATGGAAGTGGGAACAAGTGTCGATGGATTTTATTGATGGATTGCCTAGAACCAGAATGGGAAATGACGGGATTTGGGTCATTGTGGATCGTCTGACTAAGAGTGCTAGATTCATTCCTGTTCGATCGACTAGGACTGCATCAAAGTTGGCTGAGTTGTATGTTAAGTGGATAGTTCGATTCCATGGTATTCCGAAGAGTATAGTGAGCGATCGAGATCCATTGTTCACTAGTGGATTTTGGAAGAGCTTCCAGGAAGTTTTGGGAACCGAGTTGTGTTTGAGTACAGCTTATCACCCTCAGACAGATGGTCAGACCGAGAGAGTCAACCGAGTTTTGGAAGATCTCCTCAGAGCATGTGTTTTGGATTTCGGAGGATCATGGGAAGATCACCTTCATTTGGTGGAGTTTGCGTACAACAACAGTTACCAGTCAAGCATTGGTATGGCACCGTATGAGGCGTTGTATGGAAGACCGTGTAACTCTCCGACATGTTGGTTGGAAACTGGAGAAAAGCTGATACTTGGGCCAGAGATGATTCGACAGACTTCGGATTGCATAGAGATCATTCGGCAACGAATGAAGGCAGCCCAAGACCGTCAGAAGAGTTATGCTGATAAGCGTCGAAAGGATTTGGAATTCGACGTAGGAGATATGGTTTTTGTGAAGATTTCTCCACTGAAGAATGTTATCCGATTCGGGAAGAAAGGAAAATTGACTCCGAGATTTGTTGGACCATTCCCGATTATCAAGCGAATTGGAAAGCTCGCTTACAGATTGGAGTTACCAGAGAAGATGTCGAGTGTGCACAATGTTTTTCATGTATCATATCTACGGAAGTATGTGCACGACTCGAGAACAGTGGTTTCTGCTGATAGCTGTGAAGACTTAGAAGTTGATCCAGTTGATAGAAGACCTCGTAAGCCGCTTCGTGTTGTTGAAACCGACACGAAACAGCTTAGGAGGAAGGTAGTTAAGTTGCTCAAGATACAATGGAGTGAAGATGATAACGACTGTACGTGGGAGGTGGAAGAGAGGATGAAAGCAGCTCATCCTGAACTCTTCAAGGTATGGCCCTAAGGTGTCGTGTCATCTCACGATATTGTAACTTGTTCTAATTTTAGAATTCTGTACGCTAAGTTAGAATTGGATGCATGGTTTGTTGATTGCTATGGATGGTAGGCGTACAGAATAGTTTTGATTGCTTGGAATTTCGGGGGCGAAATTCCTAAGGGGGAGAGAATGTAACGACCCGTATTTTTACGGATCGACAAGTTCGTCAAAATCTGGAATTTTTGCATTTTTAAGTCATTTCAGATTTTTGTGGAAATTTGTCTAAGTCCTAGGTCGTGGACGACCTAAGAGCTAAGTCGTGACCGAGTTAAGGACTTCGGCGAGTTAGTGTTAGGTCGTGGGTTAGTTGGAGCGACCTATAGAATTGTGCAACCTAGGATTTAGTTAAGTAATTAGGTCGGCAGGGCGAGTTAACGACCTAAAGACTGACCGACTTAAGGAAGACTAGTTGTTGGCTTTGGTTAGGTCGTAGGCGACCTAAGGGGTTAAGTCGTGACCGACTTAAGAGGTTCTGGCGACCTAAGAAAATGTGTGAGCGACCTAAGTGTTAGGTCGGCAGTTCGAGTTAGCGACCTATGGGATTGACCGACCTAAGTGTTAGCGTAGTTAGGTCGTTAGATCTGTGTTGAGTTAGGTCGTAGACGACCTAAGATGGTTAGGTCGCGTGTGTGTTAGGTCGCGAGTTTGCTGAGTCGTAGGTCGCGTGAGTTGTTAGGTCGCTAGAATAGTTTAAGTGTTAGGTCGCGTGGATCTAACTGTTAGGTCGTATGTTGTTTTAGGTCGACATGTGTTAGGTCGCGTAGGAGCCTAAGTTGTTAGGTCGCAACCCAACTGAGTCGTAGGTTGTTAAGTCGCTTAGATAGTTTAAGTGTTAGGTCGTAGCCTATGCTTTAAGACGAAAGCGACCTAGGAGTTAAGTGTTAGGTCGTAACATTGTTAGGTCGTAAGAAGGGGAGGCCTGTTAGGTCGCTAAGCGCGTAAGAGGTTAGGTCGCGCGTGCGATGAGTCGCTGGGTCTGGCTAAGTCGTTAGGTCGGAGAGGCTTAGGTCGGAAACGACCTAGGGAGATAGCCGAGTTACGACTTAGAGCAGTTTTCAGCTATAAATAGGAGGGGTTGTTCTCACTTTTTGGGATCCGGATTTTGAAGCGACGAAGTGCTGCCATTTTGAGAGCTCGACTTCTACACTTCTTCACTTCTTTTCTCCACTCTAATCTAGTGCTTCCATCCATCCAAATCGAAGATCAAGATTGAAGATTCAAGAGCTTGGATTGAAGATCTTCATCTTTTCAAGAGAGATTTCATCGTTTGAAGTGAGATCTTGTCGGATCTAGCTTAGTTCTTCGCTGTCCAGATCTGAAGTTGATATCTTTTGGATTGTTTAGGTGATTTGGTGAGTGGTGATTATCTCTCACACGGATCCAAAGGAGTATATCGGATTGTTGGCTCGTTTTGGTGTTAAAGTAGAGATTTCCATGCATTTTCTTCATCCTATGTGTAGATCCATATAGATCCATTGTTCATGATGATGTTACATCCATTTTATCATATGTTAACCTATGCAAGTTCATTCATCAAGTTTGTAGAGATATAATCCATGTTTTCATGCTTATTGGACTTTCAACTCTTTAATTACGAAAATGCCATTATTGTTATAATTGTCTACTTAGATCATTTTTGAATGCTTGATTGCTTGGATTGATGTTTGATTTGATTGATTGTTATGAACTAGATGATTGATGATTAGATTTAGACCAAAGGTGATTCAAAAGCTAAAGGAAAGGCTCTTGGATTGGGAAAGCTGCTCGGGGCATATGTAGCGGGATGATGAAGCTCTTATGCATAGATTTGATGATGTGATGTTGAGATGAAGTTTCGCGAGGATGTTATGAAGCGAGGTAATCATATGATGAAGACTTGGTCGAATCCAGGCGGGATCATTCCAAGCATGTTGATAACTCGGTGATATGATTCGAGTTGAGGATAATGGATGCTCGAGAGGCGCTTGAGCTAGTATGGCAATAGTCGTCGAGGAGGATGACTAGGAGGTTGAGATCGCATCGTTGTTGAAGGTTCTAGCATGCTCTAAGCAAGAGTACATGGGGACGCCCAAAAGACTAAGTTGATGGTCGAGTACTCTGGGTAGATTCGATAATCCTAGGCACGGGTCACGATGACGTGCGGGAGTTATGTCTAGAACCGGGGTTACCATTAGCCCTTGACGGACGGCTGAAAGAATGTGCCGGTCATTCAATTAACGGTGATATCGCAACAATGATAACAGTGATAGCCGAGTCATGGATGTTTGGTTGTATCATCATTCGGTCTCAAGAGCGGTATTTCCTGGGTGCTTATCTGACCTTGGTTTTAGACCTTGGGATTTGTACTTGGAAAACATCGCTCTTGACTCGAGTGACAATTGCTTTACTTTAAATTGTATGCTCTGCTATGTTTGCTTCTGCTTAGTGTGTGTCTGGGGGCTATCACTGTAGAATGAGGTTGGAGTGGGAGGGTTGTATTCCTATTCCTTTTCCTTTATGCTCTTTTGGTATGTTGTTAGTTAATTTACTGCTCACTAAGACTGTTGTCTGACTCAAGGCTTTATGTTTTAATTCTTATTGCCTTGGGCTGTTCGTCCATTTTGGGACGGGCAGACTAGGTAGCAGGTGACAGGTGCTGTTCTCTTCTCACGATACTGATATCGAAGACGAGCTGGAGGGTTGCATATTATCTTCTTATTATATGTACTGGATATTCCGCTGTTTTGTATTCTCTGAGAGATATGTAGTGAGGCTTGATGTATTGACTATGTGGATGCTTGTATTCAACTATTATAGAGTTTTATATGATGTCATTTTGTTCTGTAAAGCTTCACTATACATATGTTCTATTGTATTTTGTCCATGCGCTGTGAGTAATGCGATAGATTCTTTTGTTTTAAATCTTACCTTGACAATCGTCCATGGTCGCCTGGCACACTTTACAGCGCTTTATCTTTAGATTCGGTGCAGGGGTCATGGGCGGTCGTCACACTTGCAGTGTGATAACTGGGATGGTGTCAAAGTAAATAAACAAGCAATAGCAACCATACATAACAAATTAACAATTTATTCAAGTAATCCCGAAATAACCCTATTAACTTACATTTGTTATTATGTAAATTAATACAATTATTCCTAGAATCCTACGGATTAAAGATTATCACATTTATATTCTTACTTGGTGTCCGTTATCAAATTTCTACATCAATCGTACTTATCAATTTTAATGTCACTATTATTTACTCTAATTAACATCGTATTACAGTTCAACATGTTTAAACAATATATGGCGTCAACTTTTAGAAATTAACAATTCATTTCAACCAAATTTTAACAATCAACAATTTAATATCCAGATTAATATTAACAACAATTATCACTTGATTATCATAGCATAATAGATTGAGTCGTGAATATAAAATATTCACCTTTCGTGGTTAAAGATTTGACGACGAAGCACGAAGACGATGGATAAGATAGACCCTAACAAGCACGACACAAAAGCGAACGCAAACTGCAATCAAATAAATAATTTAATTAACAATTTGTTCAATACAATATATATAGATTGTATATATAATCATACCAAAGCAAAGAAGCTAGATAGATCGACAAGCTGGACGAATGCCTAGGACTCCGAAGCGGTAGCTGGAACCAAAACACAACAACACAAATATATGAGCAACCAGAATTTCTCACTCTGCTATGCATATAAAGCCTTCACATATATTTTTATACATGGATATTCGATCAAAGCAACTGTTTGTGAACTTATAAATATACAGTAACTTTGTAACTATAATTTATAAAACTGTACCTTATAAAACTTAACTTATATATTAACTTACATATACATAAACTTATAAATATACTTATTTTTTTTTTTTTTCCAAACGAAACATATGCAGTAACTAATAAAATGGAAATCTGCTTTTGAAACCGGAAAACTGCTTATACATATACAAAGGAAGCGACCGGGTTGTTCGGCATTGGTGAGGGGGTCTCGGGTCAGTGCAGGTCAGAGGGAGATGGACGGAGGGCAGTTTCCAGCGGCGACGGAAAGCTACGGGTTGATGGTGGGAGTGGGTGGCAGGCGGGAGGCAGTGGTGTGGGGTCGTGGCTGTGGCGTGGCGGAGGGCCGGCGACTGGCAGGGCGAGCTGGGGACGTGGGTGCGGGGTGCTGGGCGGAGGCTGATGGGGCGGCGGGGCTGGGTGGGTGGCGGACACGGAGGGGCTGTGGGCAGGGGATGGGGCGTCGGGGCTGGGTGGTGGCGGACACGGAGGGCTGTGGCGGAGGGGAGAGGGCTGGGACGGTGGAGCAGTGGGTGGTGGCGGACACGGAGGGGCTGTGGGCAGAGGATGGGGCGTCGGGGCTGGGTGGGTGGCGGAGGCAGTGGTCTTCATTTTTAATTTTATGTGAAGTTCATAAAACAGAAAGTGGGGAGAAGGAGAAGTGCTGTAACCTTTTTATCAAATGAGAATTATGAAAGAAGGATGAAGGTTGGCTCTGCGTGTGTGCTGTGAAGGATATAAATGAAATAAGAATCAGGGGGAAAGACAGAGAATATAATATTGCAGAGGGACAGAGGAGAGGACAGCTATCATATGAAGTGAACCAACGCAATTAATGTTGCAGAAGGCTCAGTGCACAGTAAAACAATGATGGTTTCACAATGGAGGCTATTGGTGTTCCCAAGGTCAGCTAACTGGCTCCAAAATTTGAAAGCTGAAATGTTGGGTACCGGTTTGTGCTGCGTAACGGACCGGTGTGTGCTCCGTTAACAATTATAATTTGCGACGCCGAACTCCGATTGACACAAACCAATATACCGTTTTGATCAGTGCGACGAGGCGGACACAACGGTATGAAGATATTGGTGGTTTGACCTTGTTTGCGAAGTGGCGAATCTTATTAACCATTTGCGCGAGTGAACATTTTTACTAGCAATTAAAAGCGAAATTTGACGAAACGAAATGCGCCGTTATGATCAGAATATTTTTCTTATGCAACATTGCGAAAAATATTAAAGTTCGGATGATAGAAAATTTACACGCAAAATTAAAACTAATATGTAAATTTGACGAGCGAAATTTTCTACAATATTTTTCGACGAAATTTGGCGTACGCCTATGTCTATCTAGACGCATCCCAAATGTGAAGTTTGAACGGTAACGGAAATCGTTTGTGAATATTTGAAATTCCTACTACGGAGAATGCAGCAAAACAGCGAAGAATAAGATCGACGGAGCTAAAGATGTCCGAATTTTGAAAAACGAAAAACGACGCCTTCGTCAGAAAATGATTTAGAATTTTTCTATGTAAAAATATTTAGGTTCGGAAGATGAAATTTTCATGCTTTAAAAATGAACTGATGTGCAGTAAAACGCGCACGAAGTTTACTGCGGTATTTTCCGACGAAACTTTACCCATATCTACAATCATCTTGGCGCAATTTAGAACCAAAGTTTGGACGCCGATTGAAATCGTATGTAAGTTTCTCATTTTTAATTAAAATAACGGTTCTAAATTTTTTTTAAATTGGGTCGGAATTTCAGGGTCGTTACACGCAACATCATCAGATTCCAAATAATTTTCCAAATTTATTTAATTTCCAAAATATCTTTACTAGATATAAAATTTCCACACTTCAAAAATAAATCAACGTTTATTTTTCTAAACAGTTTCCCTTTCCTTTATAAATTCCATAGTGAATTTATATTTCAAAATATCTACTGATATACGATTTTCAAATCGATTTCAATATTCACTTTCAATTTATCTTTAAGGAGATAAAATCTCAAAACGTTCATTTCATATTGGAAAAGTATTTCCTTACTTATTTAATAATAAGTATTTCACAAATCTATTTATTTTCAACACTTGGAAAATATTCGATATACTTAAATCAAATTAAGTATATATTTCATTCTTTTAAGGAAACCATTTACTATAACATTTATTTGAGTCAAAACGAATGTTACGTAAAACATCGTTACGACAACTCAAAATCACTAGTATAGGGATTCGGATTTTAGATAGATATATAAACCCCAATACTACATAAAACATTTCCTTTCGGAAATCATTTACTATAACAACAGTGTTATAGTCCACCATTTCCTTCTACTTCTCGAAAACGTCTATTTCAACAATGAATGTTGAAATCTATGATTTCGATATTTAATCATTTTAAAACATCGTTAAAACAATTAACTTCATCCAAAATATTAGTTTCTCAAAACCATATCCATTTTACTTAAAAATATATTCACTGTCCAAAATCATGAATATACTTCACTAACCACATTTCAATCTTTTCTACACATTTATATTTCAAGAATTTTCCACTATCCAAAATCGTGGATAAAATTCCTTTAATAACCTTCTATATTAAATTCATCAAATTTGATTGATTTCGAATTTATAAAACAACGTTTATAAATTCCATTTTCTATTTTCTATAACAACTCCGGTTTATAAATCTCATTTTATTAACTTCTATAATTCACTTATAAAAATAAGTGATTTCGGATTTATAAACAACGTTTATAAATCGCATTTGTACTTTATAACGATTTCAACCTTTAAAAAGAATCATTTATGAACAAATTCGATCAATATTCCATTTAAAGGCAAAAATCCAATTTATAAGTAAATTACTTATAAATCCTTTATTCTACAACTTCATTCATTTTTAACTTCACAATATAAATCTATTAATTTCATTCACTTATGAAATCCATTTATACTTCTTTTTAACACTTATAATAATTCGTTTTATAAGTCCAATATTTTGATTTATAAAATATCAATTTTATAAATCTTTTTATACAAATCGTTTATAGTTATTCAAAAATCCCAACTTAAACCATTTTATAAATTTCTTAACTTTTATTTTAAAAATCACACTTTGATTTTATTTCACAAAAATCTTAACTTTTATAACTTTAAAATTTTAGACGTTTATTTATTTAAAATAAATCACTTCAAAAATTTCTTTTAAAATCAACATCGTTATTTTTAAATTTTTCAAAGATGAATCCAATGATGCAACAGCACCAATTAGTCAATCACAACAACAAACATCATATATCAATATGATAACAGAATATACATCAATATCTGTAAATAAATAACTACTGGTGAGGAATCCAGTTGGATCCCTCCAACCTGTTTCCCTGCATCCACAGATGTTAGCACAATACCAATTCCACTTCGAGGTGGAATATCGCGGTATATGGGTTTTATAAAAATAATACGCTTACTAACGGCGCAATAGGGTCTCATCCGCTATACGAGGCGGGAAAATCATCAATCCAATATATACATATGCCAATATGTATATATTGCTACATATATATAGATATATCCTACTATATCTAATATCACATTCAAATAGCAATCAATAACTGCAATCCAAATTTAAATCTGAGTGAGAAAATCTCACCTTAGCTTTTTATTTTGTATCCATTTTCCATTCCGACCATTTCTTCATTTTTAGACCTTGTATAAACATTTATACAATTTATTAATATTCGAATTACTGGACAATAAATTTTCGTTTCAATTGTTTTAGATTAACAAATCTCTCCTTTAATAATCTTATTTTCCAGTTACCAAAATAATTACATTTTATTTTTATAACTGTCTGAAATTGATTTCTGCCCATATATATATATATCAAAATTTTCTGTTTACTGTCAAATGTATTATATTTACATTTTTTTTTAACTAAAACTTATTTAAACTTTCAAACATTTCCAAAATTCCTATTTTTTTCCCAATCTCTTATATATATGTATATATACTATTTTACTCAATAAAATGTATCTATCTGACTAAAACAGAATTACTTTTACTGTAAATATATTATCTCTTATATTTTATTTTTTTCTTTTCTATAAAACACAACAGTAATTTACTTTACTGTAATACAAATTTTAAATTGAACGATAACATCAAATATACCTCACCAGCAACGCTGGACATCGCTACGTTGCCAACTCCATCGGCGACTTCACGAACGCCGCCGCATCCTCCAAAAACCCACGCAAGTTGTCGTCGCATTTCCCAGCCTCCACGAGAATCGCCCTTCGACATCAGCACATACGCGCGTGAAACCCTAGCACTTTCGCGCCTCGCCCAAACCCATGGCTTCGAATGCGAAGTCGATTTAGATAATCGCGACCCCTCGCGATCCTCCCTCCACCGTGACAACTGATGAAGCTCCTCTCCACTTTCCCAAACTATCAGACGACGAACACGAGCCTGCTCGAAAACCCCCCCTACGAACGAACGCCTCGCGACTACGAAGATGACGTGCCAGACCCCACTTCGAACGCGCCTTGCTCCTCCTTCCTACGAGACCGAGTCGCCTTCTGAAAATTTTATTTTGAATTGAAGATGAAGAAGATTCTCTCAGATCGACCATTTTTATTTGTTTTGTTTTCGATCGATTTGAACTGAGGTACGAAGAAAGGAAGGGAGCAGATGTAAGGGACTGTGATGATTTAAAAATGTAAGGAGCCATACTTGCATGATTTATCTCGTGATTCTCGGCTTGATTAAAGGCTGAAGCAAGGGAGATAACGTGTTTTGATATTGACACATTAAAATTTTAATTTCAAATTTTACTCGATTAAATTTCAAAGCGTTTACCTACCATGCGGTCACATATCCACTCGGAAAAATATGAAATTGGAAATCCAGTAATAATTCAATATTACGGACCCAATGGAACTTGTTTCGTCAAATTCCGAGACTGTGCCTCGGACGGCTATTTTTAAATATCGATTCGAACAATTAAATTCAAAACTGAGCAAAACAGTTTAAAATTAAATTCTGAAAGTTCGATTATCTTCGGTATTATCAATATGAATTTTAAAAGCTTTTGAAATATTTTTCTTCAACTTTAAATTGAATATTCGAATTTTTATTCAGCATTCAATAGATTAAATTTTAAAGTTTAATCGCAAATATCAAAGTTGAATCGGGGATTCAAATTAAATTACCATTCAAATATTTAAAATAAATTAAATATTCTCAATTTAATTTGTTTAAAATTCTGGGTCGTTACAGACTTCCCCCCTTAAAAGAATTACGTCCCGAAATTACAAGTTAGGAAAAATGCCCTTAAATCGTCTACTATTTTTCACAATCCAATAGTTTTTTTAAATTTTCAAAACAAATCTCTCTACTAGAGATTCGTTATTAATTCAACTAAATTTCCAACTTCAATTATAAGTTTCAACAGCATTGTTTTACTTCAAAATTCAAATTTAAACTTAAATTCAAATTTTAACTTTCAAAAATTTATCAAAATTTTTCTAACACTCTAAATTTTCGAAAAATTTCGCCAGCGTCTCCTTTGCGTGGCTAATACGGCACGACTACAAAACGTCCCTACGGACTCCCAGATTTCAAAAAGAAAAGAAAAATGCCAAGCGGCTAGAGAAGAAATCAGCAAAAACTCATATTATAATTCAAATACTTACCTTTTGTCGAGCAATTCAAATTTATCTTTGAAATCAAAATCCCAATTCCTTTATAACACCTGTATATCCTACTAGCCATAATATCTAGTTACACATTCAAACCATTTTGCAAATTCTATTACAAAATTTTCAATATAAACTACTTATACATTTTTACTTCACTATTGAAGTTATATATTCTTTTCATTCAAGTTTACATTCCAAATTTCATTTGATTTCAATTCACAATTTCAATTCAATTTGAATTCTCATTTCTATCAAATTTCAAATATTTTATAAGTCTTTGACTTATTTACATTTCAATTTATCAAATCGTTTATACATTCACTTACAATTGTAAATTCCATTCATTTGAAAATTTATTTCTACTTACTTGAATTTATCTTTAACTTCAAACAACCTCTTTTCATTTAGCTCACAATTCAAGTTTCAATTTAACTAATTCAACTTCCATTTCATGAATTATTCAATTCAATTCATTTTAATTAGTTTTACTTACTAATTTTATTTTTATAATTCAATACTCCATTCCAATTCATTTGTTACTACTCCAAATTTATTTTCAACTTAATAAATTTTCTTTAAGTAATCATTTCACTTTATTTAATTGATTCACTTATACTTAATTTAATTTAACTCCATCCTTTAAATTGAATTTATTCTATCAATTCAAATTGTATAAGTTATCAACTTAATAATATTTCATCAATATTTCTACATAGTATTCCAGAGTTTACCAACATTTCAAAAACCATTTTTGAAAACAGTTCAAATTATCCTTTGAATTTTCTAAAACAAAACCCAAATTTTCCAAACAACTTCCATTTAAAACAATTTGGCAGCAATTCCTCTTTTGGAAACCCGAAAATGAACACCGATGATATCGCGATCATCATCGGAATTATTTTCCAGCGACCGAAAAGAGTTTAGAGCTTTCAACTCTCTAAAACAATTTTCCACAATATCAAATCCTTTGAAAAATCATTTTCAAACCAAAAAGATTTTAAACTTTCCAAATCTCCAAAATTTTCAAATTCTTTTCAAAACCTTTCCAAAAACTTCTCTGGAATCCCGTTTTTAAATTACAATTCACATTTATAATTTACATTCTTTAAATTTCATTAGTATATGGATTTATTTCTTAACTTTGGAGTTATGATTCCAATTTCTTATTCAATTTCAGTGATGATAATTCACTATTATTACTTCCTAACATCCATGCAACCATATACTATATTACTTTATAGAAACATTTATTTTCTATACAAAAATAGTTTTGGGCAAAATTATCTCATTTACCCTATTTAAAACAATATCTTGCCGAATTGTTCTGTACAAGTGTTTAGAGATCCCTATCGATAGAGTTGTACGGACAATACCGACCAGAATCCATATACCACTCAACAAACCAATCATCACAATATAAAACAATTTTATATTCACTAACAAATACGCACTCGTATCTATTATTACACTCAACTCATTCTAGAGTACTACTGACTCTATCTCTAATGAGTAACACCCAACAGAGCAGGGTTGTCGCTTAACCATATGCTCTGATACCACGTTGTAAGGACCCGATTCTTCGACTTCCGAAAATCGACATCGATACGTTCACTGTATCAACTGGCGAGCAACGAATGCCGGAAAAACCGAATTCTTAGGGTTTTAGAAAGAAGAAAACAGAAGAAAAGAGAGAAGAGAAAGAGAAGAAGAAGAAGAAAAAGAAAGAAGAACAACATCAGAACAGAAACAACATCAGAATCTTACACATCGCAGCGGAACAATATATAATAAATTAACACTAGTCTTTTAAAACAAAGAGCTATATCAGTTCATACATACATCAATCATCAGAGTCAATATACAACAATGGACAGTTATATAACTTGTCCTCATACAGAATACACATCGGAATAATACAAAGTGTAGGTGATACGTTACGCCATCCAGCTTGCTTCCAAAGCTCCAGAATATCCAGAATATCCTGACAACATAACTCTAGGCTGCCCGTGTGGAAATTGGTGGGCACCCAGAGTTTAGAAGGGAAACAATAAACTCCGAGTCAGTCATGGTGACTGGTGTGAGATCGTAAAACAGTTATTTATCTTTAAAATAAATAGTAGAGAATTTTAAAGTCAATTCGCAATGCTTTTGGAAAATGAAACTACCATAAGACCTCCCGCCACACACACAATGCAAACGCAGAATTGGAGGAGATTTCTTCTTATGATAGTCAAAGATGCTTACTATGCAAAAAATCAAATTCTTTTTTATATTATTATTAGTGCATAGTGTAGAAAACATTTCGAAAGTAGAATATTAATCTTAGCCGACATAGGTACCATTATAGTATGCCTACTATAGCTACCATATTAAATGGCAGGTTCTACAACTAAAACCGTACAAGGCTCGTATTGTTTCTTTGGATTTCCAACAAATGGTCAGGCTAAGGAACTTCCTATCCACGATGGGTACGTCCCTGGAATAGACGACCCGAGAACCTAACGTTACGGTTAGATCTCTGCCAACACAAGGCCGGGTTACCTCTGCAAAAATAGGTAACTACTGACACGCGTATGTCATCCCCCGATCGTCACCAATCTTTCCCGAGGATCCCCGATTCGCAACAACCACAAAGTAATAAATTTGCAGCAACCACAGAGGTTAAGTATCTGGGCTCCATACCATGATACCACCTTTATCCAGAAGGAATGACATACACTAAGGGGCGCTACTCCCTAGAACCTTGCTGCATCCTTCCTGTTTCGACCATTTCCGGGGTGTGAGGCTCGACGAAGTCTCGTCCACAAAGCTACGCTTTCTACAAAGCCATGCTTCGGGTCAAACAAAATGATCAACCTATGATCACAAAGATATAAGATCAAACAAATGATCATATCACAAATGATCAAACACTGATCATTTCACAGCAACACTCAGTATGCCACGTTACCAAATTGGGAGTATATCGCTGATAAATTTCAACTACATAACCTCTGAGCTCGTACTTCTCAGAGAAGGGTGTTAAGCTAAGAGAATAAATTCTCCGCCACCAACAGAAATGTATTTGAAAGAAATCAGCTCTATATCTCAAATTGTAACGTCAGACACACAATCCATACAAGTCTGTTCCAGGATCGAACAGAACCGAAGGCACTTCTCACGAAGCCCTTGCACACCCGGATAATTTTTTAATCACGTCCGGACTTCCCGTCACTAAGGGTGATAAAACCTCTAAACCGGAGATCAGCCGATGTAGAGTAACTCGACGGTAATCCTTCCGTTTTCAAAAATATCCGGTCTTCAACACCGGTCTTCGAATGCAATTCATAACGACGTATCACATATTCGGAATGGGTTATACGACCCCATGGTCCTTTCCCGGCTAACCCGAATAGTGAGCGATTATTCAAAAATAAGTGTGGCATTCAAATTCATCCAATTCACAACAAATACCATATTCAAGGTAATTATTGATAGTCGGTTATTTAACTATCAATAAAGATGCGCAACATCATCAGATTCCAAATAATTTTCCAAATTTATTTAATTTCCAAAATATCTTTACTAGATATAAAATTTCCACACTTCAAAAATAAATCAACGTTTATTTTTCTAAACAGTTTCCCTTTCCTTTATAAATTCCATAGTGAATTTATATTTCAAAATATCTACTGATATACGATTTTCAAATCGATTTCAATATTCACTTTCAATTTATCTTTAAGGAGATAAAATCTCAAAACGTTCATTTCATATTGGAAAAGTATTTCCTTACTTATTTAATAATAAGTATTTCACAAATCTATTTATTTTCAACACTTGGAAAATATTCGATATACTTAAATCAAATTAAGTATATATTTCATTCTTTTAAGGAAACCATTTACTATAACATTTATTTGAGTCAAAACGAATGTTACGTAAAACATCGTTACGACAACTCAAAATCACTAGTATAGGGATTCAGATTTTAGATAGATATATAAACCCCAATACTACATAAAACATTTCCTTTCGGAAATCATTTACTATAACAACAGTGTTATAGTCCACCATTTCCTTCTACTTCTCGAAAACGTCTATTTCAACAATGAATGTTGAAATCTATGATTTCGATATTTAATCATTTTAAAACATCGTTAAAGCAATTAACTTCATCCAAAATATTACTTTCTCAAAACCATATCCATTTTACTTAAAAATATATTCACTGTCCAAAATCGTGAATATACTTCACTAACCACATTTTAATCTTTTCTACACATTTATATTTCAAGAATTTTCCACTATCCAAAATCGTGGATAAAATTCCTTTAATAACCTTCTATATTAAATTCATCAAATTTGATTGATTTCGAATTTATAAAACAACGTTTATAAATTCCATTTTCTATTTTCTATAACAACTCCGGTTTATAAATCTCATTTTATTAACTTCTATAATTCACTTATAAAAATAAGTGATTTCGGATTTATAAACAACGTTTATAAATCGCATTTGTACTTTATAACGATTTCAACCTTTAAAAAGAATCATTTATGAACAAATTCGATCAATATTCCATTTAAAGGCAAAAATCCAATTTATAAGTAAATTACTTATAAATCCTTTATTCTACAACTTCATTCATTTTTAACTTCACAATATAAATCTATTAATTTCATTCACTTATGAAATCCATTTATACTTCTTTTTAACACTTATAAAAATTCGTTTTATAAGTCCAATATTTTGATTTATAAAATATCAATTTTATAAATCTTTTTATACAAATCGTTTATAGTTATTCAAAAATCCCAACTTAAACCATTTTATAAATTTCTTAACTTTTATTTTAAAAATCACACTTTGATTTTATTTCACAAAAATCTTAACTTTTATAACTTTAAAATTTTAGACGTTTATTTATTTAAAATAAATCACTTCAAAAATTTCTTTTAAAATCAACATCGTTATTTTTAAATTTTTCAAAGATGAATCCAATGATGCAACAGCACCAATTAGTCAATCACAACAACAAACATCATATATCAATATGATAACAGAATATACATCAATATCTGTAAATAAATAACTACTGGTGAGGAATCCAGTTGGATCCCTCCAACCTGTTTCCCTGCATCCACAGATGTTAGCACAATACCAATTCCACTTCGAGGTGGAATATCGCGGTATATGGGTTTTATAAAAATAATCCGCTTACTAACGGCGCAATAGGGTCTCATCCGCTATACGAGGCGGGAAAATCATCAATCCAATATATACATATGCCAATATGTATATATTGCTACATATATATAGATATATCCTACTATATCTAATATCACATTCAAATAGCAATCAATAACTGCAATCCAAATTTAAATTTGAGTGAGAAGATCTCACCTTAGCTTTTTATTTTGCATCCATTTTCCATTCCGACCATTTCTTCATTTTTAGACCTTGTATAAACATTTATACAATTTATTAATATTCGAATTACTGGACAATAAATTTTCGTTTCAATTGTTTTAGATTAACAAATCTCTCCTTTAATAATCTTATTTTCCAGTTACCAAAATAATTACATTTTATTTTTATAACTGTCTGAAATTAATTTCTGCCCATATATATATATATCAAAAATTTTCTATTTACTGTCAAATGTATTATATTTACATTTTTTTTAACAAAAACTTATTTAAACTTTCAAACATTTCCAAAATTCCTATTTTTTTCCCAATCTCTTATATATATGTATATATACTATTTTACTCAATAATATGTATCTATCTGACTAAAACAGAATTACCTTTACTGTAAAAATATATTATCTCTTATATTTTATTTTTTTCTTTTCTATAAAACACAACAGTAATTTACTTTACTGTAATACAAATTTTAAATTGAACGATAACATCAAATATACCTCACCAGCAACGCTGGACATCGCTACGTTGCCAACTCCATCGGCGACTTCACGAACGCCGCCGCATCCTCCAAAAACCCACGCAAGTTGTCGTCGAATTTCCCAGCCTCCACGAGAATCGCCCTTCGACATCAGCACATACGCGCGTGAAACCCTAGCGCTTTCGCGCCTCGCCCAAACCCATGGCTTCGACTGCGAAGTCGATTTAGATAATCGCGACCCCTCGCGATCCTCCCTCCACCGTGACAACTGACGAAGCTCCTCTCCACTTTCCCAAACTATCAGACGACGAACACGAGCCTGCTCGAAAACGCCCCTGCGAACGAACGCCTCGCGACTACGAAGATGACGTGCCAGACCCCACTTCGAACGCGCCTTGCTCCTCCTTCCTACGAGACCGAGTCGCCTTCTGAAAATTTTATTTTGAATTGAAGATGAAGAAGATTCTCTCAGATCGACCATTTTTATTTGTTTTGTTTTCGATCGATTTGAACTGAGGTACGAAGAAAGGAAGGGAGCAGATGTAAGGGACTGTGACGATTTAAAAAATTAAGGAGCCATACTTGCACGATTTATCTCGTGATTCTCGGCTTGATTAAAGGCTGAAGCAAGGGAGATAACGTGTTTTGATATTGACACATTAAAATTTTAATTTCAAATTTTACTCGATTAAATTTCAAAGCGTTTACCTACCATGCGGTCACATAACCACTCCGAAAAATATGAAATTGGAAATCCAGTAATAATTCAATATTACGGACCCAATTGAACTGGTTTCGTCAAATTCCGAGACTGTGCCTCGGACGGCTATTTTTAAATATCGATTCGAACAATTAAATTCAAAACTGAGCAAAACAGTTTAAAATTAAATTCTGAAAGTTCGATTATCTTCGGTATTATCAATATGAATTTTAAAAGCTTTCGAAATATTTTTCTTCAACTTTAAATTGAATATTCGAATTTTTATTCAGCATTCAATAGATTAAATTTTAAAGTTTAATCGCAAATATCAAAGTTGAATCGGGGATTCAAATTAAATTACCGTTCAAATATTTAAAATAAATTAAATATTCTCAATTTAATTTGTTCAAAATTCTGGGTCGTTACAAATATTTTATGTATAACATTATAATAATTAAATCTTATTTAATTAATTATTATATTATTCAATTATAACATACAATATTGAATATATATACACTATAACCTTTATAGTTATACACATATATCTTATATATACGTATTTTAATTTATTGATTAACTTTTAATTATTTAATTAACCAATTATAACTAAATTTTATTAATTTTGAAAATTCTTTTACACACATGTATACACATATTTTCTTAAACAATTCAAGACAACTATCGTATATCAATATATATATATATTATGCATGTATATATGTTTAATTAATTAACTTATTTAATTAATTCATTTATTTTATTAATAAATAATATATTTGAAATTAACTTTATAATATTTTCAAACATTTTGAAAAATTAGAATATTACTTTATAATATGTAGTTTATTTCCTAAACTCTGGATGCTCAAAATTTTTCTACACGGGCAGTCTAGAGTTGGGTTTTTCAGATAGTCAAGGTTAGTAGATTTCCTGGAGCTAGTTCAGTCTTTGGATATGGACTACACTTGCTTATCTTTGTGCATCGTTATTGGGAGTACGAGCTACTGCTGGAGTTCTCTCTTGAAGACTATTTTAGAGTTATTTATTTCGCTGCCGATGTTATCGTTTTCTTTTCCGCTGCTATTTCTTTTATCATAACTCTGATGTATATTGATATTCATCGTATCATTCTGTTGTAACAGATATTGTATATCAATGTATTATTCATTTCTTCCGCTGTGTTATTTACTTAATTGTGTTATAAGCTCCGGCGGCTCGGATTTGAACGGTCGAATCTTCGGCATTCGAGTACGATGTAAAGTATGGATGTCGATTTTCGAACGCGAAAAATTCGCAGATCATTACACATTTATATTATATAAGTTTTATTATTATGTAACTTTTATACTTTATTTAACTTTTATAATATTTTGTGTATAACATTATAATAATTAAATCTTATTTAATTAATTATTATATTATTCAATTATAACATACAATATTGAATATATATACACTATAACCTTTATAGTTATACACATATATCTTATATATACGTATTTTAATTTATTGATTAACTTTTAATTATTTAATTAACCAATTATAACTAAATTTTATTAATTTTGAAAATTCTTTTACACACATGCATACACATATTGTCTTAAACAATTCAAGACAACTATCGTATATCAATATATATATATATATTATGCATGTATATATGTTTAATTAATTAACTTATTTAATTAATTCATTTATTTTATTAATAAATAATATATTTGAAATTAACTTTATAATATTTTCAAACATTTTGAAAAATTAGAATATTACTTTATAATATGTAGTTTATTTCCTAAACTCTGGATGCTCAAAATTTTTCTACACGGGCAGTCTAGAGTTGGGTTTTTCAGATAGTCAAGGTTAGTAGATTTCCTGGAGCTAGTTCAGTCTTTGGATATGGACTACACTTGCTTATCTTTGTGCATCGTTATTGGGAGTACGAGCTACTACTGGAGTTCTCTCTTGAAGACTATTTTAGAGTTATTTATTTCGCTGCCGATGTTATCGTTTTCTTTTCCGCTGCTATTTCTTTTATCATATCTCTGATGTATATTGATATTCATTGTATCATTCTGTTGTAACAGATATTGTATATCAATGTATTATTCATTTCTTCCGCTGTGTTATTTACTTAATTGTGTTATAAGCTCCGACGACTCGGATTTGAACGGTCGAATCTACAGCATTCGAGTACGATGTAAAGTATGGATGTCGATTTTCGAACGCGAAAAATTCGCAGATCGTTACACATTTATATTATATAAGTTTTATTATTATGTAACTTTTATACTTTATTTAACTTATATAATATTTTATGTATAACATTATAATAATTAAATCATATTTAATTAATTATTATATTATTCAATTATAACATACAATATTGAATATATATACACTATAACCTTTATAGTTATACACATATATCTTATATATACGTATTTTAATTTATTGATTAACTTTTAATTATTTAATTAACCAATTATAACTAAATTTTATTAATTTTGAAAATTCTTTTACACACATGTATACACATATTGTCTTAAACAATTCAAGATAACTATCGTATATCAATATATATATATATATATATATATATATTATGCATGTATATATGTTTAATTAATTAACTTATTTAATTACTTCATTTATTTTACTAATTATATTAATAAATAATATATTTGAAATTAACTTTATAATATTTTCAAACATTTTGAAAAATTAGAATATGACTTTATAATATGTAGTTTATTTTAAATTTAACTTTTAAATTTAAACTTTAATTTTATGTTTCAAAATAATTTAAAAATCTATATTATAACGTTTATATTATTTTTCTTATTTTAGATTTTAACTTTCAATTTTAAAACATTTATTTTAATTTCAAAACAATTTTGAAATTAGCCCAAGGTCCAATTCAATCTGAGTCTTTTCTATTAAGGATAACCTTCGAGCTTATCACATCCTTTCGGGCCGGACCAGTAGCTAGGTAGGGTAGGGTACTTGATTACCCAAACCCAACCTTAAACACTACTTTTCTAGACACCTTACTATATATTTAATAAGTTAGCCCTAATACTTCTAATTTAGACTATATATGTTATTTGGCTCTGATACCATTGTTGAAACTAGACCACCCACAACGGAGCAATTAGGTAAATTTCAAATAAAATCCCTATTTGGATCTTTAATGGGCCTATGTAATTTAATTCATTTAGAGCTTCACTGCATTTTCAGTTAAATAAAATCAATATTTTATTTGAATTTATGAACAAAGTTTTATTTTATATAATTTGTTTATATTACATATGTGTATCATATACACATATATGTGTGCATGCACATGTAATAGAATAGTATATACATGGTTTGACATGCTCGTGTATAGATGTTGAGATTTATACCGCAAAAGACATGTTAACCCCTCGTGTCTACAAATGGATTGTCTAAATGTGTATATATGCATAAAATTATTTCAATGTATTTATATATATATATATATATGAAAATATAATTATATAATATTAGTTGTAAATTATTGACATAAAACATTAATTAAAATACATATACATATGTACATAAATATATGAATAAATATAATTAAATTATAAAAATATTTTAAAATTAATTTGTAAAATTAGAAAAAATATTTATAATATAAAATTCAAATTGGAATTTTTTTAGTATATATATATATATTGTAATAAATTAAATACAATATATAAATATACAAACATATACTAGTTATAATTGTATAATTATATATATATATATAAATTTAAAATTAATATTATATTTTGCTATTACTTTTAGATAGATAATAAAAATAATTGTTTTACTTAACCTTTGGTTTAAAAAATTTATTAGATAAAATTAATAATCAATAAAGACCATATGAAATTAATTAGAATAAATCTTTAAAATTTATTTTCGAAACTATAAACTATATTTTAATTTATATAAAATTTTGCAAAGTTTTAATGTTATTTATAAATGCATATATATACGCACACATTCTATTTACATAAACAATTTTGAATTAAATAAAAGTAATTATACACACACACACACATGTATGTATAAAATATCCAAAAAAAATATTTTTTTAATAAACGAATGTCATGTTAACTAAATTAAATTTTATAAAAATTCAATATATATATATATATTATATGGTATTAAACTCTAAATTAGATTAAATATTAAACTTCATAAAATATTTTATTATTTAATTTTTAATTTTTTTTAATTCCAAGCCAAGAGCATCAGTAAACAATATGCATAATAAAATTAATACACACACTCATATACGACCATTAATATGTGACAGTCCAACGATATATTGATTTATGATATTTCTAACAAAATGTAACAACCCGGGATTTGCATTACCAATTAATAAATAAAAGTTAGGTTTTTTATTTATTTTAATGAAGCATAAAAGGATTTGGAATAATAAAATTTATTATTTGAAAAGGCTATTTTAATTAAATGGGAAATATGGGATTTTAAAATGAGGATAAAATGTTATTTTTGGAAAGTTAAATATTTGAGGAGAGATTTTAAAATGGGTTTGGATATGAAAAAATGAGTTTTATAAACATATATGAACACTAAGACTAATTTTTGGAAACATGTAAATAACTCTCTTCTTATTGGGTTACAAAACCTAACCCAATAACCCACCCTAAACCTCCTCTATAAATTATCTCACACTCTCATAACCTCATTCATTCAACCCTAATCAAAACCCTAATCATTTCCTAAAGCTTTCATAACAAAAATGGCCTCTATCTTCATCTCCTTCTAGTTTTAGCTTATGCAAGTCATTCTATGCAAAGGTAATGCAAATACCCACCTCAAATCCATTTTTATATCTTTCTTATTTCTGAAATTGATTTGGTAACACATGTTTTATGTGTTTTTTTGATCTTATAGCCTCCTAATCATCTTTTGCTAACTTGGGTTGATGCTATAGTAGTCTTTGTTGCTTTCTAGAGAGGTATATTGCTAAAAACCTCTTCTAATATGTGTTTAATCATCTTTTGATTCCGCTAATCAGTTAGTAACATATGTTTTATTACGTAACATGTGAATCATAGCTCTTTGATCATCTTTGCTTTCATTTTGGGGTGTGCACATAAGGTACTTGTAATATATGCTAGCTGAAATTATAATTAGTTTATTGCTGTTAGTAAATTAGGCATATCTCATTCATCTTAAATCGGAATCAAGATTTTCTTGAAGTTCTGGAAAGCTTATTCTATACCCTATAACTTTTGTGTTTTGTGCTTTGCCTAGTTTTGAGGTTTGAATGGTCGAAATCATGCTTGTTTGTTGCTGACCTGACAACAAACTACAGGGTTGATAAAATAAAAACCTGAAATTGATTTGGCCACAAGTTACTCGTTTCTGATCCAAATCTAATAATTTTGAATGTTCTGGAAAGAATAGATTTAGAGCTAAAACTTACATGTTTTGAGTTTCATGAAATTTCGAAGTTAATTTGGTCAAAACTGTGTATTCTTACCACTGTCCCGAGAGCACAACGACAGTGATATAAAATTTAGATCTGAGAATTGTTTTAGTCATAGAATTTTCATCTCTGGTCGGAATTTGACGATCTTGGTCATTCCGGAAAGCTTAGAAACTAAGCTACAACTTTCATGTTATTCATTTTGCCAGAATTTGAAGTTTACTATGCCAAAATTATGGTTTTTCATCTCTGGCCAGTTAGTGCATAGCTATAGGCCTTAGTCTCTTTTCTCCCGTTGTTTTCAGCGTAGAACCCCGACTTTGCGACGCCATCCCGGGCTCGTCCTTTGTCAGATTTCATTGTTTTTGGTCTCGTTAAAAAGATGAGATCGAGATCTTTAACCATGCAAAGTTTGGTTTAGATCTGGGTGCATTAGATACTTCGTTTCTATTGCCGAAGTAGCACCCAGAAACTGTTTTACAATAGTGATCATTTTCAGTTATCGTCGGACCAACTTTGAAACATTGTCGTTTCTTCGTTTCAAGTCGAAACCGAACGATTCTTGTTGCATATCAAAGTAGGAGTACTTTACTACGCTCCTACAAATTTTCATCAAGATCTGAGTTCATGTGACCCTTCGACCATGTCGTCGAAGTGGGACCTTTACACTGTTTTGACACAGTAAAGTTTTATGATTTTTGTCCGACTTTGAGACGACGCCATTTCTTCGTTTCAAGTCGGAATTTTCCGATTCTTTTTGCAGTTTGGAGCAGGGATGTTGGAATATATGCCTACCAATTTTCATGCCATTCGGATTCAGTTTGCTGGTTCGAATAATTTTCCGAACTTGGGTTCGCGTCATTTTGACTATTTTCCAACACTTAGAATATTTTCAGTGATTTTCTGGTTTTATTGATTTCTTTGAGATTTGTCTCTAGATTTCGTACACGGGTTTAATGAATTATTTTCAAAGGATTTTTCACTCCTAAATGGCTTTCAAAATTATTATATAATATTAATTTTAATTATTAAATTAATTACTCCATAATAGGAGAGTTTTCAAAAGCCGTTTTAAAGTGATTTCAAAATCAATTATAAATCCGTTTCGCACCATTATTTTCTATAATAAAAATCTCACACTCACTTTTTTAGCACGTCAAGCGAAGTGGAAAGGTGCTTAAACGGTTAGGAAATCTCCGGCCTATGGAACCGTGTGTA
The DNA here is from genome assembly GCA_030737815.1 of Allium fistulosum. Classification (NCBI taxonomy): domain Eukaryota; kingdom Viridiplantae; phylum Streptophyta; class Magnoliopsida; order Asparagales; family Amaryllidaceae; genus Allium; species Allium fistulosum. Next base: position 1,000,942,371 of record CM060902.1, on the reverse strand, counting down.
TTTTCTTTCCGGTTAATCCCCGACCTATTCGATTGATCGTTTTGACCTTTGGGTCTAGTTTACCGATGATACGAGGTGGACTTTTTATTGTTTGGAGTGTGAGCTTGCTATTGGTTAGTAAACCGTTTAGTGCGAACGTGGGGTATGAGACTCATTGTTAACACTTTACGGGTTCCTCTCTAAGAAGTTGGTGACACATTAGCCTTTGGGCGGCCGGTACTGGACCTCTGGGTCACCACGCCTCTGGGCAACTGTCTCTGAACACCTGCTCTATGGAGCAGTTTATTTTTTCTGGGCCTTTATCCTTCTGGGAAGGATCTTGCCGTCTCGCGCGTTCCGCATCTGTGCGAGTGATCGATCATAACTCTACAGTACTTGGCAACAACGACTCTGGTCGGTGCACGTGCAATATTGGTATTATTTGATGATTTTTATATCCATTCGAGTACCGCCATTCGGTGTTGGTTCTATGGAACCATACGATGTAAGTGCGATTTCCTTGTGGATTCACAGTGTCTCTGGACACTGCTTTTCAGTGTTGGATTTCATTGACTTTTCAGTATATCCCCATTGCTCTTTGCAGCATCGATCTTTGTTTGGGCATTGATTACAGACTCTGGTCACTCTTGGGATTATTGCCTATGGGCATCTTTATATAGCTTTGGCTACGCCGATGATATGAGGCGATTTTATTTATTCTACACTTTGCTGTTGATTTCTCTTTGGAGATTTTTATTGTTTATTGATGATTAGGGATCGTCATTATATTCATGTGGTTCATAATATACTTCTCTTTGGATAAGTACTGTTTTATTTATGTACCGCATTATTATATATCTCAGTTATTACTGATTGTTTAGCTAGCCTGACCCGAGTGTTTTCGCTTGGGTCAGACCGAGTTGTTTCAGGTTAGGTCTCTGGACTTAGCTTCTGTGCTTCCGCTCGGACATTATCTGCTATGCTGATAGATAGCGCTTTTATTTGTCCACTATTCCGCTACTCTGTTATTATTATTCAGACTTTGATATGTACCTATTTTTGACTCACATGTGTGAGTAGTGGCTTTGTACCCACTTATAGTATTTGGATCTGTATTGACGATGTATTGTTTTGGGATTTTATATCTGTTATGTGATTCTGTTCTGTGATGTTTTATCATTTATTATTATGCTTGTTTCTGATAGGTCTTTAGCCATTGTAATTTCGTTATAAATATTTATTGAATATGTCGAACCACTTGAGAAAAATATATAGATACCATCCTTTCGACGTATTCAGTAGATAGTTATAGCTTGATTACAAATGGTCGCTTCCACTATACTCTATTCTCCGCTTTAACAGACAGTATTACTCTCGTAATACTCTTTGTTACAGTGGGTCTCAGAGTGGGGCGTTACAGATTGGTATCAGAGCCTGGTTTCAGGAATAAGCATAATAAACACAGAACAGATACACTTAGTACAATACATTTTCATTAGATCCGAATTAAATCAAATCCCTTCCTTATGTTATTGATAGATAAGTTAGGAATATGTATAGGAATCCGTTATATTCCGTAGTATTCTTTAATTAATTATCTATCATTGAATCATGTCTAACTCTAGATTCACGAGATGATGAGGTAGACATATCTCATATTCCAGTTGTTCGGGATTTCCCCGATATCTTCGAGCCAGTATCTAGTTTACCACCGAAGCGAGCTATTGAGTTCCGCATCGATCTCATCCCAGGCTCCCACCCAGTTGGGCGTCCTCCCACGAGGATGTCTACTAAGGAGAATGAGGAACCCAGGAAGCAGTTAGTTGAGCTTGAAGCGAAGCAGTTCATTCGGTCCAGTTCTTCGCCATGGGGTGCTGCTGTGGTCTTCGTTAAGAAGCCCGATGGCTCTCTTAGGCTTTGCATTGACTATCGCAAGCTTAATGAGTTGACCATCAGAAATCGTTATCCATTGCCGCGGATAGACGATATGTTTGATCAGTTGAGCGGTGCGAAGGTCTTCTCTCAGCTCGACCTTGCCACCGGATTTCATCAGCTACAAGTCGCCGAAGACATCATTCCTCTTACAGCATTTCACACTCGTTATGGTTCTTTTGAGTGGTTGGTCATGCCGTTCGGCTTGCCGAACGCTCCGGCTTTCTTCGTCGATCTTATGAATCGAGTATTCCGGGAATACATCGATAGATTCATACTGGTTTTCATCGACGATATTCTTGTTTATTCTAGATCCGAGGTAGAGCATGCTCATCATTTGCGGATCGTCTTGGATACTCTTCGTCAGCATCAGCTTAGCGCCAAGCTCTCCAAGTGCCATTTCTGCGAGAGCAGGGTCAAGTTCTTGGGTCATATTGTTTCTTTTGAGGGTATATCTGTTGATCCTGTCAATATTGAAGCTATTCAAAATTGGAAGCAGCCTGAGAACGTTCATGATATTCGCAGCTTCCTTGGTCTGGCGGGTTATTACCGTCGATTTATCAAGGATTTCTCTCGTGTTGCACTTCCCTTCACGACTTTGACTCGCAAGGGGGTTCGCTTTATTTGGTCTGATAAGTGTGAAGTTTCTTTTCAGCGATTGAAGGAACTTCTCACTCATGCTCCTATCCTTGTAGTTCCTGAGAGTAACCGGGATCTTGTTGTTTACACCGACGCTTGTGGTAGCGGCCTCGGTGCTGCGCTTATGTAGAAAGATCGGGTAGTTGCTTACGCTTCTAGGCAGCTACGTCCGAAAGAGGTTCACTGTCCGACTCATGATCTTGAGTTGACAGCTATCGTCTTTGCTTTGAAGACGTGGCGTCACTTTCTATTAGCCAAACGCTTCACTCTTTACACCGATCACAAGTCTCTGAAGTATTTATTCAGTCAGAAGGATCTCAATATGAGGCAGCAGCGATGGCTCGAGTTGCTCGCCTCATATGACTTAGACATTCAGTATACCCCTGGCAAGGGTAATCGTGTGGCTGATGCACTCAGTCGCAAACACTCGGTAGTAGTTTCTATGATGATAGTCGAGTGGGATATTCTTGAGACTCTTTCTATGTGTGATATTCGAAATCGAGCTCCGTCTTCTGATCCTCAGATCTTGTTATTCAGCATGGAAGCTCGACCTATTCTATTGGATCGCATTGCCCATGCACAGTGGCAGGATCTAGACTTGTTGCGATATATTCATCTCCTTGAGTCGGGATCCAGTGATGAGACATTGCTGGATTATTCTATTGATTCTCATCGGTGTCTTCGCAGGAAGAACCGTATTTTGGTACCATCTGATTTATCACTTAGGCATGACATTCTGGACGAGTTTCATCGCACTAAGTACACCATCCATCCCGGCTCGAGCAAGATGTATGCCGATATGTGTCGGGTATATTATTGGGAAGGGTTGAAGAGTGATGTTGCAAGTTATGTAAGCCGTTGCATGACTTGTCAACAAATCAAAGCTAAGCATCAGCGTCCATCTGGTCTTCTTCAGCCGCTAGAGATTCCATTGTGGAAATGGGATCAGATATCCATGGATTTTATTGACGGTCTGCCTCGATTGAGGTCAGGCCATACTTCTATTTGGGTCATCGTCGATCGCTTGACCAAATCAGCTCATTTCATTCCTATTAAGTCCACTCGGACTGCTCCTCAGCTTGCCAAGCTATATGTGAAGGAAGTCGTTCGACTTCATGGTATTCCTAGCTCTATCGTCTATGATCGAGACACTATCTTTACTAGTCACTTCGGGAAGTGCCTACAGTCAACTTTGGGCTCAAAGCTGAATCTCTCGACTGCTTATCATCCTTAGACCGATGGTCAGACGGAGAGGGTGAATCGTGTTTTAGAGAATCTTTTGCGCTGTTGTATTCTGGATTTCGGAGGTAGTTGGGAGGATCACTTACCGCTTGTAGAGTTCTCCTACAACAGCAGCTTTCAGTCTAGTATTGGCATGGCTCCTTTCGAGGCTCTTTACGGAAGGCCATGTCGTTCTCCTGCATGTTGGTTAGAATCTGGCGAGAAGCTCCTTCTTGGTCCAGATTCAGTTCGGGAATCTTCGGAGAAGATTATTCTTATTCGTCAAAGAATGAAAGAGGCGCAGAACCACCAGAAATCCTACGCGGACAACCGTAGGAAGCCTCTTGAGTTCTCTATTGGTGATTCTGTCTTTATTCGGGTCTCTCCCATGAAGGGGGTTGTGCGTTTCAGCTCTACCGGGAAGTTTTCCTCGCTATGTTGGACCATTTCCTATTACGGAACGCATTGGCCCCGTTGCTTATCGTGTGGATCTACCTGCTCACTTCTCTGGAATACACGATGTGTTCCATGTTTCCCAGCTTCGCATGTGTGTCCGTGATCCTGATTCTATCATTGAGCCACATGCTGTGCCTGATTTAGAGATCTTACCTGATTTATCTTTGGAGCAGCAACCTTTTCGTGTGCTTGATTCGGAGGTTAGACGCCTTCGCAACAAAGAGGTTCCACTCGTGAAGATTCAATGGTCACCGAATCCTAAGGACTGCACTTGGGAGACCAGAGAATCTATCGAACGCTCTTATCCTGGCTTTCTCCCATCTTCTTCTGCAGGTGAGAATTCTCTATATTATCTCTATCACTTCTTTTGTGGATTTGACGTTATAGACAACATCTATCTTAAGAAATTGCGGGGACGCAATTTTCTTAAGGGGGGGAGTCTGTAACAACCCGGGATTTGCATTACCAATTAATAAATAAAAGTTAGGTTTTTTATTTATTTTAATGAAGCATAAAAGGATTTGGAATAATAAAATTTATTATTTGAAAAGGCTATTTTAATTAAATGGGAAATATGGGATTTTAAAATGAGGATAAAATATTATTTTTGGAAAGTTAAATATTTGAGGAGAGATTTTAAAATGGGTTTGGATAAGAAAAAATGAGTTTTATAAACATATATGAACACTTAGACTAATTTTTGGAAACATGTAAATAACTCTCTTCTTATTGGGTTACAAAACCTAACCCAATAACCCACCCTAAACCTCCTCTATAAATTATCTCACACTCTCATAACCTCATTCATTCAACCCTAATCAAAACCCTAATCATTTCCTAAAGCTTTCATAACAAAAATGGCCTCTATCTTCATCTCCTTCTAGTTTTAGCTTATGCAAGTCATTCTATGCAAAGGTAATGCAAATACCCACCTCAAATCCATTTTTATATCTTTCTTATTTCTGAAATTGATTTGGTAACACATGTTTTATGTGTTTTTTTGATCTTATAGCCTCCTAATCATCTTTTGCTAACTTGGATTGATGCTATAGTAGTCTTTGTTGCTTTCTAGAGAGGTATATTGCTAAAAACCTCTTCTAATATGTGTTTAATCATCTTTTGATCCCGCTAATCAGTTAGTAACATATGTTTTATTACGTAACATGTGAATCATAGCTCTTTGATCATCTTTGCTTTCATTTTGAGGTGTGCACATAAGGTACTTGTAATATATGCTAGCTAAAATTATAATTAGTTTATTGCTGTTAGTAAATTAGGCATATCTCATTCATCTTAAATCGGAATCAAGATTTTCTTGAAGTTCTGGAAAGCTTATTCTGTACCCTATAACTTTTGTGTTTTGTGCTTTGCCTAGTTTTGAGGTTTGAATGGTCGAAATCATGCTTGTTTGTTGCTGACCTGACAACAAACTACAGGGTTGATAAAATAAAAACCTGAAATTGATTTGGCCACAAGTTACTCGTTTCTGATCCAAATCTAATAATTTTGAATGTTATGGAAAGCTTAGATTTAGAGCTAAAACTTTCATGTTTTGAGTTTCATGAAATTTCGAAGTTAATTTGGTCAAAACTGTGCATTCTTACCACTGTCCCGAGAGCACAACGACAGTGATATAAAATTTAGATCTGAGAATTGTTTTAGTCATAGAATTTTCATCGCTGGTCGGAATTTGACGATCTTGGTCATTCCGGAAAGCTTAGAAACTAAGCTACAACTTTCAATTTATTCATTTTACCAGAATTTGAAGTTTACTATGCCAAAATTGTGGTTTTTCATCTCTGGCCAGTTAGTGCATAGCTATAGGCCTTAGTCTCTTTTCTCCCGTTGTTTTCAGCGTAGAACCCCGACTTTGCGACGCCATCCCGGGCTCGTCCTTTGTCGGATTTCATCGTTTTTGGTCTCGTTAAAAAGATGAGATCGAGATCTTTAACCATGCAAAGTTTGGTTTAGATCTGGGTGCATTAGATACTTCTTTTCTTTTGCCGAAGTAGCACCCAGAAACTGTTTTACAATAGTGATCATTTTCAGTTATCGTCGAACCAACTTTGAAACATCGTCGTTTCTTCGTTTCAAGTCGAAACCGAACGATTCTTGTTGCATATCAAAGTAGGAGTACTTTACTACGCTCCTGCAAATTTTCATCAAGATCTGAGTTCATGTGACCCTTCGACCATGTCGTCGAAGTGGGACCTTTACACTGTTTTGACACAGTAAAGTTTTATGATTTTTGTCCGACTTTGAGACGACGCCATTTCTTCGTTTCAAGTCGGAATTTCCAGATTCTTTTTGCAGTTTGGAGCAGGGATGTCGAAATATATGCCTACCAATTTTCATGCCATTCAGATTCAGTTTGCTGGTCCGAATAATTTTCCGAACTTGGGTTCGCGTCATTTTTGGACTATTTTCCAACACTTAGAATATTTTCAGTGATTTTCTGGTTTTATTGATTTCTTTGAGATTTGTCTCTAGATTTCGTACACGGGTTTTATGAATTATTTTCAAAGGATTTTTCACTCCTAAATGACTTTCGAAATTATTACATAATATTAATTTTAATTATTAAATTAATTACTCCATGATAGGAGAGTTTTCAAAAGCCGTTTTAAAGTGATTTCAAAATCAATTATAAATCCGTTTCGCACCATTATTTTCTATAATAAAAATCTCACACTCACTTTTTTAGCACGTCAAGCGAAGTGGAAAGGTGCTTAAACGGTTAGGAAATCTCCGGCCTATGGAACCGTGTGTATTTTCTTTCCGGTTAATCCCCGACCTATTCGATTGATCGTTTTGACATTTGGGTCTAGTTTACCGATGATACAAGGTGGACTTTTTATTGTTTGGAGTGTGAGCTTGCTATTGGTTAGTAAACCATTTAGTGCGAACGTGGGGTATGGGACTCATTGTTAACACTTTACGGGTTCCTCTCCAAGAAGTTGGTGACACATTAGCCTTTGGGCGGCCAGTACTGGACCTCTGGGTCACCACGCCTCTGGGCAACCGTCTCTGGACACCTGCTCTATGGAGCAGTTTATTTTTTCGGCATGCGCCTTCTGGGAAGGATCTTGCCGTCTCGCGCGTTCCGCATCTGTGCGAGTGATCGATCACAACTCTACAGTACTTGGCAACAACGACTCTGGTCGGTGCACGTGCAATATTGGTATTATTTGATGATTTTTATATCCATTCGAGTACCGCCATTCGGTGTTGGTTCTATGGAACCATACGATGTAAGTGCGATTGCCTTGTGGATTCACAGTGTCTCTGGACACTGCTTTTCAGTGTTGGATTTCATTGACTTTTCAGTATATCCCCATTGCTCTTTGGAGCATCGATCTTTGTTTGGGCATTGATTACAGACTCTGGTCACTCTTGGGATTATTGCCTATGGGCATCTTTATATAGCTTTGGCTACGCCGATGATATGAGGCAATTTTATTTATTCTACACTGGTGTTGATTTCTCTTTGGAGATTTTTATTGTTTATTGATGATTAGGGATCGTCATTATATTCATGTGGTTCATAATATACTTCTCTTTGGATAAGTACTATTTTATTTATGTACCGCATTATTATATATCTCAGTTATTACTGATTGTTTAGCTATCCTGACCCGAGTGTTTTCGCTCGGGTCAGACCGAGTTGTTTCAGGTTAGGTCTCTGGACTTAGCTTCTGTGCTTCCGCTTGGACATTATCTGCTATGCTGATAGATAGCGCTTTTATTTGTCCACTATTCCGCTACTCTGTTATTATTCAGACTTTGATATGTACCTATTTTTGACTCACATGTGTGAGAAGTGGCTTTGTACCCACTTATAGTATTTGGATCTGTATTGACGATGTATTTTTTCTGGGATTTTATATCTGTTATGTGATTCTGTTCTGTGATGTTTTATCATTTATTATTATGCTTGTTTCTGATAGGTCTTTAGCCATTGTAATTTCGTTATAAATATTTATTGAATATGTCGAACCACTTGAGAAAAAAATATAGATACCATCCTTTCGACATATTCAGTAGATAGTTATAGCTTGATTACAAATGGTCGCTTCCACTATACTCTATTCTCCGCTTTAACAGACAGTATTACTCTCGTAATACTCTTTGTTACAGTGGGTCTCAGAGTGGGGCGTTACACAAAACAATATATATAAAATAATGATTATATAAACATTAATCTAATGTTAAACCTAAAGAACACCTTTCACCAAAGCTCAAACCTCACACCCTGAAACGAAGAAGTTAACTCCTTGAATCGAATTCCAATCTCGAAGTTGCTAGCTCCCAAATTTCCCTTTCACCGATGATTATTTGATACTAACTTTTATTTAACTGATTGAGTTCCGTGGAGAGGGAAGGGACATCTGGCAATAGAGGATGATGGATGCAACGAAGGATCAAAATAAAATTAGGAATATGATGTTTATATATAGGAGAGAGTAGAGACCAAAAGTAGGATCAATATCCTTATTTTCTCTTACCCATTCTCTTATTTTTAAACACTCAATGCTTACCCTAGAAGCTATCAAAATGGTTAGCCTCTATGTCCCCATCATAGCCATAAATATCTTGCTCCTTATGGGCATCAAATCCATTTCAAGTCTGAACAATATTTATTTCATTTAAATCTAATTTAAACGCGTATCGATATCGTATACCAATTAATATATTTATATATATTGTAAACATACTATTTAATATTGCTCAATACATCAAATAAACTATTATAATTAATATTTTATAAATGTTAATTAATTTTATTAATTTATAACAATTACAAATTTATTAAATCGGATGAAAATATTCAACATTTCGATTGTGTGAGTCTTAAGTGCAAATTTTATCAACTATTAACATCGAACAATTCAAATATTAACGTTCACACGTCACTTAGCAAATAGTGTGACATTATGCCATGTTAATCTCTTATTTAACATCGGTAAAATCCAATTTTATTCTATTAACTGTTACCCAATAGTAACAATTATTTGTACCAATTTTCTTCGTCAAAACTATATCACTTTGGACTTATGAAATTTTGTAATGGTCAAAATTCCAACATCGTCCACATTCAACTCTATAGTCCAAATACAAAGTCTTTGGCTCAATAACAACAATTGTTTATAACCATACTACTCTTGCAAGAGACTTTGACTTTGAATTGACTTCCGTTGATCGTGATACTAACCTTATATAACTGAAGAGAAGAATTCTCTCTTGAATAATGTTTCACTTCTAATGCTTTCACTTGATGCAATTATAGTCGTTCGGTGGACACCGCACCATGACTTAATTATAATCAAAGCAGAGCTTCCACATTAAAGATCAATAGTGGCATAAAGTTAAGAGAATTGTGTAATTTTGTCACATTGATATTTTTGGTTTGACCTTAGTTATATTAACTAACAGAAAACTATCGAGTGAGTCATCCTATAGTTATCTAATAACTATCAATATGTAACCTCTTAGTGCCTCCAATAGCCATCAGTAATACATCGTCCAATAGTTTGAGAGCATTACGTTCTCTAGTCTCAAAGGATGTATCGACATCCAGTCTCAATACATCTTGACTAGGAATATATACAACAATATGTTTATTTTATTGTGATAAATCACTCATGATTACAACACATTGCAACTACTATCACAAAACATACCATTTATGGATTTTCTATTAAATATATATTCAATTAAAATAATTAACTAATATAACATATTATATCTTGTATATAATAGAAAGAAAAAACTTTTTATTCCGAACAAGATTGGTTATCAATTTAGGTATATGTAACAATTACATAATTGCCCCTAAGGCATACCTTTAACTCTATCAGTTTAATTCTCTATATTTGATTTAAATTATATCATTTATAATCAATACAGAAGGATTTTGGATGTCCCGAAATGATATACATAGATATCCTATTAAAATATTTAGTATGGAGTATGTAAGATTAATTTTATGCGTTGATGATAAGTAATATCGTACATGTTGTATTATTTGCAATATCACATTTCGTTTATGTATTTGATACATAAACATATTATAAACCCAAATTAAGATCACTAAATGGTAGTTTAGAGCATTCTAAAGTATTTACGAAATACTAGAGAATTGTCTACATCATAAGGTAATTATCTAGTCTCATTTTGATTATATGTTACGTTATGTTAGTATATATCTTATATATGTAATTTGATTATATATGTTCATTTAGTTCAAATTCCATATCATACACAACGAATTTATTGTAACATCCCGTATCTGGAGGCCAAAAGCTAAGCGCTATAAATGCTGTAGTCATCCATAGTATTAACTTCTGGTGACAAAAGCACTTGAATATGAACAAAATCACAGATTTCAAAAACAACATTTTACTGATTATATTTCAAAACTAATTCATATCCAAATTACATAATCCCATATTGTTTCCCAAGTAAAGATTAATTATAATCATTACAAAAATACGCCAAGAGCGACATATGACGATGCCCTCTAGGTTGATCAAAGCAATAGTCATATCTGACTTAATATATAGCAGAAATAAACAAAACAATTTGTAACTCCTAATTAGCTATCCGTCAACCACCTGCTCGTCTATGGAAGCTTTAGTCCCCAATGACTAAAACCTTAACCCTCATCCTATTCAAATAAATTTTGAGCACCCAAGAGTTTAAGAGGAAATAAAAACTTCGAGTCAGACATAAAGCCTAGTGTGAATAATTCTGTTACATCTTGGTTTACTAATATTAAGTGAGACCACACCGCTAAAGGGAACGGGTTTCCCCTCACTAATATCCTCTTTAAACATATATTTTGCATATCCTTTCCTACAACCAAACTAGTTAATCAAACGGATTATATCAAAATAGCAATATCCTTTATGCTAATAGATGGACTATCTATCCTTAAAACAGGTAATAAGTAGACAATCCGTCCATAACATAATAGCAAGGTCCGTTATGTTAACAAATGGACTATCTGTCCATAAACTGGGCTGACTGCCTGCAAACTGGACTAATTGTTCAGATCAAAATGGACTAATTGTCCGGATCAAAATGGACTAATTGTCCGAATCATTTTCTTAGGGTTAACTACCCTTTATATTTTTCCTAGAAAACCTTTTCAAAATGATTTAACCTTTTAAATCATACTTATAAAGGAAAATATACTCTTAGCTTTGCTCTAAGCTATTTTGCCATGATATATATACTTTACTCAAAATAATGTTGATGAATTTTAATAAGGATTAGCTATCCTTCCAAAATAAGTTAAAACCCTTTTTAACTTGAAAATACTTAGGCTATATTGCCTATTTAATACATTCGAAACGTTTGTTTAAAACCTTTAAACAACCCTTTCGATACCATTGAAGGTAACCCCTTCGTAACAATTGAAAGTGACCCTTTCGAAACCATTAAAAGTCTTTCGAACACATTGGAAAAACCTTTCCTTTCTTTTCTCCGAAAGCTTTAAAATATCAAACATCCTCCTTTAAAACCTTTTAAATATCGCCTTTCATGTTAAACTCTTTCCTATTTTACCCTTCCCTTATTTCATGTTAAACTCTTCTTTTAATTCATTGTTTAAGTGGCACGGCTACACCTTAATTAAAATCAAATCTCAATCCCCTTATCAACACATTATTTTATTTTATTTAGCTAATTAAATATTCTAATTAATGTTACCAAAAACTTGGGGTGTTACAGACTTCCCTCCTTAAAGAATTTGGTCATCGAAATTACGGTAAGGTACACAACAAAATAAACAAGAAGGTAAAACATACCATCACATAAGTCAAGATAAGTATCTCTAATCCTGCCCTTAATCTCCCAAGTATAGTCTCTTCCAACGTCGCTCCACTGGACTTTGACTAATCTGACCATCTTGGTTCTAAGCCTCTTCTCAACTCTCGCAACAATATGAATAGGCTTCCTCACTCTGTGCAGTTAAAGCGCTCGACAGATTCAAAGCGGTGGAGGTGCAAAAAGTCATAGCGGGGATACAACGAGGATATAGCGGGATATAGCGGATGGCTCTAAAATAGCATATAAAACTCGTACTTAATGTTTTTACAAATATATAAATGGTAATTAAATGAAAAATTATCATTAAATTGAATTATAATTAATACATAAATAATTTTAAATAAAAGCATGTGCGAATATAATTTAAATAAACGTAAAACTGTTATATAACATAATTGAATTTAGTAGAATATTAGAGTATTTTCATTTCTGAAAATATATTAAAAATTAAATCAAAAAATTAGTTTCATAATTTTTATAATGTATAAATGCATTTTTTCAATTCATTTTATTAAAGAAGATATAGCGGAACTAGCAGAATATAGCGGGAATAACGGGATATATCGGAAATAGCGGGGCTTAAAGCGGAAAGGCTATATTTTGGGGCTATATGAAAATATCGTAGCGGTGGAAATCCGCTATGAGATATAGCGGGGTTATAGCGGGGTAATAGCGGGGCATTAACTACACAGTCCTCACTATAGTCAAATATGGTTCTACCACTAAATCATCTAGCACAGTCGGTGCAATAATAGTCTTTGGGTCTCTAACACACTTTTTGAGATGAGAAACGTGAAAAACATCGTGGAATCCTGCTAAATTACTCCGTAACTCAACTCTATATGCAAGTTTCCCAATCCTCTCAACAATAGGAAAAGGTCTAACGAATCTCGGTGCTAACTTTCCTGATTTCCAAAATCTAATCACACCCTTCATCGGTGATACTTTGACCAAAACCTGATCTCCAACTGAGAACTCTAGATCTTTCTGTTTCTTAATCTGCATAACTCTTCTGCCTAGACTGAGCCTCCTTCATTCTAGCCCGAATGACCTCAATCTTTTCTGCAGCTTCTCTGACCAAATATTGACTAAGAACCAACCTATCCCCGATCTCTAACTAACATATGGGAGATTTGCATGGCCTTCCATATAAAGCTTCAAACGGTGCCATCCCAATACTAGTCTGATAACCGTTGTTATACGAAAACTCGACTAAATGCGTATGGTCTTCCCATGATCCCCGGAAATCTAATACACAAGCTCTTAACAAATCTTCCAAGATTTTGTTAACTCTTTCCATTTGCCCATCTATCTGTGGATGGTAAGCGATACTCATCTTGAGCTTGGTTCCCAAAACTTCCTGTAGACTCTTCCAGAACTCGCTAGTGTATAAGGAATCTCTATCACTAACTATACCACTAGGAATCCATGCAGTCTAACAACATTTTTCATAAACAAATTTGCTAATACAGGTGCCGTTCTGGTTGACTTAACTGGAATTAAATGGGCACTCTTGGTCAATCTGTCCACTATGACCCATATACTCTCATTTCCTCTATTCGACCTTGGCAACGCGTCAATAAAATCCATGGAAATAGAATCCCACTTCCATACTAGAATATTTAATGGCTGAAGCAACCCACTTGGCTTTTGGTGTTCGGCCTTTGCCTGATGGAAATTCTAGCACTGCTTTACACACAAACCAATATCCCGCTTCATACCTTCCCAGAAGAAACTCCTCTTCATATTCTGATACATCTTAGTACCTCCTGGATGAATAGAGAATTTTTAATGATGGCATTCCTCCAAGACTTCCTTCCTTATGTTTCCTACACTTGAAACACATAATCTTCCTTTCTTTCTCAACCTCCCATTCTGGTCAAGACTAAAATCTCTCAAGTCATCGCTCTCATTTCCATTCCTTAACTTCCTGATCCGTTCAGCTAATACCAGATCTTCCTTCTGTTTCGAAGCAATCCTCTCAATCATCACTGGTCGAATTTCTAAACAAGATAACACTACATTTCTCCGCTAGACCCAGCCTCAGATATCCACTGCACTCTGCAATCTGCTAATGCTTCCAAACCTTTCCACTCATTTATCATTGCCAACACTGCATTCTGATGTTTCCTGCTAAGAGCATCTGCAACCTTGTTGCCTTTCCCCGATGTGTACTCAATCCCAAAATCATAAGCGACTATAAAATCTAACCACCTCTGCTGTCTCATGTTCAGCTCCTTCTGAGAGAACAAATACATCAGCGACTTATGATCTGTCTATAACTCAAACCTTTTTCCCAAAAGGTAATATCTCCATACCTTCAATGCAAAAACCATTGTAGCCAATTCCAAATCATGCGTCGGATATCTGACCTCATGCAGTCTAAGCTGCCTAGAAGCATAGGCAATCACTTTACCTCTCTGCATAAGTACTGCTCCTAATTCTGTTCCACACGCATCATTATAAACCACCAAATCCTAATTCCCTTATGAAACAACCAATACAGCCACATGGGTCAATAAATGTTTCAAACTCTGGAATGCTTCCTCACACTTATCGATCCACACAAACTTCACATCCTTTCTTGTTAGCTTGGCCATCGGTGATGCTATCTACGAAAAATCCTTAATGATCCTCCGATATTAACCAGCCAACCAAGGATACTCTTTATCTCTGTCACTGTCTTGGGTCTCTTCCAATTATTCACCGCTTCAATCTTAGTTGGGTCCACTGACAACCCTTCCTCTGAGACTACATGACCAAGAAACTTCACTTCCTTCTTCTAGAAATGACACTTTGAAAACGTTGCCTTCAGTTGATGCTGCCTCAAAATCTCAAGCACACTCTAAGATGAACTTCATGCTCTCTTTCATCCTTAAAGTATATCAACATATCATCTATGAAAACTAATACGAACCTATCCAAGTGCTCTCAGAAAACCCGGTTCATTAGATCCACAAAGAAAGCTGGTGCATTAGTCAGTCCAAATGGCATAACTAACCGCTCGTACGACCCATATTTGGTCCTAAACACCATCAAATGTATACTATTCTCTCCTACCCTCAGCTGATGGAAACCTGTCATTAAATCCAACCGCGGGAATACCTTGGCTCCACTCAACTAGTCGAACAAATCTTAAATCCTCAGCAATGGATATCGATTCTTTATTGTCCTCTCATTCAACTTACGATAATTGATACATAGCCTTTACGATCCATCCGGCTTCTTAGCAAACACTACGGCTGCTCCCCAAGGCGAACTACTTGGTCTGATAAAACACTTGCCTTCTAAATCCACCAACTACACCTTCAACTCCCTCACCTCGGAAGGGGTCATCTTGCTTGGCGGCCTACTCACTGGTTCTGCTCCCAGAACCAAATCTATCCAAAACTCAATGGCTCATTTCGGTGGCAATACTTTTATAGGCTCAAACACATCTGTGAATTCCCTAACCATAAAAACTCAACTCACCTTTCGATTCCATAACACCCAACAAAGCATTCACCTCACCGCTAGAACCTTCTATGGCATAAAGGATCCGATCACTACAATCTGAGTGTCTAAGCGATATTTTCTTATCTTGGCAAAATATCCTAGTATCGAACTGACTTAACCAATCCATCCGAAGAATAATCTCGAACCCCACAAAATCAAGCAGATGCAAACTGCAAATAAAAGTATAACCTAATAGGTCAAACTCTAACTGGTCACATCTCAACCCTAGAGTTGCATACCCTCATATTGGATTCGCAACCCGTAAGGAAATAACTAAATATGCGGGTTCTAGGTTAAGCTTATCTAGCAAACATCTAGATATAAAAGAATGTGATGTACCAATATCAAATAGAATGCTAATAGACATACCATGAATCCGAAGCGTACCTCCCAAAACTACCTTTCCTTTCTCCTGAGCTGTAGGCTTTGAAGCAGTAGGCTCCAATGCATACACCTTGCCCTTTCCATCCTTAGCAGGCTCCTTGCATTGGCACTTATAATGGCCAACTGGTCATAGTTGAAGCACCTGACATTCTTCTTTCCAGCTACCTCCTTTGCCATTCCAACACGACACTCATTAGCAAAGTGCCCCTTCTTGTCTCACTTGAAGCAAACAATCTTAGACTTCCCTTTCTTAGCTACTCCACCCTTCCGAGCCCCTTTTTAAAGAAAGAACTTCCTCTTCCGATTCTGCCCGACGTGGAATTCTTTAGCCTTACTCTTCTCTAGGGAATCAAGCAACTCCTTATGCCTTAAGGCCATCTCCACTACAAAATCAAAAGGATCCCTAATATGAGGTAATGCGGCACTGGCTAACTCAGGCTTCAGCTCCCTGATAAACTTCTCATTCCTCTTCATTACAGTATCCACTAAAGCATACCCATATCTGGCTAACTCCTCGAACCTTTTGGCATAATCCAGAATAGACATCTCTCCCTGCTCTAATTTAGCAAACTTTCTGATCAGAGATGACTGTGCCATCGCTGACATGAATCTCTCCTGGAACCTTCCCTTGAAATCTTCCTAAGTCATAGTCTCCTCATCCACTACCACAGTTAAACTATTCCACTCGAACAAAGCTGCTCCCTGAAGCTGTATAGATGCTAACCTCCTCTTCTGCTCATCATTGAGCCCCAAATCTGCAAATATCATCTCACAATGCAGCAACCAGTTCTCTACCTCAATGGCATCTTCCGTTCCAACAAACGGCTTCCCACCAAGCTTGGTGTAATCTTCACTCAGCTTAGCATAATGGTTAACTACCGGAACTTCCAGAACCCCTGCTCCTACAGCATTTCCTCCTAACACTCCAACTGCAACTCCCGCCTGCACCATATTCCTGAAAAATGATACATAGCTTCCATTCCAAATTGCAGAACTTCAGCACCCACATTCTCTACTTGTGCCTGACCTTGACCTCTTCTCACATTAGGCCTGGCATTCCCATCAGTGCCCTCCCCTCCTGGGTTAACTCTACCTTTTCTACCTTCCATATCTGTATTCAAATCTTATGAGATACATAAAAATACCCTAACAAAGATAGGAGACCAGAGATAAAGCATATACTTATATATAGCAAATACAAGTACGTTACTATAGTGTTATCCCACCCTCAGTCTTACTCTAATACTTTAGGATTATGTTTTTTAAAACCCATCTTTAGTTAAAGTTTTTCATAAACCTATGCTCTGATACCAAGTTGTAACATCCCGAATCTAAAGGCCAAAAGCTAAGCGCTACAGATGCTGCAGTCATCCATAGTATTAACTTTTGGTGACAAAACACGTTAATGGTAATGGTATCTATAATATCAGAAGCACTTGAACATGAAAAAAATCACAGATTTTAAAAACAACATTATATTGATTACATTTCAAAACAAATTCATATCCAAATTACATAATCCCATATTGTTTCCCAGGTAAAGATTAATTATAATCATTATAAAAATATGCCAAGAGCGACATATGACGATGCCCCCTTGGTTGGTCAAAGCAAGTCATATCTGACTTAATACACAGTGGAAATAAACAAAACAAGCTGTAACTCCTAATTAGCTATCCGTCAGCCACTTGCTTGTTTGTGGAAGCTTTATTCGCCAAAATGACCAAAACTTGAAAACCTTAACCTTCAGCCTGCTCAAATAAATTTTGAGCGCCCGAGAGTTTAAGGCGAAACAAAAACTTTGAGTCAGACATAAAGCCTGGTGTGAATAATTCTATTACATCTCGGTTTACTGATATTAAGTGAGACCACGCCGCTTAGTGGAACGGGTTTCCCCTCACTAATATCCTCTTTAAAACATATATTTTGCATATCCTTTCCTGCAACCAAATTGGTTAATTAAACTGATTATACCAAAATAGCAATATCCTTTATGCTAATAGATGGACTATCTATCTATAAAACAGGTAATAAGTAGATTATCTGTCCACAACATAATAACAAGGTTCGTTAAGCTAACAAATGGACTATCTGTCCATAAACTGGGCTGACTAGCCGCAAACTAGATTAACTGTCCGGATCAAAATGGACTAACTGTCCGAATCATTTTCTTAGGGTTAACTACCCTTTATCCTTTTCTTTAAAACCTTTTCAAAATGATTTAACCTTTTAAATCATACTTATACAAGGAAAATATACACTTAGCTTTACTATAAGCTATTTTGCAATGATATATATACTTTACTCAAAATAATGTTGATGAATTTTAATAAGGATTAGCTATCTTTCCAAAACAAGTTAAAACCCGTTTTAACTTGAAAATACTTAGGCTATATTGCCTATTTAATACATTTGAAACCTTTGTTTAAAACCTTTAAACGACCCTTTCGAAACGCTTGAAGGTAACCCCTTCGAAACCATTGAAAGTGACCCTTTCAAAACCATTAAAAACTTTTCGAACACATTAGAAAAACCTTTCCTTTCTTTTCTACAAAAGCTTCAAAATATCAAACATCCTCCTTTAAAACCTTTTAAATATTTCATTTCAAAACATAAGAAAACCTTCCTTTCAACCCTTTCGAAACCATGGGGGACCACCCTTTTTAAAACCATTCACTAAAACCTTTCAAACCAGTCAAAACTCAATTCTTTCGAAAGCACTTTGGGTTCAATTTAAATCATGTGGAAACCTTTCGAAACCATTCAGAAATTTACCCCTTCGAAACCTTTGAAAAACATCTCGGTCGAAACCATTTGGATTTTGCCTATAAGCAGAGCAAAAGGATCAGAAACCTAACAAACTCGAAAGCATCTGTTTAGAAACCATTTAAAACTATCTCTTTCAAAACCCTTTGGGTTTTACTTTACTTATACAAAATGGGTCTTAAAAACATCTAAGTCGAAAGCATTTGTTTCAAAACCATTTCCTAAGTAATGAAGTGATGGTTTTGAAACCATCCCTTCGAAAGCATTGGAGAAGTGGCCAAAATTTTAGAACCCTTTCGAAACCATCTAAGTCGAAAGGTGTGAAGCGATAGTAAAAAGGCTTCGACTTAGTCGAAAGCAATCATTTAAAACAAAAGAGCAACCCAATAGAAACCATACCTTTTAAAACCATTTGACCTAGTTAAAAGCTAACCAAGTCGAAAGCTAACCAAGTCGAAAGCGTCTTAGTCAAAAGCAAGCAGGCGCATTTTCCTTTAAAAATCAAAGCAAAGCTCCAATTCCTTCAGAACCCCAGGTTTCGACTCCTTACATTCCGCCTACATCCAATTCACTACGTACCAGTTCCCTGATACCATGTGCATTGGTTTCGACCGTGTCGGAAGCAAAGATGAAGAGGCAGAACCTGGTGCCGAAAGCATCGAAACAGGGAAAAATATGTAGCAAATAGTTCTTTTCACTTAACCTACTTTACATGTCTAATTTTGATTGGTTGCCTCTTTCTTTACCAATAAAAAGTACTGCAATTTTCAAAAGTGCTGCCGACGTTCCAGATTTAACAATTTAAATTAATTTTACAAAAAGCTCCTTCTCCTCTCTTAATTATATAAAACATTTAAGTCTCATACCTTAAATAATTTTATATAACCATTAAAACAGTTAGGAAAATTCTACAAAAATTCTAGAAAATCTCTTTTAATATGTTTTTCAACATATAAAAATTTCAAACCCAAATGTTTTTATTATTTAATTGAAAATATTTATTAACCCAAATTAAAAATTTCTTTACTAGAAAATTCATATAAATTCCACATAGTTTCAGAAAATTCTAAAAATTAAAACCCATCTCTAAAATATAATTTATGATCTTCTTAAAAATTAGCAAGGCATTTGGATGTCATTTAATAGGGTTTTCACCTTAAAACATATAATAAATTCAATATAAATAACCATAATTCATCAACAAGTATATATATTCATTCTCTCACTCAAAAACATGGCAAATCATTGCAAAGTATTTGGAATTTATCTTAAAATTGAAAACATAATCAAAAAATGAGATGTAAATATTATTCACCTTAGCTTTAGAGATTATAGAGATTGAGATGTAAATGGATTTGATTTGAATTAGCTTCTTCCTTAGCTTTCTTCCTCTTACTCTTGTTAATGGTGGTCGGCCTTGAGTTATAAAAATTTTCAAATGAAAATGAACGTGTATGGATGCACGGCCTGAGGGAATAGATATAGGAATGGCCTCTTTCCTATTTTAACCCTCCCCTATTTCATGTTAAACTCTTCTTTTAATTCACTGTTTAAGTGGCACAGCTACACCTTAATTAAAATCAAATCTCAATCCCCTAATCAACACATTATTTTATTTTATATAGCTAATTAAATATTTTAATAATATTATCAAAAACCTGGGGTGTTACGTTTATATATGCCTATCTATTGTTTTTTTTGTTTTTTAAATTAACGCTAACGATAATTTTTTTAGATTTAAAACTAATTATAGTTAGTTAAAATAACTTTATAACACTTGTACAAATATAAGCAAACTACATATATTAGTTACTTGAAATCCTTTTATGAAATTGAAACAAGTTTCATGTATATATGTTATTTTCAAAATATAGAATGCATTTGGTTGTTACTTAAATATGTTTATGTATATTATTTCAAATTAAAATTTATATGTTAATTTTTGTATAAAATTTGAAATCTAATTTTGGACTCTTCCTATTAGAGCTAGTTTTCAAATTGTTCATTTTAGATTTTAAAACATATAATGTAATAATTCTTACATATATATGTTATTTTATATTCAAAATATAGTTTGTTATTATGTTTGTGTGTGTGTAGTTTCAATTCAAAATTTTAAAGGACTTTTGTTTAAAATCATAAATCTAATAATTAAATCCTTCATAAATCAAAACTAGATTTCAAAATGATAATTTTAAATTTCAAACATAAAAAACTCGTCATAATTAATTTTTATACGTATAAAGGTTAAATGTTCAAATGTTTGTTTGAAATGACATTGAATCAATGTGTAAATGAAGGAAAAAAGTCTTCCACATTTTCCTCTTCTTAAAGCCCACTTAAACTCATTAGCTGAAAAAATATAAATATAAGCAAACTATTGTCAATTTTAAAAATACTTTATAGCATATTATAGTTAAATATAAGTAAACTATGTGTATATACGTATTATTATTTTATATGTTTTTAAAATAAGACTATAGACAACAACGGCATATATAAAGAATGAATGTGCAAGTTGCGGTGTAAATCCAAACACATATGAGCATATTTGATATGCTCATTTAATGTATTTAATTAAAATTAAATTAATACTATTAAAAAAAACTCCAAATAAAATAAGATTTTATTTAAACTATATTAGATTGAATATAATAAACCCTTTAGATTCCTATCTATTTCACCTTCTTCTAACTGAGTCGATTCCTCAGGATCATGATAAAGTAAACTTTAATTTTTAACTAATTTATAATAATGTGTACATATTCATACATGCTCCTAAGTTTAATTCAGTCATAGATTAAAATAAAAGAATATGTTGGAAATTATATATAATTTTTAATAGTTAAATTACAGAGTTAAAATATTAAAATATATTATATATGTCGTGCAATATACCATAAGGAACAAGGTGAATAGCATATCTAAAAACTTCATAGATAATCAGATATATAAAATGTGGAAAGGTAAATGCAAAAATACAGAATATCAAGCTTCGACCACTAACTCATTATTTTATGTTACTGCCCTTAAAGTACTTCCAGAATTAAATATTCAACCACATACAACATCTGTAACTTGTAATCTCTGCTAATATAAATATGTTAATAATATGACTGGTAACCCTACCTCGACTTTATTCCTAAGTCAAGAATTCCCGAACTACAAATCATGTAGCTTAACCCTTGAACAAAATTCTAGAGCTCAAAGTTTAAAATAAATAAAAGAAAAATAAATATAAAAATATGCCTGTAATGACTCAAATGATTTCTAATGCAATTTTATAATTCTAGAGGACTTAAAGGAAAAACAATCCTTTTTCTTTAGTAACTCAATTCTGCTTTTCTTTCTTCTCTCTGAAATTAAATTGTTGCTCCTAGGAGCATCTCCAGTAGAGTCGTTTTCAATGAAAATGTGTAATGAATGGGGCTTTTCGACCCTCTAAAATTGACACTAATACGTCTACTATACTTCGTGTCAAATATTCAAGTGCCAACAAATCGATTGTTAGGAAAAAGAAAGGAGATAGAAAATAGAAGAAACAAAAGCAATTATAGAATCTCATAGCGCAACGGAATAACCTATATTAATCGACATAATACATTACAAAGTCATTTCAAAAATGATACATCATAGTCATACTAATACAATTCTACCCTTGAACAGTTATAACAGCATGTCCGTACCTAATTGATATAAGATACATATAATACAGCGGAAACAAGATAATAACTAGTTATCGATGAAGTCTCTTGCTCCAAGCTCCTCCAAAATACATCCGCGAGAAAACCAGAACTACTTGGCTGCCCATAAAAATTTGAACACCCAAGAGTTTAGCAAAAGAAAATAAAACTCTGGGTCAGCCATGGGTCTGGTGTGAGTAAACTTAAACAACAGAATTATTATGCCTAAAACACTTTTAAAATCAAAGTTATCTCGTAAGACCACGCCGCACATAAACACGGACGGGTTTTTATCTTACGATAACCAAAACACTTTATTTTATAGAAAATCCAGTAATATTATGATAATGTCTAGGGTTTTCAAAGTAAATATAGAACATAGCCGAAATGCTTGCATCTCACATTGCAACATATTTGGGTACAACTAAAAATGTACGTTACTTATTAGGGAATGGATTCTATACAATGACTGGACTACTGGGGTACTGCCCGTCACAGTGCATCTCAAGATAAACACACTGAGAACCTCGCTTGGATTCCCTACCAACACAAGACTAGCCTACCCCTTGCTCGATAGTACCGAATATATCACCACCACAGTTGGGATCAGCAACCATACCGAAGCATACAAAAATGAGTCAAATATCGATTTTAGATTTGGTGATGACATAGCCTAATGGGTGCGACCCACATGGCCATGCTACATCTCCCATGTTTTAGTTATTCCCAGTTAGTGAGGCTTGAGGCTACGATTACCTTTTTATATAGCAACCATCATGGAATGCTAACACTGTCCTCCAAGAAGCAATGCAGTGCGAGCATTCATCCATACAAGTTCGTTCTGGGTCTAAACGAAACCGAAGGCACTACGTCCACTACATTCATTTTGGAATCACTCTTAAGATTAGTAGCAAATAGCCCTTGCACTCAAAACTCCATCTTCGATTCCATACTCTTCAAGATGTCTTAAGTTCGAAATGCTTGAGTTGGATCGAAGTGGTTTTTCGACAACATATCGGATCCAGGTCTCTTCGAAACAACTTTTGATAATTTCCAGTAAACTCAACCATGGTTCTTTAGGAAATAAATAGATAAAGATAAGAGCAGAGTTCACCTCCTAACTGTTATTAGACGGATTTCCTTATCATATATCCTAGAAGAACGAAACGAGATTTATACGCACGGTACAACATCATTGGGGATGACTGTGCCATATAACTCACGTATTTCTCCTAGATATTTCCAAAGTTACTCTTTTGATCCAGGTTTTGATAGTCGGTTATCTCGCTATCAAATAAACAATAATTCAACATTGATTTGATTCCATATGGGATTCACTAAGCCTTTATTAATTAATCTTTAATTAATAAAATCACTTTATAAAACTTGATCAAAAGATCTTTACACAACACTATTTCCAAAACCCTTACTTTCCTATTATACTTGGGAAATATTTATACTTATCTTAGAGGTATAAGTATATTATCAAAACATTTGGAAAATTTTCTCTTTTCAAATTCCTTTTGAAAAATATTATTTATATATAGCCCAATCTACTTATCCTTTATAACAATTTCCTATTGAAAAGCTCACTTCATGATTCAAATAACTTATAAATTTCCAAAGTCAATTTATAAAAACACTTTTATAAGTCTACAAATCAATTTACAAAACCTCTTTACAAACCCCTAAAATCATTTATAAAACATTTCCTCATTTAAAACTCCTTTAATAAATCATCTTTAAGAAAACTCCTTTACAAAATATCTTTTGCAACTCATCCTTTTAAATCACTTCAAATTAATCTTTTTACTTAGCAAAACTCATTTTTATAAAGAAGTTATTATTTGTAAATACCTTTATACAGTTGTTATCCCGCCTTTTGGCAAGGTCGTGACACCAAGGGATTGGCTAGTAACCAATGACTGTTCGTCTTAGAGATTGGTTATACGCAGGTTCACTAAGGATATCGACGAATTTTGTCCGAGTCCAGATCGAGCTAAATTGATATGTCACGACAAGCGAAGCTATGGAAGTCAACGTTCCAAATTTCAAGTCAATCCGAGTTCATATGCTCAAGTTACGATCGATGCAAAATGAAGGGAACATCTCAGTTTTCGTATCCATAGCTACGCCTCTATTCAAATCCATCACTTTCGTATCGATCAGAGCGACAGCGACTTCACATTCGACTTAGAGCCTCAGTTCGAATCGATCGGGTTCGACTCCATCAACTAGCCGTTGTTCAAATCGATCGTACTCGACTCCATCAAAGAGCCTCTGTTCGACCGAGTTCGTATCCATCTCCAAGGTCTACTTCGTATCGATCAACTTCGCATCCATCAAGGAATAGCGCACTTCGTATCGATCAGCCAGTGTCGACTTCACATCCATCACCTGAAGAGCCTTGTTCGAATCCATCAGGCTTCTGTAGTTCACATCCCTCAATTGACCTTAGTTCGTATCCATAGAACAACCATTACTTCGTATCCATCATAGAGCCTTTGTTCGAATCCATCTAGGTGGAGTGCATTTATTGATACGAACTAGGCCCCGCAATCGATACGAACAAAACATAAAGATTGATACGAACAGAGAAGCCCCCATCGATGCGAAGTGTTCATCTTTTATCGATACAAACAAGGTAGAACCATCGATACGAATAAGCGAAGTTCGAAGATAATTCATTCAACTCGACATCGAAAGCGGAGTGGTCTAGAGATTCGAGCGCCACGTCACCTCACAGTCACGCGCAGCTATCGATTCGAATGAGAGCGAGTCGAAATGATCGAGTCGAACAATATGAACTACAGAAAGTCCCAATTTTGTATCGATCATATCTCGAGATCCACAAGTCCAAATGCTATGAAATTTTCACAGAAGCTTACGTGCATGCTAAGGAATGTCCATGCCAAATTTCGACTCCATCGAACACAATCTTGATCGATACGAAATCCGTTCGTATCGATCATGGATCGGGCCGAAACTTCGCGGGCTTGGGCGCGCGGGCCTAGCCACGTGCCAGAGGGTGTCTCCCAAGATCTGAGCGAAATATCAGCCTCCTTCACTTATAAATAGAGCCCCAAGGAATGCAGAAAAGAGGCTTCTTCTTCTTTGAACGCTGCAACGCCCAGACTCTGCCGGATCCAGATCTAAACTCCATAGCTGCCGACAATAACGAAATTCACTGCTGTAAATCATCATTATCTGCTGTAATTCGTTGAATTCACTTGTAATCATCAAAGAAACATCAATAAAGCAACCAACTTCATAGTGGACGTAGGCAACACGCCGAACCACTCTAACTTCTTGTGTCTCTGTGCATTTTAATTACATTCATATCTGTTTTTTGGAGTTTTTCATAGATAATCCTCTTTTTCCATATAATTTCTTCACTTTATCTCTTCAAAAACTTCCGAAGAGTGTTGTGCCCAATTTGGTACAAACACTTTGGTGCTTTCACTAAGAAAAACCTAAATTTTCTCCTGCTCCTTGGATCTCCTATCGATACCGGATTGCATAAATCCAAGAAGAAGATCCAGATCTTAAACTTTTAAGCCCTTCCATTCTATTCAGATCTGCATCAGATCTAGGAAAGGACTTTCATCGATTCACCATGGTAAGTACACGGACTACCTCTACAGCTGCTGATCAGGGAGGACGGGACAGGCAGAATCCCACGCAATTTCCTTCATCAAAACAAGATACCGCCGGACCTTCAGATCCAACAGGCCCGGTTACCAGACAAGAGTTTCATATGCTGCTCCAAGAATTGACCCAGAGTCGACAACAGCTAACTGAACAACTGCGCGCCAACATGGAGTTGACCCACCACCTGAATCACCAAAGGCGCAGAAGATCCAGAAGAGACCAAGGTTCTTATTCATCCACAGAGAGTTCAGCCTCATCTGATGGTCATCACCGATCCACACGCCCACGGGTAGATGTAAGCTACACCCAGGCCACAGGGCACCAACCTGCTTCGAATCTTGGACAACCCAGAACTAGGCCATCTACTAGTCACCGTACAGGACCCTCATCCCGAGGAGGTGCTGCTCCTTATCATGTCACAGGCAATATCGCTACCACCACCATAAATGAAGAAGGGGTTGATGCTAGAAACCAAGCCGATCCTCATTGTAGTCAACGAGAGCATACTCCAGAGCCTTATGTCCCTGAGAATGTTGAACAAGGAGGCGAGACACAGACCGTCGACCGCGTCCGGTCCAGACTCGTGCTGTGGAACCCGACCACACCTTGGCGCAACATGCTCCAAGTATCCGTATGCCAGATATACCGACGATGATTCGTCAAATGATCCGTGAAAGTCAGGGTCTCACTAATGACGACTGGGGAATCTCCTAGAGTCATACACCTTTCACCGATGAAATATTGTATGCTTCACCACCTCAGCGCTTCAGGATGCCAACTCTACCAGTCTATGAAGGAAGTTCTGATCCCAACCAACACATCCTGAAGTATGAATGGCTAATGAATGCCGCGAGAGCTGATGATGCAGTGAAGTGCCGTAGTTTCCCCATTTCCCTAGAGGGCATTGCTACCATGTGGTTTACTCGTTTGCCACCATGATCCATCTCTAACTTTGACCAGATGGCCACCAAGTTTGTTGAACAATTCCCTATGCACGTGGCGAGGCCTAAATACGTTAACACTCTGTCTAGTGTTACACAAGCTCCCGGAGAAACACTTAGACGTTACTTGGAGCGATTCCATGCTGCGTGTGCAGAAATAAGCAATCCCAATGATAACTCTATCCTGATGGCATTGACTAAGGGGATTGATGCTGATTCCGAGTTTGGAAATTGGTTAGCTAGAAAACCACCTGCGCCATTGGACCGTTTCTATTCCAAGACAGCCCAATTCTTGAGAAGGGAGGATGCGAAACAGTCTAGGAAGCAGGATGACGCAGGGCCCAACATCGAGGGAATCCAGAGTAACATTGCTGTTAAACAGTCCGGAGAGAGTTCTGGAAAAGTTCAGTTGAACGTACAAAATAAACAGAATCAGTAGAGGGACAATGGAAATCAAAGCAAAAAAAGCTATCAGAATCGTGGTCCACGGCGTAGAGCTCCCATGTACGATAATTATACTCCATTGAACACGTCGTTGGAAAATGTGTATTTGCAGACTTGTAACAACATGCAATACAAGAAACCTGCCCCGAAACCATCAACTGAAAGACAAATCCAGACAAGGAAGTTTTGTAGATTCCATGAGAGTTATCGCCATAATACAAATGAGTGTCATCATTTACATGATCTCATTGAGAAACTGATACGTGAGCGGAAGTTGGATCAGTATGCGCGGGCGCCGCAGTCAGGTGATGCGGGCCCATCAAATCAGAATCACGCACCAAACCAAGAAAGGCAAGAGGAACCTGATCGAACTGGCGGGAGGTTGGTTATTAATACAATAAGTGGTGGTCCTCATCCAGCAGACCGAAGCTGGAAGGAAATGGAGTCGTATGCCAGCTCTATCAAGCACGCGGACTTTGAGTGTTATAGTAGTTTTGACGAAGGGGCTCCGGCCAAGCAACAGAAGACGATGACAGATGACATCATGTTCAGGAACAGAGGCGCTGATAAAGTCAAACCCCCCACTATTGATCCACTGGTCATCTCAGCTCAAGTAGGTCTCGCTTGGATGAAGAGGATCTTAGTTGACAATGGAAGCTCTGTGAATATTTTGTTTAAGCGAGCCTATGATCAAATGAGAATGGAAGCCACGGACTTGAAACCTTGTCAATCCTGAATCCATAGTTTCAACGGAAGTGCTACTATACCCACTGGAATGGTGGAACTGCCAGTAGAGTTGGGAGTTGGAGAACGTCAGAGAGTACGGATGTTACAGTTCATTGTTTTGGACATAGACTCCCCAATAATGCTTTCCTGGGCCGACCGGCCCTCCCTGAATTCAGGGCAGCCATTGCCCGTGGTGTTTGACTTTAAAATTTCTCACTGATCATGGAGTGGGAATCATTCAGGGAGATCAGGCCATTGGAAGAGCCTGTTATGTCGCAGAGCTGTGGGAGGCGCAGCGAAAGGAGAAAGGAAAGGGCGTAGAAGAATCTCTCTGCGTCCGCTTTGCTGATAATTGATAATTAACGCCCGGGCACCCCAGCCAATTCCAAAGGGATCTTGACCCAAGAGAAACTGAAGACGAAGAAGAATCTAAAGAGAGTCAAGCATCCCCGGCCGAACTGACGATTGATGTCCCAATTGACGATGACGATGATTCGAAAATGATAAAGATTGGGTCTCAGCTAAGCCAGCAAACTTAAGAGGAATTGGTTGAATTTCTAGGGGCAAATCTTGACGTATTTGCCTGGGCACATTCTGATATGTGTGGGATCTCACCGGACATCGCTAGCCACACTCTGAATATTGACCCGCGGCATGTCCCGGTCAAACAGAAAAGGCGTGGTATGGATTCAGAGAGATCTGCCGCCCTTAAAGAAGAAGTAGAAAATCTTAAAGCATACGGGTTCATTCGAGATGCGCTATATCCTGAATGGTTGTCAAATCCCATGCTCATCCGAAAGCCGAACGGAAAGTGGAGAACATGTGTCGACTATTCCGATCTGAATAAAGCTTGTCCCAAAGACAGTTTCCCGCTTCCCAGAATTGATCAACTAGTAGATTCGACAGCTGGGCATGAGCTCTTATCCTTCATGGAGGCGTATTCTGGCTACAATCAGATACCGATGCATTTACCTAATCAAGAACATACCAGCTTCGTAACCAATCTGGGGCTTTATTTCTACAAAGTTATGCCATTCGGACTCAAGAATGCCGGGGCTACTTATCAACGATTGGTTAATGGGATGTTTGCCAGTCAAATCGGGAAAACAATGGAAGTATATGTAGACGACATGCTTGTGAAGTCAAGATTTTCCACTGACCATGTTAAAGACTTGGAAACTATGTTCAACATACTTCAAGAATATAGAATGAAGCTCAACCCATTGAAATGTCACTTTGGAGTTGCATCCGAAAAATTCCTTGGGTTTATCGTCAACGCTTGGGGAATCGAAGCTAATCCTGAAAAGATTTGGGCAATCAAAAATCTTGAAGCTCCGAAAACTATAAAGCAAGTCCAGAGTCCCAATGGGAAAGTAGCGGCACTGAGCAGGTTCATTTCAAAGTCCACGGACAAATGCATTCCCTTCTTCGATCTGATCCGAAAAGGAAAACAGAACTTTGAATGGACCACGGAGTGTGAGGGCACTTTCCAAGCACTAGTTTAGCATCTATCAACACCACCTATCCTGTCAAATCCCATTGATCATGAAAAGTTGTACATATACTTGGCGATATCAGAAAACGCTATCAGCGCTACTTTAGTTCGAGAAGAAGACAGGATACAGAAGCCAGTATACTACGTCAGCAAGCGATTGACCAGGGCTGAAAGGAATTATCCGAAATTGGAGAAGTTGGCTTATTGCCTTGTTATTGCATCAAGAAAACCCCGGCCATATTTCCAGGCACATCCCATTATTGTTTACACCGACCAGCCGTTACGACAGGTCCTTTCGCGGCCTGAGACGTCTGGTAGGTTACTCAAGTGGAACATCGAACTGAGCCAGTTTGACATTGCTGACACTCCAAGACGAGCCATTAAAGGACAAGTCCTAGTCGATTTCATAGCCGAATTTACCGTTCCAGAGGACTTGCCCAAAACCAGTGAATCCCCCGAATACGTCTGGAAGCTTTATACCGACGGTGCATCAAAAGACCAGTGTTCGGGCGCTGGTGTTGTACTTGAAACTCCCAAAGGCCGATCTATATGTTATGCTTTGAAGTTCAGATTCCATGCGACCAATAATGAAGCTGAATATGAAGCCCTCTTAGCTGGCTTGAAACTTGCTAAAGATTTGAGAATAATCGCTGTGGAAATTTATTATGATTCACAGTTAGTTGTGTGTCATGTACGGGGAGAGCAAGCGAGAGATCGAAGTCTGGCTGCTTACTTAGCTTGAGTTCAGGAAGTACTGAATCAGTTTGATTATTATGCCATTTATTGTATACCTCGAGAACGCAACCAAAAAGCCGATTCCTTGGCAAAGCTTGCCAGCACAGGTGAAGCTCAGCAAATGGGACTTGTTCCCGTAGAGACGCTAGCTTCTTCAAGCATTGACCGGGCATAAATAGACTGGGAATGCGAAACCATCCCCGAAAAGGATTCATGGATGACTCCACTCAGAAATTACATTGAGCACGGAGCCCTACCGGAGCGCAGGAGCGAAAAGAGACAAGTCCTTCGGAAGGCCTCATGATTCACAATCCAGAATGGAATCATAAACAGAAGAGGGTACTCTGTTCCTCTACTCCGGTGTATCGCTCACGATGAAATTAAATGAGTATTACACGATGTACACGAGGGAGAATGTGGCGATCACACTGGGGGGCAAGCACTTGCCAAGAAAATACTTTGATACGGATATTACTGGCCTACTATGAATTGCGACGCGTCGGATTATGCCAAGAAATGTGATAGGTTCCAAAAGTATGCTCGAATTCCTAGAGCCCCTCCTATTGAGATAACGCAAATGGTCAGCCCATGGCCATTTGCAATGTGGGGCATCGACATCATTCGTACTCTACCTCTGGCAAAAGGTGGTGCGAAGTACGCCATCGTCGCAGTTGATTACTTTACAAAGTGGGCTGAAGCTGAAGCTCTTGCTACCATAACGACGAAGAAAGTAATCAACTTTGTAGTTCGCAACATAATCTGCCGATTTGGTCTCCCACACACCATTATTACGGACAACGGAACCCAATTCGACAGTGCTGAATTTAAAGATTTCTGCAAACGATTTCACATCCAAAAGAAATTCTCTGCAGTTGCACACCTTCAGGCGAACGGACAGGTCGAAGCAGTTAATAAAGTTATAAAGTCCATTCTGAAAAAACGACTGGAAAAGGTCGGGGGCAAGTGGGTCGATGAACTTCCTATGGTTTTATGGGCTTACCGAACAACCCACAAGACCACGACCGACCACACTCCATTCTCTCTCTCTTATGGTTCAGAAGCCGTTATTCCAGTTGAGCTAGAAGTACCTTCTCATCGTGTGACATACTATGATCCAAAGAAAAATGCTATATTGCTTGCTGAATCTCTCGATCTACTAAATGAGAAGCGTGAAGAGGCTGATTTGAGGGCAGCCGCACATCGAAGTCGAGTCGCTCGATTGTACAACGCCAAGGTACGCCCGCGAACCTTTGAGCTAGGCAATCTCGTCCTGAAAAGAATCTATCTGGTTCCTTCGTATATGAATCCAACATGGGAGGGACCATATGTTATTGAACGAAGGCTCGGAGATGGCACATTCAAATTATCGACCGTTGACGGTCTTACTTTGCAAAGAGCCTGGAATAGCAAGAGTCTTCATCGCTACTACACATGACAGGCTATGTTTATTCATTTAGTTTATTTTCCATTTTGCAAAATGTTTCTACATTTCGAAATTAGAATTTGTAATAAGGCAACTGACTTTGCCATATTTTCTTATTTCAGCAATAGAATGCAATCTCTTCGAGCCAGAGCTGTGATTTACTTGAAATGCTTCATATGATCATCACAATGCATGGAGAGCTAAGTTTCACCATACGGTGGAATTTATTCAAATAGGGAGTGACTGCGATGCAACCGGTCACTCACTAAGTGAAACCCGAGCTCAGGGACAAGCCATCACATCAAGGCCAAAAACGGATTGATACACGACAATCCTCACTTAACTCCGGTTCCCAGAGTGCGAACTGGAGTACTAAAATACGTCTACGAAGAGGGTGGATCCATCCACCTAATGACTTCGTCCGTATCTGCACCAAGTTTGAGGAGGATGGACCCGTCCATCTAACGACCTCACTTGTTAACTCAGGGTGGATGTGATCCGACCATCCATGATCCTGATACACCTTTCGTTCCCAGAGTGCGAGCGAAATCCAAAAATATACAGTAGATGTGACTGACCGTCTGCTTATCAACTCTGAATTCCCAGAGTGTGAAACGAAGTATAAACAACAACTCCGAACTCCTAGAGTGCGAGTCGGAGTATAAACATCAACTCCAAATTCCCAGAGCACGAATTAGAGTATAAACACCAACTCCGAACTCCCAAAGTGCGAGTCGGAGTATAAACATCAACTCCAAATTCCCAGAGCGCGAATTGGAGTATAAACAACAACTCTGAATTACCAGAATGCGAAACAGAGTATAAACAACAACTCCGAACTCCCAGAGTGCGAGACGGAGTATAAACACCAACTACGGAGTCCCAGAGTGTGAAATGGAGTATAAACATCAACTTCGAGTTCCCAGAGCGTGAATCGAACTATAAATATCAACTCTGAACTCCTAGAGTGTGATTTGGAGTACAAATGTCGATTCCAAGTCCCCAGAGCGCAGACGTATGATTTAAACTTAAGCAGGCGTGATCAACCGCCAATAAACAAATGAGAATCCCCGGAGTGCGGATATGATCATCGACAATCAAACAAGCATGGATAGACCGCTCGATCTCCACTTGTCTCAAACGTCCGTTCAGTGACACCGGACTCAACGTATTGTGAGTGAGATGCAATCGCTGGCTGATATTTCACAACTCATCCCCATGACTGGAGGGCAGGACTTAAGCATCGACCGTTAACTGAAGTGGTGAGACATCAAAATTCAACTCACTCCCTAGTCGTAAAACCATGTCCACGGTTTCCAGACTTGGTGCAAAAAGACAAACTTGACTCGGAAGCTGAAACTTTACAAGTGTATTTCAAACATTGAAACACTTAAGAAAATACACAAGAAGCTAAAAAAGAAAAGTTTCATTTCTACTATTTATGAAAGAGATTCGTATACAAGTTTGTTCCCAAAAAAATTCCTAATAGCAGGGGCCGAACCCGCATCTATACACGGCCTACAAAATGCAAGTCAAAATAAACCAGGGAAGGATGTCTAATCTTTCTTCTTCCTCGGCTTCCTTCTTGGTGTAGATCCGCAGGAGCCACCACTATTTTTCCTCTTTGAGCCTTTGCCTGTCGATGGTTGGTCTCTAGGCAGGGGCATGATCTTAACATCCTCCTCCGAGCTTGTATGAAAAGGAATGCTTCCTGCAGGCGGAATCGAAGGAACAAGATCAAGTGTAGAGGATGGAATAGGCACGTTGGTGATGAAAACTGTACCACCCAAAGATATCATTCTAAGCGGAGCCGGACCGGGCCCCGCCATCCCACCGCCGAAACTACCACCATGAGCCGCTACTGCCATTTTAGCGTCGATTTGTGCGAACATCTCCTCTTCAGTAACCGCTCGAGCTTCGCTGGGGGCATCAGTAGTTGGCATTGAAGAACTTGTAGCATGAGCGCTTCCACCCATAAAAAATGGTAGGTCGGCAAGAGGATCGCCATGACGGCGAAAGAGTTCTTCCATCAGCTGCTCATCGAACACAATCGTGCCTCCTTGTGCATCGTCAAGTGGGGCAGTTGTAGTTGTAGTGATCGCTTCGGTCACGATAGCCTCCTGCGTCTGATATGACTCTTGAGTAGCAAAAGGCATGACCGATGCAGCATCGATCACTGGACAAAAAATAAGAGAACTGTTAGAACTTAAATCGAGTGAAGACTTCGACTTAAGAAAGATATGTGGAATATTCAGAATACCTTCCCCGGTTTGACTTGCGGGCGGCAGAACGGCTTCAGTAACTTGCGCTGCAGCCGGAGACATCTGCGGCTGATCCGGATTGTAAGCAAGAACAGCTTGGAAATCGACCGCAGATGAGGATTCGGGCTGGGTTGACGTTGGAACTTCAAGACTCGCCTCATGATGTTCAACCCCCGAACCATCTCCTACTTCGAAGCACTGGGCGTCGAGTTTTTCCTTTTCATGCAGAATCATTAACTCGTGGAGAATCTTCCTTTCATCTTCAGTCAGAATACGATTCTCGAGTTCAAATTCATTTACAGACTCGCCCAGATGCGCCTCCTTCTCTTCTTCAACTAATCGGCCCCAGGCGTTGTATAGATGCGCTGGATAATCATCGAGCCAGGCCAGACCCCTGTGCCTCAGCACATTAGCATTGTAAACAACGAGAAGGTCTTCGATATCGGCCTCTAGCCTGGACTCGGCCGACTTCACTTTCTCCTCGACCTCAGTCTCCACCTTGCAGACTTTAGCCACAGCCGCATCCTGTTCTCCCCTAAGCAGAATAGCCTGTTCGCACACCTCTTGGGCTGCGTTGTTTGCATCATCCTTTTCCTTGGCCATGTCAGAAAATTTGGCCTTGAGCTCGTTAAGTTCCTTGACCGCCGCATTCCGCTCGGTGGTAACTGTAGTATTCTGATGGCCCATCTCCTCCACCAAGGCAACATGTGTATGCCTTAACCTCTCCATTGCCACATTCGCTTCATCGGCTTTTTTGGTGGCCTCAATTTCTGATTTTCGAGAAGAGTCGGCCTCAGCAGTGAGCACTTGAATGATCCGGTCCCTTTGAGCGAGTTCGGTCTTCATTTTCTCAAGCGCTTTGGCTCGCTCAAAGGCCACCTTGGAAGCTTTCTCTACAGCCGTTACCCACTCTCTATATTAGGTGTAGATGTCATGAACGTAGTCATGCATCGTATTTTCCACTCCAAATGGAATTCTCTTTAAGTGAGGTGGAAAGACGTAGCCATCGAAGCATATGTTCGGAAACTCCTTCCTCATTTGAGCCAATTTAAGGGCCCCTTCTCCTATAGGCTCAAGTGGGACCTGCTCGGTAATCATGGAGGTCGTAGTTTCGACTCTCTGGAGATGAGTCTCGGATCTTGAAGAGTGAGAAGATGGCCTGTGACGTGGAGGCTCTGGTGGATGTGGAATGACTACAGAAGAAGGAGACGGAAGCCTAAGAGGAGGAGAGCGAGATCTAGATCGGTGTCTGTATTCTCTATCCCTGTCCCGCTCATTCCTTTCTTGATTAGAGTACCCACGATCGCGGTCACTATCAGAGTCTCTCCTACAGGAATCATGACAGGTAGAAGACTTTCGGACCGAGCAAAGATTCCCGAGCATTGATCCTCTTCTGGACATCGTACCTGAAAATGAGAGATGAAGGAAAAGTTAGTGATTTCTTAGGTTGGACGATTTACAGTTATGAATCATGTAGTGCAGTGAAGTGTATGCATGTGCAACCCCCCGACCAACCGGAAATGTCGGCCACACTCATAGCAAGCGACCTGCTCAACTCAAGAGCATTATCAAGCTCCTCCATCCTGGTGTCGTGTTGAAACAACACATAATCCGAAATCGGAATATCAGCAAGCCCTTCAAAAGGATTCTCTACTTGCGGGGGAGGAGCCTCCGAAATTCTAATCCCCAGGACGGGCAAGGACACAACCATTGATTTTAATCTCTCGGATTTAGAACACTTGTGAGCAACAGCCTTGCCTTTTCTCCTTCCTCCTGAATCCTAGAAATCGGAAGAAGGCCCAGCTTGGAACTCGTTATTAGTAGGCGTTCTCTCCGGATTAACTTCTTCGGCTATACGACTTCGGGCGCTTTGCGCTTCACCCGTTTCTTCGAGACCACTCTAAGTGTCCCTTCCAGCCATATACTTTGTCTTCGTTCAATCAGCCCGACAGTCCTCAAGTTTCTATCGGTCAGAACTAAGTCGATATGCCTCTCTTCGCCCGGAACCGCTTGGAGGATCCAAACTAGCTCTCTAAAATATCCACCATCGGGTCGAGAAATTGCGGCTGTAAGAGAAGAGAAGTATGTCAGTTTCGAGGTCGGTTATAACTATCTCGATAATTCAAGGGAAAGAATTGTAACGCTTACGTCTATCCAACCATCACTTAGCAAATCTAGGAGGGCACCGAACGTAGAACCATTCAGTCTTAAAGTAACTTAGCCTCCCCCAGAAGCCCGTTACAATTTGGCAGTTTCGGGCCGCTTCCAAGAAGGTGAAAGAATGGCTGTCTCCATGAATCTTAATGTTAAATAGATATCTGATCTCAATCGGCTTTGGTGGTCGAAAGGGAATCTCCATAAACAGAATGAAGGTGCTATTCAGCAAAGCGTATCTGTTGGGATGTAGCTGGGATAGAGCTATTCCAAGGAATGATAACATCTCCCTTATATATTGGTTGAAAGGAGGAAGTGTCCTCGTTGTGCAAGCGTGATGGTTGAAAGCGGTAAACCCCTTCGGGGGATCATGTGGCCTGTCATTTGGCCTAGGCAGTAACACGTCGTCAAGCGATAAGCCGTGCCTTAAAATAATCCATCCTAGCATATCTTCGGAGATATCAGACGACACAGAATCTTATGGACGACAAATGAACCGGGCACTTGGACGCTCGTCCGGAGCTGGGTCTATAACTTCGGCTTCAATGACCGCTATCTCGATGGTTGAAGGAATTGAACTCGGGAGTTCCTGCTGCTGTGAACTTGAGGGTTACATGACTAACTAGCTTATGAAAAATCATTGTTACAATAACGCTCGTGCATCCCTCAGTGTAAAGTGTGTGAGTGTGTTGTGTAGTGCAGTACTGTATATCACTTGAGAAGTTCTATAGAATTGGAGAAAGCATGAAAACGATAAGACTTCAAAATTCAGTCAGAACAACCGTCATCGCTGACCGTCACAACCGTGCCATCCAGTTATTAGCGATCGATCCGAGTTAGAGTTTGTTAAGGTTTTATTAAGTCACAATTCCATCAACGAGCTTCGATAGGCAGTTAAATATGCAGGGTAATAGTTAAGTCCAGATATTCAAGATTGAAGCTCATCGGAAATCACGTTATTAGTTATTCAAGGTTGCGTGTCCATCAAAATCTGGATTCATATCAGACGTCAGGAATTCGCTTCGAATCGGTCGTCAGTATCTGATTCGAATCGATCACGTTCGCTCGATGTATTTCGCATCGATACGAAGGAGTACTTTTTGAATTTATCCAAAGCCATGGATTTCGACTCGGTCACATTCACTCGATACATTTCGTATCGATTGGAGGAATATTCTTCGAATCGGTCTGAAGCCAAGGACTACGACTCAATCAAATTCACTCGATACATTTTGTATCGATCGAGGGAGTATTCTTTGAATTGATTTGAAGCCAAGGATTTCAACTCGATCACTGGCCTTTCTCAAGCATCAAATTTTGGAGATAAAGTTTCGCATCGATCGCACAAGACGAGCCCATGCAATAATCATTGCAGATCGACACGAAAAGAGCATTAAGCCATCCTCCTCCACACTCCTTCTTCCCCAGACCGATTCGAACTCCATTTTACCCTTCCTCGACCTCGCACGTTGTCTACTTCCTCGAGGCAACATTTGGACATGGATTCGAATGGAATAGCATGTGAATTTGAGTCTCGTCGTTTTAGGACGGATTTTGTTCAATTGTTTACCTGATTTCGACAACTGGTTAAAGGGTTCAAAGATTTTGGTTCGATTCGAAATCGAGCAGTTTTCCTTTTTCTTTGGAAGCGATACGAAGACGAGGTAAAAGAATAGAAGAGTAAAAAGTGGAAAACAACTAAGTCCATTGTATTTATATGGACTCAAAAGAAAAGGCAAGAAACGGTTCACATCCCGGTGGATTCGACCAGTTACAAGACATCACCACAGATCGATTCGAATAAGCCATTCGAATCCATCAACACGAGTTTTTATCGATACGAAGTTGCCAACGAGGGCTTTTTCGAGTCACCCAAGTCCATCGATATGAAAACACAGTTCGTATCGATTACCTTCGACTCTGTCTCCTGTGCAGTTCGAATCCATGGAATCAAGGGTTCTCAGAT
The DNA here is from genome assembly GCA_030737815.1 of Allium fistulosum. Taxonomy (NCBI): domain Eukaryota; kingdom Viridiplantae; phylum Streptophyta; class Magnoliopsida; order Asparagales; family Amaryllidaceae; genus Allium; species Allium fistulosum. Next base: position 1,000,904,187 of record CM060902.1, on the reverse strand, counting down.
GCCAACTCCATCGATACGAATTGTATGTTCGTATCCAGTGACTCCAGGTCCATCGATTCGAAATACACAACAGGGACTGTTCTGAAGGCATTGAACTCCATCGATACAAACGGCCGCTTCTTATCCATCGAACCCCACATCCATTTATTCGAAATGCTCATTTCGCATCCATAAATCCAATGAAAATCGATGCAAAGACAATGTTTCAACCCTTCACATCGATTCAGGAGAGGATCGTTACGAAGGAACATTCAAGAACAACCATCGAGCATTGTTACAACGAATTTCACGTCGGTTTAGGAGAGGATCAATACAGAATTCGATATAAAATAAACTGATAACGACTCGTGAACGTCGGCGAGAGTCAGATTAACGTATATGCATATGCGTCAGACTAATATTCAATATTCCAGATTTACAGGAATTGGAAACTCATTTGATAATGATTACAACAACAAACGGCTAATCACTAGCATACATCAATCGGTTGCAACAATACAGGGAACAACAGTTAATAGTAAACAGTTTACGTTATCGAGCAAATCAATTGAAGATTACAGCCTTCATCGAAAAGACGATAACTATGCAGAATGAAGATTGCAGCATTTCAAAGCACATCATGTTTCCTCAAGGCGTACTTTGGGGGGAAAATGTTATCCCGCCTTTTGGCAAGGCCGTGACACCAAGGGATTGGCTAGTAACCAATGACTGTTCATCTAAGAGATCGGTTATACGCAGGTTCACTTTGGATATCGATGAATTTTGTCCGAGTCCGGATCGAGCTAAACTTGATATGTCATGACAAGCGAAGCCATGGAAGTCAACGTTCCAAATTTCAAGTCAATCCGAGTTCATATGCTCAAGTTACGATCGATGCAAAATGAAGGGAACAACTCAGTTTTCGTATCCATAGCTACGCCTCTATTCGAATCCATCACTTTCATATCGATCAGAGCGACAACGACTTCACATTCAACCTAGAGCCTCAGTTCGAATCGATCGGGTTCGACTCCATCAACTAGCCGCTGTTCAAATCGATCGTACTCGACTCCATCAGAGAGCCTCTATTCGACCGAGTTTGTATCCATCTCCAGGGTCTACTTCGTATCGATCAACTTCGCATCCATCAAGGAACAGTGCACTTCATATCGATCAGCCAGTGTCAACTTCGCATCCATCACCTGAAGAGCCTTGTTCGAATCCATCAGGCTTCTGTAGTTCGCATCCCTCAATTGACCTTAGTTCGTATCCATAGAACAACCATTACTTCGTATCCATCACAGAGCCTTTGTTCGAATCCATCTAGGTGGAGCGCATTTATCGATACGAACTAGGCCCCACAATCGATACGAACAAAGCATAAAGATCGATACGAATAGAGAAGCCCCCATCGATGCGAACTGTGCATCTTTTATCGATACGAACAAGGCAGAACCATCGATACGAAAAAGCGAAGTTCGAAGACAATTCATTCAACTCGACATTGAAAGCGGAGTGGTCCAGAGATTCGAGCACCACGTCACCTCACAATCACGCGCAACTATGGATTCGAACGAGAGCGAGTCGAACAATATGAACTGCCAAAAGTCCATACTTCGTATCGATCATATCTCGAGATCCACAAGTCCAAATGCTATGAAATTTTCATAGAAGCTTACGTGCATGCTAAGGAATGTCCATGCCAAATTTTGACTCCATCAAACACAATCTTGATTGATATGAAATCCGTTCGTATCGATCACGGATCGGGCCGAAACTTCGCGGGCTTGGGCGGGCGGGCCTAGTCACGTGCCCGAGGGAGTCTCCCGAGATCTGAGCGAAATATCAGCCTCCTACACCTATAAATAGAGCCCCAGGGCATGCAAAAAAGAGGCTTCTTCTTCTTTGAACGTTGCAACGCCCAGACTCTACCGGATCCAGATCTAAACTCCATAGCTGCCGACAATATCGAAATTCACTGCTGTAAATCATCATTATCTCCTGTAATTCGTTGAATTCACTTGTAATCATCAAATAAACATCAATAAATCAACCAACTTCATAATGGACGTAGGCAACACGCCGAACCACTCCAACTTCTTGTGTCGTTGTGCATTTTAATTACATTCATATATGTTTTTTGGAGTTTTTGTTAGATAATCCTCATTTTCCATTTAATTTCTTCACTTTATCTCGTCAAAAACTTCCGAAGAGTGTTGTACCCAATTTTGGTACAAACAACAGTAATAATATAACTTGAAAAAACATGTATAAACCTTAAAACCCAAATGGATTAAAGAATTAAAGTTAATTCAAAACTATACATTATAAATTCAAAAAGAGCTTAGCAATCCCATATGTACTTATTTGAGTTACCATTTAACGTCAATTTCATTTTCAAGTCACTAAACCATTTATTTACATAAGTCAACATATATGTAAATGCAATTCATACCGAAATCAAGGAATAACTAGTGAATATAATTCAACTAGCGTATACATGTCCAAATAACATAATAGCAGGATGGTGATTTGTTCTGATAAATAGATGTTCAAACAATTTAGTACTTATAGCAAAATGAGAATTTATTCTACTAAACATATATCCACACGATAAACAACTACACTATACCAGAACGGGGATTTATTCTGCTAACATATGTCCAAACAATCAACTTATAGCAGAATAGGGATTTATTCTACCAATACATGTCCACACAATCAAACCATTTACATAACTCATTCACAATTTTTTGTCAACTTAATGGTATCGACATTTGAATCTTTTGTGTGCAAGACCATCTTTGAAAAAGAAGTACCTTACAATTTGATTCTTGGAAAACAAGAATTAAAAACTTAAAACTCCATTTAAAATGATTAATTACATGTTAAACTCTTATTAAATCATAATTAATCTTTATTAAATTGAACTTAATTTAGTTATAAATTAAATAAAGAATTAAACCTTTAATAAATAATTTATTTATAAATTAAACCCTTAATTAATCCTCTATTAATTATTAAATAAGAATTTAAAACCTTTATTAATAATTAACTATTCATTAATCTAAATTAATAAATTAAATAATCTTTAATTAAAAATTTAAATAATAAATTAAAATTTTATAACAAATAATTAACCATAATTAATTTTTTAATTTAAACTTTAACTTAAATTTAACTTGATTAGTAATTAATTAATAATTAAATCCTTTATTTAATTAATAATTAATTAAAAATAAATCATATACTTAACTCATAATTAATTAAAAGTTAAAACTTACTTAATAAATAAATAATTAAAATTAATCTTAACTTTAAAAGATAATAATTAATAATTAACCTTTATTTATTAAAGTTAATTAACCTTGTTTAATACTTAATTAATTGTTAGTTATTAAAATTAATTAATTAATAATTAAAACTTAATTAAATTTATAAAACATGTTTACTAAGTTTATAAACATTTTAAAATTCTTGAAAAGTATAAAACTAAAATTTCGAAAGTCAGATTTTTTTAGTGAAACTGCATTTATAGCGACTATCTTTATGGATATCGTTTTCTTAGAATTTTCTCTTGCTTTCTTCATTGAACCCATCCACTTGGAAAGTTACTAACGTTTTGAAAATCCAAGTAAGTATTTGAAAACTAAAACAAAGTTACTAACTTTTTAAATTGATTTTGATTTTTAAACCAAAGCTCGTATCTCTATATAAGAATTCTTCACCGATAAACCAAAACAAAGTGCTAATTTACTTAGCAAACCTACACAAAACCATGTCTACAACATCCATAACCAAATCACAATCACAACCACAAGCAAGAATTAAGCTTTACCATCATTCACAAAATTAGATTCCAAATCCAAGTCTAATCATGCTAAATACAAGAATTCACATACATAAGCAACACCATAATATGATTTAAACCCAACATTCAACATCATTGCAAGCACATATAATACCACAAATTTATGAAATATACCAAAGTATAAACTTTTATTTTGAAAACCAAAAGTTTACTCACCAAAAATCTTTTAAAACTTGAAATGCTTTAGAACTTATAAAGCTTGAAAACCACAAAAATCCACTCGAAAATAGGTCATCTTCTCACTGATTTTTGATCATGTTACTCTAAAAATTTGGACAAGTATAAAAAGAAAAGTTTTAGGAAATTATTTTCTCTATCACTGGGATAAAATAATTACTAAATTTCGATTCGTTTTGAGGGAGATATGGTCAAAAGAAGGAGTGATATTTCGGTCTTGGTAATATGGGTTCAAAAATGAGTCAGAAAAAAAAATTTGACCCAAAACTCTTCGATATTTGAAAAAGATATGTAAATAAAAGTGGTAGCCATTGGAATTCAATATGACTTGAAAAAAATAAAATCTTGATTTGAAGTAGCATAGAAGAAGTTGTGGCCGAATGAAGTGGGATTAAAATTGGAGAAGTGGAGTATTGAATGTAAAAGTGTTTTAGCAAGTTTTTAAAGAGATTCAAGTAGAAAGCTATGGTTTTTATAACTTAGAAACATATTTGAGAAGCCATAAAAGTGTGCTCAAGAACTTAGGAGGTTTTCAAATGAAGGAAAAGAGAATGAGAAAGTGAATAAAAATTAGAAAAATGAGTTTATATACTAAGGCACAAATTGAATTACCACTTTACCCTTTGTCCTTTAACCTCCACACGCTTGCTTCCACCTCACCATGCCACCTCACCCTTGTCTCCTCCTTGCAAATTTCGAAATTTCCTTTGTTCCCTCTCTTTATAAACATACCAACATTGATTTGATGCCTTATGTACTTTATGTTTCCATATGATGTGACGTTTATATTTTTATTTTATTTTCCTAACTTATATTTTAAATTTTATATACTTAAGTGTATATACATGTGTACAGACATTGTACAAGCCTAACTTATTTAAAAATGTGTATGTTTGATTAATACAAAGAGTTCAAAACATTTCTGATAAACTTCATCCAATGAAAAGTCGAAAATTCGAAAAATGAATTTCGGTCATATTTTCGATTTTTCTTCGAGCTAAATATTTTTGTAAACAAATATTGAAAACTATTTCACCATCATTAATTATTATTTAAAAGAGCTTTATTTTGATTACAAAATCTATTATTTGAACATTTAAAATTAATTAAATATTCACAAATCGAAATAGTGAAATTCCGAGTCGTTACAAAATGGGTGAAAGCCACGATCAATTTTCTTTCCTTATGCTGCAGCAGTGTCGATTCGAGCGTAGGAAAAGAAGATAAGCGGGGCTTTCCCCCATTTTTCAAAGTGGTGATGTATAAATGACAAACTAAAAGCCATTTACACCCTAAACGGTTTTTATTTTTCCATTTATACAAAAGGAATAAAGAAGAATGTCTCGATGTATGCTTTATAGGGTATTAAACCCTAAAATATTATAAGCGGGTTCAGAAAACCGTTTATATTATAAATAGTTTTTTAAAAACCGTTTATATTTATAAACGGTTTTTAGAACCCCATTTATAGATTATAAAATAATATTAAAAATAAACATCATTTCCTCCCTCTTGAGTGCGGGAGAGGGTGGGAGGAATCCACTTTTTTTTCTTTCCTCATGTCGAATTGCACCACCCTGCCAGAGATGCTCTAAATAAAAATCCTCCTTTCAAATTAATTTTCCTCCACTTCCTCACTGATAAAAGTGTCGCTCGCCTAGTCGAAGGAAACTAGCATAATGAAAGTCACGCTCGTCTAGGATGAAAACCATCATGACCGAGATGCTTGGAATAGAGATGTCGCTTCATGTTGCTTTTCTTGAAGTTTCGAAATGTTTGCATAAATCGCTATTGATTCACTTAGAGATAAAATATGACTGCTTACTATTGTTTTTAAACTAAATGAATTCCTACTGCTTGAGATGTGTGGTTGATATACAATGGTGCTTATGTTGTGTAGTTGTCAGGAAGAACAACAACTGTTGTTGATGAATTGCATGTCCATGGTTTTCCTGTATACAAATCTAGGTTGTAATGCTCCCTAGCTTGAGTGTGATGCCAGCTGGAGATGGTTCAGTATTGGTATTGTTCGTCTAAGAGTGGATGATCCACCGTTGAGCTACAGTTGCCTTGATTTGGGATGCTTAAAAATAAGTAATATTTTGCTATTAATCTAGGGTTTGCATGCCTTGTTTAAAGATTGTATGATGCTTCCCTATTAGTACTTTTATGGTGATTGACTCTGGCTTATGAAGTGTCATGTTTTTCCTGAAGCTGGACAATGCTGTGTTGATGTGGCAAAGGTGAAACAAGGTTACTGGTGTAACATCAGTGAATGTTTATCGAGAGATTTGAATTTTTTTACTCCTTTATAGATAGTTGCTTACCGTAGAAAGTAGCCTGAGATCTTAGATCAAAGTTAGATAAGCTCTGGTTTTGTTGATGATGATACCGAGTGAATATTCTTTAGTTGTAGATTGCTTAGGAATGATAATAATAGATATTGCACCGATCAGATAAATATTGGTTTATGAAGAGTAATTTTAGTTTTGATCTAATACTTTGGATTGAATGGAAGCTTCAAAAATGTTACGGCATGCGCTTCATGCGTGATTATGGTACGTGATTCATGCAAAATTATTTTGCTACCAACTATATATGTTTGATACAATAAAAAAATGATTTTCATGAATATTTAACAATATTTTTGCTTTGTAATCACATGTAGTTAGTTTGAATTTTTATTTCTATACTGCAACATCTAATTTTTTCTCTGTTTTAATTTTTATTTGCATTATTAATTAATAAAGAACGAATTTGTAAAAGAAGTTTACTTGTTAATCTAATTATTAAGTGATATTAAGATTTGATAATATTTGTAGAGTGATGGTTTACGTTTGCAAAAAAGGTTATTTGTTAGACCATATTTTAAATGATATTAGAGGGGCCTTTTTGGTAGTTCATGCTAACACCAAAAAAACACCAAAAGTATTACAACTATTATTACAGATTTTTGCATCGGTTGTTATTCCTTGAGAATCTCGTGTTTGAAATAATCCACAATGTGATATCTTGTTTAAATAACTACGGCTCTATGATATTTGTTGCATGAATTGTTTGGGGCTTAAATATATAGTGCGAATATCCCATGAATGTCGTGGAAGTGATGTTGAAGTTTGTATTGTTCCCGAAGTTTGTATCTTTTGTGTTTGAAACATATGGATATTTCTTTTGCAATAATATGTGAAGTTTGGTGTGACGCCCCACTTCTATACCCACGCTAGCCAAGGACACTACGGGGTAATGCCGTTAACTAGCACGGAGAATAAGGCTGTTGAGGAGCGTCCATCCATGTAATTTCTTTGTGCGAGCCTCGATATGTCAGATAGTATAACATGCATTTCATCTCAAGAGGAAATCCAACACATCAACACAAACTCAAAGCTACCACACGGTGGCTATAATATCTTCGGAAACAAATGTAGAAATAAACATAACACAAATCAGTCACAGACATCCATATCACAAAGGCGGAAATAGATATGAATATAAATAACACTTAAAAGTGTACATCAGAGTAGTGGTCAAATAAGATCCACAATATCACAAAAGAATAGATACAAGTGCTAGGTAAAAGAATAAGTATACATCATGGAGTCTATATCACAAATGTATACAACAAAATGAACTACTATTTTAAGTAGTTAGCCAAAAGTCAGAATAATAATCCCAGACGAGGAGTCAAGCAGAAGCACCTGTAACATCTCGGTCTGACCCGAGTATTATTTAATAAGAAAATAATAAACGGATCAGTCTAACTATAAATATCAGATGAAATGATATAGAATAAGAGATATGACAAAAATGTATCATAACCATAATACCATACTGTGATAAGTACGTAATTGAAAATCAACAAGAGATTAATCAATATCACAAGAATCTTCTCAAAGATAAAAAGGAATGTCATACTCTTTATTTCATTCACCAAACCATAAATGTTGTGTAATACCCCAAGATTTTGAGGAAAATTCTTTTAATAAATGATTAAAATTCTGGGGGAAAATCAGAATTATTATATAGGTGGGATTTTCAGTGGTGCAAGGTTGTGTGCATGTGTGCACGTGCACACTAGTTATGGCACTAAGAGAAAATCCAGAATTCCTGAATAATAAAACAAGGAAGGAAAACATTTAGATAAAATGTTTTAAATAAAGAAAATATAGACCTAGACATGAGTATTAAAAATTCCTGAGGATGTGTGTATATAAATATATCTATATATATATGCCTATGTATGACTTGTCTGAAAATTGAGGCAGAAGAGAACATTGACTTATAATGAATAAGTGAAATTTTTATTTGAATAATAGGTGTAGAAATGCACATAAGTATGCACATGTTTTCTGCAAATAAAAGGTTAAAGTTAAATTAACACCCATAGTTGTATAAGTGTATATTTATATCCAGATGTTATTTGAGCAGAAAATAAATAAAGGAAGCACTAAAACAGTAAGAACCAAAGTGCAAGAAAGAAAATGTACATAGGCAGAAAATAGAAAGTCACACCATTATCATGTTTGAAGTAAATATAATAAAAATACTTAAAGTTATCACTTTCTGAAAAGAAAGGAAAATAGGCACAATTTAGTCTTGTTTTAAAATATTGGCCGGGATATTAAGGGATTAGGAAGGAGGGAATATGCAATGCCAAATGCATGATTCTGATCTGGGCTAAAATAGGGATTTTGCATCACTCAAAACCCTAGACAGAACCCTTATTTATACCAAAAGCCCAATCAGAAAACTGCTCTCTCACTAATTAATTAACCTAAGGAAGAAGAGGAAGATAAGGCTAAAGATTTGAAGGGTTTTCTGGTTTAAGTTTGTGTAAGCACTTAGGTGAGTATCCTCACTCATATACATGGCATTAAGACTTGGGATTAGGCAGCCAAGCTTTTATATGTTATATTTTGCATGTTTTGATTTACAAACTATGTTGGCTGCTGATGGTTTCATGAATGTTTGATGAGATATGATCTGCTATGCTGGATGTTTAACTTTGTTGTTCTATTTTCATCTCTGTATATTATACCAAAACCTTAAGGAACATATATCAGAGTATTTGTAACTAGTTTGAATAATGGCTTAAGACAAAGAATGAAAAGATAAAGAAAACTATGAGCTGCATATACATTGGTATGGTGCTGAGGCTTGAAATAATTGGTTAAGGGTGCAATGGAGTTTTTCTCTATAAGTGCTGAGCCCTAAACTAAACAGAAACTTACAAGCCTAAAAACTATGTTTAAACAAGATTGAAAATCTGGCTAAATATAGTTGCTTGAAAAATCAAAATAAACTCAATAGAGCCATGTATTTATTCTCAGTTGCAAACATTCTGGTATATGCTTGAATAGGGTGTTTCTATGTTAAATAATGTGAGATGGAATGACTGGGGTGTTATATCTCTAGAAAGTAACCTTTAACTTGCTTGCAATATCATGGCTGCAAGGTAACTAGTATGTTTCATGAGTACAGGTGGTATGTACACCTAGCTATCATTGATAGAATGAACATAAATACACTTAGTGATATAACTAAGGATTTTGTGCCAAGAAGGCTGCTGGAATGCTTGTCCTATTTGAAGTAGACAAGTTGGCACATGGCTTGTTTAAGTCCTGAGATCTTTGTGCCATAATGTTAATTAGTTCATGGCAATGTGTCCCTTTGATTCCTTATAGCAGATGAGGCCAGGAATTTATAAGAAAAAGAAAAGGCAACCTAGTAGTTCCAGATAAAAGTTGTTTTGTTGCATATGTTTGCTCTTATGTATTGTACATGATAATACCTGTCAAGTATGCAAAGTATATTTATGCTGTATTCTTAGCTTAATATCATGGATATGTTAGAAATGCTCACACCAGATCATAGATCTGACCCTTATTCGCTCATGGCACATGGGGGTGTCTCATTTATAATGAGGCAGCCACTAATGCTTTTGCAGGTTATGATGGAGCTAAGTAAGCAAGATTAAAAAGATATGGAATAGAAGATGCTAAGATAATTAGAAATAAAAGCTAAAATGTGTTAATTCATGCATGTATTCCCTGATTGATATGGCTATCTAATGTATTAAGTAGGAAGAACTTGTAAGAGACATGTGCTATGTTGTTTCTGGTTATTTCTGATTTGGTATGAACTAAGGATATTGATGTTAAACTGATTTGAAAACCTAATTGCTAAAGTTGTTTTGATTTAGAGGGAAAAACCTGGATTTTATAAGTAAAATCATTTTATGATGATTTCAGTTAATTCTGAGTTCTTTCAAAAAGAATATAGATATACAGAAAATAATATTGGGAAAGCCCAGAAAAGAATTAAACTGCTATATCTTCAATTTATGATATTGACATAAGTCCAGATGCAAGAAAAAGTGTTTATACCTTGAAGATGTATTTTAAAAAAAAAGAAGTATGATTAGGAAGAATGATATATATCTGATCACAAAATGTCTGATTCATACAAATATATATACATGCTTTTGGAAAGAAAAGGTAACAATGTTTTGTGTATAATCTGGGTTGTAATAATGCAAGCAAAAGAATGGCCAGAGTAACCACAGGGTTAGGCCATAGGTCAGGCCAAATGTTTCACTTCAGATCAATGAAGCAAGGGAACATTTGAGCTCAGTTTTCTGGAAAATGAACAAAGACCCTGACATGTACATGTATATCTGTGTACATGTAGATATTGGGCAAAAATATAGATGTAAATTCTTAAAACAGTTGAAAGAATGGATTTCAAAAATAGTTATGCAAGAAGAATTGTTTTGTATGATAGGTTATAGGCAAAAATTAAATATATATGTACAATTATAGGTAGGTATCAGATTTCAGCCATACAGGAGAAAATAAAAAGAAAAACCAAAAATTGTGTTTGAACCGACCAGCATGGTACTCGAACTCGTGACCTTGAATGTATAAGTTAGGCGCGTTTCCATTACGCCTAGATGTTGCTTGCGTTCACTTAGGATCCGCTTTCTTTTAACCTGAGTTTGATAATATTCAGACTTTAAGAAAATCATCTATATTATAAGCTAGCTTTCCACTGATTATTGCTTGGTCATTTCTTAAGTTTAATAACAGTCTAAGGTACATATTCCCAGTAGACACTATAGTCAAAAATCAGGATACATTAAGTTTTAATTTAAAAGGGAATTTATCACACTTTTGCAAATTTAAAAAGGATTTCTACTTATTACCATGCTCTGATTCAAGTAGAATATAACATAGATATCTTCATATATGTATGTTAAAAATGATTTAGAATTAAAACAATATTTCTATATTGTGAAAGATCCTGGATATATTTTTGTTCATTAGAGAAAGAAAAATGACCCTGGGAAATATATTTGTAATAGATGATATATCTATATATCATCTCTAAAAAAAAAAAAAAATTCACCAATAAAACTAGTGAGTAAATAGGAGGGTCATTTCATTTGGTATCAGAGCTATGTTTTAATTAACATAGCAAAATGTTTGTATGCTTATGTTTATACTAGGATTGTTTGTATATTTGACTGTTTATAAGTATTCCCTGAATGTATGTATGTGTGTGCATGTGACATACACAATGATTAAATAGGAAAAGATACAATCAATGTAAAATAAAAGCTAGTGTTATAAACTAATAAGATGAAATACATATACTTTTAGAAATATGGTAGGAAGAGGGTCTCATCATCAAGGAGGATCTAGCACACCACAAATGCTTGACATGCAGGAATTTGTGAGAGTTTTGAGAGATGGAATTGGGCACAGACCTGAGAACCCACATGAGGAGCTCTCCAAGTTAGTGAAGACTTATACCAACCTGGGAGGCAAGAGCTTTGAAGGAACTGAAAGTGTAATGGAGATTCAAGCATGGCTGAGGACATTAGAGAGGATCTTCACTGATATGCAACTAGATGACCAAAGGAAGAGGCAAGTGGCCTCAAGGCAATTAAAAGGTGCAGCTTTGAGTTGGTGGGAGGTGATCATAGCTGGCCGGAATGAAAATGATATTAATTGGAATCAATTTAAGGAGATGTTAGAGGCAAGGTTTGTTCCAGCCTCAGCAAAAACCACTTTACTTGAGGAGTTCATCAAACTTAGACAGGGGACTATGAATGTCACAGAATATACCCAGAAGTTTGAGGGATTGTCTACCTATGGGGCAATGTTAGTGGCTGATGAAGCATCCAAAAATGATAGATACATCAAGGGATTGAACCCAGGACTTAGCAGGGCTATACTACCTTATGCTGACAGAACTTTTGATCAAGTGATAGATTTGGCTCTGAAGATTGAGCAGCATGACAAGGAAAGAGATAAGTTCAGGAATTTCAAAAACAATAGTAACAAGAAGAACAAAGGGAAGTACCATCCTTATGATAAGAAGAAAGGAGAGGCAGATGGTAAGAAGGCAGTAGATGCAAAGCCCAATGAAGCCAAAAGAAAAATAGTTTGCAACCATTGTGGGAAAGAAGGCCATATTAAGCCAAGATGCCCAGAGCTTAAAGGGGGAGCTTTCAAATGCTATCTATGTGGGAAGGAAGGGCATATGAAAAGAAATTGCCCAGAAAACAAGCAACAAGGGAAAGTGGCAAACCTGGAAGGTAGGGGCAAGGCCATAATTGAGGCTAATGCTGAAAACCATGGTCAAGTGGAAGGTACACTATTTATTTGTACCATACCTTTAGCTGTAATATATGATACCGGGGCAACCCACTCACTCATTTCCCATGAAATAGTTAAAAGGTTGAAAATGAACTGCAAATTGGCTGAAATACCTCTGTTAATACAAAGCCCTTTAGGAAGTTCTAGTGTATTAGATATGATCTGTGTGGATGTGAATTTGAACATAGGAGGAAACACATTTGTTTCCAATTTATATGTTCTAAATTTCCCAAATATAGGAGTTATATTAGGGGCAGATTGGCTAAGACAATTCAAAGCCATAATTGACCTAGATGCATCCACCATTTCACTACGAAATTCTAAAGGCCAAAGGGTTACAATTCTATGTGAACCTATCAAAGAAAACAGTCTAAATCATTTAATTGAATTAGAAAATAATCCCAAGGAAATAGCTATTAATGAAATCCCCATAGTTAAAGAATACTTGGATGTATTTGGGGAAGTAAAAGGTGTCTCACACCATAGACCTGTTGAATTCCAGATTAACCTTATGCCTGGGGCTAGCCCAGTTATCAAAAAGCCTACAAGGATGGGGCCAAGTGAATTAAAAGAGCTAAAGAACCAGCTGGAAGAATTAGAAGCCAAGGGGTTTATAAGGCCAAGTAATTCATGCTGGGGAGCTCCTGTAGTATTTGTTAAAAAGCATGATGGTACTTTAAGAATGTGTATAGATTATAGAGAATTAAACAAAGTAACCATCAAAAACAAATACCCATTACCCAGGATAGATGATCTCTTTGATCAACTCAGTGGAGCTAAAGTGTTTTCTAGGCTAGACTTGGCATCTGGGTTTCATCAGATGAAAGTTGAGGAATCAAGTATTAAATATACAGCATTCAACACAAGATATGGTTTGTATGAGTTTCTGGTTATGCCATTTGGGCTAACAAATGCCCCTTCTTACTTTGTAGACCTAATGAATAGGATATTCAGAGATTACTTAGACAAGTTTGTTCTGATTTTTATAGATGATATTCTAATCTACTCTAGAACAATAGAGGAACATGAGAACCACTTACATTTGGTCTTATCTAGATTAAGAGAAAAAGATTTGAAAGCAAAATTTTCTAAGTGTGTGTTCTGGCAAGAGGAAGTACACTTTCTTGGACATGTTGTCTCTGCTAGGGGAATTTCTGTAAACCCCAATAAGATAGTAGCAATCCAAGCATGGAAGAAGCCTAACAATGTTAGTGAAGTAAGGTCATTCATGGGGATGGCAGGATACTATAGGAGGTTCATACAAGGATTTTCTAAAATAGCAATGCCACTCACTAACCTGACTAGGAAGAACCAAAAGTTTATATGGACTGATAAGTGTGAACAAGCTTTCACCCAGATCAAGGAGGCTTTGGTAAAATCACCAGTGTTGAGAGTACCAGAAGGCAATGAGGGATTGGTTGTATATACAGATGCATGTGGGTCAGGGCTAGGGGCTGTGTTGATGCAGCAAGATCAGGTCATAGCCTATGCATCTAGACAACTAAAACCCCATGAAACTAGATATGCAACTCATGATCTTGAGTTGGCAGCAGTAGTTTATGCCTTGAAGCTTTGGAGGCATTACTTATTAGGTGCAAAGTTCATTTTATACACTGATCACAAGGCCTTAAAATATCTCTTTTCACAAAAAGATTTAAATATGAGACAACACAGATGGGTTGAATTTCTTGCTGCTTATGACTTAGATATACTTTATACACCAGGCAAGGCTAACAAAGTGGCAGATGCGTTGAGTAGGCAGCATGCAAAAATGGCCATGTTAATGATGGAGGAGTTTAGAGATTTGACCATGCTCACTGATTTGGAAATAGATGAGAGCAGTGGGATAAGTATGGAGATAATTGAGGAAGAAAAGAGTAAAGGAAGGTTAAGTTTAATAACTTTACAATCAAATTTGGCCTTGAAGGTGGCAAAAATGCAAGAAGAAGATCAAGACTTAGCAGAAAAGAGGTCTCTCCTATTAAAGAAGGAAGAGGTGAAGGATTATCACATAGATGTAAAAGGATACTTAAGGTACAAGGGAAGGATATGTGTCCCAAACATCATAGAATTGAAAGAAGAAATCCTTAATGAGTACCATAGGAGCAAATATTCAATACATCCAGGCAGCACCAAAATGTACCAAAACTTAAAAAGGGACTATTGGTGGAAGGGAATGAAGTCTGATGTAGCCAGATATGTTGCTAAGTGCATGGTTTGTCAACAAATAAAAGCTGAGACCCAAAGACCTTCAGGGTTATTGCAGCCACTTAGCATACCACAGTGGAAGTGGGAAGACATATCTATGGATTTCATAGATGGCCTTCCTAGATCCAAGAGGGGAAATACAAGTATTTGGGTGATTGTAGATAGGCTGACTAAAGTAGCCCACTTCATACCAGTGAAAGCAGACAGAAATGCACCTAGGTTAGCCCAAATTTTTATGAGAGAAGTGGTAAAACTGCATGGTGTTCCTAAAACTATAGTGAGTGATAGGGATACAATCTTCACTTCAAGGTTCTGGAGGAGCTTCCAAGAAGCTATGGGGAGTGAATTGTGCCTAAGCACTGCTTATCACCCCCAATCAGATGGGCAAACAGAAGTGGTAAACAAGATTTTAGAGGATTTGCTTAGGGCATGTGTGTTAGATTTTGGAGGAAATTGGGAGGACCACCTCCATTTGGCTGAGTTCACATACAATAATAGCCACCAAAGCACAATTGGAATGGCACCCTTTGAAGCCCTATATGGAAAGCCATGTCTATCACCTATGTGTTGGGCTGAGGCAGGAGAGAAAGCTATCCTAGGGCCAGAATATGTCAAAGACATCACAGAGAAAATTGGACTGGTAAGAAAGAGGATGGCAGTAGCTCAAGATAGGCAAAAGAAGTATGCTGATGCAAAGAGGAAGTCAGTGGAATTCAAAGTAGGTGATTATGTCTTCATTAAGGTTTCACCAATGAAGAAAGTCTTGAGATTTGGCAAGCAGGGGAAACTCAGACCCAGATATGTTGGACCATACAAGATTTTGGAAAGGATAGGCTCACTAGCCTATAAGCTGGAGCTTCTCGAGAAGATGAGTGCAATGCACAATGTGTTTCATGTGTCACAACTAAGGAGATGGGTACATGACAAGGAGGAAATCTTAGAAAAGCCTACTGAAGTTCAGATTAATCCAGATCTAATCTATGAGAAAGAGCCAGTGGGAATTGTGGCAAAGGAAGAAAAGAAATTAAGAAACAAGACATTGAAGCTTGTAAAGATTCAATGGAGTATAGATCCTAGTGATTGTACTTGGGAGCTAGAGGATAAAATCAGGATGGATTACCCTAGGCTCTTTGCAAATTTAAAAGGTAAATTCTTAGATTACTAAGAAAATTTGATATGTATGATAGACAGTGACTATTTAAATTGCTCATGCATATTTGAATAATTTTCCTAAGAAAGTAGGAGTACTCAAAGAATATGTTGTAAATTGTGAGGGCACAATTCCTAAAAGGAGGGGTGATTGTAATACCCCAAGATTTTGAGGAAAATTCTTTTAATAAATGATTAAAATTCTGGGGGAAAATCAGAATTATTATATAGGTGGGATTTTCAGTGGTGCAAGGTTGTGTGCATGTGTGCACGTGCACACTAGTTATGGCACTAAGAGAAAATCCAGAATTCCTGAATAATAAAACAAGGAAGGAAAACATTTAGATAAAATGTTTTAAATAAAGAAAATATAGACCTAGACATGAGTACTAAAAATTCCTGAGGATGTGTGTATATAAATATATCTATATATATATGCCTATGTATGACTTGTCTGAAAATTGAGGCAGAAGAGAACATTGACTTATAATGAATAAGTGAAATTTTTATTTGAATAATAGGTGTAGAAATGCACATAAGTATGCACATGTTTTCTGCAAATAAAAGGTTAAAGTTAAATTAACACCCATAGTTGTATAAATGTATATTTATATCCAGATGTTATTTGAGCAGAAAATAAATAAAGGAAGCACTAAAACAGTAAGAACCAAAGTGCAAGAAAGAAAATGTACATAGGCAGAAAATAGAAAGTCACACCATTATCATGTTTGAAGTAAATATAATAAAAATACTTAAAGTTATCACTTTCTGAAAAGAAAGGAAAATAGGCACAATTTAGTCTTGTTTTAAAATATTGGCCGGGATATTAAGGGATTAGGAAGGAGGGAATATGCAATGCCAAATGCATGATTCTGATCTGGGCTAAAATAGGGATTTTGCATCACTCAAAACCCTAGACAGAACCCTTATTTATACCAAGAGCCCAATCAGAAAACTGCTCTCTCACTAATTAATTAACCTAAGGAAGAAGAGGAAGATAAGGCTAAAGATTTGAAGGGTTTTCTGGTTTAAGTTTGTGTAAGCACTTAGGTGAGTATCCTCACTCATATACATGGCATTAAGACCTGGGATTAGGCAGCCAAGCTTTTATATGTTATATTTTGCATGTTTTGATTTACAAACTATGTTGGCTGCTGATGGTTTCATGAATGTTTGATGAGATATGATCTGCTATGCTGGATGTTTAACTTTGTTGTTCTATTTTCATCTCTGTATATTATACCAAAACCTTAAGGAACATATATCAGAGTATTTGTAACTAGTTTGAATAATGGCTTAAGACAAAGAATGAAAAGATAAAGAAAACTATGAGCTGCATATACATTGGTATGGTGCTGAGGCTTGAAATAATTGGTTAAGGGTGCAATGGAGTTTTTCTCTATAAGTGCTGAGCCCTAAACTAAACAGAAACTTACAAGCCTAAAAACTATGTTTAAACAAGATTGAAAATCTGGCTAAATATAGTTGCTTGAAAAATCAAAATAAACTCAATAGAGCCATGTATTTATTCTCAGTTGCAAACATTCTGGTATATGCTTGAATAGGGTGTTTCTATGTTAAATAATGTGAGATGGAATGACTGGGGTGTTATATCTCTAGAAAGTAACCTTTAACTTGCTTGCAATATCATGGCTGCAAGGTAACTAGTATGTTTCATGAGTACAGGTGGTATGTACACCTAGCTATCATTGATAGAATGAACATAAATACACTTAGTGATATAACTAAGGATTTTGTGCCAAGAAGGCTGCTGGAATGCTTGTCCTATTTGAAGTAGACAAGTTGGCACATGGCTTGTTTAAGTCCTGAGATCTTTGTGCCATAATGTTAATTAGTTCATGGCAATGTGTCCCTTTGATTCCTTATAGCAGATGAGGCCAGGAATTTATAAGAAAAAGAAAAGGCAACCTAGTAGTTCCAGATAAAAGTTGTTTTGTTGCATATGTTTGCTCTTATGTATTGTACATGATAATACCTGTCAAGTATGCAAAGTATATTTATGCTGTATTCTTAGCTTAATATCATGGATATGTTAGAAATGCTCACACCAGATCATAGATCTGACCCTTATTCGCTCATGGCACATGGGGGTGTCTCATTTATAATGAGGCAGCCACTAATGCTTTTGCAGGTTATGATGGAGCTAAGTAAGCAAGATTAAAAAGATATGGAATAGAGGATGCTAAGATAATTAGAAATAAAAGCTAAAATGTGTTAATTCATGCATGTATTCCCTGATTGATATGGCTATCTAATGTATTAAGTAGGAAGAACTTGTAAGAGACATGTGCTATGTTGTTTCTGGTTATTTCTGATTTGGTATGAACTAAGGATATTGATGTTAAACTGATTTGAAAACCTAATTGCTAAAGTTGTTTTGATTTAGAGGGAAAAACCTGGATTTTATAAGTAAAATCATTTTATGATGATTTCAGTTAATTCTGAGTTCTTTCAAAAAGAATATAGATATACAGAAAATAATATTGGGAAAGCCCAGAAAAGAATTAAACTGCTATATCTTCAATTTATGATATTGACATAAGTCCAGATGCAAGAAAAAGTGTTTATACCTTGAAGATGTATTTTTAAAAAAAAGAAGTATGATTAGGAAGAATGATATATATCTGATCACAAAATGTCTGATTCATACAAATATATATACATGCTTTTGGAAAGAAAAGGTAACAATGTTTTGTGTATAATCTGGGTTGTAATAATGCAAGCAAAAGAATGGCCAGAGTAACCACAGGGTTAGGCCATAGGTCAGGCCAAATGTTTCACTTCAGATCAATGAAGCAAGGGAACATTTGAGCTCAGTTTTCTGGAAAATGAACAAAGACCCTGACATGTACATGTATATCTGTGTACATGTAGATATTGGGCAAAAATATAGATGTAAATTCTTAAAACAGTTGAAAGAATGGATTTCAAAAATAGTTATGCAAGAAGAATTGTTTTGTATGATAGGTTATAGGCAAAAATTAAATATATATGTACAATTATAGGTAGGTATCAGATTTCAGCCATACAGGAGAAAATAAAAAGAAAAACCAAAAATTGTGTTTGAACCGACCAGCATGGTACTCGAACTCGTGACCTTGAATGTATAAGTTAGGCGCGTTTCCATTACGCCTAGATGTTGCTTGCGTTCACTTAGGATCCGCTTTCTTTTAACCTGAGTTTGATAATATTCAGACTTTAAGAAAATCATCTATATTATAAGCTAGCTTTCCACTGATTATTGCTTGGTCATTTCTTAAGTTTAATAACAGTCTAAGGTACATATTCCCAGTAGACACTATAGTCAAAAATCAGGATACATTAAGTTTTAATTTAAAAGGGAATTTATCACACTTTTGCAAATTTAAAAAGGATTTCTACTTATTACCATGCTCTGATTCAAGTAGAATATAACATAGATATCTTCATATATGTATGTTAAAAATGATTTAGAATTAAAACAATATTTCTATATTGTGAAAGATCCTGGATATATTTTTGTTCATTAGAGAAAGAAAAATGACCCTGGGAAATATATTTGTAATAGATGATATATCTATATATCATCTCTAAAAAAAAAAAAAATCACCAATAAAACTAGTGAGTAAATAGGAGGGTCATTTCATGTTGACAATTATATCAATGCTAGTCACAAAAGTTAATGACACACAAATTCACCAATGAAGAAATATTGATAAAACTTACCAATGTAAATCACAAAAGTTGGTGAAACACAAATTCTAGAAATAATCGACAGAAATCCAGAAATCACAAAAAAGGGGGGAAAGGCCTATCACAAAACGGGAGCATGAAAACTCACCAACATGTGTATCACAGAATGGAACGCTATTCCATGGTTGCTAACCATTTATTTTGAGCCGAAGCTCCACAAAACGGTCCGAAGACCATGGGTTGCTACCCCACCAAATTGAGCTGAAGCTCCACAGAAACGGGGTTTAGTCTCCCTCGCAGACAAAGAGACATCGCACATTGCTAGTCTAAATCCCAAAAATGATCATCATCGATCATCAAGAAGTGTCAATTACACTAAGCTAGTAAATATATGAGTTTAGCTTCATGTTCCATAACCACTAGGTTAACTTAAATATTTAAGAAGAAATTGTAAATTTCAACTCGAAAATTGTCACAAGATTTTCAATCGAACAAGTCCAAAAAATAACCGGCGAAGTAAACGCAAGCATTTCATACCACTTGTTTTGCTAAGCCGTTTAATTATATTTTCTCATACGAATGAGGTAAAGGTTTGTATATACTAATAGATTGGAAAACGGTTTTATAAACGAGTTTTGTATTAAAAATAGAGTTGAAATAATCTTTGTAAAAGAGATTTAATATTTACTACTAGTATAGAAACCTTTGTATTTAGAAGTGACAAATCACAAAATGATTGTAGAAACAATCAATCACAAAAAGTCCACATTCGAAGATGTGAATTAAATCCAATTAAACCGATAAAGAATCCATCGAAATGGACATTCAAAAATCCCAAGAAAGGATTCATCAAAGTCATAATAAATAATAACAACAAATAGGATCATCACAAATCGATTCGAATTGGAAATTCAATACCAAAAGGCAAAGTGGGCTGAAACAGCAAAATCAATCGACTGAACAGAGATTTCAGTCGACTGAAGCATGCTTGGAAACTTTCTGTTTCCAGGTTCAGTCGACTGAACAGAGATTTCAGTCGACTGAATCATGCCTGGAAACTTTCGGGTTCCAAGTTCAGTCGACTAAACAGAGATTTCAGTCGACTGATACTGGCCCAGGAAATTTCCTGGCTTCAGCTCAGTCGACTGAACGCTCTGAGTCAGTTGACTGAACTGGGATTTCCAGTATTTTCAGCCTAAAAATGAGGAGGAAATCTCTTCGCAAATGCATCCGGACGAGCAATGGGCGCTAGGGGTTTATGGCAATCGACGACCCGGCCCTATAAGCTCTTTGATGCATCACCAAAAACATGATCAAACATCCATAAAAGGATTTTCACACAAATATGACTTCAAAGACCAAAAATTGGAATATTCACAAAACCAATCCAAATCAAAAGCAAATGCACATGAAGAGGTGTTAGGAATTCATACCCAACAACCAAAGATAATTATAGTCATAGATGTGAGATAAAAATCTCACCTTTTTACACAAAAATAAGGAAGGAGAAGCTTGAAAACAAAGGAGGATCAACAACTCTTCAATCCCAACTCAAGAAGCTTGAATTAAATCTTAAAAGAGAAACATTTCCTAAGTTAGGTTTAGAAATTTATGAAATTGAAAGGAGAACGAGTTGGGGAAGAAGAAGAGAAGGCTTACCAAAGCTTCTTCTTGAATTTGGAGCTAGAACTTGATTTGCAAATAGGAAACTAGGGCTTGGAGTTTTAATTTCCCATTCCTCTATCCATTGTTGCTAAAGCTTGAGTATTAGGAAATAGAAATGAAGTAATGAAGAGAAGAGGGGTGAAGCTTGGGTGTAATAGGCTGAAACAAAACCAAAGCCCTAAGTGAAAAAGTAGCAAAATTCCACTAACTCCAAACATATCAAAGTTTATACTCAAAAAGATCGCAAACATCATTTTGAACTCAATGGAAGGGGTCCTGAGTCCCAATTCGACTGTTTGCAAAAAGTAACTTTTCAGACTAAAATCCGACTAACAATACCATATTTAAATAAAACATTTAAATAGATAATTGTAAAATATGCGGGTAGTTACAGACTCCCCTCCTTAAAGAAATTGCATCCTCGCAATCATAAGAAATATTTGAACAAAAAGTAACAACCATAAAAGCATATCAACACAAAAGAAGAAATTTGAAATAAGAAGTTCACCTCAAAGAGCTCAAGAGAGTAAGTCCGGATGTGGTCGCTCGATGAATTCCCTAGATTTCCAAGAGCAATCCTTAGGATTTGAGGACCATTGTACTTTTACAAGCGGGACATCTTTATTTCGAAGGAGTTTAACCTCCGAAGTAATAACACGAATAGGATGTTGCTCATATGTTAAATTAGGTGAAACTTCAATTTCTTCAACAACACCGGGCTCGAGAATAGAATCGGAATCTCGAAGGCATTTCCGTAATTGAGAAACGTGAAACACGTCATGAATAGCAGAAAATTGAGCCGGTAGTAAAAGGCGATAAGCCACGGAACCAATGCGTTTGGTGATGGGAAATGGACCAATATATCGAGGTGCTAATTTTTCCGATCGACTGAAACGCACAACACCCTTCATAGGTGAAACACGAATAAATACCAAATCTCCCGCATAAAATTCTAATTTCCTTCTTCGATTATTGGCATAGGATTTTTGTCTACTTTGAGCTTCTTTCATCCTATGACGAATAAGATCAATCTTTTCTGTAGCATCCCGAATAAAATCTAGACCTAAAACCAGCTTCTCACCGGCTTCAAGCCAACATGAAGGAGATCGGTATGGCCTTCCGTAAAGTGCCTCGAAAGGTGCCATACCAATACTAGATTGGAAGCTATTATTATAGGAAAATTCAACAAGTGAAATATGATCTTCCCAACTTCCACCAAAATCAAGAACACATGCACGAAGAAGATCTTCAAGAGTTTGATTCACACGCTCGGTTTGTCCATCGGACTGCGGATGATAAGCGGTGCTAAAATTAAGCTTTGTTCCCAAATCTTTTTGAAGACTCTTCCAAAATCCACTAGTAAACAATGGATCACGATCACTAACTATAGAAGTAGGAACTCCATGCAATTTAACAATTTCTTTAATAAAGAGTTTGGCCAAAAGAGGAACGGTCCGGTTAGACCGAACGGGAATAAAATGGGCGGATTTAGTAAGTCTATCAACGATTACCCATAAGCTATAATGACCCGAACGAGAACGGGGAAGGCCATCCATAAAATCCATGGAAATTTGATCCCACTTCCAAATTGGAATTTCTAAAGGTTGCAATAACCCACCGGGCCTTTGATGCTCGGCTTTAATGAGTTGGTAAGTCATGCAACGCTAAACGAAGTTAGCGATATCAAATTTCATTCCCTTCCAATAATAAATTCGCTTCATATTCGCGTACATTTTACTACTACCGGGATGAATGGTAAATTTAGAACGATGGGAATCTTCTAATATGACTTTGCGAAGATCACTAATATTTAGCACGACAAGTCTACCAAATTTTCGAATACCACCTCGAGAATCAATACCAAAGTATTTCATACCCTCAATATCAATTTTATCCCTAAAATTTTGGCCAAGAAGAACCAATTCGGGATCTAGCTTTTGAGCTTCAAGAATGCGGTCCAAAAGAGAAGGATGAGCCTCAAGGCTACATAAAACAAGAGATGAACATAAATCGGATATACGATCTCAAATCTCACAAGAGGATAAAATCCCGAGATCATTCCATTTGGATATCATCAAGGAAACAAACGTTTGTTGCTTACGACTAAGTGCATCAGCAACACGATTTCCCTTTCCGGGAGTATAATGAATATCAATATCGTAAGATGCAAGAAATTCGAGCCAACGCTGTTGACGCAAATTAAGTTCCTTTTGAGAAAATAAATACTTCAAAGATTTATGATCGGTATAAAGAATAAATTTTTCTCCCAAAAGATAATGACACCAAATTTTAAGGGCGAAAACAATAGCCGCGAGCTCTAAATCATGAGTGGCATATCTAGTCTCGACTGGCTTTAATTGCCTAGAAGCATAAGCAATAACACGTTTTCTTTGCATAAGAACGACACCCAAACCAACACGGCTAACATCGGTATAAACAATAAAATCTTGGTTTCCTTCGGGAATCACAAGAATAGGAGCATCGGAAAGGAGTTCTTTTAATTTCTGAAAAGAAGTTTCACATTTGTCCGACCAAATGTATTTAACGCCTTTCTTTGTTAAGCTAGTAAGAGGCACGACAATTTTAGAAAAGTCTTTGATAAAACGACGGTAATAACCCGCCAATCCAAGAAAGCTACGGATTTCCGTCACACTCTCCGGTCTCTTCCAATTTTGAATCGCTTCAATCTTTGAAGGATCCACGGAAATTCCGAATTCCGAAATAATATGACCGAGAAACTTCACACGAGATTGCCAAAAGTGGCATTTTGAAAATTTTGCTTTTAATTGATTACTCCTAAGAGTTTCCAACACAATCTGAAGATGCTTTACATGTTCCTCCTCGGTTTTTGAATACACAAGAATATCATCAATAAAGACGAGAACAAATCGATCAAGGAAATCTTTGAAAACTCGATTCATGAGGTCAACGAAATAAGCCGGAGCATTCATTAAACCAAATGGCATAACAAGCCATTCATAAGATCCATAGCGAGTACGAAACGATGTCAAAGGAACGCTGTCCTCTACAATACGAAGCTGATGAAAACCGGTTGCCAAGTCCAATTGTGAAAAGACTCTAGCACCACTAAGTTGATCGAATAGATCATCAATCCGAGGTAAAGGATATTTATTTTTGATAGTAAGATCATTAAGCTTGCGGAAATCAACGCAAAGGCTAAGTGTACCATCGGATTTCTTCACAAAAATAGCTGAAGCTCCCCAAGGCGAGGAACTAGAGCGAATAAATTGCTTCGTCTCCAATTCGGATAATTGTTTGCGCATCTCCTCGTTTTCTTTATTGGACATACGATAAGGAGGATGAGTGATAGGTTGAGCTCCAGGGATAAGATTAATTCTGAACTTAATTGCTCGCTTAGGTTGTAGTCCTAAAACGGGCTCAAATATGTCGGAAAATTCACGAACAACGTGAATAAGAGAAATGACATCCTCCTCATCATCATTATCATCATCATGAGGATTTAAAGAATATAAAGATGCCGCCAAAGTGGAATTCGAACCTTTAAGAATAATAGAAATCTGCTTAACAGATAGAGGATGTCGAAGATAAATAGTCCGCTCATGACTTAGGATATGAGCTTCATAACGGTTAAGCCAATCCATTCCCAAAATCATTCCGAAGCCTAAGTAACGCATGACATGCAAATCGGCTTGGAAAGAAAAATCACATAAAACAATCTCGACATCTTTACAAAGTAAACTGAGGATTGTGGATCCACCAACTGGATTCGCGATTCTCAAAGAAGTCATTAAAGCAACAACACTTAACGAAAAAATATCAACAAGTTCCTTTGATATAAAGGAATGGGACACACCTGTATCAAAAAGAACTCGAATAGGATGATCATGAAATATAATAATGCCATCAAGGATAGAATGAGATATACCTTGACCACAAGATGTGTTGTTAGGGGCTTGAGAAACATTTAACTTTCCCTCCTTCTTATTTAGGAGTTTGGGGCATGCAGATAAATAATGATCCGGGCTTTTGCAATAGCGACAAGCGCGGGGCTTTGTACACTTATTCGCATAATGGTCCTTAGAACCACAGTTGTAGCATTTCCCATTACTAGAGGAAGAAATCTTTGCTACAGGAGTTGCTTGTTTTCCTTTCTTATTAGGATACGGGCCTTTGGACTTTATAGGCCTTTTCTTGTTGTTGTTGAAGTTTGGTTTGGCACCCACCACTTCAACATCACTCTCCCTATCCGCCTCTTCAAGACGAAGAGCGATATCAATGAGTTGATCAAAAGAAACTTCTAATTTTAGAAGTAATGGCTTCTTGAGATTTTTGTTCAAGCCATAGACAAATCTTTGGTTCTTCTTCAATGGGGTGTTTATGTATTCAACCCCGTATTTAGAAAGTGACTCGAAGGATGCGACATAATCTGTCACGGAGGATTCACCTTGAACAAGGTCTATGAAATGACGAGCCAAAGTCACCTTTTCAGCTTCTGGCACAAATTTTAATTTGAATCGTTCTCGGAATTGCTCCCAAGTAAGATCTGTTTCATTTACTTCAGAAATCAGAAGCTCGTAACAGTCTAATGCTCTTTCTTGGAGCATACTAGAAGCCACCTGAACACGGTGAAGATCAATAAGATTCATGCGAGAAAAGATTCGATCGCATGTTCTTAGCCAAGCTTGGACTTCAATAATGGTTTCAGAACCTTTGAATGGCTTTCCACCCAAGTTGGTATAATCATTGCACAAGCGTGAAAATCCAGACTTAGGGTGAGTAGGCTCCGGAATAGAACCAGCTGCTTGCGCATTCTTTACAAGATCAAGAAGCTGCTGGGAAGACATAAAAACTCCATCTTGGGGAGTAGCACTAGATTGACTGGCGCTGGGGCGGCCTGGTCTAACCATTTCCCTTCTTTAAGAAAGAAAGAAAGATAAAGAAAAGGTTATTCTCAAAACAAATATCAAGCAAACTTGATTGATAAAACAAGGAATCATAAAAAGAAATAGGATAGAACGGTACGAATACCCGAATTAAATCCTATGGCACGATTCCTAAGAAAGACTTAGGACAATGATCCTTGCTAGATTATTCTATATAGTTCCAAAGTTTGGCTCTGATACCAAGCTGTGATGCCCCACCTCTATACCCACGCTAGACAAGGACACTACGGGGTAATGCCGTCAACTAGCGCGGAGAATAAGGGCGTTGAGGAGCGACCATCCGTGTAATTTCTTTGTGCGAGCCTCGATATGTCAGATAGTATAACATGCATTTTATCTCAAGAGGAAATCCGACACATCGACACAAACTCAAAGCTAGCACACAGTGGCTATAATATCTTCGGAAACAAATGTAGAAATAAACATAACACAAATCAGTCATAGACATCCATATCACAAAGGCGGAAATAGATATGAATATAAATAACACTTAAAAGTGTACATCAGAGTAGTGGTCAAATAAGATCCACAATATCACAAAAGAATAGATACAAGTGCTAGGCAAAAGAATAAGTATACATCATGGAGTCTATATCACAAATGTATACAACAAAATGAACTACTATTCTAAGTAGTTAGCCAAAAGTCAGAATAATAATCCCAGACGAGGAGTCAAGCAGAAGCACCTGTAACATCTCGGTCTGACCCGAGTATTATTTAATAAGAAAATAATAAACGGATCAGTCTAACTATAAATATCAGATGAAATGATATAGAATAAGAGATATGACAAAAACGTATCATAACCATAATACCATACTGTGATAAGTACGTAATTGAAAATCAACAAGAGATTAATCAATATCACAAGAATCTTCTCAAAGATAAAAAGGAATGTCATACTCTTTATTTCATTCACCAAACCATAAATGTTGACAATTATATCAATGCCAATCACAAAAGTTAATGACACACAAATTCACCAATGCACAAATATTGATAAAACTTACCAATGTAAATCACAAAAGTTGGTGAATCACAAATTCTAGAAATCATCGACAGAAATCCAGAAATCACAAAAAAGGGGGGAAAGGCCTATCACAAAACGGGAGCATGAAAACTCACCAACACGTGTATCACAGAATGGAACGCTATTCCATGGTTGCTAATCATTTATTTTGAGCCGAAGCTCCACAAAACGGTCCGAAGACCATGGGTCGCTACCCCACCAAATTGAGCTGAAGCTCCATAGAAACGGGGTTTAGTCTCCCTCGCAGACAAAGAGACATCGCACATTGCTAGTCTAAATCACAAAAATGATCATCATCGATCATCAAGAAGTGTCAATTACACTAAGCTAGTAAATATATGAGTTTAGCTTCATGTCCCATAACCACTAGCTTAACATAAATATTTACGAACAAATTGTAGATTTCCACTCAAAAATTGTCACAAGATTTTCAATCGAACAAGTCCAAAAATTAACCGACGAAGTAAACGCAAGCGTTTCATACCACTTGTTTTGCTAAGTCGTTTAATTATATTTTCTCATACGAATGAGGTAAAGGTTTGTATAAACTAATAGATTGGAAACCGGTTTTATAAACAAGTTTTGTATTAAAAATAGAGTTGAAATAATCTTTGTAAAATAGTTTGAATATTTACTACTAGTATAGAAACCTTTGTATTTAGAAGTGACAAATCACAAAATGATTGTAGAAACAATCAATCACAAAAAATCCACATTCGAAGATGTGAATTAAATCCAATTAAACCGATAAAGAATCCATCGAAATGGACATTCAAAAATCCCGAGAAAGGAGTCATCAAAGTCATAATAAATGATAATAACAAATAGGATTATCACAAATCGATTCGAATTGGAAATTCGATACCAAAAGGCAAAGTTGGCTGAAACAGCAAAATTAGTCGACTGAACAGAGATTTCAGTCGACTGAACAGAGATTTCAGTCGACTGAAGCATGCCTGGAAACTTTCTATTTCCAGGTTCAGTCGACTGAACAGAGATTTCAGTCGACTGAATCATGCTTGGAAACTTTCGGGTTCTAGGTTCAGACGACTGAACAGAGATTTCAGTCGACTGATACTGGCCCAGGAAAATTCCTGGCTTTAGCTCAGTCGACTGAACGCTCTGAGTCAGTCGACTGAACTGGGATTTCCAGTATTTTTAGCTTAAAAATGAGGAGGAAATCTCTTCGCAAATGCATCCGGACGAGCAATGGGCGCTAGGGGTTTATGCCAATCGACGACCTGGCCCTATAAGCTCTTTGATGCATCACCAAAAACATGATCAAACATCCATAAAAGGATTTTCACACAAATTTGACTTCAAAGACCAAAAATTGGAATATTCACAAAACCAATCCAAATCAAAAGCAAATGCACATGAAGAGGTGTTAGGAATTCATACCCTACAACCAAAGATAATTATAGTCATAGATGTGAGATAAAAATCTCACCTTTTTACACAAAAACAAGGAAGGAGAAGCTTGAAAAAAAAGGAGGATCAACCACTCTTCAATCCCAACTCAAGAAGCTTGAATCTAAGCTTAAAAGAGAAACATTTCCTAAGTTAGGTTTAGGAATTTCTAAAATTGAAAGGAGAACGAGTTGGGGAAGAAGAAGAGAAGGCTTACCAAAGCCTCTTCTTGTATTTGGAGCTAGAACTTGATTTGCAAATAGGAAACTAGGGCTTGGAGTTTTAATTTCCCATTCCTCTCTTCATTGTTGCTAAAGCTTGAGTATTAGGAAATAGAAATGAAGTAATGAAGGGAAGAGGGGTGAAGCTTGGGTGTAATAGGCTGAAACAAAACCAAAGCCCTAAGTGAAAAAGTAGCAAAATTCCACTAACTCCAAACATATCAATGTTTATACTCAAAAAGATCGCAAACGTCATTTTGATCTGAATGGAAGGGGTCCTGAGTCCCATTTTGACTGTTTGCAAAAAGTAACTTTTCGGACTAAAATCCGACTAACGATACCATATTTAAATAAAAAATTTAAATAGATAATTGTAAAATATGCGGGTTGTTACATTTGGACTCATCAACTGATGCATCTTTAAAATTGAAAAGAAAAGCTCTTGTTATCCTGTAGAAACATAAACTAAAAATATTTTTATTATCATCAAATAGAAATTGATTGCAATCGCTCACAGTTGGCAATAACAGACATATGTTACGATTTACCAATAATGTGCAATTGTGTTTAATATGTGGTACGTGTCCATCGAGCATATGAAAGAAAATAGATAGCAAGTTGATTGAAGAAAAAAAATACTATTTTGTTGATATTTTACCTATAACATACACTATAAAAAAAATAAAAATCGGACACACATTTGTTATCATCATATAAGAAGCGTACTCAACAATCTTCTCCTTCTAGTGATAAAAAACAATGTTTGATAAGTATAACACGTGTTGAGTAGATACTTGATATTATAAAAGAAAATTTACAAATCACACATAATGGCTTAATATGTATAACATGCTCCCCTTATTTATATGCCCCTCTACATATATGGAACATATGTTCATGATTAGAATATTAAGCCATAATATTTCTTTCAATATTAACTATAAATTCACAATAACACCAACTATTAATCTCTTTTTCCGCTTTTGTTTTCATCAAAAGTATAAATTTGCAATTAACATAGTGAGAAAATGAGTAGAGAAACTGTTGGAACTGGGTCAGCTTTTAGCGAAAGATACGGGTGAATTTCAATTTTTTTACCCTATTAGACCATTACTAGGCTAATGAAGTCTAATTTATTGAGAACGTTTCTAAATTTAGTTTAAAGAAAATCATGTATTTTTTAAATTTATAAATTGTAGTATGAAATTTATTTGATTTTGATTTTACTTAATGTATAAATATACATACATGTATTATATTCATATTCATATTCATATACATATACATATACATATACATATACATATACATACATATATATAAACATATATGCGAGTGTGAATGTGTAACATAATAATCCGTGCAGGGTATAACATGTCTGTTTATAGATGCTGCGATTTACATCGCAAGGGACGCACTAGATCATTCTATATGTAGTGTATGTTGTCCAATTATGTGTATGTAATAATAGTTATAAATTCCAAATGATTATGTATGTATATGTGTATGGTATTTATGTATTTATATAATTATATATAATATTATAAGTAACAATCAATTTGTGTGTATATATATATATTTAATAAAGTGTTTTTAATACTACAAATTAAAATAAACTATTTATTTAAATTATATATATGTATGTATGTATGTATATATATAGTAAATATGATAATAAATGGTAAATTACTTCATAATATTATATATATATATAAATATATATATATATATAATAATTTGTTTAACTTTCGAGTTCGAAAACATCTCAAATTTGAAGTTATTATAAATCTAATATTTTACTATACATATATTATAAATTAATTGATAGTTTTGGCTTTAATTAATTAATATAAAATAATTCTATAAAAAATCTCAAATTTTATACTTTTAGAAAACCTTAGTTCCCATTTTAGGGGTTGTGAAAAATTCCTCGATTTTTTTGAATTAAAATAATATTTTTAATTAAATAATTGTTAAATGACTATTATTTAAATTAATTGAAAAAATAAAAAAAAATTGCTTAAATTTTTTTGAAAATCTTTTAGCATGATGAATTAATTTTAAGAATTATAAAATTGAATTTTTGAACCATTATTAATTTTATATAAATTTATTACTTTATATATTAATTAAATATTGATAATTAATATATAACAATAATATAAAAATTATTTTCGGCACTTATAATTCATAATAAACATAAACATGTATTAGAAAAATTTTAGGTCAACATTATATAGTATGTATAAACATATATGCTTTGATACAAATTGTGTATGTATATTAATTCACAAATAAATTATGAATATGAATATTAAATTTTATACACATAACCAATCTCCGTAGAGACAACAACATTACAAATAAAATCTCACCTAGCTAATTAAATAACAATGATATGTATAAATATGCAGGTGAACATAATTAGCAGATTATAAAAGCATGATGATATATTTAATATATAAATAAATTTTACCTACTATAGATGCCCTTAAGTCCAAATAAAAATAGTGAAGTCTATTCCTCTGAATGTTCCTTGATGCGACAGATTGCTAGTCTAGAATCACCGACCTTTCACTATCAAATAGTCTTAGTTCACACTTGAATTTGATTTGAGTATATACGGACTGTTTTAGAGATAGATTTTTGCCTAGGAATAAGAAAGGCTAGGGCAGCCAAAAAAGTGAAAAATTAGGGTTTAAGATCATTATTTAAATGGTTGAATAAGAGAGAAAATAGGTAAGTATCTAATACTCATTCTCACTTATTCTTAACCACGCATCTCCAAGCCTATAACCCTTGTTTTAGCCACCCCAAACCCATGCTAAATTAGTCGACTTTTCACTCAAAACATCGTGAGCCATTAGCCAATTTTAACCTAAATTAAATATATATAATTATATTTAATCTGTTAATGATATCTCATATCGATTGATATATTTATAATTATTATAAATACACACACACACATAAAAATGTTTATTTCTCAAAATCAAATCCAAATTTTATAATTAATATTTCCTAAATATTAATTAATTTATAATAATTACAAACTAATTAAATCATTTGGTCTTAAGAGAATTCATCATTTTGGTTGTGTGACTCTTGGGTATAAATTCGGTCAGCGATTAACATCGAACTATTCGAAGTTAACATTCATGCGTCACTTAGCAGGTTGTGACGCCCCACCTCTATACCCACGCTAACCAAGAACACTACGATGTAGTGCTGTCAATTAGCACGGAGAATAAGGCTGTTGAGGAGCGACCATCCGTGTAACTTCTTTGAGCGAGCACCGATATGTCAGATAGAATAGAATGCATATCTTTTAAAGAGGAAATCCAACATACCGATACAAACACAAAGCTATCACACGGTGGCTATATATAATCTTCGGAAACAAATATAGAAATAAACATAACACAAATCAGTCTCAGACAATTCATATCACAAAGGCGGAAATAGATATGAATATATAACACACATGAAAGTGTTCATCAGAGTAGTGGTCAAGTAAGATCCACGATAATACAAAAGAATAGCAACATGTGCTATACAAAAGAATAAGTACACAATATAGAGTCTATATCTCAAATGCGTACAACCAAAAACTACTAATCTAAGTAGTGCCAAAAGTCAGAGTAGCAAATCCCGGGAGGAAGTCAAGCAGAAGCACCTGTAACATCTCGGTCTGACCCGAGTATTATTTAAGAAAATAATAAACGGATCAGTCTAACTATAAATATCAGATGACATGATATAAAATAATAGATATGGCGTAAACATAGAATATCCATACTGACATACTACTATAAGTATGAAAGTGATGATCAACAGGAGATCAACCGATGAGAAATGATCAATATCACAAGAATCTTTTCAAAGATCCAAAGAGGGCATCATACCCTAAACTTGTACTCATAACAAGTCAATGACATAAAAAATCCAGAAATCAAAACAAGAAATCCAGAAATCATAAAAAGAGAAAGAGGCCTATCACATGATGGTCCGAAGACCATGGGGAGCTACCCCATATGTGTGAGTCGGAATCACACTGATTGAGGCCTAGGCTAACCAAAAAGCAGAAAGGTATGTGTGAATGGAATCACACAAGTGGTGTCTAGCCTAACCTCGCAAACATAAAGATATGTGTGAGTCGGAATCACACTGATTGAGACCTAGGCTAACCAAAAAGCAGAAAGGTATGTGTGAATGGAATCACACAAGTGGTGTCTAGCCTAACCTCGCAAACATAAAGATATGTGTGAGTCGGAATCACACTACTGCGGCCTAGACTAACCTTGCGGACAAAGAGATGTGTGTGAGTCGGAATCACACTGTTGCGGTCTAGTCTTACCTTGCAAACAAAGAGACATCGCACAATTGCTAGTCTAAATCATAAAATGATCATCATGATCAGCGAGAAGTGTCAATCACACCAAGCTAGTAAATATATGAGTTTAGCTTCATGTCCCATAACCACTTGCTTAACTTAAATATTTACGAACAAGCTGCAAATCTTCACTAGGAAATTGTCACGAAAAGGGTTCAGTCGAACAAGTCCAAGAGCTAACCGACGAAGTGAACGCAAGCGTTTCATACCACTCGTTTTACTAAGTCGTTTAAGTCGATTTCTCATTCGAGTGAAGTAAAGGCTTATATATATTAGTAGATTGGAAATCGGTTTGGGAAAACGAACTTTTGATATTAAAAATAGTGTTGAAATCAATTTGATGAAAGAGTTTTGATATTTACTACTAGTATTGAAACCTTTATATTTTTAAAGTGACAAGTCATAAAACATATCACAAAAATTCACATTCGGAGACGTGAATAAAATCCAAGGAAATCAGCTCAAAATGCATCAAAATGGAAGTTCTGATGATTCATACAAATAGGAGACCACACGAATCGATTAAAGTTGGAAGTTCAAACAAAAATAGGAAATATAGGCAAAACTGGCAAATAGGAGCAGGTCGGTCAACCGGACTCCCTAAGTCGGCTGACCGGACCAGAGACAGAAGTGCTCGGGTAGCAGGTCGGTCGACCGGACTCTGAGGTCGGTCGGCCGAAGCCTGTAATTTGCACTTCCAAACAGAAGCAGGGAGATGCTAGAGTAGCAGGTCGGTCGACCGGACTCTGAGGTCGGTCGACCGGTGCCTGTTTCCAGCACTCCCATGCCAAATCAAATGAATGCCAATCCCTTCCGAAATGCAATCGATCGAGCAACGGCGCTAAGGGTTTATGCCCATCGACTACCCGGCCCTATATGCTCTTCAATGCATCACAAAAATCATGATCAAAGATCAAAGTTTGGATTTTTAAAGAATTGAACTCAAAACACTAAAAATTGGAATATCACCAAATCAACCCAAACCAAAAGCAATTGCACAAGAATAAGTGTTAGGAATTCATACCTAACAATCGAAGATAAATATAGATTAAGATGTGAGATAAAAATCTCACCTTTGAACCCAAACAAATGAAGAAGAAGCTTTGAAGCAATGGCAAGAGCAATCACTCTTCAATTCCAACTTAACAAGCTTGAATCTAAGCTAAAAGAGAAACATTTCCCGAATTTAGGTTTAGGAAATTTCTGAGATTGAAAGGAGAAAGAGTTGGAGAAGGAGAAGAGGATGCTTACCAATGGCTTCAACTTGGATTTGGAGCTAGAATTTGATTTGCAAGAGAGAACTAGGGCTTGGAGTCTTAATTCTTTTTCTTCTCCTCCATTAATCTTCTTAGACTGAAAAGTGGAGGAAGAGGGAGTGAATGAAGAGGGGGGTTTTCAGTTTGGGGTATTAAGTTGGCTAGTGGGTTGAACCTAAACTCAAAACCCAATAGAAAAAGTAGCAAAATTCGACTTACTCCAAACATATCGAAGTTTACACTCAAAAAGATCGCAAACGTAA
This sequence comes from Allium fistulosum, assembly GCA_030737815.1. Taxonomy (NCBI): domain Eukaryota; kingdom Viridiplantae; phylum Streptophyta; class Magnoliopsida; order Asparagales; family Amaryllidaceae; genus Allium; species Allium fistulosum. The sequence goes on along the minus strand of CM060902.1, from coordinate 1,000,869,287 downwards.
TTTTGGACTCAATGGGGGTGGTCTCGAGTCCCAATTCGACTGTTTGCAAAAAGTAGCTTTTCGGACTAAAATCCGACGAACGATGTTATATTTAAATAAAATATTTAAATATAAAATCGACAAATATGCGGGTTGTTACACAGGTGGTGTAACATTATAGTCAAATTTATCACTTACTCAGTTTTGATAGAATCCAATTTTAGTTTAATAAGAGTTACCTGGTCGTGACATTTATTTACACCAATTCTCTTCATCAAAACTATATCACTTTAGACTTATGGACTTTGGTAATGGTCAAAATACCAACACCGTCCATATTCAACTCTATAGTCCGCATATAAAGTCCTTGATTCAATAATAACAATTATTATTAATCAAAATGCTCTGGCCAGAGACTTTGAATTTGAATTAATTTGATTTAACCATAATACTAACCCCATATAACTAAGGAGACGAATCCTCTCTTGAATAGTGCTTTTGTAACACCCCACATTTTATTGACAGTTAAATTAAAATAAATTTAATTGATAACTATGAAAATATTGAAAAATGAATTTTTTTTCTAATGTTGGAATTTGACCACGAAACTTATACCATTATGTTTGTGGCAATTTTCTGATCAACTTTCATATACAATGTTTTCTGAATGGACTTCAAACGGAGAAGTTACAGCCGTTTGAAGTTTTAGCATCAGAAATAATTACATATGCAAACATGGAAATTTTATCAATTATAAACATTTGCAATTAATTCATAGGATATTTATAAAAGTAGTAACAAATTTTTTATGTTTGTAATGAATGTAAATTATTAAGAGAATTAGATGTAAGAGGAAAAAAATAAGGGGAATAATTAACATTGCAAACAGAATCAGCTAAAAAGTGCAATTAATTAATATGTGAATTAATATTGAGGATTAATATATAAAGTGTGTGTGTATATATATATATATCAAATCCCTCAATTTAAAGAGGTTTACATATAAATGTAACAAATAAATGTTCAAATTCAAATCTGGATAATAAAAATATGCATATTAAATATATATGTTAATTGAATGGTGGAATTAACTGACATGCCAATTAATGAACGTTACAATGTGTAAAATATTAATTAAGGAAACTAACTAATAGATGTGACATGTTAATCTATTAATGGGGCTATTAATTCAGATTATGACATAATCAGTAGAAAATGTCAATTAATAAGGAAAAGAAATAATAGTTGACCTAGATTTGAATGTGTACATATAGGCAGTATATTGCTGCATATAAAAATTAATTGAAGGATCAATTAAGTAGAGGATTAATTAGATAATTGGTAGGCTTCATCTATTTAAGAGAGAACGTAATGTAATTCGTTCCATTGGCCGTCACTTTCTTCATCCCTCTCTTACAGTAAACAATGACTTCTTTCTTCATTCTTTTCTCCTATTTCTCACAAATCTTCACAAAATAAATCCAAATAAAATATATGTGAACAAAATAGAGGAATTTCAAAAAATTAAAGGAGAGAAGTTGTAAAACGGCGTAGTAATTTTAGAAGATAGAGATTTAAAGCTAAGGACGACAGGTGAGTGGATTTAATTATATATCTTTTACGTTTATGATATATTATTGTTAGATTGCCTTTAAATAATTTTATTCAGTATTTATTTCAGTAATTAATTCTTTTATTTAGTTATGCTGAGATTGTAAATTATATAAGAAAGCTTATATTTAATTAATATTAGGTTTGACAGTTAGAGAAAGGCATAAGCCTAAAAGTAAGAAATTTACAGTTATTTACATCTATTTTAAAAGTTGAAATTTAGCATGTAAATGTAAGCTTCTTTTTATTCCTTTTTACGCGAATAAATTAGTTTAAGAGAAAAATTCACAAATACAGACTAAAATAGAAAGAACATTAGATTTACAGAAATTAGATGTAAAATAAGAAAAGTTGAAATAAAAAGAGAAAAATAGAAATTTTTAGTAAATTATGCTAAAATGGGAAAAATAAATAAAAAAAGAAAATCTAATAACTTGATTTGGAAGCAAGTGGTAGATTAATTGGTTGGTTTAGAAAAGAGAATACATTTCTATAGTTTAATATTTAAAAGATAACAATAAACGTAATTGCAAAATGAAAGAAGGAAAAAGGGAATTAGTGTAAAATAGAGAAACTACTATATTTTATACTATCCAAAAAGTAAAGCAATAATAAAAGAGATATTTTGCAGTTATGGATTATTGTTTATAGCATTATTTGGTATTAAAATATGGAAATGGATTTTTAGCACAGTTTTTGTAACCAACCAAATAGAATAGAACTATTTCCTAGAATATAAGAAGTTAAAGTGAAGAATTAAATGAATTAAAGAAGGAATCAAGTTAATTATTAGACAAGACTAAAAGCTCTGCATTTATTTCGTAGATAATAGAATAAAAGTAAAGCAGTTATTATGATAAGTAAATTTGTGACAATCGGACGTAGTCCCAAGCTAAGATTGTCATATAACATAAGAGAATTAAAGAGAATTCAATATCATAATAGAAGAAGACAAATTATAATAGAAAAGAGACACTTGTAATTATATTTATAATACATAGATTATAAAAGAGAATAAAAGAGACAATTACAAGTAAAATTATAACATAGGTTATAATTAAGTAGAAAGAACGGAAAAGGCTTATTTTAAGACTTAAGTGAAGTTAATAAGAAAATAGAGCAGAAATAATAGAAGTGGCTTATTTTAATAAACTTAGATCTTGGATTAATTTAATAAGCATGATAATAGTAATGGTCCATACCAACAGCATTCCCTTTCAGTCAGGAACTGATGGTCTCACAATAGTTAGGTGAGACCGGGACAAGATTATGTTAATTATGGTAAATAAGTAGCCAATAGAATAAGAAAAGTAAACTAAACGCAAAATAAAAGATTAGACTTATGGTCCACTAAAAGAGTAAGATGAGTTTGGAGCAGCCCAAAGGATGAAGAGCTTAACGAAGCAGTTCATCACAGATTTCAGCATAGAAGAAGCACGTCCAACTTAGTTATTTTGGGCTAGAAGGAAGTATGAGACTTCAATGGGATGTGAGGGTACTCTAAGATGGCCCTCTGGGGTAGGCATAGCGAAGCAGTCCTCCAGAGGCAGGTCTGTAGGTGTTCCATCAAAATAGTATGCCTTGACTTCTTTTTGCATGGTAGGACCATTGTAGGCAGTCAAAAGGGGTTGATGTTTGGAGTAGAATATTCGTATGTCCTAGTACTTACAAGTAAGTTTTAGTGGGCAGGACCCAAAAGGATAGTCGCATGCGGATGTCGGGCCAGCATCAAAACCAAGAAGCGAGTTCGGGAAAGACTAGAGTTAAACCAACTGTCCAATGGACCTTTCATTATCGAGACATTTGATGAGGGGCGCCACCAATTGGATGTTTAGATTGTTTACAGTATGGCACAACCATTAGCTCTTTAGAGGTCTTTCGATTAGTTGAGGTGTGGCTGCATGGGGCTATAGCCATGATAAGAAAAGGGACATACCAAGTAGAGTATCTGTATTTTAGGCCTAACAAGGTAGTCCTTTACAGAAATAGAAAATCCCCGATTGAGTTCCATACAAGGTAGACCATGTTATGCGGGATTCAGGGAGTAGACATAACGATTACGTATAGCCCTCAAGGTACGCATTGGGTGGTACATTGTGGATGTCCAAGCATTAGTATAGACTAGTGCAGACGCAGTTTTATGTTTTCATAGTTGACGACGAAACATCTGTATTGTAGGCCATACGAGGCAGTCCTTTATAGATGTAGTCACAAAACGCTATAGGAGCAAGATGATGGTGTCCTTTGCGAGGAGGATACAATAGGTACTACGGTTAGTACCTAGGACCGATGCGGTCATTGGGTACATAGCTACACATATATCAGTTATTAGGTTTTAGTCTACTAGGAAGTAGATGGGTACGATTCACGCACAGAGGCGAGTGTATTATAAACCCAATGAACCTAATAAAACAGTAAATGGAAATAAAACGGTATATGTAGAATTAAGCTTAGAAGTGTATAATTTGTCCATTTATCAGAACTTTAGTTCTGAGCCCCTCCTCATAACATCCTACAGGTTTGGTAGATGGCAGAGACTTTCCAACTTTGAGACACTTGTTTGGAAAGTGTTATTATATTGGTGAGTATTTACTTACTATTATATTTTAGTCAGTTCCGCCATGCGATATTTATTGATCTCTGATATATTTGTCTTTGCCTATTTGCAGGATACCAAATACCCAACTCAGGCTTTAGTGGGCTTGGATTTTAGCATTTTTGCTAAAAATCCGGACCCACTGGAATTCGGGTTGTTACATTTGGTATCAAAGCCTAGGTTTTGGATTCCTAGGTAGATAACTAGTGAACGTATTTGTATTTTTGAAAAAATATATATAAATATATTATGTACTAGAATCCAAATAGTCCCCAATTATTGAGTTTAACATATGGAAAGTTTTTAGAAGTATATTATGCATAATTTGCTAGTTGGGTTTGGGATGACCCAAGTATGTTGAGCCCTATATTAATTACTGATTTGTCGCGTATAAATAAGCTATGTTTTGTGAAGATTAGTATCCATATGTTATAGGAAGGGGGGAAGTTCCCTAGGGATAGTAGGGTGAGTGTTGTTATTTTGGAAGAAATAAGAGGTTTTAGTAAGATGAAAATCCACTTTATGTCTAGCCCAATAAAATGAAACTTTTGGAATTGAAAAGTTGAAAAATATAATTGTTAATATATTTGGGTAAGTAAATATTGGGTTTTTGAAAAAAAAAGTGGTATGAAATTTAAATTGGTTTTTATATGATGTAAATTTTGTTAAAAGTGAAATTCTTTTTGAAGAATTATAGAGTGTGTATAGCTTGCTAGTTTCCTTGTAGGTGAACAAAGAATTTAAAATATAAAAACCTAGAGTGTGTTAAGTATCGAAACCGTAGATAACAACATTTATTGTTGTAGCAGATGTTTTCAGTAAAAATAAACGAAGCATAGACTATGACACTATTGTTATGGTAGGTGACTCCCAAAGTAAATGTTTTTACCTAGCATATGTAATTTATTAATATTTATTTTAATCGAATCCATATATTAGTATTTTTGGGTTATACTAACGGTGTTTTACGCAACATCTGTTTTGACCCAAATGAGTTTTGGAGATAATTTCTGAAGTTGTTTGTATGTACACTTAATATTTAAATAAGTATATGAAAATATTTTCTAATTATGAAAATATTAAAGCAGTTTTGAAAATGAGTTCTTTTGAAAAATACTGTATGATAAATTAATGAATTTAGTAGGAAATATCTTATGTAAGTAAATATAGAGTAAATGTGATGACCTAGAATTTTTGGATGTTTGAAATTGGAATATTTAATTGATTTTAAATATTTAAAAGTTAATTTTGAACTTGAATTCAGTATCACCATTTATTGGGTAATTTAATTATTGAATTAAATAATTCGAAGTTGGGTAAAATGTTGAATCTCGAGTTTTAAGCCTGTTAAAAATAATTTGAAGGCTTGTAAGATTTATAGTGATAATACTGAAGATAATAAAAGCTTTTAAATTGAATTCGGAAGGGTTTTGTTCAGTTTTGAAAATTTATCGTTTAAATTGATATTTAAAAGTAGCTTTCCGAGGCACAGTCTCGGAATTCGACGAAACCAGTTCCATTGGATCTGTAATAGTGTATTATTATCGGATTTCTATTTTCGTAGTGTTTGGAGTTGTTGTGTGGTCGTATGGTGTATAAACGCACTGAAATTTATATCATAATTTAATATTATAACTGAGTCCAAAAGCTATCTTCTCCATACGATCGAATTAGGACTCGAAACCATTTCCATAGCGTTCAGAATAGGGGTATAACATTATGAACGCCTAGCGGCATGCCTCAATAGGGGTTCGTGATTTTAAGCTACGTTAATCGAGACAATTTGAATTTCAATTTAAATATATATACATTCATTTACACCAACAGCCTTCATCAGATGTAATTCTTTCACACCAGAACTTTATCATTTCACATCACCTTTTTTCTTTCAAATTACTGTAGCCTTACCTGTTCATGCCACTTCTTTTCGACATCTCATCTTGCCCTTCTGCCTATATCGCATTTTTCCCCCGTTGCCTTTTAAAAATAAAAGAGGAAATGATAGTTCAAATGAATTAATGGCTGAAAAAAATAAAAAAATGGCAGAAAGTAGATATTCTAAATCGAATCGATTCTATTCACAAAAAAAAGAAAAGAAATGGTGACTGAAATTCGCCAATCAGACCGCCCTTTGTCGCGTTCGAACGGAGTCGATCGAGTAGCTGTTCCCTGTAGATGATTGCTACTCCTCGCGTTTAAATGGATCGAGTCCTGATGGTTGTACGAGGCTTCAATAGATACATATACTGCTTGCGTCACCAGATCTGGATTCGCCGAGTTCGCCTACCTCTGAGCGAAGATTCAGTTCTTAAAGTTTTGGAAGGCATACCAGTAGCATAAATCTGGTACACCAAGACCAGCACTAGCTACCGCAAATAGGGCTTTAAAGGAGGAGCTCCCAGGAGATGTTGAGCTCGATCGCGTCCCTGCTCACCTATATTACGAACCAGAGTATGGACTATTATTCCTATTCAGCTTGTGGATGGACATAATGTTGTGGCTATTGGGCATGCTGAATTTTTTTTAAAGGAAGCTGTTCTGTCGTGGGCTTGGAAATATCGTGAGGTATATCCAATTTATTCATCTCAAAATTAATATATATCTAAGATATGTATAGGAAAGAAAACATATATATACAGAATATATACATAACCCAATTTTTGGAATATATAGTAAGTATTACACAACTTGTTTTTAAACTTAATTTGATATAAATATTCCTAGATTAAGAAATATATATACATACTTTAATTTACTGGTCGATTTAATTATATATATGTATGAATACAGCAAAATATGAAATAGTTTATATACAAATAAGATTTAGAAAGTAAAAATTTTAAATGGTGATGTAGATTATTTTATAAGTATATATATATATGTAGGTAGTTCAAAAGGAAAATGAAAAATAAATATACATATAGATATTTCAATTTACTAGTTTATTTTTAAAATAATTTATTAAGGTGATTTATTTGTTAAGTTAATATATTTAATTATCAGTATAGGAAGATTTGTTTAAAAGTAAATTTATTAAATGGCAATTGATTGTTCGATTATTTTGAATATTAATAAATTGTATAAATATTTATACAAGGTTTTAAATCATGGAAACAAGCTAGTTTGGAACGGATTGCAAACAGCAAATAGAAGGTGAGTTAATCTCACTCATCTGGGTTTAATTTAAATTTAAATGGTTAAATTTAAATAATTGGTTGAATGATTGAACTGATTGGATGAGATATATATTATATAGTAGTGTATATATATTCGAGTGATTGATTTCCCACATTATATAGCGGATGAGACCCTATGCTCCGCATAATAGCGGATGATATTTTATAAACCCATATACCGCGATATTCCACCTCGAAGTGGAATTGGTATTGTGCTAACGTCTGTGGATGCAGGGAAACAGGTTGGAGGGATCCAACAGGATTCCTCACAACGTGAATTTATTGTGTATATTCAACGTTATGACTATGAGATGATCTGTGATAAATTTTATTGATCATATTGGGAATTGGAATTTATTGATTACTCTGGCTTGGTTGTATATATATATTGGAATTTGTAAATTTAAATATATATATATATATATGAAGTTTGGAATTTTTAAGGTAAATAAAATAGGAAACTATCAAATAAAATAATTATAAGGAATTTGGATAACTTAAAATGAATGGAAAGAATAAAAGTTGTTTTATTAAATTGAACAAGTAAATCCAAAGTTTGGGAAAAGAGATATTTTAAATAAATAAATTCAAGTGATAATATTTAAAAGAAGTAAAGAATGTATTTTAAAAATTCAAGGTTTAAACTTGTTTGAAAGTCAAGGAAGAAATTTGAAAATAAACATGAAATTTGTAATTTCAAGTTAAATAAGATTTTAAAATCCCAATTTAGAAGCTGAATCTGGAATTAATGAAATTAACGGATTTTAAAGTAAACTTGGGTAAGTAAAAGAATTTATTTCAAAATGGAATTGATTTGGAAATCAATTTGGCAATTTGATTAAGTGTTTGAAATTGGAATTTTTAAAGGAAGATGGGATTAGGAAATTTATAACCTGGGTTTATAAAGGTGAAGTAATATATCAGAGGATATTTGGAAGAATAAATTCACGGTGGGAATTTATTAAAGAAATGGAAAATTTTGTTTAAAAATAAATAGTGATTTATTTTTAAAGATGTGTAAGAGAAGTGTATTTCCCTAGATAGCCAAGTACGTTTCCAAAGCAGACTTTTAAGTATGAGTTAAAGATTTAAAGTTGTTTTTAAAGTATGTTTTAGAAAATTTATTGTTTTAAATGTTTAAAGTTAAAAGTAAGTATTTCTCAAATTTAATGTAGTATTAATTATTTAAAAGTAACTTGGTATTGTGTTTTAAAAGGATGAAAATGTAGTTTTATATTTTATAAAGTGGTTTATTTTATATATTCTTAAAGTATATATTTTTATATAATGTATTAAAGTAGTTTTAATTTAAATGTTTTAAAGTGTATTTTATAATGGAGTGGTTTTAAATTGTTTTAAAATCTAAGGTATTTGGACTTGGTTTTTCAATGGAAATAAACAATATTGGTAAATTTATTCCGTGAGAGAAAAGGTGGTTTTGAAACTGTTTTCAAAAGGGTTGAAAATGGAAATATATCTTGCGAAGATATTTTGGGATAAATAAATAATTTAGAAAATTATTTATTGTATGATGGATGTTTGTGAATGTAAATTGATAGTTAAATATCTGACTATCAATATTGGCCAATGCGCTGATCGTTGCGAAGAGACCGGGATCGGGATTTATTTTCCGAAAACCACTTCGATCCGATTTGTACGTTTCGTGGGGAAACGAGTTTGAATCAAAGATGGTACAGTGAAGTGCAAGGGCTAGTCGCTACTAATCCTGATGGTGATTCCAAAATGGATGTAGCAGGAGTAGTGCTTTCAGTTCCGTTCGAACCCGGGATGGAATTGTATGGATGAATGCTTCTGGAACATCGTCAAGTGGACGATGGGCATTCTAAGGGATATGTTCTATAAAGGTAACGCTTAGCCTCAAGCTCGTCAACCGAGAATGACTGAAAATAAGGGGTTATGCAGCAAGGCTATGTGGGTAGCGCCCATTAGGGTGAGGTCATCCCTGTCTAGATGTCCCTTTTTATATTCGTCTTAGTGGTGCGGTTACTGATCCCAACCGTGGGGTGATCTTACTCGGAATTACCCTTAGGTAGTTCCGGCCTTATGTTGCAGGGGATCGGGCGTGGTCCTCGGTACGCTGATCTACACCAGGTACTGTGACAGGGGATACCCTAGTGCCTAGTCATTAGTTGGAAATCCATTCTCCCTACACGCCTGTACGGTTTTGATTGTGCCCAACAATCAAGCGTGAGATGTAAGCATTTCAGCTAGATTCTATTTTACTTTCTATAGACACTATTATAATATCAAACGAATTTGATAAAAAATGTTTTGGCTATCGTAAGGTAAAAGCCCGACATGTTTATTTGTGGCGTGGTCTTACGAGATGCTTTTGATTTCAAAGGGTTTGGAAAACTTTAATAATCCAATTGAGTGTGTTTTCTCATGCTAGTTTTTCAGACTGACTCGGGTGTTATTTTATTATAATGCTCGGGTCAGACCGAGTATTATAGGTTACATGATAAGATGCTGTGGAGCTCAAGAGACGAGCTGGATGGCGAGACGTATCACTCGTACTTGATGTCTATTCCGCTGTGTTGTGTGTACTGTGTATTCAGTTTTGTGAGGATATGTAGTGATTATTGTACAGTTGTGTGTTAGATGTTGTTGAACTCTGATGTTGTATTCTAAAGATGTAAAGTATAAAACAGATATAGTTTTCTTGTGTAAAGATCAGTTATTGTCTATTATATTTTATTCTGCTGCATTTGTGAGATTCCGATGTGGTTTTCTTTTTCTTCTTCTACCTTCTTCTTCTTTAACCCAAATGGTTCGATTTTTCGGTTATGGAAAAACCGGGTCGTTACATTTGGTATCAGAGCAAAAGCTTAAGCGAGAACCTTGGCTCTGGTGGGGATTACTCATTGAAATAGAGTCCATAGAACTTTGGAATGAGTTTGAGTGTATTAATAGATACGAGCGCGTATTTGTTAGTGAATATAAAATGATTTTATATTGTGTTGATTGGTTTACTGAGTAGTTTATGGATTCTGGTCAATACGAGTAAATAACGTTATTGATCGGGATCTCTAAACACTTGAATAGAACAATTTGACACAGTATTGTTTTAAAATAGGGTAAATGAAATAATTTTACCCAAATTATTTTTGTGTACAAAACAAATAATTTTTCGTAAATTATTATAGTTATATATGGTTGCTTGGTTGTTAGGAAGTGATGATATTGGATTATTATCAATGTCGTGAGGAAAATTGAATAAGAAATTGAAATCATAACTAAAAGGATAAGAAATAAATTCATATACCAATGAGATTTGTAAATGTAAACTATAAATGTGATTTATAATTTGAAATAGAATTCCAAAGAAATATTTGAAAATAAATTGAGATGAAAATTCCAGAGTAACGTTGAATATGAATCGGATGAATTTGAAATTGGGAATTTTGGGAAGTTTAAATTCCTTTGGGTTTGAAAATGATTTTCAAAGGTTTTGGAAAAATAATGGTGATATTATTTGGGAAATATTTTTGAATTGGATTTGAAATCTGGAGAGATTTGGAATTTAAAAATATTTGGAGGGGTTTAAAAGAGATAAAAGCATATAACTCTCTTTCGGTCGCTGGAAAATAACTTCAGTGATGACTACAGCATCATCAATGTTCATTTTCGAGTTTCCAAGAGAGAAATTGCTACCAAATTGTTTTAAATTGGAATTGTTTGCAAACTGGGTTTGGTTTTAAAATTCAAAAGATAATTTGATACCAAAGGATTTTGGATATGATTGATTTTAAAAATGCTTTTGAAGTATGAGTAATTGTTTAAATACTCTGGGGTTGGTTTGAGATTGTTATAGAATTTGAATGGGTTGATAGTTTATAAAATTTTGAATATGTTAGAATAAAATGGAATTCAATATTTAAATTGGTTTGGAAATAAATTAAAAATTAAAGAAAAATTAAATTCAGAATGGAATTTAAATAAGTCTGAAACTTAAGGAAGTTTAAAAATTTAAATGGAAATTGTAGAATCTTGTTCCAGGGAACTAAAGAAGTAAAAGTTTTGAAATAAACTTTTTAGTGAGATTTGGAATTAAATTTGAAAATGAAGTGATAAATAAAATTTGTAAGTTAAATTTGATTGAAAATGAATTAAGATGGTGAAGAAAACCAGTTAGATGAAATAAATTAGAAAGATTAGTTAATAAATGTAATTAAATTTGGGAAAACCTATAGAAGTTTAAAATTTGAATTTAATCAAAGTGTAATTAAATCTAGATAAGTAAAGATGAATGTAAAGAAATGTCTAGGTGGACTTGGTGGAAGGGTTACTTAAATAAAAGTTAAGTTGAGAATAAAATGAATTGTGAATGCAAATTAGAATTTATAATGGATTGAATGAGTATACTAATTGAATTAAATTAGTAAAATAAAATGGAATTGAATAAAATTCTATGAATTGATAGAAGTAAAAAAATTATTCTTGAATCAATTGACATGAATATGAGTTGTTTGGAGTTATAAATAAATTGGAGGTAAGTAAGTGAGTTGTACATCACTTAAATTGAATGCAAGGGTAAGAAAAGCGAGTGAAAGCAATTGAATTGGTGATTGAAACCTTATTAATTACTTATAAGTGTTGTTTGGTATGTGTGGCTTATGAAATCCATGTGTTAGCAATTGAAAATGAGTGAAATGCGAATAAAATTTCTATATATGGCACTTACATATTTGAATTGAGTAAGTATAGGTTTTTCGAAGCCGTTTGACTGGTTTTGACCGCGCTAAATGCTAAAATTAATAGCCGCTTGCTTAAAAATGCTAAATAAGGTACGCTTATGCAATAAAATAGGAAATATGAACTTTTTTTGTTTTCCCGACCGTGTGGATCGGTGTATATATATATTTATATCCCTTGTCAAATTGCAAAGGCTCCTCCGTACAAAGGAGACTCTGCCAAAATTTTCCAAAAATTTTGGGAGTTAGAAATTTTTTAAAATTTTCACTAACGACAAATGATTTAAAATTTGTAAGCAAATAGAATTGAAAACTGAAGTATTGGAATTCATTTTGAATTGGTCAAGTAAAGTTGAAGAACTAATTCAAAATGGACTAGAATAATAAAGTTTGGAAATTAAAATGGATGAGATAATGTGAATAGAATTCAATATTTAAAATGAAAGGGACATTGGATTCAAATGAATTTGAAAATGAAAATTCGAATGAAAGTATGGATAAACCAAAGTGGTGAAGTGAAAATAGTTATAAGAAGTATATAAAACATTTATATTGCACTTAAGAGGGAATGGTGAAGTTCTTAAGTAAATTTGGTATTGGAAATATACTAAGTAATTTTGGAATGGAGAAATATACTAAGTGAATAATTGAATGAAGATTTAAAACTGGAAATGGGAAATGGGATGATTGTAAATAAGTGAATGGAAATCAAAATAAATGTGAATAAAAGAAAAAAATTGATATAGTTAATAATCAATTGGAATTAATACGTTGGATGTGCGTATATTATTTTATTCGTATAACGGTTTGGTCCAGATTCGAGCACAGAATTTTGAGATAGTTATATCGGTCCGAGTTGGGATTTCTCACTCGATCTTCGACGACGAACCCTGGATATGGATTTTTGATTGATTCTGGATATTCTCTATCATAGTTTGTGGCTATGCAAGGAGAATGATGGTTTCTGATCAAGAAACCAGATCTAAGTCCGCACTAGGAAGTCGGGTGGACGATACTAGTTCGAAAATGAAATTGTGTGATCGAGTGAGCGATCGAATTTGGAATTGCGTACGGATGATATATGTGCATCGTACGGGCTTAAGTGAAGCAAATGTTGTAAATTTTGAAAAGAAATGAATAAAATGAATTTGAAATTCTGTGTGGATATTATTGCTAAGTAGGATATACAGGTGTTTAAAAAGCAAAAAGGAAATTGGGATTTTTGATTTCAGAAGATAAATTGAAATTTGCACGGCAAAGGTATGTGTTTAAATTTCTATATGAAATTTTATGATTTTCTGGTCTAGCCACTTAGCCTTTTGTTTTCTTTTGAAATCTGGGGGCTCGTAGAGATATTTTGTAGTTGTACCGAGCTAGCCGCGCAAAGGAGACGCTGACGAAATTTTTCGAAAATTTAGGTAGTTAGAAAATTTTGATAATTCAAAATTTGATTTCAAATTTAAATTTGAATTGATAAGTAAGTAATATTGTTTGGAACTAATGGATAAGCTGGAAAGTTAGAAAGAGGGTTAGTGTGTGTAACGACCCGCCTTTTTTGGACCGTTCAAATCGACAAATCAGACACACATGTCGATTCTAAACCATTCAAAAGGGCGGATGGTTATTGGGGTTAAATAAGAAAAGAAAAGAAAAGAAATAAAGGAAATGAAACAACACAGAATCTCACAGCGGAAGGCTAAAGTATGATAATAAAATAACAGTTCATGAAGCTGTTAATTAAATGAATACATTTGAAATGAATACATTTGATTATTATTATACAACATTTATCATAGTTACATACACAGCAAATATCATACAACAATGTAGTGGAATGGAATGAATATAATAGTAGTAGATAATATACCAAATCTTCGTCTCCGTCCTCCAAGGAAATGATCTTCAACCTAAACTGAAATGCTCAGGCTGACCCGAGCGAAATGAAAAGACAAAACACTCGAGTCAGGACTAAAATATCTCATGTAAGTCAAATCGAATAAGAAAATATGAGTGTGACGGCGTCAGAGATGTTTACGGGGTTTGACATCTCCTGTCCAGTGTCAACGTGAGTGCAATAACTTAAGAGATGTTACGGGATTTTCCATCTCTCAAGGATCCGTTAAACTATCTACTATGTAGTACAATACGCTATTATAATATGTCTACATTAAAGTAAAAGTATTAAAATAGCGTTAAGCCATGGCCCATTCCACCCTTAACACAGTTTATATTCCCAAGAGCATATACAAGACCGTAGTTTCCCCAAAACCGGAAGTCACCAGAGGGCAATCCATATACTAAAGGTACAAACCAAAATCGTAGTGGTCGCGAATAGGATAATCAGTATGACAAGGTACATGAGGCAATACCAACTAGGATACTAGTAGTTGCGTGATCCGGACTGATGTTGGGCATAGCAGCTACTACCCCAACACCGCGAAACAACACTCCCAAATCGCGGGGTGCACCCAAATCGAATCACAAAAGTAATAGACATGGTATCGAAGAAGTGTGTCCGCTAGAGGTGGCGAACCTCAATGGCCCGGCGCGGCTCCTGTTTTAGTCATGTCAGGGGTCATCCAAAATCGTTCTCTTTCTTCAAATCAACACGTTCACCAAAACCATCCACTTCATTCTGGATCAACACTCCACGTGCATTAGTTATTAAAGTGGTTTTCGGTATCGACAGAGAGTATGTCCATATCCGATCCCGGTCTCTTTAATAACTACGTTATATTTTTCACACCGGTTCGATCTTTTACATTTTCAAATCGATTCATAATTGATATCAAAATATCATATTCGCTTCAAAATCAAATCCATTTCAAAATCATCATATTTACTAAAATATACGATTTCATTTCAAAAATCATTTTCGCCTCAATATCTCATTTAAATTTCAAAATCATTTCAAATTTCAATTTAGGTTGCAACTTCATTTAACCCAATTCGTATTTAAATTCGAGATTTAAATATAAACAATTCACCTTATTGACCAGCTTGAAAATTTTAGAAAATAGTTTTAAGTAATTTAAAAGTAGTTTAAATAATTAAAATAGTTAAAATAGTTTAATAGAAAATATTTAAATAGTTTAATCGAAAATAATTTGAATATAAAAATGGTTTATATAGTAAAACAGTTTGAAAATCAAAATAATTTCAATATTTAAAGAATATAGATTTTAAATCAATTATACTAAAATATTCATTTAAAACAAATTCCAAAGTCAAACCGGTCAACTTCCCAATTTCCTACCCAAATCAATTCAAATTTCCATTTCGATTTAATCGATTCAATTCCGATTTCAACTCGAATAAATTTTGATTCCATATAAATTTCGATTCCAATAAACAAATTCCGTTCACTTTTAATTTCCAATTTCAAATTAATTTCTAATTCCAAATTAATTTCCAATTCCCAATTTATTTCCAATTTCAATCCCAATTCCAAATGAATTTAAATTTCAATTCCAAATTAATTTAAATTCCAATTTCCAATTAATTTCCAATTTCAGTTCCAAATCCAATTTCAAAATATCGATTTAAACATTAAATCAAATTTACTTTCAATACCAAATTTTTGAATCCAAATTTCAATTCTAAGCTCAAACCTAAAATATCATTTCATATAAGTTTTCTTAGAAATATTCAAAGTTTGAATAAAAGTCCAATCTTATAAAACAAATCAACTTCCGAAAATATATGCCGTATTTCAATTTTTAATTTAAAAAAAAAAAACTAAACTTCGATTAATTAAACAATTTCGTTTATCAAGTTTAAATTCCAACATTTCAAGCTCCAATTCAAAATAATTCATTTTCCATAATTTGGATTTTATTCTTAAAATCAATTCATTTAAATAATTTCAAAACAACTTTTAAAATCAATTAATTTAGCCAATCCGGTGTCCGTATATAATTTTCTAACCTATGGCCAAGTGGATAATTATTCCAATTAAATTTCAGGAATAGATATATCATTTCAATTCGAATCATAGTGTCATAGGTATATATCATTTCAACATATATCTCAATTTATTCAAAATGATTAAATTTACAACTGTAAATAATACGCAGGGTGATGACATGATATATACAACAAATAAACATTCAAGCATTCAACATCAATCAATAGCATTCATCGCAACCAATCATCCAGACAACAATATAATTCATGGAAATTTCATAGTTATCAATGTCAGGTAATTTAATCGCAATCAAATTCCTATTTAATTTAACTGTCAATTTTAATTTCTAACATTAAATTCAACGACGATCTAGATGACAATTAAATTTTTATCAACAACGACTAATAAAAATCATATCACTTCACAATATCAAATTTAACTAGCATCAGAATATTCTAGTACATTGTGAGCGTTATAAAACACTCACCTTGATTTTACGATTTTAAATCAAATCGAACGGCGTTCGATTTAACTCAAAATTTTCTATAGCTCCAAATGATTCCAATCTAGTTGCATCGCGTAGAGCTCGTCCATACGAACCCAACGCAAAAAGTTTCGTCCGAAACCGACCTCGTATGAAAGAGAAACATTATTTTAAACATTTACAAATCAATTTACACTTTAATTTTAAATTTCAAAACCCTACAGGCTAATCTGGACCGTCCATTTCCAATTGCAAGATCCCGCCGTACATGACCTTCTTCCCACGCGTTCGTGAAACTCCCAGGCCGAACTCACGAAGAAACCCAATCTTCAAAACTAGGGTTTAAAGCCGCTCCCTCCTCGTCGCTCGAAACTGCATCACTCCACCACCACGCTGAAGGCCATCACCTCCTCTATGCTCGGCTGCAAAGCCATGGAGCTCGGCCCCCATATGACATGGGAAAACGTGCACAACAGCCGCACCCTATAGGTCGATTTGCCGTTGATTCAAAGCCCCAAACACGATCATAGCCGTTGAATACCTAGATCTCACTCCCCTCTACAAGTTTCATGTTGGAAGTTTGTTGGATAGATTTACGGATTTGAAGAGATTAGAGGAGAAAGGTCGAAAGTTTCTGGCCGTGCATCAGGTAGGAGGCGGCGGCTCTGAATATAACCCTAGGGTTTTGATTTTTGTGAAATAAAGAAGTTAAGGGGTCCCTTTATAGAAATTTCAACGAACACTATTCACTCCAAATTTTCCGAACTCCGATTTACGCGCGGTGACCGGCGTTTCTAGGGTTTATCCCACGTTCCGGACACAATGGAATAGGTTTCGGAACCTAATTCGACCGTATGTGCGAGTTATGGCAATAAACGATCGATTTAAATTAAACCGATTTAAACCGATTTTGATGCGTTTTAATTCGTACCGGACAAACGGTAAATCCAAAAATTATGAAATTTGAAACCTTACAATAATATCCCATTACGGATCCGATGAAACTGGTTTCGTCGAAATCCGAGACTTTTTGAAAAATGACTATTTTTAACTCGACGATTTATAAATTAAAAATAACTCGATGCGTTTCGAGCTGCCACGGTCAAACCGTAATTCCGATTGCTACGAAAATTGAAATCCGATAATAACAAACTATTACGGATCAAATGGAACTAGTTTCGTTCAATTCTGAGACTGTTTGAAAAATGACTATTTTTCAGTCAATAATTAAATATTAAAATATTCAATTTTCACAAATTAACTTTAAATTCAATTTTAAAAGTTCTATAACATTACTATAACTCCAATATGATAAGATAAAATTTTACAAATCATTTTCAATCACATTCAACTCGATTTTCAATTATTTCTGAAATTTAACTTATTAAATTATTGATTTAATTACCTAATTAAATCCAATATTCGAAAATAAATTATTTGACTGTTTAATTTCAATATAAAATTCCCAATTTTAAATTATTAACTTTTAAATCAAATTTCAGTTGTTCACAAATCCTATTTTTAAATTTCACAGTAATTAACAATCTTTTACAATGCAGTTTTCCATTATAAATCCAATATAAAAGATTATATTAGATTCAGCCTTCAATTATATTGTAATTCAAATTCAAGTTATTTAATTCCAAATGAATTCTTTTATTTCGATTTACACTTTCATTATTGAATCAACCATTTACTTATACATTATTATCAATGGTTTATAATTCATTTACTTCCATTTTCTACAGTTATCATCTTATTTAAATTCACAGTAATATTAAACTATATTCGTTTACGTTGATTTCCATATTATAACTTCAATATTAAATGTAACATTTATTTATCCTTTGTTTACAATCGTAACCAATTTGGTTTACAATCCCATTCAATCATTATCTAAATTCACTACAAGTTAACATCCATATTTGATTTACAAATAAGTTATTTCAGAATTCCGTTTTGTATTTTAACTTATAATTTACATTTAACAACACAAAATTTTATTTCCTTGGGATTTTTATCCAAAATTTTCATTTTAATTCGTATTTTTAAAGTGTTAAAAATACGGGTCGTTACATTCTCCCCCACTTAAAACTTTTCGTCCTCGAAAAGGAACGGAGAAGGAGAAACCATCATTTAGATATAATTCATTCAAATATTTGACTTATTTGCAAAATTCAGTTATAGGATTTTT
Source organism: Allium fistulosum (assembly GCA_030737815.1). NCBI lineage: Eukaryota > Viridiplantae > Streptophyta > Magnoliopsida > Asparagales > Amaryllidaceae > Allium > Allium fistulosum. Next base: position 1,000,850,625 of record CM060902.1, on the reverse strand, counting down.
AAAATCTCAAAATTTTCTAACTCCCGGATTTTTTGAAAAAATTCGGCAGCACCTCCTTTGCGCGGCTAGGACCGAAAAATTTCACAGTGGTAATAATTGCATGATATACATCTCATTACAAGAATGAGGCATCCCAAAACATGGGGAACACAATAATATACCACAACATAAACCGTAATCCGAGAACGTACCTTTTATTTAGCGTTTATTAGCATTTTAACTTACATTTTGCATTAAGCGCAGAAGCGAGCTCCACAACGAAGCGCAACCCCTTTGCTACCTACTAAAATTCTCAATAACCAAGTTAGAACCATGCATATAAAGATAGATCGATATACTTATCATAAACAACATACATATAACAAGTTTAGCTTAAAACTGCAATTCCAATTTCAGGACAGCAAATGAATCTCGGTTTTTGGTCCCTTAAACGATAAAATTTGACGATGGAATCTAAACAAAAGTTGTTGCATTCGTTTCAGGCTTTCCGGAATGTCCAAAATCATTGAATTCGGACCTTCCGTTCAAAAGTTACGGTCATTTTACTAAAATGATACGCTTCAGCCCCGAGCAATTTAGCGCAGGCCTGAAATGTAATTTCAGATTTTCGACCTCCTAAATGACAGAAATAAGAAAAGCTTATAAAACGAAAGTTGGAGCTTAGGCTCTAAGCTTTCCAGAAAGTACAAGATCATGAAAATCCGATAAACCATTAAAAAGTTATGTCATAAATACTAAGGTCAAATGCTATTGGTTTTGCTTATTCTTACACAGGACAGCGATAGACATTTACATTTTTAACCTAGTAAACCAATGAATTTTCTGAAATACTCTAAACAAAAGTCGTGCTACAGATTCTAAGCTTTCCGAAAAGTCCAAGATCATCAAATTCCGATTATTCATTTAAAAGTTATGGTACTTTTAGTTTCAGCACATACCGGACAATTTTAGATTTCCACATTTGTTTGTTATTACAAATACAAACTATCCAATTTAAAGTTTCCGGAAAATCAAGCATTAACACAAAGTTGTTAATTTCTTTTATATTTTTATGAAATAAGTTTATATTAAATTTGTTTTCCGGTTTATTCACTTTATTACATCCACATTTAACTCAAGACAATTTTCTTCAAATTAAATTGATTACAATTATATTCAACATCACCTTACTTCAAATTGAATTTAATTATTTAAATTTATATTCCATTTATTCAATTTATTAACAAAATGAATCATACTTAATCAATTAACATCTATCTAACAACCAATGCATATCAAACATTAACCTCCATCCAAATCTATAATAAATCAATTATACATTTCCAAGTCAAAATTTTAATTTCATACACTTCCAAGTTTATTGACATTTAGTTTTATTCAAATTTAATTAGTTTCCATTTACTAATTCTATATTTAATTAATTTTAAATTTAATTCACTTTACAACTTAAATTTCCTTTATATTTACAACTATCAATAGATCTTCACATTTTATTATTCGCAATCACACTTGTATATTATTCATTTACTTATCTTTATTAACATTTTAACTTTTTAAGTATTTGGTAAGTTATAGTTATGCAAATAGAATGTAGTTAAACAACATACAACCTCTTTTCATTCAAAGTTGAATTTTCAATTAATTAATTCTTAAGTCATTACTTAAATTTCACTATAATTTAATTTCACATTTACATTCACATATAGTATTTCCATTTTATATTAACATAATTGTGAATCACCTTTAAATGTTAATTTAAATTCCAATTATTTACTAACAATTTTATTTATATTTGCAAACCATTAATTAAATGCATATTTCATTATTCAAACCTAAACTTGTATATTATCCAATTAACAATTCATATAACATTTTTGAACTTCTTAAATATTCTGGTAAGTTATATTTATGCTATAGAATGAAATTTAATATTATGCGAGTTTTACAGTTTCAATTTTATTTTAAGTTCATAATTTCCTAATTCTAAGGATATCTACTTCAATTGATATTTTCACTTAGCTCTTAGGTTCATTTCTCATTTCACAATTTAGAAGTTCTGTAATGATTCAAGTATTTGTTTATCTCAATAGTTTATAATTATTAAATATTAAAGAACTTAAGAATTTCAACTCCGGTTTCAATTCAAATCAAGTTTGAAATAATATATACTTATATTAATATATATCAAGTCATACTATAGAGAATATAAAATAAAATTCAATTTGAAACAAAACAAGGTTTAGACAAGCTATTAAGTGGTCTTCCCCACTCGGACTCTTGAAAATAAACGCCGACGATGCGTGCACTCATCACCGAAATCATTTTCTAGCGTCAAAAGGGGAGTATAACACTTACTTCATCTGAAATCCTTTGAAAACAATTTCAACTCAAATATACTATCATATAATACTCATATTATACATCTCAAATTTTTGTTAATAAATTTTCAAAACATCGGAATTTAAATTCTCCATCTTAATTTAAATTCATTTTATTTACCATTTATATTCATTGTCAATCATATCTACAAGTTTCATTTCTTAAAATCATCTAATAGTCAATAGTTAGAAATATTGACTAACCAACAATAAACGATGATAATCTAATATTATCATCTCCTAACAACCAATAAAATCAAAATTTATAATTTTCAAGATAATTCTTTTATATATAAAATATAATCCAAAACAATATTATGTCAATATGTCCTATTCGAGTGTTTAGAAATTCCTATCGATGCCTTGGCGTCCCAAGTACCAACCAGAATTCATAAATACTCAACGGAACAAATTAACACAATATAAAATCATTTTTATCAAAATTACAAATACGCTCTCTCATATACACTCAACTCATTCATATAGTTTACCTCTATTTCAATGAGTTATTCCCCACTAGAGCCAAGGTTTATCGCTAAACCAAAGCTCTGATACCAACTGTAACGACCCGCCTTTTTTGGACCGTTCAAATCGACAAATCAGACACACATGTCGATTCTAAACCATTCAAAAGGGCGGATGGTTATTGGGGTTAAATAAGAAAAGAAAAGAAAAGAAATAAAGGAAATGAAACAACACAGAATCTCACAGCGGAAGGCTAAAGTATGATAATAAAATAACAGTTCATGAAGCTGTTAATTAAATGAATACATTTGAAATGAATACATTTGATTATTATTATACAACATTTATCATAGTTACATACACAGCAAATATCATACAACAATGTAGTGGAATGGAATGAATATAATAGTAGTAGATAATATACCAAATCTTCGTCTCCGTCCTCCAAGGAAATGATCTTCAACCTAAACTGAAATGCTCAGGCTGACCCGAGCGAAATGAAAAGACAAAACACTCGAGTCAGGACTAAAATATCTCATGTAAGTCAAATCGAATAAGAAAATATGAGTGTGACGGCGTCAGAGATGTTTACGGGGTTTGACATCTCCTGTCCAGTGTCAACGTGAGTGCAATAACTTAAGAGATGTTACGGGATTTTCCATCTCTCAAGGATCCGTTAAACTATCTACTATGTAGTACAATACGCTATTATAATATGTCTACATTAAAGTAAAAGTATTAAAATAGCGTTAAGCCATGGCCCATTCCACCCTTAACACAGTTTATATTCCCAAGAGCATATACAAGACCGTAGTTTCCCCAAAACCGGAAGTCACCAGAGGGCAATCCATATACTAAAGGTACAAACCAAAATCGTAGTGGTCGCGAATAGGATAATCAGTATGACAAGGTACATGAGGCAATACCAACTAGGATACTAGTAGTTGCGTGATCCGGACTGATGTTGGGCATAGCAGCTACTACCCCAACACCGCGAAACAACACTCCCAAATCGCGGGGTGCACCCAAATCGAATCACAAAAGTAATAGACATGGTATCGAAGAAGTGTGTCCGCTAGAGGTGGCGAACCTCAATGGCCCGGCGCGGCTCCTGTTTTAGTCATGTCAGGGGTCATCCAAAATCGTTCTCTTTCTTCAAATCAACACGTTCACCAAAACCATCCACTTCATTCTGGATCAACACTCCACGTGCATTAGTTATTAAAGTGGTTTTCGGTATCGACAGAGAGTATGTCCATATCCGATCCCGGTCTCTTTAATAACTACGTTATATTTTTCACACCGGTTCGATCTTTTACATTTTCAAATCGATTCATAATTGATATCAAAATATCATATTCGCTTCAAAATCAAATCCATTTCAAAATCATCATATTTACTAAAATATACGATTTCATTTCAAAAATCATTTTCGCCTCAATATCTCATTTAAATTTCAAAATCATTTCAAATTTCAATTTAGGTTGCAACTTCATTTAACCCAATTCGTATTTAAATTCGAGATTTAAATATAAACAATTCACCTTATTGACCAGCTTGAAAATTTTAGAAAATAGTTTTAAGTAATTTAAAAGTAGTTTAAATAATTAAAATAGTTAAAATAGTTTAATAGAAAATATTTAAATAGTTTAATCGAAAATAATTTGAATATAAAAATGGTTTATATAGTAAAACAGTTTGAAAATCAAAATAATTTCAATATTTAAAGAATATAGATTTTAAATCAATTATACTAAAATATTCATTTAAAACAAATTCCAAAGTCAAACCGGTCAACTTCCCAATTTCCTACCCAAATCAATTCAAATTTCCATTTCGATTTAATCGATTCAATTCCGATTTCAACTCGAATAAATTTTGATTCCATATAAATTTCGATTCCAATAAACAAATTCCGTTCACTTTTAATTTCCAATTTCAAATTAATTTCTAATTCCAAATTAATTTCCAATTCCCAATTTATTTCCAATTTCAATCCCAATTCCAAATGAATTTAAATTTCAATTCCAAATTAATTTAAATTCCAATTTCCAATTAATTTCCAATTTCAGTTCCAAATCCAATTTCAAAATATCGATTTAAACATTAAATCAAATTTACTTTCAATACCAAATTTTTGAATCCAAATTTCAATTCTAAGCTCAAACCTAAAATATCATTTCATATAAGTTTTCTTAGAAATATTCAAAGTTTGAATAAAAGTCCAATCTTATAAAACAAATCAACTTCCGAAAATATATGCCGTATTTCAATTTTTAATTTAAAAAAAAAAACTAAACTTCGATTAATTAAACAATTTCGTTTATCAAGTTTAAATTCCAACATTTCAAGCTCCAATTCAAAATAATTCATTTTCCATAATTTGGATTTTATTCTTAAAATCAATTCATTTAAATAATTTCAAAACAACTTTTAAAATCAATTAATTTAGCCAATCCGGTGTCCGTATATAATTTTCTAACCTATGGCCAAGTGGATAATTATTCCAATTAAATTTCAGGAATAGATATATCATTTCAATTCGAATCATAGTGTCATAGGTATATATCATTTCAACATATATCTCAATTTATTCAAAATGATTAAATTTACAACTGTAAATAATACGCAGGGTGATGACATGATATATACAACAAATAAACATTCAAGCATTCAACATCAATCAATAGCATTCATCGCAACCAATCATCCAGACAACAATATAATTCATGGAAATTTCATAGTTATCAATGTCAGGTAATTTAATCGCAATCAAATTCCTATTTAATTTAACTGTCAATTTTAATTTCTAACATTAAATTCAACGACGATCTAGATGACAATTAAATTTTTATCAACAACGACTAATAAAAATCATATCACTTCACAATATCAAATTTAACTAGCATCAGAATATTCTAGTACATTGTGAGCGTTATAAAACACTCACCTTGATTTTACGATTTTAAATCAAATCGAACGGCGTTCGATTTAACTCAAAATTTTCTATAGCTCCAAATGATTCCAATCTAGTTGCATCGCGTAGAGCTCGTCCATACGAACCCAACGCAAAAAGTTTCGTCCGAAACCGACCTCGTATGAAAGAGAAACATTATTTTAAACATTTACAAATCAATTTACACTTTAATTTTAAATTTCAAAACCCTACAGGCTAATCTGGACCGTCCATTTCCAATTGCAAGATCCCGCCGTACATGACCTTCTTCCCACGCGTTCGTGAAACTCCCAGGCCGAACTCACGAAGAAACCCAATCTTCAAAACTAGGGTTTAAAGCCGCTCCCTCCTCGTCGCTCGAAACTGCATCACTCCACCACCACGCTGAAGGCCATCACCTCCTCTATGCTCGGCTGCAAAGCCATGGAGCTCGGCCCCCATATGACATGGGAAAACGTGCACAACAGCCGCACCCTATAGGTCGATTTGCCGTTGATTCAAAGCCCCAAACACGATCATAGCCGTTGAATACCTAGATCTCACTCCCCTCTACAAGTTTCATGTTGGAAGTTTGTTGGATAGATTTACGGATTTGAAGAGATTAGAGGAGAAAGGTCGAAAGTTTCTGGCCGTGCATCAGGTAGGAGGCGGCGGCTCTGAATATAACCCTAGGGTTTTGATTTTTGTGAAATAAAGAAGTTAAGGGGTCCCTTTATAGAAATTTCAACGAACACTATTCACTCCAAATTTTCCGAACTCCGATTTACGCGCGGTGACCGGCGTTTCTAGGGTTTATCCCACGTTCCGGACACAATGGAATAGGTTTCGGAACCTAATTCGACCGTATGTGCGAGTTATGGCAATAAACGATCGATTTAAATTAAACCGATTTAAACCGATTTTGATGCGTTTTAATTCGTACCGGACAAACGGTAAATCCAAAAATTATGAAATTTGAAACCTTACAATAATATCCCATTACGGATCCGATGAAACTGGTTTCGTCGAAATCCGAGACTTTTTGAAAAATGACTATTTTTAACTCGACGATTTATAAATTAAAAATAACTCGATGCGTTTCGAGCTGCCACGGTCAAACCGTAATTCCGATTGCTACGAAAATTGAAATCCGATAATAACAAACTATTACGGATCAAATGGAACTAGTTTCGTTCAATTCTGAGACTGTTTGAAAAATGACTATTTTTCAGTCAATAATTAAATATTAAAATATTCAATTTTCACAAATTAACTTTAAATTCAATTTTAAAAGTTCTATAACATTACTATAACTCCAATATGATAAGATAAAATTTTACAAATCATTTTCAATCACATTCAACTCGATTTTCAATTATTTCTGAAATTTAACTTATTAAATTATTGATTTAATTACCTAATTAAATCCAATATTCGAAAATAAATTATTTGACTGTTTAATTTCAATATAAAATTCCCAATTTTAAATTATTAACTTTTAAATCAAATTTCAGTTGTTCACAAATCCTATTTTTAAATTTCACAGTAATTAACAATCTTTTACAATGCAGTTTTCCATTATAAATCCAATATAAAAGATTATATTAGATTCAGCCTTCAATTATATTGTAATTCAAATTCAAGTTATTTAATTCCAAATGAATTCTTTTATTTCGATTTACACTTTCATTATTGAATCAACCATTTACTTATACATTATTATCAATGGTTTATAATTCATTTACTTCCATTTTCTACAGTTATCATCTTATTTAAATTCACAGTAATATTAAACTATATTCGTTTACGTTGATTTCCATATTATAACTTCAATATTAAATGTAACATTTATTTATCCTTTGTTTACAATCGTAACCAATTTGGTTTACAATCCCATTCAATCATTATCTAAATTCACTACAAGTTAACATCCATATTTGATTTACAAATAAGTTATTTCAGAATTCCGTTTTGTATTTTAACTTATAATTTACATTTAACAACACAAAATTTTATTTCCTTGGGATTTTTATCCAAAATTTTCATTTTAATTCGTATTTTTAAAGTGTTAAAAATACGGGTCGTTACAGTGTGTCTTCGATAAAAAGATTTGTTTTGGCAAGTTGTTAAAACTGTTTGGTTTGGGAAAATAGTTAACGGGTATTGGACCATTCTTCTTAACTAGTAATTTCGGGGACGAAATTCTTTTAAGGGGGAGTAATGTGACGACCCAGAATTTTTGGATGTTTGAAATCGGAATATTTAATTGATTTTAAATATTTAAATGTTAATTTTGAACTTGAATTCAATATCATCGTTTATTTGATAATTTAATTATTGAATTAAATAATTTAAAGTTGGGTAAAATGTTGAATCTGGAGTTTTAAGCCTGTTAAATATAATTTGAAGGCTTGTAAAATTTATAGTGATAATACTGAAGATAATAAAAGCTTTTAAATTGAATTCGGAAGGGTTTTGTTCAGTTTTGAAATTTTATCGTTTAAATTGATATTTAAAAGTAGCCTTCCGAGGCACAGTCTCGGAATTCGACGAAACCAGTTCCATTGGATCCGTAATAATGTATTATTATCGGATTTCAATTTTCGTAGTGTTTGGAGTTGTTGTGTAGTCGTACGGTGTATAAACGCGCTGAAATTTATATCGTAATTTAATATTATAACTGAGTCCAAAAGCTATCTTCTCCATACGATCGAATTAGGACTCGAAACCTTTTCCATTGCGTTCAGAATAGGGGTATAACATTATGAACGCTTAGCGGCATGCCTCAATAGGGGTTTGCGATTTTAAGCTACGTTAATCGAGACAATTTGAATTTCAATTTAAATATATATACATTCATTTATACCAACAGCCTTCATCAGCTATAATTCTGTCACCCCAGAACTTTATCATTTCACATCACCTTTTTGTTTTCAAATTACTATAGCCTTACCTATTCACGCCACTTCTATTCGACATCTCATCTTGCCCTTCTGCCTATATCGCATTTTCCCCCGTTGCCCTTTAAAAATAAAAGAGGAAACGATAGTTCAAATGAATTAATGGCAGAACAAAATAAAAAAATGGCAGAATGTAGATATTCTAAATCGAATCGATTCTATTCACAAAAAGAAATGAAGAAATGGTGACTGAAATTCGCCAATCAGATCGCCCTTCGTCGCGTTCGAACGGAGTCGATCGAGTAGCTGTTCCCTATAGATGATTGCTGCTCCTCGTGTTTGAATGGATCGAGTCCTAATGGTTGTACGAGGCTTCAATAGATACATATACTGCTTGCGTCACCAGATCTGGATTCACCGAGTTCGCCTACCTCTGAGCAAAGATTCAGTTCTTAAAGTTTTGGAAGGCATACCAGTAGCATAAATCTGGTACACCAAGACCAGCACTAGCTACCGCAAATAGGGCTTTAAATGAGGAGCTCCCAGGAGATGTTGAGCTCGATCGCGTCCCTGCTCACCTATATTACGAACCAGAGTATGGACTGCTATTCCTATTCTACTTGTGGATGGACATAATGTTGTGGCTATTGGGCAGGCTGAAAGTTTTTTTTAAAGAAAGCTGTTCTGTCGTGGGCTCGGAAATATCCTGAGGTATATCCAATTTATTCATCTCAAAATTAATATATATCTAAGATATGTATAGGAAATAAAACATATATATACAGAATATATATGTAACCCAATTTTTGGAATATACAGTAAGTATTACACAACTGGTTTTTAAACTTAATATGATATAAATATTCCTAGTTAAGAAATATATATACATACTTTAATTTACTGGTCGATTTAATTATATATATGTATGTATACAGCAAAATATGAAATAGTTTATGTACAGATAAGATTTAGAAAGTAAATTTTTTTAATGGTGATGTAGATTATTTTATAAGTATATATATATGTAGGTAGTTCAAAAGGAAAATGAAAAATAAATATACATATAGATATTTCAATTTACTAGTTTATTTTTAAAATAATTTATTAAGGTGATTTATTTGTTAAGTTAATATATTTAATTATCAGTATAGGAAGATTTGTTTAAAAGTAAATTTATTAAATGGCAATGGATTGTTCGATTATTTCGAATATTAATAAATTGTATAAATATTTATACAAGGTTTTAAATCATGGAAACATGCCAGTTTGGAACGGATTGCAAACAGAAAAATAGAAGGTGAGTTAATCTCACTCATCTGGGTTTAATTTAAATTTAAATGGTTAAATTTAAATAATTGGTTGAATGATTGAATTGATTGGATGAGATATATATTATATAGTAGTATATATATATTCGAGTGATTGATTTCCCGCATTATATAGCGGATGAGACCCTATGCTCCGCATAATAGCGGATGATATTTTATAAACCCATATACCACGATATTCCACCTCGAAGTGGAATTGGTATTGTGCTAACGTCTGTGGATGCAGGGAAACAAGTTGGAGGGATCCAACTGGATTCCTCAAAACGTGAATTTATTGTGTATATTCAACGTTATGACTACGTGATGATCCATGATGAATTTTATTGATCATATTTGGAATTGGAATTTATTGATTACTCTGGCTTGGTTGTATATATATATTGGAATTGTGAGAATTTAAAAAAAATATGAAGTTTGGAATTTTTAAGGTAAATAAAAAAGGAAACTATCAAATAAAATAATTATAAGGAATTTGGATAACTTAAAATGAATGGAAAGAATAAAAGTTGTTTTCTTAAATTGAACAAGTAAATCCAAAGTTTGGGAAAAGAGATATTTTAAATAAATAAATTCAAGTGATAATATTTAAAAGGAGTAAAGAATGTATTTTAAAAATTCAAGGAAGAAATTTGAAAATAAACATGAAATTTGTAATTTCAAGTTAAATAAGATTTTAATATCCCAATTTAGAAGCTGAATCTGGAATTAATGAAATTAACGGATTTTAAAGTAAACTTGGGTAAGTAAAAGAATTTATTTCAAAATGGAATTGATTTGGAAATCAATTTGGCAATTTCATTAAGTGTTTGAAATTGGAATTTTTAAAGGGAGATGGGATTAGGAAATTTATAAACTGGGTTTATAAAGGTGAAGTAATATATCAGTGGATATTTGGAAGAATAAATTCACAGTGGGAATTTATTAAATAAATGGATAAATTTGTTTAAAAATAAATAGTGATTTATTTTTAAAGATGTGTAAGAGAAGTGTATTTCCCTGGATTGGCAAGTACATTTCCAAAGCAGACTTTTAAGTATGAGTTAAAGGATTTAAAGTTGTTTTTAAAGTATGATTTAGAAAATTTATTATTTTAAATGTTTAAAGTTAAAAGTAAGTATTTCTCAAATTTAATGTAGTAGTAATTATTTAAAAGTAACTTGGTATTGTGTTTTAAAAGGATAAAAATTTAGTTTTATATTTTATAAAGTGGTTTATTTTATATATTCTTAAAGTATATTTCTTTAAATAATGTATTAAAGTAGTTTTAATTTAAATGTTTTAAAGTGTATTTTATAATAAAGTGTTTTTAAATTATTTTAAAATCTAAAGTATTTGGACTTGGTTTTTCAGTGGAAATAAACAATATTGGTAAATTTATTCCATGAGAGAAAAGGTGGTTTTGAAACCATTTTCAAAAGGGTTGAAAATGTAAATATATCTTGCGAAGATATTTTGAAAAATAAATAATTTGGAAAATTATTTATTGTTTGATGGATGTTTGTGAATGTAAATTGATAGTTAAATAACCGACTATCAAAATTGGCCAATGCGCTGATCATTGCGAAGAGATCGGGATCGGGATTTATTTTTCGAAAACCACTTCGATCCGGTTTGTATGATTCGTAGGGAAACGAGTTTGAATCGAAGATGGTACAGTAAAGTGCAAGGGCTAGTCGCTACTAATCCTGAGGGTGACTCCAAAATGGATGTAGTAGGAGTAGTGCCTTCGGTTCCGTTCGAACCCGGGACAGACTTGTAGGGATGAATGCTTCTGGAACATCGTCAGGTGGACGATGGGCATTCTAAGGGATATGTTCTACAAAGGTAACGCTTAGCCTCAAGCCTCATCAACCGGGAATGACTGAAAATCAAAGGTTATGCAGTAAGGCTATGTGGGTAGCGCCCATTAGGGTGAAGTCATCCCTATCTAGATGTCCCTTTTTATATTCGGCTTAGTGGTGCGGTTGCTGATCCCAACCTTAGGGTGATCTTACTCGGAATTACCCTTAGGTAGTTCCGGCCTTGTGTTGCAGGGGATCGGGCATGGTCCTCGATACGCTGATCTACACCAGGTACTGTGACAGGTGGTACCCCAGTGCCTAGTCATTAGTTGGAAATCCATTCTCCCTACGCGCCTGTACGGTTTTGATTGTGCCCAACTATCAAGCGTGAGATGCAAGCATTTCAACTAGATTCTATTTTACTTTCTATAGACACTATTATAATATCAGACGAATTTGATAAAAAGTGTTTTGGCTATCGTAAGGTAAAAACCCGACATGTTTATTTGTGGCGTGGTCTTACGAGATGCTTTTAATTTCAAAGGGTTTGGAAAACTTTAAGAATCCAATTGAGTGTGTTTTCTCACGCTGGTTTTCCAGACCGACTCGGTGTTATTTTATTATAATGCTCGGGTCAGACCGAGTATTATAGGTTACCAGATAAGATGCTGTGGAGCTCAGGAGACGAGCTGGATGGCGAGACGTATCACTCGTACTTGATGTATATTCTGTTGTGTTGTGTGTACTATGTATTCAGTTTTGTGAGGACATGTAGTGATTACTGTACATTTGTGTGTTAGATGTTGTTGAACTCTGATGTTGTATTCTAAAGATGTAAAGTATAAAACAAATATAGTTTTCTTGTGTAAAGATCAGTTATTATCTATTATATTTTATTCCGCTACGTTTGTGAGATTCTGATGTGGTTTTCTTTTTCTTCTTCTACCTTCTTCTTCTTTAACCCAAATGGTTCGATTTTTCGGTTATGGAAAAATCGGGTCGTTACAGTAAACATACCTTAATCTATTAGAATGAAATTAATAATGATATAATTTTTATGAATCAAAAATAAAAATGTTTTGTGCAAGTTATAAGGAATATGTGAAAGAGATGTACAAGGTATGGAAAGCACCATATTTTGTATAGCCTATTTCGATAAAATATGAATTAAATTCCTTATAATTTCACATAAACATGAAATCGTCCTCTAAAGGATTCATAGAAGGTTTTAGCGTTAATGGTTTCTCATAAGAGAAAGTAATTCCAATACATTAAAGTATAAAACCATTAAGTGTAGTAAGTTAGAAATCCTTCAAGGTTAAGTAATTGGAAGAGTAGGAAAGTAAATAGATTTTTGATAAAATATTTATTCTTATCTACTCTAGTTTTAGTAAATTTGGAAATCTATGAAAAAAGAAGGATATTTTGTAAACATGTAAGGATATTTTTTTAAAAGTCAAGAAAAAAAAGGAAATTTTTTTTAAGAACAAGCAAGACATGTTATAAAGAAAGATGGTTTAGTGGAAAAGTAAATAAGTTTTTGAAAAGATAAAATTTTAAGTAACCAAGTGTTTGCACAAAAAATGGACAAACACCTCAAAGTTGTATGATTTAGTAGATCTTATGTTGTTCTTAGTGATTTGAGTGATTTATGCAAATATATGAAAAGCAGGTGCTAAACTATAAAAAGACACGCAGATTTATAGTGGTTCAGCCAGAATGTGCCTACGTCCACTTTATATGTTATTTCTCTTCTCTTGTTTTGATTACAAGTACAAAGCTTTGATACAAGTAAAAGAAAGTTGTTTGAAAGTTCTCTCCGTGCTTGAGCTCTCAAACTTGTCCCCCATTGTTGTACCCCTGCCCCTCTATTTATAGAGTGAGGCTGGGGGTAGGGGTCTTGGAGGTATATAGCAGCTGGCGGGCCTGGGCTGATGTAATCTGGCCTGGTGGATCTGGTCCGGTTTCCTTTGATTCAGTGGTGAGATAAGTGGTCCGGTTGCTTCGTTCGGTGGAGACTTCGTTCGGTGGAGGCTTCATTCGGTGGAGGCTTCATTCGTTGGAGAGGTTTGGACCGGTGGGGGAGTTGGTCCGGTATAGGCTGGTTCGGTGGAAGGAGATGAGTGGACCGGTGGAGCTTTGGTTCGGTAGGAGGTGGTATGTTGTTTGGACCGGTAATGGGTGGAGTGGTGTTGGTTCGGTAGGAGGTGGTTCGGCATCCTTGGTCTTGGGTGGTGGTTCGGTAGTCACGAGGAGGGAGATGGTTCGGTAGGGGCATCTTGCTTTGATTCGGCAGACAGTGGAACAAGGACTGGTTCGGCTCTGTGTGGGAAGAGTGTTGGATTGGTAGGAGATGGAAACACGCCCAACATTTGCCCCCCAAAGTGGGGCATATGTCAGCATATGTCGCGCTTTGTTTGATGCCACTTAGCTTGGAGGAATTCTTATCCGGTCCTGTGTGCCGAATCCATTGGTCCGGTTGTTGGCATTGGCCTATAAGTAGGGGTTGTAAGTTATGGTTCATTCCTTACCCAGACGGATAGTCGAATCTGATTTCCTTGCCGAATCAAACCCACTGCCGAACCATGTTAGAATACCGAATCAGGTGATTTTGCCTTCCCTCACCGAATGGCTTCCTCTCTTTTTTCTTTTGATTTTTGTTTGCCGAATGGACATGAGAACTACCGAATGGCCTTGAGAATTTTGTATTCACTTTACCGGATGACAACGGGAGTTTGAGCATTTTGATTTTATGAGTGAAATTTCATATTATACACCTACTTGTTTACATCCTCTGTTCTAACAATATGTTTTTCCGATGTTGCAAATAATGTCTCGCAAAGCAGAAACTCGATCAGACAAAAAGAAATCCGAGGGCGAAGGAGGGTCCTCCGCCGTGCCCCCAGCTCAGCCGAATCCAGAACGACGTGGGCCCACTCCGAGATCATTAGTGGACGGGTACGGTCCTCAGGATCTCCTCAACTTGCCTCCTGATTACTTCCCTAGCTCACTCAAGGGCGAGCAACTTGATGTTATATCTCGCTCTTTCGGGATCGATCGAGCGTGCATGTTATTGCCGGCTGTGGGAGTGATGCCGTATGATCCTCCTGAAGGATATTTTGCCTACAGCAGTTACCATTGTATGTGTGGTGCCATCCCGCCTCTCAACGCTTGGGTAGTCAGCTTTCTTACATATCTAAAGGTGGCTCCATTCCAGCTTCAGCCCAACTCTTATGCCATTTTGGTGAGTCTCTTCGTCATCTTTCAGAGGAGATATGGGCGTCCTCCTTCCAACCGGGAGATCCGGTATTTGTACAACTTGAGAGGCTACAAGAAGGGGTCTCCCTACATCAGCTTGGAATCTGCCGTATCCTTTAAGCCCGTCCTGGACTTATACTCGAAGTTCAGTATGTTAAAGAAAGAATGGTTCTTCATCAGGGATGACTCTGTTTCCATTCGTCGCTTCACCTCCGGCTGTAAGTGTGAAGCTTTATTTATAATTTCCATTATAACTGCAGTGCTTTATCTTACGTGCTTTTATTTCTTGCTAGCGACAGGTGGTTTTGCGGTTGTGGAGAATGATCGCCTGGTTCAGACGGCAGCAGAGATAGAAGCTATTACTGGGAGAGATAGGTCGGCTGCATATCTGATCAGGGACTCCACACTCTTGGAGTACAACTTGATCCTTCCACAGCAATCCGTGGTCAAGCAGAGGGACACGGCTGAAGAGAAGGCTGCCCAAGCTAAAGAAGGGGCCGCGTCGAAGAGCAGTAAAAGGAGGCCCTTTTCGAAACATCCGGTTGTTGGGGGGAAGAAGCTCAAAAGGTCTGACGGTCCCTCTCCCAGCACACAACCGGATGTTCAGGAGGAGGAGAAAGGTGAGGACGAAGGAGGTGAGGCTGAGGGCGGAAGTGACGGTGATCGTCATGGTGATGATGGTGGCGATGGACAGGGTGGTGATGGCCCCAGGGCTTTGTCTTCCAGGCAAGTAGGCGAAATGCAAGAGTGGACGGATGACGCTTTCCGTCAAGCCTTCGAAGGCTTGGAGGGGACGGAGAAGTCCAAGGGAGTCGATAAAGTGGGGACCGGCGTTGATTTATCTTCCGGGAGCGCCTCTACTGAAGAAACTTCGATGGTTCAAGGTGAATTTCTCTTTACTTTTTTAATCTTTGAATGATGGCTTAAAACATACCGGTGACACTTTTGTTTTAATATCAGGAGCGGGTAAAACGGCCAAGACTTCGGATCTTCGGCACAGGCTTGAACAATACAAGCTCTCGAAATCTTCAGCCTAGCCGAAACCCTATACTAACCGCCCGGGAGGCGTAGTCGGCTATCGTCCTCTTCTCGGAGTTATTGAAGAAGATATACAGAAGAGGAAGAGGAGTCGATCTTCGTCTGAACCTCTTCTTGAACCCCCGGCCCCACTCCAGCCTATTCACGACATTACAAAGGAGGATACCGAGCTTATGCCCTCTCCTCATCCGTCTGAGAACCCAACCGTCATCCCAATAGATCATCCAGGCTTAGCACGCAATCCGTTTGCGGGTCATCCGGATCTGGACCCGGCGTCTCATGATATCTCTTTTGATGAGGTTACTGGTGAGCACCTTCTTCCTCGCAATCCTATGGTAAGGGTGCTTGATGAGGCCAAGTCCCTGGACCTTGATTTGCTTACTACTCGGGTTGTTGCTATGGGGAACGAAGCTAAGGCAAATATCGACCGGGTTGCTGAGGAGACCAGGAAGTTGATGGGGCATCACGCCCGATTGGTCAAGGCTGGGGAGGAAATTGGGAGCGCCAACATAAGACTGCGGTTAGTGGTTTCCGACCAGGCCAAGCAACTTGCTGATCAGGCTATCCAGATCTCTCAGCATGAGGCTGCCTCCGGACGTCTAAAGAAAACCATGGAAGAGGCCAGCCGAGCCGAATTGCGGAAAATGGAGGCTACCTGCAAGGAATGGATCGATATGGCTATTGCTACGGTGGATGACGTTCGGAAGGCGGATCTTGAGCATATAGAGGAGTTATCTGGGAAGCTTGAGGTCGCAGAGCTTGCTCAGGCTAAGTTGAAGGAGGAGATGGAGGCGGTGCGGGAATCCCTTCAGGCTGACTGCTTGAGATACCGATTGGAGAGAGAAGCTGCCGTCGAAAGGCTGTCAGCTTCCGAGGCCCGGATGAGGGAATTTGAGGAGAATGAGGGGATGATGGACAAGATGCTCCAAGACATGTACTTCCGTACCTGGAAGCAGGGCAACCTATCCTGGATGGATGATTATCCCAGGGTCATGGCTAGGATTTATCTCCGGGCTCTGGAGGAGGATAAGGCTGATGCAGATAAAGAGGGTGGAACGATCTTCAGCATGGATGTGGTCACTGCCCAGTTTACCAAGGAGGAGAAAGTGGCGGTAAAGGAGGGTATGCGGTTGCTTGCTGCTGAGGAGGCAGGTGTGCAGGTAGAGGATGACGACCAGGATGGTCAAGAAGCAGGTGCTGGTAAGTCTTCCTTTCTAGTCTTTCCGTTAACTTGGTTGCTTATCACTAATGAATTCTTTTTCTGACCGGACAGGTGGGCAACAGGGAAAGGACAAGACTCCGACGCAGCCGGCTCCCTGATTAGACCTGGAAAATTCTTTTTGTGGACTTGACATGGCTGTATATGTTAGTCTTAAAATAGTAGAGTAACTTTTAGGTTGTAATTCTTGCTACTTGTAATAAATAGCTCTATTCTTGATGTGTAATTCTTTAACTTAAGCTGATTTTGTCGTCTTTTGAATGTTTTTGCTATTTTGACATGTTGCATAAGAAATATAGCCATGCATATTCTTGTAATTAAATTGTGTTTGATGTCAGGTTCTTGTTTAGAACATAATTTCATGACTTGCAGGGTTAGCGTGAGGTGTGAACAAATTATAGGTATATATGAAAGAAGGAAATACCATCCTTTATATTTTGCTTGTAGATGGCAGCTTTGAATATCCTGCGTGACCGAGTAAGGGATGCGGTCCAGTATCTTGCTGCGAGTATCCGCTTCTATTAGTGAGTGTCTCATGTTTTGTGTCCTGCACTTCAGGGATTGTTACAGAGGATAGGAGAAAAGTTTCTTAAGTAAAATTGAAATAGTAAAACTTCCAATCACGGAAGGCCTTCGATGTGCTTAAGTTCGTGGCAAACGGGCTTTGTAGTCACTTTCCCTAGCTGTGGGTCTTGGAGACATTTGTCACCCATCTTACGCCTCCGCGGGGAGTTAATTCTTTTTTACCACAGCCGCACTTAAGACACATCGGAGCCGAGATCGCGCACAGTAACTACCCAAGCCATTATGGCCCGTAATCGTGGGTATTATTCGATTTACTGTGGCCGGCTAGCGTGGGTGCCAATCGTCAACTGTGAACTGCCCCTGGCTGGCCACACCTTATGTTGGGGCTTATAGTCGGTTCACAGTTGCCGGCGAGCCTAACGCCGTAATGAGCTACCTCGGCTATAGTCGGCCTTCTCGGTGGCTTATAATCGGCTCATTACAGTTGGCTTTAAGGGCCGTCGCGAGCAATGAGTTAACCCGCAGCAGAGGGATGCCAGAGCAAAAGTGTCTCATTGGAGAGGGCATAGATTCGCATAGTACCTGTTAGGTCTTGTCTAGGAGAAGTTGCGCTGTGGAGCGCCTTGAATGAAAATGCTATTTGCACAGGATTTTGTTCAACAGAAAAGGATACAGTTAACAAGCAGCCAAGATATGAAGGAACAAGTTAAAAAGAGACAAGTTTTTTAAAGTGGTTCGGCACGAAAATGCCTACGTCCACTGATTCTCTTTGTTAATTCACTTAATATGGGCAGTATGAGTTAAGAAAAGTATCGACGAAGGTGTTGGATGTTCCATGCCCTCTGGAACACCTCCCCGTCCACTGTTGACAAAATATAAGCTCCATTGCGAAGATCTTTATGAATTACATATGGTCCGTTCCAGATTGGATCTAGCGCTCCGGGGCGCAGGAAGATTCGCTTGAGGATAAGATCTCCTTTCTGTAAGCTACGATGCTTGACTTTGGAGTTGTATTGCGTTGCCACTTTTTGCTTGTGAGCTGCTGCCTTGGGGGGCTGCATCATTTCTTCTTTCCTCAATTAGATCCAAAGACATGAGGAGGAACTCTTCGTTTTCTTCTGGGTTGTAGTGGATCCTACGGTGGGAAGGCACTATAGTTTCAACTGGGAGCATAGCCTCCGATCCGTATGCCAAAGAGAAAAGGAGTATGCCCCGTTGATGTTCTGAAAGACGTGCGATTGGCCCATAGTGCCGTAGGAGGTTCATCCACCCATTAGCCTTTTGACTTTTCGAGTTTCTTTTTGATTAGAGTTTTGAGAGTTTTGTTGACGGCTTCGACTTTTCCGTTTGCCTGGGAAGAAGCTACGGATGAGAAGCTTTTGTGAATTCCGTGCTCCTGGCACTAGTTGGCGAACTCCTCGCTGTCAAACTGAAGTCCATTGTCCGATATGATTTTGAGTGGGACTCCGTACCCATTTGGTGAAATAGTCGACTGCCACTATAGCATATTTGGCCCCGCCTCGGCCCATTGGTATTTCGCCGATTAAGTCAATTCCCCATACAGCAAAGGGCCACAGGCTGGTCATTTGAGTAATCTCAGTTGTTGGTAGTGAATTTGGTGATGAAATCGGCCATGGCCTGCCCCTTGATGGCGGTGCGAGGATGGTAGGTAATATCATATTGACTTAGTTCAATGCACCATTTACATAACGTTCCATTCTCCTTCTTCTGATGTGTTCCTCAATCAGATCTCGGAGATGATGGCATTCGTTGGTATCATGCCCGTGAGATTCGTGGAAGCGGCAGAACTTTCCAGACTTCTGTGCGTTATCTGATTCCTTCTTGTATGGTGGGCGTTTGTATCTAACTTCGCCTTGGGTGGCAAGGAAGATATTTTCGACGGTCTCATTCAAAGGAGTGTAAGTGTCGAATCTTGGTCCTGGCCGATATAGGCGCTTTTCTCCCTTCTTGCCCCCAGCATTGTCTCTGGAATCATTTCTTCGAACGTCCCTTGCCATAGCAGGGGCGTTGCCATGGGTTGTCTTATTTTGCTGTCTTGACTGCCCCTCAACGGCAGCATCCTCAAGCCTCATGTATTTCCCGGCTTCGTGGAAGAAGTCGGGTAAAGTAGCTGGTTTTTCTTTTGTCAACCTTCTAGCAAATTTAGTGTCCGGATGCACACCACTACAGAGGGCCATTAGGATAAGCTTCTCATCGGCATCTTGGACTGCGGCTGCCGCGGCGTTGAATCTGGTTAGGTATTGCTGCAGCTTCTCTCCAGGTTTCTGTTTGACGCTGGATAAGGAATAAGCGTCCTTAGGTTAATCCACATGAATGCAGAACTGACTGATAAATTTTTCTTTCAACATTTCCCACGAGCTGATGGATCCCTGGGGTAGATGACAGAACCAGGAGGTGGCAAGATCTGCTAAGAAGAGCGGAAAGCATTTGCACAGTACTCCCTCTGTCGCCCTACTCATGAGCATATGTTGCGTGTACCTCTGTAAGTGTACAATGGGGTCGGAGGTTCCCTTGTAGGGTTCCATTGTTGGCATCTTCCATTCTCGGGGGGTGATAGCAATTTCGATATTGCGGGCGAAAGGGCTGGTTACCCTAGCGCCTATCCCTCGATCTCTTTGCTCCCGTTGGACACACTCTCTGAATAAGCGTGCCATCCTTTCATCAGAATTTGGAGCAGATAGAAATGAGTTTGGTTCTGTTCTGTGGGATTGATCCCGTCCAGATGACCTGTAGGGGTGGAATCGTCTATCATTCCTCATATTTTCCAGTGGCTGCCTTTGATCTTCTGGGAGCATGCTAGGGTCAGCTACAGTTAGCCCTTGCCTTGATCTTCCCCTGCCGAGTTCTGATCTAAGCACTTCCTCGGGTCCAACTTCGGGCTGGACTCTAGCTCGGCCCCGTTCACTGGCGTTTCCGTGGTTAGGCAGTATGACAGGCTCAGCTACAGTTGACCTCCATCCGGTACCTCCCCCGTTGGGTTCGGTACCAAACGTTTCCTCAGGCCTAACTTCGGGCTGTGCTCGGTCTCGGCTCCTACCATGGCTACTTCTGCCGTTAGCTCCTTCGAAGAAGGAAGATCTTTGTTGTCTCTGAGATCCTCCAGACTGGGACTCGCCCCATGATTCAGTGTTGCGGTTGGATTCTTCAGCGTCCCTTAAGCGTGACATGAGATGGTCCACCAAGGCTTCCTGTTGGGACGTGAAGCGGTTAGTTACTTCAACCACAACTCTGTCCAAATCCGCCCTAGTAATTGCTGCAGGTTGTTCTGTGGCAGGAGTGGTTGGGTTAGCCTGTCCTTCATTTGTTACTGTTGTTGGAGGAGGACGATTTACTTGATTCGTGACAGCTGGATCTGGAAGACTGCTGGATGCGATGTTTTTTCCTTTGTTAACATCTTTTCTCTGTTTGGGAGGCATGTTTTCCAAGTAGCGAACGATGCTGTTAGGAAAAATGTTAAGTGGATGAAGCTGAAGCTTCGAGCTTCTAGCTCTCAGTGAAAGCACCAAAAATGTTTGCACAAAAAATGGACAAACACCTCAAAGTTGTATGATTTAGTAGATCTTATGTTGTTCTTAGTGATTTGAGTGATTTATGCAAATATATGAAAAGCAGGTGCTAAACTGTAAAAAGACACGCAGATTTATAGTGGTTCAGCCAGTTAGTGCCTACGTCCACTTTATATGTTATTTCTCTTCTCTTGTTTTGATTACAAGTACAAAGCTTTGATACAAGTAAAAGAAAGTTGTTTGAAAGTTCTCTCCGTGCTTGAGCTCTCAAACTTGTCCCCCATTGTTGTACCCCTGCCCCTCTATTTATAGAGTGAGGCTGGGGGTAGGGGTCTTGGAGGTATATAGCAGCTGACGGGCCTGGGCTGATGTAATCTGGCCTGGTGGATCTGGTCCGGTTTCCTTTGGTTCGGTGGTGAGATAAGTGGTCCGATTGCTTCGTTCGGTGGAGACTTCGTTCGGTGGAGGCTTCATTCGGTGGAGAGGTTTGGACCGGTGGGGGAGTTGGTCCGGTATAGGCTGGTTCGATGGAAGGAGATGAGTGGACCGGTGGAGCTTTGGTTCGGTAGGAGGTGGTATGTTGTTTGGACCGGTAATGGGTGGAGTGGTGTTGGTTCGGTAGGAGGTGGTTCGACATCCTTGGCCTTGGGTGGTGGTTCGGTAGTCATGAGGAGGGAGATGGTTCGGTAGGGGCATCTTGCTTTGATTCGGCAGACAGTGGAACAAGGACTGGTTCGGCTCTGTGTGGGAAGAGTGTTGGATTGGTAGGAGATGGAAACACGCCCGACACCAAGTACCTTTGAATTTAACAGAAAACTTCAAAATAACACTTTTAAAGGCAAGAATTTTGGGATTTGATGTTTTAGAAATTTAGGTGTTTTAATTTTTGAAGAAAATTGGTAAATACCAAACCAAACCAGAATTTTAAATATGGAGTAGATATGAATCATTTCCTAGGTGTTACGGGAAAAGTGTAAGGCTACAGTAGTAATTACTCCTAGTAGTAATAACAGAAGTTCCTGTAAGGTGTATAGGACACTAGTGAAAACCTAGAAATGTTGTTTCATGTGTGTAGACTATAGAAGAATAATGAAGTGATATTAGTAAGATAGTAAGACACACGTGGTTGGGAAAAATAGATCTTAGTTGGGAAAAAATGAAAGGTAAAGAGAAAATTTCCCTAAGCTTAGTTGCCTTTTTAGATAGAGACTGCATAGATTAAAACCCTTATCCATTGCAGTAAATAAGACTTAGTTATTCCTTTTTAAGCCTGGAAGAGAAGAGATGAATAGATCTTATTCTTCATGAGTAACACAACATAAGTTGGTAACAAATAATAGGCGGTAGGAGGAGCATATGAGTTTCTTGGATTCCTAGAGTAGGACCTTTCTATGTCAGAGTGGACATGGTCCTAGACCTCCTAGCCCTAGACGATAGCTGTGTTTAGTTGCTATATTAAAAGAAGAGTAAAAGTAGATAAAAGGTAACTAAAAGAAAATAGTAAGATCTAAAGAAAGCAACAGAAACTTAAATAGAAATAAATGTGAATTGCAAAAGAAAAATACATCTTTTCCATAAAATAAGCTTGGGAAAAAGTTTGAAAAGAAAAATATTTCTTATGTAAACCATGCTTGGGAAAGAAAATAGAGATTTTATAGGATAGCGGTATAAGTTCCAAGTACGGAGAAAGATGTACGCAAAAGTAAAACAGATAAATTTGAAGTTTTTTCGTTTTCTACCATCATTCTGACATAAGAAATCGAGTTCGGAAAATTAGATTTTTTTGAAATTCGAATATCAAAAGTTGTGTGGTAGGATTTGGATGAAAAATTCGTTGAACTACACCCCTATTCAGTAGGAGTGTGGAAAAAATTGGATGAAAAATGTTTTGACTTTTCAAAAGATTGCATTCATATAGAAATTGTAAGTATATTTATGATGTGTGCATCATATTTTAAAATAAAATTTTAAAGAAGAAAAGCATTCATACAGGAGGTACCAGTTAGAAATTCATGTATATGCATATAATTTGTATTGAATAACACTTTTGCACAAAAACATCGATGGTCGTAAAATGGGATGTACACAAAATGGTTGTGATTGATTCGAGAAATTACATAATTTTACCATTGTCGAATTTCGGGGATGAAATTTCCAAAAGGGTAGGAGAATATAACACCTCACATTTGATTGACAGTTAAATTAAAATAAATTTAATTGATAACTATGAAAACAGTGAAAAATGAATTTTTGCTAATGTTGGAATTTGACCACGAAACTTATACCATTGTGTTCATGGCAATTTTCTGATTAACTTCCATATACATGTTTTCTGAATGGACTTCAAACGGAGAAGTTATAGCTGTTTGAAGTTTTAGCGTCAGAAACAATTACATGTGCAAACATGGAAATTTTATCAATTATAAACTTTTGCAATTAATTCATAGGATATTTATAAAAGCAGTAACAAATTTATTATGTTTGTAATAAATGTAAATTATTAAGAGAATTAGATGTAAGAGGAAAAAAATAAGGGGAATAATTAACATTGCAAACAGAATCAGCTAAAAAGTACAATTAATTAATATGTGAATTAATATGAGAGATTAATATATAACGTGTGTGTATATATATATATATATATATATCAGATCCCTCAATTTAAAGAGGTTTACATATAAATGTAATAAATAAATGTTCAAATTCAAATCTGGATAAAAATTATGCATATTAAATATGTATGTTAACTGAATGGTGGAATTAATTGACATGCCAATTAGTGAAACGTTACAATGTGTATTAATTAAGGAAATTAACCAATAGAGGTAACATGTTAATTTATTAATAGGGCTATTAATTAGGATTGTAACGTAATCAGTAGAAAATGTCAATTAATAAGGAAAAGAAATAATAGTTGACCTAGATTTGAATATGTACATATAGGCAGTATATAGCTACACATAAAAATTAATTGAAGGATCAATTAAGTAAAGGATTAATTAGATAATTGGTGGGCTGCATCTATTAAAGAGAGAACTTAATGTATTTCGTTCCATCGGCCGTCACTTTCTTCAACCCTCTCTTATAGTAAACAATGGCTTCTTTTTTCATTCTTTTCTCCTATTTCTCATAAATCTTCACCAAATAAATCCAAATAAAATAAATGTGGACAAAATAGAGAATTGCAACCAATTAAAGGAGAGAAGTTGTAGAATGACGTAGTAATTTTAGAAGATAGAGATTTAAAGCTAAGGACGACAGGTGAGTGGATTTAATTATATGTCTTTTACGTTTATGATATATTATCGCTATATTCCCGTTAAATAATTTTATTCAGTATTTATTTCAGTAATTAATTCTGTTAATTGGTTATGCTGAGTCTGTAAATTGTATAAGAAAGCTTATATTTAATTAATATTAGGCTTGACAGTTAGAGAAAGGCATAAGCCTAAAAGTAAGAAATTTACAGTTATTTACATCTATTTTGAAAGTTGAAATTTCGCCTGTAAATGTTAGCTTCTTTTTATTCCTTTTTGCGCGAATAAATTAGTTAAAGAGAAAAATTCCAAAATACATACTAAAATAGAAAGAACACTAGATTTACAGAAATTAGATGTAAAATAAGAAAAGCTGAAATAAAAAGAGAAAAATAGAAATTTGCAGTAAATTATGCTAAAACGGGGAAAAATAAATAAAAAGGGAAAATCTAATAACATGATTTAGAAGTAAGTGATTGATTAATTGGTTGGTTTAGAAAAGAGAATACATTTCTATAGTTTAATATTTAAAAGATAACAATAAACATAATTGCAAGAATAAAAGAAAGAAAAAAAATTAGTGTAAACTAGAGAAACTACTGTATTTTACACTATCCAAAAAGTAAAGCAACAATAAAAGAGATATCTTGCAGTTACAGATTATTGTTTATAGCATTATTTGGTATGAAAATATGGAAATGGATTTTTAGCACAGTTTTTGTAACCAACCAAATAGAATAGAACTACTTCCTAGAATATAAGAAGTTAAAGTGAACAATTAAAGGAATTAAAGAAGGAATCAAGTTAATTATTAGGCAAGACTAGAAGCTCTGCATTTACTGCGTAGATAATAGAATAAAATTAAAGCAGTTATTATGATATGTAAATTTGTGACAATCGATGTAGTCCCAAGCCAAGATTGTCATATAACATAATAGAATTAAAAAGAATTCAATATCATAATAAAAGAAGACAGTCTATAATAGAAAAGAGACACTTGTAATTATATTTATAATATATAGATTATAAAAGAGAATAAAAGAGACAATTACAAGTAAAATTATAACATAGGTTATAATTAAATAGAAAGAATAGAAAAGGCTTATTTTAAGACTTAAATGAAGTTAATAAACAAAAAGAGCTGAAATAATAGAAGAGGCTAATTTTAATAAACTTAGATCTTGGATTAAGTTAATAAGCAAGATAATAGTAGTGGTCCATACCAACAGCATTCCCTTTCAGTCAGGAACTGATGGTCTCAATAAATAGGTGAGGCTGGGAAAAGATTATGCTAATTAGGGTAAATAAGTAGCCAATAGAATAAGAAAAGTAAACTTAACGCACAATAAAAGATTGGTCTTTGGGTCTAATAAAAGAGTAAGATGAGTTTGGAGCAGCCCAAAGAATGAAGAGTCTAACGAACCAGTTCATCACAAATTTTAGCACAGAAGAAGCACGTCCAACTTAGTTATTTTGGGCTAGAAGGAAGTACGAGACTTCAACGGGATGTGAGGATACTCTAGGATGGCCCTCTGGGGTAGGCATAGCGAAGCAGTCCTCCAAAGGCAGGTCTGTAGTTGTTCCATCAAAAGAGTATGCCTTGACTACTTTTTGCATGGCAGGACAATTATAGGCAGTCGAAAAGGGTTGATGTTTAGAGTAGGATATTCGTATGTCCCAGTACATCCAAGTAAGTTTTAGTGGGCCGGACCTAAAAGGATAGTCGCATGCGGATATTGGGCCAGCATCAAAACCAAGAAGCACGTTCGGGAAAGACTAGAGTTAAACCAACAGTCCAATGAACCTTTCACTATCGAGACATTGGATGAGGAGCGCGACCAATTGGATGGTTAGATTGTTTGCAGTAGGGCACAATCACTTAGCCCTTTAGAGGTCTTTCGATTAGTTGAGGGGTGGCTGCGTGGGGCCATAGCCACGATAAGAAAAGGGACAGACCAAGTAGAATATCTGTATTGTAGGCCTAACATGGTAGTCCTTTACAGAAATAGAAAATCTCTGATTGAGTTCCGTACAAGGTAGACCTTGTTATGTGGGATTCAGGGAGTAGACATAACGATTGTGTATAGTCCTCAAGGTGCGCACTGGGTGGTACATTGTGGATGTCCGAGCATTAGTATAGACTAGTGCAGATGCAGTTTTACATTTTCATAGTAGACGACAGAACATCTGTATTGTAAGCCTTATGAGGCAGTCCTTTATAGATTTAGTCATAGAACGCTATAGGAGCAAGACGATGGAGTCCTTTGCGAGGAGGATACGATAGGTACTACGGGTAGTACCTAGGACTGATGCGGTCATTGGACATATAGCTACATATATATGTATATATGTATATATATATGTATATATATATATATATATATATATATATATCAGTTATTAGGTTTTAATCTACTAGGAAGTAGATGGGCACGATTCACGCACAGAGGCGAGTGTATTATAAACCCAATGAACCTAATATAATAGTAAACGGAAATAAAACGGTATATGTAGAATTAAGTTTAGAAGTGTATAATTTGTCCATTCACCCGAACTTTAGTTCTGACCCCCTCCTCATAACATCCTACAGGTTAGGTAGATGGCAGAGACTTTCCAACTTTGAGACACTTGTTTGGAAAGTGTTATTATATTGGTGAGTATTTACTTACTATTATATTTTAGTCAGTTCCGCCGTGAGATATTTATTGAGCTCTAATATATTTGTCTTTGCCTATTTGCAGGATACCAGATACCCAACTCGTGCTTCAGTGGGCTTGGATTTTAGCATTTTTGCGAAAAATCCGGACCCACTGGAATTCAGGTTGTTACAGCTTTACTTCTAATACTTCCACTCGATCTAACTATAGTCACTCAATGAAATTCCATGCCATGATTTGACTATAATCAAAGCGGAGCTTTCCTATTAAAGATCCATGGTATTCTTATGTCAAGAGAACTATGCAAATTAGTCACACCGATATTTTCTATATGACCTTAGTTATATTAACTAACAGAAAACTATCGAGTGAGTCGTTCCATAGTTATCCAATAACTATCGTTACGTAATCTCTAGGTGTCCCCAATAGCCATGAGTAATGTATTGCCTAACATTTGGAGAGCATTACGTACTCTAGTCTTGACGGATACATCGATATCTAGTCTCAATGCATCTTGACTAGGAACATTTAAAATGGTATATTTATTTTTATTATAATAAATTACACACGGTTTCAACACTTTATTACTATTATCACAAAACAAACCATTTATGGATTTTCTATTAAATATAATTTTAATTAAATTAATTAATTAATATAACCACATTATATCAAGTATATAATAGATAGAAAATACCTTTGATTGCGAACAAGATTGGTTATTAAGTTAGATAAATGTAACAAATTACATAATTGTCCCTAGGGGATACCCCTAACTTTATTAAAAACACCATCAAACTATAACATTAAATATTTGATGAAAATTCAAACATAATTCATAGCTACTATATTGAATATAAAAAATCTCGTGATTAGAAAAAAGGTTGACAAAATAAATATAGGTATATGCAGTGAGGTTCAAATAATAGTACACTCAATTGTTCTAACCCCAAACTAAATAGTAATCCAAGTGAAGTATTTGTGTGAGGACAATTTTTTATAACTTATTATAAATGAGATCAAGATACTTACACCCATGCATTTCTATGTGGACTGTTAGATCAGGAAGAAGCTTAATGAGTGTATATACTTTAACGTTTAAGAATTTTCAATATTGGTCGGATACCCTTACGTGATATAACTTCACGTCCATACCTCATCCATTTTTTTGGAGTGTAGGCCTTTGCCATTTGAATTTATAATTTTATAATATATTGGGTGCTTTACTTTTCATATGGAGCGTGTACATAACTTGTCACCAATATTCGCTTTTAAGCCAACCAATCTTTACCACATTTCGATTTATGTCAATTTAGCCAACGCAAGTATAAAACTAGAAAACACAAGTCGATAGAATATAAACATCAAATGATTGATTTAGAGATGATCCAGGATATGCAGTAGTCAGAATAGAAATTTAAAGCATGCTTGACTAACAAAAAATATATTGTAATGTTATTAATTAATCAAGAACAAAATGCAACATCCTTAGTCATCTATGTAATGAACCTTGATACTATTAGATATCACAAAATAAACTTTAATCAATCATGATATGATTTCAAAAGTAAATTCTTTGTAAATATCTCGAAAAATTTTTAGTTTTATATTCTAATCTTGGACATATTATATGAATTTGTTTTAGAGCTATTTGTGTAAAAGAAGCACATGGTCAATGGGTGCACATATTAACATATCAAAATATCAAAGACTCATCTTAAATGATTTCATCACCAAGTTCATTTTGAAAACTCATCTCTAAATATTATGCCAAGTGTTAGATATTAAAAACTCGTCTTAAGAAATTTCATATGCAAAATTTTCAAATCAAGTCTCTTATGTCAAAAAGGATTTTCACCTCAAAGTTCATGTCAAAAATTCAACCAAAATGTCTCATGTCAAAATATTTACTTCATGAATAAATATGAATAGCAAAGCAAGAAAAATATTCTAAGAAATTATAAACATATTATATTGGATTTTTTAATTTGAAAAATAAAATCTAAGTAGGTAAAAACAATTTTTAGATTTTTTGAAAATAAATAGTTCAAAAACAAAATGTAAACTCTCCATCTATGCACAATAAAAAATGTGTAACATCAGCCAACCCATGTAACATATGAGACACAAAAACATCGGAATCAAAAAATCATAAAAGTCAAAAATCATATCACGATATTCTAACAAGAAAGAATGAGTTACGCTTTCTTGATACCACTTTTACTCTTTAGGTCCATATGATGGCGTACAGTGATATTTCAGATACCACTTGATGTATTAATAGTTTTTTTATGGAGATGACTACAAATTTTGCAATTCTTCCAATAAATCATCTTATCATATAATGGGCCATTGCATACTATCATCATTGAAAGCAAGGTACGCCATACTCTCATTATCAAAGTCAATCATCAAAGATAAGCATCATTAAACAAGCGCACTACATATTTCACAATATCATTGAAATAACCTCCACATTCGAATTTCTTAACAATATCACCTATCTTAAACAAAAACCAAAAACTCTCGAACCTATGATTTCTTTGTCAGCATGCAAAGTGAAAAACACGGTATCATTTCATAAAAAGTAATATAATAATCACACGTAAGTCAAAATATTATTCTCATTTTTCAAACATCAACCATTGACATTTTGAAAAGTCAACCTGTTTTGAAACCATTATTTGAAGATTTTAAGTTCAAAGTTTTATTTAGCACAAAAGATGAAAGTTTAAAACATTTAAAGCTGCAAATAAACAAATTTAGTTTAAGTTCCAAATGATAAACATATCAAAAGTTATGTCTAAAATATTATAGCTTGTTTGAACAAATTAGAACCACTTTTCAAATGATGTACTGACTTGATTACCATTTTCAAGGTTTTAATGATATGAAGGAATATCACGAGACATAAAAAATTTAGAGTTATTTGTGTGCTTTCTAAAACTTCATGAATTATAGTTACAACGTTCAAGTTATGGTCGATTAACCACATCTGTGTTAAAACAATTTTGTAATAATTATTAATCATAGTACCAACATGAATGCATTTTCATAAGAATTTCTGAAATGAATTATGACACCCCGATATTTTACGAGAAATATAATTAAAAAGAAATTAAAAGCGCATTTGGTACAGTGGTAAAGGCGCATGTTGACTTTCTTAGTGACCAGTGATCAAGTCCCGTTGTCGCCCAAATTCTGGAGCAATGTTTTTTAGCTGGTTTATTCCTAGCAATTTTCCTACGTATTACAATATTGTTTTTGACATGTGGCAGCTTCCTTTTCGCTCCAGGGATGTAATAGGATGAGATGGCTAAATTTTATTGGTTGAGTGATGTGTATGGGCTAGAATGGTAACCATTAAGTGTATGAAAGAACCAAATTTAATATAAAATAATCTAATGGATTATATTCACTCAAACAATCTATAAATAAACCATCTAACCTAAACCTAATTCTTATTCAGTCGTTGCCATAATTCTACAGTAAAATTAGTGTGTATTATTCTTCCTCTTTTTCTCTACTAAATAAACAAATCTCTACCAAATTAAATTATCTATATATATTCAAGCACTTTGGGGAATTTAGAAGAATCAAAGGGAGAAAGATAAAAGCAAAGCTTCTTTCAAATTTATGCAAGCTCAAGTGCCAGGTGAGTGGGAATTAATATGAAATAGAAAAATAAAGTAGTTCAATTTCAGTTCTTTTCTGGCACGTTAATATGAATTAATTTCTGTTATTAATTGAGAATAGATGTAAATTATTGCAACTTCTTCTTCTTCCACTTCTCAAATCTAATTCATGTTTGGTTTAAAATATAGGACATATAAATTGTCTATTCACATTTTATGGCATAAAGAAGATTGAAATTTATGTAAATTATTGCATCTTCTTCTTCTTCCACTTCTCAATTCTAATTCATGTTTGGATTGAGATTTGGAACAAACAAATTGTTATTCACGTTTCATGGCGTAAATAAGATTGGTTTAATTAAATAGAACTAGAATTGTTATTCAATTTCTAATGGTAGAACAGGTTAGTTGAATAAATTCAGAATATGTTACTTGAATAAAATTATGGTTTTGATTGATATAATTACATAATTTTGAATACGGTTTTGGACAAAAATTGGAAAGTCTAATTGACATATTTGTTTGTTTCTTATGTGGCCTAAAAATGTAAAAGTGGAATTTTGTGTAATTAAATGTTTTGTGGCCATTGGATAAAAAATTTGTACAGATTAAATCTCTAAAAGGAGAACGTAAATTAGGGTGGAAAAAAATGTAAATAAAATGTGAAAGTGTGCTATGGATCATGTAATATGGATATATGATAATACAGAGTATAGTGATGATAGCTATACGGTAAATAGTGCGGAATATAAAAGCAGTATAGTAAAAATGACACCAAAGATTTTTATACTGGTTTGGAGCACCGTCCTACGTCCAGTCCCAAACTCCTTCTGGAATTTCACTAAAACAATAACCCTCACTTAACCCGGAGGAACAGGTCTATACAACCCTTGAGCAGCCGAACAAGGACCTGAGCAGCGAAACAGGATTTCGCCTCAGCAGTTGTTAGCGCCAAAATTGGTCACTACACCCAAATCCAGATGAAAGCACCAAATACCAGTCACAGCTCAGAGATAGAGTATATGTAGAGAGTAATAATGTGAAGAACAGTTAAAACTAAAATGAAAGCAGTAAAGAACAATAGATTTTATAGTGGTTCGGCTAACTCCAGCCTACGTCCACTCTAGAAGTTTGCTTTTTATTGTTGTAATAATCGATTACAATTACAAAATGGCAGAGTTGCCTTAGCCTTAGAAAAGAGAAAGTAAGAGAGCCGAAAGAAGATCCCCCATCTGGAGACCCACATGCTGTATTTATAGGCAAAACCAGGTTGTTGGGCCTCCTGAGTAGTTTGGGCCCATCAAGGTCATAGCCGAACCCTACTTCATTATGCCGATCGATCCTGAGCAGTTGGTATGCCGAATGTTGGGAGGTGCGAGGTACCGAGGTATGGAGGTGCGAGGTACCGAGGTATGGAGGTGCGAGGTATGGAGGTATGGAGGTGAGAGGTGCAATGCCGAGCGAGGTGAGGTATGGAGGTGCGAGGTATGGAGGTGCGAAGTGCAATGCCGAGCGAGGTGAGGTATGGAGGTGCGAGGTATGGAGGTGCGAAGTGCAATGCCGAGCGAGGTGAGGTATGCCGAACGACCCATCCAATGCTGAACGCTCCCTAATGCCGAACGATCCATCCAATGCCAAACGAGATTTATGCCGAGCGCTCCATCCAATGCCGAACGATACTTAATGCCGAACCTCCATCATGCCGAACCATGTCTGATGCCGAACAGTTTCTAATGCCGAGCGCCCATCATGCCGAATGATCTCTAATGTCGAGCGCCTCTAAATGCCGAGCGCTCCTGGATGCCGAGTGCTACTGAATGCCGAGTGCTCTTGGAATGCCGAACCACTCATGTATGTCGAACGCTCTATGCATGCCGAGTACTCTTGAATGCTATTCGAACGTGAATAGTGAATGCCAGATGAACTATTTATGCCGAACCTCCACCATGCCGAACCATGTTTAATGCCGAACCATGTTTCCTAGACCTAAATTATAGTTGATCCATCTTTATCCAATCATATTTCCATCTCCCAAGCACGTTGCATCATCCATCCATCCAGTCGACTGAATCCATCGTACACCAGCCTCGACGAACATGCAGTTGATTAAGTTAAACCAGTATGTCCGCGACCTTGCCAAAAGGCGGGTTAACACTTGCCCCCCAAAACATGCCTTGCTATTGGAAGGTGTGTTTTGAATAGCCTCAAATCCGATATCCAAAGTCCATGTTTCATCCATATCCAATAACCAATAACCGACTTTAGGACCTCTCCGGGTCAATATCCAAATCCTCTGCCGTCCATAGCCGATATTCATATCCGTAACCTCTCCGGGTTCTTGTCAAGCACGATCCACACTTGACGACCTATGTTAAGTAAATCCATGGTGATCATGGTTCAGTGTCCCTGAACGTCGAATAATGCCGTGGCTTAAGTCCTAAGCCGAATCCTGGTCACTCCGGACCCCTACCGAGCATAGTCCATACTCGACGACCTGCAATAGTAACCGATAATATGGAGGCCTAAGTCCTAGGCCGAGTCCTGGTCTCTCCGGACCCTTGCCGAGCATAGTCCATACTCGACGACCTGAAATAGTAACCGATAACCTGGGGCCTAAGTCCTAGGCTGAATCCTAGTCTCTTTGGACCCTTGCCGAGCATAGTCCATACTCGACGACCTGAATAAGTCGATTTGCCATGCTCAGACAAAGCGACTTACCCCTTGCCAGGTATGATCCACACCTGACGATCATTTACCAAAAGCCAGATAAAAATCCAAACAAAAGCCAATCTTAAATCCAGATCAAATCAGGAAACAAAAAATCCATATCAAAAATCCAAACCAATATCCAAACCAGAAATCAATCATCCAAATAAAAGTCCAAACCAAAAGAAAAAATCAAAAGACAAACAAAAACCAGGAGTTCAAACCAAACCAAGAAAAAGCAAATGTCCAAACCGAAAAAGAAAAGGCAAATTTCACAAACTAGAGCGTCGCGGTTTGTCATCATCTCAGAGCATGCCTAGGGGCTATCTCCGTCCCCGTACATGTGTAAATTACTTGGCCATTTGCTCAAAGTTTGCTACTTATTTCATATTACCCCTGTCAATTGATAACCAATCGACCATCATTCCTGGGCCTCGCGCCATCGTTGTTTGAGGTAGACAGTGGCCATTCCTGTTCCACCGCTGCATTCCGAGCTCCAACATATTGTCGCAACTGTCCATTCCTTACATGCTCCTCAATTATGTCCTTCAGATGCCTGCAGCTATTGGTATCATGCCCGTCCAAGTCGTGAAAAAGACAGTGCCTTCCTGACGCCCTTTCACGTACCGAAGGTTCTCTCCTAGCTGGCCTTCGGTAGGGAAGGCGATTCCGAGTCTCCATGAATATCCGTTCCAACGTCTCGTTTAATCCCGTGTAAGTGGAGAATTTTGGCTCTCTCCACCGCTTCCTAGCTTTTCCTGAATCATCATCCAGCTTCCGTTTTCCTTTATCTTTATCTTTATCCAAGCTTCCGCTAGATGGCCATCCATCATCAGCCGCGTTCACCTCCTTTAATTTCATATCTGAGCATGCATCTTCCTGCCGAAGGAATCTCTCAGCTTCGTGAAAGAATTCTCCGAGATCCATTGGTGGGTCTCGTATTAGAGATACCTTGAAATCGGAATTCTCTCTAACCCCTGACACCGCTGCCATTAGGACCATCGATGGATCTGGTCGATCTACCGATGCAACCTCCGCATTGAACCGAGTTAAGAAAGCCCTGAGTGATTCCTCCGTCCTTTGCTTTACTGATGTCAGCGTCATTACATTCTTCAGCCTCTTGATATGAACCCGAAATTGCTTCAAAAAACTGTCCACCAATTCTGTCCATGTCCCGATAGATCCTTCTTCTAGCTGTCTGAACCACATAGCAGTTATATCCGTTAAGTACAAAGGGAAACATCGGGCCATAACTTCCTCCGATGCCCCCCAGCACTTCCATGTGTCTTGTGTATCTCATCAAGTGATCAGTTGGATTAGCTTTTCCATTATATACCTCCACATTAGGTAGCTTAAACTCTGGTGGATTCCGAGCTATCCTGACTTCACGAATAAATGGACTCATGTTCACTCCTTCCAGATCTCTATTGGTCAAACCTCCGCGCATAGTTCGCCTGATAATCTCAGCTAATCCAGCATTGTCCGTCAAGGGATGCCCCCCGAGTTCCCGAGGGAATTCTGGTACATACTCTTCATCTCTTGCTCTTACATTCCTGCCAGCATCCTGTTGCGTGGTGTTAGCTGGAACCCCTCCATGAACTGGTTCAACATTATCTAATGGTGCGCCCCCGAGTCCAGCTCCATCCGGATTGTTAGTTGTATGTTGATTGGGGGTTGCCCACTGCTGAACCATTCCTCTGCTTGCTGGTTGAGCGCTTCTGATCTGGCTCCATGGATCTGAGCCCTCGCATTTCCTACTTGCGTAAATTGTCTGAGAAGAGCCTGCATCATCTCCTCTTGTCTTTTCATCATGACTTCCATTTCCTCTCTGGTGATGTAGATGGATGCTTGACCTGCTCCCACTCCAGAGGAAGCCTCTTGACTTCCCTCCTGATTGCTCCTTTCTGTCACTTGCTTTCTTGTTGATGGCCTAGCCATTGCTTTCTAGAGTCCAAGTTCCTAACTCCAAAATTCCTGAGTTCAGTTCTCAGTGAAAGCACCAAAGTGTTAGCGCCAAAATTGGTCACTACACCCAAATCCAGATGAAAGCACCAAATACCAGTCACAGCTCAGAGATAGAGTATATGTAGAGAGTAATAATGTGAAGAACAGTTAAAACTAAAATGAAAGCAGTAAAGAACAATAGATTTTATAGTGGTTCGGCTAACTCCGACCTACGTCCACTCTAGAAGTTTGCTTTTTATTGTTGTAATAATCGATTACAATTACAAAATGGCAGAGTTGCCTTAGCCTTAGAAAAGAGAAAGTAAGAGAGCCGAAAGAAGATCCCCCATCTGGAGACCCACATGTTGTATTTATAGGCAAAACCAGGTTGTTGGGCCTCCTGAGTAGTTTGGGCCCATCAAGGTCATAGCCGAACCCTACTTCATTATGCCGACCGATCCTGAGCAGTTGGTATGCCGAACGTTGGGAGGTGCGAGGTACCGAGGTATGGAGGTGCGAGGTACCGAGGTATGGAGGTGCGAGGTATGGAGGTGTGAGGTATGGAGGTGCGAGGTATGGAGGTGAGAGGTGCAATGCCGAGCGAGGTGAGGTATGGAGGTGCGAGGTATGGAGGTGCGAAGTGCAATGCCGAGCGAGGTGAGGTATGGAGGTGTGAGGTATGGAGGTGCGAAGTGCAATGCCGAGCGAGGTGAGGTATGCCAAACGACCCATCCAATGCTGAACGCTCCCTAATGCTGAACGATCCATCCAATGCCGAACGAGATTTATGCCGAGCACTCCATCCAATGCCGAACGATACTTAATGCCAAACCTCCATCATGCCGAACCATGTCTGATGCCGAACAGTTTCTAATGCCGAGCGCCCATCATGCCGAATGATCTCTAATGCCGAGCGCCTCTAAATGCCGAGCGCTCCTGGATGCCGAGCGCTACTGAATGTCGAGTGCTCTTGGAATGCCAAACCACTCATGTATGTCGAACGCTCTATGCATGCCGAGTACTCTTGAATGCTATTCGAACGTGAATAGTGAATGCCAGACGAACTATTTATGCCGAACCTCCACCATGCCGAACCATGTTTAATGCCGAACCATGTTTCCTAGACCCAAATTATAGTTGATCCATCTTTATCCAATCATATTTCCATCTCCCAAGCACGTTGCATCATCCATCCATCCAGTCGACTGAATCCATCGTACACCAGCCTCGACGAACATGCAGTTGATAAAGTTAAACCCGTCTGTCCGCGACCTTGCCAAAAGGCGGGTTAACAGTAGTCGAAGAGGACTTCACACGCCTGAGCGGCAGAACAGGACTTCAACAAATACCAAAGTTTGTTTGACTTTGTGTGTTCAAATAACACGGATTTGTCACATGTAGTACACCCTTCCTATAATCTTCTCCTCGAGTATAAATATATATATATATATTTGAAGTATATGAAGAATAGAAAGGTTTAGTATTGCTTTAATGTAGAATAATTGAAAGTATAATAGCAAATAGATTTCAGAGAGTTAGATCTGAGAGATAAGAATATTTGATTGTAATTCAGTAGTTTGGAATAAACATGGAGTTTGTATTTATAAAGGTTGAAAAGTACCGACTGTTGGTGAAGAGTTTCGATCGAAGTGTTGCACCCGAATCTTTTCGTTAGAGGTTCGCAACTGTTCACAAAAGTCGTGTCTTTTCGAAAAGTGGCTGTTATAGAAATTTAGTCAACTAAGCCTCTGGGTCAGTTGACTGAATATTCAAAGTCATTTTTTAAATTTAAATTTGTATATCTATGTATCTGTGTATGCTGCACAAAATTCATAGTGTCAGTCGACTGGTTATCTGGGTCAGTCGACTGACCTGGTTAAATTTGTGCAGTAAGCACAGTTTACAGAGATATATTAATTTCTATAACTTTCAAACTTTTTATAATTAATTGTATGCTTATATAAGTATAAAATATATAAGCTAA
Source organism: Allium fistulosum (assembly GCA_030737815.1). Classification (NCBI taxonomy): domain Eukaryota; kingdom Viridiplantae; phylum Streptophyta; class Magnoliopsida; order Asparagales; family Amaryllidaceae; genus Allium; species Allium fistulosum. The sequence continues at coordinate 1,000,813,088 of CM060902.1, read as the reverse complement.
TGTAGACGTAATTGAGGAGAGATTTTAACAGTATTGACCTAAGACTTAAACAACAAAATATCATAGTTGATGCACTTGTTAAAGTCTCGTCTCCTTGTCTCTTTTTATCGTTGCAGTTGTCAAATCTGAATGTCGTAGTGATAGCTTCGTGTCATGAATCAAAACCAAGTTTCAACATTCTCCCCCTTTTCGATTGATGACAACCTGTAAACAAATATAGATTTCGAATGTATATATATAACATAATAACATAAATACTTACTCCCCCAGATTCGTTGACACTCTATATCCTGCATTCTTTTTGTTAGCAATAAAATTTCTCCCTCTTTGGCATCGACAAAAAGGAATAAGAAATATGAAGTAATAATGTAGAAAATATTACGTTAAAAAGCCAATCATCCATACATTAAACTTCCATAATTAAGAGTATTTGAAATGAATAAACTAGAGTGGCCATTTAGTACAAGCCATATGAAATGAAAACTTAACGTTTTTCATAAATCGAAAAAGATCCCAAGCCATTGGTTGCTTACCCCTACCACTACCATTATCACCTTCATCTCCATCATCGTCACTGCTACTTACTTGATCGTCAGAAGAAGAAGACCAAGTGAAGAAGGGTTGCTTTCCCGGATCGCCTATAGTAGCTGTAGATGTCCCCGAAGTACATGAGATAGCTTGCCATAATTTGGTAAAGAATCCTTTAACCTTGTTGAGCTTCTTGTCAACCCTAGTAATATGAGATCGAAAAACCTGTTGGTTGCGTCATATCATAGACATTGTCTCATATGGTTGAAGGCCAGGATTAGGAAGTTGAATTTCGTCTTGTTGACGACGAGTTGATTGTTGACGAGATGGACCTTGAGATTGTTGGCCATGTTGTTGTGGTTGAACTAACTACCTTTGGATCCATTCTTCAAAAGACATGATATGAGGGGGTCGAGCAACCGGTAGTTTCATCAATGATAAAGTCCGAGAGTTCAAACATCCAATGGTAGAAAATGGTGAGTCCGGTTCCGTAATGTCACAAGCCTTTTGAAGACGCATAATATATTCACAGTAGTAGATTACATTCATTCTACTGTTGTTGAAGCTTAAAAATTGGTCAAGAATTAGACGAAGCCAATTGACTTTAATATTGCCAAAAAAAGGATATAAAGCTTTAAAGTTATTTTCGTAGACAAGTTCATAACTCCCGGTTCTAGGAGTTATGGTTTTCATTAGAGCGCGATGGATAATTCGTGCTTTTGGTCGTAGAGACATGGATTTTAGTTGATGCATGTCGTCTTCTAAAAATAAATGGCTTATATTGTCTCGAACAACCAAGTCACAATCAATAGTGGCCAATTCTACACCATCATTTTCTGTTTGCAAAATATAAGCCATGCGATCTAAAGAGAAAAAGACGGGTTTCCCACATACTAGACTCCATACACAGTCTTGTTGGTTTGGAACGTTTTGATGACCTAAGTTTAGATTTGCGTAGAACAATTTCACTATTATTTGATTTATTTTGTGTTTGTTATCCTCAATGTTGAATAACGATTCCAAATCGCTCCTTCTAGCTAACTCTTGGATGTGATATGGAGAAAAATCTGAAAATTTAACAAACGAACCTTCAAAACTCCTTGAGCCTTGCATTCATCTTCACCTTCGAATTGCTATGTCATCAAACAACCATCTTTGGATTTTTTCATTTTACGGAGGTTGAGATGAAGAGGAAGGTTGTCCCTTTCGTTAAGGAGCCATTAATTTTAATTTTAAAGGAAAAAAATGGAGTTTTGGAGAGTCTAGGGTTTTGAAAAATTTGGAAATATGAAATGGTAATGGCGAAAGATGGTAAAGTAGAGGATAAAAGAGGGAATGTGGGTACGTAAAAGTAATAAAGTGACTCAGATCTTGGGTTCAGTCGACTGGCTCAGACTATCAATCGACTAAATGCTGAAGATCGAATTTTTCCTTCTTTCTGGTCCAGTCGACTGACCATGTATATTTAAAAAAATTGTTTGCTGTATTAGTCGACTGACCTGGAGAATTTTTGGCAGTGGATTATATTTGCGGTGAGAAGTTAATATATTATATTTGTTTAATATAAATAATTGTTATATTGATTAATGAATCAGAAATAAATTCATTCCAAACAACATACATACGTAGAAAATTTATTCGGAAAATACAACAAAAGAATATAACTAATATGATTATTTCGAGGGGCTAGGCGTCTTGTATTCCTTTAGTTGCTTGCGACGATCATTCGATTCTTTGTTGCGATCCCACGAATTTGGTGAGTATGGTGGTCGCGGTGTAGATGAAGTCGATGGTCATCTAATAGGCAAAACGGAATGTTCGTCTATCGGATGTGACGATGCCCCACAGAATTTCATAGTGATATGCTCAATGATTCCTATCGGTCCGGAGTTTATTTTTTGTTCGTAATACATTTCATGTTGTAGCATTAATGATTCTTGCTGATAATGGTGCATATCATCTATCTTTTGCTTCGTGTTAGGAGAAATATCAATTGTCTTCTTTCCCTTCTTCTTATCCGGAGTATATCCGGTGTGAGATGGTGAAGTTTTATGATCCGGAGTTTTTGGAGAGTTCTTTGAAGCAATAATTTCAATAGAATCTATGGAAGAGCTTGACATTGTGGAAAAAATATTTGTTGGAAGAAAATTGAGTGAAAGCTTTAGAGTTTAATTCAGTTTGAATCTAAGAAGATGGAGTATGCATCTATTTATAGCCTAAGTCTAGGAAAAATAGGATAGAATTAAGTGGATTATAACTATTGGGCAACACGAATGAGAATATATATGCAAGCAAATGGTTTTGATTCATGGAATATAACTCAGTCAGAATATACTATTCCTACTGAAGAGTATTCTACTTGGTCAAATACATAAAAACTAGATGCCACAGCAAATGCAAAAGCCATGAATATGTTGTTTTGTGCCTTAGATAAAAATGAGTTTAACCGTGTTAGCATGTGTAATACTGCATAAGAAATATGGCGTACACTCAAAGTTACTCACGAAGGAACTAACAAGGTCAAACAAAGCAAAATATTCATCCTCAAAAGTCAGTTTCAAAACTTTAGGATGAAAGAAAATGAATCTATAAATGATATGTATTCAAGGTTTCAGGATATCTACCATTCATTAGTAGGACTAGGAGAAAAATATTCAGACTTTGATATTGTTTCCAAAATCCTTAACTCTTTAACGGAAGAATAGGAAAGAAAAGTTCTCGCTATTGAAGAAGCAAACGATATTTCCAAAATAACTCTGGAAGAGTTAATAGGAAATCTAATGTCCTATGAAGTGAATTTGCAGGCTAAATGAGTTCAAGCTCAAGATAAAAAGAATATAGCGTTCCTTGCAGAATAAGAAGAATCAGATTCAGACAAAGATGACTTAGCCTTTATTGCCAAGAACTTCAAGAAATTCTTGAAATATAGAAAAGGAAACATAAATAATGGCAAGAAAAACTCAAACATCAATAAACCACCATCTTTATCAGTTATGGAGTGTTTTAACTATCACAAAAAGGGCATATGCAGAAGGACTGTCCAGATCAAAAGAAAGAATATTGAAATAAAAGGAAAGACAAATTCAAAAGAAAAGCCTTTTCAGTCAGATGGGATGATTCAGATTCCTCCTCTTCTTCTGGAAGTGAAAGTGATAGCGATAATGAACAAGTCAACGTATGCTTTATGGCCAAAGATAATGAGGTTAGTGATTTAACTTTTGATGATATGATAGAAATAAATTCTGAATTATTAGATACTTTAAAAAGTCTCAAAAGAAAATATAAAGAGGCTTTAGAAAACCAGAACAAGGTAGAATTCGAAAGAGATATGCTTAAAGATGAGAAGAAAATATTGGAAGAAGAACTTGAGAAAACTCAAGAATCACTTTCAAATGTTAATTCTCAACTTATATTATTGAGTCAAGAAATTGAAACTCAAAAAGAAAAGAATGATGGTCTTGTTTCTGAAAATCATGTTTTAAAAACTAATATAAAAATGGTTGAACTAGAAAATTCAAGTCTAAAGACCAAACTAGAGGGAATCTATAAAAGCGTTTCAAATTTTAATAAAGGAAGAGAAAATTTATCTAGACTTATTGAGAATTCACAACCTGTTAACAATAAAAATGGTCTAGGATAGAAGAAGAAAGTCAAGAATTCACAATCTAATAATTTAAACAAAGTTAACTATGATAAAACACCCACATCTTCAAAAAGACTAGTTTCTAAAACTATAAATATATGGGTACCTAAAACTAATAACAAGTTAATAAGGAAAATGTATATTAGTTCATTTATAGAAGATGTTCACAATAATAAAAATTATATTTATAAAAGGGATACTAAACCCACTTGGGTTTGGTTTCCTAAGAGCTAACTTTTAGGACCCAATTAAAAAGGTGGGTATTAACATTATCTCATATTTTTTGCAGGTCCCACTAAAGAAAAGAGGAAAATGGATACTCGACAGTGGTTGCTCAAAACATATGACAGGAGACAAAGATATGCTGATAAATATTACATACTCAGATGGAGGTTCTATCACTTTTGGAGATAATTCCAAGGGCTATATCATTGGCAAAGGCGATGTGACCAATTACGGTACATCTAATTTACCTCTTATTACAAATGTTTTATTAGTTAAGAATCTAAAACATAATCTATTAAGTATAAGTCAATTATGCGATAAAGGTTTTAAAGTATTATTTTTTGAAAATAAATGTAGTATTCTTAATCAAAATCAAAATCTTATTTTTGAAGGAAATAGAGATAAAAATATTTATGTTTAAATCATGAAAGTTAATCATAAGTCAGATATGTGTTTAATAGCTAAAGAAAATGATCCCTGGATATGGCACAAACGATGTTGTCACATCAATTTCAAAAATATAATTAAAATTTCTAAAAATAATCTTGTAAAAGGATTACCAAAGATGAATTTTAAAATTAATAATATATGTGACTCATGCCAATTAAGTAAATTAACTAAATCCTCGTTTAAATCTAAGAAAGTTATTTCGACATTACAACTGCTTGAGTTACTTCATATGGATTTATCTGGACCTACCCAAATTCAATCCATAAATCACAATAAATACGTATTTGTAATAGTTGATGATTTTTCTAGATATACATGGACTATCTTTATGAAAAATAAAAGTGATACCTTTGAAAATTTCAAAATTTTTAAACAAATACAAAATTTAAATGGTATTAGAATTAAAAATATTAGAAGTGATCACGGAGGAGAATTTGAAAACATACAGTTTGATAACCATTGTAAGAAGAAAGGAATATTGCATAACTTTTCGTTTCCTAGAACTCCACAACAAAATGGAGTTGTAGAACGAAAGAATCGAACTCTACAAAAATGTGCAAGAACTTTACTAAATGAAAGCACATTACCAAAACATTTTTGGGCTAAAGCTGTTGCAACTGCCTGTTATGTTTTGAATCGTGTTTCTATTAGACCTCTCACCAAGAATACTCCTTACGAACTTTTTAACGGTAGAAAACCAAACATATCCTATTTTAAAATATTTGGATCAAAATGTTTTATATTAAATACCAAAGATCAGCTTGGCAAATTTGATTCAAAATGTGATGAAGGTATATTTCTTGGATATTCGAATCGAAGCAAAGCTTATCGAATTTTTAATAAACGAACTAATACTATCAAAGAGTCACTCCATGTATCTTTTGATGAGAACTCTAAACTTATTTCAAAAACAAATAATGACAACAAGTTACTTAATAATAATAAAACAAATATAATAATAAACAATTCAAGAGATGATGAGGATATTGTTTCTAATCCTAGAGAAGATGAAAACATTGTTAATAATAGCGATATTACAAATATAATAAGATCTCCTCGAAGAATCCTACGAAATCATCCTACAGAAAATATAATTGGAGAAATAAATTCAAATGTTCGAACTAGAAATCAACTAAATTTAATGGGTAATGTAGCTTTTCTCTTTACTATAGAACCTAAAAATACTAAGGAAGCATCATTCGATGAAAATTGGATTATTGCTATGCAAGAAGAACTCAATCAGTTTGAACGAAATGAAGTTTGGGAAATAGTACCCCGACCGACCGATTAGACTGTTATAGGAACTAAATGGGTTTATAAAAATAAAGCAGACGAATTAGGAAATATAACTAGAAACAAAGCAAGACTAGTAGCATAAGGACATAACCAGGAAGAAGGAATAGACTACGAAGAAACGTTTGCTCCAGTCGCTAGACTAGAAGCAATACGAATTTTATTGGCATACACATGTTTTAATAACTTTAAACTCTATCAAATGGATGTTAAAAGTGCATTTTTAAATGGCTATATTAAAGAAAACGTTTATGTTGAACAACCTCCTTTATTTATTCATGAAAAATACCTAGATCATGTCTATAAACTTAAGAAAGCTTTATATGGTTTAAAACAAGCACCACATACTTGGTATGAACGCCTTAAAAGCTATCTAATTGACTCAGGATTCGTAATTGGAAAAGTAGATCAAACTTTTTATAAAACATTCTTAGAATTATATCTTAACAGTTCAAATATATGTCGACGACATTATATTTGGATCAACTAATAATGAATTATGTAATGAGTTTTCTGAAATAATGACTAGAGAATTTGAAATGTCCCATATGGGAGAATTATCATATTTTTTAGGTCTTCAGATAAAACAAGTTTCAAATAGAATATTTATTAATCAAGAAAAATACTGTAATAATCTTATCGAACGTTTTGGAATGGAAAACACCTCTGTCAAACCAACATCTATGAGCACAACAACACATCTTGATAAAGATGAATATGGCAAAAATGTAGACCAAAAACTATATCGTAGTATGATAGGATCTATACTTTATTTAACAGCAAGTAGACCAGATATTATGATGAGTGTGTGTCTATGTGCACGATTTCAAGCTGACCCAAAAGAATCACATTTACGAGCCGTAAAACGCATACTATGCTATCTTAGTAAAACTACAAACTTCGGACTATTCTATCCGAAAGAGTGTTCGTTCGAATTAGTATCATACAGCGATGCTGATTTCGGAGGATCACGAACAGATAGGAAAATTACAAGCGGTACGTGTTACTTCATTGGTAAATCTTTAATTTCATGATTTAGCAAGAAACAAAACCGTGTCTCTCTATCAACTTGTGAGGCAAAATATACTAGCTTGCGCACAAGTAATTTATATGCAACAGACACTTAAAGATTTTGGAATTAATCTATCAAAATCAACAATTTACTGCGATAATTCTAGTGCAATAAATCTATCTAAAAATCAAGTAAACCACTCAAGAACTAAACATATAGATATTAGACATCATTTTTTACGTGATAATATAGAAAAAGAAGTAATAAATCTTGACTACGTACCATCAGAAAATCAATTAGCCGATATTTTTACTAAACCACTATTAAAAAATACGTTCATAAAATTGCGTCGTGAGCTTGGTATAATGTCAATTAAAGATATATAAATAGAATATAATTTTTTTAAATAAAAGCTCAAAAATAATTTTTTTTACAAAAATTCAATATTCTAACCATGCTGAGACTTGAACCATGACCTGCTGTGAATAGCCCAAGTGTCTTAACCACCTGAGCTATTGATTTTTTCTGTTATAGTCTAGTATGGACATTTTATTATATGGTAACATTAATATATACTACAATACAAGTCACTTTTAAAACTTTATAAATATACATTAAAATTACACAAATTAAATCAGCCAACAGAAAAAATAACGTATTACCTTACTTCTTGGGTAAAGTCAATATAATCCACTCAATTCTATCCTATTTTTTCCTAGACTTAGGCTATAAATAGATGCATACTCCATCTGCTTAGATTCAAACTGAATTAAACTCTAAAGCTTTCACTCATTTTTCTTCCAACAACTATTTTTCCACAATGTCAAGCTCTTCCATAGATTCTATCGAATTATTGCTTCAAACAACTCTCCAAAAGTTCCGGATCATAAAACATCACCATCTCACACCGAATATACTCCGGATAAGAAGAAGGGAAAGAAGACAATTGATATTTCTCCTAACATGAAGCAAAAGATAGATGATATGCACCATTATCAGCAAGAATCATTAATGCTACAACGTGAAATGTATTACGAACAAAAAATAAACTCTAGACGGATAGGAATCACTGAGCATATCGCTATGAAATTCTGTGGGGCATCGTCATATCCGATAGACGAACATTCTGTTTCTCCTATCAGACGACCATCGACTTCATCTCCATCGCGACCACCATGCTCACCAAATGCGTGGGATCGCAATGAAGAATCAAATGCTCGTCGCAAGCAACTGAAGGAATACAAGACGCCTAGCCCCTCGAAATAATCATAGTAGTTATTATCTTTTGTTGTATTTTCCGAATAAATTTTCTACGTATGTATGTTATTTGGAATAAATTTATTTCTGATTCATTAATCAATATAACAACTATTTATATTAAATAAATAAAATATATTAACTTGTCACCGCAAAATATAATTCAATGCCAAAAATTCTCCAGGTCAGTCGACTGAACCAGGAGGCCAGTCGACTGACACAGCAAACAAAATTTTTAAATATACATGGCCAGTCGACTGTCTTAGAACCTCAGTCGACTGGACCAGAAAGAAGGAAAAATTCGATCTTCAGCATTCAGTCGACCGATAGTCTGAGCAGTCGACTGAACCATAGATCCGAGTCACTTTATTACTTTTACCTACCCACTTTCCCTCTTTTATCCTCTACTTTACCATCTTTCACCATTACCATTTCAGATTTTCAAATTTTTCAAAACCCTAGACTCTCCAAAACTCCATTTTTTTCCTTTAAAATTAAAATTAATGGCTCCTAAACAAAAGGGACAAGCTTCCTCATCATCTCAACCTCCGTCAAACGAACAAATCCAAAGATGGTTGTTTGATGACATCGCAATTTGGAGGTGGAGACGAATGTAAGACTTAAGGATTTTCGAAGGTTCGTTTGTTAAATTTCCAGATTTTTCTCCATATCACATCCAAGAGTTAGCTAGAAGGAGCGATTTGGAATCGTTATTCAACATTGAGGATAAAAAACACAAAATAAATCAAATAATGGTGAAATTGTTCTACGCAAATCTAAACTTAGGTCATCAAAACGTTCCAAACCAACAAGACTGTGTATGGAGTCTAGTATGTGGGAAACCCGTCCTTTTCTCTTCAGAGCGCATGGCTCATATTTTGCAAACAGAAAATGATGGTGTAGAACTGGCCACTATTGATTGTGACTTGGTTGTTCGAGACAATATAAGCCATTTGTTTTTAGAAGACGACATGCGTCAACTAAAATCCATGTCTTACGACCAAAAGCACGAATTATCCAACGCGCTCTAATGAAAACCATAACTCCTAGAACCGGGAGTTATGAACTTGTCTACGAAAATAACTTTAAAGCTTTATATGCTATTTTTGGCAATATAAAAGTCAACTGGCTTCGTCTAATTCTTGAAGAATTTTTAAGCTTCAACAACGGTAGAATGAATGTAATCTACTACGGTTTATATATTATGCATCTTCTAAAGGCTTGTGAGATTCCAAAACCGGACTCACCATTTTCTACCGTTGGATGTTTGAACTCTTGGACTTTAGCATTGATGAAACTACCGGTTGCTCGACCCCCTCGTATCACGTCTTTTGAAGAATGGACCCAAAGGCAGTTAGTTCAACCACAACAACAAGGCCAACAATCTCAAGGTCCATCTCGTCAACAATCAACTCGTCGTCAACAAGACGAAATTCAACTTCCTAATCCTGGCCTTCAACCATTTGAGACAATGTCTATGATATGGCGCAACCAACAGGTTCTTCAATCTCATATTACTAGGGTTGACAAGAAGCTCGACAAGGTTAAAGGATTCTTTACCAAATTATGGCAAGCTATCTCATGTACTTCCGGGACATCTACAGCTACTATAGGCGATCCGGGAAAGCAACCCATCTTCACTTAGTCTTCTTCTTCTGACGATCAAGCAAGTAGCAGTGACGATGATGGTGATAAAGGTGATAATGGTAGTGGTAGGGGTAAGCAACCAATGGCTTGAGATCTTTTTCGGTTTATGAAAAACATTAAGTTTTCATTTCATATGGCTTGTACTAAATGGCCACTTTGGTTTATTCATTTCAAATACTCTTAATTATGGAAGTTTAATATATGGATGATTGTCTTTTTAACTTAATATTTTCTACATTATTACTTCATATTACTTATTCCTTTTTTTCGATGCCAAAGGGGGAGAAATTTTATTGCTAACAAAAAGAATGCAGGATATAGAGCGTCAACGATTCAGGGGGAGTAAGTATTTATGTTATTATGTTATATATATACAGTCGAAATCTATATGTGTTTATAGGTTGTCATCAATCAAAAAAGGGGAGAATGTTGAGACTTGGTTTTTATTCATGACACGAAGTTATCACTACGACATTCAGATTTGATGACTGCTACGACAAAAAGAGACGAGGAGACGAGACTTTAACTAGTGCATCAACTATGATATTTTGTTGTTTAAGTCTTAGGTCAATACTGTTAAAATCTCTCCTCGTTTATGTCTACATTAGCTTATATATTTTACACATATATAAGCATACAATTAATTATAAAATGTTTTAAAGTTATAAAAATTAATATATCCCTATAAACTGTGCTTACTGCACAAATTTAACCAGGTCAGTCGACTGACCCGGATAACCAGCCGACTGACACTATGAATTTTGTGCAGCATACAAAGATACATAGATAAACGAATTTAAATTTAAAAAATGACTTTGAATATTCAGTCGACTGACCCAGAGGCTCAGTTGACTGAATTTCTATAACAACCACTTTTCGAAAAGATATTACTTTTGTGAACAGTTGCGAACCTCTAACAAAAAGATTCGGACGCAGCACTTCAATCAAAACTCTTCACCATCACTCGCTGCTTTTCAACCTTTATAAATATAAACTCCATTTTTATTCCAAACTACTGAACTACAATCAATTATTCTTATCTCTCAGATCTAACTCTCTAAAATCTATTTGCTATTATACTTTCAATTATTCTGCATTAAAGCAATACTAAAACTTTCTATTCTTCATAAACTTCAAATATATATATTTATACTCGAGGAGAAGATTATAGGAAGGGTGTACTACAAGTGATAAATCTATGTTATTAGAATACACAAAGTCAAAACAAACTTTTGTATTTGTTGAAGTCCTGTTCTGCTACTCAGGCTTGTGAAGTCCTCTTAGGCTGCTAAGGCGAAATCCTGTTCTGCTGCTCATGTCCTTGTTCGGCTGCTCAAGGGTTGTATAGACCTGTTCCTTTGGGTTAAGTGAGGGTTATTGTTTTAGTGAAATTCCAGAAGGAGTCTGGGACTGGACGTAGGACAGTGCTCCGAACCAGTATAAAAATCTATGGTGTCATTTTTACTATACTGCTTTTATATTCCGCACTATTTACTGTATAGCTATCATCACTACACTCTGTATATCATATATCCATATTACACGATCCATAGCACACTTTCATATCAGAGCACCGTCCTACGTCCAGTCCCAGACTCCTTCTGGAATTTCACTAAAACAATAACCCTCACTTAACCCGGAGGAACAGGTTTATACAACCCTTGAGCAGCCGAACAAGGACCTGAGCAGCGGAATAGGATTTTGCCTCAACAGCCGAAGAGGACTTCACACGCCTGAGCAGCAGAATCAGACTTCAATAAATACAAAAGTTTTTTTTTGACTTTGTGTGTTCTAATAACACGGATTAGTCACTTGTGGTACACCCTTCCTATAATCTTCTCCTCGAGTATAAATATATATATTTGAGGTTTATGAAGAATAGAAAGGTTTAGTATTGCTTTAATGCAGAATAATTGAAAGTATAATGCAAATAGATTTCGGAGAGTTAGATTAGAGAGATAAAAAATTTTGATTGTAATCCAGTAGTTTGGAATAAAAATGGAGTTTGTATTTATAAAGGTTGAAAAGCAGCGACTGTTGGTGATGAGTTTCGATTAAGGTGCTGCGTCTGAATCTTTTCGTTAGAGGTTTGCAACTGTTCACAAAAGTCGTGTCTTTTCGAAATGTGGATGTTATAGAAATTCAGTCAATTGAGTCTCTGGGTCAGTCGCCTGAATATTCAAAGTCATTTTTTAAATTAAATTTGTATATCTATGTATCTGTGTATGCTGCACAAAATTCCTAGTGTCAGTCCACTGGTTATTTGGGTCAGTCGACTGACCTGGTTAAATTTGTGCAGTAAGCACAGTTTACAGAGATATATTAATTTCTATAACTTTAAAACTTTTTATAATTAATTGTATGCTTATATATGTATAAAATATATAAGCTAATGTAGACGTAACCGAGGAGATTTTTACAGTATTGACCTAAGACTTAAACAACAAAATATCATAGTTGATGCACTAGTTAAAGTCTCGTCTCCTTGTCTCTTTTTGTCGTAGTAGTCGTCAAATCTGAATGTCGTAGTGATAGCTTCGTGTCATGAATCAAAACCAAGTCTCAACAAAATGGACCCTAAAGGTTAGTGTAAATCTGTAACAAAATGGTATAAAAATTACAGACAAACCATACAGACTGAACAAACGTGAAATTGAAATACCAGTTATGTATGAAAAAGGGAAATTGTGAAATAACCAAATCGGATGTAAAAATGGCCTAAAGCTGATTAATGGAAATAAACGGTATGTAAACTGTAACGGTGAAATTAATTAATCTAGAAGCGATTTGGTAGGCAGAACTGGTAATGGTCTGGATATGTGTTTCATGTAGTTAAGACCAAAATATAGTTTTGGCTGTACTAGGAGCGGGCAAGTAGATTCGCAAGGATGTTTGTTACCTTTCATAGGTTGCTATTACGTAGGATAGATAGCATCCACAATTATAGGCTTCTTCAGGCAGATCGACATGGACAGTACAGGACAAATGTGCTCCGACATAGGCTTCTTTAAGCAGATCATTGGAGGATTTTTCGCAACCGACCGAGCTGCGGGTGTTCTTTCGGAGGACCAACACTTTAGATAGGGCAAGTCCATGTTGGTGATTAAGGAGATAGGAGGATAGGCGTCAGTTTGGTGGAGCCTGAGCACAACTTCGGGGTCCTGCGAGGTTGTTTGAGTCGACGCCGGTCAGACGTAAGAGGCACTTAGTTACAGTGCATGGGTGAAGAGCATGACTTTCACGCTGTAGCACGTGGATAGGTAAGGACAGCAGGTCCAACATGTCGATTGACGTTTATTATTACTGCATGGTTGACTTCCCTAGAGTGACCATGGACTTTGGCTTCTTAGGAACTGTATCTAAGAAGGATTCACTGTGTTATATTATTCACCCTCTGCGATATCCGGGGAAGACCTGGAATTAAACTGTTTTATTCTTTCTGCTTCATTTTATCTCTCATTCACCAGACTTTATGTCTAACCCATTCTTATTTTCCTATTTTCCCCAAATCACAGGAGGGCAGGTCTAGGTTGCAGTTCTTTGCAGCTTGGAGGGTCATTGGAGCAGTTGTTATCTTTAGCTTTTGTTTCTTTTGTTTCATGTACTTCGTTTCTCTTTTCCGTACTTTACTCTATATATGAGGACCTATATTGTGAACTTTGTTATATTTTATGTTTTGGTGGAGACTACGTGGGACTTTGGTATCAGAAATAAATTTGGGATAATGTTGTTTTTAATGAAGCTGTTTTGCTATTAATTTATAATTAGTGAAAGTTTTCTTCTGCTGTAATATTTTAATCATTTTATGTTGTTGCCTTAGTCTTTGTGCTATGTTATGGATTTTTATTTCACCTGACCACCCGTGCTTCTAGTTATGTCCGATTTTCGGGGTGCCTAGAGGTGCAGGGTGTCACAGTTGGTATCAGAGCTAAGGTTTCGGTAATCCTAAAAATATTTTAAAAATATAAAGGTTTTTGAGTAATTTTTAAATGATATTCCAAATAATACTTTTAAAAGTATATGTATATATTTTGGAAATTTTTTCTTTTAGAAATGGGTCCCTCATATCTCTTCTTCCCTATCTATTGAACTATTTGTAGAGTACTGAATCCCATCTTTTTAGTATCCACAGATAAAAATGTCTGAACCACAAGATATCCCCGAAGTTCCAGACCTTAATATGCCTGCTTGCTTCAGATGTTATTTATAGGCTACTGCACGAGCAAAGCCACCGACTAGGGATGCTGCTCCGACGGAAGGGGCTCCAGCCATCCGCCAGGCATTCCCGATTTTTCCAAGTTATGCAAGGACTACACCAGCTTAGGAGGCAAGTCGTTTCTTGGCACTAAGTCATATACTAAGGTGAGAGCTTGGATCTGTAGTTATGAGCGGATATTTGGACTTATGGGATTGGAGGACTTGGCTCGGAGGTAGTTGACTTCATGGCAGTTGCAGGGAGAGGCACTTTGTTGGTGGGAAATTGTGGAGGTTGAGGCTGATAATTTGACTTGTGCGGATTTTCATACGAGGTTTGAGAGGAAATTCTTATCGTAGGCTGAAGAGGGAGTGCAGCTAGAGAAATTTATACAGCTCAAGCAAAAGGATATGACAGTTAAGGAATATGTTAATCAATTCAATGAGCTTGCCAGATTTGGACTAGACCTGATCAGTACTCCTCACAAGAAGGCGCTGAAGTTCGCTAAGGGTTTGAGTCAGCCACTGCAGAGTTTGGCGGTGAGCCACATTCTGATGGGAGCCACTTTTGAGGGATTGGTAGAGATGGCTTTACTTGCTGATACTGAGAAGAAAGGAGATGTGGCGTAGAAGAGTGATGGGAAGAAGCAGTGGAAAGGAAAGTTCCAAGGAAGGACTGGAAGTGCAATACTTGTGGGAAACCAGGTCATCTTGCTAAGGATTGTAGAGGGGCAGAAGAGTGACTGAGACTAAAGTGCTATCTTTGCGATCAAGTGGGGCATATGAAAAAGGACTGTCCGTCGAGGCCCAAGGACAGTTCATAGACACCTTCACAGCCTGCTCAGGCTTATGCTTTAGAGGCAGCTTCTTCCTCTAGTACTCTTCCTGTTGTGGACAAGGGAAAGAAGGTGATCATCGAAGGTGTGTTATCTATCCTTGATTTTCCTGTTCGTACCGTATTTGATTCTAGAGTTTCGCAATCTTTTATATCTAGTACTCTGGTAGAGGGTCTTGGTCTTGATGTGTAACGTCTCGAATTTTCGCATTCGAAAATCGAGATCCGTACTTCATATCATACTCGAATGCCATAGATTCGACCATTCAAATCCGAGTCGCCGGAGCTTATAACACAGTTAAGTAAATAACACAGCGGAAGAAAAAGAATAATACATTGATATACAATATCTGATACAACAGAGTGATACAATGAATATCAATATACATCAGAGATATGATACAAGAAATAGCAGCGGAAAAGAAAATAGATAACACCAGCAGTGGGTAATCTCCATCTTCAAAGCACCAATCCAGAAATAGCTCGAACTCCCATTAACGAGGCACAAAGATAAGCAAGTGCAGTCCATATCAAAAGACTGAACTAGCTCCAGAAAATCTACTAATTCTGACTATCTGAAAAACCCAACTCTAGACTGCCCGTGTAGAAAAATTTTGAGCACCCAGAGTTTAGGAAAGAAACAATAAACTCCGGATCAGTCATGGGACTGGTGTGAGCAACAAAAATAGTTTATCTTTAAAAACGAACAATAAAAGAATTTAAAGTCAATTCGCAATGCTTTTGGAAAATGAGACTACCATAAGGCCTCCCCACGCACACACAATGCAAATGCAGAATCGGAGGAGATTTCTCCTTATGATAGTCAAAGATGCTTACTACGTAAAACAAATCATTTTTGATATTATTATTAGTGCATAGTGTTGAAAACATTTCGAAAGTAGAATATAAATCTTAGCCAGCATAGACATTTCGCACTTATGCCTACTATAGCTACCATGTTCAATAGCAGGTTACTGCCACATTCCATGGGAGGTAATACAACTAAAACCGTACAGGGCTCGTATTGTTTTGTTTGGATTTCCAACAAATGGTCGGGCAAAGGAACTTCCCAAGTAAAATAGAACGCCTCTGGAGCGACGTTCCCGGATCCTAACCGGATCTCTGCTACACAAGGCCGAGTTACCCCTAGCTGGGTAACTACTGACATGAGTATACCACCTCCCGGTCGTTAGCGACCTTTATCCGAGGTACCTCTAATCCAACAACCACAAAGCAATCACAAAGTAATAGATTCGCAGCAACCACAAAGTAAGTATCTGGGCTCCATACCATGATACCACTCATAATCCAAAAGAAAATGGGCATACCCTCAGAGGGAGCTACCCTCAAATAACCTTGCTGCCACGATTCCTGTTTCGACCATACCGAGTCATGAGGTTCGACGAAGTCCCGTCCATAAAGCTACGCTTTGCCACAAAGCCATGCTTTGGGTCAACAGATGATCAAAGTAATGATCACAAAGATAAATGATCAAACAAATAATCATATCACAAATGATCAAACAATGATCATCACACAGCAACACTCAGCATGTCACATTACCAAATTGGGAATATATCTCTGATAACCTTCAACTTCATAACCTTTGAGCCCGTACGTCTCAGAGAAGGGTGTTAAGCTAAGAGAATAAATTCTCCGCCACCAAATAGAAATGTATTTGAAAGAAATCGGCTTTATATCTCAAAGTGTAATGTCAGACATGTAACCATACAAGTCTGCTCCGGGTTCGAACAAAACCGAAGGCACTTCTTACGAAGCCCTTGCAAATCCGGATAATTTTCTAATCACGTCCAGACTTCCCATCACAAAGGGTGATTAAATCTCTATATCGGGGACCAATCGATGCAGAGACATTCGACGAGTTGTCCTTTCATTTTCGAAAATATCCGGTCTTCACCTTCGGTCTTCAAATGCTATCCATAACGACGTATCACATATTCAGAATGGGTTATACGACCCAAAGGTCCTTTCCCGGCTAACCCGAATAGTGAGCGAAATATTTAAAACATATGGATATGGGATTTCAATTAAGTCACAACTTAATAATTTAAAACTTTCTTTTAAATAGTTTAAACAAATTACCATTTTCAAATCTTTTAAACAAAAAGATTCAATTCACAAAGTTAACCCCATTCACAAAGATCCATTCATGGATTTTGAAAAAATTTCCATTTTAATTGAATTAACTCGTTAAATCTTTAAGTCAAGATTTAACTTATAGCTTTCAAAACTCGTTTCCAAAGATTCATTCATAGCTTTTCAAAACAATTTTATTTCAACTTGGATTAACTCATTCAGTCTTTGAATCAAAGATTCATTTCATAGTTTTCAAAACATTTCAATTCCATTTCAAACTTGAAACCTTTCAACACAATTTGGAAATCCTTTCTTAAAATGAAAGCTATTATCATTTGAAAACAAGTAGTTTTCGTTTTGGAAAAATTTAGTTATATTTACACGAGTTAAAACCCTTGAATTAAATTCAAATTCCCAAATCAAAACCTTTAAAATGGTTTAACCCAATATAACTTGTGCAGTATCTTTAGTCCCTAGTTTCAAATCATAGGATTCAATTTCAAACTTGAATTCAAATTTAAATCCAATTATTTAAATTTCAAAACTTAATCAAGTTATTCGAAAATAAGTTTTATCTTTGAAATTCCATTTCAAAAGCTTTTCATATTAAACCCCAATTTCCAATTTCAAAATCAATTGAAATTAAAATTTCAATTTCAAAAACATCAAATTTAAATTATCTGTGACTTAATCGATTTCCACGTGAAATCCATATTTGTGTGTGTAAAGGTGTGGTTCAAGGGTTTCACACAGTAGTGCAATATCATTCAATTATCACAGATCAGAATACAGAAATATAGTTGATAAGCGGTATTAACTATAACGCTCATCTTCATTCACAGATCACAGATATGTATATATATATATATCATAGATAAGTAAATTACAGATCACAACATAAATCAGGATGTATCACAAAGCATCATATATCAGGGATATCAAACAATTCAACCATTCAATGAAATCCAAACATCCATAAGTAGAATCAAATAATATCTGATTATAATTAATTTGTACCAGATTAATTACTTATGAATAAACTACAAATCTTGGTTAATTAATATTAATTAATTACAAATTTATTTTCATTAATTATCCTCGATCATTATTATTAATTAACCCTTTGATTAATTTTTTTTTAAAAGCAATGGGCTAAGGGAGCCCAGCCCTTTTATTAACATTCACCAAATAGTACATAGAGAATACATGCAAAAAATTCTAATCAACAAAGTAACATAACATAGCACACTGGCTTTACAAAACCTTACAACAAATCAAAACAAAATATAGCTCACTACACCAAAGACAATTTCAAATACACAAAAAAATCATCTCAGCCTTGCAACCCTTTTTCGAATTCTCTTATGTATCTTACTGAATAACACATCTTGATTCTCTAATTTCTGTTCAAAAATCCTGCTATTTCTTTCTCTCCAAATTTCATAAACAAATGTCATTAGAACCATCAACAGAATTTCAGATTTTGCACACTTCCATCTTGTTGCCTTAAAGATATTATACCATTCTATTCTTGAATCTTTTATTGGTCTATAAAAGTTTCCATTGGCAAGTAATCTACTCCACACCTTAAATGTAAAATTACACTCAAAAAATAAGTGTGTATTTGATTCAGAGAAGGACTGACAGAAAACACATTCATCATTATTGTTTAAACCAAGTTTCAATAGCTTCTGTTTTGAGTTGATTGCATTAGCCATTATTTTCCAGAATAATAGATTTTCCTTTGCTGGAGACTTACTTGACCATACTCTAGCTGCCCATGGAAAAGTTTCCACATTTCCATTATTCAATAAAGCCTTGTAAACAGTACATATTGCATGCTTTTTACCTTTTACAGTCCAAAGAACTTTGTCATTTTTATTGTTCAGTGGCAAGGATTCTAAATACTGCCATAGATCTCTAACCTGTTTAGAACTGCAATAAGGAAGATTAATAAAACCATTACTAATATAAGATTTTACTTTAGCATTCAATGGAATACCAGTAAGCATCTGTAGAGGATAAGAAACAATTTCCTGAATTCTCAATCCTGTCTTAGCCCATGGAGCAGTCCAGAAATTTAACTCATTATTAACCATAGGATTACATTGTATAATTGGTAAAAATTTTGATCTTAATTTCAAGAGATTCCTCCAACTCCAGCTGCATAATTGTGGTATACTGATAGACCAGAAATCCTTGCCTTTTAATAAATTTTTCATTACCCACTGAGTCCAGAGATCTTGATTGTTAGATAATATCTTGTCATAGAAATAGACATAGCAGCTACATTCCATAATCTGATATTTGTTATCCCCAGACCACCTTTATTTTTAGGAAGTTGTATCTTCTTGAATGAAATTGGGATTAGTTTTTTAGAAAAGGGGTCTCCATGCCACAAAAACCTATTCAAAGCACTATTAATCATTGAAACAAGTTTACATGGAAGAGTATAGTGCCTCATGCAATAATTGACCATAGCAGTTGCAATACTTTGAACAATTATTAATCTCCCAGCTTGTGATAGCTTTGTATTAGGCCAGACTAATAATTTTTCAATTATTCTCTCATAAAGTGGCATACAGTCTGTAGTAGTAATTCTGCTTTGATAATAGGAAGACCAAGATATTTTTCATTATGTTGCATTTCACTAAGTCCAGAGAAAGTAATTATTTCTCTCTTTATCTGATTATTAATACCCGCAATCAGAATATGAGATTTCTTAATATTAATCTTCAACCCAGTGATAATGTAGAATTTTTCCAGAACTTCAATAACAGTGGAAATATTAGACATAGTTGGCTTTGTAAAAATGATTAGATCATCAGCAAATAAGAGATGTGTTAATAGAGGCTCTTTACATTTTGGATGCAGCTCAAACTTCCCATTATTAACTTGCTCAATTATCAAAGCATTTAATACCTCCATTACAGTAATAAACAAATATGCAGAGATTGGATCACCTTGTCTAATACCTTGCGTACCTTTGAAAAAACCTTTTGAACATCCATTCCTAACAATTGAGTAATGAGGAGTAGAAATACAAGTATAAATCCATGCAAGCATTGGCTTAGGAAAGTTCATTCGAGAAAGAATAGCTGTAATGGAGCACCATGATACTGAGTCAAAAGCTTTCTGAATATCAAGCTTGATCAAACATCTAGGAGAGATACTACCAATTCCATAACCTCTTGTAAGTTCTTGAGTAAGAAGAATATTATCACTTATATTTCTATTTGGAAGATAAGCAGCTTGATTGTTGGATATGATAGAAGATAAACTATTCTGAATTCTATTTGCTATGATCTTGGAGATAATTTTATACAGCACATTGCAACAAGAGATTGGCCTAAAGTCAAAAACATTTCTAGCATTTGTACATTTTGGAACAAGGGCTATGTTCGTTGCATTAATTCCCAATGGTAATTTGTTATGAGAAAAGAAATATAGAACTGCTCTGTTGACATCCTCCTTAATAATTTTCCAAGAATGTTGGTAGAAGAAAGAACTAAATCCATCTGGACCTCCACTACTGTCAGGTTTCAATGAAAAGACTGCCATCTTAATCTCTTCAGGTAGTACTTGTCGAATTAATTCACTTGCTTGTTCAGAATTCAAAAAAGGTAACTTGATAGAAAACAGAGGAGAAAGGTTTGGAGTCAGTGGCAAAGGGTTGGCAAGAATTGAAGAGAAGTAGTCAATAAAAGCTTCATTGATAGAATCATCATTCTCATTTAGAACTCCATTCCTATCAAATATGCTAGTAATTCTTTCTTTACATTGTTTGATTTTGATGGAATTATGATAAATCTTGTATTCCTATCACCATGTTTTTCAATAGTTTCATGAAGTTGTTCCTTTTTCATCATAGCTTCAAATTCTAATGCTTCAAGCAATTCATTTGACAAATCAGTTTCCTTTCTGGCCAATGATGCATTCAGATTATCAATTTGTAGTTGCTTTTGAATATCAAACAATTTCTCTCTAATTCCATCAGAGATTTTTGAACCCTTTCCAAAATTTTCTTTAGCCCAGAATCTCAGACTTGCTTTTAATTTCTGCAGCTTTGACTTTAGAATAAAAAGTGGATTGCCAAAAAAATTCTCCTGCCAAACCTGCATCACAATGCTCAAAAAATCCTTATGATTAGTCCAAGTTTTATAAAATTTAAAAGATGGATTCCTACTAATTGCCTTCTCCCCCCAAGATAAGATGATAGGAGAATGGTCAGAAATAGAGGGATTAAGGAATTTACAATTGAGATTTGGCCATAGATTTAAAGAGTGAATATTATAAAATGCATGATCAAGTTTGCAATAAGTTCTAGGACCATATTTACTTTTATTATTCCAAGTAAACATTGCACCAGAGGATGGAATATGAATAAGAGATGAATTTAATAAAGTTTGATTCAAGGGAGAAATGTCTTTTAAGGAGAGAGGGTTCCCTCCCATTTTTTGATCAGAAGAGTACATACAATTAAAATCTCCAATGACTATCCAAGGTGAATTTGTATGAGATAAAGAAACAAGATTGGAAAGAAAAGACAGTCTTTTTGCAAGATTATTTTGAGCATAAACAAAAGTAATCAGAAGTGAACAATTAGAAGACAAAAGAGTTGCACTGAAATGAATAAATTGATCACTTTCTTTCAACTTTGTCAATCTCAGAACCTTTGAATTCCATAAAACCAATAATCTGCCAAAAGGAGCACTCAGTAAATTATCTTCATGATCCCATTCAGGTGCAATATTCTTGCAAGCTAAATCAGTTTGCAATTTATTCAACTTTGTTTCACTAATCACAATGAGTTGTATTTGCTGATCCTTAATTAGTTGCTTAACTTCAGCTTGTTTGGATACAAGATGACCACCTCTTATATTCCAATATGCTATATTACTGCTTAACATCATAAATGCTTGGGTATAATAATATTAACAGGATGCTTCCTTGTATGCCTTAAGCCACTTAACTGAGAATTAATTTCTTTAATCGTCCTAGATTCATTATTGCTTTTTGGTTGTACTTCCTCAATTCCATAGTCTTTACCATTGTTTAAATCTTCTGATGTTTCATAGAATGAAACTTTCTTTTTACCCTTTTTTCCTTTTTTTGACTCATAACTTGCATTTCAATAAAATCCTTTGTACAACAAGAAGGGGGTAAAATTAAATGATTAGGTGGAGAAATATTAAGATAAGGGGAGGTCTGTCTAGAGGCTTGTTCAGAGTCATGTTCAGTGACTTTAGAAGAGGTAAATGGGGAGGAAGAAGTAAGTCCAGAGGAAGAGGAAAGTTCAGTGGCTTTTGAGGAGGTATATGGGGATGAATGTTCTACAAAGGGTTTTGAAGAGGCAAATGAGGAGTTAAGAACAGAGATATGATCAGAAGAATGTCCAGAGGCTTGTTCAGTGACATGTTCAATGGCTTTTGTGAAGGGGGTTGTTGTAGTTTGTTCAGAGGAGGAGGAAAAAACAGTGGTTTTTGAGGAGGCATAAGGGGAGGTCTGAACCGTGATTTGATCAGAAGTATGTGCAGAGGCTTGTGGGGATGAATGTTCTACAGAGGGTTTTGAAGAGGCATATGAGGAGTTAAGAACAGAGATATGATCAGAAGAATGTCCAGAGGCTTGTTCAGTGACATGTTCAATGGCTTTTGTGAAGGGGGTTGTTGTAGTTTGTTCAGAGGAGGAAGAAAAAACAGTGGTTTTTGAGGAGGCATAAGGGGAGGTCTGAACCGTGATTAGATCAGAAGTATGTGCAGAGGCTTGTGGGGAGGTATGTGCATCATAAGAATTATTATCATCTGATTTATCCTTGACACTTGTACACTCCTCAGCAAATACTTTTCCAATATTTCCTTCAATACTATCGATTTGCTCAATATTTATATCCCCATCACCAAAATCAGATAAAATCTGGAAAGGGTTAGTTGTAGCAACCTTTAATCCCAATTCCACCTTACCATCAGATTCTTTATGTATATTCCTATTTAGATCCAAATTCTTTTGCAGATCATCAGGTATTTGAATACCATTGAGCTCAATCATATTATCATTATTGGATTGCTGATCCAAATCCTTCTTCCTCCAAACTTTCAAAGAATTCCTTTTATAAATTCTAACATCTTGAAACTTCAGTACCTTCTCTTTCATATTGCCATGTTCCATATTATCCTTATGAACAATCTGCTCATTTCCACCAGAGTCACTATAATTTTGCATATCCAAACTTTTCCTTATATTATTACCTGAACAATACATAGTTTCATGTCCAAATACTTTGCATATACTGCAGATTTTTGGCTTCCAATCATATTCAACTCTAACATGAGGACAACAATCACCTAAGCCTTCAATTGCAATAAATTCAGGAAGTTCCTGCTCAGGAGAAATTTCTATTAACGCCTTAGCATACTTAAATCTAGATAGTCTTTCTGTACTTTCATCAAGGCAAATCAACTTTCCCACATGACAAGCTAACCAATTGATTCCAATTAAAGTCCAAACAATCAATGGAATTCTATAGAAATGAACCCAGATTGGTACCTTTTTAACTTGCTCTTGAAAATATCCATATGAAGGATTCCATGTTGTTATAATGAACATCTTTCCTTTAATAAAAATAGGTTCAGATTGCAGAATTTTTATCCTATCTTGATCATTTGAAAAATTAAAGAAAAAATTCTCATTATCAGATTTTATATCCACTTCACCTTGTAAACGCCAGATACTTCTCAAATGTTTTGACACTGTTAAGTAAGATAGAGGACCATCTAAGAAAAAACCAACTAAATGATCTGCCCAATACTTAATTACTTCATTTCTCACTTCATCAGGAAGCATTTTCGGAACTCCATCCTTCTTAATATCAAAATGTCTCGGAACAAAAACTCCTGCATTTCTAGGCTTCTTCTTGAATAAGGAAGCCCACTTAAACTCAGATTCACTTGGTAATCTTGATTGATGAATATGATTCAGCTCCTGATTCACATTAATAGTAAAAGGTGTACAATGATTAACTCGATTCAGAGAAGTATGTTTTATGGAATTCATAGAATCTAGATCAGACAAAGAAGAAAGAGGGATCTCAGTAGGAGGGGGGATCTCAGAAGGAGGGGGGGATATCAGAAGGGTTCGGAATAGAAGAAGGGATCGGAGGAGGAGAAAGAGAAGGTGGAAGAGGAGAAGAAGGAAGAGGAGGGATCAGGAAAGAATAAGAAGAAGAAGAAGCCATTACTCCTCCGCTTCTTTCATTATAGCGAGAAAATGATATATTTTTAAAACTATTAACCCTTTGATTAATTGATTATTCTCAAATTATTTACCTTGATTAATTTAACACATTAATTAATTATCCTTAATTTAATTGTTACTTAATCACTTGATTTATCAATCTTTAATCAAAAATTAATTTCAAGCAAATAATTTCCTTAATTACTTACATTAGTTAGTCAACCTTTTATTTAATTGCACTAAAGGATTTATCTTTTAATTACTTGGTAAATTAACCTTTAATCAATACTCAATTATTCTAAAAAAATTACTTATACTTTAAACCTTTACTCTTTGAAATAAAATTATCATTAATCCATAATTGATTTAAGACTTTTAAAGTCAATTTAACAATTTAAAGTATTATACTTTTTAAAATTAACTATTTAATTTCATTTCAAATTTAAGATTTAGAATAACTTACAAATTTAACCTAACAAAATTTAAGTTAAATAAATTACATAACTTCTTAATTAAATGTTAAAGAAAACATTTATAATATATAAAAGAAATTTAATTTAAAACTTGCCTTATGTTTAACCCTAAAACTATTTAAACTTTACTTTAGAAACTTCATAAAATTTGTTTTGAAAACATGTTGTATTTGAAATTTTTTAAAACCTGGAATACCTCTAAAAAACAAGTTAAAGCTTGTTTTAAAATCTGCTTCTTCTCCGAGCATACTTGCGTAAATCTGCTTCTTCCCTAAGCCACACTCGCGTAAATCTTCGAGTAAACCCGAGCAAACCACTACCCATCTCAAACGAACACCCAGTCCAACACTAACTCGAACGTGCACGTGCACAGCCCCTCTGGCCAACTCCAGTCATCGCCGACGTCATCAGCAAGTCGACTACCATCCCCCGATCTGACAATGACCATCCAAACTCCTCCGATTCAACTTGAACTCGAATTCGAGTATAAATCAAAACCTGGAATAGGCAGCACCTACTCAACCAAAACCTGTCAACGTCTTCCCCCCGAAGCTCCGACCACCGTCGCCTTTGAAACTCCGGCGAAGACCTCGTCAACCCAACATCTTCCAGTACCCAAAACCCCAAGCAACTCGATCAACAGAGGAAATAGAACCCAAGCAAAAACTGTAACCCAGTAAAACTATGGTTCCAAACTAAATTCGATCGCCACCCTCACCATAAAGCTTTGATTATCCATCTGGCATTTTTCCCGTCATCGTTGATTATCCTTCTTCCACCAGAAAGAACCCCGATCATCAAAACTCTCGTGATCCTCAGAAATTACTCGAAAACCAATTTCTGGTTAGACCAGGAATGCACTCAAACCCCTATACTAAAAATCGTGATTTTAGTTTCAAAAATCCAATTTTTGTTTAAGTATTTGATTCATATCTTTAAATTCTTGAATCATGATAATTTTATTTTAACTTATTTAAAGGGTTGCTCTGTTGTTTCAAATTTCCAGAGTCCATGCAAATTGGTTTAACTAAAACATATTTTTCAGCTTAAAACTATGATGCAACAACCTATTTTGTCTGAAATTTAAATACTAACATAGATTAAATTATGTGAAAATGGGTTTTGGACAATTCTTGAACCTGGAAACAAAAGACAGTGCAATACAGAGAAATCATACATACATATATCTATTCATATATACTCACAATAGAATTTCACTTATACATTGCATATTTATCACAGAGAATAACAAGCAATCATATCAATACTTAAGTTGTATTTAAAAAAATAGGTTACTCACCTGGAAATATTTGAAAACAGAGATTGCTTTTGTTTTGTTTTGAAATCCGCAGTTGACTCTCCCTTCAGTAATTTGTTTTCAACTTTAAAATATAAAGTGATGTCTTCTTTTCTTTTTAATTTTCTGTTTACTGTCTTGGTTTTGAACGAGATGAAATGAATATGGATGTGTGTATGTATATAAGAAAGACAGTTTTGTATAGTTACTTTATACAATATTTCTCTTTTTTTTTCTCAACCCATGCTTTAAAATTTACTGATGGGATCTTGTACATAATGAAAAGTGAATGGCATTTAATGAAAGTATGTTGCTTTGCAAATCTACAACATGCCGTGTTCATGCTTTGTGGAGGTTTGTGTGACGACCCGGCTTTCCACTCCCGGAAAATCGCATCGACAGTAAGAAAGAAAAGGGTGAGAAAAGAGAAAAGAAGGGAAGAAAGAAAGAAACAACAACAACGATCTCACAGCGGAACGAATAAATTATATTAATAACATAAACTATTACATAGTATACAACACTTATCAGAGTTACACAACATATACATCACATACTAGTCAGTTATAAACATCTGTCTAGACATTACAACTCAAATACAATACAAACACTATCACAGAGATCTACACAGCGGAGTACTATATCTAAGAACGCCGAAGCCTCCTGCTCCATTGCTCCTCCAGAATATTCGTCAAAGCTAACCTGAATCCCTTGGCTACTCGTAAAAATTTGAGTACCCAAGAGTTTATAAAACAGAAATAAACAACTTGGGTCAGACATGGGTCTGGTGTGATTAACAGGTTAAACTTGCTTAACTTCAAAACCTTTTGAAAGAAAAAGTATCACGTAAGACTCCCCACAAATAAACATGGGTAAGTTTTTACCTTACGCTAACCAAAACATTTGATAGGAAATCTGATTTTATTATAATAGGGTCTAGGGTTTTCAAGTAAAATATAGAAATAGCTGAAATGCTTACATCTCACATTCCAACATAGTTGGGCACAACTAATACGTACGGCACTTATTGGAGTTTGGATTCCATACAATGGCAGGGCTACTGGGGTACCGCCCGTCACAGTACGTGGCCTAGATCACCGTACCGAGGATCACTCCCAATCCCCTGCAACACAAGGTCGGAACATCCCTTATTGGATAATTCCCGCACAAGATACCTCACGGTTGGGATCAGCAACCGCACCACTAAGTCGAAAATAGAAAGGGACATCTAGACAGAGGTAACCTTGTCCTACTTGGGTGCTACCCACTAACCTTGCTGCACCTCCCCTGTTTTAGCCATTCCCGGTTTGTGAGGCTTGAGGTCACGATTACCTTAGAAAAGAACACATCACTTAGAATGCTCATCGTCCACCTGACGATGTTCTGAAAGCATTCAATCCATACAAGTTCGTTCCGGGTTCGAACGAAACCGAAGGCATTATCTCGTTACACTCGTTTTGGAATCACCCTCAGAGTTAACGACAATAACCCTTGCACTCTGAATCTTCATCTTCACTTGATTCACGACCTATCGTTAATTTGGATCGATGTGGTATTCGGGTCTCCAGACCTGGAAATCCGGTATACGGAAACCCGATCCCGGTCTCATCGAAATCCAAAGCGTATCTTTTAAGGCCAAGTTGTTTTAAAGTTAAAACAATTCAATTCTACTATCTATTTACACACAGATAGATAATTCACAGATTCACAATAGATAATCAACATTATCATTATAAGCAGATAATCCATATCATCATCACTATGCAACCAAAGCATCCAAATCATACAGTATCAATTATCTCATATCTGAGATTTCAAACCATTCAAGGTACACAATATCATCCATTCATAAGCAATGATTTATTTATCACCTTCTACAATTAATTTAAAATGAATTAAATTAATTATTTCATCTTTAATTAATTTAAAGTAAATTAAATTAATTACTACATCTATAAATCCTGCTTAAATCATTATTAATTAATTATCAATCAATTAATCAATCATCATCCAATTATTATATTTAATTAATCATCCTTGATTAATTATTTAATTACATTCAAGTAATTAGCATTAAATAAATTCACAAATTAATTATTCTTAATTAATTATAGTAATTAACCTTTAATTACTTTATTTATTAATTAACTATAATTAATTACATTATTCCTTAATTAATTACATTAATTAATCGCTCAGTTATTAATTATTCTTTAATTAATCAATTCTTAATTATATCATTAATTATATTAATTAATGATCCTTAATTATATTTTATCATTACTTAATTACATTAAGTAATTAATCTTTAATTAAACCATAATTTATTAATCACTATTGATTAATCACATTCAGTAATTAACTACCCTTAATTACTTCTTAAAATAAATTAATTATTCCTTAATTAATTTCTTAATTAATCCCTTGATTAATTCCATTAAGTAATTAACTACCCTTAATTACTTTATTAATTACATCAGTAATTATCCATTAATTACTTTCCTAAGTAATTAATCTTCATTAAATTACATTAAGTAATTATACTTCACAAATCATTAAATGATTATCTAAATTAATTAAACTGAATTAATTAACTTAATCTAATCAAATTTAACTCAATTAATTACAATGAGTAAATAATTTCTTAATTACTTCCATTAAGTAATTATATTTAAATAAACAATTTCACAATTAATTAACCTTAATTAATTAATCTATTTATTTATCAAAATTTATCTCATTAATTAATTATTAAATCCAAGTTAACGATCTACATTAACTATTAACTATTCTTTAATTATTTTTCTTAAATAATTAAACTTTAATTAACCATTATTAATTTCAAATTAATTAATTCTAATCACCAATAAATTAATCTTTAATTAATTAAGTACCTAACAATAACTTAATTCATCCTTAATTACTTGATTAATTTATTCCTAACCATTAATTAATAATCTTAGCTTATTCTAATTAATGATCCTTAATTCAAATTAATTAACCTTTAATTAATTTAATTAAATCTTAGTTAATCAATTTAACCCTTAATTATTAAATTTATTAATCCAAATCATAATTTAATTAAATTGATTAATTATCTTTCAATTACCTTAATAATTTATTTTATTCCACATCATTAAATCTTAATTATCTTTAAGATAACACTCTATTCTTATTAATGATTAAAATATCATTAATAAAGTATTTAACCCAAATTACCTTTAATTAATTTACATTTAAATTTCATTTTAATTTTAAGATTTAAAATGAAGACAAGTTTAACTTTAACAAAGTTTTAAAACTATTTAAATCCTTTTAAATTACATGTTAAAGAAATATTTATTTAATTAAAAGAAATTTAAAACTAAATTCATTTTTAATTCAAATCAATTTAAAATATACTTCAACATCCAAAGTTGTTTCAAACCATTTTAATTCAAAACTTTATTTTAAAAATTCTAACTACTTAACCCTTTTAAAATATTTAAATCCATTCAAAATTTAAATACCTTGTCTTATTTAAAAACTGAGAATTTAACTTAAACTCCAGATTTAAACTAGATTTAAACTTATTTAAACTTTACTTTTATTTTAAACTTAGCTTTTGAATTTATTTTAAATTCTGGAAACTGGAAAAACCTTTGTCTGTTTAAAACCTGGAATAGAAACATTTACCCGAGACACACCTTCAAATTCCCGAGAACTACTTCGAGTCCTCAATCCAAATTCACGCGTACACCTTCGAGTTTCCCCTAACCAAACTATACTGGCACGAGCACTGACACGTGCACGTGCACGTCGCGCCGACACTTCCGCCACCACCTGCGACACCACGCGCAAACTCCACTTCGACCAACGACCCAACTCCGGCCCTCCATCCTTACTTACACGAGCTCAATCAAAATATGATTGCTCGAACCCATCAGCCAGTACATCACCTCGCCTGAAAATCCCATCAACTCCATGATGCCGACCATCGTTCGCCACGAAATTCCGGCCACGACTTCGACATAACTCCAGCTTCCATCCTTCCAAGTCTCTTCGCACTCGATCAAATATAGGGACAGAATCGAACCAATTCCTAACTTGCTCATAAACTAGGGTTAAAAACAGAAATTGAACACCGCTACCACCACAATGATTAGATCATCATTTTGACAATTTTCCCACATTCCCCTATCACTCCTCTTCTATCAGTGAGAAACCCGAGTCTCCACAGTCCAAAGATCACCAGAATTTCCCAAAAGTCGAAAAACAGTGCAAACCCAAATTACACCTTCATCTTATTTATAAAAATCTTGATTTTAGTGTTAAATATCATGATTTAGTTTATACATTCAATTTAAAATACTGAATTTATAAATTACAAGGTTTGAATTTTTATTTATGTTGAGCATACACTGATGTCTTTAAATTCCAGAGACAACAGATTTAATTTTGACTAACTTAAATTTTAAACATTAAACCAGGTTAAAACAAACAATATTTGTTTGAAAATCAAGTCCTAACAAGAATTAGATCATGGGGTAAGGATTTTAAATAAAAATTGAACTTGAGGAAAAATAAGACAGAACAGAGCAAATTTTTAAACAGTATGTACACAAATAACATTCACATCAAACATCCACTTATATATACATGCACATACACATTTATATCCATGCAACCAATTATAATTTAAATTTAAAGTTACTCACCTAAATAAAGAAGAAGACAGAGCCTCCATTTTTGAAAACAGCCTTGAAATCTTTTGAATCCTTAAAACTGAAATGCTTTTGTTTTTGATTTGAAAACATTAAACTTGACTTGAGTTGCTGAAGTAACATGCTTCATGATTTTAAATGAAGTTTCTTTAAAATTGAATCTTGCTTGTTCTCCACAACAGAATTGAAGAAATGCAGGCTTGATTCCAGGTATTGAAGATGAAAACAGACTTTATTCCCAGGTTTATGAAATGAGTTCAAGCTTTTGTTGTTTTGATTTTTGAAGATGCTTAACAGGCTATTGAATTTGAATAGATAGTGGTTTGAGGATTTAATTACAGATTTTGTTTTGAGGAGGGTTTGCTTTAGGATTTGTACAGGCTGAAAATATTTCTCAAGTTTTGAAAAGAGAAAAATATGGAAAAAGAATGAACGTAGGGTAACATATGTATGAAGGCTGAAATGATTTAATAAAAAGAAAAAGAAAAATTGAATTAAATGTGACACTTGTCCTATATCATATTAATTATCTAACACTTGTAGAAATGAGGCTTAAGGAAAATAACATGTGTCTTTTTTATTAATGAGTATATATTTGAAATGTTAATAAAGATTTTTATACCTTATTTAAATGTATACATATTGAATTTCTTTTAAAGAAATTGTTATAACAAAATATATATAAATGAAAACTTATCCAAATATTTTAAAATTGTTTATCTCTTGAATTTCAAAATTTAATTCAAATTCAAATTAAATTTAAAAATCCAATTTTAAAATCAAGTTATATATATGCATATATAACTACCATTTAAAATAACAATTCTATCTTATCAAAGTCTATTTATATTTATAAAAACAAAGTATTATAATTATTATTTGAAAACATCAAATTTGACTATTTTAAATAATTTATAAAAGAGATTATAAATTACTTCTATTTTTAAATCATATATCTCAAGTAATATTTAAAAAGAAATAAACAAACCTTTTTATTTAAATTTGAACTTAAGCTAAAAATCTATTTTAAACAATTAAACATTTATATTATGTAATTTAAAACTATACAGTTATTTATCAAAAAGCTTAATAGTTTTAAATTAAATCATGATTTCCAAATTACCCAAAATATTAGAAATTTGAAAACATAATTTCATTTGTTAAATTCAGACCAACTCATCTATTTATAATATATACAATTATACATATATATTATAAATAGAAAATATTCTATTAAACTTTTAAAAGATAAATCACTAATTAAATATTTATTTTAATTAGATTATTAAATTTATTCAATTTTATTAACAAAGATCATCAAATCAATTTAATTTCCAATGCAGATTATTAAATTGATATTGTCCAAATTCCCGGGATATCATAGTTTGCATTTAATGCAAGCATGTTTTGTGATGCTTCCATCTTTTGATAAAGGCTGTTTTGTTTTGTTTTCCAGTAAGTACTATTTTCTTATTTTGTTTTATTTTTCTATTAAGATGCTTACTTTCTTATTTTACAGTTTATATTACTTGCTTTAGTTTTGTTTTAGTCTTTTTATTATACTAGTTTATAAATATGTAACTAAGATTTAAATTGGTATAAAACTATATATATAATTTATTTATTAATATAGATGAATCTCCATATTTTATTTTATTGTTAAATTTTTCCAAATTTATTTACTTTATGGTTATCTTATATATATATTTTTTCTAGCTTAAACATTTATTATTATTAAATCTCTAAGATTAATTATATTATTTTTATATTACTATTTAAATTCAAATTATCATCAGTTATAAAATTTACATCAATTATTTATTTACTTATTTTCATACATGTGTCATTTATTTATTTTTAAAAATCATTTA
Organism: Allium fistulosum; assembly: GCA_030737815.1. NCBI lineage: Eukaryota > Viridiplantae > Streptophyta > Magnoliopsida > Asparagales > Amaryllidaceae > Allium > Allium fistulosum. The sequence goes on along the minus strand of CM060902.1, from coordinate 1,000,780,330 downwards.
TTTGTGATTCAATTTTAAATTCAGTGTGTGTGTATATATATATTCAAATTTACTCATATATATATATATCCATATACATATATATATTCACATATATAAATTTTTTTTCTTTTTAAATTCATATGACTCAATATATATATTTTATTTGAATCGGGGAAACTCGCTTCAATTTAAAATAAATTTTACAATTTTTTATTCAACATTTCATTTAATTATCAATTTAAATAAATTAAAATTTAGGGTCGTTACAAACTTCCCCCCTTCAAAGAATTTCGTCCTCGAAATTTACAGGCACGAAAGCAACAAAGATAGATAGATTCGATCTCCTATAATTCCTCAAACAGAAGATATGGATTCCAAACTCAAATCGGAATACCTCAAAATTTATATCAATTTGTCCCTCTTCAGACTTCGATTAACCCGAGAAATTATAATAGAATTTCAAATTTGTTTTTAAACGATATCGTTTTATTGATACAATTCAAAATTAGCTTCATATTCTATTAATCAATTTAACTCAATTTAAAATTTCCAATTTACTTAAAATTTTATTTCCAAATTTCTAATTCATATTCATTAAGGTTTTAATCAAAAACTGATAAGAAACCGATGAAGATACAAAGTAAAGAATTTCTACAATGATTCGTAGAACCATCATCACATCGAAACTTCTTCTTGTAGCTGGTACGAAGAAATCAAAAGAATTTGATAAGACGAATCAAAGGAAATTGATAGAGAAAGATTATTTCCACTGTTGCAAGGTATTGACCATTTATAGTCGTATTTTCCTGTCCCCTATCTCGTCCTCTTCTTGTACTCATACTCACTATCAGTGGATAGCAAGAGAATTTACTGAGATGTTTAAACGGATATCTTAGGGATACACTCATTCTAGGGATACTTCACCCTATCTCTAATGAGTTACTTAACGTGTTATACTCCTGAGCTAAAGTCTTACCTTATCTCTGATACCAAATGTAACGTCTCGAATTTTTGCGTTCGAAAATCAACATCCATACTTCATATCGTACTCGAATGCCATAGATTCGACCGTTCAAATCCGAGTCGCCGGAGCTTATAACACAGTTAAGTAAATAACACAGCGGAAGAAAAAGAATAATACATTGATATACAATATCTGATACAACAGAGTGATACAATGAATATCAATATACATCAGAGATATGATACAAGAAATAGCAGCGGAAAAGAAAATAAATAACACCAGCAGCGGGTAATCTCCATCTTCAAAGCACCAATCCAGAAATAGCTCGAACTCCTAATAACGAGGCACAAAGATAAACAAGTGCAGTCCATATCCAAAGACTGAACTAGCTCCAGAAAATCTACTAATTATGACTATCTGAAAAACCCAACTCTAGACTGCCCGTGTAGAAAAATTTTGAGCACCCAGAGTTTAGGAAAGAAACAATAAACTCCGGATCAGTCATGGGACTGGTGTGAGCAACAAAAATAGTTTATCTCTAAAAACGAACAACAAAAGAATTTAAAGTCAATTCGCAATGCTTTTGGAAAATGAGACTACCATAAGGCCTCCCGCACACACACACACAATGCAAACGCAGAATCGGAGGAGATTTCTCCTTATGATAGTCAAAGATGCTTATTACGTAAAACAAATCATTTTTGATATTATTATTAGTGCATAGTGTAGAAAACATTTCGAAAGTAGAATATAAATCTTAGCCAGCATAGAAATTTCGCACTTATGCCTACTATAGCTACAATGTTCAATAGCAGGTTACCGCCACATTCCATGGCAGGTAATACAACTAAAACCGTTACAGGGCTTGTATTGTTTTGTTTGGATTTCCAACAAATGGTCGGGCAAAGGAATTTCCCAAGTAAAATAGAACGCCTTTGGAGCGACGTTCCCGGATCCTAACCGGATCTCTGCTACACAAGGCCGGGTTACCCCTAGCTGGGTAACTACTGACACGAGTATGCCACCTCCCGGTCGTTAGCGACCTTTATCCGAGGTACCTCTAATCCAACAACCACAAAGCAATCACAAAGTAATAGATTTGCAGCAACCACAAAGTAAGTATCTGGGCTCCATACCAAGATACCACTCATAATCCAGAAGAAAATGGACATACCCTCAGAGGGAGCTACCCTCAAATAACCTTGCTGCCACGATTCCTGTTTTGACCATACCAGGTCGTGAGGTTCGACGAAGTCTCGTCCACAAAGCTACGCTTTGGCATAAAGCCATGCTTTGGGTCAACAGATGATCAAAGTAATGATCACAAAGACAAATGATCAAACAAATGATCATATAACAAATGATCAAACAATGATCATCACACAGCAACACTCAGCATGTCACATTACCAAATTGGGAATATATCGCTGATAACCTTCAACTTCATAACCTTTGAGCTCGTACGTCTCAGAGAAGGGTGTTAAGCTAAGAGAATAAATTCTCTGCCACCAAACAGAAATGTATTTGAAAGAAATCGGCTTTATATCTCAAAGTGTAATGTCAAACATGTAACCATACAAGTCTGTTCCGGGTTCAAACAGAACCGAAGGCACTTCTTACGAAGCCCTTGCAAATCCGGATAATTTTCTAATCACGTCCGGACTTCCCATCACAAAGGGTGATCAAATCTCTATATCGTGGACCAGTCGATGCAGAGACATTCGACGGGCTGTCCTTTCGTTTTCGAAAATATCTGATCTTCACCACCGGTCTTCAAATGCTATCCATAACGACGTATCACATATTCGGAATGGGTTATACGACCCAAAGGTCTTTTCCCGGCTAACCCGAATAGTGATCGAAATATTTAAAACATATGGTGTGGGATTTCAATTAAGTCACAACTTAATAATTTAAAACTTTCTTTCAAATAGTTTAAAAAAATTACCATTTTCAAATCTTTTAAACAAAAATATTCAATTCACAAAGTTAACCCCATTCACAAAGATCCATTCATGGATTTCGAAACAATTTCCATTTTAATTGAATTAACTCGTTAAATCTTTAAGTCAAGATTTAACTTATAGCTTTCAAAACTCGTTTCCAAAGATTCATTCATAGCTTTTCAAAACAATTTTATTTCAAGTTGGATTAACTCATTCGGTCTTTGAATCAAAGATTCATTTCATAGTTTTCAAAACATTTCAATTCCATTTCAAACTTGAAACCTTTCAACACAATTTGGAAATCCTTTCTTAAAATGAAAGCTATTATCATTTGAAAACAAGTAGTTTTCGTTTTGGAAAAATCCAGTTATATTTACACGAGTTAAAACCCTTGAATTAAATTCAAATTCCCAAATCAAAACTTTTAAAATGGTTTAACCCAATATAACTTGTGCAGTATCTTTAGTCCCTAGTTTCAAATCATAGGATTCAATTTCAAACTTGAATTCAAATTTAAATCCAATTATTTAAATTTCAAAACTTAATCAAGTTATTCGAAAATAAGTTTTATCTTTGAAATTCCATTTCAAAAGCTTTTCATATTAAACCCCAATTTCCAATTTCAAAATCAATTGAAATTAAAATTTCAATTTCAAAAACATCTAATTTAAATTATCTGTGACTTAACCGATTTCCACGTGAAACCCATATTTGTGTGTGTAAAGGTGTGGTTCAGGGGTTTCACACAGTAGTGCAATATCATTCAATTATCACAGATCAGAATACAGAAATATAGTTGATAAGCGGTATTAACTATAACGCTCATCTTCATTCACAGATCACATATATATATATATCACGGATAAGTAAATTACAGATCACAACATAAATCAGGATGTATCACAAAGCATCATATATCAGGGATATCAAACAATTCAACCATTCAACGAAATCCAAACATCCATAAGTAGAATCAAATAATATCTGATTATAATTAATTTATACCAGATTAATTACTTATGAATAAACTACAAATCTTGGTTAATTAATATTGATTAATTACAAATTTATTTTCATTAATTATCCTCGATCATTATTATTAATTAACCCTTTGATTAATTGATTATTCTCAAATTATTTACCTTGATTAATTTAACACATTAATTAATTATCCTTAATTTAATTGTTACTTAATCACTTGATTTATCAATCTTTAATCAAAAATTAATTTCAAGCAAATAATTTCCTTAATTACTTACATTAGTTAGTCAACCTTTTATTTATTTGCACTAAAGGATTTATCTTTTAATTACTTGGTAAATTAACCTTTAATCAATACTCAATTATTCTAAAAGAATCAATTATACTTTAAACCTTACTCTTTGAAATAAAATTATCATTAATCCATAATTGATTTAAGACTTTTAAAGTCAATTTAACAATTTAAAGTATTATACTTTTTAAAATTAACTATTTAATTTCATTTCTAATTTAAGATTTAGAATAACTTACAAATTTAACCTAACAAAATTTAAGTTAAATAAATTACATAACTTCTTAATTAAATGTTAAAGGGAACATTTATAATATATAAAATTAATTTAATTTAAAACTTGCCTTATGTTTAACCCTAAAACTATTTAAACTTTACTTTAGAAACTTCATAACATTTGTTTCGAAAACATATTGTATTTGAAAATTTTTAAAACCTGGAATACCTCTCAAAAAAACAAGTTAAAGCTTGTTTTAAAATCTGCTTCTTCCCCGAGCATACTCGCGTAAATCTGCTTCTTCCCCGAGCCACACTCGCGTAAATCTTCGAGTAAACCCGAGCAAACCACTACCCATCTCAAACGAACACCCAGTCCAACATTGACTCGAATGTGCACGTGCAAAACCCTTCTGGCCAACTCCAGTCATCGCCGACGTCATCAGCAAGTCGAATACCATCCCCCGATCTGACAATGACCATCCAAACTCCTCCGATTCGACTCGAATTCGAGTATAAATCAAAACCTGGAACAGGCAGCACCTACTCAACCAAAACCCGTCAACGTCTTCCCCCCGAAGCTCCGACCACCGTCGCCTTTGAAACTCCGGCGAAGACCTCGTCAACCCAACATCTTCCAGTACCCAAAACCCCAAGCAACTCAATCAACAGAGGAAATCGAACCCAAGCAAAAAATGTAACCCAGTTAAACTAGGGTTCCAAACTAAATTCGATCGCCACCCTAACCACAAAGCTTTGATTATCCATCTGGCATTTTTCCCGTCATCGTTGATCATCCTTCTTCCACCAGAAAGAACCCCGATCATCAAAACTCTTGTGATCCTCAGAAATTACTCTAAAACCAATTTCTGGTTAGACCAGGAATGCACTCAAACCCCTATACTAAAAATCGTGATTTTAGTTTCAAAAATCCAATTTTTGTTTAAGTATTTGATTCATATCTTTAAATTCTTGAATCATGATAATTTTATTTTAACTTATTTAAAGGGTTGCTCTGTTGTTTCAAATTTCCAGAGTCCATGCAAATTGGTTTAACTAAAACATATTTTTCAGCTTAAAACTATGATGCAACAACCTATTTTGTCTGAAATTTAAATACTAACATAGATTAAATTATGTGAAAATGGGTTTTGGACAATTCTTGAACCTGGAAACAAAAGACAGTGCAATACAGAGAAATCATACATACATATATCTATTCATATATACTCACAACAGAATTTCACTTATACATTGCATATTTATCACAGAGAATAACAAGCAATCATATCAATACTTAAGTTGTATTTAAAAAAAATAGGTTACTCACCTGGAAATATTTGAAAACAGAGATTGCTTTTGTTTTGTTTTGAAATCCGCAGTTGACTCTCCCTTTAGTAATTTGTTTTCAACTTTAAAATATAAAGTGATGTCTTCTTTTCTTTTTAATTTTTTGTTTACTATCTTGGTTTTGAACGAGATGAAATGAATATGGATGTGTGTATGTATATAAGAAAGACAGCTTTGTATAGTTGTTTATACAGTATTTCTCTTTTTTTTCTCTCAACCCATGCTTTAAAATTTACTGATGGGATCTTGTATATAATGAAAAGTGAATGGCATTTAATGAAAGTATGTTGCTTTGCAAATCTACAGCATGCCGTGTTCATGCTTTGTGGAGGTTTGCATTTAATGCAAGCATGTTTTGTGATGCTTCCATCTTTTGATAAAGGCTGTTTTGTTTTGTTTTCGAGTAAGTACTATTTTCTTATTTTGTTTTATTTTTCTATTAAGATGCTTACTTTCTTATTTTACAGTTTATATTACTTGCTTTAGTTTTGTTTTAGTCTTTTTATTATACTAGTTTATAAATATGTAACTAAGATTTAAATTGGTATAAAACTATATATATATATAATTTATTTATTAATATAGATGAATCTCCATATTTTATTTTATTGTTAAATTTTTCCAAATTTATTTACTTTATGGTTATCTTATATATATATATTTTCTAGCTTAAACATTTATTATTATTAAATCTCTAAGATTAATTATCTTATTTTTATATTACTATTTAAATTCAAATTATCATCAGTTATAAAATTTACATGAATTATTTATTTACTTATTTTCATACTTGTGTCCAAAGTATACATTTATTTATTTTTAAAAATCATTTATTTGTGATTCAATTTTAAATTCAATGTGTATATATATATAAATTCAAATTTACTCATATATATATATATCCATATACATATATATATTCACATATATAATTTTTTTTTTTAATTCATATGACTCAATATATATATTCTATTTGAATCGGGGAAACTCGCTTCAATTTAAAATAAATTTTATAATTTTTTATTCAAAATTTCATTTAATTATCAATTTAAATAAATTAAAATTTAGGTTCGTTACATGATGCTTGCTTAGTGACTGACCTGGTAGTAGTATCAAATCCCGTAGGAGGATCGGCCTATTTGTCCATGTTATGTCGGGATTTGAAATTGTTTATTTGGGGGTTGAGTTTGACTGTGTGCCTTTGTTTTTGGCTTTTCCGAGTTCGGGTTGATTCTTGGTATGGATTGGCTACCCATATATGGTGCTGCTCTTGATTGTGATAAGAGGTTAGTTAGGTTAGGCACTTGTAGTGGACGTACCTTGGAGGTATCTTATGATCTAGAGGATCAGTCATGTTGAGCTATCTTTATTCTCTTGACTTATCGCCCGATAGTTTGAGTTCGGTACCCATTGTTTTCTTGACATGTTTGAGGAGGTTGTTGGCCTTCCACCTCGAAGAGAGATCGAGTTCACGATTTATCTTATCGATAATGCCAAACCGATTGCTTTACCGGTAAGGCATATGGCTCCTAAGGAACGTCGTGAGTTGAGCAAGCAGATTGGAGAGCTTTTGGAGACGGGCTTCATTTGTAGGAGCATTTCTGAGTGGGGCGCACCCGTCGTCTTTGCCACTAAGGCAGATGGCTCTCTTAGACTTTGCGTGGATTATAGGGAGCATAATAAGCTGATGAAGAAGAATCGTTATCCTCTTTCCCGTATAGACGATCCCTTCGACCAGCTATTTGGAGCCATGGTATTTTTGCAGCTCGATTTGGCCATGGGATTTCATCAGTTGCATGTGGTGGAGGATAGCATCGAGAATACTGCGTTAAGGACTCTGGATGGGTTATTTGAGTGGTTAATCATGCCATTTAGACTGACCAATGCTCCGACATATTTTATGGACCTGATGAGGTGAGTATTTCGTGAATTGTTGAACAAGTTTGTGGTGGTGTTCGTTGACGACATTTGGGTTTATTCACGAAACAAGGAGGAGCATACTGTTCACTTGAAAGAGGTGCTTAGGACCCTACGAGCACATAAGTTGAAGGTGAAGTTCTCCAAGTGCCACTTTTGGAGGAATGAAGTTCGCATTTTGGGACACATCGTTTCGGAGGATGGACTTGTAGTAGATCCGACGAAAGTGGCAGCATTACAGGATTGGCAGACCCTTGAGAATGTCAGGGACATAAGGAGTTTCCTTGGTCTTGCGGGCTACTTTAGGAAGTTAATTAAGGGATTCGCTAGGATATCAGCTCTACTTACCCACCTTACCAAGAAGAACTTGGCTTTTGTTTGGGATGCCAAGTGTGAGGATGCCTTTGGTCGATTGAAGGAAGCTTTAACTAAAGCACCCGTATTGGTATTACCGGATGGAACCAAGCCTTTCTCAGTTTATACGGATGCTTGTGGTACGGGGCTAGGGACGGTACTGATGCAAGAGGGTATGGTAGTGTGCTATGCGAGTAGGCAGTTGAAAACGCATGAGAAGAACTACCTCATGCATGATCTTGAGTTGGCAGCTATAGTTTTTGCTCTCAAGTCTTGGAGGTATTATCTCTTAGGAGAAAGATTTGAGCTTTTCATGAATCATAAGTCTTTGACGTATCTATTCTCTCAGAAAGACTTGAATTTGAGACAGTAAAGATGGATGGATTTTTTTAGCCTCTTATGACTTTGAGATTTCCTATACCCCTGGCAAGGGTAATGTAGTGGTAGATGCGTTGAGTAGACGCAAAATGGTCTTAAGTCCTCTATTTTTGGAATGGAAGCATTTGGAGTACATTACTACCTTTGATTTTAGACCTCCAACGGATTTAGCTCCGGGATTGTTAGTAGCACTTGACGTCCAGCCTACTTTGATGGAGCAGATTGGAGCAAGGCAAGGTGAGGATGAAGAGTTAAAGGACATTTTAGATCAGCTTGGTAGAGGAGAGTCATCAACACATCTTAGGCACTATACCATGGACACTAGAAGATGGATTAGAAGGGATGGTAGACTTTGTGTTCCCCATAGCGAGGATTTAGTAGATGCGGCGTTGGCCGAGTCACATCATTCTAGGATGACTGTGCAGCCCGGTGGCGATAAGATGTACCAGGATATGAAGAGGGTATTCTATTGGCCCGGAATGAAGAAGAGGGTAGCAGAGTATGTATCGAAGTGCATCACTTGCCAAAGGGTAAAGGTAGAACAGAAGAAGCCTGGAGGACTATTGCAGCCATTGGATATTCCATTATGGAAATCGGAAAGCATCTCTATAGACTTCGTGGATGGATTACAAAGGTCACAGAGAGGGAACACGAGCAATTTGAATCATTGTGGATAGACTGACGAAGAGCGCTCATTTTATACCCATTAAGAGTAATAGGATGGCAGCTTCTTTGGCGACTCTTTATGTAAGGGAGATAGTAAGGCTTCATGGAGTTCCCGCCAGCATTGTGAGCGACTGAGATCCATTATTCACCAGCGAGTTTTAGAGGAGTCTTCAGCAAGCCTTAGGAATGGAATTGAATCTAAGCATGGCATATCACCCTCAAACAGATGGACATACTGAGTGGGTAAATAGGGTTTTGGACGATTTGCTCAGATTATGCATCATTGACTTTGGAGGCTCTTGGGAAGACCACTAACCTTTGGTGGAGTTCGCGTATAATAATAGTTGTCAAGCAAGAATTGGGATGGCACCGTTCGAGGCCCTCTATGGCAGACCATGTAGATCACCAACCTATTGGTGGGATACCACCGATAGGATCTTGCTTGGACCATACTTGGTGAGGGAAACTTCCTTGAAGGTGGATTTGATTCGCAAGAGGTTGAAGACTGCACAAGATAGATAAAAGTCATATGCCGACAGAAGACGTTCAGATTTGGAGTTTAAGGTTGGAGATATGGTTTTTGTCAAGTTTATTCCTTTGAGAAACGTTATGAGTTTTGGCTCAGTGGGTAAGTTGGCACCGAGATTTGTAAGACCCTTCCCTATTACCACACAGATTGGAAAGTGGCATATAGAATTGATCTTTTAGATAAGTTGGCAGGAGTTCACGATGTTTTTCATGTTTCGCATCTGATTAAGTGTCTACATGATTCCGTAGTAGTTGTAGAACCCGATCAGCTAAGGGAAGTGGAGGTAGAGCGCGAATCACTTGTGCGTCGTACACCCACCCGTATATTGGAACATGGCGACAAGAGATTACGAAACAAGGAAGTTCGTCTAGTGAAGGTTCGATGGGGAGACGACCCAAAGGAGTGCTCATGGGAATTTGAGGAGAGAATTCAAACTTCTTATCCTTTTCTATTTGAAGGTATACTTCAATATCCTATCTTTGATCTTTGATCTTTCCTTAGTTAGGGTCTTTTCGATTATCTTTTGGTGAAACCTATGGATGGTAGCTTGGTTGTAAACATGTCATTAGGGCATGTTATGTTTGATGGATGAAAATGATTGCAAGTGGTTGCCAATGTTTACAAATGGATGCATTGCACTAGATAAATATTTATTAGGATAATCGGCCAGCTAGATATACACACCTGCATATGCATGCCAGTTATCTATTGCTTTTGCACATGGTTGTATATATATGCGGGTGTATATATAAATGGATGTTGCATACGGATGGTGTATTTAGGTGAATGATTGAAACATACATATAGAATTATCAATGATACTAGGGTAATTGCATACATTTGGTTGCATGGCATAAGTATACTTGAATTACAGGAGGTCAACTGAGTCAGTACACTAACTATCTTTTTGCATTAGATAAGTTCATATGCATTTCACTTTGCATAAATCATAAATTGCATTAGTTAAAAATAAGGATAATGGTAGAAATGGATGATGGTTGAGTAGATGGATGTAGTTATTGGATGCTGGTTGTTAATTACATTCTTCCGTCTTTGGAGATTTCGGGGACAAGATCCTTTAAGAGGGGAGAATGTAGCACCCCGATATTTTACGGGAGATATAATTAAAAAGAAATTAAAAGCGCATTTGGTACAATGGTAAAGGCGCATGTTGACTTCCTTAGTGACCAGGGATCAAGTCCCATTGTCGCTCAAAATCTAGAGCGATGTTTTTTTAGCTGGTTCGTTTCCAACGATTTTTCTACGTATTTCAGCGTTGTTTCTAACATGTGGCGGCTTCCCATTCGCTCCAGTGATGTAGTAGGATGAGATGGCTAAATTTTATTGATTGAGTGATGTGTATGGGCTAGAATGGATCACCATTAAGTGTATGAAAGAACTAGATTTAATCTAAAATAATCAAATGGATTATATTCACTCAAACAATTTATAAATAAACCATCTAACCTAAACCTAATCTCTTATTCAGCCATCGCCATAATTCTACAGTAAAATTAGTGTGTATTATTCTTCCACCTTTTCTCTACTAAATAAACAAATCTCTACCAAATTAAATTATCTATATATATTCAAGCAATTTGGGGAATTTAGAAGAATCAAAGGGAGAAAGATTAAAGCAAAGCTTTTTTCAAATTTATGCAAGCTCAAGTGCCAGGTGAGTGGGAATTAATATGAAATAGAAAAATAAAGTAATTCAGTTTCAGTTCTTTTCTGGCACGTTAATATGAATTAATTTCTGTTATTAATTGAGAATAGATGTAAATTATTGCAACTTCTTCTTCTTCTTCTTCCACTTCTCAAATCTAATTCATGTTTGGTTTAAAATATGGGATATATAAATTGTCTATTTACGTTTTATGGCACAAATAAGATTGAAATTTATGTAAATTATTGTATCTTCTTCTTCCACTTCTCAATTCTAATTCATGTTTGGGTTGAAATTTAGAACAAAAAAATTGTTATCCATGTTTCATGGTGTCAATAAGATTGGTTTAATTAAATTGAATTAGAATTGTTATTCAATTTCTAATGGTATAATGGGTTAGTTGAATAAATTCAGAATATGTTACTTGAATAAAATTATGGTTTTGATTGATATAATTACATAATTTTGAATATGGTTTTGGGACAAAAATTAGGAAGTCTAATTGGCATAATTGTTTGTTTCATATGTGCCTAAAAATATAAAAGTGGAATTTTGTGTAATTAAATGGCTTGTGACTATTGGATAAAAATTTTGTACAGATTAAATCTCTAAAAGGAGAACATAAATTAGAGTGGGAAAAAAAATAAATTAAATGGACCCTAAAGGCTAGTGTAAGTCTGTAAAAAATGGCATAAAAATTACAGACAAACCATACAGACTGAACGGACGTGAAATTGAAATACCATTTATGTAAGAAAAAGGAAAATTGTGAAATAACCAAATCAGATGTAAAAATGGCCTAAAGCATATTAATGAAAATAAATAGTATGTAAACTGTAACGGTAAAATTAATTAATCTGAAAGTGATTTGGTAAGCAGACCTTGTAAAGGTCTGGATAGATGTTTCATGCAGTTAAGACCAAAATATAGTTTTGGTTGTACGTACTAGGAGCGGGCAAGTAGGTTTGCAAGGATGTTTGTTACCTTTCATAAGTTGCTAGTACGTAGGATAGATAACATCCGCAATCGTAAACTTCTTCAGGCAGGTCGATGCGGACGGAACAGAACAAGTGTTCTCCAATTTAGGCTTCTTTAGGCAGATCGTTAGAGGATTTTGCGCAGCCGACTCAACTGCAGGCGCTCTTTCGGAGGGCCCACACTTTGGAAAGGGATAAGTCCACGTTGGTGATCGAAGAGATAGTAGGATAGGAGTCCAGTTTGGCGGAGCCTGAGCGCAACTTCGGGGTCCTGCGAGGTTGTTTGAGTCGGCGTTGGTCAAACGTAAGAGGCATTTAGTCACAGTGCACAGGTGAAGAGCATGACTTTCACGCTGTAACACGTGGATAGGTAAGGACAGCAGGTCCGACAGGCCGATTGACATTTAGTATTACTGCATGGTTGACTTCCCTTGAGTGACCATGGACTTTGGCTTCTTAGGAACTATATCTAAGAAGGATTCACTGCATTATATTATTCACCCTCTGCGATATCCGGGGAAGACCTGGAATTAAACTGTTTTATTCTTTCTGCTTCATTTTATTTCTCATTCACCTGACTTTATGTCTGACCCATTCCTGTTTTTTCTATTTTCCCCAAATCACAGGAGGGCAGGTCTAGGTTGCAATTCTTTGCAGCTTGGAGGTCATTGGAGCAGTTGTTATCTTCAGGTTTTGTTTCTTTTGTTTCATGTACTTCGTTTCTCTTTTCCGTACTTTACTCTATGTATGGGGACCTATATTGTGAACTTTGTTGTGTTTTATGTTTTGGTGGAGACTACTTGGTACTTTTGATTTCAGAAATAAATTTGGGATAATATTGTTTTTAATGAAACTGTTTTGCTATTAATTTATAATTGGTGAAAGTTTTATTTCGCTGTAATATTTAATCATTTTATGTTGTTGCCTTAGTCTCTGTGCTATGTTATGGATTTTTATTTCACCCGACCACTCGTGCTTCTAGTCATGTCCGATTTTCGGGGTGCCTAGAGGTGCGGGGTATCACATTCAGCCATCAATAGGGATTAGTATGAAGTGATAAGGAAGATCTCGTGAGGCTAAATTTCAAGTTGATCGGAGTTCATATGCTAGAGTTATGGGCAAAAGAAGAGGGATCAGATCATATTCAGCTCAACAGCACAACTCAACGATGATCGCTCCATAACTCAACAGCGATAAGGCGGATTGAAGTGAAACTTTGGAAACAAAAAGAGGGGACCCTAGGGAGTCAACCTTAGTGATCACATGGCATTTAGAGAAGTTGGAGGGATTGGCATCCGTCCCTCAATAGGGATCGGTACCTATCCCTCTTAGGGATCGGCTAAGCCCAACTTCATAACAAGGATCGATCAATATCTCAACATCTACACATCCAATTAACATAAAACTTGGAGGACAAGCTAATTAGAACATGTGAAACACCCAATATGGATCACATAGCATTTGGAGCAAGTTGGAGGGATCGGTACCTATCCCTCTATAGGGATCGGCTATAATTGGTTTGTACACCATATTGTAACAAAGATCGACCAATAAATCGAGTTCTACAAATCCAATTGGCATGAAACTTGAAGGCTATACATAATACAACATGGAGAAGATTCCCTAGGGATTGCATGGTATTTGAAGCAAGATAGAGGGATCGATACCTATCCCTCTAGAGTGATCAGTAGAAATCAGAATTCAATCAACACTACTTCACGAAAAATATGATATATCACAAACCGTATGTCGGAATTGCACAAAATTTAGGGAGCAAGTAGCTAACACCATAGGGAACCACCCAAAGGGATTGCACCCCATTTAGGCACCAAAATAGGGATTGGTACCGATCCCTATTGATTGTGAGAAATGCGGATTAAGGATCTTAAGGCTAGAATTAACATTAGAGGGGGTGAATAGTGTTTTAAGAAATTTGTTAATCTTTTTGAGTTTATATTACTTTGTTAACAATGTTTACAATAATCAGACACAGATATGAACACAGAATCAAACGCAGATGCAAATATAAAGTAAAAGCAGTAAAGCAAAGAACACACCAGATTTTATACTGGTTCGGAGTTACCCTACATCCAGTCCCGCACAACTAAGTACGGATTTACTTTCAAAATCAATTCAACAATTACAACCCTCGGTTTCAAGGCTAAGAGGTACACCCTCTAGAATCACAATCCTCTAGGTAGAGATACTTGATTTTCGGGGCAACAAGTTCACCCAATTGATTTCCAGGGCTACAATCACACCTTCTCTCGCTCAATTGATTACAAAAAGTCTATAACTCAGATTAGCACTTGGATCTTGTAGAGATAGTGGAGAGAATCAAAACCAGAAATTATCTAGTTATTGATTTCGGCAGAGTAATGGTGTAATTTGTAAATAAGAAAGTGGAGAAGAAGAAGAGAAGTTAAATCAGAGAAAAGTATTATAAAATTCGATGAAACTGACCCCTATTTATAGAAGAACAACAGCCATGGCCATTCATGAAAAGTTATGGCGAATAGACACTTCTTTTGAAATTTGAATTTTGAATTAAACTGTCACCATGTTGACATGGTGCCTATGGGCATGTCGACATCCCTCAGCCAAATTTGATGTTTTGAATTTCTATAAAAATAATATTTATCTTATATTAAAACTTTATAAATATACTTGAATATAGTTGAAATTCATAAGTAAATATAAAAAACAATATATATATATATTATTTAACTATAATTTAAATCAAAGTATAAATAATTTAAAAGTTAAATATATTATTTGAAAAGATAGTTTAAAATCAGGAGAAATTTTGACTCTGAAAATAAAAATGTTTTGAGGCTAAAATTATTTTAAAAACGGAATTGAGGGTTTTGAATCTTTTTTAAAAGGAAAGTTTTGAAATCATTTCAAAAACAAGATAATTTGAAAAATCATTTGAATTAAGATTAGTGGATAAAAAACAATGCCCCACTAGATTTTCGTAGGTTCCATCCTACTTAGGGTTCCATCCCTTTAACAGGCTCGAAGTGGATTCCATTTCATGAATAAATTGGATATTAAGATGCCAGTGCTTTTCTACGAGTTTTAACAAATATTCCTAATAAAACAAACTTAACCTTGAAATATTGAACTCTTGATAATCTTGATACTCATGAGTCTTCTATCTCTATATCTTGAATCTCTATACTTTACAGTCTTCATTCTTGATACCTGCATGATTAGATCCTGCATATACATATATATCTAAACTTGTAATGTTAGTATTTATATTTTATAATCTATTCTAAGGTTATTGTCATCAAAACCATCATCACATGGACTAACAATCTCCCCCTTTTTGATGATGACAACCTTTGTTTATAAAATATCACTTCTATCCTAATACTTCTAATAACTCCCCCTTAATCTATGCCTAATTATCCTATTTTATACTTCTCCCCCTTTGTCATCAACAAAAACTTACTCTAAACTATATAACTCCAAACTACATAACTCCCCCTAAAACTTATCATTCTATGACGTGTGATTATAATGATAGTGTTATCATAATTAATCAACACTTAAATCTAATACAAAAATATAATCCTAAACTATTAACTATCCTAACTAAGAATTCACAATAATACTAACACATATAAGAACACGAGTTTATTTATTACGAGTATGGTTGTATTTAAATTTGCGCTTGAAAAACATAAAACCATAAATAACAATGGAAAGAAAGAGAAGAAACTAATGTGTGTTTCTGAACATAGGAGATTTATGAATTGAACAGTTTAGATAGTGGAAACAGAAATTTCCACGTTGTTCGACAAGATTCCCATTTTTGTCGAAACACACTTCTCCAACGCATACTACTTGGTCATCATCCTCCTGGGGTGCTTCTGCCATTGGTTCTTCTTCTTCTTTGTCGCTGACCTCATGTTCTTGATTGAGTGAAGAGTCTTCATCGATCAAGATTGGGTTGGCATGGTTATCCATTAGGAACTTTTGTAAATTCCTAAGAATCTTGCGTTGCCTCTCTTGCTCTTTCACCACACAAAGTTGAGTCACTTGAATTCCAGTCAACATCTGAAGAGTATCCTTCATAGACTCCTCCAATTTAGTTACACGTGCGAGAGTAGTGCATTGGAATGGACCAGAAGTAGGAGAGGGGAATGAGAAAGTTGATTTTATGTTTGATTTAGAGGAAGATGCCATTTTTTTATATATTTCAGAATAGAAAATGAAGAGAAAACAGAGAGAATGAATAAGAATTCGAAATAGAGAAGAATATATAACTAAATTTTTGAATTTTGGTGGGAAAATTAAAAAAAAAACGTTACATGTCGACATGTCTTCCTAGGGGATGTCGACATGGTCCTTATATTTTAACTCTATGATTTATTTTAATATTAATTATTAATTATACTTGTCATTTATATTTTATATTTCAGTTATAGAACAAATACCTAGTTCTCTTCTTAATTTAGTAAATATAGATTCATTTAATGGTTTTGTTAAGATATCAGCAGTTTGATTCTCAGAGTTTATATATTCGAGAGTAATTACTTCTTTAGTTATATTATCTCTAAGAAAATGATGTCGAATGTCAATATGTTTAGTTCGAGCATGATGAGTAGGATTTTTAGATAAATTTATCGCACTAGTATTATCACAATAAATTGGCGATTTTGAGATATTTAATCCAAAATCTCTTAAGGTTTGTTGCATATATATTACTTGAGAACAAGCCAAAGCAGCAGAAATATACTCTACTTCAGTTGTTGATAGAGAAACTGTACTTTGCTTTTTACTAAACCAGGAAACCAGAGAATGTCCCAAAAAGTGACAAGTTCCACTTGTACTTTTTCGGTCTGATTTACATCCAGCATAGTCAGCATCACAGTATGATATTAAATCAAATGAATCATTTTTAGGATAAAAAAGCCATAATCAAAGGTATGTTTAATATATCTTATGATACGTTTTACAGCTTTTAAGTGAGTTTCTTTAGGATGAGATTGATATCTTGCACAGAGACATACACTGTGCATGATATCGGGTATACTAGCAGTGATATAGAGCAATGATCTGTAAAGACCCACTATTTTGGACCATTCAAATCGATAATAATCCACACATGTCTGACTTGAATAATTCAAAATAACATATTGTAAATAAATTTGGAGCAAATGAAATACAAATCACAGAATCACAGACACAGAACAAACAGAATACCTCGCAGCGGAATATAAAATACATAGTAGTTCATGAAGCTACTACGGCAGAGTCTCAAACCAAATACAAGATACAGTCTGAAAACAACATAATAGAAATCCCAAATACATAGAAGTTCACTAATACATGAGATAAACTAGAACAGCTGAAATAGAAAGTAGATATAAATGTAGATAAGCAGAAACTCCAGCAAAGACCAGCTCAAGAAAGAAAATCTAAAGCTGTGAATACTCAGGCTGACCAGAGCGTAAAGTAAAACACAAAACACTCGAGTCAGGACAATATATACTTATATAATGTAAACCAACTCAAGTGAACTGTAACAGTAATGCACAATAACTTAAAGGATGCTTGGGATCGCCCATTCTTTAAGAATCAGTTAAACTATAAATTATATACATCCCGTGGTTAAAATTACAAAATGATATTTTATACTTCGAAATCAGATATCATTTCAAAAATTCAATATCATTTAAAAACCCATTTTAAAATATCAAATATCGTATCTTCCAAACCACATTCATTTATTTAAAATACCATTTCAACACACATTTCAAAATAGTTTATATTTCGAAACAAATTACTTCATTCTAAATCAAAAAAATGAAGTTATTATATTTAATAATTTAAATTATTAAATTTCCAAAATTTAAATCTTTTTCGAAATTCATTTATTCACTTAAATTTATCAAAACAGTGAAAATTCACTTTTCACAGCATTTAGAAAATGCTACGGAAAGTTACATTCAAAACAGTTCAATTTAACAAAAGACAGCATTTAAAAATGCTGAAATAGGGTTACATTAGTTTTAAATAAAACTTAGTTAAATTCAACAATTATAGCACATATAGAAATGCTATAATAACCTTTAATCCAAATTAGCTTTTTAGTTCATTATTATCAACTACAGCATTTACAAATGATGTATTATCATTTACATTTGAATTAATAGCATTTCAGGAATGTAGTTAATTAACTTAAAATATTCAATATAATTTAACAAACAATTATATTTTTATTTAAATCATTTTTAACTTATAAAATCATATAAATTCGCTTTTATAATCATCATTTAATTTTCCTTAAATTCATGATTTTATAAAGTTAAATTTCCATTCAAAAATCAATATTTAATAATAATTCACTTATTAAATTCCAACATTCAATTTTAAATTCATTAAATTAAATTTCAACTTAACACTTAAGTTTAAAATTTCAAATATAACTTAATTTCATTTTTATTTACTCAACTTAAAATTCACCTTTAAGCCAAATTCACAAATTCCCAATTCTTGTTATATTTAAAAATTTCAACTTAAATATTCATTCATTTCAAATTTTAGCTTTATTCAAAAATCATTAATATATTATAAAAATCACTTTAAATTCATTTTAATTCAAATTATCATAAATTTATCATATTTAGTTTAAATTCCATTTATAATTAAATGAAAATTTCCAAAACAACTTACATTCAAATTTTCTAACCTTTCCATAATTTATTTCACTTATAAATTTTCAGAAAATCAATAATACTTTACAAAAATCATTTTTAATTAAGTTTAAATCAAAATATTATAATCTTTACATTTCTAAAATATTTTAAATTTTTTTAGAAAAACATATTTTAACAACGGGTCTGTATTTCATTTCTAACCTAGGTAAAGTGATACGGGTAATATATCATTTCTAAAGTCCGTTCGGGTATGTATCATTTCAACCCATAGTGATTTTAATCTAAAGGGAACTTGCAGTGTGATAAACTGATAAAAATAATAGAACAACATAATATAACAATAATATATAATATAACAGGTGTTTAGCATGGGTGAACATCATAAAATCATAACATAGCAAGTGTAACATGATAATGCATTTTACAGATTCAAAAGGGGTCAATTCACTAGTTATATATGTACATATTGTCTGGTGAGAATAACTCACTTGTATAAGCTGGAGATGACAACCAAATACCCAAAACAAAGATCTTCAAAGGAACGAAAGCATGACAATGATTCGAAATGAGGGAGAGCCAAAGTTATTTGTCTTGTAATATATGAAACAAAACAATACATAACATGAATTTCAAACCAAATATGACATTCAACAAGCTTGAATTAAGGAACAACAATTAATCAAACACTTGCACTTGCTTCCACCATCACTATGCTCAGCCTATAGGGTGATAAGGCACTGCCATGGGGTGTATTTGGTCAGGTATGGGTCATATATGCTCGGCCTAACAAGGGTATTGAAGGTATGGAAGTGGTTATGCATGGAAATACAAGTAGAAGGCAAACAAGTGGATTTTGTGCAAATATAAGCTTCGGGAAAGGCTATAAATGGCATGGCCAGACCTGGTGGAGTCTAGGGGATGGTGTGGCAGTGGTTTCAGGTCAGGAAGGGGCTGGAGAAAGTGGTGCAAAGGTCGGCAAAGAGGTTGTATGAGGTGGTGGAGTCATGTGGAGGCCGGCTTGGATGTTTTAGGTGATGTTTTACTAATTTTTGTGGAGCTCTTCATCAAGGATGGCCATGGCTAGTTGGGTTAGAGGAGATGTAGGTGATTGCAGCTGGACAAAGTGATGATGGAGGTGGTGGTGATGGTGGAGGCTAGAGGTCGAGCATATAAGGTGAAGCATAGGCAAGATCAATACAAAAACAAGGAAGAAAAGTGAAATATTTACCAAATTTTTTTGCTATAGGAGAATGGCCGAAATTTTTTCTCAGGTGAGAAGAAAATAATTTATGTGAAAGAGAAATGAGATGGGTCGGCTGAAGTGAATGAGTTAAGGCAGCCAATTGAATGAAAAGTGATGGTTGGAGTTGAAAAGGTGAGAATACAAAGAGCCTTAAGAAATAAAAAGTCACAAAACCTTTCGCATTTCTCTTATTCTTTTTATAAATTTAAATAACTGAAATATATATAATAATTCAGTTAAAATACGAAAATATAACAAATAAACAAAATATAAATAAATAAATATTAATTATATATGATTAAATAAAGAGAATAACACCGAAAACGAAAACTAGTCTAGAAAATTTGAAATTAAATGGAACAAACTTTGAAAATTTTATATGTAGATGAAAAATATTTATAAATAAATATAATAATATAAAATAAAATGCATTCGCAAAAATGAATAAATAAATTTTAATTAAATATAATTTAATTGAAGAAAATAGCAGAAAAATAGAAACTAGCCTTTAAAGATAGAAAATAAATTCAATAAGCTTTTGAAAAAAATCTTATCATCACTTTAAAATATTTAAAAGACAAATATATATGTAAAATAACATATAATACAAATTTGAATAAGATATGACAAATAAAAATATTATTTATATAATTTAAAATGAAGAATATTGCTAAATAATTCAATATACACACAATATTGTAAAGGGTATAACTTTCACAATTTAAATCCAATTTCAACGAAACGAAAAGCAGTATTCATGATAGTAAATCTATTTTCATAATAAAAGATAAAATTTAAGAATTCAAATATTTAAATTTAAGGTTTAAAAAATCAAAGTTTGACTAGTTTGACCAGAAATCCCTTTTTCAGGAAAATGTTCAATTTATACCAGTTTGAAATTAAAATTCACATAATAATCAACATTTATATTAAAAAAATGAAATGTTTGAAATAAAAAAAGTTTAAAATAATTTAAAATAAAATAAAGTCAAATTTAAATATATGCAAAAATCTAGGGTTGTTACACTCTCCCCCACTCAAATCTTTTCGTCCTCGAAAAGGAAGGAAGCGGAGAAACAAATAGAATGAACAATAGGTTGGAAGACATCTCGAAAGAAGGTAGGGAAAAAGTAGCTAGGAGGGAAAACAGGTTGAAAGACAAGGATGAACCATTATTTAAACATTTTAAAATCTTTAGAAGGGAAAGTAACCGATCAAAATATCCTTTATATAGTACTTTATCAAAATACTTTTTATAACTCGATGTCTTAACAAGTTTATCCTCGTTCCTGTAGACTCTGGCAGTGCGTTGATCAGGCGCAAAGCTAGAATTCTCCAGGTACTTAGTAGACTTGTTTCAACACCTAGTGAAAATACTGGAAAAACTTTAAAAACAGATATGGAAAGTACATTCCAAACAAAACAACCAAAACCTTTGTCTAACCATGGTTCGCAGATACACAATGGTTACGCCTGGGTCCCCCAGGAAACAATCCATATTCGTAAGCTTTCTCAGCCCTGCGAGTTACGCCATGATGACTAGTAGAATGCAGGATACACAATGGTTACGCCTAGATCCCCTAGGAAACAATCCGTACCCCTAGGCCATCTCATCCAGGCGGTTTTGCTACTAATGCGACCTACATAGATTCATGATACACAATGGTTACGCCTGGATCCCCCAGGAAACAATCCGTACCCCTAGGCCATCTCAACCAGGAAGTTGCGCTATGCAGTCGCGCTCGTAAAACCATGTGTAATGCCATGGAATTCGATGGAAACTCGAGTATCATATCCGGAAAACCAAAATCAGAGAAATATCGATAGAATGAATCCACAATGTGGCCACAAAGCGGATATCAAGAAGAAGGCACTTTCCATATCTTTACTTCGAAAATATGTATCATATAGTACCTTTTCAAATCACTTTCAAATATCATACTTGTGACGACCGCCCATGACCCCCGCACTGAATCTAGAGATAGTGCGCTGTAAAGCGTGCTAGGCAGCCATGGACGATTGTCAGGGTAAATTAAAACAGCAGAATCTATCGTATAACTCACAGCGCATGGATAAAATACAATAGAACATATATATAGTGAAGCTTCACATAATAGTGTCATCATATAAACTTCATAATAGTTGAATACAAACATCTGAATAGTCAATACATCAAGCCTCACTACATATCACTCAGAGAATTATACAAGCAGCGGAACATCCAGTACATATAGTACGAAAATAATATGAAAGCCTCCAGCTCGTCTTCGTCATCAACATCGTCGGAAACTAAGAACAACACCTGTCACCTACTACCTAGTCTGCCCGTCCCAAAATGGACGAACAGCCCAAGGCAATAAGAGTTAAAACATAAAGCCTTGAGTCAGACAACAGTCTTAGTGAGCGGTAAATTAACTAACAACATACCAAAAGAGCATAAAGGAAAAAGGAATAGGAATCCAACCCTCCCACTCCACCTTTTTCTACAGTGATAGCCCCCGGACACACACTAAGCAGAAACAAACATAGCAAAGCAAACATTTAAAGTAAAGCAACTATCACTCGAGTCAAGGGCGATGTTTTCCAAGTACAAACCCCCAAGGCCTAAACCAAGATCAGATAAGCACCCAGAAAATACCGCTCTTGAGACCGAATGACGATACAACCAAACATCCATGACTCTGGCTATCACTGTTATCATTGCCTCGATACCACCGTTAATTGAATGACCGGCACATTCTTTCAGCCGTCCGTCAAGGGCTAATGGAAACCCCGGTTCTAGACATAACTCCGCACGTCGTCAAAACCCGTGCCTAGGACTATCGAATCTGCCCAGAGTACTTGACTACCAATCAGTAGTCTTTAGGGACTATCAAATCTGCCCAACGTACTCTTGCTTTGAGCATGCTAGAACCTTCAACAATGATGAAATCTCAGCCTTCTAGTCATCCTCCTCGACGACTATTTCCATACTAGCTCAAGCGCCTCTCGAGCAAACCATTATCCTCAAACTCGAACCATTTCACCGAGTCATCAACATGCTTGGAATGATCTCGTCTGGATTAGACCAAGACTATCTCATATCATGCCTCGCTTCATCACATCCTAGCAAAGCCTCATCTCAACATCATCATCATCAAATCTATCCATATGAGCTTCATCATCCGCTACATATGTCACGAGCAGCTTTCCCAATTCAAGAGCCTTTCTCTTAGCTTTTGAATCATCTTCGACCATCTTGTCTAAATCAAATCATCAATCAACTAATTCATAACAATCAACCAAGTCAATCATTAATCCAAGTAATCAAACATTCAAACATGATCTAATAAACAATTATAACTATAATGGCAATCTTGTAAATAAAGAGTCGAAATCTAACAAGCATGAAAACATGAGTAATATCTCTATAACTTGATGAATGAACTTGCATAGGTTAATCATGTAGTAAAATGGATGTCAAACCATCATGAACAATAGATCTATACTTAAGTTTACGGAAATGCATGGAAATCACTAATTTAACACCAAATCAAACCAACGATCCGATATACTCCTTTGGATCCATGTGAGAGACAATCACCACTCACCAAATCACCTAAACAACCCAAAAGCAACACACTACAGATCTGGACAGCGAAGGATCTAACTCGATCTATCACAAATCCGCTTCAAACGATGAAATCTCTCTTCAATGGATGTAGATCTTCAATCTAAGCTCTTGGATCTTCGATTTGGATGGAAGGAATCACAAGATTAGAGTGGAGAAAAGAAGTGAAGAAGTGTAGAACTCAAGCTCTCAAAATGGCAGCACTTCGTCGCTTCAAAATCCGGATCTCAAAAATGAAGAAGAACCCTCCTATTTATAGGCTGATTTCACCTTAGGTCGTTCGCTCTTAAGTCGTCCACGACCTAAAAACCCCACGACCTAAAAACCCATGACCTAACAGATGCGCTTCTACGACCTAACAAATAAAGCCTCTACGCGACCTAACGAAACCCCAACCTACGACCTAACAGCACATGCGCTTCCACGCGACCTACGACCTAACCCAGAAGCAGCTTAGCTCTTACACGACCTAACACACACGCGACCTAACACACACAGAAGCTCACGACCTAACTAACTTAGGTCGCTTACGACCTAACTGAACACAGAAGCTCACGACTTAACATCTACGCGACCTAACGACTCAACCCACCTATCTCCTTAACTCGCTAACCCTTAGGTCGCTAACCACTAGGTCGTTGCCGCTAACTTCTTAGGTCGCTAACTACTAACTCGCTACTTCCTTAGGTCGCTAACTCCTATAGGTCGCTCCAATTCTTAGGTCGCCAACTTCCTATAGGTCGCTCCAATTCTTAGGTCGCCAACTTCCTATAGGTCGCTCCAATTCTTAGGTCGCCAACTTCCTATAGGTCGCTCCAATTCTTAGGTCGCCAACTTCCTATAGGTCGCTAACTCCTATAGGTCGCTCACTCTCTTAGGTCGCTCCAACCTCTTAAGTCGCTCCTCTGACCTAACCTACCCCACGACCTAAGCCACCACACGACTCCTCTCCTATACGACCTATCCCCAAAATCCTTAGGTCGCCAACTTCCTTAGGTCGCTCCACTTTCTTAGGTCGTCTACTCCGACCTAACCACTATACGACCTAGGACTTAGACTATGGATGACTTAACAACAATGCGACCTAATGATAACTGTTTTACGATGTTTCGATCCGTAAAAATACGGGTCGTTACATTCTCTCCCCCTTAGGAATTTCGCCACCGAAATTCCAAACAAACAGAGCAATCAAAGACTATTCTGCATGCCTACCATCCATAGCAATCAACAAACCATGCATCCAATTCTTGCTTAGCATGCAGAATTCTAAAACTAGAACAAGTTACAATGTCGTTAGATGACACGACACCTTAGGGCCATACCTTGAAGAGTTCAGGATGAGCTGCCTTCATCCTCTCTTCCACCTCCCATGTACAGTCGTTATCATCATCACTCCATTGTATCTTGAGCAACCTAATTACCTTCCTCCTAAGCTGTTTCGTGTCAGTTTCCACAACATGAAGCGGCTTACGAGGTCTCTTATCGACTGGATCAACTTCGAAATCTTCATAGCTATCAGTAGAAACCACTGTATTCGAGTCGTGCACATACTTCCGTAGATACGATACATGAAAAACATTGTGCACACTCGACATCTTTTCTGGTAACTCCAATCTATAGGCGAGCTTTCCAATTCGTTCGATGATCGGGAATGGTCCAACAAATCTCGAAGTCAATTTTCCTTTCTTCCCGAATCGAATAACATTCTTCAATGGAGAAATCTTCACAAAAACCATATCACCTACGTCGAATTTCAAATCCTTACGATGCTTATCGACATAACTTTTCTGTCGGTCTTGGGCTGCCTTCATTCGTTGCCGAATGATCTCTATACAATCCGAAGTCTGTCGAATCATCTCTGGCCCAAGTATCAGCTTTTCTCCGGTCTCTAACCAACATGTCGGAGAGTTACACGGTCTTCCATACAATGCCTCATACGGTGCCATACCAATGCTTGACTGGTAACTGTTATTATACGAAAATTCTACCAAATGAAGGTGATCTTCCCATGATCCTCCGAAATCTAAAAGACAAGCTCTAAGGAGATCTTCCAAAACTCGGTTGACTCTCTCGGTCTGACCATCTGTTTGGGGGTGATAAGCTGTACTTAAACACAACTCGGTTCCCAAAACCTCCTGGAAGCTCTTCCAAAATCCACTAGTGAACAATGGATCTCGATCGCTCACTATACTCTTCGGAATACCATAGAATCGAACTATCGACTTAACATACAACTCAGCCAACTTTGATGCAGTCCTAGTCGATCAAACAGGAATGAATCTTGCACTCTTAGTCAGACGATCTACGATGACCCAAATCCCTTCATTTCCCGTTCTGGTTCTAGGTAACCCATCGATAAAATCCATCGATATTTGCTCCCACTTCCATGTAGGAACTTCTAATGGTTGAAGCAATCCACTGGGCTTCTTCTGCTCAGCTTTTACCAACTGGCAGTTCATGCACTTGGAAATAAAATTTCCAACATCCTTCTTCATACCTTCCCAGTAATAGGTTCTCTTCATATCCCGATACATCTTATTTCCACCTGGATGAATTGTCAGCTTCGAGTGATGACTTTCCTTTAGAACTTCATTTCTCAATTCATCTATATCGGGAACAACTAGTCATCCTTGCTTCCAAAGCCAACCCTCTCGATCGACCTCGAATCCTTTATCCTTTTCTGGGTCCAATCCAGATTCCAAATCATGGATAATCTTGACAAGCTTATCGTCTCGCTTTTGGCTCTCGGCAATTCTTTCCACAAGAGTTTGTCTTATCGATAAGTTTGCCAACATCTCAGGTTCCAATTCACATCTAGGCCTGAAGTCAAATCCAGCTAAATACTTGAGCCTCTTCCATTCTGAAAACATGGCTCCCAATCCTGCATGTCTTCGACTTAACGCGTCTGCCACTGCGTTACCCTTTCCCGGAGTATAGGCTATACCAAAGTCATATGATGCTAAAAACTCTAGCCATCGTTGCTGCCGAAGATTCAAATCCTTTTGGGAGAAAAGATACTTCAACGACTTATGATCAGTAAACAACTCGAATCGAACTCCCAATAGATAATGTCTCCACATCTTCAAAGCAAATACAATCGCCGCTAACTCCAAATCATGAGTCGGGTATTTCCTTTCATGCGGCTTCAGTTGTCGACTTGCATACGCAACAACTTATCCTTCTGCATCAGCACTGCTCCAAGTCCAGTACCACATGCGTCGGTGTAAACCACCATCTCTTTGTTTCCACTTGGAATAGTCAAAACAGGAGCACTCGTCAATCGCTCTTTCAGGATTCTGAAAGCTTGCTCACACTTATCATCCCATCTGAACACATGGTTCTTTTTCGTCAATCCTGTCAATGGTGCAGCCACCTTGGAGAAGACTTTGATAAATCGACGATAATATCCTACTAATCCAAGAAAACTTCTCACATCCGATGCATTCTTAGGTCTAACCCAATCCTGGATTGTTGCCACCTTAGCGGAATCAACCGCTATTCCATTTCCAGAAATAATATGGCCTAAGAACCTCACTTCACTCTTCCAGAAGTGACACTTCGAGAACTTAGCCTTCAGTTGATGTTTCCGTAAGATTTCCAAAACAATACGCAAGTGCGTCTTGTGCTCTTCTTCAGTTCTGGAATAAATCAGAATATCATCCACGAACACTAGCACGAACTTGCTCAACTGATCTCTGAACACTCTATTCATAAGATCCACAAAATATGCTGGCGCATTAGTCAATCCAAACGGCATTACCAGCCACTAAAAGAAACCGGATGGTGTCCGAAAAGCAGTCTTCGGCACAATATCCTTAGCCACTCTCAACTGGTGAAATCCCATTGCCAAATCCATCTGAGAAAACACCTTAGCTTCGTGAAGCTGATCAAACAAGTCATCTATTCTCGGCAATGGATACTTGTTCTTCTTAGTCACCTTATTCAGCTAACGATAATCCACACACAACCTCAACGATCCATCTGCTTTGGTTGCAAACACAACTGGTGCACCCCATTCGGACACACTACCCCGAATGAATCCTTTCTGTAAAAGGTCGTCAACCTGCACCTTCAACTCCTATTGTTCCCTAGGCGCCATCCGCCTAAGAGGCATCACAACAGGTCTGGCTCCTTCAACTAGATCTATACGAAACTCGATCTCTCTATGCGGCGGTAACCCTTTGACCTTGTCAAAGACATCCTCAAATCCATTAGCGATTGGCACAGATGATAGTCCATCCCATGGAACAACCAACGAATACATGAAGCTCATGAAGACGCCTTCTTCATGCTTACATCGTATCACAATCTTTCGCCCTTCCACATTCTTGACTGTCACCTCCAACCTATCACAATCAACCTTTGCCGCATACTTCCTAAGCCAGTCCATACCCAAAATAATTCCGAACCCCGCAAAGTTCAGAACAAAACAATCACAAACAAAAGAGCAATCATGACTCGATACAATTAGACCACGACATAACATACACAAACAAGACGAACCCCCAACTGGATTAGTCACAACCAATGGCCTATCAACGATATCCGGTTCTAAACCCAACCGGCCTACAAGTTCACTACAAACAAAAGAATGCGACGCCCCAATATCAAATAGAACTCTAACTGGAACACCACATATGGAAAGAGTACCTTGAACCACCACACTCTTTCCTTTCTCTTCAACGGTAGGAGCTTTCGAAGATGATGGAACAGCTCCCAAAGCATAAGCTTGCACAATCTGCTTGTCCTTCCGCGGTTCTGGACAATTCTTCTTAACATGCCCCAGCTTGTCACAGTTGTGGCACTTCACCGGCACCTTCGGATTCTTGCAATCCCTGGAGAAATGGCCCTTCTGCTGACAATTGTAGCAGGTCACTTCGCCCTTCGGCTTCTTCTGGCCATCCTTACCCTTTTGCTGCTGCTGCTTCCTCTTCTTGTTTCCACCCTGCTGTGGTTTAGATTCTTCCTTGGTCACAGCAACAACAGACCTTTCCTTAGGAAACAGATTCTCGTGCCTGAGAGCTTTCTCTACTAGCTTCTCAAATGGATCGTCCAAATGATCCACCAACTGCCTCCCAAGATAACTGTTATCCCACATTTTGGCAAGGCCGTGACACCAAAAATTTGACTGGAAAACTAAAGACAGTTCGTCGTAAAGTTTGTTATACACCGTTTCACCATGGATATCGATGAAATTTGTCCCAGCCCGGACCAGGCCACAATTGATAGGACACAACAAGCAAATCCATGAAAGTCAGCAGTCCAAATTTCAGGATAATCGGAGTTCGTATGGAGGAGATATGATCGATACGATGTAAGGGAATATGTTGTTCGTACCCATCAAAGAGTTGAGGCGATGTACAGTTCGAGTCCATAGAGCTCGTATCCATCGGAATGGCACCGCCTCAGCATGTTCGAATCCATACAGTATTGTACAGTTCGAATCCATCGGGTTTGAATCGATCAGATTCACGCATGACTAGTTGTTCGCATCCATTGATACATCTTGCTTCGAGTCGGTCGGTCTTGTATCCATCCCAAGCGCTGCTTCGCATCGATCTACTTCGCACCATCAACAGTGACAAGTCACCATTTCGTATCCATGAACCATCTGCCCTGTTTGCATCCATCCACCAAAGAACCTCAGTTCGTCTCGATTCAGTTCGTATCGATCAGTTCGTATCCATCGATGCAAACTGGATAAAGGCATTTGATACAAACAAGGCGAGATTCATGGATACGACGCGGTCAACCTAGAGCAAAATGCGGATCGATGTGAGATGTGTGTGCCACGTCGTCTCGAAGGCACGTGCATCCATCGATTCGAAGACGTGGGTTCGAAGCAATCGACTCGAAGCAAACAGCCAACCAAGAAATGTCAGCTCGTATCGATCATATCTCCCAAACCATAAATCCAAATGCCACGAAATTTTCACATCATTTTCCACACAAGGTAAACAACGTTCCTGACAAGTTTCAGCTCGATTGGACTAATTCTTGATGGATACGAAATCAATTCGTATCGATCACAGATCGAGCCGAAACTTGGTGGGACCGGTCGCGTGGGCCCACTCACGTGCCAGAAGAAGTCTCCCGAAGTTTGAGCGCGATCTCAGCCTCCTACGCCTATAAATAGCCCCCTAAAGCCTACAGAAAAGGAGATCTTTTGTCCATTCAGCGTCCAGATTCCGCCGGATTCAATCCTACACTTCATCACCACTATTGTATTCGAATTTCAAAGCATTAATCCACTGCAACCTGCTGTAATCAGTTGTAATCATAAGTGAATATCAATAAAGTTATCAGCTTCAGAGTGGACGTAGGCAAGATCGCCGAACCACTATAAATCCTGTGTCATTTACTGCATTATTGTGGACTTTCTGTGTGATTTTCATACTTTTTGTTCATCTGAGATCTGTGACTGTGAATAATCAACTATCGGGTGTTTGTGACCAATTTTGGCGCAAACATTTTGGTTCTTTCACTGAGAGCGCTAATTCAGGAGTTCTATCATCAATTGAGTTGAATTTGAAGACTAAAGAGCCCAGATCTGAAAAGCTATGACGAGACAATCGAGCAGAAGGCCAAGGCCAGAGCAAAGTCAGCATGAAGGGAGTCAAGAGGCTTCCTCAGGGGCAAAACAAGCATCGATCTTCATCACCAGGGATGAGATAGAGACAATGATGAAGAGACAGGAGGAAATGATCCAGAATTTGCTTCAACAGATTGGACAACTTGGAGCACAAAATCAAGGAGCAACCAGAGTGCAGAACAGAGCAGGACCATCTGGCGCAGTACCGGAACTGGGGGGCACATACTTAGAGCATGTCGAACCAATCCCGAGAAGAGAGACAAGGACATCCGAGCAACCTGGCGGCGATAGAGGGATGAACGTTCAGCCAGGGGGGCAGACACCTAAAAGCTCACACGGACTCGGAGGGCAGATCGAAGGTAGTGAACGAGGGCTACAGTTTAGAGATAATGATAGATTGCAGAGATGGTCAGACGGGCCATGAGAGGCGGACTAGTCAACAGAGATCTGGAGGATGTACATAGGAGTCCCTTTACTCCTACGATCAGGCAGGCCAGGAATCCACCAGATTTCAAGCTACCATCAGTGGAGATGTACGATGGGAGGACGGACCCTGCGGTCCATCTGATGAAGTATATGAGGCATATGGAGGTGCTGGGGGCATCACAGGAAGTCATGGCCTGGTGCTTTCCATTGTATTTAAAAGACATCGCAGCATTATGGTTTAGGCAGTTGGAGAGTGGCTCCATAAGAACATGGGCAGATTTAACTGAAAGATTCATGGAACAATTTAAGGTCCACATTGCAAGACCCAAGAATGTGATGAGTTTGGCAACGCTAAAGCAGAAAGCTGGGGAGTCTTTGAGGAATTTTCTGACGCGATTCAATGCAGCAGCAGCATCGGTGGATCGGCCAGATCCATCCATGATTATGATGGTAGCTGTGTCCGGAATAGTTGATGGCACAGAGTTCAAGAATTCACTAACTAAGGATCCACCTACGGACCTGGGAGAGTTTAATCATGAAGCCGAAAAGTTTTTGTGATTAGAGGACGCTCATATGGAAAGAGAAGAAAAAATCGATGTTTACGCAGTTAGAGGCGGTAATTCATCTGGAAAAGGTGCAGAGACTGGTAAAGGGAAGCGAAAGGCTGAAGAAAATGATGACAGGTCAAAGCGGCAATGGAGGGAGCCGCGATTTACCACCTATTCAGAACTGAACGAGGGTTTGGAGCGAATCTACCAAGACACCCGAGAGCAAGTTGCCTATCGTAGACCAATGCGATGGGATCCAACTACCGATGAGAGAAAATCAGACAAATATTGCTTATTCCACGAGCTGAATGGACATAGCACAAATGATTGTAGACACCTGAAGGATGAGGTAGAAGGGCATATCAGGAACGGTAGGCTACTTCAGTATGTGAGAAGGCAAGCTCCAATGGTGGAACCAGAGCGGCCACCATCTACATCAGCTAGGGGTAACCCCGAGCCGGGGCACCGTATGGTTATCAATTGATTTAAATAACGATGAACAAGTCGTAAACTTCTCACTAACAACATCAAACCATTTACACACGTATGAGATCGCGAACGATCCATAGGCATGCTCTGAATGATTATTGACCGTCTCGTAGTGAGAATTTACACTTTGACATCCTTGTTTTGCTTTTGTTTCATGTTGATTTGGACATTTAGACTTTGCATGTTTGGACATTTCTGTTATCGAATTCATGTGAAGGTTAATTTGATATTTGCAATTCTGTAGAAGAATTTATTCGCGTATGCTTTGGATCGCGAACGGTCCACAAGCACACCTTGTATGGCGACGAACCGCCACGATCGCAGATTCAGGAATTCACCCGAACGTGAACCTGACATCGATAATACTAAGTCCCCCCGGGCACACTCATTCGCCTCAAACGGCACCCGACCTTGAACGGTTACCATTAGCCTCGAACGGCACCCGACCTCAAACGGTCACGATCTGCCTCGTACGGCACCCGACCGCGAACTGTCACACTTCATCTAGTATAACATTCGATCGCGAACGATCACCCTCTGCCTCGTGCGGCACCCGACCACGAATGGTCACAATTCACCCAGCATGACATTCGATCACGAACGATCACATTCTGCCTCGTGCGGCATCCGATCGCGAATGATCATATTTTATCTCGTGCACCATACGACCACGAACGGTCACAATCCATCATAATTCGTTTAGAACGACACCCGATCGCGAACGGTCACAACTCGTCTAGAACGACATCCGACCTCGAAAGGTCCCATATTACCTCAGATGACATACGGTCGCGAACGATCGTCATTCATGGTCAGGAAAGACTATCAGGTTCTTTACAGGACGATGACAGGATATGAACATCCAGCTTATGGAACTACAAAACACACCTTCCTATTGCAAGGCATGTTTTGGGGGGCAAATGTTATCCCGCCTTTTGGCAAGGCCGTGACACCAAAAATTTGACTGGAAAACTAAAGACTGTTCGTCGTAAAGTTTGTTATACACCGTTTCACCATGGATATCGATGAAATTTGTCCGACCCGGATCAGGCCACAATTGATAGGACACAACAAGCAAAGCCATGAAAGTCAGCAGTCCAAATTTCAGGATAATCGGAGTTCGTATGGAGGAGATATGATCGATACGATGTAAGGGAATATGTTGTTCGTACCCATCAAAGAGTTGAGGCGATGTACAGTTCGAGTCCATAGAGCTCGTATCCATCAGAATGGCACCGCCTCAGCATGTTCGAATCCATACAGTATTGTACAGTTCGAATCCATCGGGTTCGAATCGATCAGATTCACGCATGACTAGTTGTTCGCATCCATTGATACATCTTGCTTCGAGTCGGTCGGTCTTGTATCCATCCCCAAGCACTGCTTCGCATCGATCCACTTCGCACCATCAATAGTGACAAGTCACCATTTCGTATCCATGAACCATCTGCCCTGTTTGCATCCATCCACCAAAGAACCTCAGTTCGTCTCGATTCAGTTCGTATCGATCAGTTCGTATCCATCGATGCAAAATGGATAAAGGCATTTGATACAAACAAGGCGAGATTCATGGATACGACGCGGTCAACCTGGAGCGAAATGCGGATCGATGCGAGATGTGTGCGCCACGTCATCTCGAAGGCACGTGCATCCATCGATTCGAAGACGTGAGTTCGAAGCAATCGACTCGAAGCAAACAGCCAACCAAGAAACGTCAGCTCGTATCGATCATATCTCCCAAACCATACATCCAAATGCCACGAAATTTTCACAGCATCTTCCACACAAGGTAAAGAATGTTCCTGTCAAGTTTCAGCTCGATTGGAATAATTCTTGATGGATACGAAATCAATTCGTATCGATCACAGATCGAGCCGAAAATTGGTGGGACCGGTCGCGTGGGCCCACTCACGTGCCAGAAGAAGTCTCCCGAAGTTTGAGCGCGATCTCAGCCTCCTACGCCTATAAATAGCCCCCTAAAGCCTATAGAAAAGGAGATCTTTTGGCCATTCAGCGTCCAGATTCCGCCGAATTCAATCCTACACTTCATCACCATTGTTGTATTCAAATTTCAAAGCATTAATCCACTACAACCTGCTGTAATCAGTTGTAATCATAAAGTGAATATCAATAAAGTTATCAGCTTCAGAGTGGACGTAGGCAAGATCGCCGAACCACTATAAATCCTGTGTCATTTACTGCATTATTGTGGACTTTCTGTGTGATTTTCATACTTGTTGTTCATCTGAGATCTGTGACTGTGAATAATCAACTATCGGGTGTTTGTGACCAATTTTGGCGCAAACAATAACTGTCCAAGCCTGTCACAAACTTCTCATTCTTCTGATACGAAGATTCAATATACGACCGGGCATACTTGGACAAAGCTTCAAACTCAGAAACATACTCAAGAACTGGTCTTCCACCTTGCTTGAGCTCCACAAACTTCTTAAACAGAACAGACATCTGAGCCGTAGAAATGAACTTAGCTTCAAATCTGTCTTGGAATTGCTCCCAAGTAATTTCTTCCTCTGGAGTATCAATGGTGATAGAATTCCACCAATCAGAAGCTCTTCCTTGAAGCTGTCTTGATGCTAACTTCCTCTTAGTCGCATCCTCAATTCCCAAATCACTAAAGATCCTTCTACAAGCATCTATCCACCTCTAGACTTCAATGGTTGACTCCGTTCCCAAGAAAACCTTTCCTCCAAGAGCAGTATAATCTTTACACAGCTTAGCAAAATCCACTGGTTTTGGAGTTTGGACTTGAACTCCAACATCTACTGACGGCCCCGGAGCTGGCATCCTTCACATGATCGAAGTCATCATAGCTTCGAACATAGCAACATAATCAGCGGCCCCCTCAACAGCACGACATTCCCTAGCAGCTGGTCTCCCTCTTCGACTCATTCTCAATATCTATAAAAAGGAATGATTAATACACCTTGAGAAACAACTGCTTAAGGAATTCAAATCCTTCTAAGCTACTATATTATATATAGTAATCATCCATCAAAATACAATTACGTCTCTCATACGTAGTTACGTCAGCGAGCGTTGGGTAAAATCGATTAACCAAAGCTCTGATACCAAATGTGATGACCGCCCATGACCCCCGCACTGAATCTAGAGATAGTGCGCTGTAAAGCGTGCCAGGCAGCCATGGACGATTGTCAGGGTAAATTAAAACAGCAGAATCTATCGTATAACTCACAGCGCATGGATAAAATACAATAGAACATATATATAGTGAAGCTTCACAGAATAGAATGTCATCATATAAACTTCATAATAGTTGAATACAAACATCTGAATAGTCAATACATCAAGCCTCACTACATATCACTCAGAGAATTATACAAGCAGCGGAACATCCAGTACATATAGTAAGAAAATAATATGCAAGTCTCCAGCTCGTCTTCGTCATCAGCATCGTCGGAAACTAAGAACAACACCTGTCACCTGCTACCTAGTCTGCCCGTCCCAAAATGGATGAACATCCCAAGGCAATAAGAGTTAAAACATAAAGCCTTGAGTCAGACAACAGTCTTAGTGAGCGGTAAATTAACTAACAACATACCAAAAGAGCATAAAGGAAAATGGAATAGGAATCCAACCCTCCCACTCCACCTCTTTCTACAGTGATAGCCCCCGGACACACACTAAGCAGAAACAAACATAGCAAAGCAAACATTTAAAGTAAAGCAACTATCACTCGAGTCAAGGGCGATGTTTTCCAAGTACAAACCCCCAAGGCCTAAACCAAGATCAGATAAGCACCCAGAAAATATCGCTCTTGAGACCGAATGATGATACAACCAAACATCCATGACTCTGGCTATCACTTTTATCATTGCCTCGATACCACCGTTAATTGAATGACCGGCACATTCTTTCAGCCGTCCGTCAAGGGCTAATGGAAACCCCGGTTCTAGACATAACTCTGCACGTCGTCAAAACCCGTGCCTATGACTATCGAATCTGCCCAAAGTACTTGACTACCAATCAGTAGTCTTTAGGGACCATCGAATCTGCCCAACGTACTCTTGCTTTGAGCATGCTAGAACCTTCAACAACAATGAAATCTCAGCCTTCTAGTCATCCTCCTCGACGACTATTTCCATACTAGCTCAAGCGCCTCTCGAGCAAACCATTATCCTCAAACTCGAACCATTTCACCGAGTCATCAACACGCTTGGAATGATCCCGTCTGGATTAGACCAAGAATATCTCATATCATGCCTCGCTTCATCACATCCTAGCAAAGCATCATCTCAACATCATCATCATCAAATCTATCCATATGAGCTTCATCATCCGCTACATATGTCACGAGCAGCTTTCCCAATTCAAGAGCCTTTCTCTTAGCTTTTGAATCATCTTCGACCATCTTGTCTAAATCAAATCATCAATCAACTAATTCATAACAATCAACCAAGTCAATCATTAATCCAAGTAATCAAACATTCAAACATGATCTAATAAACAATTATAACTATAATGGCAATCTTGTAAATAAAGAGTCGAAATCTAACAAGCATGAAAACATGAGTAATATCTCTATAACTTGATGAATGAACTTGCATAGGTTAATCATGTAGTAAAATGGATGTCAAACCATCATGAACAATAGATCTATACTTAAGTTTACGGAAATGCATGGAAATCACTAATTTAACACCAAATCAAACCAACGATCCGATATACTCCTTTGGATCCGTGTGAGAGACAATCACCACTCACCAAATCACCTAAACAACCCAAAAGCAACACACTTCAGATCTAGACAGCGAAGGATCTAACTCGATCTATCACAAATCCGCTTCAAACGATGAAATCTCTCTTCAATGGATATAGATCTTCAATCTAAGCTCTTGGATCTTCGATTTGATCTTCGATTTGGATGGAAGGAATCACAAGATTAGAGTGGAGAAAAGAAGTGAAGAAGTGTAGAACTCAAGCTCTCAAAATGGCAGCACTTCGTCGCTTCAAAATCCGGATCTCAAAAATGAAGAAGAACCCTCCTATTTATAGGCTGATTTCACCTTAGGTCGTTCGCTCTTAAGTCGTCCACGACCTAAAAACCCCATGACCTAAAAACCCATTACCTAACAGATGCGCTTCTACGACCTAACAAATCAAGCCTCTACGCGACCTAATGAAACCCCAACCTATGACCTAACAGCACATGCGCTTCCACGCGACCTACGACCTAACCCAAAAGCAGCTTAGCTCTTACGCGACCTAACACACACGCGACCTAACACACACAGAAGCTCACGACCTAACTAACTTAGGTCGCTTACGACCTAACTGAACACAGAAGCTCACGACTTAACATCCACGCGACCTAACGACTCAACCCACCTATCTCCTTAACTCGCTAAGCCTTAGGTCGCTAACCACTAGGTCGTTGCCGCTAACTTCTTAGGTTGCTAACTACTAACTCGCTACTTCCTTAGGTCGCCAACTCCTATAGGTCGCTCCAATTCTTAGGTCGCCAACTTCCTATAGGTCGCTCCAATTCTTAGGTCGCCAACTTCCTATAGGTCGCTAACTCCTATAGGTCGCTCACTCTCTTAGGTCGCTCCAACCTATTAAGTCGCTCCTCCGACCTAACCTACCCCACGACCTAAGCCACCACACGACTCCTCTCCTATACGACCTATCCCCAAAATCCTTAGGTCGCCAACTTCCTTAGGTCGCTCCACTTTCTTAGGCCGTCTACTTCGACCTAACCACTATACGACCTAGGACTTAGACTATGGATGACTTAACAACAATGCGACCTAATGATAACTGTTTTACGATGTTTCGATCCGTAAAAATACGGGTCGTTACAATACTTATATAAAGTCCTTTATATATAAGATTTTATTTTCAAATCAAATACCTTTCCAAAATCAAAAGTATATCAAGCCACACTTATATAGACTTCAATTATATAAGATTTCACTTTTCAAATTGAGTACCTTTTCAAATCCATAGTTTTCGAATCAACATCATACTTATACAAACCAATTTTCATATAAGTTCGATAACTCCCAAATCAAGTATTTAGTAACACAAGGTTCTCAAATTTCAATTTTTTTAATATCAATTCAGTTTCAAAATCATATGCAATTCCACCAAATTATTTCTTCTCAAATTAAATATCTTCGGTTCCAAAGTTTCCAAAATAATAAATTTAGAAAATAAATCCAAATTTCCAAATCAATATAATTTAAGTCAAAAAATTTATTTCCAACATCAATGGTTTTCAACATCATCTTATATTTACATAAAGTCCATCTTATATAAGGAATTTTTTTTTGCAAAATCAATTTCGCTGCATGAAGAGTCATATGGGATTGAACATCTTTGCTTACTAAAAGATTTTTAATTTAGAATAGTTTTGTATATAAAATAGTTTGTAAAATAGTGTGCATATAAAATAGTTTTGAAAAAAAAATAGTTTTGTATAAAAATAGATTTTGTATAAAAATAGTTTTTTGGAAAATGGTTTTAAATAAAATAGTTTTGTATGTAGAATAGAATAAAATAGTTTGTTTAAGAAGAATAAAAGGAAAAATGGTTTTAAATTGATAGTAGTTTTGCATAAAAGAAAAATTTCAATTAAATTACAAAGATATCCAACCCAACAACTTCCAATTCCAGCATCAAGTATATCAATGATATTAGAATATAAGATGTACGTATGTCATCATTTCGCAAAATCACATTCGATCGCTCGCTCGATCACACAAGTTCGCTTTCGAACTAGTATTGTCCATTCGACTTCCCTAATGCGGATTTCGATATGGTTTCTCGACTAGAAACCATCAGTCTCCTTGCATAGCCATATACTATGATAGAGAATTCTAGAATCAAGCCCAAAATCCATATCAAATATTCGCCATCAAGAATCGAATGAAAAATCCTAACACGAAATGATGTAGTTCACCTCGAACTTGTGTGCTCAAACTTGGATCAAATTAATTATGTGAATAGAACAGCATACGTACAACTTATGTATCTATTCCAACTTGTTAAATATATAATTTTATAAAGATGTTACTGAGTTAAAACAATTAAACTAAATTTTATTCAAAATATTTTGAAGACCAAATTCTTCTCAAAACATTTCAAATCTAAATTTCATATTAGAAAAATTCAAAATAGCCTTATTCATTTACTTAACAAAACAATTTCAACTTATTTAAATCATATTACTACATATTTTAAACATAAATACCAAACTTATATACTTTATACTTTTCAAAATTACTTAGCTTTGAAAAGTTAACCTTGATTGGGAAGTGCTCGAACCTTCAAAATAGTTGAAGAAATCATTTTCAAATTCAAAAGTTGGAAATCACCAACAAATCAGTAAATCAATTCCAAAAGATAGGGTTATATCAAATCAAATCCAAAACTCAAGGACTGACCACCGACTCATTTCAAATTGTTCAAATATATATATATATATATATATACATATATCTT
This sequence comes from Allium fistulosum, assembly GCA_030737815.1. NCBI lineage: Eukaryota > Viridiplantae > Streptophyta > Magnoliopsida > Asparagales > Amaryllidaceae > Allium > Allium fistulosum. The sequence goes on along the minus strand of CM060902.1, from coordinate 1,000,741,045 downwards.
TCGAATATCACATCACACTTCGGAATTTGAAATCAAAATTGGTTTCACAAATCAATCGCATAGCAAAACTACCGAAGTGTCCTCTCCCCTACTCAGAAACTCGAAAATCAATGTCGATGATGCATGCATTCATCATCGAAATTATTTTCCAGCGACATTAGTGGGTTCGGGACTTCTATTTTCTCGAAAACTTCTTTTGAAATTTCTTCAAAATCATTTGAAACTCATTAAAATCATTTGAAACATTTCTTATTCAGAAAATACTTTGAAATCGTATTATTTTAATTTCAAATCCTAAAACCAGTTTCAAAAATGCTGGAGTCCAATCACTCAAATTCAGATTCAAAACCTTCAGATATAAATCATTTTATATGAAACCATTTCTAATATAAATTTCAAATGTAACAACCCATAAATTTTAAACGGTTTTTAATAACGTATTTAATTGAATTTTAAGAAAACATATAAATTTAGATTAAGTTACTGGTTAATTAATTTGGGCGTATGTTCGTTTTAATTATTGCACCTATTGTACGCACTCTTTTATTTCATATCTTAGTTTTTAAAAATCAAATCAGCATGTGCATTTAAATTTTTTTTATAATAATAATTGTTAATTGTAAACATTGATCTATTGAATAAAATTTAAGAGGAAACAATAGTATAATTGTATTGTTGTAATTCAAATAAGTTAACCTCTAACAAATAAACTAAAATTGGTAACTAATGGATATGTTGAGTTATGTGTAATTATTAAATAATGTTTGATTTATTGTTAAGAAAAAAAAGGAAAAATATTATGTTCTGTTTATACATCAAATGGTGGTTTTGAAATTTAGTTTTGAAAGCATGTATGGATTTTTGATTCAAAGAAAAATTTGGTCTTAATATACATATATACACAGAAAGTTTAGTTTGTGTATAGGATCCATTAATTTTTGTGTGAGTTCTAGTAGGTATGTATATATAGGTTATATTAGTATTTTCAAATATATTACTCATTCCTTTGAAGTTTTGAAACACACTGTCCAATCAAACCATCAATTGCTCTAATAATTTATTTTAGGAAATTCAAGGCACAACTGTTTATTTGACATCATTTTTTTTCTTTCTCCAAACGATTCATTTTGCCTTTATAACGTATCCTTCCATTCCATCACTTCAATGCGTTGATTTTTGCTTCTTTCATTTCCATCGGTTCAAATTTATATAAACTTTATATTCGTTGCACGTTACATTCATTTATTTGACCGGTCCTTTCCTTTGTTATTTCCCGAATTTCGTGCGTTACTAACCAATGCTCCATATTTATTTTCCTTAATAATTCAGCTAAATTTAAGGATCACCGTTGCTTTTACATTTTGTTTATATCACCTTTCCCATATTTTAGCCGGTTGCTTTTACATTTTGTTTATATCACCTTTCCCCTATTTTAGCCGGTTGCATTTGATATTTCCTTGATTTAAGCTTTCTAACTTTTAAATTTCCACTACTCTATATTTATTTATGTACGTTTATCTTTGCTTGAATTTCTCTGTCCATTCCTTTTTCCATTTTAATATCCTTCATTTCCAAACTCATTACGTGCTCTCCAAACAAACAAAAATTTATTTCTTTAAACGTATAGCTGTTACTTTTCCATCATCTCAGTTTATTTTCAAATTGATACATTACCTCTGGTCTATCTGTCTAATTTTTTTAGCATTCCTCAATTTTAAGCAAATAATTTTCCCAATTCACGTTTGTAGTTCCTATTCCTGGCTATTAATATAATTGAAATCAGTGTCTTTTGCTTAAATTATGGCATACGTTCAAAGCATAAATTATTCTCAGCTAAATTTTAGCCATTACTATCTTTATTTCTTGCCACTTTAAACAAAATTTCTTTCCACTTTATCAATGTGGGGCTTCTCTTATAAATACAAATCACTGGTACATACCCTACTCCATAACGATAGACCTTCATCTCCTCTCTTGCGTGTGAATCTTCTTCTGTAGGTAAATGGCTGCAATAATTTTTTTTTCTTCTTACTTCTTTTCTTTTTCTTCTTCTTTTTCATCCTTTTCTTTTGTTTTCTTATTGTTTATATTGCTTTTTCTTTATTTTAAGCACAACATGTTTTTCTCTATATATTTTTTTTACATGTTTTGATTTTCAATGTAACATAAAAGTTTATAATTTACACGTATATATATATATATATATATTTAAAAAGGATCTCTTTATATTAAGGTCACATGGTATTTGGAGAAGTATGTTTAAACTATTTTGTCACTTTTCTTTATATTTTACAGTCCCGGTCCTAGGAGCATTTGATTGTTGGCTATACATTTTGGGTCTAAGTATTTACATTTAAAAGATAATGTTTAAATTTATGTAACGGAAGGCAAAATTTTGATGTATAAACTGGGATAGTTTAACATAAATAAGCGAGGCCATCATTAATCCATACTTTTTATTTTCATCAGTTTTGGTTTATGCATTTAGTAATGCTAACTAAGCTATATATATAATTGGTTTTGCAAGGTCTATAGTTATATAACATAATATGTCGATTTTATGGATTTTTGTTTACAGTAGTGCTTCACGTTTGGTTTTAAAACATTAATAGTTATATGTTTGGCAAGTTCACGTATTGCTGTTTTGTAAGTTCACACATAATATGTATATACTTTTTTTATATAGATGAGAACTTGGTTTTCAAATATATTTGTTATATATAGTATGTTTTGGGATTAACTATTTAATTTAAACAAAAATATATTATTTTAAGTTTATGTTTGATTTTTAATAAATGTAAGCTTGATTTATTTATTTATTTATATGTTTGAAATGCTTGTAAATTTAATTTGCGGTGTTCAAACTTAGAATATAAATTTCATATGTATATATAGTATAGGTCAGTTTTATGAATTTTTTTTTATACATATTTTTAAGTTTTATTTTATATAGTATGGTTTTATATGTTAGAAAAAAAGAGAGAGAGGTTTTATATCCATAGTTATATGTTACTGCATGGGGTAATATAGCTGTTAAGTGATGTCTGCATTTGTACATTGATTTTTACTTGGACTGTATATATATATATATATATATATATATTGAATAACAAGTGTTTATAGCTTTCTTTGTCGCAGTTAATATAAGTTATGTTGAAAATGGGTCTCAACATTGTTTTTCTTTAAACTTGCATGTGTTTATGTACATTTCAATATGAAAGTTACAATATTTATTTCAAATTTTATTACATTTGATTTTTTTAATACAAAACAATGATTTTTCTTACATACGTATTTTGTTTTGATATTGGTCTTAAAAAAGAATATTAATTTAATAAGAAAATAATATATTTATTTTGATTTATATATGTATATGTGCTTTAAATGGATATTGTTTTCAAATTCTCTTATACCAATTTTCTTCATCAAACCCGGTTCTAATTTGATTCCGTCGATTCCTGTTATCAGCTTTGTCCGTCGTGCCCGTTTTCTCCATCGAATCGTATCCATCTAGCGTCGCTTGGAATTCGTAGCTCGTTTCCTTGTCAAATCTATTTAGCCTCGAAAGGTGAGCAATCACTCACGATTAACGTTCTTTTATTTATTAAATTTGATTTCAATTGAAACAACAGTTGAAATATGAGACTGTAGTTATTTAAATTGTTATATATGCTATTATCTATAACTGTTCACTTATGGGATATGACACCATATCCTATTCTTTATATTTATTTTTAATCATATATGCCTGTTGTTATTATTTTCATATCTGTTATCACTCTGCAAGTTCCCTGTTAGTATAGAAATCACTATGGGTTGAAATGATACATACCCGAACGGACTTTAGAATAGGAGAATTTCGTTATGGGTTGAAATGATAGACCCAAGCGATTTTCATTTAATGAAGTTTGGGATTACGGGTTGAAATGATATCCACCCGTATATATTTAGTGTACGGATTGAAATGATAAATATCCGTAGCACTTGACTATATTTCTACCTTGTAGATAGTTCTATGGACCCTTAGAGGATGGTTATCCCAACATCCTTTAAGTTATTTGTATTTTAGTTGATATTTCAGTTGGGTTGGATTTATTTATATAAGAATCTTAATCCTGACTCGAGTGTTTTGTGTTTTGCTTTATGCTCGGGTCAGATTGAGTGATACAACATTTGAGACTCACCTTCGAAGTTGGAGCTTTGCTTGAAGATCCAGCTATCTATCCTTCCGTTATCCAGTTGATTGGTTCAGAGAAGTCATCTGCTCGTACTGAAGATTTCACTATATTTGAGATATTCTGTTGTATTTTATTTCTAACTCTGATGTTTATATAGTAGCTTCATGAACTACTATTTTATCTATTCCGCTGCGTATTATTGTATTACTCTGTGTTTGTGATTCTGTGATTGATTTATTTACTGTATATGCTGAGTTTGCCAAATTTAAATTAACAATCTATTAGTTTGAATTATTCAAGTCCGACATGTGTGGATTTATTGTCGATTTGAATGGTCCAAAATAGTGGGTCGTTACAGTTGGTATCAGAGCCAGGTTAGGAAAAACTTAGCTTATATGGTAAATTTATTTACAGAATCACTTTCGTTCGAGTTGAATCTCTTCTTTTTGTTTACTCGATTTCCTTTGAATTTTGGAATGTCCCTCGGTTCCGAAATTCATTCTTGTCTCCTTCTATTTATATTTGTTTGATTCTGGAGTATCCCATAACTCCACTGAATGATTTGTAAAGGGGGTGAAAACTCCTTTACAATTAGCATTGATTCACCAAGGATTTCTGTATCCTCGGTTTACGATGCTGCTATATCTTGATGTGCCAAATTCTATCTCTGGCAATCGAATGTTGATTTGTTTTGGAATTCCGCATCGATTATATTCCTGAAGTCACGGTTGACCCGGTTAAGGTCGCCCGCGATTTTATAGAAGTATATCTATCGTCTATTTTAAATTTGTATTCCCTCATCTTCGTTCGAGCCTTTCCACCTTGTTGTGAAAACTTCTTTTGGTCAAGTTTCCCTTTTTTTTAAAATTTTTTTTTTTTTGAACCTCTATCTTGTTTGATTTTAGACTCCTTGAATGGTAGGAAACTATTTTATAGATGGCAAAATCGGAAGAGCAGAAAGCAGCTCGTCGAGCTCGAAGAGCACTAGCCCGTAAGGAAAAGGAGGAAGCACTGGAGAAGTGGGAAAAGCTATGGAGGGAAAGGGCAGGTGTAACGACCGCGATTTTATTACCGTCGTTATAAATGTTTTTAAAATCGGTAACGACCGTAATTTTTAAATTACTGTCGGAGCGAATATTTTAAATAGAAAAAAAAATGATGATGCAATTCAAATTACAAAGTCGATTGAATTGCGTTACGTTTTATTCTCTTCAAATCTAAATTCAATTTGTAAGAAGTGTTCACATTTTTCATAAAGCAAGTGTTAACAGTTGCACTGCTGGCAGCAAAAGCAAAACCAATGGAGAAAGCAAAGTCTGAACACTTTAATTATATTTTTATCAACAAAATGCAAATGTCAGTAGCTATCTAGTATTGCCGTGAACCTATTTTAAGTATGCCTTTGCATTAAATGCCATATGTACCTGAAAGATGGCCATCACCCAAATTCATTGACTTATGCCATTCGAAAAAAAAGAGAATAATATTTCTTTGCAAACTTTTGGTCTCAGCAAGCAAAACTCTGAGAAGTCATTAATGGCAGCAGCTCCAGTATAGGAATCTCCGGTTCTAGCTAAATTCGAAACAGGTTAAGGTGAGTTTCCTCTCACATCTCTAAATTATGATTAGTAACTCTCTGGTTTAGTGTGAAAATATGGTTTTCTTTGATTTTCGAATTCTACTTTTGTTGTGATTTGTGACATCTCCACATCCTATGCTTTTGCACTACAAAATTTTCCCACTGTAACTCGAGACAACCCTTGAATGCTCGCAGTTATATTTATGCCTTCATGTACATAGTCAGGCGTTAACGTCTTGTTCCCCTCAACATGTGGTAGTTTTGCATTGCGGAGGCTAAACCCTCGTGGTCACCGCGTGTACAAGCATGGTTACATGTTTTACCTGACACTGTTGAGGCAAATTGCAGATCCAGGTTACATTTTGTTTTAGTTCAAAGGTTTAGTGGCGTGCATTTAGTTCAAAAGAGTAATTATATACAGGTTTACGTGCATATATATCACGTGTGGCACAAAATAATGCATATTATATTCTTTTATAGTGTATGGGAATATCGTCCCTGCCTTGTGCGGGTTTTGCAAAAATTTGAGTGTACGCTATTTCATTTCTATACACCTCCGTGCATCATTTAATGTCATGCGTAAATATGTTTTTTTTTATCATATTGTTTTTTCTTTCATCTTGCGTGCAAATAAGGTTACAGGGCATTTTTCCTTTGCTTTATTTAGAAAGAGTGTGTGTGCGTATAAACCTTTGTCACTGAAGGTTATTAAGAGCATTTCATAAATGTTGCCAGGTCATCTTATGCCATGTTTTTATTTTATGCAAGTAAACCTTACTGTGTTTACATCAAATTTTGCATGTTTTATATAGTCCAGGTCACTTGGTTCATATTGGCATAAAGAGTGTTACGTGTACGCATGTCTTTTGTCATTTTTGCATTGGTATGTTTTGCAAAGTACACGTTAATTTCCAGTAGAGACAGTGCAATATTTTAGTGGTAATATAGTGGAGCAAGTCCACTATTTAATTTACATTGAACCGACATTACGTTTTAAAACGTATTTTGTTGCCGTTATATTATAACGGAAATTTGTACGCCGGTAAATAATTTTGAAGCGTGTGTTTTGGTGACATTTTTGACGAATAAAAATTACTGTTGTTTTGACTTCAGTAACCGTCAATTTTAAAGTGAATTTTAAAGCGGTTATTCCGCAACGCTGATTTGGTATCCGTTTTTACGGTGTTTTGTGAAGCGCAATTTCTTTGTCGAAATTGCTACAAATGGTACTATTTTAATCACGTATTTTAAAAATGGTTTTAAATTGAAATTGTTTCCAAATTTTTTACAGTTTGCGCTTTCAAAAGAATGAGAAAGCGATTTAAACGATTCAGCAAAATTGAGGACTATGAACCCTTACTTTTACTGATTCGCTTAATTTCGGACTTGTCCATTTGATAACGTAAAATGTATTTTTATAAAATACACAATTTTGCACTTTCAAGGAAACGATGAAGAGATTTAAACGATTTAGCAAAAGTGCGGAGTATGGAACCACACTTTTACTATTTCGGTTAAATCCGGACTCGTTAATTGAAATATTTGTTGTTTGATGATTTTGATGATTTTGTGCGCTTTCGAGCCACTATGTTGGACCTTCGGGTCATATGTTGGACCTTCGGGTCAAATACCAGTACTAGACCTTCGGGTCATATGTTGGACCTTCGGGTCATATGTTGGGCGCCAAAAATTATGTTGACAGTACTTGGTAGGCTTCGGTCATATGTTGATGCACGTGCGTTGTAGCTAAAACTCGCCATTTGTTGGGATCGATCCACTTTTATGTTGATTTTTCTAGTTATCTATTTTTGATTTCTAGATTTTGTAAATTGTTGTTTTGAATTCAATTGTGAATTTGAATGTTGATTTTGATGGTGTTTGATGTGATTTCTTCATTTAACTATGTTGATTTCTTATGTTGAATAGTCTCATTCGAGATTATTATTATTTTGCTTTGATGTTATTTATGATGCACTCACATCTAAGAATAAATTAGACTGATCCGTTTATTATTTCTTTTTGAATAATACTCGGGTCAGACCGAGTTATTTCAGGGTAGTCTCTATCTCTGATTCAGTAGCAGCTTCAGCTTTTGGGATATCGCATCATCTTTTGTCTAGCCTTCGAGGAGTTCTTTTGGTTATTCGACTCCAATCTTATGTATGTTGATGTATATGTTTATGTACATTTCGTTCATGTGAACCATCGACTGTTGTAGCATGTATTCCAGACTTGTCTTCCGCTTTATATCTGATATTTCTGTTTCAGATGTGATTATACTATCAGTGTTGTTGTTATTATGAGTTATTCTGAATTTTTCTTTAGCCACTGTAGTTTCGTTTTAGATTTGGATTGAATATATATCTTTGGGAGTAATTTATACAACTCCTATCGATGTAATCAATACTCGTCTAAGGCATAACTTACGGATGGTCGCTTCTCACAGGCCTTATTCTTCGCAATAGCAGACGTTATTCCTTATAATAACCTTTGTTATTGTGAGCATAGAGGTGGGGCGTCACAGCTGGACCTGGACCTTATGACCATGTCATCTGCTATCGGTGTTAGGAGAAGGGACATTATGCCGCCATGTGTGGGAAGAGAGATGAAGGAAAGAAGAAAGAAGGCAAGCGTTATCGATCCAAGATCTTTTGTTTTAAATGCCGTAGTACGGGGCACTTTCCCAGTTGCTGCCAGAAGGTGAAGAAAGTAAAAGCTGCACCCACTGCATCATTCGACCAATCAATCATTTGCTATCACTGTAGGATGCCGGGGCATATAGCCAGGAATTGTCCTGTGAGGAAGTACGGAAGGAAGGCTGCGTTTCCACAGTTCGTTAGGGAGGATGGGCGTGTCGTGCATTTATGCAAGAAATGCAGAAGTTGGGGCCATATTGAGGGGGAGTGTTCTGGACTCGTTGAAGTCCCACCCGGTAGAATTCATACCGATGCTTTGTTTATGTAAGGGGGGTATTCTGTGGATCTGTTTGTTTTCAGCAGTTGTTTGTTACTCTCGATGAACTCTATTGTACTTTTGCTTAACTGAAGTTCTCAAATCAGGTATTCATGTTCCTGTTTTCCTTGATATGAAATTTGAATCTTTGTTTGTTTTGAAATCTATCCTTGAATCACCCTTTGTAAAATCAGGTATGTTTGTATTTTTGAGATTGTTTTATATATCGAAATCATCATTTTGATAACTATGATTTTATTCTATATATAAAAGAAAATGTTTTCAAAACAAATAAGAAATGTTATTCTATATATATAAAAGTTTTGAAAGGATTTATAATTTTGGAAATTTATAAGAAATTGATTTATATAAAAATGATTTATAACTGAAGGGTTAAATCTGAAATTCGAGAATTGAATTCCGGTATTTTGAAATTGGTTTTAAGATTTTGGAAAAATATATGAAAATAATACGATTTAAAAGTATTTTCCGAATAAGAAATGTTTCTAATGAATTCCAATAATTTTGAAGAAATTTCAAAGAAGTTTTCAAGAAAATAGAAGTCCAGAACCCACTTATGTCGCTGGAGAATAATTTCGGTGATGAGTGCACGCATCATCGACATTGATTTTCGAGTTTCAGAGTGGGGAGAGGCCACTTTAATAGCTTCGCTATGCTAGTGATTTTGTAAAACCGTTTTGATTTCAAAATTCTGAAGTATAATTTGATACTTTCAAAAGATATATGTATATATTTAAAAAAAATTAAAGTGAGACCGGTTTTCAGTCCTCGAGTTTTCGATTTGACTTATAATAACTCTATTTATAAAAAAATTGATTTCCAACTCTTGGATTTGAAATTTGATTTCATCGACTATTTTGAAGGTTCGAGCACTTCCAAATCAAAGTTTAAAAGTTTTAAACTAAGAAATTTCGAAAAGTATAAAATATTTGATAAAGCATATAAGTTTAGTTTTGTAGGTTTAAAATATGAAGAGTATGACTTAAGTAAGTTTGGAACCTTTTGTTATGTAAGTAAATATGACTATTTTTAATTATACTAATATGGAATTTAGTTTTAAAATGTTTTGGAAAAAAAATTAATTTTAAATAATGGTTTTCAGAAAGGTAAATTGGATATTTCTGATAGAAATAAATAGTTTAATGGTTTTAAAAGGTAAATTATAAATCTAGAAACCATTTTGAGTATAATTGATTCTGAGAAAATATTTAGTTTTGAAATTTGATTGGAATTAAAACCAGAACTTATATGGTGATTTTGGAAATGAATTTGTTTGACATAATTGTTGTTGATTTGGAAATCTGGACTATTTTCTAAACCTATTGTTTCAGAAACTTTGAAATTGAATTGATATTGAAATGATTTGAAATTGAGAACCTTATATTATTAAGTTCTGGATTTGGGAGTGGTCGAACTTATATAAAATGGATTTGTATAAGTATGAAGTTGATTTGAAATCTATTGATTTGAAAGGTACTCAATTTGGAAAGAGAATTTTTTTTATAATCGAAGTCTATATAAGTATGATTTGATATACTATTTATTTTGAAAGTATTCGATTTGAAAAAAAGGGAATCCTATATATATATGGACTTTATATAAGTACGATATTTGAAAGTGATTTGAAAGGTACTATATGATATGTATTTTTGAAGTAAAGATATGGAAAGTGCCTTCTGCTTGATATCCGCTTTGTGGCCACATCGTGGATTCATTCTATTGATATTATTCTCTCTGATTTTGGTTTTCCGGATGTGATACTCGAGTGTTCCCACCATGGCGTAACACATGGTTTTTTTTCTCTCACGACTGCATAGCGCAATTTCCTGGCTGAGTCTTGCCTAGGGGTACGGATTGTTTCCTGGGGGATCCAGGCGTAACCATTGTGTATCCTGCAATCTGTGTAGGTCGCGAATAGTAGCACAACTGCTTGGCTGAGTCTTGCCTAGGGGTACGGATTGTTTCCTGGGGGATCCAGGCATAACCATTGTGTATCCTGCACTCTACTAGTCATCATGGCATAACTCGCAGGGCTGAGAAAGCTTACGGATATGGATTGTTTCTTGGGGGATCCAGGCGTAACCATTGTGTATCTGCGAACCATGGTTGGACAAAGGTTTTGGTTTGGTTGTTTGTTTGGATTGTACTTTCCATATCTCTTTTAAAGGTTTTTTCAAGTATTTTCACTGGGTGTTGAAACAGGTCTACGAAGTACTTGAAGAACTCTAGCTTTGCGCCTGATCAACGCATGGCCAGAGTCTGCAAGAACGAGGATAAACTTGTTGTAACATCAAGTTATAAAGGTATTTTCGAAAGAAAAATTTGTTTCGATATAAAAGTATTTTTTTTATATAAAGTATTATTATAAAAGTATTTTTCCCAACAAAGAAATTTTGAATTAATATTTGAAATTTAAATTCTTATGGTTCTAGATAAATTATTCGTGCCCGATACTATTCTTTGAATCTACCTTATCTACTCAGTTATTTATTCACCTATATTCTTTTCTTCCAAATCTTCCTTCTTTTTCCTTAATTGACTATATCCTTTTTAAATATTGTTTATTTGTATACTACATTGTTTAATAGAAAATTTTAGTGTTATAAATATTTTGAAGTTATTAATTTAATAAAACATGTTTAAAGAAAATGATTATTGATGTATCTATAATGTTGAAAGTATCTTAAGATAAAGTAGTGAAAAAAAAATTCAAAGGAGTTTGGGAAAAATATTAAAGTATTAAAGAAAATTGATTTCCAAGAGAAGTTCCAAATGAATATCTCAAGTAAAATTTATATAGTTTAAATTAATTATTTACACTTGACTTTCAATCCACTTTTATTTCTGGTTGTTTTTATTCTCCTACCTCCTTCCTTTTCAGGGACGAAAAGTTTTGAGTGGGGGAGAGTGTAACAACCCATAAATTTTAAACGGTTTTTAATAACGTATTTAATTGAATTTTAAGAAAACATATAAATTTAGATTATGTTACTGGTTAATTAATTTGGGCGTACGTTCGTTTTAATTATTGCACCTATTGTACGCACTCTTTTATTTCATATCTTAGTTGTTAAAAATCAAATCAGCACGTGCATTTAAATTTTTTTTTAATAATAATTGTTAATTGTAAACATTCATCTATTGAATAAAATTTAAGAGGAAACAATAGTTTAATTGTATTGTTGTAATTCAAATAAGTTAACCTCTAACAAATGAACTAAAATTGGTAACTAATGGATATGTTGAGTTATGTGTAATTATTAAATAATGTTTGATTTATTGTTAAGAAAAAAAAAGGAAAAATATTATGTTCTGTTTATACATCAAATGGTGGTTTTGAAATTTAGTTTTGAAAGCATGTATTGATTTTTGATTCAAAGAAAAATTTGGTCTTAATATACATATATACACAGAAAATTTAGTTTGGGTATAGGGTCCATTAATTTTTGTGTGAGTTCTAGTAGGTATGTATATATAGGTTATATTAGTATTTTCAAATATATTACTCATTCCTTTGAAGTTTTGAAACACACTGTCCAATTAAACCATCAATTGCTCTAATAATTTATTTTAGGAAATTCAAGGCACAACTGTTTATTTGACATCATTTTTTTTCTTTCTCCAAACGATTCATTTTGCCTTTATAACGTATCCTTCCATTCCATCACTTCAATGCGTTGATTTTTGCTTCTTTCATTTCCATCAGTTCAAATTTATATAAATTTATATTCGTTGCACGTTACATTCATTTATTTGACCGGTCCTTTCCTTTGTTATTTCCCGAATTTCGTGCGTTACTAACCAATGCTCCATATTTATTTGCCTTAATAATTCAGCTAAATTTAAGGATCACCGTTGCTTTTACATTTTGTTTATATCACCTTTCCCCTATTTTAGCCGGTTGCTTTTACATTTTGTTTATATCACCTTTCCCCTATTTTAGCCGGTTGCATTTGATATTTCCTTGATTTAAGCTTTCTAACTTTTAAATTTCCACTACTCTATATTTATTTATGTACGTTTATCTTTGCTTGAATTTCTCTGTCCATTCCTTTTTCCATTTTAATATCCTTCATTTCCAAACTCATTACGTGCTCTCCAAACAAACAAAAATTTATTTCTTTAAACGTATAGCTATTACTTTTCCATCATCTTAGTTTATTTTCAAATTGATACGTTACCTCTGGTCTATCTGTCTATTCCTTTTAGCATTCCTCAATTTTAAGCAAATAATTTTCCCAATTCACGTTTGAAACGTTCCTATTCCTGGCTATTAATATAATTGAAATCAGTGTCTTTTGCTTAAATTATGGCATACGTTCAAAGCATAAATTATTCTCAGCTAAATTTTAGCCATTACTATCTTTATTTCTTGCCACTTTAAACAAAATTTCTTTCCACTTTATCAATGTGGGGCTTCTCTTATAAATACAAATCACTCGTACATAGCCTATTCCATATCAATAGACCTTCATCTCCTCTCTTGCGTGTGAAGCTTCTTCTGTAGGTAAATGGCTGCACTAATTTTTTTTTCTTCTTACTTCTTTTCTTTTTCTTCTTCTTTTTCATCCTTTTCTTTTGTTTTCTTATTGTTTATATTGCTTTTCCTTTATTTTAAGCACAACATGTTTTTCTCTATATATTTTTTTTACATGTTTTGATTTTCAATGTAACATAAAAGTTTATAATTTACATGTATATATATATATATATTTAAAAAGGATCTCTTTATATTAAGGTCACATGGTATTTGGAGAAGTATGTTTAAACTATTTTGTCACTTTTCTTTATATTTTACAGTCTCGGTCCTAGGAGCATTTGATTGTTGGCTATACATTTTGTGTAACAACCCTGTATTTTACAATTAATTTTAATTTGATTTTTCCAAATTTAAGAGCTTTATTTATGAAAAGAATAAATGTGGTTATTGTAAATATAAAAAATTTGATTTTGTATGTGGATTTGAATTCCAAATATGACTAAATTTAATATTTCCAGAAAATGTGAATTTTGGTCAAATAGTCAAACTTCGACTTTTAACTTGAAAATTTAAAGGTTTGAAATTTATTAATTTTATCTTTTATTATAAAAATAGATTTAATAACTTGAATACTGCTTTTCGTTTCGTTGCAAACGGATTTAAATTACAAAAGTTATATTATTTTCAATATTGTGTGTATATTGGGTTATTCAGCAATATTCTTTATTTTAAAATTATATAAATGACATTTTTATTTGATATATTTTATTCTAATTTGTACATTTATGTTATATAAAATATATTTTGGCTTTTAAATATTTTTAAAGTAAGGTAGGAATTTTTCCAGAGTTAGTAGTATTTTTCTTGCAAATTTCCATGCCCTGTTTGTAAATTTTAAACATTTTTCTTTAATCCTTTTCTATTTTCTCCAATTTAATTATCTATTTTATTTTGAAAATGATAAATAAATTATTTTAATTCAAATTTTCACTTCATAATATTTTTATAATGAAGTGTATAGTTTTTCAAGACTGACAGTGATTTATTTATAATTTTTGAACACTGTTTGGTATTTTTAAGTAATTTTCTTCATTCTTTTTATATTTTTCCAAAATTTATTATTTGTTTTCTCATATTTATAATTGGTTTCGGTTTGTAAATTATTTTTCTGAATATTTTTGTTTATATAAAGATTAAAAAGAAAAGAAATATGAAAGGTTGTAAAACACTTTGAAACTTAAGCCCTTTTTTGTCCAAACCCTTCATTTTCTTTAACTCCTCAAATTTTGCCCTAGCCATCTAAAACCCTAGTGTAGCCGCCACTTTTTGTTTCTCATCTTTTCACGTGAAAACAAATCAGCTCCTCATTTCTCATGGCTTCATCCAAAAATAGGTAATGGCCTCTCCTTCTTTTTCTTCTTTTCTCTTCATTTTCAATGATTTTTGCCATGTTTCTCTTGCTTTGCTTGGCCTAACACCTCCACCATCTCCTCCACCGACCACCACCACTTCCTTCCCCACACCATCCACGACCAAACCCCCTCCTCCTCTGACCATGACAGGCCATGCACTCCTTTTGACTAAAAACCACACAAAACCTTGCACAAATCCCTTAAAACAATGCATAGCCACCACTAGTTGCAACATACCTTCGCCCACCACCTTGGACACCACCTCTACCCGCCACCACCACCTTGCTACCACCACTACACATCACCATCTCCTCTGTCCAGACCTGTAGCAAGTCATGGCCAAGCCTAGGACCTTGTAGACCGAGCCAAAGATGAACCAAAACTCCACCATATTGCATAAAACTCTTCACATGCCTATGTTGTAACTTCCCCATCATCTCTAGCTTGTAGCCGTGCATCCCTTGGTCCAAACCAGACCCAAACCATGTCCAAACCTGAACCAAAACATTCCCTAGGCCATGCAAAAGGATAGAGAAAGCAAGGCAAAAGATTTGACATTCAAATCTCTTTTCGTTTAAAAGTTATTCCATTTCAAGTGCGTTGAAATTGTGTTTGTTTTGATGTATGTTTTGGGTTGTAATACAAGAGTTGTAGCTTTGGATCTTGCTCTCCACTCAAGTCCGTAGTCTTGTCATCGTGCTTTTGTTCCATTGTGTCATTGGTTTTGATATCTCCAGCACAAACAAGTGAGTTATTCTCACCAGACAATATGTACCTATATAACTGATAAACCGACACCATTTGAATCTGTAATGTATATCATCATGTTATATATGTTTATATTATTATCATATGATGTTCACACCTGTTATTACACTTATTATATCATATGTTACTATTATTTAATGTTATTCTGTTATTTATATCTGTTATCACCATTGCAAGTTCCCTGTAGATTAGAATCACTATGGGTTGAAATGATACATACCCGAACGGACTTTAGAATAGGGAAAAATCGTTATGGGCTGAAATGATAGGCCTGAATGATTTTTATTTAAATTATTTTAACTTGGGATTGCGGGTTTGAAATGATAGAACCCGGATTTTTTCTTTTTTAACTGCGGATTGAAATGATACATATCCGTATCACTTGACCTAGGTTAGAAAATTATATACAGGCCCGTGGTTATTTTATAAAGTGTTTTGAATATTTTTAAGTATTTTAAAAATATAAATTTATGAAATTTGATTTAAACAGATTTTGAAATATTTTGAATTAAAGAAATTATGATTTTTCTATGTGTTAAAAATGTAATTAATGAATGGTTTAACTGGATTTTTGAAATATAACTTAAGTTGGAAATTTGGAATTTTGGTTAAAAATGATATTTAAGTTATATAAATAAAATGGATATTAAATTTTATTTGGAAATGGTAAATATGATAATTTGATTAAATTTGAATTTAAGTGATTATTAAGTATTATTGATTTTTCTATGAATTTAAGTGGTTAAATAAATGAATGTTTAAAAGTGATCTTTTAAAATATAACTTGACTAGGGAATGTGAAATTTGGTTTTAATTAAAGGTTTAAGTTAATTAAATAAAATTGGAAATTTTGTTAAATTGTGAAATGGTAATTTAAATTTGAAGTGTTAAGTCTATTTGTTGAAATGTGAAGAATGGGAACTTTTACACTTAAACTTATTAAGTAAATTGTTGAAAATTGGATTTAATTATAAGAAATTTATTGTGAAAGAAACGTGTAAAGTTCTAATTAATGAAAGAAATATGTAAAGTTTAACTTATGAAAGAAACGTGTAAAGTTCTAATTAATGAAAGAAATATGTAAAGTTTTACCTACTGAAAGAAACATGTAAAGTCTTAATTAATGAAAGAAACATGTAAGTCTTAATTTGTGTAATATTGATTTAAAATAATAAATGCCCCTTTTGTAATAAAACGTAAATTAAAACGTACATTCGATAATGTAAGTTTAATTAGTGTAATATTGATTAAATGATAAATGCTCTTTACTGTAATAGGAATGTAAGTTAAAAAGTACATTTAATATGTAAGTTTTAATTAATGTAAATGACATATTTTAATGACTAAAATAATAAAGTTTCTTTATTGTAATGATAATGTAAGTTAATACGGTACTCTTAACTTAACATAAGAATTTTAGCATTAAATTGGATATTACAGTAACAAAGTTTATTTAACTATAAGGCTATGATAAAATGACCATGTTAAAAATTTGTAAGTATATAAATACTTTGATTATATAAAATGTTAAATTGGAAAGTATTACATTCCAAAAATGCTATGATTACTTAAGGTTACATTACCAAAATGCTATGATAATTTAAAGGAAGATTTCAAGTTTAATAAATTAAAGGAAATATTCAGTGATTTTGAAATTTGGGTTTTATTGAAATGATATATTTGAATTGGTTTTGAAATGGAAATGATATATTTTTGAATTGGTTTTGAATAGATATGTTTTGGGTTTGAAAGTATGTATTAGTTTGAAATAAATGATATGATTTTGAAATGGTTTAAAGGATGTATTTTGATTTGAAACATAAACTATTTTAAAAGTTATAACCACGGGTTATAATAACGATTGGTTGGCAAAGAGACCGGGATCGGATATGGACATACTCTCTGTCGATACCGAAAACCACTTTGACAACCGTGTACGCGGTGGAGATTCCAGAATGAAGTAGGATGGTGGCGACGTTCTTAAGGTATGTTACGTGGACCCAACTCCCGTGAGTTGGCATAAGGTGGCTAAAACAGGAGCGATCTCGGACCAGTGAGGTAGCACCTCTTCTCGGACACATTTCTTCGATATTATACTCTTACTTGTGATTTGACTAGATGGCCATCCTCCGATTTGGGAATGTTGTTCGAGGTGGAACGGTAGTGGCTGCTATGCGTATCCATCAGTCCGTGTGCGTAATTGGTATATCTACCCTGGCATTGCCTAGTTGTGCCGTGTCACCTACCATATCGAGCTTTACTACGATTATGATTTTAAGATCCGACCACGTTAAGGTTCTCCATCCCCTTAACGCTATTTTCCGATATGATTATACTTTACTTATTTAGACACTATTATAATAGCAAATATTACTACATAGTAGATATTTTAACGGATCCTTAGAGGATGGGCGGTCCCAAGCATCTTCTAAGTTACTTGTACCTTTATTACAGTTCACTTGAGTTGGTTTACATTATATAAGTATATATTGTCCTGACTCGAGTGTTTTGTGTTTTGCTTTACGCTCGGGTCAGCCTAAGTTATTCACAGATTTGGATTTCCACCTTCTGGAGATTTGAATCGCTGGAGATTATCTGCTAGTCTTCTTCTATCTACTTCAGTTATGTTGCTCTGTTCAGCTTGTACTTGGTTATCTTATTGATACTTCTGTTGTACTCTATTTCTTCTGTTGTATCTTATGTAACTCTGATATATTTACATAGTAGCTTCATGAACTACTATTTCTTTTACTTCCGCTGCATTATTTTACTCTGTGTCTGTGATCTGTGATTATATTTATTTACTGTATATTCTGAGATTTGCCAAATTTTAATTACAACGCGGTATTTTGAGCAATTCAACTCCGGCATGAGTGTATACCTATACAC
The DNA here is from genome assembly GCA_030737815.1 of Allium fistulosum. Taxonomy (NCBI): domain Eukaryota; kingdom Viridiplantae; phylum Streptophyta; class Magnoliopsida; order Asparagales; family Amaryllidaceae; genus Allium; species Allium fistulosum. The sequence continues at coordinate 1,000,722,766 of CM060902.1, read as the reverse complement.
TTATAATGGATGCGAATGGTTGAAAATATCGGGTCGTTACATTTTGGGTCTAAGTATTTACATTTAAAAGATAATGTTTAAATTTATGTAAAGGAAGGCAAAATTTTGATGTATAAACTAGGATAGTTTAACATAAATAGGCGAGGCCATCATTAATTCATACTTTCTATTTTCATCAGTTTTGGTTTATGCATTTAGTAATGCTAACTAAGCTATATATATATATATATATAATTGGTTTTGCATGGTCTATAGTTATATAAAATAATATGTCGATTTTATGGATTTTTGTTTACAGTAGTGCTACACGTTTGGTTTTAAAACATTAATAGTTATATGTTTGGCAAGTTCACGTATTGCTGTTTTGTAAGTTCACACATAATATGTATATACTTTTTTTATATAGATGAGAACTTGGTTTTCAAATATATTTGTTATATATAGTATGTTTTGGGATTAACTATTTAATTTAAACAAAAATATTATTTTAAGTTTATGTTTGATTTTTAATAAATGTAAGCTTGATTTATTTATTTATTTATATGTTTGAAACGCTTGTAAATTTAATTTGCGGTGTTCAAACTTAGAATATAAATTTCATATGTATATATAGTATAGGTCAGTTTTATGAATTTTTTTTATACATATTTTTAAGTTTTAATTTATATAGTATGGTTTTATATGTTAGAAAAAAAAGAGAGAGGTTTTATATCCATAGTTATATGTTACTGCATGGGGTAATATAGCTGTTAAGTGATGTCTGCATTTGTACATTGATTTTTACTTAGACTGTATATATATATATATATATATTGAATAACAAGTGTTTATAGCTTTCTTTGTCGCAGTTAATATAAGTTATGTTGAAAATGGGTCTCAACATTATTTTTCTTTAAACTTGCATGTGTTTATGTACATTTCAATATGAAAGTTACAATATTTATTTCGAATTTTATTACATTTGATTTTTTTAATACAAAACAAGGATTTTTCTTACATACGTATTTTGTTTTGATATTGGTCTTAAAAAAAGAATATTAATTTAATAAGAAAATAATATATTTATTTTGATTTATATATGTATATGTGCTTTAAATGGATATTGTTTTCAAATTCTCTTATACCAATTTTCTTCATTAAACCCGGTTCTAATTTGATTCCGTCGATTCCTGTTATCAGCTTTGTCCGTCGTGCCCGTTTTCTCCATCGAATCGTATCCATCTAGCGTCGCTTGGAATTCGTAGCTCGTTTCCTTGTCAAATCTGTTTAGCCTCGAAAGGTGAGCAATCACTCATGATTAACACTCTTTTATTTATTAAATTTGATTTCAGTTGAAACAACAATTGAAATATGAGACTGTAGTTATTTAAATTGTTATATATGCTATTATCTATAACTGTTCATTTATGGGATATGACACCATATCCTATTCTTTATATTTATTTTTAATGATATATGCCTGTTGTTATTATTTTCATATCTGTTATCACTCTGCAAGTTCCCTGTTAGTATAGAAATCTCTATGGGTTGAAATGATACATACCCGAACTGACTTTAGAATAGGAGAATTTCGTTATGGGTTGAAAGGATAGACCCAAGCGATTTTCATTTAATGAAGTTTGGGATTACGGGTTGAAATGATATCCACCCGTATATATTTAGTGTACGGATTGAAATGATAAATATCCGTAGCACTTAACTATATTTCTACCTTGTAGATAGTTCTATGGACCCTTAGAGGATGGTTATCCCAACATCCTTTAAGTTATTTGTATTTCAGTTGATATTTCAGTTGGGTTGGATTTATTTATATAACAATCTTAATCCTGACTCGAGTGTTTTGTGTTTTGCTTTACGCTCGGGTCAGACTGAGTGATACAACATTTGAGATTCACCTTCGAAGTTGGAGCTTTGCTTGAAGATCCAGCTATATATCCTTCCGTTATCCAGTTGATTGGTTCAGAGAAGTCATCTGCTCGTACTGAAGATTTCACTATATTTGAGATATTCTGTTGTATTTTATTTCTAACTCTGATGTTTATATAGTAGCTTCATGAACTACTATTTTATCTATTCCGCTGCGTATTATTGTATTTCTCTGTGTCTGCGATTCTGTGATTGATTTATTTACTGTATATGCTGAGTTTGCCAAATTTAAATTAACAATCTATTATTTTGAATTATTCAAGTCCGACATGTGTGGATTTATTGTCTATTTGAATGGTCCAAAATAGTGGGTCGTTACATCAAATTTTCAAATCCATTCAAAACTTTAAATTCTCAATTTTAAAATGGTATATAATCCTTATCGAAAACATTTCACTTTTATTTATATATATGGTCATCCTTATCAAAACAACAACTCGATGAATACACAGTTTTCAAAAGACAATTGTAACGATCTGGATTTTCGCGCTCGAAAATCGACATCCATACTTTACATCGTACTCGAATGCCGTAGATTCGACCGTTCAAATCCGAGTCGCCGGAGCTTATAACAACATTAAGTAAATAACACAGCGGAATAAATGAATAATACATTGATATACAATATCTGATACAACAGAGTGATACAATGAATATCAATATACATCAGAGATATGATACAATAAATAGCAGCGGAAAGAAAAATAGATAACATCAGCAGCGGATAATCTTCATCTCCAAAGCACGATCCAGAAATAGCTCGAACTCCCAATAACGAGGCACAAAGATAAGCAAGTGCAGTCTGATCCAAAGACTGAACCAACTCCAGAAAATCTACTAAACCTGAATATCTGAAAAACCCAACTCTAGACTGCTCGTGTAGGAAATTATGAGCACCCAGAGTTTAGGAAAGGAACAATAAACTCCGGATCAGTCATGGGACTGGTGTGAGCAACAAAAACAGTTTATCTTTAAAACAAACAACAAAGAGTTTTAAAGTCAATTCGCAATGCTTTTGGAAAATGAAACTACCATAAGGCCTCCCGCCACACACACAATGCAAACGCAGACTTGGAGGAGATTTCTCCTTATGATAGTCAAAGATGCTTACTACGCAAAATCAAATCATTTTTGATATTATTATTAGTGCATAGTGTAGAAAACATTTCGAAAGTAGAATATCAATCTTAGCCAGCATAGGTACCATTATAGTATGCTTGCTATAGCTACCATATTAAATGGCAGGTTCTACAACTAAAACCGTACAAGGTTCGTATTGTTTCTTTGGATTTCCAACAAATGGTCAGGCTAAGGAACTTCCTATCCACGATGGGTACGTCCCTGGAATAGACGACCCGAGAACCTAACCGGATCTCTGCCAACACAAGGCCGGGTTACCTCTGCAAAAATAGGTAACTACTGACACGCGTATGCCATCCCCCGATCGTCACCGATCTTCCCGAGGATCCTCGATTTCCAACAACCACATAATAATAATAATGCAGTAACCACAGAGGTTAAGTATCTGGGCTCCATACCATGATACCACCTTTATCCAGAAGGAATGACATACACTAAGGGGCGCTACTCCCTAGAACCTTGCTGCATCCTTCCTGTTTCGACCATTTCCGGGGTGTGAGGCTCGACGAAGTCTCGTCCACAAAGCTACGCTTTGTACACAAAGCCATGCTTCGGGTCAAATAAATGATCAACCTATGATCACAAAGATATAAGATCAAACAAATGATCATATCACAAATGATCAAACACTGATCATCACACAGCAACACTCAGCATGCCACATTACCAAATTGGGATATATCGCTGATAAATTTCAACTACATAACCTCTGAGCTCGTACGTCTCAGAGAAGGGTGTTAAGCTAAGAGAATAAATTCTCCGCCACCAACAGAAATGTATTTGAAAGAAATCAGCTTTATATCTCAAAGTGTAATGTCAGACATGTATCCATATAAGTCTGTTCCGGGATCGAACAGAACCGAAGGCACTTCTTACGAAGCCCTTGCAATTCCGGGTAATTTCCAATCACGTCCGGACTTCCCGTCACAAAAGAGTGATATAAATCTCTATATCGGAGCAACTCAGTGCAGAGACATTCGACAGGTTGTCCTTTCATTTTCGAAAAATATCCGGTCTTCACCACCGGTCTTCAAATGCCATCCATATACGACGTATCACTATTCGGAATGGGTTATATGACACAAATGTCTTTTCCCGGCTAACCCGAATAATGAGCGCAATATTCAAAACATATGGATATTGGGATTTCAATTAAGTCACAACTTATTACCCAAAAATCTTTCTTCAAATGGTTTAAACAAGTTACCATTTTAATCTTTTTAAACAAAAAGATTAAATTCACAAAGTTCACTTAATTTCACAAAGATTCATTCACAGATTTTCCAAATCGATTTCCATTTCAGTGTGATTAATTCGTTAAATCTTTAAATCAAAGATTTAACTAATAGCTTTCAAAACAATTCCGTTTCGAATGGGTTAAATAAATCATCATTTTAAATCTGTTAAAAATAACAGATTCAATTCATAGCTTTCAAAATAATTCATTGATAACTTGGAAAATCCAATTTCAATTCATTCTTGAAATTCCTTTAATTAAACTGGAATTTCAGTTCTTATCTAAAAGTGTTTATCATTTGAAAGCAACAGTTTTCATTTTGGAAATCTGATTCATTCATACGAGTTTAAAATCTTTGGTTTAAATTCAAATTCCCAACTTATACTTTTAAACACATTTTATATCATCTTTAGTCCCTATTTTCAATCATAGGATTCAATTTCAATTTTGAATGCAAATTGAAATCTAATTATTTAAATTTTCAAAAATCGTTTAAGTTATTCAAAATAACTTTTATCTTTGAAATTCTATTTCAAAAGCTTTTCACTTTAAACCCCAAATTTCCGATTTCAAAATCAATTGAAATTAGAACTTTAATTTCAAAAACATTTAATTCTGCATTGTCTGTGACTTAATCGATTTCCACGTGAAATCCATATTTGTGTGTGTAAAGGTGTAGTCCAGGGGTTTCATATTCACAGTAGTGCAACATCAATCATCACAGATATATCGATAAGCGGTATAACCCATAACGCTTATCTTCATTCACGAATTCATAGATAAAATAAATTTGTCAGTCACAAAGATTCACTATTACAATTCGATGTGGGTTTCGGATAACCAACTGGAATCCGACTCCCTGTCGCATCGAAATTCAAGTGCCGTTTCACGGGCCAAGGGTTTCATATTCACAGTAATATATCACAGAAACAGAAATCACAGATATATATTGCAGATAATCAATTTCAGATCACAACATAAATCAGGGTATATCACAGAGCATCATATATCAGGGATATCAAAACAAATCAAATCATCCAATAGAATTCAAACGTTCATAGGTAAGGTTAGTTAATTATCTGATTTATTCAAATCAGATTTATTTCATATGAATTAATTATAAATCATAGTTAATCAATTAATTGTAAACCATTTTAATTAATTTCCCTTTTAATCAAAAATTAATTATTTCTAATTAATTATGTTAATTTATTAACCCTTAATTAATAAATCATCTCTTACTAACTTTCATTAATTTATTAACCTTCAGTTATAATTAATCAACCTTTAATTTTTTGAATAATTATCCTTTAATTATTTAATTCACCATTTAATTAATTACCTTGGATTAATAAGTTACCCTTAATTAATTAATTTCCATTTACTTAATAAAATTCCAATAAGTGATCATCCCTAACCATTCACATTAATTAATTAATATGTGATTAATTATCTTCAAATTAATTGCTTTAAATAAATCAATCTTTAATTTATCTTTAATTCAATCATTAATTTAGTAATTATTCTTTAATCATTTATTGATTATTCTTTAATTACTTGAATAAACTAATAAATCATTAATAACTTAAGATCTTAATTAACTAAAAGATAAACCAATTTACCTTTATTAATCACTTTAATTATCATTTTAAACCTTATTTAAATAAATCTTGTAATAATTTTACTTAGACTTTAAAGTTAATTAACAATTTAAAATATCTCTTCTAACCCCTTTTTATTTCTTTTTCACAAGTTAAAGATATACCCATAAATGAAGAAGTTTAAAAGGATTTAAAACCAAATTCATATTATTTGAAATTTGAAACTCAGAACAACTTGAACCAGGCAAGTTGAACTTGAATTTTAATTTGAGCCTTCAAATCTTATTAAAGTTTTAAACCTGAGAAACAGGTTCCAGAAAACCCTGTAACCAAACAAAATCGACCCGAGGCCCCCCTCTTCCCCTTCGAGTCAAATACTTCACAGACTCGAGCAAGACAACCCAGTGCTTCGAGTAAATCCCTTGAATTACTCGAGTCACGCGCGAGAACTTTCCTCTATTTTTTTTCTTTCCAGGCGACAACACACTCAGACACCAGAGTTTACGTGCACGTGCACATCGCCTCTGGCGATCTTCCGTCATCAGCACATTGTCGAACACGTCAACAATCACCATCGTGCGAATCTCCGACCATCAGAACATCCCCTTCGACTCGAAATTAAAATCGAGCAGCCTGTCTCAATCTGGAACAAAGTCGAACCACTGAAGATCATCTCGTTTCGCCCCCCTCCGGCCATCAGACGCCACGCGACCATACCCAGAGCTGCACCACAGTTTTCTCTCTCGTTTCCCCCAGTAGCGATTCACTCCGGCCAACTCACGTTGCTACACGATGTCGAAGAACACATCGATCAAACTGGGTTCTTAAACCCTAGAATCATGTCGTAACCCCTCCCTACTCGTTTATAATTGCTACTGTTATTTTTCTTGTGATCTACGATTCTCCAGCAAGCTTCAGTTAGAATCACGAGACAAATCATCAACTTGATAACTAGATTTTGACAAAAATGGGTTTTCTATTCAACTCGCAAATGCTCTCAGCATACTAAACTAAAAATTGTAAATTTCATTTTAAAAATCATGTTTTGGCTATCGCATTCGAATTATAATCCTGGAATTTAAAATATACACGTTTGAATTTTTGGCTTGAACAAGAAATCTCACTGTCAAATTTTGTTTCCAGATATATTCCCAATTATTTTGACTTAATCAAACTATTAAACTTTTGTTTATACTTAAACAAACAAATCTTCTTTTAAATCCTAAGTTCAAAAACAAATAGATCAGAGGATAGTGTTTGGTTGCAAATTTGGGTCTGGAATAAAATAAACAGGCATATCACCATAAACAGATATGCACACATCACATTCATCCATCTACAGATAGGCACTTGTAAATATACTCACATCAATATTTTTCCTAGAGAAGATCAAACAACCAAAATCGTGTTTAAGTTTAAAGAGAAAGGTGTTACTCACCTGGAAAAGAAAGAAATAGAAACCAAGAAGAACAGAGGAAGATTGAGGCTTGAAGGCTGCAGTTTTTATTTTCCTTTACAAACTTGCTTTGTTTTGTTGTTGAACAGCATTCCTTTCTGATAATACTCCTTATTGTTTAAGCTTTGAACTTCCTTCTTTTTTTTAAAAAAAAAAAAAACTGGAGAATATTTTTGCTGTGATCTTCTAATTGAAATCATCTTGCTTGACTCTCTGGTTTTGATGAATTCATATTGTTTTGTTTGCCTCAGTTTCACTTTACTTTGAAGGAACGAAAATGAACAGGTGAGGATGATATATAAAAGTGAAGTTGATTATTTGTTTATACAAAGCAGGTACAAGATTTTCCTTATTTTTCTTTTTAAATCTTTGGCCAGAGATTTTTGATATGGAGGCTGAGGTAACTCGTTTGGGGCTGCATTTATGAGCTTGTACACATACACATCTTTGCATTTATTAGCTTTGTACCATGTATATATCTCACATACTTCAGTTGTACAAGCTTAAACTTGATTTCGACTGTGAGCATTGTTTTGGTAGCTGCATTAATTAACATGTACCAGCTTACATTTTCTTTTATTTGTTTCCATCTTATCTCGGCTGATAGATGTTATTTTACTTTGTCTTTGTATGTACTTTATTTTATTTTTTTCATTTTGTTTACAGCAAACCACTCTTGTACTTCTTTTGTTTGAGTTTGAACTTAGATGAATTTGTTTCATTTGCATACTTGTCTTCTTTTCCTATTCTTGCCTGCATAACATTTCTTTGCTATTTCTTTTCTTTCTAAAAATGGTGGCTGCACTTATTATGTTGTCTTGTTTCCTAAATCCTATCACTTTGCAATATAAATGAATTAAATGTTGTTATATTTTTAACAATTGTATTTACTTATTTGAATGTAAGTTGTTTCCCTTTTGTTTTGTTTTGATTACTTTTAAAATACAAGTGAACTTCGAATTTTTTATTAAATCTTTCTTTATTATTTTTATTTGTTTTATACTCACTTAATTAAATCATACTTAAATGTATTTTATTATAACATACATTTTAAAATTTTATTTTCTATTTAAGGTTTAATTATCAACATTCACCTAATATTTATTGTCTTATATCTATTTTATAAACTCAAACCATTTATTTTTAACTTTTAAATCCAAATAGAAATATATATTAAATTTGCTCGTATATACCTAAATATATATATATATACATTCAATATATACACATATACTCACATATACACTATTTACAATATTTTAATCTCAAATGATTTATACAAAATATACTTGGATATCGGGGAAACTCGCTCTCAATTTATCAATTAAATTTACAAATTTTTATCTAAAATTTATTTATTTACCCCATTTAATTCAAAAATTCATTTAATTATAAATTTAAATAAATTTAAATTTCAGGGTCGTGACAAACTTCCCCCCTTAAAAGAATTTCGTCCTCGAAATTCGCAGACACGAAAACAACGACAGAGATAGACAGATTCGATCTCCTATAACTCCTCGAACAAAAGATACGGATTCCGAATTCAAGTCGGAATATCTCAGAGTACATACCAATTCGTCCATCTTCGGACTTTGGTATTCAAAAGAAATTACAATAGAATTTCAAATTCGGTTTCAAACGAAATCGTTTTATTAATTTAATTAAATTTAAATTTTCCAATTCAAATTCATTAAGGTTTAAATCAAAAAGCTGATATGAAACTGATGAAGATACGAAGTAAGATCTTCTACAACGATTTGTAGGGCCACCATTACACCGAAACTACTTCTTGTAGCTGGTACGAAGAAATCAAAAGAATTTGGAAAGACGAATCAAAAGATATTGATGGAGAAAGATTGTTTCCACTGTCACAGGGTATTGACATTTATAGTCGTATTCCCAGTCCTCTATCTCGTCCTCTTCTTGCACTCATACTTACTATCAGTGAATAGCAAGAGAATTTACTGAGACGTTCAGACTGATATCTTAAGGATATACTCATTCTAGAGTTTTACTTCACTCTATCTCTAATGAGCTACTTAACGTGTTATACTCCTGAGCTAAAGTTCAACCTTAGCTCTGATACCAAATGTAACGATCTGGATTTTCGCGCTCGAAAATCGACATCCATACTTTACATCGTACTCGAATGCCGTAGATTCGACCGTTCAAATCCGAGTCGCCGGAGCTTATAACAACATTAAGTAAATAACACAGCGGAATAAATGAATAATACATTGATATACAATATCTGATACAACAGAGTGATACAATGAATATCAATATACATCAGAGATATGATACAATAAATAGCAGCGGAAAGAAAAATAGATAACATCAGCAGCGGATAATCTTCATCTCCAAAGCACGATCCAGAAATAGCTCGAACTCCCAATAACGAGGCACAAAGATAAGCAAGTGCAGTCTGATCCAAAGACTGAACCAACTCCAGAAAATCTACTAAACCTGAATATCTGAAAAACCCAACTCTAGACTGCTCGTGTAGGAAATTATGAGCACCCAGAGTTTAGGAAAGGAACAATAAACTCCGGATCAGTCATGGGACTGGTGTGAGCAACAAAAACAGTTTATCTTTAAAACAAACAACAAAGAGTTTTAAAGTCAATTCGCAATGCTTTTGGAAAATGAAACTACCATAAGGCCTCCCGCCACACACACAATGCAAACGCAGACTTGGAGGAGATTTCTCCTTATGATAGTCAAAGATGCTTACTACGCAAAATCAAATCATTTTTGATATTATTATTAGTGCATAGTGTAGAAAACATTTCGAAAGTAGAATATCAATCTTAGCCAGCATAGGTACCATTATAGTATGCTTGCTATAGCTACCATATTAAATGGCAGGTTCTACAACTAAAACCGTACAAGGTTCGTATTGTTTCTTTGGATTTCCAACAAATGGTCAGGCTAAGGAACTTCCTATCCACGATGGGTACGTCCCTGGAATAGACGACCCGAGAACCTAACCGGATCTCTGCCAACACAAGGCCGGGTTACCTCTGCAAAAATAGGTAACTACTGACACGCGTATGCCATCCCCCGATCGTCACCGATCTTCCCGAGGATCCTCGATTTCCAACAACCACATAATAATAATAATGCAGTAACCACAGAGGTTAAGTATCTGGGCTCCATACCATGATACCACCTTTATCCAGAAGGAATGACATACACTAAGGGGCGCTACTCCCTAGAACCTTGCTGCATCCTTCCTGTTTCGACCATTTCCGGGGTGTGAGGCTCGACGAAGTCTCGTCCACAAAGCTACGCTTTGTACACAAAGCCATGCTTCGGGTCAAATAAATGATCAACCTATGATCACAAAGATATAAGATCAAACAAATGATCATATCACAAATGATCAAACACTGATCATCACACAGCAACACTCAGCATGCCACATTACCAAATTGGGATATATCGCTGATAAATTTCAACTACATAACCTCTGAGCTCGTACGTCTCAGAGAAGGGTGTTAAGCTAAGAGAATAAATTCTCCGCCACCAACAGAAATGTATTTGAAAGAAATCAGCTTTATATCTCAAAGTGTAATGTCAGACATGTATCCATATAAGTCTGTTCCGGGATCGAACAGAACCGAAGGCACTTCTTACGAAGCCCTTGCAATTCCGGGTAATTTCCAATCACGTCCGGACTTCCCGTCACAAAAGAGTGATATAAATCTCTATACCGGAGCAACTCAGTGCAGAGACATTCGACAGGTTGTCCTTTCATTTTCGAAAAATATCCGGTCTTCACCACCGGTCTTCAAATGCCATCCATATACGACGTATCACTATTCGGAATGGGTTATATGACACAAATGTCTTTTCCCGGCTAACCCGAATAATGAGCGCAATATTCAAAACATATGGATATTGGGATTTCAATTAAGTCACAACTTATTACCCAAAAATCTTTCTTCAAATGGTTTAAACAAGTTACCATTTTAATCTTTTTAAACAAAAAGATTAAATTCACAAAGTTCACTTAATTTCACAAAGATTCATTCACAGATTTTCCAAATCGATTTCCATTTCAGTGTGATTAATTCGTTAAATCTTTAAATCAAAGATTTAACTAATAGCTTTCAAAACAATTCCATTTCGAATGGGTTAAATAAATCATCATTTTAAATCTGTTAAAAATAACAGATTCAATTCATAGCTTTCAAAATAATTCATTGATAACTTGGAAAATCCAATTTCAATTCATTCTTGAAATTCCTTTAATTAAACTGGAATTTCAGTTCTTATCTAAAAGTGTTTATCATTTGAAAGCAACAGTTTTCATTTTGGAAATCTGATTCATTCATACGAGTTTAAAATCTTTGGTTTAAATTCAAATTCCCAACTTATACTTTTAAACACATTTTATATCATCTTTAGTCCCTATTTTCAATCATAGGATTCAATTTCAATTTTGAATGCAAATTGAAATCTAATTATTTAAATTTTCAAAAATCGTTTAAGTTATTCAAAATAACTTTTATCTTTGAAATTCTATTTCAAAAGCTTTTCACTTTAAACCCCAAATTTCCGATTTCAAAATCAATTGAAATTAGAACTTTAATTTCAAAAACATTTAATTCTGCATTGTCTGTGACTTAATCGATTTCCACGTGAAATCCATATTTGTGTGTGTAAAGGTGTAGTCCAGGGGTTTCATATTCACAGTAGTGCAACATCAATCATCACAGATATATCGATAAGCGGTATAACCCATAACGCTTATCTTCATTCACGAATTCATAGATAAAATAAATTTGTCAGTCACAAAGATTCACTATTACAATTCGATGTGGGTTTCGGATAACCAACTGGAATCCGACTCCCTGTCGCATCGAAATTCAAGTGCCGTTTCACGGGCCAAGGGTTTCATATTCACAGTAATATATCACAGAAACAGAAATCACAGATATATATTGCAGATAATCAATTTCAGATCACAACATAAATCAGGGTATATCACAGAGCATCATATATCAGGGATATCAAAACAAATCAAATCATCCAATAGAATTCAAACGTTCATAGGTAAGGTTAGTTAATTATCTGATTTATTCAAATCAGATTTATTTCATATGAATTAATTATAAATCATAGTTAATCAATTAATTGTAAACCATTTTAATTAATTTCCCTTTTAATCAAAAATTAATTATTTCTAATTAATTATGTTAATTTATTAACCCTTAATTAATAAATCATCTCTTACTAACTTTCATTAATTTATTAACCTTCAGTTATAATTAATCAACCTTTAATTTTTTGAATAATTATCCTTTAATTATTTAATTCACCATTTAATTAATTACCTTGGATTAATAAGTTACCCTTAATTAATTAATTTCCATTTACTTAATAAAATTCCAATAAGTGATCATCCCTAACCATTCACATTAATTAATTAATATGTGATTAATTATCTTCAAATTAATTGCTTTAAATAAATCAACCTTTAATTTATCTTTAATTCAATCATTAATTTAGTAATTATTCTTTAATCATTTATTGATTATTCTTTAATTACTTGAATAAACTAATAAATCATTAATAACTTAAGATCTTAATTAACTAAAAGATAAACCAATTTACCTTTATTAATCACTTTAATTATCATTTTAAACCTTATTTAAATAAATCTTGTAATAATTTTACTTAGACTTTAAAGTTAATTAACAATTTAAAATATCTCTTCTAACCCCTTTTTATTTCTTTTTCACAAGTTAAAGATATACCCATAAATGAAGAAGTTTAAAAGGATTTAAAACCAAATTCATATTATTTGAAATTTGAAACTCAGAACAACTTGAACCAGGCAAGTTGAACTTGAATTTTAATTTGAGCCTTCAAATCTTATTAAAGTTTTAAACCTGAGAAACAGGTTCCAGAAAACCCTGTAACCAAACAAAATCGACCCGAGGCCCCCCTCTTCCCCTTCGAGTCAAATACTTCACAGACTCGAGCAAGACAACCCAGTGCTTCGAGTAAATCCCTTGAATTACTCGAGTCACGCGCGAGAACTTTCCTCTATTTTTTTTCTTTCCAGGCGACAACACACTCAGACACCAGAGTTTACGTGCACGTGCACATCGCCTCTGGCGATCTTCCGTCATCAGCACATTGTCGAACACGTCAACAATCACCATCGTGCGAATCTCCGACCATCAGAACATCCCCTTCGACTCGAAATTAAAATCGAGCAGCCTGTCTCAATCTGGAACAAAGTCGAACCACTGAAGATCATCTCGTTTCGCCCCCCTCCGGCCATCAGACGCCACGCGACCATACCCAGAGCTGCACCACAGTTTTCTCTCTCGTTTCCCCCAGTAGCGATTCACTCCGGCCAACTCACGTTGCTACACGATGTCGAAGAACACATCGATCAAACTGGGTTCTTAAACCCTAGAATCATGTCGTAACCCCTCCCTACTCGTTTATAATTGCTACTGTTATTTTTCTTGTGATCTACGATTCTCCAGCAAGCTTCAGTTAGAATCACGAGACAAATCATCAACTTGATAACTAGATTTTGACAAAAATGGGTTTTCTATTCAACTCGCAAATGCTCTCAGCATACTAAACTAAAAATTGTAAATTTCATTTTAAAAATCATGTTTTGGCTATCGCATTCGAATTATAATCCTGGAATTTAAAATATACACGTTTGAATTTTTGGCTTGAACAAGAAATCTCACTGTCAAATTTTGTTTCCAGATATATTCCCAATTATTTTGACTTAATCAAACTATTAAACTTTTGTTTATACTTAAACAAACAAATCTTCTTTTAAATCCTAAGTTCAAAAACAAATAGATCAGAGGATAGTGTTTGGTTGCAAATTTGGGTCTGGAATAAAATAAACAGGCATATCACCATAAACAGATATGCACACATCACATTCATCCATCTACAGATAGGCACTTGTAAATATACTCACATCAATATTTTTCCTAGAGAAGATCAAACAACCAAAATCGTGTTTAAGTTTAAAGAGAAAGGTGTTACTCACCTGGAAAAGAAAGAAATAGAAACCAAGAAGAACAGAGGAAGATTGAGGCTTGAAGGCTGCAGTTTTTATTTTCCTTTACAAACTTGCTTTGTTTTGTTGTTGAACAGCATTCCTTTCTGATAATACTCCTTATTGTTTAAGCTTTGAACTTCCTTCTTTTTTTAAAAAAAAAAAAAAAACTGGAGAATATTTTTGCTGTGATCTTCTAATTGAAATCATCTTGCTTGACTCTCTGGTTTTGATGAATTCATATTGTTTTGTTTGCCTCAGTTTCACTTTACTTTGAAGGAACGAAAATGAACAGGTGAGGATGATATATAAAAGTGAAGTTGATTATTTGTTTATACAAAGCAGGTACAAGATTTTCCTTATTTTTCTTTTTAAATCTTTGGCCAGAGATTTTTGATATGGAGGCTGAGGTAACTCGTTTGGGGCTGCATTTATGAGCTTGTACACATACACATCTTTGCATTTATTAGCTTTGTACCATGTATATATCTCACATACTTCAGTTGTACAAGCTTAAACTCTATTTCGACTGTGAGCATTGTTTTGGTAGCTGCATTAATTAACATGTACCAGCTTACATTTTCTTTTATTTGTTTCCATCTTATCTCGGCTGATAGATGTTATTTTACTTTGTCTTTGTATGTACTTTATTTTATTTTTTTCATTTTGTTTACAGCAAACCACTCTTGTACTTCTTTTGTTTGAGTTTGAACTTAGATGAATTTGTTTCATTTGCATACTTGTCTTCTTTTCCTATTCTTGCCTGCATAACATTTCTTTGCTATTTCTTTTCTTTCTAAAAATGGTGGCTGCACTTATTATGTTGTCTTGTTTCCTAAATCCTATCACTTTGCAATATAAATGAATTAAATGTTGTTATATTTTTAACAATTGTATTTACTTATTTGAATGTAAGTTGTTTCCCTTTTGTTTTGTTTTGATTACTTTTAAAATACAAGTGAACTTCGAATTTTTTATTAAATCTTTCTTTATTATTTTTATTTGTTTTATACTCACTTAATTAAATCATACTTAAATGTATTTTATTATAACATACATTTTAAAATTTTATTTTCTATTTAAGGTTTAATTATCAACATTCACCTAATATTTATTGTCTTATATCTATTTTATAAACTCAAACCATTTATTTTTAACTTTTAAATCCAAATAGAAATATATATTAAATTTGCTCGTATATACCTAAATATATATATATACATTCAATATATACACATATACTCACATATACACTATTTACAATATTTTAATCTCAAATGATTTATACAAAATATACTTGGATATCGGGGAAACTCGCTCTCAATTTATCAATTAAATTTACAAAATTTTATCTAAAATTTATTTATTTACCCCATTTAATTCAAAAATTCATTTAATTATAAATTTAAATAAATTTAAATTTCAGGGTCGTGACAACAATCAACCATAAATTTTCCATGGAATTATTCAAGGATGGATTGCAAAACAAAACGGAGATTCAAATTTAGAGGAACTCTAATTAAATATAATTCTGATTCAAAGATAAGCTCGAACGAAGATGAGATAAATTAAATTACCAAATAGAAGATGGGTAAGCCCATATAAATTGCGGGCGACCTTAACAGGGTCAACCGTGACTTCATGAATATAATCGATGTGAAAATCTAAGGCAAATCGACCTTCGATCGCCAGAGATAGAATCTAAATATAGCAGAAGATAGAAAACATCATAAACCGAGGATACATAAATCTCCGGTGAATCAATGCCAATTATAAGGAAGTTTCACCCTTTCACAAATCATTCAAAGATTGGCGGAATCGCCACCCTATTAAGGTCATTCAAAGTGGAGTTACGGAATGCTCCATAGATCAAAGGAATACAAATAGGGAAGATAGGAAGAGATTTTAGAACAAGTGGGAGCGTTCCAAAATTCAAAGGAATCCTAATCGACGAAATTACTAACAAGGTGGATACGAAAGGAATGAAGTTTAGAAAATTTTACTTTCAAAGCAAAAAAAATAAATATCAAAATAATTTTTGAAAATTCTTTAGAAATCATTTGAAAATCATTTTATACTTCGAAAATACATCCTCTCACAAAGAAATGATTCTGAGATTGATTTCACCCATTCTAGGGTATTTCTACCCTATCTCTAATGAGTTTTTGCTCTGCAGGCTAAGGTTTGCCTAAAACCTGGCTCTAATACCAACTGTAATGACCCACTATTTTGGACCATTCAAATTGACAATAATCCACACATGTCTGACTTGAATAATTCAAAATAACAGATGGTAAATAAATTTTTAGCAAATGAAATACAAATCACAGAATCACAGACACAGAACAAACAGAATACCTCGCAGCGGAATATAAAATACATAGTAGTTCATGAAGCTACTACGGCAGAGTCTCAAACCAAATACAAGATACAGTCTGAAAACAACATAATAGAAATCCCAAATACATAGAAGTTCACTAATACATGAGATAAACTAGAACAGCTGAAACAGAAAGTAGATATAAATGTAGATAAGCAGAAACTCCATCAAAGACCAGCTCCAGAAAGAAAATCCAAAGCTGTGAATACTCAGTGTAACGACCCGGAATTTTCGAACCCGAAAATTCCAGATAGTTAGAAGAAAAAGAAAGAGATAGAAGAAAGAAACAGAAAGAAGAAAGGAGAACAGAGAACACAACATCTCACATTCGCAGCGGATTAAATATAATAACAAATAATTATATCAGTTATCCAAAGAAAAACTGTAATTATTACTTTACATTTAATACATCAGAGTTACAATCATTTATACATGAACTGGACAGTTATACTGTGACGACCCGGAATTTTTGAGCATTTGAAATAGGAATATTTAATTAATTTTAAATATTCAAAGATTAATTATTAACTTTAATTTCAAATATCAAGATTTATTTGATAATTAATTGTGAAATTTAATTATCGAAATTAGATAAAAATATTAAATCCAGATTTTTAAGCCGGTTAAAAATAATTTGAAGGCTTATAAAATTCATATTAATAATACTGAAGATGATAAAAATGTCAGAATTGAATTTGGAAGTGTTTTGTTAAGTTTTGAAATTTATAACGTTTAAATTGAATTCAAAAATAGCCTTTCGAGGGACAGTCTCGGAATTCGACGAAACCAGTTCCATTGGATCCGTAATATTGTATTATTATCGGATTTCAAATTTCAGAGCGGTTGGAGTTGTTGAGTGAGCATACGATAGTTAAACGCAATAAAATTTCATATCGGAACAATATAAAATATATATTGTTGACCAATTTAAACCCATTCACATCAAAAACTTTTCACCGTGAATTCAGGGATAATGTTCACTTGTACAATAACGTCTATTCTTGTTCCCTCCTTCCTTCTTCTGGAAGCCAAAGTCGAGCCCTTCTAAATAAATTCGTACACCCTTATTTTCATTAATTCGAACGAATATCAGAACAAAGAAAAAAAATGGCATCCTCGTTGAAATTGTTGTTAGAGCGTTAAAACACAAATTGAAATAAAGATATGAAATAATTTAACAGAGCCGAGTTCCCCAATTTTCTTCAAGCCCAGTTCGTCTCAAAATCAATTTAGTTACCGAGTGAAATCGCGTCTTCGTCCTCTCTAATTTATTCAAATCGAAGCAGCCGGAAAAAAAATGGAGGAAGGGCGATTGAACTCGCGAGACCCAAGGAGGCATGCTCGTTCGAGGACGACTTGAGAGGGGACGAATTGGGAATCGCGGCTGAGTTGATTGCGGCGTCGCTCGAGATGGAGGGTGAACGTAGGGTTGCTGTGCGACATTGAGGGATTGATGTCAGATCGACGAGGAGTAGGTGGCAGCGGGTTGGTGATAGCTGCGGTCTTTCTCGAGTAAGGGTAATTTCTTAGCTTACTTCTGTAATTTAATTGGTTAATTCTATTATCAAAAAGTTTTAGTTATAAACTGTAAGAAAATATATATATAAAAGAAAAGTTTTTAAAGTAAAGAAAATTACTATTGATTGTTATCACTTAACAGAAATTATGCAGTAGGAAATAAAACAATTCATTGACTCTTATTACAAGATTTATATATAGGTATGTATACAGAAAATAATAGAGGATAGTTTATGTAAATAATATTTAGAAAGCAGAAATTTTAAATGACAATATAATTTATTTTTATGAGTATACAGATATAGAGTAGTTTTAAAGTAAAAATATATAACATATAATAATAATTTGATACATTTTCAATGTTATTAGTTTTCTCTAAAATAATTACGAGGATTAATCTGTTTAGTAATCTATTTAATTGATTAAGTTATTAAAACAAATTGTATTGTATTAAAAGGAATTTAGTTTTAAATTAAATAATTAATAAATTCAATTTATTGAATGGAAATAAATTGTTCGGTTTTATTTCAAATGTTAATAGACCGTACAATGTTTATTCAAGGTCTGGCATCGTGAAGAGGATTATTGATTTGGGTTGAATTCAAAGTAAAAAGGGGGCAAAAGGTGAGTTAATCTCACTCAGTTGAATTTAAATTTAAATGGATAAATTTAAATCATTGATTGGATGATTGCATTGATTGATGTGCTATATATACAGTAGTATATAGCAATATATACATATTGGCATATGTATATATTGGAATTGTTGATATTCCCGCATTATATAGCGGATGAGACCCTATGCGCCGCATAATAGCGGATGATATTTATTTAAATCCCATATACCGCGATATTCCACCTCGAAGTGGAATTGGTATTGTGCTAAAGTCTGTGGATGCAGGGAAACAGGTTGGAGGGATCCAACTGGATTCCTCAAAAATTTATTTTATTATTCTGTGATCTGAATATTGATATCCTGTGATGATTTGATATTGGATGTTGTGGTTGATTGAATTCCCAGTATAATAAATTTTGAAAATCTATGGGATTGAATTTTTGAAGAAAATAAAGAATAAAAATTTAAGTAAATTGGAATAAATTTAAAGGTGAATTGGAAATAAGATAAAATGAAGTGAAGTGGAATTTTAGTAAATATGGGAAAAAGAAATTTAAAGTTTACTGAGGAGTAATAAAATTTAAAACTCAAGTGATATTGTTTTTAAAGAAATAGAAAAATTTCTTTTAAATTTAATGATTTATTATAATTTAAATTAAAAGCGTAAATAAGGAATGTTGGGAATTAAAAATAGGTATTTTCAGTAAAAGGGGGTTTTAAATTCACAAATGAGAAATAAAATTTAAAAGGGTGTTGTATTTGAAATAAATAAAGTAAACAAGGAATTTTATTCCAAAGTAAAGCAAATTTGAAATCAATTGTAGAATTGATGTAAATGTTGAAATTTAAAGAGAAATGAGATTTTGGAAATTTATAAACTGAGTTTATAAAGTGAAATAAATGTCGGTGGACATTTTAAATATAAATTCAGGATGGGAATTTATAAAGGAAGGAGAATTGGTTTAAGAATAAATAATGATTTATTTTTTAAAGAAGTGGAAGAGAAGTATTTTCTGGATAGCCAAGTACATTTGGTTTTAAAAGCAATTTTAAATATTTGCTAAAGATTTATTGTTATTTTACAAATCAGGTTTAGAAAATCTATTATTTCAAATGTAAATTTTCAAAAGTAAGTATTTTTCAAAACTATTATTGTAATAGATATAAAAGAGATTTGATAATACGTTTTAAAAGGAAATTTGTTTATATTTTTAAAAGTGGCTTTATTTTAAATGTTTTTAAATATATATTTGGACTTAAGTTTTAAAGTAGTTTTCAAAGGTGTTTTATAAAGTATATTTATAATAAAGTGTTTTAAAATTATTTTAAAATCTAAAATGGTTTGTACTTGGTGTTCCAGTGAAAATAAATATTTGGAAAATTATTCCTTGAAGGGAATATAGTTTGAAATTGTTTCCAATGGGGATTGGAAAGGGAAATAATATGTGGTGAAGATATTTTGGGAAAAATAGATAATTTGGAGAAATTATTGATTGTTGATGGTTGTTATGGATGTTAATTGATAGTTAAATAACCGACTATCAATATTGGCCAAATGCGCTGATCGTTTCGAAGAGACCGGGATCGAGTTTGCTTCATTACAGCATGATAGGGGGTTCTCGCTTCGCGGTTTGGTGGCGAACGGGAGACTCTTACCCCTACATGTCCCTTTTGGGTAGGAAGGCCCTGGGTTGGTTGCGAGTCGAGAGGCTGGCCGTAAAAGCAAATTCGAGGTATCACTGTATGCCACGGTGGGTCTGGGATGGTTGCAAAGCCTACCGGTCGCCACTGCCTCGGGTCGTTACAGTGGTATCAGAGCAAAGGTTGGCGATAACCTTGGCTCTGGTGGGAATTTTGAGTGTAATAATATATATGAGTGCGTATTTGTTGGTAAATATAAAATGGTTTTATATTGTGTTGATTGATTTATTGAGTGGTATATAAACCTTCGTCGGCATAGCCTCGAAACTGGATCGAAGGGGTTTCTAAACACTCGAATAGAACAATTCGACACAATATTGTTTTAAAATGGGTAGATGAAATAATTTTACCCAAATTATTTTTTTGTATATAAAGAATATAAATTTTTGTAAAGTATTATAGTATTTGGATGTTTGGATGAAAATATTCTAACAAATAAATAAAATTGAAGAAAAATATATGATAAGATTATAAAATTAGAAAGATTTGCATAATCAATGGAAATTTGTATAAGTATAAATTGTACAAAATTACAAATGAATTATAGTTAAAATTTGATTTAATCAAATTTTAAAATTTAAAACCCGGAGATTTTGGAAGTGTTTTCAAAGTGTTTTGAAGATAAATAATAGCATTATTATTTTGAAAAGGATTTCGGAAAGGAAATTGTTTCAAATAAATTTTTGTAAGGGATATAGCAATAAATTCACTTCAGTTGCTGGAAAATAATTCGGAGGATGACGGCCGCATCTTCAGAATTTATTTTCGAACTTCTGAGTGACGGATTGCTGCCAAATTGATTTACTCAGAAAAATTTTCTTTGTTTTTGAAATTTTCAAAGGAAATTTGTTGGAAATAAAAACCAGGATTGGTTTAAATTTTTGAGAAGTGTGATTTGGAGATGTTGGAGTTTCCAAAATGATTTGGAACTAAAAGCCGGGTGTTTAAAAAGGGAAATCCTGATGAAATAAGTTGTAAGCTTATAACTTGAAATGATTTTCAAATCAGGAAGGGAATATAAGCTTTGAATATTAGCATTAACCTGTAAAGTGAAAAGTTAAAAAAATGAACTTAACTTGGATTGGGAAATAAAAATTTGACTGGATTGAAATTAATTGAATAGGCTGAGAATAATATCCAGTTGTATTTGAATAAAATTGAATTAAATAAATCTGAGTTAAGTTGAATTGGAAGAAAATAAAAATCCAGTTGAGTTATTAAATGGAATTGGATTCTTACCTGAATGAATTGGATAAGAAATTAGATTGGAATAAATAAATTAGAATACTTGTGAAAGAATTAAAAATCCATGGAAATGTGTAAAATCATAAGTTGTGACATATAAAACTGAAAGTGGGATGGAAACCCCAAAATAAATATTTTGGATGAAGTGGAAAATAAACGAAAAATTCAAACTTGAATTATAAAATAAATTTAACTTAAGGAAATTAAATGAAGTGATATTTGGAATTAAAAACCAAGTACTGAAATATAAATAGATGATGAATTGGTAAATGAAATATGGAGATGAACCTGAATCGGTTAAATGCAAGTCAGATATAAATTTGATGTGACAAGTATTTTGCTTGTAAATGAATTATGAAACGAATATTTGATGTAAATATTATGGAATGTTCCAAGATTAATAAATGAATTTAAATAAATTGAATATGATTATGGAATGTAAAATAAATTGAATAAATCAATTAAAATGAAATCGAATAAAATTCTATGAATTAATGGAAGTAAATATAATTGGTTTTTGAATCAATTGTAATAAATATAAGTTCGTTTGGATTCAAATAAATTGGATATAAGGAATTGAATTGTGAACCAATGGAATTGAACGAAATGACATTAAAATTGGTTGGAAGCGAGTGAAAACAATTAAATTGGTGGTTGAAACTTTATAAATTACTTTTAAGTGTTATTTGGCAAGTATGACTTGTAAAACCCATGATTTAGCTATTGAAATGCTATAAATTTTGTATATTGTCACTTAACTGTTTAAATTGAGTTAGTACAGGTTCAGGGAAGCCGCTTGGCTGATTTTGACTGCGTTAATTGCGTAAATAAATAGCCGCTTGCTTAAAAATGCTAAAATAAAGGTACGCCTACGCAAAAATTCAAATAGGATTTATGAACTGTTTATATTGTTATATATTGTGATTTCCGGCCTGAGGCCGATGTATATATATATTTGTGCATCCTGCGATCTCGCAGAAGTCCCTCCGTACAAGGGAGATTCTGCCAAAATTTTCCGGAAATTTTGGGAGTTAGAATTTTTTTTGAAATTTTGGAAATGTTCATTAACAATAAATGATTTAAATTTGCTAAGCAAATGGAATGGAAACTGAATAATTGGAATCTATTTTAATTATGAATGTAAAGTAAGTGCAATCGAAGGAACTTAAGAAAGTAAAGTTGCAAATAAACCTTTAATTGAAATTTAAATTAATTAGTAGGTGCAACTAATTAAATATTCGAATGGAAGCCAAATTGAAAACAAATAGAATTGTATAGACAAAGGTGATTAAAAATGAATATAAACTTCAGTAGTGAAGTGAAATGAATATAAGAAGTATATAAAGTACTTATATTGAACTTAAGAAGTGAATGGTGAGATTCTTAAGAAATTTGGTATTGAGGAAAATTATTCTAGGTGAATAATTGAACGACGATTAAAATTTGAAGTTGATATTGAGGGAATTATTCTAAGGGGATAATTGCATAAAGGGTTAGATTGGAAGTTGTGAAATGGGATAATTGTGGAAAGTGGATAAAAATCAAAGTGAATGCGAAATAAAAGAGAATTGATATAATTGGTAATCAATTGGAATTTATACGTAAGATGTACGTATATTATTTTATTCGCATAGCTATTTGGTCCAGGTGTCGAACACAGAATTTCAAGATAGATATATCGATCCGAGTTGGAATTTTTCACTCGATTTTCGACGGCGAGCCTGGATATGGATTGTTGATTGATTATGAAATTCTCTATCATAGTTGGTGGCTATGCAAGGAGAATGACGGTTTCTGATCAAGAAACCAGATTTGAGTCCGCACTAGGAAGTCGGGTGGACGATACTAGTTCGGAAGTGAAATTGTGTGATCGATTGAGCGATCGAATGTGATATTGCGTACGGGTGATATATATACATCGTACGGGCTTAAGTAAAACAATATTGAAAATTTGTAAAGAAGTCGATAAAATGACTTTGGAATTGTGATTGAATATTATTGCTTAGTAGGATATACAGGTGTATAAAAGCAATGGATAGATTGAGATTTTGATTTTAGAAGATAAAATTTAATGGCCCGACAAAAGGTATGTATTTGAATTTCTATATGAAATTTGATTGGGTTTTTGATCCAGCCACTTGGCTTTTTGTTTTCCTTTTGAGATTGGGAGGCCGTAGAGCCATTTTGTAGTAGTACCGAGCTAGCCGCGCAAAGGAGACGCTGGCGAAATTTTTCGGAAATTTAGGGAGTTAGAAAAATTTTGAGAAATTTTGATAAGTTAAAATTTGAATTCAAATTTAAATTTGAATAGATAAGTAGGTGATATGAGTTGAACTTATGAATAAGTTGGGAAGTTAAAAGATGATTAGTGTATCATTGACAAAAGATTGTTTGGGTATTGTTAAAACTGTTGGAATTTGGGAAATAGTTAACGGAGATTGAATCATTCTTCCTAACTAGTAATTTCGGGGACGAAATTCTTTTAAGGGGGGAGGAATGTGACGACCCGGAATTTTTGAGCATTTGAAATAGGAATATTTAATTAATTTTAAATATTCAAAGATTAATTATTAACTTTAATTTCAAATATCAAGATTTATTTGATAATTAATTGTGAAATTTAATTATCGAAATTAGATAAAAATATTAAATCCAGATTTTTAAGCCGGTTAAAAATAATTTGAAGGCTTATAAAATTCATATTAATAATACTGAAGATGATAAAAATGTCAGAATTGAATTTGGAAGTGTTTTGTTAAGTTTTGAAATTTATAACGTTTAAATTGAATTCAAAAATAGCCTTTCGAGGGACAGTCTCGGAATTCGACGAAACCAGTTCCATTGGATCCGTAATATTGTATTATTATCGGATTTCAAATTTCAGAGCGGTTGGAGTTGTTGAGTGAGCATACGATAGTTAAACGCAATAAAATTTCATATCGGAACAATATAAAATATATATTGTTGACCAATTTAAACCCATTCACATCAAAAACTTTTCACCGTGAATTCAGGGATAATGTTCACTTGTACAATAACGTCTATTCTTGTTCCCTCCTTCCTTCTTCTGGAAGCCAAAGTCGAGCCCTTCTAAATAAATTCGTACACCCTTATTTTCATTAATTCGAACGAATATCAGAACAAAGAAAAAAAATGGCATCCTCGTTGAAATTGTTGTTAGAGCGTTAAAACACAAATTGAAATAAAGATATGAATTAATTTAACAGAGCCGAGTTCCCCAATTTTCTTCAAGCCCAGTTCGTCTCAAAATCAATTTAGTTACCGAGTGAAATCGCGTCTTCGTCCTCTCTAATTTATTCAAATCGAAGCAGCCGGAAAAAAAATGGAGGAAGGGCGATTGAACTCGCGAGACCCAAGGAGGCATGCTCGTTCGAGGACGACTTGAGAGGGGACGAATTAGGGATCGCGGCTGAGTTGATTGCGGCGTCGCTCGAGATGGAGGGTGAACGTAGGGTTGCTGTGCGACATTGAGGGATTGATGTCAGATCGACGAGGAGTAGGTGGCAGCGGGTTGGTGATAGCTGCGGTCTTTCTCGAGTAAGGGTAATTTCTTAGCTTACTTCTGTAATTTAATTGGTTAATTCTATTATCAAAAATTTTTAGTTATAAACTGTAAGAAAATATATATATAAAAGAAAAGTTTTTAAAGTAAAGAAAATTACTATTGATTGTTATCACTTAACAGAAATTATGCAGTAGGAAATAAAACAATTCATTGACTCTTATTACAAGATTTATATATAGGTATGTATACAGAAAATAATAGAGGATAGTTTATGTAAATAATATTTAGAAAGCAGAAATTTTAAATGACAATATAATTTATTTTTATGAGTATACAGATATAGAGTAGTTTTAAAGTAAAAATATATAACATATAATAATAATTTGATACATTTTCAATGTTATTAGTTTTCTCTAAAATAATTACGAGGATTAATCTGTTTAGTAATCTATTTAATTGATTAAGTTATTAAAACAAATTGTATTGTATTAAAAGGAATTTAGTTTTAAATTAAATAATTAATAAATTCAATTTATTGAATGGAAATAAATTGTTCGGTTTTATTTCAAATGTTAATAGACCGTACAATGTTTATTCAAGGTCTGGCATCGTGAAGAGGATTATTGATTTGGGTTGAATTCAAAGTAAAAAGGGGGCAAAAGGTGAGTTAATCTCACTCAGTTGAATTTAAATTTAAATGGATAAATTTAAATCATTGATTGGATGATTGCATTGATTGATGTGCTATATATACAGTAGTATATAGCAATATATACATATTGGCATATGTATATATTGGAATTGTTGATATTCCCGCATTATATAGCGGATGAGACCCTATGCGCCGCATAATAGCGGATGATATTTATTTAAATCCCATATACCGTGATATTCCACCTCGAAGTGGAATTGGTATTGTGCTAAAGTCTATGGATGCAGGGAAACAGGTTGGAGGGATCCAACTGGATTCCTCAAAAATTTATTTTATTATTCTGTGATCTGAATATTGATATCCTGTGATGATTTGATATTGGATGTTGTGGTTGATTGAATTCCCAGTATAATAAATTTTGAAAATCTATGGGATTGAATTTTTGAAGAAAATAAAGAATAAAAATTTAAGTAAATTGGAATAAATTTAAAGGTGAATTGGAAATAAGATAAAATGAAGTGAAGTGGAATTTTAGTAAATATGGGAAAAAGAAATTTAAAGTTTACTGAGGAGTAATAAAATTTAAAACTCAAGTGATATTGTTTTTAAAGAAATAGAAAAATTTCTTTTAAATTTAATGATTTATTATAATTTAAATTAAAAGCGTAAATAAGGAATGTTGGGAATTAAAAATAGGTATTTTCAGTAAAAGGGGGTTTTAAATTCACAAATGAGAAATAAAATTTAAAAGGGTGTTGTATTTGAAATAAATAAAGTAAACAAGGAATTTTATTCCAAAGTAAAGCAAATTTGAAATCAATTGTAGAATTGATGTAAATGTTGAAATTTAAAGAGAAATGAGATTTTGGAAATTTATAAACTGAGTTTATAAAGTGAAATAAATGTCGGTGGACATTTTAAATATAAATTCAGGATGGGAATTTATAAAGGAAGGAGAATTGGTTTAAGAATAAATAATGATTTATTTTTTTTAAAGAAGTGGAAGAGAAGTATTTTCTGGATAGCCAAGTACATTTGGTTTTAAAAGCAATTTTAAATATTTGCTAAAGATTTATTGTTATTTTACAAATCAGGTTTAGAAAATCTATTATTTCAAATGTAAATTTTCAAAAGTAAGTATTTTTCAAAACTATTATTGTAATAGATATAAAAGTGATTTGATAATACGTTTTAAAAGGAAATTTGTTTATATTTTTAAAAGTGGCTTTATTTTAAATGTTTTTAAATATATATTTTGACTTAAGTTTTAAAGTAGTTTTCAAAGGTGTTTTATAAAGTATATTTATAATAAAGTGTTTTAAAATTATTTTAAAATCTAAAATGGTTTGTACTTGGTGTTCCAGTGAAAATAAATATTTGGAAAATTATTCCTTGAAGGGAATATAGTTTGAAATTGTTTCCAATGGGGATTGGAAAGGGAAATAATATGTGGTGAAGATATTTTGGGAAAAATAGATAATTTGGAGAAATTATTGATTGTTGATGGTTGTTATGGATGTTAATTGATAGTTAAATAACCGACTATCAATATTGGCCAAATGCGCTGATCGTTTCGAAGAGACCGGGATCGAGTTTCCGTATACCGGGATTCTAGGTCTGGAGACTCGAATACCACTTCGATCCGGTTTGTACGTTTCGTGTAACGATTTCGGAGTCGAAGATGGAGCAGTGAAGTGCAAGGGCTAGTCGCTACTAATCCTGAGGATATTTCCAAAATGGATGTAGTAGGAATAGTGCCTTCGGTTCCGTTCGAACCCGGGACGGACTTGTATGGACGAATGCTTTCGTGACATCGTCAGGTGGGCGATGGGCATTCTAAGGGATATGTGCTATAAAGGTATCGTTTAGCCTCGAGCCTCATCAACCGGGAATGACTGAAAATCAGGGGTTATGCAGCAAGGCTTCGTGGGTAGCCCCCACTTGAGAGTAAGGTCATCCCTGTCTAGATGTCCCTTTTATTTCGGCTTAGTGTTGCGGTTGCTGATCCCAACCGTGGGGTGATTTTATTTGGAATTATCCAGTAAGGGATGATTCCGGTCTTGTGTTGCAGGGGAGCGGGCGTACTCCTCGGTACTGTGATCTAGGCCACGTACTGTGACAGGTGGTACCCCAGTGCCTAGTCATTCGTTGGAAATCCATTCTCCCTACGTGCCTTGTACGAGTTTTGTTTGTATTACCCACGTTGTGGCTAGTATGCTGGAATTTAATCATGTAACAATTTCAGCTATTTTATTAAGTATTTGTAAATAGACACTATTATAATATCAGAGGATTTTATAAAAAGTGTTTTAGCTATCGTAAGGTAAAAACCCGACATGTTTATTTGTGGCGTGGTCTTACGAGATGCTTTTGTTTTCAAAAGGATTTTTGAAACTTTAATAATCAATTGAGTGTGATTTTCTCACGCTGGTTTTCCAGACTGACTCGGGTATTGTTTTATATGATGCTCGGGTCAGACCGAGATAAACAGGTTCAGATTGTAGCTGTGGAGCTCAGGAGACGAGCTAGATGGCGATATGTACTTCCGTATTTGTTTGTTGTTCCGCTGTGTATTTGGATGTATATCATTGATGTGATGAACTCTGATGATGTATTCTGTAAATATATTGTATAAACAGATATATTTTTCTGTTTGAGTAAAGATCTGTTTTGTATATATTATATTTTATTCCGCTGCGATGTGAGATTCTGTTGTTGATTTTCTGTTTCTTCTTCTTCTACCTCTTTTTCTTTAACACAAATGGTTCGATTTTCCGGGACTGGAAAGTCGGGTCGTTACATATACAACTTGTTCCAGACTACAATCTATACAGACTACACAGTCTCAAATATACAGCGGAATACTCCATACGTTCCTGCCATCCAGCTCGCCACCTGAGCTCTAGAACGTCCTAACCTGAAAATCTGTAATACTCGGTCTGACCCGAGCATTACATCAAAGTAACACCCGGGTCAGGCTGGAAACCAGCGTGAGTAAACTTATCATAGATCTTATATAAAATCAGGGTAACTCGTATCTTCTACGAGTTCTTACTTATTAAATTCAAACAATTTATTCACAAAATAATATCTAAGTATCGTTACTTAGTTCCAATGATCCAGATTACTCAATTTATTTCATCCCAGCCTATTTGATTTACAAATCAAATCTATAAAGAATTATAGATTACTAATCGAAGTGGTTTCGGGTATTTACTGATACCTGACCCCGGTCTCTTCGAATCAAATGTTATCCTTTAAGCCAAATTGTTTTAAGTTTAAACAATTCAATTTATATTCAGGATATCATATTCACATAGCAATTCTATCACAGATAGATGATTTACATTATCACAATTTATCTAAAGCATCTCAATCACAGGGCATCTCAATCACATAGATATATCAAATAATCTAAGGAATCCAATTTAATCATCCATAAACAAGATTGATCATCCACACCATTCCTAATTAATTTAATTAACCACTATTGAATTAAACTAATTACTTTAATTACTCTTAAACCTGCTTACTTAACATTAATTAATTATAAACAAATTAATTAATCAATCTCTAATTATCCACCTTAATTAATCACCTTTGATTAATCATCCTTAAATTACATTAAGTAATTAGCCTTTAATTAATTACATAAATTAATTATCCTTTAACTATTCTTGTAACAACCCGCATATCTATCGATTTTATATTTAAATATTTTATCGTTAGTCGGATGTTAGTCCGAAAAGCTACTTTTTGCATACGGTCAAATTAGGACTCGAGACCACCCCCATTGAGTTCAAAATGACGTTTGCGATCTTTTTGAGTGTAAACTTCGATATGTTTGGAGATAGTGAAATTTTCGTCACTTTTCCCGCTTGAGACTTTGGTTTGGACTGCACCTTCTTAACTCAGCCCACCCCCTCTTCTCTTCATCACTTCAAGCTTCTTCAAAAATGGTGGAGGGAAAGAGAAATTAAAACTCCCAAACACAAATTCCATTGCAAATCCGAGATTCAACATCAAATTCACGTGTAGACCATTGATTCAAGCTTGTTGGTGTTCTTGCTTTGCTCTCAAATCTCCATCTTCATCAAATTCCGTGAAAAGGTGAGATTTTTGATCTCACATCTTGCCTATATCTATCTTGGACTGTTGGGAATGATCCCCTATTGTATTTGCATCAACATTTGCATTTGGTTTGGATTGGATTGGCGAAAAACTTCAATTTTCAGCGTTTTGGTGATTTTCCTGGCCTTAAGTCATTTCTGGCCTTCGCTGAGTCGTCCACGAGTTAAGCCTAAGTCGTGAGTCGTTCACGAGTTAAGGGCTTAGGTCGCGCGCGTGTATTTCTGTTCGTCTGGCCTGAGTCGTTCACGAGTTAAAGGCCTGAGTCGTTCTCGAGTTAAAGTGTTAAGTCGTTCCAGGCGTTGAGTCGTTCTGGGTGTGCTAAGTTGTTCTCGAGTTAAAGGCTGAGTCGTTCGCGAGTTACTGGCTTGAGTCGTTCAGGAGCTAAAGGCTTGAGTCGTTCAGGAGCTAAAGGCATAA
This sequence comes from Allium fistulosum, assembly GCA_030737815.1. Classification (NCBI taxonomy): domain Eukaryota; kingdom Viridiplantae; phylum Streptophyta; class Magnoliopsida; order Asparagales; family Amaryllidaceae; genus Allium; species Allium fistulosum. Next base: position 1,000,692,172 of record CM060902.1, on the reverse strand, counting down.
GTCGTTCAGGAGTTAAAGGCCTTAAGTCGTAGGTCGTTTTGCAGTTAGCTCGCTCGCCCTGGCTTAAGTCGTTAAGTCATTAAAGGCTTAAGTCGTTAAGTCGTTCAAGACTTAGGTCGTATGACCTTATCCCTTAAGTCGTGAGTCGCAGCCTCCCTTAAGTCGTAAGTCTCTTGCCTCCCTTAAGTCCTAGGTCGTATGACTCTTAAGTCCTAGGTCGTTGGCTTTAAATCCTTAAGTCGTAGGTCGTCTCAGACCTAACATTCCCGCTGCTTCTCTTAGGTCGCTTGACCCTAAGTCGTAGGTCGCTTGACTTCGTTAAGTCGTAGGTTGCTCGACTTTGTTAAGTCGTAGGTCGCCACCGACCTTACCCTTAGGTCGAATGACCTGTTATCTGCTAGGTCGTGTGGCATTCCTCCCTTAAGTCGTAAGTCGTTCGCGAGTTTGTACTTGGTCATTTTACCTGTTCTTCAGCTAGGTTGCACGGCAGTCTTCCCTTAGGTCGTATGACCTACTTCTCCTTAGGTCGAACCCCGTATTACTCTGCGAAGGCAAAATCTTATCTGACAAAGCATTTATCAGAATTTCTACTTTGATGGTTTTGGGATTGACTCCTTTGGACTTTACTCACGTCTTCGAACGTGAATTGATTTGTTCTACCATCGTTTTATGACTTGTCACTTTAAAGATATATGAAGGTTTCAATACTAATAGTAAATATCAAAACTCTTTCATCAAAGCGATTTCAACACTATTTTAAGTATCAAAAGTTCGTTTTCTCAAACCGATTTTCAATCTACTAGTATATACAAGCCTTTACTTCACTCGAATGAGAAATCGACTTAAACGACTTAGTAAAACGAGTGGTATGAAACGCTTGCGTTCACTTCGTCGGTTAGCTCTTGGACTTGTTCGATTGAACCCTTTTTGTGACAATTTCCTAGTGAAGATTTACAGCTTGTTCGTAAATATTTAAGTTAAGCAAGTGGTTATGGGACATGAAGCTAAACTCATATATTTACTGGCTTGGTGTGATTGACACTTCCTTATGATCATGACGATCATTTTTGTGATTTAGACTAGCGATTGAGCGATGTCTCTTTGTCTACGTGGGAGACTATACCCCGATTATGTGATGTTTCGCCATCACATTTCCTATGGTCTTCGGGCCATTCATGTGTAAAAATTTAATGGATAGCTTCCATGAGATAACTTCTCGTCATGTGTTTACGCGTAGGTGAGTTTTCATGCTCCCATTCATGTGTTAGGCCTCCCCCCCTTTATGTGTTTTCTGGATTTCTGATGATGATTTCTGGAATTTTGTGCTTCACCAATTTTCATGATTTTCATTGATATGATATCAGCTTTTGTGCATTGGTGAATTTATGTGTAATTGACTTGTTATGAATACAAGTTTAGGGTATGATACCCTATTTTATCTTTGAGAAGATTCTTGTGATATTGATAAATCTTTTGTTGATTATCATTTACGTACTTATAGTAGTATGTCGCTATGGTTATTACATGTTCATGTCATGCCTTTTACTGTATACCATATCATCTGATATTTATAGTTAGACTGATCCGTTTATTATTTTCTTATAAATAATACTCGGGTCAGACCGAGATGTTACAGGTGCTTCTGCTTGACTTCTCTTCAGGATTATTCTGACTTTTGGCTAACTACTTAGATTAGTAGTTTTTGGATGTACACCTTTGAGATATAGACTCTATGTTGTGTACTTATTCTTTTGTATAGCACGTGATGCTATTCTTTTGTATTATCGTGGATCTTTCTGACCACTACTCTGATGTACACTTTCATGTGTTATATATTTATTCATATCTTCTTCCGCCTTTGTGATATGGATGTCTGTGACTGATTTATGTTATGATTACTTCTATGATTGTTTCCGAAGATTATATATAGCCACCGTGTGATAGCTTTGTGTTTGTATCGGTATGTCGGATTTCCTCCTTAAAAGATATGCATTCTATTCTATCTGACGTATCGGTGCTCGCACAAAGAAGTTACATGGATGGTCGCTCCTCCACAGCCTTATTCTCCGTGCTAATTGACAGCACTACATCGTAGTGTTCTTGGTTAGCGTGGGTATAGAGGTGGGGCGTCACAATTCTCATTAATTAATCTTCATTAATTAATTATACTATAATTAATTACATTAATTAATGATACTTAATTTATGATACTTAATTAATTACATAAATTAATTAACCCTTTAATTTCATAAATTAAATAAATCCTTACCTTAAGTAATTTCCCTTAATATATTAATTAATCCTTAAATTAATTACACCAAGAAATTAGTCCTTAATTATTTCCATTAAGTAATTAACCTCTAATTACTTTCATTAATTATCCTCAAATTTACTTTCATTAATTAATTATTCTTTTAATTAATTACATTAGTTAATTTATCATTAATTAATAATTCTTTAACCATTAATTAATTAGCATTTAATTATTAAGTAATTAATCTTTAATTAATTAACTCCTTATTAATTAAGTAATTATCCCTTAAATTAATTAAATCATTAAATTTCATTTTAAAAAACCACTTAGAGATTTAATTTATAATTAACCTAATATAAAATTATTTTCAAAACCAAATCAAATTACTTTCAAATCACATTCGAATTTTAAGAAAAAAACTTGTTTCGAAAACTTGTTAAAAACTTTGCTTTGGAAACTTGGTTAATAATTCTTTTGAAACTTATTCATTTTTAATATACTTTAAACCTTAATTTAAAACTTGCTTTGCTTTAAAAGAAACCCGAGCAGCCTTCCACTTTTCCTGAGCTAACCCCGAGTATTTCCCTCATCATTCCGACTTCGAGTAAATCCACGTTTTCCCCGAGTCAAAACCCGAGAACACTTCCTTCCCCAAACTCCACAACAACACTCATACCCAACGTGTACGTGTGCACGTGCACACGAGGCCTGGCCACTTCTGGCCATTGTTCTGATCACCAGCAAGTCGAAGATGCTCTACACCATCACCACGAACACCCAGGTCACTAAATCTCACCGTCGTTCAAAAACGAGCAAATCAATGCATACAGGAACCCAACTCAATCAACCATAAACGCTTTGCTTCGACGATCTCGACTACCAGAGAGCTCGCTCATCCACCTAGAGTTGCTCCACGATACGACGCGTTGATCTAGCCTCCTCCGATCGGTTCCGATCCAACCCGTATGAAGCACGAACTCGAGGAACAACGACAACCAACTACTCTCAAAAACCCTAAATTGCCATCGTTCATCATCCACGACGAACTAAAAAAATCAACGAACAATTTTCCCATACTTCCCGACCTTCGAGCTACCTCCGGCAACAGTCACGACTCTCTCCTAAGCTTCGATCACCAGAAATTTCCCATAAACACTTTCCTAGTCATTACCGAAATGCCACTTCAAACCCAAATTAAAATTCATGATTTTTGTTTTAAAAATCGAGATTTCCGATGGTGATTTAGGTTACATAGGTAATTCAGATAATTATAAAGTTTGAATTTAACATATTTTAAAGAGTTTCTACTGTCTCTTTCACTTCCAGAAGATATTCAAACTTATTTTACTAAAATATATTCTTGAAATCAAGATCTTGTTAAGCTTAAAGCTTTTTGTTTAAAACAACATCAGAAACAAGAATCAGAGGAAGAGAGATTGAGTTTATACTTTGTTTAACCTGTTAACTAAAAAAAAACAGAGAGATATATATCCAGATTTACTCACATATTTATTATATACCTGCTGTCATATTTACACTATCATGCAAGCCTACTTCATATCATAACATTCAATGATTTACACATGCATCAAGTTACCATTAACTTAGCCTAAACAAAAGTGTTTACTCACCTGTCATTGTAAAACAGAGAACAGAGAAGAAGATTCTTATTTCCAGACTTGTTTTCATATTGAACTTCTTTTGCTTTTGTTGAATTTTAATCTGGAATTGATCTTTGAGTTGTTGCTTGTTGATTTCTTTGATTACTTGCTGTTGATCTCTGGTTGCATTAAAGGATTTTGCATTGATGTTGAATCTAGCTTTATTTTCTTGTCACAGATTTTGGTTTCCATTTTTGTTTTCTTTGATCTTGAATTTTATTTTTAGTTGAAATGAAGAAAAGATAGATTTAGAGCTGAAAGGTAAAAACAGCTCTTTCTTCTTTCATAATTTTTAAATTTTTAAATTTAATTATCAAAGAGAAATATTGCCATTTGTCCTCTTATGTGTTAATTTGCTTACACATATGCATTTATTTTTACAAATGTCTTTAAACCACTTTAATATACTTACAAGTGTTAACTTGTCTTTTTATTAATTTATTTAAGCCTTAATATATATACACATGTAATTAAGTAATTTATATTTAATTTTAAAATGTTAGTAAAAGCCTTTACTAAATTTATTTATTGTTATGTAAATGTATATATGAATTTATTTTTAAAGAAAATGTAATAAAACAAATTATATATATATATAAATAAAAGCTTATACATATATTTTAAATCTAAATATTTTTAAAATGTCTATCTTTTGAATTACTTAATAAATCCAAATTCATATTCAAGTTAAATTTGAAAAATCTAATTTAAAATTAAGTCAACAATTCATATATATTTTAAACAAACCCAAATTCAATTTGTAATAATAATTCTATTTAATATATATATATACACACACACACAACACATTATTATTATTGGTTTGAAATTAACAATTTGGCCAAATTTTAAATAATTTATACTGGAGATTATCACATCTAAATTTGTTCAATTTATAAATCAGTATTTCTACAAATTAAATCCAGTTATTTTATCAATTACAGATATTCAAAAATCCGGGTTATCACACTCAGGCTAACCCGAGCATAAAGTAAAACACAAAACACTCGAGTTAGGACAATATATACTTATATAATGTAAACCAACTCAAGTGAACTGTAACAATAATGCACAATAACTTAAAGGATGCTTGGGATCGCCCATTCTTTAAGAATCAGTTAAACTATAAATTATATACATCCGTGGTTAAAATTACAAAATGGTATTTTATACTTCGAAATCAGATATCATTTCCAAAATTCAATATCATTTAAAAACCCCATTTCAAAATATCAAATATCGTATCTTCCAAACCACATTCATTTATTTAAAATACCATTTCAACACACATTTCAAAATTGTTTATATTTCAAAACAAATTACTTCATTCTAAATCAAAAAAATGAAGTTATTATATTTAATAATTTAAATTATTAAATTTCCAAAATTTAAATCTTTTTCTAAATTCATTTGTTCACTTAAATTTATCAAAACAGTGAAAATTCACTTTTCGCAGCATTTAGAAAATGCTACGGAAAGTTACATTCAAAACAGTTCAATTTAACAAAAGACAGCATTTAAAAATGTTGAAATAGGGTTACATTAGTTTTAAAGAAAACTTAGTTAAATTCAACAATTATAGCACTTACAGAAATGCTATAATAACCTTTAATCCAAATTAGCTTTTTAGTTCATTATTATCAACTACAGCATTTACAAATGTTGTATTATCATTTACATTTGAATTAATAGCATTTCAGGAATGTAGTTAATTAACTTCAAATATTCAATATAATTTAAAAAACAATTATATTTTTATTTAAATAATTTTTAACTTATAAAATCATATAGATTCACTTTTATAATCATCATTTAATTTTCCTTAAATTCATGATTTTATAAAGTTAAATTTCCATTCAAAAATCAATAATTAATAATAATTCACTTATTAAATTCCAACATTCAATTTTAAATTCATTAAATTAAATTTCAACTTAACACTTAAGATTAAAATTTCAAATATAACTTAATTTCATTTTTATTTACTCAACTTAAAATTCACCTTTAAGCCAAATTCACAAATTCCCAATTCTAGTTATATTTAAAAATTTCAACTTAAATATTCATTCATTTCAAATTTTAGCTTTATTCAAAAATCATTAATATATTATAAAAATCACTTTAAATTCATTTTAATTCAAATTATCATAAATTTATCATATTTATCATATTTAGTTTAAATTCCATTTATAATTAAATGAAATTTTCCAAAACAACTTACATTCAAATTTTCTAACCTTTCCATAATTTATTTCACTTATAAATTTTCAGAAAATCAATAATACTTTACAAAAATCATTTTTAATTAATTTTAAATAAAAAATATTATAATCTTTACATTTCTAAAATATTTTAAAACTTTTAGAAAAACATATTTTAACAACGGGTCTGTATTTCATTTCTAACCTAGGTAAAGTGATACGGGTAATATATCATTTCAACCCTTAATTTATAAAGAAAACCCGTGTTTGATCATTTCAAACCCGCAATCCCAAGTAAATGAAAATAATTGAAAATCATTCAGGCCTATCATTTCAGCACATAACGATTTTCTCCTATTCTAAAGTCCGTTCGGGTATGTATCATTTCAACCCATAGTGATTTTAATCTAAAGGGAACTTGCAGTGTGATAAACTGATAAAAATAATAGAACAACATAATATAACAGTAATATATAATATAACAGGTGTTTAGCATGGGTGAACATCATAAAATCATAACATAGCAAGTGTAACATGATAATGCATTTTACAGATTCAAAAGGGGTCAATTCACTAGTTATATATGTACATATTGTCTGGTGAGAATAACTCACTTGTATAAGTTGGAGATGACAACCAGTTAGAGATAAATAAATATATGTACATAATATGTCAAATCAATTTTAATCATATATCTATATATATTATAAATCAAATCATTTTTAGAAATTCAAATAAATTAAATCTTTCAAAACAAAGCTGTAGTAAGACTACAGAACAGTCTCTTCAGTTCAAAACTCGAAAATGAATGTCGATGATGCTGCAGTCATCACCGAAATTATTTTCCAGCGACAAAGAGAAGAGCACTAAATTTTTAAACTTTAAAATCCTTTAGAAACATATTTCTACTTAGAAATACTTTAAATAATATATCCTTTTACAACTTTAAACACAAGGTTTGAAATCCATCGGAAATTAAATTCTTAAATTTCTTGTTTTAAATTCATTTCAGTTCCCAAATAAATTTATAAACAACTATTTATAAATTCATTTATAGAACTATAAATGATAAGTTCCATAAATTTACTTATATCTCAAAATTTATTTCATTAACCAAATTTTAAAATAATATTATGTCAGTTTGTTCTATCAAAGTGTTTTAGAAATCCTATCGATAGCGTTGATCAGACGAATCAATCGGAAACCCAATTCAACATCAACAACTCAAACAACACAATATTTAAACATTTTAATTTTAAATATTAGTTTACAAATACACTATACAGGAATTGATTTTCAAAGAAGGATAGAGATTCAAATTTGGTTAACTCAAATCAAATGAAATTCTGATTTGAAAATAAGTTGGAACAAGGATGAGATGATTAAATAACAGAATAGGAAGATGGATAAGCTTATATAAATCATGGGGAACCTTAACCGGGTCAACCGTGACTTAAAGAATAAGATCGATGTGGATTTCTAGGGTAAATCTACATTCGACCTCAAGAGATAGAGTTTGGGATAGTAAGCGATACTAGCATCTAAACCGAGGATATAAAATCTTTGGTGAATCGATGCTATTGTAAAGGAGTTTCACCCCTTTACAAGAAAATTAGAATATTGGCGAGACCGCCAATTCACTACAAAGATCATTCGAAGTGGAGTTATGAGATACCCCAGAATCAAAAGAAGATGAATAGTGAGGAACAATAATGGATTTTGGAACCGTAGGGAACGTTCCAAAATTCAAAGGAAATCGAATCAAAAGGAAGAGATTCAAACTCGAACGAAAGTGATTCTGTAAATAAATTTACCATACATTCTAAGTTTTGCCTCAAAGCCAAAGCTCTGATACCAACTGTAACGACCCGATATTTTCAACCATTCGCATCCATTATAAGTGTATAGGTAGACACTCATGCCGGAGTTGAATTGCTCAAAATTCCATGTTGTAAATAAAATTTTGCAAATCTCAGAATATACAGTAAATAAATATAATCATAGATCACAGACACAGAGTAAAATAATGCAGCGGAAGTAAAAGAAATAGTAGTCCATGAAGCTACTATATAAATATATCAGAGTTACATAAGATATAACAGAAGAAATAGAATACAACAATAGTCTCAATATAATAACCAAGTACAAGCTGAGTAGAACAACGAAATTGAAATAGATAGGACATGACAAGCAGATAATCTCCAAGAGAGTGAAAATCCAAATCTGTGAATAACTCAGGCTAACCCGAGCGTAAAGCAAAACACAAAACACTCGAGTCAGGACAATATATACTTATATAATGTAAACCAACTCAAGTGAACTATAATAAAGGTACAAGTAACTTAGAAGATGCTTGGGACCGCCCATCCTCTAAGGATCCGTTAAAATATCTACTATGTAGTAATATTCGCTATTATAATAATGTCTAATAAGTAAAGTATAATCATATAGAAAATAGCGTTAAGGGGATGGAGAACCTTAACGCGGTCGGATCTTAAAATCATAATCGTAGTAAAGCTCGATATGGTAGGTGACACGGCACACAAGGCAATGCCAGGGTAGATATACCAATTACGCACACGGACTGATGGAGCGGATAGCACCCACTACCGTCCACCTCGAACAACACTCCCAAATCGGAGGATGGCCATCTAATCAATCACAAGTAAGAGTATAATATCGAAGAAATGTGTCCGAGATGAGGTGCTACCTCACTAGTCCGAGATCGCTCCTGTTTTAGCCACCTTATGCCAACTCATGGGAGTTGGGTCCACGTAACATACCTTAAGAACGTCGCCACCATCTACTTCATTCTGGAATCTCCACCGCGTACACGGTTGTCAAAGTGGTTTTCGGTATCGACAGAGAGTATGTCCATATCCGATCTCGGTCTCTTTGCCAACCAATCGTTATTATAACCCGTTGTTATAACTTTTAAAACAATACTTTACTTCAAAATAAAATATCATTTCAAACCATATCTTTATCAAAATAGAAAAATCATAATTTCTTTAATTCAAAATATTTCAAAATCTGTTTAAATCAAATTTCATAAATTTATATTTTTAAAATACTTAAAAATATTCAAAACACTTTATAAAATAACCACGGGCCTGTATATAGTTTTCTAGCCTAGGTCAAGTGATACAGATATGTATCATTTCAATCCGTAGTTTAAAAAGAAAAATCCGGGTTCTATCATTTCAAATCCGCAATCCCAAGTTAAAATAAATTAAATAAAAACCATTCAGGCCTATCATTTCAGCCCATAACGATTTTTCCCTATTCTAAAGTCTGTTTGGGTATGTATCATTTCAACCCATAGTGATTCTAGTCTACAGGGAACTTGCAATGGTGATAACTGACATAAATAACAGAATAACATTAAATAATAGTAACTTATGATATAACAGGTGTAACGACCCTGAATTTTGAACAATTTGAATTGAAAATATTTAATTAATTTTAAATATTTGAATGATGATATGACTTGAATTTCAAATTATCAGAATGAATTAGCGATTAAATCTTTGAATTTAATCTATTGAAAGTTGAATAAAATTTGAATCTTCAATTTTAAGCCGGTTAAAAATAATTTAAAGGCTTGGAAAATTCATATTTATAATGCTGAAGATAATAGAAGCTTCAGAATTGAATTTGAAAGCGATTTGTTCAGTTTTGAAATTGTATCGTTTGAATTGAATTTAAAAATAGTCTCCCGAGGCACAGTCTCGGAATTTGACGAAACCAGTTTCATTGGGTCCGTAATATTGAATTATTACTGGATTTCAATTTTCGTATTTATCAGAATTGTTTTGTGAATATACGACGTATAAACGCGTATAGAATTTAATTGAATTCAAATTGAATTTCTGTAACAACCTGAATTTTTACCCAAAATTGTAATCATCAATAAACGATCTATGTTGACAGTTAAATTTCTGTTTGTTGTTGGAATTTTTATAACAGTAAAATTTTCGTCAATTGGCAATATAAATTTGGTTGTTAAATTTTAGTTGGAATTTGTAAATCAATTAAAATTCTTTTATCAAATTTTATTAATACGAAATGAATATATATACATAGTTTAGATTTTAACAACAAAATTAAATACAAAACAAATCAGTTTTAAAAAGAAAAAGAAAAAGAAAAAAAAATAAAGAAAAAAAAATATCTTACACCGGCCCATACCGACCCATTTCCCCCCACGATCTTATCCCTGTTAAACCCATACTCCACCCACGTTTTCTTCGGTTAACCTACGCACCTTTCCCCCTCTCTCCCTCATTCGTTCACGAAAAAAAAAATCGAAAGCAAATTAAAATGGCGACGAGAGAAAAAAACTAGGGCTTCGGCGATCTCGTTCGATCTGGCGAAATTTAGGGCTCGTTAAAAAAAAATTCGAAGGCGCCGGCGGCGATTGTTTCGATCTGGACGACTTTGGCTTGCCGATCGAAGGTCGATTTCGTCTTCTTCGCTCTGCTCATCCTTGCTTCGAGAGAAGGTGAGTAGTACTATCTACTCACATCTAATTCGAGTCCCTAGTTTCCTAGCTTGTTCGAATTCACTGGCATTGACCTGTATTTATTCTGGCATGTTGCTTCGAGTTGATCTTGATTTTATTTCTGACATTTGACCTCGGCCATAACTATACTGCCTGAACTAAACTGGTCTGGATTTTATTTGAGTTTGTTGAGTGTTGAAGTTGCTGATTTGTTATAATCCACGGCTTAATGACTTTCATTTGCTTTTCTGACAGTTTTAAAATTTATTTTGGGCATAAAACAAAAAGAAATTGTCTTTGATTTTACTTTGTTTTAGCTGAGGTGGTTGCTATGTATATGCTTTCATCCACATTCCCTCTCCATTTTGTTCCACTTGAGTTCGATTTGCCTGTTAAGGCTGCACTTGTTCATTACGTCCTTGAAACTGCAAGTGTTCACTAATGTTGTCACTACATAATTGTGCATCATGTAGTTAATTTATGTTGGGTATGGATCTTCTCTGCAGTTTTGTTTTGTTCACACTGATTAGTTAAGCATGAGTTAGTTGTAGTTGTTGTTCTTCAATCCTCACTTGTGTACGTTGATGTAGTACTGTCCAGTTACAGTATTATATTAGTTTACAATTCGTACATTCATGTTTTGGGGACTGATTGCACCCAGTTGCATTTTAGTCTTCGCGGATATGTATGCAGTCACGTATGTATATACATTAATTGATATGTATATATGTATGTTCGAATTGCATTTTATTTTCTCTGGAAATGATTGACTTGGTCATGTATTTTTATCTTGGTCGAGCTCACCGTATGATTTTATTTGAAAACTGCAAGCATGATTTTGGAAAGAAAGAAAAAAAAACAGTACATTTTATTTGTTGCACTTAGTCGATCCATTGCAGATAAACTTGAGCACTATTGTAGTCTTCACTGCAACCTTTGGTTGCATATTTAATATGCAGATGAACTTGATAATTAGCTTGTGAATTATTTTTTTTGTGATGACCACGGCATTGACTTTGTAGTTGGCATCTGCACTGCATATTTCAGTAGCTCCTCTGCTACCTTACATATTTATTGAAGTTGGCATCTTGACCCCTGTTTGGATTTTGAACTGAATTGTTTTGATTTGAATAGGCTATTTGTTATCTCTATGAATTCATGTAGTGGCTGCAGTACATGTTGCAGTTTTCCCTTGAGTTAAAAATGGGATGCAGTTCATTTTTTATAAAAAAAAATTTTTTTGCACTCGATTAAGTGTGCAGAAATGAATCGTTTGGGAACTTATTTTCTTGAGTCTGGATTTACGCACTATGTCACTGTCTTTGGCCATTCTTCGTACAACCTGTTCGGGTTTTACTGATTTGCATTTGTAGATTGGTTCATTTTGGATTTGAACCGTATGTATGCATTCTAGTTGTGATATCCACTATCATCAGTTTTAGTTGCATTTACTTATGAGATTGCATTTATCAGTTCACTTGAGTTGGTCTATTCTGTTTGGTTTGAGGGTTCCTGAATCTGGTCCTTGTTATTGTTGTATTCGAGTTGATGTTGTCTGCATCCATTACTTGAGTTGCCATTTCATATGCTTGCACTACTTTGATGTTGCCTGCATTCATGCGTTTGATATTTCAGTCTAATAATCTTCACTCTGTATGAAAAGAGTTTCACCTGACACCATACATGTAGACTTATACATGATCATAAGTTGATTTATTACTGGTTCATTTGGAGTTGCCATCTTCTGACTTGTTTTAGTTATGACTCGATTTCTTGTACCTTGGGTATTTTGTCTCTTTGACCATTTGCCTGTAGTTGTCATATATGTACAACTGTTCAGTTGGATTTCTATTCATTTGAGCTGGTTCAGGTTGGCACTGAATTCGTTTGACCTTGTCGATACATTGCACATGTAGTTGACTGCTTTCAGATGTGGTCTTTGTGGTTGTTGTCCAGTTTGTACTTGACTGTTTGAAACTGCAGTGATATTTTGGGTCGAGGCCATTTTGTTGCCTTTGTGTACCGCTTGGGCTATTTTGTTCTGCCTCCAGAATATTGTTGCAGTTTGAGGCTCGATTATTTGAGTCTGTACACTATGTTGCACCTTTATCTATGCACACGAGCTGGCGGGGCAGTGCACACGGGTACGAATGCACACGTGTGTACGATAGCCAATAACACTGTTTATCTCTGTTGATGATTTAAATCTGTTGATTTATTGTTAACACTGTTTAGTGTTAAAATTTTCGTTATCCGGTTTCTTTGTTTAAAGAGTCGGATAGACGAGAATTATTGTGACTGTCGTCTATTTAAATTATTATTGCCTCTATGCACTAATAAACTGGTTTGAATTAGACTGACCTATGTATTATTTTCTTTTGAATATAATACTCGGGTCAGACCGAGTATTTCTACAGCTTGAAGATTTTCGAGCAGCGAAGTTAGAGAGAGAGTAAAGAATCATTTTAATTTTCAGAAGAAAATTGTATTTTAAATATTCCGCTGTATCAGTATTAAAATTGTATAAACTCTGATGTATATAAAAAGATTTATAGTAATGAAATAAATTCTCATTTGTTTTAATTGATTGTTATTATCTGTGTTTCTGTGGCTGATTCTGTTTAAACCTTATAAACTAAATAACAATTCGTCTTTTTGAACGTTTCGAGGAGCTTTGGTTTACACAAAGCTTAGTTTATGATGTTTAATATGAATAGTTACTAGAAACACTTTGAAAAGAAAATGTTTTCAAATCCAAAGAAGTATAAAGTTGTTTTTGAAAATAAAGACTTTTAACTTAAGAAAAGTTAAATTGAATTGAATTAGTATCAATAAATATATGATTTGAAATTTAACTAAAGGAAGTTAAATAAATCGTACTTGATTTGATAAATTTTTGAGATGGAAATTTAAACTTGAAAGATAAGTTATTATACAATATGGATTTGAAAGTTTAAATTTAATAAGTTGTTTAACTTATAAAATGAGAAAGTTTAAATAAAACCAATTGTTAAAATGGTTAAACAGTTTTGTTAAGTAAAACAAAATCTGAATTTTGAAATGTGATATGAATTTGACTTTAGTAAAAGTTAAATAAAATGATTTTTGAAATGAAATCTAAGTTAAAGAAAATAGTATTTCAAATAGATTTGAGACGAACTTAAGTTGTATGGTGAAAATAAATGCAAGTGAAGATAAATGGAACATAGTTAAGTAATGTTGAATGAGGTTGAATTTGATATCAAAATGAATTGATAAAGTGAAGTAATGAATATGAATTTGAGTTATATAAGGAAAATTCAACTTTAATTGTAAAAGTGAATTTGTGAATATGGTGAGTATAAGAATTCAATCAGAATTAGAATATAAACCAATTGAAATTAAGTGTGTTGAACCAAATTGAACGTAAGCAAAGTAAACAAATTTGGTTAAGTTGAATGTGCATTGGTTGCTAGTTGATCGTATAGAATTCATTAAGTGTTAATGAAATTGTATTTATGGAATTTGAAAGCTAAGTAATTGAATTCAAATCGAAAGATAAGTAAATCTAAATAGGATCAAATTTGATTTGAATTGAAAGCAAACTAACTTGAATATGAATTAGTGAATGTGAACTAATTGGATATGAATGAATGTTAGTAAAAAAAAATCCAATGTGAATGAATCAAATGTGATTAAATTGGAAATCAAGTCGATGAATGATTTACTAAAGAACTAGTTGATTATCTTGGAAATAGAAAATTGATAAAATTTGTATAATAGTTTAAAATGGAATTTTGAATTATTATAAACGGTTTAAATGGAAGATTTGAAAGTGTTGATAAAATATTGGGATTTTATAAGTGTTAAAAGTGAAATATTTAATGGATTTCATAAGTGAATGGAAATTACAGAATTAAGATTGTGAAGTTATAAAATGAATCGAAGTTGCGAAATAAAAGAATTTATAAGTAATTTACTTGTAAATTAAAATTCCGATATAAAATTGAGTTATAAAGGAATGGTTAATAAAGTGATTTTTATAAATTGAAGTCTTTATAAATAGGAATGAGATCTATAAACGTTGTGTATAAATTCGAAACTGACTTATTTTGATAAGTAAATCTTTATAGCTTGTTAAAAGATGTATATTCACAATTTTGGACTGTGAATATATCATTGGATAAAATGGACAAATGTTTGGGAAAGTGATATTTTAAAACGAAGTAATGGTTTTAAAAGATGTTTTCAAAGGCATTGAATATCGAAACCATAGATTTCAACATTCATTGTTGAAATAGACGTTTTCGAATATAAGGAAATGGTGGACTATAACACTGTTGTTATAGTAAATGATTTCCGAAAGGAAATGTTTTGCGTAGTATTGGGATTTATACATCTATCTAAATTTCGAATCCCTATACTAATGATTTTGAGTTGTCGTAACGATGTTTTACGTAACATTCGTTTTGACTCAAATGAATATGTGAAAGAGAATGATTTCCTTAAATGATGAAATATATACTTAATTTTGATTTAAGTATATCGAATATTTTCAAATGTTGAAAATAAAATGGATTTGTGAATTACTTATTTTTAAATAAGTATGGAAATGTTTTTCCAAAGATGAAATGTTGTGAATATATTTCGTAAGGGATAAATGATTTGAAATTCATTTTTGAAGTCGAAGTTGAAAAGTTAAATGAGAAATTGAACAAATTGTTCAATTTGAAATATTTCAAAAAGTTTGAATCGTTGAGTTAAAATTGAGTTTAACTTCGACATCAAAGACAATATAAGTTGAGCTTTGAATTTCAGATGATGATTTGGATTGCATGTCTAACATTGTGAATTGATGACATAGCAATTGATCTCTATTAAATATATATCTGTTGGTGGCGGAGAATTTATTCTCTTAGCTTAACACCCTTCTCTGAGACGTACGAGCTCAGAGGTTATATATCGATAGACATCAATTCTGTGTTGAGAATTGACGATGTAGCGTGAAATCCAAATCGAATGTGAAAGTCGATAATAAATGGAATTATGAATATGAATTAGGTTTTGAGATAACCTTAAATTTCCAAATCGACTTAGAGGAAAATTTTGAAATCCTCTATTTTGTTATGAATATGAGATATGTAAGTTTTTAGAACTTATATATATGAATGCGGTGAATTTGAAACCGTTAGTTTAGAAAGACATTGTTATGGAAATCTTATGTATGTTTACATGGATATGATATGTACGAAATGTGAAATGAAAGTACTACATATATGATATTATGTTTTCTAAACTGAGGATGTGGAAAAGTACCTTCCATTTATTATTAAAGAAGGTATTGGAACTCTCGATGAGTGTCCATTTGAAATTCGTAGCTACGTAGAATTTTAGTCAGAGTGACTATTTGAATCGGAAATCCTTCGCGATAGTTCATCGCGATGAGATTAGATTTGATTGATGATTAGCGTAATTTGAGGGGCGAGATGCCCACAGTTACAAGCGATTCCACTGGGATAGTGGCGTAACCGCCGGGTAAACTGCAATCTAATGCCAGGCGAAATTTGAGGGGCATGATGCCTACAGACACGAGCGATTCTACTGGGATAGTAGCGTAACCGCCGTGTGTACTGCAATCTATGGCGACAACCATGGCGAAATTTAAGAGATGAGAAATCTACAGCCACAAGCGACTCTACTGGGATAGTAGCGTAACCGCCGGGTGGAACTGTAATCCATGGGGGAACGTGCTTTCCATATCCATTTTTAAAAGAATTTTTAAAAGTATTTTCACTGGGAATTGAAGCAAGTATATTTAGTACTTGGAGATTTTTAGACCTGCGCCTGGCCAGCGTATGTCTAATGTCTGTGAGAACGAAGATGGACTTGTTAAATTTCGAGTTAGCAAGTATTTTCAAACTGTAAATAGCAAATCAATAGTTTGAAATTAAAATTTCAAAATTCCTACTTAATGAACTAAGGAAGAAGATTTTGAAATGTTTTGAAAGTCCACAGCTTTGGAAGAGATATATATTATATAAATCTCTAATGTGAAGAATTTTAAGTTTGAATCTGAGTTGTAAATCGAAAATGTTGATAAAAGACTTTTGCGTTATGATTGTAGAAATCATTGAATAAAAGAGAAGATAAACAAAACTAGTGAGATTAAACAAATGAAATGAATCCTATGTTCATTTATTTGTAATAAGTTTCAGGCTTAGAAAAATTGAGTAGAGTATAAATATCGATGAAATTTTAACAACTTTTCCTTTTCGAGGACGAAAAGTTTTTAAGGAGGGGAGTTTGTAACGACCCTGAATTTTGAATAATTTGAATTGAAAATATTTAATTAATTTTAAATATTTGAATGATGATTTGACTTGAATTTCAAATTATCAGAATGAATTAGCGATTAAATCTTTGAATTTAATCTATTGAAAGTTGAATAAAATTTGAATCTTCAATTTTAAGCCGGTTAAAAATAATATAAAGGCTTGGAAAATTCATATTTATAATGCTGAAGATAATAGAAGCTTCAGAATTGAATTTGAAAGCGATTTGTTCAGTTTTGAAATTGTATCGTTTGAATTGAATTTAAAAATAGTCTCCCGAGGCACAGTCTCGGAATTTGACGAAACCAGTTTCATTGGGTCCGTAATATTGAATTATTACTGGATTTCAATTTTCGTATTTATCAGAATTGTTTTGTGAATATACGACGTATAAACGCGTATAGAATTTAATTGAATTCAAATTGAATTTCTGTAACAACCTGAATTTTTACCCAAAATTGTAATCATCAATAAACGATCTATGTTGACAGTTAAATTTCTGTTTGTTGTTGGAATTTTTATAACAGTAAAATTTTCATCAATTGGCAATATAAATTTGGTTGTTAAATTTTAGTTGGAATTTGTAAATCAATTAAAATTCTTTTATCAAATTTTATTAATACGAAATGAATATATATACATAGTTTAGATTTTAACAACAAAATTAAATACAAAACAAATCAGTTTTAAAAAGAAAAAGAAAAAGAAAAAAAAATAAAGAAAAAAAAATATCTTACACCGGCCCATACCGACCCATTTCCCCCCACGATCTTATCCCTGTTAAACCCATACTCCACCCACGTTTTCTTCGGTTAACCTACGCACCTTTCCCCCTCTCTCCCTCATTCGTTCACGAAAAAAAAAATCGAAAGCAAATTAAAATGGCGACGAGAGAAAAAAACTAGGGCTTCGGCGATCTCGTTCGATCTGGCGAAATTTAGGGCTCGTTAAAAAAAAATTCGAAGGCGCCGGCGGCGATTGTTTCGATCTGGACGACTTTGGCTTGCCGATCGAAGGTCGATTTCGTCTTCTTCGCTCTGCTCATCCTTGCTTCGAGAGAAGGTGAGTAGTACTATCTACTCACATCTAATTCGAGTCTCTAGTTTCCTAGCTTGTTCGAATTCACTGGCATTGACCTGTATTTATTCTGGCCTGTTGCTTCGAGTTGATCTTGATTTTATTTCTGACATTTGACCTCGGCCATAACTATACTGCCTGAACTAAACTGGTCTGGATTTTATTTGAGTTTGTTGAGTGTTGAAGTTGCTGATTTGTTATAATCCACGGCTTAATGACTTTCATTTGCTTTTCTGACAGTTTTAAAATTTATTTTGGGCATAAAACAAAAAGAAATTGTCTTTGATTTTACTTTGTTTTAGCTGAGGTGGTTGCTATGTATATGCTTTCATCCACATTCCCTCTCCATTTTGTTCCACTTGAGTTCGATTTGCCTGTTAAGGCTGCACTTGTTCATTACGTCCTTGAAACTGCAAGTGTTCACTAATGTTGTCACTACATAATTGTGCATCATGTAGTTAATTTATGTTGGGTATGGATCTTCTCTGCAGTTTTGTTTTGTTCACACTGATTAGTTAAGCATGAGTTAGTTGTAGTTGTTGTTCTTCAATCCTCACTTGTGTACGTTGATGTAGTACTGTCCAGTTACAGTATTATATTAGTTTACAATTCGTACATTCATGTTTTGGGGACTGTTTGCACCCAGTTGCATTTTAGTCTTCGCGGATATGTATGCAGTCACGTATGTATATACATTAATTGATATGTATATATGTATGTTCGAATTGCATTTTATTTTCTCTGGAAATGATTGACTTGGTCATGTATTTTTATCTTGGTCGAGCTCACCGTATGATTTTATTTGAAAACTGCAAGCATGATTTTGGAAAGAAAGAAAAAAAAACAGTACATTTTATTTGTTGCACTTAGTCGATCCATTGCAGATAAACTTGAGCACTATTGTAGTCTTCACTGCAACCTTTGGTTGCATATTTAATATGCAGATGAACTTGATAATTAGCTTGTGAATTATTATTTTTGTGATGACCACGGCATTGACTTTGTAGTTGGCATCTGCACTGCATATTTCAGTAGCTCCTCTGCTACCTTACATATTTATTGAAGTTGGCATCTTGACCCCTGTTTGGATTTTGAACTGAATTGTTTTGATTTGAATAGGCTATTTGTTATCTCTATGAATTCATGTGGTGGCTGCAGTACATGTTGCAGTTTTCCCTTGAGTTCAAAATGGGGCTGCAGTTCATTTTTTATAAAAAAAATTTTTTTTGCACTCGATTAAGTGTGCAGAAATGAATCGTTTGGGAACTTATTTTCTTGAGTCTGGATTTACGCACTATGTCACTGTCTTTGGCCATTCTTCGTACAACCTGTTCGGGTTTTACTGATTTGCATTTGTAGATTGGTTCATTTTGGATTTGAACCGTATGTATGCATTCTAGTTGTGATATCCACTATCATCAGTTTTAGTTGCATTTACTTATGAGATTGCATTTATCAGTTCACTTGAGTTGGTCTATTCTGTTTGGTTTGAGGGTTCCTGAATCTAGTCCTTGTTATTGTTGTATTCGAGTTGATGTTGTCTGCATCCATTACTTGAGTTGCCATTTCATATGCTTGCACTACTTTGATGTTGCCTGCATTCATGCGTTTGATATTTGAGTCTAATAATCTTCACTCTATATGAAAAGAGTTTCACCTGACACCATACATGTAGACTTATACATGATCATAAGTTGATTTATTACTGGTTCATTTGGAGTTGCCATCTTCTGACTTGTTTTAGTTATGACTCGATTTCTTGTACCTTGGGTATTTTGTCTCTTTGACCATTTGCCTGTAGTTGTCATATATGTACAACTGTTCAGTTGGATTTCTATTCATTTGAGCTGGTTCAGGTTGGCACTGAATTCGTTTGACCTTGTCGATACATTGCACATGTAGTTGACTGCTTTTAGATGTGGTCTTTGTGGTTGTTGTCCAGTTTGTACTTGACTGTTTGAAACTGCAGTGATATTTTGGGTCGAGGCCATTTTGTTGCCTTTGTGTACCGCTTGGGCTATTTTGTTCTGCCTCCAAAATATTGTTGCAGTTTGAGGCTCGATTATTTGAGTCTGTACACTATGTTGCACCTTTATCTATGCACACGAGCTGGCGGGCCAGTGCACACGGGTACGAATGCACACGTGTGTACGGCAGCCAATAACACTGTTTATCTCTGTTGATGATTTAAATCTATTGATTTATTGTTAACACTGTTTAGTGTTAAAATTTTCGTTATCCGGTTTCTTTGTTTAAAGAGTCGGATAGACGAGAATTATTGTGACTGTCGTCAATTTAAATTATTATTGCCTCTATGCACTAATAAACTGGTTTGAATTAGACTGACCTGTGTATTATTTTCTTTTGAATATAATACTCGGGTCAGACCGAGTATTTCTACAGCTTGAAGATTTTCGAGCAGCGAAGTTAGAGAGAGAGTAAAGAATCATTTTAATTTTCAGAAGAAAATTGTATTTTAAATATTCCGATGTATCAATATTAAAATTGTATAAACTCTGATGTATATAAAAAGATTTATAGTAATGAAATAAATTCTCATTTGTTTTAATTGATTGTTATTATCTGTGTTTCTGTGGTTGATTCTGTTTAAACCTTATAAACTAAATAACAATTCGTCTTTTTGAACGTTTCGAGTTGGTTTAATTACCGACTGGAGGCGGTCAAAAGGGGGAATGTTACAACAGGTGTATAAATGTAATATCCCGGAAATTTTGGACAATATCAATTTAATAATCTATTTAAATAATTAAATTGATTTGTTAAATTTTGATAATAAATATTTGAATTGGTTTAATAATCTAATTAAATGAATATTTAATTAGTGAAATTTATCTTTTAAAACTAATAAAATGATTTCTATTTATAATGTGTATATATATAAGTATATATATTGTAAATAGATTAGCTTTGAGTTGAAATATAATAAATAAATAAAATCTTGTTTTTAAATTTCTAATATATATTGATAGTTTGGAGATTTGGATTTATTTAATATTTGCTTTTTAAAGCTATTTAAAACAAAATATCTATATGGTTTTAAATAAGATTTATAATAAGGATTATTTTATTTTCTTATTAAATATGATTTAAAAGTGAATATATATATATATATATATATATAAGTTTAAAATACAATTTACATATGATATGTTAATTCATTTAATAATAGTAGTAATTTATAATCTCTCTTAAATATTATTTTAAATTGACAAATTTGCTATTTTTAAAACAATATAAATAATATATTGTTTTATATATAAATAAATAGACATTAGTAAAATAGGATTGTTATTTCAAATTTAAGGTGTTGTTAAAATTACTTTAAATTAGATTTTCATTTAGAATTCAAGAGGTAATATTTAAATAGTTTTGGATTTCAAAATATATGTTAACTTTTGTTTGTAATAATTAGTTTTGTTTCTTTATAATTAATATATATACATAAGCATTTATAAATAAAGGAAAGGGATTTTATTTACATTTAAAATAAATAGGATTACTTAAATAACATGTGTAAGTCTATAAAGTCACCTAAATAACAAGTGTTAATTAATTAACAAAGGAGAATGACAAATGTCAAGTTTTAAACTTTTGTTTTTCTTTTATTTTTGAATAAATCATTTACACTTATAAAACATGTTTTCACCTTCTTCATTCCTTTCTAATCTTCATTTTTCAAAAATCTGAAAATTTGTTTTCCACTTCTAAAAGCAAAACCAGAAAATCAAATTCAACATTCTCAAACAAAATTCCTCTAAACAAAATTTCCAGAAAAACAAATCTATAATCAAATACTCCTCAAACTATAATCTCAGATCAAATACCCTGTAACTCATTTTTCCAAATCAAAGTTTAAGCTTGCAATTTCTTCTTCAAATCTGGGATCTGTTTAATGCAAGCAAATCTGGAATCTTAAGCAACATCTCAACAATACAAAATCAGGACATGCATGCAAGTTTTCCAGCAAGCATTCAAGTTTAAAATAGCAAAGACATTCAGATCTTAAGAATTCAAAAGCTTTTCAAATTTAAGCTGGAAGCTCTATTTACTTTTAAAATGGTGAGTAACATTTTTGATAATTACTGAAGTTAAATCATTGTTGCCTAAGTTAGTAAGAATTTAGTTGTCTGATTTTCTCTGGAAATAAGATTGCCTATGTGTATGTTTATGAGTATATTTGTGAATATACATATGAATGAATGATGTGTACATGGATGCTATTATCTGTAATGCCTCTGTTCCCATATTTAAGACCAGTGTTTTTGTTTTAAATCCCTATCTCATGATCTAAGCATTGTTATGAATTGTGATACAAACAAAAGTTGTTTGGGTAATCATAAGTTTAAGTTTAAAAATTTAATTAAGTTAAAATAAATTCAAACTTGCTCTGTAACCAAAAATAGTCAGGAAACCTGAGTTTTGTTAAAAATTCAAACTCTCTGATCCATAAATTTAAGTTTGTAATCTGAAACCTGATATGAAAACATGATTTTTAAAACCGAAATCATAATTTTTAGCAATTGATCTAAGGAGCAGTTCAAGTTAATCAAAAAAGGGGTTTTGGGTTACCTCTGGCAATATAGAAGCCTGGGATGGTTATGGTTCATATTGGAGGAAGAGGAGTGATCTAGAACTATAGCAAAATTATCAGGTAGGAGAATAGTTCGTCATGGAAGCTGTGGTTGAAGGTCGAAGTTTGTAAACCTAGTTTTTAAGATGACTGGAAGTTTGATCATTTCGTGGTCTATGTTTGATCGAGTGCTAAGCAGCCTTGGGAAATGATAGATGGGTCCAAGTGGAGGATGTGGCCGGAGTTTCTACTCTGATGATGGTCGGAGGAGTGGGATTTTGACGTTGACAGGTTTGGGTGTTCCCTGTATTTCTTGTTTCCAGGATTGGGTCTGGGTTGTTTGAATGGGTCGATTTGGACTGGCGGCGAGATGCTTCGAACTGAAGGGTCTAAAGGAAAGAGGGGATCGCAGGTGATGTGGCGAGGCTGACAAAGTTGGTCGGAGCATTGGAATTCGAGTGTGCACGTGCACAAGAGTTGAATTGGTATCAGTTCAAGTGGTTGGTGAAGAAAGAGTCGACTCGAAGCGGTCTCGTGAAAACTGGAGGATGACTCGAGTGGATATTGGGATCATACGTGAGTAAAACATTTCCAGATTTAAACGAAGCAAGTTTTAAAAGAAAACTCGAAGTCGTGTGCGGGGAAATAAGGTTTAGGCTCGGGTGATTTGTTTGTTACAGGTTTAAGCCTGGTTGTTTTTAAAAATTTTAATTTAAAATTAAAAACAGAAATTTAAGCAAAGTTTAAATCAATTTTTAAAGTTTGAATCCAAGTTAATTTGTATTCTAGCTTGAGATAAAATAAGTTTATATAATTTATAATGTTTTAACAAATTTAAGATATTTAAAGTATAATTTAAAAAGGGTTTGAATTTAAATAAATTGGTTTAAAAATATTTTAAATGTTAAGTGTTCTTTAACATTTGGTTTTAAAAAGGTTTTGTAAATTTGATTTAAAATTGGTTAAAGTTAAATTTGTAATTTACTTTAAGATGAATTAAAAGAAGATTTTAAAGTAAGAATGTTTTAAAGTCTTTGTTAATAATAATTAAAGTAGTTAAAGGTTAATACTTTAAATTAGAAAGTAATTAAGGTTTAATGATTTAAGATTCATTAAATTTATGAGGTAATTAAAGAATAATTTAATAATTTAATGAATTAATGGTTTAGTGTTAATTAATTAAATAATTAGGATTATAAGTTAATTAATTAAGTGTTAATTAATTTGAGATTTAGAATCATTTGTTAAATAAGTATGAGTTATTAATAGATGATTGGAAATTAATTAATCAAGTGATTAGAAATTAATTTAGGAATTTAATTTAGTAATTAGAAATTAATTAAATGGTAATTAAGAATTTATTAATTTGTAATTAATAAATAGTTGATTAAAGATTAATTACTTAAAGAAAGTAATTAGAATTGTTAATAATTAATGAGGGATCATTAATTAGGGATTATTAAATAATTAATGAATGTGATTAATTTTTGATAATCAATTAGATTAATTAATTTATATAAATTGGTTAAGTATAAATTACTTAATGAAAGTAATTAAAGAAATTAATTACTTAAGGTAATTAATTAAATAAATTTGATAAGTTTAAATTTATTAGTTAAATTAATTTAAGATAATGATTTGGAAATTTGATAATTACTTAAATGTAATTAGTGAAAGTATAATTACTTAGGAAAGTAATTAAAGGTAATTACTGGATGTAATTAACTAAAGATGATTTAATAATAAAAGTAATTTGAGTTAATTACTTTTGAATAATTAATCAAGGGATTAATTAAAGGATAATTAATTAAGGAGTAATTAATTATGTAGTAGAGTAATTAAGAATAGTTAATTTCTAAATGAGATTAATCAAAGGTGATTAATAAATGTGACTAATTAATTATTAAATGTAATTAATTTAAATAAGATAATTAATTAAGAGTAATTAAGGATCATTAATTAATATAATTAATAATGTAATTAAGGATTGATTAATTAAGACTAATTAATCAATAATAAGTAATTAATTAATTGTAATTAATTAATGATTAATGTAATTAAGTATGGTTAATTAATTATGAAGTAATTAAAGATTAATTACTGAAATGGTTTAAGATAATTAATTTGTGAAATTAATTAAGGATTAATTACTTAAAGTAATTAAAGGATTATTAATCAGAAATGATTAATTAAGATGATACTTAAAGTATGATTAATTATTGGTTTAATTAATAATTAAGTAAGAAGGATTTATAAAATGAAGTAATTAATTTAATTTACTTTAAATTAATTAGAGATGATATAAATCATTACTTAGGGATGGTTGAATGATATGGAATGCTTTGCATTATTGATATCTCTGATAAGAGATGTGCTGATCTATAATATGGATGTTTGGTTGGATTAAAATGATAATATGAATTATCTGTTTGGATGATAATGTAAATTATCTATTGAATTATCTATCTTTGTGTATATAGATAAAGAATTGAATTGTTTTAACCTTAAAACAACTTGGCCCTTAAAATACGTTTTGGATTTCGATGAGACCGGGATCGGGTTTCCGTATACCGGAATTCCAGGTCTGGAGACCCGAATACCACATCGATCCAAATTAACGTTAGGTCGTGAATCTCAAGTGAAGATGAAGATTCAGAGTGCAAGGGTTATTGTCGTTAACTCTGAGGGTGATTCCAACACGAGTGTAACGAGATAATGCCTTCGGTTTCGTTCGAACCCGGAACGAACTTGTATGGATTGAATGCTTTCAACACATCGTCAGGAGGGCGATGAGCATTCTAAGTGATGTGTTCTGATTTAAAGGTAAATCGTAGCCTCAAGCCTCATCAACCGGGAATGGCTAAAACAGGGGAGGTGCAGCAAGGCTTCGTGGGTAGCACCCACTGAGAGTAAGGTCATCCCTGTCTAGAGAGTCCCTTCTTTTATTTCGGCTTAGTGGTGCAGTTGGCGACGGCCATCTGTGGGGTGATTTTATTCGGAATTATCCAGTAAGGGATGGTTCCGGCTTTGTGTTGCAGGGGATTGGGAGTGATCCTCGGTACGGTGATCTAGGCCCCGTACTGTGATGAGCGGTACCCCGGTAGCTCTGCCATTGTATGGAAATCCAAATTCCAATAAGTGATAACGGATTTGATTGTATACTTATGTATGCTGGAATTTAATAATGTAACAATTTCGGCTATTTCATATTTATTTGAAAACCCTAGACCCTATTATAATACAATCGAATTTCCTATCAAATGTTTTGGTTAGCGTAAGGTAAAAACTTACCCATGTTTATTTATGGGGAGTCTTACGTGATACCTTTTCTTTCAAAAGGTTTTGAAGTTAAACAAGTTTAACCTGTTACTCACACCAGACCCATGTCTGACCCAAGTTGTTTATTTCTGTTTTATAAACTCTTGGGTACTCAAATTTTTACGAGTAGCCAAGGGATTCAGGTTTAGCTTTGACGAATTGTGGAGGAGCAATGGAGCAGGAGGCTTCAGCGTTCGTAGATATAGTATTCCGCTGTGTTGATATCTGTGTTAGAGTCTTGTATTGTATTTGAGTTGTAATATATAGACAGATGTTTATAACTGTCTAGTATGTGTTGTATAGTTGTGTAAACTCTGATAAGTGTTGTATACTATGTAATGGTTTATGTTATTAATATAATTTATTCTTTCCGCTGTGAGATAGTTGTTGTTGTTTCTTTCTTTCTTCTCTTCTTTTCTATTCTCTACCCCCTTTCTTTCTTATTAATGATGCGTCATTCTGTGGAATGAGTGGCGGGTCGTTACAGTGGTATCAGAGCGAGGTTGAGCGAATACCTAAGCTATTGGTTAAGTGAATATCAGAACACTAGGTTGAGTGAATACCTAGGTTCGGAAGGGTTGTTCAATTAGGATCTGTAGCAACCTGTTTGAGTCCGAGTGTATATATATACGAGAGTGCGTATTTGTTAGTTATATAAAATGGTTTTATATTGTGTTAATTGATCGGTTAAGTGGTATATGGATTCTGGTCAATACGAGTAGCTACCGTTATTGATAGGGATCTCTAAACACTTGGACCAGGCCAACGGACACAATATTGTTTTAAAAAGGGAAGGTGAAATAATTTTACCCAGATATATTTTCTATATATAAAAAGTATCATTTTAAAAGTATATGGTATTTATAATGATTGGTTGAGATGATAATAATTTATCATCTAAGATTAGGAGTCTGAGTGTTGAGGTTGGAAGTATATTTGTCAAGACTGTAAACCTAATACCGTCTCGAGTAAACTTTGCTGTGGTAAAGAATTTCATCGATCTCCGAAGGAAACTGTTATGGTTCGGAGTTTATCTTTGTAGTTTGGATGAGTAAAGTTGGAGCTGTCGGTTGGACAGAAGCGAGTGATGGTATCTTGATACTTCTGGAAGAAGTAGCTGCGTGATGAGATGCAGTGACTATGGATGTTCCCGAAGATGTTTTCTTTGGAACAAGTTAATGAAGTGTGTTTGCTTCGGTGTCGAGGCTGAGTTCAGCAAGATGTTTTTGTTCTGTTTGAAGTCCGAATTTCTCGAAGAACTTTGGATTGAGAAGTCTGTGGCATCTGTGGCAGTAGTGCAGCTCGGAGTGTTCTGTTTTCGGCAGAAGTTTTTCTGAAGGTGAAGTTCAGAAGCAGCAGAGAGAATCCATTTCTTCGATGGATTGGATAGTCAAGAGTGAACTGTTCTGATTGGTAAAGAGAGAACAGTTTTATTTGGCTGGGTGGATCGCAAAAGTGACTTGCGATAGTTTGAGTATTCTTTTGAGTTATCCGATATTTTCTGGAATGTGTTGTCCGGTCTGTGCTTGTGTTCTTCATCAGCAATTTCTTCTACTCCAAATCAGAGTGGTGCAGCAGAAGCAGTTTGGCGAGTGCTCCTGTTTATCTTTTCCAGATAGGAGAAGTTAGTTTGGAATCTTCGGATAATGGTGAAGTAGAGTTTGGTTTTGGATTGGGTA
Source organism: Allium fistulosum (assembly GCA_030737815.1). NCBI lineage: Eukaryota > Viridiplantae > Streptophyta > Magnoliopsida > Asparagales > Amaryllidaceae > Allium > Allium fistulosum. The sequence continues at coordinate 1,000,664,576 of CM060902.1, read as the reverse complement.
GATCTTGAGAGGATCATTGGTTGAGTTATCTTTGGTCCGGTTTGTTTCAAGAAGCATCAGCGAAGGTTGAGCTGATCAGGAAGGATTTGTAGGAAGTCCAAGATCGTTTGAAGGATTTTGTGGGTAAGAGACGGAGGAATTTTGAATTCGAAGTTGGAGACTTCGTTGATATTGAAGTTTTCTCTGGTAAAAGGGAGCTATAAGATTGGGTAAGTCTGGGAAGTTAGCTCCGAGTTATTCTGGATCTTTTCTGTGATCTAATTTGGATAAGTACTTTGATCTACAAGGTTGAATTGTCAGTTTGGATAACTGGAATTCAATGAATTTTACGTATCTCTGAGGGAGTACGTGTTTGATCTATCTCTGGTTTTGGAACCAGCAGTTCTTGAGGATTTGGTTGTTGAGTCAGATTCGTCTGTAGTCTGATATTCTGTTTAGTATTGTAGATCTAGATGAGTAGGAGCTCTATAGCTTAGTAGTATTGGTTGTTTGGATTGTTGTAGAGCGAGTATCCCGGTATATATATACTTGGGGAAACTCGAGGAAATTCTATTCAGAATTTTTATCTGGATAATTAGAATTGTTTGATTGGGTGATTGTTTGCTATGGTTGTTAGCATATGGATGATAATATTTGTTTGTGATTTAAATAGATTATTAAATTACCTTTGTTTTAAATTTCGGGGACGAAATTATTTTAAGGGGGAAGGAATGTAATATCCCGGAAATTTTGGACAATATCAATTTAATAATCTATTTAAATAATTAAATTGATTTGTTAAATTTTGATAATAAATATTTGAATTGGTTTAATAATCTAATTAAATGAATATTTAATTAGTGAAATTTATCTTTTAAAACTAATAAAATGATTTCTATTTATAATGTGTATATATATAAGTATATATATTGTAAATAGATTAGCTTTGAGTTGAAATATAATAAATAAATAAAATCTTGTTTTTAAATTTCTAATATATATTGATAGTTTGGAGATTTGGATTTATTTAATATTTGCTTTTTAAAGCTATTTAAAACAAAATATCTATATGGTTTTAAATAAGATTTATAATAAGGATTATTTTATTTTCTTATTAAATATGATTTAAAAGTGAATATATATATATATATATATATATATATAAGTTTAAAATACAATTTACATATGATATGTTAATTCATTTAATAATAGTAGTAATTTATAATCTCTCTTAAATATTATTTTAAATTGACAAATTTGCTATTTTTAAAACAATATAAATAATATATTGTTTTATATATAAATAAATAGACATTAGTAAAATAGGATTGTTATTTCAAATTTAAGGTGTTGTTAAAATTACTTTAAATTAGATTTTCATTTAGAATTCAAGAGGTAATATTTAAATAGTTTTGGATTTCAAAATATATGTTAACTTTTGTTTGTAATAATTAGTTTTGTTTCTTTATAATTAATATATATACATAAGCATTTATAAATAAAGGAAAGGGATTTTATTTACATTTAAAATAAATAGGATTACTTAAATAACATGTGTAAGTCTATAAAGTCACCTAAATAACAAGTGTTAATTAATTAACAAAGGAGAATGACAAATGTCAAGTTTTAAACTTTTGTTTTTCTTTTATTTTTGAATAAATCATTTACACTTATAAAACATGTTTTCACCTTCTTCATTCCTTTCTAATCTTCATTTTTCAAAAATCTGAAAATTTGTTTTCCACTTCTAAAAGCAAAACCAGAAAATCAAATTCAACATTCTCAAACAAAATTCCTCTAAACAAAATTTCCAGAAAAACAAATCTATAATCAAATACTCCTCAAACTATAATCTCAGATCAAATACCCTGTAACTCATTTTTCCAAATCAAAGTTTAAGCTTGCAATTTCTTCTTCAAATCTGGGATCTGTTTAATGCAAGCAAATCTGGAATCTTAAGCAACATCTCAACAATACAAAATCAGGACATGCATGCAAGTTTTCCAGCAAGCATTCAAGTTTAAAATAGCAAAGACATTCAGATCTTAAGAATTCAAAAGCTTTTCAAATTTAAGCTGGAAGCTCTATTTACTTTTAAAATGGTGAGTAACATTTTTGATAATTACTGAAGTTAAATCATTGTTGCCTAAGTTAGTAAGAATTTAGTTGTCTGATTTTCTCTGGAAATAAGATTGCCTATGTGTATGTTTATGAGTATATTTGTGAATATACATATGAATGAATGATGTGTACATGGATGCTATTATCTGTAATGCCTCTGTTCCCATATTTAAGACCAGTGTTTTTGTTTTAAATCCCTATCTCATGATCTAAGCATTGTTATGAATTGTGATACAAACAAAAGTTGTTTGGGTAATCATAAGTTTAAGTTTAAAAATTTAATTAAGTTAAAATAAATTCAAACTTGCTCTGTAACCAAAAATAGTCAGGAAACCTGAGTTTTGTTAAAAATTCAAACTCTCTGATCCATAAATTTAAGTTTGTAATCTGAAACCTGATATGAAAACATGATTTTTAAAACCGAAATCATAATTTTTAGCAATTGATCTAAGGAGCAGTTCAAGTTAATCAAAAAAGGGGTTTTGGGTTACCTCTGGCAATATAGAAGCCTGGGATGGTTATGGTTCATATTGGAGGAAGAGGAGTGATCTAGAACTATAGCAAAATTATCAGGTAGGAGAATAGTTCGTCATGGAAGCTGTGGTTGAAGGTCGAAGTTTGTAAACCTAGTTTTTAAGATGACTGGAAGTTTGATCATTTCGTGGTCTATGTTTGATCGAGTGCTAAGCAGCCTTGGGAAATGATAGATGGGTCCAAGTGGAGGATGTGGCCGGAGTTTCTACTCTGATGATGGTCGGAGGAGTGGGATTTTGACGTTGACAGGTTTGGGTGTTCCCTGTATTTCTTGTTTCCAGGATTGGGTCTGGGTTGTTTGAATGGGTCGATTTGGACTGGCGGCGAGATGCTTCGAACTGAAGGGTCTAAAGGAAAGAGGGGATCGCAGGTGATGTGGCGAGGCTGACAAAGTTGGTCGGAGCATTGGAATTCGAGTGTGCACGTGCACAAGAGTTGAATTGGTATCAGTTCAAGTGGTTGGTGAAGAAAGAGTCGACTCGAAGCGGTCTCGTGAAAACTGGAGGATGACTCGAGTGGATATTGGGATCATACGTGAGTAAAACATTTCCAGATTTAAACGAAGCAAGTTTTAAAAGAAAACTCGAAGTCGTGTGCGGGGAAATAAGGTTTAGGCTCGGGTGATTTGTTTGTTACAGGTTTAAGCCTGGTTGTTTTTAAAAATTTTAATTTAAAATTAAAAACAGAAATTTAAGCAAAGTTTAAATCAATTTTTAAAGTTTGAATCCAAGTTAATTTGTATTCTAGCTTGAGATAAAATAAGTTTATATAATTTATAATGTTTTAACAAATTTAAGATATTTAAAGTATAATTTAAAAAGGGTTTGAATTTAAATAAATTGGTTTAAAAATATTTTAAATGTTAAGTGTTCTTTAACATTTGGTTTTAAAAAGGTTTTGTAAATTTGATTTAAAATTGGTTAAAGTTAAATTTGTAATTTACTTTAAGATGAATTAAAAGAAGATTTTAAAGTAAGAATGTTTTAAAGTCTTTGTTAATAATAATTAAAGTAGTTAAAGGTTAATACTTTAAATTAGAAAGTAATTAAGGTTTAATGATTTAAGATTCATTAAATTTATGAGGTAATTAAAGAATAATTTAATAATTTAATGAATTAATGGTTTAGTGTTAATTAATTAAATAATTAGGATTATAAGTTAATTAATTAAGTGTTAATTAATTTGAGATTTAGAATCATTTGTTAAATAAGTATGAGTTATTAATAGATGATTGGAAATTAATTAATCAAGTGATTAGAAATTAATTTAGGAATTTAATTTAGTAATTAGAAATTAATTAAATGGTAATTAAGAATTTATTAATTTGTAATTAATAAATAGTTGATTAAAGATTAATTACTTAAAGAAAGTAATTAGAATTGTTAATAATTAATGAGGGATCATTAATTAGGGATTATTAAATAATTAATGAATGTGATTAATTTTTGATAATCAATTAGATTAATTAATTTATATAAATTGGTTAAGTATAAATTACTTAATGAAAGTAATTAAAGAAATTAATTACTTAAGGTAATTAATTAAATAAATTTGATAAGTTTAAATTTATTAGTTAAATTAATTTAAGATAATGATTTGGAAATTTGATAATTACTTAAATGTAATTAGTGAAAGTATAATTACTTAGGAAAGTAATTAAAGGTAATTACTGGATGTAATTAACTAAAGATGATTTAATAATAAAAGTAATTTGAGTTAATTACTTTTGAATAATTAATCAAGGGATTAATTAAAGGATAATTAATTAAGGAGTAATTAATTATGTAGTAGAGTAATTAAGAATAGTTAATTTCTAAATGAGATTAATCAAAGGTGATTAATAAATGTGACTAATTAATTATTAAATGTAATTAATTTAAATAAGATAATTAATTAAGAGTAATTAAGGATCATTAATTAATATAATTAATAATGTAATTAAGGATTGATTAATTAAGACTAATTAATCAATAATAAGTAATTAATTAATTGTAATTAATTAATGATTAATGTAATTAAGTATGGTTAATTAATTATGAAGTAATTAAAGATTAATTACTGAAATGGTTTAAGATAATTAATTTGTGAAATTAATTAAGGATTAATTACTTAAAGTAATTAAAGGATTATTAATCAGAAATGATTAATTAAGATGATACTTAAAGTATGATTAATTATTGGTTTAATTAATAATTAAGTAAGAAGGATTTATAAAATGAAGTAATTAATTTAATTTACTTTAAATTAATTAGAGATGATATAAATCATTACTTAGGGATGGTTGAATGATATGGAATGCTTTGCATTATTGATATCTCTGATAAGAGATGTGCTGATCTATAATATGGATGTTTGGTTGGATTAAAATGATAATATGAATTATCTGTTTGGATGATAATGTAAATTATCTATTGAATTATCTATCTTTGTGTATATAGATAAAGAATTGAATTGTTTTAACCTTAAAACAACTTGGCCCTTAAAATACGTTTTGGATTTCGATGAGACCGGGATCGGGTTTCCGTATACCGGAATTCCAGGTCTGGAGACCCGAATACCACATCGATCCAAATTAACGTTAGGTCGTGAATCTCAAGTGAAGATGAAGATTCAGAGTGCAAGGGTTATTGTCGTTAACTCTGAGGGTGATTCCAACACGAGTGTAACGAGATAATGCCTTCGGTTTCGTTCGAACCCGGAACGAACTTGTATGGATTGAATGCTTTCAACACATCGTCAGGAGGGCGATGAGCATTCTAAGTGATGTGTTCTGATTTAAAGGTAAATCGTAGCCTCAAGCCTCATCAACCGGGAATGGCTAAAACAGGGGAGGTGCAGCAAGGCTTCGTGGGTAGCACCCACTGAGAGTAAGGTCATCCCTGTCTAGAGAGTCCCTTCTTTTATTTCGGCTTAGTGGTGCAGTTGGCGACGGCCATCTGTGGGGTGATTTTATTCGGAATTATCCAGTAAGGGATGGTTCCGGCTTTGTGTTGCAGGGGATTGGGAGTGATCCTCGGTACGGTGATCTAGGCCCCGTACTGTGATGAGCGGTACCCCGGTAGCTCTGCCATTGTATGGAAATCCAAATTCCAATAAGTGATAACGGATTTGATTGTATACTTATGTATGCTGGAATTTAATAATGTAACAATTTCGGCTATTTCATATTTATTTGAAAACCCTAGACCCTATTATAATACAATCGAATTTCCTATCAAATGTTTTGGTTAGCGTAAGGTAAAAACTTACCCATGTTTATTTATGGGGAGTCTTACGTGATACCTTTTCTTTCAAAAGGTTTTGAAGTTAAACAAGTTTAACCTGTTACTCACACCAGACCCATGTCTGACCCAAGTTGTTTATTTCTGTTTTATAAACTCTTGGGTACTCAAATTTTTACGAGTAGCCAAGGGATTCAGGTTTAGCTTTGACGAATTGTGGAGGAGCAATGGAGCAGGAGGCTTCAGCGTTCGTAGATATAGTATTCCGCTGTGTTGATATCTGTGTTAGAGTCTTGTATTGTATTTGAGTTGTAATATATAGACAGATGTTTATAACTGTCTAGTATGTGTTGTATAGTTGTGTAAACTCTGATAAGTGTTGTATACTATGTAATGGTTTATGTTATTAATATAATTTATTCTTTCCGCTGTGAGATAGTTGTTGTTGTTTCTTTCTTTCTTCTCTTCTTTTCTATTCTCTACCCCCTTTCTTTCTTATTAATGATGCGTCATTCTGTGGAATGAGTGGCGGGTCGTTACAATAAACATCATATGATCATAACATAGTCAAGTATAACATGATAATATATTTCTACAGATTCACAGGGTGTCAATTTACTAGTTATATAGGTACATATTGTCTGGTGAGAATAACTCACCTGTTTGTGCTGGAGATATCAAAACCAATGACACAATGGAAAAAAAGCACGATGACAAGACTACGGACTTGAGTGGAGAGCGAATTCAATCTACAACTCTTGTGTACAACCCAAAACAAACAATCAAAACAGCAAAATTCAATACGACTTTAAAATGCAATATCATTGAAATACAAGGAGATACGACTACGCAGTCTTTTGCTTTGCCATCTCTATTGTTTAGTATGGCTTTGGGGTCTGATGTGGTTCAGATGTGGTCAAGTTTTGGGTCAGGTTTGGGCTAACATAGCTCGGGTTCAAGGCAAGACAAGGTGGAGTTTGTACATGAGGAGGTGATGTGGTTTTGAAGGCAACTAGGTGGTTTTTGGTCAAAACAAGGGCTCGGCCATGGGGATTGGGCTCGGCCTGTGGTGTGTCATGACTGGACAGAGGTGGGGAGGGGTGTGTCGAGGTCAGGTCAGGGGAGTGGTGGCGGCTATGGTGGTGGTTTGGGTGGTGGTTGAAGTGGATGAGCATGTAGAGGTGAAATAAGCATGGATCTAGGCATCTAGGTTGTAGTTTGAGGGGTTTGGCCATCAAGGGGGTTCGGCCATGGTCAGATCTGGTGGGGTAGATGGTGGTGATGGTCTGGAAGAGATGGAAGGAGGTGGTGGCCGTGGAACAGGGGGGAGAGGCCGATCTAAACAAGGGAGAAAACAAGGCAAAATTGCATAGAAAAAGTAAGAAAAAAAAGTAGAATGAAAAGAGGGATTTATCTAATTTTTTTTCAAGATGGAGGCCATGACTTTTTTTAGGGTTTTGGAGCTTGAAAATTCGTGAATAACAGGATGAAGACGGCTGGAAAAAAAGGAATGAGGAATAGTTAGGGTTTATTGGTGAAAGGTTAGGTTAAAACGTAAAAAAAGTGGACTACAAAAGCCCATAGGAAGATAGAAGGTTTAGGGCCTTTCATATTACTTTATTTTATTTTTATAACTTTATATTTCTGGAAAAAATAATAATCCCAGATAAAATTTCGAAATTTTATCAAAATATAATAGTTTATATAAATATTTATCAATCATATAAAGTTAAATTAAGAAAATAGCTAAAAATAGTAAACTAGTCTAGAAAATTTGAAATTGAATAGAATAAATTTTAGAAAAATTCATACGAGCTTGTAATATATTTCTAAACATAAATAATAACATAAAATAAAAATATATTTACAAAATAAATATATAAAATTTAATTTAAATATAATTTTAATGAAGAAAATAGCAGAAAATAAGAAAACAGCCTTTAAAAATAGGAAATCAACACAGTAAACATTGGAAAAATTCTATTATTATTTTTGAAATATTTAGAGATGAAAATATACATAAATTAACATATTGACACATATTAAATAAAATATAAGAAAGAAAAATATGATTTATAAAATTTAAAATAGGCAAAATTGCACAATAAAACAAATTATACTAAAAATTGAAATGTACATAACTTTTACATTTTAACTCCGTTTCCAACGAAACGAAAAGCAGTATTCAAGTTATTAAATCTATTGTCATAATAAAAGATAAAATTTATAATTTCAAATATTTAAAATTTAAATTTAAAAGTCAAAGTTTGACTATTTGACCAAAATTCACAATTTCTGGAAATATTAAATTTAGTCATATTTGGAATTCTAATCCACATCAAAATCAAAGTTTATACTTAAAATAACAAAATTTATTCTTTTTCATAAATAAAGCTTTTGAATCTGGAAAAATCAATTTAAAAATATTTGAAAAATACAGGGTTGTTACACTCTCCCCCACTCAAAACTTTTCGTCCCCGAAAAGGAACGAGGTACGGGAAAGCACAGAAAAAGATAGAATGAAATAAGATTAAAATAAGATGATAAGAAGATTGGAATTACACCTGATAACTATTGTTATAGGTAAGTTTAAAAAGATGGAGGTGATCAAATCAAGAATATAAGCACGAAAAAGATCCTCTAGAGTCTGAATCACCCTTTTCCCTTGACCGACGGTCTATGAATGGAAAAACAGTGTTCAGATCCAGATGAGTAACAAAGATTATCAAAGATTATAGAAAGATTTCTAAACAGACTGGTATAAGCAATAGACTTCCAATTCTGTAACAAGATAAGAGAAATAAGGACAACCAAAAGATAGTTTGAAAAAAAAAACAAAATAAGATAATAAATTTGAGACCATAATGCTTTGAAATCATAACAATTTAGGGATGTTTATCATTTGGAAATCATACTACTAAAATCATAACACTTTGGAAATGTTATTCAAAAAAAACATAATACTTAGAAAATCATAACATCTTTTTTTTTAAATAATCTTTATTTAAACCATTTTAATTCAAGGTCAAATAATATTCATTTTAAAGTTGTAACATATCTAAGTTCATTTAATTATAAAATTTCCAAAACATTGTATTTTCAAAATAGCAGCACTTATAAAATGCTACAGTAGATATATTAGTAATTCAAATCAGTTTAATTTCAGAAATATTTATTTGGATATCATTTAACTTATGACTTATTAAAACAAACCTTTATGAATGGAATATCTAATTTAAACTATACTCCGTTTATTAAGTCAAAAGTTCACTATTTTACTTAACTCTTAATTTAACACATGACCTAACACTTTATTTTAAAATACCCATTTCACAAATAGATATTCCTTTAATAAGTTACACTTAAAATTTCCATTTGAAAACCAAATTCTCAATTATCAAGTTTTAGTGATGTTAAAATACATTTTAACTATTTAAATCATAATTATTCATTTTTCAAGACATATCAATTTCATAAATAAAATATTTATCATAGCAAATATAACAATCAAATTTCTTTACACATTTATTCATTTAGACATCAATTAAACTATGAATTCAAGTTAAATAAACTTTATTACAAAATTTCCAATTCAAATGTATTTTTTTTATTTTATCTATTCAAAGATACATTATTTACTATACAACATATTCATTTCAGGAAATAACTTTTATTAAAATTCCTAGGTTAGACTTATGGTTCCATATTAAATCAAATTTGATTATTAAGTTATTTAAATAAAATCTCTTTAAATCCTTTTTTCACTATTTACCTCTGTTAATCTTTTATAACTAAAATTTAAGTGTATAACATTTATTATAACCACTCGAATTTTATTTATAAAAATCCTTTCTATATTGTATATTATCCAATTTCATATTCAACTTCTGTGTAATTTTGGTAAGTTATATTGGAATGAAATTATGTGTTATACAAGTAAAACTTTCGAATTCAATTATCTCAAGTTTGAATCATTTATCCAAATTTTTGATTTTTCTTTTTATAATTGAAATTATTCTTTAAGAAGAAAAAAAAATGTAAGAATTAATTTCCGATTTCCTTTAAACCAGTTAGAGATAAATAAATATAGGTGCATAATATGTCAAATCAATTTAAACCATATATCTATATATATTATAAATAAAATCATTTTTAGAAATTCAAATAAATTAAATCTTTCAAAACAAAGCTGTAGAAAGACTACAGAACGGTCTCTTCAGTTCAAAACTCGAAAATAAATGTCGATGATGCTGCAGTCATCACCGAAATTATTTTCCAGCGACAAAGAGAAGAGCACTAAATTTTTAAACTTTAAAATCCTTTAGAAACATATTTCTACTTAGAAATAATTAAATAATATATCCTTTTACAACTTTAAACACAAGGTTTGAAATCCATCGGAAATTAAATTCTTAAATTTCTTGTTTTAAATTCATTTCAGTTCCCAAATAAATTTATAAACAACTATTTATAAATTCATTTATAGAACTATAAATGATAAGTTCCATAAATTTACTTATATCTCAAAATTTATTTCATTAACCAAATTTTAAAATAATATTGTGTCAGTTTGTTCTGTCAAAGTGTTTTAGAAATCCTATCGATAGCGTTGATCAGACGAATCAATCGGAAACCCAATTCAACATCAACAACTCAAACAACACAATATTTAAACATTTTAATTTTAAATATTAGTTTACAAATACACTATACAGGAATTGATTTTCAAAGAAGGATAGAGATTCAAATTAGGTTAACTCAAATCAAATGAAATTCTAATTTGAAAATAAGTTGGAACAAGGATGAGATGATTAAATAACAGAATAGGAAGATGGATAAGCTTATATAAATCACGGGCAACCTTAACCGGGTCAACCGTGACTTAAAGAATAAGATCGATGTGGATTTCTAGGGTAAATCTACATTCGACCTCAAGAGATAGAGTTTGGGATAGTAAGCGATACTAGCATCTAAACCGAGGATATAAAATCTTTGGTGAATCGATGCTATTGTAAAGGAGTTTCACCCCTTTACAAGAAAATTAGAATATTGGCGAGACCGCCAATTCACTACAAAGATCATTCGAAGTGGAGTTATGAGATACCCTATAATCAAAAGAAGATGAATAGTGAGGAACAATAATGGATTTTGGAACCGCAGGGAACGTTCCAAAATTCAAAGGAAATCGAATCAAAAGGAAGAGATTCAAACTCGAACAAAAGTGATTCTGTAAATAAATTTACCATACATTCTAAGTTTTGCCTCAAAGCCAAAGCTCTGATACCAACTGTAATGACCCGATATTTTCAACCATTCGCATCCATTATAAGTGTATAGGTAGACACTCATGCCGGAGTTGAATTGCTCAAAATACCACGTTGTAAATAAAATTTGGCAAATCTCAGAATATACAGTAAATAAATATAATCACAGATCACGGACACAGAGTAAAATAATGCAGTGGAAGTAAAAGAAATAGTAGTTCATGAAGCTACTATATAAATATATCAGAGTTACATAAGATATAACAGAAGAAATAGAATACAACAAAAGTCTCAATATAATAACCAAGTACAAGCTGAGTAGAACAACGGAATTGAAATAGATAGGCCATGACAAGCAGATAATCTCCAGCGATTCAAATCTCCAAGAGAGTGGAAATCCAAATCTGTGAATAACTCAGGCTGACCCGAGCGTAAAGCAAAACACAAAATACTCGAGTCAGGACAATATATACTTATATAATGTAAACCAACTCAAGTGAAATGTAATAAAGGTACAAGTAACTTAGAAGATGCTTGGGACCGCCCATCCTCTAAGGATCCGTTAAAATATCTACTATGTAGTAATATTCGCTATTATAATAATGTCTAATAAGTAAAGTATAATCATATAGAAAATAGCGTTAAGGGGATGGAGAACCTTAACACGGTCGGATCTTAAAATCATAATCATAGTAAAGCTCGATATGGTAGGTGACACGGCACACAAGGCAATGCCAGGGTAGATATACCAACTATGCACACGGACTGATGGAGCGGATAGCAGCCACTACCGTCCACCTCGAACAACACTCCCAAATTGGAGGATGGCCATCTAATCCATCACAAGTAAGAGTATAATATCGAAGAAATGTGTCCGAGAAGAGGTGCTATCTCACTGGTCCGAGATCGCTCCTGTTTTAGCCACCTTATGCCAACTCACGGTAGTTGGGTCCACGTAACATACCTTAAGAACGTCGCCACCATCCTACTTCATTATGGAATCTCCACCGCATACACGGTTGTCAAAGTGGTTTTCGGTATCGACAGAGAGTATGTCCATATCCGATCCCGGTCTCTTTGCCAACCAATCGTTATTATAACCCGTGGTTATAACTTTTAAAACTATACTTTACTTCAAAATAAAATATCATTTCAAACCATATCTTTATCAAAATAAAGATTAAATCAATTCCAAACCATTTCCATATATTTAAATTTTCATATCATTTCAAAACTTCATTTCAAATCATTTTAATAGAATTAAATATCATATCCTTACAAAACTTCATTTCAAATCATTTTAATAAAATAAAATATCATATCCATACAAAACTTCATTTCAAATCATTTTAATAAAATAAAATATCCTATCAGTTCAAATCCAAATATTCAACTTTAAATACCCTTTAAATTCAAAGATATCGTTCATTTACTATCATTTCAAATCACCTTTAAATGGTTTATATTCCAATCAAAATAATTCATTTAAACCTTTTAAAAGTGTAATTATTATATTTTCAAATCAAGTATTCAATTTCCAAAGTTTCAGACCATTCTGAGTTCGTTTACTAAGTCAAAAACCCTAATTATTAAAATTTCAGCATTTCACAGCATTTAAAAACAACTGCTATAAGTTATATTTGAAAACATTTTTAATTCAGCAAAGACAGCACTTAAAACTGCTGTTAAAACTCAGTTTTAGTTGAATTATAGTTCAAAACAGAAAAGACAGCATTTCAGAAGTGCTGCGGTAGTTCAGATTTCAAAACAAGAGTTAAATTTGATTTCAACATAGACTGCAGACCATTATAGCATTTCCAGAGAATGCTATAATAGGCCTGAGTTCAATATTAGCCTTTAAGTTCAACTACAGCAACTACAGCATTCCAGAAATGCTGTAATAGCTCCTTTTTACACAATTTTAGTTCAAAACAGAATCTATAGCATTTCTGAATGCTATTAAAAGTTAATTTCAGGTGTTAGTGTATTTCCAGCAGTTAAATAACTTTAATTTAAAACACATAAACATTTTTAAAATCATATTTTAACATTTAAAATGTTCATTTACATATCATTTAACATATATCTTTTCACAATAAATTTCTTATAATCAAATCCAATTTTCAACAATTTACTTAATAAATTTTAGTGTAAAAGTGTCCAATTCTTCACATTTCAATAAATAAACTTAACACTTCAAATTTAAATTACCATTTCACAATTTAACTAAATTTCCAATTTTATTTAATTAACTTAAACCTTTAACTAAAACCAAATTTCACATTTCCTAGTCAAGTTATATTTTAAAAGATCACTTTTAAACATTCATTTATTTAACCACTTAAACTCATAGAAAAATCAATAATACTTTAATAAATCGCTTAAATTCAAATTTAATCAAATTATCATATTTAGCATTTTCCAAGTATAATTAAATTTTCATTTCATTTATATAACTTAAATATCATTTTTAACCAAAATTCCAAATTTCCAACTTAAGTTATATTTCAAAAATCCAGTTAAACCATTCATTAATTACATTTTTAACACATAGAAAAATCATAATTTCTTTAATTCAAAATATTTAAAAATATGTTTAAATCAAATTTCATAAATTTATATTTTTAAAATACTTAAAAATATTAAAAACACTTTATAAAATAACCACGGGCCTGTATATAGTTTCTAGCCTAGGTCAAGTGATACAGATATGTATCATTTCAATCCGTAGTTTAAAAAGAAAAATCCGGGTTCTATCATTTCAAACCCGCAATCCCAAGTTAAAATAAATTAAATAAAAACCATTCAGGCCTATCATTTCAGCCCATAATGATTTTTCCATGTTCTAAAGTCCGTTCGGGTATGTATCATTTCAACCCATAGTGATTCTAGTCTACAGGGAACTTGCAATGGTGATAACTGATATAAATAACAGAATAACATTAAATAACAGTAACATATGATATAACAGGTGTATAAACATCATATGATCATAACATAGTCAAGTATAACATGATAATATATTTCTACAGATTCACAGGGTGTCAATTTACTAGTTATATAGGTACATAGTCTGGGGAGAATAACTCACCTGTTTGTGCTGGAGATATCAAAACCAATGACACAATGGAAACAAAAGCACGATGACAAGACTACGGACTTGAGTGGAGAGCGAATCCAATCTACAACTCTTGTGTACAACCCAAAACAAACAATCAAAACAGCAAAATTCAATACGACTTTAAAATGCAATATCATTGAAATACAAGGAGATACGACTACGCATTCTTTTGCTTTGCCTTCTCTATTGTTTGGTATGGCTTTGGGGTCTGATGTGGTTCAGATGTGGTCAAGTTTTGGGTCAGGTTTGGGCTAACATAGCTCGGGTTCAAGGCAAGACAAGGTGGAGTTTGTACATGAGGAGGTGATGTGGTTTTGAAGGCAACTAGGTGGTTTTTGGTCAAAACAAGGGCTCGGCCATGGGGATTGGGCTCGGCCTGTGGTGTGTCATGACTGGACAGAGGTGGGGAGGGGTGTGTCGAGGTCAGGTCAGGGGAGTGGTGGCGGCTATGGTGGTGGTTTGGGTGGTGGTTGAAGTGGATGAGCATGTAGAGGTGAAATAAGCATGGATCTAGGCATCTAGGTTGTAGTTTGAGGGTTTGGCCATCAAGGGGGTTCGGCCATGGTCAGATCTAGTGGGGTAGATGGTGGTTATGGTCTGGAAGAGATGGAAGGAGGTGGTGGCCGTGGAACAAGGGGGAGAGGCCGATCTAAACAAGGGAGAAAACAAGGCAAAATTGCATAGAAAAAGTAAGAAAAAAAAGTAGAAAGAAAAGAGGGATTTATCTAATTTTTTTCAAGATGGAGGCCATGACTTTTTTTAGGGTTTTGGAGCTTGAAAATTCGTGAATAACAGGATGAAGACGGCTGGAAAAAAAGGAATGAGGAATAGTTAGGGTTAATTGGTGAAAGGTTAGGTTAAAACGTAAAAAAGTGGACTATAAAAGCCCATAGGAAGATAGAAGGTTTAGGGCCTTTCATATTACTTTATTTTATTTTTATAACTTTATATTTCTGGAAAAAATAATAATCCCAGATAAAATTTCGAAATTTTATCAAAATATAATAGTTTATATAAATATTTATCAATCATATAAAGTTAAATTAAGAAAATAGCTAAAAATAGTAAACTAGTCTAGAAAATTTGAAATTGAATAGAATAAATTTTAGAAAAATTCATACGAGCTTGTAATATATTTCTAAACATAAATAATAACATAAAATAAAAATATATTCACAAAATAAATATATAAAATTTAATTTAAATATAATTTTAATGAAGAAAATAGCAGAAAATAAGAAAACAACCTTTAAAAATAGGAAATCAACACAGTAAACATTGGAAAAATTCTATTATTATTTTCGAAATATTTAGAGATGAAAATATACATAAATTAACATATTGACACATATTAAATAAAATATAAGAAAGAAAAATATGATTTATAAAATTTAAAATAGGCAAAATTGCATAATAAAACAAATTATACTAAAAATTGAAATGTACATAACTTTTACATTTTAACTCCGTTTCCAACGAAACGAAAAGCAGTATTCAAGTTATTAAATTTATTTTCATAATAAATGATAAAATTTATAATTTCAAATATTTAAAATTTAAATTTAAAAGTCAAAGTTTGACTATTTGACCAAAATTCACAATTTTTGGAAATATTAAATTTAGTCATATTTGGAATTCTAATCCACATCAAAATCAAAGTTTATACTTAAAATAACAAAATTTATTCTTTTTCATAAATAAAGCTTTTGAATCTGGAAAAATCAATTTAAAAATATTTGAAAAATACAGGGTTGTTACATTATATATGATTAAATAAATAGAATAACACCGAAAACGAAAACTAGTCTAGAAAATTTGAAATTAAATGGAACAAACTTTGAAAATTTTATATGTAGATGAAAAATATTTATAAATAAAGATAAGAATATAAAATAAAATGCATTCACAAAAATGAATAAATAAATTTTAATTAAATATAATTTAATTGAAGAAAATAGCAGAAAAATAGAAACTAGCCTTTAAAGATAGAAAATAAATTCAATAAGCATTTGAAAAAAATCTTATCATCACTTTAAAATATTTAAAAGACAAAAATATATGTAAAATAATATATAATACAAATTAGAATAAGATATGACAAATAAAAATATTATTTATATAATTTAAAATGAAGAATATTGCTAAATAATTCAATATACACACAATATTGTAAAGGGTATAACTTTCACAATTTAAATCCAATTTCAACGAAATGAAAAGAAGTATTCATGATAATAAATCTATTTTCATAATAAAAGATAAAATTTAAGAATTCAAATACTTAAATTTAAGGTTTAAAAAATCAAAGTTTGACCAGGAATCCCTTTTTTAGGAAAATGTTCAATTTATACCAGTTTGAAATTAAAATTCACATAATAATCAACATTTATATTAAAAAAATGAAATGTTTGAAATAAAAAAAGTTTAAAATAATTTAAAATAAAATAAATTCAAATTTAAATATATGCAGAAATCTAGGGTTGTTACATGATCCGATCATTCCTCTATACAGCTTTTGATCTACATCTTTCGAGAAATCTTCTTTACTTAGATATTCATTGGTTGCCATGGGAGTAGGTTTTCCACTCGCAGTAGTCAAACCAAATTTATTGACTAGTTCTTTAGCATATTTTTCTTGACTAATAAAAATACCATTATCTAACTGTTTTATTTGCAATCCAAGAAAGAAGTTTAATTCACCCATATGACTCATCTCAAACTCTTTTGTCATTATTTCAAAAAATTATTTATTCATTTCGAAGTTGGTTGAACCAAAAATGATATCATCTACATATACTTGAACTAGTTGAATATCATTTTTATTTCTTTTAATAAAAAGAGTATTATCTATTTTACCAATTTCAAAATTTGATTGTAATAAATAAGATCTTAGTCTATCATACCAGGCTCTAGGAGCTTGTTTTATACCATATAAAGCTTTCTTAAGTTTGTACACATGGTTTGGTAAATTTTCATCTTCAAAAAGTGGTGGTTGTTCAACATATACTTCTTCTTTTACAAATCCATTTAAAAATGCACTTTTAACATCCATTTGAAATAATTTGAAATTATTATGATTTGCGAAAGCAAGTAGAATCCTAATGGCTTCTAATCTTGCTACAGGAGCAAAGGTTTCGTCACAATCTATACCTTCTTCTTGACAATAACCTTGGGTGACTAATCGTGCTTTATTTCTAACGACCTCACCTTGTTCATTCATTTTATTTTTATAGACCCATTTAGTTCCAATTATAGTTTTATCTTCAGGTCTAGGAACAATTTCCCAAACTTCATTTCTAGTGAATTGATTTAATTCTTCTTGCATAGCCAAAATCCATGAATCATCAGTTGATGCTTCTTTAGGATTTTTGGGTTCAATAGATGATATAAATGCTGCATTACTCATTTTACTTAGTTGATTTCTAGTTGTAACAATAGATTGCATATCTCCTATTATATTTTCAATAGGATGATCTTTTAAAAGTTTAATCCTTTTATTAGGATGATTAATTTCATTATTAATTTTGGTTGATTCCTGATTTTGAGTAATTAAATCTTCTTCATCATTTGTAATTTCAAAATCTTTTAAATTTTCATCAGACGAAACATGCATTGTTTCTTCGATGGTGGTAGATCTTAAATTAAAAACTGTATAAGCTTTACTTCTATTAGAATATCCGATAAAGATTCCATTGTCGAATTTAGGATCAAATTTATCCAAATTATCTTTTGTATTTAAAATAAAGCATTTACTTCCAAAAATTCTGAAGTATGATACCTTAGGTTTCTTTCCATGAAGAAGTTCATAAGGTGTCTTATTAGTTAAAGGTCTAATTAAAATTCTATTCAAAATATAACAGGAGGTAGCAACAGCTTCTGTAACAACCCGAGATTTTGCTGTTAATTAAATATCGTCATTAAACGATTAAAATGCCTGCTAATTACTGTTTGAAGTTTTTAACACCCGGTTTAAATTCTTTTGAATAATTGTTAAGGCTTAAGCGGGCTTTAAATAGTATTGGCCCACGTTTTTCTTTGTTGCCGTGTGAACCCTTTTCACCCATTTCCTTTACCCTTAAAAATCATTTTTCGTTCAACCTAAAATTATAACGAAAGAAAAAGAAAATGGAAGCCGCGTCTTCTCGCTCGTTTTCTCGGCGAAACTAGGGTATAGAAATCGAAGAGGATAGAAGGCGTTCGCTCGTTCGAAATTAGGGCAAGCTCGTCAGTTTCGTTCGTCCCCTCGAATTCAACTCGGTCTCCTTGCTTTTGGGAAGCTCGCCTCGGAGATGCTTTCGACTGCTTCTTCTTTAGTCGAATTCGTGGGAAAGAGGTGAGTAATCTTATTACTCACATCTAGTTCACTCTTCTTATGATGCTTCTGTAATTCGAGTTGGATTCCACCTTGTTTTATCTCGGCCATTTGTTTTCATTTGGTATTGGTAATCGATGTTGCTTTGAATTTACTGCTTCGTGAATTTCTTGTTTTGATTTGTTCGACTCACAACTTGTTTTCGTGATAGCCACGGCTTTGAATTTACTGCTCCGTGAATTTCTCGTTTTGATTTGTTCGACTCACGACTTGTTTTCGTGATGGCCACGGCCTTGTTCGTTTTCTTTGATCATCCTGGCTCTGACCTTATTCTGGGCCATTCGGTGTTGTTATGATATGTTTTGACCAATTGAAGTTAAATTGTTGTGCTCAGTGCTTTGAATTGTTTGGTTTTGCTTTAGTGTATTTCGGCATTTATTTGTTTCCTTGACACTGGCTTTGATTTGGAACTACGTGTTTCGTTTTGACTGTAGCTTTGGAACATTTTCAATGCTCGGCCCACTGTAGTTCTATTATCTTTGTGGCTTTGCTTCATTCCATTTAGTTATACAGTGCATCTCTATGTGCTAGTGGCTTTGTTCGTCTACTGTCATCATTTGTGCTTGAGCATTGCACATGTGGTTGCACTCCATTCCATGTTTGAATTCCTTACTGTCCATTATGCTTTTGCATACCTTGTAGTTGTTGTAATTGTCTGCACACACTACTGTCTTTTGTAGTTGATGGTCATTGGTTATTGTTGATACATTTACTGGCTTGTAGTGGTGTAGTTGGTTCATCGTGATATTTAGTTGGCACTTGAATTTCGATAATGATTTTGCACTGCTTCGTTTTGTATCGTCGTCTTTAAGTGATAATTCAGTGTGTTCAAATATTGTTGTGCACTGAATTTGTGGTCTTCATTTATGGGTATGCATACATTTATCTTGGAGCCTGGGCAGTTGTACACTCGGTTACATGTTTGGTTGAAACTGGCCATCCATGTTGTAGTTTACGTTTTCACTTGGTCAATTTATTTTACCACCACAATTTCGAATCTGCACTGTTCGATCTTTGGTCTTTTTGACTTCGGCTTGTGATATTGTGATGATTTTTGACCTTCGTGGTTGAGCTTGAACTCACTGTGTTGTTTCGACCAGTTCACTTCCGTTGAGTTGCATTTTGTACCACTAGTGTTCATGTAGCTCATTTTGCATTCATTGATCTTGCATTCTGGTCAGTGTACTTATTGTTGTCAGTGTGTTATATTGTTCATGTTTTGATCATGGCGTCATTTTAGCTCCAGTTGAGCATTATGTAGTTGCCTTATCTCGTGCTCGAGCTCTTTGCACCCTGATGCACTCTGGAGTAAATTTTGGTTTGCATTGAGTCAGTTGCCATTGTGCTTCATCTCTTGCTTGTAGTCTGGTATCTGATCTTTTGTATCAGTGTTGTTTGTATGGATATGGCATTTCCTTGCTGAATTGCCCTTGGTGTTTTGTGTACATATGAAATCGATTCATATGTATGCTGAACGTCGCTTGTTTCAACTGCAGTTTTATTGCGCAGTTGTTTCTTGCTTTCTTTTATGCAGTTTCGCCTTTGTGATCTTATTGGTAATTGCAGTTTTAGTGTGACAAAGGCTGTAGTTTCATTTGGTTACAATTTGTCTTTGTTGGGTTGCATGGCATTAATGCATTTGGATTTGTTTTCGAACTTCCTTGAGTTGAACCCAATTTCGGGGTTTGATCTTGTGATCATTTGTGATTTTTACTGAGCTTTTGTGTATCTCTTGCGATAGTGGCGAGGCAGTACACGCGTGCGTGTACTGCAGCCCTATCAGTTTTGACAGTTTTAAATTGATGTTTCGATTTTTTGAATGGTTTCTTTGGTTTATTTCAATGTTTTGAAGTTGTATTCTGATTTGGATTTGCTGATTCGCTGATTAACACTATTTAGTGTTATATTTGCCGTTGTCTGATTCTCTTATCGAGAAGTCAGATATACGAGATTTCTTTGACTGTCGTCTATTTGATGTTGATTATTATTGCTTCTATGCACTAATAACTAAGTTTGAATTAGACTGACCTGTGTATTATTTTCTTTTGAATGTAATACTCGGGTCAGACCCGAGTTATTTCAGGTTGTAGATTTCCTGCTTTGAGTTGCTATTCAGGCTATGAAGACTTTTCACATCTTTTGAAGTTGTATTTGTCATTTGTAGAAGTCGTGTTATTGTATAGGATGATATTCATGTATATTAGTTGATAATGTACTTGTATATATAACTTCCAGAGTCGACTGTTGTAGTTGTATCATATGTACTGTGTCAACTATATTGTAACTGACATCAGTTATATATATATATATATGAGACTTTTTGTTTAATTTGTGTTCCGCATTTATATTATCTGTGTTGTTATTATATTCATTGTCCTAAACTATTATGAACCATCGTAGTTTGTTTTATACTGATAATTGGATATGTCGATGGGAGTAAGTATATACCACTCCTATCGAGGTAACCAATATTAGCGTAAAGCTAACTACGGATGGCCGCTCCTATCCAGCCTTATTCTTCGTAATAATAGATAGTATTTCTTTTAATACTCTTTGTTATTATGAGCATAGAGGTGGGGCGTCACAGTTGGTATCAGAGCTTGGGGTTTATGGACATAATATAAAACATAACTTAGATGGAACATATGTTACAACTATTGGTCGATGTTTTATTTATGATTTGAGTCAAAACTAAAGTTTTGAAATTTTGATGAAATTTTTAAATATCTTTATTTAAAAATAAAAGTGGAATTGTGTTTTGTTGTTTTGATTAAATTGTGTTCTATTTATCAGAGTGCGCAACGGAAACAGTGACACTGTCTCTGTTAAGTACAACTGATAATCTTTTTGATTTAAAAATCAAAATACGAAATTGATATGAATTTCATTGTTGTTTACATAGTTGTAATTATTTTGTTTCTTTGAGAATTTCGAATCCGAATTGAGGATTCGAAGAAATTGCAGATATGTGATTTTTGTTGAAATTTCCGCTGGCTTTCTTTTGTACTAATCATCTATTGATTAGATTGTGCTGTTTTGAATTGTCTTCATTGAAGATACATTCGAGAAATTTCTTAGTTTATATCGTAGTGTGCGTGCAAATATGAATTGCACGTTACTGCATTTATTTTACGTTGAACCGATGCTTGGTTATGAAACGTATTTTGTTGCCGTTATTTTTATAACGGGATTTTTACACCAATGCTAAATTTTTGAAGCACGATGTTTTGTGGCATTTCTGATGAAAGAAAATTCACTGATATTACATTTTGATGTAAATTATTTCGATGAGATTTTGACATTTAAAAATTTCTGCTGCTTTGGCTTCAGTAACCGTCAAGTTTTAAAAGTGGATTTTCAAGCGGTTATTCCGCAATACTGATTTTGAGATCCATTTTTACGGTATTTTGAGAAGTACAATTTCCTTTTCGAAATTGTTACTAATATTGCTGCTTTAATCACGTGATTGGAAAATTGTTTTAGAAATGAAAGTTGTTTTATAAAAATTTTAACAGTTTGCGCTTTCAAAAGGATGAGAAAGTGACTTAAACGATTCAGAAAAATCGAGGACTATGACCCCTTTCTTTTACTGATTCGCTTAACTCCAGACTTGTCCAGTTGAGAATGTGAATTGTTATTTTTATAAAATAAATAAAATTGTTTTCAGAAATTTTACAGTTTGCGATTTCAAAAGAATGAGGAAGCGATTTAAACGTTTCAGAATTCTAGGACTATGACCCCTTTCTTTTACTGATTCGCTTAATTCCGGACTTGTCCGTTTGAGAATGTAAAGTGTATTTTTACAAAATACACAATTTGCACTTTCAAGGAAACGATGAAGTGATTTAAACGATTTAGCAAAAGTGCGGAGTATGGAACCACACTTTTACTATTTCGGTTAATTCCGGACTCGTTAATTGAATATCTGTTGTTTTGATGATTTTGATGAATTTTGCACTTTCAAGGAAACGATGAAGAGAATCAAACGATTTAGTAAAACACGTGGTATGGGACATGTGCGTTTGCTATTTCGGTTAATTCCGGACTCGTTAATTGAAATATTTGATGCTTTCGTGTGCTTTCGAGCCACTATGATGGACCTTCGGGTCATATGATGGACCTTCGGGTCAAATACCAGTACTTGACCTTCGGGTCATTTGTTGGACCTTCGGGTCATTTGTTGGGCGCCAAAATTATGTTGAGTACTTGGTAGGCTTCGGCCATTTGTTGATGCACGTGCGGCGAATTAAAAACTCGCCATCTGATGGGATCGATCCAAGCTTTTATGTTGATTTTCTAGTCTTCTTAATTGATTTCTAGATATTTGTTGTTTCTAATTATCTATAGGTAATTAGATATCTGATGTTATGAGATTTAATTATCGTATCGATAATTAAATATTTGTTGTTTCTAATTATCGCTTGTGATAATTAGATATTTGTTGATATGAGTTCTGATTATCGTTTTTGATAATCGGATATTTGTTGTTTTCTGATTATCGCTTGTGATAATTAGATATTTGAGATTTAATTATCGCTTTTGGATAATTAAATATTTGTTGATTTGAGATTTAATTATCTCTTTTGGATAATTAAATATTTGTTGATTTGAGATTTAATTATCGCTTTAGATAATTAAATATTTGTTGATTTGAAATTTGATTATCGTTCTTGATAATCGAATATTTGCTGATTTAGAAATTTGATTATCGTTTGTGATAATCGAATATTTGTTGAATTTGAAATTTGATTATCATTTTTGATAATCGAATATTTATTGAATTTGAAATTTGATTATCGTTCTTGATAATCGAATATTTGCTGATTTAGAAATTTGATTATCGTTTGTGATAATCGAATATTTGTTGATTTGAAATTTGATTATCGTTTTTGATAATCGAATATTTGTTGAATTTGAAATTTGATTATCGTTTTTGATAATCGAATATTTGTTGAATTTGAAATTTGATTATCGTTTTTGATAATCGAATATTTATTGAATTTGAAATTTGATTATCGTTTTTGATAATCGAATATTTATTGAATTTGAAATTTGATTATCGTTTGTGATAATCGAATATTTGTTGAATTTGAAATTTGATTATCGTTTTTGATAATCGAATATTTGTTGAATTTGAAATTTTATTACCGTTTGTGATAATCGAATATTTGTTGATTTGAAATTTGATTATCGTTTGTGATAATCGAATATTTGTTGATTTGAAATTTGATTATCGTTTTTGATAATCGAATATTTGTTGAATTTGAAATTTGATTATCGTTTTTGATAATCGAATATTTGTTGAATTTGAAATTTGATTATCGTTTTTGCTAATCGAATATTTGTTGATTTAGAAATTTGATTATCGTTTTGTGATAATCGAATATTTGTTGATTTGGAAATTGAGTATCGTTTTGATAATCGGATATTTGCTAGTTTTACTAATTTTTGAGATTTCCTAGTCTCCAATTGATTCTAGAGTATGCTGACTTTATTGGATTGCTGTTTTCTATCTATCTCTATCTCTGTTAATATTTAGAATTTGTTGATTATGAAGTTCGTATTTTCTAGTTATTTGTTGAATAACTAGATATTTGCGATTTTGCGATTTGTGATTTGTTTTTTCTAAATTATATTTGTTGATGATTAGATTTGTTGTTTTCTAATTATCGTATCGATAATTAGATATTGCTGTTTTGTGATTTCTATATTCTAATTATTTATTGGTAATTGAATATTGCTGATGTTTGCATATATTCAGCTTTGCTGTTTTCTGATTATCTATTGATAGTTAGATTTTGTTGAAAATTTGTGAATTTCTTTTATTGAAATTAAAAGATTTCTTTGTCGTTTGTATTCCCGACTTTATTTTCTAGCTTAACCAGTTTATGTTAGAAAATTTATTGTTAATGACGACCTTGATTATGAAAATTGCGGGGATGCAATTTTTATAAGGAGGGAAGTCTGTAACAACCCGAGATTTTGCTGTTAATTAAATATCGTCATTAAACGATTAAAATGCCAGCTAATTACTGTTTGAAGTTTTTAACACCCGGTTTAAATTCTTTTGAATAATTGTTAAGGCTTAAGCGGGCTTTAAATAGTATTGGCCCACGTTTTTCTTTGTTGCCGTGTGAACCCTTTTCACCCATTTCCTTTACCCTTAAAAATCATTTTTCGTTCAACCTAAAATTATAACGAAAGAAAAAGAAAATGGAAGCCGCGTCTTCTCGCTCGTTTTCTCGGCGAAACTAGGGTATAGAAATCGAAGAGGATAGAAGGCGTTCGCTCGTTCGAAATTAGGGCAAGCTCGTCAGTTTCGTTCGTCCCCTCGAATTCAACTCGGTCTCCTTGCTTTTGGGAAGCTCGCCTCGGAGATGCTTTCGACTGCTTCTTTTTTAGTCGAATTCGTGGGAAAGAGGTGAGTAATCTTATTACTCACATCTAGTTCACTCTTCTTATGATGCTTCTGTAATTCGAGTTGGATTCGACCTTGTTTTATCTCGGCCATTTGTTTTCATTTGGTATTGGTAATCGATGTTGCTTTGAATTTACTACTTCGTGAATTTCTTGTTTTGATTTGTTCGACTCACAACTTGTTTTCGTGATAGCCACGGCTTTGAATTTACTGCTCCGTGAATTTCTCGTTTTGATTTGTTCGACTCACGACTTGTTTTCGTGATGGCCACGGCCTTGTTCGTTTTCTTTGATCATCGTGGCTCTGACCTTATTCTGGGCCATTCGGTGTTGTTATGATATGTTTTGACCAATTGAAGTTAAATTGTTGTGCTTAGTGCTTTGAATTGTTTGGTTTTGCTTTAGTGTATTTCGGCATTTATTTGTTTCCTTGACACTGGCTTTGATTTGGAACTACGTGTTTCGTTTTGACTGTAGCTTTGGAACATTTTCAATGCTCGGCCCACTGTAGTTCTATTATCTTTGTGGCTTTGCTTCATTCCATTTAGTTATACAGTGCATCTCTATGTGCTAGTGGCTTTGTTCGTCTACTGTCATCATTTGTGCTTGAGCATTGCACATGTGGTTGCACTCCATTCCATGTTTGAATTCCTTACTGTCCATTATGCTTTTGCATACCTTGTAGTTGTTGTAATTGTCTGCACACACTACTGTCTTTTGTAGTTGATGGTCATTGGTTATTGTTGATACATTTACTGGCTTGTAGTGGTGTAGTTGGTTCATCGTGATATTTAGTTGGCACTTGAATTTCGATAATGATTTTGCACTACTTCGTTTTGTATCGGCGTCTTTAAGTGATAATTCAGTGTGTTTAAATATTGTTGTGCACTGACTTTGTGGTCTTCATTTATGGGTATGCATACATTTATCTTGGAGCCTGGGCAGTTGTACACTCGGTTACATGTTTGGTTGAAACTGGCCATCCATGTTGTAGTTTACGTTTTCACTTGTTCAATTTATTTTACCACCACGATTTCGAATCTGCACTGTTCGATCTTTGGTCTTTTTGACTTCGGCTTGTGATATTGTGATGATTTCTGACCTTCGTGGTTGAGCTTGAACTCACTGTGTTGTTTCGACCAGTTCACTTCCGTTGAGTTGCATTTTGTACCACTAGTGTTCATGTAGCTCATTTTGCATTCATTGATCTTGCATTCTGGTCAGTGTACTTATTGTTGTCAGTGTATTATATTGTTCATGTTTTGATCATGGCGTCATTTTAGCTCCAGTTGAGCATTATGTAGTTGCCTTATCTCGTGCTCGAGCTCTTTGCACCCTGATGCACTCTGGAGTAAATTTTGGTTTGCATTGAGTCAGTTGCCATTGTGCTTTATCTCTTGCTTGTAGTCTGGTATCTGATCTTTTGTATCAGTGTTGTTTGTATGGATATGGCATTTCCTTGATGAATTGCCCTTGGTGTTTTGTGTACATATGAAATCGATTCATATGTACGCTGAACGTCGCTTGTTTCAACTGCAGTTTTATTGCACAGTTGTTTCTTGCTTTCTTTTGTGCAGTTTCGCCTTTGTGATCTTGTTGGTAATTGCAGTTTCAGTGTGACAGAGGCTGTAGTTTCATTTGGTTACAATTTGTATTTGTTGGGTTGCATGGCATTAATGCATTTGGATTTGTTTTCGAACTTCCTTGAGTTGAACCCGATTTCGGGGTTTGATCATGTGATCATTTGTGATTTTTACTGAGCTTTTGTGTATCTCTTGCGATAGTGGCGAGGCAGTACACGCGTGCGTGTACTGCAGCCCTATCAGTTTTGACAGTTTTAAATTGATGTTTCGATTTGTTGAATGGTTTCTTTGGTTTATTTCAATGTTTTGAAGTTGTATTCTGATTTGGATTTGCTGATTCACTGATTAACACTATTTAGTGTTATATTTGCCGTTGTCCGATTCTCTTATCGAGAAGTCGGATATACGAGATTTCTGTGACTGTCGTCTATTTGATGTTGATTATTATTGCTTCTATGCACTAATAACTGAGTTTGAATTAGACTGACCCGTGTATTATTTTCTTTTGAATGTAATACTCGGGTCAGACCCGAGTTATTTCAGGTTGTAGATTTCCTGCTTTGAGTTGCTATTCAGGCTATGAAGACTTTTCACATCTTTTGAAGCTGTATTTTTCATTTGTAGAAGTCGTGTTATTGTATAGGATGATATGTATTCATGTATAGTAGTTGATAATGTACTTGTATATATAACTTCCAGAGTCGACCGTTGTAGTTGTATCATATGTACTGTGTCAACTATATTGTAACTGACATCAGTTATATATATATATATGAGACTTTTTGTTTAATCTGTGTTCTGCATTTATATTATCTGTGTTGTTATTATATTCATTGTCCTAAACTATTATGAACCATCGTAGTTTGTTTTATACTGATAATTGGATATGTCGATGGGAGTAAGTATATACCACTCCTATCGAGGTAACCAATATTAGCGTAAAGCCAACTACGGATGGCCGCTCCTATCCAGCCTTATTCTTCGTAATAATAGACAGTATTTCTTTTAATACTCTTTGTTATTATGAGCATAGAGGTGGGGCGTCACAGCTTCTGCCCAAAAGTGTTTTGGTAAATTACTATCTGAAAGCATAGTTCTCGCACACTCTTGTATCGTTCTATTTTTACATTCAACTACTCCGTTTTGTTGTGGAGTTCTTGGAAATGAGAAATTGTGAGTTATTCCCTTCTTATTGCAGAATTCCTCAAACTTTTCATTTTCAAATTCACCACCGTGATCACTACGAATAGTTATAATTTTTAAAGATAATTGATTTTGAATCCTTTTTGTAAAGTTCTTAAAACATTCAAAAGTATCACTTTTATGTTTCAAAATATTGTCCATGTAAATCTAGAATAATCATCTACAATTACAAAAACATATTTACTATGATTTATTGACTGAATTTGAGATGGACCAAATAAATCAAGATGAAGTAACTCAAGGGTTTTGAAGTTGAAATCGTATCTTTTAATTTAAAGCAACTTTTTCTAAGCTTTCCTAATTGACATGCATCACATAAACTATCTACTTTAAAATTCATTTTAAGGAGACCTCTTACTAGATCATGTTTTGACAGTCTAGATAAGAGTTTGAAATTCAAATGTATAAATCTCTTATGCCAAATCCAAGGGTCACTTGTATTTGCCAGAAGACATAGGTTATCATTTGAAACTTTCATACTAAGAATATAAATATTCTTTTTCCTAGTTCCCTCAAATATTATGGTTGAGTTATTATCTTCAATATGACATTTATCTTTTTCAAATTTAATTTTATATCCTTTATCACATAGTTGACTTATACTTAGCAGATTGTGTTTCAGATTCTTAACTAGCAAAGCATTAGTAATAATAGGAGTTTCAGAGTTACCGACATTGCCGATGCCAATTACGTATCCTTTCGAGTTGTCTCCAAAGTTAACCAGTCCTCCGTCTTTGTATATAATATTATTCAGCATATCCAAATTACCAATCATGTGTCTAGAGCAACCACTATCAAGTATCCACTTATTCCTTTTGATCTGCACAGATTGTCCATTGTGGATTGATTCCTTAATACCCACAAAGCATCTTTCCTGCACATTATAAAATTTGGGTAGACAACTAGAATTTGATTAACATTCATATGCAGACTCATGGAACAATGATGATTTAAACAATTCTAAACTAGTTTTAACAGATTTCTCAAAAATAGCCATTTTAAAACTTTTCAAAATTTAGATTATGAAACTTTTGAAAACAAGGCTCTGATACAAAATGTGAGAAATGCGAATTAAGGATCTTAAGGCTAGAATTAACACTAGAGGGGGGGGGTGAATAGTGTTTTAAGAAATTTGTTAATCTTTTTGAGTTTATATTACTTTGTTAACAATGTATACACTAATCAGACACAGATATGAACACAGAATCAAACACAGATGCAAATATAAAGTAAAAGCAGTAAAGGAAAGAACACACCGGATTTTATACTGGTTCGGAGTTACCCTACATCCAGTCCCGCACAACTAAGTACGGATTTCCTTTCAAAATCAATTCAACAATTACAACCCTCGGTTTCAAGGCTATGAGGTACACCCTCCAGAATCACAATCCTCTGGGTAGAGATACTTGATTTCCGGGGCAACAAGTTCACCCAATTGATTTCCAAGGCTACAATCACACCTTCTCTCGCTTAATTGATTACAAAAAGTCTATAACTCAGATTAGCACTTGGATCTTGTAGAGATAGTGGAGAGAATCAAAACCAGAAATTATCTAGTTAGATTCGATATTGATTTCGGGAGAGTAATGGTGTAATTTGTAAATAAGAAAGTGGAGAAGAAGAAGAGAAGTTAAATCAGAGAAAAGTATTATAAAATTCGTTGAAACTAACCCCTATTTATAGAAGAACAACAACCATGACCATTCATGAAAAGTTATGGCGAATAGACACTTCTTTTGAAATTTGAATTTTGAATTAAACTGTCACCATGTCAACATGGTGCCTATGGGCATGTCGACATCCCTCAGCCAAATTTGATGTTTTGATTTTCTATAAAATAATATTTATCTTATATTAAAACTTTATAAATATACTTGAATATAGTTGAAATTCATAAGTAAATATAAAGAACAATATATATATATTATTTAACTATAATTTAAATCAAAGTATAAATAATTTAAAAGTTAAATATATTATTTGAAAAGATAGTTTAAAATCAGGAGAAATTTTGACTCTGAAAATAAAGATGTTTTGAGGCTAAAATTATTTTAAAAACGAAATCGAGGGTTTTGAATCTTTTTTAAAAGGAAAGTTTTGAAATCATTTCAAAAACAAGATAATTTGAAAAATTATTTGAATTAAGCTTAGTGGATAAAAAACAATGCCCCACTAGATTTTCGTAGGTTCCATCCTACTTAGGGTTCCATCCCTTTAACGGGCTCGAAGTGGATTCCATTCCATGAATAAATTGGATATTAAAATGCCAGTGCTTTTCTACGAGTTTTAACAAATATTCCTAATAAAACAAACTTAACCTTGAAATCTTGAACTCTTGATAATCTTGATACTCATGAGTCTTCTATCTCTATATCTTGAATCTCTATACTTTACAGTCTTCATTCTTGATACCTGCATGATTAGATCCTCCATATACATATATATCTAAACTTGTAATGTTAGTATTTATATTTTATAATCTATTCTAAGGTTGTTGTCATCAAAACCATCATCTCATGGACTAACAATCTCCCCCTTTTTGATGATGACAACCTTTGTTTATAAAATACCACTTATATCCTAATACTTCTAATAACTCCCCCTTAATCTATGCCTAACTATCCTATTTTATACTTCTCCCCCTTTGTCATCAACAAAAACTTACTCTAAACTAGATTACTCCAAATTATATAACTCCCCCTAAAACTTATCATTCTATGACGTGTGATTATAATGATAGTGTTATCATAATTAATCAACACTTAAATCTAATAAAAAATATAATCCTAAACTATTAACTATCCTAACTAAGAATTCACAATAATACTAACACATATAAGAACACGAGTTTATTTATTACGAGTATGGTTGTATTTAAATTTGCGCTTGAAAAACATAAAAACAAAAATAACAACGGATTTCGAATCCATCAATTTCGAATCCATCAAGAATGTACGACTTCGAATCGATCACGTTCGACTCGATTATGTACGAATCGATCAGGAGCCTACGTACAAGCTAAAGAATGTTCACACCAAGTTTTGACTCCATTGGACCAAATCTTGATCGATACAAAATTGGCTCGTATCGATCGCAGATCGAGTTGAAACTCCACGAGATCGGTAGCGTGGGCCCACTCACATGCCAGAATGAGTCTCCCGAAGTTTGAGCGAGATATCAGCGTCCTACGCCTATAAATAGAGTCCCAAAAGCCTACAGAGGGAGGAGATTTTTCGACTCTGAAGCATATAGATTCTGCCGGATTCTATTTTGCACTTCACCACTACTGCTGTATTCGAATTTCAAAGCAGTAATCCACTGTAATCTGCTGTAATTGATGGAAATCTTCAAGTGAATATCAATAAAGTCATCAACTTCAGAGTGGACGTAGGCAAGATCGCCGAACCACTATAAATTCTGTGTTGTTTACTGCTATCTGTTGAATCTTCTGAGTGTTCTTCATTCTTTATTCTTTGCATAATATTCATTTGAGATCTGTGATTGTAAATCATCAACTGTTGGGTGTTTGTGACCAATTTTGGTGCAAACAGGTAGTGGACGTAGACCGAAGTTAGCCGAACTACTATAAATCTTATCTCCTTTTACTTGCTTTCTAATCGTTATAATTTTTTTCTTCATTTATTTTTCTTCATATTTCTGTGATGGGATTAGATATTGGAGTTTTTGCATAATTGGGTATTGGTGCCAATTTTGACGCCAACAATACATATATATTAATTGCTATAATTAAATTTTTTAATATATGTATAATATTTCAAAATCTATATTTAATAAAATAATAAATATAATTTTATAATATGATGTATAATTGAATGAGTTAGCAATTTCAAATTTCAAATTTTAAATAAAATATATAATTTTGATTACAAAAGTACATTTAAAATTCTAATTTGGACCTAAGATACTAATTCAAAATTGGAAAATATCATATATTTAACTTAGTAATATTGTTATGAAATATGAATATTAATCTAAATATATTACATTGGAAATGATTTTTAGTTAATATAATTATATATATTGTATGTAAAATATTCTAAATAAAAATAAGTATTGTAAAATTATATATAAATAATATACACACACACACTTTCGACAATACACACACACGCACACACATACATATATAATTTGATTTTATAAAAGCCAAATTTAATTTAGTAAATATATGTATATAATTTATATATATTAACATAAAATTTAAAATTGTATTTTAAATTAAATTATAAAATATACATAAATATGTGTGTGTATCTCGGCCTAATTTTTTTAAAATTGCCAAGAGCAAATTTAATTTAGAAATATTTTATATATTGTTATAAATTTAAATTAATATACAATATAGGTTTAAAATGATATTAATTAATAAATAATCATTTATAATTTTTAAAAATATGTTTTAGATTCAAAAAGTATATTACATATTTAAAACTATTATATGGCTGAAACTAATTATTGTATATATACTATTTGTATCAGTGTTAAAATGAATTAATGCACTTATATAATTATTTAAAATTATTGTAGTGAAATTAAATTAAAGAATTGCAATGATACACACACACATATGGTTATAAAGAGCATATAGTAATAATATATGTAAGTTAAATCATACCTACTGAAGATGTTTCCCGAAAGACAAACGTCGATCCAAAAAGGCTCCTAAATCTCCTAAATCTCTATCGGAATTTGTAGCCTTCGGCATATCACCACTTGGATTGCGTTGTATGCATTTGGCATGGTGGAAATGAGGTTCAGCTATGATAAATTTGGTTGAGCGAAGGCCGGCCAACTATGAAGAAAAAGGGCAAAAAGTAGAAAGGAAAAAGTGGGGCCTTTGGTCGCTTATATTGAGGAACCAGTGGAAAAAATATTCCACTATTTTCTATTGTCTAGTCCAACTCCAAGAACCCTTCTTTACCCCCTTGGTTAGCCCTTACATGGTCCTTAGTGGAACAAATATCACTCTAAATCCATGTCATAGTTAATTCTATTCAAATCCAATTCAAACGTACATCAATATCGTAGATCAATATACATATATGTAAATATTGTCTACACATCCAATTAATCACTAATAGCTCCCAGAACATTTCTAAAAGCTACCCCATTTTCTAACACCCCAAATACTACATAGACTCATAATATATATTTATCAAAATTTGAAGAATGAATAGATTTAGTTGCATGACTCATAAGTGAGAATTTGGTTAGCAATTAATATTCAAACAATTTAAATATTAATGTTCACACGTCACGTTAACTAATGGTACGACAGTTTTGTCCAATTCATCCCTTACATATCTCATTGATAAAATCCAATTTTGCATACTCTTAAGTGGTATTGCTCGATTTTCTCACTAGGATAAAATAGGTCGGCCTACATTGTCCAACTGGCCCGCTTTAGTTCAAACCGCCCCAACCTTAGCCCACGTCCTACTCATGCCTATGCTCATGTGTTTCGTAAAGCAAGTACCTTTCTCATCCATGTCACAAAGCTCCATAATTAGCTCGAGTAGTCTTTTCTACTATCAGAGCAGGCTGCTCAACATTAGTGCGCACACAATTTAAGCAAAGCCCATGATGGATATCGGTGAACGACGACAATAGATAGTGGCCCCACATGCAAGGTGACTCTCAGCAGTTAAGCAATCCAGTTAATTACCCACTCTCCCATGAGGTCCCCGTTCGCCATCTGCTCTAGTCGGTCGTACCATATGAAGCCCTATTGTTCTAAATCGACCGGTTTTGGCCACGAGCACCTAACTACCCCTACAATAAAAGCTTTGCATGCACTGTTCCTTTGAAAAGACTAGAGCATATGGCATTATTCATTTGACAAAAATGCCACCGTGTAGCAACCACTCCATGTCCTTTGCCGCTACCCTGGCAAAGTGCCACCGCACACCACTCCTCGATCCCATGCACCTTTCCTTGACCAAGCCATCCCAAAGTACAGACTGCTAGTTGCCGTCATCTAAACCACATAGTCCATCTGGCATTCTAGCCGGCATGCATTAGCTAAGCGCCTCAATTAATGGCCTAGAGCTATTTTTGGACTTTAGCAGTGCAATCTTCGCCATCCAATGAAGACTCCTACAGTTATTGTTGAATATGCGAGTATATGATTTTTGTTTAATGATAATAAACATATATATTCATTTAAATGTATTTGTTATTTTACTATTTTATTTTCACAGATTAAATATTTGCTGAATATAATAAATCACACAGAATTTAAATTCAATCAGATATTTTATTCAAACAAATATTTATTACAATTTTGAATAGTACAAATTCAAGCTCTCACTATATAAATACACAATTTTGACTACAATAAAATTTGACTACATCACGATTCACATTTACATTTGACCTCACTACATATCACTCGTTCACTCAACTCATATTTTATCTTCAACTTCAGTCCAGGTTGAATCCAGCATCTGAGCAATCTGCAAAAATACACACTGACGCAGTAAAATTGAAAAAGAAATATTTTTGCAGTATAAAATAAAATGTGATTTTGAAAATTTTATTTGCCTTAGTTATTTCGGTTGTTCATCATCATTTAATTCTGAATTAATCATACACAAACAGCTTGTGACATGCACAGTGAATCACTGTACATGCCACAAGGCCGTGCACACCGATATATGCACTTTGATACAATTACAGGGACAGATGAGCACAGGTCAAACCCAAAAGTCGGGTTCAACTCAAGTGCAATAAAAATAATGTCACGACACAAGCACAAGGTCAAACCCAAGTTTTGAAACTGGATTCAACTCAAGTACAATTTCAAAAATCAACATGTCATGAAGTACACAATGCCAACCAAGCAGCATATATATGAATCAGACTCGAGTACACAGTGCAGACACAAATTGAAGTGTCATATACATGACAGTAAAATACCACATGTTTCTACAACTACCTCAACTCTAGCAAATGCATATCAGATGATGTCAACAAGACTCGACATGTACATGAAGGCAGTTCACAAGTCAAAGACCAGATAGATCTGGCAACCAACCAAATGAACCAGACCAACAGAGACAAGTGAACAAGACCTCAATGCACAGACTCGAGTAAAACAGTGAAACAACAGTGGTGCACTGCAAGTACAAGCTCAGACTCAAGGAATGGTATAATGAGGCGAATACGACACAAACCAAAGTTCAAAATGCAAGTTCAAGACACAAAGCAAACAAGTTCAAAAATCATAGCCAAAGCAGTTCAAAAATACTCCAGACGGAGATGTACAAGATGAAAGCACATATATACATACATGAATGCATATATAAACATGGATGCAGTGCGAACAGATCAGAGACAAAGTGGATAACCAATCTGAAGTCAGCAATGCAAAAGCAATGTGCACAGGTATGCAATAGAGAAACATACAGCATGAAGACATATATATATCAGTGAACATATATATATATATATATATATATATATATATGTATGTATATGTATAAGCACTGAAACAAAGGAGCAACCAGACCAGTTCGATATGCTATGCAACCTGAACCAAAGACTACATGAAGTCTAACCATCAACTCAAATGCTACCAGAATTTAAAGGCAACCAAAATCGAGTACAACATCATATATGTATATATGCGCTCGAGACAACCGAACTGAATACGCTAACAATTCCAAAATCATCAACACGGTGAAGTACAACATCAAGAACAAATGCCACCAGACAACAGAAAATGCTACATGAAGTCAAAAGGCAAAAGTGACAAATACTACATGATACTTGACTGGAAAGAATTAACAATCTCAACTGAATATAAAAGTGCAGACTAACTTAAACAATACAATGAAACCAGAGGCACCGAATGACCAGAAAAATATGCAAACATATGCAATGCACAGCAACTATTAGAGCAAGCTCGATCGAGCAAGTGCAACAAGACTACATTGGAACAAAGACTACAACAATGAACCTAACATTTTCAAACCAAAGCCAGGTGATAAAAATCACAGTGTCAAAGTCACAGTGGTCAACACAAAATCAAGTTTGCAATTCAAAAAGGAAATATTTTTGCAGAGGAATAATCCAAGTCAAACATTATCACATAATCAATTCCGAAGTCAACAGATAAATGCACGGAGCAATTTCGAACTCGTCAAAACAGTGATAGCCAAAAAGATGAACAACTCAAACTAGCCGTGGAAAGCAAGAAATCGAACCAAGTCAGTAATCAAAACCGTGTCAATCAAGCAACAAAAAATATACGAATTGGAACAAGTCAGAAATCATCACGTTCATCCAAACGAAGATCAATGGCCAACGCAAAGTAATTGACGAATTCAAATAAATTTATACAAACGAAAATCAAGGGGTTCGAACCCTATATAAGCAATTAACATCATCGGCAAATTGTCATTCGAGTTCGAGTAACAACAGAGCAGAATCAATAACTCGAATCATAGATTGAGTTCAAGCCAGCAATCCAGTAAAGTAGAAAAGCATAAATTACATAATATATTTTCGAATTGAACTCAATCAATAGAAGCAGTCGAAAGCATATCAAGAGACAATCGATCGACAAAGCAAGCATCGTTAAAACATCTACTTCAATCGAACAACCTGAAGTGGCACTTCAATTTCATCAAAAGCCCTAATTATTGAAAAGAGGAACAAATGAGCAGCCATTGAAGTACAAGGAGTTGGCCGATAGAATAAAAAGAAAAGAGGGATTATCTTAACCATTTTTGGGCCGGCTATTTTATATTTAGGCTTAATTTTTAAATTAGGGTTTTAAGTTGTTTTTAATTTTAATTTGTTTTTAAATTTGAATTCTTCTTTTAAAAAGTTGTAATTTCTAGTCGTGTGACTAGGGTACAAACTACGTGGCGTAGTTTGAGAATTCGCAACTCAGTGGCTGAGTTGTGGCAGGGTTCTGAGCGTAGAGTTAAGGCAAGTCGATAGCGGGTGTCGTGAGTTTACGTGTGTAAGCGTCTGACTGCTTAATTTCTCGTAGAAACCTTGGGGGCAGCACGTAGGCAGGGTTTTGCCGAAGCTGGGTAAATTCTGTGTCGTTCTATTTTCTGCATTTACTATTCTGCTATTATTTGTGCTGATATTATTCTGTTGTGATCTGTGTTGAAAATATTTTATATAAACCTCCGCAATAATTTTTATAATTAATAGTATCACCCTATTCACCTCACCTCTTGGGTGAAATCGATCCTACAAGTGGTGCCGGATCTAGGAATAGAAGTCAAATTTTGTTTTAAAATTTCAATTTTTCAAAAATCAACTTTTATTTTAAAAATTTGAATTTTTAAAATGGCTTCTTTTAGTAATGCCTTTGTAGAGGGTCAGTCAATAGTTAGACCTCTAATGTTCAATGGTGAATATGCTTATTGGAAAAATAGGATGAAAATTTTTCTGAAAACCATTGATGCTTGGAATATTGTTGAGACAGGTTATAGAACTCCAACTATAATTGTAGATAATCAGGAAATAGACAAACCAATTGATCAATGGACAGATCTAGAAATAAGTTGCAGAATGCAAATGCTAAAGCTATGAATTCTATTATTTGTTCATTGGATCATATTGAATTTAATCGTGTCTCACATTGTCTAACTGCGCAGGAAATATGGCACACACTCGAAGTGACTCACGAAGGAACGTCTCAAGTCAAAGAATCTCGCCTTGCCATGCTGAGTAACGAATACGAGAATTTCACAATGGCCAAGGATGAAAATGTCAAAGAGATGTACAGACGACTTTCCAATATCATATACAAATCAAAAGCTCTTGGAAAATCATACACAGAAGTGGAAATAGTCCGAAAAATCCTCAGAGTCCTTCCATGAAGCTTTGAAGCGAAAGTTACTGCCATTCAAGAATCAAAAGATTTGAAACAACTCAAAGTTGAAGAACTTATCGGAAATATCACCACTTACGAGCTAGAGATAAAATTCAAGGAAGAACAAGAAGGAGGTGATACTCGAAAAAAATCGATAACTCTCAAAGGAACAACTGAAAGTGTTGATGATGGCAATGATGATGGTGCAGCAGAATTGGAGCTGATAATAAAGAAATTCAAAAGGTGGAATCATAGATACGGAAATTCAGCTCTAAATCAAAAATTGAAAAGCAGAATAGCCAAAGCACTAGACCACTCAGAAGAACAGAAGATCATCTGTTACAAGTGCAACAAACCCGGTCATATCAAGCCCAATTTCCCACAAAATAAATTCAGCCATGGAAAGAAATAGAAAAGGAAAAGTTTTGCATCCACTTAGGATGAAACGAATGAGGATGGCCAAAGCACTGGCAGTGAAAGCGAAAAAGCAGAATTGTGCCTTCGAGGTGATATAACTGACAGTGACGATGACGTGCCAAGTGAGGTATCAAAACTTACCCATTCCGAGTTGCTTATTTATTTCCACGAAGTAAACGGTTGTTTTGAACGACTTAGAGAAAGATACGCTAAACTTGAATCACAAAAGGATACTTTGATAGATTTAAATAAACAGCTTGATCAATTATTTAAAAACTATCAAAGTAGGAGCCCTAAGTGTGATAAGTGTCCATTATTCGAAGAAGAAATCAGAAATTAAAATTAAATCGCTTGAAAATGAAATTCTGATTTTGAAAGATAGTGAAAATACTAGGAGAGAAAACTCTATTAAAAAGTGCACACAATTATAGAAAAAAAATGAATCACTAAAACACAAGTCCAATAATTATCAACGACTTTAGGAAAATTTTCAAAAAGTGAAAGGTCGTTAAATATGCTAATAAGAAAACAAACTGTTAATATAGATAGACAAGGACTTGGGTATAATCAATCTGAGTATGTTAAAAGCAAAATTAATCAAGGTGATTCCATGTGCACAATTTGCAGAAAATTTGGACACAATCAAAATATTTGTTGGTATAGATCCAAACACGTGAAAACCATTCCAATTTGGGTTCCAAAAGGCACAGATATAAAATCCCTCAAAGCTAAACAAATCTGGGTGCCAAAAGGAACATATATAAATAGTTATGGGTCTCCACAAAATTATTTTTCAAAAATTTCTGCCACTAACAACAATGGACCTATAAAAACAAATAGGTCACAAAAACCTTTCATCGTGTAGGTGTGATGGCAAGCTAAGGAACAACATCAGTATTATCTGGATTCTGGCTATTCCAGACACATAACAGGCGACAATTCAGAGTTCCTTAGCTTAGTATAAAGGTGACAGATTCACAATGGGCAACAACGAAAGATTACCGTAAAGGTAAAACATGTAATTGTATTTATATTTAAAACGATATATTAAATGTGATAATCTGCACGATAATCTAAATTAAATCAGCCAGTTATATGATAAAGAAATGATTGATTCTGAGTTATTCAAAATGTTGACCAATCAACTTTTCATCTTTGAACTAATTCATAAAAATTTGTTTTATTGATGAGTACTCTCGGTTCACATGGATATATTTGGTTACTACTGACATTATATTCACTAATTATTATTTACACGGCTTCAATTAAAATCCAAAAGAATTTCATTTAAAAGTTGTAAAAAGGATTTCAAGAAATTGTTGCAACGTCAGTCTGGTCCATAACATTCAATTAATGATAATCTTGAGTTGAAGGAAAATTCAGATGCAGATTACACTTGTAATCTAGTTGATAGAAAAATTTCTAGTGGAACATGATTTAACATTCAGAAATTGCATCATTTTTCAAAGAAAATATCTGCATATTTTTCACTTCAAATAATTTTCAAATAGTAGACATTTTTCTGATAAAAAACCCCTTCTAGAAAATCATTTTTAGTTGACCTTGTTTCAGATTAGTTATTTCAGAAAAAATTAATTTTATAATTATTTTTGAAATTGATTTTAAATTACTACATTAACTAATCTGACTCCCTACTAATTATCAAAAAGATAAATAGTGATTAAAAATATGATGAGTGTTGATATTAATCATATATTATAACTCGAGATAGTATATTTAGTAAATTTCTTTAGAAATTTAAACAAGAGTTATAAAAACTTTTTGTTTGGTAAAAGTTCCATGACCATTTCTATATCTATCATATTTCTATCAACCACCACTCATCAAAATCCAATATAGTATGCCAATATGTGGTATTTTAAACGAGAATCATTCGTTTTTCATTTTATTATTATTTTTAAATAAAAACATCCAAAGTATTCACTCTCATTTAAAAGTCCTCACGGTTATGCATGGGTGAATTACTTGGATTTTGATTATGTGCTTCCATGCTCATTTAAAAGTCCTCACGGTTATGCATGTATGGAACGCATATCAAAATTGATTAATTAAATAGACAAGTTGATTCTAATCCCATTTAAAAGTCCTCACGGTTATGTGTGGTTAGAAGATACTTGAATTCATTTATTTTTTTTAAATTTTGGAATACTACTAATCTCATTTAAAAGTCCTAACGGTTATGCATGGTTAGTAGATATTCAAATTCCTGATATAAATATACCACAAATAGACACAATTATATGGTTTTATATGATGTCATCATCTCTAT
The DNA here is from genome assembly GCA_030737815.1 of Allium fistulosum. Lineage (NCBI taxonomy): Eukaryota > Viridiplantae > Streptophyta > Magnoliopsida > Asparagales > Amaryllidaceae > Allium > Allium fistulosum. The sequence continues at coordinate 1,000,624,195 of CM060902.1, read as the reverse complement.
CATTCTAAAGTGGAATATGCGTCGAACAGAGTATTTATGATTTTTGTTTGACTTTTTTATTGAAATTTAATATTTATACTCGATTGGGAATTAATATTGTTTTAATATCTATCACTTTATCTCTATTTTTCTAACACTGTTACTCTTTTGCTGATAACAAAAGGGGGAGAGAAAAGTTAAGATTTTGGCGAATAAAGGTCAAATATTTTCAATTTGCATCTAAGCACATTTGCATATTTTTATTCACATGCATATATGAAGGGGGAGTTTTGTGTAGAGAGGAAGCATTCAAATAAGGGGAGCAAATTGAATAATCAAATACACAAAAACCCCAGTAAAAAAAGTATGTAAATTAGGTCCCTAGAATTAAGTTATTAAGTAATTGCATATAGTTATGCAATTATTCACTGAATAATTGCAGACATTTATGCAATTATATCCAAAAGTTGCATAAATTTATGCAATTTTTTAGGTGAATAATTGCGGAAATTTCTACAATTTTTTTGGTGAATAATTGCGGAAATTTCCGCAATTTTTTGGTGAATAATTGCGGAAATTTCAGCAATTTTTTAAAAAAATTGCGGAAATTTCCGCAACTTTTCAGTGAATAATTGTGGAAATGTCTGCAATTTTTTGATATAATTGCATAAATGTCTGCAATTATTCACTGAATAATTGCATAAGTGTATGCCATTATTCGGTAACATAATTCTAGGGACCTAACTTACAAACTTTTTTTTACTAGAGTTTTTGTGTATTTTGAAACTTATTAGGGACCTGTGCCAAACTGTCCCATTAATAAAATCAAAACCTTAAATATATGTTTGTATCATCAAAAGGGGGAGATTGTTGAATATGCGAGTATATGATTTTTGTTTAATGATAATAAACATATATATTCATTTAAATGTATTTGTTATTTTACTATTTTATTTTCACAGATTAAATATTTGCTGAATATAATAAATCACACAGAATTTAAATTCAAACAGATATTTTATTCAAACAAATATTTATTACAATTTTGAATAGTACAAATTCAAGCTCTCACTATATAAATACACAATTTTGACTACAATAAAATTTGACTACATCACGATTCACATTTACATTTGACCTCACTAAATATCACTCGTTCACTCAACTCATATTTTATCTTCAACTTCAGTCCAGGTTGAATCCAGCATTTGAGCAATCTGCAAAAATACACACAGACGCAGTAAAATCGAAAAAGAAATATTTTTGCAGTATAAAATAAAATGTGATTTTGAAATTTTATTTGCCTTAGTTATTTCGGTTGTTCATCATCATTTAATTCTGAATTAATCATACACAAACAGCTTGTGACATGCACAGTGAATCACTGTACATGCCACAAGGCCGTGCACACCGATATATGCACTTTGATACAATTACAGGGACAGATGAGCACAGGTCAAACCCAAAAGTCGGGTTCAACTCAAGTGCAATAAAAATAATGTCACGACACAAGCACAAGGACTAGGTCAAACCCGAGTTTTGAAATTGGATTCAACTCAAGTACAATTTCAAAAATCAGCATGTCATGAAGTACACAATGCCAACCAAGCAGCATATATATGAATCAGACTCGAGTACACGGTGCAGACAAAAATTGAAGTGTCATATACATGACAGTAAAATACCACATGTTTCTACAACTACATCAACTCTAGCAAATGCATATCAGACGATGTCAACAAGACTCGGCATGTACATGAAGGCAGTTCACAAGTCAAAGACCAGAGAGATCTGGCAATCAACCAAATGAACCAGACCAACAGAGACAAGTGAACAAGACCTCAATGCACAGACTCGAGTAAAACAGTGAAACAACAGTGGTGCACTGCAAATACAAGCTCAGACTCAAGGAAAGGTACAACGAGGCGAATACGACACAAACCAAAGTTCAAAATGCAAGTTCAAGACACAGAGCAGACAAGTTCAAAAATCATAGCCACAGCGGTTCAAAACTACTCCAGACGGAGATGTACAAGATGAAAGCACATATATACATACATGAATGCATATATAAACATGGATGCAGTGCGAACAGATCAGAGACAAAGTGGATAACCAATCTGAAGTCAGCAATGCAAAAGCAATGTGCATAGGTATGCAACAGAGAAACATACAACATGAAGACATATATATCAGTGAACATATATATGTATAAGCACTGAAACAAAGGAGCAACCAGACCAGTTCGATATGCTATGCAACCTAAACCAAAGACTACATGAAGTCTAATCATCAACTCAAGAGCTACCAGAATTTAAATGCAACCAAAATTGAGTACAACGTCATATATGTATATATGTGCTCGAGACAACCGAACCAAATATGTTAACAATTCCAAAATCATCCACACGGTGAAGTACAACATCAAGACCAAATGCCACCAGACAACAGAAATGCTACATGAAGTCAAAAGGCAAAAGTGACAAATACTACATGATACTTGACTGGAAAGAACTAACAATCTCAACTGAATATAAAAGTGCAGACTAACTTAAACAATACAATGAAACCAGAGGCAATGAATGACCAGACAAATATGCAAACATATGCAATGCACATCAACTATTAGAGCAAACTCGATAGAGCAAGTGCAACCAGACTACATTGGAACAAAGACTACAACAATGAACCTAACATTTTCAAACCAAAGCCAGGTGATAAAAATCACAGTGCCGAAGTCACAGAGTTCAACACAAAATCCAGTTTGCAATTCAAAAAGGAAATATTTTTGCAGAGGAATAATCAAACATTATCACATAATCAATGCCGAAGTCAACAGAGAAATGCACGGAGCAAGTTCGAACTCGTCAAAACAGTGATAGCCAAAAAGATGAACAAATCAAACTAGCCGTGGAAAGCAAGAAATCGAACCAAGTTAGTAATCAAAACCATGTCAATCAAGCAACAAAAAATATACGAATTGGAACAAGTCAGAAATCATCACGTTCATCCAAACGAAGATCAATGGCCAATGCAAAGTAATTGACGAATTCAAATAAATTTATGCGAACGAAAATCAAGGGGTTCGAACCCTATATAAGCAATTAACATCATCGGCAAATTGTCATTCGAATTCGAGTAACAACAAAGCAGAATCAATAACTTGAATCATAGATTGAGTTCAAGCAAGCAATCCAGTAAAGTAGAAAAGCATAAATTACATACCATATTTTCGAATTGAACTCAATCAATAGAAGCACCCGAAAGCATATCAAGAGACGATCGATCGACAAAGCAAGCATCGTTAAAACATCTACTTCGATCGAACAACCTGAAGTGGCACTTCAATTTCATCAAAAGCCCTAATTATTGAAAAGAGGAACGAACGAGCAGCCATTGAAGTACAAGGAGTTGGCCGGTAGAATAAAAAGAAAAGAGGGCTGATTTTATCACTTAACCATTTTTGGGCCGGCTATTTTATATTTAGTCTTAATTTTTTAAATTAGGGTTTTGAGTTGTTTTTTATTTTAATTTGTTTTTAAATTTGAATTCTTCTTTTAAACAGTTGTAATTTCTAATCGTGTGACTAGGGTACAAACTACGTGGCGTAGTTTGAGAATTCGCAAGTCAGTGGTTGAGTTGTGGTAGGGTTTTGAGCGTAGAGCTAAGGCTAGTCGATAGCGGGTGTCGCGAGTTTACGTGTGTAAGCGTCTGACTGCTTAATTTCTAGTAGAAACCTTGGGGGCAGCACGTAGGCAGGGTTTTGCCAAAGCTGGGTAAATTCTGTGTCGTTCTATTTTCTGCATTTACTATTCTGCTATTATCTGTGCTGATATTATTCTGCTGTGATCTGTGTTGAAAATATTTTATATAAACTTCCACAATAATTTTTATAATTAATAGCATCACCCTATTCACCCCCCTCTAGGGTGAAATCGATCCTACAGTTATAAGTACCTTAAGATGTGCATTTTCAAATAGGTAGAAAAACACTCTTAAGCATTTTACTTTTTTTTATTGTCTTTTGTAATTCAAACTATTGTAAAAGAAATAAAGTAATAAGAAATTCCTCATGGTGGACATAGATCAACTTGGATCGAATCACTCTAATCTTGTATTTCTCCACTTTTCACATATTTTACTTCCTCATTTTGCATTGGGAATCACCTTTGCTAATATCAGCTCTTAATTATAATTCCAGGGTTAGCTAAATTTTTAGGCAACATTTTGGAGCTAGAAGGAGGGCCTTCCCCAAAAGCTCTAATTTTTCTTCACTTTTTTTATCTACAAATCCCTTTCACGTTCACACCATGTAGCGTAGTGGTGAGAACGAAGCTAATAACTCAAATGGCCACAACACCAATGGAGCCACCAATGCTGGTGTTATATTTCTCATCCCTTGGTTGAGCAACGACATATGGCTTAGAATGATTAATGACTTGACCAACATAAGATAAATTCCTTCTGACGTAAATGACTTTGGGGCTATAATGGATGCCCAAACAACTGTGAACTTTAGTACAATAGTTTCCCAACAACTAACCAGACCCCCATCTTGCTTGTTATTCCCAAACATAAAACATAATGCATGATGCACGTGGGACAGTCATGTCGAAGACCCTATTGGAGGTGCTTTTGCCCGCTATTGGGATGTGCATGCTACCCATTAGTAGGGGTATGTCCACGATGTCCCAAAGCCTAAACCAACAGCGTACCGAGCACCCCATGCAAATCATTGCCCTCCATCAATAGAAAGATTGTATGTGTTTCATCACTTTCAGGAAGTGGATGAGGTATGTAACCTACACTTTGACCATCTCAGTGGAAATTGCAAGGTACAAATTCAAAAGCTATAGAACCATCAGTCAACTACCAACTCCAGCGGGTGGTACCGCATAGGTCCACTGAAAGACGGGCCTATCTGCCCAGATCACCCTCAGTCATCAGAAGCAGGTCTCCTACACCACTCCAACATCATCGCTAACCTTCATCGTGTATTTGCCACAGATCTCTGTCACTATATAGACAATAGAGGAGTCCCTTCCCAATAAGTGGTTGATGCCATCCACAGCATGCAGAGGTTCGCCTCCAAGAAGAAATGATTGCTTTGCGCCAATAAATGCATAGAACTCAAATGGGAATGCATGATGTATGGGTATAATAGACGATGAGAAAAAAGAGCCTTTCTCCAAAGAATTCCTAAGCACCTATATTCACTAGAGGTACGCTTTGCCTTCCATGCACAAGTATGAAAAAAGCATTGAATCATCTAACCACATTACTGCCTTCAACTTGACAATTCATGTCGGCCAGCTCTCTAGCCATGCCAAGTGGCTTCTTTTCCCCTCCAACTTGACCGGAAGCTTCTTGATGGTTCCTTAATCCTCAACCTGGTAGTGTCCACTCATGGACCCAGTTGTGTTTCAAAATTAAAGCTCACTTTTTCATATCAAAGACTAGAGTTATGATGGCAAGCGAGTTAGGCAACATAAGATAAGGCTCAAGTGAATCCATCCGCTCATATGTCAAATGCTTCAACAAAGAATCAACCTATACTAGGGGGTAGATAATAATAGCTTTGTAGTCGCCCTGTGTTCGCAGGTGAGATATCAACCTTTGATGTGGAAGAAACTATAGAAACAACCTATTCATCCTTGATCAATTTTCCCCAAAGGGAAAGCGACATAATGAGGGTATAAGAGGCCAACATGTCTGAAAGTGATGGGGACAATGGAAAGGATAACAAAGTAGGACTAAACATTAAAGGAACGATTAGCAAGAAAATAATAAGAAATGTATGGAAGGAGGTTCATGCTCCAAGCGTAGATGCACAAATCATGCAACTTTTGAATCATAACTTGGAAATAATCAATCTTGCCATGCAAGATCGTGTGTCGTTCCAATGGCGTATGCCTTCCTAGTCCAAATAAAGGGAGGATCCTAGGGGTGGTCGAAAGTACTGTGAATTCCATCAATTCAATGACCACTAAACCAATAACTGCGGACATCTAAAGGACGAAATAGAGCAGCTGATCCATGATGCCATATCAGTGTGGTATGTTAGGCAACAAGCAGAGAGACGTAATAACTGACCAAATCCAACATCCCAACCTCAGTGGGCGGACAACAATAATGTAACCATAGTCAGTACAAAGATACTATCAATTTATGGTAGCCCATACATAGCCGGGAGCAACAAGGAGACTCAAGCTCGATATGGAAGGGAGCTCGTCTATGATAGCCAAGTATACTCGATCAACCTCTAGGCCCTAAAGGCTCCTTGAGTTGAAGAAGAAGCGGTAGACATTGCCTTCACCATAGAGGATAGAAGAGTCGTTGGGTTCCCCATTATGACCTCATGGTCATATAAGTCAGTATTGCTAGTATAAAGATTCACCGGGTCTTCATCGATGAGGATAACTCCGTTAATGTAATATTTAAGGAAATTTTTGAAAAAATAAAGCTTCCCACTACATACATCACACCTTGTGCATTACCCATCTATTGATTTGGGAGTGGTAGGATAATACCCCTATGGATGACTTCACATATGTCACCTTTGGCTGGGAACCACTTACGGCCAATATATAGGTAAATGTTGTTGTAGTTGACTACCCATACGCATATAATATCTTGATAAGTAGACCATCACTAGCAAGTCTGGATGCTATCATAGTCTATCAACGGACTACAGTGAACTTCCTGGGCAAAAGGTTGATAAGATGTATCTGAAGCAAATAGTAGGCCATAAGAGATTACTACAACATCTCACTCTAGCAAGCAAAAAAGGGAGTCCTCTTGTTGTAACAAGAGTTACCAACACTCAATGGTGGTATGTCTGAGAGAACATGAGAATCCTCAATGCTCCCGTTCATGCTGGATTGCCCATAACCTTGAAGTTGAAGTGTCAAAAAACACCACCACCTTCGAGAGTTACTCATGGTTGCTGGAGGTACTAAGGGATTGCATACTGTCAGTTATTTGATAACTATGGAATGACTCAGTCAAGTGATTTCTATTGGTTAATATAACTAAGATCAAATAGAGAATCTCGAATTGACGATGTTACATAATGCTCTCAACTTGAGAATATCATTAAACTTCAATGTGGACACTTCATTTTGATTATAGTTAAATTATGGTATTGTGTCCATCAAATGACTATAGTTAGGTCTTAGTTGAAACATTGGAAGTGAAATAATATTCAATGGAGAATTTGTCTCCTCGGTTATGTGGGGTTAGTATCATGATTAACTGTAGTCAACTCATAATCAAAGTCTCTGGCTAGAGCAATATGGTTAATAATAGTTGTTATCATTAAACCAAAAATTTTGTGTTATCAATAATCAAGTTGAATGTGGATGATGTTGGAATTTTGACCAAAATCAAATTCAGTAAGTCCTAATGTGATATAGTATTGGCGAAGAGAATTGGTGTATATTATCATTAATACCGTGTACTTCTTATAATATTAAAATTAGGTTTTACCAAAAAGACGTGTAAGATATAAGTTTAGCCAAAATTTCACACCACTGGCTAAGGTGATGTGTGAGCGTTAATATTCAAATCGTTCGATATTAATAGTTGACTGAATTTACATCTTTAAGCTGCACAACCGTAATGATGAGTGCTCTGTAAAACCACATGATTTAATTAATTTATAATCATTGTAAATTAATTAATATTTATAAGATATTAATTTTTATATTTTATTTAATTTTTTGAATATCATTAGTATTTAATTAAGTGCATATATAAAAGTTATATATGCGCGTATCAATATACGATAACAATAAAATATTTAAATTAGATTTAAACAGATTAATTGCTAAGTGGGTCTGGAAGTATTTATGGCCCTTATTGCTTCTTTATGGCTGATCATGAACGAAGATGAGGAGAGGTTTGATGGGATTAAATGAGGAATTAAAGAGGGAAAGTTTAAAAGGAGGGAATCAGAAAGGTTTCGATATTTCCATTAGAACATATTTTCTTTCATTCATCATTGATTCTCCCAACACTTCATTTTCTTCTACTCTCCTCACTCTCCTCTCCTTTAAGATGAACATTAATTGCTTCCAAGCCATCAGATTTCCCAAAACAATATAAAAATCAAATCAAATTAAATAAACACACAGGTGATGCTTCAGCTCGTTGCAATTTCTTAAGATGATTCAATTGAGCCTAAGAGTTTTATTCTTCATTTAAGGTGTGACATTTTTCTTCATCTTAAGGTAATATTCTAATTTTATTTTATTATAAAATTCATTGACATTAATACAGTTTAGATCTCCCGATTCTATTTCTCTTTTGATTTTGTGCTCATCTTGTATGTATTGTTTAGATTCGAAAACATTTTATAAAAAATTTAGATATGCCTAGGTTGTCCGATTTAATTTTTTTTCCGGATTGAATATTAATGCTTAAATTAAAAACCAATTTTGATTTGGAAATTGGATTTAATTTATTGATATATTTTTGTAACATCTCTTATATACAAACCTATATAAGCTACATGTGTTGAATAGTTGAAATCATTTAAAAGAAGTATTTCATGTTTTATTTGTTGTTGATTTGTTTGTAAAGTCATTTTGTTATTATTTACAAAATTTTAAAGGTGTCTTAGTTCAAAATTTCATAAGTTGACTTTTATGCAAAATTATTAACCTACTTTGAATCCTTCACAAGTTAAGGCTAACTTTTTATTTGTTAACTTCAAGTTTTAAAACATGCATATAAATTTTATGCTGTTTTTAAAGTTAATACATTGCTTGTAATTATTTATACATGTATACATATATGAGTTTTATTTTAATTTAAAGTTCAAAAAAGGTACCTTTTTGTGAAGTCATATATTTAATTTTAAACCTTCCTATGTTAAAATTAGATTTTAATATTGTTAATCCTAGAATTCAAAACAATAAATATGTGTGTATATGTATATATGTGTGTGTGTGTATCTGTGTGTGTATGCATGTGTGTGTGTATGTATGTATATATATGTAATTCTTATTATATGTATATATTTTCAATTGTTATTTTATGTATTTTAAAAAAAACTTTGGACAATAACAACATATATAAAGGGACAAATGCATCTGTTGCGGTATATATCCCGACACATATATACAGCCATATTAACCATATACACTTGATATTTATTACATGTGCAGTATACCTGTATTAATATATATGATATGGTTACAAATTAAAATTCTTTTAATTTAAATTAAATAAAACACCTTTAAACAAATTCAATAAAACATTGTGAATTTTTTATAAAAGTAGTAGGTGTTATTTCTGATTAATTGCACATTCATTATATTTATGACCCATTGAATAGTTTACATAGCTAACAACTTGACTCTTCACTTGCCAAAATAATAAAACAAAGAAATTAACCAATACACACATATATGTATACACACATACCTATAAGAGTATATTTGATATACTCTAATACATATAAACTTTAAATTCGTGAATTCCTTTTGAACAGTATAAATAAAATGATATTTTATTTAAAACAATATGAGATAGAATCTAATATCTCTTTAGACTTCCTAGGCCTAACTGATTCAAAATAGAATTTTTTTTGAAATCTACCTATTTCACCCGCTTTTGACAAACCAAGTTCCATCACAATGTGCCAGCGATTCATCAATAGGATGTTTGCCCAAAAATTCACCGAACCATAGAAGTTTCTGTGGAAGACATGCTTGTAAAGTCAGAGAATGGCGAGGGACATATAAAGAACATGGTCGAGACTTTCAGCATCCTCTGCCAATAAAACATGAAATTGAACCCTAAGAAATGTTCCTTCGTCATCTGGTCTGGAAGGTTCCCACGATTCATTGTGTGTGCCAAGGGAATAGAGGCCAACCCCGACAAGATTCAAGCAATCTAGAATATGCAAATACCCCACATAGTAAAAATTAAGTGCTTGGTCTGCATGGGATGATAGCGGCACTGAGTCATTTTTTGTCAAAGGTGCCCGACCAGTGTGTACCCTTCTTTAATCTCATCAAGAAAAGGAAATCCTTTATCGAGAATAAAGAGTGCTTCAAGGACTTTGAAGACCTAAAGCAGCATCTTGCTACACCCTCATACTTTCCAAACCCCTGGATGGAGAAGACCTGTATTTATACCTCATAGTCATTGACAACGCGATTAGTGTGGCCTTTGTTTGTGAAGAAGAGAAAGTCTAGCGGCATATATATTAGGTAAGAAAAAGGTTTTTAGTCCCTGAGACGAGACACAAAAAGTTGGAAAAGTTATCTTTCTGCCTCCTCATGGCAACCCAGTGGCTCCTACCATATTTCTAAGCTCACCCGATCAAGTACTCACCAACCATCCATTGAAAAAAAGTATTGAGCTAGCCCGACACAATGGACTAACTCTTGAAGTGGTTTATGGAGCTCTGACAACATCACATCACGTTTCATTGCCACATTCCATCATAGGCCAAGCTATAGTCGATTTCATAGTGGAGTGCTTTAGCTTGGACAACGTTGAAGAGAAAACAATAATCAATCAACGAGCATGGTGGTTATATATGGATGACGCATCAAATGAGAAGGGAACTAGGGCCGACATGGTTTTAGTCACTCCAAATGAAAAGAACTTTGTTTTGTTGTACACCTTAGCTTTAATGCTACTAACACCGAAATATAGTATTAGGCCACCCTAGCCAGTCCTAAGATAGCCAAAGACTTACGAGTTGACTCTCTGCATCCTTTCAGTGATTCCTCGTTGGTTATCAATCAGATAGGTGAGCGGTTCCAAGTGAAGGATAAGACACTGGCTATGTATGTTACGAAAGCCGAAAAGCTCATCAGCACTTTTTCCTACTTTAAAATGATTTGATCTCACATGAGGACAACGACAAGGCCGACAAGTTAGCCAAAGAAGCAAGCAAGCCTAAAGAGAGCATTCCTTGCGTCCCTTTGGTAGTTCGAACCATCTCCCTCTTTGAATTAAGGTAACCATTTGGAAATTGATGAAGTCTAAACCGACTCTTGGATGGCCCCTCTTTCAAAGTATCTCACGGGTGGTAAACTGCCCGTTGATGGGAAAGAAGATCGAAAAATACTTTACTGGGCATCACACTATGAAACCATGGATGGAAAGCTTTATTAGAGGAGGTACTCAATTCTCCTTCAATGGTGTGTGACAAATAAAGAGGCCAGTCACTTATTGGAAGAATTAATGGGGAATTCCGTGGAGATCACACTAGGTGCAAAGCCTAACAAAAAAGCCTACCCACTAAGGTTATTACTAGCCGACTGCGATCCAAGACATAATAATTACATCTAGAAGTATGATTGATGTCAGTAGGACACCAAAATCTCTAAGGCTTCCTCGAATCTTTTAACCACTATGACATCCTCATGGCCGTTCGACACTTGGGAGATTGACTTAATCGAAAAGCTCCCAAATGCTAAAGAGGGATACAACCACGCCATCGTTTCCATTGACTACTTCACAAAGTGGGTTGAGGCGGAGCTCCTAACTAGGATTAGCGTACCTAAAATCCTAAATTGTGTGATCAAGAACATCATCTTCCACTGTAGACAGCTAAAGAAGATCATCACAGAATATGACATTTCAAGGATTCTGTGGAAGAAATGAGATCGAGAAGTGCTACTTCTCATTTGCCCAGCCATAAGCAAATATGCAGGTTATAGCTGTTAATAAAACCATCAAGTTGACACTAAAGAAGCGCCTCACCAAGGCGATGGGAACTTGGGCTGTAGACCTTTCGCTTGTGGTTTATTCCTACCAAACCTCTAACAGCACCTCAATGGGCACTCACCATTCTCGTTAACATACGAGTATGAAGCCATGCTTCCCATCGAAATTGATATCCCATCATCCTGACACCACACTCACAATCTTGAAAAAAATAAGGATTACTAAGGTTTGGACTCGATGCTTTAGAGTAAAAGAGAGTGGAGGTAGAGCTCTGCACTGAGGCATAAAAAAGAAAGGCAGCCAAGCACTACACTACTAGGGTAAAACTCTGCCAATTCATTGTTGCCAACATAGATCTACACCAGGTCTTCCTAAGTACTAAGAACCTGACTGAAGGAGTACTAGGGCCAAACTGGAAAGGCTCGCATTTAATCAATGTCATGCTAACCAACAATGCTTACCGCCTCTTATAGCCGAACGATACACGCATGGCTCGAACTTAGAATTGGAAGCATCTTCGAGCATATCATGTGTAAACATTTTGTAAGCCACAATCATAAGGCAAGGAACCCTTATATTATTAATCAATCTAAAGTATGAAATGAAAGCAAAGCATTCCCAAGTATTCATCACTTAAGCACAACTGCAAGGCTATTCGACAAGATGAGCCAAAGAACACTCTCCTCCTAGTCGGGTAACATCCCACTTAAGGCTATTCGAAGAGGACGAGCCATAAGAGGCTCCCTTTTGCAATCGAGGAATGCCCAAATGGTCTACTGAGGATGCACGATCCATACAACGCTCCCATCTATGCCGAGGATTCGTCGCAAGGATGGCATGACCTTCCATGTCACTATCCTGATTCCTACGTTAGTGGCGTATTGATCTGTGAGGATGCACAAGCCAAACAACGCTCCCTTCCATGCTAGAGGCATCAATGAACAGATGGTGCTGCTAGCCACATCGTGGACCTGATTCGTTTGTCTATGATTCTTCCCATCCCTCCAATGGGATATGGAATTAGTGTAGGATAGGCATGATTACCCGCACTATAATCTTGAATTTGACATCCAATGTTCTGTTCCATGAGGATGCATGAGACAAATAATGCCCCTTCTATACCAAAGGCATCGACAAACAGATGGTGTGACTACCAATGCCATGGTCACAATTCGTTCTTCCATGAGGTTTTCCACCTTTTTAGCAGGGCGGGCACTAGTGCCAAGGCAACATGGTTATCCAGGCTGTAACCCCGAATCTGGCATTTGTAGTGCTAACTAACTCAAATGCCCAAAGTGGTCTTGTTATAGTAAAATCGGCCTCCAAACGGCCCGCAACCAAAATAAAGGCAGACCGATAACCATAATAAAGGCAGACCGACACAAGCACCCGATGACCACAAAGGAACTCCCTTCCTTCGACTCATGTCCACCCATAACAGTATGGCTATATGCCGCCTCAACAAGTTATAGATCTATTTTTTCTGCTTATTCTTTGTGTTTCCCTATGTGTACTTGTTTGTTATATTGTGCATAAATGACCAAGTCTACGTGTTTATTTAATAAAGTTAGGGGTTGCTTGATCTACCTATCATGAAATAAATGATGAATCACATAATAAGTAAGTACGATAGACAAGCATATATATGAAATGCTAGAAGAAAAGCAAATGAAAAACATTGAATTTGGTGTCAAATGGACGAATCCAATCCAACAAGTTTTATTACAATAAAGAATTCATTACAATGCTGGGCCTTACCCTATCAACATAGAAAAAAACTATTACCAAAAGCGAAAAGACCGCCGCTCAGTCCAAGGCTTTAGTGGGTGGGAGAGATCTGATAACATGGCAGTAATTATCATGCAGTAATTATCATGTATCATCTCCTTATCCAACCCATAGTAACATAGCGGACATCACACTGGGACTGCCAGTTAAAGAAGAGATCTTCTCCTAAGATAAAACTATTGGGGGAGTCCTTACATTTTCTACCATCTTGCCAGTCACCTCCTATCATACATTGTCGTACTGCTTCTGAGAAAGGAAGCCGACACCCAAATGGTGATGATAGTTGGCTATAAAATCATCTTCATCATAGTGTTCAAACTATCTTCCACTTGTCCCTTAGAGCGGCCTACTCCCTTGCAATCTCCCCCCAGGTCACACAATGTTGTGTTGCTATAGGGTGCCTGTCATCTCATTTGCCTCCTTGCGGCTAGCCTCCAGCTCTTTATTCACTCGGGCCACCTGCACCTCAAGCCTCTCCCACCTGGTCATCTCCTCGGCCCTCTCCTTGATTGCAACTTCCTTGACCACCTCAACATCAGGCCTTCTTCTCAAGCTCTGGGAGCTTGTCTTCAGCTAAGCGAATAGCAATGGCATCATCCATGACTCGTTTCTTAAACAACTCACATTATTGCAGAGGCATAGTGCATAGGATCCAGCCTGTGATAAGGAATGGTTAAGTAAATGGAGAAGTAAAGAGAAGAAAATGGTTAAGTCTAGAATCTCACTACGAAGGCCTCTCTAACCTCGGCGACCACCGTTATACTTTAGTGGAGTGGCCAACCCACCCACCCTTGGGTCGGCCTATTAGGGCCAAAACCTCCGAAGTAGTCCCCACCAATGTCCATAGAAGTCCGTGCAAACCCGTCTCATCCATGTTATTCACCACTGACATGTTAGCAAACTAAATCACCCTAATATCACCAGTCTCCAACAATCGACCTATGAGCTTGGCCTCTTGGGATAAGCTAAAGCAGGTCCCTCATCGAAGATCTCCAGCCCCCATCAGCTCCTCCTCTTGAATCAAACCGAGTTTGGTCCCATTTCTACCTTAGGGGGTGAACACTTGGTTGGGGTCAAGCTATAGATGTTGGGGGAGTGATGGATGGTGGATGATATGACCATAAGGGGTTACTCCCTCGATCGATTTGTTTGAGAAGAAGCGAGCGTCTTGAAACACCCTATCTCTATACCTATATTATCCAAGAGTATTATAAGGTAATACTATTAGATAATACGGAGAATGAGACTATTTAAGGTACACACATAAATGTTTCCTTGGACTAATAACACTAATATGTACTAAAACATCAAATAAATAACTCATATATACGTACATATTATCAGTACAATGAAACAAGCACATGTGCCTCTAGGATAGAACAAAATACAATATACAATAGGTAATAGAGAATACAGAGCCAAAATCACAACGATAATATATAATATATAATATGTAATGCTATAAGAATACAACTCATCTCAAATGTCAACTATCTCAAAACAATACAATGAAAAAATAATAAATACAACTTAGTATCATACACACACACATACAGTGAATCAAAGTCACACAAATATCATACGACAATCCAAATATAGATCTCGACTAAGCCCACTAAAGTCCACTTTGTCTTATCGTCCCTGTACCTTAAATGTCCCAGACCGACCCGAGTGTTACACAAATAACAAGGGTCGGACTATGACTAATTAAGAATCTATAATGTAGGTAGCACAGTATAAACAAAGAATAATAATATGTTAACACTACCGGAGATACTCAAATCATCAGATAACATGTCAATATATATATATATAACTATAGAAACATACGTATGAAATAAAGTTATACTATCGTAGGTAACCATTAAAGCATCAAATCACATGAATTACTCAAACCATATAAAGAAATAAACTCCAATATCAAAAGAACTCATCACCCATAGAGAAACAAATCAAATCAGAAATCATAGAATCAACATAAATGGGTGAATCATACATATCTAGAAATTATCATCAAATCTATAAATATCAATAAATGAGATATCACAAAGTATAATCAGGTTAGCATGAAGTTTGCCTAAAAATATCTCTCGATCCCTATAAAACATCTTCATCAATATATATATAAGATAGGATAGGCTGCCTATTAATATAAATGGAAATCCACTATACTCTGGACAAGTATGACAAGTATAATATTATCTTCTCATATATAAACTATCAGAATACATCGTGATGGGGAATGACTGTACGATAGGCACGAAGTCCCCAGTAAAGCCATCTATATATATAACAATATGCGGGTCAACTAACCCATGTCTATACTAAAGTGAGATGTATCAATAGTACATGCCAATTTACTACTCCGTTAGTACCAGAAGGAAAACTAATATCACTAAGCCATCCTAGAGACACTTAGTCTCTATAGTCTTGGTTATCTCTACAGTCATCGTGACACGCATCCACTGGTGTGCTCTTCAACGCAAGGACGCATAAGTCACGACACTACACTTGCCCCTATAGGTAACAGACTGCTGGCCTAGGTGACATAGGGGCAACGCGTGCATAGGAGTAGCATGAAGCTATATAATATAGTGTCATAGATCGAGGGTCCGACTCTACGATCAGGCCACTAGGGTGGATTCAAGTCATCTGGTCCTTTCCAACAAACATAATTGGAGTACATCATAATAGTGTCATTAGAACCAATACATATAGACACAAAGTCATGCTCATCGTTTGGCATAGAGCCATAGTAATTGAATATAGGTATAGAGCCATATATCACTACATGTATCACCTCACACTATCCACTCTATTCACGTTACGTGAATGTCATCTACTTATACTGAATAACCGAATAAATATCATAATAGCATCTCATACCACTACATGATACTTAAACTTTATTCATTGCTTAAAAATTACACTCAATCTATGTATTATTTTATATAACTAGTCCAAAGAATAACTAAAGAAATATTACCAAAAGTCCCATACCAGACGGTACGATAACTCCATTTATCCAAATTTCTCATCATACAAAATTAAACATCATAAATCACATTGAAGGATGTCATCACCGTATTTTATCAAATCACTAATTAAATCAACATCAGTGGTGAATCACTTATAACATCAAAATCAATATCGAGAAGATGAGAAATCATAGTACTCCAAAAATGATGTATAAATATCATTATATCGCCCATTAATTATTTATTAATAAATATCCTATTATATAGAAATATACTTTAAAATACGAAAGATGTTAATTACAAAATTGCCTATATTTTACATAATTTGTAGACTTTAAATAATTAATCAAAACAAAATACAAAATTTACTATGCAATAGTCTATTAATTTCTTAATCCTTATATATATATTCAAATATTAATTTAAAAAGCATTTAAATATTCGAAAAACTCATGTGCTACTTTTGAAACACTAAAATAATATATAAACCCAAATATTGCACTTAACATTTATTCCAAAGTTATAAACATCTGAATACTATTTTAAATAATTATAAAACATTTAAATTAATTTAATTTATTCATAATCAAATAAAATACATTTTCAAAACCTGAATTATATATATTAAAATTCCACACTTCTATAAAATGATAATCAAAGACCATTTAAATAATCCAATTAAATTCACTTTATTAATTTATTAAACTTAAAATCATATTTACATTATATATAATATATAACCATTTAATATAGTGATTAAGTAAATTTAATATGTATATTTATTTTAATTTATTTTACATTTCATTTTATATATAAATTAGTATATTATATCTAATGCTTGCACACATTAAATAATAAATAATGTATAGCACATAAGAGACACACACGACATTTTAACACACACATCCACACACAACTCATATAAACACAGCACTGCACAACACATGCACAACATGTTTAAACATATACGGTACATATTATACTACACACACATAGGTTTTTACTCACATGTACACACAGAGCTGTACACTCTCACTTGCACAAAACACGCGCAATATAGATTCACCACACTCAGAAACATACACAACATTAGGTACACACACAAACATAAACACATACACACATAAACAGATATCACATTCACAAGCACACACATATGCAAATCACTCACACACAACACTGCACTAACGTAAACACAACATCAAATGCACAACTACAAGATTACGCACACACTCTCATAAGAACACACACATAGAATATGCACACACAAAATCACAAAAAGCAAGGTCGATCGATGGCCCTAATGAGTCGACTGGTTGAAGCAATATTTGGCAAAGTCGATCGCTTGCTAATGTTGATTCCTCCTTCCTACTATGGCTTCTCCATTTCTAATTCGATGGACCATATACTTACTCAAACTCAACTCAAATAACATGTATAAATCATGATTATATGATTAGAACATAGGTGCGCGGGTGGTAAACTCACCATACACATTCTTCCAATTCCTCTCTGCTCTCGAATGCACGAACAAAACCCTCCATCGTCACAACGAAACATAATTTGCTTCACGCTATAGATGCACATGTATAATGGGAAGCACATATTGAAATTTGGTGAATTTAGGTAAGTTATTAAATTTGATCTTAATTTACAAAGTATTGGGAGTTAGTTTATTTGCTTTAGGAGAAAGATGAATTAACAGGGGTGAGCTTGCATGAGTATATTCGTGAAGAGGAGAAAAAATTCTAGGAGTTGGGCTTGGGTACTAGAGTTCGGGCCAACCAAATATAAAAATAGGTAAATATAAATATTTATATATATTTTCCTTTTCTATATAATTTGATTTAAATAAAAACAAACTATATTTCAAAATCACTTCTTTTCCAAACCAATGTTATATTTCATCTATATCACTTTTATTAAATAATTTCTAAACCAATTTATCAAATAAATTTGATAATTCTATTTTAAACATTAAATTACTAATATTATCTTTAATTTAATTGCTATTTAAAAATTTGAGTTGTTACAGAATTTCCCCCTTAACGAAATTGCGTCCTCGTAATTTCTCAAGAAAGAATTTAAACAAATCAATTAATAAACTTATTCATATCATTTAAATTTCATTTAAATACCAAACATTTATCAAAAGCAAGAATTAATTTTCAAATTTACAAAATACTTTATTTAAACAATTCACTTTTCAAGTATTAAATAATAGTAAATTTTTCCAAAATTTCATTTCGTTTAATTTAAACATGATTCAGATTCAAATTTTTCCATCAAATAACTCTAAATGATTTTAACAAAAACCAAAATTTAACCAACCAAATTACTATTAAAGTCTTTTTTCTATATTTAATGAAATATCTTCAATATATTGTTTAATTCCAAGCATCTTATTATAACAAAATAAATCTCTATTTTGCAAACTCTTTTCATAAATTTATACAAATATTTAACACTTCTAAATCGATATATGGAGGGAAGTTTTAAATTTATTTTCAAAATTTAACACTTTAAAGATATTCTTATATTATCAAAATAAGTCTCAGTTATATAATTTATTACATTATATTTTAGTATTTCAAAATTTTAATTAGACTTCATTCAATTCTACAGAAATATTACACACATTCATTAGTGAATTGATACTTTTGCATATTTCAAAATAATAAAGGTTTAAATTATACTCTTGCTTACATTCAAAACCACACTCTCAATAATATTTACACATCTTTAATTTTCATCAATATATCATCTATATAGACACTCACACACTTACTCAAGGGATAAATAAACACAATTTCTATTCAAATATATCCATAAGTATCACTTTCATAAATTATTTAATGTACTTATTTAATAAATCTTTTACCAATTCACTTTAAATTTTTGCCTTAATGTTATTCTTATAGTATATATATATATATATTAAAAGATTTCTTCTTATACTTGACTTCCAAAATCATCTAATAATAATAAACTATATGTGCATATTTAAAATTCTTTATTTTTATGAAACCTTTAGTAACTTCAAAACAATTTCAAACTACCTTTAAACACATACAAATTTCAAAAATTAATTCAATACCAGCAATTTCAAATAGCCAAAATCATCTAATAATAATAAACTATATCTACATATTTAAAAATTCTTTATTTTTATGAAACCTAGTAACTTCAAAACAATTTCAAACTACCTTTAAACACATACAAATTTCAAAAAATAATTCAATACCAGCTATTTCAAATAGCCAAACAAACATAAGAGACTAAATAAATATACTCAGCGGAAACTAATAAATATATTTTCTACCGCGCAATCTGATAAAAATCAAATCAAAACTCAACATCATAATGTCAAGAAAAACCATAATAATCCAATACTAAATCACACAAAACCATAAATATAAATGCTACTGGTTGAACTAACTCCTTTCGTCCTTTCCACTCCAACCGTTATATAACATATTCAAAAGAAATAAATGAAAAGTAATTATATAATTTTAAAATATATCAAATACGTCTCAAGATGATTACCCTAGTAATCATCCCATGTATATATATCCATCACTTATTATTGAAAATTACCCAATACACACAAGGGTCAGGGACTCTAAGTTTTATCGAAGGGCTCAATTCGTGTCTCTAATATACAATGTATTGTTCTAAACATGGCTCTGTTACCAATTGAAACACCCCACCTTTATACCCATACTATCTGAGAGTATTACAAGGTAATGCTGTTAGATAATGCAGAGAATGAGACTATATATGGGTACACATGTGAATGTTCATGTGGACTAACACTGGTATGTATTGAAACATCAAATAAATAACTCACATATACATACACAATATCGGTATAAAGCAATAAACACTTGTGCCTCCAGGACAAAACAATATACAATAGATAACAGAGAACACAAAGTCAGAATCAAAGTGATAACATATAATATAAAATATGTAAAACTATAAGAGTACAACAAGTCTCAAATGTTAACATCTTAAAACAATACAACGAACGATTAATAAATACAACTTAGTATTATATATATATATTGAATCAAAATCACACAAATATCATACGACAATCCTAATATAGATCTCCACTAGGCGTGCTATAGTCCATACTGGTCACATCATCCTTGTACCTGAAATGTCTCGGACTGGTTCGAGTATTACATAAATAACACAAGGGTCGGACTATGACTAATCAAGAATATTCAATATGGGTAATATAGTAAAAAAAGAATAATAATATGTTAACACTACCAGAAATACTCAAATCATCATATAACATGTCAATATATATAAATATCTATGGAAACATATGTACAGAATGAAATTATACTATTATAAGTAACCATCAAAGTTCAAATCACACGAATTACTCAAACTATACAAAGCAACCAGCTACGATAACAAAAGATGTCATCACCCATATAGAAACATATCAAACTAGAAATCACATAATGAACATAAATGGATGAATCATACATATCCAGCATCACCAAATCTAGAAATATAATAAATGAGACATCACCAAGTATAATCAGGCTAGGATGAAGCATTGCCCAAACATATCTCTCAATCTCAATAAAACATCATCATTAATATATGTATATAGGATAGGATAGGCTGCATGTCAACATAAATGAGAATGCACTATACTCTGGACAAGCATCACAGGTATAATCTCATCTTCTCAAATATAAACTATCATAATATACCGTGACGGGGAATGACTGTATGACAGGCATGAAGTCCCAAGTAAAGCTATATATATAACAATATATGGGTCATCTAAACCATATCTATAATAAAGTGAGGTGTATCAATAGACATGCCAATCTAGTACTCTGTTAGTACCAAAAGGAAGTCTGATAACACTAAACAATCTCTAGGGACACTAAGTCACTACAGTTTTGGTTATTTTTACAGTCATCGTGACATGTATCCATCTTTGCTACGTATCGTAACACTAAGCAATCTCTAGGACTCATAAGTCACGACACTACACTAGCCCCTATAGTAATAAACTACTAGCCTAGATGACATAGGAGCAAACACGGGCATAAGAGTAGCATGAAGCTATATAGTATAGTGTCATAGATTTGGGGTGCGACCCCACGGTCGGGCCGCTAGAGTGGATTCTTCCATCTGGTCCTCTCCAACAAACATAATAGGAGTACGTCATAATAGTGGCATATAGAACCAATGTGTAACGACCCGACTTTTTCTCCACAGAAAGTCGCATCATTAATAAGAAAGAAAGGGGTAGAAAATAGAAAAGAAGAGAAGAAAGAAAGAAACAACAACAACGATCTCACAGCGGAACGAATAAATTATATTAATAACATATACTATTACATAGTATACAACACTTTACAGAGTTACACAGCATATACATCACTTACTAGACAGTTATAACATTTGTCTAGACATTACAACTCAATTCACTACAGAGATACAGACACAGCGGAACTACTATATATATCTACAACGCTGAAGCCTCCTGCTCCATTGCTCCTCCACAATTCGTCAAAGCTAAACCTGAATCCCTTGGCTACTCGTAAAAATTTGAGTACCCAAGAGTTTATAAAACAGAAATAAACAACTTGGGTCAGATATGGGTCTGGTGTGAGTAACAGGTTAAACTTGCTTAACTTCAAAACC
Organism: Allium fistulosum; assembly: GCA_030737815.1. Classification (NCBI taxonomy): domain Eukaryota; kingdom Viridiplantae; phylum Streptophyta; class Magnoliopsida; order Asparagales; family Amaryllidaceae; genus Allium; species Allium fistulosum. Next base: position 1,000,602,074 of record CM060902.1, on the reverse strand, counting down.
TTTAGAAAGAAAAGGTATCACGTAAGACTCCCCACAAATAAACATGGGTAAGTTTTTACCTTACGCTAACCAAAACATTTGATAGGAAATCCAGTTATATTATAATAGGGTCTAGGGTTTTCAAATAAATATGAAATAGCTGAAATTGTTACATTATTAAATTCCAACATACTAGCCACAAAGTGGGTTATACAATCAAAACCGTAAGGGCACGTAGGAAGAATGGGTTTCCATACAATGGCAGGGCTACTGGGGTACCGCCCGTCACAGTACGTGGCCTAGATCACCGTACCGAGGAGTACGCCCGCTCCCCTGCAACACAAAGCCGGAACCATCCCTTACTGGATAATTCCGAACAAGATAACCCCGTAGTTGGCGCGACCAACCACACACTAAGCCGAATAAAAAGAAAAGGGACCTCTAGACAGGGATCTATCTTGCTCTCAGTGGGTGCTACCCACGAAGCCTTGCTGCACCTCCCCTGTTTTAGCCATTCCCGATTGATGAGGCTTGAGGTTACGATTACCTTTAATCAGAACATATCACTTAGAATGCTCATCGTCCGCCTGACGATGTGCTGAAAGCATTCAATCCATACAAGTTCGTTCCGGGTTCGAACGAAACCGAAGGCATTATCTCGTTACACTCGTTTTGGAATCACCCTCAGAGTTAACGACAATAACCCTTGCACTCTGAATCTTCATCTTCACTTGAGATTCACGACCTATCGTAAATTTGGATCGATGTGGTATTCGGGTCTCCAAACCTGGAATCCCGGTATACGGAAACCCGATCCCGGTCTCATCGAAATCCAAAACGTATCTTTTAAGGGCCAAGTTGTTTTAAGGTTAAAACAATTCAATTCTTATCTATACTACACACAGATAGATAATTTACAATAGATAATCCATATTATCATCCAAACAGATAATTCATATTATCATTTCAATCCAACCAAACATCTATATCATAGATCAGCACATCTCTTATCAGAGATATCAACAATGCAAAGCATTCAATATCATTCATCCATTCTTAAGTAATGATTTATCATATCTAATTAATTTAAAGTGAATTAAATTAATTACTTCATCCTATAAATCCTACTTACTTAATTATTAATTAAACCAATTAATTAATCATTACTCTAAGTATCCATCTAAATTAATCATTCCTGATTAATTACCCTTTAATTACTTTAAGTAATTAATACTTAATTAATTTCACAAATTAATTATCTTAAACCATTCAGTAATTAATTTTTAATTACTTCATTAATTAATTAATTATACTTAATTATCTTAATCCTTAATTAATTACAATTAATTAATTACTTTAATCACTTATTATTTATTAATTAATCTTAATTAATCAATTCTTAATTACATCATTAATTTTATTAATTAATGATCCTTAATTACTCTTAATTAATTATCTTATTTAAATTAATTACATTTAATAATTAATTAGTCACATTTATTAATCACCTTTGATTAATCTCATTTAGTAATTAACTTCCCTTAATTACTCCACTTCATAAATTAATTACTCCTTAATTAATTATCCTTTAATTAATCCCTTGATTAATTATTCAAAAGTAATTATCTCAAATTACTTTCATTATTTCATCTCCCTTAATTAATTACATCCAGTTATTACCTTTAATTACTTTCCTAAGTAATTACACTTCACTAATTACATTTAAGTAATTATACTTATCAAATCACTAAATGATTATCTTAAATTAATTTAATTAATTAATTTAAACTTACCAAATTTATTTAATTAATTACCTTAAGTAATTAATTTCTTTAATTACTTCCATTAAGTAATTACTTAACCAATTCATAAAAGATTATCATTCTAATTGATTATCAAAATTAATCCCATTAATTAATTATTTAATTATCCCTAATTAATGATCTCTCATTAACTATTAACAATTCTTCATTTAAGTAATTAACTTAAATCAACCATTATTAATTAATTCTTAATTACCAATTAATTAATCTCTAATTACTAAATTAATTTCTTAATTAATCTTTAATCACTTGATTAATTTCTAATCATTTATTAATAATCTATACTTATATAAATCAATGATCCTTAATTCCAAATTAATTAACCTCTAATTAATTTATTTATAATCTTAATTATTTTAATTAATTAACACTAAACCATTAATTAATTAAATTATCAAATTATTCTTTAATTACCTTATTAATTTAATGACTCCTAAAACATTAAACCTTAATTACTTCCTAAATTAAAGTATTAACCTTTAACTACTTTAATTATTATTAACAAAAGCTTGAAACATTTTTACCTTAAAAGTTTCTTTTTAATTCATTTTAAATTAAAGACTTAAAATAAATTACAAATTTAACTTTAACCAAATTTAAATCAAATTTATAAAATCTTCTTAAATTCAAATGTTAAGAAACACTTAACATTTAAAGATTTTTAAAACAATTTATTTAAATTCAAACCCTTTTTAAAATATACTTTAAAACATTTTAAATTTGTTTAAAACCTTTATTTTTATAAAGCTTTATTTATCTCAAATCTAGGATACAAATTTAAACTTGAACCCATACTTAAACTTGATTTAAAACTGGATTTAAATCCTGCTTCAACTTTTTAAAACTCATTCAGATTTAAACACTGTCAGGCTTTTAAAACATAACATCACAAATGACCCGAGACCATCTATCAAAATACCCGAGCAAAAACTGAAAACCCCCGAGACAACTTCGAGTTTTCTTCCGTCCCTATTCCTTCGAGTCGAACGCAAAGAAACTTCGAGCCAAACCCACGCACATCTGCTTCGAGTCGAAAAACAAAACGCACGAGACAAAACCTGAGTCGCCTTCTTCTTCCATGCTATCCCCAACATACCAGAACGAACAACGTACACGTGCACGTGGTGCACGTCCACCAACGATTCCGTCCACTGATGATCATCGCGGCGCCACTCCATAGTCACGCGAACCCATGCGAACCCAAAAGTAAATCCAGATCGAACGTAACTCCATCGAATCGAATTTAGACCATCTCGATCAAAACTGGAAAACTGCCATGGCCAGAAACTGCTTCCTTCCCATCGCCTCCAAACTCGAGATCATCTATCCACTTCACCGATGCTTCGTCACGTCTTCCAGCTTGTATTCCCACTAATGCGAATCACTCCGGTCCTCCATAACCATCGCGAGAGCCTTCTGACAGCATCGTTTCAAACTTTTCTCTAGAAACCTAGTTTGATCTAATCCCATCACCACGGCCAAACAGAAAATCTACCAGTATTTTTCTCGCGATCGACATTCCCTAGGCTATCTTTGATAACAACATAGACCTCCAAAACATCATCGATCGCCGCCGATTTACAAAATACCCAAATTTGTTCAACACTGAAAATCTCAACAATTTCTATGCTAAAAATTATGATTTCCATATTAATATTCATCATTTTCTAATACTAATCAGGTTCTAAAATCAAATCCTGAAATTACGAAGATTGATTTTTGGCTTAGTTTTAGATCATCACTGTTTATTTATTTTCAGAGATAATTGCCAAATATAACTTCTAGAAACTATTTTTAAAATTTATTTTACACTGCTATAATCACTATTCCATTATAAAACATAACCTAAATCTGAATGTCTGAGAAGATATGAAATTTTATAAGAAATTAGAGCCTGGTTTTCTAACAGGGCAGATATATATATTTTACACAGGCATTTCAAAGACAAAATCATATGTATATTCATACATTCACATCCAAATATTTATGCAAACCATACTACTACAATCATTTATCACATGCACTAACATATCAAGGCTTAAAAATGAGGTTTGCTCACAGGTTACAAAACAGAGAACAGAGGCAATACATGCATCTACACATATGAACACATGCAACCATATCTACAGAGATTCATCACAATATTTTAGCCAAATCACAGATTTTAAAAGCTGTTTTTAAAAGAATGTTTACTCACCAGATTTTTAAAAGAAGCAGAGCCTCCAGATTTTTGAAACTGAGACAACAGGCTTTTGATTTTGATAAATCTTTGGTTTTTAAAACTGCATGCTTTTGATTTGCTTTTTAATTCCAGATTTGCTTGCTTCTGTTTTTGAAGAATACATGCAGGCTTTGATTTCAAAACAGAGAAGTTTGATCTCTGCTTTGATTCCAGGTTGAAGAAATGCAGGTTTTTGAATTTCCAGTTTGAAGGATTTGATTTACAGGCTTTGATTACATTTTTGTTTTGAAGAGTTTCTTACTTTATTTGTTTCAGGTTTTGTTGATCTGAGATTTGTTAAATTTTCTTTGTTTAGAAAGGAGATTAGAAAAGAAAAGAAAATGGAGATGTATGTTTATATAAAGGCTGAAATTATCTAAAAATAAAAATAAAAGAAAAACAAGATTAAATGACACTTGTCATATACATTAGCTATTTACATTACACATGTTTTATTTAAGTTTTAATATGGTGACATTTGTCTTTTAAGTATTTAATACATAATTTTTATTTATTTTAAAATGTTAATAAAACTTTTATACTAGTTTACTATTTATAAATACTTACCTAAATGTATATATGTATATAAATTACTTTAAAGAAAATGTAAATAAAACCAATTATATAAAATTAAAAGCTTTTTACTTAATTTATAAATTTACAAATACTTATTTATATATATAGATAACTTTTAAAGAAATAAAACAAACCTTTTATTTAAATTTAAACTTAAGCTTAAATCTATTTAAACAATTAAACATTTATTTTATGTATTTTAAAACCATATAGTTATTTGTTAAATAACTTTGAAAAGCTTAATATTAAATTAATCATGATTCCCAAATTACCAAAATATATATTAGAAAACAAGATTTATTTATTTCAAACCAAAGCTCATCTATTTACAATATATACAGTTATATATATATATATTATAAATAGAAAATATTTTATTAATTTTTAAAAGATAAAATTCACCAGTTAAATATTTATTAAATTAGATTATTAAACTAATTCAAATTTATTAACAAAGGTTAACAAATCAATTTAATTTTCAATACAGATTATTAAATTGATATTGCCCAAAATTCCGGGATATCACACAATGCATATGGACATGAAGTCATGCTCATCGTTAGGCATTGAGCCCTACTCGCTGAATATAGGCACATAGCCATATATCAGTACTTGTACCACCTCACACTATTCACTCTATTCCCGTCACGTTAGTGTCATTTACTTACAATGAATAACCGAATAAATATCACAAATAACATTCCATACCACTGTGTGATACTTAAACATTCATTCACTGCTTATAAATTACACTCAATCTATGTACTATTCTATATAACGAGTCCAAAGAATAACCAGAGAAATATTATAGAAAGTCTTATACCAGATGGTTTTATAACACCGTTTATTAAGATTTCTCACCATATAGAATTAAACATCATATATCACACAAAAGGATGTCATCACCCTATCATATCAAATCACTAATTAAATCAACATCAACCGTGAATCACTCATAACATCAAAATCAATATCGAGAAGATGAGAAATCATAATACTCCCAAAATGATGTATAAATATCATTATATCACCCATTAATAAATTTATCAAGAATTACACTAATATATAGAAATACACTTTAAAATATGAAAGACGTTAATTATAAAATTACCCATATTTTTCATAATTTGTAAACTTTAATTACTTAATTAAAACAAAATACAAAATTTATTATTCAATAGTCTATTAATTTCATAATCCTTATATATTGAAATAAAAATTTGATAAGCACTTAAATATTGGGAAAACTCATGTACTGCTTTCGAAACCCCAAAATAATTTAAAAAACCAAATATTGCACTTAACATTTATTCCACAGTTATCAACAACTAAATGCTATTTTAATCAATTATAAAACAACCAAATTAATTTAATTTATTCATAATCAAATAAATAAATTTACAAAACCTGAATTATATATATTAAAATTCCACACTTCTATAAAATGACAATTAAATATCGTTTAAATAATACAATTAAATTCATTTTATAAATTTATTAAACTTAATTATATATAATATATAACCATTTAATATAGTGATTAAGTGTTTTTATTTTGTATATACTGAGTAATTTTACATTTCAATTTATACAAAAATTAGTATATTGGTAACTAATGCTTGCACACATTAAATAATAAATAACGTACAACGCATAAGGGACACACACCACATTCCAACACACACATCCACACACAACTCATACAAACCCCGCACTACACAACACATGCACAACATGTTTAGACATACATAGTACATAGTATACTATACACACATAGGTTTTCACTCACACATACACATAGAGCTATATACTCTAACTTGCACAAAATACACGCAACACAGCTGCACAATGCATAGAAACATACACAACACTGGGTACACACACACTTAAACACATGCACACACAAATACATATCATATTCACAAGCACACACATATGCAAATCACTCATACATAGCATTACACTAACATAAACATAGTAGTGAATGCACAGTTACAAGATTAGGCACACAATCTCACACGAACACACAGAGAGAGAAGTATGCACACACAAAATAACAAAAAGGAAAGTCAACCAGTCGCCCCTGTAGGTTGTGGAATTATATAACTTAGGGCTAATTAAACACTAGAAGGGGTGAATAGTATTTTCTAATTTTTATGAATCGTTTTAAAATTCTTTCAAGATTATTATTAATCAACAAAGAATGAACAATCATAGATGCAAATAAAGATAAGTATAAATGCAATAACGTAAAAAGTAGAGAATTAAAGAGATCACACTAGAGATTTTGTACTGGCTCGGAGTTACCCTACATTTAATCTTGTATAATTGCTTATACTGATTTCTTTTCAAATGTCAATCTTTAAACGAGCAGAAGGCAAACCCAATACAATATCGATATTAAGGCTACGAGACATACCCTCCAGATTTTTTGAGCTCTGGTTACACTCACTTGATTTGGATGGGACAAAAGCACACCCACTGGGATTTTTGGGACACCAAGCACTTTCAATTGATTTGAATGGGCTACAATCACACCTATGCAAATACAACTATAGTTTATTGGTTTTTCCAAAGACAATTTCTAAACTTTGGTTACAATTGATCCTATAGCCACTTGGACAACACTTTAACCTTTGTTTGAGAGAGAAATGATTGAAATCAAAGAGTAAATAGTAGTGAATCAATACAATGAATATTGAATTGATTCCAGTTTGAATTTGAGAAGATATGAATAAATTTTCACTAGAAATTTTGGCACAGTAAGAGGAGAGAAGATAAGAAGAAAGTAGTTGTTAAAAAATTCGTTTAAAACCCTTTATATATAGAGAATATACAGACATGTCCATTTGTGAAGAGTTACGACGAATAGTCATTTCATTTCAAAATTTGAATTTCAAATTTGTGGCATGCATGTCAACATATCATCTGCCTATATGTCAACATAGGCTAGTGTATTTTGAACACTTGTTTATATTAAAATGTTCTGAAATCTTATGCTTTGTAAAATATTTTGATACTTTGTAAAATAATTTAAACATAGTTTATAAACATTTAAACTTTAAAAAACTTTTATAGAATATTTTTAAATTTATTTTAAAAGTACACTTTGTTTTAAAAAAAAGAATAAGAAAATGAGAAGATAGATATCAAAGATTGCTACCAGGTACTTTAACAATATTCTATGACTCTATATACTATACCTTAGTCTTGAGATGTTCATATCATGATCTATACTCATGAGTCTTCATGTCCATTTCTCGAGTCTCTATGCTGTACAATCTTCGAATTAATACACATATAATATCCTGCACTATATTCTGTATCCTACACTATATTCTATATAAATTGACAAAAAAATTAATATCCTTATTTTATAGAATGTATTGTTGTTACTAAGGTTGTTATCATCAAAATCAATAACTGAGGTATTAATTATCTTCTCGTTTTGATGATGACAACAATTAATTGTTGAAACTTCGTGTTTACGTTATTTCGTAAATACGATATTTTGACTATGACAACTAGACAATCATTTATATACTAACTTGTTTTTGCAGGGATTAATCTATGACAAGATTCGACTATGTATAAAATTATTTAAGGTTGTTTTCGAGTCTTTATCTAGAAGTTAAAATATGTTAAAATCTCTCCTATATGATATATACTGCATCTCACTATCATTTCATATGCTTATATTTGGTTTTAAGGCAAAATGTCATTTTCATGTTACATTCAGACATCTGAATGATCCAATCCAGACGTTTGAATCTGGAAATATGAATGTTGTAAAATACAATATTCAGACATCTGAATTGGATAGTTCAGACGTCTGAATCTAGCAATTTTTTTCCTATTTTCTTTCTGGTTTGATTTCGTTGCATTTCATAAGTCTGAATTTTTAATTTCAGAAGTCTGAATATTTACAATGGCTAGTTTTCTGAAAAGGCACTTCCATTCGTGAAGAGTTTCAATCTTTGATCAACAGATATGATCATAACTCTTGGTGATAACTCTTCACGAACAATTGCAACTATTTATTATCAATATAAACACATTAGAATCAAGTTTTGTAACAACAATTCAATTGATTATTATTCTACTCTCTGAATTCTTGATTCTAATACACTTGTGCTTTCAACATCATTCAAATTCACTTTCTTACTTCCTTATTCTTCACACATTCACATATATATCATAAAGGAGAAGATTATAGGAAGGGTGTACTATAATTGACAAATTCGAGTTACTCAAGAAAACATAGTGTCAAGAAATATTGTTTTGTAAAAGTGCTGTTCTGCTGCTCGGGCAAAGTGAAGTCATCTTCGGCTGTTGAGGCGAAATCATGTTCTGTTGCTCAGGTCCCTGTTCGGCTGCTCAAGGCTTGTATAGACCTGTTCCTCCGGGTTAATTGAGGGTTGTTATTTTAGTGAAATTCCAGAAGGAGTCTGGGACTGGACGTAGAATGGGAAGATCGAACCAGTATAAAAATCCTGGTATGCTTGTTTATTATTTACTATTATCTGCTAATTGTTCTATTATTCCGCACTACTTTTATACCATTCCATATTAGTCGATCCTATAGTCATTTTCATTTGGTATCAGAGCAAGGAATCTTATAACCATTACAAAGTTATTTGATACGTTGCTAATATGGAAAATAACACCAGCAGTAGCACTGTCACTAACACTAGTTTTGTAGAAGGTCAATCTACTGGACGACCTCCACTATTCAATGGCATGAATTACAACTATTGGGCTACACGAATGCGTATTTATATGTAAGCAAATAGTTTTGTTTCATGGAATGTTACACAAACAGAATACACTACACCTACTACTGCTTATGCAGAATGGACCACTGCTCAAAAGGCAGAAGTCATTGCTAATGCTAAAGCCATGAACATGCTATTTTGTGCCTTAGATAGAAATGAATTTAATAGAGTTAGTATGTGCACAACTGCTTATGAAATTTGGAGAACTCTTAAAGTCACACATGAAGGCACTAACAAAGTCAAGCAATGTAAAATATCCATGCTCAAAAGTCAGTTTCAAAATTTCAGAATGAAGCAGTATAAGTCCATAAATGATATGCACTCTAGATTTCAAGATATCTATCATTCATTACTAGGACTAGGACAAACATTTACGGATTTTGATATTGTCTCAAAACTATTAAACACTTTGACTGATGATTGGAAAAGAAAGGTCTTAGCTATTGAAGAAGCCAATGATCTTTCCACCATGAAACCAGAAGAGTTAATAGGAAATTTAATGTCCTATGAAGTTAATATGCAGGCTAAAAGAGTACAGGCTCAAGACAAAAAGAATGTGGCTTTCCATGCTGAAAAGGAAGAAGAATCAGACTCAGATGAAGAAGACTTAGCCTTTATAGCCAAAAACTTTAAAAAGTTTTTGAAATACAGAAAAGGGAACAAAAATAATAACAAACTCTTTATCAACAAGCCGTCAACCACTGTATTAGAATGCTATAACTGCCATAAGAAGGGTCACTTTCAGAAAGATTGTCCAGATCAGAAAAAATCATACAATAACAAAAATAAGAAAGACAAATTCAAGAAAAGGGTTTTTTCAGTTACATGGGATGATTCAGATTCTTCATCTTCTGATAGTAGCAGTTACAGCGAGAATGAGCAAGCAAATGTACGCTTTATGGCAAAGGAGAATGAGGTTAGTGATCTAACTTTTGATGATATGATTGCAATTAATTCTGAACTTCTTGACACTTTAAAAAATCTCAAAATAAAATATAAAGAAGCTTCAGAAAATCAAAATAGAGCAGAATTTGAAAGAGATATGTTAAAAGATGAAAAGAAAATATTAGAAGAAGAACTTGAGAAAATTCAAGAATCATCTTCTGATAATTCTAAATTTTCTCTATTAAGTCAAGAAATAGAAACTCAGAAAGTTAAGAATGACACTCTAGCTTCTGAAAATCACGAGCTTAAAACAAAAATCAAAATGATAGAGTTAGAGCACCAGTCTTAGAACTAAGCTAGACAATATCACCAAGAATGTTTCAAATTTCAATAAAGGTAGAGTAAACCTATCTAAGATTATTGAAAGTTCTCAACCGGCATCTAATAAAAATGGATTAGGTTATGTTAAGAAATCACGAGCTCCACCTACGTAGGAAAATAAAAGGAGAAATGTTTCTAAAACTATACCTTACATGGAACATTCAAAGAGGAAAACCAACGTAAAAACCATAAAAATATGGATTCCTAAAACAAACAATAGTTTGATTAGGAAGAGATATATAAATTCCTTCTTTGAATCTGTGCATAAAAATAAAGACTATATTTATAAAGGGAATACTGAAACCTCTTGGGTTTGGTTTCCTAAGACCTAACTCTTAGGACCCTAATAAAAAGGTGGGTACCAATGCCCTCACTTATATTTTTTGTAGGTACCACCAAACAAAAGAGGAAAATGGATACTAGACAGTGGATGCTCGAAACATATGACAAGAAACAAGGAAATGCTAACAAATATCATCTACTCAAATGGAGGTTCTGTTACCTTTGGAGATAATTCTAAGGGATACATCATCGGCAAAGGCGATGTGAGCAATGTTGGTACATCTAATTTACCTCTTATTTATAATGTTTTACTAATAAAGAATTTAAAACATAATCTTTTAAGTATTAGCCAATTGTGTGACAAGGGATTTAAAATCAATTTTTCTGAAGATAAATGTAGCATTTCTGATCACAATAACAATCTTATTTTTGAAGGTTTTAGAGATAAAAATATTTATGTTTTAAACATGAATACAAATTATAATTCAAATATGTGCTTATTAGCCAAAGAAAATGATCCTTGGTTATGGCACAAAAGATTTTGTCATATTAATTTTAGAGCCATATCTAAATTATGTAAAAATGATTTAGTAAGGGGTTTACCAAAAATGAATTTCAAAGTAGATAATCTTTGTGATGCTTGTCAACTTGGGAAATTATCAAAATCATCTTTTAAATCTAAGAAAATTATTTCTAAAATGCAACCTTTGGAGTTATTACACTTGGATCTATTTGGTCTAACTCAGGTTCAATCTATTAATCACAATAGATATGTGTTTGTAATTGTAGATGATTTTTCAAGATATACCTGGACTATATTTTTGAAAAATAAAAATGATACATTTCAAAATTTCAAAATTTTTGCAAAAAGAATTCAAAATCTTAGGGATTTAAAAATTAAAGCTATTAGAAGTGAATTCGACAATAAATCTTTTGAACATTATTGTGATAAAAAGGGTATTTATCATAATTTTTCTTCCCTTAGAACACCACAACAAAATGGCGTTGTAGAAAGAAAGAATAGAACGTTACAAGAATGTGCAAGAACTTTATTAAATGGTAGCACGTTACCAAAACAATTCTGGGCAGAAGATGTAACAACTGCTTGTTATGTTTTGAATCATGTTTCCATCCGACCACTAACAAAACACACCTCATATGAACTTCTAAATTGTAGAAAACCAAATATTTCTTATTTTAGAACGTTTGGTTCAAAATGTTTTATTTTAAATACTAAAGATCAGCTTGGCAAATTTGATTCCAAACCCGATGAAGGAATATTCTTAGGATACTCGGAACGAAGCAAAGCTTATCAAATTTTCAATAAAAGATTAAAACTTATTGAAGAAAATCTTCACGTATCTTTTGATGAAAATTTTATATCTAAATATTCTTTTGATGATGATGAGATAACCCCAAAAACAAGCATCAAATCTTCTTCTGATGATGATGAAAACATTGTTTATGACATAAATCAAGTTGATAATTTGGTTCAACATGAAAACATTGTTCATAATGAAATAAGATCTCCACCAAGAGTTTTGAGGGATCATCCTGTTCAAAACATTATTGGAGAAATTGATTCAAATGTTAGAACAAGAAGTCAAATTAATCAAATGGGTCATGTAGCTTTTCTATCTTCAATAGAACCTAAAAATATTAAGGAAGCCTCAACTGATGATTATTGGATCATTGCTATGCAAGAAGAACTAAATCAATTCGAATGAAATGATGTTTGGGATTTAGTTCCAAGGCCTAGTGACCAATCAGTCATTGGTAATAAATGGGTTTACAAAAATAAAGCTGATGAACAAGGAAATATTACTAGGAATAAAGCTAGATTAGTAGCACAACGATATAATCAAGAAGAGGGAATTGACTATGAAGAAACGTTTGCACTAGTCGCTCGACTAGAAGAAATACAAATCTTACTAGCCTTTGCATGTTTTCATAACATCAGACTATATCAAATGGATGTTAAAAGTGCTTTTCTAAATGGTTATATAAAGGAAAATGTTTATGTTGAACAATTTCCTCTATTTGCTCATGAAAAATTTCCAGATCATGTCTACAAACACAAGAAGGCTTTATACGGTTTGAAACAAGCACCCCCTGCTTGGTATGATCATCTTAAAAGATATCTTATAGACTTTGGTTTTGACATTGGAAAGGTTGATCAAACTCTTTTTATTAAAAGAACTAAACAAGATATTTTAGTCGTTCAAATGTATTTTGATGATATTATTTTTGGATCTACTAATGAAAATTTATGTAAAGAATTTTCAAATATTATGACAAAAGAATTTGAAATATCACATATGGGCGAACTATCATACTTTCTTGGTTTACAAATTAAACAATTACCAAATGGTATATTTATTAATCAAGAAAAATATTGTAATAATTTAATCAAACGCTTCGGAATGGAAAATACTTCTGCCAAACCAACTCCTATGAGTACAACTACCCATCTTGATAGAGATGAAAATGGCAAGAGCGTTGACCAAAAATTATATCGAAGTATGATTGGATCATTACTATATTTAATAGCAAGTCGTCCAGATATTATGATGAGTGTCTGTTTGTGTGCTCGATTTCAAGCTAATCCAAAAGAATCTCACTTAAGAGCAGTCAAACGTATATTACGTTATCTTAGTAATACCAATGACTTTGGTTTATTCTATCCAAAAGAGTGTCCATTCGAGTTAGTATCATATAGTGATGCTGATTTTGGTGGATCCCGAACAGATAGAAAAATTACTAGTGGTACGTGCCATTTTATTGGAAAATCGTTATTATCTTGGTTTAGTAAGAAACAAAACTGTGTTTCACTCTCTACTTGTGAAGTAGAATATATTTATGCTGCATTAGCTTGTGCTCAAGTAATTTACATGCAACGGACACTTAAAGATTTTGATATAAATCTTTCAAACTCAACAATATATTATGACAATTCAAGTGCTATTAATTTATCAAAAAATCCTGTCAATCATTCACGAACAAAACATATTGATATACGTCATCATTTTCTTCGTGATTGTATTGAAAAAGATTTGATAAATTTAGATTTTGTCTCGTCCGAAAATCAATTGGCTGATATATTCACAAAACCACTTCTTGAAAATGTGTTTCTCAAATTAAGACGAGAACTCGAAATCGTCTCTTTTAAAGATTTGTAGTTAATTTTTTTTTGTGTTCATACCATTTTCTATGGATCATGTTATTTACTTTTGTTAAAGTTTGCATTTGTTATGGTTTTCTATTTTTCAATCGAGTGGTCTATTATTGTCCATTCATTTGTTTTCTATTTTTAGCTTTGAATTTTTCTTTGGAGCTTATGTTTTCAAGCTCATGTACCGCCAACCTATGCATCTTTTTCTGTTTAACCACAAGATGTCTTTCTATCTTTATCTCTTGTTCCTTATATATTTTTTCCTCTCCTTGGTTGGGTTTGTCTCGTTCTTTCAATCTTCAAAGTTTTTTTTAACTATGGATTTTGTCCATTTCTTTGCAATCTTTTTCTATACCATGGCCTCAAATGGTTACTAATCTGAAGAACCTTCTGCATATTCTTCTGAAGATTTTTCTACACCTTCATCTACATATTCTTCGGACTTACCATCTCCAACCCCCACTCATCAACCTGCCCGGCATGTTTCTCCAAGAAATCATACCGGACACACTCCAGAGAAGAAAAAGGCTAGACGTTTCCTGTTTTTCGGTTCTCCTCAAACTAAACAAAAGATAGATGAAATTCATCATTATCAATGAGAATCAACTGAAATTCAACGAGAAATGTACTACGAATCAAAAGTTAACTCGCAATGGCTGAACTATCTGGAGAATCTGGATTTTAAAATTTGTGGTGTGTCTCGTTCAAATGTTCATCAACCCACTTCATTTCATACACCACAGCGTCCCCCTGTTTCACCTAACTCATGGGAGCGTGGTAGTACCCGACATTCTTTAGAATCATCTAAAGGGAAGGGAAAACGGAAGATTGAACCAGACGAGTATAGAACACCAAAAAAATCGCCTTCTTCATCAAAATAATTTATTTATTTGTTGTTTTTTTTGTTGTCTGTCTCTATATTGTGTATTCTATGTTGCATTTGTTTTTAATATAACATCTTGTTCTTAATTATTTAAGATACTTTAGTTTCACAATTGTGCATTTTTTATCAAATTCAGCTGTCTGAATTAATGATTTCAGACGTCTGAATATTGTCGTGATCATACTTTTTACTTCAGATTTAGACTTCTGAACCCCCAATTTCAGACGTATGAAAGTGCCTCAAAATACACTGTTTCTAATCTGTTTTAAAATTTACAATTTCAAACGTCTGAAATTGAAATTCCAAACGTCTAAATCTAATTGTCAATTCAAAATTCAAGGGTTATTTCACATTTTTCCATCCACCAACCAAATTAAAACCCTTCATCTATTTCTTCAACCCCTACTTCATCCGAACCAGTTTTCAATAATTCTATTTTTTAACAAAAGGGGGCTTTATACTCTTCAATTCTCTCACAAAAATCTCCAATGCCTCCAAGATCAAAACGTCCAAGGGCTTCAACCTCTTCATCTACACCCAATATAGATCAATGGCTATGGAATGATGAAGCTAAGAAAAGATTTGCTCAAATGGATAGATCTAGTTTCTTCCTAGGAGCTTTTGTAAAATTTGACGAATTTGCACCCTATAGAATTCAACAAATTGCTCGCTCAAGTGGGTTAGAATCTCTCTTATCCTTTTCTGCAAATAATGTTAAGATAAATCATCTTTTAGTTAAGTTATTTTATGCTAATATGAACTTGGACCATCATCATCCTCATAATCGAGAGGATTGTATTTGGACTTGGGTATGTGGTGTCAAAATTTATCTTCCCTTAGTTCGTCTTGGAGATATTTTGCAATGTCCTTCATCCGGAACTGATTTGGATGATATTGAAGCTTCACTCTCTTTGGATCAAAGAGATGAAGTCTCCCATAGATTTCTTTCCGATGATATCACTAGGCTTACTTCCATCCAAATCCGGTCGCAAGCTCGTATTCTTCATCGAGCTTTAATTCGCTCCGTCTTGCCAAGAACCGGAAGTTATGAAGTTGTCAACAAACGCAACTTCCAAGCTCTTTATGCCATCTATTCCGGACAAGCTATAGATTGGGGTCGTGTTATTGTTGAGGATTTTATGGATGTTAATCGTCGCCATCGTTATAAAACTTTTCATTATGATGCCTATATAATGAAAATTCTTAGAAATTATGAAGTTACTTTTCCAGATTCAGAATTTTCACCTATAAAGGAGCTCGGTTCCAAAAACCTTAGGGCTAATGAACTTTCCTAAGCATCCACAAAACCTTGACTTTATTTCTTTTCAAGAATGGATCACAAACCGAGATCAAAATAGACCTCAACCTCACCAACCTCATCGACACATTGCTCCATAAGCTCCCGAGCATGATGATGATGACATAGAAGTGCTTACTCTTGAATCAACACCAAAACAAGCCTTGGTTACAATTTCTCAAAATCAGGCTAAGCTCAATACCAAGATTGATAGATTCGAGAAGCAAACCAATAGGAAGTTTAATTCTATTCGTGGCTTCCTAAACAAGATTTGGAAACGTATTGGTTGCTCCACATCCACTTCTACCGAGGTCTTTGATCCCGCACCCTTTCAATGGTCTTCTAGCTCCGGTACTAACAATAATGAAGATGACGACGACGATAGTAACGAAGGTGAACCTAGTACATCTTTTTAAATTGGTGGTTGTATGGATCTTTCACTTTAAAATTTCATAACGATCCTTTTTGGTTTGTTTTCAATCATATCTTTTCTAGTTTTTTTTATGAACCTATTTTTAGTACTTCAGTTGTGTTTTCTTTGGTATGTAATTTAAACTTCTGCTACTGCTTGTTGGTTCTATGTATTTTGTGGTGGTTCTGTTGGTTCTTTGTTCTCCTTATTCTTGTTTGTATTTTGTCACATCTATGGTATGCATGGCATTTTAACTTTCCTTTTTGTCAATCTCAAAGGTGGAGATATATTCCTATCGACAGGGGGAGTTTATATTAAGGGGGAGTATTTGTATTTCCCGCTTCAATATGATCATATTGTATACTATAATTTTATGTAGTTGTCATCGTCAAAAAGGGGGAGAATGTTGAAACTTCGTGTTTACGTTATTTCGTAAATACGATATTTTAACTATGACAACTAGACAATCATTTATATACTAACTTGTTTTTGCAGGGATTAATCTATGACAAGATTCGACTATGTATAAAATTATTTAAGGCTGTTTTCGAGTCCTTATCTAGAAGTTAAAATATGTTAAAATCTCTCCTATATGATATATATACTGCATCTTACTATCATTTCATATGCTTATATTTGGTTTTAAGGAAAAATGTCATTTTCATGTTACATCCAGACGTCTGAATGATCCAATCCAGGCGTTTGAATCTGGAAATATGAATGTTGTAAAATACAATATTTAGACGTCTGAATTGGATAGTTCAGACGTCTGAATCTAGCAATTTTTTGCCTATTTTCTTTCTGGTTTGATTTTGTTGCATTTCAGAAGTCTGAATTTTTAATTTCAGAAGTCTGAATATTTACAATGGCTAGTTTTCTAAAAAGGCACTTCCATTCGTGAAGAGTTGCAATCTTTGATCCAACAGATATGATTATAACTCTTGATGATAACTCTTCACGAACAATTGCAACTATTTATTATCTATATAAACACATTAGAATCAAGTTTTGAAACAACAATTCAATTAATTATTATTCTACTCTCTGATCCTTGATTCTAATACAATTGTGCTTTCAACATCATTCAAATTCACTTTCTTACTTCCTTATTCTTCACACATTCACATATATATCATAAAGGAGAAGATTATAGGAAGGGTGTACAATAATTGACAAATTTGTGTTACTCAAGAACACATAGTGTCAAGAAATATTGTTTTGTAAAAGTCCCGTTCTACTGCTCGAGCAAAGTGAAGTCCTCTTCGGCTGTTAAGGAGAAATCCTGTTCTGTTGCTCAGGTCCCTGTTCGACTGCTCAGGGGTTGTATAGACCTGTTCCTCCGGGTTAAGTGAGGGTTGTTGTTTTAGTGAAATTCCAGAAGGAGTCTGGGACTGGACGTAGAACGGGAAGTTCGAACTAGTATAAAAATCCTGGTGTGCTCGTTTATTATTTACTATTATCTGCTAATTGTTCTATTATTCTGCACTGCTTTAATACTATTCCATATTACTCGATCCTATAGTCATTTCCATTAATATCTTGTATATATAAAATATGATATAACCCCTCCTAAATATATGTATATGTATATTTTATATTTTTCTCCCCCTTTATCATCAAAAAATGGGTGGAAATTAAGAAAAACATAAGAAAACCCCCCCCCTAGCTAAAATATATGATGATATACAATTTAAAATCAATAATCTAAGTTAAAAACTGATATATATATATATATATAATGCATATGATGAATGCTATTATTCTATATTAAACATGATGATAAATGATAAAGTAAAATTTATTAATGTAATTTCAAACCATACAATTTCAGTACATTCAAGTCAATCAAGCCAAATCATTCATACAAACAATCAAAACCAATCAACTTCAATCCAAATACATTCCAAGTCATTCATACCAAACCCTTAGAGTAATTATATATATTTACATATTAAATCCAAACCTAAAAATCAGAAGTTTCATGGAATATCAACCCCACCATCGGACCCAAAGATTGGATCTGCTTTGATGGCATGTTAATCTTCATTATCCTTATTAATAGTACACTCCAAATTGTTGGCTGGTTCATCTTTGATTAAAGAAGAAATCATCCACCGAATCGCATTAAAATGCTTTTCTTGTTCCTTTATCATCTGCATTTGACTTAATTCTAAGTGTCTTTGATTTTGTAGGATAAAGGAGAGAATATCTTTGAAAGATTGAAGAGTTTTTTCAAGATTTTCACATAACTTTTAATGTGCAGAAGACATATTTGTAAAAATATGTTTGAGAATGAAAATAGAGTATGGAACAAAATGATGAATGAGTTTTCTGGACGAAATAGACTTATATAAAGGTTGAAAGTTGTTTGGAATGAATGAATGGATGGAAGTTATTTTTATTTTGAAATTTAAATTTTTTACTTTCTAGCCATTATATGTCGACATATCAAATGCATATATGTCAACATACATACCTATATTTTCAAAATTAAAGTATTTGCTATAGATTTTGGTTTAATCTTATACTATTATATGTTTATGACTTCCAAAGACTAATAATAGTATAGAATATTAAAAGATATTTTTCATTACTTAGAATTTGAAGGATACATGGATTTCATTTGAAATAAAGGAAAATACACACGAACAACATAAATTTCAAAATAAAAGCACACAATACAAAGCTAGATAACATAAGTAAACAATTAGATAAGTTTAAAAGGATGTAGATGATGATGATGAAGAGCTGCTAAGCTTACAAACGACCTTTCCAAAGAATTTGTCCATTTTGTTGGGAAAAGAAGTGAAATTTTTACTAAAGGAATGCTTAAGCTTCTTTTTGTTTTTAAGAAGCTTCTCTTAGTTCCTTAGTATCTCTTTGTTGGTAGGGTTGCATGGTTTTTTGAAACTTTCCAAAGAAGAATCCATTTCTTTCTTCTCCTCCTCCTCTTCTTCCACTTCCATTTCATCCCCTTTTTCTTCCTCTTCTTGTTGAATTTCTTGTTCTTCTTCCCATGCCAATATTTGCTCCTTTTCGAGAAGAGTCTCAAATGGCTCGAAAAATGGTGGAATTTGCATAAGAGAGAGATTTGCTTTGTCAAAAACTTTTCAAGGAATGGATTTTTCTCCTCTTAAATCCACACCAATGTGTAAGAAATTCTAGTAGATACACACCATGAAAGAGTGTGTTCCCATGTCTAGAAATGTTCTTTTGAACAAAGTGATCTAAAATGACTTATGCGCAATTTATGTTGTAGCAACCATAAATAACAAAAAGTGCTTTGAAACCTTTTGAGTAGGGTTATTATAATTACCCGTCTTTGGAGGAATACTTTGTTGTAAAATGAGACTCATAAGTCTCGATTTTGGATGAAGATTTTTGTTTTTAAATTCAAAATATCATCATTTTTGAATATATCATGAAGTACTTCATCGTTTTGAACATCAATTTGAAAAGTAGAGAGGTCAATTCCATTAGACTTACAATCCAGAATATGACCGAAAAGTTCACAGTTTAAAACTATTGGGTGCCATTAGCGCTACCTAAAATTTGACCTTCTTCTCCTTGATAAAATTTTCCGTTTAAATTAGCACAAAACATTTTGACCAAATCAGGGTAACAAACAAAACCATTTTGAAAAGATTCAATTAAACTAAGAATATTAATTTCAAAATAAAGATCATGTAAACCATAAGAATAAAAATCTTCAAATTTAGCAAACCTTCCGGGAGAAACTTTTTCAAAAGTAGTATATTGCATATAGCTTTCAATTGCATCTTTCCTCATTGATGAGAAAGCCTTTATTTTTTTAGAGAGGCTAATGGTTTTTGGATTTTGAATAGAGAAACCCATTGTTAAAATTTTAAGGAAATAAGAGAGTGAAACGGCATTTGAATTTTGAAATAAAGAGAATGAATTGATAGGATAGAGAAGTAGTAAATAAGTAGAGAATCAAAGGACATATTCTATGGTTAAAAGGCATCTTTTTAGAACATAGGAGTAAGTGTAAAAAGAGCATGAAGTTTGAAATTTGAATTCAAATTTCAACCTTTTGTTTTTTGGTATGTATGTCGACATATGTTATGGGGGTATGTCGATTTATAGCTTGAAATTTCCAAAAATAAAATTATGCTAATATATTCCTATATATATACTTCTATTCATCTAATATTATTGTTAATCTATATGTTATTTTTACCAATCAAAAGCAACCAAAAAAAAGTAAAGCATATCAATTTTTGTTGCTTTTTGTTGATCAGTTTTGACTAGTCTGTTGTTCCCGTGAAACACATATTCGCATTTTCAGTATTAGGTTCATTATCGCTAGAGGAAATGTCTGAATCATCCAAAGTTGTTGTATAAGCCCTTTTCCTTTTTTTGGATGAATCATTTGCTGGTGAGATGTTTGATTTATTCAAATGTGGGTAGTCTCTCTAAAAACGACCGGGTTCATCACAGTTGAAGCATTCAGTCCCAGTTCTAGTTCCATTGGTCTACTTTTTAGGTTTCTGAAATTAGTTCATTTTTCTATATTTCAGAAATTTTTAGAAATTTCTGGTCATGAAAGCAATTTCTTCGTTATTGTCTGTAATGCCCCAAAATTTTGAGGAAAATGATTTTTAATAAAATGATTCAGTTTAAAAATATTTGGATCAAATATTGATGGAATTTTAAATTAAATAATGTGCAGAGATATGTGTGCACATGTACACTGGAAATAGCACAAGGAAGAGATTTAAAATTTCTGAAAAATATATATATATAAGAAAGTAAATTCCTTATCTAAAGCATTGGATTGTAATTTAAGCATAAGTTAAAAATGAAGTATATGCTTAAATGTATTTTCTGAGAAACAAGAAGAGATTAAATAAATAAATATTTTTACACATGTATATTCTGTGAGCAGAAAATGTCAAAGCTAAGCAAAAGAGTAACATTAAATAGGTATGAAACATTAAACAGGTATGTATGTTATGTATAGGCAGAAATAGAAAGAACGGGGATTTTCAAAAATAAGCAAATGAATAAATATAGTCACACACTTTTAACATGACTTGAGTGAGTGGCCATTTTCTGAAAAAGTAAAGAAAAGAAAATGCAGCCTTTAATTGGTTAATATGGCCGGGGGTAATTAGGGATAAAAATGAGAAAATGCAAACAATGCATGATGCCAGCCAGGACAGAAATGGAATTTTGTCTTGAGAAAAACCCTAGTAAAAAAATATGCTTATAAATAAGTAGTTATGGCCAGAGAAATTGTTTTACCCGAGCTACTTATAATAGGAAAAGAAGAAAACATTTTAAAGAGAAAATATACTCAGGGATTTTCTGGATTAATAAGAAGAAATATTCAGGTGAGTAATCTCACTAGATTCATGGCATTAAGACCTAATATGAGGCAGCCAAGTTTTTATGTTGCTATTGATATTTTCTGATTTTTGTTAATCGCTGTTATATTAATGGTGTTGAATGGATTTTTTTTGAGCTGATATAATGTTTATTATGGATGCTCTTTGGATGAATTCCTTTGATATGTTAGAATGGTTGCTATGGATGTGCATACTACTATTTACTACATTTTGAAAAAAAAAACTAAGGCAACAATACCTTAAAATCAAGGAAGGAATACTCACAACTGATGGGGATCTATGGAAGGGAATTATTCTTTTAAAAAAAGAAAATATATTATGAGCTGCATTATATTTTATATAAGTGCTGAGGCTTAAGAAAAGAAAGTGTAAGGGATGCAATAGAAATTTCTGTGTGCTGATTCCCTCATGAAATAACAAAATTCACAAGATAAAAATTGTGATTTAGCTAGATCTTGAATCTAGTTCAATCACAGTTACTTGTAAATCATAATAACATAGCATGCCATGGCTCCACACTCAGTTGTAGTTGTTCTTTTGTATGATTTGAAGTTAAGACATCTTATAGCAATATTTATGAAATGATTATCTGTTTTTTTTTGAACAGTTTACTTGCAAGATATAGCACTACGCCATAGATTGCATACTGCAACACACAAGAAGTGATGCAGAAAGTGCCAAATAATGTTGCTGGAGGCCAAAAACGAGCTAAGGCAACACTTTCTCGGTGTTGCATTTTGTCGCGTTGCCGCAGACTCAAATGCAACATCTTTGTGACCCTAAGGCAACATCGGTTCTGTTGTTGCCACAGGTACTAAATTTACTAAAAAGTGGGTCCCACAATCTGGGCCCCAACATGTGGGGCCCACTAATTCTGTTAACCAACTTAACGGAACCGTTTTGTGGGGCCCACATTCATTAATCTATGGTAACACTTTTACCAATAAAATGGCAACACTTTTTCAGTTTATTACCACATTTAACATCACATACTGCAACATTATATCATATCTACGGCAACACTTTTTGCAATTTAAATTGGAAATGTACTGCAACATCATACTACTGCAACATTACACTGCATTTCATAGTAGCCAAAGAGCTATTCATTTCATAACAGCCAAACAACAAGTCGTTTCATAACAGCCAGCAACACAAGTTTTAGTCAAGTACAAAATAACAAACATAGCCAGTGCATTCATATTAACAGCCAGTACATACTAATTAAATTCTACATACTACACGTGAATTCATCTTTGCGAGCCTCCAAATTTCATGCTTCCGAGCCACCAGTACCATCAGTGCCTCTAGTGGCTCCAGTGCCAGTTTCATCACTGCAGACGGTCGCACAAAGACCCGCAACATCAATTTGCATGTCAGGGTTAGCTTCGCCTAATTTCTTAAGCACCCATGACAAGTTCTCCTGAACTTTTCGGTTCACCGTTGCATCAAATTCATCTTTGACCCTCTTGTTCACCTTTGCTTCGACTTCTTCAACTATATTTTCCTTTATCTTCGCTGCCAGCTCCTGTATGTATGTGCTTGTTGTTGGGGCATCTTTTGAAACTTCTGCAGACTTTGTGTGCCGTCCTATAAGCCAAGTTGGACCGTGCCGCTTTCCATCAGAAATCAGCTCTTGAACAACTTCATCACTTCCTCCTTCACCTATTGCTTTTTGAATCTTATCCTGCAAAATAAAGCAGTTTCAAAATGTGACATTAAATAAAATTAACAAATATAACATCTGAAGCAGTTTCAAAATGTTGATGCGCAAAATGAAGCATTTTTTTGACATCTGAATGAAGAGAAATTAAAATTCTTACAACTCTATACTTCATTACTGAAGTATCGGTCTTGTACACCTTTCCTTCTTTCCGCTTGCGAGTTCTAACAAAAAGCTCTCCATCTGATTCGTTGGACTGATACAAATTAAATGAAAAAAGTTAGACAGCAAAAGAATATCAAACCAATTTTCCCAGAACATATATCACTATTAAATTCAGATGTTATATTTGTTAATTTTATTTAATGTCACATTTTGAAACAGAAACTCACAGATGAAACTGTTCACATATGCACCAATGAAAGCTGCTGTTGTTAATTTTATTTAAAAGGTTAGACAGCAACTCACAGATGCAAAAATGGAGCAACAGCAGCTTACAAGTGCAAAAATAAAGAAACGGCAAGTATAAAATCACAACATATGTAGCAACAATATCACTAACATTTTCTCGACTGTCCCAAACAAGGATACTTTTGCTGTCCCAAACATTTTCTCGACTGTCCCAAACCAACCCATCACTAAGTTTCAGAAATTATACAAACAAGGATACTGCATTCGAGTTTGCAGTACCCTAAGATGGGTGCAATACCTTAACCATCACTAAATTTGCCAAATACCTTAAACACTGTATTAATAATTTCCACAGAGACGGATTGGACTCATATTTAATGTTTAATATGCATCTAACTTGCTGACATATATTGACCAAATGTGTACAAATGCATGAGCATTACGGACACTGGTTTGGAAAAGAACTGAGTTTTCTATCCCAAACAAGGGCAAAGAAAGGCTCATTTATATTTTTATAGATTTTATGTATTTTTTTAGCAAATGGTAATAATAGCTATTGAGTCGTAAATTAATGTGAAAATGCATACCCAGCCAACCATAAAAATAAGCAAAATACATACCATCTTATGCCGAATTTGAGAAAAAAGTTTTGGACCAGCAGTGTGTGTGTCTGTATACAATTTCCGACTTGCACAATTTGTAAGGGCCTTGTTCTATAAAAACATAAAATAAAGATGTTTATCTGCCTGATTTGAATGAATAGAAAGGGAAATAAATTCTGTGATAAAATTTAAAATTATACCTGAATTTTTTCATCTCCCCAATACATCAAGAGTACTCGGAAATCCGCAAGTGGAATTTCGTCCGGCCTATTTTCAAGCCTCTCTTCATCAGTTTCATAGGCCATATAATGTGCCTTTTTAATACGACTCTTGTACCCCCTCCAAGAGTCACGAATTGACTTCAAAACCCAATATTCACATTCATCCGGAATAATATACCGTTGCTTAAATACAAATCAAACATTAAAAAGAACAGTCATGCTACTTTTGTGACAAGTTACATATATTTAATTAAAATTCAGCTAAGTTTGCAAATTACCTTAACATAGTTCCACAGCGTGCCTTTCAAACTTGCAGGAACATCAAACCAAGACTTGTAAGTAAGTGGAACACTCCTCTTCAGTGTTCCTAAAAAATAACTCAGTTCAGACAATACTTTGTCATCGTCTGAAACAGGTTGGCCCCGATGATTCATTTGGATTAGAACTCTTTTGTCATATGACCTTGAATGAACTTTATCCATCTTTGTTTTTCCTCTGAGCCTTCTGGGAGCTCCCACTAATGTTACAAAGTACATACAATAGTAATGAGAAGGCTAGACATAACTTAAATGAGAACTTAAACCATTAAAATCAGAACTCAATTAGATAATACCTTTAGCTTCTTCATCTTCATCTTCTTCGTTTTCAATATTTGTCGACACATTTCCGACGACAGCCTTCTTCCTTCCACTTCCACTTCCACTACTGTTATTCTTCTGGCGTTCTCGCATAGCCAAATAAGCAGACATTGTTCCTATTCCTTCATTGTGTGGTAACTCAATGCTACATGGTGGATCAACAGTTTGTGTAGGAACTGGATTTTCCCCTGCATTCGGAGTTGCATTCTTATCGGTTGCAGATTGAACATTGGCTCGTGAACGAGTTGTTGGTCCAGACTGAGGCTTTGTAATCGTAATCGTTTTGGTTCTCTAAAATACGCACACAAAAACAATAAAATAAAAAAAATAAGGAAGCTAATCTATAATTACCAACATAAAATTAAATCTTCACCTATAACGAACCTTTACTGAATTTTTTGAAGTATCATTTTCACTAGGTTCCTCTTCTTCTGGAGCATAATCTTCGCTTCCAGCTAGCATTTTTGATTTTCCTTTATTTTTTTCAAATTCATTTATCAGTCCAGTAACTAATTTAGGCATCCCAAGAGCTTCAAAAACACTATTCTTCTGCGACACATGTTTAGCTCTCTCCTTTTCGTATTCTGTAAGCGATGGAGGTGGTGGAGGTGGTGGAGGTGGTAGATCATCATCCTGAAAGTAATTTAACAAGACATTATTGTAAATATTATCAAAATATGTAGAACATCATATTAGAAGATCAGATTGTAGTCTTCTTACTTGAATCTCATTTTCATCCGTATTTTCCTCTTCAACGGGAGGATTATAGAAATCCAATTTACTCCTGACACTTGCTGAGTTGATATTCAAAGTTGCATCGCTGACTTCAGTTGGATTTTTCTTCTCTGGTGTCTTTGTAGAATTACTGATCACCTTTTTCTTCTCTGGTGACTTCTTGCTGATCACCTTTTTCCTGTTCATGCGTGGACTCACAGCAGCTTCGCTCACTTGTTGATTGTTTAGCCGTGTCGACTTTCTAGGAGTAAGGACTTGATCAGTCTGTGTCTCGTTGGTTTTTGCTGGCTGTTGATTGTTTAGCCGGTCTGACTTTCTAGGAGTAAAGACTTCAGTCTGCTTCTTGTTTTTTGCTGCCTGTTGCAGACGGTGAGTGGTGACAAATTGCCGTTTCTGTGGTTTCACAGCTGCAAACATACAACGACATAAAAGTCAAGTTTATCATGTCATAAACATAATTATTTAAACTTAATTAAAGAAATTATGACTTGACCGTGTATATTAATATTCCAGTTCCTTTATTATTTATGAATTTTCGAGTCGGATGCTCAAAATTGGATCTTGGTTTAAATTCATTTGAAAGTAATCATAAATAGGTTGTTTCATTGTTAGTTTTCTTATGACCAAATTCATCAAAATAGTACAAATGAGAAGATATTTTTATACCTGGACACAACAGATTCTTCCTTGGGCGTACAATGACATGTGGCTGCATTTGTTTCATTGGCTCAATTTTATCATCGACCACGGTGTCGACATAGAAATCAATGTGATCACCATTATTTTTTATTTGCATGAACTCCCACAGATCTGCATCATTGCTCACCAATTTCCACCCACTCATTGTACCTTTCCATGAATATACTCCTCCAATTTCAGTGTACTTTAGCTCTTCCTTGACATACTCCATCAGTACTGTGTAAGAAAACATATCCAGATCAACGCCCTTGACAAAACTCTCTTCTCCACCAACATATCCATTCTTCTCAAATTTTCCCTTGTGATGGAATATAAGATTTGCCTCCATCCTACACAAAATGAAGGAATTAACATTAGAATGACATAATTACAAATTAAAATAAACCAACTGCATTATAAAATAAAACAGTCACTTCACTAAAATGTAATAAAGGCAGAAACACTAAAAAAGAGACAAAAAAGCCACAAATATGACACATCAGTTACAACATTTAATCAAGGCAGAAACAACATTTTCTAACTTAAATTTGGTTACTTAATTAAATATGATAGTGATACATAGAAATTAAGAAGCATTTTCTTTCACTTTGCTAGGTGGAAGGCGGATTTGTCTTATTGGGACATCATCTCTACACCAGCGAACATCAAAATCTTGATTTCGCATTTCATAAGCAGGCTGGATATCATTCAAATCTTCATTTGCATCTTCGCTTTCGATTTCACACCAGTCTCTCGGCAATTTCTTGATAACATTGTGGCACATCTTATCAATTGGATCTTCTATATAAAACACCTGTTGTACTTGTGAAGCCATAACATAAGGATCAGATTTCTGGCACAATCGATTAAAATTGACACGAGTCAGCCCATATAAATCTTTCTCTTCTTGGTACCAACAACACTTAAATAAAACCACACTAAATTCTCCCCAATAATCTAGTTCTAATATTTCCTCAATTGATCCATAGTAATTAACTTCACCAACCAATGGATTTTGATCTTTCGAACTTGCAAAGCTAGTAGTCAAGGCTGTCAAAAATACACCACTGTTTTGTGTTGTACATTTGGCATCTCTGAACTTTGTATAAAATCTGTATCCATTGATAACATATCCAGTAAATCTCTTAGCTGTTGTAAGAGGGCCCATTGCAAGCAGTTGTACTTCTTTTGAAATGTCCTCCTTTTTCCCAACCTCTTCCTTTAACCACTTCCAAAATTCTTGACTGTGTTCTCTCTCTCTTTTATATTTTTTTGATAATGCATGACCATCAACTAAAGCTCGATGTTTCCTAGAATAAAGACCTGGTTAATAAAAGATGGACACAAAATTTCTAATTCTTCAATAATTACTAAAATAAAAATAAAACTTAAAAACTTACTCAAGTAAACTCTCTATTTCCTTGTTACCACAATTGAATAGAACGTAACGGTGACATGCCGTCCATTGAGAATCTTTTAGATGAATACCTTTTCCATCTTTGTTTCTTCTTGTGCCAATAGGATATTCTAGATTCTGTGGACAGGTTTCAAATTTCATTTTTCCTGCTCCATCGCCACCTAAGAACCTTGAACAAAATATCAAACATTCTTCTGCAATATAACCTTCAGCAATGGACGCCTCAGGTTTATTTTTGTTGCGAACATATGATTTCAGTTTACAAAGATAACGCTCAATAGGAAACATACAACGAAGATGTGCAGGTCCACCATATTCAATTTCCTTGCATAAATGAACTAGCAAGTGCACCGTTATATCGAAGAAAGCATTTGGGAATATCATCTCAAATTGACAAAGAATTTCCACAATTTCCTTTTGTAGCCTCTTGAGATCAGCCAAATTGATAATTTTACTCCAAAGACTTCTTAGAAATGCACCTAATCTTATCATAGGTAGTGCAACTTCAGGTTTTACAGATTTCTTCACAGCAAATTGCAGCAAGTAGTGGAGAAGAAAATGAGCATCGTGGCTCTTATACCCTGCAATTTTCCTCTCTTTCTTGTTTACATACCGGCTGATATTAGCTGCACAACCATAAGGCAGTTTAGCATTCTCCAACACCGAGCAAAATATTTCTTTCTCCTTGTTCGTCATTTCAAATATGGCAGCCCTGATCTGAATGTAATTCCCATCAACTGATAGAACTGGATGAAGGACATCCCTAATGCCTATCTCTTGTAAATCATATCGAGCACTTAAATGGTCTTTCGACTTCCCATCAATATTTAGTAAAGTACCAAGTATGTTATCACAAATGTTTTTCTCTATGTGCATAACATCAAGGTTATGTCGACATACATTGTGACTCCAATATGGTAAATTAAAAAATATTGACTTCTTTTTAAAAGGGGATTCATTTTTATTCTTGTTGACCTCTTTCTGCCCAAAAATATTTTCATAACCAGCCAACAATTCTTCAATGTCTGTCCCGGATAAAATTTCCGGAGATGTCCCCATTTCAATTTCACCATTGAACCTTTTCTTATCAAACCTCCACTTGTGTTCCGGATCTAAAAATTTCCTATGATTCATGTAGCACATTTTTCTACTATGTTTCAAGTAAGTTGAAGAAGTCTCGAAATGGCATACGGGACAAGCTAAATAACCCTTTGTGCTCCAGCCGGATAACATTGCATAGCCCGGAAAGTCGCTGATCGTCCATAACACGCTTGCACGTAACGTGAAATTAGCACCAGTTAAGGCATCATAAGTTTGTATGCCAAGACCCCATAATTCTTTCAATTCTACGATAAGAGGCTGCATGTAGACATCAATGCTATTCTTAGGAGACTCTGGACCAGGGATAAGGGTTGAAAGTATCAAATTTTCTGGCTTCATGCATAACCAAGGTGGAAGGTTATAATTTACCAATATGATTGGCCATGTGCTGTGAGCAGTAGTCATTGTACGAAAAGGACTGAATCCATCAGCAGCTACTCCTAACCTGATATTTCTGTTTTCAGATGAAAAATGAGGATATTTGGCATCCATCGCCTTCCAAACCTCGCCATCAGCTGGATGTCGAAGTCTGCCATCATTTTTTCGTCCCACTGCATGCCATATCATAAGTTCTGCATACTCCTTGGACATGAACATCCTTTGCAGCCTTGGTTTTAGTGGAAAATAACGCATCACTTTTGCTGGTACTTTGTGAATCCGCTTCTCCGGATCATTGTCAACAGCCGCTTTCTTTTCCTTTATAACCCACCTTGAAACACCAAAAGTTTTGCAGTTATTTTCCTTTTCATTTTCTGCCCAATATAGCATGCAGTCATTTGGACATGCATGTATTCTTTGGTAATCGAGGCCTAAATCTTTAATGATATTTTTGGTAGCATTGAAAGAAAAAGGGATGTGGGCTTGTGGAAAAGCTTCTTTTAGCAACTCTAATAAATCGGTAAATGCAGACTCGGTGATTCCATGTAGGCATTTTAAAGAATAAAGCCTGATGATGAAACTTAATCGCGAAAATTTAGTACACCCGGGATATAATGGCTGCTTTCCCTCTTCAACATGATGATGAAATTTTCTAGCATTGGCATCTACTCCATTTGCTCCATCAGAAGATCCACTTTCATTGTTCTGCATATTTCCATAAGTATGATGCAACATCTCATCGAGATTATCTCCAAAATTTATTCCCGCTTCACCATCCATATACTTATCGCTCCTTTCAGGATCTACACAGGAAATCTCACAAATCCATTTCACGTACAATTCAGATGGACCATTCCAAATCAGATGGTCGTAGACTACCTCTTGACGATACCACTTGCGATTATGACACTTTTTGCAAGGGCATGCAATTTCATCACCTACCGCGAATCTAGAAAAAGTATTTTGAATAAAACGCTTCACTCCACTGATATATCCTTCACTAAACTTAGGAAGTTCTGCCCATATTTTTTCCTCGTCATTCATCACTAATTTAGACACAAATAACATACAAGTTAACTCACAAGTAAAATCAGGAATATGATTACACCTTAACTCACAAGTAAATCAGTAAATTAGGCAACACAACAATCAAATCAGGAAAAACTTGAAATATATATAGAGTGATACCTTAAGCAGAAGATTAAATCGAAGCCCTAATTGAAATTCGAATCCCAAACGAACCCTAATTGAAGACCTAATTGAAACACCAAAGCCCTAATTGAACTTGAACTCGAACTTGCCCTAATCGAACCCCGATTAAGCTTGCAAACTTGAACTTTTAGCCCTAATTGAAACAGCGATTGAGAGTGTTTGAGCGTTTGTGAGGCTGAGTGTTTGAGAGGTTGAGCGGTGGAGTGTTATTTTGTTAAGTGTTAAGTTTTGCCGCTTTCTTCCTGCTTCCCGCGTTCTTTTTTCAGCCCGCTCATTTTTTATAATATTTTTATAAGTCTATAGCTACTGCAACATATGTTGATATCTATACTAACATCCTGAAGCTAATGTTGCAATAGACCTTTGGATCGGTGATCAATTTTAACAATTGGATTAAATGTAGACCGTTGGATCGTATTCACGTGGATTGCTAATTTTATTAATTTTTTAATTTGAATACAACTATAGCTACTGCAACATCTTGTTGATACCTATGCTAACACCTTGAAGCGTGTGTTGTAATAGACAATAATCAGCATACCTATCGTTACATTGTAGTTAGCAACACCTTGTATTTTTGTTGCGATAGGTCATCTATGGCGTAGTGTAGGGAGGTGTTTTTTTACACTGTGACATGTCCATTTAGCTATCTGATGCTAGGACTTTAACCAACACTACTAGTAAATATACTAGGGTTATGAGCCAAGAAGGCTGCTGGAATGCTTGTCATATTTAAAGTATGCAAGTTGGCACATTGTTTGTTTAAGCCCTGAGATCTTTGTGCAATGATGTGAATTAGTTCATTGCAATGTGTCCCTGTGATTCCTTACTAGCAGATGAGGCTAGAGATTTAAATTAATGAAAACAACCTGTAAATGAAGAAATAGGAAGATGAGTATTTCCTAGGTTGGTTGGAATGGAACACTGGTTATTCCATTGAATATACACACTGTAGATTGATATTCATGATTGAATAAATAAATTTGTGTGAATAGATGATAGATAAAGATATCATTCTTGTATCAAAGTGTATGTAACGTAATAAAGCAATGGATTAAAGAAATTACATGCATACAAAATAAGTATTAAGGCTCATCACCCAGAGCTTAATGTTTTGAATATTTTGATGTTGCTCATACCAGATCTTAGATCTGACCCTTGTTTGCTCATGGCATATGGGGGTGTCTCATTTGAAAATGAGGCAGCCACTCATGCTCTTTCAGGGAATGCAGGCACTAAGTAGAAAATGAAGTTATGGCTATTGTGGAGGAGTGAATGAACATGCTAGCTAGTTTCAATAAGAGCTTAAAATGATTATATCTGCATGTATTCAGGAAAAATTATGTTTCTAAGATTACCAGTCATGTAATGAATATTCTATGGTTAGTGATCAAGTTGCTCTTATGTTCTGTAAAGTGTTAGATTTAAATTAGTTGTTCTGACAAGATTGTTGTATGTTAAGGTTTGATCTTTTTGAAGTATTGACTGGAACATAAACAAGTAAAACATGCTCAAGTGTTAGCTATGAAAACCTGGAATTATTCTTATGAATATTTTAAGTTCAAATTCTTGACATAGCAAATCTTATGCAAATACAAAACTCATTAGGTGTCATGTGGGCTAAGATTAAGGCAAACAAGTCACATAGATTGAATCTTAAATAAGAAAGTTTTTAGAAAATACATAAGTGGAAAATGATAAGTGAATATATCATTTCTGGCCTTAGCCAAATATCAATACCTTTGATCCATGATCTAAAATAAAAACCTCAAGAATCTTGAGATTTAACTGTCATGGTAAATTGATATTAAAAACTATCAATTAGAATGAGCAAGTTCATATAAATTAAATATGCATAGGATTTACTGACTTGTTACAAATATTCAAAAGTATATAGTAATTAACTTTAGTCAGAATTGCTAGAATCCAAATCAAACAGAATACTCTTGTTTAACAAAAAATATACACTCTGAATTTAAACAAGAGAAACACGTACATCTTCATATGTATGTGTATATTATTAGGGATACACTGATATATTTATATTGGTAATGAGTTTTGAATCCTGGTTGAATTGTTTGAAAGAAAAATGACTCTGATAATTCAAAGGAAGTTTAAATCAAACTTAAAAGTGCAAATGAATATAGGTGGACATCCAGACACATATAAATTAAATGTGCATATGCATGTACATAGAGATCAAATTTAGACGTCTGAGATTAAATTTAGACGTCAGTCATAAGAATTTAGACGTCTGTCATAAAAATTTAGATGTCTGGATTTAGTTCAAAATGTTTTTTTACTCTCTGTTTCAATTTTAGATCTCTGAGCCGTCAGTCATAATAATTTAGACGTC
This sequence comes from Allium fistulosum, assembly GCA_030737815.1. NCBI lineage: Eukaryota > Viridiplantae > Streptophyta > Magnoliopsida > Asparagales > Amaryllidaceae > Allium > Allium fistulosum. The sequence continues at coordinate 1,000,568,604 of CM060902.1, read as the reverse complement.
TGAGATTAAATTTAGACGTCTGTCACAAAAATTTAGATGTCTGAATTTAGTTCAAAATGTTTTTTACTCTCTGTTTCAATTTTAGAACTCTGAACCGTCTGTCATAATAATTTAGACGTCTGAGATTAAATTTAGACGTCTGTCATAAGAATTTAGACGTCTGAATTGCTGATTTTGCCTAATTTGCCTATTTAGAAAAGAAATAAGTGGCTATGTCAATAGCTTGTATGGTATTCTGATTTCTATTTGATTTAAATTCCCTCTGATGGAAAAAAGATAAAATCCTTATGAAATTAAGGTAGAAATAGGAGGGTCATTTCATTGTCATCGTCAGAATCTCGACTATCATTTATTGTATTGATAGCGATGGATTTCTTTTCTGTTGCCTTGTTTTCCCTTCTACCTTGCATGTGTGCTTCATCGGACATTAAATTGCCAATTAACTCTTCAATTGTTTAGAGTACTAATATCATTAGCCTTTTCAATTGCAAGAGTCTTTTGATCCCACTCTGAAGAATTTGAATTTAGGATTTTTCTAACTTGATCCTCTTCAGAAAAGTTTTTCCCTAATGCAACTAATGAATGCATTATATCTTGATATCTATAGTGCATGTCAGAAATGGAATTATTTGGATTCATTTTAAATAAATGAAACTGATTAGTTAACATGGAAATTTTAATCTGTTTAACTTTACTAGTGGCCTCATGTGTAACTTGTAGTGTTCTCTAAATTTCACACGTGGACTTACAAATAGACACTCTATTAAATTCATTTTTATCTAGTGAACAAAATAGAATATTCATGGCTTTAGAATTATTCTGTGCAAGTGCCTTATGATCAGCACTCCATTATGGTACATTTGTTTATGGTTTAGTGTAATCATTTTGTGTAACATTTCAAATATCCAAACCATTAGATTGTAAATAGATTTTCGTCCTACATGACCAATAATACTACCATAAAAAAGTGGGGGTCTAGTAGTAGATTATCCTTCGACAAAAGTGTAAACATATGTACTAACAACATTGTTAGCCATTAAAACTTTTCAAAATCAAATTAAGAGTTTTTGAAAACCTAATGCTCTGATACCAAATGTGGTTTGCGAAATTTTGGATCATAAGGCTAATTAAACACTAGAAGGGGATGAATAGTGTTTTCTAATTTTTTTTGGATCTTTTTATAATTCTTTCAAGGTTAGTATTCATCAGCACAGAATGAATAATCACAGATGCAAACACAGATAATAAATGTAGTAAAGTAGAAAGTAGAGAATTAGAGAGATCACACTAGAGATTTTTATACTGGTCGAAGTTACCCTATATCTAGTAGAGTACAATTGCTTGTACGGATTTCTTTTTACATGCCAATCTTTAAACGAGTAGAAGGTAAGCCCAATACAAACTCGTTTCTAGGCTACGAGACCCACCCCTTAGATTTTTCGAGCTCAAGATACACTCACTTGATTTGGATGGGACATAAGCACACGCACTTGGATTTTCGAGACACAAAGCACACCCCAATTGATTTGAAGGGGCTGCAATCACACCGACGAAAATACAACTAAAGTTTGATGGTTTTTCCAAAGAAAATTTCTTGATCTTTGGTTACAATTGATCCTATATCCTTTTGGACAGCGTTTTATCTTTGATTGAGAGAGATGATTGAAATCAAATAGTAAATAGTAGAGAATCAATACAATGAAGAATGAATTAATTCTGGTTTGACTTCGAAAAAATTTGAATAAATTTTCACTAGAAATTTTGGTAGAGTAAGAGGAAAGAAGATAATAAGAAAGTAATTGTTAAAAAATTCATTTGCAACCCCTATATATAGATAATAAAAATACATGTCCATTTGCGAAGATTTACGACAAATAGACACTTCATTTTAAAATTTGAATTTCAAATTAGAGGCATATATGTTGACATATCATCAGCCTATATGTTGATATAGGCTAGTGCATTTTGAAAACTTGTTTATTTTAAAATGTATTGAAAATCTTATGCTTTGTAATATTTTGATACTTTGTAAAATAATTTAAACATAGTTTATAAACATTTTAAACTTTAAAAAACTTTTATAAAATATTTTTAAATATATTTTAAAAATATACTTTGTTTTTATAAAGAATAAGAAAATGAGAAGATAAAGATCAAAGATTGCTACCAAGGACTTTACAATATTCTATGACTCTATATACTATACCATAGTCTTGATGTCTTCATATCTTGATCTTTATACTCTCATGTCCATTTTTGAGTATCTATACTATATAGTCTTCAAATTAATAACTATATGTATCCTGCACTATATTCTATATCCTGCACTATATTCTATATAACTTGATAAAAACATTAGTATCCATATTTTATATGAATGTATTATTGTTACTAAGGTTGTTATCATCAAAATCAATAACTGAGGTATTAACAGCCTCCACTGGCAGACCGCCAATGGTCGATCGGTGGCCCTAATGGGTTAATCGGTTGAAGCAATATTTGGTGAAGTTGATTGTCTGCTAATGTCAATTCATCTTCCCTACTACGGCTGCTCCATTTCTAACTCGATGCACCACATATTTACTGAAACTCAACTCAAACAACATGTATAAATCATGATTATATGATTAGCGCATAGGTATATGAGTGGGAAACTCATCTGTACGCATTCTTCCACTTCCTCTCTGCTCTCGAACGCACAAACAAAGCTCTCCATCATCACAACAAAACACAATTTGCTTCATGCTATATATGAACATGGATATTGGGAAGCACATATTGAAATTTAGTGAATTTATGTAATTTATTAAATTTGATATTAATTTATAAAGTAATGGGAGTTAATTTATTGCTTCATGAGAAAGATGAATTGACATGGGAAAGCTTGCATGAGCATATTTGTGAAGAGGAGAGGAAATTCTGGGGGTTGGGCTTAGGTACTTGAGTTTGGGCCAACCAAATATAAAAATAAACAAATATAAATATACTTTTATTTTCCTTTTCTATACAAAACTAAATTTCTATTTGATTTAAATAAAAACATATTATATCTCAAAATCACCTCTTTTCCAAACCAATGTTATATTTCATTTATATCACTTTTATTAAATAATTTCTAGACCAATTTATCAAACAAATTTGCTAATTCTATGTTATCCATTAAATTACTTTGTTAACTTTAATTTAATTGCTATTTAAAAGTTTGAGTTGTTACACGTCTGGTGTTGGCCGTTGGTGGCATCTCGGGAATGTAGGGAGGGTTCTACAAGGGAGCATTCCTAGTCAATGCCAAATCGACAATTTCCTCAAATTTAAATCAAACCATTGCAAGACAAACAAAAAAGAGCTAGAAAATTTCATTAGAAATAGATAAAATGCAATATAAATCATGCTATTATCATCAGGTTGGTCCTCCGGGCCCCCTTCTAATTAAAGGCGGGTAAAAGGAACGTGTGTTGGTATTGCTAGAGTGTGCACCGTTGGAGTTTTGTGTGAAGGTGGGCATGGTGTGTGTTACTTGGATTGGAGATACACGGGCAATAGGGGTCTCTGAGGAGGAGTCTGGGCTCATCGATGTTTCTGGCTCCTATATGCTCCTCCCATGGTCTACCTCAGACCAAAAAACCTAACTCAATGGAGATTCTCATCCCTCAAAATCAACGCTATGTCTTTGGCATCTTCGAATGTCTCCCTTATCCGAAATAGGTGTTCCTCAAAGACTGTTGCTCCTAAATAGATGCTGCTATAAGGCACCATGACAAGCATACAAAACCAAGTCAACTACTATAGCATATGCTCAAAGGAAGAAGAAAGTGTTAAAAGACTAAACATACCGGGAACATTGAAGGCTCGCATTATGAGATTTGGGTTGTCTGTCCTAGGAATATAGAAGAAGTGGTCTTAATCCCCTAAGACCTTGATCGGGGGACCAAAGAAGAGTGGGGTTTGTCGATCTCGTGGAGATAATAGAAATTGCTCGGATATGTCTTGGTTTGCTTGCATAATTTGAGGACTAGCCTGATAAGGAATGGATGAGGCTCTAGGACGCCCAAGTCATGGAAAATGATGAATAGACCTGCCAAGAGGCTATAGTTGTTTCAGGAGAGTTGATTGGGTATAAGCGGCGTGCGTTCAAAAATCGGATGAAGAAAGGGTGAAAGGGTAGCATTACTCCGCTTCTCATATAAGCAAGAGACCATGAGAAATAGCCTGTCTAGCACTGATTGGCTTGATCGTCGACTAAGGGGTATAAAGATTCACTTTGCCTGTAATTGCAGTTGGCTTAGGAACTTGTGTGACATCCCATATCTGGTGGCCAAAAGCTAAGCGCTACAAATGCTGCAGTCATCTATAGTATTAACTTTTGGTGACAAAATACTATAACGCTAATGGTATCTATAGTATCAGAAGCACTTGAATATGAACAAATCACGGGTTTCAGAAAACAACATTTTACTGATTACATTTCAAAACAAAAATTCATACTCAAGATACATAATTCATTAACGTTTCCCAGGCAATGATCAAATATATCAATTACAAAAATACACAAAGAGAGACATATGACGATGCCCTCTTGTTTGATCGGGGTCAATATAGTCATATCTGACTTAATATACACAGTGGAATCAACACAAAATTAACTATAACTCCTAGTTAGCTATCCGTCAGCCACCTGCTCGTCTTCGAAAGCTTTATTCGCCAAAATTACTAAAACCTCAACCCTCAGCCTACTCAAATCAATTTTGAGCACCCGAGAGTTTAAGGGGAGAAAAAAATTATGAGTCAGACATAAAGCCTAGTGTGAATAATACTATATCTCAGATATTTTTACGTTAAGTAAGACCACGCCGCTTAGCGGAACGGGTATGACGACCGCCCATGACCCCTGCACCGAATCTAGAGATAGTGCGCTATAAAGTGTGCCAGGCGACCATGGACGATTGTCAGGGTAAAATAAAACAACAGAATCTATCGTATTACTCACAGCGCATGGACAAAATACAATAGAACATATGTATAGTGAAGCTTTACAGAACAAAATGACATCATATAAAACTCCATAATAGTTGAATACAAGCATCCAAATAGTCAATACATCAAGCCTCACTACATATCTCTTAGAGAATACAAAACAGCGGAATATCCAGTACATATAATAAGAAGATAATATGCAACCCTCCATCTCGTCTTCGATATCAGCATCGTGAGAAGAGAACAGCACCTGTCACCTGCTACCTAGTCTGCCCGTCCCAAAATGGACGAACAGCCCAAGGCAATAAGAATTAAAACATAGCCTTGAGTCAGACAACAGTCTTAGTGAGCAGTAAATTAACTAACAACATACCAAAAGAGCATAAAGGAAAAGGAATAGGAATACAACCCTCCCACTCCAACCTCATTCTACAGTGATAGCCCCCAGACACACACTAAGCAGAAGCAAACATAGCAGAGCATACAATTTAAAGTAAAGCTACTATCACTCGAGTCAAGGGCAATGTTTTCCAAGTACCAAGGCCTAAATCAGATAAGCACCCAGAAAATACCGCTCTTGAGTCCGAATGACAATACAACCAAACATCCATGACTCTGGCTATCACTGTTATCATTGCTTCGATATCACCGTTAATTGAATGACCGGCACAATCTTTCAGCCGTCCGTCAAGGGCTAATGGAAACCCCGGTTCTAGACATAACTCCCGCACGTCGTCGCAACCCGTGCCTAGGACTATCGAATCTGCCCAGAGTACTCGACCATCAACAGTTGGCCGTTGGGACTATCGAATCTGCCCAAACGTACTCTTGCTTAGAGCATGCTAGAACCTTCAACAACGATGCTATCCAAGCCTCCTAGTCATCCTCCTCGACGACTATTCTCATATCCATTCATTATCCTCAACTCGAATCATATCACCGAGTTATCAATATGCTTGGAATGATCCCGTCTGGATTAGACCAAGTCTTCATCACATGATTGCCTCGCTTCATCACATCCTCGCAAAGCCTCATCTCAACATCACATCATCAAATCTATGCATAAGAGCTTCATCATCCCGCTACATATGCCACGAGCAGCTTTCCCAATTCAAGAGCCTTTACCTTAGCTTTTGAATCACCTTTGGTCTAAATCAAACCATCAATCATCTAATTCATAGCAATCAACCAAATCAAACATTAATCCAAACAATCAAGCATTCAAACAAGATCTAAATAGACAATTATCACAATAATGGCATTTTCGTAATTAAAGAGTTGAAAGTCCAATAAGCATGAAAACATGAATTATATCCCTACAAACTTGATGAATGAACTTGCATAGGTTAACATATGATAAATTGGATGTAACATCATCATGAACAATGGATCTATATGGATCTACACTTAGGACGAAGAAAATGCATGGAAATCACTATTTTAACACCAAATCGAGCCAACAATCCGATATACTCCTTTGGATCCGTGTGAGAGATAATCACCACTCACCAAATCACCTAAACAACCACAAATCTACATGCTTCAGATCTGGACAGCGAAGGATCGAGCTTGATCTATCACGAATACGCTTCAAACGAAGAAATCTCTCTTGAAAAGATGAAGATCTTCAATCTAAGCTCTTGAATCTTCAATTTGATCTTCGATTTGGATGGATGGAATCACTAGATTAGAGTGGAGAAAAGAAGTGAAGAAGTGTAGAAGTCGAGCTCTCAAAATGGCAGCACTTCGTCGCTTCGAAATCCGGATCCCAAAAAGTGAGAACAACCCCTCCTATTTATAGCCAGAAACTCCCTTAAGTCGTCTGTCCTCATAAGTCGTTTACGACTTACGACTTAAAACCTTCCGACCTAACAACTGCTGGCTTCTACGACCTAACCAGACTCTCCTTCGCGACCTAACGCTCACCTGCGACTTAACCAAGCTACGACTTAACAAAGCCTTCAACCTAATAGTCTACGACTCAACCACTAAGTCGTCTACGACTTAACGTGCTCAGCAGCCTACGACTTAAGCCCATGCGCACCCAGCGACTTACCATTGGTCACGACTTTCGACTTAAATCATACGAATTAACTCCTTAAGTCGTATACGACCTAACGCTTAAGCCAACACGCGACCTAACTAAAACAGAGCTCATGACTTAACAACTTGCTGGGATACGACTCAACAAACAAACACCTAAGTCGTCTACGACTTAACACACTCATAAGTCGTTCACAACTTACGACTTAACAAAACCCCCAGTTTACGACTCATAACTAAACAGGGCCTCCGACTTACATGCTACGACTTAGTGATCCCGCGACTTAAGACTTAGCATTCTCCTTAACACGGCCACGACTCAACTTGGCTACGACTTAAACACTTAACTCGGTCAAAACCTTAAGTCGTCTACCATACCTTAAGTCGGTCACTTCCTTAGGTTGTCTATCCCTTAACTCGGCAACGACTTACAACCTCTCTCCAAGCCCTGGGTCACCCCCATCTCCTAAGTCGTATACGACTTACGACTTATGCTAAGTCGTGAACGACTTAGGACTTAGGCAAAATTTGCCTAAAATTTGAAATGGCTCAAAAATGCTAAAATTCCAGATTTTGACAAACTTTTCGATCCGTAAAAATACGGGTCGTTACATTCTCTCCCCCTTAGGAATTTCGCCCCCGAAATTCCAAACAAACAAAGCAATCAAAGACTATTCTGCACGCCTACCATCCATAGCAATCAACAAACCATGCATCCAATTCTATCTTAGCATGCAGAATTCTAAAACTTAGAACAAGTTACAATATCGTGAGATGAGACGACACCTTAGGGCCATACCTTGAAGAGTTCAGGATGAGCTGCCTTCATCCTCTCTTCCACCTCCCACGTACAGTCGTTATCATCATCACTCCATTGTATCTTGAGCAACTTAACTACCTTCCTCCTAAGCTGTTTCGTGTCAGTTTCAACAACACGAAGCGGCTTACGAGGTCTTCTATCGACTGGATCAACTTCGAAATCTTCACAGCTGTCAGCAGAAACCACTGTATTCGAGTCGTGCACATACTTCCGTAGATATGATACATGAAAAACATTGTGCACACCCGACATCTTCTCAGGTAACTCCAACCTATAGGCGAGCTTTCCAATTCGCTCGATGATCGGGAATGGTCCAACAAATCTCGGAGTCAATTTTCCTTTCTTCCCGAATCGGATAACATTCTTCAATGGAGAAATCTTCACAAAAACCATATCTCCTACGTCGAATTCCAAATCCTTTCGACGCTTATCGGCATAACTCTTCTGACGGTCTTCGGCTGCCTTCATTCGTTGCCGAATGATCTCTATACAATCTGAAGTCTGTCGAATCATCTCTGGCCCAAGTATCAATTTTTCTCCAGTCTCTAACCAACATGTCGGAGAGTTACACGGTCTTCCATACAATGCCTCATACGGTGCCATACCAATGCTTGACTGGTAACTGTTGTTGTACGCAAACTCCACCAAATGAAGGTGATCTTCCCATGATCCTCCGAAGTCCAAAACACATGCTCTAAGAAGATCTTCCAAAACTCGGTTGACTCTCTCGGTCTGACCATCTGTTTGAGGGTGATAAGCTGTACTCAAACACAACTCGGTTCCCAAAACTTCCTGGAAGCTCTTCCAAAATCCACTAGTGAACAATGGATCTCGATCGCTCACTATACTCTTCGGAATACCATGGAATCGAACTATCCACTTAACATACAACTCAGCCAACTTTGATGCAGTCCTAGTCGATCGAACAGGAATGAATCTCGTACTCTTAGTCAGACGATCCACAATGACCCAAATCCCTTCATTTCCCGTTCTGGTTCTAGGCAATCCATCGATAAAATCCATCGACACTTGTTCCCACTTCCATGTAGGAACTTCTAATGGCTGAAGCAATCCACTTGGCTTCTTCTGTTCAGCCTTTACCAACTGGCAGTTCATACACTTGGAAATAAAATTTCCAACATCCTTCTTCATACCTTCCCAATAGTAGGCTCCCTTCATATCCCGATACATCTTATTTCCACCTGGATGAATTGTCAACTTCGAGTGATGACTTTCCTTCAGAACTTCACTCCTCAATTCATCTATATCGGGAACAACTAGTCGTCCTTGCTTTCGAAGCCAACCTTCTCTATCGACCTCGAATCTTTTATCCCTTTCTGGTTCCAATCCAGATTCCAAATCACGGATAATCTTGACAAGCTTATCATCTCGCTTTTTACTCTCGCCAATCCTTTCCACAAGAGTCGGTCTTATTGATAAGTTTGCCAACATCTCAGGTTCCAATTCACATCTAGGCCTGAAGTCAAATCCAGCTAAATACTCGAGATTCTTCCATTCTGAAAACATGGCTCCCAATCCTGCATGTCTTCGACTTAACGCATCTGCCACTGCGTTACCTTTTCCCGGAGTATAAGCTATACCAAAATCATATGATGCTAAAAACTCTAGCCAACGTTGCTGCCGAAGATTCAAATCCTTTTGGGAGAAAAGATACTTCAACGACTTGTGATCCGTAAACAACTCGAATCGAACTCCCAACAGATAATGTCTCCACATCTTCAGAGCAAATACAATCGCCGCTAACTCCAAATCATGAGTTGGGTAATTCCTTTCATGCGGCTTCAGTTGTCGACTTGCATACGCAACAACTTTATCCCTCTACATCAGCACTGCTCCAAGTCCAGTACCACATGCGTCGGTGTAAACCACCATCTCATCATTCCCACTTGGAATAGTCAAAACAGGAGCACTCGTCAATCTCTCTTTCAGGATTCCGAAAGCTTGCTCACACTTAGCATCCCAACTGAACACTTGGTTCTTTTTCGTCAATCCTGTTAACGGTGCAGCTATCTTGGAGAAGTCTTTGATAAACCGTCGATAATATCCTGCTAATCCAAGAAAACTTCTCACATCAGATGCATTCTTAGGTCTAACCCAATCCTGGATTGCTGCCACCTTAGCGGGATCAACCGCTATCCCACTTCCAGAAATAACATGGCCTAAGAACCTCACTTCACTCTTCCAGAAGTGACACTTCGAAAACTTAGCCTTCAGCTGATGTTTCCACAAGATTTCCAAAACAATACGCAAGTGCATCTTGTGCTCTTCTTCCGTTCTGGAATAAATCAGAATATCATCCACGAACACAAGTACGAACTTGTTCAACTGATCTCTGAACACTCTATTCATAAGATCCACAAAATATGCTGGCGCGTTAGTCAATCCAAACGGCATTACCAGCCACTCAAAGAAACCCGATGGTGTCCGAAAAGCAGTCTTCGGCACACTATCTTTAGCCACTCTCAACTGGTGAAATCCCGTTGCCAAATCCATCTGAGAAAACACATTGGCTTCGTGAAGCTGATCAAACAAGTCATCTGTTCTCGGCAATGGATACTTGTTCTTCTTAGTCACCTTATTCAGCTCACGATAATCCACACACAATCTCAACGACCCATCTGCCTTGGTTGCAAACACAACTGGTGCACCCCACTCGGACACACTACGCCGAATGAATCCTTTCTGTAAAAGGTCATCAACTTGCACCCTCAACTCTTGTTGTTCCCTAGGCGCCATCCGCCTAAGAGGCATCACAACAGGTCTGGCTCCTTCAACTAGATCTATACGAAACTCGATCTCTCTATGCGGCGGCAACCCTTTGACTTCGTCAAAGACATCCTCGAATCCATTTGCGATTGGCACTAAAGACAGTCCATCCCGTGGAACAACTAGCGAATACATGAAGCTCATGAAGACGCCTTCCTCATGCTTACATCGTATCACAATCTTTCGCCCCTCCACATTCTCGACTGTCACTTCCAACCTCTCGCAATCAACCTTCGTCGCATACCTCCTAAGCCAGTCCATACCCAAAATAATTCCGAACCCTGCAAAGTTCAGAACAAAGCAATCACAAACAAAAGAGCAACCATGACTCGATACAACTAGACCACGGCATAACATACACAAACAAGACGAACCCCCAACCGGATTAGTCACAACCAATGGCCTATCAACAATATCCGGTTCCAAACCTAACCGGTCTACGAGTTCATTACAAACAAACGAATGCGACGCTCCAGTATCAAACAGAACTCTAACTGGAACACCACATAGGAAAAGGGTACCTTGAACAACCACACTTTTTCCTTTCTCTTCAGCAGTAGGAGCTTTCGAGGACGACGGAACAGCTCCCAAAGCATAAGCTTGCACAATCTGCTTGTCCTTCCTCGGTTTTGGACAATTCTTCCTGATGTGCCCTGGCTTGTCACAGTTGTGACACTTCATCGGTGCCTTCGGATTCTTACAATCCTTCGAGAAATGGCCCTTCTGCTGACAATTGTAGCAAGTCACCTCGCCTTTCGGCTTCTTCTGGCCATCCTTACCCTTCTTCTGCTGCTGCTGCTGCTTCCTCTTCTTGTTTCCACCCTGCTGGGGTTTAGACTCTTCCCTGGTCAAAGCAACAACAGATCCTTCCTTAGGAAACAGACTCTCATGCCTAAGAGCTTTCTCCACAAGCTTCTCAAATGAATCGTCCAAATGATCCACCAACTGTCTCCCAAGATAACTATCCAAGCCTGTCACAAACTTCTCATTCTTCTAATAAGCAGACTTAATATACGACCGGGCATATTTGGACAAAGCTTCGAACTCAGAAACATACTCAAGAACTGATCTTCCACCTTGCTTGAGCTCCACAAACCTCTTGAACAGAACAGACTTCTGAGCTGTAGAAATGAACTTAGCTTCAAATCTAGCTTGGAAAATTGCTCCCAAGTAATCTCTTCCTCCGCAGTATTGATGGTAATAGAGTTCCACCAATCAGAGGCTCCCCCTTGAAGCTGCCTCGATGCCAACTTCCTCTTAGTTGCATCATCAATTCCCAAATCACCAAAGATCCTTCTACAAGCATCTATCCATCTCTGGACTTCGATAGTTGATTCTGTTCCCAAGAAAACCTTTCCTCCAAGAGCAGTATAATCCTTGCACAACTTAGCAAAATCCACTGGTTTCGGAGTTTGGACTTGAACTCCAACATCAACTGCCGCCCCCGGAACTGGTATCCTTCTCATGATCGAAGTCATCATAGCTTCGAACATGGCTGCATAATCAGCAGTCTCTTCAGTAGCACGGCCTTCCCTAGCAGCTGGTCTCCCTCTTCGACTCATTCTCAATATCTATAAAAAGGAATGATTAGAACATCTAGAGGAACAACTGCATAAAGGACTCAAACTCTACTAAGCTACTATATTATATATAGTATTCATCCATCAAAATACAATTACGTCTCTCATACGTAGTTACGTCAGCGAGCGTTGGGTAAAATCGATTAACCAATGCTCTGATACCAAATGTGACGACCGCCCATGACCCCAGCACCGAATCTAGAGATAGTGCGCTATAAAGTGTGCCAGGCGACCATGGACGATTGTCAGGGTAAAATAAAACAACAGAATCTATCGTATTACTCACAGCGCATGGACAAAATACAATAGAACATATGTATAGTGAAGCTTTACAGAACAAAATGACATCATATAAAACTCCATAATAGTTGAATACAAGCATCCAAATAGTCAATACATCAAGCCTCACTACATATCTCTCAGAGAATACAAAACAGCGGAATATCCAGTACATATAATAAGAAGATAATATGCAACCCTCCATCTCGTCTTCGATATCAGCATCGTGAGAAGAGAACAGCACCTGTCACCTGCTACCTAGTCTGCCCGTCCCAAAATGGACGAACAGCCCAAGGCAATAAGAATTAAAACATAGCCTTGAGTCAGACAACAGTCTTAGTGAGCAGTAAATTAACTAACAACATACCAAAAGAGCATAAAGGAAAAGGAATAGGAATACAACCCTCCCACTCCAACCTCATTCTACAGTGATAGCCCCCAGACACACACTAAGCAGAAGCAAACATAGCAGAGCATACAATTTAAAGTAAAGCTACTATCACTCGAGTCAAGGGCGATGTTTTCCAAGTACCAAGGCCTAAATCATATAAGCACCCAGAAAATACCGCTCTTGAGTCCGAATGACGATACAACCAAACATCCATGACTCTGGCTATCACTGTTATCATTGCTTCGATATCACCGTTAATTGAATGACCGGCACATTCTTTCAGCCGTCCGTCAAGGGCTAATGGAAACCCCGGTTCTAGACATAACTCCCGCACGTCGTCGCAACCCGTGCCTAGGACTATCGAATCTGCCCAGAGTACTCGACCATCAACAGTTGGCCGTTGGGACTATCGAATCTGCCCAAACGTACTCTTGCTTAGAGCATGCTAGAACCTTCAACAACGATGCTATCCAAGCCTCCTAGTCATCCTCCTCGACGACTATTCTCATATCCATTCATTATCCTCAACTCGAATCATATCACCGAGTTATCAACATGCTTGGAATGATCCCGTCTGGATTAGACCAAGTCTTCATCACATGATTGCCTCGCTTCATCACATCCTCGCAAAGCCTCATCTCAACATCACATCATCAAATCTAGAGCTTCATCATCCCGCTACATATGCCACGAGCAGCTTTCCCAATTCAAGAGCATTTCCCTTAGCTTTTGAATCACCTTTGGTCTAAATCAAACCATCAATCATCTAATTCATAGCAATCAACCAAATCAAACATTAATCCAAACAATCAAGCATTCAAATAAGATTAAAATAGACAATTATCACAATAATGGCATTTTCGTAATTAAAGAGTTGAAAGTCCAATAAGCATGAAAACATGAATTATATCCCTACAAACTTGATGAATGAACTTGCATAGGTTAACATATGATAAATTGGATGTAACATCATCATGAACAATGGATCTATATGGATCTACACTTAGGACGAAGAAAATGCATGGAAATCACTATTTTAACACCAAATCGAGCCAACAATCTGATATACTCCTTTGGATCTGTGTGAGAGATAATCACCACTCACCAAATCACCTAAACAACCACAAATCTACACGCTTCAGATCTGGACAGCGAAGGATCGAGCTTGATCTATCACGAATCCGCTTCAAACGAAGAAATCTCTCTTGAAAAGATGAAGATCTTCAATCTAAGCTCTTGAATCTTCAATTTGATCTTCGATTTGGATGGATGGAATCACTAGATTAGAGTGGAGAAAAGAAGTGAAGAAGTGTAGAAGTCGAGCTCTCAAAATGGCAGCACTTCGTCGCTTCGAAATCCGGATCCCAAAAAGTGAGAACAACCCCTCCTATTTATAGCCAGAAACTCCCTTAAGTCGTCTGTCCTCATAAGTCGTTTACGACTTACGACTTAAAACCTTCCGACCTAACAACTGCTGGCTTCTACGACCTAACCAGACTCTCCTTCGCGACCTAACGCTCACCTGCGACTTAACCAAGCTACGACTTAACAAAGCCTTCAACCTAACAGTCTATGACTCAACCACTAAGTCGTCTACGACTTAACGTGCTCAGCAGCCTACGACTTAAGCCCATGCGCACCCAGCGACTTACCATTGGTCACGACTTTCGACTTAAATCATACGACTTAACTCCTTAAGTCGTATACGACCTAACGCTTAAGCCAACACGCGACCTAACTAAAACAGAGCTCACGACTTAACAACTTGCTGGGATACGACTCAACAAACAAACACCTAAGTCGTCTACGACTTAACACACTCATAAGTCGTTCACAACTTACGACTTAACAAAACCCCCAGTTTATGACTCATAACTAAACAGGGCCTCCGACTTACATGCTACGACTTAGTGATCCCGCGACTTAAGACTTAGCATTCTCCTTAACACAGCCACGACTCAACTTGGCTACGACTTAAACACTTAACTCGGTCAAAACCTTAAGTCGTCTACCATACCTTAAGTCGGTCACTTCCTTAGGTTGTCTATCCCTTAACTCGGCAACGACTTACAACCTCTCTCCAAGCCCTGGGTCACTCCCATCTCCTAAGTCGTATACGACTTACGACTTATGCTAAGTCGTGAACGACTTAGGACTTAGGCAAAATTTGCCTAAAATCTGAAATGGCTCAAAAATGCTAAAATTCCAGATTTTGACAAACTTTTCGATCCGTAAAAATACGGGTCGTTACAACGGGTTTCCCCTCACTAACACCCTTTTTAAACATATGTTTTGCAAATCTTTTTCCTACAACCCAAACTGGTTAAATCTGTAAAGCACTATTATGTAAGTATACATATTAGGTAATAAATGAACTATCTGTTCAAACATTGTAGTTTTATTTCGCTAACTATTAACCTTTGGTTGACTCGGGCCTACTAGGCAATATATCAAAATTTATCTAACATCTATTAGATACTCCTCTTCTGGACGGTCTGTCCTTAACTATCTGTTAAATTCTTCTCTTTTGGACGATCTTTCCTTAACTTAACATCTCCCAGGGTCACCTGATCCTAATGGTTTTTGCGGGCTCACCAAACCTATCTGTATGCAAATATATATTTCTTTCTATGTGTAATCATATTTTTAGTCTTGCCTATGACAAAGCCCTACACACTGCAATTTTGGACAAAATTAGCCGGGGCTAATAGCTAATGTATAGGGCACGACCCCATACCAATCCCATCTGGTATTTTAATATCTGAGTCATTTTACTTAGGGATCTCTTCCCATAATTTTCCTTGAAAAACCTTTTCAAAATGATTTAAAACCTTTAAATCAAACTCAAACAAGAAAAATTTATATATTCTATGCTTTACCCAAAATCACCTTGCCATGTTATATATATATATATATATATATATATATATATATACACTTTACCCAAATCTTAGTTGATGAAAACATTTGAACCTTTGAAAGTCCCCCTTTTTAATCTATTGAAAGTACCCCTTTTGAAACCATGGAAAGTTCCTCTTTCTAAACCAAGAAAAACCCTTTATTTAATCTAGGCCAAAACCTTCCTTTCGAAACCATTCTTAAAACCCTTTCGACACCATTGGAAATCCTTCCTTTTGAAAGCTTTAAAAACCTTAGACATCTTTCTTTTAAAACCTTAAAACATTGCCTTTCGAAACCTTAGGAAAACCATTCCTTTTAATTCTTTCGAAATAACTAAAAAAACCTTCCCTTTCGACTACTTCGAATCTATTGGAAAATCTTTCTTCAAAACCTTTCAAAATCATTGGGGAACCACCCCTTTGAAACCTTCATTCAAAACCCTTTCGAAAGCATTAAAATAGTAAACCTTTCGAAAGCATTTGGGTTCAATTTAAAACATGTAGAAACCTTTCAAAATTTACTCCTTCGAATCCTTTGAAAACCGTTTCGGTCGAAACTATTTGGATTATGCCTTCAAGTGGAGCAAAAGTATCAGAAACCCATTAAAGTCGAAAGCATTGCTTTCATATTCATTCCTAAGTAAAGAAGTGATGATATCAAAACCATCCATTCGAAAGCATTGGAGAAGTGGCCAAATTTTAGAAAACAAAACAACCCCTTCGAAACCATCTGGGTCGAAAGGAAGAAAGCGGCAGCAAAGGTTTCGACATAGTCGAAAGTAATCATTTTAAAACACAGGCGCAATCCAATCAAAACCATTTCCTTTAAAACCATTTGATTTAGTCGAAAGCAAACTAAGTCGAAAGCATCTTAGTCGAAAGCAAGCAGGCACATTTTCCTTTAAAACCAAAGTAATGCTTCAACCTCTTTGGAACCACTTGGTTTCGACCCTATACCTTTCACTTTCTTCCAATTCACTACGTACTAGTTCCCTGATACCATGTGCATTGGTTTCGACAGAGATGGAGGCTATGGTATGGAGGCGAAACCTGATGTAGAAAGCATCGAAATAGTGAAAAACATGTTTATTTGTCCTTTTAAACTATTTCTTTGTACCTAACCTGCCTTATTTGTCTAAATCCCATTGGTTGCCAATTTCTCTTTTCAAAAGTGCTGCCGAATTTCCAAAATTAACAAATTTTATTTAGGGACAGTTTGGCATAGGTCCCTAATAAGATTCAAAATACACAAAAACCCTAGTAAAAAAAGTTTGTAAATTATGTCCCTAGAATTAAGTTACCGAATAATGACATACACTTATGCAATTATTCAGTGAATAATTGCAGACATTTGTGCAATTATATCAAAAAATTGCAGACATTTCCACAATTATTCACTGAAAAATTGTGGAAATTTCCTCAATTTTTTCAAAAATTTGCGAAAAATTCCGCAATTATTCACCAAAAAATTGAGGAAATTTCCGCAATTATTCACCAAAAAAATTGCATAAATTTATGAAACTTTTGGATATAATTGCATAAATGTCTGCAATTATTCAGTGAATAATTGCATAACTATATGCAATTACTTAGTAAATTAATTCTAGCGACCTAATTTACATACTTTTTTTTATTGGGGTTTTTGTGTATTTTGAAACTTATTAGGGACCTGAGGCTAATATTCACTTTTATTTATTTACAAAAAGCTCATTCTCCTTTTATAAATATATAAAACATTTATGTCCCATACATTAAATAATTATATATACCCATTAAAACACTTAGGAAAATTATACAAAAATTTTAGAAAATCTCTTTTAATATGTTTTCCAACATATAAAAATTTCAGAACCAAATCAATTATTATTTTACCGTAAATAATTTATAGTACAAGATAACATTTTCTTCACTATAAAATTTATATAAATTCACATAAATTCTGAAAATTCTGAAAATTGAAACCCATCTCCAAAATATTATTTCTGGTCTATATAAAAATTCGCAAGCCATTTGGACGTCATTTAATAGGGTGTTTACCTTAAAACATATCATAAAATCAATATGAACATGAATAAATCATCAACAAGTATATATAACCATTCCATCGTTCAAAAACATGGAAAAACAATGCAAATAGGTTTGGATTTCATCTTAAAACCAAAAAAACAAATATGAGATGTAAACATTATTCACCTTAGCTTTAGAGATTAAGGATGCGAGATTTGAATGAATTTGATGTTGATTAAGCTTCCTCTTTATCTTTCTTCCTCTTACCCTTGTTAATGGTAGCCGGCCTTGAATTTAAAAAAAAAATTCAAATGAAATGAACGTGTATAGGATACACAGCCAAGGGTTTAAGGATACAGGAATGACATCTTTCCTATTTTATCCTTCCTCTATTTCATTTTAACTCTTATTTTAATTCATTTTTTTATTGGCACGGCTACCCCTTGATTAAAATCAAATTTCAATACCCTAATCAACACATTATTTTATTTAATTTAACTAATTAAATATCCTAAATGATGTTACCAAAAATGTAGGGTGTTACAAACTCCCCTCCTTAAAGAATTTCTTCTTCGAAATTACGATAAGGTACACAACACACCAATCAAAGAGGTAAAACATACCATCAAACAAGTCAAGATAAGTATCTCTAATCATGCTTTCAGTCTCCCAAGTACAGTCTCTCTCATCGTCGCTCCACTGGACTTTCACTAATCTGACTGTCTTGTTTCTAAGCCTCATCTGATCTCTTGCAACAATACGAATAGGCTTCCTCACTGTAGTCAATGTAAGAGTCCTGAAACTCAGCCTTCGAAAATCGGCACACGTACTTCACTTGTACTCAAATGCCGTAGATTCAAACGCCGAATCTGGCTCCCCGGAGCTTATCACCATTAAGTATAACAACACAGCGGAAGAAAGAAATGAATGATATCATATACAATTCCAATGAATACAATATCCAGAATGATATACAACAATGATATCTATAATACACAGCAACATCAGAGATATGATACAATGCTACAATGGAAATAACAACAATGGAAGAGATCACTCCAAATGATCAGTCAGAGAGGCTGAGTCCAACCACTCCAGTGTCAAGCTCGAACCACCATCACGATGCACAAAGGTAAGCAACTTCAGTCATGATCTCCAAAACTGATCTAGCTCCAACTAGTCTACTAAACCTGACTATCTGAAAAACCCAACTCTAGACTGCCCGTGTGGAAAATTGTAGGCACCCAGAGTTTAGGAAGGGAACAATAAACTCCGAGTCAGTCATGGGACTGGTGTGAGTAAAAAAAACAGTTTATCTTTAAACAAACAACAAAAGAATTTTAAACATTGAAATCCACAATGCTTTTGGAAAATGAAACTACCATAAGATCTCCCGCCACACACATAATGCAAACGCAGAATTGGAGGAGATTTCTTCTTATGATAGTCAAAAATGCTTACTGTGCAAAATCATTGGATTATTATTATTAGTACATAGTGGAAAACATTTCGAAAGTATAATATTAATCTTAGCCAGCATACCACATTTCATCGTATGCCTACTATAGCTACTATGTTCAATAGCAGGTTACCGCCACATTCCATAGCAGGTTATACACCTAAAACCATACAAGGCTCGTATTGTTTCTTTGGATTTTCCAACAAATGGTCGGGCTAAGGAACTTCCTATGCCACATGGGAACGCCTCTGGAGGGACGCCCCGAGAACCACTTGGCTCTTTGCCAACACAAGGCCGGTTACCCCCTTCTCGGGTAGTAAACCTGAGATATGCCACCCCTGGTCGTTTGCGACCTTCATCCGGGATCCCGATCACAAAGCAACAATCACACAGAGTAAATGAGATTGGAGCAACAACACAGGTTAATATCTGGGCTCCATACCATGATACCACCTTTTTCAAGAAGGAATGGTCATACCCTAGGGGAGCTACCCCTGAAACCTTGCCGCATCTTTCCAGTTTCGACCATTTCCGGTTTGTGAAGCTCGATGAGGTCTCGTCCACAAAGCTACGTTTTTTCACAAAGTCATGCTTTGATTAACAAATGATCATCAACCCACAGCAGCACTCAGCATGCCACACTACCAAATTGAGAGTATATCACTGATAACCTTCAACTACATAACCTCTGAGCTCGTACGTCTCAAAGAAGGGTGTTAAGCTAAGAGAATAAATTCACCGCCACCAAACAGAAATGTATCTGAAAGAAATCAGCTTTATATCTCAAAGTGTAGTGTCAGACATACAACCATACAAGTCTGTTCCGGGTTCGAACAGAACCGAAGGCACTTCGAAAGAAGCCCTTGCAAATCCGGATAAATTCTAATCACGTCCGGACTTCCCATCACAAAGGGTGCTAAAATCTCTATACCGAGGATCAGCCGATGCAGAGACAATCAACGGTAATCCTTTCGTTTTCGAAAGTGTCCAGTCTTCACCACCGGTCTTCACCACCGGTCTTCAAATGCAATCCATATACGACGTATCATTATTCGGAATAGGTTATATGACAGAAAGTCCTCTCCCGGCTCAACCGAATAATGAGCGCAATATTTTAAAAACATATGGATATTGGAATTTCAGTTAAGTCACAACTTATTACTCAAAACTTCTCTTTCAATTGGTTTAAACACATTACCATTTTAGTCTTCTACATAAAAAGATTCATCTCACAAAGTTCACCCAATTTCACAAAGATCTATTCATAGATTTTCCAAATCAATTTCCATTTCAATTGGATTAACTCATTAAATCTTTAAATCAAAGATTTAATTGATAGCTTTCAAAACAATTCCATTTCGAATCTTTTATATAAAAGATACCCCATTTAAAATCCTTTTCGATTTCAAAACAAGATTTAATCATCTTCACAAAGGTTAATTCATAGTTTTTCCCAAACTATTTACAATTTCATTTCAAACTTGAAATCTTTCAATACAAATGGGAAATCCTTTCTTTTTATGAAAGCTATTATTATTTGATACAAATAGTTTTCGTTTTGGGAAAAACTGATTATAATTTACATAAGTTAAAGCCATTAAAGTATAAAACTTAGATTTAAATTTAAATTTCCAAAACTATACTTTTTAAATGGTTTAAAACCCATATAAACACCTTTATAACTTGTATAATCTTTTTAGACCACAATTTCCAAATCATTGAATTCAATTTCAAATAATGAATTCAAATTTAAATCAAATTATTTAAATTTCAAGTTTTATTAAGTTATTTAAAATAACTTTTATTTTTGAAACTCATTTTCAAAAGCTCTCAATTCCAATTCCAAAACTATTTGGATTCAAGCAATAAATCATTAAAATTGTTAAAATTCTGTGACTTAACTAATTTCCCCGTGAAATCCATATTTGTGTATGTACGGTGTAGTATAGGGGTTTCACACACAATAGTGCAACAACATTCAATCATCACAGATAAAATACAGAAATATAATTGATAAGCGATATAAACTATAACGCTTATCTTTCATTCATAGATCACAGGTATATAGATCACAAATAAATAAATTACAGATCACAACATAAATCAGGATATATCACAAAGCATCACATATCAGGGATATTGACAATTCAACATCAAATATAATTCAAACATCCATAAGTAGGATTAGTTTAATTATCTGACTAATTTAAATCAGAGTAAGTTCTATGAATAAATGTGCTAGTTATGGTAAATTAATAATTAATTAATTACAAAAACATTTAATAAATTATCCTTTAATTAATTATTAATTAACCCTTAGTTAATAATTAATACTTAATCAATTATTCTTAATTAATTACAATAACAAATTAATTACTCCTTAAGTGATAATTATTTCTTAATCACTTTCCTTAACTTATTAACCTTTAGTAAATTAATTATTCTCAAATTAATTGCCTTGGTTAATTTATAACATTATCCTTAAATTATTTATTGCTTAATCACTTAATTAATCAACTTTAATTATTAATTAATATCTAATTAATAATCATTAATTTACAAATTAATTATTCCTTACTTAATTAATCTTTACCCCTTGATTATTTAATTAATCTCATTTATTAATTAATCATTAATTAATTTCCATTTTAATAATTATCCTTAATTTATCATAATAAGTAATTATCCCTAATTACTTAATTAATCAATTAGTAATTTGTAATTAATTTCTTAAACAGTTAATCCTTAATCATGAATTAACTTTATGATAAACTCATTCTTATAAATGATTTCATTATCATAAAGCATTTAAAAACAATTTACCTTTAAATTTACTTTAAATTCCATTTTTAAAATTAAGATTTAAAAATGAATTCAAATTTAACTTTAACAAAGTTTAAACAATTTAAAACCCTTTTTAAATCTCATATTAAAGAAATATCTTTGCTATAAAGAAATTTTAAAGAGTTAAAAACAAATTTCCTTTTAACTTCACCTATTTAAAAGTATAATTCCTTTTATTTAAACTTTTTTTAAACATTTGAATTTTTATAACTTTATTTTATTCAAAATTTTGAATTCAAATTTAGATTTAAAACCAGATTTTAAAACTTTGATTTAATCTCTGTTTCAATCATTCCTTATTGATGTAAATTCCACTTTAAATTCAAATTGTTATAATATACTTTTAATTGCTTAACCATTTTTATTTATTAAAACAATTTAAATTTTAAACTTTTATTTTTTCCAAACTAAGATCTAACCTAAGCTTAAATTTATACTTAAACTTTAAATTTAAAAACTCAGTTTTAACCTGACTTTAAAATTTGAACTTCAGTTTAAATTTTAAAAGGAAACAGAACAGGGTGCTGTTTAAACCTGGAAATCAGGTTATACCCGAGCTACCCCATATCTCCTTTGAGTCCAACACTGGAAATACTCGAGTAAGACTTTGAGAAAACACACGACAAAACTCCACTTCATCTCAAACAACCCAGTCCTTCCAGACAAATGCACGGTGCACGTACACGGCATCGACGATCGACTCCCGGCGTCGCCTCAACGTCGAGCAAGTCGACAACCTTCATCGTTCCTCTCCCCGACCACCATAAACTCGCCTCCACCTCGAATTCGAAATCGCGTTCGAGCTCAAGCCTGGAAGCATGAACTGGAACCACCTCCAGTCCCTGTCAACGCCTCGTACTCACGACTCCGACCATCGTTGGTACTAAAACTCCAGCATCGCCTACCTCTTCACGTCTACTACCACCTCCCTGAAGCTCGCTGCACTCAATCGCCTACACAAATCGCGGTGATCGAAACATTAAAAACTGCAAAAACTAGGGTTCCAGAGGAAAACCCATTGCCGTAACCTCCTTGGTGAATTTCATCACCATCATCCATTTTTCCACCAATCTCCAGTCATTCCTCCACCTCCAGGAGAAATCCTAAACCCCATATCCAAATAGGTCACCAGAAAATCACAAATTCCCATATTTTGATGAACCTAGAACTTCACCTTGACCTCTTTATTAAAAATTATAATTTTAGTTTTAAAAATCATATTTTGATTTTAGTATTCAATTTATATTCCAAAATAAATGAATTACAGTGTTTGAATTTTTACTAAAAACTTAAACTTCCCTGTTGTTCTTGTTTTGTAACGACCCGTATTTTTAAACATTTAAAAA
This sequence comes from Allium fistulosum, assembly GCA_030737815.1. Lineage (NCBI taxonomy): Eukaryota > Viridiplantae > Streptophyta > Magnoliopsida > Asparagales > Amaryllidaceae > Allium > Allium fistulosum. The sequence goes on along the minus strand of CM060902.1, from coordinate 1,000,545,174 downwards.
TATTAAATTAAATAAGATTTTTGAATAAAATTGTTAGGAATTTTTTTTGTAAGATTTTACTGATACAAATTTAATTATAATCCAAGTTATGAGCTTAAGTAAAAATTCTATTAATGAAACATGTTTGCAATAATGTAAGGATGATAACAAATGCCAGTGCGTATTTTAATAGCGTTGGTTTGAGTGAAATTAACAATTGTCTGAATGTAAATTTCCAATTGATTGGAATAATAAATGTTAATGAAGAATAATAAATGTTTCTTTATTAAATAAGAAATCATATGTTTATTTATTTGAAATGTTTGGTAGCTGAAAGATTGATTGCAGAGACGAGAAGCTATTATTTGGTAAGAAATATATAATTTTTGTTTGTATCCAATAGTGTGTAATTATGCTTAAATTACTATTAGATAGGAAATAATTGTTATATTTCTCATTACGTTTATTTTGTTCATTTTAAATTCACCTTTGTAAACAATTGAAATTAATGTAATTGAATAATTTCAATTAATGGTAGAGAGGACAACAAATTGTAAATTAATAGGTGTAATTAAACGTAGCTTATGTTTTATGAAAATATAAGGAAAGTTGATTTAATGAAAAGAACATTTATATCAAATGAAATGAATGTTTCATTTGTGAATGGAATGTAGGTTTAATTTCATTAAAATAAAGAATAGAATAATTGATTTAAAGGAAGAAATATATGTATATTTGAACTATGTTTTAGCATACAGATGGATTACAAGAGTAGGAAAATAATCTATTTAAGCAAGTTAATTTATAACTCTTATGTGTAAACAACGGTTCTGTAAATGTATTTAAGTTACTGTAAAAAGACTTCAGTTTTTTTAATTATCTTATTTGTAAACAACAATTCTACAAATGTATTTAAGTTACTGTAAAAAGAATTCAATTGTTTTTATTATCTATCCATTAATTATTTTCCGTTTTAAATTTTAATGTTGAAATTTATTGCCGTGGATTTAATTTGAAATCTTTCAATAAAAGGGAAAGATAATTTAATTGAACTTAATGACGTTTAATGAATGAAGTGTACATGATCCGCTTTAAAGTGTAATTTTGAAACTAATTAAAACTATGTCGATTTGGAATCTTTCAATATTAAAGAGGCAAAAAAAACAATTAATTGTAATTAATGGATTTAACAAAAGAAATGTACGTTATTGTTAAAAAAAGTAATTTTTAATGAAAACAAAATAAACGTTGTTGTTTTTAAACTAAGTGTAATTTTATAAAAAGAAAAAAATTGAATTTTGAAGCAATATTTTACGGTCGTTGAATAGTAATCTTTGGCAGTATAGAAGTGATTTTAATGCTAATCGTAAAATTTAGAATAAAATAAATATTTTATGTTCATGATTGTGCGCTGAGAAAAACGCCGATTTTGAATTGGAATTTGGAATCATGGTTCTCCTTTTATTTTATGTAGCGGTGGTCATCGTTACTTTAATTGGTGAGTTCAAATTTTATTTACTATATGTTAATAAAACTTTTAGATAGGTGTAAAGTTGAGTTGATTTGGAGTTAAAGAAATTAATTGAATTGAAAAATATTTCCATATTGAATTAATGTGACATTAAATTCCTTTTGAAGCATGAAAGGTGATGTTCATCATGAATTCATATTCATGAACGTTTCATATTCTATTGCTTTTTCTAACTACTATCTCATTCATATTTTTCTGCCTTGTTTACTCTCACATTTCAGCTATTCATATTTAAAAAAACCTCTCTCTTTATTTCATAAAACTTTCATTTATTCTCTATATATTCATTTTCCATTCTTATTGTTAGCTATACATTCTCTCACCCACTTTTATTCGACCTAATTCTTATATACCTCTTATATTTGCATCTAAGCATTTATTTTTACATGTTACAACTTTTAGTATTCGCACTTTTTCATAACTTCTGCCTGCACTAATTCGTCCATTAATAATTCAGATTTAATGCACGTGCATCATTCATGCTAGCCTGTTCATGTTTATATTCATTAAACACATAACCACGTCGTTTCTTTGAAAAGCTTACTTTATTTTTGTATTCTTTTATCACCTTCCCACTTTCCAACCTGTTGACTTTTCAATTTCCCACTAGAGAACAAAACCAAAGTACGTACATATTGTTTCTCATTCCTCTATCTGAAGCTTTCTGCTCACACTTCCTCCATCCTCAAAACTACATAAACTCCAAAATTTCTAAATCCACAAATTCCACTTGCTTCATCTCTCTAAAAAAGAAGAAGAAAACTCAATCTGTTCGATTTGCATTGTCATGCTTTGCTTTTCTATTAGATTGTAGCTATGGATAAGATTGGTTAGCTTGTCGTGTTTGGATTTCAACTAGGATCTACATATTTGTGTTGTCAAAAACTCTCTAACCTCGAAAGGTGAGCAATCACTCACGATTAACATTTTTATTGTTAGGTAAATAAACATCGAAATGTTATAAGAAATGTTTGCTTTAGATATGAATATGTGATATATGTTGTTATGTTCCCTTGAATGTTTGTTATGATATTCACATGCACATGTTGTTTTATATGTCACAAGTAGTATGTTATGTTGATTTGATTAATTGTCACATATGTATGTGAAATACATCACATATGATATGTAAAAAAAATGTGTTATGTTAGAAAAATATATTTTTATATGCCATGTTGAAATACATCACATATGATATGTAAAAAAATGTGTTATGTTAGAAAAAATATTTGTATACGCCTTGTTGAAATACATCACATATGCTATGTTGAAACAAATGTGTTAGTTAATAAAATCATATGTTGCACATGCTATGTTAAAAACATGTCACATATGCTATGTGGAAATAATGTGTTGTGTTTGTGAAAAATGATATGCCATGTTAATTTATTGTAAATCACCTTGCAAGTTCCTTGTATATATGTCATGTTATATATTTATATGTTATGCTAGAATTTGAAATATTCACTTATGTTGTTTACGATATGTGACACATGTGGTATGTTAGTTATGCATGTGTATATATTAAATTGTTAATTATGCACGCATGTTGGTAATTGACATGTTATGCTATTTATGTTGTTATTGTTCTCACACTCCAAGTTCCCTGATAGTTAGCAAAATCACTTTGGATTGAAATGATACATACCCGATATAAAACCACTTTGGGTTTAAATAAATTGATTTAGAAATAAAATTGGAATATTGTAAGTTTAAATTTATGTTTGAACTTGAAATTATGAAAATTAAATTTAATTGATTTAATGAAAGTTTTAATTGGATTTTTTAGATTTAAACTTGTTGTTTGATTATAACTTAATAGCTTTAAGTGAAAAATTGAAATCTGAAGTTGGATTTAATAATGAATCGATTGGAAACGAACATAAAGTCGGTATTTGAACTGAACTGATTTATAGTGTGAAAGATGATGTTTATTTAAACCTAAGCATTTCACTTATTGAGTTATCTGTACATTTCACTTGAGTTGACTTACTTAAATAAGAATGTTAGTCCTGACTCGAGTGTTCTTGTTTTACTTTACGCTCGGGTCAGACCGAGTATTTCAGTTTAGCGAAGACACCTATTTTCTGGAGGACGAAGACGAAGATTCAGTATATTATTGCTATTTATTATTTCACTACATTCTGTGTTCTGCTGCATTATTTGTTTATTTCTGATGTATGTATAACTCTGATTTGAATTGTAAAAGTGTAATCAAATGTTATTTGTAAAAAAGCTTCATGAACTGTTTATTTGATTATTATATTTTGTTATTCCGCTGCGAGATTCTGTGTTTTGTTTACTTTTTTTCTTATTTACCCCATTAACAATCCTCCCTTTTGAATGGTTTGAGCCTGACATGTGTGGTTTGTTGTCAATTTGAAACGTCCAAAAAGGTGGGTTGTTACATGTTTCCAGAGCAAATTACAATTTATTTTAACTTAAATACAATTTTAAAACTTTCTTTATAATCAAACAAACAGATATTATTTGGATCCTAAGTCTTAACAATCAGTGGATTAAGAGGAAATGATTTTAAATTTAAACTGGGGCTTGAAATTTAGAACAGAGATGTTCTACAGGCATTTACAAACATATATGCATCACACATCCACAAATACATAGGAATTTTCCAATATATATACACAAATACAAACTTATTATAGGCATTAATAAAGCAACCAGATTTATACTTGAGTTTTAAAAAAAAGTGTTACTCATAGTGGTTTTGAAGAAAGAACATAGCTTGATAATTTGCAAGTGTAAAGCTTTTCCTTTCTTTGATCTCTGGTTTTTATTTGAATTTGTGTTGTTGTTTAGTTGAAGTTTGCTCAAGTTTAAGATGATATTGGTTTTAAGTTTACACAGTTTTGATGGACGAAATGGAAAGAGAAGTTGATGTATATGAGAAATTAAGTTACAGGGTGGAGATGATATTTGTACTGGTTGATATATTTTTATTTGTTTTGGTCAGAGATTTTTAGGCTGAAATGATATGTTTTGGTGGCTGAGGGATATATATTTGTGTACTAAAGGATATGGCATTAATTATGTTGTACAAATTTTTATTTATAAATTTTTTTCTTTCGGCTGTACCAAAAATGAAGATAGTTGATGTAGCTTCTTTTACAAGCTTTTTTATGCATGTATTTTTTTTTGTTTTTTTTTGTTTTTTTAACTTGTCTTTATATTTGAATGTATTTCCATATTTATTTTTGTTTACTTGTGTACATATATTTATTTTCATATTTAAGTGTATTTTATTTTTCTTTAATCTTATTATTTATAATATAAATAATTTTCTATTTTTAATATGTTGTTATAATTTATTTAATATGTTATAACTTATTTAATGTGTTTATTATTTTGTTTTATAATTTAAAATCTTGCAATATAAATGAATGTCTATATTAATATATTGTTTAATCTAACTAATTTGTTTACTATATATATTTCTAAAATTTTATCTTATGTATTTTTATATTTATTTCTATCTCAATCATTTATTTCTAAATTTAATACTAATTATTTTTATATTCATTTTGTAATATAGGTGAATTTCTAGATTTTTATTTGTTATTAGATTTTATCCAATTTATTTATTTTATATTTTTATATCTTATAAAATTTGTATTTTCAAACCATTTATTTACGATTTAAATTCAAATAAAATATATATATATATATATATATACTTTCAAATTTACTCATATATGCCCAAATGTATATATAGACACATTCACATATATACAATATTTTAAATATAAATGATTTATACAGAATTTATTTGAATTCGGGGAAACTCGTATCAACTTCTCAATTGATTTCACAAATTTTATTCAAAAATTCATTTTAATTATTAATTTAAATTTTCCATGGTCATTACAACCTTCCCCCCTTAAAAAAAATTTCGTCCTCGAAATTTGCCAAGGAGATACTAAGATAGATGAAAAATGTTTCATCAAATCAAACGGAATATCTATTCTGCATTTGGCTTACCAAATCAGAATATCAATAATAGATACAAGAACGAATCTATTGAATTTTTGTCCATAAAATACTCGAGTTATCCGGATCTACGAAATATGCAGAGGCATCGGTTAGTTCGAAGGGATAACTAACCATTCGTAGAATATACTGGGACCCAAAAATAGATAGATAGATACAATTTCAAAACTTTCAGTTTAGAACTAAAGTATACCTATCAACCATAGCAATCAAAGCAACCAATTCATCCAAACAAACAATTCTGGTCCATCCGGAGTTTATGTCCCATATTAATATATCGAATCTCCTTCCTGGAACTACCAGGAATTATCAAAGAATTGAGAAGAGATGCTGAACAAAAGAGATTGATAGAGAAAAGATAGTTTCCTTGTTGTTACAGGGTATTGACCATTTATAGTCGTATTCCTCTGTCCCATATCTCATCCTCTTCTTGCACTCATACATACTATCGGTGTATAGTAAGAGAATTTAAGGAGGCATACAGACGGATATCTTAGGGAAACACTCATTCTAGGGTTTACTTCACCCTATCTCTAATGATCTACCTACTGTGTTATACTCCTGAGCTAAAGTTTAACCTTTGCTCTTATACCAAATGTAAGAGTCCTGAAACTCGGCCTTCGAAAATCGGCACCCGTACTTCACTTGTACTCAAATGCCGTAGATTCAAACGCCGAATCTGGCTCCCCGAAGCTTATAACACCATTAAGTATAACAACACAGCGGAAGAAAGAAATGAATGATATCATATACAATTCCAATGAATACAATATACAGAATGGTATACAACAATGATATCAATAATACACAGCAATATCAGAGATATGATACAATGCTACAGCCGAAATAACAACAATGGAAGAGATCACTCCAAATGATCAATCAGAGAGGCTGAGTCCAACCACTCCAATGTCAAGCTCGAACCACCAATCACGATGGATAAAGGTAAGCAACTTCAGTCGTGATCTCCAAAACTGAACTAGCTCCAACTAGTCTACTAAACCTGACTATCTGAAAAACCCAACTCTAGACTGCCCGTGTGGAAATTGTGGGCACCTAGAGTTTAGGAAGGGAACAATAAACTCCGAGTCAGTCATGGTACTGGTGTGAGTAACAAAAACAATTTATCTTTAAACAAACAACAAAAGAATTTTAAACATTGAAATCCGCAATGCTTTTGGAAAATGAAACTACCATAAGACCTCCCGCCACACACACGATGCAAACGCAGAATTGGAGGAGATTTCTTCTTATGATATTCCAACATGCTTACTGCGCAAAATCATTGGATTATTATTATTAGTGCATAGTGGAAAACATTTCGAAAGTATAATATTAATCTTAGCCAGCATACCACATTTCGTCGTATGCCTACTATAGCTACTATGTTCAATAGCAGGTTACCGCCACATTCCATAGCAGGTTATACACCAAAAACAGTACAAGGCTCGTGTTGTTTCTTTGAATTTTCCAACAAATGGTAAAGCTAAGGAACTTCCTATGCCACATGGGAACGCCTCTGGAGGGACGCCCCGAGAACCACCTGGCTCTTTGCCAACACAAGGCCGGTTACCCCCTTACCGGGTAGTAAACCTGAGATTTGCCACCCCTGGTCCTTTGCGACCTTTATCCGGGATCCCGATCACAAAGCAACAATCACACAGAGTAAATAAGATTGGAGCAACCACATAGATAAATATCTTGGCTCCATACCATGATACCACCTTTTTCCAAAAGGAATGGTCATACCCTAGGGGAGCTACCCCTGAAACCTTGCCGCATCTTTCTTGTTTCGACCATTTCCGGGGTGTGAGGCTCGATGAGGTCTCGTCCACAAAGCTACGCTTTTTCACAAAGCCATGCTTTGATCAACAAATGATCATCAATCCACAGCAGCACTCCGCATGCCACACTACCAAATTGGGGACTATATCACTGATATCCTTCAACTACATAACCTCTGAGCTCGTACGTCTCAGAGAAAAGTGTTAAGCTAAGAGAATAAATTCTCCGCCACCAAACAGAAATGTATTTGAAAGAAATCAGCTTTATATCTCAAAGTGTAGTGTCAGACATACAACCATACAAGTTTGTTCCAGGTTCGAACAGAACCGAAGGCACTTCGAAAGAAGCCCTTGCAAATCTGGATAAATTCTAATCACGTCCTGACTTCCCATCACAAAGGGTGCTAAAATCTCTATACTGGGGATCAGCCGATAGTGAGACAATCAATGGTAATCCTTTCATTTTCGAATGTATCCGGTCTTCACCACCGGTCTTCAAATGCAATCCATATACGATGTATCATTATTCGGAATGGGTTATATGACACAAAGTCCTCTCCCGGCTAAACCGAATAATGAGCGCAATATTTTAAAAACATATGGATATTGGAATTTCAGTTAAGTCACAACTTATTACCCAAAACTTCTCTTTCAAATGGTTTAAACACATTACCATTTTAGTCTTTTACATAAAAAGATTCATCTCACAAAGTTCACCCAGTTTAACAAAGATCTATTCATAGATTTTCCAAATCAATTTCCATTTCAATTGGATTAACTCATTAAATCTTTAAATCAAAGATTTAATTGATAGCTTTCAAAACAATTCCATTTCGAATCTTTTATATAAAAGATACCCCATGTAAAATCCTTTTCGATTTTAAAACAAGATTTAATCATCTTCACAAACGTTAATTCATAGTTTTTCCTAAACTATTTACAATTTCATTTCGAACTTGAAATCTTTCGATACAAATCGGAAATCCTTTCATTTTATGAAAGCTATTATTATTTGATACAAATAGTTTTCGTTATGGGAAAAACTGATTATAATTTACATAAGTTAAAGCCATTCAAGTATAAAACTTGGATTTAAATTTAAATTTCCAAAACCATACTTTTTAAATGGTTAAAAACCCATATAAACACCTTTATAACTTGTATAATCTTGTTAGACCATAATATCCAAATCATTGAATTCAATTTCAAACATTGAATTCAAATTTAAATCAAATTATTTACATTTCAAGTTTTATTAAGTTATTTAAAATAAATTTTATTTTTGAAACTCATTTTCAAAAGCTCTCAATTCCAATTCCAAAACTATTTAGATTCAAGCATTAAATCATTACAATTGTTAAAAATCTGTGACTTAACTAATATCCCCCTGAAATCCATATTTGTGTGTGTACGGTGTAGTCTAGGGGTTTCACACACAATAGTGCAACAACATTCAATCATTACAGATAAAATACAGAAATATAGTTGATAAGCGATTTAAACTATAAAGCTTATCTTTCATTCATAGATCACAGGTATATAGATCACAAATAAATAAATTACAGATCACAACACAAATCAGGATATATCACAAAGCATCACATATCAGGGATACCAACAATTCATCATCCAATATAATTCAAACATCCATAAGTAGGATTAATTTAATTATCTGACTAATTTAAATCAGAGTAAGTTCTATGAATAAATGTGCTAGTTATGGTAAATTAATAATTAATTAATTACAAAAACATTTAATAAATTATCCTTTAATTAATTATTAATTAACCCTTAGTTAATAATTAATCCTTAATCAATTATTCTTAATTAATTACAATAACAAATTAACTACTCCTTAAGTGATAATTATTTCATAATCACTTTCGTTAACTTATTAACCTTTAGTAAATTAATTATTCTCAAATTAATTGCCTTGGTTAATTTATCACATTATCCTTAAATTAATTATTTCTTAATCACTTGATTAATCAACTTTAATTATTAATTAATATCTAATTAATAATCCTTAATTTACAAATTAATTATTCCTTACTTGATTAATCTTTACCCCTTGATTATTTAATTAATCTCATTTATTAATTAATCCTTAATTAATTACCATTTGACTAATTATCCTTAATTTATCATAATAAGTAATTATCCCTAATTACTTAATTAATCAATTATTAATTCGTAATTAATTTGTTAAATAGTTAATCCTTAATCATGAATTAATTTTAAGATAAACTCATTCTTATAAATGATTTCACTATCATAAAGCATTTAAAAATAATTTACCTTTAAATTTACTTTAAATTCCATTTTTAAACTTAAGATTTAAAAATGAATGGAAATTTAACTTTAACAAAGTTTAAACAATTTAAAACCCTTTTTAAATCTCATATTAAAGAAATATCTTTGCTATAAAGAAATTTTAAAAAGTTAAAAACAAATTTCCTTTTAACTTCACCTATTTAAAAGTATAATTCCTTCTATTTAAACTTTTTTTAAACATTTGAATTTTTATAACTTTATTTTATTCAAAATCTTGAATTAAATTTAGATTTAAAAGCAGATTTTACAACTTTGATTTAATCTCTGTTTCAATCATTCCTTCATGATGTAAATCCCACTTTAAATTCAAATTGTTATAATATGCTTTTAATTGCTTAACCATTTTTAGTTATTAAAACAATTTAAATTTTAAACTTTTATTTTTTCCAAACTAAGATCTAACCTAAGCTTAAATTTATACTTAAACTTTAAAAACTCAGTTTTAACCTGACTTTAAAATTTGAACTTCAGTTTAAATTTTGAAAGGAAACAGAACGGGGTTCTATTTAAACCTGGAAATCAGGTTATACCCAAGCTACCCCATATCTCCTTTGAGTCCAACACTGGAAATACTCGAGTAAGACTTCGAGAAAACACACGACAAAACTCCTCTTCATCTCAAACAACCCAGTCCTTCCAGACAAATGCACGGTGCACGTGCACGGCATCGACGATCGACTCCCGACGTCACCTCAACGTTGAGCAAGTTGACAACCTTCCTCATTCCTCTCCCCGACCACTAGAAAATCGCCTCCACCTCGAATTCGAAATCGAGTTCGAGCTCGAGCCTGGAAGCATGAACTGGAACCACCTCCAGTCCCTGTCAATGCCTCGTACTCACGACTCCGACCATCGTTGGTACTAAAACTCCAGCATCGCCTACCTCTTCACGTCTACTGAAATGACCCTCCTATTTCCACCCTAATTTTATAAGGATTTTTTTTTTTGCTAAGAGATGATATATTGATATATCATTCATTGCAAATATCTTTTCCAAGGTCATTTTCTTTTTCCAATAAACAAAATATATCCAGGATCAAAATAACTTACCAATATAAATATATCAGTGTATATCTAATAACATACACATACATATGAAGATGTATGTGATCTTCTTATCTAAGTTCAGAGTGTATACTTCATTTTTTGTACAAGAACATTCTGTTTGATTTAGATTTTTAGGAATTCAGATAAATTATTGTATTCAGATTTTTGGCCATAATATCCACTAGAAACATGTACTTTAGTCTGTCATTAGGATTAAGAAATGATCAAGTAATAATCAGTGGTAAACAAGCTTTTAATATAGATGATTATGTTAAAGTCTGGATAATATCAAATTCAGTATAAAAGTAAGTGGATCCTAAGTGAACACAAGCAACATCTAGGCGTAATGGAAACGCGCCTAACTTATACATGAAAGGTCACGAGTTCGAGTGCTATGCTGGTCGGTTCAAACACAATTTTTGGTTTTTCTTTTTATTTTTCTCCTGTATGGTTAGAAATCTGATACCTACCTATAATTGTGCATATATATTTGATTTTGCCTATAACCTAACATACAAAACAATTCTTTTTACATAACTATTTTTAAAACCCATTCCTACAACTGTTTTAAGAATTTAAATTTATATTTTTGCCCAATTTATCAACATGTACACAGGTATTTATGTACATGTCATTACCTTTGCCCAGTTTCCAGAAAACTGAGTGAAACAATTGCTAAATGTACTATGCTTTGAAATGCATCTATATTTTCAAGATACAGTCTATCATGATCAACCAATACTTCATTTAGTTGAGGCTGGTTAACTCATGAGTCTTGTATATGCTATACACTAGTTCAAAAACAAGGGAGATACCTTTCATTTCATTCTATCTGAAGCTTTTAGAAAAACATTTTACTTTTCCTAATTCAATTCAGAAATGAATTCAGATTTATTTACAAAGCATTTCAGTAAAAAGAAAATAAAATCCTTTAAGTTTACTTCTTGCTAAATCCAGATTTTAGTTCTAAAACTCAGTGCTCTGTTATGTCTCAAGGTTAACTAATACATAATATAAATTATACAAAACAGTAGCTCAACTACATGTGCATATTTCTCTTCCAAACATTCATATCAATAATTAAAATCATTTCATTGTTTCCCAGTCAGATTTTTCCTTTGAGATTTTAAACCTTAGTGCATAACAATATATTTAACATGATACAACTAGTTCATCTAACCATAATAGAATTCATTACATGACTGGAAGTCTTAGAAACATAATATTTTTCCTGAATACATGCAGATATAATCAATTTAAACTCTTATTGAGACTAGCTAGCATGTTCATTCACTCCTCCATAAAAGCCATAACTTCATTTTTACTTAGTGCCTGGGTTACCTGAAAGAACATAAGTGGCTGCCTCATTTTAAAATGAGACACCCCAGATGCCATGAGCAAACAAGGGTCAGATCTATGATCTGGTATGAATAACATCAATTCATTCATGATATTAAGCAATAGAGAATATAAGGGTACTAACTTGTTATTTAAGCAAATTTCTGCAATCAAATATTTTAACATAGTATAATTAAGTTGATTCAGGTATGATATATTCACTTATCATTCCTTCACTTGCATACATAATCATGCAAACATGATTATCTATTGGCATCAATTTCATTTACTGGAATCATCTTGGTTCCATACCATTCAACCTAAGAAATATCCACATTCCTATTTCTTCATTTACAGGTTGTAATATTCAATTTAAATCCCTGCCTCATCTGCTATTAAGGAATCACTGGGACACATTGCAATGAACTAATTCACATCATTGCACAAAGATCTCAGGGCTTAAACAAACCATGTGCCAACTTGCATACTTCAAATATGACAAGCATTCCAGCAGTCATCTTGGCCTTCCCTTCCCTAGTTTATTTACTAGTGTATTGTCTTAAATCCTAACATCAAATATGCTAAGTGAACATGTCACTGCAAACATGGAAACATCCATAATTTCTTCTAGCATAATTTCCCCTCAGAAATAATCAGACAGTCATTTCCTAAATGGGGTCAGTATGTCTTGATCTTAGTAAATATAAGAACATTTTCAACTGTAAAAGAGGCATGGCATGTTATACTGATCTGCAAGCCTTTATGATTGATTCAGATTCAAGATCTGGTTCAATCATAATTTTAGCTTGTGGGTTTTTTTTTTTGATTAAGGGCTCAGCACTTAGAAAATTTCTATTGCACCCTTAACATTTTTCTTTTCAAGCCTCAGCACTTATACCAAGTATAATGCAGCTCCAATCATTTTTATAAGGTTTCCATGCCATAGATCTATAACAGTTGAGAGTATTCTCTATATAATTTTTAAGATCCTAAACTTTAACATTTATGAGTATAAATAAAACAGTATGATACTCATCCAAAGACAAATGTCTCAACCAATCAAAGATCATCAAAATCATCCATATTAAATCATATCAGATTTAAAATAAAACATCCAAAAAGCATTGATGAAATCATATACATCAAAACCAGAAATACATAAATGGCAATATAAAAAGTGGCTGCCTCAACTCAGGTCTTAATGCCATGAACTCAGTGAGATTACTCACCTAAATGTTTCTTCTTATTAATCCAGAAAATTCTTGTTTGAGTGTTTTCTCCTTCCTTTCAATATTTTCTTCTTCTTTTCTTATTTTTATGCAGCTCGGGGTAAAATAATTCTACTGGCTAAACTGCCTATTTATAAGCATCTTTCCTCTAGGGTTTTATTGAAACAGAATTCCATTTCTGTCCTGGCTTAGCATCATGCATTTTACATTCATATTACCCCGGCCATATTAACCAATTTAAAGGCTGCATTTTCTTTCTTTTACTTTTTCAGAAAATGGCCACTCACTTAGTCATGTCAAAAGTGTGACTATTCTATTTATTTTAATTATTTCTGAAAATCCCCTTTGCTATTTTTGCCTACACAAGCATATTGACTTGTATCACATTTCATGTCATTTTAATGTTATGGTTTCACTTGCTAATATATATATATGTACTTTTCAGTATTTAAAAATGTATATTTGTATACATATCTTATCTAGGCTTATTTTAATTCCTCTTTTAAATTCAGAAACATATGCACCTATATGTATACAAGTTTACAAATATATATATATATTATTTTCTTTTCTGGGTTTTAAATAAATTTGTTTACTGATCTAAAGTAAAACTTACTTTTCTTATTTTCTAAGATGACCCATAAAATCTCAGAAATCAAATAACCATGTTGCAAAATCATGTTTGTATTGCTCTTTAATTCTTGTTTTAAATCCAAGAAATCTGGAGTTCTTTCTTGTGCCATTTCAGTGTGCACGTGCACACATATACTTGCACACTATTTATTCCAGAAATTTCACCATATTTAAATCTAAATATTTCAAAATTAAATCATTTTACAAAAATGATTTTTCACAAAATTTTGGGGTATTACATTCACCCCTCCTTTTAGGAATTGTGTCCTCACAATTTTTCTAACATTTAGTAAGCATCATTTTTCTTTTCTGAAAACTTATCAAATATATGCATAAGCAAACAAATTCAACCATATCAACCATGCATAACAAATAATTTTTCCAGAAGAAAGAAAAAAAAAATTACCTTTTAATTTGCAAAAAGCTTAGGATAATCCATTCTAATTTTATCCTCTAACTCCCATGTGCAGTCATTAGGATCACTACTCCACTGGATCTTAACTAGTTTCAAGGTTTTGCTCCTTAATTTCTTTTCTTCCTTGGCTATAATCCCCACTGGTTCTTTTTCATAAACCAAGTCAGGATTTATTTGAATTTTGGTAGGCTTTTCCAAAATGTCTTCCTTATCATGTACCCATTTTCTAAGTTGGGACACATGAAAAACATTATGCATTGCTTTCATCTCCTCTGGTAGTTCTAATTTGTAAGCCAATGAACCAATTCTTTCCAGAATTTTATAGGGTCCAACATACCTTGGTGTAAGCTTACCTTGCTTGCCAAATCTCATGACTTTCTTCATAGGTGAAATCTTGATGAAAACAAAGTCTCCCACTTCATATTCCACTTTCTTTCTCTTCCTATCTGCAAATTTCTTTTGCCTATCTTGAGCTGCTGCTATTCTTTTTCTTATTAACCCAATTTTCTCTGTGGTTTCTTTAACATATTCAGGTCCAAGAATAGCCCTTTCTCCAGCCTCTACCCAGCATATAGGTGATAAACATGGCTTGCCATATAAGGCTTCAAATGGTGCCATCCCTATGGTGCTTTGGTAACTGTTATTGTAGGTGAATTCAGCTAGATGGAGGTGGTCTTCCCAGTTGCCTCCAAAGTCCAGTGTACATGCTCTCAACAAATCCTCTAAGACTTTGTTCACCACCTCAGTTTGACCATCTGATTGTGGATGGTAGGCAGTGCTTAAGCACAATTCACTCCCCATAGCCTCTTGAAAACTTTTCCAAAATCTTGAGGTGAAGATGGTATCCCTATCACTCACAATGGTTTTGGGTATGCCATGCAACCTTACTACCTCTTTCATGAATATTTGAGCCAATTTTGGAGCATTTCTTTCTGTTTTAACTGGGATAAAATGTGCTACCTTAGTTAGCCTATCCACTATTACCCATATACTTGTGTTTCCCTTCTTAGATCTAGGAAGACCATCTATGAAATCCATAGATATATCCTCCCACTTCCACTGTGGTATACTAAGGGGTTGCAATAGTCCTGATGGCCTTTGTGTCTCTGCCTTGACTTGTTGGCAAGTCATGCACCTTGCAACATATCTGGCCACATCTGACTTCATCCCCTTCCACCAAAGATTTCTTTTCAAATTTTGATACATCTTGGTGCTACTTGGGTGTATGGAGTACTTACTCCTATGGTACTCATTTAATATTTCCTCTTTCAATTCTATATTTTCTGGAACACATATCCTATTTTTATTCCTTAAATAACCATTTTTATCAATTTGATAATTTATTACTTCCTCCCCTTTTGATATGAGCATTTTCTTTTCCATCATGTTTAAGTCTTGTTCCTGCATTTGTCCAATCTTAAGAAGTAAATCTGATTGCAGAGATATCATACTTAATTTTCCTTTACCTTTACCTTCTTCAATAGGCATCATTTGTTCCTCACTGTTTTCCTCAATTTCCAAATCAGTAAGTATAGACAAATCCCTAAACTCTTCCATCATCAACATGGCTACCTTGGCATGTTGTCTACTCAAGGCATCTGCAACTTTATTTGCCTTGCCTGGTGTATACAGTATATCTAGGTCATAGGCAGCTAGGAACTCTACCCATCTATGTTGCCTCATGTTCAAATCTTTTTGTGAGAATAAATATTTCAGTGCCTTATGATCAGTGTACAAAATGAATTTGGCACCTAACAAATAATGTCTCCAAAGTTTCAAAGCATACACAACTGCTGCTAGTTCAAGATCATGGGTTGCATACCTGGTTTCATGTGGCTTTAATTGCCTAGATGCATAGGCTACCACCTGGTCTTGCTGCATCAACACAGCCCCTAACCCAGAGCCACTTGCATCAGTGTACACAACCAAATTTTCATTTCCTTCTGGCACTCTCAATACTGGTGCATCAATCAGGGCTTCTTTTATTTTGATAAAAGCTTGCTCACATTTTTCTGTCCATACAAAGGCTTGGTTCTTTCTAGTTAAATTGGTAAGTGGTGATGATATTTTTGAGAAATCTTTTATGAATCTCCTATAATATCCTGCCATCCCCATAAATGATCTAATCTCACTGATGGTGCTAGGCCTTTTCCATGCTTGGATTGCCACTACTTTGTTAGGGTTTACTGATATTCCTTTGGCAGAGATGACATGCCCAAGGAAATGCACTTCTTCTTTCCAAAATGCACATTTTGAAAATTTTGCCTTTAAATCATTTTCCCTTAGTCTTGACAAAACTAAATGCAAATGATTTTTATGCTCTTCCACTGTCTTAGAATAAATCAAAATGTCATCAATAAAAATCAGTACAAACTTGTCTAGATAATCTCTAAATATTCTATTCATCAAATCAACAAAATATGAAGGAGCATTTGTCAAACCAAATGGCATGACCAAAAATTCATATAAACCATATCTTGTGTTAAATGCAGTATACTTAACACTTGAGTCTTCAACCTTCATTTGATGGAATCCTGATGCTAAGTCTAGCCTAGAAAATATTTTAGCTTCACTGAGTTGGTCAAAGAGATCATCTATTCTAGGCAATGGGTATTTATTCTTGATGGTTACTTTATTTAGTTCTCTGTAATCTATGCACATTCTCAAGGTACCATCATGTTTTCTTACAAACACTACTGGAGAACCCCAGCAAGAATTGCTTGGCCTTATAAATCCCTTGCCTTCTAATTCTTCCAACTGATTTTTCAATTCTTTCAGTTCACTTGGCCCCATCCTATAGGGTTTCTTGATTATTGGACTTGCTCCTGGAATGAGATTAATTTGGAACTCAACTGGTCTGTGGTGTGGAACACCCTTAACTTCCCCAAACACATCCAAGTATTCATTAACTATGGGAATTTCTTCAATGGTTAGTTCACTCAGATCTTTTTCTAAGTCAACTAAATGATACAATTTCCCTTCCTTAGCTATTTCACATAGAACTGTGATTCTCTGGCCTCTAGAATCTTGCAATGATATGGTGGATGAGTCTAAATTAATTATGGCTTTAAATTGCCTTAACCAATCTACCCCCAATATAACTCCTATATTTGGGTAATTTAAAACATATAAATTGGAAATACAAATATTTCCTCCTATGTTTAACTCCACATCCACACAATTCATGTTCAAAACACTAGAACTCCCTAGGGGACTTTGTACAAGCAATGGGGTTTCAACCAATTTGCAGTTTAATTTTAACACTTTAACTAATTCATAGGAAATCAAAGAGTGTGTTGCTCCAGTATCATATACTACTGGTATGGGTATGGCACAAATGAGTAATGTACCTTCCACTTGGCCATGATTTTCAGCATCAATTTTCACTGCAGATTTGCCTTTTCCTTCCAAAGTTGCCAATTTCCCTTGCTGTTTATTCTCAGGACAGTTCCTCTTCATATGCCCCTCTTTCCCACATAGGTAGCATTTGAAGGATCCTCCTTTTAACTCTGGGCACCTTGGTTTGATGTGTCCTTCTTTTCCACAATGATGGCAAACCAATTTCTTCTTAGTATCATTGGCTTTAGTATCTTTACTCTTCCTGTTGTCTGCCTCCTCCTTCTTTTTATCATAAGGGTGATATCTTCCCTTATCCTTCTTGTTGTTGCTCTTAAAATTCCTATATTTCTCTCTTTCTTTGTCATGTTGTTCCAGTTTCAAAGCCAGATCAATTACTTGATCAAATGTTCTATCTGCATATGGTAGCATAGCTCTGCTAAGTCCTGGGTTCAGCCCTTTTATATACCTATCATTCTTGGATGCTTCATCTGCCACTAGCATTGCTCCATAATTAGATAGCCCCTCAAACTTTTGAGTGTATTCAGTGACATTCAAAGTTCCCTGCCTAAGTTTGATAAATTCTTCAAGCAAAATGGTCTTGGCTGATGCTGGTACAAATCTTGCCTCCAACATCTCCTTGAACTGATTCCAAGTGATTTCATTTTCATTTCTTCCAGCTATGATCACCTCCCACCAGCTTAAAGCTACCCCTTTCAGTTGTCTAGAAGCTACTTGCCTCTTTCTTTGGTCATCCAACTGCATGTCATTGAAAATCCTATCAAGTGTTCTCAACCATGCTTGAATTTCCATCACACTCTCTGTTCCTTCAAAACTCTTGCCTCCCAAATTGGAATAAGTCTTCAGTAGTTTTGAAAGCTCTTCATGTGGGTTCTCAGGCCTATGCCCAATTCCATCTCTTAAAACCCTCACAAATTCTTGCATATCAAGCATTTGAGGTGCACTGGTTCCTGCATTGTGATGAGATCCTCTTCCTACCATGTTCTGCTAACTAAATTCTGGGTAAATGGTATTAGTATATTATGAGTGCTTCTATAATTTCTAATTTCTTATCTAAATTATTTCATCCAAAACAAACAGACATTATACATTTCTATAATACTTAACAATCAATGCAACCAAGTGCTCTGATACCAACTGAAATGACCCTCCTATTTCCACCCTAATTTCATAAGGATTTTTTTTTTTTTTGCTAAGAGATGATATATAGATATATCATTCATTGCAAATATCTTTTCCAAGGTCATTTTCTTTTTCCAATAAACAAAATATATCCAGGATCAAAATAACTTACCAATATAAATATATCAGTGTATATCTAATAACATACACATACATATGAAGATGTATGTGATCTTCTTATCTAAGTTCAGAGTGTATACTTCATTTTTTGTACAAGAACATTCTGTTTGATTTAGATTTTTAGGAATTCAGATAAATTATTGTATTCAGATTTTTGGCCATAATATCCACTAGAAACATGTACTTTAGTCTGTCATTAGGATTAAGAAATGATCAAGTAATAATCAGTGGTAAACAAGCTTTTAATATAGATGATTATGTTAAAGTCTGGATAATATCAAATTCAGTATAAAAGTAAGTGGATCCTAAGTGAACACAAGCAACATCTAGGCGTAATGGAAACGCGCCTAACTTATACATGAAAGGTCACGAGTTCGAGTGCTATGCTGGTCGGTTCAAACACAATTTTTGGTTTTTCTTTTTATTTTTCTCCTGTATGGTTAGAAATCTGATACCTACCTATAATTGTGCATATATATTTGATTTTGCCTATAACCTAACATACAAAACAATTCTTTTTACATAACTATTTTTAAAACCCATTCCTACAACTGTTTTAAGAATTTAAATTTATATTTTTGCCCAATTTATCAACATGTACACAGGTATTTATGTACATGTCATTACCTTTGCCCAGTTTCCAGAAAACTGAGTGAAACAATTGCTAAATGTACTATGCTTTGAAATGCATCTATATTTTCAAGATACAGTCTATCATGATCAACCAATACTTCATTTAGTTGAGGCTGGTTAACTCATGAGTCTTGTATATGCTATACACTAGTTCAAAAACAAGGGAGATACCTTTCATTTCATTCTATCTGAAGCTTTTAGAAAAACATTTTACTTTTCCTAATTCAATTCAGAAATGAATTCAGATTTATTTACAAAGCATTTCAGTAAAAAGAAAATAAAATCCTTTAAGTTTACTTCTTGCTAAATCCAGATTTTTGTTCTAAAACTCAGTGCTCTGTTATGTCTCAAGGTTAACTAATACATAATATAAATTATACAAAACAGTAGCTCAACTACATGTGCATATTTCTCTTCCAAACATTCATATCAATAATTAAAATCATTTCATTGTTTCCCAGTCAGATTTTTCCTTTGAGATTTTAAACCTTAGTGCATAACAATATATTTAACATGATACAACTAGTTCATCTAACCATAATAGAATTCATTACATGACTGGAAGTCTTAGAAACATAATATTTTTCCTGAATACATGCAGATATAATCAATTTAAACTCTTATTTAGACTAGCTAGCATGTTCATTCACTCCTCCATAAAAGCCATAACTTCATTTTTACTTAGTGCCTGGGTTACCTGAAAGAACATAAGTGGCTGCCTCATTTTAAAATGAGACACCCCAGATGCCATGAGCAAACAAGGGTCAGATCTATGATCTGGTATGAATAACATCAATTCATTCATGATATTAAGCAATAGAGAATATAAGGGTACTAACTTGTTATTTAAGCAAATTTCTGCAATCAAATATTTTAACATAGTATAATTAAGTTGATTCAGGTATGATATATTCACTTATCATTCCTTCACTTGCATACATAATCATGCAAACATGATTATCTATTGGCATCAATTTCATTTACTGGAATCATCTTGGTTCCATACCATTCAACCTAAGAAATATCCACATTCCTATTTCTTCATTTACAGGTTGTAATATTCAATTTAAATCCCTGCCTCATCTGCTATTAAGGAATCACTGGGACACATTGCAATGAACTAATTCACATCATTGCACAAAGATCTCAGGGCTTAAACAAACCATGTGCCAACTTGCATACTTCAAATATGACAAGCATTCCAGCAGTCATCTTGGCCTTCCCTTCCCTAGTTTATTTACTAGTGTATTGTCTTAAATCCTAACATCAAATATGCTAAGTGAACATGTCACTGCAAACATGGAAACATCCATAATTTCTTCTAGCATAATTTCCCCTCAGAAATAATCAGACAGTCATTTCCTAAATGGGGTCAATATGTCTTGATCTTAGTAAATATAAGAACATTTTCAACTGTAAAAGAGGCATGGCATGTTATACTGATCTGCAAGCCTTTATGATTGATTCAGATTCAAGATATGGTTCAATCATAATTTTAGCTTGTGGGTTTTTTTTTTTGATTAAGGGCTCAGCACTTAGAAAATTTCTATTGCACCCTTAACATTTTTCTTTTCAAGCCTCAGCACTTATACCAAGTATAATGCAGCTCCAATCATTTTTATAAGGTTTCCATGCCATAGATCTATAACAGTTGAGAGTATTCTCTATATAATTTTTAAGATCCTAAACTTTAACATTTATGAGTATAAATAAAACAGTATGATACTCATCCAAAGACAAATGTCTCAACCAATCAAAGATCATCAAAATCATCCATATTAAATCATATCAGATTTAAAATAAAACATCCAAAAAGCATTGATGAAATCATATACATCAAAACCAGAAATACATAAATGGCAATATAAAAAGTGGCTGCCTCAACTCAGGTCTTAATGCCATGAACTCAGTGAGATTACTCACCTAAATGTTTCTTCTTATTAATCCAGAAAATTCTTGTTTGAGTGTTTTCTCCTTCCTTTCAATATTTTCTTCTTCTTTTCTTATTTTTATGCAGCTCGGGGTAAAATAATTCTACTGGCTAAACTGCCTATTTATAAGCATCTTTCCTCTAGGGTTTTATTGAAACAGAATTCCATTTCTGTCCTGGCTTAGCATCATGCATTTTTCATTCATATTACCCCGGCCATATTAACCAATTTAAAGGCTGCATTTTCTTTCTTTTACTTTTTCAGAAAATGGCCACTCACTTAGTCATGTCAAAAGTGTGACTATTCTATTTATTTTAATTATTTCTGAAAATCCCCTTTGCTATTTTTGCCTACACAAGCATATTGACTTGTATCACATTTCATGTCATTTTAATGTTATGGTTTCACTTGCTAATATATATATATGTACTTTTTAGTATTTAAAAATGTATATTTGTATACATATCTTATCTAGGCTTATTTTAATTCCTCTTTTAAATTCAGAAACATATGCACCTATATGTATACAAGTTTACAAATATATATATATATTATTTTCTTTTCTGGGTTTTAAATAAATTTGTTTACTGATCTAAAGTAAAACTTACTTTTCTTATTTTCTAAGATGACCCATAAAATCTCAGAAATCAAATAACCATGTTGCAAAATCATGTTTGTATTGCTCTTTAATTCTTGTTTTAAATCCAAGAAATCTGGAGTTCTTTCTTGTGCCATTTCAGTGTGCACGTGCACACATATACTTGCACACTATTTATTCCAGAAATTTCACCATATTTAAATCTAAATATTTCAAAATTAAATCATTTTACAAAAATGATTTTTCACAAAATTTTGGGGTATTACATCTACTACCACCTCCCTGAAGCTCGCTGCACTCAATCGCCTACATAAATCGCGGTGATCGAAACATTAAAAACTGCAAAAACTAGGGTTCCAGAGGAAAACCCATTGCCGTAACCTCCTTGGTGAATTTCATCACCATCATCCATTTTTCCACCAATCTTCGGTCATTCCTCCACCTCCAGGAGAAATCCTAACCCCCATATCCAAATAGGTCACCAGAAAATCACAAATTCCCATATTTTGATGAACCCAGAACTTCACCTTAACCTCTTTACTAAAAATTTTAATTTTAGTTTTAAAAATCATATTTTGATTTTAGTATTCAATTTATATTCCTAAATAAATGAATTATAGTGTTTGAATTTTTACTAAAAACTTAAACTTCCATGTTGTTCTTGTTTCCACAACAAATTACAATTTATTTTAACTTAAATACAATTTTAAAACTTTCTTTATAATCAAACAAACAGATATTATTTGGATCCTAAGTCTTAACAATCAGTGGATCAAGAGGAAATGATTTTAAATTTAAACTGGGGCTTGAAATTTAGAACAGAGATGTTCTATAGGCATTTACAAACATATATGCATCACACATCCACAAATACACAGGAATTTTCCAATATATATACACAAATACAAACTTATTATAGGCATTAATCAAGCAACCAGATTTATACTTGAGTTTTAAAAAAAAAGTGTTACTCACAATGGTTTTGAAGAAAGAATAGAGCTTGAAAATTTGCAAGTTGAAAGCTTTTCCTTTCTTTGATCTTTGGTTTTTATTTGAATTTGTGTTGTTGTTTAGTTGAAGTTTGCTCAAGTTTAAGATGATATTGGTTTTATGTTTACACTGTTTTGATGGACGAAATGGAATGAGAAGTTGATGTATATGAGAAATGAAGTTACAGGGGGGAGATGATATTTGTACTGGTTGATATATTTTTATTTGTTTTGGTCAGAGATTTTTAGGCTGAAATGATATGTTTTGGTGGCTGAGGGATATATATTTGTGTACTAAAGGATATGGCATTAATTATGTTGTACAATTTTTTATTTATAAATTTTTTTCTTTCGGCTGTACCAAAAATGAAGATAGTTGATGTAGCTTCTTTTACAAGCTTTTTTATACATGTATTTTTTTTTGTTTTCTTTTGTTTTGTTTTAACTTGTCTTTATATTTGAATGTATTTCCATATTTATATTTGTTTACTTGTGTACATATATTTATATTCATATTTAAGTGTATTTTATTTTTCTTTAATCTTATTATTTATAATATAAATAATTTTCTATTTTTAATATGTTGTTATAATTTATTTAATATGTTATAACTTATTTAATGTGTTTATTATTTTGTTTTCTAATTTAAAATCTTGCAATATAAATGAATGTCTATATTAATATATTGTTTAATCTAACTAATTTGTTTACTATATATATTTCTAAAATTTTATCTTATGTATTTTTATATTTATTTCTATCTCAATCATTTATTTCTAAATTTAATACTAATTATTTTTATATTCATTTTGTAATATAGGTGAATTTCTAGATTATTATTTGTTATTAGATTTTATCCAATGTATTTATTTTATATTTTTATATCTTATAAAATTTGTACATTCAAACCATTTATTTACGATTTAAATTCAATTCAAATATATATATCTATATATATATACACACTTTAAAATATACTCATATATGCCCAAATATATATATATATATATATATATATACACACATTCACATATATACAATATTTTAAATAAAAATGATTTATATAGAATTTATTTGAATTCGGGGAAACTCGTATCAATTTATCAATTGATTTCACATATTTTATTCAAAAATTCATTTTAATTATCAATTTAAATTTAATAAAAATCCGGGTTCATTACAACCTTCCCCCCCTTAAAAAAATTTCGTCCTCGAAATTTGCCAAGGAGATACAAAGGTAGATGAAAAATGTTTCATAAAATCAAACTGAATATCTATTCTGCATTTGGCTTACCAAATCAGAATATCAATAATATATACAAGAACGAATCTATTGAATTTTTTTCCACAAAATACTCGGGTTATCCGGATCTACGAAATATGCAGAGGCATCGGTTAGTTCGAACAGATAACTAACCATTCGTAGAATATACTTGGACCCAAAAATAGATAGATATATACAATTTCAAAACTTTCAGTTTAGAACTAAAGTATACCTATCAACCATAGCAATCAAAGCAACCAATTCATCCAAACAAACAATTCTGGTCCATCCGGAGTTTATGTCCCATATTAATATATCGAATCTCCTTCCTGGAACTACCAGGAATTATCAAAGAATTGAGAAGAGATGCTAAACAAAAGAGATTGATAGAGAAAAGATCGTTTCCTTGTTGTTACAGGGTATTGACCATTTATAGTCGTATTCCCCTGCCCCATATCTCATCTTCTTCTTGCACTCATACATACTATCAGTGAATAGTAAGAGAATTTACTGAGGCATACGGACGGATATCTTAGGGAAACACTCATTCTAGGGTTTACTTCACCCTATCTCTAATGAGCTACCTAATGTGTTATACTCCTGAGCTAAAGTTTAACCTTTGCTCTGATACCAAATGTAAGAGTCCTGAAACTCGGCCTTCGAAAATCGGCACCCGTACTTCACTTGTACTCAAATGCCGTAGATTCAAACGCTGAATCTGGCTCCCCGGAGCTTATAACACCATTAAGTATAACAACAAAGCGGAAGAAAGAAATGAATGATATCATATACAATTCCAATGAATACAATATCCAGAATGATATACAACAATGATATCAATAATACACAGCAATATCAGAGATATGATACAATGCTATAGCGGAAATTGATCACTCCAAATGATCAGTCAGAGAGGCTGAGTCCAACCACTCCAATGTCAAGCTCGAACCACCATCACGATGCACAAAGGTAAGCAACTTTAGTCGTGATCTACAAAACTGAACTAGCTCCAACTAGTCTACTAAACCTGGCTATCTGAAAAACCCAACTCTAGACTGCCCATGTGGAAAATTGTGGGCACCCAGAGTTTAGGAAGGGAACAATAAACTCCGAGTCAGTCATGGTACTGGTGTGAGTAACAAAAGCTGTTTATCTTTAAACAAACAACAAAAGAATTTTAAACATTGAAATTCGCAATGCTTTTGGAAAATGAAACTACCATAAGACCTCCCGCCACACACACACACGATGCAAACGCAGAATTGGAGGAGATTTCTTATTATGATATTCCAACATGCTTACTGCGCAAAATCATTGGATTATTATTATTAGTGCATAGTGGAAAACATTTCGAAAGTATAATATTAATCTTAGCCAGCATACCACATTTCGTCGTATGCCTACTATAGCTACTATGTTCAATAGCAGGTTACCACCACATTCCATAGCAGGTTATACACCTAAAACCGTACAAGGCTCGTATTGTTTCTTTGGATTTTCCAACAAATGGTCAGGCTAAGGAACTTCCTATGCCACATGGGAACGCCTCTGGAGGGATGCCCCGAGAACCACCTGGCTCTTTGCCAACACAAGGCCGGTTACCCCCTTCCCGGGTAGTAAACCTGAGATTTGCGACCCCCGGTCGTTTGCGACCTTTATCCGGGATCCCGATCACAAAGAAACAATCACACAGAGTAAATGAGATTGGAGCAACCAAACAGGTAAATATCTGGGCTCCATACCATGATACCACCTTTTTCTAGAAGGAATGGTCATACCCTAGGGGAGCTACCCCTGAAACCTTGCCGCATATTTCCTGTTTCGACCATTTCCGGTCTGTGAGGCTCGATGAGGTCTCGTCCACAAAGCTACGCTTTTTCACAAAGCCATGCTTTGATCAACAAATGATCATCAACCCACAGCAGCACTCAGCATGCCATACTACCAAATTGGGACTATATCACTGATAACCTTCAACTACATAACCTCTGAGCTCGTACATCTCAGAGAAGGGTGTTAAGCTAAGAGAATAAATTCTCCGTCACCAAAAAGAAATGTATTTGAAAGAAATCAGCTTTATATCTCAAAGTGTAGTGTCAGACATACAACCATACAAGTCTTTTACGGGTTCGAACAGAATCGAAGGCACTTCGAAAGAAGCCCTTGCAAATCTGGATAAATTCTAATCACGTCCTGACTTCCCATCACAAAGGGTGCTAAAATCTCTATACCGGGGACCAGCCGATGCAGAGACAATCAATGTTAATCCTTTCGTTTTCGAAAGTATCCGGTCTTCACCACCGGTCTTCAAATGCAATCCATATACGATGTATCATTATTCGGAATGGGTTATATGACACAAAGTCCTCTCCCGGCTAAACCGAATAATGAGCGCAATATTTTAAAAACATATGGATATTGGAATTTCAGTTAAGTCACAACTTATTACCCAAAACTTCTCTTTCAAATGGTTTAAACACATTACCATTTTAGTCTTTTACATAAAAAGATTCAGCTCACAAAGTTCACCCAGTTTCACAAAGATCTATTCATAGATTTTCCAAATCAATTTCCATTTCAATTGGATTAACTCATTAAATCTTTAAATCAAAGATTTAATTGATAGCTTTCAAAACAATTCCATTTCGAATCTTTTATATAAAAGATACCCCATTTAAAATCCTTTTCGATTTCAAAACAAGATTTAATCATCTTCACAAAGGTTAATTCATAGTTTTTCCCAAACTATTTACAATTTCATTTCAAACTTGAAATCTTTCGATACAAATAGGAAATCCTTTCTTTTTATGAAAGCTATTATTATTTGATACAAATAGTTTTCGTTTTGGGAAAAACTGATTATAATTTACATAAGTTAAAGCCATTCAAGTATAAAACTTGGATTTAAATTTAAATTTCCAAAACCATACTTTTTAAATGGTTTAAAACCCATATAAATAACTTTATAACTTGTATAATCTTTTTAGACCATAATTTCCAAATCATTGAATTCAATTTCAAATATTGAATTCATTAAATCAAATTATTTAAATTTCAAGTTTTATTAAGTTATTTAAAATAACTTTTATTTTTGAAACTCATTTTCAAAAGCTCTCAATTCCAATTCCAAAACTATTTGGATTCAAGCTTTAAATCATTAAAATTGTTAAAAATCTGTGACTTAAATAATTTCCCCGTCAAATCCATATTTGTGTGTGTACGGTGTAGTCTAGGGGTTTCACACACAATAGTGCAACAACATTCAATCATCACAGATAAAATACAAAAATATAGTTGATAAGCGATATAAACTATAAAGCTTATCTTTCATTCATAGATCACAGGTATATAGATCACAAATAAATAAATTACAGATCACGACGCAAATCAGGATATATCACAAAGCATCACATATCAGGGATATCAACAATTCAACATCCAATATAATTCAAACATCCATAAGTAGGATAATTTAATTATCCGACTAATTTAAATCAGAGTAAGTTCTATGAATAAATGTGCTAGTTATGGTAAATTAATAATTAATTAATTACAAAAACATTTAATAAATTATCCTTTAGTTAATTATTAATTAACCCTTAGTTAATAATTAATCCTTAATCAATTATTCTTAATTAATTACAATAACAAATTAACTACTCCTTAAGTGATAATTATTTCTTAATCACATTCCTTAACTTATTAACCTTTAGTAAATTAATTATTCTCAAATTAATTTCCTTGGTTAATTTATCACATTATCCTTAAATTAATTATTGCTTAATCACTTCATTAATCAACTTTAATTATTAATTAATATCTAATTAATAATCCTTAATTTACAAATTAATTATTCCTTACTTAATTAATCTTTACCCGTTGATTATTTAATTAATCTCATTTATTAATTAATCCTTAATTAATTACCATTTGACTAATTATCCTTAATTTATCATAATAAGTAATTATCCCTAATTACTTAATTAATCAATTATTAATTCGTAATTAATTTCTTAAACAGTTAATCCTTAATCATGAATTAACTTTAAGATAAACTCATTCTTATAAATGATTTCATTATCATAAAGCATTTAAAAACAATTTACCTTTAAATTTACTTTAAATTCCATTTTTAAACTTAAGATTTAAAAATGAATTCAAATTTAACTTTAACAAAGTTTAAACAATTTAAAACTCTTTTTAAATCTCATATTAAAGAAATATCTTTGCTATAAAGAAATTTTAAAGAGTTAAAAACAAATTTCCTTTTAACTTCACCTATTTAAAAGTATAATTCCTTCTATTTAATTTTTTTTTTAAACATTTGAATTTTTATAACTTTATTTTATTCAAAATCTTGAATTCAAATTTAGATTTAAAACCAGATTTTAAAACTTTGATTTAATCTCTGTTTCAATCATTCCTTCATGATGTAAATCCCACTTTAAATTCAAATTGTTATAATATACTTTTAATTGCTTAACCATTTTTAGTTATTAAAACAATTTAAATTTTAAACTTTTATTTTTTCCAAACTAAGATCTAACCTAAGCTTAAATTTATACTTAAACTTTAAAAACTCAGTTTTAACCTGACTTTAAAATTTGAACTTCAGTTTAAATTTTGAAAGGAAACAGAACAGGGTTCTGTTTAAACTTGGAAATCAGGTTATACCCGAGCTACCCCATATCTCCTTCGAGTTCAACACTGGAAATACTCGAGTAAGACTTCGAGAAAACATACGACAAAACTCCACTTCATCTCAAACAACCCAGTCCTTCCAAACAAATGCACGGTGCACGTGCACGGCATCGACGATCGACTCCTGGCGTCGCCTCAACGTCGAGCAAGTCGACAACCTTCCTCGTTCCTCTCCCCGACCACCAGAAACTCGCCTCCACCTCGAATTCGAAATCGAGTTCGAGCTCGAGCCTTGAAGCATGAACTGGAACCACCTCCAGTCCCTGTCAATGCCTCGTACTCACGACTCCGACCATCGTTGGTACTAAAACTCCGGCATCGCTTACCTCTTTATTTCTACTTCCACCTCCCTAAAGCTCGCTGCACTCGATCGCCTATACAAATCGCGGTGATCGAAACATTAAACACTGCAAAAACTAGGGTTCCAGAAGAAAACCCATTGCCGTAACCTCCTTGGTGAATTTCATCACCATCATCCATTTTTCCACCAATCTCCAGTCATTCCTCTACCTCCAGGAGAAATCCTGACCCCCATATCCAAATAGGTCACCAGAAAATCACAAATTCCCATATTTTGATGAACCCAGAACTTCACCTTAACCTCTTTACTAAAAATTATAATTTTAGTTTTAAAAATCATATTTTGATTTTAGTATTCAATTTATATTCATATATAAATGAATTACAGTGTTTGAATTTTTACTAAAAACTTAAACTTCCCTGTTGTTCTTGTTTCCAGAGCAAATTACAATTTATTTTAACTTAAATACAATTTTAAAACTTTCTTTATAATCAAACAAACATATGTTATTTGGATCCTAAGTCTTAACAATCAGTGGATCAAGAGGAAATGATTTTAAATTTAAACCGGGGCTTGAAATTTAGAACAGAGATGTTCTACAGGCATTTACAAACATATATGCATCACACGTCCACAAATACACTGGAATTTTCCAATATATATACACAAATACAAACTTATTTTAGGCATTAATCAAGCAACCAGATTTATACTTGAGTTTTAAAAAAAAGTGTTACTCACAGTGGTTTTAAAGAAAGAACAGAGCTTGAAAATTTGCAAGTTGAAAGCTTTTTCTTTCTTTGATCTCTGGTTTTTATTTGAATTTGTGTTGTTGTTTAGTTGAAGTTTGCTCAAGTTTAAGATGATATTGGTTTTAAGTTTACACAGTTTTGATGGACGAAATGGAATGAGAAGTTGATGTATATGAGAGGGTGGAGATGATATTTGTACTGGTTAATATATTTTTATTTGTTTTGGTCAGAGATTTTTAGGCTGAAATGATATGTTTTGGTGGCTGAGGGATATATATTTGTGTACTAAAGGATATGGGATTAATTATGTTGTACAAATTTTTATTTATAAAATGTTTTCTTTCGGCTGTACCAAAAACGAAGATAGTTGATGTAGCTTCTTTTACAAGCTTTTTTATACATGTATTTTTTTTCTTTTGTTTTGTTTTTAACTTGTCTTTATATTTGAATGTATTTCCATATTTATTTTTGTTTACTTGTGTACATATTTATTTTCATATTTAAGTGTATTTTATTTTTCTTTAATCTTATTATTTTATAATATAAATAATTTTCTATTTTTGTTATAATTTATTTAATATGTTATAACTTATTTAATGTGTTTATTTTTTTGCTTTATAATTTAAAATCTTGCAATATAAATGAATGTCTATATTAATATATTGTTTAATCTAACTAATTTGTTTACTATATATATTTCTAAAATTTTATCTTATGTATTTTTATATTTATTTCTATCTCAATCATTTATTTCTAAATTTAATACTAATTTTTTTTATTCATTTTGTAATATAGGTGAATTTCTAGATTTTTATTTGTTATTAGATTTTATCCAATGTATTTATTTTATATTTTTATATCTTATAAAATTTGTATTTTCAAACCATTTATTTAAATTTAAATTCAAATCAAATATATATCTTTATATATATACTTTCAAATTTACTCATATATGCCCAAATATATATATATATATATACACATTCACATATATACAATATTTTAAATAAAAATGATTTATACAGAATTTATTTGCATTCGGGGAAACTCGTATCAATTTATCAATTGATTTCACAAATTTTATTCAAAAATTCGTTTTAATTATTAATTTAAATTTAATAAAAATCCGGGGTCGTTACAGTCAAATCTGGTTCTACTACTAAGTCGTCTAGCATAGTCGGTGCAATAACAGTTTTTGAGTCTCTAACACACTTTCTGAGATGAGAAACATGGAAAACATCGTGGAATCCTGCCAAACTGCTCGGTAACTCAACTCTGTATGTGAGTTTCCCGGTCCTCCCATCCTCCCAACAATAAGAAGAGGTCCAACGTACCCCGGTGCCAACTACCCTGATCTTCCAAATCTGATCACACCTTTCATTGGTGACACCTTAACAAATACTCTAAATCTTTTCGTCTTTTATCTGCATAACTCTTTTTCCTTTGACTGAGCCTCTTTCATTCTAGCCCGAATGACCTCAATCTTTTCAACAGCTTCCCTAACCAAATCTGTACCAAGAACCAACCTATCCCCGATCTCTAACCAACATACGGGAGACTTGCATGGCCTTCCATACAAAGCTTCAAACGGTGCCATCCCAATACTAGTCTGATAGCTGTTCTTATACGAAAACTCGACTAAATACAGATGGTCTTCCCATGATCCCCCGAAATCTATTACACAAGCTCTTAACAAATCTTCCAAGACTTTGTTAACTCTTTCCATTTGCCCATCTGTGGGTGTAAGCGGTACTCATCTTGAGATTGGTTCCCAAAACATCCTGTAGACTCTTCCAGAACGCTCTAGTGAATAAGGAATCTCTATCACTAACTATACTACTAGGAATTCCATGTAGTCTAACTATATTCTTCATAAAAAACTTCGATAAAACAGGTGCCATTCTAGTTGACTTAACTGGAATGAAATGGGCACTCTTGGTCAATCTGTCCACTATAATCCATATACTTTCATTTCCTTTGTTTGACCTTGGCAACCCATCAATAAAATCCAGGGAAATAGAATCCCATTTCCAAACCGGAATGTTTAATGGCTGAAGTAATCCACTTGGCTTCTGGTGTTCAGCCTTTGCCTGTTGGCAGTTCAAGCACTGTTTTACCCATAAACCAATATTGCGCTTCATACCTTCCGAGAAGAAACTTCTCTTCATATCCGGATACATCTTAGTTCCTCCTGGATGAATAGAGAACATTGAACGATGGCATTTCTCCAAAACTTCTTTCCTTATGTTTCCTATACTCAAAACACATAATCTTCCTTTCTTTCTCAACCACCTATTTTGGTCAAGACTAAAATCTTTCAAGTCATCGCTCTCGGTTACATCTCTTAACTTCCTGATCCGTTCAGCTAATACTGAATCCTCCTCATGTTTAGAAGCAATCCTTTCGATCATCACTGGTCGAACTTCCAAACAAGATAACACTACGGTTTCTCCGGCAGTCCCAGCCTCAGATCTTCATTGCACTCTGCAATATGCTAATGCTTCCAAATATTTCCACTCAGCAATCATTGCTGACACTGCATTCTGATGCTTTCTGCTAAGTGCATCTACAACTTTGTTGCCTTCCCCCGGTGTGTACTCAATCCCAAAATCATAAGTGGCAATAAACTCTAACCACCTCTGTATCTCATGTTCAGCTCCTTCTGAGAGCACAAATACTTCAGCAACCAATGATCTGTATATAATTCAAACCTCTCTCCCAAAAGGTAGTGCCTCCATACCTTCAAATAAATAATAACTGCAGCCAATTCCAAATCATGCATCGTATATCTAATCTCATGCGGTTTAAGCTGTCTAGAAGCATGGCAATCACTTTACCTCTCTGCATCAGCATAGCTCCTAACCCTGTTCCACACGCATCTGTATAAACCACCAAATCCTGATTCCCTTTCGGAACAACCAACATAAATGCATGGGTCAATAAGTATTTTAAACTCTGGAATGCTTCCTCACACTTGTCGTTCCACAAAAAATTCACATCCTTTCTTGTTAGCTTGGTCATCGGTGCTACTATCCGTGAAAAATCCTTAATGACCCTCCGATAATAACCAGCCAACCCAAGGACACTCTTTATCTACATTACTGTCTCAGGCCTCTTCCAACTATTCATCGCTTCAATCTTAGTACGATCTACTGACAACCCTTTCTCTGAGACTACATGACCTAGAAAATTCACTTCCTTCTTCCAGAAATGACATTTCGAAAAACTTCGCCTTCAAATGATGCTACCTTAGTGTCTCAAGCACCACTTTAAGATAAACTTCATGCTCCTTCTCATCCTTAGAGTATGTCAAGATATCATCAATAAAAACCAATACGAACCTATCTAAGTGCTCTCGGCAAACTTAGTTCATCAAATCCAAAAGAATGCGAACACGTTAGGTAGTTCAAACGACAAAACTAACCATTTGTACGATCCATATCTGGTCCTAAATGTCGTCAAGGGTATACTATCCTCTGCTACTCTGAGCTGATGGAAACCCATTGCCAAATCTAACTAAGAAAATATCTTGGCTCCGCTCAACTGGTCAAACAAATCGTCAATCCTCGGCAATGGATATCGATTCTTTATCGTTGTCTCATTCAACTTACGATAATCGATACATAGCCTTAACGATCTGTCCGGCTTCTTAGCAAACACTACGTCTGCCCCCCAAGGTGAACTACTCAGTCTGATAAAACTCTTGCCCTCCAGATCCACTAACTTCATCTTCAACTCCCTCATCTCTGTGGGGGTTATCCTGCTTGGTGGCCTATTCACTTGTTCTGCCCCCGGAACCAAATCTATCAGTAACTCAATGGCTCGTTTTGGTGGCAATCCAACTACCGGTTCAAAACATCTGCAAATTCTCTAACCATGAAAACTAGATTCTGCTCATCTTCCAACTCCATAACACCCAACAAAGCATTCGCCTCACCGCTAGAACCTTCTATGGTATAAATAATCCTACCATTGCAATCAAGGTGTCTAAGAGATATTTTCTTTTCCTGGCAAAATATCCTAGCATCATACTCGCTTAACCAATCCATCCCAAGAATAATCCCGTACCCCAAAAAATCAAAATCATGCAAACTGCAAACAAAAGCATGACTTAATAAGTCAAACACTAACTGGTCACAACTCAACCCTAGAGTTGCATACCCTCCTATTGGATTCGCAACCCTTAAGGAAGTAACTAAATATGCGGGTTCTAGGTTAAGCTTATCCATCAAACATCTAGATATAAAAGAATGCGATGCACCAGTATCAAATATAACGCTAACATACATACCATGAATTTGAAGCGTACCTCCCAAAACTGCCTTTCCTTTCTCTTGAGCTGTTGGCTTCGAAGTAGCATGCTCCAATGCATACACCTTGCTATTTCCATCCTTAGTGAGCTCCTAGCATGTAACGACCCTGAAATTTTGATATTGGAAATCAGGATATTTAATTGATTTTAAATATCTGGAATTCAATTTAATTTGAAATTCAAATATCAAAGTAAATTTGGTAAATTAATTATTAAATTTAATCGTTAAATCTGGATAAAAAAAATTTGAATCTTCAGTTTTAAGCCGATTACAAAGCTTAGCAAATTTACATTGACAATATTGTAGCAGCTAGTAGACATGCAAGGCAAAATTTAAACACTTGTCCTCTTTGTTAACACGCGTCCTCTCTATAAAGAAATTTAACTCGTTTTATCTCTGCCTTCGTTCGTCCCTAATCTGCTTAACAGAAATCATGCCTTCAAAATAAAATTCGAATTCAAAACTAAATACTCCTCCTCCTTCTAAATCAAAACCAGAGAAAAAAATAAAATGGCCGCGTACGTTCGAAATAAAAATCTCTTACTTCCTTGCTTTCAAAATAAAAAATCAGAGCATAATCAAATCGTAAATAAACCTATCGACGCGATCGAATTCGCGAATTAGAGACTGAAGGCGACTCGAGCGATTCGTGGGAGCTCGTGAAGGCAGCGTGGAAATGGCAAGTCGATGGGAATCGACACCTTCGTCGAACTGCGACGAGGAAAGG
This sequence comes from Allium fistulosum, assembly GCA_030737815.1. Taxonomy (NCBI): domain Eukaryota; kingdom Viridiplantae; phylum Streptophyta; class Magnoliopsida; order Asparagales; family Amaryllidaceae; genus Allium; species Allium fistulosum. Next base: position 1,000,510,008 of record CM060902.1, on the reverse strand, counting down.
AGTTTGTGGAGCTCACGAGTAATCAAAGGGCGACGAGCAGAAATCGAATTCGAGTACTCAGTTGCGTGTCGCGTTCGCACGCGAGGAAGGGTCGGGAGTCTTCTCAACTGGAACGCGAGTTCAGGTGGGCAGGTGTGGTGAAGGTGTCGCGCGCGTGGTCGGAGCTGCAGATTTCGTGAAGATCTGGAGTTCGTATTGGGTGTGTAGGCAAGATCAAGCTCGGGTTAGGCTTTGGGCTGTGAGGGATTTGGCAGTAAGGTATAAACTGCATTTAATTTTTCAATTTATTACAGTAAAATAGATATATATACACACACCAGATTTTGGAGAATATATTGGAATTTTTAAAATGTTAAAGGAGTTTAAAAACAGAAAGCTCTTTCTTTTTCTGGTTTGGAAATATATATATATATATATATATATATATATATATATATATATATTTAGATAAGGTTTTAAAAGAAAAAAATTATATAGAGAAATATATATATATATGATAAGGATAGATTTGTTAATAAAATTTATCTAGTTGTTTCAGTTGCTGAAAATGATTATTAAAAAGAAATTTAATAATTAATTCAATCTATTTAAAATGGGAGATTAATTTGTTGACTAATTCGAATATTAATAAAATTGTGTGAATTGTTTATACAAGGTTTAAAACCGTGAAGAAAACAAACTGGAGTGGAAATGAATTGCAAATTAAAAGCAAAGGTGAGATCTTCTCACTCAAATGAAAGTGGATTTTTTTGCATTTATTGATTGATTGCTATTTGGATTGTGATATTAGATATAGTAGGATATATCTATATATGGCAATATATATACTGGCATATGTATATATTGCAGTTGTGATTTCCCGCACTATATAGCGGATGAGACCCTATTGCGCCGTTAGTAAGCGGATGATATTTTATAAATCCCATATACCGCGATATTCCACCTCGAAGTGGAATTGGTATTGTGCTAACATCTGTGGATGCAGGGAAACAGGTTGGAGGGATCCAACTGGATTCCTCAAATTGTTTGAATATTATTTCATATGTGAATGATGTGATTTATTGATAATCTGTGGATGATTTATTGATAATTGAATTTGTTGAAGGCTAAAATTTAGCCGAATGTATTTTTGGTATCGTTGGATACCAGAAATGAATATAAATTGAATTTTGAAATTAAAGTGGAAAACTTTAAATGAATTTATTTTTAAGAATTGAATTTATTTGAAAGAAGGAATTTAAATGAATTTATTTTTAAGAATTGAATTTATTTGAAAGAAGGAATTTTTAAGTATAAAAATTGATTTTCGAAATCTTACCGAATAAATTCTAAAATATGGGAAAAGATATTTATGAATGAGTTTTGAATAATATTGTTAAAAAGTTGAAGAATTCATTAAAAAGGGAATTGTGAATAATTGGAAAGAATAAAGGAATTTATTTAAAAGTGATAAGCTTTAAGAAATAAATTTGTAATTAATTTGGTAATGGAAAATAAATTTAGAAATCAAATTTGTAATTAATTTGGTAATGGAAAATAAATCATTGGAAAATTTATTTGAAATTGATTTAGTGTTTGAAAAATGAATTTGGAAGTTGATCTGCAAATGATTTGTTATTTGGAGATAAATTCAGAAATAAATTGCAATGTTTTGTTCTATTGAAATAAAACTTAGAAATCAATTTGGAATTTGATTTTGGGGTTAAAAGTGAATATTTGGAAATGCAAATTCAAAATGGAAATTATGAAATGAAAGGGGAATTTGTTTTAAAAATAAACGCTGATTTATTTTTAAGTGTGAAAGTAAATTTACGGATTTTGAACGTAAATTTGAAATAAATCGATAAGGATTTATTTAATTGGTTTAAATGGACCATTTTGAAGTGAAAGTGTATTTTCACTATAAAGCCGAGTATATTTTCCAAAGTGGCTTTTAAAATATAAATTAAAAGTTCTAAGTGGATTTTTAAAAGAAATATTTGGAAATGAATTCCGCGTAAGGAAATTGATTTGAAATTTATTTTCAAAAGTTGAAAGGTGGAATGTGATTTGAAATTGGTTTTCAAATGTTAAGTGTGGGGCAATATATATCTCGTGAAGATATTTTGAAATTAAATAATTTGGGAAAATTATTTAAATCTGATGATTGTTGTGAATATTGTTGATAGTTAAATCACCGACTATCAATATTTCCTTTGAAATGTCATTTGAATTTGTTTTTAAAACAAACGCTTATTATTCGGTTTAGTCGGGAAAGGACCTTTGTGTCAAATAACCCATTTCGAATAATGATACGACGATATGGATCGTACTGAAGACCGGTGATGAAGACCGGGTGTTTATGAAAACGATAGGATGACCTATCGATTGTCTCTGCACCGTTAGCTACGGTACTGAGATTTCCTTTGTGATGGGAAGTTTTATCGGGATTGTGAATATCCGGATTGCAAGGGCTTCTTCGGAAGTGCCTTCGGTTCTGTTCGAACCCGGAACAGACTTATATGGTTACGTGTCTGACATTACATTTTGAGATATAAAGCTGATTTCTTTCAAATACATTTCTATTGGTGGTAGAGAATTTATTCTCTTAGCTTAACACCCTTCTCTGAGACGTACGAGCTCAGAGGTTATGTAGTTGAAATTTATCAGCGATATATTCCCAATTTGGTAATGTGGCATGCTGAGTGATGCTGTGACGGTGATCATTTATTGATCATTTGTGATCAAAGCGTGGCTTTGTGAAAAAGCGTAGCTTTGTGGACGAGACTTCATCAGGGCCTCAACAACCCGGAAATGGTCGAAACAGGAATGTTGCGGCAAGGTTATGAGGGTCGTGCCCTTTAGGGTATGTCATTTCCTTCTGGAAAGGGGTGGTATCATGGTATGGAGCCCAGATACTTACTCATGTTGACACACCTTATTTATTATGTGTGATGTTGGTTACCGAGCGCTCGGATAAAGGTCCCAAAGGACTGGGGGATGACATATTCGTGAGTTACCTAGTTACAGGGGTAACCCGGCCTTGTTTGGCAGAGCAGTTTGTCTCTCGGGACGTCCAGCCAGAGGCGATCCCATTCGGCAGTAGGAAAGGAAGTTCCTTAGCCTGACCATTTGTTGGAAAATCCAAAGAAACAATACGAACCTTGTATAGTTTTAGTTGTATTACCTGCTATGGAATGTGGCGGTAACCTGCTATTGAACATAGTAGCTATAGTAGGCATACGATACTGGTCGTATGCTGGCTAAGATTAATATTATACTTTCGAAATGTTTTATACACTAGACATTAATAATAATATCCAATGATTGGCGTAGTAAGCATCTTTGACTATCATAAGAAGAAATCTCCTCCAATTTTGCGTTTGCATTGTGTGTGTGGCGGGAGTTCTTATGGTAGTTTCATTTTCCAAAAAGCATTGCGAATCTATTTTATTTTCTTTGTGAAAATAACTGTTTTACGATCTCACACCAGTCACTATGACTGACTCGGAGTTTATTGTTCCCTTCTAAACTCTGGGTGCCCAAAATTTTCCACACGGGCAGCCTAGAGTTATTTTTATCAAGATATTCTGGATATTCTGGAGCTTTGGGGATAAGCTGGATGGCGAAGCATACTACCGTACTTGTTATTTATTTCTGCTGTGTATTCTGTATGAGGACGAGTTTTTATAACTGTCCATTGTTGTATTGAGTTTTATATTGACTCTGATTGATGTATGTATAAATATATATAGTTCTTTGTTGTAAAAGACTAGTGATTTTCTATTATATATTGTTCCGCTGCGAATGTGAGATTCTGATATTGTTTCTGTTTTCTGTTCTTTCTTTTCTTCTGTCTTCTTCTACCTCTTCTTTTTAACCATAATGGTTCGGTTTTCCGGCATTTGATTGCACGACATTTGATACAGTGTACGTATTAATGTCGACTTTCGAGCGTCGAAAAATCGCATCGTTACATGTGGTATCAAAGCATCCGGTTAAGCGACAACCCTGCTCTGTTGGGTGTTACTCATTAGAGATAGAGTCAGTAGTACTCTAGAATGAGTTGAGTGTAATAATAGATACGAGTGCGTATTTGTTAGTGAATATAAAATTTGTTTTGTATTGTGTTGACTTATCGGTTGACTGTTTATAGATTCTGGTCGGTGCAGTTTGGCCAACTGTAATCGATAGGGGTTTCTAAACTCTTAAACAAGATAAACCGACACAGTATTGTTTTAAAATAGGGTAAATGAAATAATTTTGCCCAAAACTATTTTTGTATAGAAAGAAATGATTTTCTATGAATTATCATAGTATATGGATGCTTGGTTGTTAGGAAAAGATAAAATTGAATTATTATCACTGTTATATGAAAATTGAATAAGAAATAAATTGATATAACCAAAGATTGAAGATAAATTCATTTAACAAATGAAATTTATAAATATGAATTAAAAAAATAAAAAAAAATGAGGAAATGAATTCATATATGAATGGATTTGTAAAAGGTAAATTGTAAATGAGTTTTATAATTGAAATAGAATTCCAAGAGAATATTTGAAAATAAATTCATTAATGGAATAATAAATGAGTTAATAACTTATACAATTTGAATTTTGATAAAATAAATTTAACTTAAAGGATGAAGTTAAATTAAAGAAAGTATAAATGAATCAATTAAATAAAGTGAAAGTTGATTTGGAATAAGATTCAAAATTAAAAGGAATGAATTTGTGAATGAACAAATGAGTTCACATTCGTAAATAAATAAATTAGAATTGGAATTATAAATTGAAATGATATTTGATTTGAATAAAGTTGAATAAAAATCCGAACTTGGGAAAATAAAATGAAAAAAAATGGATTGAGTTTAAGTAAACTGATTGATAATTTATTAATTCACGAAATAATGAATTGGAAGTTGAATTGGTTAAACTAAAGCTTTGTTGTAAGCTAAATTTGAAGATAAAATTTGAATTTGTATATAAATTCAAGTAGTAGAAATAAATTGAATTTCCTTGATAAAGATAAAATAAATTCGAGATGAATTGAAAATAATTGAATATACTAATTGAATAAAATTAGTGAATGGAATAGATTTGATGGATGAAAAATCAAATCCAAGAATTGAAATTAGAAATTATTTACAAGAAAATGAAATTGAGTTTTGAAGTAAAATAGCTTAAGTAAATATTTAATAAATGCTCGACTTAAGAAATTTTTTGTGAAATGGTTTCAAATGAAATGAATGAGAATATGGAATGTAAATTTAATTGAAATGAAATCAATTTAAATGATTGTTAGCTTAAGTAATCATTTAGTTGCATGAATATTAACGAATCTGAATAGAAAGAATTATCAATTGACAAAAACGAAATTGTATAAATTCTATGAGTTAATAAAAGCAAATAGAAATTGATTTTTGTATCAATTGAAATAGATATGAGTTAGATTCATTTAGAAATGAATTGAATGTAAGAAAGTGAGTTGTTAATCACTTGAATTGAATAGAAATTGAATGTGAATTAGATGAAAGCGATTTAAGTTGAATTGAAACCTTATGAATTGCTAATGGAATTTATTTTGGATGTATGGCTAATAAAATTTATATATTTGTTATTGAAATAAGTGAATTGTTAAATAGATTTCCTATAATTGTCACTTACCTGTTTAAATTGAGTAAGTGCAGGTTTTTGAAGCCGTTTGGCTACATTTTTGGTTGCGCAATATGCTAATAATAATCTGCTTTGCATAAAATGCTAAAAGGTACGACTACGTAATAAAAATAGGAAATATGAACTGTTTTTCTGCTTTTCCGACCAAGTGGGTCGATGTATATATATTTATATCTTTTGTCAAATTGCAAAAGCTCCTCCGTACAAAGGAGACTCCGCCAAAATTTTCTGAAAATTTTGGGAGTTAGAAATTTTTTGAAATTTTTGAAAATTTTTCACTTAACGACAAAAGGTTTAAAAATTGGGAATTGAGATAAAAGTGAATAAAACTCAATATTCGAAATTAAAAGATGAATCGAATTCAAGTAAAATTCGAAATGAAAATCTGAATGAAATTTTTGGAAATAAAAGTATTGAGATTTGAAATGAATTCCAAATAGAATTGAAATTGTAAATTGAATTCAAATGGGATTGAAAATGCAAAGTTGAATAGGAAATGAATGTATAACTTTGTTTGTAAAGTGAAAATAAATAATTATATTGAACTTAAGAATGAAATGGAGAAAATTCTTAAGTAAAATATGTATTTGGAATCCAATAAGAAATTTGGACATTATTGTTCAGTAAAGTATACAGGGTATTTGGAATAGGATTTTGATTTCAAAGATAAATTTGAATTTGCTCGGCAAAGGTATGTATTTGAATTTCAGTATGAAATTTGATGAGATTCTGATTTTGCCACTTGGCATTTTGTTTTCTATTGGGATTTGAGAGTTCGTAGGGACGTTTTGTAGTCGTACCGTGTTAGCCGCGCAAAGGAGACGCTGGCGAAATTTTTCGAAAATTTTGAGAGTTAGAAAATTTTTGAGAAATTTTGGACAATTTAAAAATTTGAATTCGAAATTTGAATTTGAATTGTGAAGTAAAATGAAGTTGTTTGAAAACTATGAAAGTGTTTGGACAGTTAGTTGAAATGATAATCTTTAATAAAAAGATTTGTTTTGAAAATTTGAGAAAACCGTTTGGTTTTGGTAAAATAGTTAACAGGTATTGGAACATTCTTCTTAACTTGTAATTTCGGGATGAAATTCTTTCAAGGGGGGAAGATTGTAACGACCCTGAAATTTTGATATTGGAGATCAGGATATTTAATTGATTTTAAATATCTGGAATTCAATTTAATTTGAAATTCAAATATCAAAGTAAATTTGGTAAATTAATTATTAAATTTAATCGTTAAATCTGGATAAAAAAAATTTGAATCTTCAGTTTTAAGCCGATTAAAAATATTTTCAAAGCTTAGCAAATTTATATTGACAATACTGTAGCAGCCAGTAGACACGCAAGGCAAAATTTAAACACTTGTCCTCTTTGTTACCACGCGTCCTCTCTATAAAGAAATTTAACTCGTTTTATCTCTGCCTTCGTTCGTCCCTAATCTACTTAACAGAAATCATGCCTTCAAAATAAAATTCAAATTCAAAACTAAATACTCCTCCTCCTTCTAAATCAAAACCAGAGAAAAAAAATGGCCGCGTACGTTCAAAATAAAAATCTCCTACTTCCTTGCTTTCGAAATAAAAAATCAGAGCATAATCAAATCGTAAATAAACCTATCGACGCGATCGAATTCGCGAATTAGAGACTGAAGGCGACTCGAGCGATTCGTGGGAGCTCGTGAAGGCGGCGTGGAAATGGCAAGTCGATGGGAATCGACGCCTTCGTCGAACTGCGAGGAGGCAAGGAGTTCGTGGAGCTCGCGAGTAATCTAAGGGCGACGAGCAGAAATCGAATTCGAGTACTCAGTTGCGTGTTGCATTCGCACGCGAGGAAGGGCCGGGAGTCTTCTCAACTGGCACGCGAGTTCAGGTGGGAAGGTGTGGTGAAGGTGCCGCGCGCGTGGTCGGAGCTGCAGATTTCGTGAAGATCTGGAGTTCGTATTGGGTGTGTAGGCAAGATCAAGCTCGGGTTAGGCTTTGGGCTGTGAGGGATTTTGCAGTAAGGTATAAACTGCATTTAATTTTTCAATTTATTACAGTAAAATAGATATATATAAACACCAGATTTTGGAGAATATATTGGAATTTTTAAAATGTTAAAGGAGTTTAAAAACAGAATGCTCTTTCTTTTTCTGGTTTGGAAATATATATATATATATTTAGATAAGGTTTTAAAGGAAAAAAATTATATATAGAAATATATATATATATGATAAGGATAGATTTGTTAATAAAATTTATCTAGTTGTTTCAGTTGCTGAAAATGATTATTAAAAGGAAATTTAATAATTAATTCAATCTATTTAAAATGAGAGATTAATTTGTTGACTAATTCGAATATTAATAAAATTGTGTGAATTGTTTATATAAGGTTTAAAACCGTGAAGAAAACAAACTAGATTGGAAATGAATTGCAAATTAAAAGCAAAGGTGAGATCTTCTCACTCAAATGAAAGTGGATTTTTTGTAGTTATTGATTGATTGATGTTTGGAGTGTGATATTAGATATAGTAGGATATATCTATATATCCCAATATATATATTGGCATATGTATATATTGCAGTTGTGATTTCCCGCACTATATAGCGGATGAGACCCTATTGCGCCGTTAGTAAGCGGATGATATTTTATAAATCCCATATACCGCGATATTCCACCACGAAGTGGAATTGGTATTGTGCTAACATCTGTGGATGCAGGGAAACAGGTTGGAGGGATCTAACTGGATTCCTCAAATTGTTTGAATATTATTTCATATGTGAATGATGTGATTTATTGATAATCTGTGGATGATTTATTGATAATTGAATTTGTTGAAGGCTAAAATTTAGCCGAATGTATTTTTGGTATCGTTGGATACCAGAAATGAATATAAATTGAATTTTGAAATTAAAGTGGAAAACTTTAAATGAATTTATTTTTAAGAATTGAATTTATTAGAAAGAAGGAATTTAAATGAATTTATTTTTAAGAATTGAATTTATTTGAGAGAAGGAATTTTAAAGTATAAAAATTAATTTTCGAAATCTTACCGAATAAATTCTAAAATATGGGAAAAGATATTTATGAATGACTTTTGAATAATATTGTTAAAAAGTTGAAGAATTCATTAAAAAGGGAATTGTGAATAATTGGAAAGAATAAAGGAATTTATTTAAAAGTGATAAGCTTTAAGAAATAAATTTGTAATTAATTTGGTAATGGAAAATAAATTTAGAAATCAAATTTGTAATTAATTTGGTAATGGAAAATAAATCATTGGAAAATTTATTTGAAAATGATTTAGTGTTTGAAAAATGAATTTGGAAGTTGATATGCAAATGATTTGTTATTTGGAGATAAATTCAGAAATAAATTGCAATGTTTTGTTCTATTGAAATAAAACTTAGAAATCAATTTGGAATTTGATTTTGGGGTTAAAAGTGAATATTTGGAAATGCAAATTCAAAATGGAAATTATGAAATGAAAGGGGAATTTGTTTTAAAAATAAACGATGATTTATTTTTAAGTGTGAAAGTAAATTTACGGATTTTGAACGTAAATTTGAAATAAATCGATAAGGATTTATTTAATTGGTTTAAATGGACCATTTTGAAGTGAAAGTGTGTTTTCACTATAAAGCCGAGAATATTTTCCAAAGTGGATTTTAAAATATAAATTAAAAGTTCTAAGTGGATTTTTAAAAGAAATATTTGGAAATGTATTCCGCGTAAGGAAATTGATTTGAAATTTATTTTCAAAAGTTGAAAGGTGGAATGTGATTTGAAATTGGTTTTCAAATGTTAAGTGTGGGGCAATATATATCTCGTGAAGATATTTTGAAATTAAATAATTTGGGAAAATTATTTAAATCTGATGATTGTTGTGAATATTGTTGATAGTTAAATCACCGACTATCAATATTGCCTTTGAAACGGTATTTGAATTTGTTTTTAAAACAAACGCTTATTATTCAGTTTAGCCAGGAAAGGACCTTTGTGTCAGATAACCCATTCCGAATAATGATATGACGATATGGATCGTATTGAAGACCGGGTGTTTATTAAAACGATAGGATGACCTATCGATTGTCTCTGCACCGTTAGCTACGGTATTGAGATTTCCTTTGTGATGGGAAGTTTTATCGGGATTGTGAATATCCGGATTGCAAGGGCTTCTTCGGAAGTGCCTTCGGTTCTGTTCGAACCCGGAATAGACTTGTATGGTTACGTGTCTCACATTACATTTTGAGATATAAAGCTGATTTCTTTCAAATACATTTCTATTGGTGGCGGAGAATTTATTCTCTTAGCTTAACACCATTCTCTGAGACGTACGAGCTCAGAGGTTATGTAGTTGAAATTTATCAGCGATATATTCCCAATTTGGTAATGTGGCATGCTGAGTGTTGCTGTGACGGTGATCATTTATTGATCATTTGTGATCAAAGCGTGGCTTTGTGAAAAAGCGTAGCTTTGTGGACGAGACTTCGTTAGGGCCTCAACAACCCGGAAATGGTCGAAACAGGAATGTTGCGGCAAGGTTATGAGGGTCGCGCCCTTTAGGGTATGTCATTTCCTTCTGGAAAGGGGTGGTATCATGGTATGGAGCCCAGATACTTACTCATGTGGACACACCTTATTTATTATGTGTGATGTTGGTTACCGAGCGCTCGGATAAAGGTCCCAAAAGACCGGGGGATGACATATTCGTGAGTTACCTAGTTACAGGGGTAACCCGGCCTTGTTTGGCAGAGAGCAGTTTGTCTCTCGGGACGTCCAGCCAGAGGCGATCCCATTCGGCAGTAGGAAAGGAAGTTCCTTAGCCTGATCATTTGTTGGAAAATCCAAAGAAACAATACGAACCTTGTACGGTTTTAGTTGTATTACCTGCTATGGAATGTGGCGGTAACCTGCTATTGAACATAGTAGCTATAGTAGGCATACGATACTGGTCGTATGCTGGCTAAGATTAATATTATACTTTCAAAATGTTTTATACACTAGACATTAATAATAATATCCAATGATTGGCGTAGTAAGCATCTTTGACTATCATAAGAAGAAATCTCCTCCAATTCTGCGTTTGCATTGTGTGTGTGGCGGGAGGTCTTATGGTAGTTTCATTTTCCAAAAAGCATTGCGAATCTGTTTTATTTTCTTTGTGAAAATAACTGTTTTACGATCTCACACCAGTCACCATGACTGACTCGGAGTTTATTGTTCCCTTCTAAACTCTGGGTGCCCAAAATTTTCCACACGGGCAGCCTAGAGTTATTTTTATCAGGATATTATGGATATTCTGGAGCTTTGGGGATAAGCTGGATGGCGAAGCGTACTACCGTACTTGTTATTCATTTCCACTGTGTATTCTGTATGAGGACAAGTTTTAATAACTGTCCATTGTTGTATTGAGTTGTATATTGACTCTGATTGATGTATGTATAAATAGATATAGTTCTTTGTTGTAAAAGACTAGTGATTAACTATTATATATTGTTCCGATGCGAATGTGAGATTCTGATATTGTTTCTGTTTTCTGTTCTTTCTTTTCTTCTGTCTTCTTCTACCTCTTCTTTTTAACCCTAATGGTTCGGTTTTCCGGCATTTGATTGCGCGGCATTTGATACAGTGTACGTATTAATGTCGACTTTCGAGCGTCGAAAAATCGCATCGTTACTGTAAAAACTGGTTGTTGTTCATGTGTGTGCTCCTTGTTCCTGTTCATGTGTGGGCTTCTGGTTCCTGGTTCATTGTCCAGGCCTTAGTCTAGTTTTGATCAGGCTGCACTCATTTGATTCAAACCCTCACTGATTTAGCCTTAACCCTAACTGACTTTATCAACAAGTTATTATATAAATAGTTTGTACATGTATCATAAAAAGTATCAGATTAATAAAAAACAAAGTATCAATTCTCTTCTTCCTCTGTTCTAACAATAATGGTGGAAACTGTGATCGAATAATGTGTTTTCTCTTTTATTCAATCTTTATAACATGGTATCAGAGCGTTCTACATCGATCTAAAGTTTCCAGATCTCTGTTATGCTCAAATTCTAAATCGATTCTCTAAAGTTTCAAATCGAAAAACATGACTGAAAGCAAAAGTTCACCAATGGTTGATGTTCTTCCCGTAATGTCCAAAATCACAGATCGCAAATTAAAAAGTACAAATTTTCTAGAATGGAATAAGACAATCCGATTGTATCTTCGAAGCATTGACAAAGATGATCATCTATCTGAAAATCCACCAGTTACATTTGAGGAAAATGACATTATCTGGTTAAGGGAAGATGCTCGTCTATTTTTACAAATCAGAAACACTATTGATGATGAAGTTATTAGCCTGATAAATCATTGCGAATTTGTGAAAGAATTGATTGAATATCTTGAGTTTCTATATTCTGGAAAAGGTAATCTCACAAGGATGTATGAAGTTTGTAAATCTTTTTACAGAACCGAGAAGCAAGACCAATCCCTTACAAATTATTTCATGAATTTCAAAAGAACATATTAAGAATTCAATGTACTTTTGCCTATGAGTCCTGATGTGAAGGATCAACAGCTTCAACGTGAAAAAATGGCCATAATGTCTTTTCTAGCTGGTTTACCACCAGAGTATGAATCAGCCAAGTCACAAATTCTATCTGGTTCAACTATGACATCTCTTCAGGAAGTGTTTAGCCGAATACTTAGAACAGAGACTACATCATCAAACATAAACTTGAATAACAGTGCTTTACTAAGTTCAAATACTTCATCTAATACTGCTTGGAGGCCTCAATTTGACAGTAGACCACCATGGAATCCACCTCAATCTAACAATAGACCACCTTGGAACCCTTCACACCGACCTGAATCATGGAGACCACCCTCATCGCAATCTTGGAGACGTCAAAGAAGTGGATGGAGACCAAATAACAAAGTGTGCTCATATTGTAAGAAACCTGGACATCTGATCATTGAATGTAGAAAGCTACAATATAACAATCAAAACAAGAACCAAGGGGCATCTAATAGTAACAACTCTCATAGAACTATGCTTATGACCAATGAAGAATTTGACAAATTCTCTAAGTACCAGCAGTTGCAACAGAATACATCTGTCTCTACTATTGCCAACACTGAGAAACCAACATCAAAGTGGATCATTGATTCAGGAGCCATAGATCATATGTCAGGTAATCTTAAACTGTTTATAAATTTTAAAGAACACGGAGAAAATCGGGCAGTTACCCTAGCTGATGGGTCTCAATCTTGTGTTCATGGAATTGGGGATATTAACACTGTCTTCCCTCTAAAATCTACATTGTACATCCCATCTTTAACCTACAATTTATTATCTGTGAGCAAACTAACTAAGGACTTGAACTGTAGTGTGGTTTTCTCTCCTGAAACATGTGTATTTCAGGATCTTACAATGAAACAGACTATTGGTAAAGGACAAGCATTGGGAGGACTCTATGTTTTGAACAATCCACCTGTAGCATGCACAAGTATATAGTCTGCTATCAAACTTCATCAGCAACTTGGTCATCCTTCTCTCACATTATTCAAACATCTTTACCCTCAGTACAACAATTTGTCTAGTCTTGATTGTGAACCGTGTCAGTATGCTAAACTACATAGGAGTAGCTTAAAACCTAGAGTAAATAAGTGTGCAAGTGCACCATTTGAACTGATACATTCTGATATATGGGGACCATCATCTATTGTCTCTAAATCTGGTTATAGATACTTTGTAACATTTGTTGATGACTACTCTAGAGTTACTTGGGTATTTTTGATGAAAAGTAGATCTGAAGTGTTTACTATTTTTTGTATCTTTCATATAGAAATTCAGAATCAATTTAAAACATGTATTCAAACACTAAGAAGTGATAATGCTAAGGAGTATACATCATCTACCTTTAGTTCATATCTTAGTCAACATGGCATTTTGCATGAGACATCATGTGTAGACACAGCTGCACAAAATGGAGTGGCTGAAAGGAAGAATAGGCACCTCCTTGAAACTGCTAGAGCCTTGTTGTTCCAGATGAATGTACCTAAAGAATTCTGGGGAGATGCTATTTTAACAGCTTGTTTCCTCATAAACAGGATGCCCTCAATAGTCCTCAACTTTAGTATCCCCTACCAAGTATTATGTCCTAACAAAGAAATATATCCTATCAAACCAAGAATATTTGGATGCATATGTTTTGTTAGGGATGTGAATCCTCAAGTAGGAAAACTGGATCCTAAATCACTAAAATGTATTTTTGTTGGATATTCAAGACTGCAGAAAGGGTATATATGTTATTGCCCCAGTCTAAAGAGGTATATAGTGTCCATAGATGAGAACTTTATGGAAGAAAAACCATTTTATCAAGCACCATGTATATCAAGTCAGGAGGAGATTAGGAATACACCACATATTTTAAATCAGGAGGAGACTGAGGAGTATGTAATTCAATCTAAGGCACAACGCAAAGATTCCGAACCAACCATTGAGGATGATACCAACTCAGCATCTTCCAGTGAAACTCTAACCTCTTTAGATCCAAGTCTTGACCTTCCCATTGCTCTCAGAAAAGAGAGAAGGAAATGCACCTATCCTATCTCAAACTACATGTCATATAACAATCTCTCACAATCAACCCACACATTTATCACATCCCTATATTCTATAAGTACTCCTAAAACTGTTACTGAAGCCTTAACCAAACAGGAGTGGAAGGAAGCTATGATTGAGGAAATGAATGCTTTGGAACAGAATAACACATGGGAACTTGTCAAACTACCAGAAAACAAGAAGGCAATTGGGTGTAGGTGGATATACTCAGTCAAAATGAATCCTAATGGAACAATGAACAGATATAAGGCAAGGCTTGTAGCCAAAGGATATGCTCAAGTGTATGGTATGGATTATTCAGAAACCTTTTCCCCTGTAGCTAAACTGACCTCTATCAGAATATTCATTGCTTTAGCAGCTCATTTCAACTGGCATCTTCATCAATTGGATATTAAAAATGCATTCTTGCATGGAGATCTTAAAAAAGAGATTTACATGACCCAACCACCTGGATTCATTGCACAAGGGGAGAATGGACTTGTTTGTAAGTTAAATAAAACTCTCTATGGACTCAAGCAAAGTCCACGAGCATGGTTTGGAAAATTCAGTCAAACCCTTGAAGAGTTTGGAGCAACAAGATGTAAGAGTGACCATTCTGTATTTTATAGACAGTCTGACAGAGGCATATTGCTATTGGTTGTGTATGTGGATGATATTATCATAACAGGGAATGATGAACAAGGAATTACTTCATTGAAGCAATTTATCCATCAGAAATTTCAAACTAAAGATCTGGGGGAACTAAAGTACTTCTTGGGGGTAGAAGTGTTGAGAAGTAATCAAGGAATATTATTGTGTCAAAGGAAATATGTTATTGACTTGCTATCTGAAACTGGTAAGTTAGGTGTAAAACCTCAAAATACACCTATAACACCTAATAACTATTTGACATCTGAAGGAGAGCTATTTGATGATCCTGAAAGGTATCAGAGACTAGTAGGCAAGCTAAATTATCTAACAATAACCAGACCAGATCTTTCATTTGCAGTTAGCATGGTTAGTCAATATATGGCTTCACCCACAAAACAACATTGGCTAGCACTGGAACACATACTTGGATATCTGAAGGGCACAGCTGGACAGGGTATTATATATGCTAACCATGGGCATATGAAAATTGAGAGTTTTGCTGATGCTGACTGGGCAGGATCAAAGGATGATAGGAGATCTACTACTGGTTTCTATGTGTATCTTGGAGGGAATTTAATATCATGGAAGAGTAAAAAACAACACATTGTATCAAGATCAAGTGCAGAATCTGAATATAGGGCTATGTCCAAGGCAGTGTGTGAAATTATGTGGATTAAACACTTAATGAATGAGTGTGGACTCAAGTTTGAAGAACCGGCCAAGTTGTGGTGTGATAACAAGGCAGCTATCCATATTGCATCTAACCCCATTTTTCATGAACGAACTAAACACATAGAAGTTGACTGCCATTTCATTAGGGACAAGATACAAAGTGGAGAAATAACTACTCACTATATTCACACACAGGAACAACCAGCAGATTTGTTGACAAAGGCAGTAAATGGAGACAGACTCAAGTTTTTAAAAAGCAAGTTGGGTTTAATAGATATATACAACCCAACTTGAGGAGGAGTGTAA
Organism: Allium fistulosum; assembly: GCA_030737815.1. Classification (NCBI taxonomy): domain Eukaryota; kingdom Viridiplantae; phylum Streptophyta; class Magnoliopsida; order Asparagales; family Amaryllidaceae; genus Allium; species Allium fistulosum. Next base: position 1,000,494,151 of record CM060902.1, on the reverse strand, counting down.
AGACTGGTTGTTGTTCATGTGTGTGCTCCTTGTTCCTGTTCATGTGTGGGCTTCTGGTTCCTGGTTCATTGTCCAGGCCTTAGTCTAGTTTTGATCGGGCTGCACTCATTTGATTCAAACCCTCACTGATTTAGCCTTAACCCTAACTGACTTTATCAACAAGTTATTATATAAACAGTTTGTACATGTATCATAAAAAGTATCAGATTAATAAAAACAAAGTATCAATTCTCTTCTTCCTCTGTTCTAACAATAATGGTGGAAACTGTGATCGAATAATGTGTTTTCTCTTTTATTCAATCTTTATAACAGTTACATTGCATTGATTCTTATAGTGGCTTATCTAATCACAGTTGAAGCATATGATGTTCTTCTTTCCGATTACTTCTTTATCCTTCCCAATACGACACTTATTAGCGAAATTACCCTTCATGTTGCATGTGAAGCAGACCACCTCAGACTTCCCCTTCTTGGTTACTCCACCCTTCTGAGCACCCTTCTTGTGAAAGAACTTCCTCTTCTGACCTTGCCCAACCTGGACTTCTTTCACCATATTCTTCTCCTAACAAGCAAGCATCTCTTCATGTCTCAATGGCATCTCCACAACCACATCACAGGGATCTCTAATGTGTTGTAAGATAGCCCTAGCCAACTCAGGCTTCAATCCCCCGATAAACTTCTCATTCCTTTTCATCACTGTAGCAACAGTGGTATAATCATATCTAGCCAACTCTTCAAGCCTGCTGGCACACTCCAGAACAGTCATCTCTCCCTATTCTAGCTCAACAAACTTCTAGATCAAAATAGACTGTGCCATTACTGATATGAACCTCTCTTGGAACCTCCTTTTAAACTCTACCCTTGTCATGGTCTTCTGATCCACTGCCACAGTCACACTATTCCACCCAAAAAAAGCAGCTCCTTGTAGCTATCTAGAAGCCTCCTTTTTTGCTCATCATTGAGCCCTAAGTCTACAAAGATTCTCTCACACTGCAACAACCAATTCTCCACCTCTATAGCATCCTCTGTTCCGGTAAATGGCTTCCCTCCAAGCTTAGTATAATCTTTGCTCAACTTAGCATAGTTGTTGACTACCGAAACTCCTACTCCTGCAGCATCTCCTCCTACTACCCTGGCTGCAATTCTAGCTTGCATTATATTCACAAAAAACTGATACATGGGTCCCATGTCCATCTTCGGAACTCCAGCACCTACATTCTCTGTTTGTGCCTGACCTTGGGTCCCCCTCACTTTAGTTTGGCATTCCCCTCTGTGCCCTCCCATCCTAGGTTAACTCTTCCTCTTCTACCATCCATACATGTATTCAAACTTCATGAGATACAGAAAAATAACCTAACAAAGATAGGAGACTAGAGATAAAGCATATACTTACATATAGAGAATACAAGTATGTTACTATATCGTTATCCCATACCCCAATCCTACTCTTAATTCCTACGGATTATGTTTTCAAAAATCATACTTAGTTTAAAGTTATTCATAAACTTATTCTCTGATACCAAGTTGTGACATCCCATATCTGGAGGCCAAAAGATAAGCGCTACAGATGTTGTAGTCATCTATAGTAGTAACTTCTGGTGACAAAATATGGTAATGCTAATGGTATATATAATACCAGAAGCACATGGATATGAACAAATCACAGGTTTCAAAAAACAACATTTTACTGATTACATTTCAGAACAATAATTCATACTCAAGATACATAATCACTTAACGTTTCCCAAGCAATGATCAAATATATCAATTACAAAAATATGCCAAAAGCGACATATGACGATGTCCCCTTGTTTGATCAGGGTCAATATAGTCATATCTGACTTAATATACACAGCCGAATCAACACAAAATAAACTATAACTCCTAGTTAGCTATCCGTCAACCACCTGATCATCTTCGGAAGCTTTATTCGCCAAAATTACTAAAACCTGAAAACCTCAATCCTCGGCCTACTCAAATCAATTTTGAGCACCCGAGAGTTTAAGGAGAGAACAAAAACTACAAGTCAGATATACAGCCTGGTGTGAATAATACTATACATCTCAGATATTTTTACTTTAAGTGAGACCACGCCACTAAGCGAAACGGGTTTCCCCACACTAACACCTTTTTAAACATATCTTTTGCAAATCTTTTTCCTACAACCAAAATTAGTTAAATCTGTAAAGTATTATTATGTAAACGTACATATCAGGTAATAAATGAACTACCTATTCAAAAATTGTAGTTTTGTTTGGCTAACTATTAACCTTTGGCTGACTCGGGGCTACCAGACAATATATAAAAATTTATCTAGCATCCGTTAGACACTCCTCTTCTGGATGGTCTGTTCTTAACTATCTGTTAAATACTTCTCTTCTAGATGATCTGTCCTTAACTTAACATCTCCCAGGGTCACTTAATCCTAGTGGCTTTTGTGGGCTCACCAATAAACGATCTATATACAAACATGTATTCCTTTCTATGTGTAATCATAATTTTAGTCTTACCTTTGACAAAGCCGTACACACTAGAATTTTGGACAAAATTAGCTAGGGCTAATAGCTAATGTATAGGACGTGACCCTATACCAGTCCCATCTGGTATTTTAATATCTGAGTCATTTTACTTAGGGATCTCTTCACATAATTTTCCTTGAAAAACTTTTTCAAAATGATTTAAAACCTTTAAATCAAACTCAAACAAGGAAAATTTACATATTCTAGATTTACTCAAAATCACCTTGCCATGTTTTACACACACACACACACACACTATTTACTCAAATCTTAGTTGATGAAAGCATTTAAACCTTTGAAAGTCCCCCTTTCGAATCTATTGAAAGTGCCCATTTCGAAACCATGGAAAGTTCCTCTTTCTAAACTAAGTAAAACCCTTTATTTAATCTAGGCCGAAAGGTCAAAACCTTCCTTTCGAAACCTTTCTCAAAACCCTTTCGACAGTATTGGAAATCCTTCCTTTTGAAAGCTATAAAAATCTTAGAGATCTTTATTTTAAAACCTTTAAACATTGCCTTTCGAAATCTTAGGAAAACCTTTCCTTTTAATCCTTTTGAAATAACCAGAAAAACCTTCCCATTCGACTCCTTCGAAACCATTGGAAAATCTTTCTTCAAAACCTTTCAAAATCATCAGGGAACCACCCCTTCGAAAAATTCATTCAAAACCCTTTCGAAAGCATTAAAACATTAAACCTTTCAAAAGACTTTGGGTTCAATTTAAAAAATGTAGAATCCTTTCAAAAATTTACTCCTTCGAAGCCTTTAAAAACCATTTCGGTCGAAACCGTTTGGATAATGCCTTCAAGTAGATCAAAAAGATCAGAAACCTATTAAAGTCGGAAGCATTGCTTTCATAATCATTCCTAAGTAAAGAAAGTGATGGTGTCGAAACCATCCCTTCGAAAGCATTGGAGAAGTGGCTAAATTTTAGAAAACAAAACAACCCTTTCGAAACCATCTGGGTCGAGAGGAAGAAAGCGGCAGCAAAGGTTTAGACATAGTCGAAAGTAATCATTTAAAACACAGGCGCAACCCAATCAAAACAATTTCCTTTAAATTCATTTGACCTAGTCGAAAGCTAACTAAGTCGAAAGCATCTTAGTCGAAAGCAAGCAGGCGCATTTTCCTTTAAAACCAAAGTATTGCTTCAACCCCATCGGTACCCCTTTGTTTTGACCCTACACCTTTCACCTTCTTCCAATTCACTACATACTATTTCCATGATACCATGTGCATTGGTTTCAACAGAGATGGAGGCGATGGTATAGAGGCAGAACTTGGTGCCGAAAGTATCAAAACAATGAAAAACATGTTTATTTGTCCTTTTAAACTAGTTCTTTGTACCTAACCTGCCTTGTTTGTCTAAATCTGATTGGTTGCCAATTTCTCTTTTCAAAAGCGCTGCCGACTTTCTAGAATTAACAAATTTAATTTATTTACAAAAAGCCCCTTCACCTTTTATAAATATATAAAACATTTATATGCCATACCTTAAATAATTATATATACCCATTAAAACACTTAGGAAAATTCTACAAAAAATCCAGAAAATGTCTTTTAATATGTTTTCCAACATATAAAATTTTTAGATCCAAATCAATTATTATTTTACCGTAAATAATTTATAGTCCAAAATAACATTTTCTTCACTATAAAATTTATATAAATTCCACATAAATTTATAAAATTCCGAAAATTGAAACCCATCTCTAAAATATTATTTCTGGTCTATATAAATATTTACAAGGCATTTGGATATCATTTAATAGGGTGTTTACCTCAAAATATATCATAAAATCAATATGAACATGAATAAATCATCAACAATTATATATAATCATTCCATCATTCAAAAACATGGAAAAACATTGCAAATAGGTTTGGATTTCATCTTAAAACCAAAAACAGAACAAATATGAGATGTAAATATTATTCACCTTAGCTTTAGAGATTAAGGATGTGAGATTTGAATGAATTTAATGTTGATTAAGCTTCCCCTTTTATCTTTCTTTCTCTTACCCTTGTTAATGGTTGTAGACCTTGAATTTTATTTTTTTTAAATGAAATGAACATGCATGGGATGCACGACCAAGGGTTTAAAGATATAGGAATGGCCTTTTTCCTATTTTACCCTCCCTCTATTTCATTTAACTCTTATTTTAATTCATTGTTTAAATGGCACGACTACCCCTTAATTAGAATCAAATTTCAATCCCCTAATGAACACATTATTTTATTTAATTTAACTAATTAAATATCCTAAATAATGTTACCAAAAGTGTGAGGTGTTACAAATTGTAAGGTCAACTTGGTCCTCTATAGGGACCCAAGTTGAAAGTCTTCTCGCTCTTAGATGTGGCTTCAGTCATCTACAATCACCAAGTAATCTAATTACCAAACAACCTCTAGTCACTTAAAGGCCAATGACAATTAGGGGTAAGTCTTCCATCATCAAAAAATGGGCAACCTAGTGTCATTTAACAAATCTATCAAGACTCGAACTTTAGGTTGAGGTAGGCCATGTGACTTGCACCATCAACTAGTTCACTACCTAGTCATAGTTATGGGTCATGGCTCTATGTTCTTTCTTCCACCTCAAATAGGAAGACGGTATAGTTTAGTAATATTAACATCTCGCAAAGTTTTTCAAGTGGTCTAGTTGGTATTCGGCATTGAATGATATATGTTGACTTCCCAACAATAACTGTTTAATGCCGTGAATGGTGAAATTTCATCACAACAATGGTGATGGTCAGGGAAACAATAGCAAAAGTAAAAGGCAAAAAGTGACAACAAAAGTATTGAAAATATTCAAATTTTTTTTAAATTCAATGTAGTAGTAAAATGGAAAGTGAAATGAAATCCATATGAAATGAGGAATACTTACTGATTAAGATTGAGATTTGAAGTCGAAAGTTGGAACTTAAAGGTAGAAAACTCAAGGGCTGGATGCTTGTTTATCGACAGAAATAGAGAATTCTTAGTAGAGATTTGAAGGAGAAGAGGGGAAGGAATTACATAGAAAACAACATTCAATTAAGCCCTCGGATCAATGACGCGGGAAGCAATCTGGACTGTCTAGGTATCATCAATATCTTTTTATAACCACACATTGGATAACTGAATCATTTTTGTAGTGCCTTGAAAAAAAAACAGCCATCACCCAACGGATCAATGACACGTGTACATAGCATTAAATGCAGTATTGGATGTGTGAATGACAAATCTACCCTCTCATGCGAGCATAAAGTTAGGGTCAAAACATTGCTCAATTTTATTGCAAGGATAAAATAGGTCGAAATGCATTGTCCAATCAACTTGCTTTTGTTCAAGCCAGTCACACCCAAGCCCATGTTCAAGCCCGTGCCTTGACCCATGTGTTTCCTGAAGCTAGTGCCTTTGCTTGCCTATGGCAGAAAACCCCAAAACTAGCTTGAACAGTCTTTTCTCCTATCGATGTAGCCCACTTGACATCAGCACACGTGCCATTCAAGCAAAGCCCATGATGGATATCAACGGAGGAAGGCAACAGATAATGGCCTGACATGCAAGGTGACTCTTAGCAGTCAAGCGGCCTAATCAAACACCCACTCTCTCGCAAGGCCCCTTGTTTGCCTTCTACTTTAGGTAGTCGCATGATATGAAGTGTAACGACCCTGAAATTTCAAAAATTCAAATTGAAAATATTTAATGAATTTTAAATATTTGAATGATGAATTGATTCGAATTTCAACTTTTCAGAATAAATTTTGCGATTAAATTTTAGAATTTAATCTACTGAAAATTTAATAATAATTTGAATCGGGATTTATAAATGAATGTAAAGAAAATCTGCTTTTGGATTTAAAGAAAATCAAAATTATCTTATTTAATAAAAATAAAAACACTACATTTTTGATATGATAAGAAATATGCAAATGAATGTTATATAGAAAAGAGAAGTTATATCTACAAAATTAGATTTAAAAAGAAAAAAAATATATAAAATAAAAACCATACCCTATACCATACCCAACCCATACCAGCCCATACCCCTTGTCTCGGTTAAAACCCTATACCCGTTTCCCCCCTTTCCCATTCATTCACAAACCCTAAACAAAATAACGGCGACGAGTAAAAATGGCGGATGCGATGGCTCTTCCTTCGATCTGCAAAAATAGGGCTTTATGGAAGATGAGAATTTGGGGCTTTCGTTCGCTCTGTTCTATGGTCTTTGTATGTCGAAGCACGTGATTGTTTCGATCGAGTGTTGGATGTTCTGATGTTGCCTGGTTCGATCGATTTCAAGATGAATTCTTTGTCGGCTGCTTCGATTCGTGATAAGGTGAGTAATTTATGTTACTCACATCTTATTCGAACAGTTCGAATGCGTTTGCTCGTTTGTTTTTCATGGTTTTTGGCATTCGATTTCTTGAACATGATTTTTAACACTTGACTGCTTATCTTCTGGCCCCTGTGAGCTTCGTCTCTGGCCATCTGATTTCCTAGATGCATTGATATTCACTGAGCATTCATATGTGTTGATTTTCTGTCTCATGTGAGCTTTGTCTCTGGCCATCTTCTCTGTTGCCTGTATGTAGTTGTAGTTTACACTATGATAAGTGTAGCTTCTGTCTTTGAATAATCATAATTGCAGTTGTATTGGATTTTGGCACTAGGTTGTTTATTCTTGCATACTGATGTGCTTTGTTGACATTTCATTCATCCCTGTGCATTCATTGACTCTGTTTTGAGTCGAGACTTGTTCTTTCTACTTGTATCTATACTGTTTTGGACTGTAGCTTGTAGATTTGAGTAGGATTCATTTGCATTACTGTAGTTGCCATGATTTGTGTTCCAGCTCTTTACCCGCTGATGCATTATTAGTTCATCCATGAGTCACTTGTTCACTTGAATCATTCATTCTAGTCTCAGTATTATGTTGTCTGCACCCACTTCTGAAATTACTTGAACCTGATCTCATGATGCATGTGTGTACTGTGATATTGAGTCTATGCTTTGTGCACTTTTCTGGTCTGCACTGATGTTCATCTGTAGTAGTTCATGTCGGCACTAGTTTTTGTAGTTGCTCTGATATCCTAGTCTTCACTTTGCAGTTCATTTGAACATCTGTAGTATCCACTGGTCATTTGAAGTTGCATTCACTCCAGTAGTCACTTGAACTTGCATTCTGGTTCATGCATTCACTGTTGCCATATCGTGAATCTCTGTTTACTTATAGCTTGATGCACTGGTCTGCAGTTGTATCTTTTGTACACTTGTAGCTGTTGTGTTCACAATCTTTGCCATTTTAGTAGTTGTAATCACTGTTGTCTGCATTTCACTTGACCATTTGTTTGTGCATGTTGTTTCAGTGTACATTGATTTCTTGAGATGTGTAATTGGTTCATCATGCAGTCTGGATTATGGTCTTTGCATTTGTACATTTTGTCTTGTGCACTTGAATGTTCCTGTGTACATGCCACTTGTTCATCACTGGTCACTGGTTCAGTTGCTTTCCTTCTGGAGCTTGCATTGTAATTCAAATTTCTATTTTATTGGCAGTCTGTATACATGTGTATGCATACCTGCATTTGTATGTGTGTATGCATGCATTGTTGACCTATTCAAATTCTTGGGCAATCATGGCTTTTATTTGTAATAATTCGAACATGCCTTAGGTATTATTTCGACCTCTGGTCATTTGACTTTAGTTGTTTTTGCCTTGAGTTGAACCCGTGTGTTATTTGGAACTTGGGTTTGACCTTGCTTTGAGTTAGTAGCAGTGCAGCACTTGCCTCCCTTATTAATTCGTTTTACAGACTTGCTTGACCTTGGTTTGGGTTCTGCATCTTCTATGATGCAGTTTCCTTCATTGTTGTATCTTTGGGAGTTTGATGTCGTCTGCATCCATGTTGTTTGTAGAAGCACTGTTGTTGTATTTAACTTGTGACATTGTGATCTTTGTAGTCTGATATTCGAGTTGTATTTTTTAAAACTGCCGCTTATGTATAGATATATCTGTGAATAAGTTGTTTATATACACGTATGGATACCAGGGAACTTGATGAGTTCTACACTTTGATCATATCTGGTCCACTTTGTTACTTAATCTGTACTTGTTGTATATGTCTTCAACCAAAGTTCTTTGTAGTTATTGTGTCACTGCATGCTTGTTAAGGCTTTTGTGGTTCCAGTTACAATTGTTATGTTGATACTGTCTGCATATAGGTTCATTAATGTTGGCATTTTTTTTGTAGCTTGGTTGAGTTTACACTGTTGTGATTTCATCACTTCAGTCTGGTAGTTTGCATTGTTGCTGTTGGTTGTTGTACATTTTGTTGCATTGCCATCAGTGCTTGCAATACTTCGTTTAGTTGTTTGGTGGTTCTGCATTGATGTTGTTTTGTATTCATTGTAGGTTGGCATTCTGCTTGTGGTCTCTGATCACTGTCTATTGTTGCCTTCGCCTGTGTCACTGTCCATATTTATAGTCTTGAGTCTGCATTATTGTTAATTGTATCTCACTGCATCCCTGGGTGCTGTGCTGATGTCCATCTGTTTGTACATTTTGAGATCATCATCATATTGTACATTGTTATGGTCTCTGCACTAGCACGCTGAGGCTTGTTGCAGTTTGGTTATGTGATGTTGCCTCTGTGTATTTGTAGCAGTTGCATGTTGCACCGTTATCTATGCACACGAGTTGGTGGGGCAGTGCACACGTGTACGAATGCACACGTGTGTACGGCGGCCAATCGAGTTTTGATGGTTTTAAAGTGACAATTTTAATTGTTTTAAATTGATTTAGTCGATTTGATAAATTATTTATTTATCTCTGTTGATGATTTAAATCTGCTGATTTATTGTTTAACACTGTTAAGTGCTATAATTTCGTTATCCGATTTCTTTGATAAAAGAGTCAGATAGACGAGAATTATTGTGACTGTCGTCTACTTAAATTATTATTGCTTCTATGCACTAATAAACTGGTTTGAATTAGACTGACCTGTGTATTATTTTCTTTTGAATATAATACTCGGGTCAGATCGAGTATTTTTACAGCTTGAAGATTTTCGTGCATCGAAGTTAGAGAGAGAGTAAAGAATCATTTATTTCGAGAAAATTGTATTTTAAGATATTCCGCTGTATCAGTATTAAATTGTATAAACTCTGATGTATATAAAAAGATTTATAGTAATGTAATAAAGATTCATTTGTTTTAATTGATTGTTATTATCTGTGTTTCTGTGGCTGATTCTGTTTAAACCTTATAAACTAAATAACAATTCGTCTTTTTGAACGTTTCATGTTGGTTTAATTACCAACTGGAGGCGGTCAAAAGGGGGAATGTTACAAGGTGGTATCAGAGCTTTGGTTTACACAAAGCTTAGTTTATGATGTTTAATATGAATAGTTACTAGAAACACTTTAAAGGAGAATGTTTTTCAAAGCTAAAGAAGTACAAAACTATTTTTGAAAATAAAGATTTTTAACTTAAGAAAAGTTAAATTGAATTGAATTAGTATTAATAAATATACGATTTGAAGTTTAACAAAGGAAGTTAAATAAATTGAAATTGATTAGATAAATTATTGAGATGAAAAGTTGAACTTGAAAGATAAGTGATTATATGATATGAATTGGGAAGTTTAAATTAATAAGTTGTTTAACTCATAAAATGAGAAAATTTAAATGAAACCAATTGTTAAAATGGTTGGACAGTTTTGTTAAGTAAAACAAAATCTGAATTTCGAATAGTAATATGAATTTACTTTAGCAAAAGTTAAATAAAATGATTTTTGAAAGAAAATCTAAGTTAAGTTAAATAAATGCAAGTGAAGATAAATGAAACATAGCTTAAGTAATATTGAATCAAATTGAATTTGATATCAAAATGAATTAATAAAGTGAAAAATGAATTAGAATATGAATTAGAGTTATAGAAAGGAAAATTCAACTTTAATTGTAAAAGTGAATTAGTGAATATGGTGAGTATAAGAATTCAATCTGAATTAGAATATAAACCAATTGAAATTAAGTGTGTTAAACCAAATTGAATGTAAGCAAAGTAAATAAATTTGGTTAAGTTGAATGTGCATTGGTTGCTAGTTGATTGTATAGAATTAATTAAGTATTAATGAAATTGAATTAATGGAAATTGGAAGCTATGTAAATTGAATTCAAATTGAAAGATAAGTAAATTTAACTAGAATCAAATTTGATTTGAATTGAAAGCAAACTAACTTGAATATAAATTAGTGAATGTGAACTAATTGAATATGAATGAATGTTTGTAAAATCCAATGTGAATGAATCAAATGCGATAAAATTGGAAATCAAGTCGATGAATGATTTATTAAAGAACTAGTGATTATTTTGGGAAATGGAAAATTGATAAATTTATATAATAGTTTAAATTGGAAATTTTGAATTATTATAACCAATTTAAATAGAAGATTTGAAAAGGCTGATGTTATATTGGAATTATAAAATGATTTGTATAAGTGTTAAAAGTGAAATATTAATGGATTTCATAAGTTAATGAAATTTAAAAGTTTATAATGTGAAGTTATAAAATAAATCGAAGTTGCGAAATAAAAGAATTTATAAGTAATTCACTTATAAATTAAAATTCTGATATAAAACTGAGTTATAAAGGAATGATTAATGAAGTAAATTTTTATGAATTGAAGTCTTTATAAATAGAAATAGAATTTATAAACGTTGTTTATAAATTCGAAACTGACTTATTTTGATAAGTAAAATTCTGTATAGTTTGTTAAACGATGTATATTCACAATTTTGGACCGTGAATATAATATTTAATGAAATGGACATGTTTTGGGAAAGTGTATTTTAAAACGAAGTAATTGTTTTAAAAGATGTTTTCAAAGCATTGAATATCGAAACCATAGATTTCAACATTCATTGTTGAAATAGACGTTTTCGAATATAAGGAAATGGTGGACTATAACACTGTTGTTATAGTAAATGATTTCCGAAAGGAAATGTTTTGTATAGTATCGGGATTTATACATCTATCTAAATTTCGAATCCCTATACTAGTGATTTTGAGTTGTCGTAACGATGTTTTACGTAACATTCGTTTTTGACTCAAATAAAAATGTGAAAGAGGATGATTTCCTTAAAGATGAAATATATACTTGATTTTGATTTAAGTATATCGAATATTTTCAAATGTTGAAAATAAATTGGATTTGTGAATTACTTATTTTTAAATAAGTATGGAAATGTTTTTCCAAATATGAAATGTTGTGAATATATTCCGTAAGGGATAAATGATTTGAAATTCATTTTTTTGAAGTCGAAGTTGAAAAGTTAAATGAGAAATTTGAACAATTTGTTCAATTTGAAATTTTTCAAAAAGATTGAATCGTTGAGTTAAAATTGAGTTTAACTTCGACATCAAAGAAAATATAAGTTGAGCTTTGAATTTCAGATGATGATTTGGATGGTATGTCTAACATTGTGAATTGATGACATAGCAATTGATCTCTATTAAATATATATCTGTTGGTGGCGGAGAATTTATTCTCTTAGCTTAACACCCTTCTCTGAGACGTACGAGCTCAGAGGTTATATATCGATAGACATCAATTCTGTGTTGAGAATTGACGATGTAGCGTGAAATCCAAATTGAATGTGAAAGTCGATAATGAATGGAATTATGAATATGAATTAGGTTTGAGATAACCTTAAATTTCCAAATCGACTTAGAGGAAAATTTTGAAATCCTCTATTTTGTTATGAATATGGATATGTAAGTTTTTAGAACTTATATATACATGAATGCGGTAAATTTGAAACCGTTAGTTTAGAAAGACATTGTTATGGAAATCTTATGTATGTTTACATAGATGTTATATGTACGAAATGTGAAATGAAAGTACTACATATATGATATTATGTTTTCTAAACTGAGGATGTGGAAAAGTACCTTCCATTTATTATTAGAGAAGGTATTGGAACTCGTGAAGAGTGTCCATTTGAAATTCGTAGCTACGTAGAATTTACATTTAGTCAGAGTGACTATTTGAATCGGAAATCCCTCACGATGGATCATCGCGATGAGATTAGATTGATTGATGATTAGTGTAATTTGAGGGGCGAGATGCCCACAGTTACAAGCGATTCCACTGGGATAGTGGCGTAACCGCCGGGTAAACTGCAATCTAATGCCAGGCGAAATTTGAGGGGCGTGATGCCTACAGACACGAGCGATTCTACTGGGATAGTAGCGTAACCGCCGTGTGTACTGCAATCTATGGCGACAACCATGGCGAAATTTAAGAGATGTGAAATCTACAGCCACAAGCGACTCTACTGGGATAGTAGCGTAACCGCCGGGTGGAACTGTAATCCATGGGGGAACGTGCTTTCCATATTCATTTTTAAAAGAATTTTTAAAAGTATTTTCACTGGGAATTGAAGCAAGTATGTTTAGTACTTGGAGATTTTTAGACCTGCGCCTGGCCAGCGTATGCCTAATGTCTGTGAGAACGAAGATGGACTTGTTAAATTTCGAGTTAGCAAGTATTTTCAAACTGTAAATAGCAAATCAATGATTTGAAAGTAAAATTTCAAAATTCCAACTTAATAAACTAAGGAAGAGGATCTTTGAAATGTTTTGAAAGTCCACAGCTTTGGAAGAAATATATTATATAAATCTCTAATATGACGGATTTTAAGTTTGAATCTGAGTTGTAAATTAAAATTGTTAGTAAAAGACTTCTGCGTTTTGATTTCAGAAATCAATGAGCAAAAGAGAAGATAAACAAAACTAGTGAGATTAAACAAATGAAATGAATCCTATATTCATTTATTTGTATTGAGTTCAAGCTTAGAAAAATTGACTAGAGTATAAATATCGATGAAATTTTAACAACCTTTCCTTTTCGTGGACGAAAAGTTTTTAAGGAGGGGAGTTTGTAACGACCCTGAAATTTCAAAAATTCAAATTGAAAATATTTAATGAATTTTAAATATTTGAATGATGAATTGATTCGAATTTCAACTTTTCAGAATAAATTTTGCGATTAAATTTTAGAATTTAATCTACTGAAAATTTAATAATAATTTGAATCGGGATTTATAAATGAATGTAAAGAAAATCTGCTTTTGGATTTAAAGAAAATCAAAATTATCTTATTTAATAAAAATAAAAACACTACATTTTTGATATGATAAGAAATATGCAAATGAATGTTATATAGAAAAGAGAAGTTATATCTACAAAATTAGATTTAAAAAGAAAAAAATATATAAAATAAAAACCATACCCTATACCATACCCAACCCATACCAGCCCATACCCCTTGTCTCGGTTAAAACCCTATACCCGTTTCCCCCCTTTCCCATTCATTCACAAACCCTAAACAAAATAACGACGACGAGTAAAAATGGCGGATGCGATTGCTCTTCCTTCGATCTGCAAAAATAGGGCTTTATGGAAGATGAGAATTTGGGGCTTTCGTTCGCTCTGTTCTATGGGCTTTGTATGTCGAAGCACGTGATTGTTTCGATCGAGTGTTGGATGTTCTGATGTTGCCTGGTTCGATCGATTTCGAGATGAATTCTTTGTCGGCTGCTTCGATTCGTGATAAGGTGAGTAATTTATGTTACTCACATCTTATTCGAACAGTTCGAATGCGTTTGCTCGTTTGTTTTTCGTGGTTTTTGGCATTCGATTTCTTGAACATGATTTTTAACACTTGACTGCTTATCTTCTGGCCCCTGTGAGCTTCGTCTCTGGCCATTTGATTTCCTAGATGCATTGATATTCACTGATCATTCATATGTGTTGATTTTCTGTCTCATGTGAGCTTTGTCTCTGGCCATCTTCTCTGTTGCCTGTATGTAGTTGTAGTTTACACTATGATAAGTGTAGCTTCTGTCTTTGAATAATCATGATTGCAGTTGTATTGGATTTTGGCACTGGGTTGTTTATTCTTGCATACTGATGTGCTTTGTTGACATTTCATTCATCCCTGTGCATTCATTGACTCTGTTTTGAGTCGAGACTTGTTCTTTCTACTTGTATCTGTACTGTTTTGGACTGTAGCTTGTAGATTTGAGTAGGATTCATTTGCATTACTGTAGTTGCCATGATTTGTGTTCCAGCTCTTTACCCGCTGATGCATTATTAGTTCATCCATGAGTCACTTGTTCACTTGAATCATTCATTATAGTCTCAGTATTATGTTGTCTGCACCCACTTCTAAAATTACTTGAACCTGATCTCATGATGCATGTGTGTACTGTGATATTGAGTCTATGCTTTGTGCACTTTTCTGGTCTGCACTGATGTTCATCTGTAGTAGTTCATGTCGGCACTAGTTTTTGTAGTTGCTCTGATATCCTAGTCTTCACTTTGCAGTTCATTTGAACATCTCTAGTATCCACTGGTCATTTGAAGTTGCATTCATTCCAGTAGCCACTTGAACTTGCATTCTGGTTCATGCATTCACTGTTGCCATATCGTGAATCTCTGTTTACTTATAGCTTGATGCACTGGTCTGCAGTTGTATCTTTTGTACACTTGTAGCTGTTGTGTTCACAATCTTTGCCATTTCAGTAGTTGTAATCACTGTTGTCTGCATTTCACTTGACCATTTGTTTGTGCATGTTGTTTCAGTGTACATTGATTTCTTGAGATGTGTAATTGGTTCATCATGCAGTCTGGATTATGGTCTTTGCATTTGTACATTTTGTCTTGTGCACTTGAATGTTCCTGTGTACATGCCACTTGTTCATCACTGGTCACTGGTTCAGTTGCTTTCCTTCTGGAGCTTGCATTGTAATTCAAATTTCTATTTTATTGGCAGTCTGTATACATGTGTATGCATACCTGCATTTGTATGTGTGTATGCATGCATTGTTGACCTATTCAAATTCTTGGGCAATCATGGCTTTTATTTGTAATAATTCGAACATGCCTTAGGTATTATTTCGACCTCTGGTCATTTGACTTTAGTTGTTTTTGCCTTGAGTTGAACCCATGTGTTATTTGGAACTTGGGTTTGACCTTGCTTTGAGTTAGTAGCAGTGCAGCACTTGCCTCCCTTATTAATTCGTTTTACAGACTTGCTTGACCTTGGTTTGGGTTCTGCATCTTCTGTGATGCAGTTTCCTTCATTGTTGTATCTTTGGGAGTTTGATGTCGTCTGCATCCATGTTGTTTGTAGAAGCACTGTTGTTGTATTTAACTTGTGACATTGTGATCTTTGTAGTCTGATATTCGAGTTGTATTTTTTAAAACTGCCGCTTATGTATAGATATATCTATGAATAAGTTGTTTATATACACGTATGGATACCAGGGAACTTGATGAGTTCTTCACTTTGATCATATCTGGTCCACTTTGTTACTTAATCTGTACTTGTTGTATATGTCTTCAACCAAAGTTCTTTGTAGTTATTGTGTCACTGCATGCTTGTTAAGGCTTTTGTGGTTCCAGTTACAATTGTTATGTTGATACTGTCTGCATATAGGTTCATTAATGTTGGCATTTTTTTGTAGCTTGGTTGAGTTTACACTGTTGTGATTTCATCACTTCAGTCTGGTAGTTTGCATTGTTGCTGTTGGTTGTTGTACATTTTGTTGCATTGCCATCAGTGCTTGCAATACTTCGTTTAGTTGTTTGGTGGTTCTGCATTGATGTTGTTTTGTATTCATTGTAGGTTGGCATTCTGCTTGTGGTCTCTGATCACTGTCTATTGTTACCTTCGCCTGTGTCACTGTCCATATTTATAGTCTTGAGTCTGCATTATTGTTAATTGTATCTCACTGCATCCCTGGGTGCTGTGCTGATGTCCATCTGTTTGTACATTTTGAGATCATCATCATATTGTACATTGTTATGGTCTCTGCACTAGCACGCTGAGGCTTGTTGCAGTTTGGTTATGTGATGTTGCTTCTGTGTATTTGTAGCAGTTGCATGTTGCACCGTTATCTATGCACACGAGTTGGTGGGGCAGTGCACACGTGTACGAATGCACACGTGTGTACGGCAGCCAATCGAGTTTTGATGGTTTTAAAGTGACAATTTTAATTGTTTTAAATTGATTTAGTCGATTTGATAAATTATTTATTTATCTCTGTTGATGATTTAAATCTGCTGATTTATTGTTTAACACTGTTAAGTGCTATAATTTCGTTATCTGATTTCTTTGTTAAAAGAGTCGGATAGACGAGAATTATTGTGATTGTCGTCTACTTAAATTATTATTGCTTCTATGCACTAATAAACTGGTTTGAATTAGACTGACCTGTGTATTATTTTCTTTTGAATATAATACTCGGGTCAGACTAAGTATTTTTACAGCTTGAAGATTTTCGTGCAGCGAAGTTAGAGAGAGAGTAAAGAATCATTTATTTCGAGAAAATTGTATTTTAAGATATTCCGCTGTATCAGTATTAAATTGTATAAACTCTGATGTATATAAAAAGATTTATAGTAATGTAATAAAGATTCATTTGTTTTAATTGATTGTTATTATCTGTGTTTCTATGGCTGATTCTGTTTAAACCTTATAAACTAAATAACAATTCGTCTTTTTGAACGTTTCAAGTTGGTTTAATTATCGACTGGAGGCGGTCAAAAGGGGGAATGTTACATGAAGCCCTCTTGTTCTAGCTCTATGTGCTTTAGACACAGGCATCTAACTGCTCCTGCAAAAAAAGCTTCACATTCACCGTTCCACTTAAAAAACTATTGCATACAAAACTGTTTATCCGACAAAGGTTTCACCACGTAACAACCACTTTATATCCTTTGTTGCCACCCTATTAAAGTATCACTGCACAACCACTCCCTAATCTCATGCCATCTACCACTAACTAGGTTATGTTGAAGTACAGACCATCAGGTGGCGTCATCTAAACTACGTAGTCTAACTGGCATAATAGCTGCGTGCATCAGCCAAGCGCCTCAACCAATGGCTTATTTGGACTTTCGTAATAACCCGACCTTTTGATCTCCAGATCCGATGCCCGGACCGACGCCGACACCCGAGAAATGAAAGGATGAGCCATTAGGGTTAAGATATAATATAAACAACTATGGACCAACTAGGACATAAATGGATATCAGATATTAAATATAACTCTAATTAACACTATCTACTTTAAAAGTCTCACAGTGGAAGGAAATAAAATATAATACATAAATAAATACTACAGTCACATCACCACAATATCTCTTACACTATCCAATGCAAATGTCTGAGTAATAAAAATACAATCCAATCCACATACATGGTCAACTCTAGGTCACAACACCTACGTACATCAAATACACAATATACAAATGAATATATGATCCTGATACCATATCAACTCCAAACTCCATCAACTTGGATGCACACACACAAAGAAAAATAGGAGGGGATCAGACATGAGTCTGGTGAGTGACCCATACTCTACTCTACAAATACTATAAAAATAATACTATAACATGATACGAGTCTATTATCTAGCCACCATACTTTCTGTCACCACGTCATATTTGACTATCTTTTTCATCTAACCATATCACATCATACCTACCCTGACTCATACCTTGGTTCAGCCTCATGCCCTATAGGATCGCTTGTTGCCTACCTCACCTAAATTTCGTATTGGACTCACTTCCCAAGACCATCCGAAGCCTACATGAAAGCATGTTGTACTCGTGCTACCTAATTGGACTCACGCCATGGTCCGCCTATGGCTTGTAGGATCGCTTAACATCCACCTCCTCCCTTGGTTTGTCATTACACTGCAGGGGAGAAAATCTTTATGCCTGGACCACTTACTAAGTGTCATGTATCTGCATTCGTACTCGCATATAAACTCTAGGCCGTCTACTTGCATCTCAGACTCATTCATGTTTGCATTCACCTTTATGTCTTATTTCCATGTTAATCATATATACATGACTCTTCAAAATAAGAACCAAATTATCAAAAATATTCATTCATTTTATAGCACCGTCATCCATCTCATTATGCCTTAGATCACCTTCTAGAACAAAGAGAAATAAAAGTTGAATCGTACGTTATTTATTTATATAAGCCATTAAGGCAGAGGTTCAGCATGACATTTTTAATGTGTACATATGGACTTGTGGTCATGGACCAGTGCACCAGTGTGCGTTGTTGCCGCAGGATTCCAATTTCGGGAATTTGGTGTTTTCTTCGCCATCCTTGCCTCTAGTCGCCACCGCTTTGCCTCAGATCATCAGGGCACATGCCCCTATCCTAGCTTTTGTCCAAGTATTTATTTTACCCTAATCCATCCCTAATCCTTTTAATTTTGAATTTAAGTTATTAATACATGATTTACTACAATACTATAGCCTGCAAATCATCTTATAGCGTCAAAATTGCATTATAGGAAGAGGAAACAATGGATCACTCACAAAACTACCTATTACTGTCCAATTCTTCACTGTACGGGTTCTTGCGTCTCCCTTGTTTAGCATTCCACCTATGAATCATTTTTGGGTCGTAGCCTTGTCTGTAAGCTTCGCAATATTTTTTGTTTCATTCGATTTGATGGAGATTCGAGTGAGATAACTTAATTTGATTGCAAGCGATTTAGAGCGGGATTGAGGAAGAAGACAAAATATCGGTTAGTTAGTTTTTGAAAATAGGATATGTGAATTCGGTTTTAAACCAAAGGAGGGAAAAACCATGCAACAACCCGCCTCGAAACGGGCCTAAGTTTGACCAACAAAAGCCCGTCGAACCTTAGGCCCATCTCAAGGCGAGTTGTTGGGTTGATAAATTTAAAACAATACACAATACATAAAGCTATCTATCCATATTCTCAGAATCTCATAGTGGAATGGATTAATTTTATTATCAGAATTAAGTACCCATTTCTTAAATAAATCATTTTAGAAACATAACACGTTAAAATTCACAACATGTCTACATAAAGCCTCCATAGTACAACATTCCAAAAAAACATAACTATCTGAACTAGGAATAATAAAATAATTAAAAGCATAAATAGATAGATAACTGACACAAGTCTTCACCTTCACCTTCGTCTCCTAAATCAACATTACCTTCTCTAACCTGTGTATTGTAATAAGGAGTGGGTCAGAACTACGAATGTTTGATGAAATGAAAATCTCAATGTAACGACCCGACTTTCTCTCCACAGAAAGTCGCATCGTTATGAAGAAAGAAAGGGATAGAAGAAGAAAAGAAAAGAAGAAAGAAAGAAACAACAACAACGATCTCACAGCGGAACGAATAAATTATATTAATAACATAAACTATTACATAGTATACAACACTTATCAGAGTTTACACAACTATACAACACATACTAGACAGTTATAAACATCTGTCTAGACATTACAACTCAAATACAAGACAAGACACTATCACAGATATCAACATAGCGGAATACTATATCTACGAACGCCGAAGCCTCCTGCTCCATTGCTCCTCCAGAATATTCGTCAAAGCTAAACCTGAATCCCTTGGCTACTCGTAAAAATTTGAGTACCCAAGAGTTTATAAAACAGAAATAAACAACTTGGGTCAGACATGGGTCTGGTGTGAGTAACAGGTTAAGCTTGCTTAACTTCAAAACCTTTAGAAAGAAAAGGTATCACGTAAGACTCCCCACAAATAAACATGGGTAAGTTTTTACCTTACGCTAACCAAAACATTTGATAGGAAATCTGATTTTATTATAATAGGGTCTAGGGTTTTCAAGTAAAATATAGAAATAGCTGAAATGCTTACATCTCACATTCCAACATAGTTGGGCACAACTAATACGTACGGCACTTATTGGAGTTTGGATTCCATACAATGGCAGGGCTACTGGGGTATCGCCCGTCACAGTACGTGGCCTAGATCACCGTACCGAGGAGTACGCCCGCTCCCCTGCAACACAAAGCCGGAACCATCCCTTACTGGATAATTCCGAACAAGATAATCCCGTAGTTGGCGCGACCAACCACACACTAAGCCGAATAAAAGAAAAGGGACCTCTAGACAGGGATCTATCTTGCTCTCAGTGGGTGCTACCCACGAAGCCTTGCTGCACCTCCCCTGTTTTAGCCATTCCCGGTTGATGAGGCTTGAGGTTACGATTACCTTTAATCAGAACATATCACTTAGAATGCTCATCGTCCGCCTGACGATGTGCTGAAAGCATTCAATCCATACAAGTTCGTTCCGGGTTCGAACGAAACCGAAGGCATTATCTCGTTACACTCGTTTTGGAATCACCCTCAGAGTTAACGACAATAACCCTTGCACTCTGAATCTTCATCTTCACTTGATTCACGACCTATCGTTAATTTGGATCGATGTGGTATTCGGGTCTCCAGACCTGGAAATCCGGTATACGGAAACCCGATCCCGGTCTCATCGAAATCCAAAACGTATCTTTTAAAGGCCAAGTTGTTTTAAGGTTAAAACAAATTCAATTCTTATCTATATACACAAAGATAGATAATTCACAATAGATAATCTACATTATCATTTCAATTCAACCAAACATCCATATCATAGATCAGCATATATCTCATCAGAGATATAAATCAATGCAAAGCATCATTCATCCATTCATAAGTAATGATTTATACCATTTTTAATTAATTTAAAATGAATTTAAATTAATTACTTCATTTTATAAATCCTGCTTACTTAACCATTAATTAATTAAAATCAATTAATTATTCTCTAATTACCCTTTAATTTCATTCATGTAATTTATCCTTTAATTAATTACTCAAATTAATTATCCTCAACCATTATAGTAATTAACCTTTAATTACTTCATTTAATTAATTAACTATAATTAATTAAATTAATCAACTATAATTAATTACATTAATCCTTAATTAATTACATTAATTAATCACTTCATTTATTAATTATTCCTTAATTAATCAATTCTTAATTACCTCATTAATTATATTAATTAATGATCCTTAATTACATTTTATCATTGATTAATTAAGTAATTAATCTTTAATTAAACCATAATTTATTAATCACTATTGATTAATCACATTCAGTAATTAACTACCCTTAATTACTTCTTTAAATAAATTAATTATTCCTTAATTAATCTCTTAATTAATCCCTTGATTAATTCCATTAAGTAATTAACTTCCCTTAATTACTCTACTAATTACATCAGTAATTATCCATTAATTACTTTCCTAAGTAATTAATCTTCATTAAATTACATTAAGTAATTATACTTCACAAATCATTAAATGATTATTTTAAATTAATTAAACTTAATTAATTAACTTAAACTAATCAAATTAATCTGAATTAATTACAATGAGTAATTAATTTCTTAATTACTTCCCATTAATTAATGATATTAAACAATTTCACAAATGATTAATCTTAATTAATTAATGTATTTAATTATCACAATTAATCACATTAATTAATTACTTATTTAACCCAAGTTAATGATCTACATTAACTATTCTTTAATTATTTTTCTTAAATAATTAAACTTTAACGAACCATTATTAATTAAAATTAATTAATTCTAATTACCAATAAATTAATCTCTAATTTCTTAATTAATTAAGCATCTAACAATAACTTAATTAATCTTTAATTACTTGACTAATTTATTTCTAACCATTAATTAATAATCTTAACTTATTCTAATTAATGATCCTTAATTCAAATTAATTAGCCTTTAATTAATTTGATTAAATCTTAATTATCTTTAAGATAACACTTTATTCCTATTAATGATTAAAATATCATTAATAAAGTATTTAAACCAATTTACCTTTAAATTTACATTTAAATTTCATTTTATATTAAGATTTAAAATGAAGACAATTTAACTTTATTTAATTAAAAGAAATTTAAAACTAAATTCATTTTAAATTCAAATCAATTTAAAATACTCTTTAAATTGTTTAAAACACTTTTAAATTTAAAAACTTCTTTTTATTTCAAAATTGAAATGCATATTAACTTTGATTCCAGATTAATCTCTAGATTTATAAACCTATCTTCAATTTAAAACTTTATTTTTTTAAAATTCAAATTACTTAACCCCTTATAAAGTAGTTAAATAAATTCAAATTTTAAAAAATATTATCTTATTTGAAAACTGAGATTTTTAGCTTAAATTTCAGAAAGCAACTAGATTTAAACTTAATTTAAACTATACATTTTCATTTAAACTTAGCTTTTAAATTTTATTTTAAAATTTAAAAACTAGAAACAGGTCTCTGGTAAAACCTATACAACATCTAACTCGAGACACCCCTTCAAAACCACGAGTGCTACTTCGAGTCTCCACCCAGAATTCACGAGTACCGCTTCGAGTCTCTTCTTCCCCAAAACACACAGATACCCAAACATATACGTGCACGTGCACAGTTCATCTGCGATGCTCCGACCATCGCTGCTGACGCCTACAAGTCGGCGACGATCTTCTCACTGGATTTCGACCACCCAGAGCCACGATCATGCTTGAATTCGAAAACGAGCTATTCAACTTGCCTGGAACAAAAGCCTTCGAACCACCCAAAGCCTGGAATCCCACATCGCTCTCGAGATTCCGGTTATCAGATCGCCTGAAAATCTATCAGCACCTTCACCCACGTCCACGCTTCCATCTCCCTAAGTCCTGTAGAACACGATCCAACATAGGAACCGTGACGATCAAATATACCTAATCTACCCAAACTAGGGCTACAGATTTCAATCTTCCACCACAACTACCATGATGATGAATTCGCCTTCCTGGTAATTTTTCTTGACTCTCCTATCACTTCCCTACTTCCAGGAACAAACCCGACCATTCCGTCCTCTTTAGATCATCTAAATCACTCAAAATACAAAATTGTTCAAATCTCAAACTGCTCCTTCATTCTCTTTCTAAAAATCATGACTTTAGTTTTAAAAATCAAGTCTTTGATTAAGGTTTCAGATCATATACCTGACTTAATAAATTAGGATGTTTGAATTTTTCTTTATTCTAAGTTAACTCTGTTCTTCTTAAGTTTCCAGAGACATTCAAGTTTTATTCTAACTTGATTAACATTTTAAACTCTACTTCATGATTTACCAAACAACTTTTGTTTGAAATCCTAATTCTAACAGAGATTAGTTGGAAGAATTGGAATTTAGATCTAAATTTTAAACTGAGAACTTTAAACAGAGATGATCAACTGATACAACCAAACATACACATAGTATCTTCATTCATACATACATGTAACTAGATCTAAAACAAACATGCATACATAATTTCAAACATGCACCACAATTTTATTTCAGATATTTTACCACACAAATCAAATTTATCTGTTTTTAAAAATCTAAGTTACTCACCTGTTTTGTTTTTGAAATAGCGTTTAAATCTTTAAAACTTGAGTGCCCCTGCTTTTGATTTGAAAACTTGAACTGTTTTAAAACTGGAAATTTGCATTGCCATTTGCTCTTGAACTTTAAACTTGAATTTACAGATGAATTTCTGCTTGCTTCTGTCTGCATTTCAGGTTGGAAAGAATTGCATGCAAGCTGAAATGATCCTACTTCTCTGTTTTGATTTAAATTGCATGCTTTTGATTTTTGTTTCCAGATTGAAGAAAAGAGTTCAGGCTTTTGATTTGAAGAGAACTTGCAGGCTTTTGATTCACATTTTTGTTTTGAGGAGTAACACTCACTGATTTTTGTTTTGAAGAGTTTCTTATTCTATTTGTTTTCAAGTTTTGTTGATCTGAGATTACTTCATTTGATTTTGGAAAATGTATTACAGATCTTTGCTTTTGATAAATTTTGGTTTGAGGAAGGTTGATTTACAGATTTGTTTTGAGGAAGATGATCATCAGATTCGTTTTAATTTTCAGCTGAAAGCTTCTTAGTTTAGATAAGAAAATATAAAAAGAAATATAGATGAGAACATAAGTTTATATTGATTAAAATGATTTATCAAATAAAAGAAAAACAAAAATACCAAACTTTGACATTTGGCATTACCATTGTATTATTAGTTTACACTTGTCATTACATAGACTTTAGAAATTAACACATGTCCTTTTACTTAGTTAGTATTTATTTTAAGTGTAAATAAAATGCCTTTTCTTTATTTTATTAATTACTTACCTATATATATAAACTATTTTAAAGAAAATAAAACCAATTATATATATAAATAAAAGCTTATCCATATATTTTAAAATCCAAAACTATTTGAATATTACCTCTTGAATTCTAAATTCAAATTAAATTAAAAAAAAAATTTCAATTTAAAGTAAATTTAAAACAGCACATTTAATTTGAAATAACAATCTTATTTTATTAAAGTCTATTTATAAAAACAATACACTATTAATATTGTTTTTTTTAAACTTACCTATATATATAAACTTAAATAGAAATCATTTTATTAGTTTTTAAAAGATAAATTCATTAATTAAATATTTATTCAATTAGATTATTAAACCAATTTAAATATTTATTATCAAAAATTATCAATCAATTTAATTATTTAAACAGATTATTAAATTGATATTGCCCCAAATTTCCGGGATATTACATTCCTCCCCCCTTAAAATAATTTCGTCCCCGAAATTTAAAACAAAGGTAATTTAATAATCTTTTTAAATCACAAGGATGTATTATCATCCATATGCTAACAATCATAGCAACCAATCATCCAAACAAACAATTCTAACTATCCAGCGAAAAATTCTGAATAGAATTTCCTCGAGTTTCCCCAAGTATATATATATACCGGGATACTCGCTCTACAAAATCCAAACAATCAACACTACTAAGCTATAGAGTTCTTACTCATCTAGATCTATAGAACTAAACAAGATATCAGACTACAGACGAGTCTGACTCAACAACCAAATCCTCCAGAACTGCTGATTCCTAAACCAGAGATAGATCAAATACGTACTCCCTCAGAGATACGTAAAATACATTGAATTCCAGTTATCCAAACTGACAATTCAATCCAGTAGATCAAACTCTTATCCAAATCAGAACATAGAAAAGATCCAAAACAACTCGGAGCTGACTTCCGAGACTTACCCAATCTTATAGCTCCCTTTAATCAGAGAAAAACTTCACAACAACGAAGTCTCCAACTTCGAATTTCAAATTCCTTCGTCTCTTATCCACAAAATCTTCAGACGATCTCGAGCTGACTACATCCTTCCTGATCAGTTCAACCTTCGCTGATGCTTCTAGAAATAAACCGGGTTAAAAATAACTCAACCAAATGATCCTCCAAGATCTACCCAAATCCAAAACACAAACTCTACTACCATTAGTAGACTGAACTAACTTCTCTTATCTGGAAAAGACAAACAGGAGCACTTGCCAAACTGCTTCCGCCACACCACTCTGATCTGGAATAGATAAGAATGCTGATGAAGAACACAAGCACAAACTGGACAACACATCCCAGAAAATCTCAGATAACTCAAAAGAATACTCAAACTATCGCAAGTCACTTTTGCGATCAACCCAGCCAAATCCAAATAAAACTGTTCTATCTTTACCAATCAGAACAGTCCACACTTATCTGTCAAATCCATCGAAGAAATGGATCCACTTTGCTGCTTCTGAACTCCACCATAAGAAAAACTGCTCAGCCAGAAACTTCCTGCCAATGCACAGAATACTCCGAGCTGCACTGCTGCCATAGATGCCAAAGACTTCTTAACCAAAGCTCTTCGAGAAACTCGAACCTCAAACCAAACAGAATCACCATGCTGAACTCAGCCACAACACCGAAGCAGACACACTTCCACAACTTGTTCCAAAGAAAACATCTTCGGGAACATCCATAGTCACTGCATCTCATCACACAGTTATTTCTTCCTGAAGTTACCAACATTAACTTCTGCCTATCCGACAGATCCAACTCTACTCATCCAACTTCAAAGATAAACTCCGAACCTTAACAGGTTTTCTTCAGAGATTGTGAAATCCTTACAATTGCAAAGTTCACTCGAGACAGTATTAGGTTTACAATCTCGACAAAAACACTTCCAACCTCAACACTCAGATTCTAACTATTGGTAGTCGTGTTACTCACACTACCACCTTATCTACCTTTATAACTTATATTGGAAAACCCGAACAGGTAACCCAACAAATAGGTAGAAATATATATATATATATTTAAAATGATACTTTTTATATAGAAATTATTTCTGGGTAAAATTATTTCATTTACCTCTTTAAAACAATATTGTGTCCGTTGGCCTGGTTCAAGTGTTTAGAGATCCCTATCAATAACGTTAGCTACTCGTATTGACCAGAATCCATATACCACCCAACCGATCAATTAACACAATATAAAATCATTTTATATTACTAACAAATACGCGCTCTCGTATATATATATACTCAGACTCAAACAGGTTGCTACAGATCCTATCTCTAATGAACAATCCTTCCGAACCTAGGTATTCACTCAACCTAGTGTTCTGATATTCACTTAACCAAAAGCTTAGGCATTCGCTCAACCTATGCTCTGATACCAACTGTAACGACCCGACTTTCTCTCCACAGAAAGTCGCATCGTTATGAAGAAAGAAAGGGATAGAAGAAGAAAAGAAAAGAAGAAAGAAAGAAACAACAACAACGATCTCACAGCGGAACGAATAAATTATATTAATAACATAAACTATTACATAGTATACAACACTTATCAGAGTTTACACAACTATACAACACATACTAGACAGTTATAAACATCTGTCTAGACATTACAACTCAAATACAAGACAAGACACTATCACAGATATCAACATAGCGGAATACTATATCTACGAACGCCGAAGCCTCCTGCTCCATTGCTCCTCCAGAATATTCGTCAAAGCTAAACCTGAATCCCTTGGCTACTCGTAAAAATTTGAGTACCCAAGAGTTTATAAAACAGAAATAAACAACTTGGGTCAGACATGGGTCTGGTGTGAGTAACAGGTTAAGCTTGCTTAACTTCAAAACCTTTAGAAAGAAAAGGTATCACGTAAGACTCCCCACAAATAAACATGGGTAAGTTTTTACCTTACGCTAACCAAAACATTTGATAGGAAATCTGATTTTATTATAATAGGGTCTAGGGTTTTCAAGTAAAATATAGAAATAGCTGAAATGCTTACATCTCACATTCCAACATAGTTGGGCACAACTAATACGTACGGCACTTATTGGAGTTTGGATTCCATACAATGGCAGGGCTACTGGGGTATCGCCCGTCACAGTACGTGGCCTAGATCACCGTACCGAGGAGTACGCCCGCTCCCCTGCAACACAAAGCCGGAACCATCCCTTACTGGATAATTCCGAACAAGATAATCCCGTAGTTGGCGCGACCAACCACACACTAAGCCGAATAAAAGAAAAGGGACCTCTAGACAGGGATCTATCTTGCTCTCAGTGGGTGCTACCCACGAAGCCTTGCTGCACCTCCCCTGTTTTAGCCATTCCCGGTTGATGAGGCTTGAGGTTACGATTACCTTTAATCAGAACATATCACTTAGAATGCTCATCGTCCGCCTGACGATGTGCTGAAAGCATTCAATCCATACAAGTTCGTTCCGGGTTCGAACGAAACCGAAGGCATTATCTCGTTACACTCGTTTTGGAATCACCCTCAGAGTTAACGACAATAACCCTTGCACTCTGAATCTTCATCTTCACTTGATTCACGACCTATCGTTAATTTGGATCGATGTGGTATTCGGGTCTCCAGACCTGGAAATCCGGTATACGGAAACCCGATCCCGGTCTCATCGAAATCCAAAACGTATCTTTTAAAGGCCAAGTTGTTTTAAGGTTAAAACAAATTCAATTCTTATCTATATACACAAAGATAGATAATTCACAATAGATAATCTACATTATCATTTCAATTCAACCAAACATCCATATCATAGATCAGCATATATCTCATCAGAGATATAAATCAATGCAAAGCATCATTCATCCATTCATAAGTAATGATTTATACCATTTTTAATTAATTTAAAATGAATTTAAATTAATTACTTCATTTTATAAATCCTGCTTACTTAACCATTAATTAATTAAAATCAATTAATTATTCTCTAATTACCCTTTAATTTCATTCATGTAATTTATCCTTTAATTAATTACTCAAATTAATTATCCTCAACCATTATAGTAATTAACCTTTAATTACTTCATTTAATTAATTAACTATAATTAATTAAATTAATCAACTATAATTAATTACATTAATCCTTAATTAATTACATTAATTAATCACTTCATTTATTAATTATTCCTTAATTAATCAATTCTTAATTACCTCATTAATTATATTAATTAATGATCCTTAATTACATTTTATCATTGATTAATTAAGTAATTAATCTTTAATTAAACCATAATTTATTAATCACTATTGATTAATCACATTCAGTAATTAACTACCCTTAATTACTTCTTTAAATAAATTAATTATTCCTTAATTAATCTCTTAATTAATCCCTTGATTAATTCCATTAAGTAATTAACTTCCCTTAATTACTCTACTAATTACATCAGTAATTATCCATTAATTACTTTCCTAAGTAATTAATCTTCATTAAATTACATTAAGTAATTATACTTCACAAATCATTAAATGATTATTTTAAATTAATTAAACTTAATTAATTAACTTAAACTAATCAAATTAATCTGAATTAATTACAATGAGTAATTAATTTCTTAATTACTTCCCATTAATTAATGATATTAAACAATTTCACAAATGATTAATCTTAATTAATTAATGTATTTAATTATCACAATTAATCACATTAATTAATTACTTATTTAACCCAAGTTAATGATCTACATTAACTATTCTTTAATTATTTTTCTTAAATAATTAAACTTTAACGAACCATTATTAATTAAAATTAATTAATTCTAATTACCAATAAATTAATCTCTAATTTCTTAATTAATTAAGCATCTAACAATAACTTAATTAATCTTTAATTACTTGACTAATTTATTTCTAACCATTAATTAATAATCTTAACTTATTCTAATTAATGATCCTTAATTCAAATTAATTAGCCTTTAATTAATTTGATTAAATCTTAATTATCTTTAAGATAACACTTTATTCCTATTAATGATTAAAATATCATTAATAAAGTATTTAAACCAATTTACCTTTAAATTTACATTTAAATTTCATTTTATATTAAGATTTAAAATGAAGACAATTTAACTTTATTTAATTAAAAGAAATTTAAAACTAAATTCATTTTAAATTCAAATCAATTTAAAATACTCTTTAAATTGTTTAAAACACTTTTAAATTTAAAAACTTCTTTTTATTTCAAAATTGAAATGCATATTAACTTTGATTCCAGATTAATCTCTAGATTTATAAACCTATCTTCAATTTAAAACTTTATTTTTTTAAAATTCAAATTACTTAACCCCTTATAAAGTAGTTAAATAAATTCAAATTTTAAAAAATATTATCTTATTTGAAAACTGAGATTTTTAGCTTAAATTTCAGAAAGCAACTAGATTTAAACTTAATTTAAACTATACATTTTCATTTAAACTTAGCTTTTAAATTTTATTTTAAAATTTAAAAACTAGAAACAGGTCTCTGGTAAAACCTGTACAACATCTAACTCGAGACACCCCTTCAAAACCACGAGTGCTACTTCGAGTCTCCACCCAGAATTCACGAGTACCGCTTCGAGTCTCTTCTTCCCCAAAACACACAGATACCCAAACATATACGTGCACGTGCACAGTTCATCTGCGATGCTCCGACCATCGCTGCTGACGCCTACAAGTCGGCGACGATCTTCTCACTGGATTTCGACCACCCAGAGCCACGATCATGCTTGAATTCGAAAACGAGCTATTCAACTTGCCTGGAACAAAAGCCTTCGAACCACCCAAAGCCTGGAATCCCACATCGCTCTCGAGATTCCGGTTATCAGATCGCCTGAAAATCGATCAGCACCTTCACCCACGTCCACGCTTCCATCTCCCTAAGTCCTGTAGAACACGATCCAACATAGGAACCGTGACGATCAAATATACCTAATCTACCCAAACTAGGGCTACAGATTTCAATCTTCCACCACAACTACCATGATGATGAATTCGCCTTCCTGGTAATTTTTCTTGACTCTCCTATCACTTCCCTACTTCCAGGAACAAACCCGACCATTCCGTCCTCTTTAGATCATCTAAATCACTCAAAATACAAAATTGTTCAAATCTCAAACTGCTCCTTCATTCTCTTTCTAAAAATCATGACTTTAGTTTTAAAAATCAAGTCTTTGATTAAGGTTTCAGATCATATACCTGACTTAATAAATTAGGATGTTTGAATTTTTCTTTATTCTAAGTTAACTCTGTTCTTCTTAAGTTTCCAGAGACATTCAAGTTTTATTCTAACTTGATTAACATTTTAAACTCTACTTCATGATTTACCAAACAACTTTTGTTTGAAATCCTAATTCTAACAGAGATTAGTTGGAAGAATTGGAATTTAGATCTAAATTTTAAACTGAGAACTTTAAACAGAGATGATCAACTGATACAACCAAACATACACATAGTATCTTCATTCATACATACATGTAACTAGATCTAAAACAAACATGCATACATAATTTCAAACATGCACCACAATTTTATTTCAGATATTTTACCACACAAATCAAATTTATCTGTTTTTAAAAATCTAAGTTACTCACCTGTTTTGTTTTTGAAATAGCGTTTAAATCTTTAAAACTTGAGTGCCCCTGCTTTTGATTTGAAAACTTGAACTGTTTTAAAACTGGAAATTTGCATTGCCATTTGCTCTTGAACTTTAAACTTGAATTTACAGATGAATTTCTGCTTGCTTCTGTCTGCATTTCAGGTTGGAAAGAATTGCATGCAAGCTGAAATGATCCTACTTCTCTGTTTTGATTTAAATTGCATGCTTTTGATTTTTGTTTCCAGATTGAAGAAAAGAGTTCAGGCTTTTGATTTGAAGAGAACTTGCAGGCTTTTGATTCACATTTTTGTTTTGAGGAGTAACACTCACTGATTTTTGTTTTGAAGAGTTTCTTATTCTATTTGTTTTCAAGTTTTGTTGATCTGAGATTACTTCATTTGATTTTGGAAAATGTATTACAGATCTTTGCTTTTGATAAATTTTGGTTTGAGGAAGGTTGATTTACAGATTTGTTTTGAGGAAGATGATCATCAGATTCGTTTTAATTTTCAGCTGAAAGCTTCTTAGTTTAGATAAGAAAATATAAAAAGAAATATAGATGAGAACATAAGTTTATATTGATTAAAATGATTTATCAAATAAAAGAAAAACAAAAATACCAAACTTTGACATTTGGCATTACCATTGTATTATTAGTTTACACTTGTCATTACATAGACTTTAGAAATTAACACATGTCCTTTTAATTAGTTAGTATTTATTTTAAGTGTAAATAAAATGCCTTTTCTTTATTTTATTAATTACTTACCTATATATATAAACTATTTTAAAGAAAATAAAACCAATTATATATATAAATAAAAGCTTATCCATATATTTTAAAATCCAAAACTATTTGAATATTACCTCTTGAATTCTAAATTCAAATTAAATTAAAAAAAAAATTTCAATTTAAAGTAAATTTAAAACAGCACATTTAATTTGAAATAACAATCTTATTTTATTAAAGTCTATTTATAAAAACAATACACTATTAATATTGTTTTTTTTAAACTTACCTATATATATAAACTTAAATAGAAATCATTTTATTAGTTTTTAAAAGATAAATTCATTAATTAAATATTTATTCAATTAGATTATTAAACCAATTTAAATATTTATTATCAAAAATTATCAATCAATTTAATTATTTAAACAGATTATTAAATTGATATTGCCCCAAATTTCCGGGATATTACACTCAAGCTTTACCATAATTTTACTTAGGCAGTATTATTTAGATAAGGAATATATCTTACGTATTAAAATAATAACATACGTATAAAGTCAAATGTAAGCCCGAAGGCTCTTCTAGTCTAACTATACAAAATTTAACTATAAGCCCGAAGGCTCTTCTAGTCCGACTATACAAAAGTCAACTGTAAGCCCAAAGGCTCTTCTAGTCTGACTACACAACTCTGACGCAACTAGCGTTTATGATGTAAGAGGAAGCACCTAAACCACTTAGTACCTCTTTAATTGGAATTAGCCAGACTCTGATCATTTAAGACCTATAAAATAGGTGGATTCTCACCCTTTAAGACCTAACCTCAAGGTGGATCCTTATATGGCCAATTAGGCCATTTAATACTTCTACTAAGAAAGAGGAGGACCCTACCGTAGCCACTTAATTACTCTAACCTGAAGCAGGCCCCATTTAAGGATTTCACCTACCGTACCAAATGCTCAACTTATGACCCATAACCCACTTGTGACATCTCACATTAGTCCAATTATTCATAGGTACTGGTAGCTAGATTGAATGGGTATATTTATCCAACAGAATTGGGACTAACCTCGCGTCCATTATTCTTATTTATTATAGGTGATGTCTCACATTAGTCCACAAAGCCACACTGCTGGTAGCTAGATTCAAATGGGTTGATTTCCATGTAACTTTGAACTAACCTCGCATTCCTATAACTTAGTCATACCTTATATGTATACCAATTATGTACATATATCATTCTACACGATTTGTAGTTGAGGCCCTATAAGGTATCCTCTTATTATGCCTCTAATTATGGATTAATTCCCATAATTATCATTAATTACCCTTCTAAGAAATTAATGCTATTACTACCCTATTAATTCTAATCAATAAGTTCAATACGCTATAATTATTATGTTATTATTAAATTTAATAATCAATACGTTAATATTGTATATGTTTACGCACGAGATTTGAATAAAAAAATTTCCAGTCATAAATAAAGAAAACATTTATTAATTTAAATGTCATACTTATACAAGTCCCAAACTTCAAACAAAAATATAGTTAATATCCTTAGCCAAAAACTGATATGTAAACAAAAAGGAATTATACCAAACTTATCTCATATTAATATAATCGAATTAACTTCTATATTCAAGGAACAAGCTTTACAATTTAAAACTTTTATATTATATCCAACTTTTGCAATTACCACCTTGGAGTGATAAAGGGATTCATACTTATTTTAATTTACAGAAATAAGCAGTGCAAACTACAGATAATCAAAAATCATACTTTGCACACCACTTCTAATTTCATTTATTTTTAGAATCCTTTAACACTATAAGAGAAAACAAAAGAGATGAAGTAAGATAGATTATAAATTGCTTAAATCTCAACATATATTTGATTCCACTACATTAATATAAAATAATTGCAGCATACTCAGAGATTGACATTTATTTGAGGAAATTTTACGAGTTTTAGATGTTATGTTTTCGTTTACCAAAATTTCCCAAGGTATACATCAAATCTAAATAAATAACATTCAAATACAAATATATGAAAAACTTGATACTCACATAGAATTTTTTGCTTCCTAATGGGATTTGATTCCGCCATGCCTAATTCTCTTTCAAATCTCCCTGTTTTGAAATAAACAACAAAGTGAATTGTATATAGGAATTAGATTTAGAATCAGAAACTATAACAACTCAAAATTTAACCCGTAGTAATTAATTCGTTAATTAACTAAATAATAAAATAACTTTGTGAAATTATCAGAATTGAGCCATGGGAGTTGCACCATTCTGTCTGTGGTAATTTTCTGGTCAATTTCCATATATAGAAGGTCAGAATAAGAGCTAAAATAAACGAGATATGAATTAAACAAAATAAACAGAAAAAAAATAGGCCAGGTCGACCGGCCGGTCGACCTAGGCACAAGGGCAAACAATCAAAGGGTAGAATTAGGATTTCAGCCTAACTATAGGATTAGAAATTTATCCTAATCAACCGGCTATCAAAGACAAGTACAAACAATCAAAGTTGACCTATCTTATCAATTGTAATAGTTTAATCGTATTTTTTAGTTTATCTCTTTACTATTTCCTTTGTTTCCTTTTGTATATACTAGAACTATTGAAGAGTCTATTACTTTTACTTTGCTTAAAGATTCTAGTAGTTACTATCATTCACCAGACTTTTAGTCTAACCCACTCCTCTATTTCCCCCTTTCCCCTCATAGGAAATCAAGGGTAAGGGCATTAGTTTGCAGTTGCTTGGAGGTTTCTTGGAGAAGATTCTACTATATATTTCCCTACTTTTATTTCCGTTTTTCTTTCTTTGTACTAGCACTTGAGAGGGATATTTATACTCTGATTTTTGTTGAGACTACGAGTTTTTATTTCATGAGACATATTGGGTTTTGAGACATGTATGTTGTATTTGGTATTTGACTTATTTGGTTTATGAAGCAATTATGAAGTTTTTGTTTTGAATAAGTTACTTTTTTATTTTCCGCTATTTTTACCTATTTTTGTCTTATGAATCTCAGTCTCTGTTAGTTTCAGTTATACCTACAACGCACCACACCTTTTAATGTGTCCTTTTGGGTATATTAAGGGGTGTGGGGGTGTTTCACTTGGTATCAGAGCCTAAGGTTGCAGGATTCCTAAAAATTTATTTTAAAAGTACAATATTTTTCAGAAAAGAACTCTTAGAAATAGTTTTTAATTATAAAAGTGTTTATATAAAAATCCCCTCTAAGTCCAGTGCAATCTTTTTTCGAGCCTAAATTCTCTTTTCTTTGCATAGAATGGCTGACTAGTTCCATAGAGCTACGGTACCAGAGGTGCAATGGCAATTGCCCAATACAACACCAGTAGGTGGAAATCCTTCTAATCCACCCACATCAGCCCCCATTTTCGAGCTATGCAAGGAGTTCGCTAGTATAGGAGGTAGAACGTTTTCTAGCACAAAGGATTCCAAGGAGGCGCGGGTTAGTTTTGAGAATTTGGAGCAAAGGTTTAGGCAGTTAGGGTTAGAGGACCGACAAAGTGTTCAACCTATATCTTGGCAGTTGGAAGAAGAGCTTAAGGGGGTTCCTACAAGCTCTAAGAAACCATGGTGTAAGGTCAAGAAGGATAAGAGGAAAATGGAAGGCCCTCAGAAGAAAATCAAGAAAAAAGTGAAGTGCCATAGTTGCAGAATGATTGGTCATTACGCAAGAGACTACAAGAAAAAGAAGATGAGGGGAAGGTGTTATAGTTGCAGGCAACCTGGTCAGTGGAGTAGGAGTTGCCCCTAACAGACGGGGTAGGGTGCAGGTGTACCAGTAGCACAGATTCAGACTTTGGATACAGCACCTTCCCGTAGCAGACCAAATCTAGGTAGGAAAATTTGATTTCTATTTCTGATTTTCCCATTGGGACTCTTTTCAATTTTGGAGCATCACTCTCTTTTATCTCTAGTTCTCATGTGGATTGTTTGCACTTAGACATTTCTTCAATAGTAGACCCCATCTTTGTTTCAAACCCTATAGGAGGATCGACACCCTTGTCTATGGTTGGTAGGGGTTTGAAAATTTATATCCTAGAAGTAGAATTCTACTGCGACGCCTATGTTTGGGATTCTCGAGGTATGGGATGATCTTGGGTATGGATTGGCTTTCCACATATGGAGCTATATTGGACTGCGAGAGGAGAGTCGTTAGATTAGAGACATGGATCAGTAGGACTCTCGATATTTCTTACGACCCGCAAGGATCAGTTATGTTGAGCTTCCTTTATTCCCTCGATTCATCATAATCAGAGTTAGATTTGGTTCCTGTCGTCAGAGATTTTCCAAACATCTTTGAGGAGTTTAGGGGACTACCCCCCCTAAGAGAGATATTGACTTCAGGATTTATTTTGTTAGCCAGTAGCATTATCCGTAAGGCATATGGCGCAGGAAGGGATTGAGCAAGCAGATCTGTGAGCTTTTGAGAAAGGTTTAATGAGAAGAAACATATCGGAATAGGGAGTGCTAGTCGTCTTTGCTACCAAAGCAGGTGGTTCTCTTCGACTTTGCATTGACTATGGAGAATTGAATAAGCTCAGAAAGAAGAACCATTATCCACTCCCTAAGATAGATGATCTTTTCGACCAGTTAGTTGGCTCTTTAATATTTTCTCAACTTGGTCTAGCCATTGGATTTCATCAACTTAGGACAGCTAATAACAGCATTGCTAAGACAACATTTAGGACAGTAGACGGATTCTTTGAGTGGTCGGTTATGTCTTTTGGGCTAACCAATGTCCCAGCCTATTCTATAGATTTGATGAACCATGTTTTTAAAGATGTCCTAAAATATAGTTTATGGTGGTATTCATGGTCGACATTTTAGTGTTTTCCAAGAAATATGGAAGAGCATATTATTCATCTAAAGGAGGTTCTTCATACGCTTCGTATTCATCAGGTGAAGACAGAGTTCTTGTAGTATCACTTTTGAAGTGCGTTTATTGGGGCATAGAGAATGTCTACACATGGTAGGGATTTAAGAAACGGTTTTGTACATTTAGGATCGGACTGTGGAAAACCAAAGAGAGGTAGGCAAAGATTGGGGGATGTACAATAGGTTCAGTTGATAAGAAAAGATGAAAACCCATGTGTAGATAATTACATAAATTATAATTGTTTCATATAAGTGGATTTAACGGTAGTACCTTGGAATAAATCTAACGGAAGACTTTGGTAAGGAAATGGGATTTCCAAGGTTTAAGAAAAGTACTCCTAGGTCAGTAAGGATAAAATCCACTTTATGCCAAGCCAGATAAAATGAAATTTTTGAAATTTAAAAAAGTGGAAAAAAAGTAATTGTTAGAATTAAAAAATTTCATTGTTAATATTTACTTTTGGAAAATAAATATGGGGTTTTTGAAGAATGGTATGAAATTTAAGTTTGTTTTTATATAATGAAAAATTGGAATTCTTTTTGAAGAATTATGGAGTGTGTGTGCATATATAAGTCACTAGTTTCATTGTAAGTAAACAAATATTTTAAACATAAAACCTAGAGTGTATCAAGTATCGAAAACGTAAATTACAACTTTTATTGTTGTAATAAATGTTCTCGTGAAAAATAAGTGGAGCATAGGCTATAACACTATTATTATAGTGACTCCCAAGAGAAATATTTTTACATAGGTATATGAGATTTATTGGTAATTATTTAATTGAATCCATACACTAGTATTTTTTTGGGTTGTAGTAACAGTGTTTTATGCAACATCCGTTTTAACCCAAATAAAAATGTATTTTAAAAGGTAATTTCTAAGTATAGAAACAAAATGGTTTGTAAAGTACGCTTATTATTTTTAATAAGTATAAGGAAGTGTTTTTGTAGTTATGGAAATATTAAAATAGTTTTGAAGATGAGTTTTACTGCAAGGAAAATGTGTAAGTAAGATATTATAAAATATTTATCAGGGAAGAATATAAATTAAACATACTCTAATCTATTGGAATGAAAAGAATAATGGTACGATTTTTTATGAAACCAATAAAAATGTTTTGTGCAAGATACAAGGAATACATGAAAGAGATATACAAGGTATGAAAGGCACCATATTTTGTATAGCCTATTTCGAAAAATATAAAATAAGTTCCTTTTAATTTCACATAAACATAAAATTTTCTTTTAAAAGGCTCATAGAAGATTTTACCGTTAATAATTTCTCACTTGAGAAAGTAGTTCCAATATATTAAGGTATGAGACCGTAAGGTATAATAAGAAGATGTTTTGGAAACACATAAAAACAGTTTAAAGATATTTTAAAAGAAATGGTTTGGTGAAAAAGTAAATAAGTTTTTGAAAATGAAAAACTTAATAAAAGTAGAATTTGAAAATTCAAATTTTTATAGAAAACTGAAAAGGTCTTTAAAAGAAAACGAGGAATAAGTTTTGGACTTAGAATTTGAAAGTTTTCCCCTCTAAGTTGGGAAATAATGTTAAGTAACCAAGTATTTTTGAATTTAATAGAAACTCAAAAACAACACTTTTTAAAGACAAAGATTTTGGGATTTGATTTTTTAAAAATTTAGAAACCTTAATTTTTAAAATGGAACTATAAGCATCGAACCAAACTCCTAAATGTGAAGTAGATATGAATTATTTCCTATGTGTAACAGAAAAGGGGCAAGGCTACAAAGGAGACAATAGTAATTACTTTTGGAAGTAATAATAGAGTTTCCGTAGAGTTTATAGGACCTTAATGAGAACCTAGGAATGTTGATTCATGTGAGCAGACTAAAGAAGAACAGTAAAATGGAGTTAGTAAAATTGTAAGACATGCATGGTTGAGAATGGATATTCTTGACTTTGGAAGAACTTGGGTAAAGCATCTTCCTTTAGTGGAATTCGCATAAGATAGTAGTTCTCAAGCTAGCATTGGAATGGCACCTTCCGAAACTTTTTATGGAAGACCACGCAAGTCGCTTTCGTGTTGGATAAAGTCTACAGAGGTTAAAAAGACTTCGAAGAAGATTAAATTGATTAGGAGAAAATGCGTACTTCTTATCCACATCTCTCTTTGATAGTAAATTTCGAATTTCCTATTTCCATCTTTAGTTTTGAATAGGTTCTTTACTTTATTATCCTTTGGGAGGGTAGAACTTAGGATTTAACCTATGAATGTTAGGATTTGATGTAAACATGTTAATAGAACATGTTATGAATGATGTATGCTAGAGATTGCAAGCGTTTACTAGTGGATGCTAATGGACGCATATAGGTACACTAGGCACTATTATTCTTTAGGGGTCTTCCTAACTAGGACACTAGAGCATATGCATATAAATGTGTGCGCATTTTATTCTATTTTCCATGGTTGCTATAAATGGATGATTTTCACATGGTTGTTGCATTTGGATGATGTTTGTAGCACATATATAGAATTATCAGTTATCATTAGGAAATTTTCGTATTCATTTGGATACATGGCATGGACATGATTGCATAAAAGGAGGTCAACTGAATCAGTGGACCGCCTAATCATTTGCATTAGTTAGGGACATTTACACTACACTAATTGCATAAGTATCATAAATTGTAGAAAAACTTAAGGACAATGGATGAATGGTTGATGATTGAGTAGTTGGTTGTAGAATTGGATGAAAACATTTAGTACATTCTTTTATCCTTAGAGATTTCGGGGACAAAATCATTTAAGGAGGGTAGAATGTAACAATCCGAAATTTAACCCGTAATAACTAATTCGTTAATTAAATAAATAATAAAATAGCTTTGTGAAATTATCAGAATTGAGCCACGGGAGTTGCGCCATTGTGTCCATGGTAATTTTCTGGTCAATTTCCATACATAAAACGTCAGAATATGAGCTAAAATGAACGAGATATGAATTAAACAAAATAAACAGAAAAAATAGAGGCCAGGTCGACCTGGGCCCAAGGGCGGTCGACCAGCCTGTGTTCAGGAATGAAGAAATTTTTTCTTTGTTCCATTCGTTCCAAAGGCTTTCTATGACGTGTTTTGCATTCTTTATTTCAATCCGATCCTTCTATTCTTGCATCTGATGGCTCCTATTCAGCCTATGACGTGGTTGCATTCTATTCAATCCCCAAATCCAACGGTCCAAGATCCACTTCTACCCCTATAAATAGAACCCTACGCCTAATACTTTTTCTCATTCTAAGATTTTCTCCAATTGGGTTCACCTATTCAGGAATGACTCTAAGCGGAATAATTTTCCAAGGAGGAAATCGTTTTGAATAAAAATATTTAACAACCTCAAGTGGATCCGTGAAGGTCCAAAGGGAAGAGCTAAGGACCAGAGGTGAGTGATTGTAATTATTTAAAATTTCTTTAAGTAATTTAAAATAATAGGGTTTCCAATAGTTGTAGTTTTACTACGATTTTTAGAGTAACCTTTTTAGTAATTTATTTACAGTTTTTAGAATTATTTTCAGTTAATTTTAGTTTATTTCTAACTTTTCCATTTATTTACAGTTTATTTACAGTATTTTAGTTTATTTACTGTTATTTATGCGCTATTTACATCTTCTTCTTACGCATTGAATTTCCTTCTATTTTCAGTTTTCTTTTATTCCCCCTTCTTCTTCTTCTTCGCATATGGATTAGAAAAGAATTAACGTGAAATTGGATTAAATTATAAGAAATCTGAAATAATGGAATATAATACGTAAATTATAAAGACTGTAATATAAATGGAATTAGACTGAAATTATGCCTAATTGTGTCATTAATTGGACTGAATTAAA
Organism: Allium fistulosum; assembly: GCA_030737815.1. Lineage (NCBI taxonomy): Eukaryota > Viridiplantae > Streptophyta > Magnoliopsida > Asparagales > Amaryllidaceae > Allium > Allium fistulosum. The sequence continues at coordinate 1,000,453,407 of CM060902.1, read as the reverse complement.
GAGATTGGCCTAGTTATAACTTAGAATTATAACTAAAAAGAATAAAAGAAGCTTATTTTCACACTTAGACCTTGGGTTAAGTAATAAGTATGATTATAACGTAGGTTATAATAAGAAATAGAACAGAATAAGGCTTATTTTAAGACTTAGGATAAATTAATAAGCACAGATAGTAAGAACAAGAGTAAAGGCTTATTTAAATAATTTATCTAAGTTAATAAGCAAAGAATTAAAGTAGGACCTGTACCAAATAGCATTCCCCTATTATTTTCTATGTGTACTGTGTTTCACATAAACCTGAAGTGAGACGAGGGGCACGCTTATGCTAGTAGTGGTAGTAATTGGTCAATATAGAGATGTTCAAATCATGGGGGATTTGGACAAGGGCGCGATTAGATATTGTTTGGATGACGGGCCAGTACCGGTTGCATTTCCTATATTTTCTATGGACACAATATTTCACATAATCCTGAAGTGAGACGAGGGGCATGCATATGCTGAGTCGAGGTAATAATACGACCCAATAGGTGAAGCAAAAGGTAGCATGAGCATGGTGGCAGTTACGCATGTGACTTCCATTTCAGTGCTCAGTAATCGCTATGAGTTCTAAGTTATTAGTATGTGTGTCTTTCATAGACACCATTTCCTTCTGTGTAGGGAGGTATGTACCGTCTAGTCCACAGTGGGTGCTTTGTGTATCTTTTGCAGTTACCATTGGCTGCTGTGTAGGGAGTTATATAGCATCTAGTTCGCGGTAAGGTCTATGGAGTAGCTGGCAGATCAAAGGGTAGAATTAGGATTTCAGCCTAATCATAGGATTAGAATTCAGCCTAATTATAGTTCAAGCAGCTACCAAAGACAAGTGCAAACAATCAAAGTTGACCTATCTTATCAATTGTAACAGTTTAACCGTATTTTCCAGTTTATCTCTTTCCTATTTCCTTTGTTTCCTTTTGTATGTACTAGAACTATTGAAGAGTCTATTACTTTTACTTTGCTTAATGATTCTAGTAGTTACTGTCATTCACCAGACTTTTAGTCTGACCCACTCATCTATTTTCCCCTTTTCCCCCTTCCCATAGGCAATCAGAGGAGAGGGCAGTAGATTGCAGTTGCTCGGAGGTTTCTTGGAGAAGATTCTGCTATGTACTTCCCTACTTTTATTTCCGATTTTCTTTCTTTGTACTAGCACTTGAGAGGGATATTTATACTCTGATATTTGTTGAGACTACGAGTTGTTATTTCTTGAGACATGTTGGGTTTTTAGGCATGTATGTTGTATTTGGTATTTGACTTGTTTGGTTTATGAAGAAATTATGAAGTTTTTGTTTTGAATAAGTTATTATTTTAGTTTCCGCTGTTTTTACCTATTTTTGTCTTGTGAATCTTAGTCTCTGTTAGTTTCAGTTATACCTACAACGCACTACGCCTTTTAATACGTCCTTTTGGGTATATTAAGGGGATGGGGTGTTTCAAAAACTAGAGGGGAATAGAATTAGAAATCAAAAAATTAAACACCTAAATTCTTACTTGAAAATCCTAACTGATTCTAAAATCCAACGAAGAAAAAGATGAGATCTGAATTATATTACTCCTAATTCTCTACTAGTTCTTCCCCCTTTTTGAATATACAACAAACAGATTTTGTGTGTGTGTGTGTGTGTATTGGATTTCATAAATCAGACGATAGGGAGAAGAAGGATTGATTTAAATTAGAGATTACTTACAAAAAGTTTAGTATTTCTGAGCTAAGGGAAAAGGTTTTGACAGAGCTTCACCGCTGCTTACAAAATTTTATAAAGGAAAAGTGAGGGTCTATTTATAGAGGTTAAAAGGAACCAGAATCATAGGATTAAACTAAGTCAAAAATGGACAAATCTGAAATGTTTAACCTTAAAAAAGCCCTAGCAGCCATCCTGAGGAGCGGTCGACCGCCCATACCGGTCGACCACTAAGGGTCGACTGGCCGGGTCTAGAGGCCGACCGTTTCACTTATTTTGGCTATGTTGTTTTGTTTCCTGTTTTAATTTATATTAATTGCCTTAATTAATTTAACATTGCTTGTTAACTTTAACCCTTACTTAAACGTTAAGCTTTCCTTAACGTTAACTTTCCAAATTCAGATTTTGAAATTCGTACTTTGTATTTTTAAATTTGAATTCAAAGTCAAATACAAACATTTAGATTTTATATTCGAAAAATTCAAATGTCCATAACATCTCCGTTTGAAGTCCGATCTCAACATATTATACATGGAAATTGATCAAAAAATCACCATGAACACAATGGTGCAATTTCCATGACCAAATTCCGGCAACTACAAAATTTTCATTTTAACTTATTTTAATCATTTAATTTCTTATTAAAATTCGTGGGGTGTTACATTCTTCCCCCTTAAATAGGATTTCGCCACCGAAATCACCAAAGGAAGATAATGTAACGCGCACTCAACAACCATGATATACAGTCCATTTGTTTACAATAACCTACACAACCATCCACTCACCAAAAAAACAATGTGATTATATATGCAAGCATACTATAGGTGAGCTAAATCCTAGCATGAATGCAAGATCACGATATATAGGCATGTATGCAAACATTCTATATATACATAAAATTCTATATGAGTGCAAAATAATAGTAAAAAGTGTGGAAACCATCCCCTAATATCCAATCTAGCAACGACGATGCAACCAAATACCTATGTTTTTGGGAGGAAAATTTACCAAAGAAAACTAAGGATGAAAAACATTCACCTTTTCTTCGGCCTCCCATGAGCTTTCTACTGGATTATCTCCCATCTACCAGAACCAACCCAATTTCTTCATTACGACCATGCTCCATAATGTGTATGGTGGTATAGGGGAGGTGGGTGATGGGATCCATTTCAACATCAATTAACTGATCAAGCTCTACTACAGAGGCAAAGTCGTGCAGACATTTCCTTAAGCATGGAACATGGAAGATGTCATGGAATACCGCTAACTAGCCTGAAAGCTCCACCTAACAAGTAGGTTTCCCCACACTCACTAAAATTGGGAAAGGCACAACGAACCTAGGCGCCAACTTTACAGATATACCAAACCTCATAACCTTTCTAAGAGGGGAAACCTTAATGAATATCAGGTTCCTAACTAAAATCTCAATTCCTATCTTTACTTGTCAGCATAGGACCCTTTACGGTTCTGTGCGGTCTTCATTCACCGCCTAAACACTACTACCTTTTCCAAGGTCCTACAAAATCTATGATGCAAGCTCTCAACAAATCTTCTAATATTATTGTTCTCCCTTTCCGTCTAACCGTTGGTTTGTAGGTGGTAAATGGTGCTAAGGCCCAAAGTCGGTCCCAAAATAGATTATAAACTCCTCCAAAATTCCCTAGTGAACAAAGGGTCTCTATAACTAACAGTGCTAACTGGAGCTCCATGTAGTTGCACCACTTCCTTGACATACCCGTGCTAGAGATGTTGCAGTCTTATTACTTCCAATGGAAGTAAAATGAGCCAATCTACTATAACCTAAATAGCATCATTGCCTCTAGGCAGCCCATCTGTAAAGTCCCTTGATATATGCTTCCATTTCCAAGTTGGAATCCCCAATGTAATTGTAATCCTCCCAGCATGCCTTGCTTAGTTTTAACCTTTGGCATGTCAAATATCTGAAACAAATTCAGTGACTCTCCCTTCATCCTTGACTAATTAGAAAATTCTCTTCTTATCCTTATACAACCGATCACATTCAAAGTGAATGGTGACACTCCATGAGTTTTGGGTTTGAAGCATTCCATTCCTTACTAACTTCCAGACCTACCTTCGATTTATCGCTAGTTAAGCGTCCTTATGAAATTTCCTTATTTACGATGTCCTTCAATATATCTATTTATTTAGCGGTCTAATCCCATCCTCAAAATTAACACACTAAAAAACAGGAATATGCCTTATACCATATCAAACAACTTTTCCTAAAGGAGACACCAGCGATTTCAACCTAAAAACTCTAAATGAAATTTTTACCAGAAGCTACCATTAATCATAATTGGTGCTGCTGAATGTTGGGGATCCTTATGCTTACTGGTTATTAATGTCAAGATTGACGATCTTTAATCAAACCTTATTAAATCGATTTCAATCTATTACCAGTTTTAAAATTTTCTTAATATGACTATTAAATTCCTCCATAAATACCATATTAGCTCCCTTAATCAGTCCCTTATCTAATTTGCTTTTTATCCTCTATTAATTACAAATTTATTTCCCATTAAATCTGTAATTATGCTCATAAATCATAGTTCTATAATTACTATGCTATTTATAATTAATACGAATATCGTTATAAATTATGCTATATATATGTTTCTTATTTCTAATTATTAATATCTAAACTAATACATTCATTTCCATGTTTTATTTTATTAGAGCTATCATTCCAAAAAGGATTGTCGTTGTAATCTTCCATAAATTAATCCCTAGTGATATTTTTGCTTTGTTTGAAATTACAAGGGATTATTTCTTTTTCTTTTATTGAAATAGACCATGTAAACTATGGAAAAGAATATCCATATCTTACACATCTCTTTCCCTTTTGGCACACCCTTAAATTCAAATGCCGCTCTTTTATACATTTAAGGAATTAGATAATTTATGGAAATTATACGGAACTTGCTTCTAATAAATCAAAATATAGAAATTCACATTTCAAGAGCAACCTAACTTACAACCCAATTATAGATTTGGAATACCCGTACCACATTACCAATAGTCTACAAACAAATGCATGGGATTGATTTCAAATTTCCAGATCATGTTTTACATACTATTCTTATTTTATTCATATTCTAAAACCTTTAACCTTTCTTTATAAGATAGTAGTCCCTATCTACTCCATAAAATATAAATTTAGAAATCCACATTATGCTAGTATGCGACATTTGAAATTCAAACTTGCAAAAGAATTTCCACATCTCAAAAGAAAACTTTTAAGCATACTTTCCAAAAGAGTTTCCAATTTGTAAAAATAGTTTGGGGATTTTAAATTCATAAAATCATCTAAGCATCACATTTTATTTTATTCCACATATCTATTCCATTTTTAGTAAATGTTTGAATAAAACCTACCAAAAATATTTGTACTCAACTTTCACAATCTTCAAAACATTTACTGCTTTATTCTTAACCCCAAATTTAAAGGTTCTAAAATTGCTTAGTAAAATAATTTTCCTTCTCTAGTACTTTTACTTCAAAGGCTTACTGCTTTAAAGGTAGGGTCTTTAACCTAAAATATTTAAAAACTCAGCTGCTAAATCAAACCATCAAAAATTCAAAAAGGATTGCTTAATCCCAAAAAGAAGCAAAGTAATTTCCCTTTTTCAAAAGCTTTCTACATCAAAGATTTATTTCTTTGAATGTTAGTCTTTTAGTTCAAAAATTTTAAAGACATCTTCTATAACTATAAACGATGGAAATTGGAGAAGACAAGGTAAACTCCTATCCAATCTTTTTCCTATCCCATTCTCATCACTTCTCTCCTACATTGTCTCTAACTAGTTTACTAACCCGATTTTATTAGTTTCTAACACTATTTCTATCCAAATCTTCCAATATTATCTTCGTTTATATTTTTCTTACTTGATTGGCTTCTACATCATTTTGATGAAGTTCCATTTTTATTACTTTTAAAAAAAAGAAGGATTTTAAAGAACTTCCAAATTTATGAAATAAGGAAAACCATCAATTCTAACATATGCTCTATTTTACATTTAATTCAAAAAAAGGGAAAAATCCCTTTATTAAAAATATTTAAATTAGAAACATTTTAACCCAACCCAAATTTTAAACTAAGAATTTTTAAAAATGTAAAAACACACTTTTTTCAAAATCCTTTTAATAAAAACTTTTGACTCCATAGCCTCTTTTTAAGTTAAGATTTTCCAAATTTCCTTACATTTTTAAAACAATATTTATTAATAAATATTTTTGAAAAATCCATTTAAAACATTTCAAGGAAGGTTCCAAAGAAATTTTTTTGATCAAATCCTTCACGTGGAGTTTGGTTTAGAAAATCTTTTTCAAAACAACAACTTCTCGATAAATCCTTTGAAAAAATTGTTCATGAACTTTTTCTTCAACAAAATTTCTAACGTATGAACTTCCAAATTTTCCATTCTTCTTTCACCCCTTAATTCCATATTTTTACAACTATACTACCTTGTAGTAATTACTTATTACCTAACATGCTTATTTGTTATTTCTATAAATGTTGATTGTCGGTAATAAATGATTGTTATTCTAACTTGACAATCCCTAGACATTTATTTATTCATTCCAATCTTTATTATTATCCTTCCATAATTACCCTAATAGTCTCTTTAATTAGTCCATTTATACCCTTATTAGATTCTTGTAACTCTCTATTTATTTCACATTTATTGCCTTATAAATCTTAGAGTTACAAGCTTTTCCAGTTACATTCCTTACAATACGACCTTCATTGCCCATTCCCTACTCTATTCATTTTTCTAACCAATAGTTGCATTGCCCATCCTTTTGAAATATGGTCGCTACTACTTCTATGGTCGGAAATTATAGAGTAAATTCAAATTAAGCGCATATATATATATATATGATTTTTGAAAAATACTTAAAAATAACAAATATGTCACTCATACATATAACTATCCCCATTGATTGGGTAACCTAATCTCTTATACCATATGTAACAATCCACCCCAAAATGGGCCTAACAAAAGCCCATTGAACCTTAGGCCTATATTAAGGTGAGTTGTTAGGTTGATAAAATTTAAAATAATAAATAGTACCTGGAGCTATCTATATATACTTTAAGAAGCACACAGAAGTATGGATTAAATATAATATCAGAAACAAGTGCCCATTTCATAAAGAAAACCATTTTATAAACATAACATGTTAAATATTACAACATGTCTACATATAGCAACCACGGTATAATATTCCAAAATAACATAATTGTCTGAACTGGATATAATAAAATAATAATAAACTTAAATAGATAGATAACTGCCACAAGTCTTTACCTCCACCTTTGTCTCTAAAATCATCATTACTCCTCAAACTTGTGTGTTGTAAGGAGGAGTAGGTCAGAACAACAAATATTTGACGAAATGAAATCTCAAGCTTTACCAAATTATACTTAAGTAGTATTATTTAGATAAAGAATATGTCTTACATATTAAAATTATAACATATGTATAAATTCAACTGTAAACCTGAAGGCTCTTCCAGTCTGAATATACAACTCTAACACTACTGGAATTTACGATGTAAGAGGAAGCACTCGAACCACTTAATACCTCTTTAATCGAAATTGGGCAGACTCTAATCATTTAAGACCTATAAAATAGGCAGATCCTCACCATTTACGACCTAACCACAAGGTGGATCCCTACATTGTTCTTCCTAACTAACAACATTAGAAATCCAATTAGGCCACCTAATACTTTACATAAGAAAGAGGCCGACCCTACCATAGCCACTTAATACCTCTAACCTGAAGTGGACCCTTCGTCTAACCTGAAGTGGACCCTTTCTAAGGATTTAACCTACCATACGAAAAGCACAACTTATAACACATAACCCACTCATGACGTCTCATATTAGTCCGATTATTCATAGGTCTGATTGTCAGGGCAAATTTACCTTCTAGAATTGGGACTACCTTATGTCCATTGTGATTATTTATTATAGGCGATGTCTCACATTTGTCTACAAAGCCACACCACTGGTTGCTAGATTTAACTAGGTAGACTTTCATTTAACTTTGGACTAACCTCACATCCCTATAACTTAGTTATGCCTTGTATGTATACCAATTATGTACATATATCATCCTACATGATTAATAGTTTAGTCCTTATAAGGTATCCCCTTACTATGCCTCTAATTATGGATTAATTCCCATAATTATCATTAACTACCCTTCTAAGAAATTAATGCTATTTACTACCCTATTAATTCTAATCAATACGCTATACTTATTACATTATTATTAAATTTAATAATCAATACGTTAATATTATATATATTTATGAACGAGATTCAAGTAAAATATTTCCAGTCACACGCTAAGAAAATGCTTATTAATTTAAATTTCAAACTTATACAAATCCCAAACTCCAAACAAAAATATAGCTAATATCCTTAGCCAACAATTGACTTGTAAACAAAAAGGAATAATACCAAACTTATCTAATATTAATATAATAGAATTAACTCCTCTCTTTAAGGAACAAGCTTTATAATTTAAACCTTTTATATTCTATCCTACTTTTGTAATTACCATATTGGGGTGAAAAATGGATTCATATTTTTTAATTTACAGAAATAGGCAGTGAAAATTACAAATAATCAAAAATCATACTTTGCACACCATTTCTAACTTCATTTATTTTTAGAATCCTTTAACACTACAAGAGGAAAAAAAGAGATGAAGTGGGATAGATTAAATCTAAATCTAAATAAATACTATTCAAAGATTGGAATTCCAACATATTCAAAGATTGACATTTATTTCGGGAAATTTAGGGGTTTTGGATGTTATGTTTTCACTTACCAAATTTTCCTAAGGCATACATCAAATCTAAATAAATACTATTCAATTACAAAAATGTGAAAAACTAGATATTTCCACTCATTGAGAACTGTTTGCTTCCTAACTGGATTTAATTCCACCATAACTAATTTTCAGATATTCCTCTTTTGAAATATATAATAAAGTGAACTGTATATAGAGATTAGATTTAGAATCAGCAACTAGAGAGGAACATAATTAGAAATCAAAATAATTAAACACCTAAACCTCTCACATGAAAATCCTAACTGATTCTGAAATCCAAAGAAGAAGAAGATGAGATCTGATTTATATTGCTCCTAATTCTCTGTTAAATCTTCTCCATTTTCGAATATATGACAAACAGATTATGTGTGTGTCTATATATATGTATGTATGTTAGATTTTAGAAATCCGAAGATAGAGAGAAGAAGGATTAATTTAAATTAGAGATTACTCACTAGAAAGTTTACTGTTCCTGAAAATGTAAGAGGAAAGATTTTGACAGAGCTTCGCTGCTGATTACAAAATTTTATGAAGAAAAAGTGGGAGTCTAGGGGTCTATTTATAGAAGTGAGAAGGAACCAGAACCGTAGGATGAAACTAGGTTAAAAATGGAAAAAATAAGGAACGTTTGACCTTCAAAAAACCCTAGCCGCCATATTAAGGAGCGGTCGACCGCCCTTTATGTATCGGTCGATCGTTGGGGGTCGATTGGTCGGGTATAGAGGTCATCCGTTTCACTTATTTTGGGTATGTTGTTTTGTTTCCTGTTTTAGTTTATATTGATTGCCTTAATAAATTTAACGTTGGCTGTTAACTTTAACCCTTATTTAAACAATTAGCTTTCCTTAACGTTAAATTTTCAAATTCAAATTTTAAAATTCAAATTTCATATTTTTAAATTCAAATTCAAATATTTAAAATTTAAATTCGAAAACTTCAAACATTTATAAATTCTCCGATTTCAACATATTATACATGGAAATTGGTCAAAAAATCGCCACGGATGCAATGGTGTGATTTTCATAATCAAATTTTAACAACTACTAAATTTTCATTTTAACCTTATTTTAATTATTTAATTTCTTATTCAATTTTATGGGGTGTTACAAACCATATGTCCGCCAATTTTCAAAATCCAAATTGAAGTCGTTTGGCACCCGCTTGACTCGACGATGTTTTTGACCATATCTCCTGCATACAGACTCCAAATGAGGCAAACCAAGATACTATGCGAATCAAAAAATGAGATGGTCGCAATGGCACTAGTTTCGTCATCAAATTCCAGAATCTTTAAAATGACCATATTGTCCCTCCTTATATTTAATTTATTTAATTAACTCATATGTTCTGATTTTATTCGTATTATCATATTGTTAATATTTTATTAAAATACTTCTCAAATTATCGGGGTATTACAACTTTGGCTACACAATATCGACCATCCAACTAAGAATCCTATAGCTATAAATACCTCAAGATATGCATTTTCACAAACGCTGAAAAACATAAGCTCTCAAGCATTTTGCTTTCATTTATTCTCTCTTATAATTCAAACTATTGAAAGAGAAACAAAGTAATAAGAAATTCCTCATAGTGGATGTAGATTAAAACACTGTAAATCGTGTGTTTCTTTACTTTTCACTATTTTTATTCCTTATTTTACATTTTAAATCAAGGTATTAATGAGTCTCCTTTGCTAATATCGGCTCTTCACCATAATTTCGAGTTTGGCTAAATATTTGGTCAACAGGTACCTTTTATTAATCATAATTTACACATATTATCCATATTAAACTCGATTAGTCCGTAAACAAAGTCCTTGATTCAATTATAACATTTATTATTCACTATTCCACTCTAGTTAGAGATTTTGACTTTGAGTTGATTACAGTTGACTGTGATACTAACCTTATACAATCGAGGAGACAAATTCTTTAATGAATAGTGCTTCACTTCTACTCATACCCAACTACTGTCACTCGATGGTCACCATGCCATGATTCAATTATAATCGAAGTGAAGTATCCGTATAGAAGTTCCATATATTCTCAAGTCGAGAAAACCATATAACATTGTTACACCAAGATTTCTCGTTTGATCTAGTTGTTATTAACCAATAGGAAACACTCAGATGAGTCATTCCATAGTTATCCAATACTACGAGTACAGTACCCCTGGATGCCCTCAGTAGTGACGAGTGATACACTACCCAAGATCTAGAGAGCGTTGCGTACTCTTATCTCAATAGATGTGTCGATATCCTTTATCAAATCTCGATTAGGATATTTAAAATGAAATGTTATTTTATAGTGTGATTAATTACTCGTGATTGAAACTATTTGCAACTATAATCATATAACATTTGATTTATGGATTATCTTATTCATATAATTCAAATTAATTACTTAATCATATCACTCTATAACAAAGTATATAATAGAAATCAAACACCATGATTATGAATAAGGCTAATTACGGAGTTAGATACATGTAACAAATTACATAATTGTCCCTAGAGCATACCCTTAATTCTCGTAATCTCCCACTTGCACTAGGGGTCAATTATGGAATCTTAACCTCATTCCACTTGTCGATAATCTTTAAACTAATCGAGCTAGTCCTTTGATGTATGATATGCTATATTTTTTAATTATATACTTTGTCAATCAACACCTCTTAATCACTGATAAACTGCCTTTATCATACAGACTATCGAGGTATGTTTCTTGATTTCTAATGAGCTGTAGGTTCTTTGGTGATCTGTATATCAGTATTTTCATCACATAATAATGTTGTGAGTTCCCCAATATTTTGGAATCACACTTAGCTTAGTTATAAATTCATATATTATGTATATATAGCTTTTGTTGTAGTGCTATTTAAGGCGATGTACATTTTTGGTTGAATCAACCACGACATCTTATTTGGAATATTTCTAACTTAAAGTTCCTTAACTGAGGTTTGAACATGAATTTAAGATTGGCATACCATATTTGGTATCACTTATGAAGTTCTAGTCTAAACACTCCTTCATAAGGAGTGAACACTCCTTCATAAGGAGTTTGTTCTTTCTGTAAATAATTCACTAGTATTTCGTAAATACTCTTAAATACCATTTAGCAATCTTGACTCGGATTTGATATTCATTTAATGTACCAAGGACATAAGCAAAATGTGATATAGTAGACAACATAACATATGTGATAATTCCTATTGCTAATGCATAAGAAATCCATCTCATATACTCCATATTAAATATTTTAAATATGGTGCCTACGTATATTGTTTGGGACCATCCCATCATCTTTTTATACTAATTATAAAGGATGTTATTTTCAAATTGTTTATCAAGAATCAATAAAACAAAACTAAAACTGATTTTAACGCGGGTACATTGTTAATAATCAATAGTATGTTGTTTACTTATAGTTGTTGAAATATTTTGGTGCCTTCTACTATTCCATAAACACATGTTTCCTTTACATTTTGACTTAGAATCACTATTTGATATTTTTGTCAAAAATACTTGTTTAACTCTAATGCTCATCAGACGCCATTGTTATATCCATTTTGGATCATATTCGAAACTTACAACTCAAGTTATCGTTCCCATTGATTTCAAGGCATTGTGGTTGTTATGTGGATTCGTCTCTTCTAAATTATTGTTTAGAAGTTCCGTTTCAACATCACCATGCTAAAACTCAAAATGAAATTGTGCAACAATTTCATGTAGAATCCGAAAGGACTTAAGCATGTCTACTAGTGGAATACTTCGCTAATTTCAACATCTAAAATCAATTTAAGTCATTTCCTATTAACAACTCTTTATAAAATTCCAACTACATTGATATTCTTGAAGGCACATTTGCAACCGATGGGTCATTCCTTTTGGGTACAACTATCAAAATCATATTTTGATAATGTACAAGGAATCCATTAAGGATTTAAAGCATCTATTACTTAAATAGGAAAGGAGAATCCACATCTTCTTTATCCGACACGTGTCCTTTCTTCACATCAAACTACTGGACAATTCCCTTAGACGTTCATTTCTTCTCTCTCTACCACACCCTGACGGTTATTATTTCCCTACCAATTCCAAAAATATTGACAGAAAAATGACGTGAGAAATTCCAAAATCGACATTCTTACTTACACCAACGAATCATACCTCCGACAGACCACCATCGCGACATTCGCCAAAATCGCCTTATTCCCACTGTCTCCGGTGACGACGAAGTCACCGAGTTCCACCCTTCCGACGCTGAATTTGTTGCCGCTCTTCAGGTAATTGGATCCAAAATCTACTAATTTTCTATGCGTAAACTCTGACAAATGAACCATCTTCACCTGTTTTTATGAATATTACTTCTGTTAAATTAGGGCAGGAGAATTTGCTTAGTAATTGAACAAACTTTTCATTTTCAAATGATGCTTTATTGGAGTTTACAGCAATTGAGGTATAATACGTAATTTAATGTGTATAGTCCTAGCAATAGAGAAAATTGTATGCAATTACAGCCTTAACATTGGGACTATTCAATGGATTTTACATATTTCGTACTGAAATAATTATTTTCCTGCTATTTTTGCTTTTACTGGATTAATGATTCGACTTTAATCAATGAACAATATGATTATACTGCTTACAATCTTTCTACACAGGAAACAATGTCTCCTGTTGGTGATAGTAGCTACTTTATGACACATCTTCTTACACTATTTATTCAAGGTAAGAATTTATTATTATTAAGTAATACATTTTTTATGAGTTATAACACATATATGATATAAAAATTATGAAAATTCTTGCCAAAGATTATTACCTGCAGTTCACTCGCTAACAACTAAAAATTATGCTTTTCCTTTTTGAATATTTTGATTGGTTTAATTTGTTTTCCAACTGTATGCACAAAGAATATGCATGTTCATGTTCATATGTAAGGGAAAAAGGGGTTACATCATCAAACATCTGTGCCATGCTTATTCTCTATAACATACAAACCTCTATTATTACTGTAGAAGCTCCAACTAATATTTATTCTCCAAGTATGTCAGAGATAATCATAATTTGTAAACCATATATTTTTAAAGACGAACAACTCCCAAATCTCATGATTTCACTCAAAGTGAAAACATATGGAAATGATGAAGGTATCTCATATGCTAAAGAATATATATGTATATATGTGTTTATATGTGTGTATGTGATTATATATATGTATGTGTATATAAGTATCTTATATATTATGAAGCAAAACAACCAGTTTACAAGTCAAACTGAAGCCTTTTTAAAATTGCACAAAACATCCATGTCGCAAATTATCTCCAATTTATCTAAGCGAGGGCAGTTCAGTCAATCTAATATACCACTATCTCCACATTCAATGAAAGAAAGAAAGCGTTCATTCTTCCCAAATACTCATTGTTGTCATGACCAAAATATGCATGCTCGAATTTTTGCAGGTTCATAAAACAAAACCTCAATAGGATATTTGGTAAAGTGTTTACTTCCTATTTCAAACAAAATCTTTGGTATTTGCTTGAATCAAACTTTTGCTACAGACTACCGATATTTTATGATGTAGTTAACTTTAGAACTGATTCACCATTTTTTCCTCCAATATTAGGTGGGACCTCAATAATTGGAAAAGCAAAAAACTAGGTGTGGAGAGAGGCAATACTGAGCTGGAATCGACAAGAAGGATGCTACTATGGGGCAACTTCTGTTGAACCTGTAACCTTTTCTCAATATTTTATTACTTGCATGGTTTAGTTGATAACAATATAGGTTAACTTGATATCGTAATATACAAATATGATTTGTTTTGCTTTAGGTGGAGAGGAAGAAGAAAAAGTTAAAAAAGAAGATAATGCATTACAAGGAAAAACGTTTCGTACAAACGACTAAAGTTCTAACAAAGATGTAATGCCTGGAGACTGAATGAAATTTTTTCAAGTTGCAGCCAGTAAAGGTACTGATTTAGTCATTCATAACAACCGTTGCTTATTCATATATTTCACTCAGTATGTTACCACACCAATCTTACATTTTGATATTAGTAGTACATTTCCAAGCTAAACATCAATAAACACTTTTAAGCATAGTCGTTGTGATTTGTACTCTATCATTTTTTATTTGCTGGACCATACATATTATAGGTTGCCAAACTTAGGCTATGTATTGAATGGTTCTCTTTATATAAGGTGACAAATCTAGCTTAAATTGCTTGATTTCTTGAACTCTACACTTATATTTTACAATTGTTTGAAAGCAATAACGAAAGATGCAGATGGATAAAGTTTATGTTAAACATTGACTTTAGTACCTTTCTTACTTACTAATTTGTTGGAAAAGACTTTAAACTTGATATACTGTTTCCAAAATATTTATAAATCTTAATACTTTATTTTTCGATTGATAAAAGAAGAAAAATATAAATACTTAGTTCAATGTGTATTTAACTTCGTTGAAAATGATGATTCATGTTAGTAGATGATTTTTTGAAGATAATCTTAACATTTCATTTTTTGACCCGACGGATCTTTTAGCATTTCATTTTTTGATCATATTGATTTCGCTGCAACTTATGGTTATTTTATCTAGACTTTGGATTTATGGAGGTTTTATTGTTTTTTGTGTTTGATTTTTGGGTTTTTGCTTCTCAGATGTAATTTCAACTCCTGAAAAAGATGAGTGTATGTTTTGTAATTTATGGTTTCTAAGTATTATATATGACCTTATATTACTACGAGTACATGTACAACTACTGAATGCATACAACAACAAAATAATTTCTCACTGCCTCTATATTCCACCATTTTCCATTTTCTTTCTTTTCAATTGTTATTCAGAAAATCCACAAACTCATCCCCTATTTTAAACTAACAATCATCAGTAAAGCAGTAAATGATGAAGTTAGGATGAAGGTTACTCATGGGAAAAGAAACACTAACTTGATTTATTACTGGAATGACATACTGTGATACTAAATTTTCTAACCTCATGTGCAAATTCGTTAATTGGATTTTACTTATCTGATTAATTTTATAAAGTTGTATGTGTAGAACATTTTTATATTTTGTCTTTCATTATGCAGTGGTAGATGCTGATTGTCGTGGTCAAAGATATTGTGGATGGGTGCTCCATGCGCTAGAATTGATGAGTTAGCATGAGTTTGATTAAACCCTTTTTTGTAAATTTGTCCACTGTTTTCTTTAGTGCAGTACAATGTGAACAAGAATTTCGATCTTTGAGAAACAGATACAAATGAGATATATAGTTTTGGAAACTTGGACCAAAATGTTCGATATATGTTTCATTAGTTGGTTTATTTTTTAGCTTTTAGTTGCTCTTCTAATATTTACATAAAAAAACTTAAAGTCAGCAGAGTCTGGGCCAATGAAAAATATTTTTTCTACTGATTGTATTCTGATTAATTTTGAAATAAAATATTATTGAGAATTATGTAAGTTTAAAAAAACTGTATTTTCCTAAAAGTAACTATGTTTAGTAAAACTAACAAAGTAATTTTGTGGATATGTAATTAATGATTGTTTGCTATGTTTTTATATTTACAGGCAACAATGTATATATTCCATATGAACTGCAAAATAGGCCTGTCAGAACATTGGTTTATAGTGGTCAAATTATACATGTCATGGCTATGACTCTAATACCCACTCACCTTTTTAAGGTCACCATCACTTTTTCCATACAACACCATGCCAATCAAAAGCCAACAAGGATATCTTGGTGACATAAGGAGGTCAGAGAGATAAGAGGGTGTGCGATCATTTTTGTTTATGTTGCTGACTATATTAACATGTTTCAGTTTCTTTGAAAACGTGGTAATATAGAAAAATAAATCCTTTTGTATGAAATGATATTTCTTATTCCAAGTTTAGCCAGATGATAAACATGCTGGACATGGAATATTGGACATGTATGGAGATCTTATGGTAGGGAGGCTGTGGAAATTATTTAGGATTCCTTTTATATCAAATTCATCCACTTGCTTAGTGTAATACCAATCTTTTTTGTTTTGAATTTTCTAACCGTATGACAGTTTTTTTGCAATGAAACAAAATATCTATAGAAGTTCCAGTGGCTTGGTAAAACAATTCATTTCCATCACTACAAGAAATGGTTCGTGCAAATAGGCTAAACGTACAACGTCCTATCATGTCATATGTATTTAACTAATGCCTTTCGTGACTCCTATAACTTAACCAAACTTCCAGCATAAAGAAATACTCATTAGGGCTGGAAAACTTCCAGCTATGTTTTAATGGCCATATTCATTAGGGCTGGAACAAAATTATATTTGCAAACAACTGCGTTAATGCTTACTCATGTCATTTTGGCTTATTTTTCTATCATATAAGGTTCACAATTATATATTATAACTGCAAAAACTACCTGAAGCATCTTTTTCTTTAAGGTTAAACTATTTATATATCTATTATCCAAATTTCTATGTTGGAACAAGCTATCCAATACACATAATCTATGTATATATACTGTATTGATTTCACCTAGGACACTATGGACCTAAATTATAGCGATAACTACAATTCAAATTTTTACTTTATTCAAAAAGCAATAAAAGGAGACTTACTTTTTAATCTTTGCATCTGCAATGATGACATGCACACATTTGTGCATGTGTTGTACCGCATACTTTTACGATTTGTTGTTACCGCCCTGTAAGGTCATGTATGTCTTTTTTTCTTTAGATTTAATATCGTGCATCACTCGCAATGGGTAGTGGATAAGGTTTGTTTAAAGTTGTATTTCTGTTCGACAATTTAATTTCGAATATCAAAATTTCTACATTCAAAAATAAATTTCTATCAGTATGCAATATATCATGCAAGTTATTAATTGGTCGGTATTATCATGCAAGTTAATGACTCGAAATTTAGTCATTAAACGTAACGACTAAACTTCGCTAAAAGTCCATCTTTTTTAAAATCTGGCACTAATAAGATGTTCCATGATATTGTCAATCTAATTAAGGGGAATGTATAGTTTACTCTGTCAGTTGCATCATCAAATACTGCATATAAATTGTACTCAAATAAGTTTCGTTACACATTGATACTGTATATAAATACTTGAGTTTCAATCAGCAACCTTTTTTCTCTCCCAATTTTCAAATGTTGGTGCTACATTATAAATGCTTCAGTTTAACATATTGTTCCACTCTTAATTTCTATTTCACCCCATCTCCAATTCAATATAATTTGCAAATTCATTTTACACATATTAACTCAGTTGTACTCCGCTTTACACATGTAAGACGACCAAAATTAATTGCATGCCAATCCTTTCATTAGCCATTCAAAACCATCATAAACATTAGCATGTATTTCAGGCTATTGTAATACGTTTTGTTTCAATAAGTTAAACAAATATATGTATAGTTATATGAAAAATAAATAACGAGATCCAAAACCGAAACTTAAATCCAAATTTTTGAAATCTACAAATTTTATCGAAATTCTTAAAATTACAAAAAACCGAAACCGAGATGTCAAACCTTGATTAAATGTATTACCCATATTCTTGGATTAGTGAAACATTTAAAGTCATGAAATAAAATTTCAAGTAATAACAACTCTTCCTCTCTCCTTTAATATATCGCCCTAATTCCTAAAACCAATATCTTCTCTAAACCATAGTAAAAATCGTTAAAACTTATTAGAATATATTTTGCGATTACAAAGACTCATTGTTGTTATGCAAAGATCAGTATTTCTCACAAAGGTTTAGTTTCAATTGTCTTCGATGGTCTAATTTTCTCTCATTTTCATTTTTACTAATTATTTAATAGCACCTACCATTACAAATAGTTTAAATAATCATGCCACTGTTGCTCATTTACGTCCCACCTTGATTATATAACATATGGGGGTAATCCAACAACTAATAAGTTCTATATAATTACAATATAAATTTGCAACTTTGACTGGATTAATTTAATATTTGAGAGCTTTATATAATTGAAGAGCGATGATATTTACTGTTTGGACATAAAGTCAAGTTAGTAGTATTAAACTAAAAAGTGCTTTATCTGATTTTCTTGATTTATTACAATACAAAATTTTGTATGCATCAATCAACTAATTATAAGAATTCTCCAAATTTATTATGATGCTAATGCATTGACTACCATCCATAATTAGTTGTATAACTCTTTTGGAAGTTTAAATGTAGGTCGGGCTATTAATTTTCAATAAGTTGCCTAAAAGTTGGTGACTGTCATGTGTACTTCATTTGTTATGTTAACTGAGATTACCAGTTGCCTGATTATTCTTCAAATTAACATGTATCCAGGATCTATATTATTCATTCAGGTCAATATACAAGTAGTTATACCATGGATATTGGAGCACATATAGATGTACAAATATCTAAAGGCCACTAATACTTTTGTTAGATGATTTTGGAGAGGGTTGTTCCACATTCAAAATGAAACATTGTGCAGTTAAAGGTAAATCGTTCAAATCTTGATAACGACTATTTTTTTCCAATCATATTTTCTATGCTTCAATGTTGTGAAGTCATCATTCAAACTATTTATAAATATCTATTACTATAGAAATGTGGTACTTTGATTATATTGCATATAGATACAACCTGCTATAATTTGTGGGCACCACGTGGCCAAATATATTCCCATGTTAACCATGTAAAAATATCTATAATTTTATACCAACGAATGAACTATGTGCTCATGGTACTCTGGAATAATAATCGATATAAAGCTGTAACGTTAGATTAGAACTTTGTTTAGTTGGATAAGCCGTAATTGCTGCCTAATGTAGAGCCTTATAATTGACACCTGTTTAATTAGTGCAGTGTTTTCTGATGTATCAACAAGAACGATTGCAATTTGAGTATGTAATCAGTTATCATAGAATTTGTGGTCATCATGAAAATATCTAACTTAACATTATTTCCTTTTCAATTTTAATTATAATGAACTTTCTAGAGTTACTTTGTTTCTTTTTGTTTCTAACCAAGATCATGCTCAAAATATATTATAGTTTAAAAGCCACCTAGTCTATCTTCCGTATTAGTGTTAAGACAATTTTTACATGCATTCAACATGTACTGGAATAAATCCCTTAATAATATTACAGTTAAAAGTTACCCAGGCTATCTTTTGCATTAGTGTTAAAACCAATTTTCACATGCATTCACCATGTACTGCAATAAGTCCCTTAATAAAATTAATTTATATATATCTACTGAACTGCTTCACCATTTACGCGATAAACCAAAGCTAACACTTATTTCCAACATTAGACAATTTTCTTATGCACACGTCCATCAGACATGCATGTGTGGTATAAAGATAATGCTACAATGGTTGCATGGACGACCACTCCATGGACACTACCAAGCAACTTTGCTCCGTGCATCAATGAAAAATATTTTTATATCCAAAGGCATCAGAAGTTCCACTTTTCCTACGTACACCTTCTTACTTTATTTTACTACTCCTTGTAATCCCTGAACTAGATTTGGTTTTTGAAACCACTTGATTTTTAGATAAAACCAAACAAATAATGATCTAGAGAAATATATGTACTATGCATATCAGCATATAAGAGTATACAGTACAGATGTTTCAAGAAGTTTCCTGTAAAAATTGCATTTGTGTTGAAATGGTACTAAAATCTATTACTTATATAGGAAAGTAGAAACCAAACTTCTGCAATTAACGACATGTTGACAAGTGTTCCCATCTTCACGAACTTTATACTTCGCTGATTATTAAATAAAAAAAATTTCTCACCACCAAGCCAGTCGGTTTTAATCCAACTTCTCTCTTTCTCCAACTCTAGGGTTTACTTAATTGTAAATGATTCGATAGTCCCCAATTTTTTCCGGTCACCATCACCATCATTCCACTTACAATCGGCGATTCAATATAAAAATCAATTTCCTTTCTGACACTCTCCAGTTTAGCATGTTCTTTGTGCTTGAACTGGATGGGATTCTTGTGTGTTCTTCTTCTTGGACTGGATGATTTAATTCAGTATACGTTGTCCGAGTAAGTCCTTTCTCCTTTTTTTGTTCGAGATTTACGAACTTTTCTGCTGTTATGTCTAATAATGACGTATGTGGATGAACTTTTATCTACAAAGTTGTTTTTTACAAGTAAGCATTTTTCACTCTATGATTTTGTTTATTTGTAAGATAATGTTGCTTTAACTATATTTGTCAGATTTTCCGATTGGTTTCTAGGTTCAAATAGTTGTCTTCCAAGTTGATGAGTCAATAGATGATATGAGTAAAACCAAGTACCGCTAACAATTTTACAGAGTTGGGACTTTAGATATGACACAATTGTTATTACTGTTGTCAGCACCATTTTTAAACAAAAAAGTCACTAATTTCACATACGAACTTTTAACTTTCTTCAGAACTATTTTCCACACTACCAAAATGAATGTATGTCAACAAAATTTGGTTGGCTCTTATCCTTAATTATGTCTTCAGAGGCAACCAGTATGGCTTTGTCAATTGAATTATGGGTTATACACGAATTTTATACAGTGACCATATTTTCATTTTTTAACACTGTAGTTTGATCTCCATAAGCAATAGTTCATCAAATTTGATGTTGATTACCAAATGAATTAAATAAATATTGTTCAAAAATAGACAAAGATATGAAATTGTATTTAAATGTCGAATTTATTGGTATTTCAATTGGTAAACGGTACAAAGATGCTAAAACAAAATGATAAAACCAGTTACTGAGTACAATGCAATGATGAAGAAATGTACTTATGTAATTTCTTGGTATTGAGTTTGTACTGGTTAGAAAAGACACAAGTTATTTGGAAACTAAACCAGTATACCCATATTATATAAACAGGCGGGATGTAAATACACAAACATACTAATATAAGAAAATGTCTTTGGTAGTGATAACAAAAGATGATTAAATGGGTTTGTGTAATTTCTTTGATGCCAACTAATTTTATTGTCTTGCATATTTTAGCATATTCAACAAAATAATAACCACCTTTTAACATATCACTGGTCTTCAACCGAACATTAGAAAACATTTCCCTACCCTACATAGTTTGGTCGGCCAGGTCAAATAGGCAATGCATTTAATTTTTTGTGACCTTGCAGAAACATCATTATTTGATGCACTAGGTTCCATTTTTCTACTCTATAGAATAAAAATAGGTATACTGCTAACTTCCTAACTAATTAAAAAAATTGATCCAATTTATAATCCAAGCAATACATTTATTATAACACTGATTTTAGAATTAAAAGTTATAACTATTTGCATATTGTTATGACAATCATTCAATTTTCTTGCTTTATGCAATTTAGTTCAACCTACAGTCCAGAGCTATTTAGTTTTGCACGATGCAGTGTTGAGCTATTTATTTTTGTTCTATGAAGCTTTAGTTTACATTACACGTGAAATTAAAATATCCTTTTTTGGTATGAATAATAATATTTTACTATTCCAAAGAATTCTAAGAAAAATGTTTCGCATGATTTTAAACATTGTTATTTCTATAAATCTAACACTGATGTTGATTAAGATACAAAGTTAATTAATTGAATTGGAGATCTATTATTTGCAACCAAGGTTTTATTTACTATAAGAGAAGGGCACTGAAAAATTATGAGAAGGTTAATAAGGAAATCCATGAGTGCAATAAGGCATAATGTATAAATTACTTTTGTTCGTAAGACTTATGAAATTCACAAAATCATCTGTTAAACATATATAACACACTCAACCAAACATGTTATGGCTGTTATTTTATTATTCTAGACATGTGGAATTAATATTAAAAGAAAGTTTTAACAGATTATTATATCATATAATAGACTAGATACACAAATCATTTCGCTGTTCCTTTTTCAAACGCATAATTTCATTCTCCTTTTTCTAACTATATCATACAATATATGAAACATAAACTCGATTGGTTAAAGTACATAGAGATATTGATACTCTCTATCGACCATTAAACACCTATATTTCTTAATGTTGTGAACATGTAAGAGATCATGAGTTGTATCTCATGCTGTTATATTAGAACTAAATATTGTTTTTATGTTATTTGAGTTGGCGTACCTATTGATGGCAAGTCACTCGATATTTTTCTCTACAGTCACCCTTGAACAATATCCGTATTTTTTTTACAGTTGTCAAGTGATACTTTACTTCCATTTTGTTAGTTTGATTATAAACTAGAATCTGTTTGTTAGATGCTATAGTGTAGGATAATTAATATAAGGCGCTTTAGTGGAGAACTGTAAGACGGCATTTGAAAATGCTTATGTTTCTCTATTTAAAAAAAGGGAAGGATATGAATCGACCATTTATATTGCTTATTGATGACCAAATAAATTTTCAAAAAAATATTTGATTCTATGTATCCTCTCTTCAATTTTGAGTAACTTTTCTTTACACTCTTATACATTCAAAATAAAATTATGTGGTTTTAGCTGTTTAGATGGTCGGCTATCAAAACAGTTCCAATTATAAAAATAGTTCCATATCCCAGTTGGTAGGATAAGGTGGTTGCACTGAGTTAGACTTAGTGCACAGCAGTGGACTGAGTCAAACTCAATCCACACAGAACTGCTGTGTATGCTCCGAGCTAAACTCAATGCCCAGCTGTGCACTAAGTTGAATTCAGTTGCACACAGAACTCACATGAATATAACCGTCTATGTACGGAATGATGTATGTCTCTTTTAATATAGAACTACATCCGCAACTTATTGCTTGGGTTCGAATTTTTTGACTAATATTTTCCAAGACCTAAATTATTATTTGAATCGCAATTTATTGCTGGATCTTATCATGCTCTTTCACCTGTTAGCTGTCTAGAGCAATCTGATGTGTCTTCTTAACTTTTCCAGCTTCGTGGCATTGTTTACCATTTAACTTCAGTTCATAGAGATGAAGTTGCAAATACAACGTTGAGGTATGTAGTTTATATCAAATATCCAATATGCACACATGATAAAATAGCACTCTGTCATGATTCATTTATTATATATTGAGATAGGGGACAGAGAAATACGACTAGAAATGGTCAATACTTTGTAACAACAAGGAAGCAATCTTTTCTCTATCGATCTCTTTTGTTCTTCATCTTTTCTCAATTCTTCGATAGTTTCTGGTAGATCCAGAAAGGAAATTCGATATATATTAAAATGGGACATAAACTCCAGATAGGCCAAATTGTTTGTTTGGATGTATTGGTTGCCTTGGTTGTTTTGTTTGCTATGGTTGGTAGGTATACTTTAGTTCTAAACAAAAAGCTTTGAAATAGTATCAATATATCTGTCTATTCTTTGGGTCCCAGTATATTCTACGAATGGTTAGTTATCACTTCGAACTAACTGATGTCACTGCATATTTCGTAGATCTGGATAACCCGAGTATCTTGTGAAGTGTTAAACAGATTCGTTCTTGTATCTGTTATTGATATTCTGATTTGGTAAGCCAAATGCAGAATAAATATTTAGTTTGATTAGATGAAATATTCTCCATCTATCTTTTTGTCTCCTTGGTAATTTCGAGGATGAAATTCTTTTAAGGGGGGAAGTCGTTTAAACAAAACATCACTTTTATAAATATTTAAAATGATAATTTATTATTTTTTTAATTAAAATTGTGAAATTAATTGATAAGTGATGCGAGTTGCCCCGGATTCAAGTATATTTGTATAAATCGTTTAAAAATTTAAATTATTGTATATATGTGGATATATACGTATTTGAGCATATATGAAGAAATTTGAGATTTATAAATAATGTAAAAACAATTTGTATTAAATTTAGAAATAAATAATGGAGTTAGGAATTGAAATAAAACATAGAAGATAAATTATAAAATATAAAAATATGAAGTTAAGTAACATAGTTGTAAAATTATGTAAAATATAAGTAGAAGTATTAACTAAAATCTAACAATATAGAACTCATGCATATTTCAAAATATAAAACAAAAGAAAGAAAAAAAATAAAATATATTTGTACATAAGTTAAAAACTACAAACCAATAACTAAACAAAATTTTATAACATTGACTAAAAATAACAATACAACAACCACTCAGCTCAATACACTCATGTCTATACAAATAAGTAAATGAACATAGGCATAAGCAGTAGAAATCTGCACCCAAATAAATAAATCAAATGAAATGATTCATGTTCATAAAAAAAAATGGAAACCTAAGCATACAAAAGAAATGAATCTGCATAGCCGAAATAAAACAAGACAAAGACAAAATAAAATACATACAAAAACAATTTAAAACCTGAGTAACAATGTCAGGTTCAAGCAAGAAGAAAAGAAAAATAAATATCATAAGGGAACAACAAGTACTCAGGCAATTAATGCCAATATCCTAAGTACACAATATAATACTCATCAGCCACCAAAGTAATGTTTCAGCCTACAAAACAAAGTAAAAATCTCTGGTATGTTGTACAAAACAATATAATTACCCTGTTCAAAGAAAATTAAATTAACCTGTAAACTTCTTTTACATATATCAGCTTCTTCATTTCAATTTCGTCAAGCAAAAGCTAAGTAAAGTCTGAGTAAATATCACTTAAACATAAACAAGATTCAGCTCAATCTCAGTATAATAACAATTTGAATCCAACTAAAGCAAAAAAGAAGATCCAGAAAGATCAAAGAAAAGGATTTCAGCTTGAAAGCCTAGTTCAAAAGAGAAAATCTGTTCTTCTTCCTAAATCACGGTGAGTAACAATTTTCTTTAAAAAATTAAAATGTTAAATCTGTGCAAGTATATCTGGGATATGTGTGTGGTTGTGCATATATATAATTATCAGTATACATATGGAAGTATAATATGCATGCTGTTGAAATATCTCTGTTCTTAGTTCATAAACTCAGGCCTGTTGATTTCAAAAAAATCAATTACTCTTTTTCTAGTTGATGATTTAACTTTAGATTCAAACAAAGATTGTTGGTACCATCATAAACTAAATTTAAAAAAATTAGTCAAGATTAAAAAAACCTAGAATTTATCTCTGGAAACCCAATTTGCTGAACAAACTCAATTTTTGTCAAAATTCGAACTTTATGAAATGGTGATTCATATTTATAATTTGAATGCGTATTGGAAATGATGATTTTTGAAATAGGTTTCATGATTTTTAGTGATCAAGTTTGAGAGCAGTTGTGTTTTCCTTGCTTTTGGCATTTCGAGTTGTCGTGATTGATCTAAGCGACTGGAAGGGTCGGGGTTTTATCTAGGGGTTGAGGAGTCTACTGTAGGTCGGGAAAAAATGGAGGGGAGGTGGCCAGACTACGGTGGTGGCAACGGCGGCGATTTCTTTTTCGAAAACCTAGTTTTGGAGGGGCGAGAACTTTTGATTCATTCATCCTATTGGACGCATCGAGTTTGACGGGGTTTGTAATATCCCGGAATTTATGGACAATATCAATTTAATAATCTGTTTAAATAATTAAATTGATTTGATAATATTTGATAATAAAAATTTGAATTGGTTAATAATCTAATTAAATAGATATTTAATTAGTGAAATTTATCTTTTATAAGTCAATAAAATGATTTCTATCTATAATATATATATATATGAGTATATATTGTAAATAGATTGCCTTTGATTTGAAAGTTAATAAATAAATGAAATCTTGTTTTTATATTTCTAATATATATATTGATAATTTTGAGATTAGGATTTATTTAATATTAGCTTTTCAAAGCTATTTAAACAAAATAACTATATGGTTTTGAATAAAGATTAATAGTAAGGTTATTTTACTTCTTTTTAAATATTGCTTAATAAATATGGTTTAAGAGTATATATAAATTTAAATACCATTTACATATGATATGTTAATTCATTTAATAAATAGTAGTAATTTATAATCTCTTTTATAAATTATTTTAAAATTGATAAATGAGTTATTTTCAAACAATATTAATAGTGTATTGTTTTTAAATAAATAGACCTTAATAAAATAAGATTGTTATTTTCAAATTGAATGTGTTGTTTTAAATTGACTTTAAATTGGATTTTAAATATAATTTTAATTTGAATGTAAATTAGTTTTGAAATTCAAAAGTAGATATATTAAAACATTTGGATTCAAAATACATGTATAAGCTTTTATTTATACATATACAATTGATTTTCTTTTCTTTTAAAAGTAATTTATAAATAGAGAAGTATTTAAGTAAATAAAGAAAAAGCATTTATTTACATTTAAAATAAATATAAACTAATAAAAAGGAACATGTGTTAAGCATTTAACTAATAAGAAGACACTTGTAAAACATTTGTCATAATAAGGTAACAAGTGGCATTTGTTTTATTAAAACATTTTCATTAAAAGTATATTAAGTAGAAAACTTAGCAATTCATTTAGTTAAAACCATTATCTTCAAATGAGAAACTGAAATCAGATTGTAAAAAAGAAAATTTAAAACCAAATACAATATATGATCTGCAAAACATCTTCCTCAAACCACTAGCCTGCATTTTCAAAATCAATAACCTGTAATTCAGTTTCAAAATCAAAGCAGAGATCATCAAACAACCTTCTCTGTTTTGAAGGCAAAGCCTGTATTCTTCAATCCCTGTAATGCATTTCTTCAATCTCAAAACTAGAGCCTGCATTTCAAATCTGAAAGCCTGCAATTTTTCTAAAAATCTGGAAGCAAAATCAAAGTTCTTTAAATCTGGAATCTAAGGCAACATATCAACAATACAAGGCTATAGCAACATGCAAGTTTCCAAATCAAGCAATTAAAGTTTTAAATCGAAGGAGCAACAAGGCAACTCAAGTTAAAAAATTTTAAAGTTTTCAAAATCAAAACTGAAGTAGCTCTGTTATTCATTTGAAATCTGGTGAGTAACTTATATTTTAAAAAACTTAAGTATATCTGTTTGCATGCTATAAATCCTTGAATCTATGATGTAATATGCCTGCATGTTGTTTAGTATGTTTGATATGTATGTATATCTTTATATATGGATGTAAAATTGGAGTGCATGTCTGTTATTGATATGTATATCTGTTCCCAGTCTCAAGTTCTAAGTTTAAATTAATCTTGTATCTTTTGACTTTGACATTATTATGGGTTAAGTTAAAAACAATAATTGTTTGTTTAATCAAGGATTTGTGTTTAAAATTTTATTTAAGTTAAAATAAAAAGGAAACTGCTCTGGAAAACATAGTGGAACAGGAGACTTTAGTTTTGTTAAAATTTGAATATCTTAATTCAAAGGTACAGGCATAAAATCTGAAATCATATCCTAAACCATGAATTATAAAAGTAAAATCACAATTTTTAGAGAGGTGTGGTACGAGCAGTTTGGGTTTGACCAGAATTTGCATTCTGGTTGATCTCAGATGATCCAGCGAGTTGTCGAAGGCGTGATTCTCCCTGGAGATAGCTAATTGATGAGTGAGGTTGGGAAAAATGCCAGGAAGGTATTCAAATCACCGGAGTGGTGGCTGGTGATTGATTTAGGCTGTAGCCCTAGATTTTGGCATGATCGAGAAAATGAGTGGTCAAGGAAGCTCTGGTGGATCGAGTTCCATCATACCCTGGGAAATTGAAGTGGGGACGAAGTCGAAGTCGCGGCCAAACGTTCAGACGCTCAGGCGATCGGAGAGATGAATTCGAGTGATTTCCAGGCGTTGGTTTCCTGTTCTTCATGGCGATGAGATACTCGTTTCCGAATACGAATTGATGTTGAAGTTTTGGTGGTCGAATTTGGATACGAAGGTGAATGTTGACTGGAGAAGATCATCGGCGGTGATTGAAGGCAAGCATTTCGCTTGTGCACATGCACATGGATGTTTCGAATATCTGGAAGATTTGAGTTTAGAGGAAGAAGATGTTCTCGAGCAAGTGATGTTTGACTCGAAGACATCCTCGTGAAAACTGGGTGATGGCTCGGGAAGACTCGCGTGGGCTAAACTGTTTATAATATTTTTTTTAACTTGACAAAGTTTTAAAATAACAGGGGAAGGGAAACTCGAAGGGAACTCGGGGGTTTCCAGTTTTTACTCGAAGCATTTAGTGGTAGGCTCGGGTAATTTGAGTTGGTACAGGCCTTAAGCCTGTTTGTTTTTAACTTTTAAATTTGGTTTAAAATTTTGGAAACTGAAATTTTAAACAAAGTTTTAAAGCAAATTTGGAAGTATGGATTCAAATTTAAAATTGTATCCTTGTTTGAAATAAATAGGTTGATAAAATTTATGATGTTTTAAAATTTAAATTGTTAAAAGTATATTTTAAAAAGGATTTTGAGTTCAAATAAATTGGTTTAAAATCTTATAAATGTTAAGTGTTCTTAACATTTGATTTAAAAAGATTTTGTATATTTGATTTAAATATTGGTTAAAGTTAAATTGTAATCTATTTAAATCTTTTAATTTAAAATGAATTAAAAGAAAGATTTTAAAGTAAAATGTTTTAAAGACTTTTGTTAATAATAACTAAAGTAGTTAAAGGTTAATACTTTAGTCAGAAAGTAATTAAGATTTAATTATATAGGAGTAATTAAATTAATAAGGTAATTAAAGAATAATTGATAATTTAATTAATTAATTGATAAATAAGAGTTTATCAAGTTGTTTTAATAAATAATTGATTAAAGATTAATTACCTAAAGAAGTAATTAAAGAATTGTTAAATAATTAATGAGGGATCATTAATTAGGGATAAATAAATAATTAATTAATGAGATTAATTTTGGTAATCAATTTGATTAATAAATTAATAATAATCATTTATGGAAATTGGTTAAGTATAATTACTTAATGGAAGTAATTAAGGTAATTAATTACTTAAGGTAATTAATTAAATAATTTGATAAGTTAAATTAATTAATTTAATTAATTTAAGAGAATCACTTGGTTATGTGATAAGTATAATTACTTAAGTGTAATTAGTGAAAGTGTAATTACTTAGGAAAGTAATTAAAGTTAATTAGTGGATGTAATTAACTAATGATGATATAATGAAAGTAATTTGAGTTAATTACTTTAAATAATTAATCAAGGGATTAATTAAAAGATAATTAATTAATGAGTAATTAATTTATGGAAGAGTAATTAAGGGTAGTTAATTACTAAATGAGATTAATCAAAGGTGATTAATAAATGTGACTAATTAATTATTAATTTAAACAAGATAATTAATTAAGAGTAATTAAGGATCATTAATTAATATAATTAATGATGTAATTAAGAATTGATTAATTAAGATTAATTAATAAATAATAAGTGATTAAAGTAATTAATTAATTATAATTAATTGAGGATTAATGTAATTAAGTATAGTTAATTAATAGATGAAGTAATTAAGGATTAATTACTGAATGGTTTAAGATAATTAATTTGTGAAATTAATTAAGTATTAATTACTTAAAGTAATTAAAGGGTAATTAATCAGGAATGATTAATTAAGATGATACTTAAAGTATGATTAATTAATTGGTTTAATTAATAATTAAGTAAGCAGGATTTATAGAATGAAGTAATTAGTTTAATTCACTTTAAATTAATTAGATGATATAAATCATTACTTAAGAATGGATGAATGATATTGATTGCTTTGCATTGTTGATATCTCTGATAAGAGATATGCTGATCTATGATATAAAGGTTTGGTTGGATTGAAATGATAATAGGAATTATCTGTTTGGATGATAATATGGATTATCTATTGTAAATTATCTATCTGTGTGTAGTATAGATAAGAATTGAATTGTTTTAACCTTAAAACAACTTGGCCTTAAAGGATACGTTTTGGATTTCGATGAGACCGGGATCGGGTTTCCGTATACCGGAATTCCAGGTCTGGAGACCCGAATACCACATCGATCCAAATTAACGTTAGGTCGTGAATCTCAAGTGAAGATGAAGATTCAGAGTGCAAGGGTTATTGTCGTTAACTCTGAGGGTGATTCCAATACGAGTGTAACGAGATAATGCCTTCGGTTTCGTTCGAACCCGGAACGAACTTGTATGGATTGAATGCTTTCAGAACATCGTCAGGTGGACGATGAGCATTCTAAGTGATGTGTTCTGATTTAAAGGTAAATCGTAGCCTCAAGCCTCATCAACCGGGAATGGCTAAAACAGGGGAGGTGCAGCAAGGCTTCGTGGGTAGCACCCACTGAGAGTAAGGTCATCCCTGTCTAGAGAGTTCCTTCTTTTATTTCGGCTTAGTGGTGCAGTTGGCGACGGCCATCTGTGGGGTGATTTTATTCGGAATTATCCAGTAAGGGATGGTTCCGGCTTTGTGTTGCAGGGGATTGGGAGTGATCCTCGGTACGGTGATCTAGGCCCCGTACTGTGATGAGCGGTACCCCGGTAGCTCTGCCATTGTATGGAAATCCAAATTCCAATAACTGATAACGGATTTGATTGTATACTTATGTATGCTGGAATTTAATAATGTAACAATTTCGGCTATTTCATATTTATTTGAAAACCCTAGACCCTATTATAATACAATTGAATTTCCTATCAAATGTTTTGGTTAGCGTAAGGTAAAAACTTACCCATGTTTATTTGTGGGGAGTCTTACGTGATACCTTTTCTTTCAAAAGGTTTTGAAGTTAAACAAGTTTAACCTGTTACTCACACCAGACCCATGTCTGACCCAAGTTGTTTATTTCTGTTTTATAAACTCTTGGGTACTCAAATTTTTACGAGTAGCCAAGGGATTCAGGTTTAGCTTTGACGAATTGTGGAGGAGCAATGGAGCAGGAGGCTTCGGCGTTCGTAGATATAGTATTCCGCTGTGTTGATATCTGTGTTGAGTCTTGTATTGTATTTGAGTTGTAATATCTAGACAGATGTTTATAACTGTCTAGTATGTGTTGTATAGTTGTGTAAACTCTGATAAGTATTTTATACTATGTAATAGTTTCTTTATGTTATTAATATAATTTATTCGTTCCGCTGTGAGATCGTTGTTGTTGTTTCTTCTTTCTTCTCTTCTTTTCTATTTTCTACCTCTTTCTTTCTTATTAATGACGCGTCATTCTGTGGAGAGAATGGCGGGTTGTTACAGTTGGTATCAGAGCGCTAGGTTGAGTGAATACCTAGGTTCGGAAGGGTTGTTCATTAGAGATAGGATCTGTAGCAACCTGTTTGAGTCTGAGTGTATATATATTCGAGAACGCGTATTTGTTAGTTATATAAAATAGTTTTATATTGTGTTAATTGATCGGTTGGGTGGTATATGGATTCTGGTCAATACGAGTAGCTAACGTTATTGATAGGGATCTCTAAACACTTGGACCAGGCCAACGGACACAATATTGTTTTAAAAGGGAAGGTGAAATAATTTTAACCAGATATATTTTCTATATATAAAAAGTATCATTTTAAATGTATATGGTATTTGTAATGATTGGTTGAGATGATAATAATTTATCATCTAGGATTAGGAGTCTGAGTATTGAGGTTGGAAGTATCTGTCGAGACTGTAGACCTAATACCGTCTCGAGTAAACTTTACTGTGGTAAAGGATTTCATCGATCTCCGAAGGAAACTGTTATGGTTCGGAGTTTATCTTTGTAGTTTGGATGAGTAAAGTTGGATCTGTTGGTTAGGACAGAAGCGAGTGATGGTATCTTGATACTTCTGGAAGAAGTAGCTGCGTGATGAGATGCAGTGACTATGGATGTTCCCGAAGATGTTTTCTTTGGAACAAGTTAATGAAGTGTGTCTGTTTCGGAGTTGTGGCTGAGTTCAGCAAGATGTTTTTGTTCTGTTTGAAGTCCGAGTTTCTCGAAGAGCTTTGGATTGAGAAGTCTTTGGTATCTGTGGCAATAGTGCAGCTCGGAGTGTTCTGTTTTCGGCAGAAGTTTTTATGGCTGAGCAGTTTTTTTTTTCTGAAGGTGAAGTTCAGAAGCAGCAGAGAAGATCCATTTCTTCGATGGATAGGATAGTCAAGTGTGAGCTGTTCTGATTGGTAAAGAGAGAACAGTTTTATTTGGATTTTGGCTGGGTGGATCGCAAAAGTGACTTGCGATAGTTTGAGTATTCTTTTGAGTTATCCGATATTTTCTGGAATGTGTTGTCCAGTCTGTGCTTGTGTTCTTCATCAGCATTTTCATTCTACTTCAGATCAGAATGGTGCAGCAGAAGCAGTTTGGCGAGTGCTCTTGTTGTCTTTTCCAGATAAGAGAAGTTAGTTTGGAATCTTCTGATGTTTGAGAAGTAGAGTTTTGTTTTGGATTGGGTTGATCTTGAGGAGATCATTGTGTGGAGTTATTCTTAGTCTAGTTTGTTTCTAGAAGCATCAACGAAGGTTGAGTTGATCAGGAAAGATCTGTAAACAGCCCAAGATCGTCTGAAGAATTTTGTGGATAAGAGACGATGGAATTTGAAATTCGAAGTTGGAGACTTCGTTGTTGTGAAGTTTTTCTCTGGTTAAAAGGAGCTATAAGATTGGGTAAGTCTGGGAAGTTAGCTCCGAGTTATTTTGGATCTCTTCTGTGATCTAATTTGGATAAGAGTTTGATCTACTGGATTGAATTGTTAGTTTGGATAACTGGAATTCAATGTATTTTACGTATCTCTGAGGGAGTACGTGTTTGATCTATCTCTGGTTGTGGAACCAGTAGTTCTGGAGGAATTGGTTATTGAGTCAGACTCGTCTGTAGTCTGATATCTTGTTTAGCTCTGTAGATCTAGATGAGTAGAAGCTCTATAGCTTAGTAGTATTGATTGTTTGGATTCTATAGAGTGAGTATCCCGGTATATATATACTTGGGGAAACTCGAGGAAATTTTATTCAGAATTTTGTTTGGATAATTAAAATTGGTTGTTTGGATGAATTGTTTGCTATGATTGTTAGCATATGGATGATAATATATGCTTGTGATTTAAATAGATTATTAAATTACCTTTGTTTTAAATTTCGGGGACGAAATTATTTTAAGGGGGGAGGAATGTAATATCCCGGAATTTATGGACAATATCAATTTAATAATCTGTTTAAATAATTAAATTGATTTGATAATATTTGATAATAAAAATTTGAATTGGTTAATAATCTAATTAAATAGATATTTAATTAGTGAAATTTATCTTTTATAAGTCAATAAAATGATTTCTATCTATAATATATATATATATGAGTATATATTGTAAATAGATTGCCTTTGATTTGAAAGTTAATAAATAAATGAAATCTTGTTTTTATATTTCTAATATATATATTGATAATTTTGAGATTAGGATTTATTTAATATTAGCTTTTCAAAGCTATTTAAACAAAATAACTATATGGTTTTGAATAAAGATTAATAGTAAGGTTATTTTACTTCTTTTTAAATATTGCTTAATAAATATGGTTTAAGAGTATATATAAATTTAAATACCATTTACATATGATATGTTAATTCATTTAATAAATAGTAGTAATTTATAATCTCTTTTATAAATTATTTTAAAATTGATAAATGAGTTATTTTCAAACAATATTAATAGTGTATTGTTTTTAAATAAATAGACCTTAATAAAATAAGATTGTTATTTTCAAATTGAATGTGTTGTTTTAAATTGACTTTAAATTGGATTTTAAATATAATTTTAATTTGAATGTAAATTAGTTTTGAAATTCAAAAGTAGATATATTAAAACATTTGGATTCAAAATACATGTATAAGCTTTTATTTATACATATACAATTGATTTTCTTTTCTTTTAAAAGTAATTTATAAATAGAGAAGTATTTAAGTAAATAAAGAAAAAGCATTTATTTACAT
This sequence comes from Allium fistulosum, assembly GCA_030737815.1. Taxonomy (NCBI): domain Eukaryota; kingdom Viridiplantae; phylum Streptophyta; class Magnoliopsida; order Asparagales; family Amaryllidaceae; genus Allium; species Allium fistulosum. The sequence goes on along the minus strand of CM060902.1, from coordinate 1,000,418,997 downwards.
TTAAAATAAATATAAACTAATAAAAAGGAACATGTGTTAAGCATTTAACTAATAAGAAGACACTTGTAAAACATTTGTCATAATAAGGTAACAAGTGGCATTTGTTTTATTAAAACATTTTCATTAAAAGTATATTAAGTAGAAAACTTAGCAATTCATTTAGTTAAAACCATTATCTTCAAATGAGAAACTGAAATCAGATTGTAAAAAAGAAAATTTAAAACCAAATACAATATATGATCTGCAAAACATCTTCCTCAAACCACTAGCCTGCATTTTCAAAATCAATAACCTGTAATTCAGTTTCAAAATCAAAGCAGAGATCATCAAACAACCTTCTCTGTTTTGAAGGCAAAGCCTGTATTCTTCAATCCCTGTAATGCATTTCTTCAATCTCAAAACTAGAGCCTGCATTTCAAATCTGAAAGCCTGCAATTTTTCTAAAAATCTGGAAGCAAAATCAAAGTTCTTTAAATCTGGAATCTAAGGCAACATATCAACAATACAAGGCTATAGCAACATGCAAGTTTCCAAATCAAGCAATTAAAGTTTTAAATCGAAGGAGCAACAAGGCAACTCAAGTTAAAAGATTTTAAAGTTTTCAAAATCAAAACTGAAGTAGCTCTGTTATTCATTTGAAATCTGGTGAGTAACTTATATTTTAAAAAACTTAAGTATATCTGTTTGCATGCTATAAATCCTTGAATCTATGATGTAATATGCCTGCATGTTGTTTAGTATGTTTGATATGTATGTATATCTTTATATATGGATGTAAAATTGGAGTGCATGTCTGTTATTGATATGTATATCTGTTCCCAGTCTCAAGTTCTAAGTTTAAATTAATCTTGTATCTTTTGACTTTGACATTATTATGGGTTAAGTTAAAAACAATAATTGTTTGTTTAATCAAGGATTTGTGTTTAAAATTTTATTTAAGTTAAAATAAAAAGGAAACTGCTCTGGAAAACATAGTGGAACAGGAGACTTTAGTTTTGTTAAAATTTGAATATCTTAATTCAAAGGTACAGGCATAAAATCTGAAATCATATCCTAAACCATGAATTATAAAAGTAAAATCACAATTTTTAGAGAGGTGTGGTACGAGCAGTTTGGGTTTGACCAGAATTTGCATTCTGGTTGATCTCAGATGATCCAGCGAGTTGTCGAAGGCGTGATTCTCCCTGGAGATAGCTAATTGATGAGTGAGGTTGGGAAAATGCCAGGAAGGTATTCAAATCACCGGAGTGGTGGCTGGTGATTGATTTAGGCTGTAGCCCTAGATTTTGGCATGATCGAGAAAATGAGTTGTCAAGGAAGCTCTGGTGGATCGAGTTCCATCATACCCTGGGAAATTGAAGTGGGGACGAAGTCGAAGTCGCGGCCAAACGTTCAGACGCTCAGGCGATCGGAGAGATGAATTCGAGTGATTTCCAGGCGTTGGTTTCCTGTTCTTCATGGCGATGAGATACTCGTTTCCGAATACGAATTGATGTTGAAGTTTTGGTGGTCGAATTTGGATACGAAGGTGAATGTTGACTGGAGAAGATCATCGGCGGTGATTGAAGGCAAGCATTTCGCTTGTGCACATGCACATGGATGTTTCGAATATCTGGAAGATTTGAGTTTAGAGGAAGAAGATGTTCTCGAGCAAGTGATGTTTGACTCGAAGACATCCTCGTGAAAACTGGGTGATGGCTCGGGAAGACTCGCGTGGGCTAAACTGTTTATAATATTTTTTTTAACTTGACAAAGTTTTAAAATAACAGGGGAAGGGAAACTCGAAGGGAACTCGGGGGTTTCCAGTTTTTACTCGAAGCATTTAGTGGTAGGCTCGGGTAATTTGAGTTGGTACAGGCCTTAAGCCTGTTTGTTTTTAACTTTTAAATTTGGTTTAAAATTTTGGAAACTGAAATTTTAAACAAAGTTTTAAAGCAAATTTGGAAGTATGGATTCAAATTTAAAATTGTATCCTTGTTTGAAATAAATAGGTTGATAAAATTTATGATGTTTTAAAATTTAAATTGTTAAAAGTATATTTTAAAAAGGATTTTGAGTTCAAATAAATTGGTTTAAAATCTTATAAATGTTAAGTGTTCTTAACATTTGATTTAAAAAGATTTTGTATATTTGATTTAAATATTGGTTAAAGTTAAATTGTAATCTATTTAAATCTTTTAATTTAAAATGAATTAAAAGAAAGATTTTAAAGTAAAATGTTTTAAAGACTTTTGTTAATAATAACTAAAGTAGTTAAAGGTTAATACTTTAGTCAGAAAGTAATTAAGATTTAATTATATAGGAGTAATTAAATTAATAAGGTAATTAAAGAATAATTGATAATTTAATTAATTAATTGATAAATAAGAGTTTATCAAGTTGTTTTAATAAATAATTGATTAAAGATTAATTACCTAAAGAAGTAATTAAAGAATTGTTAAATAATTAATGAGGGATCATTAATTAGGGATAAATAAATAATTAATTAATGAGATTAATTTTGGTAATCAATTTGATTAATAAATTAATAATAATCATTTATGGAAATTGGTTAAGTATAATTACTTAATGGAAGTAATTAAGGTAATTAATTACTTAAGGTAATTAATTAAATAATTTGATAAGTTAAATTAATTAATTTAAGAGAATCACTTGGTTATGTGATAAGTATAATTACTTAAGTGTAATTAGTGAAAGTGTAATTACTTAGGAAAGTAATTAAAGTTAATTAGTGGATGTAATTAACTAATGATGATATAATGAAAGTAATTTGAGTTAATTACTTTAAATAATTAATCAAGGGATTAATTAAAAGATAATTAATTAATGAGTAATTAATTTATGGAAGAGTAATTAAGGGTAGTTAATTACTAAATGAGATTAATCAAAGGTGATTAATAAATGTGACTAATTAATTATTAATTTAAACAAGATAATTAATTAAGAGTAATTAAGGATCATTAATTAATATAATTAATGATGTAATTAAGAATTGATTAATTAAGATTAATTAATAAATAATAAGTGATTAAAGTAATTAATTAATTATAATTAATTGAGGATTAATGTAATTAAGTATAGTTAATTAATAGATGAAGTAATTAAGGATTAATTACTGAATGGTTTAAGATAATTAATTTGTGAAATTAATTAAGTATTAATTACTTAAAGTAATTAAAGGGTAATTAATCAGGAATGATTAATTAAGATGATACTTAAAGTATGATTAATTAATTGGTTTAATTAATAATTAAGTAAGCAGGATTTATAGAATGAAGTAATTAGTTTAATTCACTTTAAATTAATTAGATGATATAAATCATTACTTAAGAATGGATGAATGATATTGATTGCTTTGCATTGTTGATATCTCTGATAAGAGATATGCTGATCTATGATATAGAGGTTTGGTTGGATTGAAATGATAATAGGAATTATCTGTTTGGATGATAATATGGATTATCTATTGTAAATTATCTATCTGTGTGTAGTATAGATAAGAATTGAATTGTTTTAACCTTAAAACAACTTGGCCTTAAAGGATACGTTTTGGATTTCGATGAGACCGGGATCGGGTTTCCGTATACCGGAATTCCAGGTCTGGAGACCCGAATACCACATCGATCCAAATTAACGTTAGGTCGTGAATCTCAAGTGAAGATGAAGATTCAGAGTGCAAGGGTTATTGTCGTTAACTCTGAGGGTGATTACAATACGAGTGTAACGAGATAATGCCTTCGGTTTCGTTCGAACCCGGAACGAACTTGTATGGATTGAATGCTTTCAGAACATCGTCAGGTGGACGATGAGCATTCTAAGTGATGTGTTCTGATTTAAAGGTAAATCGTAGCCTCAAGCCTCATCAACCGGGAATGGCTAAAACAGGGGAGGTGCAGCAAGGCTTCGTGGGTAGCACCCACTGAGAGTAAGGTCATCCCTGTCTAGAGAGTTCCTTCTTTTATTTCGGCTTAGTGGTGCAGTTGGCGACGGCCATCTGTGGGGTGATTTTATTCGGAATTATCCAGTAAGGGATGGTTCCGGCTTTGTGTTGCAGGGGATTGGGAGTGATCCTCGGTACGGTGATCTAGGCCCCGTACTGTGATGAGCGGTACCCCGGTAGCTCTGCCATTGTATGGAAATCCAAATTCCAATAAGTGATAACGGATTTGATTGTATACTTATGTATGCTGGAATTTAATAATGTAACAATTTCGGCTATTTCATATTTATTTGAAAACCCTAGACCCTATTATAATACAATCGAATTTCCTATCAAATGTTTTGGTTAGCGTAAGGTAAAAACTTACCCATGTTTATTTGTGGGGAGTCTTACGTGATACCTTTTCTTTCAAAAGGTTTTGAAGTTAAACAAGTTTAACCTGTTACTCACACCAGACCCATGTCTGACCCAAGTTGTTTATTTCTGTTTTATAAACTCTTGGGTACTCAAATTTTTACGAGTAGCCAAGGGATTCAGGTTTAGCTTTGACGAATTGTGGAGGAGCAATGGAGCAGGAGGCTTCGGCGTTCGTAGATATAGTATTCCGCTGTGTTGATATCTGTGTTGAGTCTTGTATTGTATTTGAGTTGTAATATCTAGACAGATGTTTATAACTGTCTAGTATGTGTTGTATAGTTGTGTAAACTCTGATAAGTATTGTATACTATGTAATAGTTTCTTTATGTTATTAATATAATTTATTCGTTCCGCTGTGAGATCGTTGTTGTTGTTTCTTCTTTCTTCTCTTCTTTTCTATTTTCTACCTCTTTCTTTCTTATTAATGACGCGTCATTCTGTGGAGAGAATGGCGGGTTGTTACAGGGTTTTAGGGGATGGTGGCTTGGTCGTAGGCGAAGCCGAGGCCAGAATTTCGTGATCTCCGGTGATCGAGGTAGTGAGCTTTGATCGTGGACAGGTTTGAGTGGTGATGATGCTGTGTTTTGCCAGGTCTGAGTTTGAACTCGATTTCGATTCGAGTTGATGTGTTGGGTTTGGGTGTTGGAGATCATGCCGGAGGGCGATCGTCGATGTGGGGAAGCTAGGATAGTGGCCGGAGTTGGCCAGAGGCACGGTGCACGTGCACGTGCACTTTTGTATCTGGGCATTTTTGGGTTGAGGCTCTGGAGTTTTGGTCTCGAGTTGTACTCGAGAAGATCGCGTACCAGACTCGGAGCAGATGGCAGGGAGACACGAAGTAGGTAGTGAAGTGTGTTTCTTCGATTAGCTACAGGTCTGATAACCTGTTGTATAATTGTGTGAGTGGGTTTTCTCGAAGCAAAGGGCGAAATTTCTCGGAGTAAGTCTTGGGTAGCTCGGGTCATGATAGTATTGACAGTTTTTGAAAACTGTCTGGCTTTAATATCTTAAATAAAAGCAGGTTTTAACAGGGTTAAAACTAAATTTAAATGTGGATTAAAGTTAAGTTTGTCTCCATAGTTTTTAGAAAAATATAATAATAAAATAAAATAAATAAAGTTTTATAAAGATAAAATGTTTTAACAACTTTATAATGTTTAAAATATATTTTAAGTGTGTTAAATTGTACTGAGTAAATTTGTAGTTATTTGACACTAGAATTTATTTAATCTAAAATTTGTTTAAGTTAATTTTAAAGATTTAAAAGGGTCTTAAAATGTAAATGGTAATTAGTGTATTTACAAGATAATGTATCTTAAGTTAAAAGGTGTTTTATTATCTTGGAAATTAATTAAGTTAATTAGGAGATTAAATATAATTAATTAATTTAATTAATTAAAGATAAAGGTTAATTAAGTGATTAATGTAAGGATAATTAAGTAATTTAATTAATTAATGGTTATAATTGATTAACTAATAAATTAGAGATAAATGAAATGGGAAATTTATTAATTAAGAAATTAAAGGATTAATTAATAATGGCAATTAATCGAGATTAATTTAATAATTAAAGATTAATCGATTCATTGATTTAGAAATGCTTAGTTAATAATTAAGGGTTAACTAATAAATTTGAAAGAAAGATTTTCAAATAATTTGTAATTAAATCATGATAATTAACTCGGATTAATAATTGAAACATCTGATTTAAATTAATTAGTTGGTTAATAAATTCACTTGTGAATGTTTGGATTCTATTGGATGATTTAATTGTTTGATATCCCTGATATATGATGCTTTGTGATACACCCTGATTTATGTTGTGATCTGTAGTTTACTTACCTGTGATATATATCTGTGATCTGTGAATGAACGATAAGCGTTATAGTTTATATCGCTTATCAACTATATCCTGTATTTTGTTATGTGATGATTGATGTTGCACTATTGTGTGTAAAACCCCTGGACCACACCTTTACACACACCAATATGGATTTCACGTGGAAATCGGTTAAGTCACAGATAATTTAAATTTGATATTTTTGAAATTGAAATTTTAATTTCAATTGATTTTGAAATTTGAAATTTGGGTTAAAATAAAAAGTGAAAAGCTTTTGAAATGGAATTTCAAAGATAAAAGTTATTTTGAATAACTTAATCGAGTTTTGAAAATTTAAATAATTAGATTTAAATTTGAATTCAAGTTTGAAATTAAATCTATGATTTGGAAACTAGGGATAAAAGATGATATAAATGTGTTTGTATGAATTAAACCATTTTAAAGTATTAATTTGGGAATTTGAATTTAAACCAAGGATTTCAACTCGTATGAATGAATCAGATTTCCAAATTGAAAACTGTTGTTTTCGAATGATAAAAGCTTTTAGATAAGAAAAGAAATTCCAGTTTAAATTAAAGGAATTTCAAGTGAATTGAAAAATGGATTATCCAAGTTATGAATGAATTCTTTTTGAAAGCTATGAATTAAATCTGTCTATTTTTAACAGATTTAAAATGATGATTTGTTTAACCCATTCGAAATGAAATTGTTTTGAAAACTATAAGTTAAATCTTTGATTTAAAGATTTAACGAGTTAATTAAACTGAAATGGAAATCGATTTGAAAAATCTGTGAATGAATCTTTGTGAAATTAAGTGAACTTTATGAATTGAATCTTTTTGTTTAAAGGATTAAAATGGTAATTTGATAAACCATTTGTAAAGAAAGTTTGGGTTTAAGTTGTGACTTAATTGAAATCCCAATATCCGTATGTTTTTAAATATTTCGCTCACTATTCGGGTTAGCCGGGAAAGGACCTTTGGGTCGTATAACTCATTCTGAATAGTGATACGTCGTATATGGATAGCATTTGAAGACCGGTGTTGAAGACCGGATATTTTTCGAAAATGAAAGGACAACCTGTCGAATGTCTCTGCACTGAGTCGCGCCGGTATAGAGATTTATATCACTCTTTTGTGACGGGAAGTCCGGACGTGATTGAGAGTTATCCGGATTTGCAAGGGCTTCGTGAGAAGTGCCTTCGGTTCTGTTCGAACCCGGAACAGACTTGTATGGATACATGTCTGACATTACACTTTGAGATATAAAGCCGATTTCTTTCAAATACATTTCTGTTGGTGGCGGAGAATTTATTCTCTTAGCTTAACACCCTTCTCTGAGACGTACGAGCTCAGAGGTTATGTAGTTGAAATTTATCAGCGATATATTCCAATTTGGTAATGTGACATGCTGAGTGTTGTTGTGTGATGATCAGTGTTTGATCATTTGTGATATGATCATTTGTTTGATCTTATATCTTTGTGATCATAGGTTGATCATTTGTTTGACCCGAAGCATGGCTTTGTAGAAAGCGTAGCTTTGTGGACGAGACTTCGTCGAGCCTCACACCCCGGAAATGGTCAAAACAGGAAAGATGCAGCAAGGTTCTAGGGAGTAGCGCCCCTTAGTGTATGTCATTCCTTCTGGATAAAGGTGGTATCATGGTATGGAGCCCAGATACTTAACCTCTGTGGTTGCTGCAAATTTATTACTTTGTGGTTGTTGGAAATCGGGGATCCTCGGGAAGATCGGTGACGATCGGGGGATGGCATACGCGTGTCAGTAGTTACCTATTTTTGCAGAGGTAACCCGGCCTTGTGTTGGCAGAGATCCGGTTAGGTTCTCGGGTCGTCTATTCCAGGGACGTACCCATCGTGGAAAAGGAAGTTCCTTGGCCTGACCATTTGTTGGAAATCCAAAGAAACAATACGAGCCTTTACGATTGCAAATTGTAGAACCTGTCTCCTCAGGAGGCAGCTATGCAGGCATAATATAATGGTACCTATGCTGGCTAAGATTTATATTCTACTTTCGAAATATTTTCCACTATGCACTAATAATAATATCAAAAAAGGATTTGATTTTTTGCGTAGTAAGCATCTTTGACTAACATAAGAAGAAATCTCCTCCAAGTCTGCGTTTGCATTGTGTGTGTGGTGGGAGGTCTTATGGTAGTTTCATTTTCGAAAAGCATTGCGGATTTCAATGTTTAAAAGCCTTTCATGTTTGTTTAAAGATAAACTGTTTTTGTTGCTCACACCAGTCCCATGACTGATCCGGAGTTTATTGTTCCCTTCCTAAACTCTGGGTGCCCACTATTTTCCACACGGGCAGTCTAGAGTTGAGGTTTTCAGATATTCAGGTTGAGTAGATTTTCTGGAGCCAGTCAGTCCTTGGACGACTGACCTTGCTTTCCGCTAGCTATGGATTGGAGCATTCTATTGGAGATATTGTTCCGCTGCTGATGTTATCATTTTTTTTTCCGCTGCTATTTGTTGTATCATATCTCTGATGTATATTGATATTCATTGTATCACTCTGTTGTATCAGATATTGTATATCAATGTATTATTCATTTCTTCCGCTGTGTTGTTATACTTAATGGTGTTATAGCTCCGGCGAATCAGATTTGAACGGTCGAATCTGCGGCATTCTAGTACAATGTGATGTACGGATGTTGATTTTCGAACGCGAAAAATCCGAGTCGTTACATATATAAAAAAATGTTCTACTTTAAACAAGTGCACTGAGGGTTTCTTTATGCCTGTATCATACCCTTAAAGAAATTTTTAAAGGGTAAACAAATCTCTTTTGACATTGATCCATTCAAATTTGCATAACTCCTCTAGAAACCCAATGGTATTTACAGAACTCGAAAATTTGAGCGATTTGTTAAGATTCTGTACTAAAAACGTACTACCTTTTGTTTTTCACCACTTCTGCTATTGCTGTTTCAAGAGAATGATTTTGCTATTTGTATCTATTTTTCTTTACTTGATTGGTACCGTGTTCATAGAGGTTTCACCAATACTAATTCTTTATTACAGTCCACTGTTCTTTCATTGCATGACCAAAAAAATGTAGGGAATGTGAATTGTTGGCCAGTGACACTAGAAGCTACTCTTCCTTGCTCTCCAGAATAATAACAAGAGAAATGGTAAGACAAGAATGAGATACCATAGTTCAGCAAATCGGGGTCCTATTAGGAGATGGAGGCGATGCAACCAACAGAGGAGGTACAACACGAGAGTGGATTGAACAAAGAAGGCTGGATTCCTCAATCTACTACCGTTGACCCGGGACACATGACTTGCTATGGGAAACTAGTTGACAAGAGTGGAAGATTTCTTGCAAACTATTCGGCCAAGATTTTTGTTTATGTACTGGACCAGAAGCTTTATCTGTTATTCATCTATTACATGCTTTGGTGGCTTGGTCCTAACTAAGACCATGATCTTTTTTTTTATTTTCACTTTTTTAATTTGGACATGATACATTGTTGTATTCTGAAATTATAGAGTTTGTGGTTCATATAATAGTATTATCTAACTGTGGCATGGTTGTATTTGAGATATGAAGGCATGTTAAATTTTATGTTGAATCATATGAAAATTACTGTTTATATTATGTTGTATATCCATTTGTTTTAATAATTTTAATGTTATTTGTGCATGAAACTGTATAAAATGATAATTTTCTATTCGTAACATATACTACCAATATTTGTATTAACAACGCTTATAACTATCGACAGTTATAGGTGTTATTGTAATGATGATAGTAAATGTTCCTAAATAACCATTTTTCAACGCTAATAAGCGTTACGAAATATTCCCATGGCAACACTTATAATCGTTACAAATAAGTATGTTAATAATACTTATAACTGTGACAAATTTGATTGCTCAATTGCTCACATGCCATCGGTAACACTTGAACAGCGTTACTGAAATTATTCGTAACACTTACAAGTGTTAGGAATAGTCTATTTCGGTGTAGTAATATCTAAACAATTGAAATCATTCGTAACACTTATAAGTCTTACAACATCACACAATAAACCTCCTTCACTCATTATCTAAGCAAATGCCCGTGTGCATAGCACGGGCCACACACTAGTTGTTCTATATGACAGAGTCTATACCCCATTGGTTAATTGATAATTAAGAAGATTGATATCACTAATAATTTATTTTCATGGCATCGATAAGAAACTCAAATTTTCTCTTTAATGTATGAGAATTCTTATTAAACAGTCTAATACGTTGTGTCGATTTCAAGCTTGGTCAAACTTATTTCATCTTACACAATTAGTTTCCATGTTTGGATCTTCGGGTCATATTCAGGTCCGTTGTACTAGCATTAAATTCTAAAAGAAATTCCTTAATCAGATGGTGTTTCTCGAAATAAAAATTGTTTCTCAGTATGACGACTAAGGCATTCATAAACAAATTAAAAACTACAACAACTGCACCTCCGGACACACCGATTTAAAGCCTAAAAGTGGCATTTGAACTTCTGTCATGCTAACAAATACAGATCATTAGGTTTTTGATAGTTTATACCGTAAATAGATAAATATAGCTTTAGCTTGTCTATATTTTCAAATCACATGGCAAAAGGAATATAATATTAATACTGAAGTAACCCAAATCATTACTGTCTTAAACAATAGTCGTCCATACACGAAGCCTCTAAATAAAGTCTTCGAATCGAAATATAGTAGATATCTGACTGATAAGTACAATAAGATGCATAGGGAATAAAAATAAATAAATATAACTCCAAAGCGCGTGTTCACTTCCTTCATGCATCTTATCATTAGCATACCACCTATTACCTTGTATTCTTGTAATAGGTATAAAGGAGGAAAAATAGAGAGGATCAGAAAAAGTCCAGTGAGCAAGAAATATCACTAGTGGTATGGTGTAGATAGCAATGAAATTATCATTTATAATCTACACACCTAAGGGTGTTTATTTGTATGTGGGTATTGCGCATAAGGAATTAGCCAATTGATGCAATATAGAATAACAAACAATAATATGCCTAAAACTCAGTAATAATTCACAAAGATTTCCATCTAAAGGTTAGACATCCAGAAACTGGGTAAACCTAGGAATACATCGAGTATACAATTTCGATGGTAAACCGCCTAACTATACTTTAAGTAACATTCTCAATTGTAAAACGCTTAAGTCGCACATACATAGAGTATAAAATCACAATGCCTAGGCACACACCGAGTACATAGTCTCTCTGGTAAATTACCTACCAAAGCATCGAGTAAACAAACTTAGTAGAAAATGTGTTTTGAAGTCTATATCTTTCAGTTGAAGCTAAATGGGTCGATAAACAAATTCGACTCCCCCATAGGTACATCCATCTGACTGGTCGTAAACTCTACAAATGCGAACATCTTGCTCACCCCTCCCTTGCAATCCACAAGTCAAATTATGCACCGAGACATTAACAGTAATGATAAGAACATCTAATTATGATACAATCACACGTCGCGTTTAACATCGCATTATACAACATCATGAAGCCACATGAACTCCAGAAAGTCAAGTAAGCGGGAAACAAATCCCAAAGCTATCCTACTCGGCCTACACCAGGTATTGGTTCAACTCGTGCTATCTACAGGCTAATAATCGACTAAATAAGCAATGTCAGTCAATTGGTTTCATATATACATAGGTGTGTATGTTTTTTTTAACAACAAAACAGTCAACGGAAAAAACACAATCAGTCGACTTCTAAGGCGTTCAATTGACTAATGTCTTTTAGTTAGTTGACTAGTTGCTTGCAAAGTATTTTTTATTTAACAGCCATCAGTCGACTGTTCAAGCTCAATCATTCGACACCCTAAGGGTTTAGTCGACTGAAGACTATAATCAGTCAATTGTTTGGCTAGAGAATGAACTATTTTTCTTCGGGTCAAACTTGTGTTTTCTCAATGTTTTTTCAAACCAACTAGTAAACCGTTCAAATATGCTCATTCGGCCGTTTGGCTAAGATTTATTTTTTCAATATAGTCAACTTGTTATTTTTGTCTGTTTTCCATTATTTTTCGCTTCATCGTATTTTTGAATTCCATATACAATATAGATTTCATTCAATTATTTATCAATACTAGCTAACGTCATATGATTTGTTCCAAAGGTTATAGATTCAGATCCAATATAATTACTTCAACTAAATCATATAAATTACTATAATGGATATTCACAAATTTAACTATATTCATATCTATGGGTTATAGAATTATTTCCAATTCCTCCAACAAAATCTAGGAAAATTTATGCATATATCAAATTAATCTGAATTAACCCTCTCCCTAATTTACATCAATTATATTATCAAAATCATAGTTAATGATTTTCCAAATTCATGAAAAATATTAACTTAATCATCAATTTAATTTTTAACTCAATTTCCAACCTAAAAAGTTATACAAGTGAAATTCAAATGCTTATCTACATCATATTCATTTTTTAGATGAATTCACTCATCTCTATTCGACTCCTTAGAAGATATCCCCAAATCTTCTTCTTTGTTTTGATTGAATTTGGTGCCTCTCCTCCGCTATTTAGCTTGCTAATGTTTGGATTTGAATCACTCTTCATTTATATTTTGTTTTCTTATTTTGTTTAGAGGAGTTTGATTTAATATATATTTTTGAAGGGCTTTGCTTCAAAAATTGAAGGAAAAGGAGAAGAATGGAGTTTCGGTGAAGCGGCGGCTACAGGATAAAGAGATATGGAGAATAAAGTGAATTAAGGTTAAGAACTTCTCTTATATAGGCATAAATCTCGAAGTTTCCCTTCAACCCCATTTCGGCCTTGAGCTATTTTGCTCTTAAATGCACAGTACAGTAAACAATCCATATTTCCTTCATCCGTTATGTGTTTCTAACATTATATATATATATATATATATTTGTGCTATAAAAATGTACTCGATGAAATGGAGAAGTTAGAATTTTCAAATTTCTTTATTTGTAAAAATTCAATTTTTCAGCTTTATGTAAAATTACCAAAATGCCCTTTTAATTAATTATTTATTTTATTAAAATACGTGGCGTTATATTCTTCCGCTTTAAAAGAATTTCATCTCCAAAATTCCAAGATATGAAAAATGTAAATCATGGACCCAACTAAACAATAGCAATCATGTGTATATGTAAAACATACACTCAAACCACCCCATACACAAAGCAAACCATACAATCCTTATCAAACGCATCCCTTTTCTAACATTCCTAGTGATATAATATATGGTACCCAAAGGGATACCACTAAAGCTTGGTGTAACAACCCAGATTCTGTAGATTACCTGTTAATATTAAATTAGTTATAATTTATTATTAACAGGTAATCTACAAAATCAGGGTTGTTACACTTGGATACAAACATCCATATATAGAAAAGGCAAGATAAGTGCAAATAAACAATACACATCCATCAATCAACATATGTCATGAATATGACAAGTGATTTTTGCATAAATACTAATGCAACTCCCATATGAATACAAGGTTATGGCATACAGGCATGGATGCAAAACATCCTAAATTATACTGATAATTCTATATGTATGCAACATGATATACAATAAGTCAAGTGATACAACAAACATAAGCCATACAACAAAAGCATAACACACCATCCAATTTCCTAATTTAACTAAACAACCAAAATAGGAAAAACACCAAAAAAATAGTGAGAGATGAGAAACCCTAATCTTATCTTCTGGCTAGATCATTTCCCCATTGGACTCTAACCAGTTTAGCCACTTTATTATAGAGGCGCTTTTTCTCATGCTCAATAATGCGGGTAAGTGCATGACAAACAAGTGACTCTTTCTACTTCAACCTCTTCTAACTAGCTTGGCTCAACCATAGTGGCTTTATAATCTGAACAGTTTTGCAAGTGCAACACAAAAAAACAATATGAGCTCCTGCCAACTTTTCAGGATCCTCTACCCTATAAGCTAACTTCCCCACTCTTTTTCAAAATTGGAAAAGGCCTTACAAACATTGGTACCAACTTTCAAAAATTACCAAACCTCATAACATGTCTTAGTGGCAAGACCTTTAAAAAAACCATGTTACCTACTGTGAACTCTAATTCCATGTTTCTCCTGTTAGCAAACGATTTCTACTTGTCTTACCCAGTCCTCATCCTTCTATAGATCAAATATACTTTCTCTGAAGTCTCTCTGATCATGTATAATCCAAGAATAATCCTATTTGTAATGTCCCACTGACAAGATGGAGATCTACATGCTCTTCTGTACAATTCTTCGAACGTGCCATTCCAATGCATGATGGCTGTTATTATAAAAAAACTCTACTAATGACAAGTGATCTTCCCAAGAACCTTCGAACCCTAAAACACATATCCACAGAAACTCTTCTAACACTTGATTCACTTACTCAGTATTCCATCCGTCCGTGGGTGATAGGCTATACTCAAATTCAATTCAGTGTCCAAAGCCTCCTGAAGTATCCTCCAAAACATATAGTGAAGAGTATATCTCGGTCACTGACAATATTGGAAGGAAGTCCATGCAATTGAACTACGTCCCATACATACGAGGATGTCAAAGCTGCAATTGTCCCATACTCCTAATTAGAATAAAATGAGTGCATTTGGTTAGTCGATCGACTATGATCTAAACACTCATATTTCCCCTTCTACTCCTAGGTAGCCAATTGACAAAATCCATAGAGATGCTATCCCATTTCCACTACGGAATATCCAAAGGCTATATAATCCACCAAGCTTCCTCTACTACGCCTTTACTCTCTGACATGTCACACACTTTGAAACAAACTCCTATACGTGTCTCTTTATACTTGAGTAGTAGAATACCCTCTCCATATCTCTATACGTTTTTTAAATATCGGGATGATCATCCTAGAATGATAGGACTCATCTAGTAACTCAACCAATTCCATAATAAGAGGATCACACAACCTACAATCCCTATGTAGCCACCCCAATACTTAATGGAATAATGATTCAAATGACTTGAATTATCACCACTTTCCAGCTTCTAAAAAATACCCAACAACTTTGTGTCTCGCTCCTAACTCGAACCGATACTGTTCATTGGTAAAGGTCGAACATCTAAAGTTATTAATAACCCCGGTGCAAGGTCCGATGAAGGTTGGAAATTAAATGGAGAAATAACTCTAAGTGCTTCCACTCCAAAAATATAGAGCCCATCATCATGTGTCTCCTACTTAAGGAATTAACTACAACACTGCCTTTTCTTATGGTATCGAAATAGTAAATCATACGATGCCAAGAATTCAATCCAAATCTGCTGCCACATATTCAAATCTTTTAGGATGAACAAATACTTTTGGGAATTATTATATGTAAACAACTCAAATCATTCCCTCAAAGGATAATGCCACCAGACTTGAAAGCAAAAAAAGCCACCAACTCATGGTCATGAGTTGGATAATTTTTCTTATGTACTTTTAACTATCAACTAGCATAATAAACAACTCTGCCCCCTACATTAGAAAAACACCATGTTTAGTACAACAAGCTTAGTATCTACCGTAAATGACTTCAAACCATCACAAAGTACTAAAATAGGTACATTAGTCAACAGCTCATTTAGCTTAATAAAAGCTTGCTCGTACTTCGAGTTCCATAAGATAACTAAATTCTTCTTATTAAGGGATGTCAATGACGTAGAAATATTTGTGAAGTCTTTAATAAACATCCTATAATAGCTAACCAAATTGTTGACACCAAAAGTGGCACAACACCCAAATAAGACCTATCTAGGATTAGATCTAGCAGGAGTAATAAGAAAATGCAGAAAAGCATAGTAAAAGTAAGGAGACAATATTTTTATAGTGGTTCAGCAATCTCTGGCCTACGTAAACTTTATTGTTTTGTTAATTTAAGAGAGAATCGTAGAGAGTACAAGTCACTAATATAAGGGCTTGAAATGTTTTATGGCCTAGAACTGGCAAGAGCAGTTGCGTAGGTGATTATTGTAAGAGAGGTAGGAGATGAAGAAGTGTAGCAAAGTGAAGATCCTTCTTTTGTTGTAGTAGGGCTGATATTTATAGAGAAATAAGTGCATAGGGTTAGAAATTCACTTGAGTCGAAGGCCAGGAGAAAGCCCATAGATCTACATGTGAGCACGTAGGCCCACGTGCAATAAAAATCACTCCGAGAAGATCCCCTCAGTACATAGTGCTTTCCTTAAATGGAAACTCATTGTTTCTAGTTTCACCACTCTTCTATCTCCAAATTGATATGTTCCAAGTTCTCTACCATAGATTCTGAGTTGATTCTGATGATTCTTCTTATAGCACTTGAACTACCCTGCTTTCTTCTCATTGGACCTAAGAATTGCTCGTCTAACTCTGAGAAAAGTACTTGACCATGAGTGGTTGAGGTAGAACATGAATCATGTGGGGTTGTGGACCAAGATGGTAAGGAAAATCATATCCGTACCAAGAGAAAAGCTCTTGGTACTGACTCCTCTACTTAGCTCCAAATTTGATAAGTTTTCTTAAGTGTGCTTTTCTACGTCTTCTAATTGTGTTTTCAAGTTTTTGAGTTGTTTCATCTTTTCCATGACCTTCTATTCCTGGTTAAATTCTACTTGGTTAAAAACCGAGTTAACACTTACCCCTTAGAGTATGTTTTCATTGAAAAATAAAGTGTGTTATAGACCGGGATAAGCTCTGGGTCGAGATAAGCTCAAGATTGTTGTCTCTTGAATTCTGGCTTATTGCTCAAGTATTGCTTTGAAACATTGTGTTCATTCTTTAGATATTCCTTTAATTGTTCTGCATAGTTAGGACTCCATTCTTCATGCTAAGGATTAGATCTATGCTTCGGAGATCTGATCAGACGAATACTCCTTCTCGCTGCTGTGCATTCTACAAACTTTCAAGGCGAATAAAGCTTTCGGTGCCGATAGCTTTGTCTCGGTATTGATATCTTTAGTCTTCCCCAACTTCTTATTTAAGTTTGTGAATTAGTAAATTTTCATCCACTTTCACTTTCAAGCCTATTGACTTCACCCCGAGACAACCTATGTACCACGAATCCTTTTGCTTTTCATGCCTTCAACTTCATCGTCAGTCATCTATCACTACTGACGAATTCACCGTTGCAATCTCAGATCTACCATCCCCAACAAATCTAGACACCGCCGCTTTAAGTTATATAATCCACTTATGCTCAAAGTACTTGGGCTCGATAATTTCAGCATGTAACCGGCGATTGGACTTGAGGTTTGAATTGGATTAAGGTGGGTGATTGGTGATGACTTGTATGGCAAGTGTAACTACCCGACTTTCCAGACCCGGAAAATCGAACCATTTTAGTTAAGAAGAAGAGGTAGAAGAAGAAAAATAGAAAACAACATCAGAATCTAACCATCGCAGCGGAATAAAATATAATATATATTAGCAGATCTTTACACAAATCAAAACTATATCAGTTTTATATAATATAGCATCAGAGTATACACCAGAGAACACATAACATACAACTGGACAATAACCATATCATGTCCTCAATACAACAGAGTACAACAATCAACACAGCGGAATATATATATATAAACAAGTACGGAAGATACGTCTCGCCATCCAGCTCATCTCCTGAGATCCACAGCATCATATCCTGTAACCTATAATACTCGGTCTGACCCGAGCATCATATAAAACAATACCCGAGTCAGTCTGGAATACTAGCGTGAGAAAATCACACTCAATTGATTATTAAAGTTTCAAAAATCCTTTTGAAAATAAAAGCATCTCGTAAGACCACGCCACAAATAAACATGTCGGGTTTTTACCTTACGATAGCTAAAACACTTTTTATAAAAATCCTCTGATATTATAATAGTGTCTATTCACAAATACTTATTAAAATAGCTGAAATTGTTACATGATTAAATTCCAGCATACTAGGTATACAAACAAATCTCGTACAAGGCACGTAGGGAGAATGGATTTCCAACGAATGACTAGGCACTGGGGTACCACCTGTCACAGTACGTGGCCTAGATCACAGTACCGAGGAGTACGCCCGCTCCCCTGCAACACAAGGCCGGAATCATCCCTTACTGGATAATTCCAAATAAAATCACCCCACGGTTGTGATCAGCAACCGCAACACTAAGCCGAAATAAAAGGGACATCTAGACAGGGATGACTTTACTCTCAAGTGGGGGCTACCCACGAAGCCTTGCTGCATAACCCCTGATTTTCAGTCATTCTCGGTTGATGAGGCTCGAGGCTAAACGATACCTTTATAGCACATATCCCTTAGAATGCCCATCGTCCACCTGACGATGTCACGAAAGCATCCGTCCATACAAGTCCGTCCCGGGTTCGAACGGAACCGAAGGCACTATTCCTACTACATCCATTTTGGAAATATCCTCAGGATTAGTAGCGACTAGCCCTTGCACTTCACTGCTCCATCTTCGACTCCGAACACGTTACACGAAACGTACAAACCAGATCGAAGTGGTATTCGAGTCTCCAGACCTAGAATCCCGGTATACGGAAACCCGATCCCGGTCTCTTCGAAACGATCAACGCATTTGGCCAATATTGATAGTCGGTTATTTAACTATCAATTAACATCCACAAGCAACCATCACACAATAAATAATTTCCCACATTATTTATTTGCCCAAATATCTTTCCAAGATATATTTCCAAATTTTCAAAGCTCATTTGAAAACAATTTCAAACTGTTTCCGCTTACGGAATACATTTCCCAAATAATTATTTCCACTGAATCACCAAGTACAAAATACTTTTAATTTTAAAATAATTTAAAAACACTTTATTTTAAATATATTTTATAACATTGAAATTTTAAAACTACTTTAATACTTTATCAAAATATATATTTTAAGAATATTTAAAGTAAAACCACTTTATAAATATAAGCTAACTTCTCTTTTTAAAACATAATACCAAATCACTTTTATATAATTACTACAATAATATATTTTTGAAAATACTTACTTAGGAAATTAACATTTAAAAAGACAAATTTCCTAAAACATGCTTTTTAAAACATATTTAAAACCTTTAACTTATATTTCAAATTGCTTTGAAAACGTACTTGGCTATCCAGAGAAATACACTTCTCATTCCCATCTTTTAAAAATAAATCAACATTTATTTTTAAACCAAATCCATATCCTTTTATAAATTCCCACATTGAATTTATATTTTCTAATATCCATTGATATTCCATTTCACTTTATAAACCCAGTTTATATCTTCAAAATCTCATTTCTCTTTAAATTTCAAATCGCAAAGTATTTAAATCAATTTATAATTGATTTCCCAATTTATTTTACTTTGAAATAAATTTCCTTACTTAATCCATTTATTTCCAAATTCATTAACTTCCAGATTTTATTTCTCATTATGATTTAAAATCTTTAAACTGAAACACAAGTTTCAGATTTCCCAAATTCCTTTTTTCTTTTTAATTACATTTAAACATTGAATTAAAATAAATTATTTATTCCTTTAAATAATATCACATACGTTTTCTTTAAATTCAATATTTCTCTGTTTATTCAAAATTCCTCTTTTCCATATTTATTAGAATTTATTCGAATTCACTAGAATTACTTAACTTAAATTTTATTCTTTTATTTCTTTCCAAAAATCCAATCCAATTGCTTTTGATAACTCATTATACTGGGAAATTCAATCCAACCAGATTATCCAATATAAATCATCACAGGATATCAACAATCATATCACAGAATATTTAAACAAAATTAAATATTTTGAGGAATCCAGTTGGATCCCTTCAACCTGTTTCCCTGCATCCACAGATGTTAGCACAATACCAATTCCACTTCGAGGTGGAATATCGCGGTATATGGGTTTAATATAAAATCATCCGCTATTATGCGGCGCATAGGGTCTCATCCGCTATATAATGCGGGAATATCAAAAACTCCAATATATACATATGCCAATATGTATATATTGCTATATCTACTATATATATATAGTATCACATCAAACCAAATCAATCATTCAATTAATTATTTAAATTTAACCATTTAAATTTTAAATTAGAATTCAGCTGGGTGAGATTAACTCACCTTTTATTTTGTTTGCAGTCCATTTCCCAAACACTTCCATTCCCGCTTGTTCCTCTATTTTAGACCTTGTATAAACATTTATAATTTTTATTAATATTCGAATCAATTAGACAATTAAATTTCCATCTACTTATTTAATTAACTATGAGTTTGGATTTTAAGCTAATAATTTGATTTTAAACAACTTTTCCTTTTAAATGAAATATCCTTTTAGCAACTAAACAAAACTACTTCCATAATATTCATTTTTAAAATCAAACAAGTAAATTAAAATGTATATAAATTTATTTATTTTATTTAAACTACATATATATCTATATATAAAATGTTTTTATCAGGTCTGAACTTAAGAAATAGTTCATATCAAATCTGTATATGTTTACATATAAGTATAAATCGTAAATTTGAAAAATAAATGGTTTCATATACCTTACTGTAAAATCAGTTACTGTGTTAATATTCCTCTTGAACTGCATATAATAAAATACCTGGTATAACTCCATATTTACCTAAATTCCTACTTTTCTTTCTAAAATTTCTATCTATAAATATATTCTCCTGTTTAAACGATAACACTTATTAACAGAACTGCTTAAATTTTAACTCTGTTGTTTTATCTTTACAATTTCGAACAAAAAGTTTTAAAACTTCGTAGTACTAAATAAAATGATCAAAATTACCTTATCAAGTTGGAACAAAATCAACGAGCCTGCAAAAACACCCCTGCTAGCATTGTCGAGACTGCATCCAAAGGTTTCCCCCTCCTCCGAGCATCGAAGCCTTGACTACAGCAATCCACCACGAGACTACCATCACTTCTCCTCCGCGAGGCAAACATCAGCTCGAGCTCGCGACTACCACATCAAACTTGTGGTCTAGAACCACGTCTTCAAACCGCCCCCTTTCCATACTCGAGAACTTCACAGCAAGATCGCGATGCTCATTTTCCCTTTATTTATTGAACGAGAAGACGTTGGCAATTGGTTTGGAAAGATTTTGAATGGTATTGAGGAGAGCGGCCATTATTTTGTATTCGATTCGAACGGGGAGAAAAATAAAAAAAAAACAGAAAAGGGGAGAATACGATTTATCTCGGCAACCATTTCCATTTGCCTATACTTGAACGAAATATTTTCTTTGTGAATTCGTTTTGGGAATGGGTGAAAGGAAGGAAACGAACGTGATAAAATAGAGCATAGCTTCCTTCAGAAGGTAAGCGACAATGAAAAGACGTTAGCACCCAAAATTGTTTCTGCGTACGCTTGCTCAGAAGGAAGGTGGCTAAAGTGAAAGAACGATGGCTATTGAAAAGAAATCTCTCTGCTGACTAAATATCTAATTATATTAATTTAATTAAATTCCTAATATAAGATTTCAATGCGTTTACATATCGTACGCTCACACACTAACTCCGACCAATACGAAATTTGAAATCCGATAATAATACAATATTACGGATCCATTAGGACTGGTTTCGTCAAATTCCAAGACTATGCCCCGAAAGGCTATTTTTACATTCAATTTAAACAATATATCTTTAAAACTGAACAAAACACTTTGAAATTAAATTTTAAAAGTTCCATCACCTTCAGTATTAACAATATAAATTTTCTGAGCCTTTAAATTATTTTTAACAAGCTTAAAAATTCAGATTCAATATTTTATCCAATTTCGATAATTAAATTCACTGTTTAGTTATCCCATAAATATTGGTATTTGAAATTCAAGTTAAAAAATTTAACCTCTGAACATTTAAAATAAATTAAATATTCCAATTTCAAATATACAGAAATTCCGGGTCGTCACATTCCTCCCCCCTTAAAAGAATTTCGTCCACGAAATTACTAGTTAGGAAGAATGTCCCATAACTCTTTAACTATTTCCTCACCCAAATAGTTTTTAAGCAACTTGCCCAAATAAATCTTTTTACTAAAGACATAATATTCCTTTTGATTATCTTCCCAAACCTTTTTCAAAAGTCCCAACAATATCACTTACTTATCAGTTCAAATTTAGATTTGAATTCAAATTTTAAGTTATCAAAACTTCTCAAAAATTTTCTAACTCCCTAAATTTCCGAAAATTTTTGCCAGCGTCTCCTTTGCGCGGTTAGCTCGGTACTACTACAAAATGGCTCTACGGCCTCCCAATCTCAAAAAGAAAACAAAAAGCCAAGTGGCTGGATCAAAAACCCAATCAAATTTCATATAGAAATTCAAATACATACCTTTTTGTCGGGCCATTAAATTTTATCTTCTAAAATCAAAAATCCCAATTTATCCATTGCTTTTATACACCTGTATATTCTACTAAGCAATAATATTCCATCACAATTCCAAAGTCATTTTATACCTTCCTTTACAAATTTTCAATATTTGCTTTACTTAAGCCCGTACGATGCACATATATCATCCGTACGCAATATCACATTTGATCGCTCAATCGATCACACAATCTCACTTCCAAACTAGTATCGTCCACCCGACTTCCTAGTGCGGACTCAGATCTGGTTTCTTGATCAGAAACCGTTATTCTCCTTGCATAGCCACAAACTATGATAGAGAATATCCAGAATCAATCAACAATCCATATCCAGGTTCGCCGTCGAAAATCGAGTGAAAAATCCTAATTCGGATCGATAAAACTATCTCGAAATTCTGTGTTCGAATCCGGATCAAATAGCTATGCGAATAAATAATATACGTACACCTTACGTATAAATTTCAATTGATTATCAGCTATATCAATTCTCCTTTATTTCGCATTCCTTTTAATTGTTATCCACTTATTCACAACTATCCCATTTCACAACTTCAGTTTTAGTCTTCATTCAACTATTCACTTAGTATATATATTTTTTTTCCAAAATTACTAAGTATATTCCCAATACCAATTTCCTTAAGAATTTCATTCTTCAATTCTTAAGTTCAATATAAATTTTCTTATATTTATTTACTACTTCACCACTGAAGTGTATATATTCAAATTGAACTCCCATTTCATATGAATCTCAACTTACTTCAATTTACTACTTCATTTCAAATTTTTTCCTTAAATTCAATTCATCTCCAACTTCCAAAAATTGAATTTTATTTAGCTAGAAAACAATCCAAGTTAATTCATTCAATAACTATTTCTCAACTCATTTAAACCACTCCTCTGTTTGAGTTCAGTTTCCATTCAACATTTACTTAAGTCAATAACTTAAGTTTATTTTCCATTTAACCAACCCTTTAAAGTTTTATTTCCATCTTTCATTTGATTCTTATTTAATCAAATTCCATCCATTTATTTATTTAATATAAGTGGTCCATTCACTCAATCATTATGAATTTTATTTTCCATACTCAATTCATCTGGAATTATTTTATTAATAACCAGGCCATTTCCAATTTATTTTCACTTATTTGGATTTCATTCGTAATCCAAACCATCACTATTTTAATCCAATTCCTTTAACTCACAATTCAATTCCATTAACTAATTTATTATCTAATTAGTTCCTCCGTTGGTTAAAATTAAATACTTGCTTTTTAATTCCAAATATCACTTCACTTAATTTTCTTAAGTTCAATTTATTCTATAATTCAAGTTTGGATTTATTTAAAAATTAAGGTTACTCATCTTATCGTTTCCATTTGATAATTACAATTTCAAATTATAACTCTTAATGGTTCAAAGTAATGGATTCCCATTTATGACTTACAATTTCATTTCTATTCATAAGTTTTAACTTACTTACTTAAGATCTAGGACTATTCATTTAAGTCCATTTTCATCTTTACAATCAAATTTTCAAATTATTACACTTAAGAACTTAAGAATATGAATTTCTTTACACAATTATAAGCATTTTACATTACCTTTATATCCAATTCAATTCGACTTCAACTTATTTACATTTAATTCAATTCCAATTCTCAATTCTTATTTAACTTATCTTAAGTTAAATTCAAATATATTTTATTCACCTTCATATACTCGAATTAAATTTTAATTCTAGGATACAATTTTATACAAGTTTTACAATTCATTCACCTTCAAGTTCTCTAACTCTTTTATCTACCAACTTATATTACTCATTGAGTTATTTTCATCTCATAATTATAATCCCAGAATTAAACTTTCATTCCCTTCTTATTTCAATCAACTTCATTCTATATTTTATATTGTTGATTCATTTAAATTCCCACATTTTTATTTTAAATAGAATTCCCAGAATTCAATTGCCCGGTTTTATTTCAAAACCATTTTGAATCCATAAATAACTCATCTGGTATATCACATCAAATCCCAATTTCCAAAATAATCTGCTTTTACCAAACAATTTTCCCTTTGAATTTCAAAACCAACCCAGTTCACAATCACTTCCAATTTAAAATAGTTTGGTAGCAATTTCTCTTTGGAAACTCGAAAATAGACATCGATGATGCTGCAGTCATCATCGAAATTATTTTCCAGCGACCTAAAGAGAATTTAATGCTTCTATCACTTTAAAACATTTCAAACATTTTTAAATTCCAAATCCCACCAGATTTCAATTCAATTTCAAAAATATTCATGAAATAATATCACCATTATTTCCCCAAAACCTTTAAAAACTATTTTAAATCCAAAGGAATTTAAACCTTTCCCAAAACTTCAAATTCAAAATCCATTAAATTTTATTTCAAGTTATAAGTCACATTTACAATTTACATTTACAAATTACATTTGTTTATGAATTTATCTCATTTGATTATAAATCACATTTGTAATCCACATTTGTATATAAAGTTTATTTCAATTTATAAATTGCATTTATAGTCTATATTTCAAATTCCATTTTGTTATATAATCTATTCTTCAACTTAGGCTATAAGTTTTCAATTTCTGATTCAATTTTTACACAATGATGATAATAATCTAATATCATCGCTTTCTAACAACCAAGCAACCAAATATATAATTTACAAAAGTTATCCTTTTATATATAAAAATAATTTGGGCAAAATTATTTCATTCACCCATTTAAAACAATATCGTGTCGAACTGTTCTATTCAAGTGTTTAGAAACCCCTTCGATACAGTTGTCCAGACTGTGCCGACGAAGGTTCATATGCCACTCAATAAATCAACCAACACAATATAAAACCATTTTATATTCACTAACAAATACGCGCTCATATCTATTAATACTCTCAAAATTCCCACCAGAGCCAAGGTTATCGCCAACCTTCACTCTGATACCACTGTAACGACCCGACTTTCCAGACCCGGAAAATCGAACCATTTTAGTTAAGAAGAAGAGGTAGAAGAAGAAAAATAGAAAACAACATCAGAATCTAACCATCGCAGCGGAATAAAATATAATATATATTAGCAGATCTTTACACAAATCAAAACTATATCAGTTTTATATAATATAGCATCAGAGTATACACCAGAGAACACATAACATACAACTGGACAATAACCATATCATGTCCTCAATACAACAGAGTACAACAATCAACACAGCGGAATATATATATATATAAACAAGTACGGAAGATACGTCTCGCCATCCAGCTCATCTCCTGAGATCCACAGCATCATATCCTGTAACCTATAATACTCGGTCTGACCCGAGCATCATATAAAACAATACCCGAGTCAGTCTGGAATACCAGCGTGAGAAAATCACACTCAATTGATTATTAAAGTTTCAAAAATCCTTTTGAAAATAAAAGCATCTCGTAAGACCACGCCACAAATAAACATGTCGGGTTTTTACCTTACGATAGCTAAAACACTTTTTATAAAAATCCTCTGATATTATAATAGTGTCTATTCACAAATACTTATTAAAATAGCTGAAATTGTTACATGATTAAATTCCAGCATACTAGGTATACAAACAAATCTCGTACAAGGCACGTAGGGAGAATGGATTTCCAACGAATGACTAGGCACTGGGGTACCACCTGTCACAGTACGTGGCCTAGATCACAGTACCGAGGAGTACGCCCGCTCCCCTGCAACACAAGGCCGGAATCATCCCTTACTGGATAATTCCAAATAAAATCACCCCACGGTTGTGATCAGCAACCGCAACACTAAGCCGAAATAAAAGGGACATCTAGACAGGGATGACTTTACTCTCAAGTGGGGGCTACCCACGAAGCCTTGCTGCATAACCCCTGATTTTCAGTCATTCCCGGTTGATGAGGCTCGAGGCTAAACGATACCTTTATAGCACATATCCCTTAGAATGCCCATCGTCCACCTGACGATGTCACGAAAGCATCCGTCCATACAAGTCCGTCCCGGGTTCGAACGGAACCGAAGGCACTATTCCTACTACATCCATTTTGGAAATATCCTCAGGATTAGTAGCGACTAGCCCTTGCACTTCACTGCTCCATCTTCGACTCCGAACACGTTACACGAAACGTACAAACCGGATCGAAGTGGTATTCGAGTCTCCAGACCTAGAATCCCGGTATACGGAAACCCGATCCCGGTCTCTTCGAAACGATCAACGCATTTGGCCAATATTGATAGTCGGTTATTTAACTATCAATTAACATCCACAAGCAACCATCACACAATAAATAATTTCCCACATTATTTATTTGCCCAAATATCTTTCCAAGATATATTTCCAAATTTTCAAAGCTCATTTGAAAACAATTTCAAACTGTTTCCGCTTATGGAATACATTTCCCAAATAATTATTTCCACTGAATCACCAAGTACAAAATACTTTTAATTTTAAAATAATTTAAAAACACTTTATTTTAAATATATTTTATAACATTGAAATTTTAAAACTACTTTAATACTTTATCAAAATATATATTTTAAGAATATTTAAAGTAAAACCACTTTATAAATATAAGCTAACTTCTCTTTTTAAAACATAATACCAAATCACTTTTATATAATTACTACAATAATATATTTTTGAAAATACTTACTTAGGAAATTAACATTTTAAAAGACAAATTTCCTAAAACATGCTTTTTAAAACATACTTAAAACCTTTAACTTATATTTCAAATTGCTTTGAAAACGTACTTGGCTATCCAGAGAAATACACTTCTCATTCCCATCTTTTAAAAATAAATCAACATTTATTTTTAAACCAAATCCATATCCTTTTATAAATTCCCACATTGAATTTATATTTTCTAATATCCACTGATATTCCATTTCACTTTATAAACCCAGTTTATATCTTCAAAATCTCATTTCTCTTTAAATTTCAAATCCCAAAGTATTTAAATCAATTTATAATTGATTTCCCAATTTATTTTACTTTGAAATAAATTTCCTTACTTAATCCATTTATTTCCAAATTCATTAACTTCCAGATTTTATTTCTCATTATGATTTAAAATCTTTAAACTGAAGCACAAGTTTCAGATTTCCCAAATTCCTTTTTTCTTTTTAATTACATTTAAACATTGAATTAAAATAAATTATTTATTCCTTTAAATAATATCACATACGTTTTCTTTAAATTCAATATTTCTCTGTTTATTCAAAATTCCTCTTTTCCATATTTATTAGAATTTATTCGAATTCACTAGAATTACTTAACTTAAATTTTATTCTTTTATTTCTTTCCAAAAATCCAATCCAATTGCTTTTGATAACTCATTATACTGGGAAATTCAATCCAACCAGATTATCCAATATAAATCATCACAGGATATCAACAATCATATCACAGAATATTTAAACAAAATTAAATATTTTGAGGAATCCAGTTGGATCCCTCCAACCTGTTTCCCTACATCCACAGATGTTAGCACAATACCAATTCCACTTCGAGGTGGAATATCGCGGTATATGGGTTTAATATAAAATCATCCGCTATTATGCGGCGCATAAGGTCTCATCCGCTATATAATGTGGGAATATCAACAACTCCAATATATACATATGCCAATATGTATATATTGCTATATCTACTATATATATAGTATCACATCAAACCAAATCAATCATTCAATTAATTATTTAAATTTAACCATTTAAATTTTAAATTAGAATTCAGCTGAGTGAGATTAACTCACCTTTTATTTTGTTTGCAGTCCATTTCCCAAACACTTCCATTCCCGCTTGTTCCTCTATTTTAGACCTTGTATAAACATTTATAATTTTTATTAATATTCGAATCAATTAGACAATTAAATTTCCATCTACTTATTTAATTAACTATGAGTTTGGATTTTAAGCTAATAATTTGATTTTAAACAACTTTTCCTTTTAAATAAAATATCCTTTTAGCAACTAAACAAAACTACTTCCATAATATTCATTTTTAAAATCAAACAAGTAAATTAAAATGTATATAAATTTATTTATTTTATTTAAACTACATATATATCTATATATAAAATGTTTTTATCAGGTCTGAACTTAAGAAATAGTTCATATCAAATCTGTATATGTTTACATATAAGTATAAATCGTAAATTTGAAAAATAAATGGTTTCATATACCTTACTGTAAAATCAGTTACTGTGTTAATATTCCTCTTGAACTGCATATAATAAAATACCTGGTATAACTCCATATTTACCTAAATTCCTACTTTTCTTTCTAAAATTTCTATCTATAAATATATTCTCCTGTTTAAACGATAACACTTATTAACAGAACTGCTTAAATTTTAACTCTGTTGTTTTATCTTTACAATTTCGAACAAAAATTTTTAAAACTTCGTAGTACTAAATAAAATGATCAAAATTACCTTATCAAGTTGGAACAAAATCAACGAGCCTGCAAAAACACCCCTGCTAGCATTGTCGAGACTGCATCCAAAGGTTTCCCCCTCCTCCGAGCATCGAAGCCTTGACTACAGCAATCCACCACGAGACTACCATCACTTCTCCTCCGCGAGGCAAACATCAGCTCGAGCTCGCGACTACCACATCAAACTCGTGGTCTAGAACCACGTCTTCGAACCGCCCCCTTTCCATACTCGAGAACTTCACAGCAAGATCGCGATGCTATTTTCCCTTTATTTATCAAACGAGAAGACGTTGGCAATTGATTTGGAAAGATTTTGAATGGTATTGAGGAGAGCGGCCATTATTTTGTATTCGATTCGAACGGGGAGAAAAATAAAAAAAACCAGAAAAGGGGAGAATACGATTTATCTCGGCAACCATTTCCATTTGCCTATACTTGAACGAAATATTTTCTTTGTGAATTCGTTTTGGGAATGGGTGAAAGGAAGGAAACGAACGTGATAAAATAGAGCATAGCTTCCTTCAGAAGGTAAGCGACAATGAAAAGACGTTAGCACCCAAAATTGTTTCTGCATACGCTTGCTCAGAAGGAAGGTGGCTAAAGTGAAAGAACGATGGCTATTGAAAAGAAATCTCTCTGCTGACTAAATATCTAATTATATTAATTTAATTTAATTCCTAATATAAGATTTCAACGCGTTTACATATCGTACGCTCACACACTAACTCCGACCAATACGAAATTTGAAATCCGATAATAATACAATATTACGGATCCATTAGGACTGGTTTCGTCAAATTCCAAGACTGTGCCCCGAAAGGCTATTTTTACATTCAATTTAAACAATATATCTTTAAAACTGAACAAAACACTTTGAAATTAAATTTTAAAAGTTCCATCACCTTCAGTATTAACAATATAAATTTTCTGAGCCTTTAAATTATTTTTAACAAGCTTAAAAATTCAGATTCAATATTTTATCCAATTTCGATAATTAAATTCACTATTTAGTTATCCCATAAATATTGGTATTTGAAATTCAAGTTAAAAAATTTAACCTCTGAACATTTAAAATAAATTAAATATTCCAATTTCAAATATACAGAAATTCCGGGTCGTCACAGCAAGGGTGATGATGGCTGATGTGGGGCCGATAGCTATGCTGTTAAATGGAGATAGTTGAATTTTGGAAGGGTTGCTCCTGACCTACAGCGAAATCAAGTTTTTCCTTGGTTTTGTGCACTCCATTCAGATGATAAGTCCAATTCTCTGACTTTGACTAACTCCTGTCGATGCATGACTAAACTACCGTTTTTTGAATTCCATATGAGGTTCATGTTTGAGAAAGGTTGTATCGAAAGACTCCATTGCATCCTTTTCCATATTGATGCCCTTCCAATGTTCCTGAAAAGAAAAGCTTCTATGTCACTATGGACAGTGGCTCTATTATCGATAACGGGTAAGTTCCGATATATAATTTAAACGCGCGATGTGAATCATTCTACTAGCACAAGCGAGCTATTTACATAGGATGGTTAATTTGTTGTATATAGGACACAAGCTCACACTTCATAGATTGACAGTTCACACTTGCCCCGGTCAACGCTCAGAATCCGACTGGTCAACATATATCGATATCCTTTGGATTCCGGGTGTTAGTCACATGGGTTTATTAGAAATAAATCAAACCTGACCGTGTTGAATGCCAAGTTTTCCTGCTCAGAATGACTCGTCGATCACCATATTCCAAGGCCGATGAAGGTACATCTACTCCTCCGAAAGCTGGATCTTCCGCAGCTCCAATTTCACTAACTATTCCTATTTAGCCCGATATTCTATCATGTTGGAATCAGAAGGCTCGTTGATTCCTGTGAATTCGGTAGCAGATCAATGGCTTCCCCTGAATGAGCTTAGAGGTTTGGCATGTTGGAAATCGAGATTTGTTGGACCATTTCCTATTATAGAGAGGATCCAGAAACTCGCATATAGAGTAGAGTTACCGAACAGTTTGGCAGGAGTCCACAATTTTTTTCATATTCCTTATTTAAGAAAGTATATTAGAGATTCGAAGACTATTATAGCACCGACTGTGTTAGAGGACTTAGTAGTAGAGCCCAATTTTACTATAGTTAGAAAGCTAGTTCGTATAATCGCGAGTGATGAGAAGGGGCTAAGGAATAAGACAGTCAAATTAGTTAAAGTCCAGTGGAGCAACGATGAGAGAGACTGTACTTGGGAGACTGAGAGTAGGATTAGAGACGCTTATCCTAATTTGTTGAATGGTATGTTTTACCTTCTTGATTGATTTGTTGAGTACCTTATCGTAATTTCGAGAATGAAATTCTTAAAGGAGGGGAGCCTGTAATGCCCCTAATTTTTAGTAACATTATTTAGGACATTTAATTAGGTAAAATTAAATGAAATAATGTAAATGGCTAAGAGGTTGAGATTTGTATAATCTAAGGGGTAACAGTGCCTATTTGAAATAATGAACTAAAAAATTAAAATGAATTAAGTTATGGTAGTAGACAAGGGCAATATAGGAATAAGTAATAACCTTATACCCTAAACCCTTTTACACATTCATTTTACATGTTCATTTTCACAACCTAAAACAAAACAAGAGCCTGGCCACCATTAAAGAACAAAAAGGGGAAGATAAGCTAAATTAACAGGAAGAAGCTAATCAACTTAAATCCAAGATCAAATCTCAACTCCTTAACAACAAAGCTACAGTGAATAATATGTTACATCTCATATTTGTGATGTTTTTGTTTTCTAGATCAGATCTGAATATTTTGCAAAATATATTGCCACGTTTTTTATTATTAAAATGGATATATATGCTTGTTGATGATTTATGCTAATTCATATAGATTTTATGGTGAGTTTTAGATTGAAAAACCAATTAAATGACATTCAAATGCCTTGCTATTTTGAGATAGGGTCAGAAATATTATTTTGGAAATGGGTTTCAAATTTCATAATTTTCCTAATTAATGTGGATTTATTATGAATTTTCTGGTGAAGAAAATAATTATTTTGGGTTTAAATTAATTACGGATATTTTATGATGATTTTTGGTCAGAAATTAATATATTTTAGAAAACATATTAGAAGTGATTTATGGAAACTTTTATAAAAATTTCTAAGTGTTTTGATATATAAAATTATTTAAGGTATGAGAGTTAAATGTTTTATGTATTTATAAAAGGAGAAGGGGCATTTTGTAAATAGTTTAATTTTTTATTTCAGAAATTTTGGCAGTGCTTTTAGAAAAGAAATTAGCAACCAATCATATTTTGACAAACAAGGCTGGTTAGTTGAAAAGAATTGCTTTAAACGGTTAAAAAATCAGTTTAACACGTTTTTTTACATGTTTTGCCACTTTCGGCACCTAGCCTTCAACACCTTACTTTCGTCTCCATCTCTATTGAAACCAATGTGCATCGTATCAAAGACTTGGTACGCAGTGAATTGGATAAAGGCAAAAGGTATGTAGTCAAAATAGGGGGTTCCGAAGGGGTCAAAGCTTTGCTTTGTTTTAAAAGAAAATGCGTCTGCTTTGCTTTCGAAAGGAATACTTTTGATTTAGTTAGCTTTCGACTTGGTTAAATGATTTTAAGGAATGGTTCTGAAAGAGGTTGCGCCTTTTGTTTTATAAAGAAGCTTTTGACGGGGTTGAAACCCTTGCTGTCGCATCTTACCTTTCGAAGCAGTGCCTTCGAAAGGGTTTCTTTGTTTAAACGCAAGCCGCTTCTCCAATGCTTTCGAAGGGATTGGTTTCGAAACCATCCACTTCTTTTACTTAGGAAATAGCTTTCGAAAGTGTTGCTTTCAACTCTGTTATTTAAGGCCCTTTTGAGATTTTGAAAGATAAACCCAAACATTTTGAAAGGTATAGTTTTGAATGATTTCGAAAGGTTGTTCCATAAGTTTTACTTGAACTCAAATGCTTTCGAAAGGTTTGATGGATTTAATGCTTTCGAAAGGTTTAAGAGAAAGGTTCTAATGGGGTGGTTCCCTAATATTTTTGAAAGGTTAT
Organism: Allium fistulosum; assembly: GCA_030737815.1. Lineage (NCBI taxonomy): Eukaryota > Viridiplantae > Streptophyta > Magnoliopsida > Asparagales > Amaryllidaceae > Allium > Allium fistulosum. The sequence goes on along the minus strand of CM060902.1, from coordinate 1,000,385,886 downwards.
AAACAGAAGGTTTCTAAAGGTTTTCGGAAGGTATAATTAAAGTGTTTTGAAAAGAGGATGTTTAAGGTTTTAAAAGGCTTTCGAAAGAGAAGTTTTTCAATGTTTTCAAAAGGACTATGTTAAATGGTTTCGAAAGGTAGGTTTTGGCCTTTCAGCCTAAGGTTTTACTTGTATCGAAATGGATATTTTCAAGGGTTTCGAAAGGGGTACATTCAATGGTTTCGAAAGATATTGTTTAAAGGTTTAAACAAAGGTTTTGATTCTTTCATCAACAATGTTTTGGGAAAAGTATATATATAACATGGCAAAGTGATTTAAGAAAAGCATAGAATATTTTCCTTGATTTAAAAGGATTAAACCATTTTGAAAGAAAAGGTTTTCAAGGAAAATTTATGGGTAGTTGAAACTAAGTTAAATGACTCGGATATTAGAATACCAGATGGGGCTGGTATAGGATCGCGCCATATACATTAGCTATTAGCCCCCAGCTAATTTAGTCCAAAATTCCAATGTGTAGGGCTTTGTCACATGTAAGACTAAAATAATGTTACATATAGAAAGGAATCTATAGAGGAGAGATAGGTTATTGGTGAGCCTGCAAAACCATTAGGGTCAGTTGACCCTGAAAGATGTGAGGGACATACCATCTAGAAGAGGAGTATCTAACAGAAGTTAGATTATTTGTTTATTTTGTCTGGTAGGCCCGAGTCAGCCAAAGGTTAGTAGTTAGCCAGAGAAAACTATAGTATTCGGACAGATAGTCCATTGATTACCCAATTTATATGCTTACATGATATTGCTTTATTGTTTTAACCAGTTTTGGTTGCAGGATTAAGATTTGCAAAATATATGTTTTAAAAGGATATTAGTGAGGAGAAACCCATTCCGCTAAGCGGCGTGGTCTCACTTAATATCATATAACCTAGATGTATAGAATTTTTCACACCAGGCTTTATGTCAGACTCGAAGTTTATGGTTTCCCCCTTAAACTCTCGGGTGCTCAAAATTGATTTGAGTAGGCTGAGGATTGAGAATTTACAGGTTTTAGTAGGTGGGAAAATAAAGCTTCTAAAGACAAGCAGGAGGCTGAAGTTAGCTATTTAGGACTTGTTATGTTTTATTTCCGCTGTGTCGTATTAAGTCTGTTATGACTATTTAGTACTATGGTCATTCAAGGGGGCATCTTCGTATGTCGCTCTTGGTGTATTTTGTAATAATTATATTTGATCTAAACCTGGGAAACATTTAGGATTATATAACTTGAATATGAAAAGTTGTTTTGAAATGTAATCAAGAAAGTGTTTTAATCTATGATGATTTTATTTCATATTCAAGTGCTTCTTATATTATGGATATCATTAACGTTACCGTATTTGGTCACCGGAAGTTAATACTATGGATGAGTACAACATCTGTAGCGCTTAACTTCGGACCTCCAAATAGGGGATGTTACAATCCCCAAAAGTATAAAAAATTTAGGAAGATAAATTTTACCGAGCAAAGGACAGGTAAATATTATTACGGAACCACGAGTCTCTATCCCTATGTCTTAAAAGCTGAAATTTATAAACATACTTTTGTGCTGGTTGTTGTGCATAAATAAAAAAAGGTTTTTAAAATTTGAAAATTTATCGCGTAATAGGTTAGAGTCAATCATAGATGTTAACTCATCGACTAAATCTCAATTGTGTGGGATGTGACTCAATTTGTTTTGGGAAGATAAAAACAAATACTTTTGAAAATTTTGTTCAGAAATCATTGATAAAAAAATACTTTTGTTAAAGTTTTGAAAAATGAGTTTTATTTTGAAATTTCCAATTACTTCAAAAATTTAATAGAAAAGGATTTTGAAAGGAAAAGAGAGTTTTTTTTTATTTTTGAGCTGATACCACATATTTAGCATAGGAAAAGTCGACGGGTCCGGACATTAGTCAAAGATCGGAAGAATAAGGGTGAGTCTTCTGATCGAACCAGCGTGATTGTACACCCCCGACCCGATCATGAATCAAAGGAGTTAGTCGTTACCTATCCCTTGGTACCTGATTTCGCTGCTAATCACATGACATAAAGTTTAGCTTATAAGAACATAGTTCCATTGGTTCCAAGAGCCAACTTTATTTATAAACACATGAGATGGAAAGTCCTACCTTATTACATTGTCCGTAGTAAAATAGGGTGGTTTATTTGCAAAAAATAAAATAAATAAATCTAACTAAAATAGCAACACAAGTGCTCGATATTCCATGCCCACAGAATTATCCCTTCAACAGTTGATAGCTTGAAAGTTAAATCTCTAAATTCAATTACGTACCAGGGAAGACCCAATTTAGACCAAGTGCCACATACCAGGGAAGACCCATTTTGAAACAAGGTCCCCAACCTCAAAGATACAGTTCCTAACCTCAGCATTGACTGTCTTGCTGCTCTTTTTTGGTGAGCAGCTACCCTTAGTTCAGCCTCTTCTCATTTTTCGTCGACTAAGTCGAGGACTCGGGCAGTAGTCCCCCATTCATCTTGGGATCATAGTGATTTCTTTAATGGGAAGGGATTTCCATTTCTATTGGAATTATAGCCTCAGCTCCGTAGGCCAAAGCTAAAGGAGTATTCCCAATCGTGGACTTATGGCCATTCTATAAGCCCATGGTGCTAGTGGTAACTCATCACCCAGCTACCCTTGGCGTTTTTCAGTCATTTCTTTAGGATGGATTTGATGATCTTGTTCGCCACCTACACTTGTCCATTCGTTTGTAAGTTTGCTACTGCTGAGAAGCTCTTCGTAATTCGGTACCAGTTGTAGAAGTCTATGAACTCGATACTCTCGAATTGAGTTCCAATGTGAGTAATGATTTTCCGTAGGACTACGAATCTAGATATGATGTTCTTCACCATAAAGTTGATTACTTTATGTTAATCCCCTTTTGTTCGCAACCTAAGGCAGTTACGACTTAAGGCATGAACCAACCTAACAGGCTACGACCTAAGGAAGCCTACCGACTTAACAAATTGTGAGTTAATAAGGGCTCCGACTTAAGGAATGCTCCGGGTTAAGGAATGCTCCGAGTTAAGGAATGCTCCGGGTTAAGGAGGGTTCAAGTTAAGGAATACTCCGACTTAAGGAATGCTCCGAGTTAAGGAACGCTCCGAGTTAAGGAACGCTCCGAGTTAAGGAATGTTCCGAGTTAAGGAATACTCCGACTTAAGGAATACTCCGACTTAAGGAATGCTCCGAGTTAAGGAATGCTCCGAGTTAAGGAGGGCTCCGGGTTAAGGAATGCTCCGACCTAACAATGTACGAGTTAAAGTGGTCCGACTCAAAAAGTCTACGACTTAAGGCTGTTGCCAACTTGATGACTTAAGGATCTCCTACCTACAACTTATGGTAAGTCGCTGCCGACCTATGACTTGCAGTTGAATAGCTCGTATTCAGGAGTAACTAAAAGACAAGAGCTCCTATCTCGTCTCCGACTTAAGACCTATGACTTGCTATAAGTCGGCTCCGACCTAGGACTTGAGGAACAGAATCTCACCCAGATTTTTCCCTATAAATAGACCACCACTTCCAACATGAAGAGGACTTTTGGCAAATCATTTCAGAAACATCGTTACGCTGCCGAACTCTCAACTCATTCAACAATCGAAGATCTCCAAACAATCGATACACTACAACAAACTTCGAGAGAAATCTCTTACATCCAACATGGATTCATCGAGTTTTATCATCGAAGTTTGAGCTAGGAGTCGAGATTGTCTTTGTGATCAAATTGTATTGATTTCATAAGTGAATTGTATTGATTTGTAATCGGATTCAGTAATAAAGAGATTCAAAGTGGACGTAGGCTTGATCTCCAGCCGAACCACTATAAACTGCTGTCTTTTACTGCTTTACTGATATTTTACTGCTTAATTTTTGTTCCCGTTACACGGGTGGTGCTTTCACAATTCCATTACACACACCGGGTGTTAGCGTTCCTATTTCAGCGTTAACATTTTGGTGCTTTCACTGAGAACCCAACTCAGGCTACTACTCACCATTGCTTCACGGAAGTTTGTTGAAAGAATTTCCTACAAAACCAGAAGTCTATCAGACATAATGGCTCCTGGAAGGAAATGAAAGTCTGTCAGAACTGATGATGACCGCGACAATACTGCCACTTCTCTTTCTCCAAATCAGGCAGCTCCAAGCGTCGGTGTGACGCGACAAGAGTTAGATGCTGCTGTGTCCGGACTGTACCAGCAGATTGAAACTCAGAATAGTCTGATGATGGAATAGCTGAATGCTCTACTTGGGGCTAATCAAAGACCAGTAGGTAATGAAGAAAACTTTGCTAATGCTGCTCCCAATTCCGAAGGGAGAAATATTCCTCAAGGGGGGTCAGGTGCTGCTGAAGGGGCACCCCTCCAGGCTGAAGGATCCAGGCCGTCACCGGTTCTCCGTGAGCATTTACCTGGACAAACCTCCGAAAAGATGGCCGAGGTCTATTCCGCGAAATCTCTAAACAATGAGGAATATCTCTCTAGCATGGTTCGACAAATAATGAAGGAAAGCATGCAAAGAAACGAGGATGAGAATGATTGGGGATTCGCCCCGAGTAGAACTCCATTTACTGAAAGGATCCTAAAAGCTGAATTTCCCAGAAAATTCGTTCCACCTACCATTCCTTCTTATCGAGGAACGAGTGATCCGAATCAGTTCCTTTACAAATATGATTGGCATATGACTGGTGCTAGAGCTACTGACGAGATTAAATGCCGGTATTTTCCGGTATACTTGGAAGGAGTGGCGTTACTTTGGTTTACCAAGCTTCCTGTGCGATCTGTTGATCAATTTTCCGATCTGACCCGAAAATTCAAGGAACAATTCAGATTGTACATTTCAAGAGCAAAGGATATAATGTCTCTCTCAAGTCTTGAACAGAATGCTGGAGAGCCCATTAAATCCTTCTTGAATCGCTTTAATTTAGCCCTAGCAGAAGTTGATAACGCGGAACCGCGAATGATCTTAACCTACTTAATGCGGGCTATTGACAAGTCTAGCGAGTTTGGAAAATGGTTAAAAATGAAGGAACCAAACTCGCTCGAAAAATTCTACAAAAAGGCTGATGAGTTCATGCACTTAGAGAATCTCTCCGCGTCAACTAAAGTTGTGACAACAGTGGTGGAAAATAATGCTACAGTTCAGAACAAGAAAGAATCTGCAAATCAGAAGAGGGAAAGTGATGGTGGAAAGAAGCAAAAAGATCTCAAAAAGCCCCGCTTCCTCAAACCTTCGGATTTTACTCCTCTGACCGATACCCCGAAGAATATTTTCATCGCCACTAAGGATGCTGTTGATTTTCCAAAACCATCAGCAGTAAAAGTTGGGGAAAATGCTGTTCAAAGCGGAAGATTTTGCAAATTTCATAATCAACCAGGCCACGATACCGACGAATGCTGCCACTTGAAAAGCCTAATTGAGGAATTGTTGAGAGAGAATAAGTTGCAGCAGTATGTGAAAAGAAATAGAAAAGACCCGTCTTCATCTAACCAGGGGCAACTACCCCCAGCTCATTCGTCTGGTTCAGGAGAGAGGCCTGCTGAAAAAGAAAGACCTGTTATCAATGTGATCACAGGAGGACCTCATCCAGCTGGCAGGAGTTGGGGTGAGATGGAAAGGTATGCTAGAGCTTTGAAGTATGCTCCAACTGAAGAAAGTGTCTTGATCTTGGAAGATGCTGCACCTCTAAAGCAGCAGAAGACTTTTCATGATGATATTATGTTCAGAACCAGGGATTCTATTGATGTGGAAGCTCCTACTGAGGACCCTTTGGTTGTCTCTGTCGGTATTGGGCCGGCTATTGTCAGAAGAGTTCTGGTTGATAGTGGTGCTTCGTGCAACATACTCTTTAAAAAGACATTTGACCAAATGAAAATTCCAATGACAGATGTACAAGCCTGTTCACACAAAATTGCCGGATTTACAGGAGAGCTGAAACAGCCAATTTGAACGGTGGACTTGTTTGTTGAAATGGGCGAAGGGCATAAGAAGTTGGTTCGAAAGCAAACCTTTGTAATTGTTGATGGATTCTCCGCCTATAATGCTTTCTTGGGTCGACCTACTCTTGCTGCTTTAAGGGTCGTCCTCGCTCCGTAGTGCTTAACAATGAAATTTCCTACTGATAATGGGGTTGCTGTCATTAAGGGAGATCAGAACGCGGGGCGAGAATGTTATCTTGTGGAGCTCCGAGAGGCTAGAAAACGAGAAATGGGGAAAGATGCGGCAGCTCCGCTCCGCATCAAAGAACCAACTTTGTAGCAACTATGGGGTGGCCCCTGTACTGGCGAACACAGCAATGCAAGAAAAGAAATGGACCCCAGGAAAGCCAGTACAGGGGAGAATAGGGTGGTACCCGTGGAAACAACGGTACCAATATCTGTTAACTCAAAAGACCCAAACAAAGTACTCAATGTGGGTTCACAACTAAGCATAGCAGTTCAGGACACGCTGATATCTTTCTTAAAAGCCAATCTAGATGTGTTCGCTTGGTGTCATGCTAATATGTGTGGGATCTCCTTAGAAATTGCTGTTCATACTCTAAACATTGATCCAAAATTCACGCCAGTGAAACATAAAAGAAGAACTCAAGGTCCAGAAAGGTCGATAGCGTTAAAAGAAGAAGTTGATCGGCTTATGGAGAATAATTTCATCAGGGAATCCACTTATCCAAATTGGGTTTCAAATCCAGTACTGGTTAAGAAGGAAAATGGAAAGTGGAGGGTATGCATCGATTTTTCGGATCTAAACAAAGCATGCCCCAAAGATTGCTTCCCGCTGCCTAGAATTGATCAATTGGTGGACGGAACAGCTGGGCATGAGTTGTTATCGTTTATGGATGCTTACTCCGGATACAATCAGATTATGATGCATGAGCCGGATCAGGAAGACACAAGCTTTATCACAGATGTGGGTCTCTACTGCTACAAAGTTATGCCTTTCGGATTGAAGAATGCTGGGGCAACCTACCAAAGGCTCGTCAATGCAATGTTCAAGCCTCAGATTGGTAGAACCATGGAAGTTTATGTCGACGATATGTTGGTAAAGTCAAAGAAAGCTGTAGATCACATGGGTCACATGGAGGAAATGTTTGCAATTCTTCGAAAGTATGGAATGAAGCTCAATCCACTGAAGTGTTCGTTCGGAGTAGAGTCCGGGAAATTCTTGGGTTTCATTGTGAGCGCCAGGGGCATCGAAGCCAATCCTACTCAAATCACAGCTCTAAGGGAGGTTAAAGCCCCTAAAACAAAGAAAGAAATGCAAAGTCTCAATGGAAAAGTCGCTGCTTTGAGTCGCTTCATTTCCAAGGCCACAGACAAATGAATTCCCTTCGTTGACGCTCTAAAGAAAGGAAAGAAAAATTTCGAATGGACTCCTGAATGCCAGAATGCTTTCGATGAACTAATTCGTCATATGGAAATGCCTCCAGTTTTTTCCAAGCCTAGTGATGGTGAAGATCTTTTCATCTATTTAGCAATTTCATCTCATGCTCTCAGCGCAGCACTTGTACGGGAAGATATGAAAGTACAGCGTCCAGTCTATTACATCAGCAAACGGTTCACTGGGGCAGAGATGAATTATTCGAAGATAGAAAAGCTCGCCTATTGTTTGCTAATTGCTTCCATGAAATTGAGACCATACTTTCAAGCTCATCCTATCAAGGTTCTTACTGATCAACCTCTAAAGCAAGTCCTGTTTCGTCCTGAAACTTCGGGTCGTCTTTTGAAATGGAACAGTGAACTTAGCCAGTATGACATCACTTACCACCCCCAAAGAGCAATCAACGGACAAGCTTTAGCAGATTTCATTGCGGAGTCTACTGACAAAGGTGGCAGTAAGGAAGAAACAACTGACTGCATTCCAATACAGTGGAAGTTGTATGTTGACGGCTCAAGAAATGATTACTGTTCTGGGGTAGGGGTTGTGCTCGAAACCCCCGAAAGGCGATCGTTGTGTTATGCATTGAGACTGGAATTTCCTTCAACGAACAATGAAGCGGAGTATGAGGCTCTTATTGCTGGCTTGAAAATTGCCAAAGAACTAAACATCAAAGTGTTACAAATCTTCAGCGATTCTCAACTTATTGTCTGTCAGGTAAAGAAAGAATTCCAAGCTAAAGGAGGAAATTTGCCTGCATATTTATCAAAGACTTCTGAACTTCTCAATGATTTCGATCACTATTCAATAAGCCACATACCTTGAGAGGAAAATATGAAGGCAGATTCTCTTGCAAAGTATTCAAGTTCCGAAGAGGCTCAGCTATTGGGTTTAGTTCCGGTGGAAGTCTTGTCAGCCCCAAGCATCGATGAAATGGATATTGATTGGATCATGACCATATCCCAAGAGCAAGAGTCATGGATGACTCCAATCAAAGAATATCTGCTCAATGGTACACTATCGGAAAATTCTAAAGAACGCCTAAAGCTGTTGAGAAAAGCATCGAGATATGTGATTCAAGACGGTCGGCTATACAGGCGGGGATTCTCAATGCCATTACTTCGATGTGTAACCAAAGAAGAAGCCAAGACAATCTTAGCAGAGGTACACGGAGGAGAATGTGGAGACCATACAGGCGGACAAACACTTGCAAAGAAAGTTCTTCGTTATGGGTACTTCTGGCCCGATATTAATCGAGATGCAGCTATCCACTCCCGAAAATGCGACAAGTGCCAAAGATTTGCAAAAATTCCAAGGGCACCTTCCACTGAACTAACACAAATGGTCAGTCCATGGCCATTCGCCATTTGGGGGATAGATCTAATCGGACAGTTACCAATTGCCAAATCAGGAATCAAATATGCCATTGTTGCTGTTGATTATTTCACCAAATGGGCTGAAGCTGAACCTTTGGCCACCATTACTTCTAAAAAGATGATAAATTTTGTAACAAAAAATATCATTTGCAGATATGGTGTGCCACAGAAGATAATCACAGACAACGGCACTCAGTTTGAAAGTGAAGAATTCCAGGATTTTTGCAAGCAATTCAGAATTCGAAAAAGATTCTCAGCAGTGGCTCACCCGTAGGCAAACGGGCAAGTGGAAGCAGTGAACAAAATTATCAAGTCAACCATCAAAAAGCAACTCGAAAAAGCAAAAAGTGGTTGGGTCGATAAGCTTCCATTAGCACTATGGGCATACAGAACTACTCACAAAACTGCGACTGGGCACACTCCATTTTCACTGGCATACGGGTCAGAGGCAATGATTCCAGTGGAAGTAGAAGTTCCTTCACATAGAAGAATTCACTTCAATGAAGCTAAAAACGAAAAGCTGCAACTTGAAGCACTCGATTCTCTTGATGAAAAAAGAGAAGAAGCTAGGCTCAGTGTTTCAGCTTATCAGCAAAGGATCGCCAGGCATTTCAACTCTAAAGTTCGCCAACGCAGCTTTGAGATCGGAGATTTAGTCTTGAAAAGGATCATGACAGCAACTGGGGTGTTTGGGCCAAACTGGGAAGGGCCATATGTCATAGGCAGTAAACTTCTTGATGGCACTTTCAAACTCATAACTGTTGAAGAGATCCAATTCCGAGAGCCTGGAACAGCAACCACTTACATCCTTATTTTACTTAAAAAAGCTCTGCTCAAAATTGTAAAATATTGATGAATGTATCGGTTGTATTGTAAAACATTGTAAATCAGTGTAAATGAATGAAAGCTATAAAGTGGACGTAGGCCCGATTCTTGGCCGAACCACTATAAATCTTGTGTTCTTTACTATTTCATAATGCCTGTTTCATTTCGATATGTACATACTTTAAATGTATTGCTAAAATGTCGATTCAAAATTGCAGGACATTAAAACAAGGCCTGCTCGTCACAAATCCAAGCGACCTCTATAAATCAACTATTACGCAAATACCAAGCGACAAAAAATTCCAAATTCAAATCCTATACAAGAAGAACTTCACATAAAAAGTTGGCGACTCCACTGTGGCAAACCTTCGTTAACTAGTTGTGATTGTCGATATGAACAAACACCCGACTAGATAACTCACGTTTGTCCCGTGAAGTCATTCAACAGTGAAGTCCACTTCTTCGGATAAGGCAACTTACTTGCAAAAGGAAAGAAGATGCACTTGGGAACGATAATAAAAGGTCGCTCATGAGCAGATGATGAGAGAATATGGCCAAACAAACAAAGAAGCAGCCAAAAGGAGGTATGCCTCTCAATAAAAGGGCCGGTAGAACCACCGAAGGGACACCTTCCAAAGCAGAAGGAACAGGGCCCTTGCCAACTAATCGTGATGCATCCGATCAGGCAGCTTGCGTCCGTCCCGTGGATCTACTCGCCCCTGAGACGCAACCTTCCTGGCACACCAACCAACCAACGCTCCTTCCCAAAGGTCAACAAAGCCCTCTAACGAGGCACGTCAAAAAAAATGAAAGTACTTCTCTCAATCAAAAAAGATTGGTGGAACCACCGGAGGGTCACCTTCCCAAGCTGAAGGAACATGGCCCTTGATAATTGATTGTGATCGTTTGTGCAAACGAACATCCAATCAAGCAACTTACGTCCGCCCCGTGGATCCATTCAACCATGAGAAAGTAACTTCCAGACAATCAAAAAGCCCTCTTCGGAGGCACAAGCCCTGGCACATGACCTCTTCGGAGGCAAAAGCCCTTTCCCAAGGCACCACAAGCCCTCTTCGGAGGCACTTGCCCTCTTCGGAGGCAAAAGCCCTCTCTCGAGGCACCACAAGCCCTCTCCGAAGGCACAAGCCCTCTTCGGAGGCACAACTCTTTAAGAGGAGCCCTCTCCGAAGGCATGTTCCAAAATAGAATACTCAAATAAAAAGCCTTCTCCGGAATCACAGTTCAACTCTCAAAGGAAGGATAACTTGTTCATCTCAAAAAGTTCCTCCTCAAAAAGTTAAAATGCTACAAATTTTTTTCAGAAAAGTTCATTTCACTGCATAGGGAAATCTACTTTCTTTTTTGGCAAATGAAAGTGATCATCCCCGAAAATTGAAGTGTTCTTCAGAAAGAAAGAGAAAATAAAAATTTCTCCAAAAAACGAGATATGATCTATTAAAAGCAGAATAATTCTTCCCTTAAAAGTGGAATAGTTATTCTCTGAAATAATATTATCAGTCTTGTGAAAGTTAGAAATGTTGCAATGCACTTGTGGTATGGGGGCAACACTATACAATTCAATTACATTAATGAAAGGAATATGCAAGCAACGTACCGCAAGTTCATTGCAATATCATGAAAAATAGATGTGGAATAAATGCATTCTCAAACAAAGACCAGAAAGTTTGTACAAGTAAGAAGAATTGTTTATTCTATACTAAAAAGAGAAACAAATGCATTCTCACATACACAAGAATTTGTACAAGTAAAATAGCTATTTTATTCAATACTATGAAAACTTTTTACATTGTACAGATCGCAAAAAAGAAGCGGGGACCGGTACCCGCACAATCTCCGGTCGATACATGCAAAAAGCAAAAATAAGAAATAGAAAATCCAGCTTGTTATTCCTTCTTCTCGCCACCTTTGGAGCCTTTCCCCGGCCTAATGATTAGTTTTTGAAGCCGTTGTGAACGGGTCGGGGCAGAAGGAGAAAGGGGCACAGCTGGATCAACTTCTGCTTCCTCTCCAGCGGAAATATTCTTCTTCTTCTTCCTTATGGCACGCTTCCCCTTCCTCTTTGAAGAAGACTCGCTCCCCGGAGTAACAAGCAATGTCGAAAGCTTCGTGTCATCATCTAGAGACCGCTCCGGGGTCTTCTCGATGTCATCAAGATCCTCCGCCTTCTGCTCCTGCGAAGCGGCCGGATCATCCAGGCCTTGAAGAGCTTCAATTTTCTCTGCCTGTGATCCCGGCTGAGAAGCAGAAGGAGGAGTAACTTGGGAAGGTGGAGGAGCGGCAATTAAAGGAGTGGAAGTTTGTGCAGTATTCAGTACCTCCGCTGTAGAAGAAAAGAAGTTAAAATCGGTATTCTCCGAGAAAAGAGAAGGTATCGGTTCACCAAAGTTTAAGTAATAAGTAAGAAGGTCGTCAAACTCGGTTAAATCAAATAAATGATTCACTGGATCTGGATCGACACCAAAATTACCTGGAGAAGTCGGTTTTGACAAGTCAATTTCAAATTTATCAGCCTCAGTGTTTTCTTGGCTCTGCTCCTCGATATGAGTATGGGGAGATTCGGTTGTGACGGGCTTGGCCTCGACGGTTTTTGCAGGAGAAGAAAAGTGAGAGCTGGAACCAACGATATCGACGTCAGTTGAAGTCGAAGTGTGGACAGGGGCAGTTAAAGATATTTTCTTCTCTAGATGTTCTTCTGCCACTATTCCAGCTCTGGCTTCAGCAAGTTGCTCTTTTCCCTTGGCGAGAGCAGCACGAGCTTCTTCGTCAAGGTAGCGTGCCTCGAGTTCCGCCTCATCATAGTTGGCCCCGCCAAGCATGTCAACTGCTACTTCCCATACTTTGGCCAGGGTAACCTCATAGTCAGGACCCAGAAAAGAGAGGCTCCCATGACCCAGAACGCTATGTAGATAAAAGTCAAATAAGGTGGAGCTGATGCTAGCTTTTGTTGTCTCATGCGATTGCTCGGCTGCCTCTTTTTCGGCGACAGCCGCAGCTCGACTAGCAACAGCCTCATCACGCTCTTTCTCAGCGTTAGCAAGTTGAGACTTCAGTAATTCAATCTCCACGTTTTGGGAGTTAACTTTTTCCCGTAGTTCAGCATTTTCTATGCGATATTTCTCAGCAATGTGCTGTTCGGCGGCAAGCTTCATTTCAACATCTCTTTGTGCAGCATGTGCATCCCGCACTTGCTTCTGAAAGACTTCTTCTTTTTGAGTATGTGATGCAGAAGAAGAGGCGAGATTTTCCTTAAGCTGCTTGACTTCAGATTCAAGCCTTGCATTGTCATCCACGATGTTCGTCATCTCAGCGTCATGCTGCTTGCACCATTTATCCCATTCAGCTTTATCATTCTCCAGAGTCAGCATGTTTTCAAGATTCATATGGTTGACTCTCTGGAGTTCATCAACAAGTTTCTGCCATTGCGACATCCTCTCAATGTTAAGCCTAACTGCATCAAGACTTTTAAGCATGTCTTGCTTATCGATTGGGACCAAATCCAGGTCAAAACGCACTCCTTTTAAGCACCAGTTCGGAAACCGGCTTTGATGCGTAGGAGGGCCGTCTTTAACCTGATATTGGGGCCTGCTGATGATCGTTTGGATATCGGATTTCTTTAAAGGAGGAGAGCCGGCCGGAATATCAGAAGGTATAGGAGCATCAGTCTTTTCAGAAATTACAGACGCGTCACTTGGCTTGGACCGCTTGCTTGTTTCGTCAGTAATATGAGTCTTCCCCTTGTCATCATAAGACTTTCGCTTATGGGAATCGTAACTTCTGTGAGAAGAATCATATCGATCAGCGTCTTTTCTTCTCTGCCGCTGCTCATAATCCCATTTTTCTTGAGCCTTCCTTCGAGCCCTTTCCTCATCTGTCTCTCTCTGGTCACCAAGATATTTCCTAAAGTCATAAGATCCACGGCCTCCATGGCGCTGAAATGAGTCATAGTATGAGCCGGTACGCCCCATCGGAGAATCTGAAAACCGAAAAAGAAGTAAAGTTTAGAAATTTCCATAAAAAAAGGATAAATGCTTATAAGTGCTGAAAAATCCTAAGTGTGTGCGGCGTGCGAACTACGTGCATCAAACTACAAACCACGCTTTAGTGTGGGAACAGAGACGACATGTGTAGAAGGCGTCGAAGTTTATTTCAAAGAGGAAGTCGCTTCAACGACAGGAGAGTTCGCTTTTGGAATATTATCCTTGAAAAGCTCTTGAGAAGTATCATTATGTCTCTCAAGTCATCAAAGGTGTCATCACCATGGTACTCAGCAGAATTCTCCTTTTCAACTTCCACATCGGCTGATTTTTCAGAAATTCGAGGATTTTCTTCCTCTTCAATAATTGGAGCAAGTGCCGGTTTGCTGGACGTTCCCGTAACACCAATAGAAGTAGAACATTTTACTAATGTAGTATCTACAGTTGGCTCCTTTGAAGCCATCTCTTCCGTTGAAGCTGGGGCATCTGATGTCTGTGCTGGATGATTAGAAACTTCACGAGGCTGGGTAAAGTGAGAAGAGTGTAAAAGACCGAATTGATGTAAAAATTCGTTTGTCAATAGAAACTGGATACTCCTTTCCTCAACCGGCACCGCCATAAGCCTCTCAAAAGTGACCTTGTGACCGGGATCTCTAGAAGGAGGAGGAAGTGCTGAAAAGAAAAAAGGCAAAGTTAACACTTGACAACTCGAACTTTGGCAAGTTCGAAAGAACAGAAGAAACAGAGACAAGTGATCTTACTTCCTACTCTCCAGATAGCGTAAAACCCCGGGGGACAGCGAACATAGAAAAACTAGCTTAGAAAACTATGAACACTGTCAGGGAGACCAATGATCAACTTACGGTTTCTAGCACTCCTCACGACTGTGATAGAAGGATGATCTTTGTTTTTAGCGAAAGTGCACAGATAACAAATTTCATCAAAACTTGGGAGACGATCCAGCGTTCTCCTGAATAACACACAAAGTCCCATCAGGATGGCGTATCCGTTGGGATGCAGCTGGAAAGGGGAGATAGTTAAACGTAGAAGAAGTGTTCGCAAGAAGTCATTAAAAGGAGGGATAGCTCCATTCTGGCACATTTGTCGATTTACCGCAACAAAACCACGAGGAGGTCTATCAGCATTATCAGGCTTCCCGGGTAGTTGTGTGTCTGCTTCGGCAATTCCGAATTGAATACACAATTGGTTAAAGGTTCTGTAGTTCAGAGTGGTCGAGACCCTTTCTGGAGGATCATTCAACGGAACAGCAGCTGGAAAAGTCTCTTCAACTTGCTCTATTTCTTCTTGTGGAGAAGACATTCTACACAATCAACTGGATGTTCAAATGTGAAGGTGCACGTTTCTTAAAAAGTGTGAAGTGTTGTGCAAAACTAATAAAAATAAAAGGCAAGCATAACTGGAATTAAACTAGTTGATAATCAATCGATTACAAAATTTCAGAACTTGTTAATGTTCAAGTGCGGTGTTAACGTAGACAAATCAGTTTCAGTTGACTATTACGATTTTGTTTTAATACTTCACTTGAATTAGTTATTGTACAGCATTTCATTCATATTCATTCAATTTAACTTTTTCTTTATCAACTAATCTGTCATTCGATGTGGGCAGTCAGTGACAGTATATTCGTCCCAGTATTCTGTGAATGTTGTATTAAGCAGGATTGTTAGCTTGCAAATTGAAGCAATCTGTAGAAAGAAATACATGCAACACAGTTCATAGTTCAACAGTTCGAAGTCCAGGCAAAGTTTAAAAGTCGTCTGCTAAGTCGCCGAAGCCTCAAGTACTAACTCGGTGATGACTTAAGAAAGATTCCTTATGGGTCAAGGTCAGCAGTCTCCGAGTCTTAGGTCGAATAAAGAAGCAAAAAACTCTAGTTCGAGGCAACAAGAAATCCTCCAAGTCCTAACTCGGAAGCGACTCAAAACCTAAGTCACATGAAATTGCTAAGTCGGTTCTGACTTAAATCATGGAAGTCACTAGATCGCGTGAAATCACTAAGTCATGACCGAGTCAGTACCTCAACCAACTTTCTTCCCTAACTCTTAACCCGTTAGCCCAATAACCTCACAGTCAATGACGATCCTCATTCCATCACACCATTGGATCACCCAAAAAGCCAATTCGAATCGAATCAGATTTGTTGCAAATCCGATGTTTTACTGCCCTATCACAACTACAACGTGGTCGATGGCAATTGCGGAACAATCGAAGAGTTATTCATAATGAATCGCAGCATCTAAACACAAATGGAAGTCAAAAATTGGGGAGTTATCAATTCGACAATGGGCATGGGTGAACGAAGACCGGATCGACTTACGAAGTATAACAGGAAGATGATCGGCGATTAGATGATTGGAATTTATCTCTGAAAGCTCTAAATTGCGTCAATAGATGAATCAAGAAGAAGAATAAGTGAGGAAGAGAAAGAATGGCTCAACTATTTATACACTGGAAGGCGAGTCGACCTGCACGGTGTACGACCTAAGGCTTATGTTAAGTCGTTTCCGACCTAACCAAAGAGAGTTAAGAGGATCGAAGCATACGACCTATGGTTTAGGCATATACTTCGAGGGGCAAATTTGAATCCCCTTTTGTTCGCAACCTAAGGCAGTTACGACTTAAGGCATGAACCAACCTAATAGGCTACGACCTAAGGAAGCCTACCGACTTAACAAATTGCGAGTTAATAAGGGCTCCGACTTAAGGAATGCTCCGGGTTAAGGAATGCTCCGAGTTAAGGAATGCTCCGGGTTAAGGAGGGTTCCGAGTTAAGGAATACTCCGACTTAAGGAATGCTCCGAGTTAAGGAACGCTCCGAGTTAAGGAGGGCTCCGGGTTAAGGAATGTTCCGAGTTAAGGAATACTCCGACTTAAGGAATGCTCCGAGTTAAGGAACGCTCCGAGTTAAGGAGGGCTCCGGGTTAAGGAATGCTCCGACCTAACAGTGTACGAGTTAAAGTGGTCCAACTCAAAAAGTCTACGACTTAAGGCTGTTTCCAACTTGATGACTTAAGGATCTCCTACCTACAACTTATGGTAAGTCGCTGCCGACCTATGACTTGCAGTTGAATAGCTCGTATTCAGGAGTAACTAAAAGACAAGAGCTCCTATCTCGTCGCCGACCTAAGACCTATGACTTGCTATAAGTCGGCTCCGACCTAGGACTTGAGGAACAGAATCTCACCCAGATTTTTCCCTATAAATAGACCACCACTTCCAACATGAAGAGGACTTTTGGCAAATCATTTCAGAAACGTCGTTACGCTGCCGAACTCTCAACTCATTCAACAATCGAAGATCTCCAAACAATCGAAACACTACAACAAACTTCGAGAGAATTCTCTTACATCCAATATGGATTCATCGAGTTTTATCATCGAAGTTTGAGCTAGCAGTCGAGATTGTCTTTGTGATCAAATTGTATTGATTTCATAAGTGAATTGTATTGATTTGTAATCGGATTCAGTAATAAAGAGATTCAAAGTGGACGTAGGCTTGATCTCAAGCCGAACCACTATAAACTGCTGTCTTTTACTGCTTTACTGATATTTTACTGCTTAATTTTTGTTCCCGTTACACAGGTGGTGCTTTCACAATTCCATTACACACACCGGGTGTTAGCGTTCCTATTTCAGCGTTAACACTTTATTCACTGTGTTTATGGCTAGCGGTTCCGATTCAATCCACTTTGTCAAGTAGCCCACAAGTACAATAGCGTACTTTGCTGTAACAACCCGCATATTTATCGATTTTATGTTTAAATGTTTTATTTAAATATTTTATCATCAGTCGGATGTTAGTCCGAAAAGCTACTTTTTGCATACAGTCAAATTAGGACTCGAGACCACTCCCTTTGAGTTCAAAATGACGTTTACGATCTTTTTGAGTGTAAACTTCGATATGTTTGGAGTAAGTGGAATTTTCATCACTTTTTCCCGCCTTTGACTTTAGTTGGACTGCACCTTCTAACTCAGCCCCAACCCACCTCCTCTTCCTCACTTTATCAAACACTTCAAGCTTTGTCAAAAATGGAGGAGGGAATGGGAAATTAAAACTCCAAACTCAAATTCTATTGCAAATCCAACATTCAACTCCAAATTCAAGTAGAAGATATTGGATTCAAGCTTTGGATTGCTTCTCCTTGCTTTCAAGCTCCATCTTCATCCATTTTAGTGAAAAGGTGAGATTTTTAATCTCACATCTTGCCTATAACTGTCATTGGACTGTTGGGAAAGATTCCCTATCTCATTTGTATGAACATTTGCTTTTGGTTTGGATTAGATTGGCGAAAAGCCCAAGTTTTTAGTGTTTTTGGTGATTTTCTGGCACTAGGTCGTTCTGGAATGTTAGCTCGCATGGCCTTAGGTCGTTTCTGACCTCTTATCACTTGGCAAAATTTAGGTCGCTCGTCCCGGCTTAGGTCGTAGGTCGCTTGGCCTTTACAGCGATAGGTCGCTCGACCCCATTTTCACTAAGTCACCCGCCACACCGCTTGGTTAGGTCGCTCGCCACTCGACCACGTTAGGTCGCGTGACCAGATTAGGTCGCAAACCCTTTCGGTCGCGAACCCCGTTAGGTCGCGTGCCCAGTTAGGTCGCAAACCCTTTAGGTTGCATACCCCTTTAGGTCGCATGACCTTGTTTTACGTTAGGTCGCTCGGCCTTGACATTTTTAGGTCGCGAGTCTTGCTAGGTCGCTCAACCGATTACCTTTATAAGTCGTAGGTCATCTCCGACCTTAAACCACTCGGCCGCATTAGGTCGCGAATCTATTAAGTCGCGAGTCTCACTAGGTCGTTTGGCCTTTACCTCGTTAGGTCGTAGGACCTTATAACTGCTAGGTCGCTCACCCTGCTAGGTCGCGCCACAGTTAGGCTGTGCTCTTATAGGTCGCTTGCCTATTACAATTAGGTCGTATGACCTGTATTTCCTTAGGTTGTTCGATCTATTAGACTTAAAGACTTTGCACTTTCATTCGACCATGTTAGGTCGCAAGTATATTCCTACTTTGATGGTTTTGGGATGGATTTCTTTGGACTTTACTCACGTCTTCGAACGTGAATTTATATGATTCGATTTGTTTCAACAATCGTTTTGTGACTTGTCACTCTAAAGATATAAAGGTTTCAATACTAGTAGTAAATATCAAAACTCTTTCATCAAAACGATTTCAACACTATTTTAAATATAAAGCTCATTTTTCTCAAACCGTTTTCCAATCTACTAGTATATACAAGCCTTTACTTCACTCGGATGAGAAATCGAATTAAACAACTTAGTAAAATGAGTGGTATGAAATGCTCGCGTTCACTTCGTCGGTTAGCTCTTGGACTTGTTCGATTGAACCCTTTTGTGACAATTTCCTAGTGAAGATCTACAGTTTGTTCGTAAATATTTAAGTTAAGCTAGTGGTTATGGGACATGAAGCTAAACTCATATATTTACTGGCTTAGTGTAATTGACACTTCCTTATGATCATGACGATCATTTTTGTGATTTAGACTAGCGATTGAGCGATGTATCTTTGTCTGCAAGGGAGACTAGACCCCGCTTTTGTGATGTTTCACCATCACATATATGGGGTAGCACCCCATTGTCTTCGGGCCGTTCATGTGTTAAAATTTAATGGATAGCTTCCATGAGATAGCTTCTCGTTCATGTGTTTCGCGCGTTGGTGAGTTTTCATGCTCCCGTTCATGTGTTAGGCCTCCCTCTTTTTATGTGTTTTCTGGATTTCTTGTGATGATTTCTGGAATTTTGTGCTTCACCAATTTTCATGATTTTCATTGATATGATATCTGTTTTTGTGTATTGGTGAATTCATGTGTTATTGACTTGTTATGAATACAAGTTTAGGGTATGATACCCTATTTTATCTTTGAGAAGATTCTTGTGATATTGATTAATCTCTTGTTGATTTTCAGTTACATACTCATAGTGGTATGCCATTATGGTTATTACATGTTCATGCCATGTCTTTTACTTTATACCATATCATCTGATATTTATAGCTAGACTGATCCGTTTATTATTTTCTTATAAATAATACTCGGGTCAGATCGAGATGTTACAGGTGCTTCGGCTTGACTTCTCTTCAGGATTATTCTGACTTTTGGCTAATTACATAGATTAGTAGTTTTTGGGTGTACACATTTGAGATATAGACTCTATGTTGTGTACTTATTCTTTTGTATAGCCCGTGTTGCTATTCTTTTGTATTATCGTAGATCTTTCCGACCACTACTCTGATGTACACTTTCATGTGATATATTTATTCATATCTTCTTCCGCCTTTGTGATATGGATGTCTGTGACTGATTTATGTTATGATTATTTCTGTGTTTGTTTCCGAAGATAATATATAGCCACCGTGTGATAGCTTTGAGTTTGTTTCGGTATGTCGGATTTCCTCCTTAATGATATGCATTCTATTCTATCTGACATATCGATGCTCGCACAAAGAAGTTACATGGATGGTCGCTCCTCCACAGCCTTATTCTCCGAGCTAATTGACAGCACTACATCGTAGTGTTCTTGGTTAGCATGGGTATAGAGGTGGGGCGTCACAGCTTGGTATCAGAGCCAAACTTCGGAACAATGTAGAATAACTTAACAAGGATCATCGTCCTAAGTCCACCTTAGGAGTTGTGTTTCAGGATTTAGTTCGAGTCTTCGAACCGATTCATCCTGTTTTCTTTATGATTCCTTGTTTCATCTATCAAGATTGCTTGATATTCATTTTGTGAATAACCTTTTTCTTCTTCTCTCTTTCTTAAAGAAGAGAATGTCTAGACCAGGTCGTCCCAGAGCTGGACCATCTACTGTCACTCCCCAGGACGGAGTTTTTATGACCGCTCAACAGCTTCTTGATTTATTAATGAATGCTCAAGCAGCCGGTCCTAATCAGGAACCAACTCATCCTAAGTCTGGATTTGCACGTTTGTGCAACGATTATACCAACTTGGGTGGGAAAACATTCAAGGGTTCCGAAACTATTATCGAGGTCCAGGCTTGGTTAAGAACATGTGATAAAATCTTTTCTCGCATGAATCTTGTCGATCTTCACCGTGTTCAGGTGGCTTCCAGTATGCTCTAAGAAAGAGCACTGGATTGGTACGAACTTCTCATTTCTGAAATTAATGAAGCTGATCTCACCTGGGAGCAATTCCGGGAACGCTTCGAATTAAAATTCTTACCAGAAGCAGAGAATGTGACATTGGCTCGACGTTTCATAGACCTTGTTCAAGGTGAATCTTCCGTGGCAGATTATGTCGCATATTTCGAGTCACTGTCTAAATATGGGGTTGAATACATCAACACCCCATTGAAGAAGAACCAGAGATTCGTCTATGGCTTAAACAAGAATCTCAAGAAGCCATTACTTCTAAAATTAGAAGTTTCTTTCGATCAACTGATTGATATAGCTCTTCGTCTTGAAGAAGCTGATAAGGACAGTGATGTTGAAGTGGTGGCTGCCAAACCAAACTTCAACAACAAGAAAAGGCCTAACAAGTTTAAAGGTCCTTATCCCATCAAAAAGGGTAAGAAAGCAATTCCTACTGCAAAGGCATTTTACCCCAGTGATAAGAAATGCTTCAACTGTGGTGCTAAGGGACATTTTTCGAACAAGTGTTCAAAGCCCCGCTCTTGCCGCTATTGTAAAAGTCCAGATCATTTTATGCACCAATTCCCTAAGCTTTAAGATAAGGAGGGAAAGTTAAACGTTGCTCAAGCCCCTAGAAACACGTCTCGTGGTCAAGGTATGTCTCATTCTGTCCTTGATGGCATTATTATATTTCATGATCAACCTATTAGAGTTCTCTTTGATACGGGTGCATCCCATTCTTTTATATCAAAGGAACTTGTCGATACTTTTTCTTTAAGTGTTGTTGCTTTAATGACTTCTTTAAGAATTGTGAATCCGGTTGGTGGATCTGCAACTCTTAGTTTACTTTGTAGAGACGTGGAGATTATTTTGTGTGATTTTTCTTTCCTAGCCGATTTGCATGTTATGCGTTACTTAGGCTTTGGAATGATTTTTGGTATGGATTGGCTTACTCGTTATGAAGCCCATGTCCTATGTCCTGAGCGGACTATTTATCTCCGTCATCCGCAATATGTTAATTAGATTTCTATTGTTCTTAAAGATTCGGATTTCGCTTTGGTTGCATCTTTATATTCTTTAAATCCTCGTGATGAGGATAATGATGATGAGGAAGATGTCATTTCTCTTATTCACGTCGTTCGTGAATTTTCCATCATCTTTGAGCCCGTTTTAGGACTACCACCTAAGCGAGCAATTGAGTTCAAAATTAATCTTATACCTGGAGCTCAACCTATTACTCGACCTCCTTATCGCATGTCTAATAAGGAGAATGAAGAGATGCGCAAACAATTATCTGAGTTAGAGATGAAGCAACTTATTCGCTCTAGTTCCTCGCCTTGGGGAGCTTCAGCTATTTTCGTAAGTAAGTCCGATGGTACACTTAAGCTTTGCGTTGACTACCGCAAGCTTAATGATCTTACTATTAAGAATAAATATCCTTTACCTCGGATTGATAATCTGTTTGATCAACTTAGCGGTGCTAGAGTCTTTTCACAATTGGACTTGGCTACCGGTTTCCATTAGCTTCGTATTACAGAGGATAATATTCCTTTGACTTCGTTCCGTACACGCTATGGATCTTATGAATGGCTAGTTATGCCATTCGGTTTAACGAATGCTCCGGCTTATTTCGTTGACCTCATGAATCGAGTTTTCAAAGGTTTCCTCGATCGGTTTGTTCTCATCTTTATTGATGATATTCTTGTGTATTCTAAAACCGAAGAGGAACATGAAAAGCATCTTCGGATTGTATTGGAAACTCTTAGGAGCAATCAATTAAAGGAAAAATTTTCTAAATGCCATTTTTGGCAATCTAGTGTGAAATTTCTCGGTCATATTATTTCCGAATCCGGAATATCAATGGATCCTTCAAAGATTGAAGCGATTCAAAATTGGAAGAGATCGGAGAGCGTGACAGAAATCCGTAGTTTTCTCGAATTGGCAGGTTATTACCGCCGCTTCATAAAAGACTTTTCTAAAATTGTTGTGCCTCTTACTGGCTTAACGAAGAAAGGCGTTAAATACATTTGGTCGGACAAATGTGAAACTTCTTTTCAGAAATTAAAAGAACTTCTTTCTGATGCTCCTATTCTTGTTATTCCCGAAGGGAATCAAGATTTTGTCGTTTATACCGATGCTAGTCGCGTTGGTTTGGGTGTCGTTCTTATGCAAAAAGAACGTGTTATTGCTTATGCTTCTAGGCAATTGAAGTCGGCTGAGACTAGATATGCCACACATGATTTAGAACTCGCGGCTATCATTTTCGCCCTTCGTATTTGGCGACACTATCTTTTGGGAGAGAAATTTATACTTTATACTGACCATAAGTCTCTGAAATATTCATTTTCTCAAAAGGAACTTAATTTGCGTCAACAGCGTTAGTTCGAGTTCCTTGCCTTTATACCCCGGAAAGGGAAATCGAGTTGCCGATGCACTAAGTCGCAAGCAACAAGCGGTTGTCTCTATGATGATATCCGAATGGAGGGATCTCGAGGTTTTATCCACTTGTGAAATTCGAGACCGTGTCTCCGATTTATGTTCATCTTTTGTCTTATGTAGTCTTGAGGATCGTCCTTCTCTTTTAGACCGCATTCTTGAAGCTCAACAGCTAGATCCTGAATTGGCCTTGGTTGGCCAAAATCTTAAGGATAAAACCGATATTGAAGGTTTAAAAGACTTTGATATTGATTTTCATGGCGGCATTCGAAAATTTGGTAGACTGATCGTACCAAATATTAGTGATCTTCGTAAAGATATTCTAGAAGATTCTCATCGTTCCAAATATTCCATTCATCCTGGTAGTAGTAAAATGTACACTAATATGAAGCGACTTTATTACTGGGAGGGAATGAAATCGGATGTTGCTATCTTTGTTAAGTGTTGCATGACTTGCCAACTTGTCAAGGCTGAACATCAAAGGCCCGATGGGTTATTGCAACCATTGGAAATTCCAGTTAGGAAGTGGGATCAAATTTCCATGGATTTTATAGATGGCCTTCCTCGTTCTCGTTCGGGTCATAATAGCTTATGGGTGATTGTTGACAGACTTACTAAATCTGCCCATTTTATTCCTGTTCGGTCGAATCGAACCGAACCGTTCCTCTTCTGGCCAAACTCTTTATCAAAGAAATTGTCAAACTGCATGGAATTCCTTCTTCTATTGTTAGTGATCGCGATCCATTATTTACTAGTGGATTCTGGAAGAGTCTTCAAAAAGCTTTGGGAACAAAGCTTAATTTTAGCACCGCTTATCACCCCCAGTCCGATGGACAAACTGAGCATGTGAATCAAACTCATGAAGATCTTCTTCGTGCTTGTGTGCTTGACTTTGGTGGAAGTTGGGAAGATCATATTTCACTTGTTGAGTTTTCCTATAATAACATCTTCCAATCTAGTATTGGTATGGCACCTTTCGAGGCACCCTACGGAAGACCATGCCGATCTCCTTCTTGTTGGCTTGAGGCCGGTGAGAAGCTGGTTTTAGGACCAGATTTTATTCGAGATTCCACAGAAAAGATTGAATTGATTCGACATAGGATGAAAGAAGCCCAGAGTAGACAAAAATCCTATGCCGATAACCGAAGAAGAAAATTAGAATTTTCTATGGGAGATCTTGTATTTATCTGTGTTTCGCCTATGAAGGGTGTCGTACGTTTCAGTCGGTCGAGAAAGTTAGCGCCTCGATATATTGGGCCGTTTCCTATCACTGAACGTATTGGTTCCATGGCTTATCGCCTTTCATTACCGGCTCATTTTTCTGCCATGCATGATGTGTTTCACGTTTCTCAATTACGGAAGTGCCTTCAGGATTCCGATTCTATTCTTAAGCCCGGTGTTGTGGAAGAGATTGAAGTTTCACCTAATTTAACTTATGAGCAGCAGCCTGTTCGAATTATTGCTTCGAAGATCAAACGACTTTGAAATAAAGATGTTCCGCTTGTTAAAGTTCAATGGTCCTCAAATCCTAAGGATTGCTCTTGGGAAACTAGAGAATTCATCGAGCGTACACATCCGGAATTACTTTCTCATTCTCTTTGAGGTAAAACTTCTTATTTCAAATTTCTTTTGTGTTAATATGCATTTATGGTTGTTACTTCTCATTTTCGTCTTATACATTACGAGGACGCAATTTCTTTAAGGAGGGGAGTCTGTAACAACCCGCATATTTATCGATTTTATGTTTAAATGTTTTATTTAAATATTTTATCGTTAGTCGGATGTTAGTCCGAAAAGCTACTTTTTGCATACGGTCAAATTAGGACTCGAGACCACTCCCTTTGAGTTCAAAATGACGTTTGCGATCTTTTTGAGTGTAAACTTCGATATGTTTGGAGTAAGTGGAATTTTCGTCACTTTTTCCCACCTTTGACTTTAGTTGGACTGCACCTTCTAACTCAGCCCCAACCCACCTCCTCTTCCTCACTTTATCAAACACTTCAAGCTTTGTCAAAAATGGAGGAGGAGGGAATGGGAAATTAAAACTCCAAACTCAAATTCTATTGCAAATCCAACATTCAACTCCAAATTCATGTAGAAGATATTGGATTCAAGCTTTGGATTGCTTCTCCTTGCTTTCAAGCTCCATCTTCATCCATTTTAGTGAAAAGGTGAGATTTTTAATCTCACATCTTGCCTATAACTGTCATTGGACTGTTGGGAATGATTCCCTATCGCATTTTTATGAACATTTGCTTTTGGTTTGGATTGGATTGGCGAAAAGCCCCAGTTTTCAGTGTTTTTGGTGATTTTCTGGCACTAGGTAGTTCTAGAATGTTAGCTCGCATGGCCTTAGGTTGTTTCCGACCTATTTTCACTTGGAAAACTTTAGGTCGCTGGTCCCGGCTTAGGTCGTAGGTCGCTTGGCCTTTACAGCGATAGGTCGCTCGACCCCATTTTCACTAAGTCGCCCGCCACACCGCTTGGTTAGGTCGCTTGCCACTCGACCCCGTTAGGTCGCGTGACCAGATTAGGTCGCAAACCCCGTTAGGTCGCGTGCCCAGTTAGGTCGCAAACCCTTTAAGTCGCGTACCCCTTTAGGTCGCATGACCTTGTTTTACGTTAGGTCGCTCGGCCTTGACATTTTTAGGTCGCGAGTCTTGCTAGGTCGCTCAACCGATTACCTTTATAAGTTGTAGGTCGTCTCCGACCTTAAACCACTCGGCCGCATTAGGTCGCGAATCTTTTACGTCGCGAGTCTCACTAGGTCGTTTGGCCTTTACCTTATTAGGTCGTAGGACCTTATAACTGCTAGGTCACTCACCCTGCTAGGTCGCGCCACAGTTAGGCTGTGCTCTTATAGGTCGCTTGCCTATTACACTTAGGTCGTATGACCTGTATTTCCTTAGGTCGTTCGATCTATTTGACTTAAAGACTTTGCACTTTCATTCGACCATGTTAGGTCGCAAGTATATTCCTACTTTGATGGTTTTGGGATGGATTTCTTTGGACTTTACTCACGTCTTCGAACGTGAATTTATGTGATTCGATTTGTTTCAATAATCGTTTTGTGACTTGTCACTCTAAAGATATAAAGGTTTCAATACTAGTAGTAAATATCAAAACTCTTTCATTAAAACGATTTCAACACTATTTTAAATATAAAGCTCGTTTTTCTCAAACCGTTTTCCAATCTACTAGTATATACAAGCCTTTACTTCACTCGGATGAGAAATCGAATTAAACGACTTATTAAAACGAGTGTATGAAACGCTCGCGTTCACTTCGTCGGTTAGCTCTTGGACTTGTTCGATTGAACCCTTTTGTGACAATTTCCTAGTGAAGATCTACAGTTTATTCATAAATATTTAAGTTAAGCTAGTGGTTATGGGACATGAAGCTAAACTCATATATTTACTGGCTTAGTGTAATTGACACTTCCTTATGATCATGATGATCATTTTTGTGATTTAGACTAGCGATTGAGCGATGTCCCTTTGTCTGCGAGGGAGACTAGACCCCGCTTTTGTGATGTTTCGCCATCACATATATGGGGTAGCACCCTATGGTCTTCGGGCCGTTCATGTGTTAAAATTTAATGGATAGCTTCCATGAGATAGCTTCTCGTTCATGTGTTTCGCGCATTGGTGAGTTTTCATGCTCCCGTTCATGTGTTAGGCCTCCCCCCTTTTTATGTGTTTTCTGGTTTTCTTGTGATGATTTCTAGAATTTTGTGCTTCACCAATTTTCATGATTTTCATTGATATGATATCAGTTTTTGTGTATTGGTGAATTCATGTGTTATTGACTTGTTATGAATACAAGTTTAGGGTATGATGCCCTATTTTTTCTTTGAGAAGATTCTTGTGACATTGATTAATCTCTTGTTGATTTTCAATTACATACTCATAGTAGTATGCCATTATGGTTATTACATGTTCATGCCATGTCTTTTACTTTATACCATATCATCTGATATTTATAGCTAGACTGATCCGTTTATTATTTTCTTATAAATAATACTCGGGTCAGACCGAGATGTTACAGGTGCTTCGGCTTGACTTCTCTTCAAGATTATTCTGACTTTTGGCTAACTACATAGATTAGTAGTTTTTGGGTGTACACATTTGAGATATAGACTCTATGTTATGTACTTATTCTTTTGTATAGCACGTGTTGCTATTCTTTTGTATTATCGTGGATCTTTCCGACCACTACTCTGATGTACACTTTCATGTGATATATATTTATTCATATCTTCTTCCGCCTTTGTGATATGGATTTCTGTGACTGATTTATGTTTTGATTATTATGTTTGTTTCCGAAGATAATATATAGCCACCGTGTGATAGCTTTGAGTTTGTTTCGATATGTCGGATTTCCTCCTTAATGATATGCATTTTATTCTATCTGAC
This sequence comes from Allium fistulosum, assembly GCA_030737815.1. Taxonomy (NCBI): domain Eukaryota; kingdom Viridiplantae; phylum Streptophyta; class Magnoliopsida; order Asparagales; family Amaryllidaceae; genus Allium; species Allium fistulosum. The sequence continues at coordinate 1,000,358,306 of CM060902.1, read as the reverse complement.
ATATCGATGCTCGCACAAAGAAGTTACATAGATGGTCGCTCCTCCACAGCCTTATTCTCCGGGCTAATTGACAGCACTACATCGTAGTGTTCTTGGTTAGCGTGGGTATAGAGGTGGGGCGTCACATTTGCTTTTTCCCTTTGACATTGGTAGCACACCGATTATATCGATTCCACAAACTAAAAACAACCATAGGCTAACCATTTACATATGCTTTGCAGATGAGTCCCTCGGTATTTTTGCAAACCTTTTGTATCTATCACGTCACCTAGAGTAATCAGGTGTGTCATGGTTGATCATTGGCTAAAAGTATTTGTAGCAAAGTATCTTCTTCATGTCTACCCCTTAATGTGATCATCACAGCTTCCTTTGTGTACACCCAAAAGGATTTTCTTAGCTTTATCTTTGGTGACACACCACAGCATGGGGGTTGAGAGACCTCTCTTATACAACAATCCTTCTTGAATTACGAATGGTGGTAATTTACAAAGGAGTTTGCGACACTCATTCCTTCCATTCAGGAGAGTTTCCTTCAGCAAATAATCTTTAATTAGCATCATCCATAACTCCTTTTCTTCCTCGGCCTCCAAGATTTGATTAACATCCATGCGGTTGATGATTGGAGCGGATAAAGTTTCCATTGGAACAAGTCCTATTAACTGGCATCCTCCTAGCCTGCCTATTCGACTAGTGAATCAGCTTTTATATTCTTTTCTCTGGTTATGTGCTTGATTTTATAATGTTCAATATCATTCAATAGCTCTAGTTTCTTTGTTAGGTAGGGCACAAGTCTCACTCCCTCAGCCTGAAATTCCTTCTTGATTTGGAAATTCATCCATCAGGAGTCGTTGAATATATGTAGTGCCTTGACAATCAATTCTTTTGCTATCATGAGTCCCGCAATCTACGCTTCATACTCAGCATCGTTTTTCATTGCTAGGAACTCTAGCCTTAGTGTGAGTACATTATCCATCCTTCTGGGGTCACGAGAATCACTCATGCCCTAAAATTTCATTCAAGCTTCATCTACATACAACTTTCATTGGGAAACTCGAACCATATCTTCTTCATCCTCTCCATCTCGGAGAGTGAATTCAGCAATGAAATGAGCCAACCCATGTCCTCATATTGCATATATAGGATGGTAAGTTATATCGTATTGGCTTAGCTTGATGTTCCATTTCAATAATCTTCCCGAGGTCTTGGGTTCATGCAGTACTTACCTAGCGGTTGATCAATAAGCACTTTTATTGGGTGAGTATGGAAGTATGTTCATAGCTTCCTTGAAGCAATCAACAAGCAATATGTTAGCTTCTCCAACTTTGGGTTATTCTTTTCTACTCCGGTAAACCACTTACTGATATAATATATGGGCCTTTGGATCTTAGATTCTTCAAGTGCCAAGGCTGCACTTAGTGCATAAGCAGATATCGCTAAGTAAATGAATAAATCTACTACTTCTAAAGGCTTTGACAAGATTGGTGGTCTCTTCATATGTTCTAACAATTTGTGGGAAACTTCCACACATTCCTTAATCCAAATAAACTTTCCCTTTTCTTTATTAAGGGAATCAAAGAATGGTATACACTTGTCCATCGCTTTTAACATGAACTAGCTCAGGCAGTGACTTTCTCGTTCAAGCTCATAATTTCCCTACTTGTTTTTGAGGGCAGCAACATCTTTCAATGCTTGAATCTGCTTTGGATTAGCTTTGATGCCCTTTGAGTTCGCAGCAAAACCAAAAAATTTGTCCGACGTGACTTTGAAAGAACACTTCAATGGATTAAGCTTCATTTCATAATTTCGAAGCACATCGAATATCTCAACAAGGTTATCCATGTGATTCATCGACTTTAGTGACTTCACCGGCATATCGTCCATGTAAACCTCCATTATTCGCCTGCATTGACTTTTAACATCTTATTTACCAATTGTAGGTCGGTATCTCAGCGTTTTTCAAACCGAACGGCGTCACTCGATAGCAGTACAAGCCCAAACGAGTGATGAAACTCGTATGCCCTAAATTTGGAACATGCATTGCTATTTGATTATAGCTGGAATACGCATCCATAAAGGATAACAATTATTGTCCAGCACTTGAGTCTTCAAGTTGGTCTATATTCGGCAGTGGGAAGCTGTCCTTTGGCATGCTTTACTCAAGTCTGAATAATTGATGCATGTATGTCATTTTCCATTTAGCTCCTTGACCAGCACAGGATCCGATATCTATTTGTGGTATAGAGCATTATGTATAAAGCCATTTGCCTTCAGCTTATCCATTTCTTCCTTCAGTGCACTAGATCGCTCTGGTCCTAGGCTGCCTCTCTTTTGATACGCAGGAAGGAATCTTAGGTCCACATTCAATGTGTAGCAGGCTATCTCTGACAATATTCCACATATATTGAAATGTTTATAGGCAAAATCATCCTAGTTTTCCCGAAGAAACCCTACCAACTCCTTTCTCAACTTATGCCAAGCTGAGATCCGACCTTGAGGACCTTAGTAGGATCGTCCACATCGATCGTGACGTTGATTGTCAGCTTCGCCTGGTGCCGCCCTCTTATCCTCTGGCTCTTTTTGGGGATCCATAGGCTTGTAGAACTTGCTATGCGACCCGGGCAAGGGCTCGGGTGGTAGTTGCTCTGCATCCATAGTCTTTTTGTAAAGGGCCTTCTCTGCACCTTTCCCTTTTCACGTCGCTTTGCCTCTCTTTTCTCATTGACGTAGAATTCCTAACCAGCGCTCTGGTTACCTTGAATAGCTCCAACCTCATTCTCGGTAGGGATCTTCATCATCAGACACCATAGATCCAGGGCTATTCTAAAAACTAGCAAGGGCCGATTGATCCAAAAAAGCATTGTAAGCAAAAAAATTCAACAATTATCACAAAGGTCTGCACTCGAAAAACCTTACTGTCAACTTCACCCAATTCCACCGATAGGTCAATACATCCGACAAGCTCATTTTCCCCTTTGGTAAACCTTTAAATGCAAGATTTACATGAATTTATGTCCTTCAGACTGATCTTCATCTGATCAAATGTTTTCTTGAACAAAATATTAACCGAGCTTTCATAGTTGCTCATTAACCGATGTACACTTATTGGCCCTACCATGGCCGTAATCACCATAATGTCAAGCGTCGATGCTTGCACCCCATCGACATCTCTATCTCGAAAACCAATATCTCACTCGTCGTCTTTAGTTGTTTTGTCAAAGCTCTACTTGGACAATAAAACAACTCTCCTACGATACGTGTTTCAACGAACTTCCACACCGATCCATTTCATTCCAGTTCTTCTCCGCTATATGAGGTCCTCCAGTTATCATGTTAATCACAATTCTATTGTCCGGTCGTCTAAGTCCCTCTGCACCAGACCTAGGTCGATCCCACTGAGCGTTATTCCCTAAGGTCTCGCATTCTGCCCTCCATTCTTTAGGTCTCTCACATACCGTAGATACTTCATTTTATGTATCAAGTTTTCAATTACGTCCTTCAAATGACAGAACTCATTGGTATTATGCCCATAAGTGTCATAAAAGTGAAAATACTTCCTCGAGCATCATTCAGCTTTAGTTTACTTCCTCCGAGGCAGCTTGTGATTATTTGTTCCTTATGTAGCAAGGTGTATATTTTTAATGGTATCGTTTAGATGAATGTAATCCTCCAGCTTCAAGTACCTCAAACGCTTTTTGATATCATTCCTCTTGCCACTAGCATGCCAATTTCTTCTAATCATTGTTATTAGTTCCCACATTCACCGCAATATTATCGGTGCTCTCACTGGTTTTATTAATAGCGAGTAGTTTTGCAAAACTTCATTTGACTATCTACCACCAACCTACCTAACGATCAAGTCTACCCCTTCCTAATGTAGAAACTTGTATGCCTTGCAATAGAATTCCTCCATAGTAGGTGGCTGATGTCTTTTTAACCATTTACCAAGCACCGTATCTGGGTGTATCCTCTTGATTAATGCCACAACACAATATCCTCCTTTGGATTGCTCACTTCAATCATGGTAGTATTAAATTGGCTTAGAAAATCTTTTATGGTCTTTTTGGCACCCTGATGAATATTCGACAATGACATCTCTTCATTTGACCTTGTAATGTGGAGCCTAAACTACTCCATAAACTTTCTCGCTAGCTGATTAAATGAGGACATGGACTTTGACACGAGCCAAGTGAACCCCACCATAGACACCCCATTTAGGAATATCGGGAAACACTTACACCTTATTGCGTTAGTCACTCAGGCAGCACCATGTTCCTCCCATACTTAAATAGATGTTGATCTGGGTCTATTGTCCCATTATACGATGGTAACATCGGCATAACAAACTTTTTGGTATACTTCTCATGCAAAATATTATTAGTAAATGTGGTATTGCTAGGCACTGAGACCTATTCTTCATTCTTTCTCCACTTATTCTCATTCATAATCTTCTTAAATATTAGCAAAATATTCTTAACTGGGTTGATTATCCGAATTAAGACCAACAGGAATAGCCCTGAGTGTTTGACTCGCAAATGCTTTTGGTTCATTCAGTGACATCAAGGTTCTCCTATCTCTAGGAGAACCACTCTCTCGAATCTTCTTTGAGGCCTGGCTGTTTTATGGTGTTCGTCCGAGCATATGCATTCTGCATTCCAAAATTCTGCCCATCATCATTGCCAATGTTCTGCAAGTCATCTTCACTATCAGATAAATTGATGCAGTCAAGTAGTTGCATTTCGAAACCACCCCCAATATGCTTGGTACCGACCTGATTTTGGTCAGTACTGACCATATTGGTCATGGCCAACACTTGACCACTTCTTCTTGTACTCCTCTTTGACACCCAATAGACTTTCCTTCCAACTTCTATTTGCCTTCACTTCTATTTAGATTAGATGAAGACAAACTTTCTTCTTTAGGACTTGAAGGCGATGAATTCTTATGACTTTTACTATGCCTTTGTGTCTACTGGGCCAGCAATGCAAAACATTCTTCCATCTTATCAAAGAGAGCTTTCTGACTATCAAGCATCATTTCATTCATCTCAAACATGTCAAGTTCAACTTTTATCACCATATCCAATAGAGTAGATGGTCTCGACAAAGCATTCAACGGCTGTGCATTTCATTGTTATGGCGAGAAGCTTCATCCTCTTTGGTAGTAGCTCCAAATCTCATGGAAGGTCTCTTAGGGGTCTTTTCATTTAGATACGAGGTTAAGGTTGATCCCTATCCAAAATCATAGTAACTTTATATCTACAACAATTATCTTTCGAATCCTACTTCTGGACGCTTGCAAACCAAAATAGTAAGCTAGATCTACACTTAGAAGCTCCATTCTCGGGAAAAGCACCAAAAGTGTTGGACCAAAAAGTAGTATGATATCCCAATAGAAAAAATGAGATTAGATCTAATGGAATCAAATAGAAATAGCAAAGATTGTGCAAAATTTATAGTTGTTCTGTGATGATTGCCCTACGCCTTCGGCACTTAGTATACCTGAATAGTGCATTGCAACGGTGCCCAACTGATGTAGGACGATTATAGAGAGTTGTAAAGTAAATAAATGATCATAGAACCTGCCGTATATCTCATAGCACATCGAATAAAAGATAATAATCATCATAGATATAAAATAGATGAGAAAAAATAACTAAATGAACCACAAAATCAGTGTGTATGAGTTCATACAGTTATACAAAATAGTAATATTGTTTATGCAACTGATAAATAAACTCAAATGATAATCTGTCTCTATATAAATTAAACATACACTATCTAGATTCCACTGTGTCACACAGAGGAATAAGCAATGATAAGTCTAAAAAATAATATGAGAAAGCATTGCCTCTTGCTAGTCCATCTACATAACTCCATGTGTCGTCTATACCCGCTATCTAGTCTAATCATTTAAGAGTACTCGAGATAATAAGAAGCAAAGCATAAAACTTCGAGTTAGACAAAAGTCTGGTGTGAGTGATAAACAATCTTAAAATACTATGAAAGTTGATATAGTCTATAGGACTTAGGGTATTGAGAATCATACATGACCTGTCCCTACGTCCAAAGAGTTAGCATATAATAATATATGCTAATCTATCATCTATTATCATCATAAAGGTGCATCATCCATCAAACAATCCTCTCTATCACTCATGTGCTTTAGATATAAGATAAATCGAATAGCATTCACATAAGCCAAAGACCAATATAAAAGTCTCAGTTTCTCAGTATTTGCATCCCATCGCTCTATACAGTCAAGGACTAGACCATCCACATAAGGATCCAGAATCTGCATAATTTAGGTGGGCATCCCTACCTACCTTTGTTGTACGAGTGTCCCTCAGAAACCTTCAAGTATTAATGATCACTTCGTATACATCTCTAAACCCGTCAACATTCCATTTTTTTTATCCATAGTGGAACTTATCCTTTTTTCTACTCATGAACTCTCATCCCCGAACTTGTCCTCATGGATCATCATCATGACCCATCCTCGACTCATCATCATTGGAACATCTCTAGAGATCCATCCTAAGTTGCAGAGCCACCATTACCAAGTTCCAAAGTCATTACATCAAAGTGTAACATCATCGCTTCACCATCAAAATTGCTCTTCATAGAGCCATAACATCAAAACGAAGAGTTAGCCAAATGAAAAGCCACTATGTTGTGCTCCCTGAAGCCTCCACCTCATCTATATCAAAGATTGGCCAAATCGACCATCATCAATAGTGATGGGTACCGACCACTCTACAGTGGTAAATACCAACCACTTTGGTTATGTGCTTGGGAAAAAATGGATAAGTACAAACCAAATGAAAACGTCCAACGTCCATCCTGAATTCGAAGCCTATGTCCAAGTCCATCATCTTCCATCATCAGATCGGTCAGTATGCATTTGAATACTTCACACACGTATCCCATCCATTTGAGTTTCCAACATGCGTGCATTTGATTGACATGCATGGAACTCTATCCATCATCTAAGTTCCCATCATGTATGCATATAATCTACATACATGAAACTCTATCTTATGGAACATTCCCTAACACTATATCACCCATCGATCGGCGTTTTCAACCAAAACAAACAAATATGGATATATACAACCAACATAGCATACAGTCAACCAATATAGCATACATAAAACATGTACAACATATCTATATCAACCAATTTCCAATTCATATCAAAATGGCTTAAATCTAGCGATTTTTAGAAAATAGTATGTCCATAGTGACATATGTTATATCTGATTCAAAACCATTTTAAAGCACTCTAAAATTATTTTATAAAATTAGGCATGGTTCTAAATACATTAAAAAATCACAATTTAAAGTTGGAAATCATTTCAAAACTTCATTTTTATATTGTACTAACAATCATAGTGTGGTGAGAGACAATATCACTCACCTTAACAAAAGCAACAAAATGTTATGCCAAGTTGTAGAGAACTCCAATACGAGTGCAATGAAAGAAACTGTGTCCAAATTAAACCCTGTATGTAAAAGATATGGACAATATATGAAATTGGTTTATATTAATCAATTAATTAACTAATTTATCTACTTCACCTAATTTAGTGATTACGTTAGTTATCTTTATTCATAATTGCTTTGGGATATGTCACTCTCCACTCCCACATTTCCTATAGCTTTCAAAATTGCTCACTTCCTTGCCTCCCCACACACAGTGCTCCACGACTCATCACACTTTCGCCAGACCCGCCTACACCGCTCCACTTCGACCACCACCTCCAGCAAACCACAACAACCACACACGTAGGCGTTCCTCCACTCCTACCGGCATTTTTGAAAATACACTACAACAAACAGGACCTTTAACAGCATTTTAAAAACGCTATAAAATCTATTAACAACGTTTTTACATACGTTGTATATCGACATGCAGTTATATGTCAGGGATATACAATGACAAGAAATAAACGCTGTTAAATGTTCTTTTTAACAGCGTTTCCCTGGTGTCATGAAATCATTTAACAGCGTTTGGTTGGGTGCAGTTAGAGATCTTTCTTAGCGTTTTTTTCGTGCTAAGATAAGATTTTATAGCGTTTTTTCAATGCTATGATATATATTTACAGCGTTTCCTTGTTGCAATAAATCGTGCTTTATGTTTTTAGATACCACATTTCATTTCAGTAAACATCCGCCATAATGTATATATATACCACATTTCAAAATTAGCATATTATATCAATATCACATTTCAAAATCAACATATTGTATCAATACCACATTATGGACACAAATTTGATAACCAACGTATGAAATTTCATAATCAAAATACATAATATTTTTACACCGAACATAAATAGTTTGTCATCAATAGTTCAAAAACAAAATATAGAACAAGTAGCAATAGCAAAACAAAAGCAAGTAGTACATACGTTAAAACCAAAAATTAGCTCTAGTAGCAAAAATAACTTCGATCCATAACTCGTTGCAACCTTTTTTTTGCATCACAGTCATCTATCTACCTGTAAAGCAAAAGTAATGCTTGAGAATCAATTCATCAAAAAAGTGTACACAAAGTTAAATCAGATTCATAATGCAAACACTAAATATTCATCACACTATTTCAGTAGGCGATTGACTAATACAAAGTATACGACATACTATAAAATTTAAAACAAAAAAAATTAAATGAAGGTCAATAATAGTAAATGAAAGGTCACTGTAACGTGAAAGGACCATATGCCCAATTGGACAAATGCAATACGATTCTATGTTGCTACTCTTGTAATCAAACCAAATGTTATGCATATATAATGTTTGTTTTCAATTAATTTTGCAGTTTATATTTTCCACAGGATTTAATGCAAAATGATTGGAAAACTACCATATTATGCTACAAAATGGATTGCAAACATGATGTTAATAAGTACCTATTTATTTTACTAGCTTATCATTAATGCCCTTGTATTTGGTACAAAGTATATAAACTCTGGTAATAATCAATACACAAAGACTGTACTCTCACATAGTAGAGACAAAAATATATCTTGAGCCAACTGGAATTCCAAATTCATTTTAGCCATGTAACATGAAACACGGATTCATGCATTTATCACTAACTTTTGCTGCGAAGCAGAAAAGGTTAAAAAAAGAAAACTTGCATTCTCTTCACGACTCTACGTTCTACAAAAATCTCTTCATTTTTGTGGTTGTCATTTTGGTTAGTCAAACTTTGTTTGTGGGTGGTACTTACATAGGTAAGAAGCAATATGCAAACAGATGATGCACTATAAATATATAATGCTATAAACCAATATTATATCGTGGAAGAAAGTGTAAAAGAAATTTGCAGCAATGGCGGCAAAGCTAGCAAATGAAGAACATAAAAGTAGAATGGAAAAGGAGGAAATTGGTGAAGAACAAAATGTCAAATACATGGGTTTAAGTTGAACTTATATGTATGACTTGTTGCAATGGCAGTCACTTGTTTATGTCGAGAGAAAAATGAATATATGTCATTTTCTATGCTCTAATTCTGTTAACTAGTTGCTCATAAAAATACTACACTGTCAGTTTTTGAATGCAAATCTAGATAGTTGCTCATAAAAATACTCCATTGTTAGTTTCTATGAATGAAAAGAAGATTAAGTAGACTAATTGTACATGTTAAAAGTTAAAACACCTGTCTTTTTAAGGATATTTCCTCAATTCAGATCATATTTCGATAATTTTGATAAAATCAAACTATTTTCAAATATCTCATACACACTGCAGCTACTGAGACACAAAATCCGACCCAACAAACTTAACTATTGGAATTTTTTTGTCTTTGCATGCAATAAACTTAACTATTATAAGGATGCAAATGGATGGTGGGAAGGAAATGTGTGATATATATTGCAGTTTTTACATAGAAAACGATAGTGGACGCATTTATTTTGGCCTGTTGCCTGTTTCCCTCTTGCGGTTGATGAATCGTACAAGGAGGATGAATGCTTTAAATCATGTTAGTACATGAAAACTTCTTAGCTTTCCTTTTACCAATGTAATATATTATGGTAAACTGATTGGTTTGTACATGATATGATCATGTTAGTATAGGTTTGTAATGATATTTGTAACATCCCGATATTTTCAACCATTCGCATCCGCACATGTCGGATTTGAATTGCTCAAAATATCAGATTGTTAATTTATATTTGGCAAAACTCAGCATATACAGTAAATAAATAAATCACAGAATCACAGACACAGAGTAATATAACAATAATGCAGCGGAATAGATAAATAGTAGTTCATAAAGCTACTATATAAACAATAGAGTTTGAAATAAAATACAACAGAGTATCTCAAATACGGACTGATGACATCTCTGAACAAATCAACTGGAAAAACTACAAGCTGAGTCGATAGTTGGATCTCCAAGCGAAGCTCCAAACTCCAAAGGTGAGTCTCAATTACTGTATCACTTAGTCCGACCCGAGCGTAAAGCAAAACACAAAACACTCGAGTCAGGATTAACATTCTTATATCAATAAATCCAACTCAAGTGAAATATCAACTGAAATACAAGGAGCTTAAAGGACGTTTGGGATAACCATCCTCTAAGAATCCAGGGAACTATCTACAATGTAGAACATACACTATTAACAACCAAACGTCATTATAACACCGTGGTCATTTCAAATTAATTTATACTTTAAAACCAAAATATCATTTCCATTTCAAATATATATATTTCCAAATTATAGCACTTTCAAAACTAAATTGATAACTTCATATATATATATATATATATATATATATATATATATTATTTTAACTTCATTGTTATTTAGTTTTGAAATATTCACTTAATAAATCCATTATTATTTAAATAACGTTAAATTACATTAAACTAAATATTTCCTTCGGTTTATTTAAACCTTGAAATATCCATTTAATCACTTTAAATCAAAATCAAGTTATAAAAATCATATCTTAAAACCCTCAATTTCAATTTGATTTAATTAAACAAAATTCTTAATTAAATACAATTCCGAATAAATTCAAATTTATCTTTCCAACCTTAACTTATAGAATCATTATAAAATCTATTTTAAAATATAGTTTAAATAAATACTTAAACATATTGTATTTTACTTAAATCAAACTTTATTAAATTAAAACTTATTATTACATCTACTTTATATTAAAATTTATTTATATATAAAATATTTCAATATTAAATAAAACCATATATATTTCCTTTCAAAACCATAGAGATCATTTTAAAACATTTATATATATACCAATGGTGTCTGTATAAAATTTTCTACCCTATAGTCAGGTGATACAGATATTTATCATTTCAATCCGTAATTTAAATATATACAAGTATATATCATTTTAACCCGCAATTCCAAATTCAGTTCAATGAAAATCGCTTGGGTTTATCATTTCAACCCATAATGATTTTCCCCTATTCTAAAGATCATTCGGGTATGTATCATTTCAACCTATAGTGAATTCTATACTAACAGGGAACTTGCAGAGTGAAACAGATATGATAATAATAGGCATATATCATCAATATAAATAACAGATAATGGTGTCAGATGTCATAGGTGAACGGATACAGATAACATCATATATATAGCAATATAAATAACTAACAGCAAAATATTTCAATTGACGTTTCAATTGAAATCAAATTTGATAAATATAAGGACATTAATCGTGAGTGATTATGTAACGACCCACTATTTTGGACCATTCAAATCGACAATAATCCACACATGTCGGACTTGAATAATTCAAAATAACATATTGTAATAAAATTTGGAGCAAATAAAGTCAATCATAGAATCACAAACACAGAAATATCAGAATAACTCGCAGCGGAAGATAAAATACCGTAGTAGTTCATGAAGCTACTATAACAAAGTCTCAAAACAAATAAATAATATCAGTCTGAAAACAAATTCAATGGAAATCCCCAATACATAGAAGTCCACTAATACAAGAGCTGAAATAGAACAACTGAAACTGAAATAGATAAATAACTAGAGAAGCAGAATCTCCAGCAATTCCTAGCTCCAGAAAGTGAAACCCAAAGCTGTGAATACTCAGGCTGAACCGAGCGTAAATAAAACACAAACACTCGAGTCAGGACATACATACTTATACAATGTAAACCAACTCAAGTGAACTGTAATAAAGGTGCAAGTAACTTAAAGGATGCTTGGGTCCGCCCATCCTCTAAGGATCCGTTAAACTATTTACTATGTAGTAATATTCGCTATTATAATAATGTCTAACAGTAAAATAAACATACTTTTTAATAGCATTAAGGGGTTACCCATATAGCCCTTAACACGTAATAGTCCCAGTAGTCCATCCAGTATCAGCATACCCCCAAATCGGGAGCTACCCTAAATACTCCATGGGCTACGGGAGAAAAACAAACTCGTAGTAAAGCTCGTTGTGGTAGGTGACACGGAACACAAGGCAATGCCAGACTAAATATACCAATTACGCACACGGGCTGGTGGAAACGCGTAGCAACCACTACCGCCCACCTCGGACATACTCCCAAATCAAAAATCGAAGATGGCCATCAAATAAATCACAAGGTGAGAGTATAATATTGAAGGAAGGTGCCCGATCGGAGGAATGACCTCACTTGGCCTGAGATCGCTCCTGTTTTAGCCACCTTAAGCCAACTCACGGGAGTCGGGTCCACGTTCATACCTCAATAGGATTGTCGCCACCATCTTACTTCATTCTGGAATCTCCACCGCGTACACAGTTGTTAAAGTGGTTTTCAGTATCGACAGAGAGTATGTCCATATCTGATCCCCGTCTCTTTGACAACCAATCATTATTATGACCCATGGTCATAAATTTCAAAAATAGTTTATATTTCAAATCAAAATACTCCATTTAAACCATTTAAAAGTGAATTCGCTATACCTTTAAATCAAATACTTAATTCCTAAAAATTTAGCCTTTTCTGAGCTCATTTGTTAACTTAAATACTTTAAAACATTATAGCTTTCTCAATACTTAGAAAAATGCTGCGGTAAGTTATATTTGAAAACAATTCATTTCAGCAAAGACAGCATTTATAAACTGCTGCAGTAGTTCAAGTACATTTGAAAACTAGTTCAATTCAGAAAAGACAGCATTTAAAAAACTGCTGTGGTAGTTCAATTTCATTTGAAAAATCTCATTTCAGCAAACTGCAGCACTTATCAAGTGCAACTGTAGCTCTTTTATAAGTTTCAGGTTTTTGTTTTAATTCAGCAACCACAGCGCTTACCAAGTGCTGTAGTAGACCTTAGTTAATTTAGCCTTTAGTTCATTTGCATCAACCATAACACTTACAAAGTGCTGCAGTAGCCCTTAGTTAATTTAGCCTTTAGTTCATTTGCATCAACCACAGAACTTACAAAGTGCTGTAGTATCATTTACTTTAGAATTTAAGTTAATTTCAGAAATGATAACATTTCGAAAGTGCTACTAATTCAATTTTCAGATTTAAAATCAAATTTAAGAAATAAATAAACTTCAGTTTTAACCATTTAAACTTATAAAAATCATATTTTTCCACTTCAAAAATGTTCATTTAAATACCCTTTAACTTATGATTTTATAAAGAATTTTTTTACAATAAAATCAAATTTTCCAATAATTTCACTTATTAAATTCAAGTGTACAATTCTCTTATTCTTTTCATTTTTAATAATTTACCTTAACACTTAAATTTAAATTTCCATTTCACAAATAAAACTTAATTTCCATTTTATTTAATTAACTTAAACTTCCATTAAAAAATCAAATCACAAATTTCCAAATTAATTTATGTTTCAAATCACAATTTTTCCATTCATTTATTTAACATTTTTAATACATAGAAAAATCATTATCACTTTATTAAATCATTTTAAATTCAATTTAAATCAAGTTATCATATTTTTACATATAAAAATACTTAAAATTTTCCAAAAAAATGTATAAAATAACCACGGGCCTGTATAATATTTTCTAGCCTATGTCAAGTGATACGGATAATATATCATTTCAATCCGTAATTTACAAAGAAAAATCCGGGTTCTATCATTTCAAACCCGCAATCCCAAGTTAATAAAAATAAATAAAAATCTCTCAGGCCTATCATTTCAGCCCATAACGATTTTTCCCTATTCTAAAGTCCATTCGGGTATGTATCATTTCAACCCATAGTGATTCTATTCTATAAGGAACTTGTAGTGTGAGAAACATAATAAAATAAACAATATAACAGAATATAACAATATCAGATGATGTGACTAGTTTATAACAGGGTTTAACATCATATAATACATATCACAGACAGGTATAACATGATATAACAGTTTCTACACATTCACTTGTTGTCACTTCACAAATTCTATAAGTATGAATGTTAAGCGTGAATAACTCACCTTTTTAAGCTGGAGTTCACAAATCAAAACACACAGATGAATTCAGAAAGCACGATATAGCACGACTTTGGATTAAAGTGGAGAGAGAGTCAAGATTTTGATCTTGTATACAACAACAAAAAAAGAAATATATAAATATAAATACAATACCAAAATTTATTGGAACAAAATGGAAATAGAATATACAAAAGAAATCACCAAGCTTTTTAATCAATTTTGCTTGACCACTAACAACTTTTGCTCGGCCATAATGATTTATTGGTTCGGCCACAACATGTTTTCAGGTGGAAAAGGTTCTGGTTTGGATCACAAAACTCACGGCTAGCAAGAATGTGGAAGGTTTGGGAGTTACAAGGTGGAAGTTCAAAAGTCAAGGCTAAAAAGGAGGTTTGGTCGCAACATTTAGGCTTGGCCAAAGGTCAAGTAGGCTCGGCCTTGGTCAGGTACAGGTCTGGTGAAGGCTGAAGTGATGGCCAGAGGTGGTGTACTTGCTAGTGGTGGTGGCTAAGGGTGTGGCCGTGGTCAAAAATGAAGGGGATGGGAAAAACTAGGCTCGACTATGTATTATTGGAAGGGTTTTGCAACTTTTGTGGTGTTTTGTTCATATGGAGGTCACGGCCAGATCTGGTCAGAGGGTAGGAGGTGATGTTGCCGTGGATGATAATGGGGAAGGAGGTGATGATGGCTATGGCCGAGGCAACTATGGGTGATGGCCGAGCAAACAATGAAAAGAGCAAGGCAAAAACAAGCAAAATGAAGAAGAAAAATGAAAGAGAGAAGCCATGACTTACCAAAAATAATTTCAGAAATGGAATGGATGTGAGAAATGAAAGAAATGAGAAGTTTTTCACGTGATAACAAAAGGAAATGCACGGCTGAACCAAGGAGTTTTGAACGGCTAAGCAATGAAGAGACAAGAAAAGGAAAAGTCACAAGTTTTAAAAAGCTTTTGTCTCTTTGAATTTCCACTTTCTGTTAATTCAATATAAACAAATAAAAATCAAGTAAATAAAATAAAAGATAAAACAAAATAGAGTAGAAATGAAAATAAATAAATAGTCTTAGGAAAATAGAAAATAAATAAAAAAAATAGTTTATTATATTGAAACTAGAATTAAAAATTGTAAACAAAATACAACTAATATTGGAAAATTACAACTACACTTTTAAAATGCTTTAAAAATAAATTTTTGAAATAAAATCTAATTTAAAAATATTTGCAAAAATCTTGGGTTGTTACACTCTCACCCACTCAAACCTTTTCGTCCACGAAAAGAACGAAACAAGGAAACTAAGGAAAAAGCAAGATAGAAAAGCAAATAGTACCTCAAACGAACAATTCCAGATTCGAAGCACGAATGCTCTCCTCCGTCTCCCAGGTACAGTCTCGATCATCCGTACTCTACTGTACTTTGACTAGACTAACAGATTTCCTTCTTAGCTGCTTCGTACCTTTGTCAACAATACGAAGTGGATTCCTCTTGACAGTCAGATTAGGCTCAATATCCAAACTATCAAGAGCAGAAGGCTGGACCATAAGAGATGGGTCATGAAGATACCAGCCAAGATGAGAGACGTGGAATACATCATGCACTCTAGAAAGTTTCTTGGGCAAATCCAAACGATAAGCCAAAGAACCAGCTCTTTCCATAATGCGGAAAGGACCAATAAACCTAGGAGAAAGCTTCCCTCTACGACCAAAGCGAATGACATTCCTTAAGGGAGAGACCTTAAGGAAAACCTGATCGCCAACAACAAACTCTAAACTCCGCCTATGCCTATTAGCATACTTCTTCTGCCTATCCTACGCAACCCACAACTTGTTCTTAATCTCCTCAACTCTCTCAAAAGCCTCCAAAACCATATCAGGACCAAGAACCAAACGATTACCAGATTCAATCTAGCAAGATGGAGATCTACAAGGTCGTTCGTAAAGAGCAGCAAACATAGACCTTTTAATACTGGCCTGAATTCAAAGATAGAATGAGATAGATAAAGGATTAAGATAAGCTTAAAACAGAAGATTAGATTATACCTTATAACTATTATTATAGGTGAATTCGACAAGATGGAGATGATCTTCCCAAGATCCTCCATAATCAAGCACACAAGCATGAAGAAGATCTTCGAGAATCTGATTCACCCTTTCCGTCTGACCGTCGGTCTGTGGATGGTAAGCAGTGCTCAGATTCAGATGAGTACCCAAAGATTCCTAAAAAGCTTTCCAAAATTGACTGGTAAAGATAGGATCACGATCACAAACAATATTGAGAGGAACACCATGGAGACGAAAAATTTCTCTCATGTAGATCTCAGACAAGTTAGAAGCAGAACGGGTAGACTTGACCGGAATGAAATGAGCGGACTTGGTCAGTCTATCCACAATAACCTAGATACTCTCATTACCCCTCCTAGTCCCCGGTAATCCATCAATGAAATCCATTGAAACCTGTTCCCACTTCCAATTGGGAATCTCAAGGAGCTGCAACATACCAGGGGTCTTCTGATGATCTGCCTTGACTTGCTGACAAGTCGCACACCTGCTAACAAAGATGGAGATATCCCGCTTCATAACCTTCCACCAAAAAAGTCTCTTCATATCCTGATACATCTTTGTCACACCAGGATGAATAGAAAGTCTGGATCGATGATTCTCCCGAAGTAACTCTTGCCTCAATCCATCAACATTCGGGACACAAATCCTACCATTAATCCTCAAAATCCCTCTATCATCGATCTGAGCACCACTACTACCACGACTACTACCACCAACTCTGCTACGAACACTCTCCTTCATCAATCTAAGCATCTCATCCTAATCTTGCTTAGCCACGATCCGATCCAAAATAGGAAAAGAATAAACAACAAGCTGACACAACAAAGCCTTCTTCCGACTCAGAGCATCAGCCATAACATTAGCTTTACCAGGAGTATTGTAACGTATCGGGTTTTGCCCGTTCGAAAATCAACATCCGTACTTCGCATTGTACTAGAATGCCGCAGATTCGACCGTTCAAATCCGATTCGCCGGAGCTATAACACAATTAAGTAAATAACACAGCGGAAGAAAAAGAATAATACATTGATATACAATATCTGATGCAACAGAGTGATACAATGAATATCAATATACATCAGAGATATGATATAAGAAATATCAGCGGAAAAGAAAAGATAACAACAGCAGCGGAACAATATCAATAGAAGTGATAACTCCAAAATGATCTTCAGACAAGAATGAATCCACAACTCCAAGATAAGCAACTGCGATGAATGAACTAGCTCCAGATAATCTACTAAACTTGAATATCTGAAAAACCCAACTCTAGACTGCCCGTGTGGAAAATGATGGGCACCCAGAGTTTAGGAAGGGAACAATAAACTCCGGATCAGTCATGGGACTGGTGTGAGCAACAAAAATAGTTTATC
Source organism: Allium fistulosum (assembly GCA_030737815.1). Classification (NCBI taxonomy): domain Eukaryota; kingdom Viridiplantae; phylum Streptophyta; class Magnoliopsida; order Asparagales; family Amaryllidaceae; genus Allium; species Allium fistulosum. The sequence continues at coordinate 1,000,340,452 of CM060902.1, read as the reverse complement.
TTTTAAACAAACAACAAAGAGTTTTAAAACATTGAAACCCGCAATGCTTTTGGAAAATGAAACTACCATAAGACCTCCCGCCACACACACAATGCAAACGCAGACTTGGAGGAGATTTCTTCTTATGATAGTCAAACATGCTTACTACGCAAATCATTGGATATTATCATTAGTGCATAGTGTAGAAAAACATTTCGAAAATATAATATTAATCTTAGCCAGCATAGGTACCATTATACTATGCCTACTATAGCTACCATATTAGATGGTAGGTTCTACAACTAAAACCGTACAAGTTCCGTATTGGAGAAATGGATTTCCAACAAATGGTCAGGCTAAGGAACTTCCTTCCGCCGCATGGGAACGCCTCTGGCGGGACGCCCCGAGAGACAAACTGCTCTCTGCCAACAAAGCCGGGTTACCCCTGTAACAGGTAACTCACGAATATGCCACCTCCCGGTCCTTTGGGACCTTTATCCGAGCTCGGTATCCAACATCACACATCATAAAGAAAGTGTATCCACATGAGTAAGTATCTGGGCTCCATACCATGATACCACCCCTTTCCAGAAGGAAATGACATACCCTAAAGGGCGCGACCCTCATAACCTTGCCGCAACGATCCTGTTTCGACCATTTCCGGGTAGTGAGGTCCTGACGAAGTCTCGTCCACAAAGCTACGCTTTGTCACAAAGCCATGCTTTGGGTCAACAGATGATCAACCTATGATCACAAAGATAAATGATCAAACAAATGATCATATCACAAATGATCAAACACTGATCATCACACAGCAACACTCAGCATGTCACATTACCAAATTGGGATATATCGCTGATAAATTTCAACTACATAACCTCTGAGCTCGTACGTCTCAGAGAAGGGTGTTAAGCTAAGAGAATAAATTCTCCGCCACCAACAGAAATGTATTTGAAAGAAATCAACTTAATATCTCAAAGTGTAATGTCAGACATGTAACCATACAAGTCTGTTCCGAGATCGAACAGAACCGAAGGCACTTCTCACGAAGCCCTTGCACATCCGGATAATTTCCAATCACGTCCGGACTTCCCATCACAAAAGAGTGATATAAATCTCTATACCGGAGCAACTCGGTGCAGAGACATTCGACAGGTTGTCCTTTCATTTTCGAAAAATATCCGGTCTTCACCACCGGTCTTCAAATGCTATCCATAACGTCGAATCACTTATTCGGAATGGGTTATGTGACACAAAGGTCCTCTCCCGGCTAAACCGAATAGTGAGCGCAATATTTAAAAATATACGGATATTGGGATTTCAATTAAGTCACAACTTAAACCCAAACTTTCTTTTCAAATGGTTTAACAAATTACCATTTCAAATCTTTTAAACAAAAAGATTCATTTTAACAACCTTCAACGGTTTAAAACAATTTCCACACTTTAATCTTTTAAATAAAAGATTTAATCACAGATTTTCCAAATTAATCCCCATTCCAATTTAACTCGTTAAATCTTTAAATCAAAGATTTAACTTATAGTTTTCAAAACAATTTCATTTCAAATGGTTAAACAATTCATCATTTTACATCTGTTAAAAATAAACAGATTTAATTCATAGCTTTCAAAAAGAATTCATTCATAACTTGGAAAACCATTTTTTTCAATTCAGTCTTGAAATTCCTTTAATTAAACTGGAATTTCATTTCTTATCTGAAAGCTTTTATTCTTTTAAAACAACAGTTTCATTTTGGAAAATCTGATTCATTCATACGAGTTAAAGTTCTTGGGTTAAATCCAAATTCTCAAAATTTTACTTTTAAAATGGTTTAACTTCAGATAAACACATTTATAACATTTTCAATCTCTAGTTTCAAATCCTAGGATTCAACTTCCAACTTGAATTCAAATTTAAATCAAATTATTTAAATTTTCAAAACTCGATTAAGTTACTCAAAATAGCTTTTATATTTGAAATTCCATTTCAAAAGCTTTTCAGTTTAAACCCAAATTTTCAATTTCAAAATCAATTGAAATTAAAAATTTCAAAAACATCAAATTTAAATTATCTGTGACTTAACCGATTTCCACGTGAAATCCATATTTGTGTGTGTAAAAGTGTAGTCCAGGGTTTAACACACAATAGTGCAACATGATGAATCATCACAGATCAAAATATAGGATATAGTTGATAAGCGGTATAAGAACAACGCTTATCGTTCATTCACAGATCACAGATAATATACAGATGAGTAAACTACAGATCACAACATAAATCAAGATGTATCACAAAGCATCATATATCAAGGATATCAAACAATCAAATCATCCAATAGAATCCAAACGTCCATAAGTAAGATCAATTAATATCTGATTAAAATTAATTTATACCAGATTAATTACTTATGAATAAACTACAAATCTTGGTTAATTAATATTAATTAATTACAAATCATTTTGGTTAACTATCCTTTAAATCATTTATTAACTAACCATTAATAAATTATCCTTAAATTAATTATCCTTAATTAATCACTTTGATTAATTAGCCCTTGATTTATTATCTTTCCTTAATCACCTTCGTTAACTTATAATTCCTTAATTAATTATCTTAATTAATTAATCCTTAATTAAAAATCATCCCTTAATTACTTCTACCGATTTATTAACCATCAATTACTAATTTAATTAAGCTTTAATCAAAGATTTAATTAACTTTAAGTCATTCTTTAATCACGTAAATACTTTAAAGGATAAATAATTTATCTTAATTAAATCACTCGATTATCATTAAAACCTTAGATTTATAAGCTTCATAATTAATCATAATTAACACATAAGTTAGTTCCAAAGTTAAGATTAATTAAAACAACATTCCATTTTAATTAACTTTTTAATCACATTATACTTTAAGAATTAATTTATAGATGATGATCACAAAATTAAATTTTTAAACTTTTCTTTTATTTCTAAAATCTGGATTTAAATACATGAACTAAACTCAGTTTTACATTAACCACAAAATTAACTTAGTGCTTAAAAACTGTAAAACAGTCGCTGTTTTTAGCTGGAACACATGACTCGAGACCATCCTCATTTTCCCCGAGTAAAACCTCACGTTGCTTCGAGTAAATCACGACATCACCCGGGAAACTCGCGTCACTTCCCTGTTCTTTCTCCCTTCTCTTTTCCTTTTTAAAACTTGCTTTGCTTAAAATCTGGAAATGTTTTACTTGCATACGAACCCGATATTCACTCGAGCCATAACCCAGTTTCCACGAGATTCGCTTCGACGAACTCCTTCTTCTTCCCCATTCATACGAACTGATACCAGACTCACCACCGTGCACGTGCACAGTTCCTCCACGCCGCCGCTACCTTCGGCGACCCTCCAGACACCTCAGTGAACCACCACCAGAATGAACCCGGCCCACGAAACTGCACCACGAACCCTCATTCGAATTCGAGCGTTCTCGAACTCCACCTAATAAAGCAACTCTGACCAAACCTCCTCGTCCAGGTGACCCCCACCATCAGACGACTCGAAAACTTGTCCACACCTCGACGAACTTCCCCACCACCTTTCCTCAGCGTTTCGTCGCACTCGATCAACCATGCCGATCGTGGCGATCAAATTTCCTCAACCCAGTAAAAATAGGTTTCCAGAAAGAAACTGATTACCGCACCTTCCCTGATGGACTTCATCACCATTCAGTATTTTTCTCAAAGGCTACGTTCACTCCTCCCTCGATAGGCCCAACCCCGACCACCATTACCTCTTAGATCACCAGAAATTCCTCCGCAGCCCTTTTCTGATCGAACCCAAACTGCTCTCGAATTCAATCACTAAAAATTTAGATTTTTATGTTAAAAATCCTATTTTTGTATAAGAAATCGATTTATATAACTGAATATAAGGATTTTAAACACTTGGATTTTGACTTGTTTTAAGTGGTGCTCTGTATTTTCTTATTTTCCAGATGCAACTCAAATTGTTTAACTTAAACCAGTTTGTATTCCAAGATATAACATCCTATATTACTCTAAACTCAGTCACCCATGAAGATTAAACCTTGAGTGTTTGATTTATGCATAGGTTTAGAATCTGAAACCAGTAAACATCCATACCATACTCAAAGTGTTACATAATATGTTCACAGAAACAAAACATATTCACATGCATATTTATATCTGGAGATGATCATGTAATTCAACCATGTACTTATATTTAACGGAAACAATTGTTACTCACTTGTCCTATGGAGAACAGAGCACCTTATTGTTGAAGTAGTTTGAATTTAGAAAACTGGAACATGTTTTCCACTTAGATCTTCTGCCAAATCATCTTGCTCTCTGTCTATATTGACTTGTTGGTGATGTTAAATTCTTGTTTTAGGATTAAATAGAGTTTTCATTTTGGTTTTTTTTGAGCTCGAACTGGAATTGAGAGGTAACAGAGGAAAGGTTAAGTCTCCTTGTACACGAGAGGAGATAAATTGATATAGGAAAATGTTTATAGGCTTATTACTTCACTGGTACAAAATTTATTAAATTGGGTCAGAGATTTTTTTTATCTCTTGGAGGCTGAAATGAAATATGCTGGTGTACTAAAGATGACTTAACATTAAATGCCTATGTCCTTATGTCTACACATACATATCCCCTAATTTATTTCGTATGTACTTATGTTTGGATATACTTTCCTTTTTATACTTATGTTTCTCTAAACCATTCGTATACAAAGATATTTCATATCATTACTTTGCTTTGTTATGCCTGCAACATGTATATCTAGTTTATTTTCTTGCCTAGCATGATTACTTACAGCCTTACATCTACAACTATTTCCAGAACTGTCAAAGTGTTTCATTTGATTTAACTTACCTTGTTTTAGTGTTATCTTTGTAATATAGACAAGTCCTTATAGTTAACTAGTTATTGTTTGTTTCTACTTACCTATTCATGCTTTATGAATAAATATGGTACTAGTTTTATATTTTTGAAATACAAGTAACTTCTATTTGAATTTTATTTTACTTCTATCATTATTTTTGTTTCATTTATTCCATTCGTTATAATTTAACTCTAATAAAAATCATCTTATTTCCATTAATGTTATTTAAATTCAAATCATCATCATTTCTAAATTCTAAACTCTTTTATTTATTTTTAAAACCATTTACTTACACTTTAAATTCAAGTCAAAATATATATCTATATATTTACAATATTTTAAATTGAAATGATTCATACAGAATATACTTGAATTCGGGGAAACTCGCTCCATTTTATCGATTTATTTTACTATCTTTATCCAAAAATTTATTTAATTATTAACTTAAATTAAATAAAAATCTAGGGTCGTTACAAACTTCCCCCCTTAAAAGAATTTCGTCCTCGAAATTCGCAGGCACGAAAACAAAGACAGATGAAGAATGTTTCGTCTAATTAAACTGAATATTTATTCTGCATTTGGTTTACCCAATCAGAATATCAATAACAGATACAAGAACGAATCTGTTTAGCATTTCACAAGATACTTGGGTTATCCAGATCTACGAAGTATGGAGTGGCATCGGTTAGTTCAAAAGGATAACTAACCATTCGTAGAATATACTGGGACCCAAAGAATAGACGGATATATGGATACAATTTCAAAACTCTCAGTTTAGAAACTAAATTATACCTATCAACCATAGCAACAAAGCAACCAATACACCCAAACAAACAATTTTGGCCTATCTGGAGTTTACGTCCCATATTAATATATCGAATTTATTTCTGGATCTACCAGAAATCATGGAAGAATTGAGAAAAGATGTTGAACAAAAGAGATCGATAGAGAAAATTTGTTTCCACTATTGTTACAGAGTATTGACCGATTATAGTCATATTTCCCTGTCCTCTATCTCGTCCTCTTCTTGCACTCATACTCACTATCAGTGGATAGTAAGAGAATTTACTGAGGCGTACGGACGGATATCTGAGAATTACTCATTCTAGAGTTTACTTCACTCTATCTCTAATGAGTTACTTAACGTGTTATACTCCTGAGCTAAAGTTCAACCTTAGCTCTGATACCAAATGTAACGATCCACAGACAGCGGTCACAACCGGTAGGCTTTGCAACCATCCCGGCCCCACCGTGGCTTACACTGGCACCTCGCAGTTGCTTTTACGGCCAGCCTCTCGACTGTCACAACCAACCCATCCCACTCAGGGACATGTAGGGGTAAGAGTCTCCCGTTCGCCACCAAACCGCGAAGCGAGAACCCCCTATCATGCTGTAATATAGCAAATGCGATCCATAACGTCGAATCACTTATTCGGAATGGGTTATGTGACACAAAGGTCCTCTCCCGGCTAAACCGAATAGTGAGCGCAATATTTAAAAATATACGGATATTGGGATTTCAATTAAGTCACAACTTAAACCCAAACTTTCTTTTCAAATGGTTTAACAAATTACCATTTCAAATCTTTTAAACAAAAAGATTCATTTTAACAACCTTCAACGGTTTAAAACAATTTCCACACTTTAATCTTTTAAATAAAAGATTTAATCACAGATTTTCCAAATTAATCCCCATTCCAATTTAACTCGTTAAATCTTTAAATCAAAAATTTAACTTATAGTTTTCAAAACAATTTCATTTCAAATGGTTAAACAATTCATCATTTTACATCTGTTAAAAATAAACAGATTTAATTCATAGCTTTCAAAAAGAATTCATTCATAACTTGGAAAACCATTTTTTTCAATTCAGTCTTGAAATTCCTTTAATTAAACTGGAATTTCATTTCTTATCTGAAAGCTTTTATTCTTTTAAAACAACAGTTTCATTTTGGAAAATCTGATTCATTCATACGAGTTAAAGTTCTTGGGTTAAATCCAAATTCTCAAAATTTTACTTTTAAAATGGTTTAACTTCAGATAAACACATTTATAACATTTTCAATCTCTAGTTTCAAATCCTAGGATTCAACTTCCAACTTGAATTCAAATTTAAATCAAATTATTTAAATTTTCAAAACTCGATTAAGTTACTCAAAATAGCTTTTATATTTGAAATTCCATTTCAAAAGCTTTTCACTTTAAACCCAAATTTTCAATTTCAAAATCAATTGAAATTAAAAATTTCAAAAACATCAAATTTAAATTATCTGTGACTTAACCGATTTCCACGTGAAATCCATATTTGTGTGTGTAAAAGTGTAGTCCAGGGTTTAACACACAATAGTGCAACATGATGAATCATCACAGATCAAAATATAGGATATAGTTGATAAGCAGTATAAGAACAACGCTTATCGTTCATTCACAGATCACAGATAATATACAGATGAGTAAACTACAGATCACAACATAAATCAAGATGTATCACAAAGCATCATATATCAAGGATATCAAACAATCAAATCATCCAATAGAATCCAAACGTCCATAAGTAAGATCAATTAATATCTGATTAAAATTAATTTATACCAGATTAATTACTTATGAATAAACTACAAATCTTGGTTAATTAATATTAATTAATTACAAATCATTTTGGTTAACTATCCTTTAAATCATTTATTAACTAACCATTAATAAATTATCCTTAAATTAATTATCCTTAATTAATCACTTTGATTAATTAGCCCTTGATTTATTATCTTTCCTTAATCACCTTCGTTAACTTATAATTCCTTAATTAATTATCTTAATTAATTAATCCTTAATTAAAAATCATCCCTTAATTACTTCTACCGATTTATTAACCATCAATTACTAATTTAATTAAGCTTTAATCAAAGATTTAATTAACTTTAAGTCATTCTTTAATCACGTAAATACTTTAAAGGATAAATAATTTATCTTAATTAAATCACTCGATTATCATTAAAACCTTAGATTTATAAGCTTCATAATTAATCATAATTAACACATAAGTTAGTTCCAAAGTTAAGATTAATTAAAACAACATTCCATTTTAATTAACTTTTTAATCACATTATACTTTAAGAATTAATTTATAGATGATGATCACAAAATTAAATTTTTAAACTTTTCTTTTATTTCTAAAATCTGGATTTAAATACATGAACTAAACTCAGTTTTACATTAACCACAAAATTAACTTAGTGCTTAAAAACTGTAAAACAGTCGCTGTTTTTAGCTGGAACACATGACTCGAGACCATCCTCATTTTCCCCGAGTAAAACCTCACGTTGCTTCGAGTAAATCACGACATCACCCGGGAAACTCGCGTCACTTCCCTGTTCTTTCTCCCTTCTCTTTTCCTTTTTAAAACTTGCTTTGCTTAAAATCTGGAAATGTTTTACTTGCATACGAACCCGATATTCACTCGAGCCATAACCCAGTTTCCACGAGATTCGCTTCGACGAACTCCTTCTTCTTCCCCATTCATACGAACTGATACCAGACTCACCACCGTGCACGTGCACAGTTCCTCCACGCCGCCGCTACCTTCGGCGACCCTCCAGACACCTCAGTGAACCACCACCAGAATGAACCCGGCCCACGAAACTGCACCACGAACCCTCATTCGAATTCGAGCGTTCTCGAACTCCACCTAATAAAGCAACTCTGACCAAACCTCCTCGTCCAGGTGACCCCCACCATCAGACGACTCGAAAACTTGTCCATACCTCGACGAACTTCCCCACCACCTTTCCTCAGCGTTTCGTCGCACTCGATCAACCACGCCGATCGTGGCGATCAAATTTCCTCAACCCAGTAAAAATAGGTTTCCAGAAAGAAACTGATTACCGCACCTTCCCTGATGGACTTCATCAAAATTCAGTATTTTTCTCAAAGGCTACGTTCACTCCTCCCTCGATAGGCCCAACCCCGACCACCATTACCTCTTAGATCACCAGAAATTCCTCCGCAGCCCTTTTCTGATCGAACCCAAACTGCTCTCGAATTCAATCACTAAAAATTTAGATTTTTATGTTAAAAATCCTATTTTTGTATAAGAAATCGATTTATATAACTGAATATAAGGATTTTAAACACTTGGATTTTGACTTGTTTTAAGTGGTGCTCTGTATTTTCTTATTTTCCAGATGCAACTCAAATTGTTTAACTTAAACCAGTTTGTATTCCAAGATATAACATCCTATATTACTCTAAACTCAGTCACCCATGAAGATTAAACCTTGAGTGTTTGATTTATGCATAGGTTTAGAATCTGAAACCAGTAAACATCCATACCATACTCAAAGTGTTACATAGTATGTTCACAGAAACAAAACATATTCACATGCATATTTATATCTGGAGATGATCATGTAATTCAACCATGTACTTATATTTAACGGAAACAATTGTTACTCACTTGTCCTATGGAGAACAGAGCACCTTATTGTTGAAGTAGTTTGAATTTAGAAAACTGGAACATGTTTTCCACTTAGATCTTCTGCCAAATCATCTTGCTCTCTGTCTATATTGACTTGTTGGTGATGTTAAATTCTTGTTTTAGGATTAAATAGAGTTTTCATTTTGGTTTTTTTTGAGCTCGAACTGGAATTGAGAGGTAACAGAGGAAAGGTTAAGTCTCCTTGTACACGAGAGGAGATAAATTGATATAGGAAAATGTTTATAGGCTTATTACTTCACTGGTACAAAATTTATTAAATTGGGTCAGAGATTTTTTTTATCTCTTGGAGGCTGAAATGAAATATGCTGGTGTACTAAAGATGACTTAACATTAAATGCCTATGTCCTTATGTCTACACATACATATCCCCTAATTTATTTCGTATGTACTTATGTTTGGATATACTTTCCTTTTTATACTTATGTTTCTCTAAACCATTCGTATACAAAGATATTTCATATCATTACTTTGCTTTGTTATGCCTGCAACATGTATATCTAGTTTATTTTCTTGCCTAGCATGATTACTTACAGCCTTACATCTACAACTATTTCCAGAACTGTCAAAGTGTTTCATTTGATTTAACTTACCTTGTTTTAGTGTTATCTTTGTAATATAGACAAGTCCTTATAGTTAACTAGTTATTGTTTGTTTCTACTTACCTATTCATGCTTTATGAATAAATATGGTACTAGTTTTATATTTTTGAAATACGAGTAACTTCTATTTGAATTTTATTTTACTTCTATCATTATTTTTGTTTCATTTATTCCATTCGTTATAATTTAACTCTAATAAAAATCATCTTATTTCCATTAATGTTATTTAAATTCAAATCATCATCATTTCTAAATTCTAAACTCTTTTATTTATTTTTAAAACCATTTACTTACACTTTAAATTCAAGTCAAAATATATATCTATATATTTACAATATTTTAAATTGAAATGATTCATACAGAATATACTTGAATTCGGGGAAACTCGCTCCATTTTATCGATTTATTTTACTATCTTTATCCAAAAATTTATTTAATTATTAACTTAAATTAAATAAAAATCTAGGGTCGTTACAAGTATAGCTAATATCGATGTCATAAGAAGCCAGAAACTCAAGCCAACGAACTTGCCTTTGATTCAAATCCTTCTAGGTGAAGATATATCTTAAAGACTAATGATCGGTGAAAAGCTCAAACTTAGTTCCTAGAAGATGATGCCTTCAAAGCTTCAAAGCAAAGACAACAGCAAGCAACTCTAAATCATGAGCAGCATAATTAGCCTCATGGGTTTTCAACTGACGGCTGGCATAGGCAATGACCCTACCATCCTGCATGAGAACAACACCCAATCCCTCACGACTAGCATTAGTATATACCGTCAATCCCTCACTTCCATTCGGAACGGTAAAAACTGGTGTGGAAGTAAGCTTGCTCTTTAACTCATTGAATGCAGTTTTACACTCATCACTCCAAATAAACTTGGCATTCTTATGAGTCAAAGCGATGAGAGGTGCAGCAATCCGAGCAAAATTCTCAATGAATCTCCAGTAGTAACCGCCAAGGCCCAGAAAACTACGAATATCAGAAGGAGTCTTAGGAGTTTCCCAATCCTGTAACAGAATAGGGATAAATAAGAATAGCAGAAAAGATAGAATAAATAAGTGATAAAGGAAAAAGAGAAGGAAAGAAAGACTTACATTGATCGCAGCGATCTTGACTGGATCAACAGAAACTCCATTACCAGAAAAAATATGCCCGAGGAATCGGACTTCATCCTTCCAGAAATGGCATTTAGAAAATTTAGCCTTCAACTGATGATTTCTAAGAGTCTCCAGAACAGATTTCAAATGTGACTCATGCTCTTCCTTGGTCTTAGAGAAGACAAGGATATCATCAACAAAGACTAGAACAAATTTATTAAGCACATCACGAAAAACACGATTCATCAAATCAATAAAGAAAACAGGAGCATTAGTCAAAACGAAAGGCATGACTAACCATTCAAAGAACCCATTCTCAGTACGGAAAGTAGTCTTGGGAATACTTTCCTCAGCAACTCTGAGCTGGTGAAAACCTGTGGCAAGATCAAGCTGAGACAAAACAGTAGCACCATAAAGCTGATCAAACATATCATTGATGCGAGGCATTGGATATCTGTTTTTCATAGTGAGCTTGTTCAGCTCCCTATAATCAACACACATCCTCAAAGAACCATCGGACTTAGTGACGAAAACCACCACTGCTCCCCATTCTGAATGGCTAGGTCTGATCAGACCCTTGGAAAACAAGTCCTTAATTTGTTTTCCCAACTCAACCTTCTCGTGGGGTGCCATTATTCTAGGAGGAAGAACTACAGGTCGAGCTCCAGGAATACGATCAATATGAAAATCAATTTCCCGCTTAGGAGGTAAAGAGGTGACTTCACCAAATACATCGGGATAGAGTCGGACTACAGGAGTCGAATGAAGATCACCAGGTGAAGAATCCAGAGAATAAATAAAACTGCCAGCAAAACCCTGAGGCATGCGGCACCGAATAATCAAGGAATTACCCCGATCGTCAACAAGATAAACAGACCGGGCTTTACAAGAGATATGGGCATCATGCCTATTCAGCCAATCACTTCCAAGCAATAAATCAAAAGCATCGAAGCCTAGAACATAGAAATCACCACTAAAGCGATGATCCAAATAGAGAAGTTTCACTTGCTTACAAATCCTATTAAGGTTTGCAGGGCCACCAATAGGTTTTGAAACACATAAAGGAATAGAAGCATACCCAGGAGAAAGGAGATGCTCAAACTTATCACACAAATCAACAGAGATAAAACTATGGGAAGCTCCAGTATCAAATAAAACACGAATAGGATGCTGAAATAAAGAAAAGGTGCCCTGAAGAGTAACTTGGTCATCATTAGGAGCAGTAGCATGTGCAAGTGGAGCAGATGAAGAAGCAGAGGTAACAGCAAAATACCGGATGGCTTGCCCTTTTGATACAAAGGACAATCATTCTTGAAATGACCAGGATGCAGACAGACATGACAAAGGTTGTTCCTGGTATTCTGAGGTGGAGGAACAGCAGCACCAACTGACGTAGGGCAACTATTAGCATAGTGTCCCTTCCAATCACACTTGAAACAGGTAATGGTAGAAAGGTCAACAGGCTGCCTCTGAGAAGGAGAAGATGAAGATCCCAATCCTGGATGCTTGAGCCAATTCTTCTTCTGCTGATGGAAATTAGGCTTTCTCTTCTTAGAGTTAGCAGAGGAAGACTGAGATGAAGGAGCACCAACAATAGCAGGACCCTTAGAAGTAGGGTTCTCATAACAGATAGCCATATCCATAAGCTCGGTGAAAATGCCATGAACATGAGAAATGAGACGAGCATAATACTCAGGACGAGCACCAGCTATGAACTTCTCATTCTTCTTAAAAGGAGTGTTTATCAGGCCAGGACCAAACTTGGAAAGTTCATTGAACTTCCGCTCATACTCAGAAAAGGACATGGTACCCTGCTTGAGATCCATGAATTCACGATAATGTTGAGATTTACCGGCTTTTGGCATCCATTTTGCCACAAAAGCCTCTCTGGAAAGAAGATACATAAACAAAACTTAAGATAGATTCAAGAGAAAGGAAAATAGGAACAAAATTCAAGATAATACAAAGGATATCTAAACTGCTCCCATGAAATATCACCCTCGTTAGTGTGAGCTGTAACAGACTCCCACCAATCTAAGGCTGACTCTTGCAGCTGCCAAGTTGCTAACTGATGCTTCTGGGCATTAGTAATCTCGAGACCTGTAAAGATCCTCTCTAAACTCTGTAACCATTGCTGGGCTTCAATAATTCTCTCTGAACCGGTAAACTTGGTTCCACCAAGTTGAGAGAATTCCTTAAAGAGAACAGTAAACCTAACAGGTGCAGCAGGTTGAGGATCTGGGGCAATACCACGACCCCTACTACTACCATTTCCACGATTCATCCTGAAAAATCAAGAATGAATTTTAGGACAAAGGTAAAGAGAAGACAAAGATAAGATAAGACAAGATAAAATCACTTGAATGAATATCCTAACGAAAGAAAATACTACCAAGGTAGATACGAAAGGAAGGAAGTTTAGAAAAATCCCTTTAAAACAAGAAAAGTTTATATCAAAATAATCTTTGAAAAATCCTTTGAAAATCATTTTAAAATCATTTTATACTTTGAAAATACGATCTCTCACAAAGAAATGATTCAAAGGTTGATTTCACTCATTCTAGGGTATTTCTACGCTATCTCTAATGAGTTTTTGCTCCGCAGGCTAAGGTTTGCCTAAAAACCAAAGCTCTGATACCAACTGTAATGACCCACTATTTTGGACCATTCAAATCGACAATAATCCACATATGTCGGACTTGAATAATTCAAAATAACAGATTGTAATAAAATTTGGAGCAAATAAAGTCAATCACAGACACAGAAATATCAGAATAACTCGCAGCGGAAGATAAAATACCATAGGAGTTCATGAAACTACTATAACAAAGTCTCAAAACAAATACATAATATCAGTCTGAAAGAAAATACAATGGAAATCCCCAATACATAGAAGTCCACTAATACAAGAGCTAAAATAGAACAACTAAAATTGAAATAGATAAATAACTAGATAAGCAGAATCTCCAGCGATTCCTAGCTCCAGAAAGTGAAACCCAAAGCTATGAATACTCAAGCTGACCCGAGCGTAAATAAAACACAAACACTCGAGTCAGGACATACATACTTAGACAATGTAAACCAACTCAAGTGAACTGTAATAAAGGTGCAAGTAACTTAAAGGATGCTTGGGACGGCCCATCCTTTAAGGATCCGTTAAACTATTTACTATGTAGTAACATTCGCTATTATAATAATGTCTAACAGTAAAATAAACATATTTTTTAATAGCATTAAGGGGTTACCCATATAGCCCTTAACACGTAATATTCCCAGTAGTCCATCCAGTATCAGCATACCCCCAGATCGGGAGCTACCCTAAATACTCCATGGGCTACGGGAGAAAAACAAACTCGTAGTAAAGCTCGTTGTAGTAGGTGACACGACACACAAGGCAATGCCAAGGTAGATATACCAATTACGAACACGAGTTGGTGGAAACGCGTAGCAGCCACTACTACCCACCTCGGACACACTCCCAAATCAAAAATCGAATATGGCCATAAAATAAATCACAAGGTGAGAGTATAATATCGAAGGAAGGTGCCCGATCGGAGGAATGACCTCACTTGGCCCGAGATCGCTCCTGTTTTAGCCACCTTAAGCCAACTCACGAGAGTCCGGTCCACGTTCATACCTCAATAGGATTGTCGCCACCATCCTACTTCATTCTGGAATCTCCACTGCGTACACAGTTGTTAAAGTGGTTTTCGGTATCGACAGAGAGTATGTCCATATCTGATCCCGGTCTCTTTAACAACCAATCGGTATAATAACCCGTGGTTATAAATTTTAAAATAGTTTATATTTCAAATCAAAATACTTCATTTAAACCATTTAAAAGTGAAGTCACTATACCTTTAAATCAAATACTTAATTCCCAAAAATTTAGCCTTTTCTGAGCTCATTTATTTACTTAAATAATTTAAAACATTAAAATTTCAGCTTTCGCAGCACTTAGAAAAATGCTGCGGTAAGTTATATTTGAAAATAATTCATTTCAGCAAAGACAACATTTATAAACTACTGCTGTAGTTCAATTACATTTGAAAACTAGTTCAATTCAGAAAAGACAGCATTTACAAAACTGTAGTAGTAGTTCAGTTTCATTTGAAAAATCTCATTTCAACAAACTGCAGCACTTATCAAGTGCTACTGTAGCTCTTTTATTGGTTTCAGGTTTTAGTTTTAGTTCAGCAACCACAGCACTTACCAAGTGCTGCAATAGCCCTTAGTTAATTTAGCCTTTAGTTCATTTGCATCAACCATAGCACTTACAAAGTGCCGCAGTATCATTTACTTCAGATTTTAAGTTAATTTCAGAAATGATAGCATTTCTGAAGTGCTAGTAATTCAATTTCCAGATTTAAAATAAAATTTCAAAAATAAATAAACTTCATTTTTAATCATTTAAACTTATAAAAATCATATTTTTGCACTTCAAAAATGTTCATTTAAATACCCTTTAACTTATGATTTTATAAAGAAAAATTTTACAATAAAATCAAATTTTCCAATAATTTCACTTATTAAATTCAAGTGTACAATTTTCTTATTCTTTTCATTTTTAACAATTTACCTTAACACTTAAATTTAAATTTACATTTCACAAATAAAAATTAGTTTCCATTTTATTTAATTAACTTAAACTTCCATTAAAAAATCAAATCACAAATTTCCTAATTAAGTTATGTTTCAAATCACAATATTTCCATTCATTTATTTAACATTTTTAATACATAGAAAAATCATTATCACTTTATTAAATCATTTTAAATTCAATTTAAATCAAGTTATCATATTTTTACCTTTAAAAATACTTAAAATTTTCCAGAAAAATATATAAAATAACCATGGGTCTGTATAATATTTTCTAGCCTAAGTCAAGTGATATGGATAATATATCGTTTTAATCCGTAATTTACAAAGAAAAATCCGAATTCTATCATTTCAAACCTGCAATCCCAAGTAAATAAGGATAAATAAAAATCGCTCAGGCCTATCATTTCAGCCCATAATGATTTTCCCTATTCTAAAGTCCGTTCGGGTATGTATCATTTCAACCCATAGTGATTCTATTCTACAGGGAACTTGCAGCGTGAGAAATAGAATAAAATAAACAATATAACAGAATATAACAATATCCGATGATGTGACAAGTTTATAACAGGGTTTAACATCATATAATACATATCATAGGCAGGTATAACATGATATAACAGTTTCTACACATTCACTTGTTGTCACTTCACAAATTCTATAAGTATGAATGTCAAGCGTGAATAACTCACCTTTTTAAGCTGGAGTTCGCAAATCAAAACACACAGATGAATTCAGAAAGCACGATATAGCACGACTTTGGATTCAAGTGGAGAGAGAGTTAAGAATTTGATCTTGTATACAACAATAAAACAAATCAAAATATAAATATAGATATAATACCAAAATTTATTGGAATAAAATGGAAATAGAATTTACGAAAGACATCACCAAGCTTTTCAATCAATTTTGCTTGACCACTAACAACTTTTGCTCGGCCATAATGCTTTATTGGTTCAGCCACAACATGTTTTCAGGTGGAAAAGGTTCTGGTTTAGATCACAAAACTCACGGCTAGCAAGAATGTGGAAGGTTTGGGAATTACAAGGTGGAAGGTCAAAAGGCAAGGCTAAAAAGGACGTTTGGTTGCAACATTTAGGCTCGGCCAAAGGTCAAGTGGGCTTGGCCTTGGTCAGGTACAGGTCAGGTGATGGCTGAAGTGATGGCCAGAGGTGGTGTACTTGCTGGTGGTGGTGGCTAAGGGTGTGGCCGTGGTAAAAAATGAAGGGGATGGGAAAAACTAGGCTCGGTTATGCATTATTGGAAGGGTTTTGCAACTTTTGTTGTGTTTTGTTGATATGGAGGTCACGGCTAGATCTGGTAAGAGGGTAGGAGTTGATGTTCCCGTGGATGATGATAGGGAAGGAGGTGATGGTGGCTATGGCCGAGGCAACTAGGGGTGATGGCCGAGCAAACAATGAAGAGAGCAAGGCAAAAACAAGCAAAATGAAGAAGAAAAATGAAAAGAGAGAAGCCATGACTTACCAAAAATAATTTCTGAAATGGAATGGACGTGAGAAATGAAAGAAATGAGAAGTTTTTCACGTGATAACAAAGGGAAATGCACGGCTAAACCAAGGAGTTTTAAACGACTAAGCAATGAAGAGACAAGAAAAGGAAAAGTCACAAGTTTTAAAAAGCTTTTGTCTCTTTGAATTTCCACTTTCTTTTAATTCAACATAAACAAATAAAAATCAAGTAAATAAAATAAAATAAAAGATAAAACAAAATAGAGTAGAAATGAAAATAAATAAATAGTCTTAGGAAAAATAGAAAATAAATAAAGAAAATAGTTTATTATATTGAAACTAGAATTAAAAATTGTAAACAAAGTACAACTAATATTGGAGAATTACAACTACACTTTTAAAATGTTTTAAAAATAAAATTTTGAAATAAAATCTAATTTAAAAATATTTGCAAAAATCTTGGGTTGTTACAGATTGCTCACCTTTCGAGGCCAGAGATATAGACAATGAAGTTGAGTTACGAAATCCAGCCACGAATCCAAAACAAACAAGGTTGGCACGAATTCGACGGACAACTGATAAATAGAATTTGATGAGAATGGATCAAATCAGAACTAGCTCGATGATGATGATTGGTATAAGTGAACTTATGTATGACTATATATAACTATATATGTAAAGTCATATTCTAAATTCTCACACATATAAAATATGTATACTATTTCAAAATCCACTATTTTAGAAAAGAACTCAATTATTGAAGTCGAATATATAAATAATAATAAATTTTGAATCAATACATTTAGAACTTAACAGTTCAACATATTTATATTTATATAACTTATGAAATCAACTAACAGACCAAAGTTTAAAACTGATACATAGAACACTATAGGTTATATTTAAAACAATACTTATTATCAGCTTAGTATTTATAAAATCACTTAAATCCAAAGTAGTATATTTATATAAACAAATACATATGCAGGCTAAAGAATATATATATATTGAATACCTATACAATAACATTTCTATATGAGCTTTATCAAACCCAGATCAAAATATACTTACATAATTAAACTAATCTAAAATCCTGTACTAAGTTACAATATTGACCAAGGAGCAATAGAGTAAGTATATATATATATATAGGAACCATACGTATCTAAGATCAAAATAATATTTTATAAAACTTATATAGTCGACATACATGTGAGAACATACATATATAGGTGGAACACAAACCAAAGCAGGTATGCGAAAATATACATATATAGGAACAGAATATATAGAGCTTATATATACAAACAGACTATTGTAGCCTATGAAAATCTAAAATATATATACACGTAATATATATAACACATATATAATAGAAGCTACATATTTTATGTATGTTTATGGGTGCTCCTTACAAGAGCTAATAATATATAAAATACTGTAAATATTGTATGCTTAAAATTTTGTATAAACTAACATTTACACTACATATAATAAAATATACTAATACAGAGCAGACTCAATGCATACACATAGACTAATATATATATATATATATATATATATATATATATATATTTGTTTCCGTATATAATAGTAAGGTGTAAAACAAGAAACGAAACAGCATCAAGTAAAATAAATTTTATAATATGAAAACTAGATCCATCTTTTTGAAGCAAAAAAATAATAATAAAATAAAATAAAACTAACCCATAATATACACGTGTGAGCCACAGAACAAGAGGAGGAAGGCTCGGTCAAGAGAGGCTTCGGCCTCGAGTTGATGTCAGGCAAGGTGGGTTTTGGTGGGAGAAGAACAGGGGTTGTCCAGTGATGGTCAAAGGCTGTCTCGGCAAGGGTTGCTTCGGCCGAAGTGGTGATGGCCGGTTGCTTGGAGGTGGAAGGCAATGACATGGAGGAGCTCGTGAATGGCTGCAGACGAGGCGTTGGCATGGTCGAATGGCTGCTTGGGTGGCGTTACTGGCCATGTCGTCTGTTGTCACATGGTTGTCTACGGCGGTGGATGGTTGTCGGTGCGATGGGTTACAGTGGGTTACTGGGCTCGGTGATGGGAGGTGGCTGTCGATTTTGAGGTGGAAGGCCAGGCCGATGGAAAGACGGCACGGTGGAGGGGCGTGCGTGAAAAATTTGTAGTGGGATTTTTTTTTATATAACATGGCCGAAGAGAAGAAAGGAATAGGAGGCTATGATAGGAACTAATATATATATAAGCAAAGCAGAAGAAGAGGAACAGGTGGAAGATATAGGAAATGTGATAGTCTAAGTGGGTGACAGCCAAGAAACGAAACTTATACTAAATATATATCATTTATGAATAGAATTAATGAGAAGGAAGGCCAACTGGAAAGACATTAAAAGTGAAAAGTTGAGCACGTTAACAGTTCAAATTTTGAAATGCAAAAGAAAACAAAAGGTCACGGATCTGTGCCGATACGGTGAACCGTTTTACAGATTCCGTTGTGTATCGGACTTCAAAACATAGAATTGAATGTACTGCGGAGATCAGCACGACGAGACGATCAAAACGGTATATAGATATTAGTGGTACGATCATCCGATCAAAAGTCGATATCGGTACAAAAATGCTGCTATTTCGTCGAAAATAAGATCGACGGAGCAATAACAGTCCAAATTTTGAAAAACGAAATATGATGACTTGCTCAGAAGATCATTTACAAATTTATTATATAAAATATATTCAGCTTTGGAAAACATTTTATTACCATCAAATATTAACTGATTTAGATTGAAATAGAATTTACACAAGAAAATAAACTTCCATATTATTAATTGAAAATTTACCATTTGCTATGTTTTTAAATACATATTCCAAATATAAAAATTTTATTTCAAAATTAAAATATTTAAAATTTCATAAAATTTCAGTTAAATACGTTATTAAAACCAATTAAAATTTATGGGTCGTTACAATATTTATGCATGATTATTGATAAAATACTCAATTATCTTTATATGACAGATGCTAGATGCATTAAACTAGTTTGGTCGGTGTACATAGGATGGAGTAGTTTGATCGTAAATGTTTACTTTTTATTAAGTAACATCAAACTAAGATAAAAAATTAAAGTGCACATGTACAAAAAATGATGAAAGCTGATAATAAACATAGGTACCTCAATTTCCCAACATAAGTCTTGTTCGTTCGAGATATATTGTCAGCATTCATGAGATTATATACTCGGTACTTGTAGTGCAACGAACTCGCTTGGTAAAAAGGAGGAATTTTCCATTTTCAACAAGCATGGTTGCATAATCGAACGACATGTTAAGAATTAAAAAGCAATAGAAGTGTAATAATTTTCAGATGTTGGTGTAATTTTGATTACAAATATAACAGGATTACCAATATTGTGGTAAAAGACTTGTGCTGCTCCATTCAAATCAAAAATCATCAAGTTTTGTTGAATATAAAAATAAGTGCCAGAACTGTCATGCACTTAATGTGTACTACTGCTCTCTTGCTTTGTTCTCCAAGTATAAACTATCTTAGATTTGGTAATGGGTTCAGGTCAAGTATAACAAACATCAAGTTGATCCTTTTTTCTTTTTCTATCTTTTTTGAAAAAAGTATTACTATAATTATAAGTTTCCAAGCGTAGAGAATATGTTAATGGTTAACCAATCTTTTCAGAAATATTTAAGTAAATAAACAAAATAAATATAAGTAAATAAATAAAATTCATCATACTATAGTTAGTGCATAAAGTTCATCAGTCTATAGTAAATAGACTAGATATGTATAGGACCTGCATTAGCTGGAGTGGAAAGAGCTTCAGATAGCTGAAGCGCATCAACTTATAATTCTTCTTGAGCATTTGCATTCAAGAAATGAACATTATGTGAATCATGAGCTAGAGAAATGTTAGCCGCATCACTTGGCCTGAACAGACCTGAACCACGATGAGAATGCACATTCTAAATTATAATAGCTTGATTCTGCACAAATCCCACTGAAACAGCAGCACTTAAAGGTTGTGGTTGCACTTGATGTGCCTGTGAAATGCACAGGCTGTGCTCGAGGATGGGTGGCCGGTTGTGCATTAGTGTAAGTCATAATCTGAAACTACTATGCATAAGTTTGAGTGGATCCTAATTCACTGCAACCAAGCTTTTGTGAATTAGAAAAAAAACCCATTGATGGCACATAAGAACGACAGGAAGACTTATCAACTTTCTTCTTACTTATCAAATTATCAATCTCATCATTCAAGTTGTTCTTATAACTAGCATCATTTATTTCATCTCTGGGACTCTTATCCGTGTCAGAGGAAGATGACTGAGTTATCTAAGCCTCCCTAGATTATTAACTTTTTCTTCGCCATTACTAACTGGAGCTATTTGAGCCTCAGTAATAATGGGTGGTAGAGCATATGCAAATTCAGTATTCATAGGGGATAAAGTGGTAATAATCGTTGTGTAGCCCACCATGCAAATTCAGTATTCAAAGTTAACATTGCATAGTTATCCTAGCAGTGATATACACAGTATCCTTGTAGCAAAACAAGATTATGTATTTATGTAAACACTGAAAAAGAAAGAAAAAAAAGAATTAATTTTTAGTTTTAAAAATCCAATTCATATCAATTAAAAACAAACTACTGAACACTTAATTACTTATAGTAGTTACGTATGTCAAATAGTGGGATATTGCTTATAATACATAAGCATTGAAAGCAAGCAACACCAGTAGGATCTACACCGTTGGAAATATGAAAATCCTGCTAGCTGCATAATATTGGAAGAAAGAAAGGACTTCTATTCCGCTAAATTTTTCATGAGCTTTGGTAAGCACTCTCCATGACTAAGTTAGCTTTTATGCCAATAGATAGACCATATTTAAGACTAATGTCCTAGAATCATAATAAACATGTTTCAATTAATCAAAATATATTAATGGAAAATAGTGTTTATAAGATTTGTTGTTACTTAAGACCTTGTAAAAAAATCTAACATATATTTCACTATAATAATCATACGATATCTTTATAAAAAATAGATGCTTCTTAGACAATGGAAAACACATAACAACAAAAAGATCATCATGGCGTCTTAGACAATGGAAAGCACATTTTAACACATAGTATCTCATATATATGTCAATAAATTGTGACGCCCCACCTCTATAACCACGCTAGCCAAGGGCACTACGGGGTAATGCCGTCAACTAGCACGGAGAATAAGGCTGTTGAGGAGCGACCATCTGTATAATTGCTCTGTGCGAGTACCGATATGCCAGATAAAAATATAACTTTTCATCTCAAGAGGAAATCCGACATACAGATACAAACTCAAAGCTACTACACAGTGGCTATATGGATCTCGGAAACAAATATAGAAATAAACATAACACAAATCAGTCACAGACAATTCATATCACAAAGGCGGAAATAGATATGAATATAACACATGAAAGTGTACATCAGAGTAGTGATCAAATAAGATCCACAATAACACAAAAGAATAGATACAAGTGCTAGCCAAAAGATTATGTATACATCAAGGAGTATAATCTCAAATGTATACAACAAAAACTACTAAACTAGAGTAGTTAGCCAAAAGTCAGATGATGGTTCCAGATTCGGAAGTCATGAAGAAGCACCTGTAAAATCTCAGTCTGACCCGAGTATTATTTAAGAAGAAAATAATAAACGGATAAGCCTAGCTATAAATATCAGATAGAGTGATATAGAATAAGAGATATGACAAAAATGTATCATAACCATAATACCATACTGTGATAAGTACGTAATTGAAAATCAACAAGAGATTAATCAATATCACAAGAATCTTCTCAAAGATTAAAAAGAATGTCATATTCTTTATTTAATTCACCAAGCCACAATAATGACATACATATTAATGCCAATTGTAAAAGTTGGTGAAACGTTAAATCCAGAAATCACTAAAAAGGGGGAAGTCCGAGCACACGGACGAGAAGCTATCTCATTTAATTTTCCAAACACACGGATGGCCCGAAGGCAAGTCCGAACACACGGACGAGAAGCTATCTCATGGAAGCTATCCATTTAATTTTCCGAACACACGGATGGGAAGCTATCCATTTAATTTTCCGAACACACGGATAAAGAGACATCGCACATTGCTAGTCTAAACCATAAAATGATCATCATCGATCATAAAGAAGTGTCGATTACACTATGCTAGTAAATATAAGAGTTTAACTTCCATTTAATTTTCCGAACACACGGATGGGAAGCTATCCATTTAATTTTCCGAGAACACGGATAAAGAGACATCGCACATTGCTAGTCTAAACCATAAAAATGATCATCATGATCATAAGGAAGTGTCAATCACTCTAAGCTAGTAAATATATGAGTTTAGCTTCATGTCCCATAACCACTTGCTTAACTTAAATATTTACGAACAAGCTGTAAATCTCCACTAGGAAATTGTCACAAGAGTTTCAATATGTGTGAATCGAAATCACACCAATGAGGTATAGACTAACCTTGAAGATAAAGAGATATGTGTGAATCGAAATCACACAAATGGTGTCTAGTCTAACCTCGCAAACAAAGAGACATCGCTCAATCGCTAGTCTAAACCATAAAATGATCATCATCGATCATTAGGAAGTGTCAATTACACTAAGCTAGTAAATATATGAGTTTAGCTTCATGTCCCATAACCACTTGCTTAACTTAAATATTTACGAACAAATTGTAGATCTCCACTAGAAAATTGTCACAAGAGATTCAATCGAACAAGTCCAAAAATTAACCGACGAAGTAAACGCAAGCGTTTCATACCACTTGTTTTGCTAGGCCGTTTAATTATATTTTCTCATACGAATGAGGTAAAGGTTTGTATATACTAATAGATTGGAAAACGGTTAAGAAAACGAACTTTTGATATTTGAAATAGCGTTGAAATCGCCTTGATGAAAGAGTTTTGATATTTACTACTAGTATTGAAACCTTCATATCTTTAAAGTGACAAGTCACAAAACAATTGTTGAAACGAATCGAATCACATAAAATTCACGTTCGAAGACGTGAGAAAAATCCAAAGAAATCAATCCCAAAACCATCATAGTAGAAATTCTGTTGATTGTTTTTAGGATAAGAACCCCTACGAAGGGGGGTACGGGGTTCGACCTAAGGGGGATAGGGTCGACCGACATAAGGAGGTACCATCCCGAAAGAGGAGTCATCAAAGTCTTAAGAAATGATAACAACAAATAGGAGACAACACGAATCGATTAAAGTTGGAAATCACACGAAATAGGCGAATAGGCAAAACAGCATCAGGTCGGTCGGCCGGCATCAGGGCTCGTTCGACCGGACCCTATTCTGGAAAATAGTTCGGGAAGCAGGTCGGTCGACTGAGCTCTGCAGCCGGTCGACCAAACCCAAACAGAGAAGTGCTTAGCACTTTTGGAAGCAGGTCGGTCGACTGACTACAGAGCTCGGTCGACCGGACCTGTTTCCAGCACTGCCCAACTTATCAAGTTCATTGGCCAAATCTCGACCAAATTGCATTTTCGTGAGCAACGACACTAAGGATTTAAGCCAAATGACAACCCGGCCTTATAAGCTCTTCAATGCATCATAAAAATCATGATCAAAGATCAAAGTTTGGATTTTTAAAGAATTGAACTCAAAACACTAAAAATTGGAATATTCACCAAATCAATCCAAACCAAAAGCAATTGCACAAGAATAAGTGTTAGGAATTCATACCTAACAATCGAAGATAAATATAGATTAAGATGTGAGATAGAAATCTCACCTTCGAACCCAAACGAATGAAGAAGATGCTATGGAGCAATGGCAAGAGCAATTACTCTTCAATTCCAACACAACAAGCTTGAATTCAAAGCTTAAAAAGAAGAACATTTCCAAAGTTAGGTTTAGGAATTTCTGAAATCAAAGAGAGAATGTGTTGGAGAAGAAGGAGATGAAGCTTACCAATGGGTTCTCTTTGAATTTGGAGCTAGAACAAGAATTTGCAAATGGAACTAGGGTTTTGTAATTTCTAATTCCTCTTCCTCTCCACCATTTTCAGTTTGCTTGAGGAAATGAAATGAAATGGGAGTGAATGGATGAAGAGTTAGAGAGCTAAGGGGTTAAGTGGGGTTAAGGGCTGAACCCAAACCCAAGTCCAAAGTGAAAAGTAGCAAAAATTCCACTAACTCCAAACATATCGAAGCTTACACTCAAAAAGATCGCAAACGACATTTTGAACTCAATGGAGGTGGTCTCGAGTCC
The DNA here is from genome assembly GCA_030737815.1 of Allium fistulosum. NCBI lineage: Eukaryota > Viridiplantae > Streptophyta > Magnoliopsida > Asparagales > Amaryllidaceae > Allium > Allium fistulosum. The sequence continues at coordinate 1,000,315,039 of CM060902.1, read as the reverse complement.
TAATTCGACTGTTTGCAAAAAGTAGCTTTTCGGACCAAAATCCGACGAACGATGAAATATTTAAATATAAAATCGACAAATATGCGGGTTGTTACATAAATCATATACCTAATGCACATCATACACTAATGTATTCACCATATCATGCATATGTTGATCATGTGAATTACATCCCTACATGTAGTGCAAGGTAACTACTGATGGCCAAAGCATTACAAGATATCCTATATTTTGTTCCATGAATATATTCAATGGAATCATTAATGATTAATGTTTATAAATAGCATAAATGGGAATCATTAACACTAAATAGTGCCGGTATGGACTATATACAATGAAGATTCAATTATTCAGATACAATAGAAAAACTAAAAAGCAATGTATTTTAGGTAGTTGGTTGCTTTTTAACAGCCATTCATCCTTTGCTATTTTTTTCCAAGCAACTTACTATGGAATAAGATGACTAATATTTCTAGGATACCCATTGTTTATTTGACTAAATATTTTTATTTACAATCTTAATGTATAGACACAAAATTCAATCATCTCTTCAAACTTTATGTTCCTGATGTCATATTTGGAGCTTAACTCAAGCCTAAGTGTAAGTAGTACATTAAAAAAGTTATCATCCAAGTTTAGTGTACACATGTTGTACACAACAAGCTGATAACATTATACATTATTACTTTACCCAATTATATCCAAACATATTTATATTTATACTAAAATCATACTCAATGCAAAAAAAAATTACTGTGAAGCATTTAGTGACATCCATGCATTAGGGCGGCAACACAAATGGATCACCTTAAGCAAATTTGAGTTTGGGACCGTGTTTGTAATCCTACTTTTCAAGCTTCACTTAAAAAATTGACTGAAATGTGATCTCTATCTATGCATAGTTGGAAATTTCTTGATTCTCCTTTTTCTATTAGGCTCTTGTTTCTCCAATTCTTCATACAGGCATGTCAGTAGTACAAAGTTGCTAGTATTCTCAGGCTCTAATTCAAATAAATGATCTACAACTTTCTCACCAAGCTTCACATCCCTAAGAATTTACCACTAAGCAATACACCTCATATGCTAGAATCCTATTTTACCGGCATCGATGTTATCAGCTTATAAGCAAATCTTTAACTGACCAGCTCATGAAAGTAAAACAATCATTCAAGTGTAGTGCTCTAAAGAAGGCTCAATTTTATATTCACGCTGCATTATATTAAAGTATCTCCATCCTTCATCAACTAAACAAGACAGGCTACAAGGGTACAGTAGTAAAATGAAAGAAGATTTCATCTCTTTAAAAGCTTTCATTGCTTTTTTCTTTGCCCATTCATTCCATAGGAAGCAATCATTATAGTCCACGAGATTAGTTCTCTCTTCACAGTGTCTTTAAAACCTAACATAGGGTTATTTAACAGACATCGTCGTTATCTTAACGTACAAAAGTTTATTCATAAGCATGTATATATTTGTCCAAAATCATGTGTATATTTGTTCCAAAAGCATGTGTATATTGTTCTAAAAGCATAACAGTATATAGCTAATCATGTTGATTCTTTTACATGTTTATTTCAAGTTGGTAAAGTAAATTAACATAGGAATTATGATTTTTAAGTTAAAACCTATCATAGGGGAACAAATGCAAAATTTATCACATTGTTGATTCAAGGACGTGAGTTAAGCCAAACAAACAAAATAGGACTTGGTATAAATAAGTAATAAAAAAACGGAGATCTCTAAAAGAAAGAAAGAAAGGGAATATAAGGAATACATCCAAATGAACAACATTATAACCTTCATAAAAAAATTCTACACTACAGGCACTGAGTGCTACTAGAGCACCACAAGCTAGAGAAGCATTTTCTTTTGAAAAACTAACCTTTGTTCCTCCAATGTATCTCAACTTTTTTCTTCTATTAATATTTGTCTAGATCATCTTTTATTTAGGTAAAGTCCATGTGAAATCATCTTTGGAAACTAAAATTTTCCGTAAGCTGATCTAGTACTCTGCATATTGAAAGGAAATCTTCTCATGCATTAGTTTAGTTAAGGTGAAAGAAGCTAAAAATTTGAACCAAAAAAAAATAATAGTACGGAATCTATTCACTTACGTTTATTTAGAGGAGACAATAATCCAATATCCATGTGCTCCTATACATAACAAAAATGAGCAAATGTTTGTTGTTTATATTCATGTTTATCTTAACTAGATTTTGTTTGTTTTTTTCTCCATTCACTTAAATCCACAACTCGGTCATTAAAAGAATAACAAAATGTATAGTTTAGGTTAGCTGATCAAAACTACTAGAAGAAAAAACAACATGGTCTCCAAAAGCTGAAAATTCCTAATTAAAATTTATTAGGAAAGGAACTCTAACCTGAGAAAAGTCTAAGCATCCTAAAAATTTAGGTCATGGATTCAAGATTCTAATTTTTAAAAAGGATTAGAGTCCATGTTGTTCGTTATAGCTAGAGTACCAACGATTGACTCAGTGGATGCCAACACTCCAATGCAAGCACCAAAGCTTAGCAAAGCAACCATGAGGATCTCTTTCGTGATGACATCAGCGTAATAGGGAGGTATCGTTTTTAGGGATTTAAACAGCGGAAGCATCGTGTATTTAGATTTAGAGATGTAGGAATGGATGATTTGAGATATAGGTAGTTATCATGGGCGAAAGGGGAAAATATGTTTTAAGCGGTAAAATGAAAATAATAGAGGTAACTTTTGCTGGCTTTACAAATTACTGGATAGAGACATTAATATAGCGTTTTGTTCCGATGTCTTTGTATTTTTGTTCCGGCGTCTTCGGTACTTACATAAATGAATGGATCGACAACTGCAGTTTGCATCCAAACGCTGTGCTATATTGCCGTTAAAAGCAACTTTTCTTGTAGTGATATAAGACGACCAATCCATTTTTTCTTCTTTTTCTCATGTAAAGGTCACCGCACACCTCCCCATCACTACCATTCTTCGCCTAAGACCCCACCTCATTGCCTCCCAGGGCTGCTCCTCCGCCTCTATAAGTTCCAGCCATCCAGGCCGAACGCATACCCATAAAAATTTAAACAAACCCAAACAACTCTCTAAACTTTTCAAGCCCGCCACCTCCACCATAGTGCCTTACGGCTTAGGCGACCTATATTTTCACACTTCCTTTACCGAGATGAACAAATCCTTATCATCCAAATTCATTTCGGTTCTCCTCTAAAATACCTCTTTGTCGACTATGTTTTTTCCAGCCACCATAATCAGAGTTGGATCGATCCGAGACCATGGTTGCATAGCACTCAGAAAAATAGATGAACTCGACTTTTATTTTGCCCAAAATGGTAGTCATTTATTCATGAAAGAGGGGAAGAAGGAGAGCGGGAAGATGGGTTTATGGAGAAGAAGGGAATATGTGAAAGAAAAGGAAAATAATGCGGCCATAGAAGAGTGGAGCATTTATAGGATAGTGGTATGAATGTATCACCTTTTCTTTTATTTTCGAAATTTCAACGCACGTTTTATAGTCGTACATTTCCTAGGTCGGATTGCGACATTTCTTCATCGACCTGAATCATCTTATTTTTCCCATTCCAATGGCACTAATTTTGTCAAAATCTGAGATTGTGCCCCATCACGCTATTTTTGGGCATTTTTGAGTCATACGGCCTACTGGAACGTCCAATCTTGAAAATTCTTTGACTGCACAGGTCGTACACTTTTTGGACCTAAGGAAGTTTTCTATTTGTCCAAATTCCCTAATGTCGATCGTTGCACGTATAGCAGTGCAATACATATAACTACTGAAATGTTAGAAAACACCTTGGGTCGAAACCATCCAATAAAATTATAAAGGATACAAAATATTACTACTCAACGTTACCCAAATTTATATCCAAATACGACTTAATATGAATTTAAAAATAATATTTTAGGATCCTTCGATGTGTAAAATACGAATCGTTACACTCTCCCCTCGTTCGAAATTTTGCTCCCCAAATCCCTAAATCGAACAAGTCAAAATCGACCATAGCTATCTTGCATGCCTAATAATCATAATAAGCATAAGTAATCATATCAAACGCCAACCATCTAACATCAAACATGCACGTATAATATTAAACATCAAGAAGTAACATCCATGCCTATCGTAGCATGCTAGATACTAAACTATCTAATATAAAGCACCAAATATGGTATCAAATATGAAAGCTAATGATAAAATGGAAATCTTACCAAGTAAAGAGCTCTAGATAAGTGGTCTTCATGCTCTCCTCGATCTCTCATGTGCAATCACCTTCGCTTTCACTCCACTGAACTTTCACTACTTCACTGTCTTCCTCCTAGGTTGCTTCACATCACATCCAAAGCAATGCGATTACTGAGAAAGAAATAATATGCATATCCTTTTGTATATATATTATTCCATAACGTGCGCATGCATTTATTTTCTTGTCATCTCATGCAAATGCGATCCAATAATTTATGTAATTCCATAATGAACACAGGTGATTACTTTCCCTTTTTCATTTTTCTTTCCTTCTATTTGTGATTTTGTATCATCAAAATTTAACACTCCACCTTGATGAAAAATCACATATTTCCAACACCCCACCTCGATTTAAATTCTCTTTTCAACATAAAACTCTTAAAAATGAATTCCATCTTCAACCAAAATCTCTTAACGAGATAGATACCAAAAATGAATACTTACCCAATGGGTTCCGGCAAGGCCACCCCCTATCACACCTTACTAACGAGCTCAGACTATGTCCTCGTCCGCTAACAAAATGCTGCAAATATCCAAAATAAAAAAAGGTAGATACCAATATAATCTCAAAGCCACCAAGGCCAAAAAATATCCTCTCAATCACCAATCGAAATACAAAGTAGAAAAACAAAAGCCAATAGACATAAAAAAGGATAATCCAAATCTTTGTATGTAAGAAAAATCTCTCTCCTCCCACATACCATCATGTGGCACCATAAATCGCTGAGGGAAAAAAACAAACCAAGTTCGAGGCACACTCGAATGCACCAATATGCAAATCAACAAATCCAAAGCTAGCTAGCAATTTCACCCAAAGTCCACACATGATTCGCATAATTCCTTTAAGACGGCATCACAAAATCGATGATGTACCTCAACGACACCAAATCCGCCAAAAATCAGCTCTATGAACTAAACTCTCCAAGACGGCATCACAAGTCAACAAGCCTGAATGGTGCCAAATCCGTCACCAAAATCAACTACATCAGCTGAACTCTTCAGTATTATGAGCACCACCCTCAATACTCGAAGAACCAAGTGGACTACAAATATGGTGTACCAAAAGAAAATGGATTCTCCTTTAGCATTCTCCCAAATTTCTCATGGAAATCAACATAAGACTCACACATCAGCGTTGAGTCATGAAGCAGATATAGGTTCCCAAATCCAAATGTCCCTTTAACACACTAAACTCCTTATCACCAAAATTCTAAGACTGGAACGCTCTTCTCTCCCAACATAATCTCCTCCTATCTTCCATATTGCACAAAATCTCCTTTTCAATCCAAATGAGTAATAACACAATTACCATCGGATCTACCACTCTTTCTAAAAGAAATTGATGCACAAATTTAAACGAATCACCTTGCTCTGATACCAATCTGTTGTGCAAAAATTGCACAAATGCGGAAAAAACAATAAACAAGATGTAGATTTGCCAATTTGAACATCACTCATTCTAGCAGCAATTATTCTAGTACTTCAAATAAATAGTAAATAACTACAAAGAAGAAAAGGAGATGCACAATATTTATACTAGTTCCACTATCATCAAGATAATGTACGTCCTATTCAAAGGAGAGAGATTTTATTACATATGAGAGAGTTACAAGAGATTACAAGATAAAAGTTTACATACCAAAGCCCTAAGTTAGGGTTGACAAGAAAAGACGTTCTATTTGGGGATCCCTGGCTGAATGCCAAGATGAGTTTACAATAAAGTCTACCCTCAATATATAGCCAGTGCAAATCCATGAGAGTCGTCGATTAAATTATCAAGATATGGTAAAAAGATAATGGAGGCAATTTACAATGGTAACAAATGATACAAATATAGCAAGCAATTCACTCATTCCTTTAATTAGCAAAGATGGAAGAAAATAGTCCCAAAGAAATGTGATTACTGAGAAAGAAATAATATGCATATCCTTTTGCATATATATTATTCCGTAACTTGCGCATGTATTTATTTTCTTGCCATCTCATGCAAATGCAATCCAATAATTTATGCAATTCCATAATAAACAAAGGTGATTACTTTCCTTTTTGCGTATTTGCTTCCTTCTATTTGCGATTATGTATCATCAAAATTTAATAATAAAAGCTAATCTACTTGCATAAATAAAAATATCTGCACTACTAACATGAAAGGAAAATGCATGTAAATAAAAAAAGAATGAATTAAAATTGCATAAAAAGAAAATTACATAAAAGAAAATGGCTAAGTAGCCATGAAAGAGAGAAAGAGAGCTTATAATTTATTTTTGAGCCTGAAACTAAACTAACTAAAGAGGAGGCTAAAAGATTAATTACATGAACATATGGGGTATTTATACAAGCCTAAAACCCCAAATGCATATTTTTGGGGATTGCCCAAAATACCCTTGAGGAAGTGTAGCCACCAAGTTATCATTAGCATGAATTAATCCTCAACTTAAATTGCATGTAGCCTTAATTTCCATTAACATGTCCTTTAGTTCCTAATTGTACATCATGGTAAGTGGGTAGATGGGGTCCTCCATGTTGTAATGAAATGATTTATTTCCATCTTCATTTGTTTCATTCTCTTGTGCATGCATATTTTTCATGAAAACCTCTTTCACTTGAATCCAAATTCCTATAAAATAATATAAATGTGTCTAAGTAAATTTTCTCAAATTAATATATGCATAAAAATGACCATTTTGCTCCTTTACGAAGATGAATAAATGACGATTTGAAAATAATTTGAATTTTGGTTTAAACATGTTAAAACACCCTATATGCTCATTTATTTAATTAAATTAGGTTAAATATGGAAGTAAAAATATGCATATTTACGTGCACATCATATATATATGTATGTATGTATGTATGTATAACACTCCATTAATAAAGGGTGATAAAATCACAACCATAGTTAAACCCCATACACAAGTCATAACATGCATGCATGGATAAATACATGGATCAACAATTAGTATAGCTCTCACTAAAATAAAGTATACATATTCAAAATGATCACCCATACTAGCATACAAATAATTAAAATACATGTGCTAACCCTTATACTGATCACCCATAAGATCATAAAGTATAAACCGCCAATAAGGTCTCATACTAAACATAATTGGACACACAATAATCCATGCACCCATCACTAAGATCAGTAACTACTTAATACTACAGCCTCATCAAACCTAAAGTAGTCCCTTGTAATCACTAAGGAGAACTAGACCATCACCAAGGTCCCATACTGAACACTCCTTGCCACTATTAAGGCGAATTAGACCACCACCAAGGTCTTGCAATAACTACTAATGTTTTCTAATATTTTACATTTCGTACAACCATCACCAAGGTCTCCTATCATCATAGGCATAACCAAGGCTTCATGTCATCATAGCCATCACCAAGGCTTCACGTCATCACTAAGAGTCACTTTATCTCGATCATCACCAATGTATTGCATCATAACCAAAATGCCACTTCATCCCGACCATTACAAAGGTCTAGCACCATCACCAAGATGCCTTCTGATACCTGACAACTCTTATGACCATCACAAAGGTCGGTGACATGCCATGTCGCAATTGGATTCGATGCTTGATCACGTACTATCACCAAGGTACTATCATCACCAAGTCCTACTAGATCATCACCAAGGTCTAGGGTACACAGGTGAGCATCCACACATACCCATCTCCCGCGAAACACCTTGCACATCCAGAGTTATCAGCGATCCCTTCAACCCATGATCCCATCTAGAACACACCATGTTCCATCACATTACCTTAGCTTGTCGAATGTACCTCCTCGGACATCACGAAGTCTTCATACACTTTTTTTTTCCTATTTCTTCTCCTTCAGATGCCACTAGTTCACATACACTTCCCATCCAAAGTGCTCGACCAAGAACGATTCACACCATCGATACATCAAAGTTCAAAACACCTCACTTGGTTCCTAGAATTTCCTTGCACTTGATCTAAGGTAAACCACTAATTTTCCAAGGTACGACTCGAAGTCAACTAGAGAAAATCTCACGCCATCCATGATAACTAATCCAAATTTATACCTTATCTCATTGTTTATTCCAATGTACATCCTCTAGAAAGTTAACATTATACAACTACCTCATCATAATATTATAACACTAACAAGCATGTATCATATGATACAATATACACAATCAAAACATGGAAAACAACAAGAAACCAACAATTAAGTGGATTGAAGCAAAACGAAAAACTAGCAAAAATACTATGCAAGCAAAATAATTTACTCAAAAATGCATAACACAACTAATGAACAACCATTATCAAAAGAGTAAACAATTACACAATACAAATGGAATAATAAATTCAAACAACCATGCAATAGATCATAAAACGAACATAGTCAAATGAAACAATCGAACGAATACAACTGATCTCAACAAGCAATAAAACAACACAACCAATTAAACCATAACGAACAAATGCTAATAAAGTATAATATCTCAACCCCATGCACCAAAATGGGTAATCATCTTATATCCTTACTCTTCCTTCAGAAGGGAATAACTAGACATCCCTACAACACATTTGGGTAAGCAACACAAAATAGGCATCATAATTGGTTTTAGGCAAACTTAAAACTCACATCACCAAGCATCTCATATCTTATGCTACACCGTCTAGTTTAACAATCCTGAAATTAAGTTTTTCCAAGTAAAATACATCCCCAAAATTTTATTCAAACCGAACATTTTATTCTATTCAAAAATCCACTTTTGAATCAAGTTATTTCCATCCTTGTAAAACATTTTCACAAAATATTATCTCAAAATATTTAATGATATTTTACAATAATCTTTTTTTTTCTTGAAAAGAGAAATATCTTCACACATATTCTCAATATAACATTCTAAAAATAAATATTTTAATATTATTTCTCAAGTCAAAATTTTAAAAAAATCTGGTCCACTTTTTGGGATTAGGTTTTAATGTAACATGTGTGTCGCTTGGGTTATAACCATGTAACAACCCTGTATTTTACAATCATTTTTAAATTGATTTTTCCAGATTCAAAAGCTTTATTTATAAAAAGAATAAATTTTGTTATTGTAGATATAAAAACTTTTATTTTGATGTGAATTAGAATTCCAAATATGACTAAATTTAATATTTCCAGAAAATGTAAATTTTGGTCAATAGTCAAACTTTGACTTTTAAGTTTAAATTTTAAATAGTTTGAAATTATATATTTTATCTTTTATTATGAAAATAGATGTAATACCTTGAACACTACTTTTCATTTCGTTGAAAACGGAGTTAAAATGTAAAAGTTATGTACATTTCAATTTTTAGTATAATTTGTTTTATTGTGCAATTTTGCCTATTTTAAATTTTATAAATCATATTTTTCTTTCTTATATTTTATCTTAATATGTGTAAATATGTTATTTTATGTATATTTTTGTCTTTTAATATTTTTAAATGGTAATAGAATTTTTCCAAAATTTACAGTATTTATTTCCTATTTTTAAAGGCTGTTTTCTAATTTTCTGCTATTTTCTTCATTTTAAAATTTTATTTTATTTTTAAATTTGTTTTATTTTTGAAATTTTATCTCTAAATATTTTAAAATAATAATATAATTTTTCCAAAATTTACCGTGTTGATTTTCCATTTTTAAGGGTTGTTTTCCTATTTTCTGCTATTTTCTTCATTTAAAAATTTTATGTAAATTTAATTTTAAATATTTACTTTGTGAATATATTTTTATTTTATGTTATTATTTATGTTTAAAAATATATTGCAAGCTCATATGAATTTTCTAAAATTTATTCTATTCAATTTCAAAATTTTCTAGTCTAGTTCACTGTTTTAACTATTTTCCTTAATCCTACTTTATATAATCAATAAATATTATATATATTTTTATATTTTATCAAATTTTCGAATTTTTAACTGGAATTAATGTTATTACCAGAAATATAAACTTATAAAAATGAATTAAAGAAATTTGAAAGGCCTTAAACTTTCTATCTTCCTAAGGCCCTTTTATTTTCTAACCCTTCTACTTTTTAACCTAACTTTTCATTCAATTGGCCACATCTCCTCATTTCTTCAGCCGCCGCTTTTTTTTCCTCTCATTCACGAATTTCCAAAGCTCCTAAACCCTACAAAAAATCATGGCCTCCATCTTGCAAAAAAATTAGGTAAATCCCTCTCTTCTTTCTACTTTTTCTCCTATTTTCTATGCAAATTTGCTTTGCTTTCTCCCCTGATTGGAGCGGCTCTCCCCCTATTCCACGGCCACCACCTCCTTCCATCTCTTCCCTACCATCACCACCATCTAGCCCACCAGATCTGACCATAGCCGAACCACAAATGATGGTCAAACCCCTCAAACTACAACCTAGATGCCTAGATCTATACTTATTTCACATCTACAGGCTCATCCACTTCAACCACCACCCAAACCACCACCATAGCCACCACCACTCCCCTGACCTGACCTTGACACACCCCTCCCCACCTCTGTCCAGATCTGAAACATGAAGATCTGAGCCAAACAATGCATGTAGACGAGCCTTGTGGTGCACCAAAACTCCACCGTCAAGCCTAGACCCCTTGTATTCTCATGCTTGTAACCTCCACCTTGCTCTTGCCCTGTAGCCATGCCTTTTTAGGTCCAAACCAGACCCAAACCATGTCCAAACCTGAACCAAAACATTCCCTAAGTCATGCTAGCAAGTGTAGAAAGCAAGGCAAAAACATTCATTCCTTTGTTGTCTCTTATCTTCATTTTTTCAACATTGTTTGTGTTAAATATTTATGTATATATTGTCTTGTTTTGGTTATTGTTTACAAGATAAATATCAAGGCTCTATATTCATACAAATCAAAAGTCATGCTGTATCGTGTTTTTCGTGCTTTATGGAATCTATTCTGTGTGTTTTGATCGCTAACTCCAGCATAAAAAGGTGAGTTATTCTCACCAGACAATATGTACCTATATAACTAGTAAATTGACACCCTGTGAATCTGTAGAAATATATTATCATGTTATATATGCCTATATTATTATCATATGATGTTCACACCTGTTATTACACCTGTTATATCATATGTTATTGTTATTTAATGTTATTCTGTTATTTATATCAGTTATCACCATTGCAAGTTCCCTGTAGATTAGAATCACTATGGGTTGAAATGATACATACCCGAACGGACTTTAGAATAGGGAAAAATCGTTATGGGCTGAAATGATAGGCCTGAATGGTTTTTATTTAATTTATTTTAACTTGGGATTGCGGGTTTGAAATGATAGAACCCGGATTTTTCTTTTTAAACTGCGGATTGAAATGATACATATCTGTATCACTTGACCTAGGCTAGAAAACTATATACAGGCTCGTGGTTATTTTATAAAGTGTTTTGAATATTTTTAAGTATTTTAAAAATTATAAATTTATGAAATTTGATTTAAATAGATTTTGAAATGTTTTAAAATAAAGAAATAATGATTTTTCTATGTGTTAAAAATGTAATTTATGAATGGTTTAACTGGATTTTTGAAATATAACTTAAGTTGGAAATTTGGAATTTGGTTAAAAATGATATTTAAGTTATATAAATAAAATGGATATTAAATTTTATTTGGAAATGGTAAATATGATAATTTGATTTAAATTTGAATTTAAGTGATTTATTAAAGTATTATTGATTTTCCTATGAATTTAAGTGGTTAAATAAATGAATGTTTAAAAGTGATCTTTTAAAATATAACTTGACTTGGAAATGTGAAATTTGGTTTTAATTAAAGGGTTAAGTTAATTAAATAAAATTGGAAATTTAGTTAAATTTGTGAAATGGTAATTTAAATTTGAAGTGTTAAGTTATTTGTTGAAATGTGAAGAATTGGAAACTTTTACACTTAAATTTATTAAGTAAATTGTTGAAAATTGGATTTTATTATAAGAAATTTATTATGAAAAGATATATGTTAAACGATATGTAAATGAACATTTTAAATGTTGAAATATGATTTTTAAAATGTTTATGTGTTTTAAATTAAAGTTATTTAATTGCTGGAAATACACTAACACCTGAAATCTACTTTTAATAGCATTCAGAAATGCTATAGATTCTGTTTTGAACTAAAATTGTGTAAAAAGAGCTATTACAGCATTTCTGAAATGTTGTAGTTGCTGCAGTTGAACTTTTAGGCTAATATTGAACTCAGGCCTATTATAACATTATTTGGAAATGCTATAATGGTCTGCAGTCTTTGCTGAAACCAAATTTAACCCTTGTTTTGAAATCTGAACTACCGCAGCACTTCTGAAATGCTGTCTTTTCTGTTTTGAACTATAATTCAACTAAAACTGAGTTTTAACAGCAGTTTTAAGTGCTGTCTTTGCTGAATTAAAAATGTTTTCAAGTATAACTTATAACAGCTTTTTCTAAATGCTGCGGAAGGCTGAAATTTTAATAATTATGGATTTTGACTTAGTAAACGAACTCAGAATGGTTTGAAAACTTTGGAAATTGAATACTTGATTTGAAAATATAATAATTACGCTTTTAAAAGGTTTAAATGAATTATTTTGATTGGAATATAAACTATTTAAATGTGATTTGAAATGATAGTAAATGAACGATATCTTTGAATTTAAAAGGTATTTAAAGTTGAATATTTGGATTTGAACTGATATGATATTTTATTATATTAAAATGATTTGAAATGAAGTTTTGAAATGAGATGAAAATTTAAATATATGGAAATGGTTTGGAATTGATTTAATCTTTATTTTGGTAAAGATTTGGATTTGAAATGATATTCTATTTTGAAGTGTAAATTGTTTTAAACTTATAACCACGGGTTATAATAACGATTGGTTGGCAAAGAGACCGGGATCGGATATGGACATACTCTTTGTCGATACCGAAAACCACTTTGACAACCATGTACGCGGTGGAGATTCCAGAATGAAGTAGGATGGTGGCGACGTTCTTAAGTTATGTTACGTGGACCCAACTCCCGTGAGTTGGCATAAGGTGGCTAAAACAGGAGCGATCTCGGACCAGTGAGGTAGCACCTCTTCTCGGACACATTTCTTTGATAATATACTCTTACTTGTGATTGATTAGATGGCCATCCTCCGATTTGGGAGTGTTGTTCGAGGTGGAACGGTAGTGGCTGCTATGCGTATCCATCAGTCCGTGTGCGTAATTGGTATATCTATCCTGGCATTGCCTAGTTGTGCCGTGTCACCTACCATATCGAGCTTTACTACGATTATGATTTTAAGATCCGACCGCGTTAAGGTTCTCCATCCCCTTAACGCTATTTTCTATATGATTATACTTTACTTATTTAGACACTATTATAATAGCGAATATTACTACGTAGTAGATATTTTAACGGATCCTTAGAGGATGGGCGGTCCCAAGCATCTTCTAAGTTACTTGTACCCTTATTACAGTTCGCTTGAGTTGGTTTACATTATATAAGTATATATTATCCTGACTCGAGTGTTTTGTGTTTTGCTTTACGCTTGGGTCAGCCTGAGTTATTCACAGATTTGGATTTCTACTCGCTTGGAGATTTGAATCGCTGGAGATTATCTGCTTGTCTTGTCCTTCTATTTCAGTTCCGTTGTTCTACTCAGCTTGTACTTGGTTATTTTATTGAGACTTTTTTTGTACTCTATTTCTTCTGTTGTATCTTATGTAACTCTGACATATTTAGATAGTAGCTTCATGAACTACTATTTCTTTTACTTCCGCTACATTATTTTACTCTGTGTCTGTGATCTGTGATTATATTTATTTACAGTATATTCTGAGATTTGCCAAATTTTAATTACAACGCGGTATTTTGAGCAATTCAACTCCGGCATGAGTGTCTACCTATACACTTATAATGGATGCGAATGGTTGAAAATATCGGGTCGTTACAGTTGGTATCAGAGCTTTGGCTTTGAGGCAAAACTCAGCATATGGAGTAGATTTATTTACATAATCACTTTCGTTCGAATTTGAATCTTTTCCTCTTGATTCAAATTTCCTTTGAATTTTTGGAACGTTCCCTGTGGTTCCAAAATCCATTCTTGTCCCTCACTATTCATCTTCTTTTGATTTTGGAATGTCACATAACTCCACTTCGAATGATCTTTATAGTGAATTGGCTGTCTCGCCAATATTCTAATTTTCTGGTAAAGGGGAAAACTCCTTTATAAATTAGCATTGATTCACCAGAGATTTATATCTATCCTTGGTTTAGATGCTAGTATCTTTTGTTATTCCAAACTCTATCCTTTGAGATCGAATGTAGATTTACCCAGAAAAAAATACACATTTGATCTTATTCATTAAGTCATGGTTGACCTGGTTAAGGTTGCCCGCGATTTATTTAAGCTTACCCATCTCCCTATTTTGTTATTTAATCATCTTGTTTTGTTTCCAAAATATCCCCAAACATTTTGAATTGTACTTGTAAATCTATGTTTGTTTTATATATTGTGTTGTTTGAGTTGTTGATATTGATTTGGGTTTCCGATCGATTCGTCTGATCAATGCTATCGATAGGATTTCTAAAACACTTTGACAGAACAAACTGACACAATATTATAAAAAAATTGGTTAATAAAATAAATTTTGGTATAAGTAAATATTATGGAACTTAATAAATTGATTTAATTTGAGAATTCAATTTCTGATGGTTTCAAACCTTGTGTTTAAAGTTGTAAAAGGATATATTATTTAAAGTATTTCTAAGTAGAAATATGTTTCTAAAGGATTTTAAAGTTTAAAAAAATTTAGTGCTCTTCTCTTTGTCGCTGGAAAATAATTTCGGTGATGACTGCAGCATCATCGACGTTCATTTTCGAGTTTTGAACTGAAGAGACCGTTCTGTAGTCTTACTAAAGCTTTGTTTTGAAAGATTTAATTTATTTGAATTTATAAATATGATTTGATTTATAATATATATAGATATATGATTTAAATTGATTTGACATATTATGTACATATATTTATTTATCTCTAACTGGTTTGAAGGAAACCGGAAAATTAATTCTTAAATTTCATCTTAAAGAATAATTTCAGTTATAAAAAGAAAAATTAAATTTTTGAATAAATGATTCAAACTTGAGATAATTGAATTGGAAAGTTTATTTGTATAACACACAATTTCATTTCCAATATAACTTACCTAAATTACACAGAAGTGAATATGAAATTGGATAATATACAATATAGAAAGGATTTTTATAAATAAAATTTGAGTGGTTATAATAAATGTTATACGCTTAAATTTTAGTTATAAAAGATTAACAAAGGTAAATATTTAAAAAGGGAATTTAAAGAGATTTTATTTAAATAACTTAATAATCAAATTTGATTTAATATGGAACCTTAAGTCTAACCTAGGAATTTTAATAAAGGTTATTTCCTGAAATGGATATGTTGTATAATAAATAATGTATCTTTGAATAGATAAAATAAAATACATTTGAATTGGACTTTTGGTAATAAAGTTTATTTAACTTGAATTCATAGTTTAATTGATGTCTAAATGAATAAATGTGTAAAGAAATTTGATTGTTATACTTGCTATGATAAATATTTTATGTATGAAATTGATATGTCCTGAAAAATGAATAATTATGATAGTTAAAATGTATTTTAACATCACTAAATTTGATAATTGAGAATTTGGTTTTCAAATGGAAATTTTAAGTGTAACTTATTGAAGGTATATCTATTTATGAAATGTGCATTTTAAATAAAGTGTTAGGTTATTTGTAAAATGAAGAGCTAAGTAAAACAATGAACTTTTGACTTAATAAACGAAGTATAGTTTAATTTGGATATTCCATTCATAAAAGTATGTTTTAATAAGGCATAAGTTAAATGATATCTAAATGAATATTTTTGAAATTAAACTGATTTGAAATATTAATATATCTACTGTGGCATTTTATAAGTGCTGTTGTTTTGCGTTTTGGAAATTTTATAATTGAATGAATGAACTTAGAAATGTTACAACTTTAAAATAATCTTCATTTCCAAAGTGTTATGATTTTTAGTAGTATGATTTCCAAATGATAAACATCCCTAAATTGTTATGATTTCAAAGCATTATGGTTTCAAGTTTATTATCTTATTTTGTTTTTCAAACTATCTTTTAGTTGTCCTTGTTTCTCTTATCTTGTTACAGAATGGGAAGGCTATTGCTTATACCAGTCTGTTTAGAAATCTTTCTGTATAATCTTGGATACTCATTTTTGAATCTGAACACTGTTTTTCCATTCATAGATCGTCGGTCAAGTGAAATGGGTGATTCAGACTCTAGAGAATCTTTTTCGTGTTTGTGTTCTTGATTTGATCACCTCCATCTTGTTAAACTTACCTATAACAATAGTTATTAGGTGTAATTTAAATCTCCTTGTCATCTTATTTTAATCTTATTTCACTCTATCTTTTCTATGATTTCCCGTACCTCGTTCCTTTTCGGGGACGAAAAGTTTTGAGTGGGGGAGAGTGTAACAACCCTGTATTTTACAATCATTTTTAAATTGATTTTTCCAGATTCAAAAGCTTTATTTATAAAAAGAATAAATTTTGTTATTGTAGATATAAAAACTTTTATTTTGATGTGAATTAGAATTCCAAATATGACTAAATTTAATATTTCCAGAAAATGTAAATTTTGGTCAATAGTCAAACTTTGACTTTTAAGTTTAAATTTTAAATAGTTTGAAATTATATATTTTTTCTTTTATTATGAAAATAGATGTAATAACTTGAACACTACTTTTCGTTTTGTTGAAAACGGAGTTAAAATGTAAAAGTTATGTACATTTCAATTTTTAGTATAATTTGTTTTATTGTGCAATTTTGCCTATTTTAAATTTTATAAATCATATTTTTCTTTCTTATATTTTATCTTAATATGTGTAAATATGTTATTTTATGTATATTTTTGTCTTTTAATATTTTTAAATGGTAATAGAATTTTTCCAAAATTTACTGTATTTATTTCCTATTTTTAAAGGCTGTTTTCTAATTTTCTGCTATTTTCTTCATTTTAAATTTTTATTTTATTTTTAAATTTGTTTTATTTTTGAAATTTCACCTCTAAATATTTTAAAATAATAATATAATTTTTCCAAAATTTACCGTGTTGATTTTCCATTTTTAAGGGCTGTTTTCCTATTTTCTGCTATTTTCTTCATTTAAAATTTTTATGTAAATTTAATTTTGAATATTTACTTTGTGAATATATTTTTATTTTATGTTATTATTTATGTTTAAAAATATATTGCAAGCTCATATGAATTTTCTAAAATTTAATCTATTCAATTTCAAAATTTTCTAGTCTAGTTCACTGTTTTAACTGTTTTCCTTAATCCTACTTTATATAATCAATAAATATTATATATATTTTTATATTTTATCAAATTTTCGAATTTTTAACTGGAATTAATGTTATTACCAGAAATATAAACTTATAAAAATAAATTAAAGAAATTTGAAAGGCCTTAAACTTTCTATCTTCCTAAGGCCCTTTTTTTTCTAACCCTTCTACTTTTTAACCTAACTTTTCATTCAATTGGCCACATCTCCTCATTTCTTCAGCCGCCGCTTTTTTTTTCCTCTCATTCACGAATTTCCAAAGCTCCTAAACCCTAAAAAAATCATGGCCTCCATCTTGCAAAAAAATTAGGTAAATCCCTCTCTTCTTTCTACTTTTTCTCTTATTTTCTATGCAAATTTGCTTTGCTTTCTCCCCTGATTGGAGCGGCTCTCCCCCTATTCCACGGCCACCACCTCCTTCCATCTCTTCCCTACCATCACCACCATCTACCCAACCAGATCTGACCATAGCCGAACCCCAAATGATGGTCAAACCCCTCAAACTACAACCTAGATGCCTAGATCTATACTTATTTCACCTCTACATGCTCATCCACTTCAACCACCACCCAAACCACCACCATAGCCACCACCACTCCCCTAACCTGACCTTGACACACCCCTCCCCACCTCTGTCCAGATCTGAAACATGAAGATCCGAGCCAAACAATGCATGTAGACGAGCCTTGTGGTGCACCAAAACTCCACTGTCAAGCCTAGACCCCTTGTATTCTCATGCTTGTAACCTCCACCTTGCTCTTGCCCTGTAGCCATGCCTTTTTAGGTCCAAACCAGACCCAAACCATGTCCAAACCTGAACCAAAACATTCCCTAAGTCATGCTAGCAAGTGTAGAAAGCAAGGCAAAAACATTCATTCCTTTGTTGTCTCTTATCTTCATTTTTTCAACATTGTTTGTGTTAAATATTTATGTATATATTGTCTTGTTTTGGTTATTGTTTACAAGATAAATATCAAGGCTCTATATTCATTCAAATCAAAAGTCATGCTGTATCGTGTTTGTCGTGGTTTATGGAATCTATTCTGTGTGTTTTGATCGCTAACTCCAGCATAAAAAGGTGAGTTATTCTCACCAGACAATATGTACCTATATAACTAGTAAATTGACACCCTTTGAATCTGTAGAAATATATTATCATGTTATATATGCCTATATTATTATCATATGATGTTCACACCTGTTATTACACCTGTTATATCATATGTTATTGTTATTTAATGTTATTCTGTTATTTATATCAGTTATCACCATTGCAAGTTCCCTGTAGATTAGAATCACTATGGGTTGAAATGATACATACCCGAACGGACTTTAGAATAGGGAAAATCGTTATGGGCTGAAATGATAGGCCTGAATGGTTTTTATTTAATTTATTTTAACTTGGGATTGCGGGTTTGAAATGATAGAACCCGGATTTTTCTTTTTAAACTGCGGATTGAAATGATACATATCCGTATCACTTGACCTAGGCTAGAAAACTATATACAGGCCCGTGGTTATTTTATAAAGTGTTTTGAATATTTTTAAGTATTTTAAAAATTATAAATTTATGAAATTTGATTTAAATAGATTTTGAAATGTTTTAAAATAAAGAAATTATGATTTTTCTATGTGTTAAAAATGTAATTAATGAATGGTTTAACTGGATTTTTGAAATATAACTTAAGTTGGAAATTTCCAATTTGGTTAAAAATGATATTTAAGTTATATAAATAAAATGGATATTAAATTTTATTTGGAAATGGTAAATATGATAATTTGATTTAAATTTGAATTTAAGTGATTTATTAAAGTATTATTGATTTTCCTATGAATTTAAGTGGTTAAATAAACGAATGTTTAAATGTGATCTTTTAAAATATAACTTGACTTGGAAATGTGAAATTTGGTTTTAATTAAAGGGTTAAGTTAATTAAATAAAATTGGAAATTTAGTTAAATTTGTGAAATGGTAATTTAAATTTGAAGTGTTAAGTTATTTGTTGAAATGTGAAGAATTGGAAACTTTTACACTTAAATTTATTAAGTAAATTGTTGAAAATTGGATTTTATTATAAGAAATTTATTATGAAAAGATATATGTTAAACGATATGTTAATGAACATTTTAAATGTGGAAATATGGTTTTTAAAATGTTTATGTATTTTAAATTAAAGTTATTTAATTGCTGGAAATACACTAACACCTGAAATCTACTTTTAATAGCATTCAGAAATGCTATAGATTCTGTTTTGAACTAAAATTGTGTAAAAAGAGCTATTACAGCATTTCTGAAATGCTGTAGTTGCTGCAGTTGAACTTTTAGGCTAATATTGAACTCAGGCCTATTATAGCATTCTCTGGAAATGCTATAATGGTCTGCAGTCTTTGCTGAAACCAAATTTAACCCTTGTTTTGAAATCTGAACTACCGCAGCACTTCTGAAATGCTGTCTTTTCTGTTTTGAACTATAATTCAACTAAAACTGAGTTTTAACAGCAGTTTTAAGTGCTGTCTTTGCTGAATTAAAAATGTTTTCATGTATAACTTATAACAGCTTTTTCTAAATGCTGCGGAAGGCTGAAATTTTAATAATTATGGATTTTGACTTAGTAAACGAACTCAGAATGGTTTGAAAACTTTGGAAATTGAATACTTGATTTGAAAATATAATAATTACACTTTTAAAAGGTTTAAATGAATTATTTTGATTGGAATATAAACTATTTAAATGTGATTTGAAATGATAGTAAATGAACGATATCTTTGAATTTAAAAGGTATTTAAAGTTGAATATTTGGATTTAAACTGTTAGGATATTTTATTATATTAAAATGATTTGAAATGAAGTTTTGAAATGAGATGAAAATTTAAATATATAGAAATGGTTTGGAATTGATTTAATCTTTATTTTGGTAAAGATTTGGATTTGAAATGATATTCTATTTTGAAGTGTAAATTGTTTTAAACTTATAACCACGGGTTATAATAACGATTGGTTGGCAAAGAGACCGGGATCGGATATGGACATACTCTCTATCGATACCGAAAACCACTTTGACAACCGTGTACGCGGTGGAGATTCCAGAATGAAGTAGGATGGTGGCGACGTTCTTAAGGTATGTTACGCGGACCCAACTCCCGTGAGTTGGCATAAGGTGGCTAAAACAGGAGCGATCTCGGACCAATGAGGTAGCACCTCTTCTCGGACACATTTCTTCGATATTATACTCTTACTTGTGATTGATTAGATGGCCATCCTCCGATTTGGGAGTGTTGTTCGAGGTGGAACGGTAGTGGCTGCTATGCGTATCAATCAGTCCGTGTGCGTAATTGGTATATCTACCCTGCCATTGCCTAGTTGTGCCGTGTCACCTACCATATCGAACTTTACTACGATTATGATTTTAAGATCCGACCGCGTTAAGGTTCTCCATCCCCTTAACGCTATTTTCTATATGATTATACTTTACTTATTTAGACACTATTATAATAGCGAATATTACTACATAGTAGATATTTTAACGGATCCTTAGAGGATGGGCGGTCCCAAGCATCTTCTAAGTTACTTGTACCCTTATTACAGTTCGCTTGAGTTGGTTTACATTATATAAGTATATATTGTCCTGACTCGAGTGTTTTGTGTTTTGCTTTACGCTCGGGTCAGCCTGAGTTATTCACAGATTTGGATTTCCACTCGCTTGGAGATTTGAATCGCTGGAGATTATCTGCTTGTCTTGTCCTATCTATTTCAGTTCTGTTGTTCTACTCAGCTTGTACTTGGTTATTTTATTGAGACTTTTGTTGTACTCTATTTCTTTTGTTGTATCTTATGTAACTCTGACATATTTAGATAGTAGCTTCATGAACTACTATTTCTTTTACTTCCGCTGCATTATTTTACTCTGTGTCTGTGATCTGTGATTATATTTATTTATTGTATATTCTGAGATTTGCCAAATTTTAATTACAACGCGGTATTTTGAGCAATTCAACTCCGGCATGAGTGTCTACCTATACACTTATAATGGATGCGAATGGTTGAAAATATCGGGTCGTTACAAACCAACACTTAGCCCTCCTATAAGTGCTCATATTACCACATTCCTACAGTATTTATTTCCCACTCAAAAGTCACTATAAAGAACGAACATCTTAGGATGAGGTAATGATTACCACGCACACAATCCATACACACAAAAAATATAAACATAAATAAGAACGCTCTCTCATTCTATAATTTTAACCCAACCAAAAGTGTAAATTAACCAACCCCCAAATGGTTAAGTTTACTTAAGGCACAGCGAATTACTAAACCTAAGTTTTGATACAAAGTGTAACACCCCATTATTATCAACATTTGAAATCAATTATAAATGCTACAAAAATCAAGTGCAACTAATTCTGGTATTAAAAGCAGTGGATCATTTGTTTTACAATGTAAGATTTCAAAATTACAAAAATAAAAGAAAGCCTCATAGTGGAATCAATCATTAAAATAAATGAACATTAACTCAATATTACATTTATTTTACAACATGTATCATGAAACGGCCCAGGATTTTCGACCTTCGAAAATCCACATCAATACGTTCACTGTATAGCATGCTGAGCAATCGAGTGCCAGAAATACCAGATCATTAGGCATGAAGAATAAAAACAGAAACAACAACACAGAATCTCACAATCGCAGTGGAACAAAATATAATATATAATAACAGATTTTTATACAAAAGAAACTGTATCAGTTAATATACATACAATCATCAGAGTATAACAATCAACAAATAAATATGGACAGTTATAATAACTTGTCCTCACAAGTGCTGAATATACAGCATACACACCATAGCGGGATATAATCAAGTACGTGACATACGTTTGAAATCCTCCAGCTCATCTCCTAAGCTCCATAACATCATAACCTGAATCTGTAATACTCGGTCTGACTCGAGCATTATAATAAAATAACACTCGAGTCAGTTTTGAAAACCAGCGAGAGAAAACACATTCAATTTGAGTTATTACTATTTCCAAAATCCTTTGAAATCAAAGGTATCTCGTAAGACCACGCCATACATAAATACGATGGGTTTTTACCTTACGATAACCAAAACACTTTTATAGAAAATCCTATGATATTATAATAGTGTCTATAGAAAGTAAATTAGAAAATAGCTGAAATGCTTGCATTTCACGTTTCAGCATAGTTGGGCACAATCAAAACTGTACAGGCTTATAGTGGATATTCGATTCCATACAATGACTGGGCTACTGGGGTACCGCCTGCCACAGTACACCTCTAGAAAAATGTACGAAGATTGTACCTAACGATCCCTGCCAACACAGGACCGGCCTACCCCTTACTGGATAATTCCGAATATGTTATCACAACGGGTGTTCCCACCCTAATCGAGCGCTCTCTTTCTATGCACAACCATATCCATAATTTATATTATATATCCGAGGGTATCTAGAAAAGTGATAACATACCCTACTTGGGTGCGACCCACTTAGCCCTGCTGCACCACCCCTATTTTAGTCATTTCCGTTGATGAGGCTTGAGGCTACGTTTTACCTTTAGAATAGCATTCATACTTGGAATGCTAACACTGCCTTCCATAGCATGATGCAAATGATAGCATTCATCCATACAAGTTGTTCTGGATCTGAACAAATCGAATCTACTTCAAGATCACCATCTCCATTATCTTTGAGATATCACAATTCTTAACGCACAAATCAGATCGAAGTAGTTTTCGGATAATTAAATCCGATCCCGGTCTCTTCGAAACAATCAACGAATTTAGCTAGATTTGATGGTCGGTTATTTAACTATTAAATAACATCCATAAGCAATCACTAGGCCTTATTTTATAAATCTTTCAAAACATTTATTTTCAAAATATCCTTACAAAAGATATATATTCAATCTCTTTAAACATTTCAATATTTGAAAACATTTTCGAATACTTATATCCATAACAGGATATTTCAACCCATATCTTACTCCAACACTTAGTGAAATATTCCAAATTCGATTTATAATCCATTACTTAGAAAAAATATCTCGACATAAATCCTTCACCGCTAAATATTTCCAAAAACCATTCATTTTGGAATCCGTATGTAAAAGTTATTCACGTTAGTAATTTAAACTTATTAAATAAAATAAAAAAAATTAACATATGAAAATTTGACACATCACCTGATGCTTCGTTCACGTAACCCTAAGCTGTAGCACGCACGCGATCCACACGAGGCCGCTCGACATGGCTACCACCAGATCACCGTCGCGCCTACGTGGATCACCTCCAAATCGACCGCCGACCACCACCCTCGGCCTACGACCCCCTGCGACCACGAACGGACTCCCCATCGCCAACGATTGAGCATAAAAGAGGCAAGCCGCCACCTAATAACGGAACCCTACTCGAATTTTGAGCGACGATCGAGCCGTCATCACACCACACAACCAACGCCGATGCGTTCCACTCCCCAATATCCACACAACAGTAACCTTGATTCGATGATCCCATGAAGTTGATCAACGCACGATGAACGATCGTGAATAATTCATCAATTTCTGGCCACACTGAAATCCAATCGAAAAACTAACTGCAGATTTGAATTGCGCTCGTTGAGAGCTTCAAATCGATATATAATATGATAGGGTTTGGAGGGATTTGATTTTGAAGTTGAATTTTAAATTGAAATTGAAATGGGAATTTAGGGTTTCCAGCCATTGAGAAGAAAAAGCAGATATCTGAATTGTACGTACAGAAATGAGAAGTAACAAGGCTGCTAGGGTTGGATCAAAACAATATATAATAACGAAGCCCACTAAGAAAGAATGAATAGCCGAATAGATTTGAATTGACGATAACAACCCGAAAAGCCCGTTCTGTCTCCAAAACGAAAATGGATCATCCCATATATCAAAATATATGTTTTTGATGTTTTTAAATTCAACGGAACAGGTTTCAAGTCCAAATTCCATCGTATGAAGAAGTTAGCTTAAAATCGGCTTATTTCAAATTGATTTCAATTTAATTTAATTAAATTGATTTCTACGCGTTTTGAGTCCGTACAATCAAACGGCAAGTCCGATTGCTACGAAACATGAACCCTTACAATAATTCACCGTTACGGATCCGATGAAACTTGTTTCGCCGAAATCTGAGACAGTGGTCAAAATGGCTATTTTTACACTAATTAAATAAATTAATATTAAATTAATTAATCACTTTTTAATTTAATATTTATAAACTAACCAATTTTATCATTTTTGATTACTTAGACATTTATAATAATTTAAAAAAAATTTACATATCAATTCAGTGTTAGCTATTACACATATTACAGTGTTCAATTTCAACAGTAATTAAATCCAATTAATTATAATTTAATTCCAATAAATTGATCAAATTTGGTTTAAATCCTTTTATTCAATCAATTATTACTCTATAGACATAGTTAACATTTGTTTATATCTTATTACACAAATATTCTACAATTATCATTTT
This sequence comes from Allium fistulosum, assembly GCA_030737815.1. NCBI lineage: Eukaryota > Viridiplantae > Streptophyta > Magnoliopsida > Asparagales > Amaryllidaceae > Allium > Allium fistulosum. The sequence goes on along the minus strand of CM060902.1, from coordinate 1,000,289,852 downwards.
TTCCATATTAGTTGCAGTATTCCAATAATATTGAACCCTTGTTGATTTTGACATTAATTATAATTTAAAATCCCACAACTTCATTTATCTTGGTTTCATTTTTATTACTAAATCAATTTATTTCCTTATGAGTGCAATTGAGACTTCTGTACATTTTATTACATTCCCAATTTGCAGTTATTTTATTAACTCACATTAATGTAACATTTATTTACATTTATTTGTAATTGATTAATTAAATTGGTAATAAATAACAATTGTCACCGTTTCTACATAATAACATTTGTAAGTTTATTATTTACAAACAAATGTTATAACAAGTTACACTATACTGATTCTATCCATTTACAATTTATTACACATTATTTCATTAATTAATCAACATTTAAATTGTCAATTACTCTTTAAATCCAATTATAAATTAACACACATATTATTACAATTAATTTACAATCTATAACCAATTATAACTTTTTAATCAATTCAAAGAAGTTACCAATTACCTTAAATTAATAATATTACATTTCATTCCAGTTATATTCTTATTATTAAACCACAAAATTTTTATTTCTTCCAACATTAAATCATAAAACTTTATTAAATTAACTAATTTTAATTTTCAAAAATTATTGGTCGTTACACTCTCCCCCACTCAAAACTTTTCATCCTCGAAAAGGAAAAAAGGGAAAAGGAGGAATTAAGTAATCAATATATCTTATTCAAAATATTACGTTTATAAATAATTAATTTACATAATTAAATAATTTAAATAAAATATATCAATTATAACAATTAAAATCCTTTATATTCAAGTTAACAAAAGTTCAAAATACATTTCACAAAATATTCTAAGTCCAAAATTCACGGAAAATTTTGGCAGAGTCTCCTTTGTATGGAGAGGTGTAGGAGAAATAATAATATCAATAATAACAATATATATTATATTTTTCAAAATAAAGTATCACAACCATGGGAAAACAATATAATACCGCTAGAAAACCGTAATCCGAGAACGTACCAATTTGTCGCAAACAATGCTTAATTTATGAAACAAAAAGCAGTAGCTATTGCTTCCATAACCTATATTTCACTTATATAATCCAAAGAGGTTAATTATTATATAAAAGAGAAATATTTAAGTTTTTTCAACTAATAACAAAACAGATCAATACAACATAACAACAATCACTTGCAAACAAACAGTACAATCATTATTTCAACAAAGAAAACAATCATCCATCAATTTCAACCAAAACAAATGGTTTGTTCGGGTTCAGAACTTCTAATCATATAAAGTGATAAATAAACTATGAAGTGAACCATACACTCAATAGTCGTAGATAAAACTTTATAGATTATTTATACATCTCTATACAAAATAGAGGCACCCTTTCCCAACCAATCCATAAGCCCAACAAACAAAGGATTCAACACATTTTTAGTTGTACTCTATTTATCTTTTTCACATCATTTATTGTTCATTTTTTTTTCCAATGATTTTCTTTACTTCCCGTTCATTACTTACAAAATTTAAATTTTCATTCATTCATATAAGGCTTATTTCATTACTTTACATTCTTTACTTACATAAGTTATATCATTTCAATTATTTGAATTATAAATGGATTCATTATTGAAGTATTTTAGACATTTTATTTCAGTTTACTTCACATTTACAATTTAGTTTGATTTACCCTTTTTTCACATCATTTACTTTTCTTTTCTCATTCATATAGTGTTTTACTTTCATTAATTTACATTCGTTATTACTTACAAAAGTTCATTTTTCCTCTATTCATATAATGCCATTTTCTTTCATTTTACTACTTTATATTCATTGCTTAAATAATTTATTTTTTTATTTCAATTATTGGATCATACATTATTAGTTAAGTCTTTACAATTCGATTCACCGTTTATAGATTATTTCTTTTTCACATTCATTCTTCCATATATAGTATTATTGAATATTAAATCCATTTCTAAATCATTTCAATGTTTTTTTAAGTTATAATCATTCAATTTATATAGTACTCATTTTAATTATAAATGGTTTCAATATTAATTCAAGTTTATAATTATTTACTTACAGTATTCACCTTTACTATTAAATTTGTTTATAAATAGCTTAAAATGTTAACTTAAGTTTATCATCATTTTTTTACATTATTCACTATTATTACATTTAATTAGTAGCATTTCAGACTATCAACTTAAGTTTATAACAAGTTATAACATTAGAATTCCTATTTTTTTTAAAGTAAGTCCATTGAATACTTCATTTTTTCCAAGTTTTACTTGTATAATATTCTACTACATATTCTTATTAACATTTCAACTTTTAATAATTTGGTAAGTTATATATATATATATTTCTTTTAGAATGCAATTGAATATTACTCAAGTTTCTCTTATATATTTAGTTAACAAAATGTTCAATAGTTACCATTTCTTATTTTCATTTATATTTTATTTACAGTTTACAATTTTAAATTTCTTATCTATATTTTAGAAGTTTCCAATTTTTAATATAGTCAAGATTTCATTTATTATAATAATTGAAACTACTAATTATCAGAAAAATCTAAGAACTAAACTCCGGGTTCATTTTAGTCACTTAGAAAATAATATATATATTTTTCCTTTATAGATCAAATCATAATTAGAAATTTGAAATTAAGATTCGTTTATCAAAATAAGGTGTAGTAAAACCACTACAATCATCTACCCACTTTGAAACTTGAAGATGAATGTCGATGATGCGTGCACTCATCACTGAAATTATTTTCCAACGACAGAGAGGGGAGTACAACACTTTTTCCTTTAAAAATTCTTTTTAAAGACTTACTTTCAAATCATGTTGAAATATTCATATCAGAAAATACTTCTAAATACTACTAATATTATATTCCAAACCTTTTGAAAAAAATTTCACAATCCAGGAACTTAAGTTCTAAAATTTCCAATTCATATTTAATTTATTTGTAAATCCTATTTTTAATCAATATTTATAAAATTTCACTACTTAACTACAAACATATTACATCCAACTATATCATTTATAAAATTATTCCTTTATATACAAAATATAATACTAGGCAAAATTATTTCATTTGCCTATATTTCAAAACAATATTGTGTCGGTCTGCCCTACTAAGTGTTTAGAAATCCCTGTCAATGTCATAGCGTCCTATGCACTGATCAAAATTTATAAATACAAAATGGAACAAACTAACACAATACAAAAAAAACTTTTATAACACTAACAAATATGCTCTCTCATATATATACACTCAGCGACTCATTTTAGGGTATTACTACTCTATTTTTAGTGAGTCAAACCCCACAAAGCTAAGGTTATCGCTAAACCAAAGCTCTGATACCAACTATAACGACCTGCCTTTTCGAACGTTTTAAGCATACACACATGTCAGACTCAAACCAATCAAAATGGCAGATTGTTATGGGGTAAATAAGAAAAACAAAACAGAGAAAGAAAGAAAAACAAATATAGAATCTCGCAGCGGAATGACAAAATATAATAATCAAATAAACAGTTCATGAAGATGTTTATAAATAACATTGATTAAACTTTTATAATACAGATCAGAGTTACATACAAAAAGAATAAATAAATGCAGCGGAACAACATGTTGCAGTGGAATAAATATAATACATAGTAATAGTATAAAATCCTTGTCTTCATCCTCCAAAAAGCAGTCTTTGATACACTGAAAAGCTCAGACTGACCCGAGCGAATTGAAAAGACAAAACACTCGAGTCAGAACTAAAAAATCTTATGTAAGTTAAATCAACAGTAAATAAATATGAGTGCAACAGCGTCGGAGATGTTTACGGGGTTTGACATCTCCTATCCAGTGTCAACGTGTGTGCAATAACTTAAGAGATGTTCGGGATTTACACCTCCTAAGGATCCGTTAAACTATGTACTATATAGTACAATACGCTATTATAATAATGTCTACTGTAAAGTAAAGTATTAAAATAGCCTTAAGGCGTTACCGATATCCCCCTTAACACATTTTTATATATTCCCATAGTCTATATAGTACCGTAATTCCTCCATAAACTGGAGGACTATCAGAGGGCACTCCATAGGTTTGGTACAAACCAAACTCATAAAAGTTGCGATAGGGCATGTGAACACGGCACTCGAGGCAATGCCAAGGTAGGACTCTACTATTTTGCAGAACCGGGCTGGTTGTAACGCATAGCAGCTACTACCGTCCACCTTGGAACACACTCCCATAATTAAAATCGAGGGGTGGCCACCAAATCAATCACAAAGTAATAAATAAGGTATCGAAGAAGCATATCTGATCGAAGGAATGACCTCACTTGGCCTAAGTATAGCTCCTGTTTTAGTCACATCTAAGCTAACTCACGGGAGTCAGGGCTACTAAATACATCATACAGAATCGTTCACCAAACCATCCTACTTTATTCTTTTCATTTGTTTCTCATTAATTAATAATTGCCTCATTCTTTTCATTTTCTAATGAAAGGAAACTACAAGAACTAATAACGCATGAAAAGAATGAGGCAATTATTAATTAATGATAAACAAATGAAAAGAATGAAGTAGGAGGTTTGGAGAATGATTCTTTATGAGGTATTTAGTAGCCCTGACTCCCGTGAGTTAGCTTAGATGTGACTAAAACAGGAGCTATACCTGGGCCAAGTGAGGTCATTCCTCCGATCGGATATGCTTCTTCGATACCATATTTATTACTTTGTGATTGATTTGGTGGCCACCTCTCGATTTTGATTATGGGAGTGTTTTTCGAGGTGGGCGGTAGTAGCTGCTATGCATTACCACCAGCCCGGTTCTGCAAAATGGTAGAGTCCTACCCTGGCATTACCTCGAGTGCCGTGTTCGCATGCGCGCCTTCTATGAGTTTGGTTTATACCATACCTATGGAGTGCCCTCTGATAGCCCTCCAATTTATGGAGGAATTATGGTACTGTATAGACCATGGGAATATATAAAAAGTGTTAAGGGGGATATGGGTAACGCCTTAACGCTAATTTAATACTTTACTTTACTGTAGACACTATTATAATACCGTATTGTACTATGTATGTAGATAGTTTAACGGATCCTTAGGAGATGGATATCCCAAACATCTCTTAAGTTATCGCACTCATGTTAGACACTGGATAGAAGATGTCAAACCCCGTAAACATCTCTGACGCCGTTACACTCATATTTACTTACTGTTGATTTAACTTACATAAGATTTTTTAGTTCTGACTCGAGTGTTTTGTCTTTTCAATTCGCTCGTGTCAGTCTGAGCTTTACAGTGTATCGAAGACTTCTTTTGGAGGACGAAGACAATGATTTAGTACTATTATTATTTATGATTTATGATATTTATTCTACTGCATCATGTTATTCTGTTTCATTGTTATTTATTTCTGTTGTATGTAACTCTGATTCTGTATTGTAAAAGTATAATCAAATGTTATTTGTAAAACAGCTTCATGAACTGTTTATTTGATTATTATATTTTGTCATTCCGCTGCGAGATTTTGTATTTGTTTTCTTTCCCTGTTTTTTTCTTATTTACCCCATAACAATCCTCCCTTTTGAATGGTTTGAGTTTGACATGTGAGATTTAAACTGTCCAAAAGGTGGGGCGTTACAAGACTCCACGCGCGCCTCTATCCCTTGCCACCAACATCGCCGAACACTCCACAACCGATCGTGACCCAACCTTAGATCGCGAACCACCCCTCACGTCGCCTCGCTGAACAGATGCCCTGCCCAGACTCGCCTCACAATCATCACTTCTTCCCTTTTTTTCTTATCTATCGATTTCGTTATCTCCTATTCTCTGTTTTAATTCGTGAAGGAGATAAGGAAGGATGTGATTTAAATGATGAAGGTGGCTATACGAACATAGCTAGGGTGGCATACAGACTAGGTCGGCTCTGAAATGTTGATTTGATTTGTTGTTTTTTCTATATTCAAAATATCTACATCACATACTCGAAATTTCGAATCCCTATTGAAGCATGCCGCCTGGCATTCCTAACATTATATCGCTATTCCGAACCCAATGGAATAAGTTTCGAAGCTTAATTCGATCGTATGCGGAAGATAGATTTTTAAATCAACTATTTAAATTAAATTAAATTATTTCTAGGCGTTTTCAGATTGTACGACCAAATGGTGAATCCAAATGCTACGACATTTGAAATCCGATAATAATACACTATTACGGATCTGATGGGACTAGTTTCATTGAATTCTGAACTTTGCGCCGAATCGTTATTTTAACGTGTCGATTAAATCGACAAATTCCACAATTGACGAAATCACTTGAAATTTCAGTTTTTAAAACTTATTAACTAAATTCTAATTCAAATAGAATTTATATCAACTTTAGAAATCATTTTGATTCATATTCAATTCAAATTTCAATTATTCACCAATTCTGTATAGCGATACATTGTTATATTTGAAATTTAAATTTATTCTATAATTTCGATCTAAATCTCCATATTCAAAATCAATTCCTATTCCAAATCCAATATTTAAAACCATTTAAATATTCAAAATCAAACGATGGAAAATTTTGGGTCATTACATTCCTCCCCCGTTAAAAGAATTTCGTCCCCGAAATTTCTAAGATAGGACGAATGATCCAAACTCGTTACTCTTCAAAAAACCACTTAGTTAACTTGTGTTAATCCTCTTTCGTTCGCGACCTAAGACTTACGACATAACGACTTAAAGACGATTCCGGCTCAATGGGTTACAACCTAGGGCAGTTACAATTTAAAGCATGAACCAATCTAACAGGCTATGACCTAAGGAAGCTTACCGACTTAACAAATTGCGAGTTAACAAGGGCTTCCGACTTAACAGCTTAACAACCTATGGGAACTTACGACCTACCGAGTTAAGAAGGTTCCGACCTAAAAGCGTACGAGTTAAGGAGTATATCGACTCAACAGGTCACGACTTAAAGGAGCATGCGACCTAAGCTACAGGTCCGACCTAACAGCGTACGACTTAAGATAATCTACCACTTAAGAGCTAAGACTGACTTAAGTAGGTTACCGACCTAAGGAATGCTCCGAGTTAAGGAATGCTCCGAGTCAAGGAATGCTCCGAGTCAAGGAATGCTCCGACCTAACAGTGTACGAGTCAAAGTGGTCCGACTCAAAAAGTCTACGACTTAAGGCTGTTGCCAACTTGATGACTTAAGGGACCTCAGACCTACGACTTACGTTAAGTCGCTACCGACCTAGGACTTGCAGTTGAATAGCTCGTATTCAGGAGTAAATAAAAGGCAAGAACTCCTATCTCGTCGCCGACCTAAGACCTACGATTTGCTATAAGTCGGCTCCGACCTAGGACTTGACGAACAGAATCTCACCCAGGACCGATCCTATAAATAGAGCTCCAACTCCAACGAAAGAAGGACTTTTGGCCATTCATTTCTTCAAGCGCCGTTACTCTGTCGAAATCTCCATTCATTCAGCAATCAAAGATCTTCAAACATTCGAGACGCTATAACAAGCTTCGAGAGGAATTCCTTACATCCAACACGGATTCATCGAGTTTCATCGATCGTCGAAGATTGAGCTAGTAGTCAAGATTGTTTCTTGTGATCAAATTGTATTGTTTTCATAAGAGATTTGTATCGATTTGTAACCGGATTCAGTAATAAAGAGATTCAAAGTGGACGTAGGCTTAATCTCAAGCCGAACCACTATAAACTGCTGTCTTTTACTGCTTTTTCCGCTATTTTACTGCTTAAATTCTGTTCCCGTCACGCGGGTGGTGCTTTCACAACTCAACCACACACACCGGGTGTTAGCGTTCACTTTTTTAGCGTTAACATTTTGGTGTTTCCACTGAGAACCCAACTCAGGCTACTACTCACCATTGCTTCACAGAAGTTTGCTGAAAGAATTTCCTACAAAACCAGAAGTCTATCAGACATAATGGCTCCTGGAAGGAAACGAAAGTTTGTCAGAACTGATGATGACCGTGACAATACTGCCACTTCTCTTTCTCTAAATCAGGCAGCTCCAAGCGTCGGTGTGACGCGACAAGAGTTAGATGTTGCTGTATCTGGACTGTACCAGCAGATTGAAGCTCAGAATAATCTGATGATGGAAAAGCTGAATGCTCTATTTAGGGCTAATAAAAAACCAGTAAGTAATGAGGAAAACTTTGCTAATGCTGCTCCCAATTTCGAAGGGAAAAATATTCCTCAAGGGGGATCAGGTGCTGCTGAAGGGGCACCCCTCCAGGCTGAAGGATCCAGGCCGTCACCAGTTCTCCGTGAGCATTTACCTGGACAAACCTCCGAAAAGATGGCCGAGGTCTATTCTGCGAAATCTCTAAACAATGAGGAATATCTCTCTAGCATGGTTCGGCAGATAATGAAGGAAAGCATGCAAAGAAACGAGGATGAGAATGATTGGGGATTCGCCCCGAGTAAAACTCCATTCACTGAAAGGATCTTAAAAGCTGAGTTTCCGAGAAAATTCGTTCCTCCCACCATTCCTTCTTATCGAGGAACGAGTGATCCAAATCAATTCCTATACAAATATGATTGGCACATGACTGGTGCCAGAGCAACTGACGAGATTAAATGCCAGTATTTCCCGGTATACTTAGAAGGAGTGGCGTTACTTTGGTTCACCAAGCTTCCCGTGCGATCTGTCGACCAATTTTCTGATCTGACCCGAAAATTCAAGGAACAATTCAGATTATACATCTCAAGGGCAAAGGATATAATGTCTCTCTCAAGTCTTGAACAGAATCCTGGAGAGCCCATTAAATCCTTCTTGAATCGCTTTAATTTAGCCCTAGCAGAAGTTGATAACGCGGAACCGCGAATGATCTTAACCTACTTGATGCGGGCTATTAACAAGTCTAGCGAGTTTGGAAAATGGTTAAAAATGAAAGAACCAAATTCGCTCGAAAAATTCTACAAAAAGGCTGATGAGTTCATGCGCTTAAAGAATCTCTCCGCGTCAGCTAAAGTTGTGACAACAGTGGTGGAAAATAATGCTACAGTTCAGAACAAGAAAGAACCCGCAAATCAGAAAAGGGAGAATAATGGTGGAAAGAAGCAGAAAGATCTAAAAAAGCCCCGCTTCCTCAAACCTTCGGATTTTACTCCTCTGACTGATACCCCGGAGAATATTTTCATCGCCACTAAGGATGCTGTTGATTTTCCAAAACCATCAGCAGTAAAAGTTGGGAAAAATGCTGTTCAAAGCGGAAGATTTTGCAAATTTCATAATCAACCAGGCCACGATACCAACGAATGCCGCCACTTGAAAAGCCTAATTGAAGAATTGTTGAGAGAGAATAAGTTGCAATAGTATGTGAAAAGAAATAGAAAAGACCCGTCTTCATCTAACCAGGGGCAACTACCCCCAGCTCATTCATCTGGTTCAGGAGAGAGGCCTGCTGAAAAAGAAAGACCTGTTATCAATGTGATCACAGGAGGACCTCATCCAGCTGGCAAGAGTTGGGGTGAGATGGAAAGGTATGCTAGAGCTTTGAAGTATGCTCCAACTGAAGAAAGTGTCTTGATCTTGGAAGATGCTGCACCTCTAAAGCAGCGGAAGACTTTTCATGATGATATTATGTTTAGAACCAGGGATTCTATTGATGTGGAAGCTCCTACTGAGGACCCTTTGGTTGTTTCTGTCGGTATTGGGCCGGCTATTGTCAGAAGAGTTCTGGTTGATAGTGGTGCTTCGTGCAACATACTCTTTAAAAAGACATTTGACCAAATGAAAATTCCAATGACAAACGTACAAGCCTCTTCGCACAAGATTGCCGGATTTACAGGAGAGCTGAAACAGCCAATTGGAACGGTGGATTTGTTTGTTGAAATGGGCGAAGGGCATAAGAAGTTGGTTCGAAAGAAAACCTTTGTAATTGTTGATGGATTCTCTGCCTATAATGTTTTCTTGGGTCGGCCTACTCTTGCTGCTTTCAGGGCCGTCCTCGCTCCGTGGTGCTTAACAATGAAATTTCCCACTGATAATGGGGTTGCTGTCATTAAGGGAGATCAGAACGCGGGGCGAGAATGTTATCTTGTAGAGCTCCGTGAGGCCCGAAAAAGAGAGATGGGAAAAGATGCGGCAGCTCCGCTCCGCATCAAAGAACCAACCTTGTAGCAGCTACGGAGTGGCCCCTGTACTGGCGAACACAGCAATGTAAGGAAAGAAATGGACCCCAGAAAAGCCAGTACAGGGGGAGAATAGAGTGGTACCTGTGGAAGTAACAGTACCAATATCTGTTGATTCAAAAGACCCAAACAAAGTACTCAATGTGGGTTCACAGCTAAGCATAACAGTTCAAAACACACTGATATCATTCTTAAAAGCCAATCTGGATGTGTTCGCCTGGTGTCATGCTGATATGTGTGGGATCTCCCCGGAAATTGCTGTACATACTCTGAACATTGATCCAAAATTCACGCCAGTGAAACAGAAAAGAAGGACTCAAGGCCCAGAAAGGTCGACAGCACTAAAGGAAGAAGTTGATCGACTCATGGACAACGGCTTCATCAAAAACTCCACTTATCCAAATTGGGTTTCGAATCCAGTACTTGTTAAGAAGGCAATTGGGAAGTGGAGAGTTTGCATCGATTTTTCAGATCTAAACAAAGCTTGCCCTAAAGATTGCTTCCCACTGCCCAGAATCGATCAATTGGTGGATGGAATAGCTGGGCATGAGTTGTTATCATTTATGGACGCTTACTCCGGGTACAATCAGATTATGATGCATGAGCCGAATCAGGAAGACACAAGCTTTATCACAGATGTGGGTCTCTACTGCTACAAAGTTATGCCTTTCGGATTGAAGAATGCTGGGGCAACCTACCAAAGGCTCGTCAATGCAATGTTCAAACCTCAGATTGGCAGAACCATGGAAGTTTATGTCGACGATATGCTGGTAAAGTCAAAGAAAGCTGTAGACCACATGGGTCACTTGGAGGAAATGTTTGCGATTCTTCGAAAGTATGGAATGAAGCTCAATCCATTGAAGTGTTCGTTCGGGGTAGAGTCCGGGAAATTCTTGGGTTTCATTGTGAGATCCAGGGGCATCGAAGCCAATCCTACTCAAATCACAGCTCTAAGGGAGGTTAAAGCCCCTAAAACAAAGAAAGAAATGCAAAGTCTTAATGGAAAAGTCGCTGCTTTGAGTCGCTTCATTTCCAAGGCCACAGACAAATGCATTCCCTTCTTTGACGCTCTAAAGAAAGGAAAGAAAAATTTCGAATGGACTCCTGAATGCCAGAATGCTTTCGATGAACTAATTCGTCATATGGAAATGCCTCCAGTTCTTTCCAAGCCTAGTGATGGTGAAGATCTTTTCATCTATTTAGCAATTTCATCTCATGCTCTCAGCGTAGCACTTGGACGGGAAGATATGAAAGTACAGCGTCCAGTCTATTACATCAGCAAACGGTTCACTGGGGCAGAGATGAATTATTCGAAGATAGAAAAGCTCGCCTATTGTTTGCTAATTGCTTCCAGGAAATTGAGACCATACTTTCAAGCTCATCCTATCAAGGTTCTTACTGATCAACCTCTAAAGCAAGTCTTGTTTCGTCCTGAAACTTCGGGTCGTCTTTTGAAATGGAACATTGAACTTAGCCAGTATGACATCACTTACCACCCCCGAAGAGCAATCAACGGACAAGCTTTAGCAGATTTCATTGCGGAGTCTACCGACAAAGGTGACAATAAGGAAGAAACAACTGACTGCATTCCAATACAGTGGAAGTTATATATTGACGGCTCAAGAAATGATTATTGTTCTAGGGCAGGGGTTGTACTTGAAACCCCCGAAGGACGATCATTATGTTATGCATTGAGGCTGGAATTTCCTTCAACAAACAATGAAGCAGAATATGAAGCACTTATTGCCGGTTTAAAAATCGCCAATGAACTAAACATCAAAGTGTTACAGATTTTCAGCGATTCTCAGCTTATTGTTTGCCAGGTGAAGAAAGAATTTCAAGCCAAAGGAGGAAATTTGCCTGCATATTTGACAAAAACTTCCGAACTCCTCAATGATTTCGATCACTATTCAATAAGCCACATACCTCGAGAGGAAAATATGAAGGCAGATTCTCTAGCAAAGTACTCAAGTTCCGGAGAAGCTCAATTACTGGGGTTAGTTCCTGTAGAAGTTCTGTCAGCTCCAAGCATTGATGAAATGGATGTTGATTGGATTATGGCTACGTCTCAAGAGCATGAATCATGGATGACTCCAATCAAAGAATACCTACTCAATGGTTCCCTGCCAGAAAGTTCTAAAGAACGTCGAAAACTATTGAGGAAAGCGTCAAGATATGTAATTCAAGATGGCCGATTATATAGACGGGGATTTTCAATGCCACTGCTCCGATGTGTAACTAAGGAAGAAGCCAAGACAATTCTAGCCGAGATACACGGAGGAGAATGTGGAGATCATTCAGCCGGTCAAACTCTAGCCAAGAAAGTCCTCCGATATGGGTACTTCTGGCCCGATATTAATTGAGATGCAGCTATCCACTCCCGAAAATGCGACAAGTGCCAAAGATTTGCAAAGATTCCAAGGGCACCTTCCACTGAACTAACACAAATGGTCAGTCCGTGGCCATTCGCTATTTGGGGGATAGATCTAATCGGACCATTACCAGTTGCCAAATCAGGAGTCAAATATGCTATTGTTGCTGTCGATTATTTCACCAAATGGGCTGAAGCTGAACCTTTGGCCACCATTACTTTTAAAAAGATGATAAATTTTGTAACGAAGAATATCATTTGCAGATATGGTGTGCCACAAAAGATAATCACAAACAACGGTACTCAGTTTGAAAGTGAAGAGTTCCAGGATTTTTGCAAGCAATTCAGAATTCGAAAAAGCTTCTCAGCAGTGGCTCACCCGCAGGCAAACGGGCAAGTGGAAGCAGTGAACAAAATTATCAAGTCAACCATCAAAAAGCAACTCGAAAAAGCAAAAAGTGGTTGGGTCGATAAGCTTCCATTAACACTATGGGCATACAAAACTACTCACAAAACTGCGACTGGGCACACTCCATTTTCACTGGCATACGGGTCGGAGGCAATGATTCCAGTGGAAGTAGAAGTTCCTTCACACAGAAGAATTCACTTCAATGAAGCTGAAAATGAAAAGCTGCAACTTGAAGCACTCGATTTTCTTGATGAAAAAAGAGAAGAAGCTAGGCTCAGAGTTTCAGCTTATCAGCAAAGGATAGCCAGGCACTTCAACTCTAAAGTTCGCCAACGCAGCTTTGAGGTCGGAGACTTAGTTTTGAAAAGGATCATGACGGCAACTGGTGTGTTTGGACCAAGCTGGGAAGGACCATATGCCATTGGCAGTAAACTTCTTGATGGCACTTTCAAACTCATAACTGTTGAAGGAGATCCAATTCCAAGAGCCTGGAACAGCAACCACTTACGTCCTTATTTCACTTGAAAAAAGCTTTGCTCAAAATTGTAAAATAGTGATGAATGTATCAGTTGTATTGTAAAACATTGTAAATCAGTGTGAATGAATGAAAGCTATAAAGTGGATGTAGGCCCGATTCTTGGCCGAACCACTATAAATCTTGTGTTCTTTACTATTTCATAATGCCTGTTTTATTTCGATATGTAAATACTTTAAATGTATTGCTAAAATGTCGATTCAATATTGCAGGACATTAAAACAAGGCTTGCTCGTCACAAAGCCAAACGACCTCTATAAATCACCTATTACGCAAATACCAAGCGACAAAAAATTCCAAATTCAAATCCTATACAAGGAGAACTTCACATAAAAAGTTAGCGACTCCACTGTGGCAAACCTTTGTTAATTGGTTGAGATTGTCGATATGAACAGACATCCAACTAGATAACTTGCGTTTGTCCCGTGAAGTCGTTCAACAGTGAAGTCCACTTCTTCGGATGAGGCAATTTACTTGTAAAAGGAAAGAAGATGCGCTTGGAAACGATAATAAAAGACCGCTAATGAGCAGATGATGAGAGAACATTGCCAAGCAAACAAAGAAGCAGCCAAAAGGAGGTATGCTTCTCAATAAAAGGGCCGGTAAGAACCACCGAAGGGACACCTTCCCAAGCAGAAGGAACAGGGCCCTTGCTAACTGATCGTGATGCATCCGATCAGGCAGCTTGCGTCCGTCCCGTGGATCTACTCGCCCCTGAGACGCAACCTTCCTGGCACACCAACCAACCAACGCTCCTTCTCAAAGGTCAACAAAGCCCTCTAACGAGGCACGCCAAAAAATGAAAGTGCTTTCCTCAATCAAAAAAGATTGGTGGAACCACCGGAGGGGCACCTTCCCAAGCTGAAGGAACAGGGCCCTTGTTAGTTAATTGCGATCGTTTGTGCAAACAAACATCCAATCAAGCAACTTGCGTCCGCCCCGTGGATCCACTCAACCATGAGAAAGTAACTTCCAGGCAATCAAAAAGCCCTCTTCGGAGGCACAAGCCCTTTTCGGAGGCACAAGCCCTCTTCAGAGGCACATGACCTCTTCGGAGGCAAAAGCCCTTTCCCAAGGCACCACAAGCCCTCTTCGGAGGCACATGACCTCTTCGGAGGCAAAAGCCCTTTCCCAAGGCACCGCAAGCCCTCTTCGGAGGCACATGACCTCTTCGGAGGCACAACTCTTTAAGAGGAGCCCTCTCCGGAGGCATGTCCCAAAATAGAATACTCGAACGAAAAGCCTTCTCCGGAAGCACAGTTCAACTCTCAAAGGAAGGTTAACTTGTTCATCTCAAAAAGTTCCTCCTAAAAAAGTTGAAATGCTACAAAATTCTTTCAGAAAAGTTCATTTCACTGCATATGGAAATCTACTTTCTTTTTTGACAAATGAAAGTGATCATCCCCGATAGTTGAAGTGTTCTTCAGAAAGAAAGAAAAAATAAAAATTTCTCCAAAAAACGAGATATACTCTATTAAAAGCAGAATGATTCTTCCCCTAGAAGTGGAATTGTTATTCTCTGAAGTGAGAATATCAGTCTTGTAAAAGCTAGAAATATTGCAATGCACTTGTGGTATGGGGGCAACACTATACAATTCAATTATATTAATAAAAGCAACACACCACAAGTTCATTGCAATATCACGAAAAATAGATGTGGAATAAATGTATTCCCAAACACAGACAAAAAGTTTGTACAAGTAAAAGGAATCGTTTATTCTACACTAAAAAAGAGAAACAGATGCGTTCTCACATAAACAAGAATTTGTACAAGTAAAATTACTGTTTTATTTAGTACTATGAAAATTCTTTACATGTGCAGATATCTCAAAAAAGTAAAAGCAGGGACCGGTACCCGCACAATCTCCGGTCTATACATGTAAGAAGCAAAATAAGAAGTAGAAAGTCCAGCTTGTCATTCCTTCTTCCCGCCACCCTTGGAGCCTTTGCTTGGCCTAATAGTTAATTTCGGAATCCGATGTGGGCGGGACGGAGAAGGAGGAGTGGTTGGGTCTTCTTCTGTTTTGTCTTCCCCTGTCGAAGCACTTCTCTTCTTCTTCCTTACGACACGCTTCCCCTTCCTCTTCGAAGAAGATTCGCTCCACGGAGTAGCAAGCAATGTTGAAAGCTTCGTGTCATCATCTAGAGACCGCTCCGGGGTCTTCTCGATGTTTTCAAGACCCTCCGCCTTCTACTCCTGCGAAACAGCCGGATCATCCAGGCCTTGAAGAGCTTCGATTTTCTCTGCCTGTGATCCCGGTTGGGAAGCAGAAGGAGGAGTAATCTGTGAAGATGGAGGAACGGCAACTGAAGGAGTGGAAACTTGTGCAGTGTTTGGTGCCTCAGATGTAGAAGGAAAGAAGTTAAAATCGGTATTCTCCGAGAAAAGAGAAGGTATCGGTTCACCAAAGTTTAAGTAATAAGTAAGAAGGTCGTCAAACTCGGTTAAATCAAATAAATGATTCACTGGATCTGGATCGACACCAAAATTACCTGGAGAAGTCGGTTTTGACAAGTCAATTTCAAATTTTTCAGCCTCAGTGTCTTCTTGGCTATGCTCCTCGATATGAGTAAGGGGAGATCCGGTTGTGACGGGCTTGGTCTCGACGGTTTTTGCAGGAGAAGAAAAGTGAAAGCTGGAACCAACGATATCGACGTCAGTTGAAGTCGAAGTATGGACAGGGGCAGTTAAAGATATTTTCTTCTCTAGATGTTCTTCTGCCACTATTCCAGCTCTGGCTTCAGCAAGTTGCTCTTTTCCCTTGGCGAGAGCAGCACGAGCTTCTTCGTCAAGGTAGCGTGCCTCGAGTTCCGCCTCATCATAGCCGGCCCCGCCAAGCATGTCAACTGCTACTTCCCATACTTCGGCCAGGGTAACCTCATAGTCAGGACCCAGAAAAGAGAGGCTCCCATGACCCAGAACGCTATGCAGATAAAAGTCAAATAAGGTGGAGCTAATGCTAGCTTTTGTTGTGTCATGCGATTGCTCGGCTGTCTCTTTTTCGGCAATGGCCACAGCTCGACCAGCAACAGCCTCATCACGCTCTTTCTCAGCGTTAGCAAGTTGAGACTTCAGTAGTTCAATCTCTGCGTTCTGGGAATTAACTTTTTCCCATAGTTCAGCATTTTATATGCGATATTTCTCAGCAATGTGCTGTTCGGCGGCAAGCTTCATTTCGACATCTCTTTGTGCAGCATGTGCATCCTGCACTTGCTTCTGAAAGACTTCTTCTTTTTGAGTATGTGATGCAGAAGAAGAGGCGAGATTTTCCTTAAGCTGCTTGACTTCAGATTCAAGCCTTGCATTGTCATCCGCGATGTTCGTCATCTCCGCGTCATGCTGCTTGCACCATTTATCCCATTCAGCTTTATCATTCTCCAGAGTCAGCATTTTTCAAGATTCATATGGTTGACTCTCTGGAGTTCATCAACAAGTTTCTGCCATTGCGACATCCTCTCAATGTTAAGCCTAACTGCATCAAGACTTTTAACCATGTCTTGCTTATCGATTGGGACCAAATCCAGGTCAAAACGCACTCCTTTTAAGCACTAGTTCGGAAACCGGCTTTGAAGTGTTGGTGGGCCGTCTTTAACCTGATATTGGGGCCTGCTGATGATCGTTTGGATATCAGTTTTCTTTAAAGGAGGAGAGCCGGCCGGAGTATCAGAAGGGATAGGAGCATCAGTCTTCTCAGAAATTACAGACGCGTCACTTGGCTTGGACCGTTTGCTCGATTCGTCAGTAATATGAGTCTTCCCCTTGTCATCATAAGACTTTCGCTTATGGGAATCGTAACTTCTGTAAGAAGAATCATATCGATCAGCGTCTCTTCTTCTCTGCCGCTGCTCATAATCCCATTTTTCTTGAGCCTTCCTTTAAGCCCTTTCTTCATCTGTCTCTCTCTGGTCACCAAGATATTTCCTAAAGTCATAAGATCCACGACCTCCATGGCGCTGAAATGAGTCATAGTATGAGCCGGTACGCCCCATCGGAGAATCTGAAAACCGAAAAAGAAGTAAAGTTTAGAAATTTCTAGAAAAAGAGGATAAATGCTTATAAGTGCTGAAAAATCCTAAGTGTGTGCGGCGTGCGAACTACGTGCGTCAAACCACAAACCACGCTTTAGTGCGGGAATGGAGACGACAGGTGTAGAAGGCGTCGAAGTTTGTTTCAAAGAGGAAGTCGCTTCAACGACAGGAGAGTTCGCTTTTAGAATATTATCCTTGAAAAGCTCTTGAGAAGTTATCATTATGTCACTCAAGTCATCAAAGGTGTCATCATTATGATACTCAGCAGAATTCTCCTTTTCAACTTCCACATCGGCTGATTTTTTAGAAATTCGAGGATTTTCTTCCTCTTCAATAATTGGAGCAAGTGCCGGTTTGCTGGACGCTCCCGCAACACCAATAGAAGTAGAACACTTTACTAATGCAGTGTCTACAGTTGGCTCCTTTGAAGCCATCTCTTCCATTGAAGCTGGGGCATCTGATGTCTGTGCTGGAAGATTAGAAACTTCACGAGGCTGGGTAAAGTGAGAAGAGTGTAAAAGACCGAATTGATGTAAAAATTCGTCTGTCAATAGAAACTGGATACTCCTTTCCTCAACCGGCACCGCCATGAGCCTCTCAAAAGTCACCTTGTGACCGGGATCTCTAGAAGGAGGAGGAAGTGCTGGAAAGAAAAAAGGCAAAGTTAGCACTTGATAACTCGGACTTCGGTAAGTTTGAAAGAACATGAAAAACAGAGGCAAGTGATCTTACTTCCTACTCTCCAGATAGCGTAAAACCCCGGGGGACAGCGAACATAGAAAAACTGGCTTAGGAAACTATGAACACTCTCAGGGAGACCGGTGATCAACTTACGATTTCTAGCACTCCTCACAACTGTGATAGAAGGATGATCTTTGTTTTTAGCGAAGGTGCACAGATAGCGAATTTCTGCAAAACTGGGAAAACGGTCCAGTGTTCTCCTAAAAAGCACACAGTCCCAGCAGGATGGAGTAGCCGTTGGGGTGTAGTTGAAAAGGTGAAATAGATAGTCGGAGGAGAAGTTCTCGAAGACAGTCGTTAAATGGGGGGATAGCCCCACTCAAACACATTTGGCGGTTAACTGCGACAAAGCCATGGGGCGGCCTATCAGCAATATCATTTATTCCAGGGAACAAAGCGTCAGCTTCGGCAATGCCAAACTGGATGCATAATTGACAAAAGACTTTATGGCTTAGAGTGGTAGGGGTCCTTTCTGGAGGATCATTCAGCGGGACAGCAACTGGAAATGTCTCTTCAACTTGCTCTATTTCTTCTTGTGGAGAAGACATTCTACACAATCAACTGGATGTTCAAATGTGAAGGTGCACGTTTCTTAAAAAGTGTGAAGTGTTGTGCAAAACTAATAAAAGTAAAAGACAAGCATAACTGGAATTAAACTAGTTGACAATCAATCGATTACAAAATTTCAGAACTTGTTAATGTTCAAGTGCAGTGTTAATGCAGACAAATCAGTTTCAGTTGACTAGTACAATTTTGTTTTAATACTTCACTTGAATTGGTTATTGTACAGCATTTCATTCATATTCATTCAATTTAACTTTTTCTTTATCAACTAATCTGTCATTCGATGTGGGAAGTCAGTGATAGTATATTCGACCCAGTATTTTGTAAATGTTGTATTAAGCAGGATTGTTAGCTTGCAAATTGAAGCAATCTGTAAAAAGAAATACATACAACACAGTTCATAGTTCAACAGTTCGAAGTCCAGGCAAAGTTTAAAAGTCAAGTGCTAAGTCGCCGAAGACTCAAGTACTAACTCGGTGACGACTTAAGAAAGATTTCCTATGGGTTAAGTTAAGTCGTTGGTCCTCTAGTTCTTTGGGTCATCAGCCATAACACTTATAGAGCTATGAAGCTTCAGTTCGAGAACATATGTGCTAACTCGTCCACGACTTAAAGGTTATGAGGCAAGCTAGGGTAAGTCGTTTATACTACAAGTCGTTGGCATATCAGGCCAGCAGTCCCCGAGTCTTAAGTCGGAGAAAGAAGAAAAGGCCCCAATTCAAGGCAACAAGAAATCCTCCAAGTCCTAACTCGGAAGAGACTCAAAACGTAGGTCGCTCGAAACTGTTAAGTCGGTTCCGACTTAAACCATGGAAGTCACTGAGTCACACGGAATCACTAAGTCATGACCGGGCCAGTACCTCAACCAATTTTCCTCCCTAACCCGTTAACCCAATAGCCTCACTGTCAATGGCGATCCTCATTCCATCACACCATCGGATCACCCAAAAAGCCAATTCGAATCGCCTCAGATTTGTTGTGAATCCGATGTACTATTATCCTATCACAGCTACAACATGGTCGATGACAATTGCAGGACAATCGAAGGGTTATTCATAATGAATCGCGGCGCCTAAAAACAAGTGGAAGTCGAAAATTGGGAGGTTATCAATTCGACAATGGACATGGGTGAACAAAGATCGGATCGACTTACGGAGTATAACAGGAAGATGATCGACGATTGGATGGTTGGAATTTATCTCTGGAAGCTCTAAATTGTGTCAATGGCTGATTCGAGAAGAACGATAAGTGAGAGAGAGGGAGGATGGCTTAACTATTTATACACTCGAAGGCGAGTCGACCTGTATGGTGTACGAGCTAAGGCGTATGTTAAGTCGTTTCCGACCTAACCAAAGTGAGTTAAGAGAATCGAAGCATACGACCTATGGTTTAGGCATATACTTCGAGGGTCAAATGTTAATCCTCTTTCGTTCACGACCTAAGACTTACGACATAACGACTTAAAGACGATTCCGGCTCAATGGGTTACAACCTAGGGCAGTTACGATTTAAGGCATGAACCAATCTAACAGGCTACGACCTAAGGAAGCTTACCGACTTAACAAATTGCGAGTTAACAAGGGCTTCCGACTTAACAGCTTAACAACCTATGGGAACTTACGACCTACCGAGTTAAGAAGGTTCCGACCTAAAAGCGTACGAGTTAAGGAGTATATCGACTCCACAGGTCACAACTTAAAGGAGCATGCGACCTAAGCTATAGGTCCGACCTAACAGCTTACGACTTAAGATAATCTACCACTTAAGAGCTAAGACCGACTTAAGTAGGTTACCGACCTAAGGAATGCTCCGAGTTAAGGAATGCTCCGAGTCAAGGAATGCTCCGAGTCAAGGAATGCTCCGACCTAACAGTGTACGAGTCAAAGTGGTCCGACTCAAAAAGTCTACGACTTAAGGCTGTTGCCAACTTGATGACTTAAGGGACCTCAGACCTACGACTTACGTTAAGTCGCTACCGACCTAGGACTTGTAGTTGAATAGCTCGTATTCAGGAGTAAATAAAAGGCAAGAACTCCTATCTCGTCGCCGACCTAAGACCTACGATTTGCTATAAGTCGGCTCCGACCTAGGACTTGACGAACAGAATCTCACCCAGGACCGATCCTATAAATAGAGCTCCAACTCCAACGAAAGAAGGACTTTTGGCCATTCATTTCTTCAAGCGCCGTTACTCTGTCGAAATCTCCATTCATTCAGCAATCAAAGATCTTCAAACATTCGAGACGCTACAACAAGCTTCGAGAGGAATTCCTTACATCCAACACGGATTCATCCAGTTTCATCGTCGAAGATTGAGCTAGTAGTCAAGATTGTTTCTTGTGATCAAATTGTACTGTTTTCATAAGAGATTTGTATCGATTTGTAACCGGATTCAGTAACAAAGAGATTCAAAGTGGACATAGGCTTAATCTCAAGCCGAACCACTATAAACTGCTGTCTTTTACTGCTTTTTCCGCTATTTTACTGCTTAAATTCTATTCCCGTCACGCGGGTGGTGCTTTCACAACTCAACCACACACACTGGGTGTTAGCGTTCACTTTTTTAGCGTTAACAACTTGCTATTTCACTTTACTAATTCCTTTAGTTCCAACCCAAAACAATTAGTTTACATTTCTAAACCAAAATACCTTATTTCAAATTCAATTCAAAAATCAACTTTTTAGTTAATGAAAATTTAAAAAAAAATTCTAACATCCTAAATTTTCAAAATTTTATGGTTGAGTCTCATTTGTATGGACTTTTGCAATATGAAAAATATAATAAAAATGATATCATCGACCCACATGGTCGGAAACACAATATATATCAATATTTATTTCATTTTGCTTTCAATGCGCAAGCGTATCTTATATTAGCGTTATTAAGATAGTTCGCGCAATTTATATGCAATTTGCACAACCAAAATCTAACCAAACAGCTCCAAGTATCTGTACTTACTTAAATAAACACATAAGTACCAAAACATGAAATTTCAATTACATTTCATTCATTTAATTAGTGAAAATACATAAATTCCATAACCAACAAGTTATAGCCTGAATTTATCAATAATCACCAAGTTCCAACATTCGATTATTTATTTCAATGATTTATATACCATTTCATTCAATTCGAATGATTCACGACCCAATTTATTAGTAATCAACTCATATCTACACACAATATATTCATATCCATTACAAATTGGTTCAAAATCAATTTATTCACTTTTCATAGATTCACAAAATTTTGTTTACTTACGTTTAGGTAAAATGACAAATTTTTCCATGCTATTTGGTGATATTCATTAATAAAATAACCACTTCAGCTTATAAACCATTTAAATTGATTTTAAATCAATTTATCAACTTCTATTAATTCACATTCAATTTATTCACAAAAATCTTATTCGCTCAATTTTATATTCAATAATAATCCAATATGTGCCAATTTATTTATGAACCATTTCATAAATTTATTTGAGCCAAACTTCCATTCAAAAATATTAACTTAAGTTAACTCGTTTACTTTCGATCATTTCAACCATATAACTTAAGTTCATTTCCATTGTAATCAAATTCCTTTTATTTAAATAGATAGTTATTCAATTTATTCACCTTCAATTGATTCGCATTTCAATTTACTTGGCATATCTAAATTTACACTATATTACTTGAGAATCATCTCATAAAATTAATATTAAGGTTTATTATAACCTTTTATATTACACATATATTCATTTCCACCTCAAAACTTAATTTCATACTCGAATTCATTTAAATAATATCCCGAAGCCATATTCAATTTATTTACTCTTAAATTGAATTTATTTATAACTTAAGTCATCACCACTTCAATCCATTTCTATTTTATTCGACCACATTTCAAAATATATTTAATTCGCTTACATTTAAGTCGAATTTCTCTTATAACTCAAGTTCCACATTCAATTTCAATTCCAATCCACAATCCAATTTACTTCACCAAGTTAAGTTCCATTCCTATATTCAATTAACTAATTAATTTATCTAGTTAGTTTACTTCCATTTTATAATTCAATATCTGATTATTATTTCAAAATCACTTTAATTGGTTTGACTTGAGTTTAAATTCATTTTATAATTCAAGTTTGGATTTTCATCTCTTTACCAAAATATCAATTTATTTGTTCCATTCATTTATTCACATTCTTCATCCACATTTGTATGCATTTACATTACGTTAATTTCATTATATTCTATTTATTTACAATCACTTTATTTAACTTTGCTTAAGTTAACCCACCATTTCATCACTTTACTTCATTAATTCCATTCAATAATCAAAACTTTCATTTTACAATTCCACTTCATATTCAATTCAATTCAAATCCAATTCAATTTTATTCAACTAAGCTTAAGTTAAATTTCATTCAATTTACTTACTCAAGTTAAAATTTAATTCCAAAATTCAAATTTTGCACCTTTCTTTCTTATTAAAACCACTCTCGATTTATAAGTTCACAACTTGTTGTTTGATGTTCTTCCCAACATTTAAATTAAAATTCCAGAATTCAAACACCCGGTTTTATTTCAAATCATTTTGAAATCATATATATATAGCTCTTTTTTCGGTTTTAACAAACCATTCCTTTAGAATTTTCAAAACCAACTTGGTTTTACCCAACACAAATTCCCTTCGGGATCTCCAAAACAATCCTTCTTTTTCAAACAAAAATCTCCATATTAAATTCCAAGGGTAGCAATACATCACTTAGAAACTCAAAAATGAACACCGATGATGTCGCAATCATCATCGAAATTATTTTCCAGCGACTGAAGTGAGTTCAGTGCTATATCACTTCCAAAATCCATTTTTAAAACATTTTCTATTCAACAACAATTCACAATAATATCACCATTATTTATTTCAAAATATTTCCAAACTAACACCAATTTCATTTCCATAACACTTCAGAAAATATTTTCCAAACCTTCCGGGATTTAAATTTCTGAATTCTAGTTTGAATCCATTTTAATTATAATTTATTTGTATAATTCATACTTATAAAATTTTCATTATGCTATATACAACCATTTAAAAAAAATTAATCTTGTTAGAATATAACATTATCAACCAAACACTCAAATATACTATAATAATTTCAGAAAATTATATCCTTCATATCAAAATATAATTTGGATAAAATTATTTCATTTAACCACTTTAAAACATACTATGTCGAATTTCTCTATTTGAGTGTTTAGAAACCCCTACCGATACAGTTGTACGGACTGTGCCAACCAGAATTCATAAGCCACTCAATAAATCAACCAACACAATATAAAAAATTTTATATTCACCAACAAATATGTGCTCATATTTATTAATACACTAAGACTCATTCTAGGGTACTACTGACCCTATCTCTAAAGAGTAATTCCCACCAAATCTATGGTTCTCGCTTAACCTTTAACTCTGATACCAACTATGATAGCCCGGGATTTTCGACCTTCGAAAATTAACATCAATACGTTCACTGTATAGCATGCCGAGCAATCGAGTGCCGGAAATACCAGATCATTAGGGGTGAAGAAGAAAAAGATATAAGAAAACAGAAATAATAACACAGGATCGCACAATCGCAGCAGAATAAAATATAATATACAATAATAGATTTTTATACAAAAGAAACTGTATCAGTTAATATACATCCAATCATCAAAGTACAACAATCAACAAATAAATCTGGACAGTTATAATACTTGTCCTCACAAATGATGAATATATAGCATACACACACACAACGGGATATAATCAAGTTTGTGACATACATCTGAAATCCTCTAACTCGTCTCCTGAGCTCCATAACATTCAAACCTGAATCTGTAATACTTAGTCTGACACAAGCATTATAATAAAATAACACACGAGTCAGTCTGGAAAACCAGCGTGAGAAACCACACTCAATTTGAATTATTACTATTTGCAAAATCTTTTGAAATCAAAGGTATCTCATAAGACCACGCCACACATAAATACGACGGGTTTTTACCTTACGATAACCAAAAAACTTTTATAGAAAATCCTGTGATATTATAATAGTGTTTATAGAAAGTAAATTTGAAAATAGTTGAAATGCTTGCATCTCACATTTCAGCGTAGTTGGGCATAATCAAAACCATACAGGCTCGTAGTGGATATTGGATTCCTTACACTGAATGGGCTACTGGGGCACCGCTCGCCATAGTGCACCTCTAGAAAAATGTACCGAGATCATACTAACAATCTCTACTAACACATGACCGGCCTACCCCTTACTAGATAGTACCGAATATGTTATCACACCGGGTGTTCCCACCCTAATCGAGCGCTCTCTTTCTATGCACAACCATATCCATAATTTATATTATATATCCGAGGTTATCTAGAAAAGTGATAACATACCCTACTTGGGTACGACTCACTTAGCCCTGCTGCATCTCC
The DNA here is from genome assembly GCA_030737815.1 of Allium fistulosum. Taxonomy (NCBI): domain Eukaryota; kingdom Viridiplantae; phylum Streptophyta; class Magnoliopsida; order Asparagales; family Amaryllidaceae; genus Allium; species Allium fistulosum. Next base: position 1,000,264,544 of record CM060902.1, on the reverse strand, counting down.
CTTGTTTTAGTCATTCCCGGTTGATGAGGCTTGAGGCTATGTTTTACCTTTAGAATAGCATTCATACTTGGAACGCTAACACTGCCTTCCAAACCACGATGCAAATGATAGCATTCATCCATACAAGTTGTTCTAGGTTTGAACAAACCGAATCTCCTTCAAGATCACCATCTCCATTATCTTTGAGATATCACAATTCGTAACGCACAAATCAGATCGAAGTGGTTTTCGGATAATTAAATCCGATCCCGGTCTCTTCGAAACAATCAACGAATTTGGCCAGATTTGATGGTCAGATATTTAACTATCAAATAACATCCATAAGCAATCATTAGGTCTTATTTTATAAATCTTTCAAAACATTTATTTTCAAAATATCTTTACAAAAGATATATATTCAATCTCTTTCAATATTTCAATATTTGAAAACATTTTCGAAAACTTATATCCATAACAGGATATTTCAACCCATATCTTACTCCAGCACTTAGTGAAATATTTCCAAATTCGATTTATAATCCATTACCTAGAAAAAATATCTCGATATAAATCCTTTGCCGCTAAATATTTCCAAAAACCTATCATTTCAACACTTAGGAAAATATTATAAGTCTATTTTCCGAAATCATTTCTAAAGTAACGACCAGGATTTTTCGATGTTTAAATTTGAATATTTAAATGGTTTTAAATGTTGAGTTTGAAATATAAATTCATTTTGAATATGAAGTTATTGGTTGAATTCGAGAAAAAGCGTTTAATTTCAAAATATAGTGATTTATCGTAATACGAAAAGGTGAATAATTGAAATTGAGTGGAAAATGAATCGAAATGATTTTTAATGTTGAAATAAATTCTATGTGAATTATAATTTGGTTAATAAGTTTTTAAAACTGGAATTTCAAGTAATTTCAAAAAAATTTGAAACCGTCGATTTTATCGACGCGTTAAAATAGCGATCCTGAGCATAGTCTTGGAATTTGACGAAACCAGTTCCATTGGATCCGCAATATTGTATTATTATACGATTTCAAATTCTGTAACATTTGGATTTACCATTTGGTCATGCGATCTGAAAACGCCTAGAAATAATTTAATTGAATTTAATTTAAATAGTCGATTTAAAAGTTATCTTTTCCATACGATCGAATTGGAGCTCGAAACTTGTTCCACTGCGTTCGGGATAGGGGTATAACATTAGGAACGCTAGGTGGCATGCCTCAATAAGAGCTCGAGATTTCACGGTATGGGATTCAAGACATTTTGAAAATTAAATAATATTAATAAAAGTAAATCAAATCAATAGTTGAGCCACCCTATCCTTCTTCTTAGCCAACCTATCTGAACATAGCCGCTTTCCTTTAGTTTATAACACAAGCCTCCTCTCTTCACTTCTCTTTCAATTCAAAAATCAAGAAATCATTTCGTATAAAAAAAGGAGAACGAAATCAAATCGTTCGAAGGGAGAATAAGAGGACGTGCTGGCATATTACTCATCGCGATCGAGGGTTGCATCAGTGAAGTTAGGCTGAGGCACAATGGTGAGGGGTTGCATTGAGATGAGGCAACACGAGGGCTCTCGACTTGGGTTTGTTGATATCGAGATAGGGTTTTAGGGGGAGGGTGCTCTATTTAGGGTTCGACGAACCACTGGTTGGCATGCACGTGGCCAGGCGCAGGCGGCGTCGCACGTGGAGGTGGGTTGCTCGAGATGGCCATTCATTGGTGGTGGAGATGGTTCCAGGAATGGGCGGCGATGGAGGTTGGGTTGCATTCGATTTCTGGACTACGGTTGAGAATTGCTTGCGAGTTTGGGGTTGAGGTGGTGTTGCGTATTCGAGAGTCACAGTGGCAGTTGAGGAAAGTTTGCGATGGGGATGGGGATGATGAAGTTCGACACGACATTGTAAGTGGTTGTAATTGGTGGTGATCTCAGTTGCTAATGAGGGAAGTAGATGATTACCGATGAAGTCGAGTGATGCTGTTAAGGAAGAGTTGTGGCACTGGCGTGGGTAGAGGCGGGTCAGCATTTAGGTGATATTAATTAAATGTGTTACTAGGAAATTAGTTTAAAATCAAGTAATCGGTTGATTAATTATATTTAAAATTGAAATCGTTAATTTCTATAATTCAAAATTTTCTCATATGAGGTTCAATCAAACGGAATCAGACGTATGGGATTCGCAGCTGCAGAATCTACGAAATAAAATTAATATGGAACGATTGGTAGTTTGGGGAAAAAGAGAAAGAGAATTAAGGTGGGTAAATCTCACTCATTTGGATGATTGACTTTAATTTAAAAAGTTAAAATTATTGATTGATTGATTGGATGAATGGATAATTACTATTATCAGTTGGATGTTATATATATAGTAGTATATATAGTAGTTGGATATATTTCCCGCTTATTGAAGTAGATGAGACTCTAAGCGCTTCGCATAATAGCGGATGGCCCTATATACTGCGATATCCCCCTCGAAGTGGGATGAGTATTTTTATGCTTTATTAACTTTTGTGGATGTAAGGAAACAGGTTGGAAGGATCCAACTGGATTCCTCAAATTTATATTGATTGTTTTTCATATATAATAATATATGATGTGTTAGAATAATTTGTCATAGATTATTGTTGTGATGAGAATTATTGGATGCTATAGTAGCGCTGGCCTTAATTTTGGTATTTTAAATACCATAAATATTATTTTGAATTTTTAAGAAATTAAAGGAGATTTTTAATATGAAAATATTTATATCGGAATTCGGATTATTTAAAAGAGATTGATTTGGATAAGCAATAATTGATTTTCGATCGTACTTAACAATTCAGGAAAAATATATTTTAAATAGAGATTTCAAAATAATTCAAATAGAAGGTTTTAAAACAGTGGATTTTTTAAAATGATATCCTAAAAAATATGGAAGGCATTGAAATCAGTAGTAAAAATAGATTTGAAAAATAAATGGAATTTATAAAGAAATGGATTTATAAAATGGAATTTTATAAATGAGATTAGTTTTATAAAAAGTGAGACTCAAAGGAGTTATAAATTTATAAACGATGTTTATAAATAAAGGAAAACGATATCAGATGATAATTAGAGAATATAAATTCATAGGGTGAATTCATATTAGAATATGGAAACAGGGTTGAGGAAAATAGTGGATACTATTTTTGAAAAGTGGAAATGGTTAGGAGAATTGGAATGAAATCAATGGGTTGTGAATCGAGAGGAATCTATAAATTAATTGGTTGTTGAGATTTTAAAATATATTTTATTACTAAGAAATTAAGTTGTTTTTAAAAAGGGAAGTTTTATTTGTCAAACTACGTAATTTTGAACTAGTAGAATTGAAATACATCGAAAAGTGAATTTTTCAAATACTTAATATTTATTTTAATACATCCTAATTTTTAGAAATCAGCTTTGAAAATTGATTTGTTTAACTAAAAATGAGTTATTGATGTTTATAAAATCAGTTTTGATATTTTAAATAATTAGCTGAACACATTTTAAAAATAAATTATTATTCTTTAAATACTTATTTTACATATATATATAGAGTTTTGTAATGATTTAAATTTATTTAAAAATCTTCTCGAGGTTTGGAAATGGGGTTTATTCAGTAGATGGGGTTTATGAGAGAAATTCTCAAGATGGAATTTGGGAAAATGTAAGGAAAATTTCCGAAGTAATTAACTAAAAGTGAACTTTGAAAAATGAATTAGGATTCATAAAAGAAGTTAGAAATGGATATTTGGAATTATAGACAAGTGTTTTGACTTTGGAAATATTAAAGGAAATTAATTAAGGAACCCTAGAACTTATAGAATTCGTTATAATGACTTAAAGAATTTACAATATAAATTGATTTTGAGAAAAGACAAATAAATGGAACTTTCCTAAGTGTGGAGAAGTAAGGGGTTTAGAAAAATATATTTTTAAATATTTTTTTCTAAGTGTTGAAATAAGAGATGTTTTGGAATATCCTGATATGGATAAAAGTATTTGAGTTGTCTCAAATATTGAAAATTTGGAAGGGATTTGAATATATATCTTATAAAGATATTTTGAAAATAAATTTTGAAAAATTATAATATGGGCCTAGTGACTACTTATGGATGTTATATTGATAGTTAAATAACCGACTATCAAATATTGGCTAATTTTGTTGATCGTTTCGAAGAGACCGAGATAGGATTTAATTGTCTGAAAACCACTTCGATCCAATTTGAGCATTACGAATAGATATCGTGAAGATTGTGAATACGGTGATTCGGTTTGTCCAGACCCAAGACAACTTGTATGGATGAATGTTATAAGAACATTGTCATTGGAGGACGATGAGCATTCTAAGTGGAATTGCCCTTGAAAGGTAAACGTAGCCTCGAGCCTCATCAACCAGGAATGACTAAAACAGGGGAGATGCAGTAAGGCTAAGTGGGTCGCACCCAATTAGGGTATGTTGTCACCTTTCTAGATACCCTCGGATATATAAAAATTATGGATATGGTTGTGCATGGAAAAAGAAGAGCGCTCGATTAAGGGTGGGAACACCCGGGTGATAACATATTCGGTACTATCCAGGTTAGGGGTAGGCATGTCTTGTTGGCAGGGGATCCCAGCGAGGTCCTCGGTACATTTTCTAGAGGTGTACTGTGACGGGCGGTACCCCAGTAGCCAAGTTATTATATGGAATCCAATATCCACTACGAGCCTTTATGGTTTTGATTGTAGAGCCTATTATACTGGAATTTAATTAATGTAACAATTTCTGCTATTTTGATAAGTATTTGTACCTAGACACTATTATAACATCATAAGATTTTCTATAAAAGTGTTTTGGTTACCGTAAGGTAAAAACCCGACATGTTTATGTGTGGCGTGGTCTTACGAGATATCTTTGTTTTTCAAAGGATTTCAATAACGGTAATAATTCAAATTGAGTGTGTTTTCTCACGCTGGTTTTCCAGACTGACTCGGGTGTTATTTTATTATAATGCTCAGGTCAAACCGAGTATTACAAATTCAGTTTAGGATGCTATAGAGCACAGGAGACGTGCTGGAGGATTTCAAGCGTATTCCACATACTTGATTATATTCTGCTGTGTGTGTAGACTGTATATTCGGCACTGGTGAGGACAAGTTATAACAACTGTCCAGTTTGATTGTTGGTAGTTGTACTCTGATAATTGTATGTATATTAATAGTTACAGTTTCTTTTGTATAAAAATCTTTTATTATATATTATATTTTGTTCCACTGCAATTGTGAGATTCTGTGTATTGTTGTTTCGGTTTCTTATATCTCTTTCTTCTTTAACCCTAGCAATCGGTATTTCCGGCACTTGAATATTCGGCATGTTATACGGTGAACGTATTAAAGTCGATTTTCGAGGGTCGAAAATCCCCGGTAGCTACAGGTGGTATCAAAGTTGAAGGTTAAGCAAGAACCTTGGCTTTGGTGGGGATTACTCATTAGAGATATGGTTAGTAGTACCCTAGAATGAGTTTAGGTGTAATAATAGATATAATCGTGTATTTGTTAGTGAATATAAGATGTTTTATGTTGTGTTGATTCATCTGTTGAGTAGCATATAAATTCTTGTTGAGTAGTGGGATGCCACTAAATTCGATAGGAGTTTCTAAACACTTAAACACGATATACTGACATAGTATGGTTTTGAAATGGGGTAAATGAAATAATTTTACCCAACTATATTTTGATATGAAAAAAACAATTCTAGGAATTATTATAGTATATTGGACTGTTTGGTTGTTGTTATTATAATCAAAATAAGATTATAAAAGTTAAATGGGTATATATAACCAAAGGAAAATTGTATAAGTATAAATTATACAGACGAATTATAATTAAAATGGATTTAAACTCGAATTCAGAAATTTATATCCCAGAAGGTTTGGAAAATATTTTCAAAAGTGTTATGAAAATGAATTGGTGTTATTCTGGAAATATTTTGAATTAAATAATGGTAGTATTATTGTGAATTGTTTTTGAAAAGAAAAATTGGTTTTAAATGGAGGTTTGGAAGTGATGAAGCACTGAACTCACTACAGTCACTGGAAAATAACTCTGGTAATGACGGCCGCATCATCAGTGTTCATTTTCGAGTTTCTAAGTGATGGATTGCTACCGAAATAATTTGATATGGATATTTTTATTTGGAAACAAGGTTGTTTGGAAATTTTGAGGGGAAATTGTATTCGAATGGAACCAAGTAGATTTTGAAAATCCCAAAGAAATGGTTTGTTAAACCAAAAGGGCAATAAATCTATTTTTCAAAGTGATTTGAAATAAATATCGAGTGTTTGAATTCTAGAAATCCTTATTTACATGTTTTAGAAAATATTAGAAAATAAGTTTTGAACCTATAAATTGAGAATGATGTTAATAGGGAAACGAAGTGTGAAAATCGAATGTGGAATTGAATTTTAACTTAAGTTAAAAAGAATTTTATGAATTGGAATTTAACTCAAGCTAAGTTAAATAAAATTGGATTGGATTAGAAATGATATCGAATGGAATTGAATATAAAATTTGAGTTGTAAAATGACAATATAACTATAAGTTATAAATTTTGTATGGAATAAAATTTAAGTGGAAATTGTTGGAATTGTGAATAAATAGGTTTGAATAGCCTACAAAATTGAAAATAGTGGAATAAATATATATTTAAGCTATAAGTGATGTATAATCTTGAGTTAAAAATAAAATGTGAATATACTTGAGTATAGAATTGATGGAAATGAAAAAATAAGTTGTGTAACATATAAAATTGAAAAGTGAAATAAAAAACCCAAAATAAAAATGGTTTGATATTTGAGGAAGAAATAAAAATACAAACTTGAATTATAAATTGAATTTGAACTCAATAGTTAATTGAATATAGCAAAGGAACTTAACTTGGTTAAGGATAATGGATTGTGGATTAGAATTGGAATTAAATATAGAACTTGAGTATAAATAAAAATTCGACCTAAAAATAAGCGAATTAAATATATTTTGAAATGTGTCGAATAAAATGAAATGGAATTTGATTGCAAATAGAAATTAACTTAGGTTGATATTTGTTGGATGGAAGTTGGCTCAAATAAATTTATGGAATGGGTTATTAAGTGAATTGGCATAAAATGAAATGTCGTTGATATAAAAATTTAGCGAACGAGTTTTTTGTGAAAAAATTTAACGTGAATCAATAGAAATGGATAAATTGGTTTAGAATCAATTTAAAAGGTTTATAAGCTTAGGTGGTTATTTTATTAAATGAATGTCATCGAATTTGCATGGAAAAATTGTCGTTTAACGTAAACGGAAGTAAACAAAATTTTGTGAATCAATGAAAGGTGAATAAATTGATTTAGAATCAATTTGAAATGGAGATGAATATATAGTGCATGTAATATAAATGGTATGCAAGTAATTTTAGTTGGGAATCATTATAATTGAACAAAATGATATATTAATCGATGGAAAGCAACTAAATTAGTATCGGAACCTTATAATTGCTTATAAATATATGTTTAACATGCTTGGTTATGCAAAGTATGTGTTCAACTATTTAAATAAATGAAATGTTGTTAAATTTCATATTTTTGGGACTTACGTATTTAAACTGAGTAAGTGCAGGTACCCGGAGGCTATTGGGCTAGATTTGGGTTGCGTAATTGCATATTCAATAAGCTCCCTCACTTAAAAACGCTAATATAAGGTACGTTTTCAGATTAAATACAGCAAAAATATAAATACTGATATATACTATGTTTTTCGACCGTGTGGGTTGATGTATATATTTTTATCTCTCTTGTCATATTGCAAAAGGCTCTCCGTACAAGGGAGACTCTGCAAAAAAAATTGGAAAATTTAGGGTATTATAAAGTTTTTGTTAACTTAAAAAGGGTGATTTTTAAATTGTAATGAAAATAAAGGATTTTGAATTAGAAGACAGAAACTATTTGTTTTGGTTTAAATTAAAAGATTTAGAAAGGTGGAATATCAAGTTTTAACTAAGTGGGTTTTTGAAAAGTAGTGGGTTTGGGGCATTTTTCATGCCTTAGCAATTTCGGGGACAAAATTCTTTTAAGGGGGAAGGAATGTAACGACCTGGATTTTTCGACATTTAAATTTGAATATTTAAATGGTTTAAAATGTTGGGTTTGAAATATAAATTCAATTTGAATATGGAGTTATTGGTTGAATTCGAGAAAAAAGGTTTAATTTCAAAATATAGCGATTTATCGTAATACGAAAAGGTGAATAATTGAAATTGAGTGGAAAATGAATTGAAATGATTTTTAATGTTGTGATAAATTCTATTTGAATTAGAATTTATTAATAAGTTTTTAAAACTGGAATTTCAAGTGATTTCACAAATTTTTGAAATCGTCGATTTTATCGACGCGTTAAAATAGTGATCCATGGCACAGTCACGGAATTCGACGAAACCAGTTCCATTGGATCCTTAATAGTGTATTATTATAGGATTTCAAATTTTGTAACGTTTAGATTTACCGTTTGGTCGTGCGATCTGAAAACGCCTAGAAATAATTATATTTAATTTAATTTAAATAGTCGATTTAAAAGCTATCTTTTCAATACGATCGAATTGGAGCTCGGAACTTGTTCCATTGCGTTCAGAATAAGGGTATAAAATTAGGAACGCTAGGTGGCATGCCTCAATAGGAGGTCGAGATTTCACGGTATGGGATTCGAGTTATTTTGAAAATAAGATAATAATAAAAGTAAAATCAAATCAACAGTTGAGCCACCCTATCCTTCTTCTTAGCCGACCTATCTGAACATAGCTGCTTTCCTTTAGTTCATAATGCAAGCCTCCTCTCTTCACTTCTCTTTCAATTCAAAAATCATGAAATCATTTTGTATTAAAAAAAGGAGAATGAAATCAAATCGTTCGAAGGGAGAATAAGAGAAGGCGCTCGCATATTACTCATCGCGATCGAAGGTTGCGTGAGTGACGCTGGGCTGAGGCACGATGGCGAGGGGTCGGGGTCATGGTACCTTACCCCTTTTTTGGCAAGGTACCGCTACGTTCTTACTCTTAGAGCGGCAGGAGACTTTGGTCTATTCCATAACATACCAATTGGAAAATTATCTAATCAACATAATCAAAATTTTCTATTGGTATAAATGCTAAAATAGATCCATTGCTCTGATCTTTCAAACCACTCTATTCTTTTGTTTCTTATGATGTTTTTGCACAATGGAATAGAAGCTTTTTCTATTGATTGATTTATATATAATAGAGGCTTTGGCACTCATTAACTCTTATCTTACGAAGCAACAAGAAAGAAGGAATCAATCTATTTTGGGGGTAATCTAATATCATATGGATAATTTAAACGGATGAGATATTCTGCAAATCATTTCTACATTTCTTATAGTAAATAAATAAAAACTTATTGTATATAAAATAGAAAAAAAGATAAAATAAAAAATAAGCATTTAGGTATGCGTAAAATTAGATTCTAATCCGCGCCGCTTTTCAACCAAACAAGTAAAATTTTAGTAATATTGAAAAATAAATAATATAAATTAAAAGTGGAAGTTAATTTAATTACAAAAGAAGAAGCTCCATTTACTCAATGAATGACTTCCCTCTAAAACTTTTTGTTTGTCTACTACTTCTTATTTCTTATGTTTTTATTTATTTAAAATAATGAATGTATTGTTAGGAACTGGAGATAGTGGTTTTGATGACAACAACCTTTGTAACTTATTTTATTATAACTTATATACTAACACTATTGTCTAGATATATATGAATGTTATTATGCAGGATATATATAAGGCAGGTACTGATTATTGAAGACTGTACAGTATAAAGATCAAGAATTAAGAAATCAAGTTTGAAGATTCATGAGTATCAAGATCAAGATTTCAAGATAAGTGTCTAGTTTATTGTTAAAACTTCATAATAGCACGGAAATCTTCATTCCATATTTCATTTGGGATGGAACCCATTCCTACCTTCTTAGTGGCTTACAAACCCACGTAAAGTAGCTTACAAACCTACGACAAGTGGCTTACAAACCCACGAACATCCTGGTTTTGTACACGTTCTCGAGTCCTGATGTGATGAGATATTCTGCAGGAAGAAGCTTACAAAACTACTTCAAAATGGTTTTTCAAAATAATTTTCAAAACTGCTTTTCAAAATATTTTAGCCTTAAAATTATCTTTTCAAATGATTTTAAAAAGATGTTTTAGCCTTAAAATATTATTTGTTTTTGTTTTAAAATAAACTCTTGTTTTAAACTTCATTTCCAAAACAAATTCTACAATTTTTTTACATAAGGATGTCGACATCATGGGATACCCCATGTCAACATGATGGCCATTTTATTCAAAAGTTTCAATTTTCAAAAGAAGTGTCTATTCATTTAAATCTCTTCACGAATGGTTATGACCATTAGTGCTTTATTAATAGCCTTCACAAACGAATTTTTTAACTAACTAATTTCATATTTTCTTCACTTCTTCTTCTCCACAAATCCATATTCTAAAATTTTTATATTTTTAAGATCGTGCCGAAATTCTGCCGAATTCTCAAGTGAATCAAATTAGAATCTCATTCTTGTTTGACTCTCTGCCCTCCCTCGAAGATCAAAGTGCTATTCGGAGTTATAGGATCAAATTGTAATCAAAAGTTTATCGAGTCTCTCTATAAGGTGTGGTTGTGCTTGGAAATCAATTGGGTAATCTTGTGGCCCGTAAATTAAGAGAGTTTGCCCCGGACTCGTGAGATAGGAGGGTACCTCAAGGCCTTTAGAAATTGAGGATTCTAATCTCGACATTGGTATAATAAAAATCTGTATGAGGTGTTTGCCTTGATACAGGATTGGATGTAGGGTAACTCCAAACCAGTATAAAATCCGGTGTGTCTTTTCCTTTTATTGCTTTTTATTTACTTTCTGCATCTGTGTTTGATTCTGTGATTGTTCTGTGATTAAGTTCTGCATTTGTTTATATCATAAATTTTAAATTAGTCCATATAAGTCTTAGAATCCATTAAACACTATTCACCCCCCTCTAGTGTTAAATTAGCCTTAAGATCCTTAATCCGCACTCCCTTTCATGTATGAATCTAAATAAGAGATTTCCGATATATCCGAAAAAGAAGAAATATTAATCTTTGGTGAACAAGAGATCGAGACGAGGCAACACGAGGGCTCTCGACTTGTGTTTGGTGATATCTCGATGAGGTTTTGGAGGAAGGCTGCTCGATTTAGGGTTCGACAAACCACTGGTTGGCGTGCGCGTAGCCAGGCGCAAGCAACGCCGCATGTGGATATGGGGAACTCAAGACGGCCATTCGATGGTGGTAGAGATGGTTCCAGGAATGGGCGGCAATGGAGGTTGGGTCGCGTTCGGTTTCGGGATCGCGGCTGAGAATTGCTGGCGAGTTTGGGGTTGAGGTGATGTTGCGTGTTTTAGTGTCACAGTGGCAGTTAAGGCGAGTTTGCAATGGAGATGGGGATGATGAAGTTCGGTGTGACATTGTAAGTGGTTGCAGTTGGTGGTGATCTCAGTTGCTGATGAGGGAAGTAGACGATGACCAGTGATGTTGAGTGATGCTGTTAAGGAAGGGTTATGGCACTGGCATGGGTAGAGGCGGGTCAGTATTTAGGTGAGATTAATTAAATGTGTTAATAGGCAATTAGTTTAAAATCAAGTAATTAGTTGATTAATTATGTTTAAAATTGAAATCGTTAATTTATACAATTCAAAATTTGCTTATATGAGGTTCAATCAAACGGAATCAGACATGTGGGATTCGCAGTTGCAAAATCTATGAAATAGAATTAATTTGGAACGATTGGCAGTTTGGGGACAAAGAGAAAGAGAATTAAGGTGAGTAAATCTCATTCATTTGGATGATTGGGTTTAATTTAAAAAGATAAAATTATTTCTTGATTGATTGGATGAATGGATAGTTATTATTATCAGTTGGAAGTTATATATTTAGTAGTATATATGGTAGTTGGATATATTTCTCGCCTATTGAAGCGGAAGAGACCCTATGCGCTCCGCATAATAGCGGATACCCTATATACCACGATATCCCACTTGAAGTAGGATTGGTATTTTTATGCTGTATTAACCTCTATGGATGCAAGGAAACGGGTTGGAGGGATCTAACTGGATTCCTCAAATTTATATCGATTGTTTTTCATATATAAAAATATATGATGTGTTAGAATAATCTATTGTAGATTATTGTTGTGATGAGAATTATTGGATGCTATAATAGCGCTGGCCTTAATTTTGGTATTTTAAATACCATAAATATTATTTTGAATTTTTAAGAAATTAAAGGAGATTTTTAATATGAAGATATTTATATTGGAATTCGGATTATTTAAAAGAGATTGATTTGGAAAAGCAATAATTGATTATTAATCGTACTTAACAATTCGGAAAAAAAAAATTTGAATAGAGATTTTAAAATAATTCATATAGATGGTTTTAAAATAATGGATTTTTTTTTTAAATGATATCATGAAAAATATGGAAAGAGTTGAAATCAATAATAAAAATAGATTTGAAAATTAAATGGAATTTATAAAGAAATGGATTTATAAAATGGAATTTTATAAATGAGATTAGTTTTGTAAAAAGTGAGACTCAAAGGAGTTATAAATTTATAAACGATGTTTATAAATAAAGGAAAACGAGATCAGATGATAATTTGGGAATATAAATTCATAGGGTGAATTTATATTAGAATATGGAAACAAGGTTGAGGAATAAAGGATACTATTTTTGAAAAGTGAAAATGGTTAGGAGAATCGAAAAGAAATCGATGGGTTGTGAATCGAGAGGAGTCTAAAATTAATTGGTTATTAAGATTTTAAAAATATATTTTATTACTAAGAAATTAAGTTTTTTTTAAAAAGGGAATTTTTATTTATCAAACTATGTAATTTTGAACTAGTAGAATTGAAATACATCGAAAAATGAATTTTTCAAATACTTAATATATATTTTAATAAATCCTAATTTTTAAAAATCAGTTTGAAAATTGATTTGTTTATCTAAAAATGAGTTATTGATGTATATAAAAAGAGTTTCGATATTTTAAATAACTACTTGAACATGTTTTAAAAATAAATTATTATTCTTTAAATACTTATTATATATATATATATAGAGATAGTTTTGTAATGACTTAAATTTATTTATAAATCTTCTCGAGGTTTGGAAACAGGGTTTATTCAGTAGATGGGGTTTATAAGAGAATTTCTCAACATGGAATTTGGGAAAATGTATGGAAAATTTTCGAAGTAATTAAATAAAAGTGAACTTCCAAAATTGAATTAGGGTTCATAAAAGAAGTTAGAAATGGATATTTGGAATTATAGACAAGTGTTTTGACTTTGGAAATATTAAAGGAAACTATTTAAGGAACCCCAGAACTTATAGAATTCATTATAACGAGTTAACGAATTTACAATATAAATTGATTTTGAGAAAAGAGAAATAAATCGAACTTTCCTAAGTGTTGAGAAGTAAGGGGTTTAGAAAAATATGTTTTTAAATATTTTCTTCTAAGTGTTGAATTAAGAGATGGTTTGAAATATCCTGATATGGATATAAGTATTTGAGTTGTCTCAAGTATTGAAAATTTGGAAGGGGTTTGAATATATACCTTATAAAGATATTTTGAAAATAAATTTTGAAAATTTATAATATGGGCCTAGTGACTGCTTATGGATGTTATATTGATATTTAAATAATCGACTATCAAATATTGGCCAATTTCGTTGATCGTTTCGAAGAGACCAGGACCGGATTTAATTATCTGAACACCACTTCGATCCAATTTGAGCGTTACGAATGGATATCGTGAAGATAGTGAAAATGGTGATTCAGTTTGTCCAGATCCAGGACAACTTGTATGGACGAATGCTATAAGAACATCATCATTGGAGGACGATGAGCATTCTAAGTGGAAATATTCTTGAAAGGTAAACGTAGCCTCGAGCCTCATCAACCGGGAATGACTAAAACATGGGAGATGCAGTAAGGCTAAGTGGGTCGCACCCAATTATGGTATGTTATCACATTTTTAGATACTCTTGGATATATAAAAATTATGGATATGGTTGTGCATGGAAAATGAAGAGCGCTCGATTAAGGGTAGGAACATCCAGGGTGATAATATATTCGGTACGATCCAGGTTAGGGGTAGGCCGGTCTTGTGTTGGTAGGGGATCCCGACAAGGTCCTCGATACATTTCCTAGAGGTGTATTGTGACGGCTGGTACCCCAGTAGCCCAGTCATTATATAGAATCCAATATCCACTACGAGCCTTTACGGTTTTGATTGTAGAGCCTAGTATGCTGGAATTTAATTAATGTAACAATTTCGGCTATTTTGATAAGTATTTGTACTTAGACACTATTATAATATCGCAGGATTTTATATAAAAGTATTTTGGTTATCGTAATGTAAAAACCCGACATGTTTATATGTGGTGTGGTCTTATGTAACGACCCGCTATTTTGAACCATTCAAATCGTCAATAAACCACACATGTCAGACTTGAATTGTTCAAAACAACAGATTGTTATTTATAATTGGCAAAACTTAGCATATACAGTAAATAAATCAATCACGGATTCACAGACATAGAGTAATACAACAATACGCAGCAAATAGATAAATAGTAGTTCATGAAGCTACTACAGAAACAACAGAGTCCAAGACAAAAGACAACAGAAATCCAAATACACAAAAGTCTCTAATACAAATGCAAATAACAAGTCTAAACAGAAATAACTAAATGACTGAAATAACAGAATAACTGGAAAGATGAATAGATAAGATAGATCTCCAAGCCAAGCTCCAAGCCTCAAAAGGTGACTCTCAAATGCTGTAATACTCAGACCGACCCGAGCATAAAGCAAAACACAAAACACTCGAGTTAGAATTAACAATCTTATGCAAGTAAATCAACTCAAGCGAAATGTCCAAATGAAATGCAATAACTTAAAGAATGTTTGGGATTTCCATCCTTTAAGGATCCGTGGAACTATCTACATACATAATACAATACGCTACATAAATAATGTCTACGGTAAAGTAAAATATTAAAGTAGCGTTAAGGCGTTACCTATATCCCCTTTAACACATTTTATATAATCCCGTAGTCTATACAATACCGTAAGCTCCACCAAACCGGTGGTTTACCCAGAGGGCACTCTATAGGTACGGTACAAAACAAACTCGTAGAGGGCGTGATAAGGCATGTGACAAGGCACGCGAGACAATGCCAGAGTAGGATTCTACCGTTTGCACTCCCGGACTGGTGGTAACGCATAGCAGCTACTACCGCCCACCTCGAGTGTAACGACCCCGAATTTTATATAAATTTAAATTGATAATTAATTGAATTTTTGAAGACAATTTGTGAAATTAATTGTAAAGTGATGCGAGTTTCCCCGAATTAAAATAAATTTTGTATAAATTATTTAAAAGTTAAAAATATATATGTGTTTAAGCATATATGAGTGAATTTGAAATGATATATATGTATGTATATATATATATATATATATTTGAGTTGAATTTAAATTGAAAATAAATGGTTTAATAATAATAATTTGAGTTTATAAAAATATATTTATAGAATTCAAATAAGTGTTGATGTTAAACAAATATTTCAAATAAATTTATAGTTATATAAAATTTGAAATGAACATATTAAATAATTCTAGAATTATATAAACTATAAAAATGAAAATGATAAAGTAAAGCAAAATTAAAATAGAAATTATATTATAAAGTAATATTATTAAAGCCGAAGTTAAAAAGAAAGAAAACATATTCATGAACAAGCAAAATATAAGTATAGGCAAGTCATATATATATATGAATATGCTCACTAGAACGAAACAAAACAGGCTGCACCCATAAAAAAGAAAGTAACCAGGCAAGAACAAAGACTTTAGAAAATAAAATAAGCAAAGTTGTACAATGCTAATTAATGCAAGCCACAATAACATATCATCTCAACCGAAAGCAAAGTAAAAATAAAAAAATATAAACACTTAGTTAAGTCTAGAAACTCATGTAAGGCAAGGCTGTAGGATAAGTAGGAATAAAATAATATAGGTTCATGTTGTACAGGAATGAGTGGGTAAGCATAAGTATATACGAAATATAAAATAAAGGATAAAGTATGCAGGCATGGAGGGGAACATGCAGTTAATGTAACCAGTACTTTAGCACAAACCAAAGTCAATTCGCAATATACAAAGGAAGATTTATATCAGCCTAAGAAAAATCTCTGACCAAAACAAATAAAAATATACCAACCTGTACAAAATATTGTATACCCTGTCACTCTCTTTTTTATATGTTGTAATCAACTTCATCTTAGTTTTGTTCCATTCTTAGCTATGAAAACTGAAAGTAAAATACCATTTAAATCTGAAACAAAGCATCAACTTAAAAACAAATCAAACTATTTAGATTGTGGAGTTACTCACTTTGTTTTGATGCTTGGTTTTTATTTTAACAGGTTTTACATTTTCTACTGTAATTCCTTGATTTACAATGATATTAAATCTTGTTTTACTCAATGTTAGCACCAAAATTGGTCACTAACCTCGTAGAGAAAGATTGTGTAGAGATATAAGTGATGAAGATAAATTAAACAAGGAAGAGAATGCTAATTTAAATGCAGAAAGTAAGAACACCAAATTTATAGTGGTTCAGCGTAATTGCCTACGTCCACTTTGAGGTTAAACTTTATTGATCTTCTTAATAGTTGATTACAAATACAATTCGTCAATCAAATGCTTGAATGAAGTTGTTAAGTAGAGAAGATGAGTCTCAAAAATGGCAGAGTCTCCCCAGTGTTCTCCAAAAAGGATCCATTTCATTGTGCCCCTGCCCTTCTATTTATAGAGGAAGATGGGTTGGACTTCCTTCATGGGCTTAGGAACAAGGTGCCTCTGCCCATAGTGGGTGAATCTGCGCACCAGGCCAGGCAGGCCGAATGCTCTTGCTTTATTGTGGGCCTGACAACTTGCTACCACCTCCAGTCTCTCCTTGATCAGAATCTTGTCTAGTGCTAATGATAATTTCTTCAACCGTCGTTTTGTAACCGGGCCAAGATGCCGGTTAACACTTGCCCCCAAAGTGTGTCGTGTGAAGCAACACAACACGCTTTGAATCAGCGAGTATTCCTTGTCTTCAGAAAGAAATACACCATGTTTCTTGAATAGTTATTATCCTCCAATTTATCCTCCCAAGGTGTTGTATCCTTCTTTGGTCATCGTGATGCTCGGTCGATTCCCAATATTATAAATCCAGGGTTGTAGTTCATTAGTGGCCATCCGTGTCTGATTCTGTAGAGCTAATAAGCTTCGGCTATATGATCTAGTCTTCTCTTAATAACCCTTAGTGAGAATTCAATTTCTGTTGATTTCAAGAAGTTGAACTTTTTCGGATGTACACATGCACGTTCGGGTACATGTTCTTGCCATTGGCTCTCGAATGTGTTTTATATGCTCATAAGTCATCACCAACTCCGTCTAGTTTAATTGCAATTCAATCGCGATTCCTTGTTTGTATTTTCTGTGAAATAAGGGTTGCAATCAGCCACTTGAGGAGTTTTCCAAACCTCTCTTCAGTACAGACTCTATGATTTTGTTCACACTTCAACCTGTCCATTTGCAGTTATAATGGATCATGGAAGGTCATAAGGACAGATGACGTTACGGATAAAGAAGTTGATTATTTTCTTCATCTTGGTCGTGGTTAAGAGTTCTTCATCTGCCCATTTGGTGACGTAATCAATTGTTATGATGGTGTATTTCGTACCACCTTTAGGATCGACAAGAAGATGATTTCAGTGCCCCCAAGTGCCAAACGGCTATGAACTAGCCATTTGACTAATTTCCATCGGCGGGGTTCCCAGATTTTTTGCATACATCTTGCACTCGTCACATTGTCTAGCATGATCAACCGCATCTGGGTTGATAGTTGGCCAGTAATACCTATAACAGAGTATCTTCTTTATCATGGTTTTCCCCCTGATGTTATTACCGCATTCTTCTTCATAGACTTTGCTCAAGATATCATCATGGGCGATATGCTGTAGCAAGGGGATGGATAAACTCCTTTTGACACACGACTTATTCTTAGATTATCTGGCGTGAAGCTTTGAGGAGGATGTGTCGTTTTCCATTCCTCCGTTCAGTAAGAATTCCTCATTGTAGATAGTCTTTGATAGGAGTCAACCATGACACCTTTTCATTTTGTTCGCTGAGTACGTGTGTAATGATGTAATACGTGAAGTCGGTTAGTAGCTCTTGGACTTGGTCGAGATAAGAAGCAAGACAATGCCCCCTAGCAAGATCAACTTCCTTAAATTTGTATACTACCAATCAAGAATCACAAAATATATGTAAAGTTTTCACTTCAAATCCTCTAGCAAGTTTGAGGCTGGCAGTCAAGGCTTCATACTAAGCATCGTTGTTTGTTACAAGTAAATCGAGTTTAGGACGTAGCAGATTGATCGTTCCTCAGGAGTCATTATCAAGCCATAACACTGATCATTGGATGCTCCATCTACGTACATTTTCCATCTTATGGTTGGTTCTCTGCTACTCTTCGAGTAGTCATCTGAGGTAGTGAATTTGGGTGTGAGGTCTGCTAATTTCCGTACTTGGATAGCCCTTCGTGGGAAATAAGTGATATTGAATTAGCTTAGTTCGATATTCTATTTAAGTAGTCTTTCAGACGTCTTAGGTCATTGTGTGCCCTGTCGCAACGGCTGGTAGGCATAGACGTTGATGGGGTGAGCCTAAAAGTAAGAGTGGATCTTTCATGATGAAATCAATAGAGATTGTGCTAGCTTTTGTAGCTTCGGGTTGATATCCAATGCATGGCTTGCGATAGTTAATGAAATCACATATGCATGTCAGAATGGGTCCAAGGGAACATATCATCATTTACTCAGAAAAATCCAACTAATTCTTTTATCATCACTGCACTGAGTTGTGATCCGATATTCAGCACCCGTAAAAGGTCGCCATGGCTGGCTGCTATGTTGACCGTCAGCTTAGCAGGTGCCATCCCAGATTCTTTGAGTAAAGATGTAACTATTTTGCATAACATTCAATGTGAAATATGGTTGGGACGGTCAATGTTGATGGTTACTCTGGTCGAATCCTAGAGTCTTGCCATGAGTTGTTAAGTCAAATAATGAAGGGCTCTGAATGCTCTAATTGATTATCTGCAAATGGGCAAAGATCAGGCTTAAAAGCACATTGAAGGAAATGTCGAGTAGGGGCCAGCCTCGAGTTGCGTGCAACTGCATAGCTGGATCTTGCTATGAGTTTGAATTTGCTTGTATATTCGAGTAACGCATTTTCTATTCAATGCATTCATGATCCTTTACTTGCCCTTCGGGTTAGAGTGACAGTCAGTTGCCCCCAAGCTTTGGCATCGATTTAACGATTCTATCTCTAGGCATCCTCTCGGTCGTTGCCTTGAGTAGCTGTAAGCACTATATATAAGTTTTAATACTGAGCTATCGTGGCCAGTTTTTGGATGACCATGCGTCTTCTCCCAGTCTCGGGTTGATAAATGTACTGCATGGACGGTTGAGTCTCGTCCTAGCTATGTTTATGTTTTCACCTAAACTCCAAAGACATAGAGGTGATTGGTGAATAGTCGGTTCACATTCATCTTGCTTCTCGCTCGTGCCCCCAGGTCTAGGGCATATACCGATAAGTAGGAAGGCCAGCCATGCCCACTTTAGCTTTACTCTCTTTCCCGTTGAATCGTGGGATCATGTAAGTCGATAGGAGACTAGGTCTCGCCTATCTTGGATTTTATCGTGGTTTTTCATTCCAAGAGGAATACTTCGATGCCACGTAAGTTTTAGGGTGTAATTTGGACAGTGGATGGTCATCCACGTCCACTTTGGTTCATGCTCTATAATTAGATCTCGGGGTAAAGTTGGCTACAAATGCAGTCGGGTTATGCTCATCCAGTTTCATACTCCTCCTGACGAATCGAACGAGGGTGCTGGAGAATTTTTGACCAAGTATTCGTGGTTTACCCTCCTTTTCATACTCTGGGGGTCATAGTTTTCAAAAAACAAACATCCGAGTCACATTCGTATGTGCTTGGTGCGGATCGGCATTGACCCTTGGTATGAGGTATGATATAATAGGTTGCTCGTAGCTTTGGATGCCGTTTCGATTGGTTCTGTATTGAGGCCTCCATGCAGTCGCTGCCTCAAGTTATAAAGAATGCCACGCTAGAGCTATAGTAAGCTGTCGTATTCGGCTTTTTAGTGTTTTGTACCCCTGCCCCCAGCATTGATTTGGCCAGGTCACTAGTTGGATGGTCAAACTCCATCCTCAGCGGGTTAATAATCCTCCTGTCGATTCCAGGCCGAAGTTTGCGGAATAGAAAATGGTCGGAATCCACTCGTCTATTTATCGATGTTTATACACCACTCTACATTCTGGTGACTTAGTGTTATTCTCCCTCCGGTTTACTCACGCCCAATTTGTGTTCATGCTTCGGTCCACGCTCCGGGGACTTAGAGATTTGTCGAACGGTTTACGCTTTAGTCCACAGTTCGAGACGCAGAGATTTTCGTCAACTCGTTTATACTCTAGTTCGCACTCTGGGAACTTAGAGTAATCTGGTCCGCTTCTGGGATTTAGGGATTTTTCTGAAGTCGTCTATAATCTAGTCCATGCTCTGGGGACTGAGAGTACTGTAGTCCGCACTCTGGGGACGTAGAGGTTTTTGAGTCATTTATACTGTAGTCCGCACTCAGGGACTTAGAGTACTTTAGTCCGCATTCTGTCTCCCATTCCAGAGGGTGAGACCTCTCGGATGGCTGAGAGTTTGCCCGAACCTGGTAGATAATCCTTCTCTTTAAGGTTCTCTTTAAGATTTCGAAAGTCGTTATTCTTTATGCAGGACTATTGCATTCTTGTTTTCCACGATTTTGTGCAGGCCGTTCTGACCCCGAGCCCACTCCGAGGAGCGATGTCGCCAAGGAAGTGGGGGAGAAAACAAGTGAAGCCACTCACGCAGGGGAGGCTTCTGGTCCAGACGCTCAGGTGATCGGAGCGCTTGACGAAGACAAGTCTGAAACCTCCTCTCCTACCGACGGGGGTTATGAAGTAGAAATTACAGGCGCCTCTGAGCACACATCCGGATTGAGCATGGAGGAGTGGCTCGAGAAAGAGAGGGAGGAGACGGTCAAGGTCATAGTAGATCCCCGAGTTGTGGACTTGGACGATCCTTTGAATAAGCCGTTGAAGGTCATCCTTCCTGGCGGGTCCAAGCCCATGGAAGGCCCCCGTACTCCTTCAGTTGCTACCCCTCTATCAAAGAAGAGTACCAAGGGTAAATGCTCTGGAGAGGAGTCGTCTGGAAAGAAGTTGAAGAAGCACAAGAAGTGATTACTATCCTCGTTCAACGAGGGTTAGTTTAAGTCATGTAATTATTTTCATCTATTTCCTTAGTCCTTGTAGATAGAATGTCGACTCTGAACTTTGGAGGGGTTGTAATAGAAACTCATTTCTGAATAAGGTTTAGTTCCTTTTTCTGTCTTACAAAAGACTCTTATTGTTCAGTTTTCTTTGTGATTGTGATTTTAATCCAAGCAGTTGTGAGTAACATAGACTTCTCAGTCCATCTTCATATAACTCGGAAACTCTTCGGGAGTCGTTGAACTTCCATTCTGTGCTTCGAGCACTTAGAATACTTTCTAGCCCGTATGTCAGGGATTTGACAAATTCAAGTCATTTGTGTCATAGTTCATATTCAGGGAACTTGGAGATCCGATTCGCTTATATTCGAGTCTGCACTCTGGGGAGTTAGAGTACTCTAGTCCGCACTCTGGGGACTTGGAGGTTTAAGTCATTTATACTCTAGTCCGTGCTCTGGGGACTTAGAGTACTCCAGTCCGCAATCTGTTTAAGTCGTTTATACTCTAGTCCGCGCTCTGGGGACTTAGAGTACTCCAGTCCGCACTCTGGGGACTTGTAGGTTTTAGTCATTTATACTCTAGTCCGCGCTCCGGGGACTTAGAGTACTCCAGTCCGCACTCTGGGGACTTGGAGGTTTTAGTCATTTATACTCTAGTCCGCGCTCTGGGGACTTAGAGTACTCCAGTCCGCACTCTGGGGACTTGGAGGTTTAAGTCGTTTATATTCTAGTCCGCACTCTGGGGACTTAGAGTACTCCAGTCCGCACTCTGGGGACTTGGAGGTTTTAGTCATTTATACTCTAGTCCGCGCTCTGGGGACTTAGAGTACTCCAGTCCGCACTCTGGGGACTTGGAGGTTTTAGTCATTTATACTCTAGTCCGCGCTCTGGGGACTTAGAGTACTCCAGTCCGCACTCTGGGGACTTGGAGGTTTTAGTCATTTATACTCTAGTCCGCGCTCTGGGGACTTAGAGTACTCCAGTCCGCACTCTGGGGACTTGGAGTTTTAAGTCGTTTATACTCTAGTCCGCGCTCTTGGGACTTAGAGTACTCCAGTCCGCACTCTGGGGACTTGGAGGTTTAAGTCGTTTATACTCTAGTCCGCGCTCTGGGGACTTAGAGTACTCCAGTCCACACTCTGGGGACTTGGAGGTTTAAGTTGAGAGCAGTCGTATTTCCACTCTTTAATTTGTATTCTTCTACTGTATGGAGGCTAATGTCGTCGAATGAACAATCGAACCACATTTGCTCACGGGATGAGATTCTGCCCCCCAGGATGAGGGACGAAATTTGAAAAATGGACGATCGATTCTCATCCGCTTGGTGATTATAGCTCTTCCAATCAAGTCAAGGAAGGAGGTATATGACAGATGGTTGAATCACATCCATGTTGGGTTAGATAGCCAAATCTCTTACAATTTGCTCCATATCTCCTTCTAGAAAATAAGGATAATATATTGTTGAGTAGACAAAGTAAGTTGCATATGTTCCAAGGTGCAGTCGTGTCCATATATTGACAGTGATGGTTAGCGAGTACGCAGTCTACCATAGCTACTTCAAGTTGGGCTTTCGAACAACCTTTCGTGTTCAGGGTAGGATTTGATGTGTAGATGATCAAATCACGTCCACTTTTGACGGATCCCGGCGTCACTGAGCTTCATGAGGGGTATCTGTATTTTGTCGAACTTTGTTCTATGACTCGATTGGAGTGGATGATCGGGCCATATTCATTCCAAGAAGTTTAGGTCTCCAAGTCAAATGTGGAGGTTGATGGATGGATGGTCGGTTGTTCGAATCGATCATAAGTTGAGCATACGAACTCGGATCGTCTTGAAACTTGGAACATTGGTTTCCCTGGCTTTGATTGTTATGTCTTGTTAATCGTGGCTCGATCCAGACTCAGACAAAATCCATCGATATCCATAGTGAGCCTTTGTGTAACCGATCTCCAAGACGAACTGTCACTGGTTTCTAATCAAGTTCTTGGTGTCACGGCCTTGCCAAAAGGCGGGATAACATTTGCCCCCCAAAGGACGTCTTGTGTAAACATGACGTGCTTTGAAAAACCGCAGTCTTTCATGCTGAATATTTCCGTTCAGTTGATTGCTTGACAGTCGTCTCTTAATTGTTTCGTTGCAATCTTCTTTTAGACAAATGTTCAACTAGCATGCTTTGCTTTGGTTCTGCCCCCAGTTTTGGGGATGAGTATGGAGTTGATGTATGTTTATACTCCGTCTCGCACTCTGGAAGTACGGAGTTGAGTAGATGTTTATACTCCGTCTCGCGCTCTGGAAATACGGAGTTGATTAATGTTTATACTCCGTCTCGCACTCTGGGAGTACGGAGTTAAGCGAATGTTTATACTCCGTCTCACACTCTGGGAGTACGGAGTTGATTAATGTTTATACTCCGTCTCGCACTCTGGGAGTACGGAGTTGATTAATGTTTATACTCCGTCTCACACTCTGGGAGTACGGAGTTAAGTAGATGTTTATACTGTGTCTCGCACTCTGGGAGTACGGAGTTGATTAGTGTTTATACTCCGTCTCGCACTCTGGGAGTATGGAGTTGATCAATGTTTATACTCCGTCTCGCACTCTGGGAGTACGGAGTTAAGTAGATGTTTATACTCCGTCTCGCACTCTGGGAGTACGGAGTTGTGTGAAGGATCATCATGTATCAACCCATTTTTAGCCTTGATATGATGGCTTGCCCCCGAGCTCGAGTTTCACTTAGCGAGTGGCTGGTCGTATCGCAGCCGCTCTCTACTTGAATAAATTCCACTTGCAGGATGGAATTCAGCTCTCCGTGCATCGTGATGTTGTACATTGTATTTAATCCATAGCCCCAAATCAAAGGCATATGGTTGATGATGAGCAATAGAATTATTCTCGTCCAGATGTAACTCCACACGTCCGATCATGGTCTGCGTAGATTGGTTGGCAACCAAATCTGAGTACCTGGACACCTGCATCGTTTTGAAAGTAGTTTAGTTCAAGCTAGTCGTAGTTCATAGAACAATTGAAATAGAGATGGAAATGGAAATAATTCAAAGAAGATTATGGTAAATCTCATTGATATGTGAAGCAGCATCATGTGCTCGCTATTCGACTCCGCCCCTGGCTCCTTTCAAAGGGATGTTGGCCGTCAACCGTCCAATTGATAATCATAGCCCTTTATTAATAGGCATCAGATATTCGCTGCCCGCCATTCTGCAGGACTTGTACATACTATTGAAGCTTTCCTTTCCAGGTCATCTTTTCGATCACACCTCGGAGGTGTTTGTAATCGCTCGTGTTAGGATCAGTGAGCATTTGGGAATATACAACATTCCCCTGATTTTCTTTAGACTTTGGTGTACTCTCTCGAGGTTGGTTTCCAGTACCACTCCGAGTCGTGAGTCTTCAAGTAGAGGTTGTCAATTGAATCTTTCAAAGAGCATATGAGCTGAATTCTGAAGTCTTGTTTCGGCTACTGGGATCTACATCCTTAGCCAACGGGCCTTCATTGTTATTTTTCTTAGTCTGCTCCACTCCTCCTCACTTTAGTTCTGATTCATTTTGTAGAAGAAACGATCCATAGTCGTAGGAGGCTCTTTAGCTAACTAGCTGCCAAAATATATCTGGAGGTCGACTTTCCTCAAACGCGATCAGTATGATAACCTTGTTAGTATTTGGAATAAATTGCTTAGAGCATTGGTTTGCTTGGGGTCATTAAATTCGAAGTGCTGGGTCAGCGAAAAATGGTGCTTGGAGTCATCTTGGCGTTTGCTAGAGTCATATCATCTATGTTCTCCAACCTTTGGGAGTACCGTTTGAATAGCGGTTGCTTGTCTGTTCCCTTGATGTCGTTCATAAGCTGCTGCTAGATCCTCTATGCCCTGGTCGATCATGGGATGTCAGGGAAGTGGATAGAATGTTCCTTTATTAAGTTGAGTTTATTTAGCCTCATTTTCGAAAACTTGGGTCGTACCCGAAAAAGATTTTTTTTTGTAAATAGGGGTCGTATAAGAGACCGGTGTAACTTAAGTTTCGATCGGCATTGAGGGCCGTTCGGCATGACAAAGTTGCTCGGCATACAAGATTGTTCGGCATTCACACTGTTCGGCATTCACACTGTTCGGTAATCCACACTGTTCGGCATCCACACTGTTCGGCATCCACATTGTTCGGCATTCCACACGTGTTCGGCATTCACACTGTTCGGCGTCCACACTGTTCGGCATTCCACACTGTTCGACATCCACACGTGTTCGGCATTCACACTGTTCGGCGTCCACACTGTTCGGCATTCCACACTGTTCGGCATCCACACTGTTCGGCATTCCACACTATTCGGCATTCACACTGTTCTACATTCACACTGTTCGGCATCCACACTGTTCGGCATTCCACACTGTTCGGCATTCACACTGTTCGACACAATCGAGTCGTTCGGCATACAATACCGTTCGGCATTACAGAGGCGCTCGACATTCATTCTTGTTCGGCACAACCGAGTCGTTCGGCATACACTACTGTTCGGCATTACAGAGGTGTTCGGCCTAGAGGTATGGTCGGCCTGGAAGGGCATTCGGCCTAGAGGTATGTTCGGCCTGGAAGGGCATTCGGCCTAGAGGTATGTTCGGCCTGGAAGAGCGTTCGGCCTAGAGGTATGGTCGGCCTGGAAGAGCGTTCGGCCTAGAGGTATGTTCGGCCTGGAAGAGCGTTCGGCCTACCCCTTTTCTGGAGTGTTCGGCATACGCCTTTTCTGGGGCGTTCGGCATATGCTTTTTCTGAGGCGATCGGCATAAGCCATTTTCTGGAGTGATTGGCCGAATTGCCTTCAGAGGAGGGTCAGCCTTCATTCAACTTGAGTGCAAACTTCAATGTCCAATCCCCAGATCTTGCGTACATCAGCGAATCCAATCTACGGCTATCAGCTTCCTTTAGATTTCTTTCAAATCTGAGTAGAATAGGAAGTTTTCTAGTAAACAACTGGATCTATCTCGCAAATATGGAAATCCACTAGTAGATGATGAGATCCAATCAAGCTGAGAATTCAGTTCTCAGTGAAAGCACCAAAGTGTTAGCACCAAAATTGGTCACTAACCTCGTAGAGAAAGATTGTGTAGAGATATAAGTGATGAAGATAAATTAAACAAGGAAGAGAATGCTAATTTAAATGCAGAAAGTAAGAACACCAAATTTATAGTGGTTCAGCGTAATTGCCTACGTCCACTTTGAGGTTAAACTTTATTGATCTTCTTAATAGTTGATTACAAATACAATTCGTCAATCAAATGCTTGAATGAAGTTGTTAAGTAGAGAAGATGAGTCTCAAAAATGGCAGAGTCTCCCCAGTGTTCTCCAAAAAGGATCCATTTCATTGTGCCCCTGCCCTTCTATTTATAGAGGAAGATGGGTTGGACTTCCTTCATGGGCTTAGGAACAAGGTGCCTCTGCCCATAGTGGGTGAATCTGCGCACCAGGCCAGGCAGGCCGAATGCTCTTGCTTTATTATGGGCCTGACAACTTGCTACCACCTCCAGTCTCTCCTTGATCAGAATCTTGTCTAGTGCTAATGATAATTTCTTCAACCGTCGTTTTGTAACCGGGCCAAGATGCCGGTGAACACTCAAATACAATTTTAGATCTTGATTTATGTTCAAACCAACATATTTTGTTTGAAAACCAAAGGCTATCAGAGATCAGTTAAAAAGAATTTGAATTTATTACTTGTTCTAAAATCCTGTAACATGGAACAGAAAGAATCAGACATGCACTAAATATATTTGCATATTTTGAACATGCAAGCCAAAATTTCATCCATGCAAACAATTGCCATGACATCTATTAAATATATTCATCTCAAACAACAATTTAAAACAAGAGTCAGATTGTTTACTCACATTATTTTCCAGAAAGAAAGAACAGAGAATGAAGCTTTGATCTTGATTTCCAGGACGAGAAGAATTCGAGTTGGGCTCGAGTAGAAAATATTGTTTTCTCGTGAGTGCTTTTGTATTGGATTAAGCCAGACCAAATTTCCAAGTTAACAAATGATGATTAAGTAATTTAGAAAGATAAATGGTTTATCTTTGATTTATTTTAGTTTAAGTAACTAAAGTACAATTACTTAATGTAGTTGATAAAGTATAATTATTTTATAAAATAAAATAAAATAAAATATCGTAAAGAATAATTACTTAATTAATAATTAATTAAAAGATTAATATGGTTAATAAATTAAAGCAATTAAATTGAAGATAATTAATCAAAGCTTAATTAATTAATGTAAGTGATTAGGGATGATCACTTGTTGAAATTTTATTAATTAAGTGGTAATTAATTAAGCAAGGGTAATTTATTTATTTAAAGATAATTAATTAAATGGTGAATTAAATAATTAAAGGTTAATTATTTAATAATTAAAGGTTGATGAATTATAATAAAAGGTTAATTAATTTATTATTAATGGTTAATGAATAAATGATTAAAGAATAATTAATCAAAATGATTTGTAATTAACCAGGACTAGTAATTCATAAGAAATTAATCTGATTTAAATTTATCAGAAAATAACTGACCTTACTTATGAATGTTTGGATTCTATGGAATGTTGAATTGTTTGATATCCCTGATTTGTGATGCTTTGTGATACATCCTGATTTATGTTGTGATCTGTAATTTACTTATCTGTGATATATATCTGTGATCTGTGAATGAAAAGATAAGCGTTATCCTTATACCGCTTATCAACTATATTTCTGTATTCTGATCTGTGATGATTGAATGATGTTGCACTATTGTGTTAAACCCCTGGACCACACTTTTACACACACAAATATGGATTTCACGAGGAAATCGGTTAAGTCACAGATGATTTTAAATCTAATATTTTTAAAATTGAAATTTTGATTTCAACTGATTTTGGAAATGAATTTGGGTTAAATGTTAAAACTTTCGAAAAGGAGTTTGTAAGATAAAAGTTATTTTAAATAACTTAATAAAGTTTCCAATTCAAATAATTCAATTTGAATTTGAATTCAATATTTGGAATTGAATTCAATGATTGGAATTTTGATTAAATATGTTATAAATATGTTTAAATGAATTGGAACCATTTTAAAATATTGGTTTGAGAATTTGAATTTAACTAAAGAACCTTAACTCATATAAATGAATCAGATTTTCCAGAATGAAAACTGTTTGTTTTCAAATGATAAAAGCTTTCAGGTAAGAAATGAAATTCCAGTTTAATTAAAGGAATTTCAAGATTGAATTGAAAAATGGTTTTCTAAATTATGAATGAATCCTTTTAGAAAGCTATGAATTAAATCTGTTTATTTTTAACAGATTTAAAATGATGATTTGTTTAAACCATTTGAAATGGAATTGTTTGAAAGCTATAAGTTAAATCTTTGTTTTAAAGATTTAGCTAGTTAATCCAATTGAAATGGAAATTAATTTGGAAAATCTGTGAATGAATCTTTTATTTAAAGATTAAAGTGTGGAGATTGTTTAAACCGTTGAAGGTTGTTAAAATGAATCTTTTTGCAAAAAGATTAGAAATGGTAATTTGTTAAACCATTTGAAAAGAAAGTTGGGTTTAAGTTGTGACTTAACTGAAACCCCAATATCCATTTGTTTTTAAATATTACGCTCACTATTCGGTTTAGCCGGGAGAGGACCTTTGTGTCACATAACTCATTCCGAATAAGTGATACGTCGTATATGGATAGCATTTGAAGACCGGTGTTGAAGACCGGTGTTGAAGACCGGGTGTTTGCGAAAACGATAGGATTACCTATTGATTGTCTCTGCACTGGGTAGCTCCTGGTATAGAGATTCCCTAAGTGATGGGAAGTCCGATCGGGATTGTGAATACCCGGATTTGCAAGGGCTTCTTTGGAAGTGCCTTCGGTTCTGTTCGAACCCGGAACAGACTGGTATGGTTACATGTCTGACATTACATTTTGACATATAAAGCCGATTTCTTTCAAATACATTTTTGTTGGTGGCGGAGAATTTATTCTCCTAGCTTAACACCCTTCTCTGAGACGTACGAGCTCATAGGTTATGTAGTTGAAGGTTATCAGCGATATATTCCCAATTTGGTAATGTGACATGCTGAGTGTTGCTGTGTGATGATCATTGTTTGATCATTTATGATATGATCATTTGTTTGATCATTTATCTTTGTGATCATTACTTTGATCATCTGTTGACCCAAAGCATGGCTTTGTGACAAAGCGTAGCTTTGTGGACGAGACCTCTTCGGACCTCACAACCCGGAAATGGTCGAAATAGGAATATGCGGCAAGGTTATGAGGGTCGCGCCCTTTAGGGTATGTCATTTCCTTCTGGAAAAAGGTGGTATCAGGTATGGAGCCCTGTTATTTAAACTATGTGGATACTCCGATCTCATTTTATTGTGATTGTGTGTTTATCGAGACGCCTCGGATAAAGGTCCCAAAGGACCAGGGGGTGGCATATTCATGAGTTACCTAGTTACAGGGGTAACCCGGCCTTGTGTTGGCAGAGAGCAGTTTGTCTCTCGGGACGTCCAGCAAGAGGCGATCCCATTCGGCGGTAGGAAAGGAAGTTCCTTAGCCTGACCATTTGTTGGAAATCCAAAGAAACAATACGAGCCTTTACGATTGCAATTGTATAACCTGCCTCCTTAGGCGGCAGCTATAGTAGGCATAATATAATGGTACCTATGCTGGCTAAGATTAATATTGTATTTTCGAAATGATTTTATATACTATGTACTATTAATAATATCAAAAGAGTTTTCTTTGCATAGTAAGCATGTTTGACTATCATAAGAAGCAATCTCCTCCAAGTCTGTGATTGCATTGTGTGTGTGGTGGGAGGTCTTATGGTAGTTTCATTTTCCAAAAGCATTGCGGATTTCAATGTTTAAAATTCTTTTGTAGTTCGTTTAAAGATAAACTGTTTTGTTGCTCACACCAGTCCCATGACTGATCCGGAGTTTATTGTTCCCTTCCTAAACTCTGAGTGCCCACCATTTTCCACACGGGCAGTCTAGAGTTGGGTTTTTCAGATATTCAGGTTGAGTAGATTATCTGGAGCTAGTCAGTCCTTGGACGACTGACCTTGTTTTCTGCTAGCTATGGACTGGAGCATTCTATTGGAGATATTCCATCTGCTACTGATGTTATCTTTTCTTTCCGCTGTTATTTCTTGTATCTATGATAATGTTGTATCATATTGATATCATTGTTGTATATCATACTCGATATTGTATTCATTGCATTGTATATGATATCATCTATTTTTATTCCGCTGTGTTGTTGTACTTAATGGTGTTATAAGCTCCGGAGAACCAGATTCGACGTTTGAATCTACGGCATTTTGAGTACAAGTGAAGTACGGATGCCGATTTTCGAAGGCCGACTTTTGGGCCTTCACATTTGGTATCAGAGCTGAGGGTAAAACTTTATCTCAGGAGTATAACACATTAAGTAGCTCATTAGAGATAGGGTGAAGTATACCCTAGAGTGAGTAATCCTTAAGATATCTGTCCGTACGCCTCAGTAAAATTCTCTTGCTATTCACTGATAGTGAGTGTGAGTGCAAGAAGAGGATGAGATAGGGGACTGGGGAATACGACTATAAACAGTCAATGCCCTGAAACAACAAGGAAATAATCTTTTCTATATCAATTTCTTTTGTTCAGCATTTTTTCTCAATTCTTCGATAATTTCTGGTAGATCCAGGAAGAGATTCGATATATTAATATGGGACATGAACTCCAAATAAGACAAATTGTTTGTTTGGATGTATTGGTTGCTTTGTTTGCTATGGTTGATAGGTGTAATTTGGTTCCTAAACTAAAAGTTTTGAAAAATTGTATCTATATATCTATCTGTTCTTTGGGTCCGGATATATTCTACGAATGGTTAGTTATCCTTTCGAACTAACCGATGCCCCTGTATATTTCGTAGATCTGGATAACCCGAGTATTTTGTGGAGTGTCAAATAGATTCGTTCTTGTATCTATTATTGATATTCTGATTTGGTAAGCCAAATGCAGAATAGATGTTCAGTTTGATTTGATGAAATATTCTTCATCTATCTTTTTGTCTCCTTGGCAATTTCGAGGACGAATTTTTTTTAAGAGGGGAAGTCTGTAACGACCCCGAATTTTATATAAATTTAAATTGATAATTAATTGAATTTTTGAAGACAATTTGTGAAATTAATTGTAAAGTGATGCGAGTTTCCCCGAATTAAAATAAATTTTGTATAAATTATTTAAAAGTTAAAAATATATATGTGTTTGAGCATGAGTGAATTTGAAATGGTATATATGTGTATATATATATATATTTGATTTGAATTTAAATTGAAAATAAATGGTTTAATAATAATAATTTGAGTTTATAAAAATATATTTATAGAATTCAAATAATGTTGATGTTAAACAAATATTTCAAATAAATTTATAGTTATATAAAATGTGAAATGAACATATTAAATAATTCTGGAATTATATAAACTATAAAAATGAATATGATAAAGTAAAGCAAAATTAAAATAGAAATTATATTATAAAGTAATATTATTAAAGACGAAGTTAAAAAGAAAGAAAACATATTCATGAACAAGCAAAATATAAGTATAGGCAAGTCATATATATATATATATATATGAATATGCTCACTAGAACGAAACAAAACAGGCTGCACCCATAAAAAAGAAATTAACCAGGCAAGAATAAAGACTTTAGAAAATAAAATAAGCAAAGTTGTACAATGCTAATTAATGCAAGCCACAATAACATATCATTTCAGCCGAAAGCAAAGTAAAAATAAAAAAATATAAACACTTAGTTAAGTCTAGAAACTCATGTAAGGCAAGGCTGTAGGATAAGTAGGAATAAAAAATATAGGTTCATGTTGTACAGGAATGAGTGGGTAAGCATAAGTATATACGAAATATAAAATAAAGGATAAAGTATGCAGGCATGGAGGGGAACATGCAGTTAATGTAACCAGTACTTTAGCACAAACCAAAGTCAATTCGTAATATACAAAGGAAGATTTATATCAGCCTAAGAAAAATCTCTGACCAAAACAAATAAAAATATACCAACCTGTACAAAATATTGTATACCCTATCACTCTCTTTTCTATATGTTATAATCAACTTCATCTCAGTTTTGTTCCATTCTTAGCTATGAAAACTGAAAGTAAAATACCATTTAAATCTGAAACAAAGCATCAACTTAAAAACAAATCAAACTATTTAGATTGTGGAGTTACTCACTTTGTTTTGATGCTTGGTTTTTATTTTAACAGATTTTACATTTTCTATTGTAATTCCTTGATTTACAGTGATATTAAATCTTGTTTTACTCAAATACAATTTTAGATCTTGATTTATGTTCAAACCAACATATTTTGTTTGAAAACCAAAGGCTATCAGAGATCAGTTAAAAAGAATTTGAATTTATTACTTGTTCTAAAATCCTGTAACCTGGAACAGAAATAATCAGACATGCACTAAATATATTTGCATATTTTGAACATGCAAGCCAAAATTTCATCCATGCAAATAATTGCCACAGCATCTATTAAATATATTCATCTCAAACAACAATTTAAAACAAGAGTCAGATTGTTTACTCACATTATTTTCCAGAAAGAAAGAACAGAGAATGAAGCTTTGATCTTGATTTCCAGGACAAGAAGAATTCGAGTTGGGCTCGAGTAGAAAATATTGTTTTCTCGTGAGTGCTTTTGTATTGGATTAAGCCAGACCAAATTTCCAAGTTAACAAATGATGATTAAGTAATTTAGAAAGATAAATGGATTATCTTTGATTTATTTTAGTTTAAGTAACTAAAGTACAATTACTTAATGTAGTTGATAAAGTATAATTATTTTATAAAATAAAATATAAAAAAATATAGTAAAGAATAATTACTTAATTAATAATTAATTAAAAGATTAATATGGTTAATAAATTAAAGCAATTAAATTGAAGATAATTAATCAAAGATTAATTAATTAATGTAAGTGATTAGGGATGATCACTTGTTGAAATTTTATTAATTAATTGGTAATTAATTAAGCAAGGGTAATTTATTTATTTAAAGATAAATAATTAAATGGTGAATTAAATAATTAAAGGTTAATTATTTAATAATTAAAGGTTGATGAATTATAATAAAAGGTTAATTAATTTATTATTAATGGTTAATGAATAAATGATTAAAGAATAATTAATCAAATTGATTTGTAATTAACCAGGACCAGTAATTCATAAGAAATTAATCTGATTTAAATTTATCAGACAATTAACTGACCTTACTTATGAATGTTTGTATTCTATGGAATGTTGAATTGTTTGATATCCCTGATTTGTGATGCTTCGTGATACATCCTGATTTATGTTGTGATCTGTAATTTACTTATTTGTGATATATATCCGTGATCTGTGAATGAAAAGATAAGCGTTATCCTTATACCGCTTATCAACTATATTTCTGTATTCTGATCTGTGATGATTGAATGATGTTGCACTATTGTGTTAAACCGCTGGACCACACTTTTACACACACAAATATGGATTTCACGAGGAAATCGGTTAAGTCACAGATGATTTTAAATCTAATATTTTTAAAATTGAAATTTTGATTTCAACTGATTTTGGAAATGAATTTGGGTTACATGTTAAAACTTTCGAAAAGGAGTTTGTAAGATAAAAGTTATTTTAAATAACTTAATAAAGTTTCCAATTCAAATAATTCAATTTGAATTTGAATTCAATATTTGGAATTGAATTCAATGATTGGAATTTTGATTAAAGATGTTATAAATATGTTTAAATGAATTGGAACCATTTTAAAATATTGGTTTGAGAATTTGAATTTAACTCAAGAACCTTAACTCGTTTAAATGAATCATATTTTCTAGAATGAAAACTGTTTGTTTTCAAATGATAAAAGCTTTCAGATAAGAAATGAAATTCCAGTTTAATTAAAGGAATTTCAAGATTAAATTGAAAAATGGTTTTCTAAGTTATGAATGAATCCTTTTAGAAAGCTATGAATTAAATCTGTTTATTTTTAACAGATTTAAAATGATGATTTGTTTAAACCATTTGAAATGGAATTGTTTGAAAGCTATAAGTTAAATCTTTGTTTTAAAGATTTAGCTAGTTAATCCAATTGAAATGGAAATTAATTTGGAAAATCTGTGAATGAATCTTTTATTTAAAGATTAAAGCGTGGAGATTGTTTAAACCGTTGAAGGTTGTTAAAATGAATCTTTTTGCAAAAAGATTAGAAATGGTAATTTGTTAAACCATTTGAAAAGAAAGTTGGGTTTAAGTTGTGACTTAACTGAAATCCCAATATCCATTTGTTTTTAAATATTACGCTCACTATTCGGTTTAGCCGGGAGAGGACCTTTGTGTCACATAACTCATTCCGAATAAGTGATACGTCGTATATGGATAGCATTTGAAGACCGGTGTTGAAGACCGGGTGTTTGCGAAAACGATAGGATTACCTATTGATTGTCTCTGCACTGGGTAGCTCCTGGTATAGAGATTCCCTAAGTGATGGGAAGTCCGATCGGGATTGTGAATACCCGGATTTGCAAGGGCTTCTTTGGAAGTGCCTTCGGTTTTGTTCGAACCCGGAACAGACTGGTATGGTTACATGTCTGACATTACATTTTGAAATATAAAGCCGATTTCTTTCAAATACATTTCTGTTGGTGGCGGAGAATTTATTCTCCTAGCTTAACACCCTTCTCTGAGACGTACGAGCTCAGAGGTTATGTAGTTGAAGGTTATCAGCGATATATTCCCAATTTGGTAATGTGACATGCTGAGTGTTGCTGTGTGATGATCATTGTTTGATCATTTATGATATGATCATTTGTTTGATCATTTATCTTTGTGATCATTACTTTGATCATCTGTTGACCCAAAGCATGGCTTTGTGACAAAGCGTAGCTTTGTGGACGAGACCTCTTCGGACCTCACATCCCGGAAATGGTCGAAATAGGAATATGCGGCAAGGTTATGAGGGTCGCGCCCTTTAGGGTATGTCATTTCCTTCTGGAAAAAGGTGGTATCAGGTATGGAGCCCTGGTATTTAACCTATGTGGATACTCCGATCTCATTTATTGTGATTGTGTGTTTATCGAGGCGCCTCGGATAAAGGTCCCAAAGGACCGGGGGGTGGCATATTCGTGAGTTACCTAGTTACAGGGGTAACCCGACCTTGTGTTGGCAGAGAGCAGTTTGTCTCTTGGGACGTCCAGCCAGAGGCGATCCCATTCAGCAGTAGGAAAGGAAGTTCCTTAGCCTGACCATTTGTTGGAAATCCAAAGAAACA
The DNA here is from genome assembly GCA_030737815.1 of Allium fistulosum. Taxonomy (NCBI): domain Eukaryota; kingdom Viridiplantae; phylum Streptophyta; class Magnoliopsida; order Asparagales; family Amaryllidaceae; genus Allium; species Allium fistulosum. Next base: position 1,000,228,670 of record CM060902.1, on the reverse strand, counting down.
ATACGAGCCTTTACGATTGCAATTGTATAACCTACCTCCTCAAGCAGCAGCTATAGTAGGCATAATATAATGATACCTATGCTGGCTAAGATTAATATTGTATTTTCGAAATGATTTTATACACTATGTACTATTAATAATATCAAAAGAGTTTTCTTTGCGTAGTAAGCATGTTTGACTATCATAAGAAGGAATCTCCTCCAAGTCTGCGATTGCATTGTGTGTGTGGTGGGAGGTCTTATGGTAGTTTCATTTTCTAAAAGCATTGCGGATTTCAATGTTTAAAATTCTTTTGTAGTTCGTTTAAAGATAAACTGTTTTGTTGCTCACACCAGTCCCATGACTGATCCGGAGTTTATTGTTCCCTTCTTAAACTCTGGGTGCCCACCATTTTCCACACGGGCAGTCTAGAGTTGGGTTTTTTAGATATTCAGGTTGAGTAGATTATCTAGAGCTAGTCAGTCCTTGGACGACTGACCTTGCTTTCCGCTAGCTATGGACTGGAGCATTCTATTGGAGATATTCTATCTGCTACTGATGTTATCTTTTCTTTTCGCTGTTATTTCTTGTATCTATGATATTGTTGTATCATATTGATATCATTGTTGTATATCATACTGGATATTGCATTCATTGGATTGTATATGATATCATCTATTTTTATTCCGCTGTGTTGTTGTACTTAATGGTGTTATAAGCTCCGGAGAACCAGATTCGGCGTTTGAATCTACGGCATTTTGAGTACAAGTGAAGTACGGATGCCGATTTTCGAAGGCCGACTTTTGGGTCTTCACATCGAGACATGCACCCAAATCAAAGGTGCACCCAATCAAATCACAAGTAATATAATGGTATCGAAGAAGCATGCTCGATCGGAGGTGCGACCTCACTTAGTCCGGTATAGCTCCTGTTTTAGCCATATCAAACTGACTCGTGAGAGTCAGGGCTGCGTTAATACCTCATACATAATCGTTCGCCAAACCATCCTACTTCATTCTGGAATCTCCAAAACGTGCACAGTTGTTAAAGTGGTTTTCGTTATTGGCAGAGAGTATGACAATATCTGATCCCGGTCTCTTTAACAACCAAACGCTTATTTCACACCAGTTGGTTCTTTTACATTTCCAAAACCGATTCATAATTTATATCAAAATATCATATTCACTTCAAAATCATATCACTTTCGAAATGATATTCACTTCAAAATCATATCCCTTTCGAAATCATACTCACTTCTGAAATCATATTCATTTTCAAAATCATAACCACAAAATAGGTTAAACCATCATATCAAAATATTCGCATTTTAAATCAATTAAATCTAAATCATAACGGTTCCAACTTTAAACATTTTGAATATTGAAAGTAGTTTATATATTGGAATAGTTATACATTAAAAATAGTTTATATTTAAAAATAGGTTATAGATTGAAATAGTTTATATATTAGGAATAATTTATATATTAAAATGGGTTATAGATTGAAATAGTTTTTATATATTAGAAATAGTTTATATATTAAAATAGGTTATATATTAAAATAAATATATTAATTTAAATAGTTTAAATATAATATATTTTATTTTTATTAAATTTTATTAAATTAAATCTTATATTATGAAAGAAAAAAAGTAAATATAGTTATAAGTAAAACCATAAAATTTACATTTTAAAACTTACTTATAAATTTAGAATTCTTAAAACATATAACGTTAAAATCTAAATTTTACATATATGTTTTAAAATAAAATCTTTATATTAAATTTAAAAATCATTTTCCTTTTTTTTCAAACACATCTTTTCAAAATTTCAGAAATCACTTTAAAAAACAGACCAATGGTGTTCGTATATTGTTTTTTATCCGAGGGTCAAGTGATACAGATATTTATCATTTCAACCCGCAATAGTTTAAAATTTACGGGTATATATCATTTCAACCCGCAATTCCAAATTTCCAAAATCAATAAAAATCGCTTGGGTTTATCATTTCAACTCATAACGATTTTTCCCTATTCTAAAAGATCATTCGGGTATGTATCATTTCAACCCACAGGGAATTCCTAAAACTAAGGGAACTTGCAGCATGATTTACATAAAATAGATAACATAACACAAAATCATACATAACAATTTACATAAGATGGCACATAATTTACATAATGAATCACATAACATAACATATTATTTACATAACCAATTACATACAATAACAAATAATTACATACAAACTACGTAATATAGCATATATGCATATTTAACATGGAAGGTGACATAATATTCCTATCATAACATAACCCAATATGCAACCATTTTTAACATAGCAATTTAGGTGATTTCCGACATAACACATATATACATATAAATTTTATTATATTTTTCTTTTTTTCTTTTCCTTTTTTTTCCTTTTCCTTTTTTTTCACACATAAATTTCACATAACATACTAATGACAATTTTAATCACAAAAGTGTCAACCTTTAAATAAATATAACATTTTCCTTTTTTTTTCCTTTTCAACATAGCAATTTAATATTAACATCATGAAGCATATTAATAACCATACCATCACATCTATATTTTTTTATAAATAAAGAACCTAATATTAATAACAATTTCATGTCAAAAATAACAAGTGAACATAGTATGTCATATCAAATCATAACCAAACTACGCAGAAGTTCTAAACTATTGCAACATTCCATTAACATATTAATTGATATTCATCCACTTAGCATAAGATTATAAATCGTGAGTGAATAGCTCACCTTTCCAGGATAGGAAATATTTGACAAACAAAGCTATGAATTTGAATCTTAATTCCAAAGCAAAGCAAGCTAGAATCAATGGATCTCCAAAATAAAATATGTATCTTTTTTTTTAAATAGAAGAGAAAAGAAACAAAGAGGGCTCAACTATGGCTAGGAGAAGAGGGGTAGGGTTTTGGCTTTGGGTGGTGATTGGTGGCTGAAATAAGGAGGAGGAGATGAGGGCTTGGATGATGGAAGAGAGGGCGGTACCAGGAGGCGGAAGGAAGGATTGAAGGAGAGGAGGAAAGAGTTTTGATTTGTGAGGTTTTGGAGATCTGAGATCTAGAACTTTTTGTAAATTTTAAGAGGAAGAAGGAAGTGTGTTGAGAAAGTTTTCCGAAGAGAAAATTATGTACGTACAAGTTGGTCAGAAGGAAACAAATGATCGTAGGCATAAGGATAGACACAAGTCTCTTGGTATGGTTAGAATCTCTTGGTTAACCAAGGCTGATTAGGACTAAACCAAATCCATTAGGACTTAGCCAAATTTCACAACTAAACACCACAAACGTATGTTAGTTTTTCATAGAAATTCAAATATTTAGAGCAATAGAAATTTGATTTTGACGAAATGAAAAATGGAGAAAAGATCAGAATTCAGTCTAGTATCATATAAAAAGAATAAAATTTTAAAATTCAAATTTAAAATTTTCAACCAAAGGTCAAATTTTGACTAAGTTTGACCAAAATTTAAAATTTTAGAAAATTTTCTATTTCATTGAATTTGAAAAAATATATTACTCAATGTTCCAAAATTTGTTCTTTAATCTTAACCTTTAAATTTTATTAAATTCAAATAATAATATATTTTAAGACTGACTGAATTGAACCTCCATTTTATTAACATTGGTTTGTCTTCTTTCAAATGTTCATTTTATTCAATTCAACATAGGTTGCTTATTCTTGACTGAATCAATTACCATCTGTTTCTCTTTACCTTAATTAAAAGATTTTAGTTCCAATTAATTCAATATTAAATTTCAAATTGACTGTTGGTTACACACTAATCGTTTTATTTTCATTAAATAATTCAAACAAAGTTTTATCCTTTTATTTAGATTTACATGTTCTTTATATTACATCAAATTTCTCTTTCAATTAAAACATATGTTTCCATTTTATTTCCTCAAATTCCTCTTTTATTTTAATTCAAACAGACATTTCTATTATTACGTCCATTAATTACGATTAATGTTCTCTTTCCTTTTATTTAAAATATTTCAATTACATTTAATTCCATTGATTACAAAATAGATTCCAAAGAGGATTAATCAATGGGATGAGGAATAAATCAATTGTTACAACTTAGTAATTTATATCTATTAATTTATTGTTTACACAAGGAGTATAAATCTAGTTACCAAATAATTGATTTCTTATTGTATGCTAACATATTTAGAATATTGTTCATCTCATTCTTTAGTAACATTTATTCTTACAGTTGATTGAAATTACATTAATACAGTTGTCAATTACATTCAATTAAATTATATTCTAATACGCATTACCACCTTCCATTTCATTAAAGATTAGTTGTTTTAGAATTTTATCTAAGTTCATGTTTTATATTCTAACAAATTTATTATTCTTATTATTATTTTTTACAGTAATAATTGAAAATTCTTTATTTTAACCATATTCTAGTCAATAATTATAATTAATATTTTTAAAATTTGTTTGAATTTACAAGTCGTTACATCTTACGAGATATCTTTGTTTTTCGAAGGATTTTAATAACAGTAATAATTCAAATTAAGCGTGTTTTCTCACACTGGTTTTCCAGACTGACTCGGGTGCTATTTTATTATAATGCTCGGGTCAGACCGAGTATTACAGATTCAGGTTAGGATACTGTGGAGCATAGGAGACGTGCTGGAGGATTTCAAGCATATTCCACGTACTTGATTATATTCCACCATGTACGTACACTGTATAGTCAGCACTGATGAGGACAAATTATTATAACTATCCAGTTTGATTGGTGATAGTTGTACTCTAATAATTGTATGTACATTAACAGTTATAGTTTCTTATGTATAAAAATATGTTATCATATATTATATTTTGTTCCGCTGCGATTGTGAGATTCTGTGTATTGTTGTTTGGGTTTCTTCTATCTCTTTCTTCTTTACCCCTAGCAATTGGTATTTCCGGCACTTGAATATTCGACATGTTATATAGTGAACATATTGATGTTGATTTTCGAGGGTCGAAAATCCCGGGTCGCTACATCTAATATCCATACTTAGGAAATATTTCATAACTTTATTCATAAATCTCCGGGATTTATATTAATTCCCTTTTACATTCCTAAAATCGATTATACTCACTTATAATCTCGTTTATCCATTTATAACTCCTTTACGAATTCAAATTCAATCTCGAAGTTCTTGTTTTCTAACAATTTAGAAATTTCCTTAAGCTCCAAGAATTTCATTATAAGATTTTCTCTTATAAAATCGCATCTATTAAATAAACCCCATTTACAAATCTCGAGAGAATTTACAAATAAATTCCAATCATTCCAAATCCACCTATATATATAAAATAAGTATTTTTAAAGAATAATAATTAAATTTTAAAACAAGTTTAAGTAACTATTTTAAATATCAAAACACTTTTAATAAGACATTAATAACTCATTTCCAACTCATTTTTAATTAAAACTAATTGATTTACAAAACTGATTATAAAAATTAGAATTATATTTCAATTAATATTAGATATTTGAAAAGTTCACTCCCAAAGTATTTCAAAACTAACTAGCTTTAAATTACATAGTTTAATAATAAAATTTCCCTTTTAAAACCAAAATTAACTTCTTAATAAAAATATATATTTAAAATCCCAATAACTAATTTCAATTTATACATCCCTCTCGATTCACAAAACATCGATTTCATTTTCGATTCCCTAACCATTCTCACCTTTCAAAATAGAATCCACTATTTTTTTCAAAAACCTATTTTCATATCTCGATATAAATTCATAACAGATTCTTCCAATCACATCATATATTGCTATATATGAAAATAATCAATATATTTTTGATGAATCCAGTTAGATCCCTCCAATCTGTTTCCCTACATCCATAGATGTTAGATAACCTAAAATACCAATCCCGCTAGAGGCGAGATATCGCGGTAATATAGGGTCATCCGCTATTATGTGGGCGCATAGGGTCTCATCCGCTCCAATCGGAGGGAATATATCCAACTACTAATATATATGTACTACTATATATAATATAACATCCAACTGATAAATATTTACCGATTCATCTAATCAACCAATAAATAACTTATAACACTATAAAATAAAACTAGTTATCCAAATAAGTGAGATTTACTCACCTTGATTATTAATTTGCCAAACACCCAGATTTTAAATTTTTTCTAAAATCTCAGCTGACTCCGAAAAATCCCAAACAAATTCCAGAATGTAAATTTCGCAGCTACGAATTCAACGGGACTGATTTTGTGATTTTTGGACCTCGTATGAGCAAATTTCAAATTATATAAATTAGTAATGAATTAAATTACCTTCTTCCCAAACAAAACACGCTACTACCTGCTCCAATACGTGAAACCCACCATAGTTGCTGCCATCATGCCTTCCCCTCTTCCTTATGCCTCAACGATAATCCAATTCGGTAGCACCATTGCCTTCACCATTGCGAACTCCACCCTCGCATATCAAATACCTCATACTCGATCCCCTGTGTCGAATCTCGACTTCAAAACCTCCAGCTCACGACCCACATGCGCGCCTCCATCCATCACCGTAGCACTTTCCAACATTGCCCAAATATCCTCGTGCCTCGCAGTGCCTCTGGCCACCAGACTCCATGCGCGCCTCCATCCCCTACCACCAACATCGTCGAACACTCCACAACCAATCACGACCCAACCCTAGATCGTGAACCACCCCTCGCATCACCTCGTTAACCGAATGCCCTTCCCAGGCTCGCCTTGCGATCGCCACTTCTTCCCCCACCCTTTTTCTCTTATCTGTCGATTTCATTTTCTCCTATTCTCCTTTTGAATTCATGAAGGAGATAAAGAAGGACATGATTTAAATGATGAAGGCGGCTAAATGAACATAGCTGGGTGGCATATAGACTAGGTCGGCTCTGAAATGTTGATTTGATTTGTTGTTTTTTTTATATTCAAAATGTCTACATCACATATCTCAAAATTTCGAATACCTATTGAGGTGTGCCACCTGGCATTCCTAACATTGTACCGCTATTCCGAACCCAATGGAACAAGTTTCGAAGCTTAATTTGATCGTATGTGGATGACAGCTTTTTAAATCAACTATTTAAATTAAATTCAATTAAATTATTTCTAGGCGTTTTCAGATTGTACGACCAAATGGTGAATCCAAACTCTACAAAATTTGAAATATGATAATAATACACTATTATGGATCCGATGAAATTGGTTTCGTCGAATTTCGAGATTGTGCCCCGGATCGCTATTTTAACGTGTCGATTAAATCGACAAATTCCAAAATTGACAAAATCACTTGAAATTTTAGTTTTTAAAACTTATTAACTAAATTATAATTCAAATAGAATTTATATCAACATTAGAAATCATTTCGATTCATATTCAATTCAAATTTCAATTATGCACCAATTCCGTATTACGATAATTACTATATTTGAAATTTAAATTTATTCTATAATTTCAACCAAAATCTTCTTATTCAAAATCAATTCCTATTCCAAATCCATAATTTAAAACCATTTAAATATTCAAAATCAAACGACGGGAAAATCTGGGTCGGTACATATCGCATCAATTCTCATTCAAATACTTTAATTATCTCAAATCGTTGAACAATATAATATTGGTATACAAGAATATACCAAATTACTATCCATGACATAGCATGCATCCACCTTTCCATTCCCTCTTTTGCTCCTACCTATAACCTCACTACTATATATATATATAATAAAAAGGTTTCAAATATATTTCGACTGCGTCAATTTTGATACACCCTAGCCCAACCCAAGGGATTCGATGACTTTTGCAGAGAAGAAGACTGCTTACGTTCCCCTTTTAGAGGATCAAGCCCATATAGTTCTATTTCCTGATGTTCTCCTGCACCTAATTAGTCATTAGCACATAAAAACCATAACATTCATGCAACCATCGCATCCAATGCAACTACTGCAGCTAACATAATTAGTGCAAGTAGGAAACACTGCTCCTATTAAACCATTTCAATCAGTCGTCATAAAATAGGGTAACAACAATAATAACACACTTAGCCATTAAAAATTAAAATCATATGACAACACATAATGTCAACCATAAACATCAAATAAGTTCATCACACTCATATATACTAATAATCAATCATTAGAAATGCACCATCAATGTAAGTATAAACCAACCAAATGTGTACTAAACCATTATATTAGTGACAAAACACCAACAATAAAACCATTTAACTACACACACGTAGCGATAATGGAAAAATATCATATACACATCCAAATGTGATTTCATAATCATGAAACGACATATATGATAAATAAAATCAACTATTGATCTCTTTAGTATTCTCCAAAACCAGTTCATTACCATTTATCTCAAATCATTGTAATTTTCACAAAAAGTATATTTATTTATAAAATCTTATTTTATTAAATAATAATAGTAAACCTTCTAATTTTAGTTAAATATATTTTTCGTTATTTTTTTAGCAAAGCTAGCCGGATTTATAGTGGGCCGTGCCACTGTATAAATAATGGGAAAACAGGTGATCTACACATGCACAGACCAACTAAAGGGCAAAAAGGCCGAAATGACAAAGATAAAAGGCACAGGAGCTAGACAAAGGTGCCTAAACTACTATAAAAACATGACTATGCTCCCTCAGAAGAGGAAGAATAACCACGACCAACATCCGACGACGGACCAATAAGATGGGAAAAACCCGAGAAGAGAGTAGCCAGACGAGGATCATAATCTTCTAAATCGGGAGAGTATATAAATTTCCTATCCCATATGACTTCATAAAACTTACTTTTGTTCTCCTCACCAATCTCGCCAACCCTAGTAAGGCACAAACCCTCTCCCTCAATATGGTAGATAAGAAAATGACTCTCTCCCCCAATATCACTGATAAAAGCATGAAAAGTGTCAGTCTCAGGTGAATATCTCATATCAAAAGGAGCGTGAACCCAAGCACGTTCATCAAATTCTAGGATATTGCATCAGATGTAGTAGCAGAAGGAACCACATCCAGAGCCGGAGGTGGTAAACTAATAGATAGAGCTACACAAACTAGAGCAACGATAGGATGATCAACAACGGGAGCTACAATAATAGGAGCTACAGGAGCATCAACAAAGGGAGCTATAGGAGCAACCTTCGTGACCCACTTCCGAACTGAAGGATGAGGTAGAGGAATCTGGTCAGCCAGAACAAAGCCTACAACTGCCGATCTAGAGCATGCATCTGAAAGATGCCCAAAAGACTGACAGGACGTGCATATCTCAGGCTTCCAACTATAGCAAACTCTGACCTCAGCAAACTGGCTCTCATCAAGTCAGACTTTTAAAACTAAAGGTAAAGGTTAGGTAGGAGTAATCTCGATCAGAGCTTTGGCATAGACTAATTTCTTTCTAGCCACAATGTTTGCGTCATAACATATCACCTTACCAATTATACCAACTAGCCATCAATCCCAATAAGAGGCTGAAGAACGGATGGAATGTGGGAAAAGTGGGCCCAGACATGAATAGATAAAACTTGGTCTTTCTGCCGATCCACAAAAGGACTCCATGTAGTGATAATGAATGGTTTCCCATCTATGAGAATTGGGTTGGCTTCCAGAATATGCTGTCTTTCATCACTATGCGAGAATTTAAAATAGAACATTTCATTGTCAAAGTGTACACTCAAACCCCCATAGGCTTCAACATCTGGTTGCACCTCGCCTTAACTAAATGATAGGGAGGATTGGAGTCGAGAAAAAAACCCACCAAGTGCTCTTTCCAATAAACCACTCCAGCCTCAATCACTTCCTTCGGTGGGATCATAACACCCTCAATCTCAACTATATCAGAGCGATAAGGAGAATGCTTACCTGCATTATTTAGCAATTTGGAAAACGATGATGACCACTTTGGAGTAGGCGGAGGAGGATCCAATGGACCAGGAAGCATTGCATTGAACATTGGGCTACAAGGAGATGTATAGGCATTGGGAATGTTGTTATCGGCATTGCTACAAGCACCTGGAGTGCAACAACGTGATAACCCAATTTTAGCATTTTTGTAGTCAACAGCTTCATCCACAGACACACGCTCATCGCGAACAACATCACCATCAGCCGTAGGCGCAAGATCAAGTTCGGTTTGCCTAATTTTGACAACACCCAATATGGAACCAAAATTCAACCTAACAGTAGTTTGAGACCAAGATGTATTACCTTCATTTGATAATAACTGAGCTAACGGATTTGAACTAAGAAGCAAGGGACTGACAGGCGTTTCAGAACCAGCACGATGCGGGGAGTTTAAAACATTCAGAAGGTTCGATAGCGGGAGCGGGTTGTCATGTGAAGCTACTGACACGATATGAATTTCCATAATCTTATTTGATTTCTTCCATTAATTTCATTTAATTTATTAAATGACTGTTATTTGCAATAATCGTACAAAAACTCTAAATAATCATGTTTTTATTTATTTGTCCAAACCCCCCATTATTATACATTTTATTTCAATTAATTATTTTCCAGTTCATATCAACGATTAATTATAATTAAACACCCAAAAATTCTAAAATCAATAGTAAACTATCCAATCAAGGCACAACATATACAAAATAGACAAAATATCAAACAATCACCAATATATCATAACAATATCAATAATTATAATTTTCCATTAATAGATGTCTATTTTATAATTTAAAATTCCATTAATTAAATTAAATTAACTGTACTAACACGCTTTTTCCAGTAATTTCCAAACTCAGAAAACCAAGTGCCAAATCATCCAAAATTCCAATATGAGTCCAACGGAAGAACCGTACGTAAATCAAAGTTCATCTGCAAAAGATACGTAAGTTAGAAGATATATGATTTTATTTTAATACCATAATATAAAATATTACGTATACATACCGTTGAACCAAAATTTGGCCCAACATCCAATAAAATCTTACTATGTCCATGAACTTGTTCAAAAGTTCAAGTCGCATGTTTAAGGGGCAGAATAGGTGAGTCATGTATATATGCAATAATCTTTTGTTCGCATGTTAATTGGGCAAAATAGGCGATTCACATATATTACAATCCCTTATTCATGCCTTAATGGTCATAATAGTTGATATGCAAGCTGAGCTTTAATTTAAACAAGGGCTTAAGTGGCCTTGTATAAGTTAACAATATGCAAGTCTAAGCTCAAGTCCAAGTCCAAAGGCAAATTCTTGCATGTCCATTATTCAATAATAGTTAAATATGCTTATTCAAAGGAAATATGCTATGCAAAGTTAAATCTCCAAGTCCTTATGTGTAATAAGTTCAAAAGTTACAATTGGCTCTAGGAATCCTCAAATTGATTTAGGGTTCACAACTTGCTCTTAAGATTTAGGGAAAGAAAATGATTCGTCCCCTTCTAGATGACGGTAAAGGTCTATTTATAGTGGTGTCAATCATGCGGGATGATTGACAAGTGTCATGGCTTTGAATCCAATGGCTCTGATTGCACCATCCAGATGAAATCTCAATATTCCTTTATAGAGATTCGACATTATATATTTGTAGAAGCTCGATAACATAGCTTCCTTGCAGAAATATAACAGCCTTTCCTTGTTAGTCAAATACTCGACATCTTCTAGGGGTGTGACATCCCTTTTTATATCTTTGACATACTTGCTATCTTTGCCTCGATAATTTTTTGTGTTGTAGATGCTCGACAACTGTTACTATTGCAAAAACTCGATATTAGTTGTTGTCTTATAGGCTCATCATCCCTTAGAAACTAGAAGTCCTCCTTTATTATTAGCTAGTCGACATCACCTTCTACTTGTGGATGCTTGACAATACCAACTGTTGTTGAGGCTCGATATCCCTTATTCCTCCAAATCTGTTGTAACTCGATATCTGGGTAAACACCTCCATTTCCCTTTAGAAACTTGACACCTTCTCTTTGTTGTTAAACGTTCGATACCAACTTCTGCTTGTAGATGCTCGATAAGACTTATTATTGTAGGGGCTCGCTTTTCTTTAGAGACCCAATACTTCTCGATTCTTTGTTAGGACTTGCTAACTTCTTAGATGCTCGACATCCCATTTGGCATATAGGATCGACATCATCTTCTGCTTTAGATGTTAAACAACCCTTTGTTAAGGCTTGACACCATCTCCTACGGTTATAATGACTCGAGAACCTTGCTATTTCCAAGCTCGGCATATTTTCTTTAGAAGCTCGACACACTTATCAATAGAGCACTACTATAAGTTTGATATATCACCGTCTTAGAAGCTTCATGAATTTATTGGTTCGTCATATCATCACGCATTTACAGGATCGATACCCATTTTTCCAATGCTTTGATATTCTCCTATTGACTTAGTTTCTTCTTTTTCCCTTGATAACTTTTTCTAAAATAGTGATTGAAAAATATATACACAACATTTGCTCCCTCCTTGTATAAAATAAGCCTTTTAAACTTTAGTGTAAAACCAAGTTCAACACCCAAGATGGATCGATTCAATAGGAGGGGTTGGCGATATCATTGATCTAAGGAGTCATACCAATTTCCATGCTCTAGATAGTAAGCTTAGATTGCAAGAGTTGACCTTCTAATAATAAAGAAGTCATAAATCTAAAAAGAAATCGTTGCCATATAGAGGAATCCAAATTCCTACCTTGAGATTAGAACTTGGTAAAAAAGCAAGAATTCCACAAACTCCATTTTAAGGGCAAGATTCATAATATAAAAACCAATTAAAAGAAGATCAAAAACCCATTTGGTAAGAAAACTAGAAATCTAACTGATAAGAAGTCCAAAAATCCATGTGGTAAAAAGATCATAAATCTAACTGATAAGAAGATCAGAATTCCATCTGGTAAGAAGACCAGAAATTTTCATTTTAATGGTGCATTCCAACTAACAAATGAGCAGAATTCCAACCAATAACAGAGATTCCCGTTATTTGTTAGAAAATTTGGATTCCAATTCAGAAATAAAAGATTAAAAGCTAATTTAACTTAGTACTTCGGAATATAAAGCCTTAGGCTCAAATAATAATTTACGCTTTGACAAAAAAATTCAAAATTTCTTAGATGTCCATACTCGATGTTGAAATCCTTGATTCGAGGTAATAGATAGTCCTTTCCTTTCATCATATCAGTTCCATCAAAAGCTACCCATGCCTTGATTTTCACAAATACATAGGGCTAATCATGGTCATCAATTTTTAAGATTGCTCGAGTTTGATTACACTTCCTCTAAAAGATTGCTTTGATCCTTCTTTAACAGGGAATTAGACTCGTCTGATTGACTTCTTTATATATGGTTGACCTTTCTATACCTTTTAGGTAAGAATTTAGGCTGGTCGGTGCTCTGGTCGGCCATCTTAGGCGAAACCAAAGTCTTACCCGACCTCCCTCTAGGAGGTTCTCCGGTCAGGCCTTATAAATGAAATCGAATTTTGTTGGTCGGTGCTTTGGCCAGCCATCTTAGGTAGAACCGAAGTATTATCTGTCCTCCCTCTAGGAGGTACTTCAGTCAGTCCATATAGGCAGAACCGAAGGCTAGTCGGTGCTTTAGCTAAGCCATCTTAGGTGGGACCAAAGGCCTAATCCATCCTACCTCTAAGAGGCGCTTCGGCCATGCCACGTAGGTGGTACCGAAGGCTTGTGGTGCTCTGGACAGGCCTTATAGGTGGGACCAGATATTTACTCTGTTCCCTCTAGGAGGTGATGTGTTCAGGCCTTATAGGCAGGACTTAAGGCTTATAATGCTTTGACTAGGCCTTTGTGGTGGGATCAAAAGGTTTTATTTTATTTTATGGGTTCCTTCCTTTCTATTGGTTGTTGATTCCATAGATATACTCATCTCAATTTCTTTATCATCCATTGTAGGAAAATAAGGCCTCAGATGCTCGACATTCCATGTCCTTGCTATCACATTGCCATCAGGTCGACTTAGTCGATAATTTTCTAATGGGATTACTTTTTGGATAAGAAGGGGTCCTTCCTAGCTTGGTTCGAGTGGTCCATCTGTCAGATTCTTAGTGTATGTCATGACTTTTCATAGCACCAAATATCCTTTTTGATATGATCTCCCCTTAACGTTAAAGTTATAGTATTTTGATAACCTTTATTGGTATTGAGCCATTTGTATGGCTGCTTCATCTCTTAGTCCATTGTTCAAATCTAGGGATTCTTTTCTTAGCTCTTGATTGGGATTAAAGGTATATGTAATCCTTCGATGGGATGGTATCTCAACTTCAAACGCAAGAATTGCCTCACATCCATATGTCTAAGAGAATAGAGTATGTCCTGTTGCAGTCTTAGTAAAAGTTCGATATGCCTCCAGCATAAGTGGTAGTTCTTCTACCCAATTTCCTTTTGTTTTATCTAGTCATTCCTTGAGGATAGTTTTGATGGTTTTGTTAGCAATTTCGATGACTCCATTTGCCTTGGGATGAGAAACTGATGAAAAACTTTTGATTATCCCATTCTTATTGTAGAATTTCATGAATTCTTCACTTTCATATTGGGTGCCATTATCGGATATTCTCTTATTTGATATTCCAAACTAAGTGGTTATGCTCTTGATAACAAAATTTAGCTTTTTTCCCGATGTTATATTTGGCAATGGTTATGCCTTACCCTTTTGGTAAAGTAGTTGATGGCTACTACTGTAAACCTAGCTCCGTCTTTTGGTATAGGCAGTGGTCCTATTAAGTCGATTCTCATACATCAAAGAGCCATGGACTTGAGATCGAGGTTAACTCATTTAATGGTATATGTGGGACCGTTGAAAATCTCTGACACTTTTCGCATCACTTTACATAATTTACATCATTGTTATTCATATGAGGCCAATAAAAACCTTGCCTCGTGACCCTTTAGCTAACTTAATGCCATTATGATGATCCCCACATAACCTCTCCTAGGACTCTTTTAACAATTTTAAGCCATTCTTTGGACTAACACACCTTAAATAAGGGAGTGAATGTCCTCTTTTATAAAGTATTACATTCATCATAGTAAAAATTGGAGCTTGTTACCTTATCCTACTAGTTTCTCATTTATCTTTTGGTAGTTTCCCTTCCACCAAGTATTCAACAATGGGTGTCATTCAATTATTCTCATATTGATTACTCATTTCCATATGAATGGTTCCTTTCTAGTTTTCACCATTACTATTTCCTAGTTCATTTTATTTTTCTGTGTGTATAAGAGCTTGAGATCTAGTCAATACCATGGTTTCATTTTTGATTTTGGGGCTTTTTCCTCAATATTGAGATTTTGCTGGAAGCCTACTAGCACAATTCGAGTTTCTAGGGCTCCTCGTGAGCTATCTAACTTAGCCAAAGAGTCGGCTTGAGAATTCCTCCCTTTGGATACTTGGTGTATCAAAAAATCTTCAAACTGGGCTAACATTTCCAATATCTTCTTAATGTAAAGGATCAATCTTGCATCCTTCGTTTGATAAGTTTGACTCAACTGATTAATCATTAAATGAGAATCGTTGAAAATTTCAATCCACGGTATTTTTAACTGAAGAGCTAAGGTTAATCCTACTATCATTTATTCATATTCAGCCACATTATTGGTAGCAGGAAAACCTAACTTCATTGCATAATGTAATTGATCTCCATCAGGGGTGACGACTACATATCCCGCACCAGCCCCTTGCTCGTTCGAGGCTCCATCAATGAACAACTGTCATTTAAGTTTTAGATCTTTTTTCCTTTCTCAGTCGTTCTTCAATAAAACATGTACATTCATTAACAAAATCAACCAGAGCTTACCCTTTGATTGCCACTTGGAGCTAGTACTCAATCTCATACTAACTCGGCTCTATTCCTCATTTTACTAGCCTTCTCGACGTTGTGGGTTTACCAAGCGGTGAGAATTAGACTGTATGCCAACTTCTCTATAACTAGATATCTGACTTCTGTCTCTTTAAGCCTTTTACTAGTAAAGTATACCGGAAGTTGAGCTTTATGTTCTTCTCTTACTAGAATCAAACTTACCGCATGTTTGGAAACTGTCATGTAAAGGTGCAAATTCTCTCCTTCTACGGGACTAAATAAGATTGAAAGTTGTTCAAGTTGGTCTTTTAATTCTTTGAAGGCTTTTCGGTAATCTTCACCCCACTCAAAGTTCTTCTTTATCTTAATCACATCATAGAAAAGTATGCACTTATCAATAGCCTTAGAGATAAATCTGTTTAAAGAAGCTACGCTTTCATTTAGGCTCATCATATATTTACTTGTTTTTGGCTTTTCCATGTCCTTAATTGCTTTGATTTGATCAGGATTAGCCTCAATTCCTAGGGCATTGATGATATATCCTAGAAATTTCTCAAATCGTATTCTAAAAGAGCATTTTTTCATATTCAGCTTAATTTTGTACTTCCTTATAATTTTAAACATTTCTTCAAGATCTTTCAAGTGGTTAATTTCCTCTTGGGACTTTACTAGCATATCATCCATATATACTTCCATGTTTCATCTAATTTGTTCATTAAACATTCTGTTTACTAACCTTTGGTATGTAGCCCATTCATTCTTCATCCTAAAAGTCATAACTTTGTAGTAGTAAGTTCCCTAATCCATTATAAAACTTGTGTTTTCTTCATCTGGTTTGAACATATGGATTTGATTATATCCTAAGTTTGCATCCATAAAAGATAATAGATTATATCCGTCGATGGTATCAACCAATTGGTCTATTCTAGGCAAAGGATAACAATCATTGGGGCACGCCTTTTTCGGATCATTATAATCGATACACATTCTCCATTTTCCATTGGACTTTTTAACTAGTACAGGATTAGCCAACCATTTGGGGTAGAGCAATTCTCTAATGAAACCATTCTCAAGCAATCTTACTTCTTCTTTTAATGCATTAGCTTGAATTTTATCAAAGTGCCTTCTCTTTTATCGAATAGATATGATTTTTGGATCAATATTTAGAGCATGGCTCATAATTGCTAGATCTATCACGACCATGTCTAGTGAATCTAATCAAAGACATCGTTACTAGATTGGAGGAATTAGATAAGCTCTCTTCTGAGATTGTCGCTTAGTTCTTTTCTCGATTTTATCGTTTTGGTTGGGTTAAGAAAATCTAGTCTTACCTATTTTAGTTCTTGGTAGATTTCATTCTCCCTTGCTCACTTTTGCAATCTAATTCGACAATAATTTCCTCACCCTCTATCTCATTGGTCATTTGGTTTACATCTTTTCACTTTCTTTTTCTCTCAGGGAATTGAATCTTTTTAGCACATTCACAGGCTTTTCACCTACATATGCTTCTTTATTTGTCTTGAATAGTATGCTAGAAAAGCTATCATTCAAGAGCTTCTTTGTTTAGTTTGATTCAATTTAATTTTCTCCATGTTATAACAAGAAGTGCCATCTTTATTAAATTTCTCGAGCGTAGCAAAATATAGTTCTTGGGAGCTAAACTACTCCCCCTTTATGGTGCCTAAGCAATTTTTAGTTACGAACTTCACTATTAGATGTTTGGGGTGAGACATATGCATCCATAACATCTAGAGCAGGCTTCCTAAAGAGAGCATTATAAAAGGAGGGTTGATCCATGATTACAAAAAGAGTTTTAAAGCTTCTGAAATATGGAGGAATTCCCACTTGTACAAAGAGCTTTATCTGCCTCACTAGAGTCGATCCTTTATTATTGAAATAAAAAATGGGCCCTAGGATTGGTTCCAATTTTCTTTCTAGAATATTCATCTGTCAAATATGTGTTTGATAATGACATTTACTTCACTTCCAGTGTCTACCAAAATCTTTATCATCGCAAAGAGCTTAATTTGAGCAGTTATCATTAGCGAGTCATTATGTGGATTATTCCCCTTAGCTCTTGTTGAGTTATTATCAAGTTAGGCATTTAAAGATGTAACATGCAATTCTTGAAAGGTGGTTCCTTCTAGATGGAGAAGATTCCATCCTTTACTTCCTTTACATACCTACTCTTAGCTCCTTTGCTATTCCCAGCAATGTGGGGACCTCCATGAATGACATCAATGCGATTAACTAAAGTAAAAAAAGTATTATTGGGAATCATTCTCTACAAAATTAGCAGTATTACTTAAAGGCCTCTGATTATTCTCTTCCAGATGGTAAGACTTCTGATTTTCATTAATGAAATCCTTAAGAGATTCTGACCTGATTATGTTCTAAATTATACCTGCCAAATCATGTCATTTGTTAGTCTTATGCCCATTTGCTTTGTAATAGGCACAATAATCTCCCCTTATCTTGGGCTTGGGATGGTTTCTTGCTTTATAGGAAGTTAGAAAATTTCTACTATCTTTGCCCATAGAAAAAATTTAGGAGATGGGTTTGTCAAAGTCTACATAATTGGATTTAGGGATCTCCTCCCACCTTCTTCTTCTACATTCCATTTTGGATTGTTGTTAGGACGATCGAAATTGAATTTTCCTCCTTCTTTCTTTAGTTGAGACTTCTTTCTAGCATGTTACATTCTGTCTATGTGGATGAATTTATCAGCTTGGAAATGAAAGTCTTGGAGATCTATACACCTATGAATATAGGGCTCTTTCCAAAAAGGAGTCTGCTCAATTATCCTCGAACAAACTACCATCATCTTCTCCTTATCAGTCATATTTTCTGCTTTTAGTGCTTCCGTATTGAATTTCCTTAGATATTAACTAAGTCATTGCCCTAGTCTTTGTTTGGCATTAGCTAACACACTAGAATATATGATAGGATTTTTGCATATGCAAAATTGTGCCAAAAATTTATAAGAAAATTGCTCCCAAGATTAGTTGGTCTTTTCTCGGTAGGGCCTATACCATTTGGTAGTTGCTCCATGAAAAGTTGTACGAAAAACCTACAATGAATTCCCTAGAGGTGTTATGCAAGTCCATCTGGCTTTCAAAAGCCAACAGTTGGTCATCTAGATTAGTGGTTCTGTCATATTTCAACAAAAGAATTTTGATATGGGATAGGATTTTAACGGACATTATCTTCTCTATAAAAGGAGTCTCTCAAAAATTATTGTAACCCTTGGGTCAAGGGTCCTCTATTACTCGATACCAAGTTATCATGGTGAATGGTATGAAGGGTGGAACTTCTAAGGACTATTGTAGAGATTCTATACGTCATGCTAGAGGTGTTGGCTCATTCACATCAAGGATGAATGGCGATATAATAGCATTATGAAAAGCTTAAGGCTTTGGATGTTGGCTCGTGTTGGGAGTAGGTTCCAAAGGTGGCGACTCATAAAAGGAGTGGACAGTAGGATCAGAGAATGTGGAAGGGTTCCTCATCAGTAGGTTCAGAGAATGTGGAAGGGTTCCTCATCAATAATTGAAACTGATTGAGCAAGAAGGGCTCGATATCCAAGTGGAGCAAAGGAGGGCTCGAGTGTATGTGCTAAGGAATCGTTGATGCTCAGAATGTTTTCTATTGCACTTAAAGCAGAGGTATTATAAGTGGGGATGCCTATGGATTAGTAGTGAGGATTCGTATACCCTGGACCTATGGCTTTGCGTCTAGTGTCCTACTTTGGGCTGCGAGACATATATCCAGCTTCGGGCTGCGAGATACGAGAGTACAATGAAGAAGCAGGATTTACATTAGTCCCTGGTAGAAAGGGTATCATACGAGCTATCATATATTTAAAGTATAAAGAGTGATAGTTAGGATTATTGATGGAAGCTATGTAAGCTTTGGTTGTTTTCTTTAGTAAGCTATTATTCATAGGTATCAGGGGCAATATGTATTGGAAATAGGAATACCCGAAAGACTGATATCCTTTATTTGGTTTGTGGTTTATCTTTGTGATATTGTAGAGTAGCATATACAGTGTTACATGCTAACTCTTTCGTTGAAGGGACAGGTCAGGTATGGTTCGTGTACTCTTGTTCCTTACCATTTTTACCTGTTTAATATTTTGAGACTCATTTACCATTCACAGCAGACTGTTGTCTGACCCAAGGGATAATGCTTTGCCTCTTATTATCATGGGCACTCTTAAATGAGTAGACTAGATAACAGGTCTAGCTGATGCGATAGCTGTTCAAAGGAAAAGCTGGATGGAGCTATCTCATATTATATAAATATAAGGAATCTACGCTTATTCCACTGAGCAACGCTATGGAGCCCGTGATAGTGCTTGCTTATTTCTATTTGTTAAGACACTTTATTTGAGTTTAATTCTATTGTATAAACTCTACTACATTTGATATATAACTTTGTGGACCTATTGCTCTGATGATGATTTGTTCACATAGTTATTACTGTCTCTTCTGTTATATCTGTGATATTATATTTTATCCATGCATTGTGAGATATGATAGGTTATATGCTATATTGGTTTATTTCAACCTTAATGATCATCCTATATCAATCGGGCACGGATAGCGCACGATTTATATACTATTATTGCTGGCAATATAGAACGGTCTTCACATTTGTAATCAGAGCTTTGGTTATAGGATTAATTAGAGTTGATGCCATGATCTAGTAGAGATAGGGAGGATGTTATCACCTTAGATTAGATCGAGAGTGTGTGTGTATGTGTGTATACATGAGAAAATGCGTACTTGTTATAAGTTTGGTTTTCAAAACTATATGGTAGTATATTATATAGTATAAGTCGCATGCCATGATCACTATGGACATAGTTTTCTTTATGGGAGACTGATCATTCTTGTTATAGATAAGAATGAGTCGGCATACAAGGAATGTTGTAAGGAATTCTCCTTTAGGAGTAGAGGAAGGTGCGAGATCAGAAGCTGCTATGCCTGATGTCCAAGCCATGTTCAATGCCATGATAGCTAATATGATGAGGAATGCTCTTGGAGTGGTGATAGGTGGAGGTGCTCCAGTGCAAGTGCCCAGGGCTGATTTGTTAAGTTGAGCAAAGATTATTCTACTCTTCGAGGAAAGCACTTTCATGGGGAGAAGTGCAAAATAAGTAAGATACTTATGTGCTCATCTTCGGTGATATAAAGGTGGAAGAGCTATGAAGAGGAAGTTAACTTCGAGACAGCTTCAGGGCCGAGCTATGAATTGGTGGAATGTTGTCACTATTGCTACTCCAAAAGACCAATTTTCTTGGGATCAATTTAAGATGAGGTTTGAGGAGAAGTTTACTCCGGCAGCCCAAAAGTCGGTTCTGTTCAGAAAATTTGTTGATCTTAATGAGGGAGAGACGTCGGTCTCGGAATATGTTGCAGAGTTTAATGCCTTATCAAAATATAGGATGTCATTCATAGATACTCCCTTGAGATAGAATGAGAAATTCATAATAGGACCGGAGAGTATCTTGGAGAGCAGCTAGTGGACCATATAGATAAGCCATTTGAGAAGCTGGTAGAGAAGGCACTATGCCATAAGAGCTTTTACCCTAAGGCTAAGAATATTATTGTTGTTTCTACTGAAAAAAGGGCCAAAGCTGCAGCAAGGTAGTGAATGCAAGAAGAAGTGGAACGGGAAGAGGAAGCAGCCTCAGGGTAAGGGTGGTAAGAAGAAGGGTAAATGGGAACCTACTTGCTTAGGATGCAATGAGAAGGGTCATCTAAATAAAGACCTTAAAATAAGTGAGAAGAAAAATGCTATAATTGTGATAAGCCCGGGCATTTGAGGAAGAATTGTCTAGAACCGGTAAAGGATACGCAGATAGTGAAGGCATGTGCTTTGGAAGCAGTCCCAACTTCGTCGAGTGCTCTTTCAATGAAGGAAAAGGGGAAGGGAGTCACCATTCAAAGTATGCTTTCTATTAGTGATGTTCATGTTCGAGTTTTGTTTGATATCGGTGATTTAGATTTATTCATATATAGTGATCTAGTAGATAGATTATGATTGAGAGCTAAGATAGTAGACTGGCCATTGGTCATGACAAACCTTGTTGAAGGCTCTACTAGTCTTGGCATGATTTATCGTGGCTTAATTTTATCAAGTAATGGATGTTCTTTGATTTGTGATTGTTATGTTTTGAACTTTGTTGGGTTTGGGATTATCTTCGGTATGGACTGGCTTAGGAAGTATGTGGCTATAGTGGATTGCGAGAAGCTATTGTGATAATCAGATATGAGGATGGGAGAATGAGAGTGATTGGATGCCTATCAGAGGATGAGGTGATGGTTAGCTTTCTATATTCACTTGAGGTTCCACATGAGAGATTGTCATTTGTGCATACTGCTAGAGAGTATCCAGATGTTTTCAAGGAAGTGACTGGACTGCCACCGCATAGAGAGATAGAGTTTCAGATAAACTTGGAGAAGGAAGCCAGACCGATAGTTATGCCTTTGAGACGTATGGTACCTAGAAATTAGAAGGAATTGGAGGTGCAAGTAAATGACTTATTGAGAAAAGGGTTCATTCGAAGGAGCATATCTGAGTGGGGGTACCAATAGTATTCAAAGCAAAGGCGGATGGCTCTTTAAGGTTGTGTGTGGATTATCGTGAGCTAAATAAAGTGACAAAGAAGACCAAGTATCCACTCCCACGCATTGATGACTTGTTCGATCAGCTGCACGGTGCATAGGTGTTCTCCTAAATGGATTTGGTGATAGAAATTCACCAATTGAGAGTAGCAAAGGAGAGTGTGCTTATTATCGCATTTTGTACATCGTCGGGTTTCTATGAGTGGTTGGTGATGCCATTTGGATTGACCAACGCTCTGGCATACTTTGTGGATCTCGTGAATTGGGTTTTCAAAAACCAGCTGGATAAGTTCGTGCTTGTGTTCGTGAATGGTATTCTGATCTACTCTAGAATTAAAGAGGAGCACAAGACACACTTGAGGATTGTACTAGAGATTTTAAGGAAGTACAAGTTAAGAGTGAAGTTCTTTAAGTGTCACTTCTGGGGAGAAGAAGTGAGATTCTTGGGTCATGTCATGTCAAGACAGGGTGTAGGAGTGGATCCTGTAAAGTTTGTAGTGGTCTAAGATTGAAATCAGCATAAAAATGCTATGGATGTGAGAAGTTTCCTAGGATTGGCGGGATACTATAGATGCTTCATAAAGGACTTCTCAAAGGTAGCGAAACCATTGACCAATTTTACAAAGAAGAATCAAACCTTGGTATGTGATGCAAAGTGTGAGCATACATTTATGAGTCTGAAAGAGAGGTTGACGAGTGGACCAGTGTTGACTATTCCAAGTGGAAATGAAGAGCTGACAGTATACACCGATGCTTGTAGTACTGGATTAGGTGTGGTATTGATACAGAAAGGGAAAGTTGTTGTCTATGCTAGTCGACAGTTGAAATTGGATGAAAGAAATTATCCAACCCATGATTTGGAATTGGCAGCAATTGTTTTTTCTTTGAAGATGTGGAGGCACTATTTGTTGGGAGAAAAGTTTGAGCTATTTACGGACCACAAATCCTTAAAGTACCTTTTCTCTCAGAAGGATCTCAACCTTCGACGGCAACAGTGGTTAGAATTCTTGACCTTTTATGATTTCAGTATTTCCTATACTCCAAGAAAAGGGAATGCAGTCGCCGATGCATTGAGTAGAAGACATGTGAATTTGGGAACAATGTTCTTGGAATGGAAGGGATAGAGTACATTGTTGGATATGATTTCAGACCCCATTGCAAGTCGGAACTAGGGATGTTCGTAAGTTTTTCAATCAGACCTACTCTAATAGAAAGGATAGGTGTTAGTCAGAAGCAAGATGCTAGGTTGGTAGAGATCATAGTGAATATAGAAGGAATAGAATCTAAAGACATGAAGTAATACGAAGTCGATCAAGAAGGTTGGCTTCATAAGGATGGAAGACTATTTGTTCCCGACGTTGATGGATTATGAGATGAAGTGTTACAAAAGTGTCACCATTCCAGGTTGACCATTCATCTTGACGGCAACAAGATGTACCAAGATATGAAGCGAACCATTATTGGGAAGGCATGAAGACGGATATTGGAGCATTCATCTCAAAGCGTATGAATTGCCAGTTGGTAAAGGAAGAGCAGAAAAAACCTAGTGACCCGTTACAACCACTAAAAACTCCTGAATGGAAATGGGAACAAGTATCGATGGATTTTATAGATGGACTGGCATGGAATCAAGCAGGGTACAATGGCATCGGTCATAGTAGATCGGTTGATAAAGAGTGTAAGATTTATAGCCATCAAGTCAAGTAGAATTGAATCCAAGCTAGTGGAGTTGTATATAAAATCGATAGAATGATTTTATTGTGTGCCGAAGAGTATTATGAGTGACCAAGACCCGTTGTTCACTATTAGGTTTTGGAAAAGCTTACAAGAGGTGTTAGGGATGGAGCTACATCTTAGTACAGCTTATTACCCACAAACGGATTAGCGGACAAAAATAGTAAATCATGTATTGGAAGATCTCTTACGAGCATGAATTATAGACTTTTATGGATCATTGTATGATCATTTGCATTTGGTAGAGTTTGCATACAACAACAATTATTAGTCAAGTATCGGTATGGCTCCGTATGAAGAATTATATGGCCGACCATGTTACACTTCTTCATGTTGGTGGGAAGCGGGCAAGAAACTGATACTTAGGCTAGATATGATTACAGAGATTTTAGAGAAGATTGAGGTCATTCGACAATGAATGAAAGCTGCTTAGGATCAATAGAAAATCTACACGGATATGATACGAAGAGATATAGAGTTTTTGGTCGAGGACATAGTGTTTGTAAAGGTTTCTCTTCTAAAGAATGTAGTTCGATTCGATAGAAACGGGAAGTTGTCACCGAGATTCATAGGACCTTTTCCAATAGTTGAGAGAATTGGGAAGCTAACATATAAGGTCAACTTACCTCAGAAGATGGCAGGCGTGCACAGTGTTTTTTGTGTCTCTTATCTACGGAAGTTTGTGCATGACTCGGGCGTTTAAGATTACATCGGATTAACTAGAAGATGTTGAGGTAGAACTAGAAGTTTCTATACCTCGTAGGTCGCTTCGTATTGTTCGGTTCGATATGAAATAGCTTAGGAGAAAGACGATGAAGCTAGTGAAGGTACATTGGAGCGGAAGTGATGACGATTATACGTGGAAGATGGAGGAGAGCATGAGCACTACATGTATGGAGTTCTTTGAATGGTAAGATCCACTATTTGTCATATCTACTTTCACTATTGTATGTTATATTTGATAGGTTAGTATTTCGCAAGCTAGGATAGGTCACCTATGGTATTGATTGCATGGCTGTTTGTTTGATATGTCTGATGGTTGGTTATGGTTGGTAGCCATGAGGGATGACCATGGTTGCTTATACTTTGGCTTGTTTGGGGATTTTGGGGGTGAAATTCCTAAAGGTGAGAAGAATGTAACGACCTGTATTTTACGGATCGGAGGATTGTAAATATTTTAATTTTATTCATATGAGATCGTATGATTCTATAATTTTGGGATATGATTACACACCTGTGATTTTTCCCAAATTTCTATTTGACCATTTTAACCCTGAAAATCTTGTTTGGACTATAACTTTTGACAAAAGTCAAATTAGGATCTCAAACTAGTTTCATGCTTCAGGATGGTGGTTTCTCATTCCATAAAATGGTATAATAGAAAGACGGACTTACAATTAGAAAGTTATGCTTTTTTTAAGTTTTTTAACCAACTGGCCAGGATTAGTGTACAATTAATAAGCCCATTAGTCTAATTAGAGAATGCTATAAATAGAGAGCTGAAGAGCCAAATTAAAACTTTTCCCTTTCGTTCTATATCAGGTATAAGCCTTAATTAGCCCTAGGTTCATCCTAATTTCATCCAAAATCACCCAAACTGCTCACTTAATCAAACTAGATTGTGGATTAGAGATCGGATCCTCAATTAGAAGACAAAGACCATCAATTTGCTTGATTTGGAGTGTTTTTCTTTGCTGTCCATATTAGATCTACATACAAATTGGTTGAATTTGTTAACCGATGAGTGGTTTATGCCTTCCCACTATAATATACATGTTTATGTGGTAGAATTATAGGATTCAACATGTTTTAAATTTATTTTTGACCATTAAAACCTTTTCTAACTTTAATGACATGTTAATCCATGTATATGATATAGATTGATTAAAAATCACCTTGATTTATGTTCATATATTCATATTATATGTTAACCTATGTTAGAAATTGCCTTGTTTATCTATTATGATGAATTGCAAATTTGATGTGATGAAGTTGCTTGTTATTCTATGTTTGGATGATATGATTTGAAGTTGTTTGTTAGTGTTGTGATACCATAGGAAGATAGGTCCGGAGTATTGAGCAAATCGAAAGCTAAGTTGGTCGGAATTGGATGAAAATTGGTAGATGTGCTCTGGAGTATGGTAGAAAGAGGTAACGATGAGTCGCAACTCAAATGGGGCTAAGTACATAACTCGACACCAAGTTAAGCCTATAACTCGTTACCGAGTTATGGTGAAAGGGGCTATGACTCGGTGGTTGACATGGATGGATAAAGCAAGGCTAGAGGAGAAGTTCCATAGCATGGTGTAGGGTATTTGGCCAAGGATTAGATGCTATACCGAGTTATCTCTAGGACTTAGAAGTGAAGCTTAGGATTGAGGGTTGAGTTATCAAAGGTGGATGAGTTGGGTCCAAGGCACTGAAAGGGGAGTAATAGAGACATAGAAGAGAAATTCAGACATTTGTTGGCTAAGTATATAACTCGGCACCGAGTTATACCTATAACTCGGCACCGAGTTATCATGGTGAATGGTATGAAGGGTGGAACTTTTAGGGATTGTTGTAGAGGTTCTATAAGCTGTGTTGGAGGTATTGGCTCATTCGCATCAGGGATGGATGGCGATGGACCAGCATGATGAAAACCATAGTCTTCAGATGTTGGCTCATGTTGGGAGTCGGTTCCGAATATCGCGGCTCGTAAAAGGAGTGGGCCGTAGGGAAATGTGGAAGGGTTCGTCGTGAATAATAGAAACTGGATTAAGCAAGAAGGGCTCGGTATCCAAATGGAGCAAAGGAGGGCTCCAGTGTATGTGTTAAGGAATCATTGATGCTCTGATTGTTCTTTGTTGCACTCGAAGTAGGGGTGCTATAAGTGGGGACGCCCCTGGATTGGTAGCGAGGATCTGTATACCCTGGACTTGTGGCTTTGGGTATAGTGTCCGGCTTTGGGCTATGAGATACGAGAGTACAATGAAGAACCAGGATTTCCATTAGTCCTTGGTAGAAAAAAGGTCATATGAGCTATCGTATATTTATAGCACATGGAGTGATAGTTAGGATTGTTGATGGATGCTATGGATGCTTTAGTTGTTTTCTTCAGTAAGCTATCACTCATAGTTGTCAGGGGAAGTAGATATTGGAGATAGGAATAGTTGAAAGGCTAATATCCTTTATTTGGTTTGTGGTTATCTTTATGATATTGTAGAGTAGCTTATTATAGTGTTATATGCTAACTCTTTAGTTGCTAGGACATGTCGGATATGGTTCGTGTACTCTTATTCCTTACCATATTTAACTGTTTATTATTTTGAGACTCATTTACTGTTTACACTAGACTGTTGTCTGACCTAAGGTCTTATGTTTTACCTCTTATTATTTTAGGTACTCTTAAATGAGTAGACTAGATAACAGGTTTAGGTGATGCTGTAGCTGTTCGGAGGACGAACTGGATGGAGCTATCTCATACTATACATATATGGAGTCTACGCTTATTCCACTAAGCAATGATGTAGTGCCCGTGACAGTGCTTTCTTATTATTTTTAAGACAGTTTATTTGAGTTTACTTCTATTGTATAAACTCTACTACATTTGATGTATAACTTTGTGGATCTATTGCTCTGATGATGACTTGTTCACATATTTGTTAGTGTCTCTTTTGTTATGTCATTGATATTACGTTTTATCTATGCGCTGTGAGATATGATAGGTTATATGCTATATTGGTTTATTTCAACCATGATGATCGTCTTATATCGGTCGAGCATGGATAGCGCACTATTTATATAATATTGGTGTCGGCAGTATAGGGCGGTCTTCACATTTATTATCAAAGCTTTGGTTACACGATTAACTAGAGTTGATGCCATAATCCAGTAGAGGTAAAGAAGGTGTTATCGCCTTAAATTGGATCGAGAGAGTGTGTTTGTGTATACATGAGAAAATGCGTACTTGTTATAAGTTTGGTTTTCAAAACTATATAGTAATATATTATATAGATAAGTTGCATGCACATGATCATTATGGACACAATTTTCTTTATGGGAGACCGATCATTCTAGTTACAGATAAGAATGAGTCAGCAACAAAGAATGCTATGAGGAATTCTGCTTCAGGAGTAGAGGAAGGTGCGGGATCACAGTTTCCAAATGATCTTTGCAAAAGAAAACTTTAATATACATACAACCATCAGTGTAAACTAACCTATTATTAGCCTGGATAGTTATAACAACCTGCACAAATGCCAATAAATACAAGAAATACAATGGAAAATAAAAAATACATGAATACATCTTGGAGGCATGTAGCTCGTCTCCCGGAAGCTCCAAAACATCCATATTAAATTTGGAAACATACTTAGGTCTGACCCGAGTATTATAAGAAAATAACACCAAGATCAGTCTGTTAAGCCAACATGAGAAACTCAAACTATATGGATTTTTAGTGTTATAAAAACTTTCAAAAATAAAGATATCTTATAAGACCGCGCCGCACATAAAAACGAATGAGTTTTTACCCTACAATAACAAAACTATTTTATTATAAAATCTTGTGATATTATAATAATATCTTAGGTTTAAAATAAATATATAACATAACTAAAATGCTTACATCTCACATTCTAGCATAATTTGTATACAACTAAGTCCGTAAGGCATATATTTGAGAATGGATTCCAAAATGACAAGATAAAGGACTACTTTCCGTACAGTATACCTCTAGAGAAAATGCAGTGAGATTATAAACGCATTGCACCTTTACCAACACAAAACCGGCCTAACCGTTACTGGATAGTACCGAATATGATCATCACCCCAGCTGTCAACTTAACAAAACATTCCATGGGCCCAGTATACATAATTTGTAAATATCGATCTAGATATAAGTGGTGATCATACCCTAAGGGTTGCGAACCACATAGTCCCGCTGCATCCCCTGTATTAGTCATTTCTAGGTGTGAGGTTTGAGGCTATGTTTTTACCTTTTTAGCGAAACCCTCTTGGAATGCAAACATTGCCCTCCAGGCAACAATGCAATGCCAACATTCATCCATACAGTTTTTTTCGAACTGAAAAAACAACAGACACTACTTCTACACATCCCTTTTGGAATCACCCTCAAGATTAGTAGTAAGTGGCCATTGCACATCAAAGAACTCTGTCTTCGATTTCCATCATCTTCAAGATGTCTCAAATTCAAATTCTTATGCTGGTTCGGAGTGGTTTACGGACAACTCATGCTTATCCGATCTTGATCTCTTCGAACCAACAGACAATAGTTTCAAAACTGGCCAAGATTTGATAGTTGGTTATTTAATTAAAAAATAAGCAAACAATCCAATCAAAGATTTAACCAAGCATGATTAAGCACATAAGCAACCACTAAGCCTCTTAATTAATCCTTTCATTAATTAAAACCACTCTGTAAATACTTGGAAAAATATTTATATACCTATCTCATTAATATAAGTATATTCACAAACACTATACTTTTCAATACTTAGAAAGCCTATTTATATACTTATCTCAATGGTATAAGTATATTCACAAAATCTTAAGAAAGACTTCCTTTCTAAAAACATACTTAATTGGGTTTAAAACAATTATCATATAAAAACATTGATAACAACAAACCTAAAACACTTTTGGTGTAAATAAATGGATCATATAGTAATTAAATCAAATATACTTACCACCACTCTCTGATTTCAAACGTGCTATCCCTCGATTAACAATGTAGTTGGATAAGTTAGCATACTATCCTTGCCTCAATGTACATTCTTAAACTCTCACAGATAGAGATGAGTTTCCCTACCTCAGAATTTGATGTTAAGTATGAAAAGAATACTTTTCAATACCACCATAAAGTATAAAGATTATTTATAAAAATAAAATCTTCCATTCATGTCATGATTTCAATATTTCGACTTACTCTATACCTCAATCATAAATGAAGCCAGGTAAGTCAGGGCACTGATTGATCCTAGCATTGTCTTAGTTAAAACACACCAATTTTAGATCTCACAAATAGGGGATAAATCTACTCATCTACTTTTAATGCCAAGTGTAGGACTACTTAATTTCCATAACCAAATTCATATATGGAAATAATAATTAATATATTTAACATCAGTCTTCAATTTTAAACTTAAACTATCATATGGTTAATAGTGACGTCATTCATGTTAGGGTACTATTACCTCTCAAACCTTAACTCAACAACATTCGTATCTTTTAGGATAAGTGGAAGTTTACCTACCTCGAAGCTTAATGTCAAGTATAAGACCTCATAATCTCCTATACTTTTTATAATAAACAAAATACTATAAAAAAAGTCCTTTCCATAAAAATATACTTGCTTTATTATATCAAATAATCTTTTAAATCACTTATACAGATTTCAACCCTCTTTTTAAAACATTTTAAACAAAGTTTTAACTTTCATTCAAATCGTAACTTAAGACCATCACCTTTTAAAAAGAATATGACTTTGAAGAGTAAAGGAATTTCCTTTATATAATCTACTCATTTAAATATCCCAAATTAAATCCTTTAAAACTCAAATCTCCTTTTAAACCTTATACTTTTCAAAATACATTTTTAAAATACTTAAATATTAATTTAAAACTCTTATACAAAACATTATTTGAAAATCTTTAAATAAAAACCCAACTTCGATTTGAAATGATAATATCTTCCCTTTATAACATTTAAACCTCTTATTTAAACAACTCAAATAAATTCCTAAAAATATATTTAAAACTTAAATCTCCTTTTTATATACTTTTACAACTTTTGTTAAATAGATTTGAAAAGAATTTATAAAATATCAAAGTATATAACCTTTTATACTTTACTAAAGTCATAAATTTCCAAACTGCATCCATAGCGACTATCGCTGGATGGACCATAACTATTAAAACTTGGTTTTGAAAACCAAATAGCTTTTAAACTCAATCCTTTCTGTACTACTAAGTATAAAACATTTACTTCAAAATATCCATAAGTATAGCTTTTCAAATAAGGGAAAGAGGCTTAGCGACTACTCTAGCCCATCATAGAATTCTACAGGTTACTTCTACATCAAAAAGAAGTCAACTTTCAAATCATAGTAAAGTTTACAAGCAATATGGCCATGCTACCAAGCTTTTGACATATAAGCATTTCACATACACATATGATAGTGAAATGTGAAATCAACGATTGAGAGGAATCCCGTTGGATCCCTCTACAAAATCAACTCTTTTGAAGTGTTCCCATAGCGATCAATTTGCTACGGAACACTTTGACTTCCATTTCCTTTATTTTATCCCTTGCAAGACAATGGTTATTTATGCCAACTGCTTTCAAGCTGGAATCCAATCCAACCAAGCAATATACTTAAGCAAGTCACATATACATACACATATATACATCATATATAACCAATATTTTACATCCAAATATATATATATTCAAATGGGATATATAAAGTGATAAATCTCACTTTCATTTGACTTAAATTCTTGAAATAATCCCCTAGATTACAAGAACAACTTCCTACTATCACCCACATGCCAAAGCTCCTCCTTCCTCCATCCTCTTACTCACACCCAAGCTTCTCCTAGCATAGGAGCTCATGGCAAAAGCTATCCTCCCCCTATATGCTCACGGCCTAAGGTTAAGGTGGAGTTTGAGCACTCAAGTTTGGATCTTTGAGATGGTGGTGGTGTGTAATAAGTGTATATAAGCTTATGCAAGAAGTTAGAGGAGAAAAGAAGTGGTTTTGATGTGCTTTTGAATTATGGAACTTAAGTGGAAAAAGAAATGGAAGAAGTGAAAAAGAAAGAGAAGAATGTGTAAAGGCAAAAATGAAAATAAGTGCCTTCTTTTATAGAATTTGAAAAATGGAAAATTACCTCACTTACCCCTTTACCAAATTACCTAACTACCTTCCAATGATGCCTTCTTCCATACACTTTCCTAAGTGCCAACTCATGTACACCACACCCCCTCTACATGACCATTGATCCCGCTATTTGGTTAATTACGTATTTTGGGATTTATTTGAAAAATAATGATTTGAAATTTGAAATTTTATTTAGGTCAAAAGTCGTTTGGAAATTTATTTTAACAAAAGAAATAATATTTATGAAATTTGGAATTATTTCACAAATAAAATAAATATTTTATAATTGTTGAAAATTGGAAAGTAATATTTTATTAAAAGAAAAATCTTTATAAGAATAAAATAAAATTTGGATTAAAACATTTCAAGCAGAATTTTAATCGGAGATCGAATGACGGTCCGTATTATAGACGGTTAAGGGTTCGGGTTAATTAAAATATAACAATTTAAATTTGATTGGACCTCAAATTTTTATACTTATCCAAAGTAATTATTATATTATTTCCTTAAGCTTCAACCGCAAGCCTCCCTAACTTATATAAAATCATTACTTCCATCACTCTGCTTTATCTTTTCCTACACTCCTACACATCCTCTTCACTAAGAAATTGCAGCGTTCTTTTGCAAATAACCCAGTACCACCTTCTGTTATCATCCAAGCTACCTCACTTCATCAAGATACAGTGAGTACAATCTCTGCTCCACAAAAGTCAGTAGCTTGTTGATTTGTTTTTGATTGATAATTATGGTAGTATATACTTCAATATGTAGTAATTCACCCATGAATTTTCATAACTAAAGTGTGTATACTTTTCCTTTTTGGTTACTGTCTAAATATACTTTAGTTTCATCTTATATTCATACTTATATATATCATGCACATGATTCTCACATCCGTATGTCGTTACAACTAAAGTAGACTAGGCAAATATGAACTAGACATGCAAATATGAACTAGAGTATGCAGATATGAACTAGAATTTTGTAAATTTATATTAAGTATAAAACGTGAGTTGCATGGAAAAATATTTTGCAGGAGATATATTAGTACCTACACATAAATATATGTATGAAAGAAAATACCTTCCAAACTTCAATCTACTATATGTCAAAATCTAGGTTGAATTTGAACATGCAACCAAAAGGTAATTCGTTGAGGGAAGTGAGACAAAAAGATCGACTAGCTTTCGCCTAATCGATGGACCCCATAGTGACCAGAAATAACATTGTTATGTCTGTGTCCGTATGTGAACGGGTGCGCTACGGTTGGAACAGAAGGTATAGGTAGGATCGTATTGCGTAGGTGAACACGAAGATGATCTCGGTTCGGTCGCGGGACCATGATTGAACAGTCGACCGGAATGAAAATGAAAATAATTAAAAAAAATAAAGAAAGAAAGTAAGTAAGACATGCATATTCCGTGCACACACATGGAAAAGTAAATTAATGAAGCTAGAAAAAGCTCAAGAAAGGAACGTGTGCGCAGAAGGAAATAAATGTTTTGTTAAGAAAAAGAACACACATATATATAAATAAAGGTAGAAAATATGTGAAGAAGGAGTTGGTCACTGCCGTAGTCACTGGATGGTGGCAAGGCAGACGGTGAGATGCCTCATCTAGTGGAGGATGGATTTGGTGAGGTCGGGCGTGGAGTCAATGTGTGAGGATGGTTTCATGCACAGAAAAAAATGAAAAGAAGAGAAATAGAGAGAAATGAGGTGGCTGGAAAGCATGCGCATAAATAATAAAATGTAAAGAAGTAAATAGAGAGGAAACTGATGATATGGCAGTAAAGTGTACTCAATTTAATCACCACACACTTTGCACATGAGAAGAAAAAAAAGAAGGTTTTAATTTAAATAGTTTCAAATTAAAGAAAATTCCAGAATAAAATACAAGTTTTATGATCTGAATATTTCATAAAAATAACTAGATTATTTGAGTTGAAACAAATCATTTTAAAGTGAATTTTAATTATTTTATAATATATTGGAACTTAAATAAATAAAAATAAATAAATTTAAATCCTATTTAAAATTATTCTAAATAAATGATGACTTGATGTGTGACTGGTTATAGAAGTGCTTATGATACTATGCTCGTATGCCTTTAAATTTCATCGATGAATGCAAACTATTTAATATTACCATACGTTCACATTCGATGAATTTTGCTATGTCGTGTTTATAAATATTTACTATATATGGTGATGTACGCTGCAAGTTGATGCTGTGATGAAGGAATATGACATCTATATGTGATATAAAATGGGACATGATACCATTTTGGGAATAAATGGTATAATGTGAGGTTAAATACAAATGAATTTGAATAAATTTAAGTGATGAAGCAAATGAGACGAGGTGAGATTACTAGAAGCTAGAATCCATCCTAGCGGACAGATTTGGGGTCGCACCCAGAATCATGACGACATGGTCCCTCATCACCTATTGTCCAAACGATCAGTTGCACGGACATAACCACGGTAACAGGCGTAGTGCAAATGGGAAATCGGAAAGAGATAAGAGTAATCTCGTTGATTGATAAGTAGTGAAACGAAGATGAAGATTACAGCACAACGGGGTGAGCGCCAACGGTGAACAAGAGAAGATAGTGCAACTAATAGGTCGTGTCAGAGCACCCGCAATGTCTGATCAGAACGTATATGGATGAAAAAGGCCGTGATATCGATTCGAGGCAGAGTCTAGTAAGAGTGAATAATGAATAGGATTCACTAGTGATTACAAACCTCGTATATGAATAACTTGACAGTAATAAGTCTATTGAATAACGATTACAACTTTTAAATGTGAATAGGGTGTGATATCCCGGTTGACTAGAGTTGCAGCTGTGAGTCACACTGAATAGAGCTATGATATGTGTGTTAGCACTGATTCATGAAAATGATATGTGAATGGGATATTGTATGGTGTGAGTGACATTGATGGGTTGATTATAAGACCTCATATATGGAAATTTTAGATCTCACAAATAGAGGATAAATCTACTCATCTACTTTTAATGCCAAGTGTAGGACTACTTAATTTCCATAACCAAATTCATATATGGAAATATTAATTCATATATTTAACATCAGTCTTCAATTTTCAACTTAAACTATCATATGGTTAATAGTGACGTCATTCATGTTAGGGTACTATTACCTCTCAAACCTTAACTCAACAACATTCGTATCTTTTAGGATAAGTGGAAGTTTACTTACCTCGAAGCTTAATGTCAAGTATAAGACCTCATAATCTCCTATACTTTTTATAATAAACAAAATACTATAAAAAAGTCCTTTCCATAAAAATATACTTGCTTTATTATATCAAATAATCTTTTAAATCACTTATACAGATTTCAACCCTCTTTTTAAAACATTTTAAACAAAGTTTTAACTTTCATTCAAATCGTAACTTAAGATCATCACCTTTTAAAAAGAATATGACTTTGAAGAGTAAAGGAATTTCCTTTATATAATCTACTCATTTAAATATCCCAAATTAAATCCTTTAAAACTCAAATCTCCTTTTAAACCTTATACTTTTCAAAATACATTTTTAAAATACTTAAATATTAATTTAAAACTCTTATACAAAACATTATTTGAAAATCTTTAAATAAAAACCCAACTTCGATTTGAAATGATAATATCTTCCCTTTATAACATTTAAACCTCTTATTTAAACAACTCAAATAAATTCCTAAAAATATATTTAAAACTTAAATCTCCTTTTTATATACTTTTACAACTTTTGTTAAATAGATTTGAAAAGAATTTATAAAATATCAAAGTATATAACCTTTTATACTTTACTAAAGTCATAAATTTCCAAACTGCATCCATAGCGACTATCGCTGGATGGACCATAACTATTAAAACTTGGTTTTGAAAACCAAATAGCTTTTAAACTCAATCCTTTCTGTACTACTATAAGTATAAAACATTTACTTCAAAATATCCATAAGTATAGCTTTTCAAATAAGGGAAAGAGGCTTAGCGACTACTCTAGCCCATCATAGAATTGTACAGGTTACTTCTACATCAAAAAGAAGTCAACTTTCAAATCATAGTAAAGTTTACAAGCAATATGGCCATGCTACCAAGCTTTTGACATATAAGCATTTCACATACACATATGATAGTGAAATGTAAAATCAACGATTGAGAGGAATCCCGTTGGATCCCTCTACAAAATCAACTCTTTTGAAGTGTTCCCATAGCGATCAATTTGCTACGGAACACTTTGACTTCCATTTCCTTTATTTTATCCCTTGCAAGACAATGGTTATTTATGCCAACTGCTTTCAAGCTGGAATCCAATCCAACCAAGCAATATACTTAAGCAAGTCACATATACATACACATATATACATCATATATAACCAATATTTTACATCCAAATATATATATATATTCAAATGGGATATATAAAGTGATAAATCTCACTTTCATTTGACTTAAATTCTTGAAATAATCCCCTAGATTACAAGAACAACTTCCTACTATCACCCACATGCCAAAGCTCCTCCTTCCTCCATCCTCTTACTCACACCCAAGCTTCTCCTAGCATAGGAGCTCATGGCAAAAGCTATCCTCCCCCTATATGCTCACGGCCTAAGGTTAAGGTGGAGTTTGAGCACTCAAGTTTGGATCTTTGAGATGGTGGTGGTGTGTAATAAGTGTATATAAGCTTATGCAAGAAGTTAGAGGAGAAAAGAAGTGGTTTTGATGTGCTTTTGAATTATGGAACTTAAGTGGAAAAAGAAATGGAAGAAGTGAAAAAGAAAGAGAAGAATGTGTAAAGGCAAAAATGAAAATAAGTGCCTTCTTTTATAGAATTTGAAAAATGGAAAATTACCTCACTTACCCCTTTACCAAATTACCTAACTACCTTCCAATGATGCCTTCTTCCATACACTTTCCTAAGTGCCAACTCATGTACACCACACCCCCTCTACATGACCATTGATCCCGCTATTTGGTTAATTACGTATTTTGGGATTTATTTGAAAAATAATGATTTGAAATTTGAAATTTTATTTAGGTCAAAAGTCGTTTGGAAATTTATTTTAACAAAAGAAATAATATTTATGAAATTTGGAATTATTTCACAAATAAAATAAATATTTTATAATTGTTGAAAATTGGAAAGTAATATTTTATTAAAAGAAAAATCTTTATAAGAATAAAATAAAATTTGGATTAAAACATTTCAAGCAGAATTTTAATCGGAGATCGAATGACGGTCCGTATTATAGACGGTTAAGGGTTCGGGTTAATTAAAATATAACAATTTAAATTTGATTGGACCTCAAATTTTTATACTTATCCAAAGTAATTATTATATTATTTCCTTAAGCTTCAACCGCAAGCCTCCCTAACTTATATAAAATCATTACTTCCATCACTCTGCTTTATCTTTTCCTACACTCCTACACATCCTCTTCACAAAGAAATTGCAGCGTTCTTTTGCAAATAACCCAGTACCACCTTCTGTTATCATCCAAGCTACCTCACTTCATCAAGATACAGTGAGTACAATCTCTGCTCCACAAAAGTCAGTAGCTTGTTGATTTGTTTTTGATTGATAATTATGGTAGTATATACTTCAATATGTAGTAATTCACCCATGAATTTTCATAACTAAAGTGTGTATACTTTTCCTTTTTGGTTACTGTCTAAATATACTTTAGTTTCATCTTATATTCATACTTATATATATCATGCACATGATTCTCACATCCGTATGTCGTTACAACTAAAGTAGACTAGGCAAATATGAACTAGACATGCAAATATGAACTAGAGTATGCAGATATGAACTAGAATTTTGTAAATTTATATTAAGTATAAAACGTGAGTTGCATGGAAAAATATTTTGCAGGAGATATATTAGTACCTACACATAAATATATGTATGAAAGAAAATACCTTCCAAACTTCAATCTACTATATGTCAAAATCTAGGTTGAATTTGAACATGCAACCAAAAGGTAATTCGTTGAGGGAAGTGAGACAAAAAGATCGACTAGCTTTCGCCTAATCGATGGACCCCATAGTGACCAGAAATAACATTGTTATGTCTGTGTCCGTATGTGAACGGGTGTGCTACGGTTGGAACAGAAGGTATAGGTAGGATCGTATTGCGTAGGTGAACACGAAGATGATCTCGGTTCGGTCGCGGGACCATGATTGAACAGTCGACCGGAATGAAAATGAAAATAATTAAAAAAAATAAAGAAAGAAAGTAAGTAAGACATGCATATTCCGTGCACACACATGGAAAAGAAAATTAGTGAAGCTAGAAAAAGCTCAAGAAAGGAACGTGTGTGCAGAAGGAAATAAATGTTTTGTTAAGAAAAAGAACACACATATATATAAATAAAGGTAGAAAATATGTGAAGAAGGAGTTGGTCACTGCCGTAGTCACTGGATGGTGGCAAGGCAGACGGTGAGATGCCTCATCTAGTGGAGGATGGATTTGGTGAGGTCGGGCGTGGAGTCAATGTGTGAGGATGGTTTCATGCATAGAAAAAAATGAAAAGAAGAGAAATGGAGAGAAATGAGGTGGCTGGAAAGCATGCACATAAATAATAAAATGTAAAGAAGTAAATAGAGAGGAAACTGATGATATGGCAGTAAAGTGTACTCAATTTAATCACCACACACTTTGCACATGAGAAGAAAAAAAAGAAGGTTTTAATTTAAATAGTTTCAAATTAAAGAAAATACCAGAATAAAATACAAGTTTTATGATCTGAATATTTCATAAAAATAACTAGATTATTTGAGTTGAAACAAATCATTTTAAAGTGAATTTTAATTATTTTATAATATATTGGAACTTAAATAAATAAAAATAAATAAATTTAAATCCTATTTAAAATTATTCTAAATAAATGATGACTTGATGTGTGACTGGTTATAGAAGTGCTTATGATACTATGCTCGTATGCCTTTAAATTTCATCGATGAATGCAAACTATTTAATATTACCATACGTTCACATTCGATGAATTTTGCTATGTCGTGTTTATAAATATTTACTATATATGGTGATGTACGCTGCAAGTTGATGCTGTGATGAAGGAATACGACATCTATATGTGATATAAAATGGGACATGATACCATTTTGGGAATAAATGGTATAATGTGAGGTTAAATACAAATGAATTTGAATAAATTTAAGTGATGAAGCAAATGAGACGAGGTGAGATTACTAGAAGCTAGAATCCATCCTAGCGGACAGATTTGGGGTCGCACCCTGAATCATGACGACATGGTCCCTCATCACTTATTGTCCAAACGATCAGTTGCACGGACATAACCACGGTAACAGGCGTAGTGCAAATGGGAAATCGGAAAGAGATAAGAGTAATCTCATTGATTGATAAGTAGTGAAACAAAGATGAAGATTACAGCACAATGGGGTGAGCGCCAACGGTGAACAAGAGAAGATAGTGCAACTAATAGGTCGTGTCAGAGCACCCGCAATGTCTGATCAGAACGTATATGGATGAAAAAGGCCGTGATATCGATTCGAGGCAGAGTCTAGTAAGAGTGA
This sequence comes from Allium fistulosum, assembly GCA_030737815.1. Taxonomy (NCBI): domain Eukaryota; kingdom Viridiplantae; phylum Streptophyta; class Magnoliopsida; order Asparagales; family Amaryllidaceae; genus Allium; species Allium fistulosum. Next base: position 1,000,189,015 of record CM060902.1, on the reverse strand, counting down.
ATAATGAATAGGATTCACTAGTGATTACAAACCTCGTATATGAATAACTTGACAGTAATAAGTCTATTGAATAACGATTACAACTTTTAAATGTGAATAGGGTGTGATATTCCGGTTGACTAGAGTTGCAGCTGTGAGTCACACTGAATAGAGCTATGATATGTGTGTTAGCACTGATTCATGAAAATGATATGTGAATGGGATATTGTATGGTGTGAGTGACATTGATGGGTTGATTAAAATGATATGTATTTATGCCCAACACCACACTTGTACGTTATGATTATGCACGATTATACTCACAGCTAGACTTCTTTCCTGACTCAAGGTTTGTTATGCTTATGACAATGCCTCGGGTCAGACTGAGGTGTTGTACTTCCAAGTTGGCTTCCTGTTGGATGTTAGTTTGTTTTTTTAGTGAGAAGTCCTTAGGATATGTATATAATTTTGGAGTTCTATAAGGTTTGAGTTCAGTAACTATCGTCTAGAAGTCAAGATTTGCAGCAATTTTTAGTTTATACAGAGATATGATGAAGATGTGGTTATTCAAGAAGCTGTGGACATATTTGAAGATCGGTTGCAAGAAAAGTCATTACATGGATAATTAAAGTCGATAGTTTGGAGGGTAATTAGTCGATCGATTTTTAAGTGATGTATTTTGGGTAGTCCATGTATCAAACAAGTTGTGACATATATACATATATGTGTGTATGTGTGTGTGAGTGTGTATGTATGTATGTATTCTCATTTCCGCGGTGATATCGCTGCCTGTGTCAACTTTTACTTACATGTGTTCCTGATATGTAAGTTATTTAATTCTAGAATGCATGTATATTGCCTTGAGTCGTGACGAGATACGTATCATTTCATATGTACTCAGGTATTTTAAACATATCTTACAGAAATTTTCTATTATGCAACGATACCAGAAGAAGAAATCAATTAATAAAAATCAAGGGAAATGTTATTATTGTGAAAACAAAGGTCATTATGCCAATGAATGCAGAAAGAGAAAATATGATTATTTGAAAAAATGTTATAACTGTGAGGAAATTGGTCATATAGTCGGACAATGCAAGAAGCCCAAAGTATGGACCGAAGCAAAGATATTCACAGAACCTAGTTTACTACCAGATAAAGGGAAGCAAGTCTCAATTGCAAAAGGTACGCTTCCTTAAGAATGAAATTTTGAGATATTTGGATTATCATGTTTAATAGAAGAAAAATATTTTTGCTAAAATTGATTTAAAATATGGAACGATTAGGGAAGTTATATAAGATCCTGATCTAAATCTCGTAATAGAGATACATCACAAAGATAATTGTGATGAAATGATTTTAGTAAAAAGATCCTATAGTGACCAAAATGCGTAGCGAAAACTAATATATTTGTTTCTAGTTATACGTAGTAAATCATTTACATTTGTATGTGGATAGTTTCATTGTTCTTAATTTTGTTTCATAAGAGAAAGTGGATTTTTCAAAAAAAAGGAACTATCACTTGAAAGAGTAAGAACCCACTTAAATTTTGATGAAATAGATTGAGTTGAAATTACCACTTAATGATATTTAACTCGTCTGAATAAAGTAGAAGCCAGTGGTTTTCCGAGTTAAACAACAAGGGAATTAAATAAGTTTTATTTATTAGAAAATAATAATATTAGGAATTTGATTGTGTTAACTTATCCATTGAGTGGTTATGAATTCTAGTTGATACGTTTGATCAGCGTTATCGATAGGGATTTCTAAATACTAAAACAAGATATTTTGGCATGGTAGTATTCCAAGTAAAAAGTATTATTCCAAGAATGAATTGATTTAAATTTCATCGAGCTCAATTATTGTGTGATAAGAAAATTATTACTTTTTAGTGATTCGATCACCCAGAAAAGTTTGATTGCACTTAAAGCGATCCATGTTATTTTCTGTAAGCTATGGATTAGTTATGGATCTACAATATGGATCTACCATTTAGAAAGAATGGAACTCAAGTTTGATTGAATCCCAGATTTGGACTAAGAATTTAGTTAAAGAATTTTGAATAAAGTAAAACGCCTTGTGTAAGGAACATGGCTTTTTGACCCTTAGAAGTCGACACTAATACATCATCGGTATTCATATGTCGAACCACCAAGTGCCGAAAAGACTGATTGTTAGGGTAAAGAAAGTAGAAAGGAAAGATAAGGAGAAACTGAACAACATGGAATCTCACAACGCAACGGAATAATATATAATATAGTCAAGCCTTTACAAAATCAGAGACCCTTTTTTATACAAATACATATCAGAGTTGGACAGTTATAACACCTGTCCTTACAACAGCAGACAAACTACACATAACACGTACACAATGGAAGATATCCAAAATACAAGAGTATGTCCTGGGCCTCCAACTCGACTCCATAGCTCCAAAGCATCTAAAGCTAACCTGGCAAACATGCTCGGTCTGACCCGAGCATTATAAGGAAATAACACCCAGGTCAGTGTAGAATACCAGCGTGAGTAAACTCAAATAAAAAAAAACTTTATTGATTTATTAACTTGAAAAAATCCTTTAAAATAAAAGGTATCTTGTAAGACCCCATCGCACATAAATACGAATGGGTTTTTACCTTACGATAACCAAAACACTTTTATAGAAAACCAATGATATTATAATAATGTCTAGAGGTCAAACTAAAATATGAAAATAGCTTAAATGCTTGCATCTCACGTTTCAGCATAGTTGGGCACACTAAATCCATACGGTGCTTATTGGAGAATGAATTCCATACAATGACTGGGCTACTGGGGTACCGCCCGTCATAGTACACCTCTAGAAAAATGTAACAAGGTCGTACCTAACAATCCCTGCCAACACAGGACCAGCCTACCCCTTGCTGGATAGTACCGAATATATCATCACCCCGATTGCTTTGCAACCTTTAACCGAGCGCTCCCACGTACACGAATTCATTGATAATTGTGTATATATCCAGAAGGGTAATGTTATACCCTGATCGGTGCGACCCACATAGCCCTGCTTCGTATCCCCTTTTTTAGTCATTCCCAGTTGATGAGGCTTGAGGCAAAAGAACATTTACACTTAGAATGCTCATTGCCCTCCAACGACAATGTGCTAATAACATTCATCCATACAAGTCTGTTCTGGGTCTGAACAAAACCGAAGGCACTATTCCTACTACATCCATTTTGGAATCATCCTCAAGATTAGTAATGATTAGCCCTTGCACTTCACGTCTCAATCTTCGATTCCATGCTCTTCACGATGTCTTCAGTTCGCAACACTTGAGTCGGATCGAAGTGGTTTTCGGATAACATATCTGATCCCGGTCTCTTCGAAACAACTTTCAATAATTTCCGGTAAACTCAACCCTGGTTCTTTAGGAAATAATTAGATAACACAGTAGTGGGAATCACCTCTGACCATTAATTAAATGGATTTTCTTATCATTTTCCTAGGAGATTTCCTCTTTTGTTTCCTACTTCCATATCCACTTTCTCATAAATCTACATACGAACCTTAGTAAGATAAAGAAGAATGGTCTAAGAGAGTAGGGGATACGTACTTATATATATAACTATATATAGAAAATACAAGGACGTTACTATAGAGTTAACCCAAACCCTAATCATATTATCTGATTCATTGGATTATGTTTGGAAAAAAATTTAGGTTTAAGTTTCTTTTAAAGTTTCATAAACCTATGCTCTAATACCAACTTGTAACACCCCCCTACTTGGAGGCCCAAAACTAACGGCTACGGATGCTGCATTCATCCATTGTTATTAATTCTCGGCAACCAAATACGATGACATTAGATAATTGATACATGGAAACACAAAAATACGAAAAAATATTTACAGCAAACAGATTCCACATTCCATTTCAAAATATTCTAAATTGATTACATAATCCCAATTCGCAAATCACGTTCAGATAACATATAATTATTACAAAATACGTCAAGAGCGACATATGAAGATGCCCCATTGGTAGACCAGAGTATATAAATAGGCAAGAAAACAATTTTCCTTTACAAACTAAACACGCAGCGGAAATAAAAGAACTCTAATAACAATCTTGCCTCCTGCACGTCCTAAGAAGCTTTATTCGTCTAAAAGAACACCTGGAAACCCTAACTCTCAACCTACTCAAAATCAATTGAGTATCCAAGAGTTTTAGGGGAAAAGAAAAACTTCAAGTCAGACATAAAGCCTGGTATGAAAAATAATTTACCATCTCAAACCATTTAGATATCTAGTGAGACCACGCTGCTTAGCGGAACGGGTTCCCCCCTCACTAGTATCCTAAACATTTATAAAACCATATACCATGCTCCTGCATTCACAATAGTTAAAACATAGCATTTCAAACATTTATGATAATATGCAAAACATATAAATCAATTTTGTATTACCCATTCCCATTCACTCTGACTATCTGTCTCAATTATAGTTTCTAGGGTTACTATTAACCTGTTAAATGTTAAGGACTATCTGTCGCATTACTTAGTTTTCATGGGATCACTAAGAACCTATTGGTAACTCCAATATCTTATTTATTATCCTAGTTTTCATGGGCTAAATAGGAACCTACTGGCTGACTGCCAACATCTTAATCCGGATATAGTTTTCATAGGCTAACTACAAACCTACTGGCCCCTGCCAGTATCAAATCATAGTTTTCATGGGCCGACTATGAACCTATTGGCCGCTGCCAATATCATACAGTTTTCATAGGCTTACTGCAAACCTATTGCCCCTGCCAATATCTTTAATTAAAATTTTAACATATGTTAAGTTATATTCACTACTAGGTCAACCTTAAGTGGTTATTCTGCCTTTTCCCAAAAAACAGTTATTGGTTAATAACAATGTGAATAACATTTCAAAATCTTTATTTATGCCATGGTTATTACTTTAAATTGATATTGGGTTTATGTTTTGAAACCATAAAAACATATCTTTCGAAACCTCTGGATAGCTTCCTTTGAAAGCAAAGACTTCTTTTCAAAACATTGTATACATACCTTTCGAAGACATCAAGAAACCAATCTTTAAGACATAACTTCGAACTACATAAAGTACCCTTTCGAAAGTATTGGGTCTACTCTTTAAAAATCATTTAGGTCAAAATGGTTATATACGAAAGTATCTCTTTCGAAACCAACAAAAATTTGTTTGGGGAAAATTGATGTTGTTGGACCCATCTTAGTCGAAAGCAAAACCTTTAAAACAAAAACTTTGAAGGACAGAGTCAAAACCCCTTTCGACTTCATCACCTTCGAAACCCTAAACCCTTTCGAAAGTAATTAGGAAAAACTAAGGGTAACCTTTTGAAAGCGTTACTGGTCAATAAAGTCGAAAGGGAGAGTATTTGCTAGGTTTCGACTAGGTCGGAACCTACCCCTTTCGAAAGCAATTATTTAAAGGAAAAAGGAACTCCTTTGAAAGTAAATACTTTAACACAACATGACAACCTTCTTCGAAAGCTAATTATAAAAACTTTTCAAAAGCATATGTTTCAACTGTGTTGAAATCTTCAGGTAAAACTAGGCAAGACTTTAACTTTTGAAAACAAAGCAGGGTTTGGACTCCCTCGGAAACTAACATTCCGACACCAAGGCTTCCGCCCTCCTTCCAATCCACTGCATACCATCTAAGTGATATCATGTGTATTGGTTTCGACTATAGTGGTTTCGACTGTGTTGGTTTCTACTGGGACGAGGCGGAATCAAAGGAGTCGAAAGGTCCTTACTAATAGAGGTGGAATGCATTTTTCTGATTAAAGCTGAATTATAGCAACTTCTAGTAATTAATTTCTAACAACTTGCCTATTTGTAAACTATTGATTGGTTGTCATAAAAACTTTTCAAATACTTTAACTTTTTAACTGCCACATTTATATCAGATTAAAACCACTAAAATGCAACATTTTAGCCCTTCCATATACTAAAGCCAATTATTTTAGAAAAGTCCTTTTAAAATAATTTATTTTCCCTAGTAAATCTATTAGGAAAAATCCCCAAAAATCACAGAAATTCAATTTCATCATGTAATGAAACATATTAAAATTTTAGACCCAATTTCTTCCTGAAATTCTCGAAATAAATTTTAAACCCAATTATATCATATTTTTCATTAAAAATTCATAATAAAATTTCCATAGCTTGGAAAATTCTGAAAATTAAAACCCATCTCTAAAATCATGTTTTACATAACACAAAAATTTTCCATGGGAATCTGAAATCATAGATTCTCGATTTCATGCCAAAACCGCGCAAATTCATGTGCTTATGAATTAAAACAAATCCTCATAATATAACCCAAGCATATCATCATCCATCTTAGATCAAAAATGAATATAAATCATAAATCTCAATCTCCTTATCATCATTATTCTATTTAATTTATCTAATTAAATTTCCTGAATAATGTCATAAAAATTTAGTGATGTTACAGGCTCCTCCCTTAAAGAATTTCATCCTCGAAACTCAGTAAGGACTAAATACTAAACATAGCAATCATCTGTAACAACTCCTAACAATCATACTAGTCTAACTAACTAGCAACTGTCTATATAAATCTAATATAGACATACCCTAAAAGAAAATCACGATAAGTATCTCTAATCATGTCCTCTGTCTCCTAAGTACAATCCTTCTCGTTTGCTCCTTAAATGTAACGACCCGTAAATTTCAACCGTTTTAATAACGTAATTAGTTGAAATTTTGTGAAAATTTTAAACGATAAAATTTTGAAATAAAAATTTAATATTTGGAATATGTCTAGTTAAACATAGCAACTGGTAAATTTTCGTTCGAAAATATGAAAGTTTATTTCGCGCGAAAATTCACTTCAATTTAATCAGTTAAAAAGCAGTGAAAATAAAACGTTTCCAAAACCTAAATATTTTTGCATAGAAAATTCTAAACCATCTTCTGAGCAAGATGTCAGTTCGTCATTTTTCCAAATTCGGACATCTATTGCTCCGTCGTTCTTATTTTCTGCAAAATGCAGCATTCTGGTACCGATATCGATTTTTATCGGATGATCGTACCACTGATTTCTATATACCGTTTTGATCGTCTCGTCGTGCCGATCTCTACGGTATATTCGATTGTCAAATCCGGAGTTCCGGTGTACGTTGCACTTTGCGTAACGCCTACCGTATCGGTAACCGTTTCATGCCTTTCGGCTTCCGGTGTCCATTCAAATTTCCAACGGTTGGAAATCAAGCTTTCATTACTTTATTATTCCCTGAATTATCGCGAGTGACTTTACCATACCCACTGCTTCACATTTATTTCGATACGTTTCTTTTCTCTATTATAGAATACTAACAGCTGTTCACTTCTCTTCCAACCCCTCCCTCCCCTCTCTGTCTCTTCCATTTCTTAGTTCCTACTTCAAAAATTTTCCTTCTGCCATTTTTCAGAAAAGCCTCTTCACTTCTTCCCATCACCAAATCGGTTTCCATGCCTTCCACTTCATCACGCCCGCTCATCCACTCAACCACCTGACCTCGCCTCCGCCACGTCAGCCTCCGCTTCCTCACGTCCTCCACCCGTGACAACCCACCACCAGGCCACACAATTCGCTCAACCTCACCGCCACATGCACCCTAGCTGCACGCGGGTCCAAACCCGCACCCCAAGCCACCTCGGCAGCAGCTACTCCGGCCTCTCCCTCCTCCTCGCACCACTCCAGGCCCTGCTTCCCCACTCTCTCGTGCTTCAACCAAGTTTCCTCTATGCCGAGAAGCACATCACAGCCACCAGCCCCGCCTTGGCCGAGCAACCCTCTAGTCGCCGCGCCCGCTACTTCACATCGGCCACCGATCTCATGCCGATCTTCCACACCCCCTCTGATCCGCCCCCTCACCGCATGCTTGCCTGTTCTCCTTTGTGGCTGCTAAGCCCAACATTGATCCAGGTATATATATATGTATTATATAGTAGTTTATACATATGTCTATATTATAAGTTTATATGTTATGTAAGCTCGTCTAACTTGTGTTGTATATATATAAAGTATGTTTTATAAAAAGTATATTTTAAAACATAGCAAATTTATAATATGTTAGGGTGTTGTAAAATATCAGATTTTATAAAGTTATATATATTAGTTTATATATATGTATGAATATCAGTTTATATGTCAAAGTTATGTTAAGTCTCTGGTATATACATAGGCGCCTGTACATTGTTATATAAGTGAGTTTATAAAGTATAGCATACGTTAGTTTTAATAAACTAAGTTTTAAAGTACGTTAAATCTATAGCAAGTTATATTAGTTTGTCTATTTGTTTTAAATATATTTTGAGTTATCCTTTCGACTTTTCTGGGTGCAGTATCTATATTTTCATAAAAGAAGAATATATAGATTCGTATACATTTTTTTTTGTTTACTTTAGTATCGACTGTTAGTTGTATATGTGAGTCTGCATATAACATGTATATTAGTATTTTATTGGATCGGTTTGCATGAGTTTTATCAACATATATAGTTTTCGACAGTTTTATAATAATTTTGAATCTATACCGTTATATAAACCTTAAAGTTCTAATGTATGTGTGTTGTTTATATAATAAATTGGAGTCTGACAAATACATTTAGTAGGAGCTATTGATTGTGTCTGCACATTGTTTTAACCTGCATGGTATATCTATATGTACATTTATATACTAGTATGCCCATGTTTTATGTGTTCTGAGGTGGATATATGGAAGTCGATATGTATGCATGTAGATGTGTTACATTGAATTTTATTATGCGTTGAAAGGTAAATGTAAATTTTAAATATCCTTAAAAACATATTATTTTAATATGTGGGTTTTATTATATGAAGTGATAGTTTATATATATTGGAATAAGGCAAATTCATTTCGACTTTAAGTGTAAATTATACTGTAATTTGTAGCTTGCATATATAAGCTTATTTCTGAATTAAATATGGATTTGAAATATATATATATTATATGTGTTTGAGAATTTAGAATATGATTTTTGTATGTGTATAGTATATTGACTTAATTTTTTCTATGTGTTTAAGTTAAAGGTTGATTTTAAGTATAAGTAATGTGTTTATTTTAAATTATAAGTTGTATATGAATTGTAAATAGTATATATAGCTATATATATGTTCATTTATACCATCTATCTTCTTCAATCCGGTTTTGATTTGTTCTCGTCAAATTCTGTTATCAGCTCTGTCCGTCGTATTCGTGCCAATCTATTCGTGCTTGGATTCGCAATTCTTTCCATTCTCGTCCATCTTTAGCCTCGAAAGGTGAGCACTCACTCACGATTAACGTTCTTTTATTTATTAAATTTGATTTCAATTGAAACGACAATTGAAATATACTGCTGTTAGTTAATTACACTGTTATATATGCTATTACCTGTATCAGTTCACCTGTGATATCTGACACCATTATCTGTTAATTATTTATGCGATGATAATACAGTTTGGCCGATAATTGATTGATTGTTGATGTTTACATTAGACGTTAAATCGTTAATGTTAAAAATGATAAATAGTATGAAATTGAACTTGATATAGGATAGTTAAATGTTAAATTTGTTTAACTGACATTTGTATAATATGACCCCTTTAAACTGTTAAATTTATTGACACGTAGGATTGTTTAACTACACCTTGAACCATCAAATGTATGTTGTTAAATTGATGATGTATGAAATTGTAAATTGAATGACAAGTGAAAACCGTAATGTAATAATCTTTAATCTACATGAAATGATAGTGTAGATTCTAGAAATAATTATATTAATTCATACAAATAACAATGCGAATTAATAGGGTTATTTCGGGATTATTTGAATTGATTATTGGATTGTTATTGATTGTTGTATTGCTTGTTTATTTACTTTGACACCATCCCAGTTATCACACTGCAAGTTCCCTTTGATATGTTTTGATTTTGAATTGAATTGGAATCGGGTTGAAATGATAAATACCCAAATTGAACTTTGACTTAGGATAGAAAATTTAATAAAAACCCGATTGGTCAATAATTTGATTTGAAATTAAACGAAGATTTTATTTGAATAAAGAATATGGTTTTGAAATGAAGTTGAAATTTGAATTTAAGTGAAAGGAAAGGTTAATGTTTAATAATCTGAAACAAATTATTAAAAATGTAATTGATGAAAGAATGTTGTTTAAGTTGAGAAACTATTGAGTTAAGTTGGAAATTATAATTAAGTTTGAAATTATTAAACTTTGAGATGATTTAATAATTAAGTTTGAAATTATAATTAAGTTTGAAATTATTAAACTTTGAAATTATTTAATAATTAAGTTTTGAATTATTTAATAATTAAATAAGATTGAATTATTTAATGATTAAATTGAATTGAAATTCTTTAAATAGTAAAATGGAATTTTTGAATAAGTGAATTTTACTTCGTAAATAATTGAAATTGAGTTTCTTTATTAATTAAGTTTTGGAAATTTATTTAAGTAAGTAAATAAGTAAAATTGAATTTCTTTATCAAGAAATAAAATGTGATTTTTGAAATTAATGCAAGACTTGAAATTTAAAGAATTTGATTTGATGAATTTAATTTAATTCAAAATTTGTAAGTTTGATTTAATGAAGTTGAACTTAAGAATGGATTTAATGAATTGGAAATTTAATGGAAATTGTTTTGAATAACAAATTTACTTAACGAATATTAAATGAAATCGATAAATGAATTTGAAATTGATTTGAGTGTTAAATTAAATTAATTTAAATGATTTTGAAATGAAACTTATATACGAACTTGAATCAATATTTGAATTGTTTTAAATAGAAATAGAAATTGAATTATAAGATTTTGAAACGGAAAATTGGAAGTTTTGAAACGAAAATTTGGAATTTGTTTTAGAAAGACAAATGAAATGTTGATTTGCGAATTCTATTTGAAATTGAAATTGATTTGGTTTTTGAAATATATAAACGACCAATCGGTGTAATAATTACGAAAGTTATTAAAGAGACCGGGATCGGTAATGGATATACTCTCTATCTGAACCGAAACCACTTTAATAACTGTACGCGGAGTGTTGATCCAGAACGAAGTGGATGGTTTTGGTGAACGTGTTGACTGAAGAAAGAGAACGATTTTGGATGACCCTTGACATGACTAAAACAGGAGCCGCGCCGGGCCATTGAGGATCGCCATCTCTAGCGGACACACTTCTTCGATACCATATCTATTACTTTTGTGATTCGATTTGGGTGCACCCCTTGATTTGGGAGTGTTGTTTCGCGGTGTTGGGGTAGTAGCTGCTGTTTGCACAAAAAATGGACAAACACCTCAAAGTCGTTTGTTTTAATTGATTTTATGTTGTTCTTAGTGATTTGGGTGATTTATGCAAAAATATGAAAAGCAGGGACTAAACTGTAAAAGACACGCAGATTTATAGTGGTTCAGCCAGAATGTGCCTACGTCCACTTTATATATTATTTCTCTTTTCTTGTTTAGATTACAAGTACAAAGCTTTGATACAAGTATCTGAAAGTTGTTTGAAAGTTCTCTCCGTGCTTGAGCTCTCAAACTTGTCGCCATTGTTGTACCCCTACCCCTCTATTTATAGAGTGAGGCTGGGGGTAGGGGTCCTGGATGTATGTAGCTGCTGGTGGGCCTGGGCTGATGCGATTTGGCCTAGCAACGTTGGCTCAGCAACGCCTTGGTTCGGTAGTGCTCCGGTCCGGTAGTAGATGGGAGATGGTCCGGTGGTGGCTTTGGTCCGGTGGTGGCTTCCCCTGCCTCTGGTTCGACAGTGGATGGAGGTAGCCGGTCCGGTGGTAGATGGTTGGATAGTAGTGGAGTAAGTTGGTTCGGTGGTATGGAAAGTAGGTTGGTTCGGCAAGCATGGGAGGTAGAGTTGATTCGGCAAGCATGGAAGAGGTTTTGATGTTCGATTCGGCAAAGGCTGCTTTGGAGTTGGTTCGGTGGTTCTGTGGTTGTGAGTCTGGTTCGGCAGTGGTAGTGATGCCGAATGAAGCTTAAGCAAGCCTGGGCAAACCTGGTGCTTCTTGGTCTTGAGATCGCCTGGGTGAGAATACGCCCAACATTTGTCCAAGTTGCTTCTTCGGTTGCAGCTATCAGATTCACTTGCTCAAAACTTGGGGTCAGTTGCTTCGAGATGGCTACTTACAAAGTGGCACACTACCCAACGGGCGTAACGAAGTCAAGAAAATCTTGAGGAAAGCTTCCCGCTACACAATACAAGAGGACACCTTCTATCGACGCGGATTCTCTAACCCCCTATTAAGGTGTGTCGCTGGAAGGGAAGCCAAGGAAATCTTATCCAACATTCATCAAGGAAGCTGCGGAGATCACATCGGAGGGCAAACTTTAGCAAAAAAGATACTCCGATATGGATATTTCTGGCCCACCTTAAGCAAGGACGCCTTAGATTTCGTCAGAAAATGTGACAGATGCCAGAAGTTTGCTAAAATTCCGCGGCTACCAACAACTGAGGTTACTCAAATGACCAGCCCATGGCCCTTTGCAGTATGGGGAATTGACTTAATCGGCAAACTACCAATGGGCCGAGGCGGGGCCAAATATGCTATAGTAGCAGTCGACTATTTCACCAAATGGGTGGAAGCAGAACCCCTGAATAAAGTATCTTCTGCAAAAGTTATTAATTTCTTGATCAAAAATGTTCTGTGCAGGTACGGAGTCCCATTCAAAATCATATCAGACAATGGACTTCAATTTGACAGCGAGGAATTCGCCAACTGGTGCCAAGAGCACGGAATTCACAAAAGCTTCTCATCCTTAGCGTATCCCCAGGCAAACGGACAAGTCGAAGCCGTCAACAAAATTCTGAAAACTCTAATAAAAAAGAAACTCGAAAAGTCAAAGGGCGCTTAGGTGGATGAACTCCCTACGGCACTGTGGGCTTATCGCACATCTTTCAGAACATCAATAGGGCATACTCCTTTCTCTTTGGCATACGGATCAGAGGTTATGCTCCCAGTTGAAACCATCGTGTCTTCCCACCGTAGGATCCACTATAACCCAGAAGAGAACGAAGAACTCCTTCACGTGTCTTTGAATCTAATTGAGGAGAGAAGAAATGATGCAGTCCTCAAAGCAGCAGCCCACAAGCAAAAAGTGGCAGCACAATACAACTCCAAAGTCAAGCATCGTACCTTACAAGAAGGGGATCTTGTCCTCAAGCGAATCTTCCCTCGCCCCGGAGCACTAGATCCAATCTGGGATGGACCATATGTAATTCATAAAGATCTCCACAATGGAGCTTATATTTTGTCAACAGTGGACGGGGAGGTGTTCCAGAGGGCATGGAACATCCAACACCTTCGTCGATACTTTACTTAACTTGCACTGCCCATATGAAGTGAATTAACAAAGAGAATCAGTGGACGTAGGCATTTTCGTGCCGAACCACTTTAAAAAACCTTGTCTCTTTTTTAACTTGTTCCTTTATATCTTGGCTGCTTGTTAACTTTATCCTTTTCTGTTGAACAAAATCCTGTGCAAATAGCATTTCCATTCAAGGCGCTCCACAGCGCGACTTCTCCTGGACAAGACCTAACAGGTACTATACGAATCTATGCCCTCGCCAATGAGACACTTTTGCTCCGGCATCCCTCTGCTGCGGGTTAACTCATTGCTCGCGACGGCCCTCAAAGCCAACTGTAATGAGCCGATTATAAGCCACCGAGAAGGCCGACTATAGCCGAGGCAGCTCATTACGGCGTTCGGCTCGCCGGCAACTGTGAACCGACTATAAGCCCCAACATAAGGTGTGGCCAGCCAGGGGCAGTTCACGGTTGACGATCGGCACCCACGCTAGCCGGCCACAGTAAATCGAATAATACCCATGATTACGGGCCATAATGGCCCGGGTAGTTACTGTGCGCGATCTCGGCTCCGATGTGTCTTAAGTGCGGCTGTGGTAAAAAAGAATTAACTCCCCGCGGAGGCGTAAGATGGGTGACAAATGTCTCCAAGACCCACAGCTAGGGAAAGTGACTACAAAGCCCGTTTGCCACGAACTTAAGCACATCGAAGGCCTTCCGTGATTGGAAGTTTTACTATTTCTCATATTTCAATTTTATTTAAAAAACTTTTCTCCTATCCTCTGTAACAATCCCTGAAGTACAGGACACAGAACAAGAAACATTCGCTAATGGAAGCGGATACTCACAGCAAGATACTGGACCGCATTCCATACTCGGTCACACAAGACATTCCAAACTGCCATCTACAAGCAAAATATAAAGTGCGGTATTTCCTTCTTTCATGTGTAAACACGTGACTATAATTTGTTCACACCTCACGCTAACATTGCAAGTCATGAAATTATGTTTTAAACAAGAACCTGACGTCAAACACAATTTAATTACAAGAATATGCATAGCTATATTTCTCATACAACATGTCAAATTAGCAAAAACATTCAAAAGACGACAGAATCAGCTTAAGTTAAAGAATTACACGTCAAAAATAGTGTTGTTTATTACAAGTAGCATAATTACAACCTAAGAGTTACGTTACTGTTTTGAGACTAACATATACAACAATGTCAAGTCCACAAAAAGATATCCAGGCCAAATCAAGGAGCTGGCTGCGTCGGAGTTTCATCCTTGTCCTGTTGCCCACCTGTCCGGTCAAAGAAAGAATTCATTAATGACAAGCAACCAAGTTAACAAAAAGACTAGAAAGGAAGACTTACCAGCATCTGCTCCTTGATCATCTTGATCATCATCCTCTACTTGCACGCTTGCCTCCTCAGTTGCAAGCAACCGCATGCCCTCCTTCACCGCCACCTTCTCCTCCTTGGTAAACTGGGCAGTAACCACATCCATCTCGAGGGCCGTACCCATCTACTAGTGACCTCGGGGTGGGCCCATGACGTCCCGGTTCTGACTGAGCTGGGGGCACTGCGGAAGGATCTTCTCTGTCCTGGGATTTCTTCTTTTCTGATCGGGTTTCAACTCTATGAGACATTATCTGCAACACAAAAGAATACATCGTTAAAAAGGATGTAGAGATATAAACAAGCAAGTGCGTACAATCTAGAATTTCATTTTTGTAGTTCAAAACATAAAAGGTTCAAGGTTCGATTGGGCATTCAAACTCTGGGTCTCGTTCGGTATCACGAGTCATAAAAAGTCATCCGGTAGTTCAACGCAAAAGCTCATTCGACATTCGAGCTCCCCATATACCGTTCGGTAATCCGGGCCCCAAGGTTCATTCGGCTATCCCACTCCCTAAAAACCCATTCGGCAGAAGGAGGGCTCACCTCATTCGGCAGGCGTAGGCTTGGTCCGGCTCTTTCTAATAGGTGTGGATAATAGGAGCTTGAAGCCCATACTTATAGGCAAACACAGACGACCGGACCGGTTGGTTCGACATTTGGGCCGAGTAGGAGCATCCAAGCTAACGTCATTAATTTCAAAACAAAGCACGACATATACCGGCATATGCCCTACTTTGGGGGGCAAATGTTGGGCGTATTCTCACCCAGGCGATCTCAAGACCAAGAAGCACCAGGTTTGCCCAGGCTTGCTTAAGCTTCATTCGGCATCACTACCACTGCCGAACCAGACTCACAACCACAGAACCACCGAACCAACTCCAAAGCAGCCTTTGCCGAATCGAACATCAAAACCTCTTCCATGCTTGCCGAATCAACTCTACCTCCCATGCTTGCCGAACCAACCTACTTCCCATACCACCGAACCAACTTACTCCACTACTATCCAACCATCTACCACCGGACCGGCTACCTCCATCCACTGTCGAACCAGAGGCAGGGGAAGCCACCACCGGACCAAAGCCACCACCGGACCATCTCCCATCTACTACCGGACCGGAGCACTACCGAACCAAGGCGTTGCTGAGCCAACGTTGCTAGGCCAAATCGCATCAGCCCAGGCCCACCAGCAGCTACATACATCCAGGACCCCTACCCCCAGCCTCACTCTATAAATAGAGGGGTAGGGGTACAACAATGGCGACAAGTTTGAGAGCTCAAGCACGGAGAGAACTTTCAAACAACTTTCAGATACTTGTATCAAAGCTTTGTACTTGTAATCTAAACAAGAAAAGAGAAATAATATATAAAGTGGACGTAGGCACATTCTGGCTGAACCACTATAAATCTGCGTGTCTTTTACAGTTTAGTCCCTGCTTTTCATATTTTTGCATAAATCACCCAAATCACTAAGAACAACATAAAATCAATTAAAACAAACGACTTTGAGGTGTTTGTCCATTTTTTGTGCAAACAGCTGCTATGCCCAACATCAGTCCGGATCACGCAACTACTAGTATCCTAGTTGGTATCGCCTCATGTACCTTGTCATACTGATTATCCTATTCGCGACCACTACGATTTTGATTTGTACCTTTAGTATATGGATTGCCCTCTGGTGACTTCCGGTTTTGGGGAAACTACGGTCTTGTATATGCTTTTGGGAATA
This sequence comes from Allium fistulosum, assembly GCA_030737815.1. Classification (NCBI taxonomy): domain Eukaryota; kingdom Viridiplantae; phylum Streptophyta; class Magnoliopsida; order Asparagales; family Amaryllidaceae; genus Allium; species Allium fistulosum. The sequence continues at coordinate 1,000,172,533 of CM060902.1, read as the reverse complement.
AACAGGTTAAGAGGTGTATGGGCCCTGCTTAACCCTACTTTGATATCTTTATATTACTGATAGACATTATCTACTTAGCGTACATTACTACCTAGTAGATAGTTTAACGGATCCTTAAAGGATGGGTATTCCAAACATCCTTTGAGTTACTTGTATTTCAATTGCTATTTCACTTGAGTTGGATTTATTAATATAAGAATGTTAATCCTGACTCGAGTGTCTTGTGTTTTTGCTTTACGCTCGGGTCAGACTGAGTGTACCAGTATTCGAGACTCACCTTTGGAGTTGGAGCTTTGCTTGAAGATCCAGCCATCTTTTCTGCTCTCAGTATTCGATGATTCCAGTGATGTATTCTAATTTGTATCTGATGTATCGTATTACTCTTCTGTTGTAAACTCTGATGTATTTTATATATTCATATAGTAGCTTCATGAACTACTATCTCTTTTATTTCCGCTGCATTTATTACTCTGTGTCTGTGATCTGTGATTATTATTTATTTACTGTATATGTTCAGTTTTGCCAAATTTAAATTAACAACGCGGTATTTTTGAGCAATTCAACTCCGGCATGAGTGTCTACCTATACACTTATAATGGATGCAAATGGTCCAAAATTCCGGGTCGTTACAGTTGGTATCAGAGCTTTGGTAGCTCTAGGCAAAACTCAATATATAGGGTAAATGTATTTACAGAATCACTCTCATTCGAGTTTCAATCTCTTCCCTTGACTCAATTTCTTTGAATTTTGGAACGTTCCCCTCGGTTCCGAAATTCATTCGTGTCCTTCACTATTCGTCTTCTTTCAATCATGGAGCACCCCTCAACTCCATTCTGAATATTGTCTATAATAGATCGGCGGTCCCGCCAATCTTCGAATGATTCGTAAAGGAGCAAAACTCCTTTACAATAGGCATCGATTTACCGGAGATTTCTGTACCCTTGGTTTACGATGCTATCTATCTCCTGCTATGACTGAATTCTATTCTCGAGATTGAATGTAGATTTGTCTCGAAATTCTGCATCGATCTAATTCTTGAAGTACGGACGACCCAGTTAAGGTTGCCCATAAATTAAATAAGTTTATCCATCTCCCGATTCTGTTATTGAATCATCTTATCTTTTCTTTCGAATTTGTCTTCGAATCAGAATTCTCTTTGATTTGAGTCCATCAAAATTTGAATCTCTATCCTTGCTTTGAAATCCATTCTTGTATCATCAAGCGAGGAAGTGTATTTGTAAATCTATATAAAAATGTTTTATATATTGTGTTGTTGAGTTGCTGATGTTGATTTGGGTTTTCGATCGATTCGTCTGATCAACGCTATCGATAGAATCTCCAAAACACTTGAGCAGAGCAAACAGACACAATATTGTTTTCAAATTTGTTTGATTATATTGTGAAAATATAAGTAAAATTTTCTGGAATTTAATAGGTAAATTAAATTGTTGTTTAAAATGATAATATTTGATTATCATTTATTGTTCTAAATGAATTTATAAATATGGTTTATAAATTGATTTGGAATTTGAAATAAATTTAATTCAGAAATTTGAGAATTTATGAGTTTCCGGTGATTTCGAACTTTGGGGTTTTAAAATTTTAAAGTATATATTATTGAAAGTATTTTCGAATAGAAATCGTTTCAAAGAATTTTTTTTAAAATGTTGAAATCAGTGCTCTTCCCTTTGTCGCTGGAAAATAATTTCGGTGATGGCGGCCGCATCATCGACATTCATTTTCGAGTTTCGAAGTGGAGAAACCATTCTGTAGCTTTGCTACGGTTTTGTTTTGAAAATATTTTGATTTGAATTTCTTCAATATATTTTGATTTATATATATAAGTATCTTATTTTAAAATTTGATTTGATTTGATATAAATACATTATATATATCTCTAAATTGTTTAAGGATAATCGGAAATCTAATTCTTAAATTTTGTTAAAAGATGTTTTTAATTATAAATAAGACCAAAATTTGGAAAAAATATTTAAACTCGAATAATTGAATTGGGAAAATTTTATTTGTATATTGTTCAACTGCATTCTAATACAACTTACCTAAATCATTCAGAAGTTGAATATGTAATTGGATAATATATAAGATAAATTGAATTTATAAATAAAATTGAGTGTTTATAATAAATGTTATACACTAAATTTTGATTATAAAGATGTTAATAGAGTTAGATAGGATAATAAGTAAAACTCAGTTAATAATGAAATAAAATTGTTTTGAAAGAATTAATAATTTTGTTTTGAAAGAATTAATAAATTGAAATTTGATCAACATATGAAAATATCTTGAGTTTAAAAGAAATTAATAGATGTAAATTAATTTAAATCGAAACTTTTATGGTTTAAATTAATTTATATAGGTTAAATATATGTGATGAGATATATTAAGTAGAATAAATTTAACAGTAATTTGGAATAAAGAAGAATTTAATTGTTGAATAAAATATGATTATAATAAAAGACTATTCAAATTTATGGTTTTAGAAATTGTAAATTGAAGAAATGGGATAATAAGATAATGAATTTAGAAATAGTTGAGATTGATTTTAGTGAAATCAAATGGATTAAATCAATTATTGAATATCAATTAATTTACATTTGAATTTATATGGTTTAATTTAATGGTTATTTTGTATTTCAAATCTGTTTCTTTCTGGTTGTTTCTATTCTCCTACCTCGTTCCTTTTCGGGGACGAAAAGTTTTGAGTGGGGGAGAGTGTAACGACCCGTAAATTTCAACCGTTTTAATAACGTAATTAGTTGAAATTTTGTGAAAATTTTAAACGATAAAATTTTGAAATAAAAATTTAATATTTGGAATATGTCTAGTTAAACATAGCAACTGGTAAATTTTCGTTCGAAAATATGAAAGTTTATTTCGCGCGAAAATTCACTTCAATTTAATCAGTTAAAAAGCAGTGAAAATAAAACGTTTTCAAAACCTAAATATTTTTACATAGAAAAATTCTAAACCATCTTCTGAGCAAGATGTCAGTTCGTCATTTTTCCAAATTCGGACATCTATTGCTCCGTCGTTCTTATTTTCTGCAAAATGCAGCATTCTGGTACCGATATCGATTTTTATCGGATGATCGTACCACTGATTTCTATATACCGTTTTGATCGTCTCGTCGTGCCGATCTCTACGGTATATTCGATTGTCAAATCCGGAGTTCCGGTGTACGTTGCACTTTGCGTAACGCCTACCGTATCGGTAACCGTTTCATGCCTTTCGGCTTCCGGTGTCCATTCAAATTTCCAACGGTTGGAAATCAAGCTTTCATTACTTTATTATTCCCTGAATTATCGCGAGTGACTTTACCATACCCACTGCTTCACATTTATTTCGATACGTTTCTTTTCTCTATTATAGAATACTAACAGCTGTTCACTTCTCTTCCAACCCCTCCCTCCCCTCTCTGTCTCTTCCATTTCTTAGTTCCTACTTCAAAAATTTTCCTTCTGCCATTTTTCAGAAAAGCCTCTTCACTTCTTCCCTTCACCAAATCGGTTTCCATGCCTTCCACTTCATCACGCCCGCTCATCCACTCAACCACCTGACCTCGCCTCCGCCACGTCAGCCTCCGCTTCATCACGTCCTCCACCCGTGACAACCCACCACCAGGCCACACAATTCGCTCAACCTCACCGCCACATGCACCCTAGCTGCACGCGGGTCCAAACCCGCACCCCAAGCCACCTCGGTAGCAGCTACTCCGGCCTCTCCCTCCTCCTCGCACCACTCCAGGCCCTGCTTCCCCACTCTCTCGTGCTTCAACCAAGTTTCCTCTATGCCGAGAAGCACATCACAGCCACCAGCCCCGCCTTGGCCGAGCAACCCTCTAGTCGCCGCGCCCGCTACTTCACATCGGCCACCGATCTCATGCCGATCTTCCACACCCCCTCTGATCCGCCCCCTCACCGCATGCTTGCCTGTTCTCCTTTGTGGCTGCTAAGCCCAACATTGATCCAGGTATATATATATATGTATTATATAGTAGTTTATACATATGTCTATATTATAAGTTTATATGTTATGTAAGCTCGTCTAACTCGTGTTGTATATATATAAAGTATGTTTTATAAAAAGTATATTTTAAAACATAGCAAATTTATAATATGTTAGGGTGTTGTAAAATATCAGATTTTATACAGTTATATATATTAGTTTATATATATATGTATGAATATCAGTTTATATGTCAAAGTTATGTTAAGTCTCTGGTATATACATAGGCGCCTGTACATTGTTATATAAGTGAGTTTATAAAGTATAGCATACGTTAGTTTTAATAAACTAAGTTTTAAAGTACGTTAAATCTATAGCAAGTTATATTAGTTTGTCTATTTGTTTTAAATATATTTTGAGTTATCCTTTCGACTTTTCTGGGTGCAGTATCTATATTTTCATAAAAGAAGAATATATAGATTCGTATACATTTTTTTTGTTTACTTTAGTATCGACTGTTAGTTGTATATGTGAGTCTGCATATAACATGTATATTAGTATTTTATTGGATCGGTTTGCATGAGTTTTATCAACCTATATAGTTTTCGACAGTTTTATAATAATTTTGAATCTATACCGTTATATAAACCTTAAAGTTCTAATGTATGTGTGTTGTTTATATAATAAATTGGAGTCTGACAAATACATTTAGTAGGAGCTATTGATTGTGTCTGCACATTGTTTTAACCTGCATGGTATATCTATATGTACATTTATATACTAGTATGCCCATGTTTTATGTGTTCTGAGGTGGATATATGGAAGTCGATATGTATGCATGTAGATGTGTTACATTGAATTTTATTATGCGTTGAAAGGTAAATGTAAATTTTAAATATCCTTAAAAACATATTATTTTAATATGTGGGTTTTATTATATGAAGTGATAGTTTATATATATTGGAATAAGGCAAATTCATTTCGACTTTAAGTGTAAATTATACTGTAATTTGTAGCTTGCATATATAAGCTTATTTCTGAATTAAATATGGATTTGAAATATATATATATTATATGTGTTTGAGAATTTAGAATATGATTTTTGTATGTGTATAGTATATTGACTTAATTTTTTCTATGTGTTTAAGTTAAAGGTTGATTTTAAGTATAAGTAATGTGTTTATTTTAAATTATAAGTTGTATATGAATTGTAAATAGTATATATAGCTATATATATGTTCATTTATACCATCTATCTTCTTCAATCCGGTTTTGATTTGTTCTCGTCAAATTCTGTTATCAGCTCTGTCCGTCGTATTCGTGCCAATCTATTCGTGCTTGGATTCGCAATTCTTTCCATTCTCGTCCATCTTTAGCCTCGAAAGGTGAGCACTCACTCACGATTAACGTTCTTTTATTTATTAAATTTGATTTCAATTGAAACGACAATTGAAATATACTGCTGTTAGTTAATTACACTGTTATATATGCTATTACCTGTATCAGTTCACCTGTGATATCTGACACCATTATCTGTTAATTATTTATGCGATGATAATACAGTTTGGCTGATAATTGATTGATTGTTGATGTTTACATTAGACGTTAAATCGTTAATGTTAAAAATGATAAATAGTATGAAATTGAACTTGATATAGGATAGTTAAATGTTAAATTTGTTTAACTGACATTTGTATAATATGACCCCTTTAAACTGTTAAATTTATTGACACGTAGGATTGTTTAACTACACCTTGAACCATCAAATGTATGTTGTTAAATTGATGATGTATGAAATTGTAAATTGAATGACAAGTGAAAACCGTAATGTAATAATCTTTAATCTACATGAAATGATAGTGTAGATTCTAGAAATAATTATATTAATTCATACAAATAACAATGCGAATTAATAGGGTTATTTCGGGATTATTTGAATTGATTATTGGATTGTTATTGATTGTTGTATTGCTTGTTTATTTACTTTGACACCATCCCAGTTATCACACTGCAAGTTCCCTTTGATATGTTTTGATTTTGAATTGAATTGGAATCGGGTTGAAATGATAAATACCCAGATTGAACTTTGACTTAGGATAGAAAATTTAATAAAAACCCGATTGGTCAATAATTTGATTTGAAATTAAACGAAGATTTTATTTGAATAAAGAATATGGTTTTGAAATGAAGTTGAAATTTGAATTTAAGTGAAAGGAAAGGTTAATGTTTAATAATCTGAAACAAATTATTAAAAATGTAATTGATGAAAGAATGTTGTTTAAGTTGAGAAACTATTGAGTTAAGTTGGAAATTATAATTAAGTTTGAAATTATTAAACTTTGAGATGATTTAATAATTAAGTTTGAAATTATAATTAAGTTTGAAATTATTAAACTTTGAAATTATTTAATAATTAAGTTTTGAATTATTTAATAATTAAATAAGATTGAATTATTTAATGATTAAATTGAATTGAAATTCTTTAAATAGTAAAATGGAATTTTTGAATAAGTGAATTTTACTTCGTAAATAATTGAAATTGAGTTTCTTTATTAATTAAGTTTTGGAAATTTATTTAAGTAAGTAAATAAGTAAAATTGAATTTCTTTATCAAGAAATAAAATGTGATTTTTGAAATTAATGCAAGACTTGAAATTTAAAGAATTTGATTTGATGAATTTAATTTAATTCAAAATTTGTAAGTTTGATTTAATGAAGTTGAACTTAAGAATGGATTTAATGAATTGGAAATTTAATGGAAATTGTTTTGAATAACAAATTTACTTAACGAATATTAAATGAAATCGATAAATGAATTTGAAATTGATTTGAGTGTTAAATTAAATTAATTTAAATGATTTTGAAATGAAACTTATATACGAACTTGAATCAATATTTGAATTGTTTTAAATAGAAATAGAAATAGAAATTGAATTATAAGATTTTGAAACGGAAAATTGGAAGTTTTGAAACGAAAATTTGGAATTTGTTTTAGAAAGACAAATGAAATGTTGATTTGCGAATTCTATTTGAAATTGAAATTGATTTGGTTTTTGAAATATATAAACGACCAATCGGTGTAATAATTACGAAAGTTATTAAAGAGACCGGGATCGGTAATGGATATACTCTCTATCTGAACCGAAACCACTTTAATAACTGTACGCGGAGTGTTGATCCAGAACGAAGTGGATGGTTTTGGTGAACGTGTTGACTGAAGAAAGAGAACGATTTTGGATGACCCTTGACATGACTAAAACAGGAGCCGCGCCGGGCCATTGAGGATCGCCATCTCTAGCGGACACACTTCTTCGATACCATATCTATTACTTTTGTGATTCGATTTGGGTGCACCCCTTGATTTGGGAGTGTTGTTTCGCGGTGTTGGGGTAGTAGCTGCTATGCCCAACATCAGTCCGGATCACGCAACTACTAGTATCCTAGTTGGTATCGCCTCATGTACCTTGTCATACTGATTATCCTATTCGCGACCACTACGATTTTGATTTGTACCTTTAGTATATGGATTGCCCTCTGGTGACTTCCGGTTTTGGGGAAACTACGGTCTTGTATATGCTTTTGGGAATAAACAGGTTAAGAGGTGTATGGGCCCTGCTTAACCCTACTTTGATATCTTTATATTACTGATAGACATTATCTACTTAGCGTACATTACTACCTAGTAGATAGTTTAACGGATCCTTAAAGGATGGGTATTCCAAACATCCTTTGAGTTACTTGTATTTCAATTGCTATTTCACTTGAGTTGGATTTATTAATATAAGAATGTTAATCCTGACTCGAGTGTCTTGTGTTTTTGCTTTACGCTCGGGTCAGACTGAGTGTACCAGTATTCGAGACTCACCTTTGGAGTTGGAGCTTTGCTTGAAGATCCAGCCATCTTTTCTGCTCTCAGTATTCGATGATTCCAGTGATGTATTCTGATTTGTATCTGATGTATCGTATTACTCTTCTGTTGTAAACTCTGATGTATTTTATATATTCATATAGTAGCTTCATGAACTACTATCTCTTTTATTTCCGCTGCATTTATTACTCCGTGTCTGTGATCTGTGATTATTATTTATTTACTGTATATGTTCAGTTTTGCCAAATTTAAATTAACAACGCGGTATTTTGAGCAATTCAACTCCGGCATGAGTGTCTACCTATACACTTATAATGGATGCGAATGGTCCAAAATTCCGGGTCGTTACATTAAACTTTCACCAACCCGACTGTCTTTTTCCTTAATCTTTTCTCATCTCTAGCTACAACTCGAACTGTTTATCTAACAAAAGTCAAATTAGGCTCTGCCACTAAGTCATCCAACCCTGTCGGAGGAATAGTAGTCTCTGGATCATGCACATACTTGCGAAGATGAGACACATGAAATACATTATGGTCACCTGCCAAACTGCTCGGCAACTCTATTCTGTATGCAAGCTTTCAAATCCTCTCTATATTCCAAAATGGACCTACATATCTTGGGGCTAACTTCCCTGACTTTTCAAATCGTATCACACCCTTCATGGGTGATATCTTAATGAAAACATTATCTCCAACTAAGAATTCTAGGTCCTTACGCCTCTTGTCTGTGTAACTTTTCTATCTTGACTGAGCTTCCCTCATCCTTCCTCGGATTAACTTAATCTTCTCTGATGCCTCTCTAACCAATCTGGACCTAAGACTAATCTGTCTCCAGTCTCCAACCAACATGCTGGTGATTTGCATGGTCTCCTATACAAAGCTTCAAACAGCGCCATTCCTATACTAGTTTGATAACTATTATTATTGGAAAACTCAACCAAATGTTGGTGGTCTTCCCAAGATCCTCCAAAGTCCAATACACAAGCTCTCAATAAATCTTTGAGTACTTTATTGACTCTTTCTGTCTGCCCATCTGTCTGAGGGTGATATGTAGTACTCATATTAAGCTTGGTACACAGGGTTTACTTCCTGTAGACTCTTCTAGAATTCACTAGTGAGCAATGCATCTCTGTCACTGACTATACTACTAGGAACTTCATGCAGTCTAACTACGTTCTTCAGGAACAATTTAGCTTAAACAGGTGCTGTTCTGGTTGACTTAACTGGAATGAAATGGGCACTCTTGGTCAATCTGTCCACTATAACCCATATACTTTCATTTCCTCTATTAAACCTAGGCAACCCATCTATAAAATTCATAGATATCGAATCCCATTTCCAAACTGGAATCTCTAAAGGATGTAGTAACCCACTTGGTTTCTGATGTTCAGCTTTCACTTGTTGACAGTTTGCACACTGTCTAACCCATAAGCCAACATCCCTTTTCATGCCTTCCCAATAGAAGATCCTTGCGTATCCTGATACATCTTGGTTCCTCCAGGATGAATCGTAAACTCGGACAGATGCATTCTCCAAGAACTTCTTTCCTCAAGTCTTCCATCTTCGGAACACACAACCATCCTTTCTTTCTTAGCCACCCTCTCTGGTCAAGGCTAAATTTTTTTAAATCATCGATCGCTGTTCTAACCTACAGTCTTCTAATCCTTTCAACTAATAATGTATCCTCCTTATGCTTAGAACAATTTTCTCAATCAGTACTGGTCGATCTTCTAAATAAGAAAATCTGGCGGAACTCTGACTAGAACCAGCAGTTGATTTTAACTGCACATCGCAACTGGCTAAAGTTTCCAAATCTTTCCACTCCACCAACATAGCTAACACCACATTCTGATGTTTCTTGCTAATAGCATCAACCACTTTATTACCTTTTCCTGGTGTATATTCTATACCAAAATCATATGCAGCCAAGAACTCCAACCACCTCTGCTGTCTCATATTCAACTCCTTCTGAAAGAATAAATACCGTAAAGATTTATGATCAGTATATAATTCAAATCTCTCCCCAAGAGATAATGTCTCCAAATCTTCAATGCGAAGATCACAGTTGCTAACTCCAAATCATGAGTAGGATAGCTAACTTCATGCGGTCTAAGCTGCCTAGATGCATAGACAACGACTTTACCACTCTGCATCAACATCGCTCCTAATCCAGTTCCACATGCATCAGTATACACCACCAATCCTTGGTTTTCGTCTGGAACTACCAACACATGTGCATTGGTCAACAAATGCTTTAATTTAAGGAATGCCTCCTCACATTTGTCGGACCAAACAAATCTCACCTCCATCCTGGTTAGCTTAGTTAATGGCGTTGCTATCCATGAGAAACCCTTAATGAATCTCTGGTATTAGCCAGCAAGTCCAAGGAAACTCCTGATCTCAGTCACTATCTCTGGTCTCTTCAAATTATTCACAGCTTCGATCTTATCTAGATCAACTGACAATCCTTTCTCTGAAACCATGTGACCCAGAAACTTTATCTCTTTCTTCCAAAAATGACATTTTGTAAACTTTGTCTTTAGCCGATTCTACCTCAGCGTCTCAAGCACCACTCTAAGATGAACTTCATGCTCTCTCTAATCCTTAGAGTATGTTAAAATATCATCTATAAACACTAGTACAAACCTATCCGAGTACTCTCGGAAAACTCGGTTCATCAAATCTACGAAGAAAGCAGGTGCATTCGTCAATCCAAATGGCATCACTAACCACTCATATGAACCATATCTAGTTCGAAATGCTGTCAAAGGAATACAATCCTCCGCCACTCTTAACTGACAGAAACCGGTTGCCAAGTCCAACTGGGAAAACACTTGTCTCCACTCAACTGATCAAACAGATCATCTATTTTTGGCAAAGGATACTTGTTTTTAATTGTCCTTTCGTTTAACTTACGATAGTCAATACATATCCTTAACGACCCATCTGGTTTCTTTACAAACACCGCGGCCACTCCCTAAGGCGAACTGCTTGGTCTGATAAAATTCCTTCCTTATAGATCCACTAGCTGCACCTTCAATTCCTTCATCTCAATTGGTGTCATCCTGCTAGATGGTCTACTTACAGGTTCAGCTCCTGGCACAAGATCTACTCTAAACTCGATAACTCTTTTCGAGGGTATTCCAGTGACTAGCTCAAAGACATCTGCAAACTCTCTTGCTACCTGAATGTGACTTAACTCATTTCCTACCTCCATAGCATTAAGCATAGCACTAATACTCTGGTCAGTAGTTCATACTGAAAATATCACCCTGTTATGATTCTAAGGGTGTCTCGGTGATATTTCCTTATCCTGGCAAAATATTCGAGCCTCATACCTACTCGACCAATCCATACCCAAAATGATCCTGAAATCTAAGAAATCAATAACAGACAAACTGCATGCAAATTTATGACCTAACAACTCAAGTTCTAACTGGTCACACCTTAACCCTAGAGTTGCATACCCTCCTATTGGATTTGCAACCCTTAAGGAAGTAACAAGATAGGTAGGTTCTAAGCGTAATCTATCAACTAAACAATGAGATATAAATCAATGTAATGCACGGGTATCAAAAAGCACTCTAACTGAAATACTCTGAATCAAAAGCGTACCTTCCATTACAGTCTTTCCTTTGTCTGCTGCAGTAGGCCTAGCTGGTCCTATAGCAAAAACTTTTCCTTTGTCCTCCCTAACTAGCTCTGGACACTAATTCTTGTAATGCCCAACTTGATCACAGTTGAAGCATCTAACATTCTTCTTAACTGCAGCTTTCTTCCCATTTCCTGATCGGAATTCATTAGCAAAGTGACCTTTCTTGTCACACTTATAGCAAACAACCTCAGCCTTTGACTTATTGGTACTATCTCCCTTCTGGGTTCCCTTCTTCTTAAAGAGCTTCCTCTTCTTCCACTGAGAACCCTGAGTTTCCACCGAATTCTCTTTAGTTAAATCAGCAAGTAACTCCTCATGGAAAATGGTCATCTCCACCACTATATTACAAGGATTATGGACATGGGTCACGGTCATTCTAGCAAGCTCGGGCCTCAATCCCCGAATGAACTTCTCATTCCTTTTGATGTTAGTATATATAATAGCATATCCATATCTAGACAGCTCTTCAAACTTAGTAGCATACTCAACTACTGACATCTCTCCTTGTACTAAATCCATAAATTTCCTCATCAGCTCAGGCTTAGCAAACTTTGATACAAACTTTTGCTCAAATCTTGTTTTAAAATCAGCCCAAGTTAATTGTTCTTCTGGAACTCCGGCAATGACACTATTCCACCAATGTACGGCTGACCCCTGCAATTGCCTAGAGGCTAACCACCTCTTTTGCCCATCATTCAGACCCAGATTAGTAAATATTCTCTCACTATACAATAGCTAATTCTGAACATCTACAGCATTCTCCATTCCCAAGAATGGCTTCCTACCCAAACTGGTGTGATCTCTACTTAGCAAAGCAATATTCCCAACTGGAACCATAGGATTTGCTCCTCCTGCATTTCCAACAACTCCAGCAGCAACTCCAGCTTGCATCAAACCGGCTAAGAACTGATACATCACCCTCATATCTACTGGTGGATTTCCAGCACCCACATTGGCTTCAACATTTTGGTTACTAGCATTAGTCGGTCGACCCAGGTTTCTCCTGGTAGTGGGTGGAGCATTTCTGTTAGTTGTCGTGCTTTTTCTACCGAGATTTCCTCTTCCGTTGCCTGCTTCTATATCCCCTTTCTTGTAAATCTACATATGAACCTTAGTAAGATACAGAAGAACGGTCTAAGAGAGCAGGGGATATGTGTGTGTATATATATATATAACTATATACAGAAAATACAAGTACGTTACTATTGCGTTAACCCAAACCCCTATCATATTATCTGATTCATTGGATTATGTTTGGAAAAAAATTTAGGTTTAAGTTTCATTTAAAGTTTCATAAACCTATGCTCTAATACCAACTTGTAACATCCCCCTACTTGGAGGCCCAAAACTAACTGCTACGGATGCTACAGTCATCCATAGTTATTAATTCTCGGTGGCCAAATACGGCGACATTAGATAACTGATACACGGAAACACAAGAATATGGAGAAAAAAATTACAGCAAATAAATTCCACATTCCATTTCAAAATATTCCAAATTGATTGCATAATCCCAATTCACAAATCACGTTCAGATAACATATAATTATTACAAAATTCACCAAGAGCGACATATGAAGATGCCCCCTTGGTAGATCAGAGTACATAGATAGGCAAGAAAACAATTTGCCTTTACAAACTAAACACGCAGTGGAAACAAAAGAACTCTAATAACAATCTTGCCTCCTACATGTCCTTGGAAGCTTTTTTCATCTAAAAGAACACATGGAAACCCTAACTCTCAACCTACTCAAAATCAATCGTGTACCCAAGAGTTTAAGGGGAAAACAAAAACTTCAAGTCAGACTTAAAGCATGGTACGAATAATAATTTACCATCTCAAACCAATAGATATCTAGTGAGACCACGCTGCTTAGCGAATGAGTTTTCCCCTCACTGGTATCATAAAACATTTATAACACCATATACTGTGCTCCTGCATTCACAATGGTTAAAACATAGCATTTTAATCATTTATGATGATATGAAAAACATATAAATCAATTATGGATTACCCATCCCCATTCACTCTGACTATCTGTCTCAATTATAGTTTCTAGGGTTACTTTTAACCTGTTAAATGTTAAGGACTATCTGTCAATTACTTAGTTTTCATGGGATCACTAAGAACCTATTGGTAACTCCAATATCTTATTTCTTATCCTAGTTTTCATGTGCTAACTAGGAACCTATTGGCTGACTACCAACATCTTAATTCGAATATAGTTTTCATGGGCTAACTACAAACCTACTGGCCCCTGCTAGTACCAAATCATAGTTTTCATAGGCTGACTATGAACCTATTTGCCTCTGCCAATATCATACAATTTTCATGGGCTTACTATAAACCTATTGGCCCCTACTAATATCTTTAATTAAAATCTTAACATATGTTAAGTTATATTCACTACTGGGTCAACCTAACTGGTTATTCTGCCATTTCCCCAGAATACAGTTATGGGTTAATAACAATGTGAATAACATTTCAAAATCTTTATTTATGCCTTGGTTATTACTTTAAATTGAGATTGGGTTTAAATTTTAAAACCATAAAAACATCTCTTTCGAAACCTCTGGATAGCCTCTTTTGAAAGCAAAGACTTCTTTTCAAAACATTGTATACATACATTTTGAAACCAATGATACCTTTCGAAGACATCAAGAAACCAATCTTTAAGACATAACTTCGAACTACATAAAGTACCCTTTCGAAAGTATTGGGGCTGCTCTTTAAAAATCATTTAGGTCAAAATGGTTATATACGAAAGTATCTCTTTTGAAACCAACAAAAATTTGTTTGGGGAAAATTGATGGTGTTGGACCCATCTTTGTCGAAAGCAAAACCTTTAAAAAAAACTTTGAAGGATAGAGTCGAAACCCCTTTCGACTCCATCACCTTCGAAACCCTCAACCCTTTCGAAAGAAATTAGGAAAAAATAAGGGTAACCATTTGAAAGTGTTACTGGTCAATAAAGTTGAAAGGGAGAGTAGTCCCTAGGTTCCGACTAGGTCGGAACCTACCCCTTTCGATAGTAATTATTTAAAGGAAAAAGGAACTCCTTTGAAAGTAAATACTTTATACAACATGACAACCTTTTTCAAAAGTTAGTTATAAAAACTTTTCAAAAGCATATGTTTCGACTGTGTTGAAAGCCTCAGGTAAAACTAGGCAAGACTTTAACTTTTGAAAACAAAGCAGGGTTTCGACTCCCTTGGAAGTTAACATTCCGACACCAAGGCTTCGGCCCTCCTTCCAATCCACTACATACCATCTAAGTGATATCATGTGTTTGGTTTCGACTATAGTGGTTTCGACTGTGTTGGTTTTGACTGGGATGAGGCGGAATCAAAGGAGTCGAAAGGTCCTTACTAATAGAGGCGGAATGCCTTTTTCTGATTTAAAGGCTGAATTATAGCAACTTTTAGTAATTAATTTCTAACAACTTGCCTATTTGTAAACTATTGATTGGTTGTCATAAATTTTTTTCAAATACTTTACCTTTTTAAATGCCGCATTTATATCAGATTAAAACCATTAAAATGCAACGTTGTAGCCCTTCCATATACTAAAGCCAATTATTTCAAAAAAGTTCTTCTTTTAAAATAATTTATTTTCCCTAGTAAATCTATTAGGAAAAATCCCCAAAAATCACAAAAATTCAATTTCATCATGTAATCAAACATATTAAAATTTTAGACTGAATTTCTTCCTAAAATTCTCGAAATAAATTTTAAAATCAATTATATCATATTTTTCATTAAAAATTTATAATAAAATTTCCATAGCTTGGAAAATTCTGAAAATTAAAACCCACCTCTAAAATCATGTTTTACATAACACAAAAATTTTCCATGGGGATCTGAAATCATAGATTCTTGGTTTCATGTCAAAACCGTGCAATTTCATGTGCTTATGAATTAAAACAAATCGTCATAATATAACTCAAGCATATCATCATCCATTTTAGCACAAAAACAAATTTAAATCATAAATCCGAAACCATATAATCATAGAATAAAAATAAAGATGGCATGAGATTATTATTCACCTTAGACTTGATAAGGAATTTGATATTTCTTGTTGATTAATCCTCCCTTGCTTTTGATCCTTAGCTTTAGATTAAAATTCCTCTTTTCCTCCTTGATAATGGCCTGCTTAGTTTAGGTTTTTGATTTGTGGTTGTGATCATCAGAAATGAAACATGAATGAACAAAAATGAGAAGTTATAGCCGTGTGTAATAAATTATCTAATTTACTAATATGCCCATGTGTAGTTTAATTCACCAATAAACCAATTTAAAGCCCATTTATCTAGTTAATAAGCACGACCCAATATATATAATTTATTCATATCTCAATCTCCTTATCATCATTATTCTATTTAGTTTATCTAATTAAATTTCCTAAATAATGTCATAAAAATTTAGGGATGTTACATTTCTCCTATATATTCCCAGAGTTACGTTTTGGTCAAGATTTGATAGTCGGTTATTTAACTATCAAATAAACAAACAAAAATTCAAACATAGATTAAATCCCATTGGATCCACTAAGCCTCATTAAATTAATCTCATACTAATTTAATTACATATCCTTTATGTCCAACACATTCATATACATAACCCTCTGGTGTGTGTGTGTGTGTGTATTAAACCATTTAAGAAAGGTTCTTATTTCCAAAATCATCTTCAGTTGGTTACCAAAAACTAGCCACTTTTGTTTAACTTTCCAAAACTTGACACCTTTAGTAAACAATCTCATTTATGGAAATAATCTTTGAATTAAAACCAACACATGATGCAAAACTGATACTATTCCTTAGGTAACAAGGAAGCTGTTCAAGTTGGAGTATTATTACCTCTCAGACCTTGACTCAACCACACTCTTATTCCTCGGCATAATAGAAGTTTATCATCAAAATATCTCCATATTAAACAATTTAAAGAAGATTATATAACCCATCATTTTTAAGTAAAAAAAAATTATTTCAGTTATAAACTCCTTTTCATAAAACCCAAAATCATTTATAAACTTCTATATAAATCACAAGTACACTTATAAGCTTTTATACATATCTAAAATCATTTGCACATCCTTTTACAAAACATTAAGATCATTAGCAAAAGAACCCTTTATTAAGAAAATATTCTTGTAAACCAATTTACTTTAAAATCTTTCCATAAATAATGTCATAATCAAAAGGGTATTCTTAAGTACCATATTATAAATCAATTAATAATCTACAAAGTATTGGTTAATTAAATAGTTAATTAATTTTAAACAATGATATAAAAATCCAACTGCTTATCTAATTTGAAAGGAGGCTTAGCAGTTCATAATAGTACTTAATCGAGCTATCCTTATTTTATAACGATATTCATGTCATAATAAAAGGGTTTGCATAAAAATATATATGTAAATAAATATACAATTAACATAAGCTAACGTATACACACATGTTTATAATATCATAATAGCAGGATGGTGATTTGTCCTACTATATAGATGTCCAAATAATTCAATCAATTTACTTACACTATAATAAATTGGTGTTTTGTTCTGCTAACAAATATCATTTAGTCTCCCTATTCATATAGGGCTACTTAAGGTCCAGAAAAGAGATCATTTGATTTGGAATCAGCTTGTTTGAAAAAAATATCGATGTAAAACGAAATCAGTTTGATTTAAAAATCACCCTTGAAAAAGATTAAAATAAGTAAATTAGTTTAAACTCTAATTAAATCTTAATTAATCTTAATTAAATCAAGATTAAATCCTAATTAACCCTTAATTAGACAATGAACTTAGTTAAGTCCTGATTAACTCCTTATTGAATCTCAATTAAAGTTAAGTTAAATCGTTATTAGTTAAACCCTGATTAATAAAATATTAATTAAACAATCACTTAATTAATTGATAATTAATTAATCACTTAATTAATTGATAATTAATTAATCACTTAATTAATTGATAATTAATTAATCACTAATCTTAATTAAGTAATTATCGACCACTTAATTATTATTTTATCACATTAATCCTTAATTAAAATTAAATTAATCAAATAACAGTTATTAGGTTAACTTAAGTGTTAATTAACTACTAATTACTTCTTAATCACTAATTAAGTGCTAATTATCTTTAATTAATTAATTAAATTATTAAATTTCTAAACCTTAATCACTTTTTAAATATTACTAATTTAGTTTAAAAATCTTTTATAAAATAATCTCAAAAACAAAACATTTTGAAATCAAAGTTGAGAAAATCCATCGAACCGCATTCATAGCGACTATTTCTATAGGCACAATTCGCTCGAACTTACTTTCAAGCGAAACCACTTTGTCGAAAACATATTATTTTCTGATTGGAACGAACTTTAGTAAGATTTGAACTTTTAAACCAAATATGTAAACTTTAATAAAATAAAAACTTTAAACCCTTGAAACAAGTTTTATTTCCAAGTCCGACCTCAAATCCATCGTAATTTAATACAAAGTTTCAGTTTTGTTTCAACCCATCATGACTATAGTCGAGTTCATCATCGATCATTACATTACACATCACAATCACATAAAAAAATCGTGTATATATACGTATGCCAATACACACACAAATATATATATATATATATATGTGTGTGTGTGTGTGTGTGTGTGTGTGTGTATATATATATATGCTTTGCTAACTTTGTAATCGCATACCAAACATCCAATCAAACATAACCAAAATCACCAATCCATATCAATATCAAATCATCTGGTATTTAACAAACTTCAATGCTATAATATTATCATATCATGAAGCAATACTAGAGCTAATAATTTTCCAAAAAAAATCATCAAGTTTACTCCCCATAAAGCTTCCTAAATCTTAAATACTTTAAACTTGAAAAACCCAAAACTGCAACTCGAAAAAGGTCATCTTCCTTTCATATTAACTATGTCACTCTTAGAATTCTGAAAAGTAGTCAACAAAAAAGTTTAGGATTTTATTTTCTCTATCATTTCGAAAAAGAATCACTCAATTTGGATCATTTTGGTGGGAGATATTGTCAAATGAATGAGTGGTATTTTCGGCCTTGGAATTTCTAGGTCCAAAAACACTCTGTAAAGAATTGAACTTTTGACATGTCTATGATCGGAATCTAAAGAAGTGGTCAACATAAAAGTTGTAGCTAATGAAAATTCAGATGGTATAAGAAAAGAAAATCAAGATTTGGAGTGTTATTAAGGAAGATACGGCCAAAGGAAGTTGGACAAAAATGGAGAAGAATTAGTGGATTTCTAAACAGGATTTTCAAAGGGTTTTTGATTTTTTTATTTTCTATTAAAAAGAAGAGGAAGCCATGAAACTATGGAGAAAGCTTTAGAGAAATAGGAATGGAGAAGTAAATGAAAATATGGTGAAGGTGGGATGTATTTATAGAGGAAGAAAGAAGGAAAAAAATACCATTTTAACCTTAGCTTACAAAAATTTAAAACATGTCATCATTTTGTGAAATCAAATCAACATCTCATCCCTCTCATGCATAACACCATCTTCTCTAGTCATATCATATATGTAATTATAGCTAATAATGTTTTCTTATGAAAATATATAAGATGTGACAACGCGCGCACGCACACACACACACACACACACACACACACACATATATATGAAATGTTTATTATTTTTAAATTTATGAATTGTCACATCAACTTATTTCTTCCTTTACTTATCACATACACTTCCTTCTTTAGTCATGTCTTAGGCTTAATGATGGTTAATGATGATAAATATTATGATATGACAAGGGATAAAAATAATATGTATATATAAGTTATTATTTTCTTAAAACTATGAATTGTCACATTACTTCCTAAACATAATTAACATAAGATAATATAATACTAAGTGTATTATTATATGGTTAATTATCTACTATATATGTGTGTGCATAGTGTGTAAAGACGAACAACATTTCCGACAACTTTCGGGTGTCGAAAAGTCGAAATTCTGGAAACATTCTTCTGTCACATTTTCTGTTTTTCTATGAACTATTTATTTTGGTAAAAAAATTCAAAAATGAACTTTCTAATATTAGTTATAAATTAAAGAGTCCTATTTTCATTATAAAAACCAATATTTGAATATATAATATTAATTAAATATTCATAAATCAAAGCGATGAAAATCCGGATCATTATACCTTGGAATTACAGTACTCCAATATCTTTGATTTAAAATAGTAAAGAAGAAGAGTTATATTAACCAGTTAGGATTTGACCAGACTTGATCGATCGAATCTAGATCAGTCAGAATGACGACTCAATTTCAATAAACCCAATTTGAAAATTGTAAATCAAAAATAATTCTAAAACCTTTTATAGACTTGAGAAAAATCGAGTGAGAGTTGGATAAATGAAAGGCTGAATATCCCCAATAAAGCCAAGAAGACTCTCGATGAGTATTGTTGGTTAATCCAATTAAAAAGAGGTAAAGAGAAATTTTCGATCTACTCCCTCAACGTAAAACAATTAAGGTAGAACGAGCTATAAAATTTGGAGGTTTATGGGAAGAATATCTCCATTTAGTTGAATTCTCCCGTAATAATAGTTTTCAGCCAAGTATTAACATAATACTATTTAAAGCTTTGTATGGAAGGCCATGTCGACCACTAGCCCGTTGGTTAGAAACATGAGATAAATTAATATTAGATCCAAAACTAGTAAAAGAAACGACTAAGAAGATAGAAATCATTTGAGACAGAATGAAAATAGCTCAGTTAAGGTAGAAGAGTTATGCCGATAAGTAATGAAGAGATTTGGAATTGTCTACTGGAAATAGGGTATTTTTGAAAATATCTCCAACAAATGGTATGGTCGGATTTGGCAAAGTAGGAAAGCTTGCACCTTAATTTATTGGTCTATCCTATTATCGAACGAGTAGGGCCACTTGCTTATAAATTGAAACTGCCCAATATCTATCTGGTGTCTATAATATGTTTCACATTTCACAACTAAGGAAATGTATTCAAGACCCTGATAGTATAATAGAGCCTAGACAGATCCGAGAATTAGATTGCAACCCAATTTTTCATATTCTATAAAACCTTCATGGATTGTAGATTGAAATTGAAGCAGTTAAGGAACAAGCAAGTTACGCTAGTCAAAATTCAATGGTCAAGTAATCAGAAAGATTGTACTGGGGAGATAGAAGAGAAAATTAGAAAATCACATCTCGAGTTATCCAAAACACAGTACGTATGATTTAATGATTTAATTTTGTTGAGTCATGAATGCTTGAATTCAATTAATTATTGTGTGCCTTTATAAATAATACAGTACTCTCTGATAAATTGCGAGGACGTAATTTATTTAAGGAGTGGAGTCTGTAATATCCCCTATTTGGTTAATTACGTGTTTTGGGATATATTTGAAAAACAATGATTTAATATTTGAAATTTGAAATTATATTTAGTTCAAAAGTTGTTGGAAATTTATTTTATTAAAAGAAATAATATTTGTGATATTTGGAATTATTTTATAATTGTTGAAAATTGGAAAGTAATATTTTATTAGAATAAATCGTTATAAGAATAAAATTAAATTTAGATTAAAACGTTTCAAGCAGAATTTTGGTCGGAGATCGAATGGTTGTCCATGTTATAAGTCGGTTAAAGGTTTTGGTTTATTAAAATATAACAGTTCAAATTTGATTGGACCTCAAATTTTTATACTTATCCAAACTAATTATTATATAATTTCCTTAAGCTTCAACCGTAAGCCTCCCTAACTTATAAACTCATTACTTCCATCACTCTGCTTTATCTTTTCCTACCCTCCTACATATCCGCTGCCATCTTTTCACGCTTCTGAAGTTCAAGACTCGTCTTAACATATACTTCTTCCTCTTCACTAGGAAATTGCAACATTCTTTTGCAAATAACTAAGAACCACCATCTGTCATCATCCAAGCTACCTCACTTCATCAAGAAATAGTGAGTACAATCTCTACTCTACAAAAGTCGATAGCTTGTTGATTTGTTTTTGATTGATAATTATGGCGTATATACTTCAATATATAGTAATTCACCCATGCATTTTCATAACTAAAGTGAGTATACTTTTCATTTTTGGTTACCGTCTAAATATAATTTAGTTTCATCCTCTATTCATACTTATATATATCATGCAGATATATCTTGCGTCCGTATGTCATTACAACTAAAGTAGACTATGAAAATATGGACTAGTTATGCAAATATGTACTAGAGTATGTATGAAACAAAATACCTTCAAAACATCAGTCTACTATATCTCAAAATCTAGGTTGAATTTGAACGTGCAACTTAAAGGTAATATGTAGAGGGAAGTGAGAAGAACAAATCGACTAGCTTTCGCCTGATCAATGGACCCCGTGATGAACAGAAATAACACCATTATGTCTGTGTCCTTATGGTAAATAGATGCACTATGGTTGGAACAAAAGGTACTGGTATGATCGTATTGCGTAGCTGAACACGACGATGGTCTCGGTTCGGTCATGGGACCATGATTGAACATCCGCTCGGAAAAAAAATGAAAAGAATTAAAAAAATAAAGAAAGAAAGAAGGTAAACATACATATTCCATTCACACAAATGGAAAAGTAAATCAATGAAGCTAGCAAAAGCTTAAAAAAGGGAACATGTGTGCAGAAGTAAATAAATGTTTTGGTTAAAAAAATGAATATATATATATATATATAAAGGTAGGAAACGTGTGTAGAGGGAGTTTGTCACTGTTGTAGTCGTTGGATGGTGGTAAGGCAGATGGTGAGTTGCATCATCTAGTCGAGGATGGATGAGGTCGGGTGTGGAGTCGGTGTGTGAAGATGGTTTCATGCACGAAAAAATGAAAAGAAGAGAAATGGAGAGAAACGAGGTGGCTGGAAAGCATGTACATAAATAATAAAACGTAAAAGAAGTGAAGAGAGAGGAAACTGGTAACATGGTAGTAAAGTGTACTCATTATAATCACCACACACTTTGCACATGAGAAGAAAAAAAAAGAAGGTTTTAATTCAAATAGTTTTAAATTAAAGAAAATACCAAAATAAAATACAAGTTTTATGATCTGAATATTTCAGAAAAATATTTAGATTATTTGAAGTGAACACTTCGTTTTAAAGTGGACTTGAATTATTTTATAATTTAGTGGAATTTAAATAAATATATAAATAAATTTAAATCCAATTTAAAATTATTTTAAATAAATTATGACTTGATGTGTGACTATTTATAGAAGTGCTTATGACACTGCACTCATATGCCTTTAAATTTCATCGATGAATGCAAGCTATTTAATATTACCTACGTTCACATTTGATGAATTTTGCTATGTCGTGTTTATAAATGTTTATTACATATGATGCTATACACTGCAAGTTGATGTTACAATGCACGAATACGACATCTATATGTGATATAAAATGATGACATGATACCATTTCGGGAGTAAGTGGTATATTGGGAGGTTAAATAAAAATGAATTTGAATAAATTTAAGTGATGAAGCAAACAAGACAAGGTGAGATTACTAGACGTTAGAATCCATCCTAGCGGATAGATTCAGGGTCGCACCCTGAATCATGATGACATGGTCCCTCGTCACTTATTGTCCAAACGATTTGTTGCATGGATATAACCAGGGTGACAGGCGCACTGCAAATGGGAAATCGAAAAGAGTTAAGAGTAATCTCATTGATGGATAAGTGGTGGAACGAAGATGAAAATTGCAGCACAATAGGGTGAGCACCAATGGTGAACAAGAGAAGATAGTGTAACAAATTGATCGTGTGGGGGCACCCACAATGTCTGATCGGAAGGTATATGGATAAAAAAGGCCATGATATCAGTTCGAGGCAGAGTCTAGTAAGAGCGAATAATGAATAGGATTCACTAGTTGTTTGCACAAAAAATGGACAAACACCTCAAAGTTGTATGATTTAGTAGATTTTATGTTGTTCTTAGTGATTTGGGTGTTTTATGCAAATATATGAAAAGCAGGGGCTAAACTGTAAAAAGACACGCAGATTTATAGTGGTTCAGCCAAAATGTGTCTAAGTCCACTTTATATGTTATTTCTCTTCTCTTGTTTAGATTACAAGTACAAAACTTTGATATAAGTAAAAGAAAGTTGTTTGAAAGTTCTCTCCATGCTTGAGCTCTCAAACTTGTCCCCCATTGTTGTACCCCTGCCCCTCTATTTATAGGGTGAGGCTGGGACAGGGGTCTTAGATGTATATAGCTGCTGGCGGGCCTGGGCTGATGTGATCTATTCTGACAGAGCTGGCCCGGTATCATTCTGGGTCGGTATTGCTTGGAAGTGCAGTTTGGACCGGTAGTGCTTGGATCGGTGGTGGGATGGTGAGGTTGGTTCGGTGAGGTGTGTTGGGTTCGATCCGGTAGTACTTGGACCGGTGTTGAGTTGGTGCTTGGTTCGGCAGGGGATGGAGGTAGGTTGATTCGGTAGAGCTTCGTTCGGTGGTGAATGAATGGGACTTGGTTCGGTGGTGTTGGACCGGCAGGGCTTTGGAGGGTGTGTTGGTCCGGCATTGTTTTGGAGAGGTGTGTTGGTCCGGTTGTGCCTTCCTTTCTTTTGGCTCGGTAGGGGCGAAAACGCTCCCAACATTTGCCCCCCAAAGTGAGGTATATGCTGGCATATAGCTTACTTTGTTTAAGCCTGGTCGTCCTTGTTCGGTCCTGCGTGCCGAATGGATTGGTTCGGTGGCCTCTTCCTTGCCTATAAATATCGGAGCTATGCCACCGTTGTTTCCTTACCGTCTGAGATAGCCGAACCGACTGATTGCCGAATCAAAATTTCTACCCTTTGCCGAATCAGCTGTGTTAGCTGAACCAGGTGAGACCCTTTTACTGCCGGATGAACTTTTATACTGCACTACCGAATGAGCTTTGGGTTTCTAAGCACTGAATGAATGGTGGAGTACAATTGCCGAATGTGTTCGCGAGTTGGAATGCCGAACGAACGTGTACTCTGGGTGCCGAATGAACTTGTACTCTGGGTTTTTTCATTTTTTTTTTATCACGATCGAAATTCCGGACTACATGTACTTGCTTGTTTATATTCTCTGTTTTAACAACATGTTTTTCCGATGTTGTAGATAATGTCTCGCAAAGCAGAAACTCGATCAGATAAAAAGAAGTCCCAGGGCGAAGGAGAATCTTCCGCAGTGCCCCCTGCTCAGCCAGGACCGGAATGTCACGGATCTACCCCGAGATCATTAGTGGACGGGTACGGCCCTAAGGAACTTCTGAACTCCCCGCCCGATTGCTTTCCCAGCTCCCTTAAGGAAGAGCAGCTTGATGTCATCTCCCGTTCTTTCGGAATTGATAGGGCGCACATGCTGTTGCCAGGGAGAGAAGTTATGCCATACGACCCTCCCGAAGGGTACTTTGCCTACAGTAGATACCACTGTATGTGTGGTGCCATCCCGCCTCTTAATGCTTGGGTACTCAGCTTTCTTACATATCTAAAGGTGGCCCCATTCCAGCTTCAACCCAACTCTTATACTATACTGGTGAGCCTCTTCGTCGTCTTTCAGAGGAAGCATGGGCGTGCTCCTTCCAACCGGGAGATCCGGTACTTATATAATCTGAGGGGCTATAAGAAGGGGTCCCCATAGATCAGCTTGGAGTCAGCTATAACCTTCAAGCCGGTCTTGGATCTGTATTCTAAGTACAGCATGTTCAAGAAGGAATGGTTCTTTGTCAGGGACGACTCTGTTTCTATTCGGCGTTTCACCTCTGGATGTAAGTTGATGCTTTATAATTTCCATTCTGGTTGCGATGCTTCTTCTCATACGTTTTCATTTCTTGCTAGCGACAGGTGGCTTTGCGGTTGTGGAGACTGATCGCCTGGTTCAGATGGCGGCTGAGATAGAAGCTATCCCCGGGAGAGATAGATCGGCTGCTTACCTGATCAGAAATGCGACTCTTCTGGAGTATAATTTGATCCTTCCACAGCAGTCAGTAGTCAAGCAGAGGGAAACGGCGGAGGAGAGGGCGGCTGCTCAAGCTAAGGGAGGTGTCACAGTAGAGAGTGGCAAGAGGAAACCTTTCTCAAAATCTCTAGTGGTCGGAGGTAAGAAGCTTAAGAAGTCGGATGGTCCTTCCCCCAGCACTTGTCCACTTACTCCGGGGAAGGAAGATGTGGAGGAGGAGAGAGGTGAGGGTGGAGATGACCGGGAAGGTGGTGACGGTGGCGATGTCATCGGGGCCTTGCTTCCTGGGCAAGCAGGCGAGATTCAGGAGTGGACGGATGATGCATTCCTCCAAGCTTTCGAGGGGCTGGACGGAGAACCGGCTTTGGTAGAGAAATCCGGGAAAGCTGACAAGGCCGGGACCGGTGCAAGCGAGTCTTCTCAGACCATTCCAGCCAAGGTGGCTCCGACGACGCAAGGTGAACTTTTGACTCCTGCAGGCTCCATTTATGATAGGGACTTAAGAATATTTTATGATCCGCTCCCGTCCTGGAATGAAATCCAGGACTCATTGCAGTATCCTACTCCTCCCCAGGGTTTTTATAACAGATGTGTTTCCTTTCTTCTTTTAACTTTTAGTTTACCGCGTTTCTCGAATTATGGATCAATGTAAGCTTGTGACACTTGTTCTTCATATCAGGAGAAGGTAAAATGGCCAAGGCCTTAGATCTTCGGCACAGGCTTGAACAATACAAGCTCTCCAAAGCTTCCGCCAAGCCGAAGCATTCGACCCACCGTTCCGGGGATGTAGTTGGCTACCGTCCTCTTCTCGGGGTTATTGAAGAGGGTATTCAAAAGAGAAAAATGAGTCATTCCTCATCCGAACCTTTACCTAGTCCTCAGCCCCCAGTTCATCCCCTTCACGATATCACGGAGGAGGATACTGAGTTCGCACTCTCTCCGCACCCGTCTGAAAATCCTATCGTTACTCAGATTGATCGTCCTGGCTTGGCTCGTAATCCATTTGTGGGTCATCCTGATCTGGATCCAAGTTCCCATGATATTACCTTTGACGAGGTTACCGGTGAGCACCTTCTTCCCCGCAATCCCATGGTACGGGTGCTTGATGAGGCTAAGTCCTTAGATCTCGATTTACTTACTACTCGAATAGTTACCATGGGAGACGAGGCCAAGGCTAATATTGATCGGGTGGCGGAGGAGACTAGGAAGCTGATGGGGCATCATGCCCGGCTGGTTAAGGCTGGAGAGGAGATTGGGAGTGCCAACATCCGACTACGATTGATGGTTTCGGATCAGGCCAAACAGCTGGCTGATCAGGCCATTCAGATTTCTCAGCATGAGGCTGCCTCCGGGCGGTTGAGGAAGACTATGGAGGAGGCTAGTAAGGCGGAATTGCGGAAGATGGAGGCTGCCTGCAAGGAGCAGATAAATATGGCCATCTCGACAGTGGACGAGGTTCGGAGGGCGGATCTTGAGCAGGTAGATGAGCTGTCGGGGAAGCTTGAAGCCGCAGAGCTTGCTCAGGTCAGGCTAAAGGAGGAGATGGAGGCGATGAGGAGGACCCTTCAGGCTGACTTCTCGCGATACCGACTGGAGAGGGATGCTGCCATTACAAGGCTATCGGTTTTTGAGGCTCATATGAGGGAGTTTGAGGAGAATGAGGGGATGATGGATGATATGCTGCAGGATATGTACTTTCGCATTTGGAAGCAGGGCAGCTTATCTTAGATGGACGAGTACCCCCGGGTTATGGCTAGGATTTACCTCAGGGCTCTAGAGGAGGCCAAGGCTGAGGCGGATAAGGAGGGTGGAGCGGCCTTTAGGATGGATGTGGTCACCGCTCAGTTTACCAAGGAGGAGAAGACAGCGGTGAAAGAGGGGATGCGGTTGTTCGCGGTTGAGGAGGTAGGTGTGGAAGTAGGGGATGACGACCAAGATGATCAAGGGGAAGTTGCTGGTAACCTTTTCTTCATTAGTGTCTTCTTTTGTTAACTCTGTTGCTTATCACTAATGATTTCTTTTTCTGACCGGACAGGTGGGCAACATGACAAGACTCCAACGCAGTCGGCTCCCTGATTAGACCTGGAAAATTCTATTTGTGGACTTGACATGGCTGTATATGTTAGTCTTAAAACAGTAGAGTAACTTTTAGGTTGTAATTCTTGCTACTTGTAATAAATAGCTCTATTTTTAATGTGTAATTCTTTAACTTAAGCTGATTTTGTCGTCTTTTGAATGTTTTTGCTATTTTGACATGTTGCATAAGAAATATAGCTATGCATATTCTTGTAATTAAATCGTGTTTGATGTCAGGTTCTTGTTTAAAACATAATTTCATGACTTGCAGTGTTAGCGTGAGGTGTGAACAAATTATAGGCATATATGAAAGAAGGAAATACCGCCCTTTATATTTTGCTTGTAGATGGCAGCTTTGAATATCCTGTGTGACCGAGTAAGGGATGCGGTCCAGTATCTTGCTGTGAGTATCCGCTTCTATTAGTGAGTGTCTCCTGTTTTGTGTCCTGCACTTCAGGGATTGTTACAGAGGATAGGAGAAAAGTTTCTTAAGTAAAATTGAAATATGTGAAATAGTAAAACTTCCAATCACGGAAGACCTTCGATGTGCTTAAGTTCGTGGCAAACGGGCTTTGTAGTCACTTTCCCTAGCTGTGGGTCTTAGAGACATTTGTCACCCATCTTACGCCTCCGCGGGGAGTTAATTCTTTTTTACCACAGCCGCACTTAAGACACATCGGAGCCGAGATCGCGCACAGTAACTACCCGGGCCATTATGGCCCGTAATCGTGGGTATTATTCGATTTACTGTGGTCGGCTAGCGTGGGTGCCGATCGTCAACCGTGAACTGCCCCTGGCTGGCCACACCTTATGTTGGGGCTTATAGTCGGTTCACAGTTGCCGGCGAGCCGAACGCCGTAATGAGCTGCCTCGGCTATAGTCGGCCTTCTCGGTGGCTTATAATCGGCTCATTACAGTTGGCTTTAAGGGCCGTCGCGATCAATGAGTTAACCCGCAGCAGAGGGTTGCTGGAGCAAAGTGTCTCATTGGCGAGGGCATAGATTCGCATAGTACCTGTCAGGTCTCGTCCAGGTGAAGTTGCGCTGTGGAGTGCCTTGCATAGGATTTTGTTCAACAGAAAAGGATAAAGTTAACAAGCAGCCAAGATATAAAGGAACAAGTTAAAAAAGAGACAAGGTTTTTTAAAGTGGTTCGGCACGAAAAGGCCTACGTCCACTGATTCTCTTTGTTAATTCACTTCATATGGGCAGTACAAGTTAAGAAAAGTATCGACGGAGGTGTTGGATGTTCCATGCCCTCTGGAACACCTCTCCGTCCACTGTTGACAAAATATAAGCTCCATTGTGGAGATCTTTATGAATTACATATGGTCCATCCCAGATTGGATCTAGTGCTCCGGGGCGGGGGAAGATTCGCTTGAGGACAAGGTCCCCTTCTTGTAAGGTACGATGCTTGACTTTGGAGTTGTATTGTGCTGCCACTTTTTGCTTGTGGGCCGCTGCTTTAAGGACTGCATCATTTCTTCTCTCCTCCACTAGATCCAAAGACATGTGAAGGAGTTCTTCGTTCTCTTCTGGGTTATAGTGGATCCTACGGTGGGAAGGCACAATGGTTTCAACTGGGAGCATAGCCTCCGATCCGTATGCCAAAGAGAAAGGAGTATGCCCTGTTGATGTTCTGAAAGATGTGCGATAGGCCCACAGTGCCGTAGGGAGTTCATCCACCCAAGCGCCCTTTGACTTTTCGAGTTTCTTTTTTATTAGAGTTTTCAGAATTTTGTTGACGGCTTCGACTTGTCCGTTTGCCTGGGGATGTGCTACGGATGAGAAGCTTTTATGAATTCCGTGCTCTCGGCACCAATTGGCGAATTCCTCGCTGTCAAACTGAAGTCCATTGTCTGATATGATTTTGAGTAGGACTCCGTACCTGCATAGAACATTTTTGATCAAGAAGTTAATAACTTTTGCTAAAGATACTTTATTTAGGGGTTCCGCTTCCACCCATTTGGTGAAATAGTCGACTGCCACTATAGCATATTTGGCTCCGCCTCGGCCCATTGGTAGTTCGCCGATTAAGTCAATTCCCCATATTGCGAAGGGCCAAGGGCTGGTCATTTGAGTAATCTCAGTTGTTGGTAGCCGCGGAATCTTAGCAAACTTTTGGCATCTGTCACACTTTTTGACGAAATCTAAGGCGTCCTTGCTTAAGGTGGGCCAGAAATATCCATATCGGAGTATCTTTTTTGCTAATGTTTGTCCTCCGGTGTGATCTCCGCAGCTTCCCTGATGAATGTTGGATAAGATTTCCTTAGCTTCCCTCCCAGCGACACACCTTAACAACGGGTTAGAGAATCCGCGCCGATAGAGGATGTCTTCTTGCATTGTGTAGCGGGAAGCTTTCCTTAAGATTTTCTTGACTGCGTTACGCCCGTTGGGTAGTGTGCCGCTTTGTAGGTAGTCTCGGATGGGAGTCATCCAAGTTGCTTCTTCGGTTGCAGCTATCAGATTCACTTGCTCAAAACTTGGGGTCAGTTGCTTTGAGATGGTTACTGCTCCGAGGATGGCGACGTCTCTCATACTTGCTTGCTTTGCCAATTCGTCGGCCTCTTGGTTCTCTTCCCGAGGGATGTGTTTGACTAAGTAGTGGTCCAATCGGCTGAGAAGTAACTTGGTCTTCTTTAAATATGCTATGAGCCGTTCTTCTCGAGCTTGGAATTCTCCTAGTATTTGATTAACAATAAGTTGAGAATCACTATGAAGACACAAAGAATTGGCTCCGATTTCTATGGCAAGTTCTAATCCAGCTATCACTGCTTCATATTCTGCATCGTTGTTGGTGGCGGCGAACTCCAACTTTATAGCATAGTGCAGCTTATTTCCCTTGGGAGTGATTATTACCACACCTGCCCCCGAGCCTTGTTTGTTTGATGCACCATCCATAAAGAG
Source organism: Allium fistulosum (assembly GCA_030737815.1). Classification (NCBI taxonomy): domain Eukaryota; kingdom Viridiplantae; phylum Streptophyta; class Magnoliopsida; order Asparagales; family Amaryllidaceae; genus Allium; species Allium fistulosum. Next base: position 1,000,142,071 of record CM060902.1, on the reverse strand, counting down.
ATTCCACTTGATGTCTTCTGCTATTTCCAATTGCTCCTTATCTTCGTTGGTAGTGAATTCTGCAATGAAATCAGCCACGGCTTGTCTCTTGATGGCGGTGCGAGGGTGATAGGTGATATCATACTGACTTAGTTCAATGCACCATTTAAGTAGTCGCCCAGAAGTGTCGGGACGATGGAGTACCTGCCTCAGTGGCTGATCGGTCAGAACTTTGATGGAATGGGATTGGAAGTAATGACGCAGTTTCCGTGATGTGATTAGTAAACAGTACGCTAGCTTCTCAAGTTTAGGATATCTGACTTCTGCCCCCGTAAACCTCTTACTGACGAAGTAAACTGGCCGCTGCGTGCGGTTGTCTTCTCTTACCAAGGCAGCGCTTAGGGCGTGAGATGACACAGCAAGGTATAGGTATAATTCTTCGCCTTCGCTTGGAGTCGAGAGTACCGGTGGTTTCTGGAGGTGTTCGATTAAGTTAAGGAAAGCAGTCAAGCATTCGTCGGTCCATTCGAACTTTCCTTTGTCTTTCTTTAGAGCTTCGAAAAAAGGGACACACTTGTCCGTTGCTCTGGAGATGAATCGGCTTAGGGCGGCCACTTTTCCATTCATGCTTTGCATTTCCTTTCGATTGGAAGGTATCTTGATATCCCTTAGCGCTCGGACTTGTTCAGGGTTTGCTTCAATCCCTCTGGCATGGACGATGAATCCTAAGAACTTTCCTGATGACACTCCGAAGGAACATTTTAGAGGATTCAACTTCATTTCATACTGGAGAAGTACTTGAAACATCCTGCCTAGGTGGCTGACATGATCGTCGGCTTTCCTTGACTTTACTAGCATGTCGTCCACGTATACTTCCATAGTTTTCCCTATTAGCCCTGCAAACATTTTATTGACGAGGCGCTAGTAGGTGGCTCCTGCATTTTTAAGTCCGAAAGGCATTACCTTGTAGCAGTATAAACCTCGGTCGGTGATGAAACTAGTATGGTCTTGGTCGGGGGCATGCATAGGAATTTGGTTATATCCTGAGTATGCGTCCATAAAAGATAATAGCTCGTGCCCGGCTGTGCTGTCTACAAGTTGGTCGATTCGGGGAAGTGGGAAGCAATCCTTTGGGCAGGCGTCGTTTAGGTTGGAAAAGTCAATGCACGTTTGCCATTTCCCATTAGCCTTCTTTACCAGTACCGGGTTAGCGATCCATTCCGGGTAGATGGCTTCTCGTATGAAGTCATTGGCGAGTAGATTCTTTACTTCTTCATCGAGGGCTGCCGATCGCTCTGCCCCCATACTTCTCTTTCTTTGTTTTACGGGCGCCTTGGTAGGATCAATGTTTAGTACGTGACATGCTACGTCGGGGGAGATTCCGGTCATGTCAGCGTGTGACCATGCGAATACATCCAAGTTGTGACGGAGAAAATCGATGAGTTGTTCCTTCAATTCTGCTTTTAGTTGGGACCCAATTTTCAATAGTCTACTTGAGTCGTGCTTGTCTACAGATATAAACTCCATAGCCTCTGCAGGCTCGGCGGTGGCCTCCTCCTCTCTATCCCTGGGGTCTAATTCATTGAAAGGGTCGCTGGTATATCGAAGAGGAGGGGCTTTCTTTAGTTGCTATGCTTCTAGACTTTTTGTGTAGAGGGTAACCTCTACACCCTTCCCTTTATCCTTCCTGTGGTTGTTGCGAAGTTCAGTCACATAGCAGTCTCGAGCAACGTCTTGGTCTCCTTCTACTTCCCCTACTCCATTGTCCGTTGGAAATTTCATCTTTAGGCACCATGGGGCTAGGACAATTTGGAAGTCAGACAGGGATGGCCTTCCTAAAAAGGCGTTGTAGGCCGAATGGTTCTCTATCAGCACAAACGTTTGTTTCCGTACAGCGGAGCGGGGATGGCTTCCAATCTCAACAAAGAGGTCCAGTTGCCCGAGGGGCATCTTCGCATCTCCAGTGAAACCGTGTAGTGGCTTATCGCAGGGAGACACATCCTTCATTGATAATTTCATTTTGTCAAATGCATGTTTGAACAGGATGTTTACTGAGCTTCCAGTGTCTACTAGGATTCGGTAAACTTCGGCGGGACCGAGTCGGGCAGAGATAACCATGGGATCCATGTGAGGGTATTGCCTTCCTTCTAGGTCACGCTTACCGAATGTGATGTCATCACTGTCTTTCCGCTTTGGGTGGCGCTCTTCTATGACTGAATTGACACAGTCTTTATTGTCTCTAAGCGACTTTCCATATCTTTCCATCTCTTTCCAGCTTCTGTCTACGATGTGCGGTCCTCCCAAGATGGTATGTACCACTATCTTCTCTTGACTAGAGCTGCTAGTGTTGCGGTTTCCTCTGCCGATCTCCGGTGAGGATGGCCCTGGGTTCTCATTGGCAGGAGCTGGAGTCCTGTCCTGACCTTTTACATAACGTTCCAGTTTCTTCCTTCTGATGTGTTCCTCAATCAAGTCCCGGAAATGATGGCATTCATTGGTATCATGCCCATGAGATTCATGGAAACGGCAGAACTTTCCAGACTTCTGCGCGTTATCTGATTCCTTCTTGTATGGTGGGCGTTTGTATCTAACTTCGCCTTGGGTGGCAAGGAAGATATTTTCGACGGTCTCGTTCAAAGGAGTGTAAGTGTCGAATCTCGGTCTAGGCCGATATAGGCGCTTTTCTCCCTTCTTGCCCCCAGCATTGTTTCTAGAATCATTTCTTCGAACGTCCCTTGCTACAGCAGGGGCGTTGCTGTGAGTTGCCTTATTTTGCTGTCCTGACTGCCCCTCAATGGCGGCATCCTCAAGCCTCATATATTTCCCGGCTTCATGGAAGAAATCGGGTAAAGTAGTTGGTTTTTCTTTCGTCAACCTTCTAGCAAATTTAGTGTCTGGATGCACACCACTACAGAGGGCCATTAGGATGAGCTTCTCATCGGCATCTTGGACCGCGGCTGCTGCGGCATTGAATCGGGTTAGGTATTGCTGCAGCTTCTCTCCAGGTTTCTTTTTGACGCTGGATAAGGAATAAGCGTCCTTAGGTTGTTCCATATGGATGCGGAACTAACTGATGAACTTTTCTTTCAACATTTCCCATGAGCTGATGGATCCTTGGGGTAGATGACAGAACCAGGAGGTAGCGAGATCTGCTAAGAAGAGCGGAAAGCATTTGCACAGTACTCCCTCTGTCGCTCCACTCATGAGCATATGTTGTGTGTACCTCTGTAAGTGTACAACGGGGTCGGAGGTTCCTTTGTAAGGTTCCATTGTTGGCATCTTCCATTCTCGGGGAGTGATAGCAATTTCGATATTGCGGGCGAAAGGGCTGGTTACCCTAGCGCCTATCCCTCGATCCCTTTGCTCCCGTTGGACGCACTCTCTGAATAAGCATGCCATCCTTTCATCAGAATTTGGAGCAGATAGAAATGAGTTTGGTTCTGTTCTGTGGGATTGATTCCGTCCAGATGACCTGTAGGGATGGTATCGTCTATCATTCCTCATATTTTGTAATGGTTGCCTTTGATCTTCTGGGATCATGCTAGGGTCAGCTACAGTTGGCCCTTGCCTTGATCTTCCCCTGCTGGGTTCTGATCTAAGCACTTCCTCGGGTCCAACTTCGGGCTGGACTCTAGCTCGGCCCCGTTCACTGGCGTTTCCGTGGTTAGGCAGTATGACGGGCTCAGCTACAGTTGACCTTCGCCCGGTACCTCCCCCGTTGGGTTCGGTACCAAATGTTTCCTCAGGCCTAACTTCGGGCTGTGCTCGATCTCGGCTCCTACCATGGCTACTTCTGCCGTCAGCTCCTTCGAAGAAGGAAGATCTTTATTGTCTCTGAGATCCTCCAGACTGGGACTCGCCCCATGATTCAGTGTTGTGATTGGACTCTTTAGCATCCCTTAAGCGTGACATGAGATGGTCCACCAAGGCTTCCCGCTGGGACGTGAAGCGGTTAGTTACTTCGACCACAACCCTGTCTAAATCTGCCCTAGTAATTGCTGCGGGCTGTTCTGTGGCAGGAGGGGTCGGATTAGCCTGTCCTTCATTTGTTACTGCTGCTAGAGGAGGACGATTTACTTGATTCGTGATAGCTGGATCTGGAAGACTGCTGGATGCGATGTTTTTCCTTTGTTAACATCTTTTTTCTGTTTGGGAGGCATATCTTCCAAGTGGCGAACGATGTTGTTAGGAAAAATGTTAAGTGGATGAAGCTGAAGCTTCGAGCTTCTACCCTCTCAATGAAAGCACCAAAAATGTTTGCATAAAAAATGGACAAACACCTCAAAGTTGTATGATTTAGTAGATTTTATGTTGTTCTTAGTGATTTGGGTGTTTTATGCAAATATATGAAAAGCAGGGGCTAAACTGTAAAAAGACACACAGATTTATAGTGGTTCAGCCAGAATGTGCCTACGTCCACTTTATATGTTATTTCTCTTCACTTGTTTAGATTACAAGTACAAAGCTTTGATATAAATAAAAGAAAGTTGTTTGAAAGTTCTCTCCATGCTTGAGCTCTCAAACTTGTCCCCCATTGTTGTACCCCTGCCCCTCTATTTATAGAGTGAGGCTGGGGACAGGGGTCTTGGATGTATATAGCTGCTGGCGGGCCTGGGCTGATGTGATCTGTTCTAACAGAGCTGGCCCGGTATCATTCTGGGTCGGTATTGCTTGGAAGTGCAGTTTGGACCGGTAGTGCTTGGACCGGTGGTGGGATGGTGAGGTTGGTCCGGTGGTTGGTTCGGTGAGGTGTGTTGGGTTCGATCCGGTAGTACTTGGACCGGTGTTGAGTTGGTGCTTGGTTCGGCAGGGGATGGAGGTAGGTTGATTCGGTAGAGCTTCGTTCGGTGGTGAATGAATGGGACTTGGTTCGGTAGTGTTGGACCGGCAGGGCTTTGGAGGGTGTGTTGGTCCGGCATTGTTTTGGAGAGGTGTGTTGGTCCGGTTGTGCCTTCCTTTCTTTTGGCTCGGTAGGGGCGAAAACGCTCCCAACACTAGTGATTACAATCCTCCTATATGAATAACTTGACAGTAATAAGTCTATTGAATAATGATTGCAAATTTTATGTGAATAGGTGTGATATCGTAGTTGACTAGGGTTGCCGCTGTGGGTCACAATAAATAGAGTCGTGACATGTGTGTTAGCACTGATTTATGAAAATGAAGTGTGGGTGGGATATTGTATAGTGTGAGCGACATCGATGGGTTGATTAAAATGTCATGTATTTATCCCGACACCATGCTTATATTTTATGACTATGCACGATTATACTCATAGCTAGCTTCTAGCCTGACTTGAGGTGTGTTATGCTTATGACAATGCCTCGAGTCAGACTGAGGTATTGTACTTCTAGGTTGGCTTCTTATTGGATGTAGTTTGTTTTGTTTAGGGAGCAGTCCTTAGGATATATATATATATATATATATATTATTTTGGAGTTCTACGAGGTTTGAGTTCAGTTACTATCGTTTGGAAGTCAAGGTTTGCAGAAATTTCCAGTTTATATAGAGATATGATGAAGACGAGGTTATTTAAGCAGCTATGGACATACTTGAAGATCGGTTGCTAAAAAAAGTCATTACATGGACAATTGTATTCGACAGTTTGGAGCGTAATTAGTCGATCGATTTTTAAGTGATGTATTTTGGGTAGTCCATATATCAGACAAGTTATGACATATATATACATATATATACATACATATATATATTTATTTATTTATTTCCACAGTCATATCGCTGCTTGTGTCAACCTTTACTTACAAATGTTCCTGATATGTGAGTTATTCAATTCTAGAACGCGTGTATATTGCCTCAAGTCGAGACAAGATACGCATCATTTCAGATGTATTTAGGTATTTTAAACGTATCTATGTTGACCTAGAGTAGTGTATACGAAAGATAGCTCCTTCCATGCCCATTGATCCGAGCTATCAAACGATAAACTCCCTCTGATATTTTGGTCACTGGAGCTGGGGCATCACAACCATGTACTTCCATCATGATGACATGTACTACTTAGTACTATACCACTTAAAGTAAGGAAGAAAAGTCTCCTTTATTACTTAATTTATTAATTACTTTACTAATTATATTTTTAGTGCTAACTAACTCTTTTTTGTTAAATGTATGTGTGCATAATATTTAAGTGCGTATGCAACAACGTTGTGGCAGCTTTCGTTCGATAAAAAAGTTGAAAATTTGAAAAACAAATTTTAGTCACATTTTCAATTTTCCACCAAACTATTTATTTATGTAAAAAATTATTCAAATTAAGTTTACCATCATTATTTATTGTTTAAAATGGGTTATTTGATTATTAAAAACCATTAATTGAATATATAAAATTAATTAATATCAAATCAAATCGAAGCGATAAAATTCTGGGTCGTTACAAACTTTTTAAGATTCATAATTTTTAATAATAAAGAGTGCTATCGATTTAAAGAATAATGTATTTTTTAAAATACCTACATGATACAAGTTTCTAACACATTTAATATCATGGTATATGTACCATACATAAGCACTTAATCCAAAATTCTTTGTTGGGTTTGTTTCAGCCATTATATATATACACATATTACTTATATATATACATATAATATTGATTTACTTCTAACCTTTATAATTTAAATTAATACTTATATTATATACATAAATTTATAATTACTTAATAAACAATTTAATTAATCAATTAATTCAAGATTTCACAAGATCTTAAATATTATTTCAAAGCAATTTTGAAATATGTTAAATATAATTTTTTTACATATATAGTTTTTGTCACTTCTAGCCTTTTATAATGTAATTAACTTACATAATATATGTATCTATTAAATAAAATAATTTCAATTAATCTTTGATTACAAATTAATTTCATTTCATTTCAAAATTGAAAATTTGAAATTATTTTCTTAAACACATTTAAGAAATATCATATAAATATAATATTTATAGTTATATATGTATATATATCGGTAAATAAGTATATATCTTTTAATTACTTAACAATTTAATTAATTGCATGTTTTAATTAAACTTTATTTTAAATTTAAAAAAGTCAAATTCAATTTCAAATTTATATTCAAATTCCTAACATAATTTTGGAAATTTGTATGTTATAGCAACTACAACAAACATTTAAAATTTAATCAATTTTCAAATTTTATAAATATATATTATATACATGTATATTATGACCTTCACACCATACATGTCTTAATTTTAAATTTAAAACCTTTTAAATTCAGAAAGTTTCATATTTTAAGTTTAACTTTTAAATTTAAAATATTTTAGAATATTCAAATACACTTATTTGAATTAACCTAAGTCCTAAAAAACAATTTTAGACCACAAACTTAGGCCCAACATGAAAACTTCCATAATCTATTAGGCTAGATTTGAAGCTAGGGAGGGGAGGCACTAGTTACTCTAATGCCAAGCTTTAGATTCTCCATCATGTACACCCATTATTTAGTAAAGCCTAGTAGTTAGCCTAAATCTTAACTAATTTATTTGTGTAAACCAATTGGGCACTCCAATTAAATTAGTATGTTCTACATATTAATTACATATGCATATTAAACTAATTTATTTATATACATATTAATTGTATATACATATTAATTTGTATGCATAAATTAAATAAAAGATATTTGGGGTTTTATTAATTATATATACATAATAATTTCGAAATTAATTCTAAAATGGAATATATATATATATATATATATATATATTATAGTTAACCCATTGTAATTTATTCTTATTGGTCGATGATAAATACTTAAAGTGTTGAGAATATTAGGCTTTTCATTTTTAATTTGATGTATGAACTACTTAATTATTCATTATTTATATATGCATATATTAGTTGCAAATCCTAGCTGTTATATCTACGTATACAATTTCCTTATGCTTTGAACTTATTGTTATTTCATTGTGTTGTTATGTACATGTATGTCATAGTAGTTATCATAGCATGCCATCCATATCAATGTGACTGTTCACATACTTAAAATAACAAAACATAAAATAATAAATTAAATATAATAATACTTTAAACTCTAGACAAGATTAAATGCTAACCAATTGTTTGTATGATCCTATCTAAGATCTACTTTGGGATCTTTTCTTGAAATTTACCTCATTTACCCACTGCAAAACCACTTGACCCTACATTCTCAAGTCCAAAGACCACCTTCACATCATCACGGCATGATCCTATGTTTTGACTTAGATATATTTAACTTATATAGGACTCTCGATTGAGTCATTCTACAACCACCTAACGATCAAAAGTAAAAAACCTCTTAGTTCCCCCAACGGTCATGAGTAATTCACTTCCAATATTTAGGGAGCATTACGCAACTAGTCTCAATAGATGCATAATATTCCCTTTAATTTCTCAATACATCTTGACAAGGAACCTTTAAAGTTTAGTATTGTTACTAGATCGATTCAATACTCATGGTTACGATGAATTTGCAACTCCAATCTATATAATACTCTACATAGGGATTTTCTATTTACATATATGTCCAATGCTCAAAGTCATTTTAGTATCATATATAATAAACACACATAGTAGAAAATAAAACTAGAAAGCATATTTTTATTTCGAATAAGATTCGTCACAAAATGAAGACTACATAACAAATTACATAGTTACCCGTAGGGCATATCCTTAACTCTCCCATACTCATACAAGTGTGGGTCATAAGTTTCCACTCACCCACTTCGATTTGGCCATCTACTACTAAGTTGGCCTTAGCACCCTGGTCGTAGTTGACCGCCATCTCCCTTCCCCTTATGTTACACTTGGGCCACCCTCCAACCCCTTTATGTTTGTCGTGGCCACCACCTCCCTCCACTTCTTGGGCTTTGGAGTCCTTTTTTCTCTTTTAGCATAATTTAGCCGGCCTAAACAGCCTGACCAGTTGCCGATTGTTGTTGATTAGGACCAACGTTGCATTTTGCTGATTATCCCCCCAGCTTGCAAATATGATTCTTCTAACTGATGAATTATGCCTTATCCTCCCTCGACTCTGTCATAGTCACTGTCTTAAAGAAAACATGCATGATTAGAAGAGGAAGTATAGCTAATTATAAAAGAAAAGGTTTAAAGGAACTCTGGAAATTCCTGACACACTGAACTCCTATATTTGGAGCTCGGGGTTGACGGTCGACTCAATGAAAAAGTAAGGCCTTGATACCCAACGATCTTATTCGACAGATCAAAGAATGCCACTGGGGTAACACAGATTTAAATATAATAATTCTAGCTCTTTGGAGAACCGACATGCTTGGAAAGCTTAAACATTGATCGGATGAAGAGTGGTGAAGTTTCAAGAGACCTAGGTCATGGTAGACGATATAGGAGGAAGGTAGCAGGATGTAGTTATCCTGGCGACCTGGGCCAACACCATCTGGTGTGCGTTAAGAAACTAGATGAAGTAATGATGTAGGGAAAGAGTCAGTCTGCACTCCATATAAGGCATAGCCTAAGCAAAATACCAAGGTGGAGGTCGGTTCACCCTGACACTCGGAAGAGGGTACAAACGGTCCACCCTTAAGACATCGTGCCTAGCGAGCGCTTCGGCCAACCTATCCCTACCTTTATGCAGCTTGGATAGAATGCTTTCGAAAAGGAAACCTTTTTTGGAAGTGCCTTTAGTGCTAATTCTCTTTCCATTGGCCATCTGCAAAGACAAGTTCAAATGCAACCTGATTACTGAACAACCAGGACAACAGCTCTAGGATAACGGTGGACCTAAGGGCACCCCTCCCCTTTCCTTATGAAAGGGTGGGTGACCCAGACTTTAGTGTACCACCAACAAGGCACCCGTAAGAACATGGTTGACTACAACACTTGACCATTTTCACATGGCCTATTACCTAGTTGGGCTGCATAGCCCATTTACTTAAATATGTTACCTTTTACGATTTAATAGGCCATGGCCTAATGCCTTATCTAATTTCTTCTTCCTAAGGGGGAGAGGCAATCCAGTAATTTGATAAGCTTTTTAAGTTATAATTTTAGGGAATGGACAAAATAGTTCAACGTTAGCTGATTAACTCGACCCATTAACGTCGACGAACGTCCTAATAATGAATAACCACAAAGCAAAAGACTAATGTGTATAAAACAAACATCGAAGAAAATATGCAAAAAACGTTTCATTTTCTTAAAAGAAAAGGAGGTACCAAATCACTAAGCAAAGAGTATGAAACACTTACCGATGATGATTGCTCGAGAAATTTGCGAAAAGTGGTTGGAGTTTATAAAGCAAAAGGCTCGGGTGTATCTTCCAGGCTTCCTTCTCAAGCTCTTGAGTATTTAGTGGGGAAGAAAAAGAAAGAAATGCCTCCTTCATGTAGAATTAGATCTCAAATCTCAGCCATTGGTTGGAATGGGCGAGAAGTGATCTCATCCATCGAATTTCTAATCGAGTGCACTGTCACATCAAACGTTACATCTCTAAAATTGTCTTGCATAATAAAGCATCTCAACCAATAAGCAAGCGATAATTGTCAATTGTATTAATTATGAATAAGATAAGTCTGTCTCTGCCTATAGAAGCAAAATTGGGGGAAAATTTTACTTCGATACAAAAGGTTAAATAAGCCCATCAGTTGAAGGCCCGATAACATAAGCGTGCACTATAAAGCCTAACCCATGCGACCCAACTTGAAACAATCCTAGTCTGTACTGTCTGCTCACTTCTATTATCTCAATATTCAAAGAAATGACCGTCCTTCTTTCTCTTAAATATGTCCGTCTGCCCACCAAATAACCATCATCACAAGAAGCCCAAAGCATTATCAGTGATTTCCTTATGCCCCGCCATTTAACAACCAGGCCGCCGCATGAGTGCCTTGCTTCCTACATTACTCTCTTGTGTAATTCCTCATCCTCCACTCTCTAAGTCCCTTGACCCCTCTGTTTGCCCCCACTTTGTCACGACTCAATAGACATTTGACAAAAGCATCTATTCATCCTTGCATAAAAAGACGACGACCTGTATTGTTCCTCTGAAACGACATAAAGCAAAGCTGCTCATCTGATAAAAGCATTACTATGCAGAACAGTCCTTTGTACTTGATAGTTCACCTAGTAAAATGCATTTGTTCATCAACAACAACCCCACACCATACCACCTTTCTAACACCAGCATGCCATGGTAAAGCCCGCTAGTTGGCCTTTATTTGCACCATTCTTTCCTTATCGCATCCAAGTTGGGTCAAAATCTAAACCACATATCAACATATACAGTCACAAGGAAGCTCACAATCCAAAGTGTAACAACTCGTCCTTTGTAATACCAAAAAATAATCATCTTACATCAACGAGTGACTTCTGAATACCATAAAAGATAGATTGTCGGAGTAAAATTAGAACGAAACACTAAACCAGGACATTGATAGGATGTCATAACAAAATGAAAACATATAATAAAATGAATATACATAAATAGAACAGGATGACAATATATAAGAAACCGCACTAGTGGAACCAACTGATAAATAAATATCAATACAAAAGTCAGAATACATAACTCCCAACAACACGAAGTTCTGAATAAATATCTGATACAATAGGTCTCATATACAAATAATAGGTCTGTCGTGTACTATTAAAATATCAAGTATACATATCCATAATATTGGTGCCATGCCTCCATAATGCTCCAGTTATGCATCCAGATAGCATATCCCCAACAGCACATGACTCCAAACACTCAATTGAGTACCCAAGAGTTATCATGACATAAACAAACAAAGACAAAATGAAGGTCAGACTTAAAACCTGGTGTGAGGGGAACTATCTCCAAATACTGTATATCAAACTAAATACAAATAAACAGGAAACAATTAAATCACAGCCGGCCCTCTCCATAAACGTTGCTTAGGGAAAATCCAGACTGCCTATAAACACGTATAGCAAACCCATATCAAAAATAGGGAATCATACCATAACCTTCTCTTCTGCTGTAATCAACAAGTCAGCACAACTAATATAATGTGACTGCTATGTAACATTATACTATGATGAATGTACCAATATACAGGTATAAGGGTAACAAAAGCATTATAATATAGGACTATCACGTTACACACAATAACAATGTTAATCAAATAGTATAGCACAAGCATAACATAATGATTTGTCAAATGGAGAATATCTACTATTGTCCTAAACTGAACGAAATATAAATGGAGCAACTACACCTTATGTGATCTTGGATTTATATATACATTCTTACCCTTGAGAGTCTACAAATGGAGCTGAGCAGCTTCATATGACCTCTTGTCTACATAGGTACCCGCATGTAGACCTAGACAACTCTCTTCGAAATAATGAAAACTCCTACCAATGAAGCACTCCATAGCGCCTATATCTATGATATCTCTATTGGGTACAAGTACCCATTAAGCACTACTCCAGACGCTCCTAAAGGCTTGGTCCGAAACCATAAAATAACATACAACCAATATGTAGCACTGGAACCGCACTACTATTTAAATCTTGTCACCTACTTCATGGTTCCCTCGTCGTGCACTTTCTTTGACCCTAACAGATCACTCTAGCACAATAGTTATTTGAACCATAGTAACTAACCATCTATCTACACATCCATCGAATCTCGTATCGGTCGCTATTGTAACATGTTCACACATTTACCAGACATTGGAACTGACTCCTTGCTATCATGTGCTCCCTCCAATTGTACATGCTCATCGTATGTGACTATGATACCATTCACCGTACTGATCTCGTATATGGTTAGCACTCGATCACTATCTTGACCCCCTACAATTCCCATGTTGGAATAGTCTGTGTATTGCACTCTTTTCCTCCATCACTTGCCCGAATGCCTTATTCATCGTTGTCAACCACTTGTGCACTCCTTATGTTTACATCTAAATCTCAATCTTTGTCTTGTGTTCCACCTTCTCGACAAGTCTGAAGCTCGCTAAAGTCGTGGCGAAGTCTCACGTTGCATTGCATCTGGATCTGACGGGAAGAAACCTCATTTAAATGGAACCTAACCCAGGCTTTACTGTCCAGGCCCGTGCACCACCGGTGCACCGGTAGTTTACTACAGATCCAGCGGTTGTAACCTACCATACGACTTTATTACAAGGGGCAGGTGTCACCGATCGCCACGGCTATCGATTCGCATGTCGATTCCTCCGTTGCTTCGTACCATGAGTGATCTAACTTCCCAAGCTTGCCTCCATCCCTTCGGACCTCCTCCGGAGTTCAATGGTTGATGTTTTGGAGGAAGTTTCTTAAGTGTTCAAAAATCGATTTTGACATGAAATCAACTCTTTCTACATTTAGAGTCCAGCGAGTGACTATAGCGACCTAGCTTTCTTAAATCACACCAACATGTACCTAACCAATTACCTAGCCGCATGTAATGCCACACGTGCTAGCACACTCATTTGTGCACATTTATAGATGCATGCACAATCATACTTCACAACACAAAATCACGTTTTGGACTTCACCAGAGCGATTACTCGACCCGATGTACTCTCACACAATTTAACGCACATGATAGTTGCTATGGCTAAATGAAATGTCTGCAACGCCTTTGTATACATCAAAATATAAATATATTCAAATAATTTCACACACACACATATATATGAACAAACATACACAACGATTTTAACTACAATAAACAAATTGTTTTGATTGTTATTTATCTTTAAATATACGTATATGTATACTCACCTATATACACACACACACACACATACATACACATATATTTAAACAAGTAATTCACTCATTACTTAATCGAATCATTCTTTTATTTACTAAATCTTTTCAATAAAAATCTAATATGATTTCATACTATTTTATAAAATCTTATAGCTATTTTATGAAACAGATTATTAGCTTACTAATCATTTTTAAACCTTTAAGGGATATATTTGGATTAGTCGTAGTGGATGACGTGAGATTTTTTCTAGTGACTTCGAATATGCATAGGGAAAATGGTGGATCAAGAGCAAGGAAATCCTAAGAACCAAGTGAAGTGTTCTAAGTAAAGTGTTTTAGACTTTGATGAACCAACAACATGAGGCATTTGATCAAGTACTTCAAGTAGGAAGTGGATGGGATTGAAGTAGTCTAAAGAAGCACGTTCAATAAGGTGAAGCAATTTGGTGGGGCGTGAGATATTTTGGATCAAGTTGGATGTCAAAGGGATCATTTATAACTTTGGATATGATGGTTGTTCCTAGGGTCAGGGGCATGTGAGGACGTTGAAATTACTACTTAAAATTAAGTATACATCATATTACTACTTTATAAAATCTTATTTCCATTTTACAAATTCTATACTTCGTTTATAAAATCATATGACCATTTCATAAATGCTAAATAAGCTTCATTTATACTATTTTATAAAATATCACATCACTTTATAAAATATTTCTTTTACTTATAAAATCATTTCTTTACCTAAATAATATTGGTAAGTAAACCATTTATTAATAAAGATTGTTTCTTTACTTTTAATCATATTCATAAGTGTTAATTATGCTTCATTAATACTCTAATCACTTTAATAATAAGTGTAGAATTCAAAACTCGCTTAATTAGCTTACTAATTTTTCTAAAACCATTTAAATTAGTTTCATTGCTGCTTAACTAATGACATGCACTTGGTTATGTTGTCAAATCTGTCTCTAATGTATTACAACATCACATTTAATCATTCCATTAACCCCAACACCCAACTATTTCTAAAACAGTAATTAAGGTCTTTAAACAAACAATGAATTAATATAAGCATGTTTATAACATGAATACCAGCAAAAATATCACATAAAATTCTCTAAATCATTACATATAACTCCATAATCACATAAACACAAATATATGAAGTATAACCTGTAAAAATAGTTAAAGAATCATCCCACTCACATTCTTCTTCACCAATTCAAGCTTTAATCCCTAAAACCAATCTCAAGCTTTCTTTAAAGTTAAGATTTAACTCTAGACTCCACTTTATACTAGTTCTTTGATGGGTTATCTGAGGAATGAGTGAAGAGAAATTATGGTAAATTTAGTCTAAATTTAGGAATTTTATTTAAGCTTAGATTAGTGATTTAGGGATTAAGGAATAATTAGAAAAGGATTAGGTGAGAAGGAGGAAAAGTAACATGAAATGAGAATGAAATGAAAGTAATGAAGGGATTAGCCAACTTATAGGCAAACTAATGGGCGTTAGCCTAAAATTCACTTCTTTCTTAAGAAATCACTGTCCACTCCAAAACCTTATGGACTTTAAACATGGTCATGTTTATACTCATATTTCTCATGACAGAAAAGCAGTCTCAACTTGTAACACCCTATAAATTTAATAAGAAATTAAATAATTAAAACAAGGTTTAAAATGGAAATTTTGGAATTTAACTATGGAAATTGCACCATTGCGTCCATGTCAATTTTCTGATCAATTTCCATATATAATATGTTGAAATCGGAGTTAAATGGGGAAGCTATGGGTGTTTGAAGTTTTTGAATTTAAAATAATTCAAACGAGTTTAAATTTAAAATTCAAGTGTTTGAATTTAAGTATTTAAATTTAAAAGCTAATATGAGGAGTATAATGGTTAAGCCCAATTAAGGTCATTGTGTAATTAGTTAAGGAATTAATAATAATCGGGTAATAAATAAAATGAAACGGAAAATAATCAACACGCTCAAAAATCTACTCCATCGATTGACTAAACCGTTAGACCGGTCGACCGATCTGAGTGGTTAGTGGCTAGGGTTTTGATGTAAATGAATGCTTCAGATTTAACTATTTTAATTCGACAGTTCTGGTTCCTTCTCACCTCTATAAATAGACCCTTAGACCCATACTTTTACCCATAAAATTCTGTAGCGATGGCGAAGCTCTTTTAAATTCTTTCCCCTTAGGTTTTCAGAAATAGTAAACTTTCTAGTAAATAATTCTAATATCTAGTTTAATTTAAATTCCCAATCATTTCTCTTTCCATCTTTTGGTTTCTGAAATCTAATCTATATATACAATCTATTTTTTGTATATTCAAAAGGGGTAAGATCTAACAAAGAATTTAGAGCAGTATAAATCAGACCCCATCTTCCTCCTCCTCCTTAGATTCCAGAATCAGTTGAGATTTTTAGAGGGAAATCTAAATGGAATTTAGGCATGGTGGAATCAAATCCAGTTAGGAATCAAACAATTCTCTATGAGTGGAAATATCAAGTTTTTCACATTTTTATAATTGAATAGTTTTATTTCGATTTGATGTATGCCTTGGGAAATTTTTGGGAAATGAAAACATAACATCTAAAATCCTCAGAATTCCCCTAAATAAATGTCAATCTTTGAATATGTTTGAATTTCAATTATTTTCTATTAATATAGTAGAATCAGATCTGCATTGAAATTTTAAGCAATTTATAATCTGTCCCACTTCATCTCTTTTGATTTCACTTATAGTTTTAAAAGATTCTAAAAATAAGTAAAGTTAGAAATGGTATGCAAAGTATGATTTTTGATAATTTGTAGTTTGCACCGCCTATTTCTGTAAATTATAATAAGTACGAATCCTTTCTCCCGTTAAGATGGTAATTACAAAAGTTGGATAGAATATAAAAGGTTTAAATAGTAAAGTTTGTTCCATTAATAGAGGAATTAATTATATTATTAATATAAGATAAGTTTGGTATTATTCCTTTTTGTTTACAATTCAAGTTATTGGCTAAGGATATTACCTTTTTTTTGTTTGGAATTTGGGACATATATGAGTTTTGACAGTTAAATTAAGAAGCATTTTCTTTGCGTGTGGTTGGAAATATTTTATTCGAATTTTCTACATGTATATATATATATAATATAACTGTATTGATTATTAATGTAATAAGAACCTAATAATTATAGTGTACTGAATGTATTGATTAGGATTAATAGTGTAGTAAATAGCATTAATTTCTTAGGAAGATAGTTAACATAAATTAAGGAATTAATTCCTAATTTGAGGCGTAGTAAGGGGTTACCTTATATGGCCTCAATTACTAATCTGTAGGATGGTATATGTGTACAATTAGTATACATATAAAGTATGACTAAGTTATAGGGATGCGAGGCCAGTCCAAAGTTACATGAAAGTCTGTCCGGTTAAATCTGTCTACTAGCTATGTGGCTTTGCGGGTTGATATGGGACATCGCCTATAATAAATAACCCAGTGGACCAGATGTTAGTCCCAATTCTATAGGGTAAATCTACCTGGTCAATCTGGTTACCAGTACCTACGAATAGTCGAATTAATCAGAGATGTCATGGTTGGGTTATGGATCATAAGTTAGGCTATTGATACGGTAGGTGAAATCTTTAGAAGGGGTTCACTTGGGGTTAGAGGTATCAAGTGGCTATGGTAGAGTCCGCCTCTTTCTTTAGAAGCAGTATTAAGTGACCTGATGGGATTTCTTATGATGTCAACTAGTGAGAACCATATAGGAACCCGCCTTGAGTTAGGTCTTAAATGGCAAGGACCTACCTATTTTATAGGTATTAAATGGTTAGAGTCTATTTAATCCTTAATTAAAGGGATTAAATGGTTTGGAGGTTCTTTCTCGCATCAGTAACAATAATTCTGTTAGAATTTGGAAGTGGGTTGGGTATTAAATGACGAGGACCTACCTAGTTTGTGGTATTAAATGGTAGAGTCTCCTTAATCCCCAATAAAAGGTATTTATTGGTTTGTGTGCTTTCTCTTGCATCATTGATGTTAATGGCATTGGAGTTTTGGAATTGGACGGGAAAGGCCTTTTGGCTTACACTTAAAGTTATTAGTAAGTACAGTTTTAAATGCATAAGACATATTTCTTATAAATAATACTGCACAAGTACAATTATAGCAAAGCTTGAGATTTTCATTTCACCAGACATTTGTTGTTCTAACCCACTACTTATTGCAACACACAGTTTAGAGGAGGTAATGCCGATTTAGGAGACGAAGGTGGAGATAAAGACTTATTTCAGTTATCTATCTATTTATGCTTTTTAAATATTTTTATTGTACCTAGTTTAGAAAGTTATGTTATTTTGGAACATTGCTATGGAGACTTTATACAAACATTTTTTAATATTTAACATGTTATGTTTCAATGAAATGGGTACTTGTTTTTGATATTATATTTTATACATTCCACTATGAGATTTTGAAAGTATAGATAGATAGCTCAGTGTGCTATATATTATTTATTGTTATCAACTTAACAACTCGATTTGGGATGGGCTTAAGGTTCGATGGGCTTTTGCTTGGTCGAAATTAGGACTGTTTCTGGGTGGTTATTACATAACTATGTGTAACGACCCGCCCTTCACGACCCTCGAAAATCGACACAAAATACTCAACAGTATAATATGCCGACTATCGAATGCCGGAAAGACAGATTGTAGAAGAATAAGAAAGTAGATAGAAGAAGAAAGAACTAAACAAAATCAGAACCTCACAGTCGCAGCGGATAAAATATAATATATATGTTTGCACAAAAAATGGACAAACACCTCAAAGTTGTATGATTTAGTAGATCTTATGTTGTTCTTAGTGATTTTGGAGGTTTATGCAAATATATGAAAAACAGGGGCTAAACTGTAAAAAGACACGCAGATTTATAGTGGTTCAGCCAGAATGTGCCTACGTCCACTTTATATGTTATTTCTCTTCTTTTGTTGTGATTACAAGTACAAAGCTTTGATACAAGTAAAAGAAAGTTGTTTGAAAGTTCCTTCCGTGCTTGAGCTCTCAAACTTGTCCCCCATTGTTGTACCCCTGCCTCTCTATTTATAGAGTGAGGTTGGGGGCAGGGGTCTTGGATATATTCAGCTGCTGGTGGGCCTGGGCTGAAGTGATCTGGCCTGGCAGCCTGGTTCGGCATCCTCTTGGTCTGGTCATGAGGTGGAGGAGATTTGTACTTCATTCGGTGGAAGACCGGATGGGAGATGGTTCGGTGGAAGACCGGATGGGAGATGGTTCGGTGGAAGACCGGATGGGAGATGGTTCGGTGGAAGACCGGATGGGAGATGGTTCGGTGGAAGACCGGATGGGAGATGGTTCGGTGGAAGACCGGATGGGAGATGGTTCGGTGGAGGACCGGATGGGAGATGGTTCGGTGGAGGACCGGATGGGAGATGGTTCGGTGGAAGACCGGATGGGAGATGGTTCGGTGGAAGACCGGATGGGAGATGGTTCGGTGGAAGACCGGATGGGAGATGGTTCTTGCTTTTTGGTTCGGTTGTAGAAATGCACACAACACTTGCCCCCCAAAGTAGGGTATGTGCGTGCGCATGGCGTGCTTTGCCTTAAGTTTGGAGGAGCTTTCTTCCGGTTTTCATTACCGAGCCAACCGGTCCGGCAGTCCACCTTCGTCTATAAGTAGAGGCCACTTGCCACAGTTATTCCCTAACGAGTGCAACAACCGAACCAGATCCCTTCTTCGCCGAATCACGTTGCTAGCCGAATCAAGGTGAGGTTCTTTTTGCCGAATGAATTTTCGAGCTGAGTGCCGAACGAACTTTCATGTTGAAGGCCGAATGAACTTTTAGGTTGAATGCCGAGTGATCTTTTAGGTTGAGTGCCGAATGAACTTTTAAGTTGAGTGCCGAATGAACTCTCACGTTGAATGCCGAATGAACTTTTAGGTTGAATGCCGAGTGATCTTTTAGGTTGAGTGCCGAATGAACTGTTGTATCGAGTGAACATGTGTTTCATGCTTCGAATTTTTCAAGCGAAATTCCAGATTACGCTGCTTGTATATTCTAACGATATACTTTTCCCATGATTGCAGATAAATGTCTCGAAAAGTTGAAACTCGATCAGATAAGAGGAGATCCGGGGGTGAAGGAGAGTCCTCGGCTGTGCCCCCAGCTCAATCAGGATCGGAGCGTCATGGGCCCGCCCCGAGGTCATTAGTGGATGGATATGGTCCCCAGGAGTTGCTGGATTCCCCGCCTGACTGCTTTCCTAGCTTTCTCAAAGAGGAGCAACTCGATGTTATATCTCGTTCCTTTGGGATTGATAGAGCCCTCATGCTGCTGCCGGGTCCAGGAGTCATGCCATACAGTCCTCCTGAAGGATACTTTGCTTATAGTAGGTACCATTGCATGTGTGGTGCTATCCCGCCTCTCAATGCTTGGATAGTCAGCTTCCTCACGTACCTGAAGGTGGCCCCATTCCAGCTCCAGCCCAACTCTTATGCCATACTGGTGAGCCTTTTCGTTATTTTTCGGAGGAAGTATGGTCGCGCTCCCTCCAACCGGGAGATCCGGTACTTGTACAATTTAAGGGGCTACAAGAAGGGGTCCCCATATATTAACTTGGAATCTGCTGTGACCTTCAAGCCGGTCCTGGACCTTTATTCCAAATTCAGCATGTTCAAGAAAGAGTGGTTCTTTGTTAGGGACGACTCCGTCTCCATCCGGCGCTTTACCTCTGGATGTAAGTTGATGCTTTTACTTATAATTTCTATCCTGATTGCGATGCTTCTTCTCATACTTTCTCATTTTTGCTAGCGACAGGTGGCTTTCCGGTTGTGGAGACTGACCGCCTGGTTCAGACGGCGGCGGAGATAGAAGGCATTCTTGGGAAATACAGATCATCTGCTTACTTGATTAGAAATGCGATCCTTCTAGAATATAACTTGATCCTTCCGCAGCAGTCTGTAGTTAAGTTGAGGGAAACGGCGGAAGAGAGGGCGGCTGCTCAGGCCAAGGGAGGCGTTGCGGCAGAGGGTGGAAAGAGAAAACCATTCACGAAACCTCTAGCCGTTGGAGGTAAGAAACTTAAGAGGTCAGACGGTCCTTCTCCCAGCAATTGTCCACTTACTCAGGGGGAGATAGACGCGGAGGAGGAAAGAGGTGAGGCGGAGGGCGGAAGTGACGTTGAGCGTCTTGGTGGCGAGGGTGGCGATGGACAAGGTGGTGATGGTTCCAGGGCTCTGTCTTCTGGGCAAGTAGGCGAGATGCAAGAGTGGACGGATGATGCTCTCCGTCAAGCTTTTGAGGGGTTGGGTGATGATCCGGCTTTGGTAGAGAAGACCGGGGAGGCGGACAAAACCGGGACTGGTGCAAGTGAGTCTTCTCCGACTATTCCGGCCAAGGTGGCTCTGACGACTCAAGGTGAACTCTTGACCCCTGCATGCTTCACTAATGATAGGGACTTAGGAATATTTTATGACCCGCTCCCGTCCTGGAATGAAATCCAGGACTTATTGCAGTATCCCACTCCTCCCCAGGGTTTGTACAACCACAGTTGTGTTTCTTTTCCTTTTCTAACTTGTAACCTACCGCGTTTCTTGAATCATATAGTAATGTAAGATTATGACACTTGTTCTTTATATCAGGAGCAGGCAAGACGCCCAAAGCTTCAGACCTTCGACACAGGCTCGAGCAATATAAACTTTCCAAAATTTCTGCTAAGCCGAAGCCCTCAGCCCAACGCTCCGGGGATGTAGTCGGGTACCGTCCTCTTCTTGGGGTCATCGAAGAGGGTATTCAGCAGAGGAAGAGGAGTCATCCTTTATCCGAAACTTCGCTCGGTCCTCAGCCTCCGGCTCAGCCTATTCATGATATTACTGAGGAGGGTAGCGAGTTTGTACCCTCTCCACACCCGTCCGGAAACCCTTCTGTTATTCATATCGACCGTCCCGACTTGGCCCGTAATCCCTTCGCGGGTCATCCTGATCTGGATCCAGGTTCTCAGGATATTACTTTTGACGAAGTTACTGGTGAACACCTTCTCCCCCGTAACCCCATGGTACGAGTACTTGACGAAGCCAAGTCCTTAGACCTCGATCTACTCACCACTCGTATAGTTACTATGGGAGACGAGGCCAAAGCTAATATTGATCGGGTGGCAGAGGAGGCCAAGAAGCTGATGGGGCATCACGCTCGGCTGGTTAAGGCCGGAGAGGAGATAGGGAGCGCCAATATCCGACTTCGATTGGTGGTCTCGGATCAGGCCAAGCAGCTTGCGGATCAGGCTATCCAGATTTCTCAGCATGAGGCTGCTACTGGGCGATTAAGGAGAACCATGGAAGAGGCCAGTCGGGCCGAATTGCGGAAAATGGAAGCTGCTTGCAAAGAGCGGATTGACATGGCTATTACCACGGTGGATGAGGTTCGGAGAGCGGATCTCGAGCAGGTGGAGGAACTGTCCGAGAAGCTTGAGGCTGCAGAGCTTGCTCAAGCTAAGTTGAGGGAAGAGATGGAGGTGATGCGGAGGTCCCTTCAAGCTGATTGCTCGAGATACAGACTGGAGAGAGATGCTGCCGTGGAAAGGTTGTCGGCCTCCGATGCCCGGATGAGGGAGTTTGAGGAGAACGAAGGAATGATGGATGACATGCTCCAGGACATGTATTTCCGGACTTGGAAGCAGGGTAACCTCTCTTGGATGGATGATTATCCCAGAGTCATGGCCAAGACATATCTTCGGGCTTTGGAGGAGGCTAAGGCTGATGCAGATAAAGAGGGTGGAACGGTCTTCAGTATGGATGTGGTCACTGCCCAGTTCACCAAGGAGGAGAAAGTGGCGGTAAAGGAGGGTATGCGGCTGCTTGCTGCTGAAGAGGCGGGTGTGCAGGTAGAGGATGACGACCAGGATGGTCAAGAAGCTAGTACTGGTAAGTCTTCCTTTCTAGTCTTTCTGTTAACTTGGTTACTCATCACTAATGAATCCTTTTTATGACCGGACAGGCGGGCAAAAGAACAAGGACAAGACTTCGACGCAACCAGCTCCATGACTGAACCTGAAAAATTCTTTTTGTAGGCTTGGCATTGTTGTATCTGTTAGTCTTAAGACAGTAGAGTAACTTCTAAGTTGTAATTCTTGCTACTTGTAATAACATTATTCTTGACGTGTAATTTTTTAGCTCAAGTTGATTTTGTCATTTCTTGAATATTTGTTGCTATTTCGACATATCGTATGAGAAATGTAGCTATGTATATTCTTGTAATTAAATTGTGTTTGATGTCAGATTCTGGTTTTAAATCATAATCTCATGACTTGCAATGTTAGCGTGTGGTGTGAAAAAAATCAAATTATAGTCATGCATTTGTACATAAAGGAAGAAAATACCGCCTTTCATGTTCTGTTTGTAAATGGCAGTTTCGAATATCTTGTATGACCAAGCATGGAAAGCAGTTGACTGCCCTGCCATCTGATTGTGAATCTCTGCATCCATTGGCGGGTATCTCTTACCCTGCATCCTGTACTTTATGGTTTGTTATAGAGGATAGGAGGAAAGTTTTTTAAGTAAAATTGAAATATGTGAAATAGTAAAACTTCCAGTCACGGAAGGCCTTCGATGTGCTTAAGTTCGTGGCAAACGGGTTTTGTAGTCACTTTCCCTAGCTGTGGGTCTTGGAGACATTTGTCACCCATCTTACGCCTCCGCGGGGAGTTAATTCTTTTTTACCACAGCCGCACTTAAGACACACCGGAGCCGAGATCGCGCACAGTAACTACCCGGGCCATTATGGCCCGTACTCATGGGTATTATTCGACTTACTGTGGCCGGCTAGCGTGGGTGCCGATCGTCAACTGTGAACTGCCCCTGGCTGGCCACACCTTATGTTGGGGCTTATAATCGGTTCACAGTCGCCGGCGAGCCTAACGCCGTAATGAGCTGCCTCGGCTATAGTCGGCCTTCTCGGTGGCTTATAATCGGCTCATTACAGTTGGCTTTAAGGGCCGTCGCGAGCAATGAGTTAACCCGCAGCAGAGGGATGCTGGAGCAAAAGTGTCTCATTGGCGAGGGCATAGATTCGCATAGTACCTGTTGGGGCTTGTCCACGTGAAGTTGCATTGTGGAGTGCTTTGAATAGAAATGCTATATGCTCAGGATTTTGTTCAACAGAAAAGGATAAAGTTAACAAGCAGCCAAGATACAAAGGAACAAGTTAAAAAAAGAGACAGGGCTTTTTTAAAGTGGTTCGGCACGAAAAAATGCCTACGTCCACTGATTCTCTTTGTTAATTAACTTCATATGGGCAATACAAGTTAAGAAAAGTATCGACGGAGGTGTTGGATGTTCCATGCCCTCTGGAACACCTCTCCGTCCACTGTTGACAAAATATAGGCTCCGTTGTGGAGATCTTTATGAATTACATATGGTCCATCCCAGATTGGGTCTAGTGCTCCGGGGCGAGGGAAGATTCGCTTGAGGACAAGATCCCCTTCTCGTAAGGTACGATGCTTGACTTTGGAGTTGTATTGTGCTGCCACCTTTTGCTTGTGGGCTGCTGTTTTTAGGACTGCATCATTCCTTCTCTCCTCGACTAGATCCAAAGACATGTTGAGGAGCTCTTCATTTTCTTCTGGGTTATAGTGGATCCTACGGTGGGAAGGCACAATGGTTTCAACTGGGAGCATAGCCTCCGATCCGTATGCCAAAGAGAAAGGAGTGTGCCCTGTTGATGTTCTGAAAGATGTGCGGTAGGCCCATAGTGCCGTAGGGAGTTCATCCACCCAAGCGCCCTTTGACTTTTCGAGCTTCTTTTTGATCAGAGTTTTCAGAATTTTGTTGACTGCTTCGACTTGTCCGTTTGCTTGGGGATATGCTACGGATGAGAAGCTTTTGTGAATTCCGTGTTCTTGGCACCAGTTGGCGAATTCCTCGCTGTCAAACTGAAGTCCATTGTCTGATATGATTTTTAGTGGGACTCCGTACCTGCACAGAACATTTTTGATTAAGAAGTTGATAACTTTCGCTGAAGATACTTTATTTAGAGGTTCTGCTTCCACCCATTTGGTGAAATAGTCGACTGCTACTATAGCATATTTGGCGCCGCCTCGACCCATTGGCAGTTCACCGATTAAGTCAATTCCCCATACTGCAAAGGGCCAAGGGCTGGTCATCTGAGTAATCTCGGTTGTTGGTAGCCGAGGGATCTTAGCAAATTTTTGGCATCTGTCACACTTCTTGACGAAATCTAAGGCGTCCTTGCTTAAGGTGGGCCAGAAATATCCGTATCGGAGTATCTTTTTTGCTAACGTTTGCTCTCCGGTGTGATCTCCGCAGCTTCCTTGATGAATGTTGGATAAGATTTCCTTGGCTTCCCTTCCGGCGACACACCTTAATAATGGGTTAGAGAACCCGCGCCGATAGAGGATGTCTCCTTGTATTGTGTAGCGGGACGCTTTCCTCAAGATTTTCTTGACTTCGTTACGCCCGTCGGGTAGTGTGCCATTTTGTAGGTAGTCTCGGATGGGAGTCATCCAAGTTGCTTCTTCGGTTGCAGCTATCAGATTCACTTGCTCAAAACTTGGGATCATTTGCTTTGAGACAGTTACTGCCCCGAAGATGGCGACGTCTCTCATACTTGCTTGCTTTGCCAATTCGTCGGCCTCTTGGTTCTCTTCCCGAGGGATGTGTTTGACTAAGTAGTGGTCCAATCGGCTGAGAAGTAACTTGGTCTTCTTTAGATATGCTATGAGTCGTTCTTCTCGAGCTTGGAATTCCCCTAGTATTTGATTAACAATAAGCTGAGAATCGCTGTGAAGACACAAAGAATTGGCTCCGATCTCGATAGCAATTTCTAATCCGGCTATTACTGCTTCGTATTCTGCATCGTTGTTGGTGGCAGTGAACTCCAACCTTATAGCATAGTGCAGTTTATTTCCCCTGGGAGTGATGATTACCACACCTGCCCCCGAGCCTTGTTCGTTAGATGCACCGTCCACAAAGAGATTCCACTTGATATCTTCTGTTATTTCCAGTTGCTCCTTATCCTCGTTGGTAGTGAATTCTGCAATGAAATCAGCCATGGCTTGTCCCTTGATGGCGGTGCGAGGGTGATAGGTGATATCATATTGACTCAACTCAATACACCATTTAAGTAGTCGCCCGGAAGTGTCGGGACGATGGAGTACCTGCCTTAGTGGTTGATCGGTTAGAACCTTGATGGAATGGGATTGGAAGTAATGACGTAGCTTTCGTGAAGTGATTAGTAAACAGTATGCTAACTTTTCAAGCTTAGGATATCTGACTTCTGCCCCAGTAAACCTTTTACTGACGAAGTAAACTGGTCGTTGCGTGCGGTTATCTTCCCTTACCAAGGCAGCGCTTAGAGCGTGAGATGACACAGCAAGGTATAGGTATAATTCTTTGCCTTCGCTTGGGGTCGAGAGTATCGGTGGTTTCTGGAGGTGTTCGATTAGGTTAAGGAAAGCGGTCAAGCATTCGTCCGTCCATTCGAACTTTCCTTTATCTTTCTTTAGAGCTTCGAAAAAGGGGACGCACTTGTCCGTTGCTTTGGAGATGAATCGGCTTAGGGCAGCCACTTTTCCATTTAGGCTTTGCATTTCCTTTCGGGTGGAAGGTATCTTGATGTCTCTTAATGCTCGGACTTGTTCAGGGTTTGCTTCTATCCCTCGGGCATGGACGATGAATCCTAAGAATTTTCCTGATGACACTCCGAAGGAGCACTTTAGTGGATTCAACTTCATTCCATACTGTCGAAGTACCTGGAACATTTCGCCCAGGTGGCTTACGTGATCTTTGGCTTTCCGTGATTTTACCAGCATGTCGTCTACATATACTTCCATTGTTCGTCCTATTAGCCCTGCGAACATCTTGTTGACGAGGCGCTGGTAGGTGGCTCCTGCATTTTTAAGTCCGAAGGGCATCACTTTGTAGCAGTACAAACCCCGGTCGGTGATGAAACTAGTGTGGTCTTGGTCGGGAGCATGCATAGGAATTTGGTTATATCCTGAGTATGCATCCATAAAAGACAGGAGTTCGTGCCCGGCTGTGCTGTCTACAAGTTGGTCGATTCTGGGAAGCGGGAAGCAATCCTTTGGGCAGGCGTCATTTAGGTTGGAGAAGTCAATGCAGGTCCGCCACTTCCCATTAGCCTTCTTTACTAGTACCGGGTTGGCGATCCATTCTGGGTAAATAGCTTCTCGTATGAAGTCATTGGCGAGTAGATTCTTTACTTCTTCATCGAGGGCTGCTGATCGCTCTGCCCCCATACTTCTCTTTTTTTGTTTTACAGGCGCCTTGGTAGGATCAATGTTTAGTGCGTGGCACGCTATGTCGGGGGAGATTCCGGTCATGTCAGCGTGTGACCAAGCGAATACATCCAAGTTGTGGCGGAGAAAATCAATGAGTTGTTCCTTCAATTCAGCTTTCAGCTGCGACCCAATTTTCAGTAGCCTACTTGAGTCGTGCTTGTCTACAGATATAAACTCCATAGCCTCTGCAGGCTCGGCGGTGGCCTCCTCCTCTTTGTCCCTAGGGTCTAATTCATTGAAAGGGTCGCTGGTGTATCGAAGAGGAGGGGCTCTCTTTAGTTGCTATGCTTCAAGGCTTTTTGTGCAGAGGGCAATCTCTACACCTTTCCCTTTATCTCTCATGTGGTTGTTGCGAAGTTCGGTTACATAGCAGTCTCGTGCAATATCTTGGTCTCCTTCCACTTCCCCTACCCCATTGTCTGTTGGAAATTTCATTTTCAGGCACCACGGGGCTAGGACAATCTGGAAGTCAGATAGGGCTGGTCTTCCTAGGAAGGCGTTGTAGGCCGAATGGTTTTCTATCAGCACAAACGTCTGTTTCCTTACAACGGAGCGGGGATGGCTTCCAATTTCAACGAAGAGGTCCAGCTGCCCGATGGGCATTTTCGCATCTCCAGTGAAACCGTGTAGCGGTTTATCGCAGGGAGATACGTCCTTCATTGACAACCTCATTTTGTCGAATGCGTGTTTGAACAGGATATTTACAGAGCTTCCAGTGTCTACCAGGATTCGGTAAACTTCGGCGGGACCGAGTCGGGCAGAGATAACCATGGGATCCATGTGAGGGTACTGTCTTCCTTCTAGGTCGCGTTTACTGAATGTGATGTCATCACTTTCTTTCCGCTTTGGGTGGCGCTCTTCTATAACCGTATTGACACAGTCTCTATTGTCTCTGAGCGACTTCCCATATCTTTCCATCTCTTTCCAACTTCTGTCTGCGATGTGTGGACCTCCTGAGATGGTATGGACCACTATCTTCTCTTGACTAGAGCTGCTAGCGTTGCGGTCGCCTCTGCCGGTCCCTGATGAGGGTAGCCTTGGGTTTTCATTGGCAGGAGCTGGAGTCCTGTCTTGACTTTTTACATAGCGTTCCAGTTTCTTTCTTCTGATGTGTTCCTCAATCAGATCTCGGAGATGATGGCATTCGTTGGTATCATGTCCGTGGGATTCGTGGAAGCGGCAGAATTTTCCAGATTTCTGTGCGCTATCTGATTCCTTCTTGTATGGTGGGCGTTTGTATCTAACTTCGCCTTGGGTGGCAAGGAAGATGTTTTCGACGGTCTCGTTCAAAGGGGTGTAAGAGTCGAATCTTGGTCCTGGCCGATATAGGCGTTTCTCTACTTTCTTGCCCCCAGCATTGTCTCTGGAATCATTTCTTCGAACGTCCCTTGCCACAGCGGGGGCGTTGCCATGGGTCGTCTTACTTTGCTGTCCTGACTGCCCCTCAATGGCAGCATCCTCAAGCCTCATGTATTTCCCGGCTTCATGGAAGAAATCGGGTAAAGTAGCTGGTTTTTCTTTTGTCAATCTCCTAGCAAATTTAGTGTCCGGATGCACCCCACTGCAGAGGGCCATTAGGATAAGCTTCTCATCGGCATCTTGAACTGCGGCTGCTGCGGCGTTGAATCTGGTTAGGTATTGCTGCAGCTTTTCTCCAGGTTTCTGTTTGACGCTGGATAAGGAATAAGCGTCCTTAGGTTGCTCCACATGAATGCGGAACTGACTGATGAATTTTTCTTTCAACATTTCCCATGAGCTGATGGATCCTTGGGGTAGATGACAGAACCAGGAGGTAGCAAGATCTGCTAAGAAGAGCGGGAAGCATTTGCACAGCACTCCCTCTGTTGCTCCACTCATGAGCATATGCTGCGTGTACCTCTGTAAGTGTACAACGGGATCGGAGGTTCCTTTGTAGGGTTCCATTGTTGGCATCTTCCATTCTCGGGGGGTGATAGCAATTTCGATATTGCGGGCGAAAGGGCTGGTTACCCTAGCGCCTATCCCTCGATCTCTTTGCCCCCGTTGGACACACTCTCTGAATAAGCGTGCCATCCTTTCATCAGAATTTGGAGCGGACAGAAATGAGTTTGGTTCCGTTCTGTGGGGTTGATTCCGACCAGACAACCTGTAGGGATGGTATCGTCTATCATTCCTCATATTTTCCAGTGGCTGCCTTTGATCTTCTGGGAGCATGCTTGGGTCAGCTACAGTTGGCCCTTGCCTTGATCCTCCCCTGTTGGGTTCTGATCTAAGCACTTCCTCGGGTCCAACTTCGGGCTGAACTCTAGCTCGGCCCCGTTCACTGGTGTTTCTGTGGTTAGGCAGCATGACAGGCTCAGCTGCAGTTGACCTCCGCCCGGTACCTTCCCCGTTGGGTTCGGCACCAAACGTTTCCTCAGGCCTAACTTCGGGCTGAGCTCGGTCTCGGCTCCTACCACGGCTACTCCTGCCGTTAGCTCCTTCGAAGAAGGAAGATCTTTGCTGTCTCTGAGATCCTCCAGATTGGGACTCGCCCCATGATTCAGTGTTGCGGTTGGATTCTTCAGCGTCCCTCAAGCGTGACATGAGATGGTCCACCAAGGCTTCCTGCTGGGACGTGAAGCGGTTAGTTACTTTAACAACAACTCTGTCCAAATCTGCCCTAGTAATTGCTGCAGGCTGTTCTGTGGCAGGAGTGGCTGGGTTAGCCTGTCCTTCATTTGTTGCCGTTGTTGGAGGAGGACGATTCACTTGATTCGCGGCAGCTGGATCAGGAAGGCTGCTGGATGCGATGTTTTTTCCTTTGTTAACATCTTTTCTCTGTTTGGGAGGCATGTTTTCCAAGTGGCGGACGATGCTGTTAGGAAAACTTGTTAAGCGGATGAAGCTGAAGCTTCGAGCTTCTAGCCTCTCAATGAAAGCACCAAAAATGTTTGCACAAAAAATGGACAAACACCTCAAAGTTGTATGATTTAGTAGATCTTATGTTGTTCTTAGTGATTTTGGAGGTTTATGCAAATATATGAAAAACAGGGGCTAAACTGTAAAAAGACACGCAGATTTATAGTGGTTCAGCCAGAATGTGCCTACGTCCACTTTATATGTTATTTCTCTTCTTTTGTTGTGATTACAAGTACAAAGCTTTGATACAAGTAAAAGAAAGTTGTTTGAAAGTTCCTTCCGTGCTTGAGCTCTCAAACTTGTCCCCCATTGTTGTACCCCTGCCTCTCTATTTATAGAGTGAGGTTGGGGGCAGGGGTCTTGGATATATTCAGCTGCTGGTGGGCCTGGGCTGAAGTGATCTGGCCTGGCAGCCTGGTTCGGCATCCTCTTGGTCTGGTCATGAGGTGGAGGAGATTTGTACTTCATTCGGTGGAAGACCGGATGGGAGATGGTTCGGTGGAAGACCGGATGGGAGATGGTTCGGTGGAAGACCGGATGGGAGATGGTTCGGTGGAAGACCGGATGGGAGATGGTTCGGTGGAAGACCGGATGGGAGATGGTTCGGTGGAAGACCGGATGGGAGATGGTTCGGTGGAGGACCGGATGGGAGATGGTTCGGTGGAGGACCGGATGGGAGATGGTTCGGTGGAAGACCGGATGGGAGATGGTTCGGTGGAAGACCGGATGGGAGATGGTTCGGTGGAAGACCGGATGGGAGATGGTTCTTGCTTTTTGGTTCGGTTGTAGAAATGCACACAACAATATAGAACAGATCTTTACACAAAATGAAACTATATCTGTTTATATACAATACATCATCATCAGAGTATATCAATACAATCATCAATATCCAGTCAATCAGTCAATACAACAATCACAGCAGCGGAATAATACAAGTACGAGAAATACGTCTCGAACTCCAGCTCCTCTGCTGAGCTCCATAGCAACCTATCCTGAAATATACTCGGTCTGACCCGAGCATTATAATAAAATAACACCCGAGTCAGTCTGGAATACCCGCGCATCATAAATACACCCAATTGATTATTAAAGTTTCAAAAATCCTTTGAAAACAAAAGCATCTCATAAGACCACGCCACAAATAAACATGTCGGGTTTTTACCTTACGATAGCTAAAACATTTTTATATTAAAATCCTCTGATATTATAATAGTGTCTATAGAAAGTAAAATAGAATCTAGCTGAAATGCTTGCATCTCACATTTCAACAATAGTTGGGCACAATCAAAACCGTACAGGCACGTAGGGAGAATGGATTTCCAACGAATGACTAGGCACTGGGGTACCACCTGTCACAGTACGTGGCCTAGATCACAGTACCGAGGAGTACGCCCGCTCCCCTGCAACACAAAGCCGGAATCATCCCTTACTGGATAATTCCAAGTAAAATCACCCCACGGTTGGGATCAGCAACCGCACCACTAAGCCGAAATAAAAGGGACATCTAGACAGGGATGACCTTACTCTCAAGTGGGGGCTACCCACGAAGCCTTGCTGCATAACCCCTGATTTTCAGTCATTCCCGGTTGATGAGGCTCGAGGCTAAACGATACCTTTATAGCACAAATCCCTTGGAATGCCCATCGTCCACCTGACGATGTCACGAAAGCATTCGTCCATACAAGTCCGTCCCGGGTCCGAACGGAACCGAAGGCACTACCCCTACTACATCCATTTTGGAAATATCCTCAGGATTAGTAGCGACTAGCCCTTGCACTTCACTGCTCCATCTTTGACTCCGAAATCATTTTCGCGAAACGTACAAACCGGATCGAAGTGGTTTTCGAGTCTCCAGACCTAGAATCCCGGTATACGGAAACTCGATCCCGGTCTCTTCGAAACGATCAGCGCTTTGGCCAATATTGATAGTCGGTGATTGAACTATCAATTAATGTTCACAAACATCCATACACATCCATCACACAATAAATAATCTCCATATTATTTATTTGCCTCTAATATCTTTCAAAGATATATATTTCAAATTTTCAAAACTCGTTTGAAAACAATTTTCCAAACTCTTCCTTTACAAGGTAAATCTTTTACCCTTTATTCCCATCGGGAATAACCAAGTATAAAACAATTTGCATTTAAAACAGTTAAGAATACTTTATACTGAATATACTTTAAAATATGAAAATTACTTCTATCTATTTACCCAAACTATAAATTTAAAATATGTGAAGAAAACTAGTTATTAACACATAAACTTTGATTTAAAAATAAGGGTTTTAGTTTAACTAAATTCAAAATAGCGTTATAAGAAGAAAAATGCTAATTTTAACAACTTAAGATAAAACCAACTTTTAAATAAATCCGTTTGTAAAATAATTGCTAATATACTCCCAAATTATTACAGTATTTAAAATTATTAATTTATTTCTTTAAAAATAACGATTTCTTAAAAATACTTTTAAAACGATTTAAAACTTAACCTTAGTTAAATAAAATCTTTTTATAAACATTTACTTGGTTTTCCCAGGGAAACACTTTCCCGTTTCTAAACATTCCAAAGTACTCTTTCATATAAATCCACTGATTTATTTCAAGTCAATTATGTTTTACAACATAAATCCCAAATCCCATATTTAACTATGACTTCATCCGAAGTTCACACCCAATTTCCCATATCCGGAAATTCATTTTTAAATCATAGTTTAAAACATTTTAAATTAAACATTTTTGGTGAATTTCCAATGGAAGCCAAATTTCCAATTCACTTAATTAAATTCCAATGAAATACGACATTTCAAAACATTCTATTTTTCATTTGAACTTGTTAATTTATAGTTGGAAACTCCATTTAACATATTTTTAATTTTTGGATAACATTAGCCATTATTAAAATAAACATCATTATTTTAAACAATTTATAATTTCATAAATTTAATTTCCAGAAAACTATACTTTCCATTTACCCATTTCATAAACTTCCCATTATATTCAAAATCCCAATTTTGACCCAATTTACATTTTTCTTTTCAAATTCGATTTTAAATTTTATTCTTTGAAATTCTAAATTTAACAATTCATTTTATTTCGTAAAAACACAATTTATCCATTTATAATTAAATTCTGTGATTATACTTTATACAACAATTTCACAGTAAATTAAACTTCCAGATTTATCAATCACATCATATAAACAGGTATCACTATCAATTATAAATTAATTGCTACATTTTGAGGAATCCAGTTGGATCCCTCCAACCTGTTTCTTCCTGCATCACAAATGTTAGCACATCACAATATAAATATCAATCCAGACAGAATAAACACAAATATAGACAATCAACCACACAGATATTTAAATATCAATTATTTATAATGTCTAGCATCCAGATGTGAGTGAGAATAACTCACCTTGAGTTTCGGCGAGCGTTCGAAATTCAAATTAAACCGGACGGTGTCCGATTTAACCCAAATTTCCACTTGCCCGGAATGACTCCGGATCTGCGCCATCACGTAGTACGTCTCTCTGCGATTCTGGCGTCGCAAATCTCGTTAAAATCTGATAACGTACAAGCGAGATATTAAATTTTAAAGTTTGAATTTAATTTAAACAATTACTTCTACAATTACCAATCACAGCCGTAAGATCTGTCTCAACAAATCAAGGCCGCACCCATTCGTTCTTCTTCATCATCGTATACAGGAGATAGCACACGCACGAAAGAACCCAAAGTCGCCTCTTTAGGGTTTCGAATCGCACCCCTTACGATCCACTTGAACGCGATCGGGACTCATCGTTCTGAAGTCTCTTGCCGCCCCCACCTCCACCCTAGATGCGGTGAAGCTCGGTCGTCCCTAAGTGACGTGGCAACCCATCGAACGCGTGACGAACGCGTCAGCCCCCTGCCCTCTACGCTCCACTAAACTCGATCGCGGCCGGTCATCTCGAAGATCTCTCTCCCCTCTACACTTTTGCAGTTGAAACCTCTTGACGATATTGCGTGGATTGATCGATAATTGGGGAAGAAGGTCGACAAATTTTCGGCCATTGGTGAATAATAAACGGCGGCTCCAGATATATATTAGGGTTTTGATAAAATAGATTATGTATATATATATATTTTAATACTATTTAATTAATATAAATTCTCAACTTAACCGTTAAGCAAACGACCTCCAATTCTCACGTTCCGACAGGCTATCCTGGGGTTTTTCCGCGTTCCGGACACAATGGAATAGGTTTCGTAAGCTAATTTGATCGTATGCACGAGATACGGAATAAAACGATCGATTTAAAATTAAATCGGTTAAATCAATTTCGATGCGTTTCGAGCTTCCATGGTCAAACGATAACTCCTATTGCCATGAAAATTGAAATCCGATAATAACTAACTATTACGGATCCAATGGAACTGGTTTCGTCGAATTCCGAGACTGTGCCCCAGAAAGCTATTTTAACTCGTCTATTAAATCTAGCGATTTTCTGAAATTATCAAAAACGCTTAAAATTTTACTTTTACAAATTTAATAACTCAATAATAAATCATATAAAATTTATAAACACAATAAAAATCATTCCGGCTCATTCTGGACCTAAATCTGATTAAATTGCATTTTAATAATATTAAATTCATTTTAAAATTAATATAAAATCCCAAATATTAATTTATCAACTTTAAAATTCTTCTAAAATTCCAATAATATTGTTTATAACCAATCGAACCTAAAAATAGATTTAAACACCATTTAATAACTATTTACACCCAAATCCACCTTTTTATCCCAATCCCGAATATTTAATTATTATTTTCCATTATTCAAATTCAACCAGAATTGCTATAATTAAAATTTATAGTTTATTTCATTGATTGAACCCAAATCCATTCATTTCAAAATCAATTAAGGACCCACATTAACATTTAAAACGAATTAAATGTTCAAATTCAATAGCTTAAAAATACGGGATGTTACATTCCTCCCTCCTTATAAAAATTTCGTCCCCGAAATTTTCTAAGGTAGAAAATACTCTCCAACCTATTTATTTCCAAATTTGCTTAGTTAAAAACATATATCCACTTCCCAAAAAGTTTCAACTCCATTTCAAAACCATTTGGTTTATCTACTCTAATGCCTGTATTTTAACATTTGCTTTCAAAAATAACTTTACTTATTAATAGATTTTCCCAAAAAACCCCAAAAATTTCTAACTCCCAAAATTTCAAAAAATTTTTGGCAGAGTCTCCTTTGCACGGAGGAGCTTCTGCGATATCGCAGGATACACAAATATATATACATCGGCTCACACGGCCGAAAACCAAAATATATCATAATATATATATCATTTTCCCAATTATTTTTGCGTAGGCGTACCTTTTAGCAAATTTTTTAAAAGCAAGCGGCTAATATCTCGCATATACGCGCTCCAACTCTCACGAACGCCTCCCGTACCTGTACTAAACTCGACAAACTCATCAGTTTCAATGATATGAGCATTTTAATAACATTTCCAACACAAATGCAAGCCAAACATATCCATTTCATAACCAAACCAAGCAAATTCATAATGTAACAATGTTAATCATACTTTATCAACAATTTAGAGGTTTCAATCACATTCGAATTACTTATTCAAGTCTACTTCATTTTATTTCACTTGAATGCCTTAAATTCAAGTTTCGCTACATACAATCTATATTAATTATAAACAATCCATTTCTATTTCAATATGATTAACATATGCCTCTCTTACATTTTTAAATTTAACTTACATTCCAAATTTGATTTACAATCAAACTTCATTTTAAACTTGAAACATTTGCATTTCTTTTATAATCCATTTTCATTCATATGCAAACATTACTTATTAAAATGCAACCCATTCTGATTGATTCAAAACTAATTCCATTCTCTCTTTAAATCAATTCACTTGCATTTATATACAAACTTTTGAATTAGATTCCAATCCATATCAATTTATTCAAAGGTCAACTTCAATTGCTTTTTAAACAACTCAATTCCGAATACATGCAATTTCATGCCATACAAACAAAATTTATTACCGCTTAAGCTTATAACCATTTAAAACTATTTCCAACTTGGATTCTTATAAATTTTATTCCATTACAAGGTTCACAAACCATATATTTTCTCTTTCCAAAGTAATTGTTAAATTACAGTTTCCTTACATCTTTATTTCCATTAACCAAATTCAAGTTTATATTAATATCATTCGATCCTGGGTTATATTCTACTCATACATTCTTAATTTACCACAATAATTAATGAATATCATTTCAATTTCAATTCAATTTTATTATCCAACAAATTCCATTCAAATTTCTTAATAAAGCTCATCCACAATCATTTGTTTCTTTCAATTTGCTTAAGTAGTTTCACAATATTACCATTATCTATTTAATTTTATTTCCATCTGATTCTCATTCAACCAATTTCAATTCATTTACAAAGTTTAATGCTCTTCGTTTATTTATCCAATCCATTTTAGATTTATTTTATCAACAAAGAGACCATTTAAATTATTTCTCTCATTTGAATTTTATTTACAATTCAAACCATCACTATTATAAGCTAATTACATTATTCATTCTCACTTCCAACATTTATTGCCAAACTTAAATTCCATCCCAAAACTGGATTTTATTTACCTTTCAAACTTTGACCAACTATCAAAATTCTATTCATTACCATACACATCCCATTTAATTTAGCTAACACAAAACTCATTGCCAAACAATCATTTTAAATTTAATTTAGTGAGCATTTACTTCATTCAACATCCCTTCAACTAAATTAAATTTCCATTTAATTAAATTCTTATCCAAATTTAATTCAAGGTTAACTAGATTATATATGCATTTTCAATTTAATTCCTTTCCAGAATTAATTCAAGTTCATCTAAATTTTATTTAGCCCACCTGAATTTAAACCATTTCCTTTACTATTTTAAATAAGAATTTAATTACATTCATTCTTATTCATAACACAACAGAAATTTTAATATTCAGCTTAATTCCATCTTAGTCGAAGTTAGACCAAATTCAATTTAATCTTAATTCTCCATATCCAAGTTCAACTTATTTACTAACTTCAGTTCACTTACCTCTTTTATATTTTATAATTGTTTCACCTTACTTTTCATTCCATTTAAAATTAAGTTCGAATTCACCATTCCATTTATTATTTCCATTTGTGATTATAATTCCATTTTACTTGAGTTAAAATCAAATCTTCATTCTCAAGTTCTTCAACTTATTTACTTGTAAGTTTATATTGCTCATTTCAAACCAATCCACATTTTTATAATCACAATGTCAAATTTTAACACTTAATAACTTAAGAATATGAATTCATTTGCACAATCATAAGCATTTACATTTCACCGTTATCTCAACTTCCATTTAATTCCAATTCATTTAGATTTAATTCAAATTCAAATTCTTAATTTTATTTAACTTATCATAAGTTAAATCCAGATATATTCCATTCACCTTCATTTATTCAAAGTAAATTTACATTCCATATATACTCAATTCTTCTTTTAAATCAACTTTCCTTTATAAGTTATATAGTTGAATCGTTTCAACTTTCACGTTTTTATTTTAAAATAGAATTTCCAGAATTCAATTTACCCGGATTTATTTCAAAACCAATTCGAAATAAAAATCAACACATTTCTCTTTTGATATTCAAATCAAATACCAAATTCCAAAACAAACTGCTTTTACCAAACAATTTTCCTTTGAAAATTCCAAAATCACTTGTTTCCCAAACAAGTCCAAACAATGCCATAACCAACTATTTTGGTAGCAATCCATCACTTTAGAAACTCGAAAATGAATTCTAATGATGTGGCCAGCATCATCAGGATTATTTTCCAGCGACTGCAGTGATTTCAATGCTTTCCACTTCCAAAATTCACCTCAAATCAATTTCCATTCGAAAATATTTTCCAAAATATGCTCCATCATTAACTTCAAAACCTTTGGAAAACATTTCAACATTCCCAAGGTTTCTAAAATTTTTCCAAACCTTTGTTTAAATTCATTTGAAATCCCTTTCAAAAATTTCCGGGGTAAAAATTCCGGTTTAAATCAAATTTCAATTTCACTTCTTCTTATTTAAACATATTCAATCAATTCCATTTGGTTATAAACCATTTTAATATTTTAAATTCTTATTTGCTTAGAAATCATTTCAAATTTTAGAACATACTTCAATTTCTTATTTGATTACTGTATTAACAACCAAACAAACATCCAATATATATAATAATTTAGAAAATTATTTCTTTATATCAAAATACAATTTTGGGTGAAATTATTTCATTTACCCACTTTAAAATAATACTATGTCGGTTTATCTTGTTTAAGAGTTTAGAAACCCCTATCGATACGGTTGTACTTCCCGCACCGACCAGAATTCATAAACACTCAACCGATAAGTCAACACAGTACAAAAACAATTTTATATCCACTAACAAGTACGCTCTCATAGCTATTAGTACACTCAACTCATTATAGAGTACCTCTGACTCTATTTAAAAATGAGTAATTTTCCCACCAAAGCCTAGGTTGTCGCCAATCTAAGCTCTGATACCAACTGTAACGACCCGCCCTTCACGACCCTCGAAAATCGACACAAAATACTCAACAGTATAATATGCCGACTATCGAATGCCGGAAAGACAGATTGTAGAAGAATAAGAAAGTAGATAGAAGAAGAAAGAACTAAACAAAATCAGAACCTCACAGTCGCAGCGGATAAAATATAATATATAGAACAGATCTTTACACAAAATGAAACTATATCTGTTTATATACAATACATCATCATCAGAGTATATCAATACAATCATCAATATCCAGTCAATTAGTCAATACAACAATCACAGCAGCGGAATAATACAAGTACGAGAAATACGTCTCGAACTCCAGCTCCTCTGCTGAGCTCCATAGCAACCTATCCTGAAATATACTCGGTCTGACCCGAGCATTATAATAAAATAACACCCGAGTCAGTCTGGAATACCAGCGCATCATAAATACACCCAATTGATTATTAAAGTTTCAAAAATCCTTTGAAAACAAAGCATCTCGTAAGACCACGCCACAAATAAACATGTCGGGTTTTTACCTTACGATAGCTAAAACATTTTTATATTAAAATCCTCTGATATTATAATAGTGTCAATAGAAAGTAAAATAGAATCTAGCTGAAATGCTTGCATCTCACATTTCAACAATAGTTGGGCACAATCAAAACCGTACAGGCACGTAGGGAGAATGGATTTCCAACGAATGACTAGGCACTGGGGTACCACCAGTCACAGTACGTGGCCTAGATCACAGTACCGAGGAGTACGCCCGCTCCCCTGCAACACAAAGCCGGAATCATCCCTTACTGGATAATTCCAAGTAAAATCACCCCACGGTTGGGATCAGCAACCGCACCACTAAGCCGAAATAAAAGGGACATCTAGACAGGGATGACCTTACTCTCAAGTGGGGGCTACCCACGAAGCCTTGCTGCATAACCCCTGATTTTCAGTCATTCCCGGTTGATGAGGCTCGAGGCTAAACGATACCTTTATAGCACAAATCCCTTGGAATGCCCATCGTCCACCTGACGATGTCACGAAAGCATTCGTCCATACAAGTCCGTCCCGGGTCCGAACGGAACCGAAGGCACTACCCCTACTACATCCATTTTGGAAATTCCTCAGGATTAGTAGCGACTAACCCTTGCACTTCACTGCTCCATCTTCGACTCCGAAATCGTTTTCGCGAAACGTACAAACCGGATCGAAGTGGTTTTCGAGTCTCCAGACCTAGAATCCCGGTATACGGAAACTCGATCCCGGTCTCTTCGAAACGATCAGCGCTTTGGCCAATATTGATAGTCGGTGATTTAACTATCAATTAATGTTCACAAACATCCATACACATCCATCACACAATAAATAATCTCCATATTATTTATTTGCTTCTAATATCTTTCAAAGATATATATTTCAAATTTTCAAAACTCGTTTGAAAACAATTTTCCAAACTCTTCCTTTACAAGGTAAATCTTTTACCCTTTATTCCCATCGGGAATAACCAAGTATAAAACAATTTGCATTTAAAACAGTTAAGAATACTTTATACTGAATATACTTTAAAATATGAAAATTACTTCTATCTATTTACCCAAACTATAAATTTAAAATATGTGAAGAAAACTAGTTATTAACACATAAACTTTGATTTAAAAATAAGGGTTTTAGTTTAACTAAATTCAAAATAGCGTTATAAGAAGAAAAATGCTAATTTTAACAACTTAAGCTAAAACCAACTTTTAAATAAATCCATTTGTAAAATAATTGCTAATATACTCCTAAATTATTACAGTATTAAAAATTATTAATTTATTTCTTTAAAAATAACGATTTCTTAAAAATACTTTTAAAACAATTTAAAACTTAACCTTAGTTAAATAAAATCTTTTTATAAACATTTACTTGGTTTTCCCAAGGAAACACTTTCCCGTTTCTAAACATTCCAAAGTACTCTTTCATATAAATCCACTGATTTATTTCAAGTCAATTATGTTTTACAACATAAATCCCAAATCCCATATTTAACTATGACTTCATCCGAAGTTCACACCCAATTTCCCATATCCGGAAATTCATTTTTAAATCATAGTTTAAAACATTTTAAATTAAACATTTTTGGTGAATTTCCAATGGAAGCCAAATTTCCAATTCACTTAATTAAATTCCAATGAAATACGGCATTTCAAAACATTCTATTTTTCATTTGAACTTGTTAATTTATAGTTGGAAACTCCATTTAACATATTTTTAATTTTCGGATAACATTAGCCATTATTAAAATAAACATCATTATTTTAAACAATTTATAATTTCATAAATTTAATTTCCAGAAAACTATACTTTCCATTTACCCATTTCATAAACTTCCCATTATATTCAAAATCCCAATTTTGACCCAATTTACATTTTTCTTTTCAAATTCGATTTCAAATTTTATTCTTTGAAATTCTAAATTTAACAATTCATTTTATTTCGTAAAAACACAATTTATCCATTTATAATTAAATTCTGTGATTATACTTTATACAACAATTTCACAGTAAATTAAACTTCCAGATTTATCAATCACATCATATAAACAGGTATCACTATCAATTATAAATTAATTGCTACATTTTGAGGAATCCAGTTGGATCCCTCCAACCTGTTTCTTCCTGCATCACAAATGTTAGCACATCACAATATAAATATCAATCCAGACAGAATAAACACAAATATAGACAATCAACCACATAGATATTTAAATATCAATTATTTATAATGTCTAGCATCCAGATGTGAGTGAGAATAACTCACCTTGAGTTTCGGCGAGCGTTCGAAATTCAAATTAAACCGGACGGTGTCCGATTTAACCCAAATTTCCACTTGCCCGAAATGACTCCGGATCTGCGCCATCACGTAGTACGTCTCTCTGTGATTCCGGCGTCGCAAATCTCGTTAAAATCTGATAACGTACAAGCGAGATATTAAATTTTAAAGTTTGAATTTAATTTAAACAATTACTTCTACAATTACCAATCACAGCCGTAAGATCTGTCTCAACAAATCAAGGCCGCACCCGTTCGTTCTTCTTCATCATCGCATACAGGAGATAGCACACGCACGAAAGAACCCAAAGTCGCCTCTTTAGGGTTTCGAATCGCACCCCTTACGATCCACTTGAACGCGATCGGGACTCATCGTTCTGAAGTCTCTTGCCGCCCCCACCTCCACCCCAGATGCGGTGAAGCTCGGTCGTCCCTAAGTGATGTGGAAACCCATCGAACGCGTGACGAACGCGTCAGCCCCCTGCCCTCTACGCTCCACTAAACTCGATCGCGGCCGGTCATCTCGAAGATCTCTCTCCCCTCTACACTTTTGCAGTTGAAACCTCTTGACGATATTGCGTGGATTGATCGATAATTGGGGAAGAAGGTCGACAAATTTTCGGCCATTGGTGAATAATAAACGGCGGCTCCAGATATATATTAGGGTTTTGATAAAATAGATTATGTATATATATATATATTAATACTATTTAATTAATATAAATTCTCAACTTAACCGTTAAGCAAACGACCTCCAATTCTCACGTTCCGATAGGCTATCCTGGGGTTTTTCCGCGTTCCGGACACAATGGAATAGGTTTCGTAAGCTAATTTGATCGTATGCACGAGATACGGAATAAAACGATCGATTTAAAATTAAATCGGTTAAATCAATTTCGATGCGTTTCGAGCTGCCATGGTCAAACGACAACTCCTATTGCCATGAAAATTGAAATCCGATAATAACTAACTATTACGGATCCAATGGAACTGGTTTCGTCGAATTCCGAGACTGTGCCCCGGAAAGCTATTTTAACTCGTCTATTAAATCTAGCGATTTTCTGAAATTATCAGAAACGCTTAAAATTTTACTTTTACAAATTTAATAACTCAATAATAAATCATATAAAATTTATAAACACAATAAAAATCATTCCGGCTCATTCCGGACCAAAATCTGATTAAATTGCATTTTAATAATATTAAATTCATTTTAAAATTAATATAAAATCCCAAATATTAATTTATCAACTTTAAAATTCTTCTAAAATTCCAATAATATTGTTTATAACCAATCGAACCTAAAAATACATTTAAACACCATTTAATAGCTATTTACACCCAAATCCACCTTTTTATCCCAATCCCGAATATTTAATTATTATTTTCCATTATTCAAATTCAACCAGAATTGCTATAATTAAAATTTATAGTTTATTTCATTGATTGAACCCAAATCCATTCATTTCAAAATCAATTAAGGACCCACATTAACATTTAAAACGAATTAAATGTTCAAATTCAATAGCTTAAAAATACGGGATGTTACACTATGGGTATATTGAATTCCAATTCATGCATCTCCGAAAGATCGAGTATGATGGGTGTTCCGTTAAATAACTATTAAATATTTTAATTAATCCTTTAAATATTTGGTCGTCACAATTGCGGGGAGTTACATTCTCCCCTCCTTAAAAGAATTTTGTCCCTAAAATTCTATAAGTATGAGAAAGAAATAGGACTGACAAAAATTCCCGAATCTCAATTTTGAAAAATTTCAGCATTACGTTCCATTATGCAGTCTGCGTTACAGAAACTCCCAAATTAGAATGCATCACACAACTAGGAAATATGTGATAACCTACATTATCCCACATACCCCAAAAAAGCTTCTCACCATTTAAATGCAAATCAAAGCAAATAAGCATTTAAATAGCTATACTTCAGCCCTCAAGCGCCTAATTGTACTATACAAAGAGGATTATGCACCCACAAAACAACACAGAATTTAAACATGTATAATTTTAGCATAGTAAATAGTATTATCACAATCATACATGACTATCTTTTGGAGAGTAAGCTCAAATAAATTAGTATCAAAGTTTACCATGGACTCTGAGTCACTTCAAAAAGCAATTGGCTCATATATATCCTATCTCAACCCTATAGTGGACTTGAATGATATGTGATCTAGTTTAGATAACTATCTCTATCTCTCTCCGAACGTTCTTTAATAGGAAATCAAGATTAGCATATTAGCAACGATTAAACAATAGTAAAAAAAATAATCAACAAGGAATAATCATCAAAAATCAACGATCAATCAATAGAAAATAATGTAATCAATAATAATTTTCATACAAACTATTAAACATGCAAACAAGCTACAAAAATAAACAACAATCAAAGTTAACTAATAGCAAATGGCAACAAAAAACATTAAACGATAATAAATAATTATAAGTAACGATAAACAGCAATAAACAACACAAACAGCAAGGAACTACTAACAACAAGCAATCAACAAGCAATAATAAGCAATAACCAACAATCAATCAATAGCAAACAACAATAACCAATCAATAAGAAATGGTAAGCATTCAAAACAATGAAACATTCAGAAAGAGTCTATACCGACATGCATGGTAACCAACAATAGTCAAACATGCATGGCGAACTATAAACTCCAATAAGTCTATTCGACATTCAAGATAAAAAAAATGCTTAAGCAGTGTAACCCATTTTGTGAATACAATACATGAAAGACTATTACACGATATGTAGAATAATCAGGTCCCGAAAATCTTGAATAAATCTTGCAATCAATGTGTTAACTTTCCTTCTCTTCCAAATAGAACTCAATCTCCAAAGTAGAAAATTGTATTACTTAAGTCGTCATTAATTGAAGATCTACAAATGCATGGATTTTTTTTGGGTTCAAACTCACCCCCAATCGCACAATGTTAATAGGGTTAACATACTAAGTGCACTACGATGCTCTCCTAGGCAAGTATCATGTAACGGCCCGTATTTTTTAATTATTTTAAATTATTGAATTCAATAAGCTTGTTGAATAAAAATGGTTGGAAATAAAAATTTATGCTTTATTTATGTAATTTATTTAATATGAACTTAGATAAAATTTTAAATAACAAAATTCAATAAGAAAACATTTACCTGGTAAGAAATGAATAATTTTTGCTGTATACAATAATTGGAAAGATGATGAATTACTGTAAAATGGAAGTAGTTGTTTTATTATTTGAATTCATTTTAAAAGTTAAATTTTTTGAGAGAAATGTGTGATCCTCTACATTAGAGGAGAGCACACATT
Organism: Allium fistulosum; assembly: GCA_030737815.1. Taxonomy (NCBI): domain Eukaryota; kingdom Viridiplantae; phylum Streptophyta; class Magnoliopsida; order Asparagales; family Amaryllidaceae; genus Allium; species Allium fistulosum. The sequence goes on along the minus strand of CM060902.1, from coordinate 1,000,097,363 downwards.
TTAAAAGTTTAATAACTTGTATTTCAAAGATAGCAATTTATTAAATAATTAAATTGTTTAAATTTAATATTGGAAATTATTTAAAAAATTGAATCCTAAATTTAATATGAATGAAAATTGTTTCAAAAGTTGATTTAAATTTTATTTAAACAAGAATAAAAATTGTTAACTTTTAAAATTGAATTTAAGGTGAATAAATTTATTTTTGAAAATAGCTCGTTTTTAATTAACGTGTAAAAATAGTCTTTTTGGGCACTGTCTCGGATTTTGATGAAATTAGTTTCATCGGATCCGTAATAGTGAATTATTATAGGATTTCAAGTTTCGTAGCTATCGGACTTATCGTTTGGTCGTGCGAGCTTGAAACGCGTAGAATTTATTTTTAAAAATTTAATTAAAATAATTTGATTTTGAAAAGCTATTTTCTGAATATGATGGGATTGGCTCCATATATATATATTCCATTGTGTTCGGAAGAGGGGTATAACATATAGAACACCGGGCGGCTTGCTTTGTTTGGAGTTCGAAAATTTCACGGATGAATAGTGCCGAGTTTATTTCCTATAGATAACCCTAAACCAATCTTTATTTTGCAATCCTAACTCATCTTCTTCAGCCGCCGTTCTATATATTTCAATAGCTAAAAAATTTCTCCATTCTTCCCTTGATTTCCACAAATCCATTCATTTTCACTCCTCGGCTTCAACATGAAAGTGTAAAGCTCGATCTCCTCTACATATCCAACTGTTGGATCGAGTCGATGTCGCTCGAATTCGCCAAGATTTGGGTTTGAACATTGCAAGTTCAATGACGTTTATCTCGATCATCATCGATCTTTAGGAGATGGCACCTGAAGAGAAATTGGAGAGGACGATAAGAGCTATGTTCTGGCAAAGTTTGGTGTTGAACGGAGGTCTATGGCGATGCCAGGGCTGAGTTGAATGGGGTGGGGTTGGGTCGATCGATCTTGGCCTGTAGGTTATCGTTGGCAACTTGGTGAGCGGCGATGGATGGGTTGGGGTCAGTGAAAGCGTCGCCAGGTGTGAGGTGTAGTCCGGTCACTTGTGGTGGGGTAGGGAGGCAAAGGCTCGACATTGTGATTTTGCTTTGGTCAAATTGAATTGATCATGACCTGGGTTCTTAGTTAAAGCGATTAGTGAGTTAAGCAAGGCTAACAACGACAAGTAAAATATAATTACCTTTAAGTGCTTAATAAATTTATTTAATTTGAAATGTTTATTATTCGTAACTTTTTCATACTAGGTCGGATTCGAGTGAAATGAGTCGCGTTGCGATCGTATTGACAAAGACTGTGGCATGGAGTTGGATTGGAATTTATTTGAATCTGAAAAATTTCAGTTCAATAAAGGTGAGTGATTAAACCTGCTCACAAATACTAAACTATTTCTAATGTTAGTTAAATTGAAATCGTGCAGTTATTTACTTTTATTGACCGCTGTTTGGTAATTTAACTGACATTTAAATTGTCATATGGTTTGAACTGATAGGAATTTAAATTGACAGTTAAATCTGAAATTGAAATTTAATTGCTAGTTAAATACCCGATATTGACAACTAGTTAATTGTTGTGATTTATTGGCTGATTTGGATGATGATTGTGATGGATGCCTATTGGTTGACATTTTGGATAATTTGATGTTTATTTATTTTATATCTATCCCGTTATCACCCTATATATTATTGATAGTATATAAAACTATAAATTGAATTATTTCGAATAAATTAAGAAATTGATTGAAACGATATATACCTATGACACTAAGATCTAGATTGAAATGATATATATCCATCCCTACAATTAAAAATTGAAATAACTATTCACTTGGCCATAGGATAGAAAATTATATACGGACACTGGATTAGTTAAATTAAATGGTTTTAAAATTCTTGGTTTTGAAATTATTTAAGTGATATCACTTTTAAAGAAATAAACGAATCGAATTTATATGAACTGAATTATTTCTAATTCGAGCTTTAAAATGTTGAAATCGAAAATGGTTAGAAGAAATTGTTTTAAAAAATAAAATTTGGAACGTGAAGTTATAATCGACATATGACTTTAATTTTGGAAATTGAATTATTTTGAAGATTTGAAACTTAAATTGAATATTGAATTTTAAATTTGATTTAAGTGATTTAAATCGGTAAATTGAAATTGGACTTGAAATTTATATAAATTAAAATGGCTTAAATATAAGAATTGAAATGAAATTTAAACCATTTAATTGAATTATTGAATCGAATTTGAAGTTAAAAATGAATGTTTCGAAATTGAAGTTAATTCGAATTGAAATTGAAATTAAGTCGATTGAATTAAAAGATCTGAACTTGAATTTGTATGGTTTGAAATTTAGACCTAAGTCTAGGTTTATGGGAAATGGAAAGAAACAGTTTTAAATTTGAAACTATTTTCACCATAAACTATTTTCTATAAACTGTTTTAACATTCACCTTTTTAAATTATATAAATTTCCAAATCATTTAATATATAACCTATTTTAATATCTAAACTATTTTAACTATTTTAATTTTTCAAACTATTTAATTTTTTCAAACTATTTAATTTTTCAAACTATTTAACTTTTCAAACTATTTTAACTATTCAAACCATTTTCAAAAATTCAAACAGTTCAAGTTGGGAACTCTTTATATTTAAATTGTGGATTTAAATAAGAATTTGGTCAAAATGAAGTTATAACCTAAGTTGAAATTCGAAACGATTTTGGAAGTGAAATTGAGATATTGGAATGAAATGTTTTTCAACTGAAATTTACATATTTTACGTAAATATGATTTAAAAATGAAGGATATTTGGAAGTGAATACAATATTTTGATATCAGTATGAATCATTTTCGAAATATAATAGAACTAACCGCTGTGTGAAACGGCATTTGGTTGTTAAAGAGACTGGGACCGATTATTAGCATACTCTCTGTCAATGTTGGAACCACTTTAACAACTGTGTACGCGGAGGAAACCCCATAATGAAGTGGTTGGATTTGGTGTATGTTGTTGGATTTGAAGAAAGAGAACGGTAATGGATAGCCTCGACACTCATGTCAATTTGAAATGACTAAAACAGGACGGCTTGACAGGGCCAATAAGGGTAGCTACCTCTAGCAGACATCTATTCTTCGATTTTCTTTTTGGACTCAGTCCATACTATTAACTTTGATGTTGGTTTCGATTGGTGCACCTTGATTTGGAATAACCTACCTTTGACTCGATATGGGATGGATGAATGCGGTGGGCGGTCGTGGCTACGATGCGTTAACACCAGCCCTACGACCCGAACTGGTAGCATCCTACCTTGGGCATTGCCTCACATGCCTTATCATACTTTTATCCTTATACGAGACCACTACGAGTTTGGTTTAGTGTTGTCGTATCACGGCGCGTCCCTATCCCCCAACATGCTACTGGGGTGTTATATGCAAGCATTACGACAATGCTTAAAAATTCGTTAAGGGAGATTAATGTAAAGCCTTAAAGCTAGGAATAATATTTATTTTATTGATTATACATTACATATATAGTGTATTCTACTATATATAAATATTTTGATGGATCCTTAAGAGATGGAAAATCTCGTAACATCTCTTGAGTTATTGCACGCACATTATACACTGGATAGGTGATGTAAAACCCAGTAAACAACTCTGATGCTATTATACTCCTGTTATATGTGATATTGATTTGATTCACATAAGGATATTTTTGTAACGACCCAACATTTTCGATCCTGAAAATTCCAGATAGTTAGGAAAAGAAGAAATAGATAGAAGAAGAAGAAGAAACTGAAAATCAAGTCACAGAATCTCACATTCGCAGCGGATCAAAATATAATATCATATAATACCATTTTTACAAAGAAACTGTATCAGTTAAATTACACTTTAATATATCAGAGTTATGTAACGCCCCACTCTGAGACCCACTGTAATAAAGAGTATTACGGGGGTAATACTTTCTGTTAAAGCGGAGAATAGAGTATAGTGGAAGCGACCATTTGTAATCAAGCTATAACTATCTACTGAATACGTTGAAAGGATGGTATCTATATTTTTTTTCAAGTGGTTCGACATATTCAATAAATATTCATAACGAAATTACAATGGCTAAAGACCTATCAGAACAAGCATAGTAATAAATGATAAAACATCACAGAACAGAATCACATAACAGATATAAAATCCCAGAACAATACATCGTCAATACAGATCCAAATACTATAAGTGGGTACAAAGCCACTGCCCACACATGTGAGTCAAAAATATGTACATATCAAAGTCAGAATAATAACAGAGTAGCAGAATAGTGGACAAATAAAACCGCTATCTATCAGCATAGTAGATAATGTCCAAGCGGAAGCACAGAAGCTAAGTCCAGAGACCTAACCTGAAACAACTCGGTCTGACCCGAGCGAAAACACTCGGGTCAGGCTAGCTAAACAATCAGTAATAACTGAGATATATAATAATGCGGTACATAAATAAAACAATACTTTTCCTAAGAGAAGAGTATTTTTGGACCACATGAATATAATGACGGTCCCTAATCATCAATCAACAGTAAAAATCTCCAAAGAGAATATCAGCACCAAAGTGTTGAATAAATAAAATCGCCTCATATCATCGGCATAGCCAAAGCTATATAAAGTTGCCTATAGGCAATAATCCCAAGAGTGACCAGAGTCTGTAATCAATGCCCAAGCAAAGATCGATGCTCCAAAGAGCAATGGGGATATACTGAAAAGTCAATGAAATCAAACACTGAAAAGCAGTGTCCAAAGACACTGTGAATCCACAAGGTAATCGCACTTACATCATATGGTTTCATAGAACCAACACCGAATGGCGGTACTCGAATGGATATATAAAAAAATAAATCATCAGATAATACAAGTATAGCACGTGCACCGACCAGATGCGGAACGCGCGAGACGGTGAGATCCTTCCCAGAAGGATAAAGGCCCAGAGGCACACGCCGAAAAAGTAACTGCTCCATAGAACAAGTGTCCAGAGATGGTTGCCCAGAGGCGTGGTGACCCAGAGGTCTAGTACTGGCTGCCCAGAGGCTAATGTGTCACAAACTTCTTGGAGAGGAACCCGTAAAGTGTTAACAATGAGTCTCATACCCCACGTTCGCACTAAACGGTTTACTAACCAATAGCAAGCTCACATCCCAAACAATAAAAAGTCAAACTCGTATCATCGGTAAACTAGACCCAAAGGTCAAAACGATCAATCGAATAGGTCGGAGATTAACCGGAAAGAAAATACACACGGTTCCATAGGCCGGAGATTTCCTAACCATTTAAGAACCTTTCCACTTCGCTCGACGTGCTAAAAAGTGAGTGTGAGATTTTTATTATAGAAAATAATTGTTCGAAACGGATTTATAATTGATTTTGAGGACACTTTAAAACGGCTTTTGAAAACTCTCCTATTATGGAGTAAATAGTTTACTAATTAAAAATAATATTATATAATAATTTCGAAAGCCATTTCGGAGTGAAAAATCCTTTTAAAACCTTTTTATAAGGCCCGTGTATGAAATCCAGAGACAAATCTCAAAGAAATCGATAAAATCAGAAAATCACTGAAAATATTCCAAGTGTTGGAAAATAGTCCAAAACTGACGCGAACCCAAGTTCGGAAAAATTATTCGGACTAGCAAACTGAATCCGAATAGCATGAAAACTTTTAGGAATGTAGTCCGACATTCCTACTTCAGAACGCAAAAATAATTACTCGATTCTGACTTGAAACGAAGAAATGGCGTCGTCTCAAAGTCGGACAAAAATCACAAAACTCTACTGTGTCAAAACAGTGCAAAGGTCCCACTTCAACGACATGGTCGAAGGGTCACAAGAACTCAGATCTTGATAAAAATTTGCAAGAGCGTAGAAAAGTACTCCTACTTTGATATGCAACATGAATCGTTCGGTTCCGACTTAAAACGAAGAAATGACAATGTTTCAAAGTTGGTCCGACGATAACTGAAAATGATCACTATTGTAAAACAATTTCTGGGTGCTACTTCGGCAATAGAAACAAAGTATCTAATGCACTCAGATCTAAACCAAAATTTGCATGGGTGAAGATCTCGACCTCATATTTTTAATGAGACCAAAAACAATGAAATCCGACAAAGGACGAGCCCAGTATGGCGTCGCAAAGTCGGGGTTCTGCGCTGAAAACAATGGGAGCAAAGAGACTAAGGCCTATAGCTATGCACTAACAGACCAGAGATGAAAAACCACAATTTTGGCATAGTAAAATTCCAATTCTGACAAGATGAATAAAATAAAAGTTGTAGTTTAGTTTCTAAGCTTTCCGGAATGACCAAGATTGTCAAATTATGATCGGGGATGAAAATTCTATGACTAAAACAATTCTTAGAATCTAAATTCTATATCACTGTCGTTGTGCTCTCGGGACAGTGGTAAGAATGCACAGTTTTGACGAAATTAATTTCGAAATTTCATGAAACTCAAAACATGAAACTTTTAGCCCTAAATCTAAACTTTCCAGAACATCCAAAATTATTAGATTTGGATAAGAAACGAGTAACTTATGGCCAAATCAATTTCAGGTTTTTATTTTCACAACCCTGTAGTTTGTTGTCAGGTCAGCGACAAACAAACGTGATTTCGACCATTCAAACCTCAAAATTAGGCAAAGCACAAAACATAAAAGTTATAGGCTATAGAATAATCTTTGCAGAACATCAAGAAAATCTTAATTCCGATTTAAGATGAATGAGATATGCCTAATTTACTAACAGCAATAAACTAATTATAATTTCAGCTAGCATATACTACAAGTACCTTATGTGCACACCCCAAAATGAAAGCAAAGATGATCAAAGAGCTATGATTCACATGTTACATAATAAAACATGTGTTACTAACTGATTACCGAAATCAAAAGATGATTAAACACATATTAGAAGAGGTTTTTAGCAATATACCTCTCTAGAAAGCAACAAAGACCACTATGGTATCAACCCAAGTTAGCAAAAAATGATTAGGAGGCTATAAGATCAAAAAAACACATAAAACATGTGTTACCAAATAAATTTCAGAATTTAGAAAGATATAAAAACTGATTTGAGGTGGGTATTTGCATTACCTTTGCATAGAATGACTTAGATAAGCTAAAACTAGAAGGAGATGAAGATAGAGGCCATTTTTGTTAAGAAGCTTTAGGAAATGATTAAGGTTTTGATTAGGGATGAATGAATGAGGTTAGGAGAGTTTGAGATAATTTATAGAGGAGGTTTAGGTTGGGTTATTGGGCTAGGTTTAGTAACCCAATAAGAAGAGAGTTATTTACATATTTCCAAAATTTAGTCTAAGTATTCATATATGTTTATAAAACTCATTTTTCTTATCCAAACCCGTTTAAAAATCTCTCCTAAAATAAACTTTCCAAAAATAATATTTTATCCTCATTTTAAATCCCATATTTCCCATTTAATTAAAATAGCCTTTTTCAAATAAATTTTTGTTATTCCAAATCCTTTTATGCTTCATTAAAATAAATAAAAATCCTAAATTTTATTTATTAATTGGTAATGCAAATCCCGGGTTGTTACAGACTCCCCCCTTAAGAAAATTGCATCCCCGCAATTCCTTAAGATAGATGTCGTCTATAACGTCACATCCCCAAAAGAAGTGATAGAGATAAAATAGAGAATTCTCACCCGCAGAAGAAGATGGGAGAAAGCCAGGATAAGAGCGTTCGATAGATTCTCTGGTCTCCCAAGTGCAGTCCTTAGGATTCGGTGACCATTGAATCTTCACGAGTGGAACCTCTTTGTTGCGAAGGCGTCTAACCTCTGAATCAAGCACACGAAGAGGTTGCTGCTCCAAAGATAAATCAGGTAAGATCTCTAAATCAGGCACAGCATGCGGCTCAATGATAGAATCAGGGTCGCGGACACACATGCGAAGCTGGGAAACATGGAACACGTCGTGCATTCCAGAGAAGTGAGCAGGTAGAGTCACACGATAAGCCACGGGGCCAATGCGTTTCGTAATAGGAAATGGTCCAACATAGTGAGGAGCCAACTTCCTTGTAGAGCTGAAACGCACAACCCCTTTCATAGGAGATATCCGAATAAAGACATGATCACCAATGGAGAACTCAAGAGGCTTCCTACGGTTGTCCGCGTAGGATTTCTGACGGTTCTGCGCCTCTTTCATTCTCTGACGAATAAGAATAATCTTCTCAGAAGATTCCCGAACTGAATCTGGACCAAGAAGGAGCTTCTCGCCAGATTCTAACCAACACGAATGAGAATGACATGGCCTTCTGTAAAGAGCCTCGAAAGGAGCCATGCCAATACTAGACTGAAAGCTATTGTTGTAGGAGAACTCTACAAGCGGTAAGTGATCCTCCCAACTACCTCCGAAATCCAGAATACAACAGCGCAAAAGATCCTCTAAAACACGATTCACCCTCTCCGTCTGATCGTCGGTCTGAGGATGATAAGCTGTCGAGAAATTCAGCTTTGAGCCCAAAGCTGACTGTAGGCACTTCCAGAAGTGACTAGTAAAGATAGTGTCTCGATCACAGACGATAGAGCTAGGAATACCATGAAGTCGAACGACTTCCTTCACATATAGCTTGGCAAGTTGAGGAGCAGTCCGAGTGGACTTAATAGGAATGAAATAAGCTGATTTGGCCAAGCGATCGACGATGACCCAAATAGAAGTATGGCCTGACCTCAATCGAGGCAGACCGTCAATAAAATCCATGGATATCTGATCCGATTTCCACAAAGGAATCTCTAGCGGCTGAAGAAGACCAGATGGACGCTGATGCTCAGCTTTGATATGTTGACAAGTCATGCAATGGCTTACATAACTTGCAACATCACTCTTCATGCCCTCCCAATAAAATAGGTGACACATGTCGGCATACATCTTACTCGACCCGGGATGTATAGTGTACTTAGGGCGATGACAGTCGTCTAGAATGTCACGCCTAAGTGATAAATCAGATGGTACCAAAATACGGTTCTTCCTGCGAAGACACCGATGAGATTCAATAGAATAATCCGATAATGTCTCATCACTGGATCCCGACTCAAGGAGATGAATATATCGCAACAAGTCTAGATCCTACCGTTGAGCATGGGCAATGCGATCCAATAGAATAGGTCGAGCTTCCAAGCTGAATAACAATATCTGAGGATCATAAGATGGAGCTTGATTTCGAATATCACACATAGAAAGAGTCTCAAGAATATCCCACTCGGCTATCATCATAGAAACTACTGCTGAGTGTTTGCGACTGAGTGCATCAGCCACACGATTACCCTTGCCAGGGGTATACTGAATGTCTAAGTCATATGAGGCGAGAAACTCAAGCCATCGTTGCTGCCTCATATTGAGATCCTTCTGACTGAATAAATACTTCAGCGACTTGTGATCGGTGTAAAGAGTGAAGCGTTCGCCTAATAGAAAGTGACGCCACGTCTTCAAAGCAAAGACGATAGCTGACAACTCAAGATCATGAGTCGGATAGCGAACCTCATTCGGACGTAGCTGCCTAGAAGCATAAGCAACTACCCGATCCTTCTGCATAAGCACAGCACCGAGGCCGCTACCACAAGCGTCGGTGTAAACAACAAGATCCTGGTTACTCTCAGGAACCACAAGGATAGGAGCATGAGTGAGAAGTTCCTTCAATCGCTAGAAAGAAACTTCACACTTATCAGACCAAATAAAGCGAACCCCCTTACGAGTCAGAGTCGTGAGGGGAAGTGCAACACGAGAGAAATCCTTGATAAACCGACGGTAATAACCCGCCAGCCCAAGGAAGCTGCGAATATCATGAACGTTCTCGGGCTGCTTCCAATTCTGAATAGCTTCGATCTTGGAAGGATCGACAGAAATACCCTCAGATGATACAATATGGCCCAAGAACTTGACCTTGCTCTCCCAAAAATGGCACTTGGAGAGCTTGGCCTTAAGCTGATGCTGACGAAGAGTATCCAAGACGATCCGCAAATGATGAGCATGCTCTGCCTCGGATCTAGAATAAATAAGAATATCGTCGATGAAAACCAGAACGAATCTATCGATGTATTCCCGGAATACTCGATTCATAAGATCGACGAAGTTAGCCGGTGCGTTCGTCAAGCCGAATGGCATGACCAACCACTCAAAAGAACCATAACGAGTGCGGAAAGTGGTAAGAGGAATGCTATCTTCCGCAACTCGGAGCTGATGAAATCTGGTGGCAAGGTCGAGCTGGGAAAAGACCATCGCACCGCTCAACTGATCAAACATATCGTCTATCCGTGGCAATGGATAACGTTTTCTGATGGTCAACTCATTAAGCTTGCGATAGTCAATGCAAAGCCTAAGAGAGCCATCAGCCTTCTTAACGAAGACCACAGCAGCACCCCATGGCGAAGAACTGGATCAGATGAACAGCTTCGCTTCAAGCTCAACTAACTGCTTCCTGAGTTCCTCATTCTCTTTAGTAGACATCCTCGTGGGAGGACGCCCAACTGGGTGGGAGCCTGGAAAGAGATCGATGCGGAACTCAATGGCCTGCTTTGGCGGCAGGCCTGATACTGGCTCGAATATATCGGGGAAATCCCGAACAACAGGAATACGAGATATGTCCACATCCTCATCTCGTGAATCAAGACCAAATAAAGTAATATCAGAAATCCCAACACCCTGAAGAGCAATAGCTAACGGAGCGGACGAGTCAGGATGACGAAGAAATAATATCTGCTCCGAACAAATGATTTTGGCGTCGTACTGAGCGAGCCAATCCATGCCAAGAATCATGTCAAAGCCCAAATACTCCATAACGTGCAGATTCGCACGGAAAGAAAATCCACAAAGATCAATATCTATATCCTCACAAAGCAAGCTAAGGGTCGTGGATCCGTCGATGGGATTCACAATCCTTAGTGAAGAAACCAAACAAGTAACATCCAAAGATAAAGTATCAACTAGATCCTTTGATACGAATGAGTGAGAGGCACCCGTATCAAAGAGAACTCTACAAGATCTACCATGAAATAAAATAGAACCTTCGAGAATGGAAGGATGTGTACCTCGAGGCTGAGCTGAAGATTTAGGAGCCTTGGAAGCATTAAGCTTGCCAGATCTAGGAGGTGCAGTAGGACAAGTGGAATAATGATGACCCTCCTTCTTACAATAGCGGCAGAAAAGAGGCTTGGTACACTCTTTAAACATATGATCGGTAGATTTAGTTAAGCACGATTCAAAGATAGATAATTCATTAAGGAATATTACGGAATATAATAGATTCCTACACATATTCCTAACTTATTTATCTAAAGGTGGATATGTTCAATTTGGATCGTATTATAACGTATTGTACTACGTGTCTATTCTGTGTTTGTTATGCTTAATTCTGAACCTTGGCTCTGATACCAAACTGTAACGCCCCACTCTGAGACCCACTGTAATAGAGAGTATTAAGGAGGTAATACTGTCTGTTAAAGCGGAGAGTAGAGTATAGTGGAAGCGACCATTTGTAATCAAGCTATAACTATCTACTGAATACCTCGAAAGGATGGTATCTATATTTTTTTCAAGTGGTTCGACATATTCAATAAATATTCATAACGAAATTACAACGGCTAAAGACCTATCAGAACAAGCATAGTAATAAATGATAAAACATCATAGAATAGAATCACATAACAGATATAAAATCCTAGAACAATACATCGTCAATATAGATCCAAATACTATAAGTGGGTACAAAGCCACTGCCCACACATGTGAGTCAAAAATATGTACATATCAAAGTCTGAATAATAACAGAGTAGTGGAATAGTGGACAAATAAAAGCACTATCTATCAGCATAGCAGATAATGTCCAAGCGGAAGCACAAAAGCTAAGTCCAGAGACCTAACCTGAAACAACTCGGTCTGACCCGAGCGAAAACACTCGGGTCAGGCTAGCTAAACAATTAGTAATAACTGAGATATATAATAATGCGGTACATAAATAAAACAATACTTTTCCTAAGAGAAGAGTATTTTTGGACCACATGAATATAATGACGGTCCCTAATCATCAATCAACAGTAAAAATCTCCAAAGAGAATATCAGCACCAAAGTGTTGAATAAACAAAATCGCCTCATATTATCGGCGTAGCCAAAGCTATATAAAGTTGCCCATAGGCAATAATCCCAAGAGTGACCAGATTCTGTAATCAATGCCCAAGCAAAGATCGATGCTCCAAAGAGCAATGGAGATATACTGAAAAGTCAATGAAATCAAACACTGAAAAGCAGTGTCCAGAGACACTGTGAATCCACAAGGTAATCGCACTTACATCATATGGTTCCATAGAACCAACACCGAATGGCGGTACTCGAATGGATATATAAAAAAAGAAATCATCAGATAATACAAGTATAGCACGTGCACCGACCGGAGTCGTTATTGCCAAGTACTGTAGAGTTGTGATCGATCACTCGCACAGATGCGGAACGCGCGAGACGGTGAGATCCTTCCCAGAAGGATAAAGGCAAAGAGGCACACACGGAAAAGTAACTGCTCCATAGAACAGGTGTCCAGAGACGGTTTCCCAGAGGCGTGGTGACCCAGAGGTCCAGTACTAGCTGCCCAGAGGCTAATGTGTCACAAACTTCTTGGAGAGGAACCCGTAAAGTGTTAACAATGAGTCCCATACCCCACGTTCGCACTAAACGGTTTACTAACCAATAGCAAGCTCACATCCCAAACAATAAAAAGTCCACCTCGTATCATCGGTAAACTAGACCCAAAGGTCAAAACGATCAATCGAATAGGTCGGGGATTAACCGGAAAGAAAATACACACGGTTCCATAGGCCAAAGATTTCCTAACCGTTTAAGCACCTTTCCACTTCGCTCGACGTGCTAAAAAGTCAGTGTGAGATTTTTATTATAGAAAATAATGGTTCGAAATGGATTTATAATTGATTTTGAGGACACTTTAAAACGGCTTTTGAAAACTCTCCTATTATGGAGTAAATAGTTTACTAATTAAAAATAATATTATATAATAATTTCGAAAGCCATTTCGGAGTGAAAAATCCTTTTAAAACCTTTTTATAAGGCCCGTGAATGAAATCCAGAGACAAATCTCAAAGAAATCGATAAAACCAGAAAATCACTGAAAATATTCCAAGTGTTGGAAAATAGTCCAAAACTGACGCGAACCCAAGTTCGGAAAAATTATTCGGACCAGCAAACTGAATCCGAATGGCATGAAAATTTTTAGGAACGTAGTCCGACATTCCTAATTCAGAACGCAAAATGAATTACTCGATTTCGACTTGAAACGAAGAAACGGCGTCGTCTCAAAGTCGGATAAAAATCACAAAACTCTACTGTGTCAAAACAGTGCAAAGGTCCCACTTCGACGACATGGTCGAAGGGTCACAAGAACTCAGATCTTGATAAAAATTTGTAGGAGCGTAGAAAAGTACTCCTACTTTGATATTCAATAAGAATCATTCGGTTCCGACTTAAAACGAAGAAATGACAATGTTTCAAAGTTGGTCCGACGATAACTGAAAATGATCACTATTGTAAAACAATTTCTGGGTGCTACTTCGGCAATAGAAACAAAGTATCTAATGCACCCAGATCTAAACCAAACTTTGCATGGTTGAAGATCTCGACCTCATATTTTTAACGAGACCAAAAACAATGAAATCCGACAAAGGACGAGCCCGGTATGGCGTCGCAAAGTCGGGGTTCTGCGCTGAAAACAACGGGAGCAAAGAGACTAAGGCCTGTAGCTATGCACTAACAGACCAGAGATGAAAAACCACAATTTTGGCATAGTAAACTTCCAATTTTGACAAGATGAATAAAATAAAAGTTGTAGCTTAGTTTCTAAGCTTTCCGGAATGACCAAGATCGTCAAATTCCGATCGGGGATGAAAATTCTATGACTAAAACAATTCTCAGATCTAAATTTTATATCACTGTCGTTGTGCTCTCGGGATAGTGGTAAGAATGCACAGTTTTGACGAAATTAACTTCAAAATTTCATGAAGCTCAAAACATGAAACTTTTAGACCTAAATCTAAGCTTTCCAGATCCAAAATTATTAGATTTGGATAAGAAACGAGTAAACTTATGGCCAAATCAATTTCAGGTTTTTATTTTCTCAACCCTGTAGTTTGTTGTCAGGTCAGCAACAAACAAACGTGATTTCGACCATTCAAACCTCAAAATTAGGCAAAGCACAAAACATAAAAGTTATAGGCTATAGAATAAGCTTTCCAGAACATCAAGAAAATCTTAATTCCGATTTAAGATGAATGAGATATGCCTAATTTACTAACAGCAATAAACTAATTATAATTTCAGCTAGCATATACTACAAGTACCTTACGTGCACACCCCAAAATGAAAGCAAAGATGATCAAAGAGCTATGATTCACATGTTACATAATAAAACATGTGTTACTAACTGATTACCGAAATCAAAAGATGATTAAACACATATTAGAAGAGGTTTTTAGCAATATACCTCTCTAGAAAGCAACAAAGACCACTATAGTATCAACCCAAGTTAGCAAAAGATGATTAGGAGGCTATAAGATCAAAAAAACACATAAAACATGTGTTACCAAATAAATTTCAGAAATTAGAAAGATATAAAAACTGATTTGAGGTGGGTATTTGCATTACCTTTGCATAGAATGACTTGCATAAGCTAAAACTAGAAGGAGATGAAGATAGAGGCCATTTTTGTTAAGAAGCTTTAGGAAATGATTAGGGTTTTGATTAGGGATGAATGAATGAGGTTAGGAGAGTCTGAGATAATTTATAGAGGAGGTTTAGGGTGGGTTATTGGGCTAGGTTTAGTAACCCAATAAGAAGAGAGTTATTTACGTATTTCCAAAATTTAGTCTAAGTGTTCATATATGTTTATAAAACTCATTTTTCTTATCCAAACCCGTTTAAAAATCTCTCCTAAAATATTTAACTTTCCAAAAATAACATTTTATCCTCATTTTAAATCCCATATTTCCCATTTAATTAAAATAGCCTTTTTCAAATAAATTTTTGTTATTCCAAATCCTTTTATGCTTCATTAAAATAAATAAAAATCCTAACTTTTATTTATTAATTGGTAATGCAAATCCCGGGTTGTTACAAGTTACAACATATACAAAATCACTGAACGTATATAATCAACATGTCCAAATATACAACAATATATCATAGCGGAAACACTCCATACGTTCCTGCCATCCATCTCGCCTCCGAGCTCCAGAACGTCCTTACCTGAAAATCTGTAATACTCGGTCTGACCCGAGCATTACATCAAAGTAACACCCGGGTCAGGCTGGAAACCAGCATGAGTAAACCCATCTAACATGGAGTACGACAGCTTAAAACTTATATAAACTCGGGGTAACTCGTGTCAATTTACAAAATTCACAATTTGTCAGAGACATCACTTATTTCACACATCAATTTCTAAGTACCAAAACTTAGATTAAAGGGTCCAATTCACTTAAATCATTCCATACCAGCCTATTGATTTCACATATCAAGCTATAAAGAATCGAAGTGGTTTCGGGTATTTACAAATACTTGACTCCGGTCCCTTCGCGTTCAATATCATCTTGACCCAAGTTATTTAAATGAAATATAATTTATTTTTTAAATACAAGATGATACGTTTATACATAGCAATTTATCAATGATAGATAACCCTACTATCGCTGTCTATCCAACTAGTCATAGCATAAAACTTAATATTTAAGAGTTATCAACCAATTTAAGGCATTTTATATTATTCAAGCAAGATATTACTTCCAGAATAAATTTAGTTTACTCAAATTGAATTAGTTACTAGTCTTTAATCACATAGATTACCTTTATCGAAATTATCCTTTAATTATATTAAGAAATTAATTCTTAGTTAATTACCCAAATTTATTTATCTTCCTCTTTCACATTAAACACATTTATCCTTGATTAATTTCTCAAATTCATTATCTTATAATTACTTACCTTGATTAATTATCCTTTAATTAATCCACTCATAAATCAATCATCTCTTAATTAATTTCCTTAAAATTATTAAACTAAGTAATTAATCCTCAATTAAGTAATTACCATAGAATAAATCACATTTAGTAAATGTTATCCCGCCTTTTGGCAAGGCTGTGACACCAAAAAGTTGACTAGAAAACTAAAGACAGTTCGTCGTGAAAGTTCGTTATACACTGTTTCACCCTGGATATCAATGATTTTTGTCCGAGTCCAGATCGGGCTGCAATTGATAAGACATGACAAGTGAAGCCATGCAAACCAACGTTCCAAGTTTCAAGTCAATCAGAGTTCGTATGCTCAAGATATAATCGATTCAAGATAGAGAAAATGACCTTACTTCGAATCCATCCTATGACCTTGCTTCGAATCCATCCTATGACCTTACTTCGAATCAATCCTATGAATCCATCCTATGACCTTACTTCGAATCCATCCTATGACCTTTCTTCGAATCCATCCTATGACCTTACTTCGAATCCATCCTATGAATCCATCCTATGACCTTACTTCGAATCCATCCTATGACATTGCTTCGAATCCATAGGCCGAGCCTTAGTTCGAATCCATAGGCCGAGCCTTAGTTCGAATCCATAGAACGAGCCTCAGTTCGAATCCATAGAACGAGCCTCAGTTCGAATCCATAGAACGAGCCTCAGTTCGAATCCATAGAACGAGCCTCAGTTCGAATCCATAGAACGAGCCTTAGTTTGAATCCATAGAACGAGCCTTAGTTCGAATCCATAGAACGAGCCTTAGTTCGAATCCATAGAACGAGCCTCAATTCGAATCCATAGGCCAAACATATGGATTCGACCCTACCGATTCGATCGAATCCATAGGACGAAGAACACAACATTGAATCGATCATAACTTGAGATCTACAAGTCCAAATGCTATGAAATTTTCACAGTAGCTTGAGCTCATGTTGAAGAATGTTCACGCCAAATTTCAGCTCGATTGGACAATTTCTTGATCGATTCGAACCTAGGGTCGAATCGATCCCAAAGTGGGCCCGGATCTCCAGATTTCGGCCATGTGGGCCCTCTCACGTGCCAGAACTGGTCTTCCTTCAATCTAGGTGAAATATCAGCCTCCTACACCTATAAATAGAGCCCCTGGTCATTCAGAAAAGAGGTCGGACAATTTTGAGAGATAAAGAGCGCCCAGACTCTGCCAGATCTACTCAGAATCATCACTGCTTCCTTAGATTCAGATTGGAATCATATAATCAGTTGTACTACATCAGAATAAATTGTAATCATCAAGAGAACATCAATAAAATCATCAACTTCAAAGTGGACGTAGGCAAGATCGCCGAACCACTATAAATCTCGCGTTTATGTTCATTATTTCTGAATTGTGATACTCTGTTTGCTTAGATTTGAGATTTGTGTGTGAATATTGTTGATTTATATTCATACACTGGTGCTTTCACAACATTCGGGGTTTGTGACCAATTTTGGCGCAAACACTTTGGTGCTTTCACTGAGAAGGACTAGCACCCGCTACACAAGATTTGAAAATTTGAAAGACAATGACTCGACAAACAAGTAGAAGGCAAAGAGCTGAGAGAAGTCAGCACGAAGGAAGTCAAGAGGCTTCCTCAGGAGCAAACCAAGCTTCAGCCTTCGTCACCAGGGACGAGATAGAGGCAATGATGAGAAGACAAGAAGAAATGATACAGAACTTGCTTCAACAAATTGGGCAACTTGGAGCGCAAAATCAAGGAACAACCAGAGTCCAGAACGAAGCAGGACCATCCAACGCAGCGCCGGAGCTGGGGGCACACACTTAGAGCATGTTGATCCAATCCCAGGAAGAGATTCGAGGACATCCGAGCAACCTGGCGAAAATAGAGGGATGAACGCTCAGTCAGGGGGGCAAACACCCGAAAGCTCACACGGACTTGGGGGGCAGATCGAAGATAGTGAACGAGGACTACAGCTTGGAGACAATGATAGATTGGCAGAGATGGTCAGGCGAGCCATGAGAGGCGGATTAGTAAACAGAGATCTTGAAGACGTGAACAGGAGTCCCTTTTCTCCTGCGATTAGGCTGGCTAGGAACCCACCAGAATTCAAACTGCCAACAGTAGAAAGGTATGATCGGAGGACGGACCCTGCGGTCCATCTAACGAGGTATATAAGGCACATGGAAGTGCTGGGGGCATCACAGGAAGTTATGGCCCGATGCTTCCCATTGTATTTGACAAACATAACAGCTTTATGGTTCAGACAGCTAGAGAGCGGCTCCATTGGAACATGGACCGATTTGATTGAGAAATTTATGAGGCAATTCAGGGTTCACATTTCAAGGCCCAAGAATGTGATGAGTTTGGAAACGCTAAAGTAGAAAGCTGGGGAGTCTTTGAGGAATTTCCTGACGCGGTTCAATGCGGCAGCATCATCCGTGTATCGGCCAGATCCATCCATGGTTATGATGGAAGCTATGTCCGGAATAGCTGATGGCACAGAATTCAAAAATTCATTAACTAAGGATCCGCCTATGGATCTAGGAGAATTCTATCATGAGGCAGAAAAGTTTTTGCGATTGGAAGACGCTAATGTTGAAAGAGAAGAAGGAGAGGGAATAGAAGTTTATGCACTTAAAGACAAAAAGCCTTTTGAAAAGGATTCAGAGCAGGATAAAAGAAAACGAAAGGCTGAGGATAGTGGTGACGGGCCAAAGCGACTGCGGAGAGAGCCACGATTCACCACCTACTCAGAGCTGAATGAGAGTTTGGAACGAATCTACCGAGACACACGAGAGCAAGTTGCCTATCGTAGACCAATGCGATGGGATCCAACTACCGACGAAAGAAAGTCAGACAAATATTGCTTATTCCACGAGCTGAATGGACATAGCACAAATGATTGTAGACACCTGAAGGATGAAGTAGAAGGGCATATTAGGAACGGTAGGCTACTTCAGTATGTGAGGAGGCGAGCTCCAATGGTGGAACCAGAGCGACCACCGTCTACATCATCTAGGGGTGATCCTGAACCAGGACACCGTTTGGTTATCAATTGATTTGAATAACGATGAACAAGTCGTAAACTTCTCACTAACAACATCAAACCAGTTACACATGTATGAGATTGCAAGCGATCCACAGGCATGCTCTGAATGATTGTTGATCGTCTCGTAGTGAGAATTTACACTTCGACATCCTTGCTTTGCTTTTGTTTCATGTTGATTTGAACATTTAGACTTTGTTTGTTTGAATATTTCTGTGAACGTTAATTTGATATTTTCAATTCTATAGAAGAAGTTACTTGCGTATGCTTTGGATCGCGAACGGTCCACAAGCACACCTTGTATGGCGACGAACCGCCACGATCACTGATTCAGAAGTTCACCGGAACGTGAACCTGACATTGATAATACTAAGTCCCCCTCGGGCACACTCACCCGACCTCGAACGGTCACCATTAGCCTCGAATGGCACCCGACCTCGAACGGTCACCATTAGCCTCGAACGGCACCCGACCGCGAACGGTCACACTTCATCTAATATAACATTCGATCGTGAACGACCACATATTGCCTCGTACGGCACCCGATCGCGAACGATCGAATTTTCCCTCATATGACACTCGATCGCGAACGATCACGATCCATCTAGAACGACATCCGACTTCAAACAGTCACAATCCGTCTAGGACGACATCCGACTTCGAACAGTCACAATTCGTCTAGAACGACATCCGATCGTGAACGGTCCCATTTTTTTACTTGCCACGAACGGCATCCAACCTCGAACGGTCCCATATTACCTCAAATGACATACGGTCGTGAACGATCATCATTCATGGTCAGATTAAACCTATCAATTTCTTTACAGGTCATCAACGGGATATGAACATCCAGCTTATTCCATTACAAAACACACCTTCCTATCACAAGGCATGTTTTGGGGGGCAAATGTTACCCCGCCTTTTAGCAAGGCTGTGACACCAAAAAGTTGACTAGAAAACTAAAGACAGTTCGTCGTGAAAGTTCGTTATACACTGTTTCACCCTGGATATCAATGATTTTTGTCCGAGTCCAGATCGGGCTGCAATTGATAAGACATGACAAGTGAAGCCATGCAAACCAACGTTCCAAGTTTCAAGTCAATCCGAGTTCGTATGCTCAAGATATAATCGATTCAAGATAGAGAAAATGACCTTACTTCGAATCCATCCTATGACCTTGCTTCGAATCCATCCTATGACCTTCCTTCGAATCCATCCTATGACCTTACTTCGAATCCATCCTATGACCTTGCTTCGAATCCATCCTATGACCTTACTTCGAATCCATCCTATGAATTCATCCTATGACCTTACTTCGAATCCATCCTATGACCTTGCTTCGAATCCATAGGCCGAGCCTTAGTTCGAATCCATAGGCCGAGCCTTAGTTCGAATCCATAGAACGAGCCTTAGTTCGAATCCATAGAACGAGCCTCAGTTCGAATCCATAGAATGAGCCTCAGTTCGAATCCATAGAACGAGCCTCAGTTCGAATCCATAGAACGAGCCTTAGTTCGAATCCATAGAACGAGCCTCAGTTCGAATCCATAGGCCAAACATATGGATTCGACCCTACCGATTCGATCGAATCCATAGGACGAAGAACACAACATTGAATCGATCATAACTTGAGATCTACAAGTCCAAATGCTATGAAATTTTCATAGTAGCTTGAGAACATGTTGAAGAATGTTCACGCCAAATTTCAGCTCGATTGGACAATTTCTTGATCGATTCGAACCTAGGGTCGAATCGATCCCAAAGTGGGCCCGGATCTCCAGATTTCGGCCATGTGGGCCCCCTCACGTGCCATAACTGGTCTTCCTTCAATCTAGGTGAAATATCAGCCTCCTACACCTATAAATAGAGCCCCTGGTCATTCAGAAAAGAGGTCGGACAATTTTGAGAGCTAAAGAGTGCCCAGACACTGCCAGATCTACTCAGAATCACCACTACTTCCTTAGATTCAGATTGTAATCATATAATCAGTTGTACTACATCAGAATAAATTTTAATCATCAAGAGAACATCAATAAAATCATCAACTTCAGAGTGGACGTAGGCAAGATCGCTGAACCACTATAAATCTCGCGTTTATGTTCATTATTTCTGAATTGTGATACTCTGTTTGCTTAGATTTGAGATTTGTGTGTGAATATTGTTGATTTATATTCATACACTGGTGCTTTCACAACATTCGGGGTTTGTGACCAATTTTGGCGCAAACAGTAATCATCCATTAATAACCCTTCTTGGTTTACGATATTAAGTAATTTTCTTTGATTACTTTTGTTAATTAACTTTATTAATTTCATTGATTTATTACATTCACAATTATTAATTACCTTAGGATTAATTAATGTTTAATTGCTTATATTAATCAATCTTTAAGTAACTAATAAATCCTAATTACCCAAACTTTAATTAATCAAAAGATAAGCTATTCATCATTATTAACTTCTTCATCTTCATTAAAATCTCATTAAATAATCTTTGAATTAAATTATCTTTAATCAAAAATTCAACTTAACCCTTAAGTTAAATTAATGATTTAAACACATTAATTCATCATATTATCAATTTAGTTTTAAAACATTTAAGAATCAACATCATTAACTTTTAAAATAAACACCTTTATTTAAAATATCGATTTAAGTGAAATAACAGAAAAATTAATTATGTTATCATTTACACTTGAAACCTAACCATTTATACCCCGGGAATACAAGGGTTACTCGAACAAGTGCCCAAGTTTCTCATTTTCTCCTCTCTTTTTTTTATTAAATTTTTTTATTAAAGAAAATTGTTATACTTAAATCTGGAGCAACTCACTCCAGCTACATCGGGTTACCCCCGAGCTACCTACCCCCATAACCCGACCTACGCTTCGAGTCAAAATTCCCAACCCAAAACACAACAACCACTGACACCCACACCTCCACTGTGCACGTGCACGTCGCCGGAATCACCTACCACCTCCGACGAACCCTTCAGCATATCAAACATCATCCCTGCAACCTTCACCAATCACCAAATCACCATCACTAGCCTCGAATCAAAATCGAGCTACCCAGAAGGCCGAGATCCCAAACAGCCTTCAAGAAATCCCTTCGACCCCACCGCTCCGACCACCAAAAATCAGACGACTTTGACCACAGCCTGCCAACCCAACATGTAACCATCCTCCCGAGTTTCACGGCACTCGATCAATCAGGGGAGAAGCAATGACTCGAATTCCAGCTTCATCCTGAGCTAGGGTTTAAAACTGTTATGACCTACCGCCGACGCCACAGAAGGTGATAAATCCTTCTGGCATTTTTTCCTGAACCATCTATACTTCCTCCATCTCTAGTGATGTTCTCGACCTCTCTAGTTGCCCCGACCACCCGAATTCGTCTAGGAACCCAATCTCAGTCATACCCCAAATACGCATTCAATCCAACCTTAAAAATTCTGATATGTGTTTCAAAAATCAAGTTTTAGTTTAAGTATTTGACTTATATCCCTGAATTCACCAATCATGATAACTAAATTTTGACTTATTTAAGGCTGCTCTGTTTTTTTATTTCCAGAGAAAATACTAGTTTATTTTAACTTAAACAAATTTTTAAGCTAAAATTTATGGTATGACAATCATATTTTATTTAAGGCTTAAGTCTTATTAAAGATTGGATCCTGAGCAAATGATTTTTGGTTTGAATCTTGAGTCTGGAACCAAAATCAGAAACACAACAAATGTACACACCCATATATTCATATATACATACTAATATTTTCATGCTTAAAAAAAATTCACCCAAAAACTTTTCAGAGATTAGCATGCCACAGAGACGTATATTTAAACATTTCATAATGATGTTGTTCACAGGCATTTCAAAATAATCAGAGGGAACTAAGTTGGGATACTCACCTGAAATTTGAAATAGAGAATAAAGCTTTTGATTAAAAAAACACAGTCTTGATCCTGATTGTTGATGATAACTAATGAAGTAGCTATTAATTATTTTGTTGAGTTGTAATTATTGATCTAGTTGATGAGTTAAGTTCTCAGGTCTGCTTACTTTTTTTTATAACACTCATGTTTTTTATGAACGAAATGAGTTAAGGAGATGATATATAAAAAGATAGTATGCATGCTTATTTCATCCAGGTACAAGATATTTATTTATACTGTAAATATTTTTGACAAATTTGGTTAGAGAGATTTTTTAGTTTGGAGGCTGATATGATAAAATTTATGCGGGCATTAATTGTGTTTGTCTTTTTTTACCAGCTTAGACTTATCTGTTGTTTTTATATACACACTTATATACATTTTTCCTTACTTCATTTCATACTACATTGTATACAGTTTATTGTTTCTTTGGTCTTATTTCTTCCATATAGCTTCAAGTATTCCAAGTACATAGATATTTCTAGAATTCTTTTATGTTTATTTAATATTTTACTTGACCATAAATTTATTTGAGATATTATTTATTACCAATATACACTTATTCTTATTTCTTATAAAAGTTAACTACCCAATTTAATTCACTTATTTATTATTTAATATTCATGTTAATTTCATAGTTCCTGGTGTTTATATATTTATTTTTTTATAACCATACTTTATTTTACACTTATGTTACAAATCAATAAGATGTCTTATTTACATTAAAATACATACACAAATCTCTGTTTAAGCTTATATTTTAATTATTTAGATTAAATTCTAATTAAAATAATATTGCTAAATTTCCAGGATGTCACATTCCTCCCCCCTTAAAACTTTTCGTCCTCGAAAAGGAACGAAGCCAGAATTTATGAAAATGTTTAAAATCAAATAAATGTTCTTTGATCATTTTTAAAATGTTTTTAAATATCTATATAATGTTATTCCAAAGTAGCTTTTACAAAAATACTTTTATAACTCGATGTTTCAACAAGTCCATCCTCGTTCTCATAGAGATTCGGTCATACGTTGATCAGGCGTAGGACTGAAAATCTATAAGTACTTGGTAACCCGTTTTCAACATCCAGTGAAAATACTTGGAAAATTTTTTTTATTGAAAATATAGAAAACAGTTTTCGAAAATAGAGAAAATATCTTTGGTGAAAATGCTCTGGAAATCATCACCCCCATCCATGGTCGTAGTTAACCCGATGGTTACGTTGTCATCCCGGAAAAATTCATAGATAACTGTAGGTCTCCGTGCCCCTCGATTACGCCATGGAACCCGCTACAGATCGCAGTTATACCCGGGCCTTACGTAGCTATCACAGCAAAAACCCATATAACTGTAGGCATCAGCGCCACCGAATTTCGCTGCCAAAAGAATGAAACTCCTCCGCTTGACCACAGATCGCATTCTACCGATGTTACGTTTCCATCCCGGCAAAATCAAGTGTAGACTGTTAGCACTCATCCTCCACACGATTTTTGCTATGGCCCACACACAATAGATCACAGCGACATCGAGTTACACTGTCGTCATAGCATAACCCAAATGCCTCTGTAGGCATCAGCGCCCTCGACTTTCGCTACCAAATAATCCTCAGGAACTAGTTTGTCCGGACTCCTCACAGGATCAACTTTAGAACCTCCCCCTTAGAGGCTCAAGGCAGTACCACCCAGTGGCACTCCTGAGAAGTTCATTCCAAGGGAGCGCCTTTTTCCCCAGAGCCACCTCAAAACACTTTATACTATACACATATAGCATTTTCCAAATCATACGTCTAGTATGAATTTCATATAAGTGCCTTTGCACAAAATCGATTCCCAAAATCGATAATTCTCAAACTAGGCTTTCCAAACTTTCAAATTTGATTTTGATTTTTTTTTTAAAATTTAAAACCCTTTTCAAATTCAAAGGTTCCCAAAACCTTTTCTCAAAATCATTTTCACAAAATCCCTTTTTATACATACATATAATAATAATCTTGGAAAACTTTTGAATCAATTCATATTTGTGTAAATTTACTTTTATACTTCAAATACTTTCAAAAATCTTTTTCTTCTGACAATCGATTCAACAAGGGGAGTTTCTCCAATATATTAGAGGTATATAACTTTGTTTATTCCAGATCAAATATTCAAATTTGATTATTCTTTTTATAAAGTCGTGTACCATATTACTTACTTCTATAAAGTAAATTTTTATTATAGAAGTATCCAATTTCCATTATAATTTATTGTATATTTCACAAAATATACTTTTTATTTCAGAAAACCATTTTCCAATTCTTATACAAAATTCCAATATTAATTTCACTCAAAGCAGTACGATATACACATATCATCTGTATGCTATATCAATCTGATCGCTCACTCGATCACACAATTTCACTTCCGACCTAGTATCGTCCAACCGACTTCCTAGTGCGAACTCAAATCTGGTTTCTTGATCAGAAACCGTCATTCTCCTTGTATAGTCACAACTATGATAGAGAATATCCAGAACCAATCAAAAATCCATATCCAGGTTCGCCGTCGAAAATCGAGCGAAAAATCCCAACTCGGATCGATAATATTATCTCGAAATTCTGTGCTCGAATCTGGATCAAACCACTATGTGAATAAAATAATATACGTATATCCTACGTATTTATCTTCATTGATTTTTATCCAAATCAATTCCCTTACTATTCATCTCACGTTTGCCTTAATCCCCATTTGGATTATCACTTCCATTCTTATCTCAGTTGGATATTTAATCAATAACTGTTTGAACTCCGACTAGTCTATATTTGGAAAATAGCTTGAAACATTTAAAAATAGATAAATAGCTGAAAGATAATTATTAGTTTGTAAAATATCTATAATATAGTTAAGTAATTTTAAAATAGTTGAAAAATAGTAAAATAATTGCAAAATAGTTGTAAAATAGTAACTAGTTATAAAGTACTGGAAAAATAGTAATTAGTTTATAAAATAGTGGTAGAATAGTTAAAAAGTTCCAAAAGTAGTTGTTAAATAAATATAAGATAGTTTTGGAATTTAAAAAGAAAAGTTGTATAATAAATAGTTAGAAAATAGATTTAAAACAGCTTATATCAAAATAATTTATTCGAAAATAGTCCAGAACCAAGCTGTTCAATTTCCAATCTTCATTGCCATCAATTTAATTTAAATTTCACTTCCATTTAAATTGATTCAATTCTAGTTTGAGTAACTTCAATTTCCCTTGAACTTGATTTATCCCCAAATCAAATTGAATTGCCCTCAATTTCTTCCCAAATTCAAATCAAATTCTCTTTGATTATTCAAATTAAGTAAGACTAATTTCACATTGAATCCTCTTCAATTTCAAATCATTTCAATTTCAATGAATTAATCTCAGTTCCCCATTTGAATTTGAACTCATTCAATCCTCAATTTATTTCCAATTAATCCAATTCAAATTTTCCGTTTGAATTTTATACTTATCCCTCTTCAATTCTAATTAATTCAAACTAAATCCAATTTGAACTAATGAAATCTAAACCTCAACCTTAAACCATCTTGAATTATATAATTCGAGTTAAATCTTCAAATGTTGATTTAACCCCTTAAATCAAATTAACTGTTATTTTTAAATCAATAATCCAATTCTTTAAACAATTAAATTCTGAGTCCAATTTCCAAAATTAAATTTTTAATTATCTTTACTGAACTTATTTCAAGGTTCAAATAAGAGTTCAAAACAATTTTATCTTAAAAATTCAATTTATTACCCAATTTTATCTTCCAGTTTTGAAATTAGTTCTTAAACAATTTCAATTTACAATTTCAATTATTTAAATTTTTAGTTCAAGAAATTCCATATTCTTAATTTCAATTTAGAATTTAAATTCCCTCTTTATCCCAATAATGGATATATTACCACACTCTCTTTCTTGTTTTTTTTAAACAAATCCAATTCACAATTTAAAGATTATTAATAACAATAGGACGATATCATCCAATTTATTTTAAAACATCCATCCATTTTCAATTCTAGATCTCAAACCCAATTTGAGATCACACAAACTCCCCATCAAATCAACCCTTTAACTTTCCAAGTTAAATCCAATTTACTTAATCTAGTCAACTTTACCCAATTTGACTTCCCATTCAATTTTTAAACTTCACATTAATAATCTTATAAGTTCAAAAACTTATCACCTTGGGCATCACATATAATTCCAAATTTACAACTCAACATTTAGAGTTTATTTCAAACCATCTTTAATATCATGTATATTCCTCATATATACATATTATTTCTTTTTGTACACCAAGTTATCCTTAAATTTTAATCCACCTTTGGTTTTTAAATCCAAAATTAATTCCTTTAAATTTTCAAACAACACTTGTTTGAAATATGACCTTTTTATTTCAATACATTATTTATTATTTCTTTATTACTTTGAAGCAAACTTCAAATGTCCGGACCTAGTTTTAAAACTTCACAATCTAGTTCACCTTAGTTCAAATTTATGAGTCATACTTATCTATGTTTTACTTTCCCAAAACATTGTATTTTGCTTACTCTTTAATATGCATCTTATTAATCATTTATGATAATTACCAAGATTATCATATTTGAAAAGTAATTTGTTATTACCGTATTCTGAATTTCTTCTAAAATTCAAGACTTTAATTTCAGTTTGAATCCATTTCAAATTTACCTTTATTTAATTCCAATTTATTTGTATATGTATTACCACTTAATTTTCTTCCAATAATTTAACAACCAATTACCTTCATATTTATTAGAAAGAAATATTGCTTTATATATATCAAAATATATTCTTATATAAATCATTTATCTTTAAAATCATTTAAAAATTTTATATAAGAAAATAACAAGTACGCTCTCTCAAATATATATATACTCAACTCATTCTAGGGTACCATTGACCCTATTCTTAATGAGTAAACCCATTAGAGCCAAGGTTTTCGCTTAAACCTGGCTCTGATACCAAGTGTAACGACCCGACATTTTCGATCCCGAAAATTCCAGATAGTTAGGAAAAGAAGAAAGAGATAGAAGAAGAAGAAACAGAAAATCAAGTCACAGAATCTCACATTCGCAGCGGATCAAAATATAATATCATATAATACCATTTATACAAAGAAACTGTATCAGTTAAATTACACTTTAATACATCAGAGTTACAACATATACACAATCACTGAACGTATATAATCAACATGTCCAAATATACAACAATATATCATAGCGGAAACACTCCATACGTTCCTGCCATCCAGCTCGCCTCCGAGCTCTAGAACGTCCTTACCTGAAAATCTGTAATACTCGGTCCGACCCGAGCATTACATCAAAGTAACACCCGGGTTAGGCTGGAAACCAGCGTGAGTAAACCCATCTAACATGGAGTACGACAGCTTAAAACTTATATAAACCCGGGGTAACTCGTGTCAATTTACAAAATTCACGATTTGTCAGAGACATCACTTATTTCACACAGCAATTTCTAAGTACCAAAACTTAGATTAAAGGGTCCAATTCACTTAAATCATTCCATATCTGCCTATTGATTTCACATATCAAGCTATAAAGAATCGAAGTGGTTTTGGGTATTTACAAATACTTGACTCCGGTCCCTTCGCGTTCAATATCATCTTGACCCAAGTTATTTAAATGAAATATAATTTAATTTTTAAATACAAGATGATACGTTTATACATAGCAATTTATCAACGATAGATAACCCTACTATCGCTGTCTATCCAACCAATCATAGCATAAAACTTAATATTTAAGAGTTATCAACCAATTTAAGGCATTTTATATTATTCAAGCAAGATATTACTTCCAGAATAAATTTAGTTTACTCAAATTGAATTAGTTACTAGTCTTTAATCACATAGATTACCTTTACCGAAATTATCCTTTAATTATATTAAGAAATTAATTCTTAGTTAATTACCCAAATTTATTTATCTTCTTCTTTCACATTAAACACATTTAACTTTGATTAATTTCTCAAATTCATTATCTTATAATTACTTACCTTGATTAATTATCCTTTAATTAATCCACTCATAAATCAATCATCTCTTAATTAATTTCCTTAAACTAATTAAACTAAGTAATTAATCCTCAATTAAGTAATTACCATTGAATAAATCACACTTAGTAATCATCCATTAATTACCCTTCTTGGTTTACGATATTAAGTAATTTTCTTTGATTACTTTTGTTAATTAACTTTATTAATTTCATTGATTTATTACATTCACAATTATTAATTACCTTAGGATTAATTAATGTTTAATTGCTCATATTAATCAATCTTTAAGTAACTAATAAATCCTAATTACCTAAACTTTAATTAATCAAAAGATAAGCTATTCATCATTATTAACTTCTTCATCTTCATTAAAATCTCATTAAATAATCTTTTAATGAAATTATCTTTAATCAAAAATTCAACTTAACCCTTAAGTTAAATTAATGATTTAAACACATTAATTCAGCCTATTATCAATTTAGTTTTAAAACATTTAAGAATCAACATCATTAACTTTTAAAATAAACACCTTTATTTAAAATATCGATTTAAGTTAAATAATAGAAAAATTAATTGTGTTATCATTTACACTTGAAACCTAACCATTTATACCCCGGGAATCCAAGGGTTACTCGAACAAGTGCCCAAGTTTCTCATTCTCTCCTCTCTTTTTTTATTAAATTTTTTTTATTAAAGAAAACTGTTATACTTAAATCTAAAGCAACTCACTCCAGCTACATCAAGTTACCCCCGAGCTACCTACCCACATAACCCGACCTACGCTTCGAGTCAAAATTCCTAACCCAAAACAGAACAACCACTGACACCCATACCTCCACTGTGCATGTGCACGTCGCCGGAATCACCTACCACCTCCGACGAACCCTTCAGCATATCAAACATCATCCCTGCAACCTTCACCAATCACAAAATCACCATTACTAGCCTCGAATCAAAATCGAGCTACCCAGAAGGCCGAGATCCCAAACAGCCTTCAACAAATCCCTTCGACCCCACCGCTCCGACCACCAGAAATCAGACGACTCTGACCACATCCTGCCAACCCAACACGTAACCATCCTCCCGAGTTTCACGGCACTCGATCAATCAGGGGAGAAGCAATAACTCGAATTCCAACTTCATCCTGAGCTAGGGGTTTAAAACTGTTATGACCTACCACCGACGCCACAGAAGGTGTTAAATCCTTCTGGCATTTTTGCCTGAACCATCTGTACTTCCTCCATCTCTAGTGATGTTCCCGACCACTCTAGTTGCCTCGACCACCCGAATTCGTCCAGGAACCCAATCTCAGTCATACCCCAAATACGCAGTCAATCCAACCTTAAAAATTTTGATATGTGTTTCAAAAATCAAGTTTTAGTTTAAGTATTTGACTTATATCCCTGAATTCACCAATCATGATAACTAAATTTTGACTTATTTAAGGCTGCTCTGTTTTTTTATTTCCAGAGAAAATACTAGTTTATTTTAACTTAAACAAATTTTTAAGCTAAAATTTATGGTATGACAATCATATTTTGTTTAAGGCTTAAGTCTTATTAAAGATTGGATCATGAGCGAATGATTTTTGGTTTGAATCTTGAGTCTGGAACCAAAATCAGAAACACAACAAATGTACACACCCAAATATTCATATATACGTACTGAGATTTTCATGCTTAAAAAAAATTCACCCAAAAACTTTTCAGAGATTAGCATGCCACAGAGACGTATATTTAAACATTTCATAATGATGTTGTTCACAGGCATTTCCAAATAATCAGAGGGAACTAAGTTGGGATACTCACCTGAAATTTGAAATAGAGAATAAAGCTTTTGATTAAAAAAACACAGCCTTGATCCTGATTGTTGATGATAACTGATGAAGTAGCTATTAATTATTTTGTTGAGTTGTAAATATTGATCTAGTTGATGAGTTAAGTTCTCAGGTCTGCTTACTTTTTTTTATAACACTCATGTTTTTTATGAACGAAATGAGTTAAGGAGATGATATATAAAAAGATAGTATGCATGCTTATTTCATCCAGGTACAAGATATTTATTTGTACTGTAAATATTTTTGACAAATTTGGTCAGAGAGATTTTTTAGTTTGGAAGCTGATATGATAAAATTTATGCTGGCATTAATTGTGTTTGTCTTTTTTTACCAGCTTAGACTTATCTGTTTTTTTTATATACACACTTATATACATTTTTCCTTACTTCATTTCATACTACATTGTATACAGTTTATTGTTTCTTTTGCCTTATTTCTTCCATATAGCTTCAAGTATTCCAACTACATAGATATTTCTAGAATTCTTTTATGTTTATTTTATATTTTACTTGACCATAAATTTATTTGAGATATTATTTATTACTAATATACACTTATTCTTATTTCTTATAAAAGTTAACTAGCCAATTTAATTCACTTATTTATTATTTAATATTCATGTTAATTTCATAGTTCCTGGTGTTTATATATTTATTTTTTTATAACCATACTTTATTTTACACTTATGTTACAAATCAATAAGATGTCTTATTTACATTAAAATACATACACAAATCTCTGTTTAAGCTTATATTTTAATTACTTAGATTAAATCTTAATTAAAATAATATTGCTAAATTTCCAGGATGTCACAATTTTAGTTCCGACTCGAGTGTAATGTTTACTTTATGCTCGGTTAGACCTGAGTATTTCAATGCACTGAAGATTGTTTATTCAAGAGGACGAAGACGAAGACGAAGATTTGGTATATTATTATTAGTATTATTCCATCGCACTGTTTATTCTGCTACATTATTATATTGTTCTATTGTATATATAACTCTAATAGATGTTGTAAAATTTTAATCAAATGTATAGTATAAACAGCTTCATGAACTGTTTGTTTGGTTATTATCTTTTGTCATTCCGCTGCGAGATTCTGTGTTTGTTTTCTTCTTTTATTATTCTTCTTAGTTAACCCTATTGATAATCCATGTTTTGGATTGTTTTGAGTTGGACATGTGTGGTTTATTGTCGACTTAAACCTTCTGAAATGTGTGTCATCGAGTTGGTATCAGAGCTTTTGTTTAGCGATAACCTTATCTTTTATGGGGATTGACTCATTAAAGATAGGGTAGTAATACCCTAGAATGAGTTTGTTTGAGTGTGTGTATATATATGAGAGCGTGTACTTGTTAGTGTTATAAAATGTTTTATATTGTGTTTACTTATCTACTGAGTTGTTTATGAATTCTGGTTGGTACATGAGGCGTCATGTTATCGATAAAGGTTTCTAAACACTTAAACGAGGCAAGTCGAGATAATATTGTTTTAAAATAGGGTGAATGAAATAATTTTACCTAAATTATATTTTATATATAAAATGATAACTTTCATAAAACCTATATGATTATTAATAAATGTTTGTTGTTATGAGATGATAATATTTAGTTATCATTGATTATTGGTTGATTTAAACTAAATATGAATACTTTGTGAGCTCTACTTCACGAATCATTCGGTAATTAGATTGAACTGAAATCTAATTACAATAAGAATTGTTTGCAAAAAAAGGTGCAAATTAATGTAATGTTTTCATAATAGAGTAATGAAATTGTATAAGTATATTTATAATATAGCTTATAAATAGAAAGGTTTAAAAGCCGAGAATTTTAGAATTTAAATTCCGTTGATTTTCAAAATTGCTTTCAAGGATTTCAAAAATAATATTAATATTATTTTGGAAGTGTTTTGACTAGAAATATATTTTGAAAAGATTTTGAAAGAAATAAAAGCAATGAACTCTCTTTAGTCTTTGGGAAATAATTTTGGGGATGACTGCAGCATCGTCGGTATTCATTTCTGGTTAAAATAGTTGTTTATATTTCAAAGTTATAGTTTGATATATAAAGTAAATATGTATAATATTATTTCAAAATGATTTGAAATGTAAATTTTGGTGTTTAAATTTTGAGATTTCTAGCTAAGCAAGGTTATAATGTGTTTGTGTGAACTTCAAAGATCTAAACTTGTTTGGTAAAGTTTTAAAGGTGTTTGAACTTGTTTATAATAGTTTGGAATATAAATTAGAATAAACGCGTTGCGTTTTGGCAGTTCGCGATTTCACGGCTTGAAACTTTAAACGGACATGTAGGATTCAATATAAGTTGGAATTCATTGAAGCAAGTATTTTCTGAACCATTATAAACATATTTTTCATATGAAAGTTAAAAATCAAGATTTCATTTAATAAAACTCAAGTTATGTCCAAATCAAATTTTCAAAACCGTCACGTTTTGGTAATTCGTAAATTATGTTATTTTCGAACTATTAGAATAGTCAATAAATAGGTTTAGAAGTTTGTTTAATAAATTTGGATATGTAAAATAAATCTGAATTGGTATATATATTCTTTTGGATAGAAGAATATTATATTAGTTTGGACTTGAATCAAGGAGTGTTTATTCACTTAAGTAAATGTGGTAAGAAATATTTTAAACTTTACGTTTAAATTATGAAATGGTTATATTTATAAAATAAGTTGAATATGAAGTGAAATGGTTATAAAACCAAGTTTGAAAATATTAACTTAATAAATTTGTGTTTATGGATATTTATGAACTTTAATTAATGAACTTAAGTAAACTCTAACTTTAGTTTAAGTTAAAATAATGAAATTTAAACTGAGAATTTGGAAATTTGAATTCGGGTGCTTTTGAAGTTGTTTTCTAAAGTTTGAAAATAATATTAGTGTTTTCTAAAATATGCAAGAACAGAATTTGTTTTCAAAAATGGATTTAAAAAGGAAGTAAGTCATGTACTCCTCTCTTCTGTCGTTGGAAAATAATTTTGGTGATGACGGCAGCATCCTCGACATTCATTTTCGAGTCTCAAAGTGGGGGAGGCCACTTAGTAGCTTTGCTATGCATTTGATCCAATAATCATATTTTTGATTTAAAATTTTAAATATGATTTGATAGATATAAAAGATATGAGTATATACATTATTTCAAAATGATTTGGAAAGAAACTCGGTGTTTAGTTTTTACATTCTTTGGAAATTAGTAATTTTCACTTTACTGAACTGAAATGAATTAATAAAATTATTTTATAAAATGGTCCATGAAGGATTTGAGATGAAATGTGTTAAACATAAAGTGAAATAATTGAAATTTGAAAAAATTGAATGTAAATAAAATAGATGTGAATAAATTGGAAGTAAACCAATTAGATGTTAATAAAGAATGGATGTTAATAAGAGTTGATAGTGTATAAATTAACTTTTGACGTTGGATAATGTAAATTGATATAGTTTGGATTAATTAGATGAACATTAATAATTGAATGGTTTATTTTGTTACAAATCATTGTTATAACTGTTTTGGTTACATATGATTGTTATGTTGTGTATTAATGCTTGTGCTTATGATCCGGATTTAGAATTCATGTTGTACGGTTCTATTAAATTCATACGTACTTTCTATATCCTTTTATATGCAACTAATATCCAAATTGTGTTGAGATAGGTACATACAAAGACTGTTTGGACGTATACCGGTTTGATTTGCTTTTCCTCGCTTAATATGAGCGAACTCGCTCATATTATTAATAATAAGGTACATATCATGGATCACATATCGTACTTTTATACTTTTCCCTATGGGATGCCTCATCATTGAGATGAGATGTATATTTATGTTATATATCTATACTATAAATTTTTATGATCAAGCTGCGCAAAGGAGACGCTGCCCAAATTTTCCATAAATTCGGATGTTAGAAATATTTTGAGATTTTAAGATTTATAACTTGTTTACATAAGCCGATATCAAAGTGGCATAGCGGAAGTGTATTAAAGGTTTTGTTAATAAGATTTTAAAAGTTTTGTTAGTTGATTTTTTAAGAAAAATATATCAAATGTTAGATTCCTTAACCCCCTTTCCGAGAATGAAATTTTTTGAGCGGGGGAGATTGTAACGACCCGTATTTTTAACTATTTTAAATTATTAAATTTAATATGATTCTTGAATAAAAATGGTTGGAAATAAAAAATTATGTTTTATTTATGTAATTTTTTTAATATGAACTTAGATAAAATTTTAAATAACAAACTTCAATATGAAAACATTTATCTGGTAAGAAATGAATAATTTTTGCTATATATAATAATTGCAAAGATGTTGAATTACTATAAAATGGAAGTAGTTTTTTTACTATTTGAACTCGTTTTAAAAGTTAAATTTTATAAGCTAAATAACTTGTATTTCAACTAAAGCGATTTATTGAATAATTAAATTGTTTAAATTTAATATTGGAAATTATTTATATAATTGAATCCTGAATTTAATATGAATGAAAATGATTTCGGAAGTTGATTTAAATTTTATTTAAACAAGAATGAAAATTGTTAACTTTTAAAATTGAATTTAAGGTCGATACGTTTATTTTGGAAAATAGCTTGCTTTTAATTAACGTGTAAAAGTAGTCTTTTTGGGCACTGTCTTGGATTTTGACAAAACCAGTTTCATTGGATCCGTAATAGTGAATTATTATAGGATTTCAAGTTTTGTAGCAACCGAACTTGTCATTTGGTCGTGCGAGCTAGAACGCGTAGAATTTATTTTCAAAACTTTAATTAAAATAATTTAATTTTGGAAAGCTATATTCCGAATGTGATGGAATTGGCTCCCGATATATGTTCCATTGTGTTTGAAAGAGGGGTATAACATATAAAACGCCAAGAGCCACTATTTGTTTGGAGTTCGAAAATTTCATAGATGAATACTGTTGAGTTTATTTCCTATAAATAGCCCTAAACCTATCTTTATTTTGTAAACCTAACTCATCTTCTTCAGTCGTCGTTCTATATATTTCAATAGTTAAAAAATTTCTCCATTCGCCCCATGATTTCTCCAAATCCATTCATTTTTATGCCTCGGGTTCAACATGAAAGTTATAAAGCTCAATCTCCTCTACACTTCCAACGGTTGGATCGAGTCGATGTCGCTCGAATTCGCCAGGATCTGGGTTTGAACGTTGTGAGTTCAATGACATTTATCTTTGTCGTCGTCGATCTTTAGGAGATGGCACATGTAGAGAAGTTGGAGAGGACGATGGGGGCTATGTCCTGGCAAAGTTTGGTGTTGAACGGAGGTCTGTGGCGACGCCAGGGATGAGTTGAATGGAGTAGGGTTGGGTCAATTGATCTCGGCCTATAGATGATCGTTGGTGACTTGGCGAGCAGCGATGGATGCATCGGGGTCAGTGAAAGTGTTGCCAAGTGTGAGGTGTAGTCCGGTCACTTGTGGTGGCATGGGGATGAAAAGGATCGAAATCGTGACTTTGCTTTGGTCAAATTGAATCGATCATGACCTGGGTTCTTAGTTGAAGCGATTAGTGAGTTAAGCAAGGTAATAACGATAAGTAAAATTTAATTACTTTTAAGTGTTTAATAAATTTATTTAGTTTGAAATGTTTATTATTCATAACTTTTTCATACGAGGTCGGGTTCGAGCGAAACAAATCGCATTGCGATCGTATCAACGAAGGCTACAGCATGGAGTTGGATTTGAATTTATTTGAATCTAAAAAAATTTCAGTTCAAATAAAGGTGAGTGATTAAACCCGCTCACGAATACTAAAATATTTCTGATGTTAGTTATATTGAAATCGTGAAGTTATTTATTTTTATTGATTGTTGTTTGGTAATTTAACTGAAGTTCAAATTGACATATGGTTTGAACTGATAGGAATTTAAATTCACAATTAAATCTGAAATTGAATTTGAATTGCTAGTTAAATACCCGATATTGATAACTAGTTAATTTTTGTGATTTATTGGCTGATTTGGATGTTGATTGTGATGGACGCCTATTGGTTGACATTTTGGATGACTAGATGTTTATTTATTTTATATATATCCCGTTATCACCCTGTATATTATTGACAGTATATAAAACTGTAAATTGAATTATGTCGAATAAATTAAGAAATAGGTTGAAACGACATATACCTATGATATTAAGATTTGGATTGAAATGATATATATCCATCCCTGCAACTAAAAATTGAAATAACTATTCATTTGGTTAAAGGATAGAAAATTTTATACGGACACCGGATTGTTTAAATTAAATGGTTTTAAAATTCTTGGTTTTGAAATTATTTAAATGATATCGCTTTTAAAGAAATAAAGGAATCGAATTTATATGAATTAGATTATTTATAGTTCGATCTTTGAAATGTTGAAATCGAAATTGGTTAGAAGAAATTGTTTTAAAGAATAAAATTTGAAATTTGAAGTTATAATCGACATATGACTTTAATTTTGGAAATTGAATTATTTTGAAGATTTAAAACTTAAATTAAATATTGAAGTTTAAAGTTGATTCAAGTGATTTAAATCGGTAAATTGAAATTGAACTTGAAATTTATATAAATTGAAATGGTTTAAAAATAAGATTTGAATTGAAATTTAAACCATTGAATCGGATCATTGAATCGAATTTGAAGTTAAAAATGTATGTTACGAAATCGAAGTTAATTCAAATTGAAATCGAAATTAAGTTGATTTGAATTTAAATCGAAATTTAGTTGATTGAATTGAAAGGTTTGAAATTGAATTTGATTGGTTTGAAATTTTGACCTGAGTCCAAATTTATGGGAAATGGAAAGAAACAGTTTTAAATTTGAAACTAGTAAATTTGAAACTATTTTCGCTATAAACTATTTTACTATAAACTATTTTAAAATTCATCTTTTAAAATTATTTAAATTTCTAAATCATTTAATATATAACCTATTTTAATATCTAAACTATTTTAACTATTTTAATTTTTCAAACTATTTATTTTTTCATACAATTTTATTTTTCAAACTATTTAACGTTTCAAACTATTTTAACTATTCAAACCATTTTCAAAAATTCAAACTGTACAAGTTAGGAACTGTTTATATTTAAATCGTGGATTTAAATGTGAATTTGGTTGAAATGAAGTTATAACCTAAGTTGAAATTCAGAACGATTTTGGAAGTGAAATTGAGATATTGAAATGAAATGTTTTTCAAGTGAAATTGACATATTTTACGTAAATATGATTTTGAATTGAATGATATTTTGAAGTGAATATGATATTTTAATATCAAGTATGAATTATTTTCGAAATGTAAAAGAACCAACCGGTGTGTAAAACGAGATTTTGGTTGTTAAAGAGACCGGGGCCGATTATTGACTTACTCCTTTGTCAATGTTGGAACCTTTTTAACAACTGTGTACATGGAGGAGACTCGAGAGTGAAGTGGTTGAATTTGGTGTACAATGCTAGATTTGGAGAAAGAGAATGATAATGGATAGCCTCGACACTTGTGCCAATTTGAAATGACTAAAACAGGACGGCTTGACAAATGAGGGTAGCTACCTCAAGTGGACACCTTTTCTTCAATTTTTGTTTTGGACATGGTCCATATTATTACCTTTGATGTTATTTTCAATTGGTGCACCTTGATTTGGGATAACCTCCCTCTGACTCGATATAGGATGGATGGACGCGGTGGGCAGTCGTGGCTATGATGCGTTACCACCAGCCCTGCAACCCGAACTAGTAGTATCCTACCTTAGGCGTTACTTCACGTGCCTTGTTATACTTTTATCCTTATACGAGACCACTACGAGTTTGGTTTAGTGTTTTCGTATCACTGCGCGTCCCTATCCCCCAACATGCTACTAGGGTGTTATATGCAAGCTTTACGACAATGCTTAAAAATGCATTAAGGGGGATTAATGTAAAGCCATAAAGCTAGGAATAATATTTATTTTATTGATTAGGCATTATATATATAGCGTGTTCTACTATATATAGATATTTTGATGGATCCTTAAGAGATGGAAAATCTCGAAACACCTCTTGAGTTATTGCACGCACGTTATACACTAGATAGGAGATGTAAAACCCCATAAACATCTCTAACGCTATTACGCTCTTGTTATATGTGATATTGATTTGACTAACATAAGGATATTTTAGTTCTGACTCGATTCTATTGTTTTACTTTATGCTCGAGTCAGTCCTAAGTATTTCAATGCACCGAAAATCGTTTATTCAGAAGACGAAGATGAAGATTTGGTATATTATTTTTAGCATTATTCCATCGCATTATTTGTTCCGCTGCATTATTCTATTGTTCTGTTATATATATAACTCTGATAGATTTTGTAAAATTTAATCAAATATATAGTATAAACAGCTTCGTGGACTGTTTATTTGATTATTATATTTTGTCATTCTGGTGTGAGATTCTGTGTTTGTTTTCTTCTTTTCTTATTCTTCTTAATTAACCCCATTGATAATCTGTGTTTTAGATTGTTTTGAGTTGGACATGTGTGGTTTATTGTCGACTTAAACCTTCCGAAATGTGGGTCGTCACAATTGGTATCAGAGCTTTGGTTTAGCGATAAACTTAGCTTTTATGGGGATTGACTCATTAGAGATAGGGTAGTAATACTATGACATCCCGAAAATTTTAGCAATATCAATTTAATAATCGGTGATGAAAATTAAATTGATTTGACAATAATTGTGAATAAAATTTGAATTGATTCAATAATTTTCTTTCAAAATAAATAGAAATTTTGCTATATGTAAGTTAAATGTAATTTTGTCAAAAGATAGTTAAGTATATTTTAACATAAGTAAAAGTTAAAACAATAATTAAAACAAGAAGATGGGATTCATAACAAAACTTGCATAGATATGGAAACAAATGCTTGAATATGAATATGCAGGCTTTAAGAACAACAAGGATCAAAACAAAGTAAAAATGTAATATGCATGTAACTTGTAAGGTAAGACTCAGGCAAGAAAAATATATAGGATAAGTATAAAATAAAATCATCAAGGACAATGTCATTTAATGCTTGCTAAGACAATGTCTCCTCTAGTACATTAGCATACAATCTCGGCCACCAAAATATAGAAAAAAAAATCTCTGACCATAAGAAGATTATACCCAGTAGCTTGTTATAAACATCACCTGTAGGCTACTCTTTCCCATATCATCTTTTTATTTCAGTTCGAACTAAACAAAAGAAAAATAAAACTCCATTTAAAACCTAAACAAGATTCTACAACCAGCAAGCAACTACAACTAAACAAGCAAGATGATTTGACCAGAAGATTTAAAGTGAAAACACTTTCTAGTTTCAATTTATTTGCAAAACAAGGTCTCTGTTCTTCCTCTTCAAAGCTGGTGAGTAAGCTACTGTTTAAGAAAACTTAATCTGGTGTAAATCTTGATATAAGAGATAATCTTTGAGGTTATGGGTGTAAATCTTGTTGTATATCTGTATGTAGGGAAGTTCAGTGTATACAGTTTAGTGTAAATGTTTATACTTCTCTGTTTTAAAGAAGTCTACAGGCCTTAACAATTTAAGAAATCAAATATTCATCTCTTAAACCCTTTCAGGATTTGACAAAAGTTGTTTGAATCAACCAGATCGTTACCTTAATAATATTTTCAAGTGTTATTGGTTTAGAATTTTATGGGAAGTTTGGAAATATAGTAGATTTTCTTTAAGTATGAAAAACCCAAATATTTTAAATTGTTGATTTGAATTCACCACTTAAATCGTCGTTCAAAAATTTGATTTTTAAAAGGAAGATCACGAATTTTAGGTTTGTAAATTGGGAGATATTGTAAGTTGATCGAAATTGAGTATAGTGGCAAATTCTGGCAATCGGGATACTTTCTGGGGTCGGGATTATGCTCGAAGGTGGAGGAAGATCTGACGACCTCAGCAAAAATGTCTGACGAATTTATCAATCGTGGTAGAGGCCGGACTATGACGATATAGGGTTTTAGCTTGTGTTTGTGTATGGTGTCGAATTCTAAGTGATGCGTTGTTCTCAGTTGACCGGACCAGTTCGCACCCATGGCAATCGAAAGAGGAGGTGTGATATCCCGGAATTTTGGCAATATCAATTTAATAATCTTTATAAATAATTAAATTGATTTGTTGATTTATTTTATAAATTGACAAGTTTATTCATTTTAAAAGGTTAATAACATTTTAATTGGCAAGTTTATTTCTTTAAAAACTAATAACATTTTAATTTGGGAATATCTTTTCTAACAATTTTAAATTGGGAAGATTTATCTTTCTAAAACTTATATATAAATGTTTTATATTTATAATGTATATATATATAGGTATATATATTATAAATAGGGAGTCTTTTAAAACTATGTTTTCAAATTATAATATATATGTATATATATATATATATATATATATATTGTGATTTGGAGTTATGTATTAAATTCAATATAGTAATTATCAAAGCTAATGTTAAAAGTATTTCCATTTAGAATATATATAATTGTATATATTGAAATGGAAAGAATATTGAATTTGAATTTAATAAAGTATTTTCAAACTTTAATATTTATATAATTTGTAATTTGGAAATTTGTAATTTAACTTAATACTTTTGAAAATGATATTTATGATTTAAATAACAAGAATAATTTCTTATTTAAAAATATATATGTAAGCTTAAGTTTAAATAAGATTTAAATAAGAAGTTCATTTATTTTAATAATCTTTTCTCTTTTAAAATTCAAAATGGTTTGTAAAAATATATATATAGATAAGCTCAATTTCTCAAGCATATATAAGTAGGTTATATTTAATTGATATAAGCATAAGTTATTTTAAATAATTGTTTTTCACATTTGTATATTTATTAAAATCTAAAAGCTTAAATTATAAAAAGAGATAAATACATTATATACTTATAAATATTTCATAAAAACATATAAATGTCTTAAATAAATTTATTAAAAACAAGAATAACACTTGTTGACATATTAGAGTAGTTTAGTGACATTTGTAATTTGCAAACCTATGTGTAAGCTAATTAAAAGGACAAGTGGCTTTATCTATTTTATTTTCTTTTCTCCAAGTTGTAAAAATTTATGTAAGAGGAAAAATCTGTTTTCATTTTCAGTTAAGATTATCTTCATTTCTTTCTCCACTAAAATACAATTCGAATCTAAAGATAAAGAAAAAAAGTCTGGAAATCAAATGATAAGAAAATGAAGAACTGGAAATTTAAATTGAAAGCAAAGCAAAGCAAAATCTGGAAATTGCAATCTGAAAACAAGATGATAAGCTGGAAATTCAAATGCAATCAACAAAAGAAGTAAATCAACATGCAAACTGAAAACCAACAGCAACAAGATTCGAAATTTCTTCAAGTATAATCTATCAACAAACAACCTGTGATCATGCAAACTTAAAGGAAATCAAAGGCAAATAGAAGTTCAAAACCAAACATGCAAGTCTGGAAATAGTTTCTGTTCTCTGTCTCTGTTCTACATGTCTGGTGAGTAAACAAATTTTAAAAACAGTTTTAAAATCTTGAATTTCATTATGATGTGTGAATGAAAACCATGCTGTTACCTAAATGCTTGGATTAAAATGGATGCATGTATATATATGATTATTAAATGCCTGTGTGTATATTGATATGGTCTCTGTTGTTTTTGTCAGAACATTGAAATTCTTTTTAAATCAAATTGCTCATCATATATCCACTGATAGCCTTTGGGTTGTGAATGAAAGATGTTCAAAAACTTGTAGTATAACTCTTAAAAATAAGATCTGGGATTTTTATAAAGTATTTGTCTCGAAATTTTATCATCAACAGTAAAATGTAAATTTGGACAAAAATTTATTGATTCAATTTTAAGTTGTGATTATATAATTGAATTCGTAGTTGAAAACCATGAATTTTAGTATATATATCAAGATTTTTAGATTGGTAATTGAAGGGGATTTTGAGTTTATCTGATTTGGGCATTTCGACCAATCGGAGATGAACGGCGACGATCTGGGAGTCATAGCTGGGCACGAAGGTGGAGTAGGAGGTGAGGATCATAGGAAAAATCATTTTGGAATTTATTAATGAAAGTGATGGTCGGAAATCGATGGGTTAGGGTTTAACACTCTGGGATACTCGTTGATGTTCATATGGGTTTCGCGACGTCGTGATGGGATCGGAATCAATCGCGTGGTGACTGGTGGTTGCTGGTAGACGAGGTGAAGCGATGGTGAGGATCGCGTGGTGTCTCGAGGTAGAGATCACCGGCGGTGGTCGCTTTCTAGTGATGGTGTTCTTCGAGCTGATGGGTTAAATGGTCGAAGTTGATTCTCGTTCGAATCGAGGAGAAATGAGGGGTCGATCGTGATGTCGTGGTGAAATTTGACTTGTCGGAGGCCATCGTGGAGTTCGCCGTCGTCCAGCGTGTGTGTGCACGTGCACGAACCCATTCGCGTGCATCTGGAAGTTTGGATTTGGGGAAGAGAAGCTGGTTCTCGGATTTTGTCTCGGGGGTTCTGATGTTTTTCTCGAAGCAAGGAGGTATGGAGGTTGTCTCGAGTTTTTCTTCGGGGTTTTTTAGTGTTGTACTCGGTACGGGAAAACAGGCTTAAAGTTTCTAAAGGAAAAATGTTTTAAGTTTTTTAAAAAAAAAAAACAAAGATAAAACAAGTTAAGAGATTTAATTAAATTAAGATAATTAATATGGAAAGATAATTAAATTGTTGGTCAATTTAATTTATTTAATTAAGATAAATGATTTTCTTAATTAAAGTCTTTTAAATATAAGGATTAAGAAATTATTTAATTAAATTTTAAATAATTAGTTAAATAAATAACCAAGTAATTAATTAGTGATTAATTAAAGATAATCACTTATAAATCAATGTAGTATAATTACTTGA
The DNA here is from genome assembly GCA_030737815.1 of Allium fistulosum. Classification (NCBI taxonomy): domain Eukaryota; kingdom Viridiplantae; phylum Streptophyta; class Magnoliopsida; order Asparagales; family Amaryllidaceae; genus Allium; species Allium fistulosum. The sequence goes on along the minus strand of CM060902.1, from coordinate 1,000,053,481 downwards.
TGGAGTAATTAAGGAATAATTACTAGATGTAATTAAGTAAAAGGGAAATTATTTAATAAAGTAATTAGAGGATAATTATTTTATTAAATGAAAATGATTAAGAGTTAATCACTTGTTATTAATTTAATAATTTATTAAATTAAATTAATTAAAGGATTAGATTAATCAAAGATGATTAATAATTGTGGTTTAATTAAGGTTAATTAATAATGTAATTAATTATTTATGAAGGTAATTAATTAAAGTAATTAATTAATGGAAGTAATTAAGGGAAGTTAATTACTGGATTAGATTAATCAAAGATGATTTATAATTGTGGATTAATTAAGAATAATTACTTAATGTAATTAATAAATAATTAAAGATATAATTAAAGATCATTAATTTATAATTAATAAATTAAGAGTTGATTAATTTAGATTAATTAATCAAATGATAAGTGATTAATTGTAATTAATTAAGGATTAAAGTAATTAATTTATAATTAATTAATTAATGAAGTAATTAAAGGTTAATTACTGTATTGGTTAAGGATAATTAATTTGTGAAATTAATTAAGATAATTACTTAAATGTAATTAAAGTATAATTAATCAAAGGTGATTAATTAAAATAGATAATTATAGAAAGATTAATTAATTTATTTGTAATTAATTAATGATTATATAAGTAAGGTTTATAATGAAGTAATTAATTTAATTTACTTTAAATTAATTAAGAGATGAAGTAATTAATTTAATTCACTTTAAATTAATTAAAGATAGAGATAGTTAATTTAATTCATTTTAAATTAATAATGTTGTGATTAAGTAAATCATTGCTTATATAAGAATGGATGACATTGATTGTCTTGAATGGATGTAATCTCAGAAATGAGATAAGAAATGTTGTGTAGTATGAATGCTTGGTTGCATTATGATGGTAATATAGATTAACTATTGTGATGTTGATATGGATTACCTATTTGGTTATAGATCATTTGTTTATTTGATAATGTGATTATCAATTGTGATTTGTGAATTATCTATCTGTATGAATATAGATAAGTTAAATTGTTTAAACCTTTAAACAACTTGGCCTTAAAAGATACGTTTTGGATTTCGATGAGACCGGGATCGGGTTTCCGTATACCGGTATTCCAGGTCTGGAGACCCGAATACCACATCGATCCAAATTAACGATAGGTCGTGAATCTCAAGTGAAGATGAAGATTCAGAGTGCAAGGGTTATTGTCGTTAACTCTGAGGGTGATTCCAAAACGAGTGTAACGAGATAATGCCTTCGGTTTCGTTCGAACCCGGAACGAACTTGTATGGATTGAATGCTTTCAGCACATCGTCAGGCGGACGATGAGCATTCTAAGTGATATGTTCTGATTAAAGGTAATCGTAACCTCAAGCCTCATCAACCAGGAATGGCTAAAACAGGGGAGGTGCAGCAAGGCTTCGTGGGTAGCGCCCACTGAGAGTAAGATAGATCCCTGTCTAGAGGTCCCTTTCTATATTTCGGCTTAGTGGGTAGTTGGAACTGCATCCAACTACGGGATTGTCTTGTTCGGGATTATCCAGTAAGGGATGGTTCCGGCTTTGTGTTGCAGGGGAGCGGGCGTACTCCTCGGTACGGTGATCTAGGCCACGTACCGTGACGGGCGGTACCCCAGTAGCCCTGCCATTGTATGGAAATCCAAAATCCAATAAGTGCCAACGGACTTGATTGTATAACCCACTTTGTGGCTAGTATGCTGGAATTTAATAATGTAACAATTTCAGCTATTTCTTATTTACTTGAAAACCCTAGACCTATTATAATATAATCGGATTTCCTATCAAATGTTTTAGTTAGCGTAAGGTAAAAACTTACCCATGTTTATTTGTGGGGAGTCTTACGTGATACTTTTGTTTTCAAAGGTTTTCAAAGTTAAACAATATAAACCGTTTACTCACACCAGACCCATGTCTGACCCAAGTGTTTATTTTCTGTTTTATTAAACTCTTGGGTACTCAAATTTGTATGAGTAGTCAAGGGGATTCAGGTTAGTCTTGACGAATACTGGAGGAGCTGTGGAGCAGGAGGCTTCAACGTGTAGATATATAGAGTTTCCACTGTGATGATGTATTGTACTGATGTACTTGTGTTGTATAATAGACAGAAATTTATAACTGTTTATTCTATGATGTATAAGTTGTGTACGCTGATGTATATGATACTATGTAATATCTTATGTGATATAATATATTTTTCGTTCCGCTGTGAGATTTCTGATGTGTTGTTGTTCTTTCTTTCTCTTCTTTTCTTCTTCTATCGCTTTGTTTCTTATTAACGATGCGTCATTCTATGGAATGAGTGGCGGGTCGTTACAGGAGGAGTTGGAGAAGCACTGACCAGAGTATCGTCGCCTCTGGTGGCCTAGGGATTCGGGGCAAGGCGTTTCTTTGAAGATTGTTTTTGGTTCCAGTTGGGTTGTATTGCTCGATTTCGTTTTCACCATAAACTTCGATTGCTGGGTGAACGTGGGTGTTCGTGGTGTCATCGCCGACGTGATGGTGATCTTAGCTTCGTTCGGTAGTGGATGGAATCGATGTGCATGTGAACGCGAGACTGTGGTATCAGTTGAAGTTGTGGAGTTGGGGAAGACAATGGTAACTCGGGTCAGACCCGAAGGAAATCGCAAGATGACTTGAAGTAAGTGGAAGGTGGGGAAATTCGAAGATGGTTCGGGTAAAAGAAGATTTGGCTCGGGTTTTCTTTTGCTTTGAATAAGTGATCAGGTTTAAAAAAAAATGTAATTAAGGTAATTTATTAAGGTGATAAATAAATGGAATTACTGAATGTGATTCATTTAAGGATGATAAATTGAGTAATTAAAGGTTAATTACTTAATAATTAAAGATTAATTAATTAAAGTGATTAATTAAAGGGTAACTAATCAAGGAGATAAATTAATTAATGTGATTAATTAGTTAAGGTAATTAATTTAAGATTAATTACTTAATGAAAGTAATCAAGGGATGATTTATTACTTAAAAGTTAATTACTTAATGGAAGTAATTAAAGGATTAATTTGTTAATGAAATTAATTAAGGTTAATTAATTAATAATTAAAGGTGAATTAATTTATGATTACAAGATAATTAATTTGAGAAGTTAATTAAGGATCAATATAATTAATATGGATGAGTAAAGGTTTTGTGTAATTAATTTAGAGTTAATTACTTATTATAATTAAAGGATTTAATTAATAATTAAGAAATTAAATTACTTAATGTAATTAATGGAGTCTAATGTAATAAGTTTAGATTAATTAATTAAGTTTAATTAATTTAAACATTTGATGCTTTGGTTATAGAGTAAATTACTGGAGGTAATTAATTGAAATATGGAAGAGTTTTGGGATTAATTACTTTGTGCGAGAAATATGAAGGATGATTACTTTGTGAAAGTAATTAATAATTAATTACTTAGTATAATTAATTTAAGCATTGATAAATAAGGTCATTTGAAATAATTAAGTGAAATGAGATTAATCACGGATGATTAATATATATAATTAATTATTAGAAATAAATAATTAAGGAGTTATTAATTTATTTGATGCCGCAATTAAGGGTGGTTAATTACTGGATGTTATTAATCAATGGTGATTAACAATTAGGGTTAATAATTAATTAAGGTAGTAATTAAAGGTTAATTTCTGTATTTGGTTAAGGATAATTAATTTGTGAAATTAATTAATGGTTAATTACTTAAATGTAATTAAAGGATAAATAGAATGATATTGGAAGCCTTTGATTAATTGTTATCCCTAATATGTGGTTCGTAATGCTATGTGATATGATATGTTTGATTTAAACTGTGATGATGTGGTTATCTATTGATGATGAATTACTGTGGCATCCTGTATTTAAAATTGAATTGTATTTCACTTGAATAATTTAAGTTAAGATGACATTGGTTTCGAAGAGACCGAAGTCGGGTATTAGTAAATACCCGAAACCACTTCGATTCTTTGGAAATGGATATTGAAACCAATAGGCTGAAGTAAATTGGACCATTTAAACTAAGGTTTGACACTTGGAAATTGATGTGTGAAATGGTTGATGTCTATAGCAACTTGTGATGTGTAAATTGATATAAGTTACCCCGGGTTTATATAAATTGTATGCTTTTGTATTCCAAGTTAGATGGGTTTACTCACGCTGGTTTCCAGCCTGACCCGGGTGTTACTTTGATGTAATGCTCGGGTCAGACCGAGTATTACAGATTTTCAGGTAAGGACGTTCTGGAGCTTAGGAGATGAGCTGGACGGCAGGACGTATGGAGTGTTTCCGCTGTGACTATTATTTCTGTTTATCTGAGATATATTTGATTTGTATATACTCAGTGTTGTGTATGAGAGTAACTCTGATGTTTTATAAATGTAAATTGACAGATATAGTATTCTCTGTAAACTGCTATTATTTGATATTATATTTTGATCCGCTGCGAATGTGAGGTTCTGTGTTTTATTTTCTGTTTCTTCTTCTATCTCTTTCTTCTTTTCCTAACTATCTGGAATTTTCGGGATCGAAATTTCCGGGTCGTTACAGTTGGTATCAGAGCTGAAGGTTAAGCGAGAACCTTGGCTCTGGTGGGTGTACTCATCAGAGATAGGGTTAGTATTACCCTAGGATGAGTTGAGTGTATATATATATGAGAGAACGTACTTGTTATTTTCTTATATAAAGATTTTAAATGGTTTTAAAGGTAAATGATTTTATATAAAGTTATATTTGATATATATAAAGCAATATTCCTTAACCAATAAATGTTAAGGTAACTGGTTGTTAAATTATTGGAATTAAATTAAGTAATAGAAATATAACTAAAATGAAAGTAAAAATAAGTTTGAATTGGGTTCAAACTGAAATTAAAACCCTGAATTTGTAGAAATGTTTTCAGAATAAAGATAATAATAAATTGGTTTCTAGATATGATAATCTTGGCTATTATCGTAAATGGTTATTGTGTTTAATAATGAAATGTTGTTAATGAGTAAGCAAAATGAAATATTCTAAGGAAGTAAACATTTAAGTAAAATATGACTTATAAAATAAAATTTAAAATACCTAAATTGTGAAATTTTAAATCTAGGTCCAGAATTTGAAATTTGATTCAAAGTGTTGAAAGAAATAATAAATAAGTATTATTTGAATAAAGGAGACTTGTTACAAACAATGGGTTGTTTGAAATTTTGGTTTGAATTTAAAACGAAGATGGTTTAAAATGTTAAAACATGGCTGGGAGGGCCAAGAAATAAATATGTATATATGTATGGATATATGTGATATCAAGGATAATTTGAAATAAACTCTAAGATGTTGAGTTTTGATTTTTCCCTGAAGTGTAATGTAAAACCCAAAGTGATATAAGTTGAGGGAAAGAATTTTTAAATTTGAAGTGGGAATTCAAATTTGAGTAGAGTTGACTAGGTTAAGCAAATTGAAATTTAACTTGGGAGAAGTTAAATAAGTTTGAATGAACAACTTGAATTGGAAATTTCAAGCTGAAATTGGGATTTGACTTGGAAAGTTAAGTGGTAATTTGAATTGGGAATTTGTGTGATCTCAAATGGGTTTGAGATCTGGAAATTGAAAATTAATGGATGTTTCAAAATAAATTGGATGATACCATCCTATTGTTAATTAAAAATCTTTAAACCGTGGACCAGATTTGTTTAATGAATGAGAAATGAAGTGTGGTAATATATCCATTATTGTGAAAAAGGGAAATTAAACTTTAATTTAAAATTAAGGATATGGAATTACTTTGAACTGAAAATTTGAATAATTGAATTTGTAAATAAAAAATTGTTTAAGGACTAGTTTCGAGCTGGAAAATAAATTGGGTAATAAATTTGATTTTTAAGATAAAATTATTTTGAACTTTGAAATAAGTTAAGTAAAGAAGATTTAAATGGAATTTTGAGAAGTGGACTCAGAATTAAGTTGTTTAAAGATTTGGATTATTAATTTAAAAATAAAGGTTAATTTGATTTAAGGGGTTAAATCAACTTTTTAAAATTTAACTCGAATTTATATAATTCGAGATGGTTTAAAAGTGAGATTTGAATTGAATTAGTTCAAACTGAATTTGATTTGAATTAATGAGAATTGTGGTTTATGATGGATAAGTATAAAATTCAAATGGGAAATTTGAATTGGATTAATTTGAAAATAAAATTGAAGTTATTCAAATTGGGATTGAGTCAATTTAAATGAAAGTGGAAATTTAAATTGAATTGATGGAAATGGAGATGGGGTATTAAACAGTTTGGCTCTGGACTATTTTTTTTTTAAAATAAATCATTTTGATAGGAACTGTTCTAAATCTATTTTCCTAACTATTACTATACAATTTTTCTTTAACAATTCCAGAACTATCTTATACTTATTTTATAACTACTTTTGAAACTATTTAGCTATTTTACAAATTAATTACTATTTACAATTATTTTGCAATTATCTACGATTTTTGAAAACTATTTAACTGTTTTTCAACTATTTTATTTTTTGTTAACTATTTTACAGCTATTTTGCAAACTATTAATTATTTTTCAACTACGTATCTATTTCCAAATTTTCAAGCTATATTTCTAAATATAAACTGGTCGGAGTTCAAACTGTTATTGGTTAAATACCCAACTGAGATAAGAAGTGAAGTGGTAATCCAAATTGGGATTAAGGCAAATGTGGATAAGTGAATAAAATCAAAGTGAGGATGAATAGAAAGGAAATTGATTTAACTGATAATCAATGAAGATAAATACGTAGGATGTACGTATATTATTCTATTCGCATAGTGATTTGATCCAGATTCGAGCACAGAATTTCGAGATAGTATTATCGATCCGAGTTGGGATTTTTCGCTCGATTTTCGACGGCGAACCTGGATATGGATTTTGATTGATTCTGGATATTCTCTATCATAGTTGTGACTATGCAAGGAGAATGACGGTTTCTGATCAAGAAACCAGATCTGAGTCCGCACTAGGAAGTCGGGTGGACGATACTAGTTCGGAAGTGAAATTGTGTGATCGAGTGAGCGATCAGATTGGTATTGCATACGAATGATATGGGGACATCGTACGGGTTTGAATGAAATTGGCATTGAAAATTTGTGGATAAAAACTGTAAATGATTTTAGAAATTAAAAATATATTTTGTTAAATAAATGATGAAGTAAAATGGAAATTGGATATTTCTATTATAAAAATTTACTTTATGGAAGTAAGTAATTCGGTAAATGACTTCACAAAAGAGTAATCAAAATTTGAATATTGATTTGGAATAAACAAAGTTATATATCTTTATTATATATGGTAAACTCCCCTTATTGAATCTATTGCCAGAAGAAAAAGATTTACGAAAATATTTGAAGTATAAAAAGTGAATTTATACAACTACAATTTGATTCAAAGATTTTTCAAAACTTTTATATATATGTATTTATAAAAAGAATTTGTGAAAATGATTTTGAGGAAAGGTTTTTGGAACCTTTGAATTTTGGGAAAGGCTTTTGATTTTTGGGTAAAAATCAATATTTAGATTTGGAAAAGCCTATTTTGAAATTTATCGATTTTGGAAATCGATTTGTGTAAAGGAGCCTTGTGTGAAATTCATACTAGGTGTATGATTTGAAAATACTATATGTGTATAGTATAAAGTGTTTTGAGATTGGCTCTGGGGAAAAAGGCGCTCCCTTGGAATGAACTTCTCAGGAGTGCCACAGGGTGGCACTGCCTTGAGCCTCTAAGAGGGAGGTTCTAAAGTTGATCCTGTGAGGAGTCCGGACAAAACTAGTTCCTGAGGATTTTTGGGTAGCGAAAGTCGATGGCGTTGATGCCTATAGGGGCATTTGGGTTATGCTGTGACGACAGTGTAGCTCGATGTCGCTGCGATCTACTGTGTGGGGACCATAGCGAAAATCGTGTGGAGGAGGAGTGCCAACGGTCTACACTTGATTTTGCCGGGAAGGCAACGCAACATCGGTAGACTGCGGTCTATGGTCATGTGACGACCGCCCATGACCCCTGCACCGAATCTAAAGATAGAGCGCTATAAAGTGTGCCAGGCGACCATGGACGATTATCAAGGTAAGATTTAAAACAACAGAATCTATCGTATTACTCACAGCGCATGGACAAAATACAATAGAACATATGTATAGTGAAGCTTTACAGAACAAAATGACATCATATAAAACTCCATAATAGTTGAATACAAGCATCCACATAGTCAATACATCCAGCCTCACTACACATCTCTCAGATTATACAAAACAGCAGAATATCCAGTACATATAATAAGAAGATAATATGCAACCCTCTAGCTCGTCTTCGATATCAGCATCGTGAGAAGAGAACAGCACCTGTCACCTGCTACCTAGTCTGCCCGTCCCAAAATGGACGAACAGCCCAAGGCAATAAGAATTAAAAACATAAAGCCTTGAGTCAAACAACAGTCTTAGTGAGCAGTAAATTAACTAACAACATACCAAAAGAGCATAAAGGAAAAGGAATAGGAATACAACCCTCCCACTCCAACCTCATTCTACAGTGATAGCCCCCAGACACACACTAAGCAGAAGCAAACATAGCAGAGCATACAATTTAAAGTAAAGCTACTATCACTCGAGTCAAGGGCGATGTTTTCCAAGTACCAAGGCCTAAATCAGATAAGCACCCAGAAAATACCGCTCTTGAGTCCGAATGATGATACAATCAAACATCCATGACTTTGGCTATCACTGATATCATTGCTTCGATATCACCGTTAATTGAATGACCGGCACATTCTTTCAACCGTCCGTCAAGGGCTAATGAAAACCCCGGTTCTAGACATAACTCCCGCACGTCGTCGCAGCCCGTGCCTAGGACTATCGAATCTGCCCAGAGTACTCGACCACCAACAGTTGGCCGTTGGGACTATCGAATCTGCCCAAACGTACTCTTGCTTAGAGCATGCTAGAACCTTCAACAACGATGCTATCCAAGCCTCCTAGTCATCCTCCTCGACGACTATTCTCATATCCATTCATTATCTTCAACTCGAATCATATCACCGAGTTATCAACATGCTTGGAATGATCCCGTCTGGATTAGACCAAGTCTTCATCTCATGATTGCCTCGCTTCATTACATCCTCGCAAAGCCTCATCTCATCATCACATCATCAAATCTATGCATAAGAGCTTCATCATCCCGCTACATATGCCACGAGCAGCTTTCCCAATTCAAGAGCCTTTCCCCTTAGCTTTTGAATCGTCTTTGGTCTAAATCTAATCATCAATCATCTAGTTCATAACAATCAATCAAATCAAACATCAATCCAAGCAATCAAGCATTCAAAAATGGTCTAAGTAGACAATTATAACAATAATGGCATTTTCGTAATTAAAGAGTTGAAAGTCCAATAAGCATGAAAACATGGATTATATCTCTACAAACTTGATGAATGAACTTGCATAGATTAACATATGATAAAATGGATGTAACATCATCATGAATAATGGATCTATAAGGATCTACACATAGTATGAAGAAAATGCATGGAAATCTCTATTTTAACACCAAAACGAGCCAACAATCCGATATACTCCTTTGGATCCGTGTGAGAGATAATCACCACTCATCAAATCACCTAAACAAACCCAAATCAACACGCTTCAGATCTGGACAGCAAAGGATGAAGCTAGATCTATCACAAATCCGCTTCAAATGAAGAAATCTCTCTCGAAAAGATGAAGATCTTCAATCTAAGCTCTCGAATCTTCAATCTTGATCTTCGATTTGGATGGATGGAAGCACTATATTAGAGGGGAGGAAAGAAGTGAAGAAGTGTAGAAGTCGAGCTCTCAAAATGGCAGCACTTCGTCGCTTCAAAATCCGGATCCCAAAAAGTGAGAACAACCCTCCTATTTATAGCTGAAAACTGCCTAAGTCGTAACTCGGCTATCTCCTTAAGTCGCTGCCGACTTAACACTATGCCGACCTACGACCTAAAAACCCCCACGACTTAACAGAGCCTCCGACCTAACCCTTAGCCAACAACTCCGACCTAACAGACAAGCCTACGACTTAACAACTTAGCACCACGCGACCTAACAGTCATACGACTTATAAAACCTTGCGACCTAACAGTGTTACGACCTAACACAGACTGCCTCTACGACCTAACACATAGCCTAACTCTTAAGGTCGCCAACTTGTTAACTCCTTAGGTCGCTAACACGCTAACTCCTTAGGTCGCTAACCCACCCAGTCGACCTAACTACTAAGTCGCTGACCTGCTATCCCAGCTCCTCTAGGTCGTTGCCGACCTAACCATAACTACATCCTATAGGTCGCTCGAAACCTTAACTCGAACTGCCGACCTAACACTTAACACCCAAACACTTAGGTCGCTCACAACATTCTCTTAGGTCGTTGCCGACCTAACTCTACCCCAGAATACTTTGGTCGCCTACTACCCTTCCTTAGGTCGCCTAAACCTCTTAAGTCGGTCACGACTTACCACTTAGGTCGGTCACTACCTTAAGTCGGTCAACCATACTCCCTTAACTCGGTGAATTCCTTGAGTCGGCAACTCGACCCAGACTTGCCTCTTAACTGGCAAAACCCCTTAGGTCGCAGATCTTCTCTAAGTCGCCAACAACATTTAGGTCGTGTACGACCTAGGACTTAGACAAATCTGCCTAAAAATCTGAAATGACATGAAAGTGCTAAAATTCCAGATTTTGACGAACATGTCGATCCGTAAAAATAAGGGTCGTTACATTCTCTCCCCCTTAGAAATTTCGCCCCCGAAATTCCAAGCAATCAAAAACTATTCTGTACGCCTACCATCCATAGCAATCAACAAACCATGCATCCAATTCTAGCTTAGCGTACAGAATTCTAAGACTTAGAACAAGTTACAATATCGCGAGATGACACGACACCTTAGGGCCATACCTCGAAGAGTTCAGGATGAGCTGCCTTCATCCTCTCTTCCACCTCCCACGTACAGTCGTTATCATCATCACTCCATTGTATCTTGAGCAACTTAACCACCTTCCTCCTAAGCTGTTTCGTGTCAGTTTCAACAACACGAAGCGGCTTACGAGGTCTTCTATCAACTGGATCAACTTCGAAATCTTCACAGCTATCAGCAGAAACCACCGTACTCGAGTCGTGCACATACTTCCGTAGATACGATACATGAAAAACATTGTGCACACTCGACATCTTCTCTGGTAACTCCCATCTGTAAGCGAGCTTTCCAATTCGCTCAATAATCGGGAATGGTCCAACAAATCTCGGAGTCAATTTTCCTTTCTTCCCGAATCGAATAACATTCTTCAGAGGAGAAACTTTCACAAAAACCATATCTCCTACGTCGAATTCCAAATCCTTTCGACGCTTATCGGCATAACTCTTCTGACGATCTTGGGCTGCCTTCATTCGTTGCCGAATGATTTCTATACAATCTGAAGTCTGTCGAATCATCTCTGGCCCAAGTATCAGCTTCTCTCCGGTTTCCAACCAACATGTCGGAGAGTTACACGGTCTTCCATACAATGCTTCATACGGTGCCATACCAATGCTTGACTGGTAACTGTTGTTGTACGCAAACTCCACCAAATGAAGGTGATCTTCCCATGATCCTCCGAAATCCAAAACACAAGCTCTGAGGAGATCTTCCAAAACTCGGTTGACTCTCTCGGTCTGACCATCTGTTTGGGGGTGATAAGCTGTACTCAAACATAACTCGGTTCCCAAAACTTCCTGGAAGCTCTTCCAAAATCCACTAGTGAACAATGGATCTCGATCGCTCACTATACTCTTCGGAATACCATGGAATCGGACTATCCACTTAACATACAACTCAGCCAACTTTGATGCAGTCCTAGTCGATCGAACAGGAATGAATCGTGCACTCTTAGTCAGACGATCTACAATTACCCAAATCCCTTCATTTCCCGTTCTGGTTCTAGGCAATCCATCAATAAAATCCATCGACACTTGTTCCCACTTCCATGTAGGAACTTCTAAGGGCTGAAGCAATCCACTTGGCTTTTTCTGTTCGGCTTTTACCAACTGGCAATTCATACACTTGGAAATGAAATCTCCAACATCCTTCTTCATGCCTTCCCAGTAGTAGGTTCTCTTCATATCCCGATACATCTTGTTTCCACCTGGATGAATTGTCAACTTCGAGTGATGACTTTCCTTCAGGACTTCACTCCTCAATTCATCTATATCGGGAACAACTAGTCGTCCTTGCTTTCGAAGCCAACCTTCTCTATCGACCTCGAATCCTTTATCCTTTTCTGGATCCAATCCAGATTCCAATTCACGGATAATCTTGACAAGCTTATCATCTCGCTTTTGGCTCTCGCCAATCCTTTCCACAAGAGTGGGTCTTATCGATAAGTTTGCCAACATCTCAGGTTCCAATTCGCATCTAGGCCTGAAGTCAAATCCAGCTAAATACTCGAGATTCTTCCATTCAGAAAACATGGCTCCCAATCCTGCATGTCTTCGACTTAACGCATCAGCCACTGCGTTACCTTTTCCCGGAGTATAAGCTATACCAAAGTCATACGATGCCAAAAACTCTAGCCAACGTTGCTGCCGAAGATTCAAATCCTTCTGGGAGAAAAGATACTTCAACGACTTATGATCCGTAAACAACTCGAATCGAACTCCCAACAGATAATGCCTCCACATCTTCAGAGCAAATACAATCGCCGCTAACTCCAAATCATGAGTCGGGTAATTCCTTTCATGCTGCTTCAGTTGTCGACTGGCATACGCAACAACTTTATCCTTCTGCATCAGCACTGCTCCAAGTCCAGTACCACATGCATCGGTGTAAACCACCATCTCATCATTCCCACTTGGAATAGTCAAAACAGGAGCACTCGTCAGTCTCTCTTTCAGGATTCCGAAAGCTTGCTCACACTTAGCATCCCAACTGAACACTTGGTTCTTCTTCGTCAATCCTGTTAATGGAGCAGCTACCTTGGAGAAGTCTTTGATAAACCGTCGATAATATCCTGCTAATCCAAGAAAACTTCTCACATCAGATGCATTCTTAGGTCTAACCCAATCCTGGATTGCTGCCATCTTAGCGGGATCAACCGCTATTCCATTTCCAGAAATCACATGGCCTAAGAACCTCACTTCACTCTTCCAGAAGTGACACTTCGAAAACTTAGCCTTCAGCTGATGTTTCCGTAAGATCTCCAAAACAATACGCAAGTGCGTCTTGTGCTCTTCTTCCGTTCTGGAATAAATCAGAATATCATCCACGAACACAAGTATGAACTTGTTCAACTGATCTCTGAACACTCTATTCATAAGATCCACAAAATATGCTGGCGCGTTAGTCAATCCAAACGGCATTACCAGCCACTCAAAGAAACCGGATGGTGTCCTAAAAGCAATCTTCGGCACACTATCCTTCGCTACTCTCAACTGGTGAAATCCCGTTGCCAAATCCATCTGAGAAAACACCTTAGCTTCGTGAAGCTGATCAAACAAGTCATCTATTCTCGGCAATGGATACTTGTTCTTCTTAGTCACCTTATTCAGCTCACGATAATCCACACACAATCTCAACGACCCATCTGCCTTGGTTGCAAACACAACTGGTGCACCCCACTCGGACACACTACGCCGAATGAATCCTTTCTGCAAAAGATCATCAACTTGCACCCTCAACTCCTGCTGTTCCCTAGGCGCCATCCGCCTAAGAGGCATCACAACAGGTCTGGCTCCTTCAACTAGATCTATACGAAACTCGATCTCTCTATGCGGCGGCAACCCTTTGACTTCGTCAAAGACATCCTCGAATCCATTAGCGATCGGCACTGATGACAGTCCATCCCGTGGAACAACTAGCGAATACATGAAGCTTATGAAGACGCCCTCTTCATGCTTACATCGTATCACAATCTTTCGCCCTTCCACATTCTCGACTGTCACTTCCAACCTTTCGCAATCAACCTTAGCCGCATACTTCCTAAGCCAGTCCATACCCAAGATAATTCCGAACCCCGCAAAGTTCAGAACAAAGCAATCACAAACAAAAGAGCAACCATGACTCGACACAACTAGACCACGGCATAACATACACAAACAAGACGAACCCCCAACTGGATTAGTCACAACCAATGGCCTATCAACAATATCCGGCTCCAAACCTAACCGGCCTACGAGTTCATTACAAACAAACGAATGCGACGCTCCAGTATCAAACAAAACTCTAACTGGAATACCACATAGGAAAAGAGTACCTTGAACAACCACACTCTTTCCCTTCTCTTCAGCAGTAGGAGCTTTCGAAGACGACGGAACAGCCCCCAAAGCATAGGCTTGCACAATCTGCCTGTCCTTCCTTGGTTCTGGACAATTCTTCCTGAAATGCCCTGGCTTGTCACAGTTGTGACACTTCATCGGTGCCTTCGGATTCTTACAATCCTTAGAGAAATGGCCCTTCTGCTGACAATTGTAGCAAGTCACCTCGCCTTTCGGCTTCTTCTGGCCATCCTTACCCTTCTGCTGCTGCTGCTTCCTCTTCTGGTTTCCACCCTGCTGTGGTTTAGATTCTCCCTTGGTAACAGCAACAACAGGTCCTTCCTTAGGAAACAGACTCTCATGCCTAAGAGCTTTCTCCACAAGCTTCTCAAATGAATCATCCAAATGATCCACCAACTGTCTCCCAAGATAACTATCCAAGCCAGTCACGAACTTCTCATTCTTCTGGTAAGCAGACTCAATATATGACCGGGCATACTTGGACAAAGCTTCAAACTCAGAAACATACTCAAGAACAGATCTTCCACCCTGCTTGAGCTCCACGAACTTCTTGAACAGAACAGACTTCTGAGCTGTAGAAATGAACTTAGCTTCAAATCTGACTTGGAATTGCTCCCAAGTAATCTCTTCCTCCGCGGTATTGATGGTAATAGAGTTCCACCAATCAGAAGCTCTCCCTTGAAGCTGCCTTGATGCCAACTTCCTCTTAGTTGCATCATCAATTCCCAAATCACCAAAGATCCTTCTACAAGCATCTATCCACCTCTGGACCTCAATAGTTGATTCTATTCCCAAGAAAACCTTCCCTCCAAGAGCAGTATAATCCTTACACAGCTTAGCAAAATCCACTGGTTTCGGAGTTTGGACTTGAACTCCAACATCCACTGCTGCCCCCGGAACTGGTATCCTTCTCATGATCGAAGTCATCATAGCTTCGAACATGGCTGCATAATCAGCAGTCTCTTCAGTAGCACGGCCTTCCCTAGCAGCTGGTCTCCCTCTTCGACTCATTCTCAATATCTATAAAAAGGAATGATTAGAACATCTAGAGAAACAACTGCATAAAGGACTCAAACTCTACTAAGCTACTATATTATATATAGTAATCATCCATCAAAATACAATTACGTCTCTCATACGTGGTTACTTCAGCGAGCGTTGGGTAAAATCGATTAACCAATGCTCTGATACCAAATGTGACAACCGCCCATGACCCCTGCACCGAATCTAAAGATAGAGCGCTATAAAGTGTGCCAGGCGACCATGGACGATTATCAAGGTAAGATTTAAAACAACAGAATCTATCGTATTACTCACAGCGCATGGACAAAATACAATAGAACATATGTATAGTGAAGCTTTACAGAACAAAATGACATCATATAAAACTCCATAATAGTTGAATACAAGCATCCACATAGTCAATACATCCAGCCTCACTACACATCTCTCAGAGTATACAAAACAGCAGAATATCCAGTACATATAATAAGAAGATAATATGCAACCCTCTAGCTCGTCTTCGATATCAGCATCGTGAGAAGGGAACAGCACCTGTCACCTGCTACCTAGTCTGCCCGTCCCAAAATGGACGAACAGCCCAAGGCAATAAGAATTAAAAACATAAAGCCTTGAGTCAGACAACAGTCTTAGTGAGCAGTAAATTAACTAACAACATACCAAAAGAGCATAAAGGAAAAGGAATAGGAATACAACCCTCCCACTCCAACCTCATTCTACAGTGATAGCCCCCAGACACACACTAAGCAGAAGCAAACATAGCAGAGCATACAATTTAAAGTAAAGCTACTATCACTCGAGTCAAGGGCGATGTTTTCCAAGTACCAAGGCCTAAATCAGATAAGCACCCAGAAAATACCGCTCTTGAGTCCGAATGACGATACAATCAAACATCCATGACTCTGGCTATCACTGATATCATTGCTTCGATATCACCGTTAATTGAATGACCGGCACATTCTTTCAGCCGTCCGTCAAGGGCTAATGAAAACCCCGGTTCTAGACATAACTCCCGCACGTCGTCGCAGCCCGTGCCTAGGACTATCGAATCTGCCCAGAGTACTCGACCACCAACAGTTGGCCGTTGGGACTATCGAATCTGCCCAAACGTACTCTTGCTTAGAGCATGCTAGAACCTTCAACAACGATGCTATCCAAGCCTCCTAGTCATCCTCCTCGACGACTATTCTCATATCCATTCATTATCTTCAACTCGAATCATATCACCGAGTTATCAACATGCTTGGAATGATCCCGTCTGGATTAGACCAAGTCTTCATCACATGATTGCCTCGCTTCATTACATCCTCGCAAAGCCTCATCTCATCATCACATCATCAAATCTATGCATAAGAGCTTCATCATCCCGCTACATATGCCACGAGCAGCTTTCCCAATTCAAGAGCCTTTCCCCTTAGCTTTTGAATCGTCTTTGGTCTAAATCTAATCATCAATCATCTAGTTCATAACAATCAATCAAATCAAACATCAATCCAAGCAATCAAGCATTCAAAAATGGTCTAAGTAGACAATTATAACAATAATGGCATTTTCGTAATTAAAGAGTTGAAAGTCCAATAAGCATGAAAACATGGATTATATCTCTACAAACTTGATGAATGAACTTGCATAGGTTAACATATGATAAAATGGATGTAACATCATCATGAATAATGGATCTATAAGGATCTACACATAGTATGAAGAAAATGCATGGAAATCTCTATTTTAACACCAAAACGAGCCAACAATCCGATATACTCCTTTGGATCCGTGTGAGAGATAATCACCACTCACCAAATCACCTAAACAAACCCAAATCAACACGCTTCAGATCTGGACAGCAAAGGATGAAGCTAGATCTATCACAAATCCGCTTCAAATGAAGAAATCTCTCTCGAAAAGATGAAGATCTTCAATCTAAGCTCTCAAATCTTCAATCTTGATCTTCGATTTGGATGGATGGAAGCACTATATTAGAGGGGAGGAAAGAAGTGAAGAAGTGTAGAAGTCGAGCTCTCAAAATGGCAGCACTTCGTCGCTTCAAAATCCGGATCCCAAAAAGTGAGAACAACCCCTCCTATTTATAGCTGAAAACTGCCTAAGTCGTAACTCGGCTATCTCCTTAAGTCGCTGCCGACTTAACACTATGCCGACCTACGACCTAAAAACCCCCACGACTTAACAGAGCCTCCGACCTAACCCTTAGCCAACAACTCCGACCTAACAGACAAGCCTACGACTTAACAACTTAGCACCACGCGACCTAACAGTCATACGACTTATAAAACCTTGCGACCTAACAGTGTTACGACCTAACACAGACTGCCTCTACGACCTAACACATAGCCTAACTCTTAAGGTCGCCAACTTGTTAACTCCTTAGGTCGCTAACACGCTAACTCCTTAGGTCGCTAACCCACCCAGTCGACCTAACTACTAAGTCGCTGACCTGCTATCCCAGCTCCTCTAGGTCGTTGCCGACCTAACCATAACTACATCCTATAGGTCGCTCGAAACCTTAACTCGAACTGCCGACCTAACACTTAACACCCAAACACTTAGGTCGCTCACAACATTCTCTTAGGTCGTTGCCGACCTAACTCTACCCCAGAATACTTAGGTCGCCTACTACCCTTCCTTAGGTCGCCTAAACCTCTTAAGTCGGTCACGACTTACCACTTAGGTCGGTCACTACCTTAAGTCGGTCAACCATACTCCCTTAACTCGGTGAATTCCTTGAGTCGGCAACTCGACCCAGACTTGCCTCTTAACTGGCAAAACCCCTTAGGTCGCAGATCTTCTCTAAGTCGCCAACAACATTTAGGTCGCGTACGACCTAGGACTTAGACAAATCTGCCTAAAAATCTGAAATGACATGAAAGTGCTAAAATTCCAGATTTTGACGAACATGTCGATCCGTAAAAATACGGGTCGTTACAGGTCAAGTGGAGGAGTTTCATTCTTTGGCAGCGAAATTCGGTGGCGCTGATGCCTACAGTTATATGGGTTTTTGCTGTGATAGCTACGTAACCCCAGTTGTAGCTGCGATCTGTAGCGGGTTCCATGGCGTAATCGAGGGGCGCGGAGACCTACAGTTATCTGTGGATTTTGCCGGGACGGCAACGTAACCATCGGGTTAACTGCGACCATGGATGGGAGTGATGATTTCCAGAGCATTCTCACTAAAGCTATTTTCCTCTATTTTCGAAACTGTTTTCTATATTTTTAATAAAATTATTTTCCAAAGTATTTGCACTGGGTGTTGAAAACGAGTTTACCAAGTACTTATAGAGTTTCAGTCCTACGCCTGATCAACGTATGACCGAATTTCTGTGAGAACAAGGATGGACTTGTCAAAACATCGAGTTATAAAAGTATTTTTATAAAAAAAACAATATTTGAAATATTATATAGATTTTTAAAGTAGTTCAAAAATGATCAAAGAAATTTATCTGATTTTAAGCATTTTAATAATTCTGGCTTCGTTCTTTTCGAGGACGAAAAGTTTTAAAGGAGGGAGGAATGTGACATCCCGAAAATTTTAGCAATATCAATTTAATAATCGGTGATGAAAATTAAATTGATTTGACAATAATTGTGAATAAAATTTGAATTGATTCAATAATTTTCTTTCAAAATAAATAGAAATTTTGCTATATGTAAGTTAAATGTAATTTTGTCAAAAGATAGTTAAGTATATTTTAACATAAGTAAAAGTTAAAACAATAATTAAAACAAGAAGATGGGATTCATAACAAAACTTGCATAGATATGGAAACAAATGCTCGAATATGAATATGCAGGCTTTAAGAACAACAAGGATCAAAACAAAGTAAAAATGTAATATGCATGTAACTTGTAAGGTAAGACTCAAGCAAGAAAAATATATAGGATAAGTATAAAATAAAATCATCAAGGACAATGTCATTTAATGCTTGCTAAGACAATGTCTCCTCTAGTACATTAGCATACAATCTCGGCCACCAAAATATAGAAAAAAATCTCTGACCATAAGAAGATTATACCCAGTAGCTTGTTATAAACATCACCTGTAGGCTACTCTTTCCCATATCATCTTTTTATTTCAGTTCGAACTAAACAAAAGAAAAATAAAACTCCATTTAAAACCTAAACAAGATTCTACAACCAGCAAGCAACTACAACTAAACAAGCAAGATGATTTGACCAGAAGATTTAAAGTGAAAACACTTTCTAGTTTCAATTTATTTGCAAAACAAGGTCTCTGTTCTTCCTCTTCAAAGCTGGTGAGTAAGCTACTGTTTAAGAAAACTTAATCTGGTGTAAATCTTGATATAAGAGATAATCTTTGAGGTTATGGGTGTAAATCTTGTTGTATATCTGTATGTAGGGAAGTTCAGTGTATACAGTTTAGTGTAAATGTTTATACTTCTCTGTTTTAAAGAAGTCTACAGGCCTTAACAATTTAAGAAATCAAATATTCATCTCTTAAACCCTTTCAGGATTTGACAAAAGTTGTTTGAATCAACCAGATCATAACCTTAATAATATTTTCAAGTGTTATTGGTTTAGAATTTTATGGGAAGTTTGGAAATATAGTAGATTTTCTTTAAGTATGAAAAACCCAAATATTTTAAATTGTTGATTTGAATTCACCACTTAAATCGTCGTTCAAAAATTTGATTTTTAAAAGGAAGATCACGAATTTTAGGTTTGTAAATTGGGAGATATTGTAAGTTGATCGAAATTGGGTATAGTGGCAAATTCTGGCGATCGGGATACTTTCTGGGGTCGGGATTATGCTCGAAGGTGGAGGAAGATCTGACGACCTCAGCAAAAATGTCTGACGAATTTATCAATCGTGGTAGAGGCCGGACTATGACGATATAGGGTTTTAGCTTGTGTTTGTGTATGGTGTCGAATTCTAAGTGATGCGTTGTTCTCAGTTGACCGGACCAGTTCGCACCCATGGCAATCGAAAGAGGAGGAGTTGGAGAAGCACTGACCAGAGTATCGTCGCCTCTGGTGGCCTAGGGATTCGGGGCGAGGCGTTTCTTTGAAGATTGTTTTTGGTTCCAGTTGGGTTGTATTGCTCGATTTCGTTTTCACCATAAACTTCGATTGCTGGGTGAACGTGGGTGTTTGTGGTGTCATCGCCGACGTGATGGTGATCTTAGCTTCGTTCGGTAGTGGATGGAATCGATGTGCATGTGCACGCGAGACTGTGGTATTAGTTGAAGTTGTGGAGTTGGGGAAGACAATGGTAACTCGGGTCAGACCCGAAGGAAATCGCAAGATGACTTGAAGTAAGTGGAAGGTGGGGAAATTCGAAGATGGTTCGGGTAAAAGAAGATTTGGCTCGGGTTTTCTTTTGCTTTGAATAAGTGATCAGGTTTAAAAAAAATGTAATTAAGGTAATTTATTAAGGTGATAAATAAATGGAATTACTGAATGTGATTCATTTAAGGATGATAAATTAAGTAATTAAAGGTTAATTACTTAATAATTAAAGATTAATTAATTAAAGTGATTAATTAAAGGGTAACTAATCAAGGAGATAAATTAATTAATGTGATTAATTAGTTAAGGTAATTAATTTAAGATTAATTACTTAATGAAAGTAATCAAGGGATGATTTATTACTTAAAAGTTAATTACTTAATGGAAGTAATTAAAGGATTAATTTGTTAATGAAATTAATTAAGGTTAATTAATTAATAATTAAAGGTGAATTAATTTATGATTACAAGATAATTAATTTGAGAAGTTAATTAAGGATCAATATAATTAATATGGATGAGTAAAGGTTTTGTGTAATTAATTTAGAGTTAATTACTTATTATAATTAAAGGATTTAATTAATAATTAAGAAATTAAATTACTTAATGTAATTAATGGAGTCTAATGTAATAAGTTTAGATTAATTAATTAAGTTTAATTAATTTAAACATTTGATGCTTTGGTTATAGAGTAAATTACTGGAGGTAATTAATTGAAATATGGAAGAGTTTTGGGATTAATTACTTTGTGCGATAAATATGAAGGATGATTACTTTGTGAAAGTAATTAATAATTAATTACTTGGTATAATTAATTTAAGCATTGATAAATAAGGTCATTTGAAATAATTAAGTGAAATGAGATTAATCACGGATGATTAATATATATAATTAATTATTAGAAATAAGTAATTAAGGAGTTATTAATTTATTTGATGCCGCAATTAAGGGTGGTTAATTACTGGATGTTATTAATCAATGGTGATTAACAATTAGGGTTAATAATCAATTAAGGTAGTAATTAAAGGTTAATTTCTGTATTTGGTTAAGGATAATTAATTTGTGAAATTAATTAATGGTTAATTACTTAAATGTAATTAAAGGATAAATAGAATGATATTGGAAGCCTTTGATTAATTGTTATCCCTAATATGTGGTTCGTAATGCTATGTGATATGATATGTTTGATTTAAACTGTGATGATGTGGTTATCTATTGATGATGAATTACTGTGGCATCCTGTATTTAAAATTGAATTGTATTTCACTTGAATAATTTAAGTTAAGATGACATTGGTTTCGAAGAGACCGGAGTCGGGTATTAGTAAATACCCGAAACCACTTCGATTCTTTGGAAATGGATATTGAAACCAATAGGCTGAAGTAAATTGGACCATTTAAACTAAGGTTTGACACTTGGAAATTGATGTGTGAAATGGTTGATGTCTATAGCAACTTGTGATGTGTAAATTGATATAAGTTACCCCGGGTTTATATAAATTGTATGCTTTTGTATTCCAAGTTAGATGGGTTTACTCACGCTGGTTTCCAGCCTGACCCGGGTGTTACTTTGATGTAATGCTCGAGTCAGACCGAGTATTACAGATTTTCAGGTAAGGACGTTCTGGAGCTTAGGAGATGAGCTGGACGGCAGGACGTATGGAGTGTTTCCGCTGTGACTATTATTTCTGTTTATCTGAGATATATTTGATTTGTATATACTCAGTGTTGTGTATGAGAGTAACTCTGATGTTTTATAAATGTAAATTGACAGATATAGTATTCTCTGTAAACTGCTATTATTTGATATTATATTTTGATCCGCTGCGAATGTGAGGTTCTGTGTTTTATTTTCTGTTTCTTCTTCTATCTCTTTCTTCTTTTCCTAACTATCTGGAATTTTCGGGATCGAAATTTCCGGGTCGTTACAAATACCCTAGAATGAGTTTGTTTGAGTGTGTATATTTATATATATGAGAGCGCGTACTTGTTAGTGTTATAAAATGTTTTATATTGTGTTTACTTATCTGTCGAGTTGTTTATGAATTCTTGTTGAATAGTCCTTGTAGTGGAACATTCCCTGCAGTGGTTGAATAGTGTTTGAACTAATCAGGCATCTCAGACTGCCTAATCCATAGTCACTTTTGTATTCCACCTTCCTATATAGATAGCCTGACGAAGATAACTTAGCAACTAGCGATAAGAATATATCAAAGTCCAAAAGACAAGTGGTGTATGCAGTATTATATATTAGAAAAATACAAGTACGATCTCTCAATATATCTCCCTCTACTAGATTGTTTAACTCAAACTGGTCTACTTGGTCCATGTGTTGAGCCTAAGCTTCAATACCAAATGTAACAAGTCATCCTTCGTAATACCCAAAAATCATTGTCTCACGTCAAAGATCGACTTTTGAATACCACAGAAGATAGATTGTCGAGGTAAAATTAGAACGAAACACTAAACTAAGACATCGATAGAATCTCACAATGGAATAATAACATATAATACACTGAATGTACATGAATAGAATATGATGAAAATATATAAGAGACGGCACTAGCGAAAGTAATTGATAAATAAATAGATACAAAAAGTCAGAATACATCAACTCCTAATATAACAGGTCTTATATACAAATAATAAGTCTGTCCTGTACTACCAAAATATCAAGTTTATACATCCACAATATCGATGCCATGCCTCTAAAATGCTTCGGTTGAACATCCAGATAGCATATCCTCAAAAGCACCCGACTCCTAAACTACTCAATCGAGTACCTAAGAGTTGTCATGACATAAATAGACAAAGACAAAATGTGGGTCAGACATAAAGTCTGGTGTGAGGGGAACTATCTCAAAATACTATATAATATAAAAATGAAACAACTAAATCACAATCGGCCCTCTCCACAAACGTGTCCTATGGATAATCCAGACTGCCCATAAACAAGTACAGTTCACCCACCTCAAAAATAGGAAATCATAACATAACCCGCTTTCTCCTGTAATAAATGAGTCAGCACAACTAATATAATGTGACTACCACATAAAAAATATACTATGATGAAGGTATCAAATATACAAGTGTAAGGGTCATAAAAGTGTCATAGTATAAGACTATCATGCTACATACAATAACAAAGTCAATCAACTAGTATAGCACAAGCACAACATGACAATGTATCAAATATAGAATATTTATGTCATCCCGAACTGAATGAAATATAAATGGAATCTCCTACCACTACACTACTCCCTAGCATCTATATCTATTCTACCACTACTAGGTATAATACTCTGGGCTCGCCTGAAAGCTAAGTCCAAAACCATTAAACAACATATAACAGATGCATAGCGCTAGAACTGCACTATATCTCGAAACTAGTTGCCTACTCCACGGCTCCCTCGTCATACACTTTCTTTGACCCCAACGGATCACTCAAGCACAACAGTGCTTCAAACCATAGAATCTATGCTAGCCATCTATCGACACGTCTGCCAGATCTCGTATCAATTGCCATTGTTACGTATTCACACATCTGCCAAAGTCTGGAACTGAATCCTTGCCGTCATGTACTCACTCCAATCGTATATGCTCATCGTACGTGAGCATGAAACTAGTCACCATTCTGATCTCGTATCCGGTTAGCTCTCGATCACTAACATGATCGCCTATATTTCCACGCAGAAATTGTCCATGCCTTGTGCTCTTTGCCTCGAACGCCGCCTCGACCGCTTTCCCAAATGCCTTGATGATTGTTGTCGGCCACTTGTGCTCTCCTTATATTTGCATTCTAATTCCAAACCTCCCCTTGCATTCCACTTCCTCAAGTAGCCAAGCTCCCCGAATTCAAGCCGAGTTCATGTCGCATTGCATCCGGTCCGAAGGGAAAACCCCCATTAAAATGGCACCTGACCTGGACTTTACTAACTAGGCCTGTGCACCACTGGTGCACCGATGGTCTACCATTGATCCATGAGTGTTAGATTGTCCCAGGCAATAAAGCTTAGGGCACGTGCTACCCGATCGCTATGACTATCGATTCATATGTAGATTCCTCTATTGCTTTGCCCGATGAGCTACCTTACTTCCCAAGCCTGGCTCTACCCCGTCGGACCTCCTCTGAAATTCATTGGTTGATGTATTGGAAATGGTTTCTTATGTGTTTGAAAACCGATTTCAACACGAAACCTACTCTTTTAACGTGTCGAGTTCAACGGGTGACTATACCGACCCGTCTTCCTTTATTATCACCAACATGCACCTAACTTGTAACGACCCACCTTTTTTATCCTCAAAAATCGACACTAATACATTCACGGTATTCATGTGCCAAGCATCCAAGTACCAGAAAGACAGATTGTTAAGAGAAAGAAAAGAAAAGGATAGTGTAACGACCCGCCTTTCATTCGACAGAATGACGTGTCATTAATAAGAAAGAAAGGGATAGAAAAAGAAAAGAAGAGAAGAGAGAAAGAAACAACATTAGAATCTCAACAGCGGAACGAATAAATTATATTAATAACATAAGTATTACATAATATACAACGACTATCAGAGTTACACAGATTATACAACACATACTAGACATGTCTAGTTATTACAACTCAATACAATACAGAGATCAATACAGAGATCAACACAGCGGAACTACAATATATCTACAACGCTGAAGCCTCCTGCTCCATTGCTCCTCCACAATTCGTCAAAGCTAACCTGAATCCCTTGGCTACTCGTAAAAATTTGAGTACCCAAGAGTTTATAAAACAGAAAATAAACACTTGGGTCAGACATGGGTCTGGTGTGAGTAACAGGTTAAAGTTGCTTAACTTTGAAAACCATTTGGAAAGAAAAGGTATCTCGTAAGACTTCCCGTACATAAACACGGAAAAGTTTTTACCTTACGATAACCAAAACATTGATAGGAATTCCAGTTATATTATAATAGGGTCTAGGGTTTTCAAATAAATATAAAATAGCTGAAATTGTTACATTATTAAATTCCAGCATACTAGCCACAAAGTGGGTTATACAATCAAGTCCGTTATCACTTATTGGAGATTGGATTCCATACAATGGCAGTGCTACCGGGGTACCGCCCGTCACAGTACGTGGCCTAGATCACCGTACCGAGGATCACTCCCAATCCCCTGCAACACAAAGCCGGAACCATCCCTTACTGGATAATTCCGAATAAAAATCACCCCACGGTTGTGTACATCAACCGCACCACTAAGCCGAAATAGAAAGGGGCATCTAGACAGGGATGACCTTACTCTCAGTGGGTGCTACCCACGAAGCCTTGCTGCACCTCCCCTGTTTTAGCCATTCCTGGTTGATGAGGCTTGAGGTCACGATTACCTTTAATTAGAATACATCACTTAGAATGCTCATCGTCCACCTGACTATGTGCTGAAAGCATTCAATCCATACAAGTTCGTTCTGGGTTCGAACGAAACCGAAGGCATTATCTCGTTACACTCATTTTGGAATCACCCTCAGAGTTAACGACAATAACCCTTGCACTCTGAATCTTCATCTTCACTTGAGATTCACGACCTATCGTTAATTTGGATCGATGTGGTATTCGGATATCCAAATCTGGAAACCCGATCTCGGTCTCATCGAAATCCAAAACGTATCTTTTAAGGCCAAGTTGTTTTAAGGTTAAAACAATTCTATTCTATTATCTATATACACATAGATAGATAATTCACAGATTCACAATAGATAATCAACATTATCATTATAAGCAGATAATCCATATTATCATCATAAACAGATAATCCATACTATCATCAAAATAGATAATCCATATTATCATAAAATGCAACCAAAGCATCCGTATCACATAGCATTTCTTATCTCATTTTTGAGATCTTAAACCATTCAAGGCAAATCAATATCATCCATACATAAGAAATGATTTATTCATTTTAATTAATCATCCTTGATTTATTAACATTTAATTACATTCAAGTAATTAGCATTAAATTAATTTTACAAATTAATTATTCTTAACCACTTATAGTAATTAACCTTTAATTACTTCATTAATTAACTAACTATAATTAATTACATTACTCCTTAATTAATTACATTAATTAATCACTTCATTTATTAATTATTTCTTAATTAATCAATTCTTAATTACATTATTTATTTTATTAATTAATAATCCTTAATTACATTTTTTATTATTAATTACTCTAATTAAATTAATTACATTAAGTAATTAACCTTTAATTAAAACATAATTATTAATCACTCTTGATTAATCACATTTAGTAATTAACTACCCTTCATTACTTCTTTAAATAAATTAATTACTCCTTAATTAATTTCTTAATTAATCCCTTGATTAATTCTAAGTAATTAAATCCCAATTACTTCCATTATTAAATCATCTTCCATTAATTACATCCCGTAATTATCAATTAATTACTTCATTAATTAATTACACTCCATTAATTACATTAAGTAATTTATTCCTTTAATTACTTTCATTAAGTATTTATAATTAATTAAACAATTCCATAAATGATTAACCTTATTTAATTAATCTATTTAATTATCAAAATTAATCACATTAATTAATTACTTATTAAACCCAAGTTAATGATTTACTATTTACTATTCTTTAATTATTTTTCTTAAATAATTAAACTTTAATTAAACATTATTAATTACAAATTAATTAATTCTAATTACCAATAAATTAATCTCTAATTACTTAATTAATTAAGTACCTAACAATAACTTAATTAATCCTTAATTACCTAATTAATTTATTCCTAACCATTAATTAATAATCTTAACTCATCAAATTAATGATCCTTAATTTCAAATTAATTAACCTTTAATTAATTTAATTAAACCTTAATAAATCAATTTAAACCCTTAATTACTAAATTTATTAACCCAAATCATAAATTAATTAGATTGATAAATTAACTTTTAATTACCTTAATAATTTATTTTATCCCAAATTATTAAATCTTAATTATCTTAAGATAAACTTTATTCTTATTAATGATTAAATTATCATTAATAAAGCATTTAAACAATCTACTTTTAATTTACTTTTAAATTTCCTTTTTAATTTAAGATTTAAAATGAATACAAATTTAACTTTAACAAAGTTTAAAACCATTTAAATCCTTTTAAATCACATGTTAAAGAAATATTTACTTAATAAAAGAAATTTAAAACCAAATTCATTTTACCTTCAAATCAAATTAAAATACACTTTAAACATTCAAGTTGTTTTAAAACAATTTAATTCAAGACTTTATTTTATTCCAAAAACTAGAATTCAAACTAAACTTGAATACTGATTTTAATTTAGATTTAAACTTGTCTAAAACTTTGCTTAACAATTTAAACTTCAGGTTTAAATTTTTAAACAAAACAGGTTGCTTTTAAAACCTGTAACAAAATTTTCAACCCGAGTCACTCCTTCAAAACCCCGAGAGTTCCTTCGAGTCCTCAATCCAAATTCACGCGTCTTCCTTCGAGTCACCTTCCCAACCCAAAATCTCTGACACGAACACACTGCCGTGCACATGCACAGCCAAACGTGGCGACTCCGACCACCAGCGTTGATCCTCACAAGTCGACGACCAGCCTCACACAAGATTCCGACCATCAGAACATTAACTCAAACTCGAAATCGAATTCGAGTACTCGAGCACCCACCTGGAACCAAAACAATGCCTGGAAACCTCTCGTACTCCTGCCTCCGATCACCGGAGTGTCAACATCTTCGTCCAAGCCTTCGTCAACGTCCAAACACTCGATCCCCAGAGTTCTGTTGAACTCGAACGACAAGAGTTGCCGTGATGAACAAATTTCCGACCACCATATAAACTAGGGTTAAAAACAATATCAACCTCCTACCATCGCCACAGTGACCTGCTCCTCCATCTGACATTTGAAATGACCCTCCTATTTCCACCCTAATTTCATAAGGATTTTTTTTTAAGAGATGATATATAGATATATCATTCATTACAAATATATTTTCCCAGGGTCATTTTCTTTCTCCAATAAACAAAATATATCCAGGATCAAGATAACTTACCAATATAAATATATCAGTGTATTACTAATAACATACACATACATATGAAGATGTATGTGTTCCTCTTATTTATATTCAGAGTATATACTTTATTTTTAATTTTTTTATTTGTTGTACAAGAATATTCTGTTTGATTTAGATTTTAGCAATTCAGATTAATTGATTTTTGACCATAGAATCCACTGGAAACATGTACTTTAGTCTGTTATTCTAATTGAGAAATGATCAAGTAATAATCAGTGGAAAGCAAGCTTTTAATATGGATGATTGTGTAAAAGTCTGTATAGCATCAAACTCAGGTTAAAAGAAAGTGGATCATAAGTGAACACAAGCAACATCTAGGCGTAATGGAAACGCGCCTAACTTATACATGAGAGGTCACGAGTTCGAGTGCTATGCTGGTCGGTTCAAACACAATTTTTGTTTTTTTTTTCTCCTGTATGGTTAGAAATCTGATATCTACCTATATCTGCACATACATACTTAATTTTTGCCTATAATCTAACATACAAAACAAAATTTCTTGCTTTATTATTTTTAAAACCCTTTCCTACAATTGTTCTAGGAATTTATGTTCATATTTTGCCCAAATATCAACATGTACACAGATATACATGTACATGTCAATATCTTTGCTCATTTTCCAGAAAACTGGGTTCAAATGGTTCCTTGCTTCATTGATTTGAAGTGAACAATTTGCCTGACCTATGGTCTAACCATGTGGTTAATCTGACCATTCTTTTATTAGCATTGTTGCCAGGTTTTGTTTGTTCAAACCAGTTTACATTGCTTATCTGTCTTAAACTTTTAAAGATGATTGTGGTGAAACAATTGCTAAATGTACTAAGCTTTTGAAATGCATTTTTATTTTCAAAATACAATCTATCATGATCAACCAATACATCATTTATTTGAAGCTGGTTAACTCATGTATCCTATATCTGCTACACCCTAGTTCAAAGCAATGGAGTTACCATTCCTTGCATTCTGTCTGAAGCCTTTAAAAACATTTTACTTTTCTCAATACAATTCAGAAATGAATTCAAACTTATTTACAAAGCATTTCAGTAAAAAGGAAACTAAAATCCTTATAAGTTTACTTCTAGCTAAATCCAGATTTTATTCTAAAACTCAGTGCTCTGTTATGTCTCAAGATTAACTAATACATAATATAAATTATGCAAAACAGTAGCTCACCTACATATGCATATTTCTTTTCCAAGCATCTATATCAATACTTAAAATCATTTCCTTGTTCCCCACTCAGATATTTCTTTTGGATTTTAAACCTTAGTGCATAACAATATATTTAACATGATACAACTAGTCCATCTAACCATAATAGAATTCATTACATGACTGGAAATCTTAGAAACATAAAATTTTTCCTGAATACATGCAGATATAATCAAATTAAGCTCTTATTGAAACTAGCTAGCATGTTCATTCACTCCTCCATAATAGCCATAACTTCATTTTTACTTAGTGCCTGGGTTACCTGAAAGAGCATGAGTGGCTGCCTCATTTTAAAATGAGACACCCCAGATGCCATGAGCAAACAAGGGTCAGATCTATGATCTGGTATGAGTAACATAAATACATTCATGATATTAAGCAATAGAGAATATAAGAGCACCAATTAGTTATTAAGCAAATTCCTGCAATTAATTACTTTAACATAGTATAATTAAGTTGATTCAGGTATGATATATTCATTTATCATTCTTACACTTGCATACATAATCATGCAAACATAATTATCTATTTGCAACAATTGCATTCACTGGAACCATCTTGGTTCCATACCATTCAACCTAAGAAATATCCATATTCCTATTCCTTCATTTTCAGGTTGTATAATTCAATTTAAATCCCTGCCTCATCTGCTATTAAGGAATCACTGGGACACATTGCAATGAACTAATTCACATCATTGCACAAAGATCTCAGGGCTTAAACAAACCATGTGCCAACTTGCATACTTCAAATATGACAAGCATTCCAGCAGCTTTCTTGGCCTTCCCTTCCCTAGTTTATTTACTAGTGTATTGTCTTAAATCCTATCATCAAATATGCTAAGTGAACATGTCACTGCAAACATGGAAACATCCATAATCTTTCCTAGCATGATTCTCCTCAGAAATAAGCAGACAGTTATTTCCTAAATGGGGTCAATATGTCTTGATCTTAGTAAAATATAAGAATATTTTCAACTGTAAAAAAAAGAGGCATGGCATGTTCTTATTATATTGATCTGCAAGCCTTTATGATTGATTCAGATTCAGGATCTGGTTCAATCATAATTTTAGCTTGTGAGTTTTTTTTTTTTGATTTGATTAAGGGCTCAGCACTTAGAAAATTTCTATTGCACCCTTAACATTTTTCTTCTCAAGCCTCAGCACTTATACCAAGTATAATGCAGCTCCCAACATTTTTGTAAAGTTTCCATGCCATAGATCTATAACAGTTGAGAGTATTCTCTATATAATTTTAAGATCCTAGACTTTAACATTTATGAGTATAAATAAAACAGTATGATACACATCCAAAGACAAATGTCTCAACCAATCAAAGATCATCAAAATCATCCATATTAAATCATATCAGATTTAAAATAAGACATCCAAAAAGCATTGATGAAATCATATACATCAAAACCAGAAATATATAAATGGCAATATAAAAAGTGGCTGCCTCATCTCAGGTCTTAATGCCATGAACTCAGTGAGGTTACTCACCTAAGTATTTCTTCTTATTAATCCAGAAAATCCTTGTATGAGTGTTTTCTCCTTCCTTCCAATATTTTTCTTCCTTTCTTATTTTTGTGCAGCTCGGGGTAAAGATAATTCTACTGGCTAAAACTGCCTATTTATATGCATTTTTTTCCACTAGGGTTTTGTTAAAACAGAATTCCATTTCTGTCCTGGCTAGCATCATGCATTTTTCATTCATAATACCCCGGCCATATTAACCAATTTAAAGGCTGCATTTTCTTTCTTTTACTTTTCAGAAAATGGCCACTCACCTAGTCATGTTAAAAGTGTGACTATCCTATTTTATTTTTTAATTATTCCTGAGGATTCCCCTTTGCTATTTTTACCTATACAAGCATATTGACTTGTATCACATTTCATGTCATTTTAATGTTATAGTTTCACTTGCTTATATATATATATATATACTTTTCAGTAAAAATGTATATTTGTAAACATATCTTATCTAGGCTTATTTAATCCCTCTTTAATTTCAGAAACATATG
The DNA here is from genome assembly GCA_030737815.1 of Allium fistulosum. Taxonomy (NCBI): domain Eukaryota; kingdom Viridiplantae; phylum Streptophyta; class Magnoliopsida; order Asparagales; family Amaryllidaceae; genus Allium; species Allium fistulosum. The sequence continues at coordinate 1,000,021,513 of CM060902.1, read as the reverse complement.
TACCTATATGTATACAGGTTTACAAATCCTTATAACATATACATATGTATAATTTTCTTTTCTGGGTTTTAAATAAAACTGTTTACTGATTTAAAGTAAAACTTACTTTTCTCATTTTCTAAGATGATCCATATAATTCCAGAAATCAAATATCCATGTTGCAAAATCATGTTTGTATTGCTTTTTTTTTAATTCTTGTTTTAAATCCAAGAAATCTGGAGTTCTTCCTTGTGCCATTTCAGTGTGCACGTGCACACATATACTTGCACACTATTTATTCCAGAAATTTCACCATATTTAAATCTAAATATTTCAAAAATTAAATCATTTAACAAAAATGATTTTTCACAAAATTTTGGGGTATTACAACATTTTTCGCGAGCTCATACATCATTCCACTACTACCAATGAGAACCCCGACCTCACCAAGCAACTAGATCACTGGAAAACACTCAAAATACAAATCCTGAACAAACTCGAACTGCTCGTTCGATTCACTTCTAAAAATTTTGATTCCATTCTTCAAAATCATGTTTTTAAATAAGGTTTCAGATTTTATGCCTGAAACAATAAATTAGGATATTTGGATTTTCACTTATATTTAGCTTGCTCTGTTCTTTTCTTGTTTCCAGATACATTTTAACTTATTTTGTCTTAAATAAATTTTTTAACTATAATTCATGGTAAATCAAACAAAATTTGTTTAAGTCTTAAATCCAAATCAAGACTAGATCAAGGGATAATGATTTTTAATCAAAAACTGGAGCTTGGAATTAAAAGAAAACAGAGAACACTGATACACAGCAACATGCACACACCTATATACATTCATATATATTTGCAGAACCCATCTATATACATTCACACAAAATAAAATTATCACAGAAATTAGCATGCAACCATATTTATACTTAAGTTATTTTAATAAGAATGTTACTCACCAGATTTGAAGAAGACAGAGCACTGTGATTTGAAAATAGCTTTTGGACCTTAAAAATTGAGTTGCTGGAAATATCTTTGATTTAGAATTGAAAACTTGCATTGCCCTTTGCTTTTGAAAATCTTAAACTTGAATGCTGGAAAGATGCTTGCAAGCTTTGTTCCAGGTTGCTTCAGAAAATTTTCAGAGTTGAAGAAAATTACAGGCTAATGCTTTGATTAAATCTCATATTTTAGAATGCATTCATGCTTTTTGATTTTGGTTTGATTCCAGATTGAAGAAATGATACAGGTTTTGATTGTTTTGATTTTTGAAGATGCTTAACAGGCTATTGAATTTGAATGGATAGTGGTTTGAGGAGGATTGTTGATTACATGTTTTGTTTTGAGGAGAGTTTGATTTAAGATTTGTACAGGATGAAAACTTTCTCAAGTTTTGAAAAGAGAAAATGGGAAAAGAATAAAGGTAAGGTAACATATGTATAAAGGCTGAAATGATTTAATAAAAATAAAAAGAAAAATTTAATTAAATGTGACACTTGTCATATACATTAGTTATTTAAATTACACATGTTTTATTAAGCTATAATATGGTGACATTTGTCTTTTAAGTATTTTTGTTTTTATTTTAAATGTTAAGAAAGATTTTTAACTTAATTAATAAATTCTTATGTAAATGTATATATGAATTTCTCTTTTAAAAAAAATGTAAATACACAAATTATATATATAATTAAAGGCTTATCCAAATATTTTTAGAATGTTTATCTTTGAATTTTTATTATAAATCCAAATTCATATTCAAATTAAATTTAAAAATCTAATTTAAAATCAAGTTATATATATGCATATATAACTACCATTTAAATTTAAAATGACAATTCTATTTCCATAAAATCTATTTATATTTATAAAAACAAAGTATTATAATTATTATTTGAAAATATCAAATTTGACAATTTTAAATAATTTATAAAAGAAATTATAAATTACTTCTATTATTAAATGAATTAATACCATATGTAAATTGTATTTTAAACTTCTATTTTTAAATCATATATATTAAGTAATATAAAAAAACCTTTTATTTAAATTTAAACTTAAGTTAAAATCTATTTTTAAACAATTAAACATTTATCTTATGTTTTTTTAAAACCATATAGTTATTTATTAAATAACTTTGAAAAGCTTAATATTAAATTAATCATGATTTCCAAATTACCAAAATATATTAGAATTTGAAAATATAATTTCATTTGTTAAATTCAAACCAAAACTCATCTATTTACAATATATACACACATATATATATATACATTATAAATAGAAATCATTTTATTAGTTTTTAAAAGATAAAATTCACTAATTAAATATTTATTTAATTAGATTATTAAATTAATTCAAATTTATTAACAAAGATTATCAAATTAATTTAATTTTTAATACAGATTATTAAATTGATATTGCGCAAAATCCCGGGATATCACATATAGAATAAAATCTCACATTGTGATGAGTAATATACGATATACAATAGATCTTTACAAAAGAAAACTATAATATACATATATCAATCAGAGTTAACCAACTAATCATCAGCCTAGACAGTTGTAATAACCTATCCTCACAAATGCTGATTAGTACAAACAGCCGATGCAATGGAAATAAAATATACGTGAATACATCTTGGAGGCATCCAACTTGTCTCATGAAGCTCCAAAGCATCAGAAACTAGATCTGAAAAATGTGTTAGTGTTTGACTCGAGCATTATAAGAAAAATAACTCTAGATTAGTCCAGTAGACTAGCATGAGAATACACCTCGAATGGATTTTAATGTTATAAAACCTTTCAAAATAAAGGTATCTCGTAAGACCATGCCATATATAAACACGGATGGGTTTTTATCTTACGATAACTAAATCATTCATAAGAAATCTTCTAAAATTATAATAATGTTTAGGGTTTTAAATAAATATTGAATTTAAGCTGAAATTGTTACATTAATTAAATTCTAGCATAAAAGGTATACAATTAAGTTCAAAGGCACTTATTGGAGAAAAGATTCCATATATGACCAGGTAAGGGTTTACCTTCCATATAGTACACTTCTAGAGAAAATGCACCAAGGCTACCTTAATTGCACCTCTACTACTCAGGACCAACCTACCCCTTCCTGGATAGTACCAAACATGATCATCCATCAAGGTTGTCCCTGACAAACCATTTTTATAGCCATAAACATACATAATCCATAAATAAATGTCGATCTAGAAACAAGTAATGATCATACCCTAATGGGAGCGACCCACATAGCCGTACTACATTTCCCTAGTTTAGTTATTACTAGTTGTAAGACCAAAGACTAAGTTTTAACATTTAGCAAATCCCACTTAGAATGCTAATGATGCCCTTCAAGCAATAATGCAATAACAGCATTCGTCCATGGAAGTTTGTTCTGGGACTGAACAAAACTAAAGGCACTACCTTTACTACATCCCTTTTGGAATCACCCTCAGGATTATTAGCAAGTAGCCCTTCCACTTCTAAGAAATCCATCTTCAATTCCATCATCTTTAGGATGTCTCCAATTTGAATACTTATGCCAATTCGAAGTGATCTTCGGATAATATATCCAATATTGGTCTCTTCGAACCAACAATGATGGTTTTAAAACTGGCTAAGATTTTGATAGTTGGTTATTTAACTATCAAATAATAAACAATTTAACTAGAGATTTAACTAAGCATGGTTAAGCATAAAGCAACCACTAAGCCTCTTTAATTAATCGTTTTGTTAATTAAAACTATCTTGTAAATACTTGTATTAAAATACATCTACAAAGATATATTCACTAGTCTTCTGTACTCCTTCCAATACATAGAAAAATATTCCTGTACTTGTCTCGACGACATAAGTATATTCACAAACCATTTCACCCTTTAATACTTAGAAAACTTTTCCATATTCTTACATCAACAATATAAGTATATTTACAAAATACTACATTTCCAATACTTAGGAAATGTACCCATATACTTATGTCAATTTTATAAGTATATTCACAAATCCTAAGAAAGATTTTATTTTCAAAACCATATTTAATTTGGTTAAAAAAATTGTAATTAAAAAAATATTGACAACAATAACCCCAAAACACCATGGTGCAAGTAAACGGAATGTATGGAAATTAGACCATACTTACCACCACTTTCCAATTTCAAATAGTACTATATCACGATTAATAATGAAATCAGACATGTTAGAAAATTATCCTTGCCTCAACAAACATTCTTAATTCTCAAGATAGAGACGAGTTTCTATACCTCGAAATTTAGTGTTAAATATTAAAAAAAAAGTCATTTTCCATACCACCGTAATTTAAAATGATCATTTAAGGGAATCAGGTCTCGGTCTTCTTATAAATCCCTTTTTTATAAAAATGCATTTATAAAACTCCTTATATTTACAAACCCTTTTATAAAATATTATTATAAATTTAATTTTATAATTATCCAAACATAATTATAAACCTCCTTTTATAAACCTCTAGATTTATTTAATAAACTCCTTTATAAACATCCTTTATGCTATTTTATAAAATTCTATTTAAAACTTATTTTGTAAACTAGTTATTTATAAAAATCACTTTATAATTTCCCAAATTTATATGCAAATCTTTTTATAAAAAACTCCAAATTCATTTATAAGATTCCCTTCATAAATTTCTAAATATAATTACAAAGCTCCAAATATAAATCGACCCCTAAATATAAAACAAATTTCAAATATAATTATAAAACTCATACATTTTTCATAACATGATCATTCCACATATAAAAATATATCCACAAATGTGATTTATTTCTTCAATTTATCAAATGATAATATTTTCCTTTTATAAAATACCATTTATAAACCTACCCTTTTATTTATAAAATACTGCTTATAAATCTCTCTTTAATTTATAAATACCATTTATAAATATTCTTTTTTTACAACATTTATATAAAATGTTTCATAAATATTTATCCCCAAAATATTACTTCTTCTTTTAGAAACAAAATCACTTTGAAATAAAGGATAAACTCCTTTCATTTCTTTTAAAATAAATATTCATTATTGTAATAGTTTTTCTATGAAAATAGGTGCTTCCGAAATAATCTTAAAACATTTCCATATTTTTAGAAAGGACAAATGAAAACGTTGTAGTGAAATAGAAAAGTCCAAAAACTATTTTAAAACACGAAAATTACCAAAATCATATATAAAAGTCATTCTTTAAATCAAAAAACCATTTTCTGTCCAAAACAACAATTAATAGTATCTCAAAATTCTATAACGAAACCAATAGCTACTAGAGCACTTAATCAATGATATTACTACCTTTACCACTAAAAAGATTCAACTTTTAACATATTTCAGTGTCACATCCAATGTAACAACCCGAGATTTTCGACCCTCGAAAATTGACACTAATACGTCCACTTTATTGTGTGTCAAGCAATTGAATGCTGGAAAACCAAAGCGTTAGGGGGAAAAAGGAAAAAAGAAGAGAGAAAAAATAGATAACATAGAATCTCATAGTGGAACGAATAATCTATAATATACAACAAATCTTTACACAAAAGTCAAACTATAATATATATATATATAAATACAGACATCAATCAGAGTGACAAACCTATTTCAGCCCAGATAGCTATAACAGCCCGCACTTACAATTGCTGATGAATACAACAATAAATGCAGCGGAAAATAACCATATACGTGAATACTTCTCTAGGTCTCTAGCTCATCCCCTGAAGCTCCAAAGCATCCAACTAATCTATAATATGCTCGAGCATTATAATAAAATAACATCCGAGTCAGTCTGGAAAACCGGCGTGAGAAAAACACACCCAGTTGAATTTTAAAGTTATAAAAAATCATTGAAATCAAAAGTATCTCGTAAGACCACGCCACACATAAACACGGACGAGTTTTGCCTTACGGTAACTAAAACACTTCATATGAAATTATCTAATATTATAATAGTGTCTAAGATACAAGTACTTATTAATCATAGCCAAAATTGTTACATTAATTATATTCCAACATAATAGGTATACAACTAAAATCATAAAGGCATGTATAGGAGAATGGATTCCATATAATGACTAAGTTACTAAAGTACCACCCATCATGGTGCATCTCTAGGTAAAATAACACAAAGGTCGAACCTATCAACCCCTGCCAACACAGAACCAGCCTACCCCTTACTGGATAGTACTGAACATGATCACCCCTCCATTAATGGGCCCCGAAGCACACAAATGAGAGATAATAACGACTATAGATAGGGATGATCATACCCTACCCTGTTTTAGTCAGTCCGGGTTGATGATGCCTGAAGCTACATTTTACCTTTCATATAGCACTTCCCACTTGGAATGTTAACACTACCCTCCAAGCAACAATTCAATACCAGCATTCATCCATACAAGTTCGTTCTAGGATTGGATGAAATGCTTGGGAGCTCCGTCTTCGTTTCCATCATCTTTAAGATATCTTCACTATGAAATACTTGAGTTGGATCAAAGTGGTTTTTGGATAACATAGCCGATCTCGGTCTCTTCGAAAGAACTATCGATAATTTTGGGTAAACTCAACCCCTGTTTTTTAGGAAATAAATGATCAAAGATAAGAGCGGAGATCACCTCCTAACCGTTAGTGGATGGATTTCCTTATCATTTGTCCTAGGAGAGTGAAACGAGATTCAAATGCACAATACAGCATCATCGGAAATGACTGTTCCATATAAGTCACGTGTTTCTCCGAGATATTTCCAAAGTTACGTTTTGGGTCCAGTTTCGATAGTCGGTTATTTAACTATTGAATAATAAACATTCAAATCAGGGATTTAATTCAAAAAAATGTCAACCAACATTGGTTAAGCACATAAGCAAACACGGGCCCCTTAAATTATCTTCTCACTAACAAAAATAACCACTTTGAAAATATTTGTATATAAATACCTTTATAAAGATATACCCATAAATTTCCTATATTTTCAATATTTAGAAAAATATCTACATACTTACCTTAACACTATAGGTATATTCACCAAAACTGAGAAAGATTTCCTTACTATATAATTCAAAAATCATTTATAAATCCCTTATAAATCTCAAAAACCATTTATAAAATTATTTTATAAATTTTTGAAATCGTTTATAAAACCCTATATAGAACCCCTATAAAACCCAACCTCCATTTCCAATTATGAACTCTTTTATAAATTTCAAAAAAACTCTTTATAAATCCATAAAACTATTTATAAAACTCTTTTTATAAAGCTAAAAACCCATTTCTAAAATTCTTTTATAAATATCTTGAACCATTTATAAAACTCTTTCACCATTAACCAATCTTCCTTAAATTTCACAAACCATGTTATAAATCTCCTCTTATAAGAGCTAAGTCTGTTTATAAACTCTACTTATGCATCTCGAACACATTTATAAACAAATAAAAATCATTTACTTCTAGCACTATTATACAATAACAATTATTTAAATTAACATTATAAATAAACAAATAATAATAATTTATCTTAAAACATCTTAAAATAAAAATTAATAATCTCAAAACATTACTACTAAAACAATAATAACTAATCTTTACCCTTATTTATAAAAAATAAAAATAATTTATTTTCAAAACCCTATTTAATAAACCCTTATTATTAATTTCAAACCATAATTTTTCTTAAAATAATTCCTTTCAAAATATTAACAATTGATAAATACTTTAAAATAATATTATCTATAAGCAAGCAACTTTAAAACAATACTAATATAATTAAAACAACTTTAAAACAATATTAATATAATTAAATAACTTTAAAATATATTAATATAATTAAAAATAACCTTTTAAGCAATATAAAAAAAATAACTTAGAGAAAGATAGATAAAAAGGTTGGAATAAAATAGAAATTAAATCTTTTAACATAAAATATTTTCGAAAACCCAATTTCTGATTCAAAATCAACTCTCCCTCAAAACCAATCCAAATTCAAATGGCAATTTATAGTATCTTAAAATACTAATTTTGAGGCCAATAGCCACCCAACACTTAACCAATATCAATATTGCTTTTCTACCACAATAGGGTTTTAAGTTTTTAACATATAATGATGTCATAACCAATACTGCCAAAAATCAGATTTATTATCCAAATTTATAAAAAAGAAATATTATCGAAATCAATTTAACAATAGCGAGGAATCCTGTTGGATCCCTCCAACTTATCCCCCTACATCACATACAGTATATAATCAAATAATACCAATCAACCACTTTGAGTCGGGATCATATACAAAAGATCATCCACTCTTACACAGGAACGTAATAGGATCTCATCCACTCCAGGGGCAGGAAGATATCCAAACCAACAATATAAAATAGTAAATCATCCAAACACTCAATCAATCATTCATTATCATTATATAATATTACTGGTTAACCAAAAAGGTGAGTTTAACTCACATTTATTCCAGTTTCCGCCGAGGCATTCTGGTTCCATCCGATTTCGAACGACATTCGAATTTAGCGTAAAATTCAACTAGCTTCAAATGTCGCCAAACCAATGCCATTGGGAAGATAACAGCCGTATGAGATAAACATAACAAACGGCGTCCAAATCCAACCTCGTATGAAGGAGTTATTTATTTTCAAAATTTAACTGTTTCACTTAGCTAATTAATTAACTAAAATATAAACAATCACAACTAAGGCCCACATGCACAGCCCATCATCCCATTTACTACCAACCTGCAAGCAACAAGGCTTCCCCTTCTTCCATGCTAACACAAAATACCACATTATCGGGGTCCCATCTACAAAAACACAATTCCCTTTTCTTTGTTTTCGTGCTCCAGGTCCATATATTTCCCTTTCAATACATGCTCACTTCTTGTTTTTCTCATTTTTTCCTTCCTTGCAACGCCTTACCATGTCTCCCTTCTTATATATGTATGCACAAGCCATGCGTGCATCTCCCGTCTTCACACACAGCCTCCATAGCTCCTTCATAAACTTCCCATGCATGCATACACTCACAAATATATACCACTCATGTAACGACCTAGAATTTTTGTTATTTGAAATTAGAATATTTAATTAATTTTAAATATTGAAAAGTTAATTTTATAGGCTAAATAACTTGAATTTCAAATATAGTGATTTATTGGATAATTTAATTATTGAATTTAATAATTGAAATCGTTTAAATAATTGAATCTTGGATTTTTATTTGGATAAAAATGATTTAAAAGCTTATTTAATGACTATTTAACAAGAATGAAGGTAATAAAACTTTTAAATTGGAATTAAAAGTGATTTACTCGATTTTTTAAATAACTCGTTTTAATTAAAATATAAAAATAGCCTTCCGAGGCACGGTCTCGGATTTCGACGAAACCAGTGTCATTGGGTCCGTAATAATGAATTATAATACGCCGTCAACTTTCGTAACAATCAGATGCACCGTTTGGTCATATGGGATAGAAACGCGTTGAAACTAATATCGAGAATTTAATATAATAACTAGGTCCAAAACGCTATCTTCTGCATATGATCGAATTAGGTCTCGAAACTTGTTCCATTGTGTTCGGAATAGGGGTATAACATTAGGAATGCCAGGCAGCACGTCTCGATTAGAGTTTGAAATTAAATATCTAGATATTTTGGATATTTAAATAATTTATTTTCATTGATTTGACCAGGCAGCCACCATTCCATCTCCATCGGCCCACAAACCCATACAAGCCCATACCCCCTTCCTTGTTTAAAAATGTGATCTCTCTCCCTCTCTTCTTCCTTCAGTTTTACAATGAAGAAAAATAAGAAAATGAAATTTCAAAAAATTATTTTTCAATTTATACTCATTTAAAAATCATCAAACCAATTTTAAAATTCATGTTTTGAATAGATATTCCCTCTGGTATACTTGTTTGGAGGTGCGGCACCAGTTGTGAAGTTCGATAGTGAAGTCGAATGGTGGTGTCGACTAGGGTTCGAGTTTATGGAGGATGGAGTCATCGGTTCATGTTTTGGATGTCGTTTTTGGGTTCGAAGGAATGAATAGCATCTTGGTGCAGAAAATTGTGAGGTTTGATTGCTTATTGGAGGAAGCGACTTTAGCCTAGTAACATTCGACCCATCAGGTCGCGTTTTGATGGGGGATGGCGGAGGCAACTTGGTGGTGTTGAGCAAGTGGAGTTCGACTGTAACATCCCGGATTTTTTTCGACTTTCGAAAATTCGACATCGATACTCACTTTATCGACTGCCGAGCCATCGAATGCCGGAAACCCGAAAAGTTATGGTTTTAAAAAGAAGAAAAAGGTAGAAGAAGAAGAAAATAGAAGAAAAAGAGAGAAGAAGAACAGAAACAATAACAGAATCTCACATATCGCAGCGGAACAATATATAATAGATAAACACTAGTCTTTTAAAACAAAGAGCTATATCAGTTTATACATACATCAATCAGAGTCATATACAACAATGGATAGTTATATAACTTGTCCTCATACAGAATACACAGCGGAATAAATACTATCAGATACAAATACTACGTCTCGTCATCCATCTTGCTTCCAAAGCTCCAGAATATCCTGATAATCTAACTCTAGACTGCCCGTGTGGAAATTGGTGGGCACCCAGAGTTTAGAAGGGGAACAATAAACTCCGAGTCAGTCATAGTGACTGGTGTGAGATCGTAAAACAGTTATTCTTTAAAATAATCAACAGAAAAATTTTAAAGTAAATTCGCAATGCTTTTTGGAAAATGAGACTACCATAAGACCTCCCACCACACACACAATGCAAACGCAGACTTGGAGGAGATTTCTTCTTATGATAGTCAAAGATGCTTGATACGCAAAATCAAATCATTTTTGATATTATTATTAGTGCATAGTGTAGAAAACATTTCAAAAGTATAATATTAATCTTAGCCAGCATAGGCATTCCGCACTTATGCCTACTATAGCTACCATCCAAACAGTGGTGACCACCATAAGTGAATGATAGGTTCTACAACTAAAACCGTACAAGGCTCGTATTGTTTCTTTGGATTTCCAACAAATGGTCAGGCTAAGGAACTTCCTATCCACGATGGGTACGTCCCTGGAATAGACGACCCGAGAACCTAACGTTACGGTTAGATCTCTGCCAACACAAGGCCGGGTTACCTCTGCAAAAATAGGTAACTACTGACACGCGTATGCCATCCCCCGATCGTCACCGATCTTCCCGAGGATCCCCGATTCGCAACAAACCACATAGTAAAAACACAGCAACCACATAGGTTAAGTATCTGGGCTCCATACCATGATACCACCTTTATCCAAAAGGAATGACATACACTAAGGGGCGCTACTCCCTAGAACCTTGCCGCATCCTTCCTGTTTCGACCATTTCCGGGGTGTGAGGCTCGACGAAGTCTCGTCCACAAAGCTACGCTTTCTACAAAGCCATGCTTCGGGTCAAACAAATGATCAACCTATGATCACAAAGATATAAGATCAAACAAATGATCATATCGCAAATGATCAAACACTGATCATTTCACAGCAACACTCAGTATGCCACGTTACCAAATTGGGAATATATCGCTGATAAATTTCAACTACATAACCTCTGAACTCGTACGTCTCAGAGAAGGGTGTTAAGCTAAGAGAATAAATTCTCCGCCACCAACAGAAATGTATTTGAAAGAAATCAGCTTTATATCTCAAATTGTAACGTCAGACATACAATCCATACAAGTCTGTTCCGGGATCGAACAGAACCGAAGGCACTTCTCACGTAGCCCTTGCATATCCGGATAAATTTCTAATCATGTCCGGACTTCTCGTCACTAAGGGTGATAAAACCTCTAAATCGGAGATCAGCCGATGTAGAGTAACTCGACGGTAATCCTTCCGTTTTCAAAAATATCCGGTCTTCAACACCGGTCTTCGAATGCAATTCATAACGACGTATCACATATTCGGAATGGGTTATACGACCCCATTGTCCTTTCCCGGCTAACCCGAATAGTGAGCGCTTATTCAAAAATAAGTGTGGCATTCAAATTCATCCAATTCACAACAAATACCTACTCAAGGTAAATATTGATAGTCGGTTATTTAACTATCAATAAAGATGCGCAACATCATCAGATTCCAAATAATTTTCCAAATTATTTATTTTCCAAAATATCTTTACTAGATATATAATTTCCACACTTAACCATTTGAAAACAATTTCAAATCAATTTCCACATTTCATTTTATCTTTGAAGATAAAATCTCAAAACAGTTCATTTCAAATTGGAAAAGCATTTCCATACTTATTTAAAAATAAGTATTTCACAAATCTATTTATTTTCAACATTTGAAAATATTCGATATACTTAAATCAATATTAAGTATATATTTCATTTTTTTAAGGAAATCATTAATTTTAACATCTATTTGAGTCAAAACGAATGTTGCGTAAAACATCGTTACGACGACTCGAAATCACTAGTATAGGGATTCGGATTTTAAGATAGATATATATAAATCCCAATACTACATAAAACATTTTCTTTCGAAAATCATTTACTATAACAACAGTGTTATAGTCCATCATTTCCTTATTTCTCGAAACCGTCTATTTCAATAATGAATGTTGAAATCTATGTATTCGATATCATAATACATTTTAAAAACATCTTTAAAATGTTTAACTTCATTTTTAATATCACTTCTTCAAAAATAAATCCATTTTACTTAACAATATATTCACTGTCCAAAATCGTGAATATACTTCACTAATCACATTTTCAATAATCTCTACACATTTTATTTCAATAATAATTCGCTATCCAAAATCGCGAATATATCTCCTTTAACAACCTTCTATATTTAATTTATCAAATCCAATTGATTTCGAATTTATAAAACAACGTTTATAAATTCTATTTCTATTGTCTAACAACTTCAATTTAATAAATCTCCTTTATTAACAATTCGATTCATAACTCAAATCTTATACCAACAATCCATATTATAAGTTAAATACTTATAATTCCTTTATTTTACAAAATCATTTCCATTTATAAGTTCATAATTTATAAATTTCATTTATTTATAAATTCTTAAAAATTCATTTTAACGCTTATAAAAGCTCGTTTTATAATACCAACATTTTAAATTTATAAATATCCATTTTTGTACATCTTTTAAATAAACCGTTTATAATACTAGAAATCCCAATTTAACCCATTTCATAAATTTCTTAACTTTTATTTCAAAAATCACACTTTGATTTTATTTCACAAAAATCTTAACTTTTATAACTTTAAAATTTTAGACGTTTATTTATTTGAAATAAATCAATTCAAAAATTCAATAAAACGTCTACTTTCAAAAATCACTTTAAAATCTTTTTAAAGTAAAAGTCGTTATTTTTAAACTTCAAAACTTGAATCCGATGATGCAACAGCACCAATTAGTCAATCACAACAACAACATCATATATCAACATATGATAACAGAATATACATCAATATCTGTAAATAAATAAATACTGGTGAGGAATCCAGTTGGATCCCTCCAACCTGTTTCCCTACATCCACAGACGTTAGCACAATACCAATTCCACTTCAAGGTGGAATATCGCGGTATATGGGTTTTATAAAAATAATCCGCTTACTAACGGCGCAATAGGGTCTCATCCGCTATACGAGGCGGGAAATCAATCAATCCAATATATACATATGCCAATATGTATATATTGCTATATATAATACTATATATACTATATCACATCCAAACAGTCAAACAAACAATAACTGCAATTCATTTTGAGTGAGAAGATCTCACCTTTGCTTTTATTTGCAATCCAATTTCCATTCCAGTTTGTTTTCTCGACTTTATTTGACCTTGTATAGACAATTTTATACAATCGGTTAATATTCGAAATAAACCGAATAATTAAATCTGCCATTTTAAAATCTTAATTTAACTAAGATTTTCAGTTAAACAAATAATTTCATTTTATCGAATGATTTATTTTAAACGAATTCTCTATTAACTACAAACTTAAGTGTAAATTAACTTTATACTTAACTTAAATTAATTGTTTCTTAATTCGTTAATTTAATTAGCTATCCATTTAAATTAATTAACTTAATTTGTCTATTTAACAAATTCTCAATTACAAATTAATTTAAACACTAAATTGTTATCAATCATTTTTAATTTCAAATTACATATATATCATTCTTAATTTCTTTCAAAATCATTCATTTATAAAAAAAATTTATTTTAATTATCGTTCGAAAATCTGCTTTACACCTTTAAAAATCAATTTATCGTTACATTTAAAACTCTAATGTAAATTTACTTCAGTTTTTATTTTTAATTTAAATATTAAAAAAAAGGGTAAATTAAATTTCAAAACATTGCTAATTCTAAATTTCGTTTGGGCCTAACCCAAAATAACAGCAAACCCGAGATTTCCAGGCTTTTACTCCAATGTTACTTCGAGTCCTTCTCCTTTCTTCCCCGAGACCTCTCTCCTCCCCTCATCCCTATTTTTTTTCTTTTCCTTTCCTTTCCAGTTTGAATATTTAAACTAAGATAGCCAAAAGTATACTCGCGTACGCGAGTTTCTTCCCCGATCCCAACGAGCTCGAACTCGAGTCGTTTCCCCTGTTTCCCCGAGTCTCTTCCCAGCTCTCTCTCTCTCTCGTTTTCAAAAACGCTGATACCCATGTCTTGCCGTGCACGTGCACACGGCCATTAATCGCCTCCAGGCGACGCCGCAACGTCGAGCAAGTCGACGATGCTTCGAGCATCCATCTTCAATCGCCAGAATCCACTCAACCCCTCAAAATCAAATTCGAGCTAAAATCCACGACCTGGAACTGCATCACTGAAGTCATCCAAACCTGGAACGTTGTCGTTCGCCCAACATCGACCACCAGAAAATACGAAATTTCGGCCATGACCTCAACACCCTCCATACTATCAACTCACAGAACAGCGTGCAATTCGATCGCTCCAAGAAGATGAAATCATCTTGCTACTGACCTTGTTCAAAACGCGGTCACAAGCCCTAGTTTGGCTTCGTCCCTTCGATTCAAGAATTTGAAAATTTATTCAGTAATTTTCTCGACATCACCGAAGTTCATACAAGCTTCAACCTAATTTTCAACATTTATTATTGGATCGATCGCTAGAAATTTGGAAAAATGCGAATTTGGTTTAAATTCGAACTGCTCTTTGAATACTCAGTTAAAAATCATCATATTGCTTTTATAAATCATGTCTTTGTATGTTCGTACGAGATATGTAATCAAACCATCAAATAAAAATGCTTGACTTTATCATAAAATTCCTTTTTGCTATAAACATGGAGTTTACAGGTTCAGATTCATTTATTTTCAAACTAACTTTTTGGACCATGGTTTCAAGTTTAAATTTCTATATTCAACAACACATCAAACATCAGAGATTAGAAAAGTTTACTCACTTTGGTTTCAAAAGAAGAACAGAGCTGCCCTCTATATTGAACCAGAGTTTGAAACTGGCAAGTTGAAACTCTTCCCTTGATCTTTGGTCTACCTTGCATTCGTATTGTTGTTTTTGATTGAAGAATTTTGTTTTAAGTTTTAAAGATGTTGTTATTTCAGATTTTTGTTCTCAGTTTGAAATGAACGAAATGAAATGGGAAGGCTGATATGTGCATAAAAAGTTTACAAGTGATATCTTTGTTTAATCAAGAAGCATGGCTGAGATGTTTTGTATTAAATATTGGAAGTATGTTGCATTTATTACCTTAGTTCTTTACTTTCGGCTGAGATGAAATTTATTATACCTGGGTTGTACAATACAAGCATGGTTAAAGGTGATGTTAGGGTGTAGTAGTGTGACGACCCGGCTTTCCACTCCCGGAAAATCGCATCGACAGTAAGAAAGAAAGTGGTGAGAAATAGAAAAGAGAAGAAGAGAAAAGAAAACAACAACAGATACTCACAGCGGAAACGAAACGAAATATAATATATCACATAAATATTACATAGTATTATATACATCATCTATCAGAGTTACACAGATTACACATCACATACTAGACAGTTATAAACATCTGTCTAGTTATTACAACTCAACACAATACAGATCAATACAAAGATCAACACAGCGGAAAACTACTATCTATATCTACAACGCCGAAGCCTCCTGCTCCATTGCTCCTCCAGATTACTCGTCAAAGCTAAACCTGAATCCCTTGGCTACTCGTAAAAATTTGAGTACCCAAGAGTTTATAAAACAGAAATAAACAACTTGGGTCAGACATGGGTCTGGTGTGAGTAACAGGTTAAACTTGTTTAACTTCAAAACCTTTTGAAAGAAAAGGTATCACGTAAGACTCCCCACCAATAAATATGGGTAAGTTTTTACCTTACGCTAACCAAAACATTTGATAGGAAATTCGATTGTACTATAATAGGTCTAGGGTTTTCAAATAAATATGAAATAGCTGGAATGCTTACATCTCACGTTCCAACATAGTTGGGCACAACTAAAACGTACGGCACTTATTGGAGTTTGGATTCCATCAATGGCAGGGCTACCGGGGTACCGCCCGTCACAGTACGTGGCCTAGATCACCGTACCGAGGATCACTCCCAATCCCCTGCAACACAAGGCCGGAACATCCCTTACTGGATAATTCCCGCACAAGATACCTCACGGTTGTCATGACCAACCGCACACACTAAGTCGAAAATAGAAAGGGACATCTAGACAGAGGTCATCTTGTCCTACTTGGGTGCTACCCACTAACCTTGCTGCACCTCCCCTGTTTTAGCCATTCCCGGTTTGTGAGGCTTGAGGTCACGATTACCTTTTAAAAGAACACATCTATCTTAGAATGCTCATCGTCCACCTGACGATGTGCTGAAAGCATTCAATCCATACAAGTTCGTTCCGGGTTCGAACGAAACCGAAGGCATTATCTCGTTACACTCGTATTGGAATCACCCTCAGAGTTAACGACAATAACCCTTGCACTCTAAATCTTTATCTCGAATCTGAAAGTACTATCTCCATCAACTCATTACGGAATCACCCACTGAGTTATACTGACAAAGAATCGTTCTTACACCTCGAGTCTTCACTTGCTCCATTTGGATTTCACGACCTAACGTAAATTTGGATCGATATGGTATTCGGGTCTCCAGACCTGGAAATCCGGTATACGGAAACCCGATCCCGGTCTCATCGAAATCCAAAACGTATCTTTTAAGGCCAAGTTGTTTTAAAGGTTAAAACAATTTAATTCAATTATCTTTATACACTTAGAAAGATAATTCACAATAGATAATCAACATTATCAATATCATCAAATAATCCATATTATCACAATTCAATTAAACATCCATATCACATATCAGTATATATCTCATCAGAGATATCAAACAATGCAAAGCATTCAATATCATTTATCTATCTATAAGTAATGATTTATACTATCTCTAATTAATTTAAAGTGAATTAAATTAATTACTTCTTTCTATAAATCCTGATTACTTAACCATTAATTAATTTCAAATAAATTAATCATCCCCTAATTACCCTTTAATTGTACTTAGTTAATTTATCCTTTAATTAATTACTCAAATTAATTATCCTTAACCACTTATAGTAATTAACCTTTAATTACTTCATTAATTAATTAACTATAATTAATTAAATTAATCAACTATAATTAATTACATTTATCCTTAATTAATTACATTAATTAATTACTTCATTTATTAATTATTTCTTAATTAATCAATTCTGAATTACATCATTAATTATATTAATTAATGATCCTTAATTACAAATTAATTATTAATTACTCTAATTAAATTAATTACATTAAGTAATTAACCTTTAATTAAACCACATTTATTAATCACTCTTGATTAATTTCATATAGTAATTAACCACTCTTAATTACTTTTATTAACTAAATTAATTATTCCTTAATTAATTTCTTAATTAATCCCTTGATTAATTCACAAGTAATTAAACTCAAATTACTCCCATTAATACATCACTATCCACTTAATTACTTCCAGTAATTATCTATTATTTACTTCCCTAAATAATTATACCTTACTAATTACATTAAGTAATTATTTATCAAATCATCCATTGATTATTATAAATTAATTAAACTTAATTAATTTACTTAAACTAAATCAAATTAACTTAATTAATTACAATAAGTAATTAATTTCTTAATTACTTCCATTTAGTAATTATATTTAAACAATTTCATAAATGATTATCCTTAATTAATTAATCAAATTAATTATCAAAATTAATCACATTAATTAATTGTTAAATAATCTCAAATTAATGACCTTCATTAACAATTATTTAATTACTTTTCTTAAGTAATTAACTTAGATTAACCATTATTAATTTCAAATTAATAAATCTTAATAACCAAATAATTAATCTCTAATTATTTAATTAATTAAGTGTTAACCATAACTTAATTAATCTTTAATTACTTATTAATTAATTCTTAATCATTAATTAATATTCTAATTTATAATCCTTAATTACAAATTAATTATTGCTTAATTAATTAACTTAAACCTTAATTAAGTTAATTTAAATCCTTAATTACTTAATTAATTAATCCAAATCATTAATTAATTAGATTATTTAAACCATTTTAATTACCCTCAAGTTTTAATGATTTTAACTTTAAGATAAAACATTTTCTTATCAAAGGTTAAATTATCATTCTTAAATACATTTGAAAACATCCATTTTCAAATTTACTTTTAAATTTCATTTTAAATTCTGAATTTAGAAATGAATACCAATTTGTCTTTAACAAAGTTGAAAACCAATTCAAAAACTTTTACATGTTAAAGAATTCCTATATCTTATAAAAGAACTTAAAGAATTTAAATCAAATTTATTTTTAAATTCTAAACATTTAATATACATTTAAACAATTATTAAAACAATTTAATTTAAAAACTTTCTTTTATTTTAAATCTGAGATACAGATTTAAATTAGATTCCAGATTAACTTAAGTTTAAACTTACTTGCAATTTAAAACTTAAGTTCAATTATCTAAACATTTAAGGTTGTTAAAATATTTTAATTTCAACAACTTATTTTATTTTTGAACTGAGATTCAAATTAAACTTGAATCAGATTAAACTTAGATTTAAAATTTGTTTAAATATTGCTTTAGAAATTTAAATCCAGTTTAAACAGACAGTTTTAAAAAAACTGGCAACATCTATTGTACTCGAGCACACCCTAGATTTACTTCGAGTCGCATCCCCTAAAACCTCGAGTCTCCCTCGAAACAACTCGAACCAAATGCGAGTAACCTGATACCTACCCTCACTGATACGAACGTGGGTTCGTGCAGGTGCACCGATCATCTACACTGCTCCGGCCAACGAGGCTGACTCCGACACATCGCCATTGACACCTACAACCCCTCCGACCATCCAGATCTTACAATTCCACCCTGAAACAAAATCGAGCAAACGAACGAGTCTGAAATCCAAAACTGGAACGTTCTTCAATTCCTGGAAACTGCCTCGTCTTCGAAACCCCGACCACCAGAGGTTCTGCAACTCCGACCATGTCATCGTCAACAACCAAGCTTCCCTCTCTCAAAAGCCTGAAGCACTCGATCCATTCTAGATGCCGCGATGATCGATTTTTTCCTAATCTAGTTAAACTAGGGTTAAAATCTTTGATTCAAAATCACAACTGCCTCAAAGTTTTAATTCATCCACTACTATTTTTCCCTGCAACTTCGATCATTACTCCACCACCAGAAAAGATACTGGCCACCCAAACTTCCTAGATCGACAGTTCTAACCCAAAATCCATTTTCAGTTCAAACACGAACTGTACATTCATTCCCAAACTAAAAACTATGATTCTTATCTTAAAAATCATGTTTTAGTTAAAGTGTTTAATTTATAACCCTGAATTTATAAAGTAAAAAGTTTGAGTTTTACTTTCTTTTAACATGCATTGATGTTTTTAATCTTTCAGAGACACTCAGGCTTAAATTTTGACTTAATTAATTTTTTTTTTTACATTAGTCTATGCTAAAACAAACAATTTTTGTTTGTAAACTAAGTCCTAACAAAACTAAATCAAATGGTAAGGAATTTCAAACAGAATTCTGAGCCTGGGCAAACAAAAACAATAACAGAGTACATGGTCACATATGCACACAATACATCCATTGTTTTCACAGCAAATTTCACTTATACATACATACAATACATATTTACCACAGAAGTTTAACATGCAACCTTATTCATAACTTAAACCTTTAAAAATAGTGATGTTACTCACCTGATTGAAAAAAAATGAAACAGAGCTTCCAGATTTTAGCTTTTGAAACTGTGGACTTGCATGCTTCTTGAATTTGATTTAAAACTTGAATTGTTGCCTTTAAATTAACATGCAAGCTTGATTTCCAGTTTGAACAGATGAATGCAGACAGGCCTTGAAATGATTCCAGATTTGATAAACATGCAGGTAGGCTTAAATGTTGAAAAGAATTGCAGGCTGAACTTAATTTAGATTTGGGAAAATGGTTTACAGAGATTCGATGTTGATAATCTCTGGTTTGAGGAATTTGAAAATCAGGTTTTTGATTTTAGATTAGAGGAAGAGTTTTGAGAAGAGGTTACTAATTATTTCAGATTTTATTAGAGGAAAAACTGAGTTTTTCTTGTTTTGAAAATGGAGAATAGAAAGAAAATGAAGTAAGGAGAATGCATATGTTTATATAAGTGAAGTTGAAATTTATAAAAATAAAAGAAAATTAAAAATAATAAAGACACTTGTCACATAGATTAATTCATTACTTAACACATGTTAAAACAAGTCATTAGATAAAGACACATGTCTTTTAAGTATTTATCTTATTTCTATTTATTTTAAAGTAATTAAAAAGCCTTTTTCTTATTTATTAAACACTTATCTATATATATAAATCATTTTAAAGAAACAAAACCAATTATATTTATAA
The DNA here is from genome assembly GCA_030737815.1 of Allium fistulosum. Taxonomy (NCBI): domain Eukaryota; kingdom Viridiplantae; phylum Streptophyta; class Magnoliopsida; order Asparagales; family Amaryllidaceae; genus Allium; species Allium fistulosum. The sequence continues at coordinate 1,000,000,464 of CM060902.1, read as the reverse complement.
TTAAAAGTTATACAAATATTATAATATCCAAACAATTTAAATATTTATTCTCTTGAATTTCAAAGCTTAAATTCAAATTCAATTAAATTAAATCCTAAGATTCAATTTAAAAAGTCAAGTTATATATATATATATATACATATATAACTATTTATTCAATTAAATAACAATTTCATATTCTTTAAAATCCATTCATATTAATAAAAATAATACATTATACTTATTATATGAAATTAACATATTTGATATTTAAATAATTTATATAAGAGATTATATTATCAAGTGATATTTTAAAAAGAAACAAAACAAGCCTTTTTGTTAACTCTTATATAATTTTAAACTTAAGTAAAAATATCTTAAGCAATTAAAGTATTTTAAAACTATAAATTTACTAATTTAAATAACTTTGAAAAGTCATATTAAATTAAATCTAAATTCCCAATTTACCCAAAGCTTCTATTTACAATATATATAAATAAATATATATATTCAAATAGAAAATATCTTATTAACTTTTAAAAGATAAAATCACCAATTAATACTAATTTAATCAGATTATTAAATTAAATTCAAATCTTATTATCAAAGATCATCAATATCAATTTAATTATTTAACAGATTATTAAATTGATATTGTTAAAATTTCCGGGATATTACAAGTAGTGTACTAAAGGTATTGCCATTGATTTCTTAGTACCCTACCCTATTTATTCTTTGCCATCATATTTGTCTCGGCTGAAAGAGGATATAGGGATGGTTTGCATTCTTTATTTTGTACAAACATGTTTTATTCTACTTGTTTTGTTTCCCTTTCTTTTATATGGTGGCTGCATTCATTGCTTAAGTCTTGTTTAAATACATTTTGTTTTGTTTTTGATACTTAGACGACATTTTGTTATTCCTTGCTTCTTTATTTTGCAAGCGTACATATTTAACTTGCCTTTGTTTATTTATATACTTGAGTATATTTATTTCCTTTGCTTTGTGAACAAATCTTGTTCTTGTTTTACTGCTAAATGAAAGTGTTTGTTTTAATTATTGTTTTCTTATATCTATGTTTGAATGTAATATATTTTGTAATTTATCTTCTATGTTTTATTTTAATTCCTAACTCCATTATTTATTTCTAAATTAAACACAAATTGTTTTTACATTAATTTGGTAATATAAGTGAATCTCTAGATTTAGTTTATGCTATTTAATTTTATCCAACGTTTTTATTTTATACTTTATATCTCATATAAATTGGTATCTTTATTTTCAAACCATTTATTTACGATTTTATTTCAAATCCAATATATATATATATATACATGTATCTACAATTTTTAAATTTAAATGATTTAATATAAAATTTATTTGAACTTGGGGAGACTCGCATCACTTTATAATTAATTTTAAAAATTTTTACACAAAAAATTCATTTAATTATTAATTTAAAAAAAAATTAAAATCTAGGGTCGTTACAAACTTCCCCCCTTAAAAGAATTTCGTCCTCGAAATTCGCAGGCACGAAAATAACACAGAGATAGATAGATTCGATCTCCTATAATTCCTCAACCTCATGATATGAATTTTATTTTCAAATACCTTCCAATTCACATTTATAAATATCATTTGTTAGATGAATTTATCTTCAACCTTTGGTTATTATTTTAATTTCTTATTCAATTTCAATATAACAGTGATAATATTTCAATGTTATTAATTTATAACAACCAAACATCCATATACTATAGTAATTCATAGAAAATTATTTCTTTTCTATACAAAATAGTTTTGGGCAAAATTATTTCATTACCCCATTTTAAAACAATACTGTGCCGAATTGTTCTATATAAGTGTTTAGAGATCCCTATCGATAGAGTTGTCCAGACCATACCGACCAGAATCCATATACCACTCCACAAATCAATCATCACAATATAAAACAAATTTATATTCACTAACAAATACGCGCTCATATCTATTATTACACTCAACTCATTCTAGAGTACCACTGACTCTATCTCTAATGAGTAACACCGAACAGAGCAGGGTTGTCGCTTAACCATATGCTCTGATACCAAATGTAACATCCCAGAGACAGCGGCCACCGGTAGGCTTTGCAACCATCCCAGTCCAACCGTGGCTTACATTGGCACCTCGCATTTACTTTTACGGCCAGCCTCTCGACTGTCACGGCCTTCGCCTAACCAACCCATCCCTCTCAGGGACATGTAGGGGTAAGAGTCTCCCGTTCGCCACCAAACCGCGAAGCGAGAACCCCCTATCATGCTGTAATATAGCAAGACTGGTGTGAGATCGTAAAACAGTTATTCTTTAAAATAATCAACAGAAAAATTTTAAAGTAAATTCGCAATGCTTTTTGGAAAATGAGACTACCATAAGACCTCCCACCACACACACAATGCAAACGTAGACTTGGAGGAGATTTCTTCTTATGATAGTCAAAGATGCTTGATACGCAAAATCAAATCATTTTTGATATTATTATTAGTGCATAGTGTAGAAAACATTTCGAAAGTATAATATTAATCTTAGCCAGCATAGGCATTCCGCACTTATGCATACTATAGCTACCATCCAAACAGTGGTGACCACCATAAGTGAATGATAGGTTCTACAACTAAAACCGTACAAGGCTCGTATTGTTTCTTTGGATTTCCAACAAATGGTCAGGCTAAGGAACTTCCTATCCACGATGGGTACGTCCCTGGAATAGACGACCCGAGAACCTAACGTTACGGTTAGATCTCTGCCAACACAAGGCCGGGTTACCTCTGCAAAAATAGGTAACTACTGACACGCGTATGCCATCCCCCGATCGTCACCGATCTTCCCGAGGATCCCCGATTCGCAACAAACCACATAGTAAAAACGCAGCAACCACATAGGTTAAGTATCTGGGCTCCATACCATGATACCACCTTTATCCAGAAGGAATGACATACACTAAGGGGCGCTACTCCCTAGAACCTTGCCGCATCCTTCCTGTTTCGACCATTTCCGGGGTGTGAGGCTCGACGAAGTCTCGTCCACAAAGCTACGCTTTCTACAAAGCCATGCTTCGGGTCAAACAAATGATCAACCTATGATCACAAAGATATAAGATCAAACAAATGATCATATCGCAAATGATCAAACACTGATCATTTCACAGCAACACTCAGTATGCCACGTTACCAAATTGGGAATATATCGCTGATAAATTTCAACTACATAACCTCTGAGCTCGTACGTCTCAGAGAAGGGTGTTAAGCTAAGAGAATAAATTCTCCGCCACCAACAGAAATGTATTTGAAAGAAATCAGCTTTATATCTCAAATTGTAACGTCAGACATACAATCCATGCAAGTCTGTTCCAGGATCGAACAGAACCGAAGGCACTTCTCACGAAGCCCTTGCATATCCGGATAAATTTCTAATCACGTCCGGACTTCCCGTCACTAAGGGTGATAAAACCTCTAAATCGGAGATCAGCCGATGTAGAGTAACTCGACGGTAATCCTTCCGTTTTCAAAAATATCCGGTCTTCAACACCGGTCTTCGAATGCAATTCATAACGACATATCACATATTCGGAATGGGTTATACGACCCCATGGTCCTTTCCCGGCTAACCCGAATAGTGAGCGCTTATTCAAAAATAAGTGTGGCATTCAAATTCATCCAATTCACAACAAATACCTACTCAAGGTAAATATTGATAGTCGGTTATTTAACTATCAATAAAGATGCGCAACATCATCAGATTCCAAATAATTTTCCAAATTATTTATTTTCCAAAATATCTTTACTAGATATATAATTTCCACACTGAACCATTTGAAAACAATTTCAAATCAATTTCCACATTTCATTTTATCTTTGAAGATAAAATCTCAAAACAGTTCATTTCAAATTGGAAAAGCATTTCCATACTTATTTAAAAATAAGTATTTCACAAATCTATTTATTTTCAACATTTGAAAAATATTCGATATACTTAAATCAATATTAAGTATATATTTCATTTTTTTAAGGAAATCATTAATTTTAACATCTATTTGAGTCAAAACGAATGTTGCGTAAAACATCGTTACGACGACTCGAAATCACTAGTATAGGGATTCGGATTTTAAGATAGATATATATAAATCCCAATACTACATAAAACATTTTCTTTCGAAAATCATTTACTATAACAACAGTGTTATAGTCCATCATTTCCTTATTTCTCGAAACCGTCTATTTCAATAATGAATGTTGAAATCTATGTATTCGATATCATAATACATTTTAAAAACATCTTTAAAATGTTTAACTTCATTTTTAATATCACTTCTTCAAAAATAAATCCATTTTACTTAACAATATATTCACTGTCCAAAATCGTGAATATACTTCACTAATCACATTTTCAATAATCTCTACACATTTTATTTCAATAATAATTCGCTATCCAAAATCGCGAATATATCTCCTTTAACAACCTTCTATATTTAATTTATCAAATCCAATTGATTTCGAATTTATAAAACAACGTTTATAAATTCTATTTCTATTGTCTAACAACTTCAATTTAATAAATCTCCTTTATTAACAATTCGATTCATAACTCAAATCTTATACCAACAATCCATATTATAAGTTAAATACTTATAATTCCTTTATTTTACAAAATCATTTCCATTTATAAGTTCATAATTTATAAATTTCATTTATTTATAAATTCTTAAAAATTCATTTTAACGCTTATAAAAGCTCGTTTTATAATACCAACATTTTAAATTTATAAATATCCATTTTTGTGCATCTTTTAAATAAACCGTTTATAATACTAGAAATCCCAATTTAACCCATTTCATAAATTTCTTAACTTTTATTTCAAAAATCACACTTTGATTTTATTTCACAAAAATATTAACTTTTATAACTTTAAAATTTTAGACGTTTATTTATTTGAAATAAATCAATTCAAAAATTCAATAAAACGTCTACTTTCAAAAATCACTTTAAAATCTTTTTAAAGTAAAAGTCGTTATTTTTAAACTTCAAAACTTGAATCCGATGATGCAACAGCACCAATTAGTCAATCACAACAACAACATCATATATCAACATATGATAACAGAATATACATCAATATCTGTAAATAAATAAATACTGGTGAGGAATCCAGTTGGATCCCTCCAACCTGTTTCCCTACATCCACAGACGTTAGCACAATACCAATTCCACTTCAAGGTGGAATATCGCGGTATATGGGTTTTATAAAAATAATCCGCTTACTAACGGCGCAATAGGGTCTCATCCGCTATACGAGGCGGGAAATCAATCAATCCAATATATACATATGCCAATATGTATATATTGCTATATATAATACTATATATACTATATCACATCCAAACGGTCAAACAAACAATAACTGCAATTCATTTTGAGTGAGAAGATCTCACCTTTGCTTTTATTTGCAATCCAATTTCCATTCCAGTTTTTTTTCTCGACTTTATTTGACCTTGTATAGACAATTTTATACAATCGGTTAATATTCGAAATAAACCGAATAATTAAATCTGCCATTTTAAAATCTTAATTTAACTAAGATTTTCAGTTAAACAAATAATTTCATTTTATCGAATGATTTATTTTAAACGAATTCTCTATTAACTACAAACTTAAGTGTAAATTAACTTTATACTTAACTTAAATTAATTGTTTCTTAATTCGTTAATTTAATTAGCTATCCATTTAAATTAATTAACTTAATTTGTCTATTTAACAAATTCTCAATTACAAATTAATTTAAACACTAAATTGTTATCAATCATTTTTAATTTCAAATTACATATATATCATTCTTAATTTCTTTCAAAATCATTAATTTATAAAAATTATTTATTTTAATTATCGTTCGAAAATCTGCTTTACACCTTTAAAAATCAATTTATCGTTACATTTAAAACTCTAATGTAAATTTACTTCAGTTTTTATTTTTAATTTAAATATTAAAAAAAAAGGGTAAATTAAATTTCAAAACATTGCTAATTCTAAATTTCGTTTGGGCCTAACCCAAAATAACAGCAAACCCGAGATTTCCAGGCTTTTACTCCAATGTTACTTCGAGTTCTTCTCCTTTCTTCCCCGAGACCTCTCTCCTCCCCTCGTCCCTATTTTTTTTCTTTTCCTTTCCTTTCCAGTTTGAATATTTAAACTAAGATAGCCAAAAGTATACTCGCGTACGCGAGTTTCTTCCCCGATCCCAATGAGCTCGAACTCGAGTCGTTTCCCCTGTTTCCCCGAGTCTCTTCCCAGCTCTCTCTCTCTCTCGTTTTCAAAAACGCTGATACCCATTTCTTGCCGTGCACGTGCACACGGCCATTAATCGCCTCCAGGCGACGCCGCAACGTCGAGCAAGTCGACGATGCTTCGAGCATCCATCTTCAATCGCCAGAATCCACTCAACCCCTCAAAATCAAATTCGAGCTAAAATCCACGACCTGGAACTGCATCACTGAAGTCATCCAAACCAGGAACGTTGTCGTTCGCCCAACATCGACCACCAGAAAATACGAAATTTCGGCCACGACCTCAACACCCTCCATACTATCAACTCACAGAACAGCGTGCAACTCGATCGCTCCAAGAAGATGAAATCATCTTGCTACTGACCTTGTTCAAAACGCGGTCACAAGCCCTAGTTTGGCTTCGTCCCTTCGATTCAAGAATTTGAAAATTTATTCAGTAATTTTCTCGACATCACCGAAGTTCATACAAGCTTCAACCTAATTTTCAACATTTATTATTGGATCGATCGCTAGAAATTTGGAAAAATGCGAATTTGGTTTAAATTCGAACTGCTCTTTGAATGCTCAGTTAAAAATCATCATATTGCTTTTAAAAATCATGTCTTTGTATGTTCGTACGAGATATGTAATCAAACCATCAAATAAAAATGCTTGACTTTATCATAAAATTCCTTTTTGCTATAAACATGGAGTTTACAGGTTCAGATTCATTTATTTTCAAACTAACTTTTTGGACCATGGTTTCAAGTTTAAATTTCTATATTCAACAACACATCAAACATCAGAGATTAGAAAAGTTTACTCACTTTGGTTTCAAAAGAAGAACAGAGCTGCCCTCTATATTGAACCAGAGTTTGAAACTGGCAAGTTGAAACTCTTCCCTTGATCTTTGGTCTACCTTGCATTCGTATTGTTGTTTTTGATTGAAGAATTTTGTTTTAAGTTTTAAAGATGTTGTTATTTCAGATTTTTGTTCTCAGTTTGAAATGAACGAAATGAAATGGGAAGGCTGATATGTGCATAAAAAGTTTACAAGTGATATCTTTGTTTAATCAAGAAGCATGGCTGAGATGTTTTGTATTAAATATTGGAAGTATGTTGCATTTATTACCTTAGTTCTTTACTTTCGGCTGAGATGAAATTTATTATACCTGGGTTGTACAATACAAGCATGGTTAAAGGTGATGTTAGGGTGTAGTAGTGTACTAAAGGTATTGCCATTGATTTCTTAGTACCCTACCCTATTTATTCTTTGCCATCATATTTGTCTCGGCTGAAAGAGGATATAGGGATGGTTTGCATTCTTTATTTTGTACAAACATATTTTATTCTACTTGTTTTGTTTCCCTTTCTTTTATATGGTGGCTGCATTCATTGCTTAAGTCTTGTTTAAATACATTTTGTTTTGTTTTTGATACTTAGACGACATTTTGTTATTCCTTGCTTCTTCATTTTGCAAGCGTACATATTTAACTTGCCTTTGTTTATTTATATACTTGAGTATATTTATTTCCTTTGCTTTGTGAACAAATCTTGTTCTTGTTTTACTGCTAAATGAAAGTGTTTGTTTTAATTATTGTTTTCTTATATCTATGTTTGAATGTAATATATTTTGTAATTTATCTTCTATGTTTTATTTTAATTCCTAACTCCATTATTTATTTCTAAATTAAACACAAATTGTTTTTACATTAATTTGGTAATATAAGTGAATCTCTAGATTTAGTTTATGCTATTTAATTTTATCCAACGTTTTTATTTTATACTTTATATCTCATATAAATTGGTATCTTTATTTTCAAACCATTTATTTACGATTTTATTTCAAATCCAATATATATATATACATGTATCTACAATTTTTAAATTTAAATGATTTAATATAAAATTTATTTGAACTTGGGGAGACTCGCATCACTTTATAATTAATTTTACAAATTTTTACTCAAAAAATTCATTTAATTATTAATTTAAAAAAAATTAAAATCTAGGGTCGTTACAAACGAATGGAGTCCAACGGTGCTGCCCGTTCGTAAATCAGATGACCGTAGCCTCGTGTCAGTTGCAGTGCATGCATGGCCATTTGGGTTTGGGCATATGTTTGTGTATAGGGGAGAGGTATGGAGGGAGAAGAAGTATTAGTGATGGGTTATTTAATTTAAAATGCAACTAGTTTGTTTATTATAAATTTAAATATCGTTAACTTAAAAATTCAATAACTCCTTCATACGAGGTCCGATCGAGACGAAACTTTTTGCATTGCGCTCGTAATGAAAAAATCTTGACAATAGAACTGGATTGGAGAAATTTAAAGACTGTTGAAAATTGGGCTAAAATCGGACGTTGTTCGATTTTAGTTCCAAACCGGAACACCTCGATGACAACGGTGAGTTAATCTCACCTTTTTAGATAACTAGTATGGTATATAGTTGATAAAAATTGTTAAATGATTGTTGGATGAATTATTATATATATTAGTTGGTTTGGATATATTCCCGCCTAATGGAGTGGATGAGACCCTATTGTGTTTCCATGTAAGAGTGGACGATCCTTTGTATACGAATCCTGCCTCAAAGTGGTTGATTTATATTTTATGATCTTCTAATATTTGTGATGCAGGGAGAAACAGGTTGGAGGGATCCAACGGGATTCTTCACTATTATTTAATTATATTATTTCAATAATATTTCTTTATATGGATTATTGAATAATAAATATGATTTTGGATGCTATGGTTGTAACATCGTTATATGTTTGAAATTAAAACCCAATAGTGATAAAAAAATCAATATCGATGTTGGTTAAGTGTTGGGTGGCTATTAGCCTCAAGTTAGTTTTTTGAAAATACTATAAATTGTCGATTAAGTCGGAATTGGTTTTTGAGACAAAAAGGATTTTAAAATCCGAAATTGGATTTCGAAAATATTTTAAGGATTATCTATTAAATATATTAATATTGTTTTAAAGTTAATTAATTATATTAATACTGTTTTTAAGTTATTTAATTATAATAATATTAATTTAATGTTATTTAATTATAATAATATCGTTTTAAAGTTATTCAATTATATTAAAATTGATTTAAAGTTATATAATCATATTAATATTAATATTATTTTAAAGTTATTATTCTAATATTGTTAAAAGTTATTTGTTTATAGTTAATATGTTTTAAGAATTTATAAAAAGTTGAAAAGTTGAATTTAGTTATCTCAAGAATAATTGTGGTTTGGAATTAATATTAATGATTATTAATAAGGTTTTAAAATAAATTGTTATTATTTATGAAAATGGTAAAGGTTATTTATTATTTATCTTAAACAAAATTTTGAATTTATTAGTTATTATTTTTAAGATGTTTAAAATTTATAAATTTTAATGTTAATAATCATTATTATATGATGGTGTTTGAAGTAAAATGTTTTAAATTATTTATAATTATTTCTGAGACCTTGGAAATATATTTGAAAGACTTAGATTTTATAAAGGAATTATAAAATGGTTCGAAGAATTATGGAAAGGTTATTTACAAGGTGAAAGAGTTTATAAATGGTTGGATATTTATAAACAAATTTTAGAAGCGGGTTTATATTTTTATAAAAGAAGTTTATAAATGGTATATGGGTTCATTAAGAGTTATAAATGATTTTGAAATGTACAAGAAGTTTATAAGTGACTGAATTCTTCATAAAGGAATTATTAATGTTTTTCGGAGATTTATAAAATGGTTTATAAACGACCTTGGAAAATTGTAAGGGGAATTATAAACGATTTGAGAATCGAATAAAAGGGAAACTTTTCTAAGTTTTGTAGATATACTTATACCGTTGGAATAAGTATATGGATATTTCTAAATAAGGAAATACAAGGATTTGCGAGTATATCTTTTAAAAGTGTTTATATATAAGTAATTTACAAAGTAATTGTATGTATAAAGACTTATTAAAGGGGGCAAGTGATTGCTTATATAGTGAGCCAATGTTGATTTTCCAAATGAAATAAAATCCTAATTGAATGTTTGTTAGTTGATAGTTAAATAACTGACCATCGAAAATGGACCCAAACGTAACTTTGGAAATATCTAGGAGAAACACGTGAGTTATGTGGCACAGTCATCTCCGATGATGTTGTACTGTGTGTATAAATCTCGTTTCCTTCTTCTAGGAAGATAATAAGGAAATCCGTCAACTAATGATTAGGAGGTGATCTCCGATCTTATCTTTGTCTGTATATTTTCTAGAGAACCAGGGTTGAGTTTATCGGAAATTATCGAACGTTGTTTCGAAGAGACCGGGATCTGATATGTTATCCGAAAACCACTACGATCCAATGAATGTGTTTCGGAGTGAAGACATTGTGAAGAGCATGGAATCGAAGATAGTGATGTGAAGTGCAAGGGCTAATTGCTATTAATCATGAGTGTGATTACAAAATGGAAGTAGTAGGAATGGTGCCTTCGGTTCCATTCAGACCCAGAACGGACTTGTATGGATGAATGCTATCAGCACATTGTCATGGGAGGGCAATGAGCATTCTAAGTGTGAATTTATTGAAAGGTAATCGTAGCCTCAAGCTTCATCAACCAGGAATGATTGAAAATCAGGGGAGATGCAGCAAGGCTAAGCAAGTCGCACCCATTAGGGTATATTGTCACCCTTCTCGATACATCTACATATTTATGGATTGGTTGTGCATGAGATCTCAAATAAAAAGGGTTGCAAAGCAACCGGGGTGATGACATTTTCGGTACTATCCAAGTCAGGGGTAGGCCAGTCTTGTGTTGGCATGGGATCCAGGCGAGGTCCTCGGTACATTTTCTAGACATGTACCGTGATAGGTGGTACCCCAGTGCATAGTCATTGTATGGAATCCATTCTCCAATAAGCACCTACGGACACTATTGTATACCTATTATGTTGGAATTTAATAATGTAACAATTTCGGCTATGATTAATAAATATTTGTATCTATACACTATTATAATATCATGGATTTTCTATACAAATGTTTTGGTTATCGTAAGGTGAAAACCCGTCCGTGTTTATGTGCGGCATGGTTTTACGAGATACCTTTTGATTTCAAATATTTTCTTATAACTTAAAAATCCAGTTAGGTTTGTTTTCTCACGCTGGTCTTCTAAACTAACTCGGGTGTTATTTTATTATAATGCTCGAGTCAGACCGAGCATATTACAGATTGGATGCTTGGAGCTTCACGAGACGAGTTTCGCTCTCTGCCAACCGAACATCACCACCCAAACGAGGTAGCCCATCCTTCAAACCATTTCCATGACAACTACAGCCAACTGAGCCCCACATCTTATCCCTCCGACCTTCGACCCTTGCTCCTCCATGCCCAACAAACCCTAGCAGCCATCCAAACCCCACTTTGCTCTTTTCTTTCTTTGAATTATAAAAAAGATTGATCTTTAAAAAAATATTGATTTTAAAATATAATATATAGATATTTTGATTTTAATATATGAGTTTTAATAGATGTTGATTTTTAAATATAATATGAAGATTTTTATTTTAAATATGAGTTTTTAAATTGAATATTGATTTTTAAAATATAATATATAGAATTTATTTTAAATATGCGAGTAAATTTTAGATTTTAAAAATTATATATTTTGTTTTCATCGATCCCGTGTCCACCATGCTTTGCTTTTGGATTTGCCGTTTAGATTAGTCGATTGGCGAGTTCGTGATTCAAATTCGTAGCCTGTCGTGTTTTCTAATTTCTCTAGACTCACAAGGTGACGATTGGTGAGTTTGGATTAACATTCTTATATTTAGTAAATTTTATTCACATGAAATGACGATTGAAATATGTTGTAAAAACTTAAATTGATTAGTGATTAAATTTGTTAAATATGATAAGTTATTATTTGCATTGGTCTACTTATGTTAATTTACATATGATAACCATAACTTGTTGTATATATTATATTTAAATTATTAATTATGATCATATTTGCCATTAATATGCTATGTCATCTTATATTATTATTTTATTGTTCTCACACTGCAAGTTCCCTGTTAGCTTAGGAAATCTCTATGGGTTGAAATGATACATACCCGAACGATATTATAGATTAAGTAAAATCATTATGGGTTGAAATAATAAACCCAGGCGATTTTATTGGTTTTGAAATTTTGGGATTGCGGGTTGAAATGACATATACCCGTAAATATTAAATTATTGCGGATTGAAATGATAAATATCTGTATCACTTGACCATAGGATAGAAAATTGTAAGATCGATTTCACCCTAGAGGGAGGAGTGAATAGGGTGATACCAATAATAATAAAAATTAATGTGAAAATATATAAAATAATTGCGGCATAGATAATAGTAGAAATAGAACAACACAGATTTACCCAGCTTCGGAAAAACCCTGCCTACGTGCTGCCCCCAAGGTTTCTACTAGAAATTAAGTAGTCAGATGCTTACACATGTAAACTTGCGACACCCGCTATCGACTAACCTAACTCTATGCTCAAAACCCTTCCACAAATCAGCCACTGAGCTGCGAATTCTCGAACTACACCACCGTAGTTCGTCCCTAGTCACACGACTAGAATTTACACAAATTTTAAAAGAAAATACAAATAAAAAATAAAACTAAACACAAAAACCTAATTCTTAAATTTGAAACCCAATAGAAAATAATAAAAGAAACAATAGTGTGGCCCCAAACAAAATATTATATCGGTGTAAACACAAGGATAAACTATGCTCCCTTTTGTTTGCCCCAGCTTGTTCCTTTTAGTCCAAGTTGTCCATTCCTTTTTCTCTTCGTTCTTCAAAATTAGGGTTTTTGGAAATTGAAGCCGCTCATTCCAGTTGATCGATTGAAGAGTTGTTTTCGTGTTGACTACTTTGTTGATCGATCGCCTTGCTTTGAATTCACTCGGCTGCTTCAATTTGTCGAGTTCGAATTGAATAATACTGGTATGTGATTTCCTTTATTTACTCTTGTTAATATGTTTGAACTCGATGTTTTTTATATGCCGATGATGAGATTGGGTTAAATAGGAAAAAAACCCTATATTTTTGTTCGTATAATTTGGTTTGAATTTTTTAGTGAATTTTTCTTCGCCGTTCGATTTGTGATAGAATGATGTGATGAGTTCTTGACTTTTTCATCTAATACATTTGATTTGTTTGAATTGTCAGTTCCGTTTATTACTCCATTGACTTCGGCACTTGAAATTTTTTTGAGATAATATATTGTTGAACCTCTAACTTGATATCATGTTAACACCCGTGAGTTCCATTTTTTGCAGGCAGTATTCGAATTAGAGATAATATTTTGACTTGTTGAAAAACACTTCAACGCAGTTTTGATTTACAAATTCTTTTTGAAATGTGGTAATCTGACTTTTGACTTAGTGAAGATTGACTTGTTCAATTCACTGACTTGTTGGGTTCGTGTACTTTCATCTTGCATCTGATAATTTTCCACGGCTTGATTTTTTATTTCTTGACTAATGTTCACACTGCTTGTACTAGTTCAACCTGCTACTGTTTTGATTTTTCTGTAAACTCCACTTCATGTTGTAACATTTGTATATCATCATTCACTGTTTTCTTGGATTGAAGTCTGGTTTCCACTGCATATATATGTGTGTGTGTTCATGCATGTATATATGTATGTTGTGATGCCTTGTTCAGCATGTTTTATGATGAACTTGTGTTGCTGGCTTCATGTATACGTTTGTGCACTAAATCCATCTGCCTTGAGTCCACTTCATGTTGAAGTCTGGTGTAGTTGTGGTTTCATGAGTATGTTTTGTTGTCTGCATTTTCTTGGGCATTTTGTATATGTTCAAGTCCAAGTTGTAACTGAACTTGATTTTGAAGTCTGGTCTTGTTTCATGTGCACTACCCTGGTGCCATTGACATTTGTGTTCATTTTATTCTTGTGCCTGAATGCATTGAGTCTGGTTGCATATGGTGATGTTTTGATGTTGCATTGTGTTCATGTACATTTGGAGTCTTGTTCATGCAGTCTGAAGCTTTTTTGAATCCTTTTTGTATGTTGTCATTGATCTGGTCTGGTTCATTGTTGGTTCACCACTTTGTCATGTTGTATGTTGAATGTTGTAGACTTGAACTGTAGCTCATTGATTTTGAAAAACATGAAAATTCATGTATATACATGCATACATATGCATGTGTGTGTGTGTGTGTATATATGTGTGTGTGTGTATTGAATGTTACTACATATTTGTACATGTATACACATGCATATTGGTCTGGGTCATGTTGAACTAATCTGGTCTCTTTGCTTTGAGTTGAATTCTCTGTACATACCCATGCTGGTTTCTTGTTCCATATGTTAATACATTTTCCTTGAACTTGTCTGGTTTTTTGGGTTATGATGATTTGGTCAAGATTGGTTGCAGTATTGTTGTCTGGTTTGTATTGTTTGCTTCGACTGCTTTCTTTTGAAATGCTTTCAGGTTGACATTGTTATCATGTGTTCATTGAGTCTGGACTTGTGTCTGGTCAAGTTGAACTGATATATGTGTGTTCTGACCAGTCTGGGTTCATTCATGTTGAACTGCTTTGCTCTATTGCATTGTGTCTTCATGTTGACTAGTTTGGTTCGAAGTTTGGTTCCTTGCAATGCTTTGAGTCATGCTTGTGCCTTTGACTTGTGCACTTGGCTTGAGTTTGAATAGTCGAGTTGCTTTCATTTCATATTGCTTCATGACTTCACTGTCGAGTCTGTTCTCATGTGTACACATTGAATTTTTTGTCAAGACTTGGTTTCTGTTGGTTTTGGATTCTTATTGCATGAGAACTGGTACTTGACAATTTTTTGTGATGTTTTTGTATTGCACCTGAGTTGAATCCAGCGTCAGCTCGGGTTTGACCTTTTGCTCACATGTCCTTGCAATTTTATCAAGTGTATATCAGTGTGCACGACATTGTGGCACGTATAGTGATACACTGTGCATGTCACAAGTTGTTCGTGTATGATGAATTCAAACGAAAATGATGACGAACAACCCAAATAACTGAGGCAAATAACATTTTCAAAATACACACTTTATTTTGAACTGCAAAATATTTCTTTTTCACTTTTACTGCGTTAGTGTCTATTTTGCAGATAGATTAGATGCTGGATTCAGGCTGGAATAGAGTTGAAGATAAATATGAGTGTTTGACTGATATGTAGTGAGGTGAACATTGTAAATTGAAATTTGTGATGTAATCGAAATTGTAATGTAATTGAAATTGTGTATATATAGTGAGAGCTCAAATTTGTACTATTCAAAATTATAAAAAAATATTTGTTTGAATATGGATTATGTGTTATTTATTTTATCCAACAAATATTTATTTAATTATGTGAAAAATAAAGTAGTACAATATCAAATACATTTAAACGAATATATATATATATATATGTTTATTATAATCAAACAAAAATCATAGGCTATTGTATTCTACTATCTCCCCCTTTTGATGGTAACAAATATATATATTAAGATTTTGAATGTATTAAATGTATTTATTTGGTCATTGATGAACTCTATTTGCTCCCCCTATTTGAATGCTCCCCCTACAACCAAGCTCCCCTTTCACATATGTATGAAAATCAATAAAAATATGTAATGAGTCTAGATGAGAATATGCAATTAAAAAATATTTGAACTTATTTGCCAAAATCTTAACTTTTCTCTCCCAATCGAGTATAAATATTAAATTTCAATAGAAAATATTCCAAGTAATAGTGTTAGAAAAATAGAGATAAAGTGATAGACATTCATACAACATTAATACCCAATCGAGTATAAATATTAAATTTCAATAGAAAATCAAACAAAAATCATAAATACTTTGTTAGGCATATATTCCACTTTAGAATGATAGGGGTGATGTCGGCATATAAAACCATGTAGTTGTGTCTATTTGTGTTATATTTATATCAGGAATTTGAAAATACTTACTAACCTTGCATAACCATTAGGACTTTTAAATGAGATTAGTAGTATTTCCAATTTAAAAAAAACGAATTTCAAGCATTTTCTAACCACACATAACCGTGAAGACTTTTAAATGGGATTATAATCAACTTGTCTATTTAATAACCAATTTTGATATGTGTTCCATACATGCATAACCGTGAGGACTTTTAAACAAGCATGAAAGCACATAAACAAATATTCCAAGTAATTCACCCATGCATAACCGTAAGAACTTTTAAATGAGAGTGAATAATTTGGATGTTTTTATTGCAAAAAAAACGAATAATTTCCTGTTTAAAATACCACATTTTGACATACTATATTGGATGTTGATGAGTGATGGTCGTTAGAAATATGATAGAAATAGAGATGGTTATTGAATTTTTACCAACGAAAGTTATTGTAAATCTTGTTTAAATTTTTAAAGAAATTTACTAAATATACTGTCACAAGTCATAATATATGATTAATATCAACACTCATCACTTTTTCAATCACTATTTATCTTTTCGACAATCAGTAGGGAGTCAGATTAGTTAATGTAGTCATTTAAGATCAAATCCAAAAATAATTATAAAATCAAATTTTCTAAAATGACTAATCTGAAACGAAGTCGATAAAAATTATTTTCTAGAAGGGGTGTTATTAAAAAAATGTCTGCTAATTGAAAATCAGTTAAATGAAAAATATGCAGATATTTTCTTTGAAATTGATGCAACTAATGAATATCTCAACATAAAACTCGTTCTACTAGTAATTTTTCTATCAACTAGGTTACCAATGCAATCTGCATCTGAATTTCCCTTTGACTCAAGATTATCATTAGTTGAATATCATAGACCAAATCGTGGAGTGTGCAAAAAATACCTTAAAAAACTTTTTACAACTTTTAAATGAAATTCTTTTGGATTTGAATTGAAACCGTGCAAATAAACAAACAGTGAACATAATGACAGGTCTAGAATCAGTAAAATAAACAAATATATTCACAAAACAACATCTCTTATCACCAAACTTTGCAATACAGTTAGTCCAAGCAAATCTATATGACCTAGTTCACGGATGAAAAGATGATTGGTCAACATTTTTGCATAAGTCAGAATCAAAATCAACATTCATTTCTTTATCATATAACTGGCTGATTTAAATCAGATTATGGTGCAAATTTTCAACATATAATATATCGTTCAAGATAAATGTATCATTACCTATTTTACCTTTACCGATAATTTTTCGTTGTTACCCATTGTGACTCTGCCACCTTTGTACTAGGCTAAGGAACTTTGATTTGTCGCCCGTCGTGTGCTTGGAATAGCCAGAATCCAGGTACCACTCTTATTGTTCCTTAGCCTGCCACCACACCTACACAAGGAAAGATTTTTGTGATCCATTTGTTTTTATAGGTCCATGATTGTTAGTGGTAAAAGATTTTGAAAAATATGTTTGTGTAGACCCAAAATAATTTATATTTGTCCCTTTTGGCACCTAGATTTTTTTGACTTTAAGGGATTTTATATTCGTGCCTTTTGGAACCTAAATTGGTATGGTTTTTACGTGTTTGGGCTTATACCAACAATTGTTGTGATTGTGTCCAGTTTTTCCACAAATTGTGCACTTAGAATTGACTTGATTAATTTGACTTCGAACACGTTCAGGTTGATTATACCCAAGTCCTTGTCTAACAGTATTAACAGTTTGTTTTCCTAATAACATATTTAGCGATCTTTCTCCTTTTAAAAATTTTCCTAAGGTTGTAGACAATTGTTGGACTTGTGTTTTAAGAGATTCATTTTCATTCAATAATATAGTGCACTTTTTAATTGAATTTTCTCTCCTAGTATTTTCACTTTCTTTCATAATCATAATTTCATTTTCAAGTGATTTATATTTAATTTCTGATTTTTTAATTTCTTCTTCAAGTGCTGGACACTTATCATACTTAGGGCTTGTAACGACCCGTATTTTTACGGATTAAAACATTCTAAAATGATTGACCTTTGGTTGTATGGTTGTTAAGTCATTTCTGGTTTTGGCAGAATTTTGCTTAAGTCCTAAGTCGTAGCCGACTTAGGAGTTTGGACGAGTTAAGCAACAAGTCTTGGTCGAGTTGCCGACTCAAGGAACTCACCGAGTTAAGGGAGTGTGGTTGACCGACTTAAGGTAGTGACCGACCTAGGAGATAAGTCGTGACCGACTTAAGAGGTTTAGGCGACCTAAGTATTCTGGGGTAGAGTTAGGTCGGCAACGACCTAGGATTTGGTTAAGTATTAAGTCGGCAGGGCGAGTTAACGACCTAAAGAACTGACCGACTTAAGGATGGCGACTTAAGGGTAGGCAGACCTAGTGGAGTTAGCGACCTAGTGGTTACCGGGTTAGCATGGTTAGGTCGGCAACGACCTAGGGGAGCTGGGGTAGCAAGTTACCGACTTAGTAAAGTGAGCGACCTATGGGATTGACCGACCTAAGAAATAAGCGGGTTAACGACTTAGTAGTTAAGTCGTTGGACGACCTAAGGGGTTAAGTATTAAGTGTTAGGTCGTAACACTGTTAGGTCGCGTGGGTTGTTAAGTTGTTAGGTCGCAAGGTTTTATAAGTCGTAGGTCGTAGAGAGGCAGTGTGTTAGGTCGCTGGGTTTCGTCTAAGTGTTAAGTCGTGCATAGTTAAGTCGCGCAGTGTTAAGTCGAATGGTGCTAAGTTGTTAAGTCGTCCAGGCGACTTAGGAGTGAAGCGCGCATAAGTTAGGTCGCGCGCATGTTAAGTCGTAGGCTTGGTCTGTTAGGTCGGAGTTGTTGGCTAAGGGTTAGGTCGGAGGCTCTGTTAAGTCGTAGGGGTTTTTAGGTCGTAGGTCGGCATAGTGTTAAGTCGGCAGCGACTTAAGGAGATAGCCGAGTTACGACTTAAGGGCAGTTTTCAGCTATAAATAGGAGAGCTTCTCTTCATTTTTGGGATCCGGATTTTGAAGCGACGAAGTGCTGCCATTTTGAGAGCTCGACTTCTACACTTCTTCACTTCTTTTCTCCACTCTAATCTAGTGCTTCCATCCATCCAAATCGAAGATCAAGATTGAAGATTCAAGAGCTTAGATTGAAGATCTTCATCTTTTCAAGAGAGATTTCTTCATTTGAAGCGGATTTGTGATAGATCAAGCTTGATCCTTTGCTGTCCAGATCTGAAGTGTGTTGATTTGGGTTTGTTTAGGAGATTTGGTGAGTGGTGATTATCTCTCACACGGATCCAAAGGAGTAGATCGGATTGTTGGCTCGATTTGGTGTTAAATTAGTGATTTCCATGCATTTTCTTCATCCTATGTATAGATCCATATAGATCCATTGTTCATGATGATGTTACATCCATTTTATCATATGTTAACCTATGCAAGTTCATTCATCAAGTTTGTAGAGATATAATCCATGTTTTCATGCCTATTGGACTTTCAACTCTTTAATTACGAAAATGCCATTATTGTTATAATTGTCTACTTAGATCATTTTTAAATGCTTGTTTGCTTGGATTGATGTTTGATTTGATTGATTGTTATGAACTAGATGATTGATGATTAGATTTAGATCGAAGGTGATTCAAAAGCTAAGGGAAAGGCTCTTGAATTGGAAAAGCTGCTCGTGGCATATGTAGCGGGATGATGAAGCTCTTATGCATAGATTTGATGATGTGATGATGAGATGAGGCTTTGCGAGGATGTAATGAAGCGAGGCAATCATATGATGAAGACTTGGTCTAATCCAGGCGGGATCATTCCAAGCATGTTGATAACTCGGTGATATGATTCGAGTTGAGGATAATGGATGCTCGAGAGGCGCTTGAGCTAGTATGGCAATAGTCGTCGAGGAGGATGACTAGGAGGTTGAGATCTCATCGTTGTTGGAGGTTCTAGCATACTCTAAGCAAGAGTACATGGGGACGCCCAAAAGACTAAGTTGATGGTCAAGTACTCTGGGTAGATTCGATAATCCTAGGCACGGGTCACGATGACGTGCGGGAGTTATGTCTAGAACCGGGGTTACCATTAGCCCTTGACGGACGGCTGAAAGAATGTGCCGGTCATTCAATTAACGGTGATATCGCAACAATGATAACAGTGATAGCCGAGTCATGGATGTTTGGTTGTATCGTCATTCGGTCTCAAGAGCGGTATTTCCTGGGTGCTTATCTGACCTTGGTTTTAGACCTTGGGATTTGTACTTGGAAAACATCGCTTTTGACTCGAGTGACAATTGCTTTACTTTAAATTGTATGCTCTGCTATGATTGCTTCTGCTTAGTGTGTGTCTGGGGGCTATCACTGTAGAATGAGGTTGGAGTGGGAGGGTTGTATTCCTATTCCTTTTCCTTTATGCTCTTTTGGTATGTTGTTAGTTAATTTACTGCTCACTAAGACTGTTGTCTGACTCAAGGCTTTATGTTTTAATTCTTATTGCCTTGGGCTGTTCGTCCATTTTGGGACGGGCAGACTAGGTAGCAGGTGACAGGTGCTGTTCTCTTCTCACGATGCTGATATCGAAGACGAGCTGGAGGGTTGCATATTATCTTCTTATTATATGTACTGGATATTCCGCTGTTTTGTATTCTCTGAGAGATTTGTAGTGAGGCTGGATGTATTGACTATGTGGATGCTTGTATTCAACTATTATGGAGTTTTATATGATGACATTTTGTTCTGTAAAGCTTCACTATACATATGTTCTATTGTATTTTGTCCATGCGCTGTGAGTAATACGATAGATTCTTTTGTTTTAAATCTTATCTTGACAATCGTCCATGGTCGCCTGGCACACTTTACAGCGCTCTATCTCTAGATTTGGTGCAGGGGTCATGGGCGGTCGTCACATTTGGTATCAGAGCATTGGTTAATCGATTTTACCCAACGCTCGCTGTCGTAACTACGTATGAGAGACGTAGTTGTATTTTGATGGATGATTACTATATATAATATAGTAGCTTAGTAGGGTTTGAGTCCTTTATGCAGTTGTTTCTCCAGATGTTCTAATCATTCCTTTTTATAGATATTGAGAATGAGTCGAAGAGGGAGACCAGCTGCTAGGGGAGGCCGTGCTACTGAAGAGACTGCTGATTATGCAGCCATGTTCGAAGCTATGATGACTTTGATCATGAGAAGGATACCAGTTCCGGGGGCAGCAGTTGATGTTGGAGTTCAAGTCCAAACTCCGAAACCAGTGGATTTTGCTAAGCTGTGCAAGGATTATACTGCTCTTGGAGGGAAGGTTTTCTTGGGAACAGAATCTACCATTGAGGTCCAGAGGTGGATAGATGCTTGTAGAAGGATCTTTGGTGATTTGGGAATTGATGATGCAACTAAGAGGAAGTTGGCATCGAGGCAGCTTCAAGGGAGAGCTTCTGATTGGTGGAACTCTATTACCATCACTACTCCGGAAGAAGAGATTACTTGGGAGCAATTCCAAGTCAGATTTGAAGCTAAGTTCATTTCTACAGCTCAGAAGTCTGTTCTGTTCAAGAAGTTTGTAGAGCTCAAGCAGGGTGGAAGATCTGTTCTTGAGTATGTTTCTGAGTTTGAAGCTTTGTCCAAGTATGCTCGGTCATATATTGAATCTGCTTATCAGAAGAATGAGAAGTTTGTGACCGGCTTGGATAGTTATCTTGGGAGACAGTTGGTGGATCATTTGGACGATTCATTTGAGAAACTTGTAGAGAAAGCTCTCAGGCATGAGAGTCTGTTTCCTAAGGAAGGACCTGTTGTTGCTGTTACCAAGGGAGAATCTAAACCACAGCAGGGTGGAAACCAGAAGAGGAAGCAGCAGCAGCAGAAAGGTAAGGATGGCCAGAAGAAGCCGAAAGGCGAGGTGACTTGCTACAATTGTCAGCAGAAGGGCCATTTCTCTAAGGATTGTAAGAATCCTAAGGTGCCGATGAAGTGTCACAACTGTGACAAGCCGGGGCATTTCAGGAAGAATTGTCCAGAACCGAGGAAGGACAGGCAGATTGTGCAAGCCTATGCTTTAGGAGCTGTTCCGTCGTCTTCGAAAGCTCCTACTGCTGAAGAGAAGGGAAAGAGTGTGGTTGTTCAAGGTACTCTTTTCCTATGTGGTGTTCCAGTTAGAGTTCTGTTTGATACTGGAGCGTCGCACTCGTTTGTTTGTAATGAACTAGTAGGCCGGTTAGACTTGAAGCCGGATATTGTTGATAGGCCATTGGTTGTGACTAATCCAGTTGGGGGTTCGTCTTGTTTGTGTATGTTATGCCGTGGTCTAGTTGTGTCGAGTCATGGTTGCTCTTTTGTTTGTGATTGTTTTGTTCTGAACTTTGCGGGGTTCGGAATTATCTTGGGTATGGACTGGCTTAGGAAGTATGCGGCTAAGGTTGATTGCGAAAAGCTGGAGGTGACAGTCGAGAATGTGGAGGGGCGAAAGGTTGTGATACGATGTAAGCATGAGGAAGGCGTCTTCATGAGCTTCATGTATTCGCTAGTTGTTCCACGGGATGGACTGTCATCAGTGCCGATCGCCAATGGATTCGAGGATGTCTTTGACGAAGTCAAAGGGTTGCCGCCGCATAGAGAGATCGAGTTTCGTATAGATCTAGTTGAAGGAGCCAGACCTGTTGTGATGCCTCTTAGGCGGATGGCGCCTAGGGAACAGCAGGAGTTGAGGGTGCAAGTTGATGATCTTTTACAGAAAGGATTCATTCGGCGTAGTGTGTCCGAGTGGGGTGCACCAGTTGTGTTTGCAACCAAGGTAGATGGGTCGTTGAGATTGTGTGTGGATTATCGTGAGCTGAATAAGGTGACTAAGAAGAACAAGTATCCATTGCCGAGGATAGACGACTTGTTTGATCAGCTTCACGAAGCAAAGGTGTTTTCTCAGATGGATTTGGCAACGGGATTTCACCAGTTAAGGGTAGCTAAGGATAGTGTGCCGAAGACTGCTTTTAGGACACCATCCGATTTCTTTGAGTGGCTGGTAATGCCGTTTGGATTGACTAACGCGCCAGCATATTTTGTGGATCTTATGAATAGAGTGTTCAGAGATCAGTTGAACAAGTTCGTACTTGTGTTCGTAGATGATATTCTGATTTATTCCAGAACGGAAGAAGAGCACAAGACGCACTTGCGTATCGTTTTGGAGATCTTGCGAAAACATCAGCTGAAGGCTAAGTTTTCAAAGTGTCACTTCTGGAAGAGTGAAGTGAGGTTCTTAGGCCATGTGATTTCTGGAAATGGGATAGCGGTTGATCCCGCTAAGGTGGCAGCAATCCAGGATTGGGTTAGACCTAAGAATGCATCTGATGTGAGAAGTTTTCTTGGATTAGCAGGATATTATCGATGGTTTATCAAAGACTTCTCCAAGATAGCTGCACCGTTAACAGGATTGACGAAGAAGAACAAAGTGTTCAGTTGGGATGCTAAGTGTGAGCAAGCTTTCGGAATCCTGAAAGAGAGACTGACAAGTGCTCCTGTTTTGACTATTCCTAGTGGGAATGATGAGATGGTGGTTTACACCGACGCATGTGGTACTGGACTTGGAGCAGTGCTGATGCAAGGGGATAAAGTTGTTGCGTATGCCAGTCGACAACTAAAGCCGCATGAAAGGAATTACCCGACTCATGATTTGGAGTTAGCGGCGATTGTATTTGCTCTGAAGATGTGGAGGCATTATTTGTTGGGAGTTCGATTCGAGTTGTTTACGGATCACAAGTCGTTGAAGTATCTTTTCTCCCAAAAGGATTTGAATCTTCGGCAGCAACGTTGGCTAGAGTTTTTGGCATCATATGATTTTGGTATAGCTTATACTCCGGGAAAAGGTAACGCAGTGGCAGATGCGTTAAGTCGAAGACATGCAGGATTGGGAGCCATGTTTTCAGAATGGAAGAGTCTCGAGTATTTAGCTGGATTTGACTTCAGGCCTAGATGTGAATTGGAACCTGAGATGTTGGCAAACTTATCGATAAGACCCACTCTTGTGGAAAGGATTGGCGAGGGCCAAAAGCGAGATGATAAGCTTGTCAAGATTATCCGTGAATTGGAATCTGGATTGGATCCAGGAAAGGATAAAGGATTCGAGGTCGATCGAGAGGGTTGGCTTCGGAAGCAAGGACGACTAGTTGTTCCCGATATAGATGAATTGAGGAGTGAAGTTCTGAAGGAAAGTCATCACTCGAAGCTGACAATTCATCCAGGTGGAAATAAGATGTATCGGGATATGAAGAGAACCTACTACTGGGAAGGCATGAAGAAGGATGTTGGAGATTTCATTTCCAAGTGTATGAACTGTCAGTTGGTAAAGGCTGAACAGAAGAAGCCAAGTGGATTGCTTCAGCCCTTAGAAGTTCCTACATGGAAGTGGGAACAAGTTTCGATGGATTTTATTGATGGATTGCCTAGAACCAGAACGGGAAATGAAGGAATTTGGGTCATTGTGGATCGTCTGACTAAGAGTGCACGATTCATTCCTGTTCGATCAACTAGGACTACATCAAAGTTGGCTGAGTTGTATGTTAAGTGGATAGTTCGATTCCATGGTATTCCGAAGAGTATAGTGAGCGATCGAGACCCATTGTTCACTAGTGGATTTTGGAAGAGCTTCCAGGAAGTCTTGGGAACCGAGTTGTGCTTGAGTACAGCTTATCATCCCCAAACGGATGGTCAGACCGAGAGAGTCAACCGAGTTTTGGAAGATCTCCTCAGAGCATGTGTTTTGGATTTCGGAGGATCATGGGAAGATCACCTTCATTTGGTGGAGTTTGCGTACAACAACAGTTACCAGTCAAGCATTGGTATGGCACCGTATGAGGCATTATATGGAAGACCGTGTAACTCTCCGACATGTTGGTTGGAAACAGGAGAGAAGTTGATGCTTGGGCCAGAGATGATTCGTCAGACTTCGGATTGCATAGAGATCATTCAGCAACGAATGAAGGCAGCCCAAGACCGTCAGAAGAGTTATGCTGATAAGCGTCGAAAGGATTTGGAATTCGACGTAGGAGATATGGTTTTTGTGAAGATTTCTCCACTAAAGAATGTTATTCGATTCGGGAAGAAAGGAAAATTGACTCCGAGATTTGTTGGACCATTCCCGATTATCGAGCGAATTGGAAAGCTCGCCTACAGATTGAAGTTACCTGAGAAGATGTCGGGTGTGCACAATGTTTTTCATGTATCATATCTACGGAAGTATGTGCACGATTCGAATACAGTGGTTTCTGCTGATAGCTGTGAAGATTTCGAAGTTGATCCAGTTGATAGAAGACCTCGTAAGCCGCTTCGTGTTGTTGAAACTGACACGAAACAGCTCAGGAGGAAGGTAGTTAAGTTGCTCAAGATACAATGGAGTGATGATGATAACGACTGTACGTGGGAAGTGGAAGAGAGGATGAAGGCAGCTCATCCTGAACTCTTCAAGGTATGGCCCTAAGGTGTCGTATCATCTAACAACATTGTAACTTGTTCTAAGTCTTAGAATTCTGTACGCTAAGCTAGAATTGGATGCATGGTTTGTTGATTGTTATGGATGGTAGGCGTACAGAATAGTTTTGATTGTTTGGAATTTCGGGGGCGAAATTCCTAAGGGGGAGAGAATGTAACGACCCGTATTTTTACGGATTAAAACATTCTAAAATGATTGACCTTTGGTTGTATGGTTGTTAAGTCATTTCTGGTTTTGGCAGAATTTTGCTTAAGTCCTAAGTCGTAGCCGACTTAGGAGTTTGGACGAGTTAAGCAACAAGTCTGGGTCGAGTTGCCGACTCAAGGAACTCACCGAGTTAAGGGAGTGTGGTTGACCGACTTAAGGTAGTGACCGACCTAGGAGATAAGTCGTGACCAACTTAAGAGGTTTAGGCGACCTAAGTATTCTGGGGTAGAGTTAGGTCGGCAACGACCTAGGATTTGGTTAAGTATTAGGTCGGCAGGGCGAGTTAACGACCTAAAGAACTGACCGACTTAAGGATGGCGACTTAAGGGTAGGCAGACCTAGTGGAGTTAGCGACCTAGTGGTTACCGGGTTAGCATGGTTAGGTCGGCAATCACCTAGGGGAGCTGGGGTAGCAAGTTACCGACTTAGTAAAGTGAGCGACCTATGGGATTGACCGACCTAAGAAATAAGCGGGTTAACGACTTAGTAGTTAAGTCGTTGGACGACCTAAGGGGTTAAGTATTAAGTGTTAGGTCGTAACACTGTTAGGTCGCGTGGGTTGTTAAGTTGTTAGGTCGCAAGGTTTTATAAGTCGTAGGTCGTAGAGAGGCAGTGTGTTAGGTCGCTGGGTTTCGTCTAAGTGTTAAGTCGTGCATAGTTAAGTCGCGCAGTGTTAAGTCGAATGGTGCTAAGTTGTTAAGTCGTCCAGGCGACTTAGGAGTGAAGCGCGCATAAGTTAGGTCGCGCGCATGTTAAGTCGTAGGCTTGGTCTGTTAGGTCGGAGTTGTTGGCTAAGGGTTAGGTCGGAGGCTCTGTTAAGTCGTAGGGGTTTTTAGGTCGTAGGTCGGCATAGTGTTAAGTCGGCAGCGACTTAAGGAGATAGCCGAGTTACGACTTAAGGGCAGTTTTCAGCTATAAATAGGAGAGCTTCTCTTCATTTTTGGGATCCGGATTTTGAAGCGACGAAGTGCTGCCATTTTGAGAGCTCGACTTCTACACTTCTTCACTTCTTTTCTCCACTCTAATCTAGTGCTTCCATCCATCCAAATCGAAGATCAAGATTGAAGATTCAAGAGCTTAGATTGAAGATCTTCATCTTTTCAAGAGAGATTTCTTCATTTGAAGCGGATTTGTGATAGATCAAGCTTGATCCTTTGCTGTCCAGATCTGAAGTGTGTTGATTTGGGTTTGTTTAGGAGATTTGGTGAGTGGTGATTATCTCTCACACGGATCCAAAGGAGTAGATCGGATTGTTGGCTCGATTTGGTGTTAAATTAGTGATTTCCATGCATTTTCTTCATCCTATGTATAGATCCATATAGATCCATTGTTCATGATGATGTTACATCCATTTTATCATATGTTAACCTATGCAAGTTCATTCATCAAGTTTGTAGAGATATAATCCATGTTTTCATGCCTATTGGACTTTCAACTCTTTAATTACGAAAATGCCATTATTGTTATAATTGTCTACTTAGATCATTTTTAAATGCTTGTTTGCTTGGATTGATGTTTGATTTGATTGATTGTTATGAACTAGATGATTGATGATTAGATTTAGATCGAAGGTGATTCAAAAGCTAAGGGAAAGGCTCTTGAATTGGAAAAGCTGCTCGTGGCATATGTAGCGGGATGATGAAGCTCTTATGCATAGATTTGATGATGTGATGATGAGATGAGGCTTTGCGAGGATGTAATGAAGCGAGGCAATCATATGATGAAGACTTGGTCTAATCCAGGCGGGATCATTCCAAGCATGTTGATAACTCGGTGATATGATTCAAGTTGAGGATAATGGATGCTCGAGAGGCGCTTGAGCTAGTATGGCAATAGTCGTCGAGGAGGATGACTAGGAGGTTGAGATCTCATCGTTGTTGGAGGTTCTAGCATACTCTAAGCAAGATTACATGGGGACGCCCAAAAGACTAAGTTGATGGTCAAGTACTCTAGGTAGATTCGATAATCCTAGGCACGGGTCACGATGACGTGCGGGAGTTATGTCTAGAACCGGGGTTACCATTAGCCCTTGACGGACGGCTGAAAGAATGTGCCGGTCATTCAATTAACGGTGATATCGCAACAATGATAACAGTGATAGCCGAGTCATGGATGTTTGGTTGTATCGTCATTCGGTCTCAAGAGCGGTATTTCCTGGGTGCTTATCTGACCTTGGTTTTAGACCTTGGGATTTGTACTTGGAAAACATCGCTTTTGACTCGAGTGACAATTGCTTTACTTTAAATTGTATGCTCTGCTATGATTGCTTCTGCTTAGTGTGTGTCTGGGGGCTATCACTGTAGAA
Source organism: Allium fistulosum (assembly GCA_030737815.1). NCBI lineage: Eukaryota > Viridiplantae > Streptophyta > Magnoliopsida > Asparagales > Amaryllidaceae > Allium > Allium fistulosum. The sequence continues at coordinate 999,972,258 of CM060902.1, read as the reverse complement.
TGAGGTTGGAGTGGGAGGGTTGTATTCCTATTCCTTTTCCTTTATGCTCTTTTGGTATGTTGTTAGTTAATTTACTGCTCACTAAGACTGTTGTCTGACTCAAGGCTTTATGTTTTAATTCTTATTGCCTTGGGCTGTTCGTCCATTTTGGGACGGGCAGACTAGGTAGCAGGTGACAGGTGCTGTTCTCTTCTCACGATGCTGATATCGAAGACGAGCTGGAGGGTTGCATATTATCTTCTTATTATATGTACTGGATATTCCGCTGTTTTGTATTCTCTGAGAGATTTGTAGTGAGGCTGGATGTATTGACTATGTGGATGCTTGTATTCAACTATTATGGAGTTTTATATGATGACATTTTGTTCTGTAAAGCTTCACTATACATATGTTCTATTGTATTTTGTCCATGCGCTGTGAGTAATACGATAGATTCTTTTGTTTTAAATCTTATCTTGACAATCGTCCATGGTCGCCTGGCACACTTTACAGCGCTCTATCTCTAGATTTGGTGCAGGGGTCATGGGCGGTCGTCACAGGGCTCTTATTTCGATAGTTTTTAACCAATTGATCAAGCTGTTTATTTAATTCTATCAAACTATCTCTTTGTGATTCAATTTTAGCGTGCTTCTCCCTAAGTCGTTCAAAACAGCCATTTACTTCGTGAAAATATATAAGTAGTTCTGAGTGAGTGAGTTTTAATACCTTGCTTGGCTCGTCATCATCGCTATTAGTTGTTTCTCCTCGAAGACACATATCTGCTTTTTCACTCTCACTGAAAGTGCTTTTATTATCATCATCACTTTTATTCCAAGTGGCTGCAAAACTTCTCCTTTTCGGTTTCTTTCCTTGGCTGAGTTGATTCTGAGGACAATTTGGCTTGATATAACCGGGTTTGTTGCACTTGTGACATATGATCTCCTGCTCTTTTGAGTTGTTT